>JAKELP010000012.1:9802909-12650264 GCA_029929735.1 Mimosa pudica | reverse complement strand
CACATCTCGAGAGGAAAAAGGGAAGTAAACAGACTAATAAACAATAAAAGTGCATGTTAATAACAACGACGATGAGTCACTATCTCATGGATGGTGCATTTCTTTTAACTTCTAAGGATATTCAACCAAATTAAATCACAACATATATCATGTTGAGTAGTGTATATCTTCCATTTTATGAGTGGTCGTTCAAATTAGGTATATAAGGATAGCTTTACTGTACTTTTATTTGCCAACATTATATTGTTATAAGATAGGAAATTCACAATGAGGTGCATGATAAGGGAATTAATTACAATTAGGTCTCAAACAATAATTAAATTACATTGAAGTCTCAAAGTCAGGGCTTAAATGGTTTGTCATTGAACAACAACTCTTTGAATTGTTAATGTAGTTCTTTAAATTTATTTATCATGAACAACTCAATAACTTTTTATTGACAACTATATATATTGAGCTGTCAATGACAAACCATTTAATACACTACAAAAAAATTCAATGTTTAGCAACATTTTTTCCTGATGGTTTTTAAAAAAATGCAGCTAAATCATATATACCTGCGGTTATTATTGGCCATAAATGTAATTTGATGATTTTTTGAATCCTAATTGTAATTAATTCCCTTATGAGAGATTTGGCCGTGATTTTTCCTATGAAATATTGGTTTTGAAAGGAATACATGGGTATAAAGAATGCTAGCTAAGGTGAAAATATTGAGATGAATGTAAAATTCACAATAAGATATTTGATTAATGATGACCTTAAAAAATAACAGAAAGGATTGTACAAGAAAAAAAATATAAAGGGTTGATATCTACCAAAAAATGGGAAAATGGTAAAATAAATTAAATAATTATTTGAAATGGTTCATGATATAAATATATATAGAAGGCCAGGCGACTAGATCTACATGCACCAAGGGAGGGTGGATCAAACAATTGGAGAGTCGTAAAAGGGTTATAGGAATTTGATTCGACATCATCTTTACATGCTTGCAATGGTAAACGTGGTTGAATTGCCAAGAGGAAAATGTTTGGTCGCATTTTAGCAGGATAACATGTTTTAGCATGGTGATGATTAAAAAAATGGCAATATTCTTACATAGCTCCCTCTATAAATTATCATTATTATCATCCATTGTATATATTATAAAGTCTAATTTACCCTTTATTATGATTTGTTACGTTTCACATGTTTTATCCCACCTTCCACCTCCTCCTTGTTCACCCGGGTGAGGGGTATTTTTCTATTGAGGGGTTCACTCCATTTCACTCTATTTTAATATAACATGCTTATTCATCCATCATTTTGATCCAACAGTATTATAAATTGTTAGAAAATATTATGTCTATTTTTAGGGAAAATTGTTAGATCAAAATGATTGATGATTTGATACCGTTAGATTGAAATGGAGGGAAGAAATGGAGAGAGCCCTTCAGTGGAGACACCCCTAACCACCACACACCTACACCAGTTGCATCACACGGTATTTTTATATGACAATATGTTAAGCGGTAACTAAATATAAACTTGATGTTATATGAAGTTTATAAATTTATTATTCAGAAAAACATAATCCATTGTTATTACAAGATTGATATCATGTAATGAAGAAATTAATTAATGGAAAAGGGTAGAAGAAAGAAATATAGAGGGAACAACACAAGAAATATAGAAGGATAAAAGGGTTCAAAAACAAGAAGAAATAATTTAGAAAAGGAGACACAACTTTCAGCTGTCACAAACAAGAAACTCAATTCATCATTCAAATTCAAATATAGAACCTTAATGTTATTTACCCCTGATCTAGATAACAATGGACTTAAGTCCAAAACAAATTAAAATAATAAAATAGAAAACACAATCATAATCCCAAAATCCTAATTAAGTAATTAATCTAATCAATTAATTAACTTAATAATTAATTGAATCAGTAAACTAAATTAACTATTTATTCCAAATATTAATGAGATAACTACTGCACGTTGCTTAAAATTCAACAAAAAAGTTAGTCATGTGATTGACATTAAATGTATTTTAGGGTGTAGTAGATTGAACCAAACTAACTCTAAAAGGAGTATCTAATGAGAGGTTACTAACTACAGTCTCTTTCTCAACATTTTATCAAAAAGAATTTAGTTCTTGATTGAGCTCAATGATATCAATTGATTTATGTAGATAGCTATTGGAATAGCTCATGTGTATTTGATTCTATCTATTGGGATAGCTAATTGCAACTATTGTTCAAAGTAAACCTAACTTTAAACATAGCTATGTAGAAACCCTTGGTAACAATGGATTGATCATTAAGCGACTCTTGCACCTAGGCCGGCAACTGGTGTTAATTATTTGATGCATTGAAGAGAGACAAGTTTAATTTTAACTTGTGATCGGAAGGGAAAGGAATATATAGTTTCATACACGTGAAATAGAAATCAGAATACAAGGGATCATCACCTAACACCCCATGTGAAGTATAAACTCCGGAAAAATAAAAGGAAACAAGGTATACGTTCATTCACCTTAATTCTGTGTTCAGTTGGGATATGTATGTGTCTCATAGTTATTTAAATTACTTTGCAATTCTTGTCTATACACATAATGCTTGATTACAATTAAAAAACTTAGTACAACCTACATTTAAAAACAGAATAATGGCAATAAAGCAAAAGCAAATCTAGCTTTTTAATTATTTCAGTTAGGGTCAAGTATAGAGGTCTACGGCATGTTGATTCCACTCGCAATATTCAAACTTATTAGGAGTTGCTTTCATGTTAATAGAAGAAAACTCATTTAAATAATGTTTTTCTACTTAGCTTCCTGTTCAACCCATATATAAATACCTCATTTGTAGCTTCAAAACTACTCATCATCGATCCAAGCCCTTTCCCCTTGGCTAATATTTCTCTTTGAACCCTACAAATCTTCCTCTTTTCAAACTATCCCACATAGAAATCTTTCATCATGGCAATCAAAACAAACATAGTACTACTACTCATCTTCTTCTCTAGCTTTTCCTTCTTCATGAATTTGGAGGCGCGAGTACTCCAAAATCGCCCATTCATTCCTCACAAGAATGTTAGTAAAAGCTTGAGGCTTCTTCATGAACTAGGATATTATGATTTGAAGCGAATGATAGTACGACGTGGTCGAGTAATGGAAGACATTGGACATGGAGATAGACCATCACCAGGAGGACCAGATCCCAAGCATCATCGTGATTCACCTCCAAAGACTACTATCAATTAGGTTTTCTTCTATATTCTAGAGACTTTGCACGTGTGTTGCCCCCACGATCGATATGAGAGTATTTTCTTGACGACCTCCTCGATCTTTTTCTTATAAAATTCTAAGTGTATGTGCATGCCTCTACTTTCGGATAACCTGGCCTATCGTGTGTTATTGGCCATGTGTATGTAGGTACGTATGTACGTAGTAGCTAGAGTTAGGGATCAGTGTGATGTTTTATGTTATTAATATTAATTAGGTTGTCTCCATCATTGTACTTAGTTATTACTGTCGTCTCTTTTTGCTTTGTTTTTGTTTGTTTGATTCTTCTTTTCAGACGTTGTGTTTTTTGTTGAGTTTAAAGGAAGAGGTTTTCACAGTTTATATTATTGAGAGTGTCAGGGTTTTTTGTCTTCCTTGCATTGGGTGATTTTTATGGTTGTGGCATTATATTAATGATATATTTAATTCTTTTCCTATATTTAGAGCATTATTATAGCCTTTTTTGGACTTCGGAATTATTTTATAAAATCTTTTTTTTTTTTGATAAAAAGGAAGGAAAATACAAACAAAAAATTAACCTACATCCTTAAATTGGGCAACGATATATTGCATTCATAAAATCTTATAATATATTGCATTCATAAAATCTTATAATATATTGCAATATTTTATAAAATCTTATAATATATTGCATTCAATGTAAACAATATAGCGATGAAAGTTAAAGTCTTAAAAAAAATGAGTGTGTGTACATATGCAACGATAACTGGGAATTGATATTGCATGATGTTCACTTGTCATATAAGTTTATCCATGCATTAATAATATTATTTTGGACGGAATCATGCACACTAAGTTCTGCGAATTCGATGATATTTTGATTTTAAAATCATGGAAGTAAAATTACAAATCTTTTACACCTCTATAACCCCTTTAATTTTTATAGCGCTTTTGTTCGATGTATGAAGCTACTGCTGTTCACCCACGTCACTGTGATCTCTCTCCAAATAAGATCGAACTCATTATTGAGATTTTATTAAGTGCCTTAAACAAAAGAGGAACCCACCAATTGAGAAAAAAAATATTTAAGTTGACTTAATCAGTATCACCTATATATTGACCCAAAATTTATAGGTGAGTGGGCACTAGTAGTATTCTAAAAGTTTAATTCACCACTTTGTTGAACAGAATTTTTAAGACGCGTGGATGCACTACCAATAGTTTTCTAATACTACCTCCGGTCCTAAATATAAGACCTAATTGACTTTTTTTTGGAGTGATTAAGGTTGCGAAACAGGTTATTAAATGATGATATATTTGATATATTTTTAGATTATCTATTAGTTTATAGTTAAAATAAACTAGTTTAAGGGGAAAAATTAGGTAAATCAATTTATAATTAACTTATTTTGTTTTTTTAAGGATTTTCTAGAAAAAGTCAATTAGGTCTTATATTTAGGATCGGAGGGAGTAGTATTTAACACTTACCTTAACATCATTTAAAATATATCGTAAACTGAAGCAACGTGAAATGGCCAACCACAAAAAGGAATTTTTTTTAAAAAAGTGATCAATTCAGAGTTTACTCCATTTAACTTAGCTTGCATATCCAAGCAGAATTGACAATCAGCATATCACATATCATAGTATTTATTACCGACTGTTCTATCAACATACATGACAATGCAACGCAATATTAAATACACACATGGATCAATGTATGTATAGCAACAAATTATAGTTATAAACAAAACATTTTATTCTATATGATTTTGTTTGATATGATGCTTGCCGCGCCCGTTAATTTACAGTACTTTGTTTGTATGGCGATGTAAGAATATGAGCTGATACAATCGTGACAATCTTATTTGAACACACGAAATAATTTATGTAAAACAGGTGCCAATATTCTAAAAAGAGTTAAGGGTTATATTGCCCCTCAAGTATGTATGTAGGATCATATCTGCTCCTAAAGTATAATTTGACCAATATATGTCCTTGAAGTGTGTGTATGAAGGATTATATATGCCCTTTATAATTAAAATATTTGGCTGGGAGTAGTATTCAATAATTATCAGCGGCAAAATTTTGAAAGTTGAGTTTTAATTTGGCATATACCAAGCTGGCCTCCGTTTTTAAGGCCATAGTAGAATGGTCCTACATACAATAGGTCGTGCCTATGCCTATTGTGACTTCTACCTCATTAATTTGAATATAAAATGTTTACATTTCTCAGACATTCGAACTTCACATTCCTTGTATTGTGAAAAACTAGCCCATTTTGCTGGATACAATTGGTGCCAATACCTATATTATTTTACATAAAACTTAAGGCGAGTTGGACAAAGGGTTCCCCTACCTCCTGAGACTAATGCATGCCTTCGGTTCAAAGAGTTAGCTAGTAATTATTATTTGATTTATTTCCCCCGGTCGTAAATGTGATGAGACCACTTTAAATTTTTTAGAGAAATTAAAGATATAAAATTAATCACTTAAAATATCTATGCTTATATTTTTTTCTCAAACTAATTTATTCTACTTATGACTAATCTAGAATATAAATAGATGTAACATATGTTATAATTTAATAGTCTAATTTACTTACTTAACTTCTTTAGAAAAGTTTAAAGGATCTTATATTTAGGACTGAAGGGGTATTACATTTACTTATAAATTGTATACCGACAGAGTTTTATGAGGATATTCATGAAACCCAACCGTCCGAGATGCTATGCTTTACCAGTAGAGAAAAGAAGGCCTAAGTTGGCCTTAAAAATAGGGGGCTCGAGCAAGGTCGGGCATCATATGTTGGGTATGCCCCCATGGCCAGAAAATATATAACACATTATTTTTGGTTTTTCAGAGGCATATTATATTTCAGCAATTTTTAAAACAATATTTCCCTTCTGCCCTGCTTAACCCAACCTAGCCTTATTGAAAATTCTTCAAGCTTTCATTGAGTAGGGGTTAAGTAGCCAATTAAATAATGAAGTCTATCTTACCCAATCATACCCTTGAATATCCTAAGATTCTCGTACTAGAGGGATTTAAACTCATAACTTTACTTAACCTCCAACATATGGATCGAATTTTGTTGGTTCTAGTCAATACATGTAGGTTAAATGTGCAATTTTACTAATTAAATGTTGGGTAAGAGCATATAATACAAATATATTTTGAATGGTTCTAATATATCAATAAACTTTTAAAACATAGTAAAACAACCAACACATTCTATTTTCCCTGGATGTTCATTAATTTTTTAACCCATCCAATACGTATTAATACTGTGAAAAAAGCTAGGGGAAAATAAATATAGTTGGTTGTTTTACTCTGATTTAGAGTTTTATGGTTATTTTAGCAATTTTAAAAAGTTGATTGGTATTATAATTCCATTCAAAAGGTATATTTATGTGAGATACTCATGACATAGCAATTCATTATTTAAATTGCACTTTTTCATATATTTCCTACATCGAAATCATAAGAGCTAGTTAACATTTTTACACCTACCAATAAAATACAATAAAATATGTTAGAATGTTTATTATGCATGGGTGGATATTTCCGTCCACTCATTTATTAATTTAAATTTCACATGCTACCTCTTATATGTGGAGAAAAAAAGTCATATTACACTTATGTGAATGGTTTGAGTTGTAACTCTAGAGGCCCAATATATTCCTATTTTTAACGTAGCCCAATATAGAGTTTGGACCATATTTCAACTATGGAAAAAGTTCATTATAGACCATTGGTATGTGCCTAGCACGAACTACACAGCCCGGCCATGTGGTTCGTGCTGTGTGACATGAGTTGGCATGCCATTATATAATTCTTTTATAGGCTAAAATATATTTTTGATCCTTATATTTACATCAAGTTTCAATTTAATTCTTTATGTTTGGAAAGTACACTTTTAGTCCTTTTTTTGTTAACACCGTTAGTTTAACTTAACGGAAAATGCTAACTTAACAATTTTAAATAATTATTTTATAATGAAATTAGATCAAAAATGATAAATTTTGAAAATATAAAAATATTTACACTCAAATATTTTAATTTGAACATTTTTCAGTATTTAATAACCATTTAAAATTGTTAAGATAATATTTTCCCTTAAGTGAAACTAACGGTGTTAACAAAAAAGGACTAAAAGTATACTTTCCAAACATAAAAGACTAAATTGAAACTTGATGCAAACATAAGAGATAAAAAATATACTTATATTATTGATGAATGATGCTAATTGCTGCAATAATTTTGTTTGCCAAATAATTGATACAATAATTAACATAAGCTAAGTTGATATTTCCTAGAAAAATTAAGAAAACTTAATGAACCGTTGTATGTCATTATATTACATGTTAACTTATAAGTCAGATAAAATAACCACTTTAAAGCATGTTTGTTATAAGTTGAAGGGAGGGAAAATAGGTGTCTGGAAATTTTTTGCAGCTAAAATTTACAAAAAATTGATATGTGGTGTCAAAAGTTCTAAATCAATATTTATTACTCTTTTATATCACATCTTATCTTTTTTAAAAAGTCATAACCCCACTTCTTCATTTTTTAATAATTCAATTTACAAAAATTTTCCTTTCCCCTTCCCTCCATTCTCTCATTCCAAACAGACCCTAAAAAAATATTCAGTAAAATCAATTGATAAGTAGTTTATTTAGCCATATTAATATTCTATAAAAAAACTCAACTATATCCTATATTTTTTTAAAAATATAAGTAATAGTTTTAAACTATACTATTGTTAAACTAGACTATGAAATAGTTGTACTCTCTCCGGTCCTAAATATAAAATCTAGTTTACTTTTTTTTGGAAAATCTTAAAAAACAAAATAAGTTAATTATAAATTGATTTTCCTACTTTTTTCCTTATAATAGTTTATTTTACCTATAAATTAATGAATAATTTAAAAATATATTAAATATATCATAATTTAATACTCCCTCCGTTCCTAAATATAAGATCACTTTAGCAAATTTGGAGAGATTAAGCAAGACATTCCAATGAATTAGGATTACATGAAATTTCCAAAATACCCCTCACTTAAGTTTTAAAAATATCCTCTCACCTTCAAACCACTATTTTCTGGGTGAAGGGAGTATAAGGATAATTTAGGGAAAACTTGAATCAAATAAGAAGTTGATCTTATATTTAGGAACAAACTCTTATCCTAAAACGATCTTATATTTAGAAATGGAGGGAGTAACTTAATTTGCAAAATTAATCTCTAAAAAGAAAAAGTGAAGTGATTGGTTTAATACATGAGGGAGTAGTAGTTGTTTGTTGACCTGTTGTTGTGACTGGTGAGGTAATGAGCTAATAGTGTTAATGGTGATGCTCTCATCTCTCACTCGCTGCTCCTCATCCTCATGCACTCACATCTCTCCCCACCATTTCAAACCCACACAAACAACTACTTCCTCTTCCTCTTCCTCTTCCTCTTGGTCCGGTCTCACATCGTGGAGGCAAAATCCAGTGAACCAGAATCGTCATTGGGGGCCCAATGGGCCTCAACCTCAACCCCAACCCCACACTCTCTCTGAGGATAATAATAATAATAATAATAATAATAATAATAATAATAATAATAATAATAATAATATTAACATTGATGCCCACATAGGAAAAGCTTCTTCCTTGGCTGAGTTAGGCTCACTTGTTCTCTCTACAAGTGATCCTCTCACGAAGTCACGACTTTCCCATGTCGCTTATTCTACATGGCTCCAAGGGAATGTCCCTCTTGGCCATTTTATGCCCCCCCATCGACCTGCTCGACCCCCAAAACCCCAATTGGTTAGTTCTTTTTATTTTTTATTTTATTGTTTTTTCATTGCCAAAAATTGTGAATTGCATCATTAAGGAGGTTATTATTTGGTGCTAATGTATGTATTTTGTGTATTTTCCCAAACTATCACTACTATTGAATGATATGGAGTTAGATGATTAGGGTGGACTGATAATAATATTATGTTATTTTAACTAACTTAGTTAGTACTCCGCTCCTAAATATAAGACTTAGTTGACTTTTTTGGGAAATTCTAAAAAAACAAAATAAGTCAATTATAAATTGATTTACTTAATTCCCCCCTTAAACTAGTTTATTTAACCTTTAAACTAATGACTAATATAAAAATATATCAAATATGTCATAATTTAATAACATATTTTGTAACCTTAACATCTCCAAAAAAGTCAACTAGGTCTATATTTGATTTAATCAAATTAGTTTTAGGACCAGAGGGACTATTAGATTATAAGTTAGCTTATAACTAAAATAAACTAATTTATAGAAAACTTACCAGAAAAATCAGTTTATATTCCCTCTAGTTCTAAATATAAGACTTATTCACCTAGTTTGATTAGATCAATTATGTTAGTTAAGTTAGAAAAAATAACACCATGTACTAAAATACCCCAACCATTGATAAGAATAATTTTACCCCCACCCTTCCTCTCTTTTTATCTATTATTGGGGAGCATTGATAAGAATAATTTGGGAATAAGCTGGTAAGAATTAGAAATAGGTCTTATATTTAAGACCAAATCCATCTCCTCAAATCGGTCTTATATGTAGGACCGCAGGGACTAACTTATGTAGCATTTTTAGGATTTTTCTACAAAGTCCACCACTATGTCCTATATTGAGAACATAGTGGACTTTTTAGGAGAATTGGGACCATTAATCATTTCACTTCACTTGTTCTTGGTTATTTTAATGTGGGATGTTGTCCATATACTTGAGTTCAATAAGAGATGAGCATTTAAATGAATGCATGGTCTGTTTCATGGCAACTGCAGGTTTCTCCTAAGGAAATGCCTGATCCCAAAAGTTCTGGTTTGCCACTGAATGCTTATATGCTTCACAATTTGGCACATGTTGAGCTCAATGCAATTGATTTGGCTTGGGACACTGTTGTACGGTTTTCTCCCTTTAGTGGAATTCTTGGGGAGGGATTCTTTGATGACTTTGCTCATGTTGCTGATGATGAAAGTCGCCATTTCGCTTGGTGCTCTCAGAGGCTTGCTGAACTTGGTTTTAAGTAAGCACAGTTGGCACTTTGCACTTTGCTTGTTTATTAAGCATTGGTTATAAGTGATGTTTTACTTGTATTTTTTGCATAATTAGATATGGAGATATGCCTGCTCACAATTTGCTGTGGAGGGAGTGCGAGAAATCATCAGATAACGTCGCTGCACGTTTGGCAGCCATTCCATTAGTTCAGGTAACTTTGTTCCTCTTGTCCTTTTCTATTCCTAAGTGCTTGTTTTCCGGTACATGGATTGTGTCTTGGGTGGTTAGCTGCTTATCAAATTTGACAATGCATCTGTTTGCATGAGTCTTTTATGTTTTGTTATTTCTAATAACAATTAAGGATTAGATGACAAGATGAACTACTCATGTAGACTCTTTCTCTTACTAAGTTATACATTATCATAGATAAATAACTTTTGACTGTCAAATGAATGTGAGGCTGTGAGCTCTGGTCTTATTATTGCAACGATTGTGAGAAATCAATTTCTCAATCCTGTTTTGTTGACAAAAAGTTGGCAATGCCTGGAGACCATTTTTTAACAACACCCTGAACATTGCCATTCTTAGATAACTTTCTAAATTGATTGTGTTTATTATCAAGTAAACAATTATTCTGGATTGGTGTGTGCATATCATTTTGGTCTTTCAATCACCTCTATTCCCTACCATGTTTCACTAGCCACCACGAACTTTCAGTGGAGGGAAGGATCCTCAACTAGACGACTGAAGTGGAGTATTTGTCATTCTTGTCAAATAGTTGCAAGTCTTTTCACTCATACATCACATGCTTCAGAGATAAAAAGGCTTTGATGCTCTGAATATCCTAATTTATTTTACTTGTAGGAGGCTAGAGGACTTGATGCTGGGCCACGGCTGGTGCAAAAGTTAGTGGGATTTGGAGATAATAGAACATCGAAAATAGTCGCAAAGATTGCTGAAGAAGAAGTAGCACATGTAGCAGTAGGAGTCTATTGGTTTGTTTATGTCTGTCAGAAATTGGATTGCCCCCCTGACTCAACTTTCAAAGGTTATTTAAAATACTGCTAGATCTTATTGTATCTCACAATTAAGTCCATAAGGAAGGTTTACAAGCTTCAGTGCTATTTTTCCACAACCTTGCAGACCTCCTAAAGGAATACAATGTGGAATTGAAGGGTCCTTTTAATTTTGCCGCGCGAGATGAGGCTGGAATTCCCCGTGATTGGTAAGAACTTGAAGACTAAGCTGACTCTCAACTTCCTATTTCAGATTGTTGATTGTTTACAATTTACTAGTTATCCTTGTTGATTCTATCTCTGTTGCTTGTACTTGCATCGTTTACTGTCTAGGTATGACCCATCATCTTCTAGCAGTCTTGACAAGAGAGATGCGGATGACCAGAAAAAACAACTCGGTGCAGTAAGTAATCTGGGATTTACATGAGATTCTTGGGTAGATTCAGTCTACTAATGATAAGTAGATCATGTGTATGCATGGTCAGTAAATTAAGCTTATAATGAATTGACATCTAAAATATACTTTTAAAATTGGTTGGATTTTGAAATTTGAAAATATGAAGCTGATCAATTTCAATTCAAGTGAGTTGATGTCTTGTTTCTTTTGGGTACAAGAATACAAGTATACCCTGTGGAATTTGGGTTAAGAGATAATTAAGATTATTTTAGATCACTGCCCATGAATTAGTTTTTGCTGTGAAGAGTTCTACCTCATGGTTTTACCCTAGGAATCTAATCTTATCTAGTTATTTTTCTGTTCAGCTCGTGCTAAAGAAGGAAAATATCCAAATGTATGAGCCTTTGAACATCCTAAGATGTTTAGTTTTACACAAGAAGGCACTTTTGTGAGCAATTAATTATACTTCCTATAGGTTCAACTTTTGATGTGGTTGTGTTAAGACCCTTACCAGCTATGGAGGGAATCCAATGACAAGAGAGAAGGATATTGCTGGGGGATCCACTCTAGAGGGCCCCACGTCCTTATCATTCCTCTTTCCTCATTGGATCTCCATTTCTAATTGGGATCAAGGTTTATATTTGGATAATCTCAAGGGATTAGGTGGTTGAGTGTATTTCAAAAATCATCTTCATCATCATCATCAGTATAAAATAGGAGGATAATAAAAAAAAAATGGAAGCTACAGCTCTATCTTGAAGGGAACCGACTCAAGTTATGCAAAAAAAGAAGTAAATCTCACGCATATTTTCTGTTAGTCAATTGATTTGAAAACACTTCATCTCTCTTTTTTTTTTAAACGTGAATACACTTAATCTATTAGTTTGAGAGGATTGAATATTTTCAATTTTGGTTGGTTTCTTTCCTTAAAATGATAGGTATGTGTATGAACTATTGCAGATTCGTGAGAGGCTGGCTTCCATGATTGATTTAGAAGGTGAGAATTATAATTTGACCAGTAGATGATGATGATGATGGTAATGATGGATTGGAAGATGGTTGAAGCATCCTCTTTTGACTTGAGGCTGCTATTCCCAGCTCGCCAGCCATCATCCCTTCGACGTAGGACCCCATTGGGATTTACTAGTATATAGTAATTCTTTTGTTTTTTTTTTTTGGGGCCAACTGTAGAATTGGGACCTTTTTTATCAGAAGAATTGGGACTTCAAGCTAAGGTCTTATCCTTGGGTGATCAATTATTGCAGCATATATTCTATTCCACACAATTGCTTTTATTTTATTTTTCATGCTTTTTTTAGATGTGGAGTTAGTCCTTATATGAGGGGGTCGTGGGGAATAAATCCTCAAGTATCACAAATAAAGCAATATTGCTGTATAGTCCAGAATTCTTTTGGTTGCAATTTTTTTTTATATAAAAAAGCTCCATATTTTTGAAAAGTAATCCTCGTCAGTGGAATCTGTAGTGTTTATTACTTTATTCAATGTAAAACAATAGGAAACTTTTAGGGGGAATTTGCATTGTAATCCCTGGTAAGAGAAATTAATACTGGAAGGTCCCAAAACATTCCAAAATAATTATCAAGTCCCAGGGGCCCTTTCCTGCAATTGTTTGCTTATTTTCAATGACCATTTTACCCTCATGAAAGATGGTTGTCATTTCACTGGTCCCTACAGGGGACTATGCTTTCATCTTATGAGGGCAAAATGGTCATTGAAGATAAACAAATAATTGCAGGAAATGCCCATGGAACTTGATAATTATTTTGGAATGTGTTGGGACCTTCCAGTATTAATTTCCCTTACCAGGGACTACAGTGCAAATTCCCCAACTTTTAGCCCCATAAATTATAATGCATGATCTGTCTAAAATGGAAGGCTAATTGTTTTGTGAAAAGCTCCGCCTAAAAAGATACAATTATATAGGAAGCTGATTTTAGTCTTAAATATGAGATCTAATTTTGATTTTCATCAACTTCTTTGCAAATTAATGAATTATCCCATTGAATCTCCTCCAATAATAATCAAATAATAGGTGTAAAAGGAAATAATGGGATTATAAAAATAAAAAATACATACTAATTAGCATAATTAACATCTTTAACTAATTGAATTAATTGAAGGGAAAATCTCAAATAAATCCCTCACAATACCAAAGGACAAGTGAAGAATCTAAACTTCCAAAAGGAAGGAAAGGAAGAAGTGTGATTTCGTTTCTGTCTTCGCCCTTTGGAACTCCTCTTCTTAGAAAGAGCAGCTGCTATAAAGCAAACTAACACTCTTTTTAGTTACAAGAAAGTTAGGGTTAGGAGGGCAACCTTGTAAATGAAAATGGAGGTTGTCTTTCCGGAAATGTTAAACTCAAGTATGTCCTAGTTCTCACTGACTATAAAATCAACACCTACCTGTCATTTTAAAATTTGGCGAAAAGACAAAATTGCCTTCATCCTAAAACACAAATTACGAGAAGAGGATGAGTGTTAGGGTGGGGTAGTAATTTGTGTTTTAGGATGAGGGCAATTTTGTCTTTTCGCAAATTTTAAAATGACAGGTAGATGCTGGTTCTTTTGTAACATCCCAAATTTTAATTAAGGATAATAAGAAATTATTGAGGTGTCATTTAGGAAATTCAAAATTTTAGCGAGGAATTTAGAGAAGAATTTATGATGTTGGAGATGATTTAGGATATTAAATCTTAATTATCTTAGAATTAAAGAAATATAGATTAAGGAGTTATTTGGAGTTAGAGATATACATAAAAATATTTTGAAACTTAGATAATATTATCATGGAATTAAAGGAGTATATACAAACTTTTTGGGCTAGAAATATAATTAAGAATAAATAATAGGGTAGTTATTTGAAATTCTCTAGTATATATATATACACACACATATGACAAACCCTACCTCCTCGTCTCCATTCCAAGCCGTCGGCCTTTCACCCCGTCTCCTCCATTTCTTCATTTTGTCCTCCTACCGGCGGCATCTCCGGCAAGCTGGCGGCGACGGCCACACCTCCCCTCACCATTTCATTTCTTCACCTCCACCACACTAACATAACATGTTTCTTCCATCTCCAACCATACCCATTTTCGTTTTGCATATCCTTTTCACCTTAAAGCTTTGTTAAAGCCGAATCCGATCTATGCCTTGCTTATCCTCTTCGTGTTCCTCTCTTTCTGGCGAGTTCCTTTGCTCTCTCCACTGTCTTCTTCGTGTCTCCGGCGAATGATGATAGGGAGAGGTAAAGCTTCATTTTTTTTTGGGTTTCTTGAGCTATATTTCTTTTAATGTTGATTTCTCATATTTTCCCCTTCTTTCTTGGTTTCTTTTCGGTCTTGCCACTACTTTGGCATTTTTCCGGCGAGTATCACGGTGGCTCCGACGTCAAAACAACACCCAACTCAGGTGAAGCTTGTTTCTTCATTTCTACCTTTTCTTTACTGCGATTCTAGGCGAAATTTGAGAGGAAATCTGAGTTAGGCTTGGGTTATGGGTTGTATAAATGAGTTAATTGAGGATGAGGATTTGATTTTTAGTGTATAAGAAATGATTTTATGGTTAGCTTGTGGAATTGGAATATTGTAGTTTTGCTTCTTTCTACATGAACTGATTGATTTTGCTCTGGATATGATTTTTATAAATCTGTTTGTTTTCTGGTTTAAAGACAATGATGATGCTTCATCAAATTTTTGGGTTGATTTCTATGTCTTTGGAGATATTAAGGTTTGAACTTTAGCTTTCTTTTGTTGGCCGAATGGGTACTAATAATTGGAAAAAAAAATGTAGTTTGTTGTGGCAGTGTCAATGTTTAGGCAATCTTAGGGTGATATTTATTTTATCAATTCAGTTTTGAGGTGAGGGGTAATTGAAAGATTTGACTCTCCCTTGCTCTTTAGTCTGATTCATATTTTGGGGCTATTTGGTATTAGTCTAAGTTCTTCTCTGCTCTTTTGAAATGATGTGTTGGATTTGAGTTTGGTATTATAGGTTGTTCTTCACTTTCATGGTATATCTAGTCCTGTTCTATTTGTTTGAGTCCAATGAAATAAAAGATGACTTTGAGGGAATTAAATGTTAATGAAAGGAAGTTAGGACAAAGTGTATGAATAGGCGGGTTACTTATGCTATTGAAACTGAGGGTTGTCTAAAGAGGTTAAGTGTAGGTTTATTTGGTTAAATGTGTAGGTTAATGAAAATGTAGACTTAGGAGAAATAAGCTAGAAATTCTCAGGATTTATTATTGAATTACATATTACTTAGGGAGTAATTATAATTCTATTATTCAGTGGTCAAATTGAATGAGTATAAATAAATTAAATTGACATCATTTTTGAATCTATTTATGGATTTTGAGCTAATAGGTGATTCTTAATGAGAAACAGTGGGGAAGTAAGCGATTACAAGAGAAAAAAAAATTGTACAAGGTTGGTAATGTGTAATATAATCTAGGAAGATGTTATAATAGTTAGAACTTGAGGAATGAAACTATAGGAATCAGGTTTTGGGAGTATTATAAATTTGGGCAAGAAGTGTAAAATTAAAGTTGGAATCTAGTTGAGATGTTCTTGTTTATGGTTGAGAATTGTAGCATGATTGCTTGAGAAATTGACACGTTTGGAGCTAGAAATTGGTTGAAATGTTGATTTTATTGGCTGTCCATTTCATTGGGATATTTTATGCACATATTGGCCAAGAAAAATGATATACTTTTGAGTATTAATCAAATTTTATAAAGTAGTATTGGATAAGTGTGCTGCTGGCTAGAGTGGTAGTGGTGCAATTAAGGTGTACAGGGTAATTGTGAAGTGTGGAAGTATTGTTGAGAAAATTTTGTCTGTGTATGCTTTCCTAGTTTGAATTGAGTTGAGCATGTATAAGTTAGTTAATTAATTTCACTATGTTTGGTTTTAAAAGGGTGACATTGAAGATGGATTGCAGTAATTAACCTTAATGTTTTCCAAGTTTAAAGATGGTTATGGAGGTGGATGCTAATTATAGAAATATTAAAGCTGTGAATAACATTAACATGATTTTTTTCTATGTTATGAAATCTGAAATTTATTAGGGAGGTTGAGATAACTCTTGTAGGATGTGTCTATAGTTTTTCTGCTAGTTAACAATGGTGTTACAGGTTTTGGCTTTATCATTTTCTTCTTAGGTGCACCAAAAGCAAAATTTAAAATTCTATGAATGATGAAGTATGCTTTGGATGATGTATGAAGAATATGATGATTTATGCTTAGTATGAAGAATAGGTATAGGAATGTTACAATATGTGTGTTTATTAAATTTTTCTGCTACCACTACACGTGTATCATACGATACTCATTTTGAAAAGAAGTTTAAGATTTGAGAATGGGGTTTGGGTAGCAATATTAGAACGAGAGCGACGCTAAGATATATGCCTCAAGGTAGTTACTTATGTTTCGTATGGTATGATATGATATTAGGAAAATTAAATAAGGATGACACTTGAAGGAAATCTACAAGAAAATGGGGAAAACAGCAGAGTGCTAAAGGCAGTAGGTAACCACACTTACCTGACTATAACATTGAGATTGATGTTAGTCGAGATTTTCAAATCGCTTTTCTATATATGTATGTATGAAGTTTTCAAAGTTAGTTTGATATCAAAACAGGCTATTGGGTGCCTTTCAACCAAAGCTATTTTCATACAGCGATTTCGACATATATATATATATAGCATCTTCTTGATGGGATTTGATTGTGGATAGTTGTTGCATGACACTGCTTGTACCATCGGCCGATGTAACCGTGCGATAGCGCAATCGACGGTTAGTTGTACTAGTCCTATTGAGTAGAGACAGGGACTTACGGTTTCCGAATAGAGACGGGCTCCGTTTATTATTTCCTTTTAATTATAGACAGGGGAAATATGCCTTTCAGAATAGAGACTGGGGCACAGTGTCAATCATGTTTATTTTGGATATTTGACGATGGATGGCTTGGTTTGGTTACTTGCATTTGGAGGTATGAATATAGTTATATCTGTTATGTGTATGCATGTATATTGTATACAGGTGAATTATTTTAAAACTGAGGTGCCCTTTAGACGCTCTGCTAACCACACTTCTCACTGTTATAGTGAGTTAAGTGTTGGTTACTGAGACATTGTTTGTCTCACCCCATTCCCTTTATTTTTTTCAGGTAATCATGCACAAGTATTGAGGACTAGAAGAGGGATATAGGTTATAAATGTTAGTAGGATGTATATTGCCAACATATTATAGGCTTGCATTCGCTTCCGCATTTTAATTACATTTAATTAAAGAATCAATTGTAAATGAATGAGTTTGATTTTATTAACCATGTTAGACTAATCCTTTCTAACATGGTTAGCTTTTAATTATCCATGATAGTTTTCGTATGATATTAGGTGACTCTTTTCTATCATGGATAATACTTAAATAGTTAGAAAGTTCTTTTTCTAACTATGATAGAGTTACAATAATAGGAAAATCATTTTTCTATCATAGTTAGCAAAGTAAATATGTTTAGGGCTAATGATATTGGTTAATCAAGATATGAGTAACAGAATGTTACATCTTTCATAGTCCTTTGGAAGTTTATGTTCGTCACTTGTCCTTTTGGTTTTTGAGAGAAATTTATTTGGGATTTTCCCTTGATTAAATATGTTCTACTTAGAACCAGGGGAGTATGATTGTTTGAGTACTTTTATTTTTTTTTTATCATCATGAGTACTTTTATCAAATACAATGGAAATTGAATGTCCGATATCAAATATCAAATGTTAATGGGTAAATGTGCAAAAATACTAATGTGATTATCACCAATTAAGGTGCACCCAACACCATGTGATTTTTTTTAAGCAAAAGTAACCATGACATTTCGAAATTGGGGTAAAACTACCCATGATTTTTACTACAATTTTGAAATGTCATGGTTACTTTTGCCCTACTTCTGTTATGTGATCGTGAAACAAATTCAAGTGCGAAGCCTCTTGTGGCACGTAAGTTTTCATTTTTTTCATACTAAATTTAGTGATTTTATAATAATCTTCCCTATAATCGGTGATTTCGTTTCCTCACAAGGATCAAGCCAAGTTCACCTTCCATTAGAAACAAAGCAGTTATCATGATTATGATTTAGAGTAATACAATGTCCATATATTCTATTAAAAGAATTGATAAAAGGGATTACAATTTCCAATTGGTCTAGTAGCTAAAGAGATTGACTCATCAAATCTCGCTCATATAAAAACCTTCTTATCTTTATAAACCTTATGTCAACCCTATCTTTGGTGAGCCCGTGACTCAACTCATAAAAAAAAGGGAAAATCCCAAATAAATCCCTCCCAATATCCAAAATGACAAGTGAGGAAGCTAAACTTCAAAAAGGACTATGAGGGAACCAACACCTACCTGTCATTTTAAAATTTTGTGAAAAGACAAAATTGCCCTCATCCTAAAACACAAATTACTACCCACCCTAACACCTACCCTCTTCTTGCAATTTGTGTTGTAGGATAGGGACAATTTTGTCTTTTTGCAAAATTTTAAAATGACAGGCAGGTGCTGGTTACTTCATAGTATTTTTGGAAGTTTAGGTTCCTCACTTGTCCTTTTGGATATTGAGAGAGATTTATTTGATATTTTCCCTATTAGTACGGGGACTAGGCCTTTGCTTTTAAATATTAAAAAGAAAACCAGAAAACGTGTCATCCGTCAACAACAAGACCCCTCCCAACTACTCTTTCTTCTGTTTCCCCCCATCTCTCTTTACCTTAACAAAGTAACAAGAAGAATAAACAGAAGAAGCTATGTGTAACTCGAATGGCGAGTGTCGGCCTTTGGGATTCCTCCTGGGTCTTCCCTTCGCCTTCCTCTCTCTCCTCCTCTCCGCCGTCGGCCTTCTCGTCTGGATCGTCGGGTACAACCCTTTTCATTCCTTTTTTCTTTATATATCTCTGAATAATTAATTAATTGATTTGATTTGATTTGATTTGATTTGATTTGCAGGTTATTGTTGACATGTATATGCCCATGTTGTTTGTGCATTACGGTCATAGTGGAGCTTGCTTTAGAGCTCGTCAAGGCTCCTTTACACGTCATGGAGTGGTTCACTTCTCAGATCCCTTGTTAAGATTTAGATTTCTCTTTCTCTGACTATTGTTCATATTCACCTATGTACTTTTGTTTTTCTTTTCTGGGTTTTCTTTTGTTTTCTTTAGTACTATAATACGATTCATCGAATTCGGTGGTTCAATAAAGAAATTACGGATTTCTCCTTCCTGGTATTTTCCCCCCAAAGCATTTTGTTCCTTTCTCTGTGTTCAACAACTTCCGTTTCGTCTTGCTTCACTAGTACTATGAGGTGTGATTTTGTATTTTAGGGGGAAATTAGACGTTCTTGTATACTTTACCTTGTTTTTCTTTTAAAATTGCAATGGAGATTCCCTTTATAAATTTATATATGTAAATTATTGTCATTATATAGGATTGATAGAACCCAATGACATAAACGACCTATGATACATGTGGCCGAACATGTAGTGTTTAGTGGATAAAATTTTATTATAGTTGTCATCATCATTATATAGGATTGCTCAGGACATATGCAATTTTTTCCATTCTACTAACTCTCCGGTCCTAAATATAGGACCTAATTGACTTTTTTTTGGAGAGATTAAGGTTGCGAAATAGGTTATTAAATGATGACATATTTGATATATTTTTAGATTATCCATTAGTTTATAGGTAAAATAAACCAGTTTAAGGGAAAAAATTAGGTAAATCAATTTATAATTAACTTATTTTGTTTTTGAAGGATTTTCAAGAAAAGTCAATTAAGGCTTATATTTAGGATGAGAAGTAGGGAGTATATGTAATGGATGAAACTGACGTGCACGTTGCAATTTTGCGCTTAATGTTCATTGCCATTGGACCAGACATGTTAATTGGGTCAATTCTTTTGACGAAAAGATCATCCATATGCAAGTGGCTGAAAGTAAAGTTTTGTTTTTTCATAATTAAAAGGGGTTTTTTGGCCATTTCGTGATTAAAAGGTTATTAATCCTTATTTTATGGGGCTTGTAATTTGTATGTTGTATATTAAATAAAAACAAGTAAAATATTGTGTTCCTTGTAATAAAAAAAAATATTGTGTTCCTGGTAACGAGTCAAACTTTTTCTGTATCATTAATCAGTTCAAAAACTATGTATACACTTATTTATGAGTTATTTAAAATAAGATAAGATGTAGAAACCGATTCGATTTTGGTTTCCCACTTTCTAGCGGATTTATCAGTTATTGCCTGCGTAAATTTTAGGCAAATTACTTCCAAATTCTACGAGACAAATTACTTCCAAATTCTATTGTTAGATACTTGGCAGTTGGTTGAACGCGTTTTCTAAGAAATCTACCTCATTCATTGGTTACATTACATAGCACATGTACAGTAGCTTGAGCCGTGAATATGGGTCGAATCCACGGGTTGAATCCAGTAACTCGCGGATTTGGACAGGGTTAGGGTTGGTAAAATCTCTACCCATTTAAAACGGGCCGTTTTGACCCAGCCCATTCGACCTGCGGGTTAACATGGGTTAGCCCGGCGGGTTGGCGGGCCAACCCTGCTTTTTAAAAAATATATAGTTATATACATATTAAGCAAACTCTTACCCCTTCCTATACACCAAATTTGTCGCCTACTCCTCCCTCAAACCTCAACACTTTGTTCTTTCGATCCTCTCTAAAACATTTGTTCTCCTTCTAAATCACTAGTGAATCAACCTTTAGCATAGGTTCATGAGTTCTTACAAAGTACCGAAGTAATCTTCTTCCAAAAATGTTGAAGCACTCGTAATTGGATGATGAATTTCCCTTGTAACGGTAATATTTGTCCACTTATCTCTATCTTCTATATATTAATTTGCTTTATTTTTTTTTTGACCAAGATTAATTTGCTTTATTTGACTTTGCATAATTTCATTTTTTTTTGGTTTGTGACAAATGGAGTTGAGGAGGAATAAGCTATTGAAGTTTCGATTGCCTGATGATGGAGTTTTAGTTTGCTTTATTTGACCTTTGTATTTTGTATTTTTGGTGCACTAGACTTAGTTGTATTATTTGGTTGAATTTGACTAGACTTGTTTTATTTATTATATTATTAGAATGATGTAACTCTTAATTTTTAGTCGGTGTTGATATTATTAGAATTTAGAATGTTCATATTTTTTATATGCATCACATCGCATCGCACTATCGCATGGGCAGTGAGTGACTAGGCCGCTCATATATTTTTTTGTCTAAATTTTTATTTTAAAGTGACGGGTTGGACGTGTTGACCCTGTAACCCTGCAGACCGGGTTAGGGTTGGCCAAATTTCAGCCTATTTAAAACGGGTCGTTCTGACTCTGCCCATCTGACCCTTGGGTTGGGGCAGACCAACCCATAACCCGCGGGCCAACCCATATCACCGGCTCTAACCGTAGCAGAGAAGGTAAGACAAGTTTGTAATTTGTTGGTCAACTGTCATCGTGATCATCCATGTCCCACAAATCCAAACCCAGTGAGATTTTTGGCTCATAAATACTATTAAGATGTTAAAAATAATAAATAATATTTTTAAATATAAATATTATTTTTTTATGGAATAAATACTATTACTTTTACCTAAAGTGAATATTTATGAAAAAGAACTACATGGTTAGAATAGCTTCTTTAAGAAATTATGATATCCTGTAACTATGTAGAATTCTTTTTGCATAATATGAAGTTGATAAATCCAAGATTTTAAGTTTAAAGAAAATCAATTTTCTTTTAATAAAGGTTAAAATTATATATGATAATAACAAAATTTATTTATTACATAAAATGAAAAAAAAACAACCACACGAAAGTAACTAATATTTCCTCTCGTCCGTATTATAAGAGTCTAGTCGTTAAAACATATATTTTAAGAAAAAATGTTTAAGTTATTAAATATGTCTAAATTATAATTTTCTCAATATTACCAATATTTATCATGAGCCTTTTAAGAGTGAGAAATGAATGAAAATTAATGAATATAAGAGGATTTAAGGGTAAAATAAGGAAAAGACATTAAATGATGAGAGTCCAAGGAGGGCTCATATTTTGGTTTAAATCAATTCAAATTTTGACTCCTATATTACATTTGTCACATGAGAAAGGAGTCTTTAATAAAATCAGGAAACAGCAAAGACACTTTGCTTGTGACCTGACCCACTTGGGCCCTTTATTGGGAATATTATGCTATTGGGCTTAGGGCACCCTATTGTTTTTTTTGTTGAAGTAACATAGTAATTAGTACTACTTTTTAAAAATACTAAATTCAAATTTTCATTTTTTCTGGCAAAAATAATTCAACATTTTAAATTTTAATGTGACTTATAAATTTTTAAATATATGATTGATTTGATCAAATTTGAGTATATTTTCCAACTCAATTGATTGTAACCCCTCCAAATTTCTACATCTATTTAATTTCAAGACATGATTAGCTATGAATATTGGGTCTAATGGAATGAGTTACTCCTTCACGACGTGATGCATCAAAGTAATTATACATGTTAGAAAGGGTGCACATATTGTGCCCGATAATTCCTTAAGTAAGAATATCTCATTTGGATGACTCGTAAATTTAATGAAAACAAATTCAAAATCCATGTTCAAACATATCGAAGACCATACTACTAAAACTGGCTATTTGCCATATGTATGTGACTTGTGTTTTTAAGCTAAAGCTAAAATTAGTTATAAGAAAGTAGAGAACAGCGTGCAAGCAACTGCAACAATACATTCATAGAAGTAATATATTGAAGTCTTTGTTTTCCTCTTTAACTAAGTGTTCACCCCTAGTAATGTGAATTTCGTCCGCGCATATTTATGTGCATGAAAATATAGTTGAAGCAAATTCTACTCCGAAAAACATAAAACCAAAGGTTCCAACAAACTATTATCTAGCTTACTTTGCTTTGAGCGGCGAAAGGACTTGAGTAGCTACTATAATTTGTCGTTTTCATTCTCTCTTCACTACTCTTTTAAAAACACTTGAAGTAAAAATACTTGAAGGAAAATGGAGATGGTTCAATTAATGTCTTTTTATTTAGTATCTGACTCTATTAGCAACGGACTAATCTGATTGTAGAAATGTATGCCCACAATGAGATACCTCACTATCTCCAAGGAGTTATAGCAAACTCTTGCTTAGGTGGAGGAGAGGATTCAAAATTAGAAACCAAATGGTTACCAAAATCTGTTTGAAAATGTATTATTAATAAAGTTCTAAATTTTATTAATTATCTCCCTATGTATGAAATCATTAAATAGGCACTACTTTTAACCAATTTTCTCTTCAAATTATTTGTTGTTAGAGTGTCGGTTCAACTATTATAATAAACAGAAAATAAGAATTCATTTTCTATTTTAATATGAACAATCAATGTGCAGAATCAAAACCAACAAATGCTGGGTATAGAGAATATAATGCATGGTGTAGATACAAGACTTAAGCAGCAATATCACAATGATACTGCGGGTATACTCCCAAGATTTGAAACATATATTGCTCCTAACACGTTTTTTTTATCAGGAGCTCCTAACACGTTCGAACGTGCAAAAATCCTCTAATTTTTCCTTTTCTTTTTTCCTTGCATATAATATTATTACAATGAGAAATTAATCTACTCAGCATATAAATAGCGACAACCTCAAACTAACTTGTATTAGAAATCAATACTGGGTTATAAACTTATAATTTATAAACAGGAGACATTCTTGTGTGAACCCGTGCACCACGTCATTTGTGGTCTAACCAATCACAAGTTGACACATATGGTCTGACGTGTAATTTTTAATTGGATGAATTTGATGTGTCACCCTAAAAAAACTCAACTACCCTTTAAAAATATTTTATAAAATAAAAAACATTGAAAACATGATATTTAAATTTTTTTAGTGGTTAGTTCCTATTTTCAGGGTGCCACATCAAATTAAAAATTACACGTCAGATCATATGTGTCTGCTTGTGATTGGTTAGACCACCAACAGTCGTGTCTTAAATTTAGATATTATTTACTATATAATTTGATTAAATTAAGTGTGCTGATTAAGTTAGTCAACATAATTTTTTTTTTTGAAAAAAATACCCTAATAATTTCCTCAATTCTCCCCCTCCCTCTCTTTCTTGATTATTGTTAGGAGAACATCAATCAAAGATTAATATCAACATTTCAGTTACGTCTTGAGGGGTTCACATTCAGTGTTCATCCTAAAGAAAAACAAGTTTTGCTCATCCCTCAAATGCATAATAATAGGAACCACTAGTGCACAATTAAAGGAAACACCAATGCACAATTATAGGAACCACTAAAGGAACTACTATTACACTTTCAATACCAATTAATTATTTTCAATATGAAAAATTTTATTTACTTTTTTAGTTTCCATCCATCTTTATTAGTTATCTTATGTCCATATATGATGTTCATAAGAAAGTAAAAAATCAATCACAAGCAACAAAAATTCCATAATTGATTCCCAAACAAGAAAAGAAATACATCAAGATGTCTATAATATAAAAGTCAACATTCAAAATTCTGCCTAATTGCCTTCCTCTTCAGGATCGCTTTCTATATCCTTTACAGGCTTGCAGCTTCCATGTTTTCTTGCACATCTTGGAGCTCTTTCTAAACAAGCCACTGTTAAAAAAAAGTGCAGAGAGGAAGAATTGGGAGAATTTGGATCGATCAAAAACTGAATAATGTAGTGAAAATAATTAATTGATATTAATTATTGTTAATAACATACTACTCTCTAATGTAAGTCCACTAATGGTTCATTGGTTCCTATAATTGTGCACTAGTGCATTTGAGGGATGAGCAAAATTTGTCTTTCTTTTGAATGAGCACTGGATGTGGATCCGTTAGGTCTTACATAAGAGAGTAGTATGTTATTAACAAGGGTTAAGGGTCAAATCTAGCACTCTAGTATTGCCAAAAGTTCACCCAACATAGACAAGAATTCGATGGCTCAAATGTAGCACACATCTTTTCAAAAATGGCTCAAATCTAACATTTCCGTCAACTGTAACAGGTTTGACCATTAAGTTTGACTTGATCATGCCACGTCACCCGCCACGCCAATCAGGCTTGCCATGTGGCCCGCCACGTCACCCAATAATGGATAGTGAGTGGGCCCATTGGGTGACGTGGCATGCCACGTGGCAAAACTGAGTGACGTGGCATGGTCAAGTCAAACTTAATGGTCAAACCCGTTAAAGTTGACGGAAATGCTAGATTTGAGCCATTTTTGAAAAGATGTGTGCTACATTTGAGTCATCGAATACTTGTTTAAGTTGGGTGAACTTTTGGCAATTGTAGAGTGCTAGATTTGACCCTTAACCCTATTAACAATATAGTTCATACGTGCTGTTCTAATGCTTGTAATTTGTATGCTATTGCTTAACCTCATTGTGTCAATGACAGTGAAAGTAAAGCAAATATATCATAGATGATATCTCATTGTAGTTGTGGTCTATGGACAACCATACAATTATGGATAGGAACATGTTATTTTAATGTTTTCTTGCAGATACCAAATTCTCTTAAACTAGATACCACCATTTAATTCCTAATCCATCTACCTCAACGTTCCCTCTATATTATACTACAAATCATACATGCAAAAAATCAACACAATTGAAAATCTGCATATAAGATATTGAATTGCACCATCACCAAAGCAGCATCAATGGAACAAAAAGTAACACTGGAAGAAAACACAGAGATAAACATGAAGCTCACTAGATTCTCAAGCTGCCGTGGTGTAACATTTGAGATGAATCCAAATAAAGCCAAACCTTTTGCAACACGGCCACCATTACCGCCATTATCGCCTCCGGCAAAGCAAGATAGAATTGGAGCAAACTGGACATGGCTTCCATGGAGCAGAAACAGTTCTTTCAAGACAGTACCTCGGTCTAACAACTTAGTGAGTCCTACTCAAAGCCGAGCTAGCAGCCATTTTTGTGACATTGACATAGATGGAATAATAGCTGGCAATGATGAAGTTGATGTAGAGTTTATAGCAGAAGTTAAGTATAGAGAGAATGTACCAGATAAGGTTAAGAATTCTAAGAATTCAAGGATGTCTGTGATTCTTCTTGATCAAGGCATAACAGTGTACAAGATCTTATTCTTGTTATGTTTGAGTTTGAACATACTTGCTTTGGTTCTTGCAGCTTCAGGGAATTTCCAATATGGGAAAAATAGAGCAACACTTTTCTCCATTTCCAACATTTTAGCTCTAACATTGTGCAGAAGTGAAGCATTCCTAAGAATAATCTTCTGGATTGTTGTGAAAACTCTTGGTAAGCCAAGTGTTCATCTCAAAATCAAAACTTCAATCACTTCCTTTCTTCAAAACCTTGGTGGTATTCACAGTGGATGTGGAGTTTGCTCCATAGCTTGGCTTGTTTATTCTCTTGTCCTCACAATCAAACACAAAGATCAAACTTCCTCAGAGATTATCATATTAGCTTTTTCCATTCTCACTCTAATATTTCTCTCTTCCATCTCTGCCTTCCCTATGATTCGCCATCTTCATCATAACTTGTTTGAAAGAACTCATCGTTTTGCAGGATGGATGGCTTTGATTCTTCTCTGGTTCTTTATTTTCCTCTTCATAAGCTATAACCCAATTTCAAAAACTTACAATGTAGCCATCTCTAAGTTAATAAAGTGGCAAGAGTTTTGGTTCACATTAGCCATAACCATACTCATTATAACACCATGGTTAACTGTAAGAAAAGTCAAAGTCAAAGTATCAGCAGCATCAAGCCATGCTTCAGTTATAACATTTGAAGGTGGGGTTAAACCAGGATTGCTAGGAAGAATCAGCCCAAATCCACTATCAGAGTGGCATGCATTTGGAATCATATCAGATGGAGAAAATGAACATTATATGCTAGCTGGTGCAGTTGGTGATTACACTAAATCTTTGATCACAAACCCTCCAAGCCATATATGGATTAGAACAATGCATTTTGCTGGCTTGCCTTATCTGATTAATCTGTATCAAAGGGTGGTTTTGGTGGCAACTGGTTCTGGAATATGTGTGTTCTTATCATTTCTGATACAACCTTGTCCAGTGGATGTGTTTTTAGTATGGGTGGCTAAGGACATTGAAAAGAACTTTGGGAAGGAGATTGTGGAGTTTGTGGGGAGATATTCAAAGGAGAAGATGATTGTTCATGATACTGCAATCAGTGGGAGGCCTAATGTGGGAGAGATGAGTGTGGAAGCTGCAATTAGATGGGATGCTGAAGTGGTTATTGTTACTAGTAATCCTGAAGGAAGTAGAGATGTTGTTAGAGCTTGTAAGAAGGCTAGTTTCCCTGCTTTTGGGCCTGTTTGGGATTCTTAAATATAGTTTTTCATTTACATCTTCTCTTTTATATTTGAATAGGGTATGCTTGATGATAAAAATAATAATAATGATGATGATGAATTTTATTTGTTATTGCAAGTCTGTAGGATGAAAGATTTATGAATACACACACACACACACACATTGTGTATGTATTGACTACCATTATCAATTCCTTCCTCATTTGTTCACTTGGTTAGAGTTTGGAATACTAAGAGAGTAGTATATTAATTTATTTATTAATTACTCTGAAAAAGGTGATTCTCTCAATAGAATATTAAGGGCTTTTTTTTTAGTTATAAAGATTTGCTTTTCATCTCAATTGATTCTTCTTTTCTTGAAAACTGAAGTTGAGGTAAAATTTTAGTGTAGTATAATTTATGTTTGTATAACTTTATAAAAAGCCATGCATTTTTCAATTGCTTTTAAAGATTTTATGAATCAGTTTTGGAGTTCAAAAAAAAATCACAAGCTTGCTCTTAATTTTAAGTGAAGAGAAGCAAGATATATATGACAGAGAAGTAAGAGGTTTTGCTTAAAAAATGGTGCTCCTTAAAAAAAATTATCTTAAAAACGTGATGTTTTTGTCATCGATATTCTTATGGCGGTTAAAAAATCTAACGATAAACAATTTTATTAAGAGATAATAATACCATTTTTTTCTTGAACTCAAGCAATAGATAAATAAATAAATAAATAAATAAATAAATAAGAGGCTCAGTGTAGCGATCAAATAAACATATTATACAAACTGTAAAACTTTTTTTACTATGACAATAATTTGGAACACTCAACATAATACAGCTTATGCAATTGCACTGAGAAGGAAACAACTACTTCCACACTTTTGGTAATAACCAATGCAACTGCTTCAGCATATGGACTATGTATAACAAACATTACATAGACAACCCAAAAACAAAATATACAAAAAAGACAAAGTTGTACATTTTGTAGTTTGTACCGAAACTCAAAAGGGAGGACATTCTGAAATGCAAAAGACAACTTATTTATTTACAAACTCCACAAAACACAAGCCAAAAACATCTTAAACATACCAAACATGTCCATCTGTCTATGAAACTCAGTTTTTCCTAACTTCATAGGTCTCTTTTATATGCTCCTCACGTTTTAATATTCTTCCTCCTCCTTGTCCTTAATTGTTACCTTGATTTTTAATCTCTGCCCCAATGTTCTGTCCTTGTCCTTGATTGCTACCATGACTTTTAAACTCTGCACCAATGTTCTTCCCTTGTCCTTGTCCTTGATAGTTACCATGACTTTTGAACTCTGCACCAATGTTCTGGCCTTGTCCTTGATTGTTACCATGATTTTTAAACTCTGCACCAAAGTTTTGGCCTTGTCCTTGTCCTTGTCCTTGATAGTTACCATGGCTTTTAAACTCAGCTCCAATGTTTTGTCTTGAGCCAGCCTCAATTTCTTCATCTCCAACAACCATGCTTTTTGTTGTCTGTGCTATTTCAGCTATGGTTTCTCCAATAGCATCAATAACTCCACTTCCTTCTTGACCCTTTGGAACTTGCACTGAAGCTCTCTCAGCTGGTTTTATCATCGTCTCTCCGATTTCGCCTACAGTTTCTCCCACAGCTCCTATAACTTCACTTCCTCCTTGTGCTGCAACATCTAATGGCTTCTTCATTGTCTCAGCATATTGGCCTACTGTATCTTTAGCTGATTGTGCATATTGGCCTAGATTTTCTCCAATTTTGCCAGCAGTTTGTCCCACAGCTCCTATAACTGCACTTCCTCCTTGTGCTGCGGCATCTATTGGCTGCCTCATTGTCTCAGCATATTGGCCTAGATTTTGTCCAATTTCGCCCACAGTTTCTCCCACCGCTCCTACAGCCTCACTTCCTCCTTGTGCTGCAGCATCTAGTGGCTTCTTCATTGTCTGAGCATATTGGCCTGCTGTATCTTTAGCTGATTGAGCATATTGGCCTATAGTTTCGCCGATACCACCGCCTTCTTTCGGTTGTTGCCCTCCTCTTTCTTGAATAATCGTGAATGTGGCTCCTCCTTCTTCCTGTCCACGATGGCCGTAGCCTTCTTTTGGTTGTTGCCCTCCTCTTTCTTGAAAATTCGTGAATGTGGCTCCTCCTTCTTCCTGTCCAGATGATTATGGCTTCCACTCAGTTTCATAAGGAAGTATCAAGTTTCAGAGGAGTTTTAAATAGTGTCAAAGGATATCAATTTAAGTAAAGATTGCAGACTTGTTTTGAAGTATGGAGACTATATGAGAAGTGACAAAGCTTAAGCTCTTACTACCACTTTCTTCATATTGTACAGAGCAAACTGTCAGAAAACAGAAATGCTCATAAATTACCTCATTGTACACTAAATTTACTTAGTTTGAAGAGCCAAAATCTAAAACTTATATTAAAAAAAAAAGAGAAATCTTTTTCATGCCTTGAAAAGTTCAGACAGAATCTATTCAACAAAAGTAATTACTCTATAAATATCCTATAGTTATGATATATTTTCCAACGTAGTCTTCAAATTTGAAGTGCTCATCACCCTTTAAGAAATAACGAATGCATGTGAATTTGGAACTTCATGTTCAAGCATGCATAATTGAGTATAGAAATGACTGCTAGTAAAAAATAAAGCTTTTAGCCAAGCAAAATATCAGAAACACACAATTGCTCATAAATTCCTTCTCTTTCCTCACAAGAACTTGACATGACATTAACCTTCATTGTACAATAATTTGAGACAGTCATATACTAGAGAAAAGTTCCAGTTTAGAGAGCTGAAATCTAATATTCACAACAACAAAAAAGTAATCTTTTTCACAAAAACAAAAAGTACCCTTCAAGAAACAATGACTGCATGTGAATTTAAAACTTTATATTCAAGAAATCATGCATGCATAAATAAACACATAAATTAGGACATTAATAAAGAGAACATAAATAACCTGGGGCTGAGATTGTTGCTTGATCTCATAATTAACCTCTGCCTCTTCCTTCTTCCTTGCAGTATAATCCTTAGCAGTCTCCCCAGCTTTTGCAGCTAACCCTTTAACAGCATCTAATGACTTAGATGCAATCTCACCAGCCTTATCAGCTGCATACCCTGCGGTCCCCTGAACAAGATTAGCTGCCGCCTTTGTCCCCTCAACCGTCTTCTCCGTCGAATAATGCGCAGCCGTCCACCCCGCCACAGTTGCCTTGTCCTTCAAGTCACTGGCCAATTTCCCAGCATACTCAGCAGCAGTCTTTCCTGTCTCCAATGTAACATCCTTAGCCTGCACAGCTTTCTCCCCTACATATTGTGTAGTAGCACTCCCCACATTCTTCGCCTTCTCCGCCGCCTGAGCTGCATAATCAGCCGCCGTGGAATATCCTTGTTGCCCTTTCTCCAAGGTCACATCTTTCGCCTGAGCCGCCTTCTCCACCGTGTAATCCTTGGCTCGAACCGCCTTATCTACCGTGTAATCTTTTGCTTGAGCCGCCTTCTCTAGTGTCACATCCTTGGCTTGAGCCGCCTTGTTTAATGTCACATCTTTGGCTTGAGCTGCTTTGTCTCTGGCTTGAGCCGCATAATCAAGTGTAACATCTTTGGCTTGAGCTGCTTTATCAAGTGTCACATCTTTGGCTTGAGCTGCTTTGTCTCTGGCTTGAGCTGCATAATCAAGTGTAACATCTTTGGCTTGTGCTGCTTTATCAAGTGTAACATCTTTGGCTTGAGCTGCTTTGTCAAGTGTAACATCTTTGGCTTGAGCTGCTTTGTCAAGTGTAACATCTTTGGCTTGAGCTGCTTTGTCAAGTGTCACATCTTTGGCTTGAGCTGCTTTGTCAAGTGTCACATCTTTGGCTTGAGCTGCTTTGTCTCTGGCTTGAGCTGCTTTCTCCAATGCTACTTCCCTAGCTTTTGCAGCTTTTTCTTGAGCTGTTTGTGTTGTAGAACTCACTGTTTCACTAGTTGCTTGTTTTGCCTTCTCATATCTATCTTGTGCTGCTTTTATAGCTTCCATTGTATTCTCTTGAACTTGTCCTCTATATTTTGAAATGTCCTTCTCCTCCTCACTTGCTTTTCCTGTGTCTCCCTTCTTCACTTCTTCGACTTTGCATGTGATCACAGCACTAGGAGCTTTAGTTTCAATATCAACCTTTCCTCTAACTTCTCCTTTTTTTCCTATGTTCTCTTCAGATTTCACTTCAAACTTTCCCACATTTGGACTCCTAGCTTTATCTGCATAAGACTCTTTCCTCTCCTGCCTTTCTGACCCCTTCATTTTATCAGAGAGAGACTCAAAATTTTGACCCAACTCATGAGTCTCTCTTGTTTTTCCAGTCCCACCAATGTCTCCAATGGCTCTCCCACCATGTTGCACACTCCCCTGAGGAGTATCATGTCCTTCCTTGACATTCTCAGCAAGATGCTCGAAATGAGAAGTAATCTTAGGAACTTGATCTTTCTCAATGTGAACGTCTCTCTCCTTAGTTGTATTCTCCCTGCGAGACATTTGCTCTGAAGCCATTGTAAAAAGAAAAAAAAAAAGCTTGTTCAACAAAAGTGATTGGTATTTTTTGTGTTTGATGATGATATGGTTTTGTGAGATATGAGATACACATTGAGAAAGATGCAGAAATATAAAAAGGGGAAGTGTATATGGCGGTATAGAAGGTGAGGGGGCCACGGTGCAACGTGGATGAGGGTGGTGAAAGAAATGGTGACTCAGCTTTGAGTTGTGCAGAGGGTAAAGAGGTGAGAAGGTGATGATTTGTAGGGGAATGTTGAGGCAAGCTTTGTTAGGAAGACACATGGAGAGTTTGAAGGAGTGATTGTACTTGTGAGTGTGACATGTGGCCTATGTTTTGTGTTTATACAAATGTATGTTATGATAGCCTATCATTTTATCCATGAAATATAGCTTATCCAAAATTTGAATTTGATTGTTGTGTTGTGGAGTGTGCGACACGTTTTAGAGTAAAAGCTTTTGTGGTACTTGGAATGGAATATGAATTTAAAATGTTGCAGAGAAGTACTTCATTTGTAGTTGATATAATATCTAATTGATTGAATTCTAAGGAGATTATGGAAGCTAAAAAAGATTAATGTGTGCATGAGGAAAATTAAATAAGATTAGACTATTAGAGTATATAGTAAAGAGGAGAGCAAACAAATAATTAATGCAATTATGTATAGTCAACAAAGGGCAAAAATAGGGAAAAACACAATGAATGTAAAGACAAACAAAAAAAACACCTTATATTTTATATTTAAGACACACATATGCACAACTTTTCACCTTCCAATTAAAGATTAAGGACAGAGGAAGATCTAGCTTGAATTTAATAGTGATTATTTATAAACCCAATTTATCGCTTACAGACGTTGAACCGATCAAATGTCGAATTAGGCGTTAGTAATTCCGTCTAAGCATGGAAATTAATGGAGTTCTGATTTTATTATTGAGGTCATGTTTGGTAGCTAGCATTGGTGTACGTGACGCAGGGATAAGGATAGGGAATGAGTTAATTTATAGTGCTTGTTAGTTGTTAGTGGTGTTCTGTTGAGATGTCATGGGATTGGATAAACTCAACTGCACCCAGTACTGCGATTTTAGTCAAGGTTTAATTGCTTGTATATAGAATATGTTATGTGCCTCCGGTCCCTAATGTAAGAGTTAACCGTCAAAAAAACGCTTCTTAAGAAAGCATGTGAATGTTAGTTGGGTGTCTGGAGTTAATGCTTATTTTACTTTTAAGAGAGAGAAATATATAAGCATTAATAAATATGAAAGAGAGTTAGGGGTAAAGTAGTAAAAAATGCATTAAATGATGAGAGAATATGGGGTGAGCTCTTACATTAGGGACCAAAACCATTCAAATTTTGGGCTCTTACATTAGGGACCGGAGGGAGTATTAATTTTGAACTTACATTGGTAAAAAGGGGTAGACCTGTGTTGAGCTGTGTTGAGCATTGGGAGTTGGGATAGAGAGGAGGGTAGGTTCTTAGTTCATATGGAGAATTGATACGATGCTAAGAGTTTGAGGTTGAATGTTGAAGACTTGAAGTTACCCATGTGACACGTGTAAATATAGGGAAGGAAATATTGTTGAGTCAATAAACACATTTGAATATTTCAATGAAAAAAATAAGCACATTTAAATTTAAATTAAATTCTTCTATAAAAAACGCGTAAGAATTGAAATATATTAGTACTCTTGCTAAAGATAATCAACATTTCTATGCATATCAATAAAAACATATAATGATTAATTATTATTTACTATGTTTAATAAAGTTGTCCATTTTTAACTTTACTTGCTCATTTATTATATACATTTTCGCTCATCTTCTTACATTTAATTATATATAATAAGGTCAAAAGTAGAAAATATGTATTTATCTCTTACATTTAGGAACAGGAGAAGTACCAACCATCAACCAATATAAAAAGTTCAGAGATTTTTTCCCTTCAATAGCATGAATACACACTATAAACATATATAAATTAAATAAAAATAATTTTTGAATTCGATTCAAACATTAAGCAAAAAAGTCATCCAACGTAACTAATTAACTACTAAACAAAGCCTTGAAAATGAGATTTGTTGTGATTGACAACAAGTGAGAAGATTCATTATTCATTTGGGTACAAATGAAGGCAAGTTCATGCCAAAAATAGCCTAATAAAAGCTTTACAAATTAGGAGCATACCACTACCAATGCTTTGGTGGGGTTTATGACTCCCACATACACAACAAGCCATTAATTTAAAATCCCTAAAAACATTAATTAAGAAAAGAGAGCAGCATGAAGAAGGACATTCCAAGTATCAGGTAGGCCAGGAAGGCACCAATGGCTACAATCAACATCCATGACTTCACTATAAGCTTCAGGGTGAGCATCTTTTCTGTACTGAGAGAGTGTGGTCACATCCAAGAAATAAACAGGCTTCTTGATTCTGCTCAACACTTTGTTCACTACCACCCATGCCATCGGTGTTCCTCCTGGGTACTTTACCCCGAAATATGGCTCACTCTCTTTCATGCATGACCTTTCTGGCTCATTCCAATCTCTCCCCCTGTTACAGTGTGTGTGTGAAATATCCATTATTCAATATTGTTGGTCTTGTTTTAAAGTAATGTGAGAGTACTGAGATATTTTTATTAATTTTCAATTGTTGGAGGGGAAAAAGTCTGTAACATTATAACTTAATAACATGTAAAAGTTGGAAATGTCTTTTTTTTTTAACCAGTCAAAACGTCTCTATAACATCAATTTTCAAAGTGGTATAGATATTATCACCATTAGTGTGGAAAGTCAAGGACATTCTACACTGGCTTTACAACCAGTGTATAAAGTTTCATATATACACCATTTTTATCAACAATCAACGTAGAAAATGTGTATTTTGTAAAAAAAAATACTCTCAAAGATTGATTGATTAATTATAACTTTATTACATTCTTCTATATCATTTTTGACTTATGACCGATGTAGAAAGTCAAAAGTACAAAAAAATTTATTTTCAAAAATGTCACGAATCATACTTCCTCGTGCATATATATTACAACCTGTGTAAATGAGGCATTATTGAAAAAAGAAGTTTTTTTCCACTAATGATTAAAGCTTTATTGTAAATCCCGCGTATAACATAGGGTGGCTAGTCCCTTTGAATGAATTAAATTTGAAAAGATGGAGAGGGAAAAACTTACTGATAATGGACAGGAGAAATGCCTAAGAAGAAGACCTTAGTCTTGGCAGGATCAACATTGAGGTTGACCCATCTGGCCCAAGTGGTGAGGCCTTTGTAGTAGGCAATGAACCTATTCATATCTTTGTACAGCTTCTTATCTGCCTCCATGTATTCCCACCTGAATCATCCATTTCCCTCCAATAATTAGTCACTCCTATGAATATCAATTATCAACTCAAGAAACATACTCATATAAGTATTTTACTTGGGTTTTTCCAAAGGAGATTAAAGTGATCATATCGTACGGTTGAGATGTTTCAGTGTGGGTCCACCAATGCCACGTGTTGAAGACAAGGACGTCCATTCCTCTCCAGGCATCACCGTTCTTGATGGAATCAAGTTTCAGAACACGTCCAACACTCTCATGATCAAGATCCACCAAGTACGCTGTTCTGTACAGATTCAACTCCAGTCCATATTCCTGTGCCCACATCATTCTTTTATTATTTATTTGTATTTATAATCATTGTAAAATTAAATTGATCATAACTGATTTTGAAAACTAAATTTGAGTTAAGAATATTTTTCAAGTTCGAGCACACTTGCAGAAAAAAAGTCATTTTTTAAATATAAATTTGTTCTAATGATATACCTATATGTCCGAGATATATCTTCATCCATGCATCTTCCTCATACATATTCTCTCTCATTTTTTTCTAATTTAATCAGTATCCCTCTTATTCTCTTCATAAATAGGGGCAAAGTTCAGAAAAAATATATTCCAAACATATTAATTACTTTTAATAACTTTTTTGAATATAGCAATCTGATAAACATTAGTTTAGTTTTTATTGTGAGAGAATGAGAATATTAGTTTATTTTGAAAGTTTAAAACCAACTAAAGTCCATATAAAAAAATCAAGTTTATAATTATTAGGGGAGTCTCAAATAATTAAGGGAATTGCCCAAAAAAAACCTTTGAAATGTATTAATTCTTTGAAGGATTTGTGCTCATTGTAACGATGTTTTCATTGAGAATTAACTGGATTTGTGCTCATTGTAACGATGTTTTCATTGAGAATTAACTAACTGAAAAGGATTGTCAAAGAGTCAAGTGAAATGCCAGTGTTTAGCACCACTTTGGGGTTTAGCACCACTTTGGGTTCCTACTCTCTAACAACTAGATTCTAGGATGTCGTTTTATTGGTTGCAACTTACTAATAAACTACTTCAGTGTTAAATATAGGAACGCTTTGATTTTTGTAAAAATTAAATAAACAAATGAGACCATTAAATTATAACATATGTCACACGTAATTAGATTATATATTAATTTATAAATAGAATAAATGATTTTTTAAGAAAAAATATATTTATAATAATTTTAAAGTGATTAAATTTGTATCTTAAATTTTTTTAAAAAAATCAAAGTGTTCTTACAATTGAGATTGGAGTGAGTATTTAAGAAATAGTAAATCATCATCCCTCAATATTAAACCAAAACTGTTCTTTGATTCCAACTCATTTGAAGTGGTCCAAAAGTCAGTTTTAGCATCCCATATCAAACAAACATAATTCAACTGTTACTATTTATTTGATTCACCACAGTAAATTAGTTGGGGAGGGTTAAATATTCACTGGGAGGACTCTATATTCCACATCAATCATTGCTAAATTTCGACATCAATTCTCCCAACTTTCCTTTCCAGGCAACCGCCTTTCTGCCCAAATAGTCAGAAATTAATTTCAAACTTCTTACGAAAAAAATCTATACACTTGTACAATTTCAGTCTGCCATACCCACTTTAGATTTAGCTCATTAGAAAGGTGTATTAGAGATTGATATATTAAATTAAATGAATATATATTTAATTAAATTAAGAGAAATTAACCATGGGTGCAAGTTAAAGTTTGGTGGGTATAGTGAGAGATTAATTAAATTACGTTAAGTCTAAGACACTATCATTAATGATGCATATTGCATCACTATGAAAATACAAGCATGTTCCCTAATATAGGAAAAGCACCCCACCAATCACGTCCTAATGACATTATTGATCTCACTCCAGTGCTTTCTCACAGTAACAGACAAAACTATGCTATCACCTTGACGTGGGATTTGGGGTTAGAAAAAATGGGCTAAGGTCTAATTTTACTCAAAAGTTTTCACAAATGTAATGTAAATAAATATTCCATAGTTTTTGTTAGAATATATCTTCTTGAAAGTGCAAAAAAAGACCAATATCAGCCCTATCGCATATTGCCTTATCAGTTGTTATGCAAAAACTTTTTAGAATATAATTACACCTCAATACCGTCAAGTTCGATCAATGATTGATATGCAAGAGCCTGAAAATGAGAGAAAATAAACGAAAATGAGAGTAAATTATGTGAGTGAAACTCACCTCAAAGGTCACTGAAGTTAGAGCGTTCATCTTGTTGAAAGTGGTCCTAGAGTTTGGTATCCAAGCATGAATCATACAAGCCAGCGAGTTGAACTGGTTCAAACTCAGTGAGTCACCGACAAACATTATCTTCTTACCCCTGTATTTCTCCAGAAAATTCATAGCATTGAATCTGCACCCAAAAAAAAATCCCACCCACTCACTTCATATTTTACACCAGCAATTAATTATGGCATGTGCACATGCTTAGAATTGTCCAAAGTAAAACATAAAAGCAATAGTATCTCATATACGAGTATACTCCTCTATTATAAACCACACCCTTTCAACATATTTCATAGAGACTAAGCAACCTTGAATCCCATTAATTCTAATATGAACTTGACATATTGTTAACTTTTCCTCTATTTAATAAGATGTTCTATAAATATAATGAAATAAAATATTATCTCTCTACCGAACAAATAGAAACAAAGAAGTAATAATCAACCTCACTCTTTTATTAATCACATTTTTAGTGAAGAGTGATGCATAAACATCATCCCCTTAATCAAGTGCTCATTGAAAATTGACTAATACAAACTCAAGAAATATGAGTGTTGTCCACATAAATAAGATTGTTTCCTCTCACGTTGAGAGACACTTTCTCATTTTTTAGGGTTGAATTTACTTACCGACTCAAGCAACTAACATTATAAAAAGTGGTGTATATTAATTACTCAAAAAGAAAAGGTATTCACAGGAGTGCGCCAACGGTAAAGGAAATACAAATACAATGAGAGTCATTAATTTGCCATATGTTCATTCCAGCCTCTCTTATATTACACTTTAAATGCAAAGTTGGCCATTTTACATTAAAAAATCAGAGTTCAGTCATATTCCCACTTCAGAAAAAGAAATCACAAGCTGTGAGCTAGAATCATGAAGAGAAAGATTGAATAAGAAGTGAATCAAACAAAAAAGATTGAAGAAGAAGTGTGACCTGGGCAAGGGACATGAAAATGGCTGCCACCTGTATTTCTGGTACAAAGTATCAGGACGACCAAACTTTTGACAGTTAAACTGTGGGTCTATGAAGGGACAAGATGAAGGATCATATAGAGGATAAGAAGCATCATAAACCCATTTTCCTCTGAACCAGTCACATGTTCTTCTTCTGTATGTACCTCTCAAACTAGTGGCTGTTCTATTTCTGTTTCCGAGGGAATCTGATTCCTTTGCTTCTGTTTGGAACGAGGAGGAAAGTAAGAAAAACAGAGGAAGAAGCAGAAATAGAGTATGGAAATAGGAGAAGGAAGACATTTTTTCTCTTGATGAGGGGGAAGTTGAAGTGAAGTGAACAAGATGCTCTCTGAAACAATGGCTTATATAATGTATGTTGAAACTTGGAAGCAAATATTTTTTTTGGTAATCTTTATTTTTGCGCCATTAACAATGGAAATTGTATGGATTCTTTTTAATGTGGCATGTGGAATCCCCTTTTTTCCGGTCATTACATAATTATTGTGCGTCATATAATTAATAAAAAGCAAAAGTAAGCATAATAAGTAATCATAATTTCTTATAATTGTTTCTATCTTAATATATAACTAAAAAATAAGTTACGTGAGTATATGAGTATATTTCAATTTGGCATGGATTAAGTTTTATAAATAATCGATTGTAATGGTATTATGTTTAATACATTAGTGAGTATTAATTTATTTGCAGTAAACAAACAGTGGGTGAGATTCTGATTAATTTCTAAATGTGCGTGTATGTGTTTTTAATGGCATATTTTGATTTCAATATCTAGGAAAATGTTAACTAATTAAAAACACTAGATCCAATTATTGTGATATTTAATAGGGACATATTTCTCAATAATATTTTTGATAAGAACATTTAATTTAATTTTAAAACGTCATGTTCTTTACGCAATCTCTAACGAACATTATTAATTATAGTTTTATAATGTATCATATTAGGAATATTTAAGAATTAAAAATTCATGTAAAGGAATTAGATTTATATAACTTATATTTAGTTGGACATGTTTTTGTTAATTATTTTCCATGATTATATAGTATACTCCATCCGCCCCATTATACGCTAATTTTGAAGTGATTATGCGTGAGTAAAACGGGAAAGTAATTATGAAAAAAAACATAAAGTAGCTAATTTTAGGAGAGATTTATATATGAGTAAAATGGAAAAAAATTATTGCCCAAAAAAAGTGAAATTTAACTTATATAAAGTAATAAATCGTTTAAAGAAAGAACGTGTATCAATAGAGGTGGGGAGTATTATATTAGTTCAAAGTAACAAATCATTTAAAGAAAGAACTTGTATACTATATAGAGGTGGGGAGTAGTTCGTAAAAATGGAGTATGTTGTTGCGTACCGAATGGGGAGTTAGAAAGTGAGCAAACCAAGGTTAGTCTTTAGTCTCCGTAGTCTCCTCGTGGTCGTGTTGATGCTTAGATTTTTTGTCTGTGCATACATCTGGATTTGAGATCATAAAAAAACTATTTCCATCATCATCATAATTGAGAGATCGACGCCGATTAGGATATCCAAATTTTATAACTCCCCATTTTCTAATCTTTATTCAGGGAGCTAAATTATTGAGAATAGTCATGCATAAGAAAAATAAATAAATAACTAACTAAAATAATATTTTTCTATTTCATTAGTTCTTAAACAATGAAGTTTGATTTAGTTAGCAACCAACACACAGTTCATCTAGTGGTGTAAATAAAACCTTATTAAATTTTTGGAGACTTGAATTTGAGTCTTAGAGGACACACATGTAGTAAAAGGGCAAGAGGTACGAACTCCGAAACTTGACAAATCAATTATTCAAATGCCTAGTAATAAAATTCAAAAAATATGCTTATTGTCAGTTGATGTATAGAAAAGAGAAGCTTGATTTAGTATTATTTGGACTAGCCCGATTACTAGTTTTGATCTATTTTATTAACAAAGGACCATTAAAAAATGCATGAATCATAGTCACACGACCACAATCCATATTAGTTTGTATAGATATTAATAGGATTTAGGAAAACGTCAAACATCAGATCACAAGAATACCTTCTACTTCTTACCTTCTTCAAGGAATCGTCACATTATTCAGATGATTTTAAATAAATACGTACGGGTGTAAAGAGGATTTTGAAAATGCCATCTTAAGTGAAAGCTAAAAAACAAATTTTCATGTTATGTTGAAAAACTAACGTTTTATCCACTTAATTTTATCATTTATTTTATTTATACGTTCTTCATCGAAAACTACTTTAGATATATAATTAATATAACCAAAATAAAGCTTACAATAAAAAAATCTGTTTCATATTAATATTTTTTTTAACAAGGGCACATGAAAGACACAATATGTAAATTATAATTATAAATTTATATTAATATTTACACGAGTTAATAATTTATACATAAAAAAGAGACGTCCTCGTCAAAAATTAAATTGAGGACGGAAAGGCGGCATACATGCCATGCAAATCAAGGGTGTTCTACCCTACCCAAGGGGAACTGGCCTGGTTTTTGGCATTACTATCAACCAAATATTCTATCTCACCTATCATTTACTTATTTATTTATTTTGAAGAGAATATCTCACCTATTACTATTTACTTGGACTAAGATTTAATAAGTTTGTAAAGTTGGTTCAACCATTTAAAGGTGCATATTTAAGTTTTTTGTGTATTCCTTTTATCTACAAGAAAGCACTTATATTAAAGATGAGGAGTATATTGACAAATTAAACTAGATATAGATTTAAAAAGAAAAACTAATTTTTTAATAAAAAGGAAAAATGATATATTAATATACATAAATCGTACAAAGAGACAAAATAAGGGATACATGACCCTAAAGGAAAGAAATTAAGAGGCTGAAATAAAAGACAATATTTAAAATCTACCGAGGAAAAGTTTTATAGGAGGGAAAAATAATCTCTGAAGATTATATTAGCCGAAGAGCTTGGGGCGGCTTTGGACATTGGGCGTGCGAGTTGACAAACCATATCTGCGAGGGTGGTTTTGTATATTGGAAGCAAAAAAGAGAAACTAATTTGAATTATAAAAAGAAAAGAAAAATAGAAAAACTAATGTGAATACGCGTGTAACATTATGATCCTATTCATAAGTATAAAATACCTATACACCTTTGGTAAAAAAAAAAAAATCCTATACATCAAAGAAATTTAGTTAACTCGATAGTTAAAGATGACCAAATTTTATAGGTTCCCCAATTTTACCCTCATTTACAAATGAATGTTTAAGTAAATTTATATATATTTTATTTCATCTTGCATCTCGATCTACATTTTTTACAACGGTGGTAAAACTGTAACAATCAAATTAATTACTACTCCCAAATAAACTTAAATAAGTACAAAAAATTCCATATAAAAGGCACCAGTGTGAAATTTGATTTTGTACAAAGGTTACCTCGTCGAGAAATATATTTTTTATCAGAATTTCGAGACATATATAGACATTACATATAGGTATTTCTCCTAAAAAGAATATGCGTATCATTCATGTATTGATTTTAACAATGACATTAATGTATAAATACTTTTTTATAATTAATTTTATCTATACTTTATTTTTAAACTTTAAAAAACAAAAGGTTAAATATCATCATTGACTCAGAAGTTTTATTCTAAAAAAGACATATTGAGCTCATTAATTTTATGACTTCAAAGGCTGATTTGAGCTAAAAAAATACTTCCATAACTACTACTCAGCCAAAACTTTCGGGTAAATGGTGACCTTTAATCCAAAAACAAAGAAATAAAGTGATCGCGTAATTAGACACGTTTAATTTGCATACAATTTCGATGCAAAGACTCTTTTTAAAATATGGACATACATAACATGCTAACTCTAAAACTTCGTTTCTGGTCAAAATTATTATTTTTGGGTAGTATAATATAAAAGAATGAAAATACTAATTCATGCATTGATTGATAATAATATAAAGAAGAAAATAGGTTGTTCACTTATTTGTAGTGAGGACTGAGTTTGATGCATGTGACTCTGTTCCACTTGTTTGATCGTCGTCCCTCTCCCACCAGGCCATGAAGGGAAATGTAGCAGTTGGAAGGGACCACATACATTTCACGAAGTGGGGTTTATCAGTTTATGTATTTGCATGCTACACATTAGAGGCTGATAAGGACTTTACGCGAAAACTAATTTCACTTGATCTCTTTAACTCTTATCCTTTCATATAATCTCCCATTTTCTTTTCTAGCTATTTCTCTTCTGTAAGTAGAGGTGTTCAAATTTTCCCGTCCCGTCCCGTCCCGTCCCAAGGCATTTTGGGACGGGAAATTTTCATCCCGAACTAAAATTTCTCTTCGGGACGGGACGGGGTCGTCCCAATCCCGTCCCGTCCCGAATACAAATATATATGTATTTATATATTTTTTTAGAAAAATACATGTGTTATATATACCATGTTTGGGTGTACATGACATTTTTTTAGGGAAAATGTGATCATAATAAAATTTTACCTTATTATATTGTATAAAATGTATTATAAAAGTAATATTGAACTAATTTATTTGTTTTTTACTAACACAAAGTGTCATAATTTTTTTTCAAGTAAATAATTTTATAAAAAACAATTCAAAAAAAATTCGGGAATTTTCCCGTTCCGTCCCGATCTCGTCCCGTCCCGATCGGGACGGGACAAAGTTCGGGACGGGACGGGACACGGGACGAAAACTCCGTCCCGAGCCTTTTTCGGGACGGGGGTGTCCCGATCTTGTCCCGTCCCATGAACACCCCTATCTGTAAGCATCCTTAGCTTGTAAGCTTCTTCTCAATATTTGTTGAGTAGTCCTCACACTTAAAAAACTAAAATATATTTATTCAATCAAAATTCTCTCACTAGTATTTAATAGTCAGATAATTGATTTATGCATTTTAGAAAATTATCGTAACTAACTTAGTTATTTGTAAAACATGTGTATTGATTTGTTTTTTCTAATGTATATGTGCTTTATTTAATTATAATTCGCATGCAGTGGAACAACCCTTAGTTGAATCCCTTAATATGTACACTTAATGTAGAGATCGAGTTTGATTTGAGGAAAAATGTTATATACTAAGACATGCATACTGGCCGGACACAGAAAATTGAATGTTTATATTTAAAATCAAAATAAATATTTTTTAGTTAACTTTTACATTTAAAAAGAAAGGAGAAGTGTGTGTCCGGATAAATGAATCTTCACCTTTTCTTTTTTGGCACGGCCACGAAAATTAAAGATAAGAAGCATCTGATGCATATATATACAACAAGGTTAGTAGGGTTAGCTAGCTTTTATGGTGGAACCTTTTGCCCATTTATAAAAAGCTATACTTGGTATTGCGTGGATTATCCAGCATTATAAACCCTACTCATTAAGCATTCAATGATGTTGGACCCATCCTTACCAAACCACACTCCTCCTCCATCCAACACTGCTAAGCGGATCTATTAGTTTTACAGTTTTTTGTTAAACACTACTACCCGGTAATCTGACACCTAGCTTATTAACAATCAACTAATTCAGATTTGAGGGGCGAGAGTGCTACACATATAGACAAAGTTCCTACTTCCAATGAGAGTGTTTCCCGGTAATCGAATACATATTCTCATCCTTACGGGGGTTGAAACTCACTTATAGCAGATCAACCAACTCATTGGTCATTAGCTTGGCATTCTGATCTATTCCTTAAACCATCAGTGTTTTGGGGGGGGGGGATTCGGGTTGAGGAATAATGAAATTTAGCTATAATTATTGCAATATATCAATAAGTTTGATATTTTCAAATTGCAACCTATCCTATGCCACTTTTAAAATAATAATATTATTGATTAAATTTAGAAAAATGTATTACAAAAAATAAGTTATAATTGTGTCTTATATTAAAAAAATAGAGGGGCATTTTAAAATATTTTAAGAACACAAATATATTATATAGACCTAAATACAAGAGTTGATTTAAAAATACGGGTGAGCATAATGCTCAACTGCATGCCCTATACGTCACCCTGATTAAACAAAGGGGTATTTTAAAATATTTTTACAAATATATTATGTGAACCTAAATATTAAGAGTTGATTTAAAAATATGGGTGGGTATAGTGCTCAATTGTCACCCAGTTTAAACAAAAATCTCCCAACTTATAAAAAAAAGTGGCCCTAAGATTTTAAATAGGTCTAGTTTAGACTAATTACTATTGGGTAGGATTTGTGCATTGGGATGGGTGCTACCCTTTCCAATTGAAATACCATTAAAAATTATTTAATATATATTTAAAATCTATTAAAATTCTAAATTTTTAATAATATATGTTAGATTTTAGAATGAAAGGGATTATCTTATAAGATGGATTGCAATTTGCAAATATCAAAATTTTTAATTAGTTTAGTAATTTTAGCCAAATTTCATCCTTCCTCAACCTGAATTCTCCCCATTTCCACAGACGCTGACGTTTTGAGGAATAGCCTGCAAAGCTAATAGATCCGCTTAGCACTGATGTGGACTCACACTGAGTCCATGGTAACCAGCCTCTCCTAAATTTGACGCAAACTCATTGAATGGTAATTAATCGATTGATGGACCACCTAAACTATAAACACGTGCTAACTGAATTTGAATTCCATCCTATCTTAGAAGACTTCTGGAAAGAGGTATCTTGGTGATCAAGAAATGATTATATTGTAATTAATTGCTTGTATACTTGAGGATATGGTTACAAAACACCGGATACTAGGGGACCAAAATGTTTTGGAACAATTGATGCAAAATTTCAAATTTGTATGAACAGACTATATAACGTCCTTCACGCTGGATTCGCTTGCAGCATTTTGCTTGAAAAAATTTGAGAAACAACTAACTCTATATATGTGTTTAATTTGTGTGTGTCTGGAACAAGGGGGAGAACACAAAAGAGTAAAATCGTCCTTTTCCTATTTTAATTATCCTATGTCATTATTTTTTTTGAATAACATGTAGTTATAATATTTTTTACTTGAGTTTAAATATATCTTTTTTATATCAACAAATAGTTAATATAGCGATGTAAGGTTCCACTAGGTACCTTGATAACTTGATTCGAATCTTGACAAATGAGTCAACTGTGTCAGGAGGAGAAGTCATAAATTCCAACATTTGAGTAGTCAGTTTATCGGATACTTGTTAAATGTAGGATAAAAAAAAGTGTTGATTGCATATAACAAATTAGTATTTTTTTTTTGGGGGGGGATAATAAGTTGACATTACCACATATTTGTATATAATGGGAAAATGTGAACTGTGTGGTTTGATTAAGACAGGTGTATTGGTGGCGATATATGATTTCATAGACTCTGATTTAATTACTCGGTTCCATTGTGAACTTATATATTGGTTTGTAATAAATTGGAATGATCTGATAGACAAAGTCGAGACAAATTTGTGATTCATATATATTATTATAGGCTTTTAGGCATGTAATTTCTTTTTCAGTTGGTTATCAAAGAAATAAATAGATTTGTGATGCACATATGTTGGAGCAATCATATGAAAGGACAACATCTGCCTTGCTGGTAGGACCAGAATACCAGATTAATAGTAGCATTGTAGTAGTAACTTGCAGATTTCAAAATTCAATGCTTGCAGATGTCAAAATTTAATGCTCGAGAAGCTTATTAGCGCCATCTTAATCCAATCATGCAAATTGATCAAGATTATATATTGTCTTGTACTTGTGCATTTATTTTCTTTCACTCAATTAACCCACCAAGCTATAAAAATAAAATTCAGCATAATGCTTGTAATGGTAATGATCGCCTTATCAAAAATTTTACTCATTTTTATAGTGAGTTTGACTTATTTCTCCTTTGATGATGAGAACTAAGAAGAGACGAAGAACTAGTATAAAATTATATACCACCATGACTTATTAGAGAAGAGATTACTATTTCAGATGTATTAGAGAAAACAAGAGATTTGATTTTATATATCCTTGCTATAATACCCAAATCCACTTTCATATAATAGTATTAGAGAAGAGATTAGTCATAAGATGCTTTTTGTCGAAAGGGACAGTTCAAATGCCCACCTACTAAAGATAGTATAGTAGTTAACTCACTATATTTATTAGAAACAATTAATTTAACTATATTTTTAACTGAGTTAGTTGAATTTAACAAATTTTAATATTTGAAAAACTTGTCATCTAAATCTTATATCAAGAGTATGTGTAAAACATTGTTTAGGTATTTAATGGGCAAAATAAAAAATATTCCGCTTAGCTTGAAATCGGTTATCTAAATTTCAGATATGTGATGTAAAATTGGCAATGTATTATTAATTCAGTTAGAATGCATTATTCAAATAAATCAAAATCTTCTATCTGAAATTTTAGAATTCAATCAGCGTTTTTAAGAATTTTTCCAATTTTATACAATTCTAAGAAATGGGTTCATCTCATGCCAAAACAAAAGGGAAAGGGTTCATATCTTGGTTGGATTCGTCATCCTTTTTTTTAGTGGAAAGGATTCGTCATCCTTTAGACCTTTAGGACAACTTTTCCCCCCTTTATGGGTGCGATCTATCTTTTGTGCAACTTTTTAAAATGAGCTAATATGATAATAATGAATATACAAATAAGTTCTCCAGCCTCTAAAATTTTTCTCCAAATTTTTTTGTGGTTAATCACCGCCCGATTTAATTCGGACTCGAGGAGTAGGAGTGTTGCTCACATAGGCAAGATTGCCCCTTTCCCAATAAGAGGGCTTCCCGGATTCGAACATGCGATATCATTTTAATGTGGGTTGTAGCCCACTTACCAGTTCAACTAACTACTCATTAATAAATTTTCCTCAGAATTTATTTCCACAAGGTGCACAAATAAATGGTGAATTTTTGTTGGTTCGTATCACCTTCAGTCTTCTCGTTTTTTATTTAACGAAACATTTCTGCTTTATTTAACAAAAAATAGTGAAATTTTCTCATAAAAACAGTTATTATTACATTAAGCTAGTTGGAGACCATTATACTATATTACATCTTTTCCCTAATATAAGATCATATTGACTAATTTAAAAAGATTAAGAGAGATAAGTAAATTATTTAAAATTTTTTTATTCATCATTTTTCTTCAAACTAATTTGCTTCTTTTACGAAACTAAATATAAATATAATGATATACATTGATATTATAGAGAGATAACACATCATAAACTATAATTAAGTAATTTATTTAGGTTATATGGTTTTCCTGAATTAATTAACTAAATCTTATTTATTTCGGAAAACTATAAAATTTGTAAGTACCTCGCTAAACATTGAGAAAATCCCCATTGAAAATACCGTTCGAGTTACATAAAAACCTTTCACATGCAGTTGCATTTGTTATTCTTGAAAAAACACCATTAACACCAATGGGTAGTTGGTTGAGCTGGTAAGCGCTCTCATTGGGAGAGGGGACAACCTTGCCTATGTGGGCAACACTCCTACCCCTTGAGTCCGGATTAAACCGGGCGGTAATGTACAAAAAAAAACACCATTAGCATCCATAGTCCAATCACCATCAGGACGTTTGCATCTTGACCAACCACCAATCAAACTCGCACCATCTACACGAGTTCCAGCAAGCCTAACCTGAGCCGAATCCATGTTAGAAATTGTTGATCAAATATCCATTATGGTAAAGTCATCAGAAATGTTCTAGGCCTAAAAAACATGCAAGTTTCTTTTCCATAGCCACCAAATAGAGGCTCATTCTTTACTCAAAAGCCCCGCCATTGTGTTGGTTCGACAATCTTCCTCCAAATTGAACGTGAATGACTGCATTCCCTAAGCACATGAAGTGTATCTTCATCATGATGAGCAGCAAGCAAAGGACATTTGAACACATCAGTTAAGCCTCTTTCATACCTCGCAACATTCCTTAATATTCTCCTATGTAATGAAGGCCAGAGGAAAGCTTTCAATTCTCTATCTTTTCAAGATAAATTTAATTTAATCTTAATGACAGAAATATTTTACCAAATATAAATCAACTTTTTGAGCTTTTGTTGTGTATTTTGTTTCTTTTGACAAATATTGTTAAAGGGAAAAAGTGCTAATTTGATAATTAACTATTTTATTTTGGGCAAAAATAATAAATGACTGTTTCGAGGTGCAAAAATAATAACTAACTTTGTGACCCGATGCAAATATGACAAAACCGGTGATTACAGTTATTTTGAGATTACATGGGATATTACATACATTATTTTTCAAAGTAAAAGTACTTTTTTATCCCTGTCAATTAAAACTCAGCCCCTTCTTCCTACTTCTCTTCCTTTCCCTGTTGAGCAATGCGCCAGAATTTTCCAATAAGATCAAGGCACAGAAGAACAAAATTTTTTTTGGCATCAAATCTGTAAATTGTGTTTACATGAACAATAAAGTTTCATACTAGCGAAACAAGCCATAAGAAACACACTAAAAACCAGCAAATAAAGCTCCTGCAAAAGCAAAGATCAGAAATAAAGTAAAGAAAACAAAAGATGTTTGCCATTTCAGGAACATCATCCCAAGCAACAAAAATGACAAAAACTCCTAGCCAATTCAACAGAAAGCAATAGGAAATTCTATGAAGAGAGATAAATCTTTTGAGCACATCCTCCAGTATTATTCACCTCAGAAAAATAAACACCATTAATGGTGGCAGAGGGGGTCATTGCGGAGCCGAAATGGGGAAAGAGAAGAAGTAGGCGATGGCGTAGTAGGCGGTGGGGTGGTCGTAGTCGCCCGGGGGGGGGGGGGGAGGGAGTCGGAAGAGGATACGAGAGCGGCCTCAACCACCATCAAAACCCAATATCCTCGTCTTCCCATCCATCGTCTCCTTCAACCGCCGTGCAAAGCCTCATTAATCCTTCCTCCCTTAGATTCAGCTTTCTATTCCTCCTTCATTCTTCGATTCTACATTCAGATCCATCACCAGGACGAAATTTCTAGTCGATTTTTCCCAGTCTTAGATAAGGACAATCTCAAGGCAGTGGAATTAGTATGTTTTGAAGCTCTTTGAAGAAGTCTGTCCAAAAAAAAGTTCTTTAAAGAAGAAAATAGGATTTTTTTTCATCTGTGAAGGGGAAAGAGGGATGGATGAGGAAGAAGGGATGATTTTAATTTTAGGGGTAAATGTGTATTTTCACATTGAAAAATAATATCATTAAGGTTCCACAAAACTACAAATTAACATCTAAAACCATTTTTATCATTTTTGCACTGAGTCAAAAAGTTGGATATTATAATTGCACCTTGAAATAGTCATTTATTATTTTTGCCCAAACTGAAATAGTTAATTATTAGATCAGCGCTTTTACCCATTGTTAAATACTAAAAAGTTATACTTTGTAAGTTTGTATTGAGCTCGTTTTTCTTGTTTGGGCTCCACTTATCTTACTTAGATTTTTTTTTTTGCATGGATAAGTTTTAAAAGAGAAAACCTAAACAAATTCAGCTATAATCGAATTAACTAAAAACTAAACCGAAATACAATAACAACAATTAAAAAACAAACAAAAAATAGTTTTATCCCAACTAAATGAGATCCACTACATGGATCAGACGTCATTATGTTCTATCAGTAAGTAAAAAGCAAACTTAAATTTTTTAGTTAAGTTATTTTTTACATATTGATTTCAGTTGAAGTTATTAGAAAAGATGTTTTTTGATGGACTAATTAAGGGTTAACATTACTTTTGATCCTTATAGTTTACCTTGATTTGAATTTAAGTTCCTGAAGTTTTGAAAATTGAGCTTTTTGTCCCTCAAGTTTACTCCATCCATAGGAGTTAGTCCCTTATGTTTTAACGTGTCAAATTTGCTTATGTGTCACTAACACCATTAAGTTTATACTTACTGGTTAGGCTTTGGTGGCAACTCAACATGACTTGATTTATGGAAAAAAAACAATATTTTCAAAAAGAAAAATCAAATGTGTTTCTTGTAACTATAAGGACTAAAATTATTGTTAACCCTAATTAATCACAGGTCTTTTGCAAGAGATATAATATGGAAAATTCTCACTAATTAGATAAATTAAAGTATAGTCTGGTGGAAGTGTGGAATTTCACCATTATATCCTTTACAAGGGACCTGAATTAATTACCCCATGTTTTGATTTTTTACTGTCACCTTAAATGCTTATAATTATCCCTAACAAGAATAAGGGACATTTACAGTTACAGGCACATCATTATCATGGAGTAATCATCATCATCATCATCATAATAATAATAATATAATAATAATAATAGGCCGTTTAGTATTTCAGGGGACAACAATGTTGGGCTTATATACACAGGTTAGGACTTAGGACCTAACAAGTGGCCCAAAACAGGAAAAACAAAAAAACAGAGAACCAATACTCTCCAAGCGCCATGCCGGCGCGTACATACCAATCCCACCTCAGGCCCCCACCGAACGGGAAGGTAAATCTCACGCGCCATTACCGCGAAAACAACACCACTTAAAATTTTCCCAAACTAAAATCCCCGCCATTAAAGTCTCCCCTCCGATAATCCGTGGGTCAATTACACGTCCCACCCTTCCCTCACTCTCATTGGTCCGTGCACATCACACGCCACAAATCGCGTGAGTGCACACACCTAATTTTGAGTGCCCTGATACTTAACAGTCACGACTTTAAAAACTGACCCAATCGCTTCGTCTTTCTCGTTTTCTTTCACGTGCCCCCCGTCGCCGTACACCTGTAGAGAGAGAAAGTTGTAGAGAGAGAAAGTTCAGATCTCACTGAAACTAAGGTAATAAGCTTGCGAAATGAAATTCTTCAAACCCTAATTTTTGCCTCTCTTCATTTTCACTCTCTTTTCTCTTCTCTTTCACGAGTTTTTTGTTTTTTTTTCAAAGAAAGATTCGTCTGTTGAATTCATAGTTTGTCTGTGTTAGCCCTAGAAATTAATTCGAGTTTCTTGGAAGGAGGTGGAGAAATTTAGGGTTTGTTGTTTTTTTTTTTAAATTTTTTCGTGTTTGTAAAACCCTAATTTTGTGAAATTCGACTGTTTTTGCTCTGTTTTTTTTTTAATTTCTTCACGAGTTGTTTTTTTGATTCGTCTGCAGAGGTGAAAGCTGGTGTGTGTGTTTGGTGAAGCGGAGTAATTTAGGGTTTGTATCTTATAATTTAAAAAAGAAAGAACTTCTTGGGTTGTTAAACCCTAATTTTGGTTAGTGAGAGGAGAATTAGGGTTTTGGATAAATGGCGTCGGGGACTAATGTGGGAGTTGATGATGGGCCTAAGGAGAATAAGAGATTCTTGGAGAGTTGTGTGTACAGGAGGAAATCATATAAAGGGAATAAGAACAAACCTAATTCATTGACTGCCGTTGTTCCCAACGCTGTTCCGACCACCACAAGTATCCATTCGGATGCTGTCGACAACGACGGTGAGGTAGTTAAGAATGATAACGTTGTGGACGTGGAGAAGAATGAGAACGACGAATTAGCTCGGGAACGGGCTCAGACTGTACTGCCTGAGGATGGAGATTTGAGAGTGGAGGTTGTTTCAGATGATTCGTCCCCCTTAGAGCAGAGTGAACCTGCAAGCTTGAATTGTCAGCAGGATGAGCCTTTGAGTTCCAGTCGACTGGAGGAGGCTACGCCGAGTACTCGGGAGTTGCCGTCGGGCAATGGTGTTGTAACGCGGGGATTGGGTAATCGGATGAAGATAGATGTGTGCTCGAGGTCGAAGGAAGAGAAATTAATGCTGAAGAGGAAACTTGAGAATGAGCTTGACAAGGTGAGAAGTTTGATCAGGAAAGTTGAAGTGAAACTGGGGCAGATTGGTCAGTATGGTGGGTCGAATCCGCTGGTGAGTGGTGGGATTCATAATGGCATTGCGAGGAGGCAGGTTCAGTCGGAGTTGGGGTCTGTTGTTTCACGAGTACCTATCAGGCCTTTGCATCAGTTAAATTTATTGGTAGTAGAGAATAGTCATGGAGCCAGTGGGACTGTTGAGAAGGAGAAGAGAACACCTAAGGCGAACCAGTTATATAGGAATTCGGTGTTCTTGCTGGGGAAAGATAAGTTTCCTCCTGCAGAGAGTAACAAGAAGTCAAAATTGAGTGGGAAGAAACATGGTGGGGTTGAAATGGGACATGGTTTTGGACCGGGTTCGAAGTTTTTCAAAAGTTGTAGTTCGTTGCTTGATAAGTTGATGAAACACAAGCATGGTTGGGTGTTTAATGCTCCTGTTGATGCTGAAGGGCTTGGATTGCATGATTATTTTACCATAATCTTAAATCCAATGGACTTAGGTACAGTGAAAACTAGGCTTAACATTAACTGGTACAAAACACCCAAGGAATTTGCAGAGGACGTGAGACTTACATTTTCTAATGCTATGACGTATAACCCACCTGGACAAGATGTTCATATAATGGCAGACCTGCTATCAAAGATTTTTGAGGACAGATGGATTATAATAGAATCGGATTACAATCGTGAGGTAAGATATGCATTTGATTATGGGAATGCTCTGCCTGCGTCCTCACCGATGTTTGGAAAGGCTGCTGGATTCCGTCCTCGTCCTCCACCTCTTGATATGGGAAGGATTTTGGATAGATCAGAATCAATGATACAAACTCCAAAGTCAGTGCGCATTACTCCATCAAGTAGAACCCCTGCTCTAAAGAAGCCAAAGGCAAAGGATCTCTTTAAAAGAGACATGACCTCTGATGAAAGGGATAAACTCGGCAAAACCCTCATGAATTTACCTCCAGAAAAGACAGAGATCATTGTCCAGATCTGCAAAAAGAGAGGTTCAGTTATTTCTCATCATGGCGATGAGGTTGAATTGGACATTGAGAGTCTCGATACTGAGACTCTTTGGGAGCTTGATAGATTTGTGATCAATTACAAGAAAAGTTTGAGCAAGAACAAGAGGAAGGCTGAAATTGCATTTCAAAGGGCAGAATCTGCTAAGCAGGCGCAGCAAATGGTACAGCTCGAATTCTGACTTTTTAACTGTCAGCCTCTTTTGGGATGGGTTTTCATGATTTCTGATTTCTGAATGCAATTATGTTTTTATTTTTTCAATTCTAGGCATCTGATATGGTCGAGGTTCCAAACGAGAATTTAGCAGGTAGTCTATAAACTCTATATCTCTAATCTGGATAATGATGTGGTGTTTAAAGTTTTGTTTGTCTTAATTAATTAATAGTTAATTTATTGAGACATGTATTCTGTGAGCAGATGAAAGGAATGTGTCCCCATTATTGCCTGCACCAGGAGATAAACCACTGGACAATGGTAATAGGTCAAGTAGTTCTAGCACCTCAAGCAGTGATTCTGATTCTTCTTCAACTGGTACTTTAATTTGCAGTCTGAATAACTTTAACGTTTTATGCATGCATACACTCTTTCAAGTCTAGTTCCTGCTGTATCTTCTCATTGGTATGTCATTTTGCAGATTCTGATACTGAAAGCTCCTCAACATCTGGATCTGATGCTGGATCACAAGGAACTTGAATATATTCTCAGGTACATGGGTGGCCATCGATTTTCCTGCTTTGGATAAGATTTGTTTTTATAGACATATTATCTGCATCTATTTAGTTTCCTTTACTTTTGTGTTTATGTCTGAGAAGAGATCTGGTGTTAATGGTTTTGGGAGCTTAATTTACTCTCAAGTGGGAGTCTTGTTTGAGTTGGTTGTAACTTTGTTCGTGGTTGCTTGATCATAATTCATAACTTGACTTTGTATTTTTTTCTAAGTTGTTTTCCTCTTCACATCTTCACATTTTATTTTATGATATGTTTGCTGTATACTCTTGTTTTGCTGTAGATAATTTTAATCTGATGTGGGTCTTAATATAACTTAGAGATGATGCCGTAGTCATAGTTTTGTGCCATTTGGTTATCGCAACATTTTCTTGAAGATATTTTAAGCATGAGGAGTGATATGCTTTTATTTTCCTTTAACTGAAGGTTTATTTAGTGTCATTAATTCGCGTTCTATATAGGAGGTGCTACAGCAACTTTTGTGTCTTGAGCACTGTGGCATTTTGTTGGGTGGCATAGCAAGAACGTTGTTAATTGACTTGATGGTTTTTCAAATGGTTCAGTTTTAATATGATTTGTATGTGCTCAGTTGATAAATGGTTGTGGCACAAATTCATGCTCTGTGGTTGGCATAATTCTGTATTTCATTTTGCTGCTGTTTTTTAATGCCAGTGTCAAATTCTAGTTTTAACACCCCCCCCCTCCCCCCAAAAAAAAAACCCAAAAATGGTAATAAATACATACTTCTTTTTGTTATGCCTTACCTCATTCAAAATATGTTTTATAATGGATCCACCTTCTTGCATGTATACATTTTTACTTTCTGTCTTCTAAACAAGCCCGGGAATAAATATAAATGTTAGCTTTTGGACAGCTGTTGGTCTTTGCCTGGAATAGCCCAAAAACATGATTATACTAATGAGCTGCATTAAACCCATGTTCTAATGATTATTTTTCATTTACTGTGGCAGTTCTCTGGTATTTAGAGTAAGATCTTGATGGGGTGCTTGACAAATTGATGGTCTGAAGCTGAAGCTTTGATATTTTGGCTCTATATTTTACAGCTGATGTATAGGGGAAGCGTTTTCAAGGCCAAAAGTGATCCTACTAATGCAGTATGGGATCTTTTTCTTGCTATTTGTTGGAAACTCTTGCATCTTGCTGCTCGGCCTTAGCTTGTTTGCCTTGACAAAAACTTTGTATAATATTTGGTCTAATGTAGTCATTATTAGATAGAAATTAGATAATTGTAACTAGCATACGTGTGCATTACTAACATATTAACTTCTGCTAGTGACTTTGATTTTTTGGTTTTGTGGTGGCAGATTCAGGAATCTTGGTGTTATACAAAGATATTCTGTAATTCCAAGTTGTTGGAGTCATTATTGGTTCACATGAATCTCATTCCATATGGTAGCCTGAGTTTGCCATTGGGTTGGTTAGAGTAATTATATTAGAGATCAATTAGTTCGTTGTTTCTACAATTAAGGAAGGTAAGTTTTGTGCAAAAGGTTTTGGAAGATTTGATCGTTGAGATTGAGCTATTCAGCAGTGTGAATAATTTTTTCCTAGCTACGAGGTGCCCTGAAACGATATTACAGTTGTACAGTTAATGTTTTGTTCAAGCTTAGTTTGTCTTAGGTTAGGCCCCATATTGTGTTAAAAAAAGGTTAGGCCCCATATATGATGAAATTTGATCCACAAGAGCCTGTCACGTTTTGAAAGTGTCTGGCCCCTTTTATTTCCATGCCCAAACCAGAGTTTGTTGTTTTTATATCTTTAATCAGCGAATGTGTAATGAATCGATCCATCAAATTTTACTTGCAAGGGAAGTTATGAAAAAAGAAATTCCAACGGGAAAACCACAAACAGTTGGTTTAATGTAACAGTATTTTTGCCAAAAGAAATGATATTTTCGGAATGTATGGTGTGATCTTAATGCGGGTATTGGTCAAAAAAAAAATCTTAATGCGGGTAAATTGCAATTTGGGACAGTTGGTAAATAAAAGTTCATGACTTTTAGCTCTATAACTTAACTGAGGTTCTAGCATTAATCCAACTTTGAGCCAGTTTAACGAAAACCACTAACAAACAGACAAAAGAATGTGATATTTTAAATTTCTAGCATTAATCGTTGTTTTGACTATGTCTGTGACCAGGAATGGGCGTTAAGTTGTTAGCCTTAGTTCATTATTGATTCAAGTAAATGATTAGTTCAATATTCAGTTACCAAGAACAATTACTAGATATCAGAATCAGATTACCCTTTCTCCGGCAAGGTGATGACCTCTTGACTTTCATTATTAACCTCTTGACTTTAAAGTTTTAACTTGTATGAGAGAAACTTATGAGCACTAAATATGAATACTGAAGAACTAGTGGACACATTCAAACACATATAGAGATAAATTATTTATATGCATTTTAATGTATTGAATTTTTCTTATTTTCTCTAATTACTTCAACATTTAGGAGAAACTATCAGCAGATTTATTCACAAAGTACTATTAATTATTATTCTCTCATACTACCCCTATTCAATAATTACTACCTCTAATTTATATGCATTTTAATGTATTAAATTTTTCTTATTTTCAATTAATGGAACTTTAGGCAAATTTAATCTTGTTATATAAAAAAGGCAAATTTAATCTATTAAATTTTTGTAATTTTAAATTATTGAAAATATATGAATATTTTAAGTGTACATTATTCAATCATGTGAATAGAATTACCCGTACTGCTCGAAACTATAATTTTGAAGAGGAAGACTTGATTTTCCCCAAAAACTATACAAACACAAAAAAAAAATGTTTGAATTATTAGACCAAAACCATGGTTTTTCACAAAGACAGTTTTCCTACTTTTTGGGTAAGAAACTATGGTTAAAAGAATGCCGAAAACCTATCTCGAAACAAATCATTATTATATAAATTTAATAAATTATAGTTTCATTTTATAGTGTATATTTGTTCGCCTTGATGCTCATGCATGTTCTTTGTTCATTTTATGCATATCATAAAACATGTAGCTAGGCTTAATTTTAAGAATCTATTTGAATTTTGAAACGTAATATTTAACTGCTCTTGATAAGTAAATGAAAAAAATTGTATGCCACTTACAGAGGAGTAGGTAGTGGTATAGACCTTAGAACATGAGTTTTAACTTTGAAGTGTTGTATATCCAATTAGTCGTTTTTTATGAATATTAGTGAATGAGAATCGTTTGACCAGTGACTAATGATAATTATTAATTAAATATTAATAAATTATAAAGTTGAGTTTAAAATAAACATCGTGCTTCAGTTCTTATCCATTCCTCGTTATCTAAATATATACGACTACTAATTAGATTCCTATGCCAAGAAAATGGACAAGCATATTCCGATTCATAATTTTTACACTTGATCTTTATAAATTAATTAAAAGAAGCTATCCAATTATACTACGAATGAATTGTAAAATGAGAAGACTTTTTAGAGTGAGCTTTTTACGCCGCTCATGAATCGTATGTTACAAGTTACATTATTTCAAACAGCTTAGAACTAAAAAATTTAACAATATTTAATGAACATGACTTTATGATAATACTGGATTTATCAAAGCTCAACAATAGATGCCATCGAATATTTTTTTATCAATTGAAATTTTATTATATCAATTGGAAAAAATATTACTGCTAACTTTTCAGCTTACAATCGATATATAATAGCACTGCCTGCATTTCATTGAGAGAGAGAAAGAGTAGTTTTATTATTAAAATGAACACCAATTTGCGGTTGAAATTAAAAATTGTTTGTATATGTTTAGAAGTTTTGCCGACAATTGGTGTGAATGGTTTGTAACTTACTTCATTCTTTGATACATGTTGAGTTGATGAGATATTTTTTTGTTACCAAGAGTATCCCCACCCGCGTGTCAAGTGAAATTAATCTCTCGCAGTTCTGAAGTCCTATATATAGGGGTAGACAACTGACATGTAGGGCTAGAGATCGAACTCTCAACCACTTGCTTAAGAGACGAGAGTGCTAACCACTCACGTCAACCCGCCAAATTAGTTGATGAGATATTAATTATGTTTTTTGAAGTAGTACCCATGCATATTTAAAATAATTAATTACAAGTGAGAATGTAATGCTAATATTTTGTTATTTAAATGTGTTAAATATAAAAGCTTACTCCATTTTAGACAAAAGTTAATACTCTCTTCGTCCCACAATATAATATAAGCTACTCGAGAAAACTATTCAAAGTTATTGAAACTTAAAAGCAATCAATATGTCTAGAACATACTTTTTCCTAACTTAGTCTTATTTTTGTTAAGAGGATAAGTTGAATGGTGATTGGATGAAAAAATGAGATAGATTGTGTGAAGAAGATGAGAGAGAGTGTTATCAACAAAGGGTAAAAGTGAAAAAAAATACAATAAATGTTTAGATATAAAAAGCAACATTACTTTATATTATGAGACATATCCTTTTTAAAACATTAACATATATTGTGGAACAGTGAGAGTAATTTAACGTCTAATTTCTGTAGCTCAATTGACACCAAACATCTTCTTACACATTGATTTAAGCATGGGGTTGTGTGTTAGACTATTTCTAAGTATGTGAGGTGTGTGAATTCTTTTAGAGGGGAAAATATGATAAAATCGGCCTCTCATCCATTGACTTATATTTTTTCACTCACGTGACTAGTTATTTGTCTAATCTAAATTAAATGCTACGAGTATCACTTGGAAGAGAACTATTTGGTATATTCAAAAAAGAAAACTTTAATCAGAGTCATGTGGAATTATTCTTTTGAAAAAAATATTAGAAATGAGATGAGACTTAGCTTGTATCGGGAAAAAGAAAAGAAATGAGAATGAGGCAGTGATTAGTTGGGTTCCACGACTTGCTATTTGAAGCATGTAAATGTACTGATTATGATGGACATGCAGGCACGACCTTGAGATTCCATAATCTAAATTAAACCAAAAAAGAATGAGGAATTGGATAAAATTTTGCAATTTGGCCCATTTTAAGATTAAATAATATGCAACATAAATTGATTATATTTACACAAAACTGTAGAAAGTGGCTTTTACTGAAGTTGGCTCTTGTTTTACCCGACAAATAATCTCCACCGCCATAAAAAGTTAGATTCTCCAGTCTCTATGTTAGTTAATTGAGTACGAGCATGTCTGCTACACACTGTTTTTTAAAAAAGTTTTATAAAGCAATTAAACTGGAATAAATTTATTATCTTAGTTAATGCACATGATTTTAAGCTTTGACAGTTGGTTGCATTGGACTCCAGTGAACAAAAGGGGGCTTTTGGCTACCTCTAATATAAAAATAATAGCCAATGTAATTAGCCATAAACTTAATAGTACCTATATTTATTTTATAATAGCCTATCCATCAGGCTTAGCAGTATAAAACATGCACGACTAGCTAGTTATTTCGTAATTCTCATGCATTGTTTTTTATCTATACAGAAATATGCACGACTAGCTAGTTATTTCGTATGTGTGCGTGTTACCAAGAATTAATTGGAACTTTGGCACATTCTAAAATATTTTCAATGCATGCTAACTTGTTAATGAAAAGGGGAAAAAAATACTTTCTCTACATTTTGTGGCCTGGTTTGGATACTATAAATTAATTTTTTTTTTGAAAATTTAGTAATTGATAAAAAGATATGTTTTATTAAAATTATAGAAACTCCATACAATTAAACTTTTTACACATGCAAATCATAAAACATTAATGACAGCTGCAAATTTTTAAAAGACAGAAAACTGAAAGAAAAATAATTTGTAGCATCATAGTTTGGTGATGTTACAAAGTTGATTGAATTGTCCCCGTCCATGCTCTAAATTACACCAACATTCCAACTCAGTGAATTACTAGAATTAGAGATCGAAACCATTAAATAAGCACCGTCAAATTTAAAATATATATCTCAAATTCATTATAGAAAAATAAGAATTTTAATCTGAATACATTAAAATGATAAGTCCAAAATTTAATTCAATCAATATTAAATATAATCACATAAAATGTTTAATTAGCCACAGTATTTTATTTCATATTTTCGTATCTTTTTTCCTTGGTCAACAGGTCAAATCTCTTTCATGCATTCTGTCATCCATAAAGTGAAAAAGAAAGGAGAGTATTCTCAATAATTCTGTCCTACCAAGACTTTTTCTTCCACTTGATGAGACAATTTTTTTAAGAAAAATATTTATCTAACAAAACTATTTTATTCAATATCATTGTAAAAAAATGCTATATTCCCAGTCTGCAGAAATGACACGATTTTTTTCATGTAGCTTCTTCAACATCAAAACGTCTTGAATTTAGATACAATTATTTATTTTCATAAAATTAGTTTATATGATAACATGATAAATTTAATTACCCGATTTTTTATTTATTAAAGATAGGAAAAGTAGGTGGAAATTGGTGATAAAATGTTGGTGCTTAAATTATTGAGGCCAACCTGCAGAAACAGGTACTACATGAATAGCTGGTGTCTTATTAGCTCAAGACACGCTCACTGTTCATTATTTCCATGCATGAAATGTTCCTATTACAAACAATGAAATAAATTAATTAATCTATGAGCATATTATTTTGAATGTCCTACTCCATAACCCAATCGATATGTTCCTATTTAAGTATTAATGAAATATACACACACACACACACACACGAACCCATTATAGATAAGTTTTAAGGCAATGAGACACATTATTTAATAAGTAGAAAAAAGAATCGGCCTTTCTATAAATGACTTGATAAACAATTGAGTCGACAGATACAAATATGAAAGCAACATCAACCTTATAATTAGTAGCATTGATATAAATCACAAAAACAATAATCCCTCCATTTCTTAAGTACATGACATATTTTAAGAGTTAATCCTAAGAGTTAATCTTAATTTTTTGTTACTCTTTTCTATAATTTTAAACTTAATACCAACATTAACATATAAAGTTTAGTTTTATTAAGTAATAATTGTCATTAAGGCTAATGTCATTAAAATTAAAACAATTGGCAATGAGTTGCACAGTTAAGGATGGGAGGTAGATTTTCAATGGCCGGTGCAGCTGGGAGGTGCACAAGCACAACAGCACAAATACATACCCCAACGAGTACGGAATATAATATTAATATCTAAATGGCCAACCTATTTAATTGTGACCATCAAGTACACGTAAGCACATCACTCCGTGTAACCCCAAAATGGGTTCAATTAACACTATCTATTCAATTTCAGGCGTGAAATGGTGGCACATTTTGTAGTAGCATAAAATGGAATGAAATAAAGTTAGGAGATTCAAAATTAAAAGCCTTACCTTCCCATGAGACTACATTTTAATTATTTTCCTTACTCATTCTCAAGGTTGATCATCACATACATATTAGATATTACTATTACATGGAAATGCCGTTACTGTTCACCTAATATCTTTAATACTTGAGATTCTGATCGAAATCATACACAATTATTTTCAGACCAAAACAATCATACAAATTACTCTCTGTTACTTTATATAGATCAATAGAAATGTAATGTTTTCTTTTTTAAGATAAGATGAGGTGATCTTTAAAAAGTTGTTTTATTAACTTTCCATCTTATCCTCACTGAACTAGTGAACTTCAAGTAGTTTTTTTGGACAAAAATTTCATGTATTATTCATCCAACCATTGCATTTTATTCCTCTATTAACTATATATTATTTTTTTACATTAGTAAAATACTAGAAAAAGAGTTTGGTTCATATACTATCCAAAGATAAGGCTCCTAAATTATGATCCATTGGGGTCTATCCATATAAGCTCTAGAGCATGACAAACAAACAGTTTCTTTTCGTGCATACAAATAAATTTCTTCCAGTTTCACTTAGATGTGGAGATTTCTTCCCAAACATTGTAATAGGAGCCATAACTAAGTGGTGCTCCCCATAAATCAAACACTTGCTGAAAATAGCCAAATTTTCAACCATTTCGGCATCTAAAACCAACAGACGTTGGGTAATCACATATTATTTCTGTACAACATAATATCTTCATTCCGCATAAATGAGGGTCATTTTGAAAAATAAATTCATCATTTTACATTTATATTTATAGCACCTCATTAATATCTTCCACCAATGTGATTCTTTTTTGTCTAAATTCGGGTATTCTTATTTTATACCGTACTCCCTCCCATAATTAGTTAAGAGGTTGTTAAATAATTTTCTCATTACTAATGATTTTGTAGACTATTTCATATTTCCATTTAAGCAAGAGATAACATGTTAGGGGTTGGCTTTCCTCCTCCACCACTTCTCATCCTCCACCCCAGAAAAGAATTATTTTTGGGTCTATTTCTTACAACTGGTAAAATATTTTAAGGGTGAACATATTTTACAACTGGTAAAATATTATACCATCAATATTAAATAGATAATTTTAGTTCGCAACTATAACATATCTCTACACATTAAAATCAAATTCAATGATAATGCATTGGAGATTGGAGAGGCCCTTTATAGGCTATATACATAAAATAGGAAAAGTAGTAAAAATAAATTAGTATTTCCTCTAATCCTAAATATAAGACATTTTTAAAAAGTTAGTATTGATCCTAACTACATAATTTAATCTAACTTTTTTAGTTTCTTCCCAAATTATTGCTATTGGTGCCCCCCAATAACTATATATCTAGTAAAATATAAGGAATGAAACGAGAGAAAATGGTTTGAATGTTTAAAAAAACATGTTAATTAACACAACTAATCTTAATTTTAATCAAATTAGTTAAATGTATCTTGCGTTTAATTTAAATATACTTTATGGGAGTGGTCCGTCGCCATCATGTCTAAATGGAAAGAGAATGAAACGTGGAAATATCCAAAATATATCATATTATGTGTCTGTATGTGTATAAAACACAAGACTATTCTTTTTCACTTTCTCACTTTTCTAGTCTACCTTCATTTACATTCTTTGCTTCCCCACGACATACTATCTCCCTGCACATCTCTGTTTCCTCTCTTCCCACATCACATTCTCTCCTATTTTCTCAAACTTAGCCTCATATTTCATGTAACACTTCTAGTGTTAAAAAACATACATAGAAAATGTCACATACTGGTAATAAGTCCATTCACACAATGGGATTCCATTGTCAATCCCACAATTCACTTGGACCCAATGAAAACAAGCCAGATTTCAAAGAACTCGATCTGAATTCTCCTGTTTCTCCATTAAAAACACATACCACTAGTAATGCTAACACATCAACCACTACTTCAACCTCATCAGCTAGCTCAGTTTCAAACGATAGAAAAACAAAGCCTTGTCATAGAAGATCTGTTTCAACTGGGTCCCCATTAATATACACTAGTAAAGCTTCAAACAATGGAGCAACATCAAAGACTAATACTTTTCTCCCAACTGGCAATATCTGTCCAAGTGGGAAGGTCTCAAAAACATGTCTTTATACAAGAACATGTGATAGAACTTATGTTTTGGGTTCAGGGATGGTGAACTATGGGAGAGGAAACATAATGAGTAGTGGTAAGTTGAATTCTCAGGTTGGTGGAGTGTCTTGCATTGTGAAGAGAGGTATGAAAAGTTGTGATCCTGAGGAGGTGAAAATGGATGGGAATGAGTTGTATAGGAGAGGTTGTTTTGTGGAGGCATTGATGTTGTATGATCGTGCGGTTTCTATGTCGCCGGAGAATCCGGCTTACCGGAGTAATAGAGCCGCCGCGTTGACCGCGGTTGGGAAGTTGGATGTGGCGGTGAAGGAGTGCCTTGAGGCTCTGAAGTTGAAGCCTTGTTATGAAAGGGCTCATCAGAGATTGGCTTCACTTTATCTCCGGTTAGTGGTTTTTCAGTTTCTTTTTTGTGTTCTTTAAGTTGTATTGTGTTCAGCTTATATCATGTCTATGCTTTTGTTAATGGGTTTCTATATGTTGAAATATTGATTAATTATGTGTTACTTTCGATTAATAAATATATGATTTATTTAACTAATTTGATTAAATTAAAGATGCTAATCATGTTAGTATGGTGTGTTTTTTCACTATAATCATCTTCCCTTGTTGGGTTATTCTCTCTCTTGTCTGTTACTTGATTATTGTTAGGGGACTACTAACAGGGATAATTTAAAAAAGAAGTATTTAACAGGGATAATAAAATAGAATCAGATCATATATTTAGAATCAAGATCAACTTCTCAAATAGGTCATATTTTTGGAATTGGAAGCAATAAGTTGTATTGTGTTCAACTTATATCATGTGTATGCTTTTATCAATCGTTTATCTTCTTTTCTAGTTATTAAATTATGAATTAATTGTATGTATGTTAGGTTTGTCTTTCCATTAGTAAAAATTTAACCAAATATGAGGGTGCCCACTTCAACATTATACAGTCACCTGAATTTGATGCAGCTTTTGTAATTTTCAGCTATGCATTGGAATTTGAACTTTTTTCTTTTCTTATTCATTTGATAATGTTGTAGCGTGAATTTTTTGTTGTGTGGTAACTTGTACCTGGTCAAAGTATGGATTAAACGTTATATTCACTTTTCTTGAGGTTAAAATTATATATGGATGTGGGGTTTGTTCAGCTTTGGGCAGGTTGAGAATGCTAGGAAACATCTCTATGTTCCTGGAAAACAGGTGGATCAATCTGCATTGAACAAGTTGAGGTTATTGGAGAAGCATGTAAAGCGATGTGCAGAAGCAAGAAAAATTGGTGATTGGAAGAGCACTCTTAGGGAATCAGATGCAGCCATAGCTGTTGGAGCAGATTTCTCGCCCCAGGTACATATACAAGATTGTATGATATTGAATATCTCAGTGATACTCCATAGTTTCTGTCCACTAACTTGGTTGAGTTCTACTTGTAGCTTGTTGCTTGTAAAGCTGAAGCCTATTTGAAACTTCATCAAGTTGAGGATGCTGAGTCCACCCTATCAAACATTCCAAATATGGAAGATTGCTCTCAAACTAAGTTCTTTGGTATGGATGGTGAAGCTTATGTTCACTTAGTTCGAGCTCAGGTTGAGATGGCCTTAGGGAGGTAAAAATGATCCACCGCTTCCAATGCTAATGAAAACAAAACATGAACTTTGGTTTATCATTGAGAAAAACATTTAAAAGATGGTTCTTCTTTTTTGGTAGGTTTGAGAGTGCAGTAGCAGAAGTAGAAAAGGCTAGTTTGATAGATCATAACAACTTGGAAGTTGCAAGGGTAGTAAATACTGTGAAAATGGCGGCGAGGGCCCGCTCTCGAGGCAACGATCTTTTTGGCCAAGGAAAAGTTTCTGAAGCTTGCTCTGCTTATGGAGAAGGCCTCAATAATGATAGTAACAATTATGTTTTGTTCTGCAATAGAGCTGTTTGCAGGTCAAAACTTGGACTGTGGGAAAAGTCTGTTGAGGATTGTAACCATGCTCTACTAATACAACCAAATTGTACCAAGGCCCTTCTCCTCAGGGCTGTCTCAAACTCAAAGGTGAACTTTTTTGCCATGTGCTCATGTTTGTGCGTTTATTCCTTCTCTTACTCTTTGAGCAATCAATCACAAGTGTTATTATGAGTAGTGGTAGTAGACCTGTACCATAATTGGTCTAGTCTGTGTTGTTGAAAGAAGGTCTAAGTCTGGCATGTGGCCTGAACTGACCTGACCATTAGCCTGTTATAAGGCTTGATAAATTAAACATAGTACAATAAGAAATTTAGAGAGGGGAATGGTGTGGGTGACATCGTTTCAATGAAATTTGAGGTAATATAAAACCTATAATAGAGGATATAATAGTAATTTTATATTAAGAATTAGTAACCTATAATATCAACAAATTATAATAAAATAATTTCTTATTTAATAGAATATTATTAAAGCGGTGAATAGGTCATTTTGATAGGCTGATAGGCTAATAGACATTTTTCAGGTCTGAGTCTAACCTGTTAAACAAAATAGGCCAAAAGAAAAAGACTGGGCCTGAGCCTGGTCTGAAAATAAAGAGGTTGGTTCAAGGCCTTAACGATCCAGGTCATAAGCCCCTGATAGTTAGACTGGACTATTCCCACCCCCAGTTGTGAGGCTTTGATAGTGTATTCTATTTCCACCCCTGAGAAGACTTGAGCCCTGGTTGGAAAAGATGATTTGCTTGACTAAAATTATGCGTTCAGCTTGAAAGGTGGGGAGATGCTATCAGAGATTATGAGACATTACAGAGAGAACTTCCTGGAGACAGTAAAGTTGTAGAGTCTCTCCATCAGGCTCAGCTTGCATTAAGGAAATCTCGTGGGGAAAATTGTGGTTCAAAATCTGTTCTTGAGGTTGAAGTAGTTTCCACATTAGAGAGATTGAAAGCTGCAATTGCTTATTCTGGTATTATCAACTTTTCCTTTGTTTCTCCTAGTTCAAAACATTGTTTCTCTTGCCTCTTTTGTTTTGTCTAAAGCTAAAACTTTAATTTCAGGTGTCTCAGTGGTTCATTTCAAGAAGGCATTCAATGAACAATGCCAAGAAATATCCCCTTTCATAAATACACTAAGCATTCGATACCCATATGTTAAATTCATCAAGGTACACTAATTTTAGTGCACTTTTGAGAAATGCATACACTAATATGCTAACACCAACACAGGAACAACTCAATATATGTGCACTATTATGTACTAAAATTTGAAAAATGATGTCCAAAAGGTGTTAATTAAGAATTTACACTTCATCCTTCTTAGCTTGATCCAAAATGAATTTTGCAGGTGGATGTGGAAGAGTGTACAAGTATAACAAAAGCTGAGTGCATAAAAACTGTGCCAACCTTCAGAATATATGCTAATGGTGAGAAGGTGATGGAAATGATCAGGCCAAGCCAACAGTTGTTGGAGGATTCTGTGAGGAATTGTTGTAATCTCTAGCTTCCATAATTTATATACCAATTTTTTTTTTTTTGCATTCAGACATGACTCCACCAAACCATACTGGTCAAAATCGATGCTACAAGAATGTAAGCAAGTCACTTTATCTAACAAATATTAGGAGGATCAGTTTTCACCTTAATAATACACAAGGTGCATATAAATTTTTCAGAGCTTTAGGCAGAAAAAAACATCAGAAATCAGTTCCTTATTCATTAGGAATTTCAATCATAAATGTATATCTGCTTCCTTTCTTTCTCATTTTGGATGTTTTTTTTACTGCTTTGCATGATCCACATGCTAACATTTCACACCAATAACTCAGCTCAAATCTATGAATGAAAATGTTCTTACAAGTCATCGAAAGGTTCTTGTTCTTAATATAATATTTATGAGATTGCACTGTAAACTAAATCTCAGATTGAAAAACCGGAGGTAATATGACAGATTGACCAAAAATAAAAAAACAAAATTGTAAATTATGAACATGACAAGATGGGCAAGGCTGTAGAGAGTGTCAATATTAATTATTGCCCCTTATGTAATGTTACTTGAGAGTGAGACAGAGAAAAAGATGATGGAGAAAGAAAATGACCATGTTTGGGACCAATTATTTTTGGAATCAAGCTAGTACTTGATATTATAGTTAAGATTCTATGAACAATGTCAAGTGTGGCAATCTTCTTGAACTTTCTTGGCCTGTGTAACTGGTCATTTTGGAACTATTTATAATGAGTTGGACCTACACACACTATTCAAGTCATCATCCGATGTATATATAATTTGTTGTTTCTCCCATACAAGAAATATTTTAAACTTAAATCTCAGTCCTACATTTCCACCTTTTACTTTCATTGTATCAAGGTTTATAATTTTTCAATAAATCTTGAGAATCTAATGACTTCTAAAATATGATTAAATATGAATAATACTCATATTTTAAGTCGTTATTATCTCCGCCCCTAATTATAAGACTACTTTACCTAGTTTTAAAGAGATTAAGGAAAATATTTTTTTTACTTTGATCAAGGAAAACAGTTAAGTTAGTTGATTTTATGTATTTTTCCAGTAATGTCCCTCTTTAATCCTCCTCCAACATCAAATTTGTTTGTAAAAAATAGTAACAAATTGAATATCAAAAGTGACATTTTTATTTTAAGGAGGAAGGAAATACAAAACAAGATGTGTTTTTTTTTTTCGGATCATCCACTATTATCAATCTGAAACTACTAGCACACATCTAATCTAATTTAAGGCATACATGTCTACAATAGTTGGAACCTCACTATGGTATAAATAATTATGACGGTTACATACACTTAAGATTCAAACTTAAAACAGCTGATGAATAAGTTGGAACATCCCTCACTTAGTTGATCCAAAAGTTTAGTGATATAAGATGTGTATTTCATTATTTGACCAGAAATATAACTTAATTAATTAATTAATTGCCATGGAGGATAGGGACGCATGACACATGAGAATATAAGACAATAACTTCAATAACACACTTGTTTGAACGACTTTAATAACAGACTTAGAGTATGTTTGGAGGTAAGAAAGGAAAGTAAAAAAGTTAGAAATGAAAAGGGTAAAAGATGAAAAATAAAGGTAATGATGAGAAAGTAAAGTTTGTGGGCCCCACAGAAAGTGTGAGGTGGAGAAAGAAAACTAGTGGACCCAGGGATATATGTAAATGACTATATTACCCTTAACCTTTCTATTTATTTTTGAGCCCATTTCCTTTCATTCTAACAACCAAACGTACCCTAAGGACTTGTTTGGTTATTGGAAAGTTTGACAAAGAATTAGAAATGGAAAGTGAGTGTGCCCCATTCTATAAAATGTTGTGTGATGTGACATATTTCTGACATAGTACAATTACACCACTATCCTTGTCTAAAATCGATTTTGCTGAGTTTCAACTTAAAATCGATTTTTGAACCAACAAAATCGATTTTAGACAAAGGTAGTGGTGTATTTGTACTCTGTCAGAAATACTCCCTCCGGTCCTAAATATAAGACCTAATTGATTTTTTCTGAAAAATCCTTAAAAAACAAAATAAGTTAATTATAAATTGATAGTTCACCTAATTTTTCCCTTAGACTAGTATATTTTACCTATAAACTAATGGATAATCTAAAAATATATCAAATATGTCATAATTTAATAACCTATCTCGCAAATTTAATCTCTCCAAAAAAAAGTCATCTAGGTCTTATATTTAGGACCGGAGGTAGTATGTCATATCACACAACTTTTTACAGAATGAGACTCACTCACTTTTCAATTCCAATTCTTTGTCAAACTTTCCAACAACAAAAAAGAGTCATTGCGAAAAAGGAAAACAGAAAGATATAACAAACCCAGGGAAGTCACGTGAATAGAATTAGAAAGATGGTTTTCCAATAAATAGGCGCCTTCATTCATATTCAATTTCAATTTCAATTTCCCTCCCTTTTTTGCCTCTCTCAGTTCAGTTGAAGGAGAATGGAGTCGTTATCATCGAAGAAGCCAAGCAGCTCAAAGAAACGAGTAGGCGCGAAGAAAGACAAGCTATACCTCGAAGACTACCTCCACTTCCTTCGCTACATCCACACCGTTGATCTCAGCGTCAACCTCCTCAACCAGGTTTTTTCGTCTTTTCCTCCTCTTTTCCATTTCCTCTTCCAATTCTATCCTCCAATCCTCACCGTCCATTCCTTTTCAGATCATCTACATCCACGGCTTCAGAAAACTCCACAAACACACCAAGGTTTCTCGCTTATTTCACAATCTCTAGTTTAAACAAATTATACTTCAAAAATCGTAGCCGTAAATTCTTCAATTCGTAATTGATTTCACCGAATGAAAGAAATGTTACTGGTTCTGTGCTTATTTTACTGATTTTCAAGAAATTCTACCTGAAATATATATGTATATGTATATGTATATGATAATGCGGAGAAATGTTAGGTCCTTTTATTATTGAATTTCTAATTGATTTCACAGAATGTGTTGGTTTATGCACTTTTTCTTTTCATAATCTCTGGTTTAAATTTTTAGTCAGTTAATGTTATTTCAGTGTGGATTATATATATCATGAGGTGAAAATTGTTGTCGTGGATTCTTGATTTTTTTTTAATTGATTTCAGGGAAATGGAAACATTTTATTGTGCTTACTTTACTGTTTTTCAAGAAATTGAAAGTGAAACGTGATCATGAGGAAAAATGTTAGAATCTCTTTTTGTTTGGCTGCTGAGAAAATGGTGGTGAAAGAAATGTGACTGGTTTTCTTGTTTACCTTACTGGTTTCAAGAAATTCAGACTGAAATATGATCATGAGTTGAAAATCGTAATGTTGAATTTCACAGAATGTGTATGTGGATGCTGTGAATGCGCTTGATCTAATGAAGGAAATGTTACTGGTTCTGTGATGACTTTACTGATTTTCAAGAAATTCAAACTGATATATCATAATTTGGAAAAATATGTTAGAGCCTTCGATTCTTGAATTTCTTGATTGATTTCACAGAAACGTAACATTTCACGCAATTGTTGTTGTTTCTGTGCTTATTTTGCTGAATTTCAAGAAATTCAAACTGAAATATGATAATGCTGGAAAATGTTAGAGCCTTCATTTATTGAATTTATAATTGATTTTACAGAACCAGTAATACTCCCTCCGGTCCTAAATATAAGACCTAATTGACTTTTTTTTGGAGATGTTAAGGTTACAAAATATGTTGTTAAATTATGACATACTTGATATATTCTTAGATTATTCATTAGTTTATTGGTTAAATAAACTAGTTTAAGAGGAAAAATTAGGTAAATCAATTTATAATTGACTTATATTTTGCTTTTTTATGATTTTTCAAAAAAGTAAACTAGTTCTTTATATTTTGGACTGGAGGGAGTATTTCACAAAAATGTTACTGGTTCTGTGCTTACTTTACTGATTTTCAAGAAATTCAAACTTACATATGATAATTCGGAAAATTTGTAGCCGTCATTTATTGAAGTTATAGTTGATTTTCACAGAGTATGTTAGTGGATGCTGTAAATGCGCTTGATCTAATGGATTTACCAAGATCTACACTAGACCAGATTATTTCTTCCTCTGCTACTCTGGCATTGGAAGATGTGATCTATGATCTCAACGAACTAGGCTGGCAAGAATGTTGTGTTACCTCTGTTTACAGCCTTAGCAATTCTTCTTGCAAAGAGAAAGAGAACCAAACACTGCCTCTCAATCAATACCCACAACTACTCACCACACACTTTTCCACCAAATCTCGAAGCAAGACTTTGAAGAGGTTTTGCAATGTTGATAAACTCAGTGGTGTCTTCCGTACATCTTTCTAGAATGACAGGCATGCCATGAAATTGGCGCCAAGGAAACGCAAGATGATTAGTGATTCTGAATCTCTTGATTGTGCTTCGGCTGTGGATTCTGTCTCCCTCGCCTCCAATTGAATCTGATGGTTTGTTTTCTTTGGATTCTACTCAGTGTTATTGCTTGATGTTTCATTAATATTTTGCTTGGATAAAAAACTGAATTACATTAGTAGCTGAAGAAAGAAGAATTTCGTATATGCAGTTTTACATCAAATATTGTTTCCATGCCTGCGTGGTTAAACTCAGGGAATGAAATTTAGGTGTATGATTTAACATTTTGTTTTGGTCTCAGTGTCAGGAATATTTTGCACACTTACGAGTGTCTTGTAGTGTGATTAAAGAACCTTACAGATCATACAGAAGTTCCAACTGTTCTTGGTTGAGTCCGTATTTTCTTGGTATGACTTGATATATACTAAGAAAATAGAAAACGTATTTCTTTATTTGATCTTACAGAAGTTTCAACTATTATTGATTCATGATATTCTTAGTATGACTTGATATGTACCAAGACACTAAAAGACTAATTACTCGCCTTCAGTATGTTTCCGAAACAATCTGTTTATTATTAATTTGGTGAACACACCAGGCGTAGCAACATTTGAACATATGTCTAATTATAGTCAAAAACAAAAACATCCTAAATTTAAATTTTACGTAAATGTTGATCAAGAAATTTATCAGGCTGACTATACACTCTACTGCATTCAGTGGATATTCTTCAGTAGCCCCTTAGAAGATTGTGAAATGAATTTCCTGTCTTCAAGAAATTAGTTGAATAACAATCATGTCAATGTGCAAACTATCAGAATTCAGAAACCATCTTATCATAAGCTTTGCGATCATTTGCTATTATTGATTTGCCACATATTTTTGGTAAGATATATCAACCTATGAATATACGATTTGAGAGATTAACACCATAAAAATATTACGGAAGAATCTTCAATAGCGGTAGCTCCACATAGGGCTGCTGCAATTTCATTGGTACAAGAAATACAGCACAAAACAATTCTTGTCAATAAACCCTCCACATAGAAAAGGAGGGAGAAAAAAAGCTTGGGGGATGAAATAGGCCAATTTTCAAACACCACACAAAAAGAAAGAGACCATAATATGGCACGAAGTTTTCCCCTGTTGGGATGGGTGGCCAATCGACAAGAAACATTAACAAAGGAGGAAATTAAATAAAAATAAAAATTGGTACCCTATCACTAGCTAATACACAAACGAGTCAACGGCCCTCGCGTCTCACCCCGACCACATCAACTCATTGACCACACTACCTCCCATCTTCCTCACTGCACAGATGAAAAGAGATTTTAGATAAATTAGAGCAAGCATACAGAATTACAAGTACTAATGATAACTTAATGAAGAAAGAAATTACTCACTTCTGCGTCGTCGCCTCCGCCAACTTTGGCAGTGCCATTCACTTTCTGAGCATCTTCTATAGCAGCAGCAAGAGAATAGAAAAGCAAAAGTCAGTGCTAGAAAGGTAGTGCCATATAGAACAAGTTCCTCATAATAATTGGTCAAACAAAGTGCACTTTAAAAAAAAGGGGTAGGATTCTTCTAACAATGCCAGCTACTCATACCAAATGATCTTTCAGCAGAATCAAATACCAGCGAGTGATAAGCAGTTTAGCATCACAAGAATATTAGGAAGTGACTTAGATTCCTACCTAAAAACTGTCAGTTGCCTATATTCTCCACTAAATAAATGTCCATTAATAATTTGCGAGCTACATTGATCTCAAAGCATGACCGTTTGAAAATTTACAAAACCCAGCTTTTAAACAAAAAAGAAACTACAATTTGTGGGGTAATCTACCACATACAGGTTTACCTGCATTTTTAAGGGCCTTGATTAAAGCTCTAAAGGGAGCTGACTGCAGTACATGTGGAAATCTCGTAAATATCAAAATTTCAGTAGCAGTGTGCCTTTATAAATTTGATTTTCTTTTCTTCATTGGCTCAAAACATTTGTATATTTAATTTCCAACCAATGGTAGAAGCACGGAAGCATGGAGACTTACACAGAACAAATGTAAAATCTATAGGGTTCAGATACTTCTTTCAATTGTGCCCAATTGCATGTCAAAGGTGTATTCGACACAGAATTGGCAGAACCAATTTTCTTAACATGAACATACTTAATACTTGATGACTGGAAAGAATATAAGGTTGATCAAATAATAAACACTGCTTAAGAAATGTATTATCTATTGTCAGTTAGTAAGCTGCATGCTACTCTTAAGTCGTCAATTCTTTTAAAACATTTTATAAAGTTTGGTTACTTAACAGAGGACAGAATCATCTTAAATACTAAACATAGGTAACTAAATACCCAAGTTCCATAATATAAGAATAAACGCAAAGATGCTGCAAGGTGAGCACGCCAAGTTAAGGATGAAACAATGCAACCAAAGAAAATATTCATAGGTACTAAAGGCTTTCCAAATGCAACAATTTGAAACATCAGGTTCAAATTTTCTGTCTGTTCAGAGAAGAATTATTTCTTTGATCAGAGAAGAATTAAATACCAAGAGGAAGTAACAAATTAGTCACAGTATAATGCAGAAATATTCATATCAGATACTAAGGGAGAAAACAAAAGTAGATTCCTTTGCAAACAAAGAGGGAATTATGGAGTATTTCTTAAGAGGTAAAGCTCATCACAAAAGGAAACATAATTTACTTTCACTAAACTGAAAGTGCATACATGGTAGGCACTTTCAACTTACTGAAAGATATCAAAAAAGCATGTGATAATAAAAGCACGGCAGATTATTTCAGAAATTTATTCAATAAGTTTGAAACAAAAAATTGCAAAATAGAGTGAATTATTAGGTCCTTCAAATTAATCACCTCCATCCTCTGGGATGTCAGAAGTCCACAGGGTAAGGTTGTCCCTGAGAAGCTGCATAATCAATGTGCTATCTTTGTATGAGTCCTCGTTCAAGGTGTCAAGCTCTGAGATAGCTTCATCAAAGGCCTGTTTTGCAAGGTGACAGGCTCTGGAAGGGAAAAAATACAATATCACACATAAAACACAACAGCATTAAGAAGCATTTCCAACTGAAATAATAATATCTACATACCTTTCAGGTGAATTCATGATCTCATAATAGAAAACTGAGAAATTTAGGGCCAGACCCAATCGGATCGGGTGTGTAGGGGGCAGTTCGGCCTCTGCTGCGGTGGTAGCAGCCTGCAAATGGAAAAAAACAAATCACATAACTCATAAGACAAAATCAACAAATGACAAGCACTCATAAGAAGAAACTGATTTGATGAACAGTTTTTACAAAAGAATGTAGAAATATATAGGCCAAGAGTGGGAACTTCCAAGTTCTTTCTGCCAAGCTCAATAGACATATTGTGAGAGACAAACAAAGCAATAGACAGATAACATTCAAAGATATAGTAAGGATACGGAGTGGTAGTTTAGAGAGAACGGCCCAACAAACCCAGCATAAGCATAGTTTAAGCACAAATGAATTAACTGGAATTTCAAAATCACCAGATACTGATTCCAAATTTGGTTTTGACTTCTCAGCATAAAAAAAACTAAAATAATAAAATAATGCACCAATAATTGAAAGATAAATTAGTTATAATGTTCATGATTATCTAAACAATATTAAAGTCTGAATTGAATTCAGCAGATGATAACTTATACTATCATGTAAAACGCAAGTAAAACAAATAAGAGAATTAGAATTGCACCTCATATGCTTTCATTGACTGGTCAGCAGCCTCTTTCTTCTCGTTACCTGATTTGAACTCTGCAAGATAACGATAATAATCTCCTTTCCTGCAACCAATGACATACCATAACGTTCCAATAGAAAACAAATCATAAAACATTTTTTTCCGGAAGGGAATAAGACATGAGAGCTCACATCTTATAGAAAAACACAGTTGATTCACCAACTGTAGCAGAAGGAATGAGGTGCTCATCAATCACCGTCATAACATCATTACAGATGTTTGCAAGCTCTTGCTCAACCTTGTGCCTATATTCCTTAATCCGTCTGGCATTAACTTCATTTCCCTTTGCTTCCTCCTTTTGCTCGATCGAGGACAAAATCCTCCACGACGCTCTGCGAGCTCCAATAACATTCTTATAACCAACAGAAAGCAAGTTTCTCTCTTCAATGGTCAGCTCAACATCAAGATTAGCAACCTTCTTCATAGCATCCACCATCTCTGTTATAAATGAAGGCAGGAACAATATATTGTAAATTACAAGTTAATACCCCAAAAATCTGAAGCCAAAAGCACTCCCTTCTGATGAGAGGAAAAAAAAGAAAATTTTTTGACAAAATATTTCAAGTGCCATGACCAAAACCCACATGAAGTTTCCCAAAATCTGACACTTCCAAAGAATTCAAAAGCACAAAAAAATACAAACCCCTCTGGTTTCAACCAAATCTGATAATTTTTCAAAAATAAAACTAATTCCCACTTAAACCGATGGATACTTAACTATAATCGGGCTCTCATTACCTAAATCAAACGCTAAAAGACTCAAATCTCAGAAATTTTCGAAAGGGTTAAACTACCCAATGAAAAAAAAACACATCTTTCAATCAAATTACTACTCAACATAGAATTTAAAGCTTCAAATCAAAACCCCAGAAGAAAATTTGCAGAGAATGAAAAAAGGATCAAACTTTAACACAAAAAAACACTGATCAGAGTGAAATAAAAGCAAAACCCACAATTTAAATAAAGAGGGTTAATAAAAAACGGGAAAAAAAAAGAGGCTAACCATCGTATCGCTCAGCCTGCTCGGCGAGCTTGGCGACATAGACGAAATTCTCGCGTTCTTTGGAGGAAGCCATGGCGGATCTGAAGGAGAAGAGATTAGGGTTTGAGGTTGAGAGATTGGGGAAATAAAAATAAAAATAATTTGCTTAGTTAGTTATGAGGCCTTGCTTTGTTCTTTGTAGGTGAAGAAGGGCCTTTGGTGGCTCTGTGAGACAACTTAGAAAGAGAGTGTCACTATCACAGTATGTGAAATGTCAAATTTACCCCCTACCCTTTCTTCCCTTTTCTCTTTTTATTTCCATTTTAAATTTTAAATTGTTGTGGACACTCTTTTTTTTTGTAACTTTTCTCCGCGCACTTCCTAATTTATTTATCGGAAAATGACAAATAAAGACCTCTGAATGTTCAAATGGACAAGTGAAGAACTCAAATTTTAAAATAAAAAAATTACCAACTCGAAAATACAATTCATTGATTATCCTTTTGGAAATTTGAGTTCCTTATTTGTCCTTTTGGAAGTTTGAGTTCATTACTTGTCCTTTTGAAGTTTGACTTCCTTCCTTGTCCTTTTAGAGGTATTTATTTGTCATTTTCTCTTTACTGATTTGTTTGATGGTTATATTAGTTAAGGGAAATTAATTATGGACCCCATGAGAAAATCAAGATGAGATTTCATGAATCAAGTAATTAATTTGAGTTTGAGGACACACGAATTTGCTATCCCCAATTTAAAAGTAATTAGTTTGTCTAATTAAAAATATTGAATAAGTAAAAGTTGTGCTAGTCGCATTAGAAGTTATTATTAGACCAAATAATTGTTATTGTCTCATTAGCGAACATGATTTTAAGGACATCAAGTTAATTACATGATTTTAAAGGATGTCATCTTAACTATTAATTTCCTATACATTATGGGGTGTATTAGACTTTTGAAAAATTGAAAACACTTTCCATTTAATTTATCTAATATATTGAAATAGTGACATTTAACTCCAATAACCTCTCATATTTGTTGAGAATAAGGGCAAAATAAAATGATTTAAAAAAATAAAAATGTCCATTGTTAATATTATATCTTTTTCCCCAAAAAAAATTCAAGTTATAGTTATTTTGGCCAAAACTAAAAAGTAATATAGATAAATGAATATACTCTCTCCGATTCTTTTTTTTTTTATTCAAATGGGCAAGCACTAACGGCTTGAGGTTACAAGCGGGATCGAACCCGCAACCTCCCACCTAAAGGGGAGATATCATACCACTGGGCTACAAGACATAGTTTACTTTTTTGAAAAATCCAAAAAAAAAGCAAAATATAAGTCAATTATAAATTGATTTACCTAATTTTTTCTCTTAAATTAGTTTATCTAACCTATAAACTAATGACCAATCTAAAAATATATCAAATATGTCATAATTTAATAACATATTTTGTAACCTTATCATCTCCAAAAAAAAGTCAATTAGCTCTTATATTTAGGACCGGAGGGAGTATTATATATCTAAAAATCTTATAGAAAAGTTGTCATTAGTCCGCCTATATAATTAAGTCAGTCCAAGGTCTTAACGGTCTAAGCCCCATAGACATCTGGTAGCGGTCTGCGTTATTCAGCCTCTAGTCTCCACGTCAGCCATACTAAGTGGACAAGAAAAAAAAGTCAAAAGTGAAACGAATTAAAACGTGACACGTTATCCCCACTGGCCAATGAGAATAGGATTCTTGTGTAGGGTCGATAAGAACCGGGTTGGTCTTGTCCACTCATCTAATACCTTCGATGGTCTCATCATATGCCTTCGCTTGGGTTCACTTTTATTTCTGTTTTTATATTTTTTTTTTAAAGACTAATCCTTAAAAATTATAAAAATAATAACAATGCGGTTCCTTTAGATACAAGCATCAAGTTGGCCCCAACAAATTTACAAAGCATAACAGTTAATTCACTGCATATGATAAACTCCTACTATTAAAATGTTTTATTTGACCCATATATAAAGATAAGGATATTCACTTAGCTATTGTTCGATTCTTAATGAGAATAGGATAAAAGTTCCCAAATTTGTAAACCTTGCTTACAACGTAGTACTAAAATTCAGCTGGACAAAACTACAAAATTGTTATAAAATTTTTTATAGTTATATATATCTCGCTAATAACAACGATCGACCCAATTTATAAGAATATAGGCTGTATAGAAAATCTTATTAACTTCTAACAATCATCATGGCCATATGCTTAGAATTTGCACATGAGGTCATTCTTGTAACTATGATTTTTTGTTCGATTCTGCACAAGTCAAAGCCAGTTTAAACGTAGGACACACAATAACTATAAAGTTGACGAACCCCTAGAATAGTAATTAATGTTCAATGATAATGAAATGCAAGTTGATAAAATTGAGTTGTATTATTCAGTTAAAAAAGTCGGGCTTTTTAAAGATTTTAAGTTTAATAAGATTCGTTAAAAACAAAAAATTAAAATTCATTGAAGTCGTAAGGATCTGCTGAAGCTGAATGCAGCAACAACTTTGTCAATGCCTAAGATTTTTGTCACAACTTTGTCAATGCCCAAGATTTGTGTCGCCTGAATGCCTGAGAGGAGAGACAGTGAACATTTAAATTAGAATTTATAAGCCAGATATTGACTAAGCACTATATATATCACATTTTAAAACATAACACAAGATTAATGTACAAAATTACGTTCCAAAATAACTTATTCCTTCTTGTCCTAAATATAAGATTTATTTATGAAGGTGAATTAGGTCCAAATAAAAGACTTTTTTATAATTTATCTCAACTTTTCCTCAATTATCTATAATGATGCTATTTAGGTAATGACAAGAGAGGGAAAATATGAGAATAATGTACTCCATATTATTAGGATATTGTGATATTATCATATGTCTTTAACTAATTTAATTAATAATTAAATTAAATTAAATTAATTATTAAATTGATAGACATTATATTAAAAATCGGAAGGAATATTTTGTAAAAGGATAAAATGACAATAACAATTGGAAAAATGCTTCACATATGCAGAGATAATTAATGATGACATTTATAACAAAAGAAACACTATTATTGTTAGGGTTTAATAGCAAAAGACAACATCATAGCGTAGATGTAGAGGAGTAGTGAGGTCAATAAGACAATAACTATGAAAAACTCGTCAGTCATGACTTTGAAATCATCATTAAAGAAGTTGATCCAAAAGAAAAAAGAAAGAGGAAAAGAATTCATCATCAAGAAAACTACCTACCAGCCAATTATTGCCATTTTGTGAGCCCTAAGTGGAGTCCAGTTAAATTTTGAACTGTAGTGAAATTCCTCTTCTGGGCTTTGATCGACAAAGCGCGCTTAACATAATGGGCTTTAATTTATTGGGCTCTCTTATATACAAATGGGTCCAGTTAAATTTTGAACTGTAGTGAGATTCCCCTGTACTTTTGAGTTGATTGGAATCATGTATCTGTCTTACAGTCCGTTTGGTTGTATGAAAGAAAGTGGACAAATGGAAAGTGAAAGGGTGAAGATGAAAGTAGAGGTAAATTAAGTAATGATGGGAAAGTAAAGTTTGTGAGACCTAGAAAATTGTGAGATAGAGAGAGAAAACTTGTAGGTTGGGGATATATATAAATTACAAAAATGATCCTTATTACTTTCTCCACTAACCTTTTCCTTCTCACTTTCCCATGGCAACCAAACAGGCCCTTAGCGTCTGGACTAGAGGTTATAAAAAGCTATTGTATAGTCTAATTGAATTATTGAAGCCATTAATCTTTTAATTAATTAGGGGATTAGGGGATGATGCCACAGTACTCATTGTTAAAGAGAATCAGCGCAGTTGATGATATCATGCTGCTTATTTGTAGAGATTGACAAGTCTTATTGTGTGATGTGCATATGAAAGTTCTTCATTTAACCGATTTCTTAGCTAATTTTTTTGGTCAAATGATTTCTTAGCTAAATACTTCCATGATATCAAGAAAATTTTTATGCCCTTTATCCACCTATTTGGTACGTAAGAACGATATGGATTCTGATGAGGGGGAACTGAAATCTGTACTGTTCTATTGTTAGCTCGTGGGTGATGTATCCCAATTTTAATTTTAAAAAGAAAAAAACACTTAAACAGTTTAGACTTTTGGGGAATTTAAACTAACCGAAACAAATTAAATTTCACATCCTTGAACCACATTAACATCAATTAATATTCAAATCAAACAAATTCACTTTAATGTATGTGTGCAATTGATCTCAAAGACCTTGAATACATACATGGTATCTAGTACCACAAGATCACAAAAAAAAAGAGATCATGGTACATAAGATGAAATCATCCACAACAGACGCAATAACTAACGTACACGTATTGATTCATATAGTAATATTGATAATTCAATTTTGGTATTAATAACCAATCAAAATGAGAACTTATTGGCCTTTATAATTTGTTTAATGGAGATTCACATAATGGAGCAAGCATGGGGGTTGTCATCACTTAAGGCAGAAGCAGCTTGGTTGCCAATGACTGAAGAATTTGAAGGATAGTGATAATAACGAGGATTGCTTGTATCATAGCCATGCTTGTAATAGTTATAGGATGATGTTGGTTGGGTGGCATACAAGTTCATTGGTCCATTACATTGGTGTAGTTGATAGTATTGCCCCTCTTGAAACTCCGTTGTGTATGGCAATTGCCACAACTCTGCCCTCCTCCCCGTTTTCCTCACCGTCTTCAAAACCTTCTTTTGATCCGCCCACCCCGTCACCGTCACCTTTTGTAAGTTCTTGTCTATCTCCACACTGTCCACCCCTAATTATCACACATACATATACACACAATATTTAAGGTTTTCATTTTTCATCATCATCAATGTGCTCATGTGTTCTTCAAGTTAATTTGTCTTGGATTATGTATGTATGTATATGAAAACGTACCTTTTAACTTTTCAAGTGCAGTTCGGACCTTGCTTTCACATCCGGGACAATCCATGTGCACTCTCATCTCTATGATCTGAATCAAATCAAAGAATGAATTGAATGTGATGATGTGCAATTCATTGTATAGATCAAAATTCATCATGCATATATATATAGAGTAAATATATAAAACCAAATGAAACTAATAAGAATCTATATGTACCGTCATGATTTTTGGTGGTGTTGGATTATTCTATGAGAAGTTGTTGCTGATGAAGTTTGAACGTTGTGTCTCATTATGAGAAAAGGAGGCAGCGTATATATAGAAGAAGAAGGGGCTTGTATTATTTATATTAATAATTAATATATAAGGATGGCACATTATTTTGAATAAATAATGAACGGGACTTGAAGTATGGATTAAATAAAGGGCTTGACTTTAATCTCACCGACTTTTTATTGTTTAAAAGGGAAATAAAATGAGAGTTGAAGGAAAGGCATCCAATGATCGATGCCTTTGTCAATGGAATGACAGACACTCGAGGGAGCATAAGAAGGGGCTACCACGTTACTACCTCCACTTTATAATATATACCAATATACTCCATTATTCACTTAATTATCTATTACGCACTAATTATTATAATTATCTGTCTGGGTTTTGACCAAGTAATAGCTACTGTTTCTACGTTGAATTTAGAAGAATCAATAAAAAAACTCTACTTACATGCATGGATAAAACAACGGACTTAGGAAGTAACGGTACTATTTTTATTAGCCATACTTTTTCATAGATATGAAATTTAAGAGACATAAAGTATAAAAGATGCACTCATCAATAATATAAAAAAATGCACTACGTAGTTGATTATTGAGCTGGTAAGTAGGCTTCAACCCCTCAAAAGGATGAGAACATGTATATTCAAATATCGGAAATCATTTGCATTAAGAGAGGAGACAATCTTGCCTATATGACCAATATTCATGTCTTCCAGTTTGAATTAGTCAATTTTCAATAGGCCGAGTGTTTAAAAAAATTGCACTCATTAGGCATTAGCAGCTTAATTTGTTATAAATACCAAAAACACTTCATTTCTTATAAATGATATTTTATATATGATTTTTTCTTGATATTGATATTGACATTGACGTTAATGGTGTATGTGGCTCTCTTTTATAATAAATAATAAACAATGAAATTTGTATCCAGCATACAATAAATTTCAAAGATGATCCTTAGATTGAATTCATTAGAGAATCAGAGAATTCAAATTAGTTATCACTCTAAAAATGGTGGGGACACATAATTTAATTACTCTCTACTCTCTAGTATCATAATTCCATGGAAATTATAGTTTAGGTACCTCTGAATGACATTTTTTTTTCGGTAATCTCCTTAATGACATCTTTTATATAAAAACTAAAGAAATCCATATTGCAATTTCGTTCCTCTTAGGCCTTCAGGTCTTCATCAAATTGATCGATGTCACTGCTATTTCATGATTTTGGATCAAAGGCACTAAACATACTCTACACTAACAAAATGATGAGCATAAACATTCAAAACATTGCTGCAATGCAAGCCTGCTACTAATAACTTCTTATGCAATATAAAGATTATGCCGAGATATATTTCTTGGGTGCACTCTTTTTCTAATTGTATCCCCACCCTCTTTTTTCTAAACAGTATATGTTACGAGTAGTTCGTAATATAAAAATAAAATACGTTACGTTTACATTTTCAATGTGCATGAATGTTATACAATGACATTATAGTTGAGTTGGCTGCTATTTGGAGGCTATGCACATGCATGGAACTTTGGAAGCGACTTAAGTGGATCACATGTGATATACTTATTCAATGCTATTTTGCCGCCTTGGTATAGATACACATTTCTAATACATCTATACTTACATTCAGTTTATTTATGTCTCCATTACGTTCAGGTTTTTTAATCACTCAAATTTATGCCTTATTTATATAACTTAGATTTACAGCTAAATGTTCCAATAAAAAAACGATTTGCAGCTAAATGGTGTGTTGGTGGGTTACTCTCTTCTACTGCGGCCTGAGAGAGTCGTCTTTTACGGAATTGGAACTGAAGGAACAAGCATGCAAGGGAAGGAGGAGGGAGAGAGGTGCTGGAGTAGAGCCAAGTACTACGGGCTGCCAAGCGGGTTTGGGCTGGGCCCAAAAAATCCAACCCATATTGTACGGTTTTGGGACTAACTCATATTAAGCCCATTTATTTTAAATTTTTTTTATACAGAAAGTTTAGGTGAGTTGGGTCCCGGTGGCTCACCAGGGTCAGGGCAAGTCTCCGGACTCTTTAAGCACTTACAAATCACCCACCAACAAGGTTCACACATTGGTGGGATTCGAACTCACAAGTCACAACCACATTGTTATGAGTCAAACCCCTTTACCAACTGGACCAACATTTATGGGTAGTTATGTGCTATTTTTGGTGGAAAAAAAAGTCATGTGTTATTTCCGTTGTTGTATGTGACTGTGCAAATTATGTCGTCGTCGCCAGTGACATTGTTGTTTTCATGGTCCTCTATTAGCCCATCACAAGCTTGGGATTAATGAGTTTGGGCCCAAAAATCCCTTTTTAATACGGACCCTAAAAATATGTTCGGTCTTAACATGTTGGATTAGCCCAGGTGCTACGGCCCATATTACCACCCTTAGTCTGGATTTGTTTTTTCAAAATACTATCATTTAATAGTAGTAGCTTGGGTCCACAACGATGAAGAAGTCAACAGTACAACTATCAGATGTGGTATTTTTGCACCATTCAAAAGAGTTCATGGGCATTTTTGCATTTACAGAAAATTTTATGGGTGTTTTTGTACATTCACCCTGAGGTAAAGTCCCTTCTAGCTTTAATATTTCTTTTTGGTCAATATGCGATTGTTCAATTGTGATTTTTTAATTTTTTTTTCATAGCAAGTGATTTTCAATTTTCCATAATCTCCTATATAACTAGCAGCTAATATATTAATAACAGTTTTATTTTATTTACCGTTTCTTATGGATTTGCGTCAATTTATTACAGTTTGTGGATTTGCTTGTCTTTTTTTAATTAATTTAAATTCTCAATGTGACTTTAATCTAGCTTCGTAACACATCAATTCAATCTAAAACAAATGATTACATACATATATAAATTTAATTAATATCATAAAAACATTTTAAAGATTGAGTGATGAAATTCAAGAATATTTCGACCAAAAAAAATTCAAGAATGTAAATTGTGAAGAACTCTTGACCTCGTATGTATATGTTAATATTTTCTATATGGGTCGTAGTTGTCACATACGTATACTCATATTTCCCTTAATCTAAATATTAAGACCATTATTCAGATATATTTTACATAATTCGAAGTATTCATTCTGACCATCAGAAAATACAAACTTTCCTTATTCTTAACGGTCTCAAATTATACTTACTTGGATGGAAGGTAATATAAAATAAATAAAAATATCTACTTTCCTAAAAATAGTTATTGAGAAACCATTAATTAGGCAATCCACATTACGTTACACAGTTAAAAACTTGATCCAGAAAAATCAACCCTCAATCATATGTATCAGCCACGACCAATCAACATTCACCAATCACCCATAATTGTTGAAACTTATAACAAATCAGGAGAAAAATCTCACTATATCAAATCAATTTCCATCTATTATTAATGCATTCTCCGTACTTTCCCCATTCCATTCAATTTATACATTGAAATGGGAATGTTGCTCACATTAGGGAAGATTGTAGCCTCTCCTAATGAGAGCACTACTGTGATTCAAACACATGTTCTCACCTGGGTTATAATTCACCTACCAGCTCAACCAACTACCCATAAAATTAATCATACTTACTACTACGTAACCTTCCTTCCAATTCCACCTGAAACTCAAATTACTTTATATATATCCTTTCTTCTCCTTAGCATCAATGAAAATCACTTGCCTTTCTCCTTCTTATTCATCAATGCCTCTCAACACAATCCACTATTTCTTTGTTGGTGATGATGTGGAAGTCACCAACAACCCTCCAGGTTCTTACTACGAAGCCACCATAATTTCTCTCCTTGAGGACGATAAGTATCTTGTTGAGTACACTGAATTGTTAAATGAAGATGATGACACTTTATTCACAGAAACCGTTTCCTATAACGACCTTCGTCCCAAGCCGCCACGTGTCTTTGTTCCAGCAGCGGCTGGATATTCTGAGAATCAGAAGGTTGATGCTTATGAAAACGAGGGATGGTGGCTCACTTCAATCATTCGGAGAGATTCAAATTCAAATTACTATTTTGTTCGATGTATGAATGGAGATTATGAGATTATGGTTCATTCTTCTCTACTTAGGATTCATCATGATTGGATTGATGGCAGTTGGGTTGTACCTTAGGATTTTTTATTATTGGGATTACAGAGTTAGGATGGTTTGAATTTTTACTTTTGAGATCAAAACCTTATTGCATTGATGACTGAATAATTATATAGATACTGATATTGATACAAATAAAAACTCCAATTGATAAGTTTATGGAGTATGCCACATGTATGACGTTTTTCCTTTCGGATTTTGACTTCGATTATTTTCATGTGTACAAAGGAGTCTTTAAATTTTGATAGGGATATTGGGAATAACGTTATAATTATTACTTTATTAGGCAAGTCTGGGATTTAAAATCAAAATAGAACCATCTTGTTGAGCCTTGGGGATCTTGCGTTAAAAACAATAAACATAGAAGTTAAGTCATTAAATTTAAGTTTAAAACCAAATTAAGTCATATACAGTACTGTACTTCAAGTCGGAACACGGTAAAAATGATCAAAACAAAGTTTTCAAAAAAGATGATAGGAACCAAGGGCCTTGTAGCCCAGTGGTATGATATCTCCCCTTTAGGTGGGAAGTTGTGGGTTCGATCCCGCTTGTAACCTCAAGCCGTTAGTGTTTGCCCCTTTGAATAAAAAAAATAAAGATGATAGGAATATTTACCAAAAAAAAAAAACAAACAGACGAGAGGAGTGATATTTTTTTATTAATAACACCTGGTAATCCGGCACATAGTAATCGACTAATTTGCACTTGAGGGGTAGGAGTGCTGCTCACAAGAGTAGGGCTGTCTCCTCTACTAATGAGAGTGTTTCCTGAGTCGAACATGTTTTCATTCATCCTTACCGGAGTAAAGTCTACTTACCAACTCAACCAACTACCTATTAGTGAGGAGTGATATTTTTTAAATTAAAATAATAATAAATTGTACTTACATTAAGTTTCTAACATCATAAAGCTTAAAAGATAGAAATAATCGCTATATATAAGGGCCCTCATATGGTAACTAATCATATTTTTAAGTCTCTATATTGAAGTTCAAAGGGATTTGAGTTATATTAAATGATTTGTCATTGAGTTGTCAATACCTCTAAATTGTTAATGCAGCTCTGAAGTCTGATCTTGAAAAATGTTGTTATCATTGACAACTCAAGGGGCTGACAACTCAATCACAAGTTCTTTAATATCACTCAAGTCCCTTGAGGTTTCAATTCAATTTCACCATTTTTTGGGACTTAAATGTGATTAATTGTCTTAAAAGAGAACTTTATTTATTCATTGGTATATTCACATATCTTCTAGAGTCTTAAATGTGTTTGGATTTTGGAATGACAGTTGCCAAAGTGACTCATTTTCAACATGATTGTAGACAAGTGTGATTTCTTTTTTTCGATCGGCAAGACAAGTGTGATTGGTTAAGTCATATTGTGAGATTATGTATTTGGGCTTGGATAAGGTTTGATGAAAACGGATTTTTGATAAGTTTGACTGACTAAAAATGTTTGGATGAATAAAAATAAGCACTTTTCCACTACTGTAAACATTCTCTAACTATCAGAAATGAAAATAAGTTCTTTTCCAATTACCATAGGCGATTATTTTCCTATACTTCTAAGTAGATCATAAGCACAATTGAAAATATTTTCGTTAATCGCACCCAAAAAGTGAAAAATATGTTTTAAATGCTTTTTGAGCTGAAAAGTACTTTTTCCTAAAAATAAGCTTTGGGACATTTTTGTTGAGCATTTTGACCCATTGAAACCATACAACACCATTGCTTTTATGACTTAGAAATAGTATTACCTCCTCTAGATTTTAGATAATAATAATAATTAATTAATAAAATTGATTAATGGCAAAATACATTGATGTTGATGGATGTTCACAGTATTGGGCATTAGATTTGAGAACATACGTTGGGCAATCAGTATTGGGCAATCAGGTTGGGCCTTGGCCTTGTTAGAAAATAATATGTGATGATGATATTTAGATGGGTTGGCCTTGTTCACAATTAAACTCGGCCTCATGGAGTCATGATTGAAAAAAGGTCGCCTTATCATAAAATGGCCATTGGCCGATTATATTTTGGCAAGTTCGTATTTTCTGAACCTAATACACTGTGGGTTACTTAGTGATATGTAAACAAACTAGATCTATCAACTATGACTACTATTTTTTTAATTGGTAGAATTACACGCAGGTTTTTAGGTAGTGAACAAATAATAATAAGGTCCTTTAACCCGGTTGTTACTTTTTTTCTTGAGATTAATGTGGCATTCCCTTGTTCTCTTTAGAAGTATGATTATACAACCAATTATGGGTAGTTGGTTGAGCTGGTAAGTGAACTACAACCCCCGTAAGGATGAGAACGCGTGTTCGATTCCTGGGAAGCGCTCTCATTGGGAGAGGGGACAACCTTACCTATGTGGGCAACACTCCTACCCCTCGAGTCCGAATTAAACCGGGCGGTGATTAACAAAAAAAAGTATGATTATACATGTCCAAAACTCCAAATTTTGAACATAACAGAATTAAATTTGTAGAGAGATCACGGTCAAATTTACAAAAACCAACGAATTAATACAATTATTCCACAGTAGACGACAAATAAAAGCCAAGTTTAATTATCAATTACCAGAAAACTAATCTTTTTGTCTCTATAATCTTAACTCATTTGTAACTTAATTAATCTATAAACATTTGATTCACTTGTTACTCAACGTTTAAACTTTGATCCAATTCACCTCTACCGATATACTTTAACAATTTCAAATATTAACTTCTATGTTTTAAAAATAAAATGATATATTTCTTAAAACTTGTTAAAAAATGTTATAACTGGTTGGTACAACGATTGGATTTCTATGAGCTAAACTTGAAAAAATATCGTATCAAAATTTTACTATTTAAGTTTTATTGAATCAATCAAGTTTATGTATGAATGTGTCTGAGAGAGAGAGTAGTGAGAATGAATAAAATGTGAAAAATAATTAATGAAATAAATGACCACAGTTCAAACTTATTAAGAACCAAATGACGTCTTAAATTCGTCATTCGTGAATTCGTGAAAAATTGTGGCAAAAAAAAAGTGATTTCGTGAAAGATAATTAATGAAACAATGACCAATTATTTTTTTTGTTTGGCTGATAAATAACCACGGTACAAACTTGTCAAATTCAGCTGAATTTGTTGTGCAAGTAAAAGTAAATAAAATTATTTCCATTTATAGATAAATTCATAAAAGGATTTTGGCCATATGAATGAATGTCTCAATATGAATACTAATTACTGTCACTTTTTGGCAAGATAACTATAATTTCCTTTTTTATAATCCATCAACGAAATCATAATCTGATTGAAAATCTACCTACTTAAATTTCTTATATAAAGTCTCTACATTATTCATCAAGAATTCATTCACAAACAACAACTTGAACTATTATCATTATTTTCCTCTCTCCTTCTAACCATACTCAACATCAATGGGAATGAGCAGATTTCCTCCTCCTTCCTCCTATCCAACTTTCCCTCCTTTTTCTTCATCATTATCCGGTGGACCCAATGGCTTCTTCCACGTCGGAGACGCCGTGGAGGTCATCAACAGGTTTCCAATTTCAACAGCTCCTACTTCTTACTATGAAGCGCCTACTTCTTACTATGAAGCAACCATCATCTCTTGCCTCTTCAACGGCACCTACATTGTAGAGTATAACACACTATTGAATGATGATGATAATTATAGACCTCTTAGGAAGATTGTTGGTCATAATGATCTTCGTCCTCTGCCTCCAAAATGCATGGATGTTTCAAGTGCAACTAGGTTTTCTATGAACCAAATGGTGGATGTTTATGATGAGGAAGGGTGGTGGGTGACTGTGATCACGGGAAAAAAGGAGGCTGATGATGATAGATATCTTGTTTACTGTTATTGGACTCCTATTGATCGTGACGCTGAAGTTCTTTCTGGTGAGATTAGGGTTCATCACGAGTGGTTTGGTGAAGATAGTTGGGTTTTGTTCTAGATATGTTTGAGTTTATTTCGATTCTATTTTCATTATTTCTCCTTTCCTCTGTTGAATGTCAGTTTTCTTGTATGTTCTTTATTTTCCTCCCAATGTTTACTTTTCTTTGTTTTTGTTGGTTGATCTTTATTAATTCCTTGTCCGATATTTGTTCATCAAGATTGTCATTTTGTTCGAGCAATGTATTGGAGGTTGTCCAAGTTATATCACTTATATAGATTTCTTGTGTTTTGATTATCAAGCTGCATGACTTGTTTTAAAATCAAATAATTAAATAAAATGTAAAGAAAAGCGTTTCCATTTTTTTAAAAAAAAACTCAATACATTCTATCCAGCATGGTTAGAACGGTAGCTATGACTAGTCCCCTCTCTATGCGACTCATTACAAAAACAACACGGTGAAGCTGGCAAATGAATTATTTCAAGAAAAACAAAATTCACTTCAATGTACTATATAGCGCTACTTTATTATTATTTGACTGGGTAAGGGTATTTCCATTGATGGGTCCTCATTAGTAAGCACTATATGATGAGAAATTAGTTTCTCATCGTCAAAACTTGACCTAAACCATTGATTGGCAAAATGATCTTGACCATTGAATCAATTCAATTCGTCCTACCCCAGGCCTCCCTCCCCACATTCCGAACCCAAGCTGGTGCGAGACTTAAATTGTAGGATTTTTTAAAAGAAAATTTTAAAGATGTCTCATAATGGGGCTGTTTGTGCATGATATTTATATGTTTTAATATCACTAAGAATGTGAAATCAGCATGTCAATTGATATAAAATAATAGGAATTAATTTGATGTCATTTCATCTTGAATCTAAGATGTTAGTTGCATTTTCATATTAATTTGAGCATATTATGCAATTAACTACTGCATTATAGTTTATGAACTTGATATACTTCACATATTTCCTAATTTCCTATTTAGGAGTAAAGGAGGAGGATCATATTGAAGAATACAAGACCAAGACATAGACACATTTTTAGAAAGTCTTATTTCAATTAGGACTAATTATTTCAATGATTAAATCTTCTCCAATTATTTCCTAATCTTGATTGATGACTTCCCCAAATGATCCTAGTCCTAAAAGGAGTGGAAAAGCATGCTAATCATGATCTCACTCATTCTTTCTTATTTTGAGAGTGATTCCCTTAATTTTAGGAAACTTTTGTGTCACAAACCTTTCCTATATGCTTTGGGCATTTAATTTTGAAAATCCTTTGTCAATAAGGATAATTTGAGTTACCAATGGATAGTTGGTTGAGCTGGTAAGTGGGTTACAACCCCGTAAGGATGAGAACGCGTGTTCGAATCCCAGGAAGCGCTCTCACTGGGAGAGGGGACAACCTTGCCTATGTGGGCAACACTCCTACCCCTCGAGTCCGGATTAAACCGGGCGGTGAATAACAAAAAAAATGATAATTTTGAGTCACTTTTTTTTGCTAGATGAGGGGGGAGCACAAAAAATCCTACAAAAGTTTATTCTTCGAGCAATCTTTCTTCCATTCCGGATTAAATTGGGCGGTGAATAACAAAAAAAAATGATAATTTTGAGTCACTTTTTTTTGCTAGATGAGGGGGGAGCACAAAAAATCCTACAAAAGTTTATTCTTTGAGCAATCTTTCTTCCATTTTAGGAAAGTATTTTCTCTTTTATGCACAATTATTGGTCTCCAAACCTTTCCTATTGGTTTTGTTCACTTAATTAGGGCAATTCTTCCTCTTCAAACATGATTTATGATCACTTATTATATAAGAGAGGAGAGCATGAAGTTGGGGATTCTACAAATTCCATACCATTATTCCACACTACTTCCATTCATTCTCTCTTCCACTCCACCATCTTCTATCAGTTCTTCATGGAGGTTGAGGTGCAACTATATTGGGGTGTTATCTTCTTCAATGTAATGAAGTCCGTCCGCCAATGCAGTAAGCATTGTCTTTATGTCGCATTTCATAAGAGCATAACATATATGTCGTGATTATGAGACTTTTTTTTGTAGAGTAATGTCAAAAAGAGAGAGTGAGAGTGAGAATTAATAAAATGTGAAAAATAATTAAATGACCATGGTTCAAACTTATTATGAACCAAATGACGCGGTAAAATCGTTATTCGTGAATTGGTAAAACTAATTAATGAAATAATTTTTTTTTGATCAAATTATTAATGAAATAATGACCACGTTTCTTTTGGCTGAGAAATGTCAACGGTTCAAACTTGTCAAATTCATCTGAATCTATTGTCCAAGTAAAAATAAATAAAATAATTCCTTTTAATTTATAGATAAATTCATAACAGAATTTTGGCCAGTATGAATGAATATCTCGATGTGAATACTATGTGAATACTAATTACTGTCAATTTTTGGCATGATAACTATAAATTCCTTTTTATAATTCATCAACGAAATCATAGCCTGATTTGAAAATCTACCTACTTAAATTTCATATACAAAGTCTCGACATTATTTATTAACTGCTAAGATTAATTAAAATATAGATTTGTTGTATAATCGAAGTGGGAATACATGATGCAGAATAATAGGAAGGAAGGTATAAGCTGAGTGTTATAGTGCCTCTGTATTTTTTTGGGACAGAAATATAGCCTCGCCGTATTGAATGCGGCGGATTACTTCAACCCAAAAAACAGCCTCCACATATTTAATTTTTTCAGGTTCCATAGAATGTGTTGAGTTTTTTTTTTTTTTAATTGGAAAAGCATTTCTATACATTTTTTTTAATTCTTTGATTTTAAATAAAATCATTCAGCTTGATATATAATCAAAACACAAGAAATCTATATAAGTGATATATATAACTTGAACAGCCTCCAACACATTGCCAGAACAAAATGGCAATCTTGATGAACTAAGATCAGACAAGAAAAATAAACATCAACAAAAACAAAGAAAAGTAAACATTGGGGAGGAAAATAAATATCAAACAAGAAAACTGACAATTAATAAAGGGAAGGAGAAATAATGAAAAATAGAATCAAAAGAAACTCAAACATGTCTAGAACAAAACCCAACTATCTTCACCAAACCACTCGTGATGAACCCTAATCTCACCAGAAAGAACTTCAACGTCACGATCAATAGGAGTCCAATAACAGTAAACAAAATATCTATCATCATCAGCCTCCTTTTTTCCCGTGATCACAGTCACCCACCACCCTTCCTCATCATAAACATCCACCATTTGGTTCATAGAAAACCTAGTTGCACTTGAAACGTCCATGCATTTTGGAGGCAGAGGACGAAGATCATTATGACCGATAATCTTCCTAAGAGGTCTATAATTATCATCATCATTCAATAGTGTGTTGTACTCTACAATATAGTTGCCGTTGATGAGGCAGGAGATGATGGTTGCTTCATAGTAAGAAGTAGGCGCTGTTGTAATTGGAAACCTGTTGATGACCTCCACGGCGTCTCCGACGGAGAAGCGGCCATTGGGTCCACCGGATAATGATGAAGAAGGAGGCAAAGTTGGATAGGAGGAAGGAGGAGGAAATCTGATCATTCCCATTGATGTAGAGTACAGTTAGAAGGAGTGAGGAAAATAATGATACTAGTTCAAGTTTTTGTTTGTGAATGAATTCTTGATGAATAATGTAGAGACTTTATATAAGAAATTTCTGTAGGTAGATTTTCAAATCAGGTTATGATTTAATTTCGTTCTCTTTTGAACTGAAAGCCTATGATTTCGTTGATGAATTATAAAAAGGAATTTATAGTTATCCTGCCAAAATAAAAACAGGATTTTTTTTTATTTTGAAAGGAGAACCTAAAAAAACGGGATTTGGCAACGAGATATATTCTTATTATGACCATATCAACGACATATATTCAGATGGCAATTTTTTTTATCAGAGGCAAATTTTGTTGATGCACAATATAGGGGAACTATTGAATATGAATGAATAATCGAAGCACTTTATTAATAATATGATTGAATACAATGAAAGGGGTCACCGGCAACGGTGGTTACAAATATGAGCGTAAATGCCTTGATCACAAAGACTTAATTCAGAGTACAATGATAATCAGAGAGAAGAATACAAAGAAAGAGAGAGAGAGAGATCGCAGAGAATTGATTGTCCCCTTCTGAATGAGTTCGTGGCCTTCTTATAGTTGAAGCTCAGTCCTGGTGGTTGCGAAATCATAGGCGGCCGTTATGGATAAGAGACGTTGCACGTGCTCCGAAAAAGGTGGGCGACTGCTCCGAAAAAGGTGGGCGACCAAGTCATTCTGCTTTATTGCCGTTGGTGATATTGTTCTTGACGCCCATAGGGCATCTTCCTTGCTTTTAGACTTCTACTGTCGCTAGTGACGTTATCTTCGACGCCCTAAAGGCGTCTATCTCTTTATTGGGCCTCTGTTAAGGCCCAAGCCCATTAAGGTATAACGGTGTATAACATTAGTCCCCCCACTTCTCAATGCTGACGTCAGAAAGTATTGGGAAGTAGCGGTTATCCCACGTCCAACGGCCCAGATCTTCGCTTATTTTTTCCCTCTCAAATCAACGACCTAGATGGTTTTACTAAATTAACACCGTAACTTAACGACGTCTGACGGTTTGCATATACTCGATTTCGACTATTCATTTTCCCACTTCACTTCGCAGACGTTCCTCTTCTCTATTCCTCCAATACTTAGAAAAATCAAAACTTTGTTCATTAGCTTACATCAACACGCCATCCTACTTTCTGCGAAGGTATCTTCTTACAAAAATCTTATCTTTTTACTATTAACATGAGTAAATTCGTAGTAATGTCATCGCCCTCTGATTTTGAAAAAACTGCTTCCGATCAAGTTTATATTTCTGAAAATTCCCATTCTAGCGCCTCTTCATCTTCTAGGAACCCAGATAATGTAATAGACTTAGAAACAGAAATCTGTGATGATAATCGCCTAGATATTGTTCCTTTTGTAGATCCCTCCGATGGGAAGAAAACCTTACGTAGTAGAAAATCTTCTTTGTCTGGTAAATACTTAAAGGTCTATGATAGTCGATACCAAGAATGGGTCGATGCTGGTTCATCACCCTCCACTAGTTCTGGGAGGAAATATAATCCCCAAATCAATAATGCCCCGTATGCTTGCAAAACTGGGGGCTTACCAACATCTAGGGCCAACATCCTAAACGATGTCAAAGAAACTCATCTTAGGGTCTTAGAAATTTCGAAGATGCCATCACTCTACTACTTTGACCCAAGAGTGCCCTTTAGGTTACCTGAAGTCGGGGAGGCTCTTGATTCTTGGTCTAGCGACACAATTTCTTTAAGTTTTGAAAGTTTTCGCTATGTCAATCCCTTTCCTCTTCCAAACATAGCTTTAAATCTCTGTGTTTTTTATGAAATCTCCCCTTCTCAACTTTCTCCTCATGCCTGGCGTCTCATTGCCATGGCTGAGTTAATGTTTCATGAAATAAGAGTCGACTTAGATATGTTCGATCTATTCGGCTCCTATAAGCTTCAAGAAATTAGGACGGGCGTCTACTCTTTCATCCAAGCCAAGGAAGGGCTACCAACTTGGACGTCTGGGTCACTACCCAATGATCGTCAATGGGACGTACGTTTTGTAATGGTGCCCTTCCAATCCGTCGCCCAGGAGGACTATGTAACCCCAATGTGGCGTCGTTTAAGTAAGTCGTCGTCTCATTCAATATTCTTTTTTCATTGCACTTGTCATCTGATTTATAATATCTTAATCATTTTACAGGTGCATACGAGTTGAGGATCTCCCCGCGCCCCAATAGCGACACCAAAAAGAAAATCAAGAAAATCCTCCAGATTCCGGCAGATCAGCGGAATTTTAAAGCCATGATGGAAAGTAAGTAACCTTACGTCTATGTTCTATTTACTTAATTCGAGTATTTTCATCTTAGTCGTCTTACTCTTTTTCCTTTATGTCATTCAGGAAAGAAAGTGATCCCCAAGGCTTCTGAGCAAAAGATAAATAAAGAAGCTCTCCTCAGAGCCAGGGCACAGCGGCTGGAGAAACTCAAGGCCAAGAGGGGGGAGTATGACGCCGAGGCAAGGAAGGAAGGACATGATCCGCTTGGCGTCCCCCCCCCAAATCCTGAAATTGTTCCAGCTCCCTCTCCTCAATCCAAAAATAAAAAATTTGTTTCTCTTGCAAACAAGGAAGTCGCCGCTCAGGGTAAAAGGCCGGCAGAAGCGCCCGCCAAAGAGCCTGCCGCCAAGAAATCAAGGGCCTCTAAGTCTACAAAATCCGCCAAAGTTAAGGGCGATAAAGAGGACTCTGGCGAGGTCGCCTTATCTTTTCCTCCCAACTCTTCTGTCAGAAATAAGGAAGGGTGGGATGACGTCTACTCGGAATTAAATAAGCTAGAGTTCGAGTACGACAAAGCCGCCTTAGAGTCTCTTGGGAGGAAAGAGGCTTTCAAGAAGGTCGTCCGCCACCAAATGAAGGTATTCTCACTTAATTATTTAATAACTTGTTCTGTCTTTTTAACACTGGATGTCTCTAACTATTTTTATTCTGTTTCTTTTCAGTCCCTACAAGTCCTCCTCCATTATGCTGAGGAGAACGATGATGATAAGGCGACTCTCGTCGCTCAGAGGGACGCCGCTCTAGCCGACAGAGAGCAATTGATGGCCGATTTAAAGTCGGCCTTGGCCTTTAAAAAGCAAGCCCATGAAGATAGAAGGAGGGCTGAAGAAATAATGAAACGCTCTGACGCCAAACAAGAAGAGCTCAAAGCCACCATAGAAAAATTAAAGGCTGAGCACTTCAAAGACGTTGAAAATCTTAAGGATTACGTCAACCAGGCCAGAGCTGAGTAGTCGGCTAAAGACAAAGAGATCGAGGCTCTCAAGTCGGCCAATAAAAAGTGGGAAGTCGCCTATCATCAGTTGGAGGAGGATATGAGTCAGATGTCTGAAAATTATGAGACTCATATCTTAGAAGTCGATGCTCGCGCTCGAATGGAACTCATGAAGGAATACAAGAGTGGCGAGCACGTCAACTGGAAGCCCGACGACGTCATCGACGATTATTACCAGCTCTTTCCTGAAGATGAACCTGACTCCAATCCATCTCAAGAGGATGATCAGACGATCAATGATATGAGGGCTCAGGCTGTCAACCAGGGCAAGGGCGACCTTAATGACGGCGGCCAGGCTGACAAAGAGCATGGTGGTGGCGACGACAATCAGACCAGCCAAGGGCAAGGCGGCGGCGACGCCTAAATCTTTTACTTGTAAAAAATTTTATTTTCACTATTATAAATTGTATTCAATACATCGTACTCATTGTACTGTTTCTTTAATGCAAACCTTGTCTTTCATCTTCATATTCAGTACTCTTTGCATCTCTTCATTTATTTTCTTCGTTAAACACCCACACTTCCAACGGGTGTGGGTGACATCCTAACAAGATAAAAAGAATCCATCCATTAATAAAGGAATCTCTGAAATTATATTTATCAAATATCAATTCACAACATAGTCACTCGTACCTTAATCAAACGTTGGTGACCCTGCCAAGGAATTATCAATCATCAGTCTAAACGTCGACTATCAATTAATCGAATAAAAATCACTCAATATAACTCGGGTAATATATACATTTTTCAAATCAACTTATTATCAGCCTCTCAGGGCGTTATGTCGTCACGCCATCTCGGCATCATCTTATCATCAACTTCTTTTGGTGTCAATTCATCACATTATCTTGGAAATGACATCTCACAACAAAACATCTCAAAAGATAGTGTTAAATTGCATCAGATTATCACGTCCACAGCTAAACTAATCGTCAGACACTAGGTCTTTTAGCTGGGCTCGTCGCCTACAGGCGTTTCTCATCATTTGCATTCTTTCTCAAATAATCGTGTCAGTATCATCGTTCTTTAAATCAAATAGTCAAATAACTTAGAAATAATATCTCTTTAGGTGGATGGCGTTCCAACTCCTTGGGACGTCTTTACCATGGACGTCAACCAACTTATAAGCTCCAGGACCAGTGATTTCTACCACTTTGTAGGGGCCTTCATATGAAGCATTTAACTTTCCATCTTTATGCTCAGGTGTGTTAGGAAAGATTTTTCGAAGAACCCAATCTCCTACTTGGAAATGGCGCTCCTTAACACCTTTGTTCCAAAATTTCGTCGCCCTTTGCTGATAGGCAGCGACTCTAATAAGAGCTTGTTCTCTACGTTCATCTAATAAATCTAAATCTTGGGCTAAGTGTTCATTATTAGATTCTTCTCTAGTCCACTGTCTTCTTAAAGATGACATTCCTACCTCTACTGGTATCATTGCTTCAGATCCATAAACTAGAGAGAAAGGCGTTTCACCAGTCGACGTCCTAGACGTCGTTCGGTACGCCCACAAGACGGCGGGCAGTTCTTCAGTCCACCTACCTTTAGCTTTATCTAGCCTCTTTTTCAAAGACGTCACTATGGTTTTGTTACTAGCTTCAGCCTGCCCGTTCGATTGTGGATTTCTAGGAGTGGAAAACTTAAGTTTAATATGCCACTTATCACAAAATTTTCTAAATTTTCTTCCTATAAATTGAGATCCATTATCACATACAATTTCCTGGGGCAGACCAAATCTACATACTATATTTTTCCAAACAAAATCAATTACCTGGGGTTCTTGTACCTGGCTCAAGGCGACGGCCTCTACCCATTTGGTGAAGTAATCTGTGGCGACCAACAAGAAAACTAGTCGTCCAGGTGCTGGAGTAAACTTGCCTACAATATCTATTCCCCATTTAAGGAAAGGCCACGAAGGCACTATCACATGCAATTGTTCAGGGGGTTGTCTTGCCACGGTGCAAAATTTTTGGCAGCGTTCACACTTAGTCACCAAACTTAATGCATCTTTCTGCATAGTCGACCAAAAATAACCTGCTCTAGTCACCTTTCTTATCAACGATCGACTTCCACTATGGTCTCCGCATTCTCCTTCATGAATTTCTCTTAACACATAATTTGCCTCAGACGGAGAGACACATTTCAGCAAAGGTCCACCGGTGAAAGTTCGTCTATAAAGATCATCGCCTATAGTAGTAAATCTGGCAGCTCTAACAACTATTCGTCGCGCTTCATTCTTATCTGAAGGTAATTTACCCTGCAATAGATATGAAAGCAAAGGGGATCGCCAATCCCATGTCAAACTGTTATTCAACACAATTCGATTATTTACCTCAATTGCCGGTGTTTTCAGATAAAACAGTGGGATTTGTTTTGTCTCCACAACTTCTATAGACGACCCAATATTGGCAAGGGCGTCTGCCTTCCGGTTGTCTTCCCTACCTATTTGGGTAATCTTCATAGCGTCAAACCGCGTGGTCAAATCAGACACTACATCCAGATATTTCTTCATTCTTTGGTCTTTTGCCTGATAAGAACCATTGATTTGTTTCGAAACTAACTGTGAATCACTCTTCACTTCCAAAACTTTCGCACCCAATTCTGATGCCAACTTAAGTCCAGCTATCAGGGCTTCATATTCAGCTTCGTTGTTTGTCGCCTTAAAACCACATCTTATTGCCTGGACAATTTGTTCACCATCGGGGGTTTCAAGCGAGATACCCAGTCCACTTCCTTTTACATTGGAAGACCCGTCTACATGGAGGATCCAGGGCGACAAGTTCACCTGTTTCTTAATAGAAAAAGACTCATTGTTAGCTGTTACCTGAAGGTTGGGACTAAATTCCGCCAAAAAATCAGCTAGGATTTGTGATTTGATAGCTGTTCTTGGGGCATAAGACATATCAAATTCACTCAGCTCAATCGCCCATTTCACCAATCTCCCAGATAAATCAGGCTTATGGAGAATGTTCCGCAAAGGATAGTTTGAGACTACCACAATTGGGTGGCACTGAAAATACGGCCTCAACTTCTTAGAAGACGTTACTAAGGCTAAAGCAAGTTTTTCCATCATTGAATATCGTGTCTCCGTATCTAACAAGGCTCTACTAACATAATATACTGGGCTCTGTCGCCTATCTTCTTCCCTAACAAGAACTGAACTCACAACATTAGAGGCGACAGACAAGTATAGATATAAGGTTTCACCTGGACTTGGCTTAGAAAGCAAAGGGGGGCTCGTGAGATATTCTTTCAAATCCTGAAGCGCCTTTTCTGAGGCGTCGTTCCATACAAACTCCTTATTCTTCTTCAATATATCAAAGAATGGTTGGCACCTTTCAGAAGATTTAGATATAAATCTGGTTAAAGCAGCTATCTTACCCGTCAAACGCTGGACGTCCTTCACACATTTGGGTGATGGGATGTCCAACACGGCTTTGATTTGTGATGGGTTTTCTTCTATCCCTCTCTTTGACACCAAATATCCTAAAAACTTTCCAGACTGCACCCCAAAAGTGCATTTTTCAGGGTTAAGTTTCATGTTATACTTCCTCAGAAGATCGAACGTCTGCTGCAAATGGTTAATATGGTCTTCCGCTTTCAAAGATTTGACTAGCATGTCGTCTATGTAAACTTCCATCGTCTTCCCAAGTTGGGCGGCGAACATACGATTGACTAACCTTTGGTATGTTGCACCAGCGTTTTTCAAACCAAAAGGCATTACCTTGTAACAATAAGTTCCACGATCTGTGATAAAAGAAGTCTTCTCCTGGTCGTTAGGATGCATCAAAATTTGATTGTACCCAGAAAAGGCGTCCATAAAACTTAATAGTTCGTGTCCTGATGTTGCATCTACTAGGCTGTCAATGTGTGGCAAAGGAAAGGAATCCTTTGGGCAGGCTTTGTTCAAGTCTGTAAAATCGATACACACTCTATGCTTACCATTTTTCTTTGGGACGACTACAACATTAGCTAACCAATCAGGGTATTTCACTTCTCGAATAGACCCAATTTTCAATAATTTCTGAACTTCCTCGTTAACAATTCTATTCCTCTCTGGTGCAAATTTCCGCCTTTTCTGTCTGACCGGCTTGAATGTAGGGTCGACGTTCAATTGATGTTCAATGACGTCTGGGCTTATACCTGTCATATCATCATAGGACCAAGCAAAACAATCTATGTTACTTGTTAGAAAAGAAATTAGTTCTCTTCTTACCTCAGGAACTAGGTCCATTCCTATGGACAAAAACTTTTCAGGGTTTTCAGAATCTAAAATTATTTTTTCTAAGTTATCGTCTTCCTCCTTTGTCGCCCTGTCCATAGGAATGAACGACTGTAGTTGCTATGCCGATGGAGGAGATTGTTCCAAGCCTTTCAATGCTGCTTGGTAACATTCTCTTGCCATCCTCTGGTCGCCTTTGATCTCTCTCACACCCCAAGGTGTAGAGAACTTAATTGACTGATGTAACGTCGAAGGGACTGCCTTCATCTGATGAATCCAAGGACGTCCTAACAAAGCATTGTAAGTGGTCGGGCAGTCCATTACCTGAAACTTGACTAAAGCATTAATTCCAGCAGCAAAAGTCATCAAAGATATTTCTCCAATTGTCCTATCTGGCGTGCCATTTCCAAATACCAAGACAGTTGGAGCCTTAATTATTTGGGATTCTAATTGTAATTCTTTAACAGTTTGCAAATAAATAATATTCACGGAACTACCTGCATCTACCAATATTCTTTTAGTCAAACAATTAGCTATTAGCAAAGATATTACCAGGGCGTCGTCGTGCATCTGGACGTTCTGAATATCAGCGTCATTGAAGGTTATTGGACCTTCAACCACCTGATTATTACTCACATTACCATTAACCCATTCCAATTCTTTTGGCAAAGACCTCGCATGTCGCTTTGCAGCGGAGTAAGACATCCCACTTATTGCCGACCCCCCAATGATTGTGTTAATCGTTCTGACGGCCTGCGGGGGTTGAGCTGGGGCGTTCTGCCTTTGATCTCTACCTGCATTGTTAGTAGTATTACTCTTAAGGAGATGTTGTAAGTTACCATGCTTAAGTTGGAAGGCTACTTCTTTTCTGAACCTCCAACAATCCTCTGTTCGATGGCCGACGTCTTTGTGGTAGTCACAGTATCTAGTGGTGTCTCTCTCATTGACAGGTGTCGTCATAGGTTTAGGCCATTTCACCCTATCCATCTTTTCAAATGCACTTACCATTTCAGCTGGTCCAATGGACATGTTGAACTCTTCATATCTAGGAGGGGGTGGGTCCCTCTTCTGTTTGTCGCCCTGCTCATTATTGTTAGTATAAGGGTGAAAACGAAAATTTCTACCTCGTTGCCGTTTGGAACGGCGGTCTGTGGATCCCAAATTATTTTGTTGTTGATTAGCTGTCTTTTCCGCGTTTGTGGCAATCATTGAATTAGCGGGGAGACTGGTTGTCGCCAGTCCCTGATTCATTTTAAGGGCATGATTTCTACTGGCGTCGTCCTCTTGAAGATTAATATGGGACCACACGTATGATTGGACTTCTGGCCAAGTTGTCACCCGTTTCAAAACCAATTCTTGATAGAGGCCGCAAGTGGGTGGTAATGCTCTCTTAAACGCCTGCACAGCAATGTTAGGATCACAATTTGGAATACTTACCATTTCTGCCGTAAACCTTTTCAGAAGGTCTCTGTATGACTCGTCCGGCCTCATGACAATTCGATACAAGTCGTCTGACGTCTTAACCATGACTCTGCTGCTTGCAAATTGTTCAACAAAAATGTCAGTTAAATGACTAAATGAAGTTATTTTACCTTGGGGGAGATTAGTCCACCACATCAGGGCTGGGCCAATCAAACTTATACCAAATCCACGACACATAGCAGCATGTCGTTTGTCGGCTGGGAGGACCGCTGCTAGCATAATCTGCCTGTATTGGGCCAAGTGTTGGTCTGGATCCGACTTGCCATCATACTTTGGCATAGTAGGAAAAGCAAATCTTTCAGGCAGATCAGCAAACGCGATGTCGTCTATGAAGGGCGACTCTGAATAACTCCCTAAACGGGCTGCATCAAGTGGCTTTTGAACACCTGGAATCGAGTACATCTTTTTCTTTATCTCAGCGACCTCCTTCTCCATTCGAAGGGCAAAAGAGAGAATTTCGTCTTCCCTCTTTTGTCCTCCTTGTGGATGATTTTGAGGGATCCTTGCCTGTGACTTCTGAGCGGACTGCTCACCTTGTTCTCGACTATCATAAGACTGAGAATCGTCATATCCCTCTTCGTCGTCTCTACCTGTTTCATCATTAGGAATATCATTATTGTCAGTATTCTTACCTTTATTACCTTTTTCACCATTAGGATTGCGTTCATGGTCATTTGGGTTTGGCACTTGGCGAATCTCCCTTTCAGGTCCGCTCTGCCTTCTTTTGTTTTTCCTGGACTCTAAACCTGCTAAGTGCAGTTTCAATTCATTGTTTTCTTCCTCCAAACGTTTCATCCTCTCAGATTGAATTCCTGCGGATTGTTCGAGACGCTTCATTTGTTCAGACTGAGAGGTCAAGGCTTCTAGGACTTTTTGGAGGTCAGTGGAAGAGCTAGTTGGCTTGGGAACAGGCTTTGGTTGCTGTTCCATCTTAAAGTTCAATCGGCTCGCTCAGAGAACGTGAAGCTTTTAGAAATAATGTTGCCGGATTCCCCACGGTCGGCGCCAAAATGTTGATGCACAATATAGGGGAACTATTGAATATGAATGAATAATCGAAGCACTTTATTAATAATATGATTGAATACAATGAAAGGGGTCACCGGCAACGGTGGTTACAAATATGGGCGTAAATGCCTTGATCACAAACACTTAATTCAGAGTACAATGATAATCAGAGAGAAGAATACAAAGAAAGAGAGAGAGAGAGAGATCGCAGAGAATTGATTGTCCCCTTCTGAATGAGTTCGTGGCCTTCTTATAGTTGAAGCTCAGTCCTGGTGGTTGCGAAATCATAGGCGGCCGTTATGGATAAGAGACGTTGCACGTGCTCCGAAAAAGGTGGGCGACTGCTCCGAAAAAGGTGGGCGACCAAGTCATTCTGCTTTATTGCCGTTGGTGATATTGTTCTTGACGCCCATAGGGCGTCTTCCTTGCTTTTAGACTTCTACTGTCGCTAGTGACGTTATCTTCGACGCCCTAAAGGCGTCTATCTCTTTATTGGGCCTCTGTTAAGGCCCAAGCCCATTAAGGTATAACGGTGTATAACTTATTACCTATAAAAATACAACGTATGTAATAAAAAAAATACAACGTAAGTTATATATCAATATCTTAGCATAAATAAAGAGAAACTAAATCTAACAAGATTTACACATCTTTCGTTAGGAGGGAAGTGAAGCCTTGGAAGTGAAAGTGGAAGTGAGTGGGAATTGAAAATAATGTTGTTTGTTACAATGGATCCTACTTCTATGGAATTATCAATTATCAATTCTCCAAAAATGGTGGAACTCACTTCCTTAATAAAAGCTGAGAATTCATTTGAGTTTTAAAGAAGTGAAAATATTTGGACAATTTTATCCCAAATAATTAATTTAATAGACATTCATACCCACAATTTTATCCCAAAATTTCTCTATTTTAGTTACGTTTTTTTTTTTCAGTGATAAATATTCTTTTAGTTAAGTAGAATCCAAAATATTAAAATTAAAATATATTAAATATATATTAAAATATAATCTAGAAAATGTAGGATATGATATTTTTATATATTGTTTTAAATTAGGGTAAAAAATCTTTTTGATGCATCTTATTTATTTATTTATGTTTACTAATATTTATATGAATGATTATCTCCATCCCAACAAATAAACTTTAAATACCTATTCCATTCTCACTTCCAATTCCACTTCCACTTCCACTTCCATCTACACTTCCATTGAAATCAGCTCCCCCCTAACAAACGGGGCGTTAGTCTACCAGGGCCACCAGATTGAGAGAATTTTGGAGTGAATCTTATAACTCATACTCCCTCCGGTCCTAAATATAATACTTAATTGACTTTTTTGAAAAATCCTAAAAAAAGCAAAATAAGTTAATTATAAATTGATTTACCTAATTTTTTTCCCTTAAACTAGTTTATTTTACTTATAAACTAATGGATAATCTAAAAATATATCAAATATGTCATGATTTAATAGACTATTTTGCAACCTTAACCTCTCCAAAAAAAGTCATCTAGGTCCTATATTTAGGACCGGAGGTAGTATTTCTTTTTAATGAACCATATCAACGAGATATATTCATATGTCAATTTTTTTTATCAGAGGCAAATTTATTACCTATAAAAATACAACGTATGTAAAAAAAATACAACTTATGTAATAAAAAAAATACAACCTAAGTTATGTCTCAATATCTTAGCATAAATAGAGAGAAACTAAATCTCACAAGATTTAGTCTACCAGGGCCACCAGATTGAGATAATTTCGGCGTGAATCTTATAACTCATATTTCTTTTTAATGAACCATATAGATATTATAAATTTATGATATTCAAATTCATGAGTAATATTTTGATAAAAAAAAAATCATGAGTAATAAAAGGTCAAAAAAAATTCATGAGTAATAGAAGTTAGGTTAAAGTATGTTTTTGGTTCCTTAAGTTTGCACAAAGTCATGTTTTGGTCCCTTAACTTTGAAAAGTGTGTTTTTGGTCCTTTAATTTTGGAGAAAGTGTGTTTTTGGTCCCTTAACTTTGAAAAGTGTGTTTTTTGTCCTTTAACTTTGGATAAAGTAATGTTTTTAGTCCTTTGAAAAAAGGATAAAAATGTTTTTAGTCCCTTCCTTTTCAAAACTAAGGGACTAAAACATGACTTTTTGCAAACTTAAGGGACTGGAAACATACTTAAACCGAATTTAAAAGAACTAAAAACACACTTTTCAAAGTTAAAGGACTAAAAAGATGACTTTGTCCAAAATTAAGGGACCAAAAACACACTTTTCAAAGTTAAGGGACCAAAACATGATTTTCTCCAAAATTAATGGACCAAAAACATACTTTAACCTAGAAGTTATTCTTATCCGAAAAAAATACTAACATAAGTAAAATATTTACAGCTTCCAATAAATTTCACATTGCCTGAAAAGTATGGATATAAAAACTAATTAATTTTTTTTTAAAAAAAAGACTAATTCATGACTTTGACGGGTATAGATTAAAAAATAAAAACAAAAATCTGATTTTTTCCTAAGTTAACCTCTAATAATACCTTTTCCAATTTTATAAAACAAAATAAAAAATAACACCTTTTCCAATCCGCCACCCATTGTTTCGCCTAAACCAAACCACTATATAAAACCCATCACATCTCATTCTTTCAAATCACATAATTCCACATACTTGCCAAAAAATAATCACATAATTCCACAGAAAGAAAGAAACCAAGAAATCAATCACCATGCGTCCTCCGGTCAAGAAAACTATATATCACAGAGATCAAAGCGTGGAAGTTTCAGCGAAAGAAGATGGGTATCATGGGTCATATTTTGAAGCAAAGGTGGTGTCTCTACTAGATAATGGTCTCTATGTGGTAAAGTATGACACTTTACTTGAAGATCACGGAACCCAGTTCTTGAATGAGACTGTTTATCCTAAGGATCTTCGTCCTCAGCCTCCAAAGATTTCTGTTAAACGGTTTTCTGTTAATCAGATGGTTGATGCTTTCGACTTAGATGGTTGGTGGGTCGGTGTTATTTCTGGAAAAGATGGGGCTGACAGGTATTTTGTGTATTTTTCCTATTGTGATCAGGAGATTTCTTACCCTGTCTCTCAGCTTAGGGTTCATCAAGATTGGATCAATGGCAAGTGGGTTAGGCCCAAGAAAGTTTCTTCTTAGTTTTATTTTTTATTAAATATATGAATAGGTAAGTTTTGGGAATCTTTCAGGAATGGGGGGTATTCTTGTAAGTTTGTTAGGGTTTTATCTTTGGGTAATGGGTATTCATCTTTTTATGAATGGGGGTTATTGTATATGTCATATGTATCGTTCTTGTGTCGAGGAGGGTTAATCCTCAGGCATTCCTTGGTTAAACGTTCTGTTCATCTTGAGGAATGAGGGTTTATTGTAATTTCGACTGAGTTATATAATACTACTATACTAGTACTTTCTTGGGTTGAGATTGTTCATCTTTTACAATTCCTTGTATGCTCTGTTCATCTTTAGGATTTGAATTAAATGCAAAAAAATCTCTAGGCTTGAAGGGGTTTCTTGTAATTTTATTTTGTCAACGGTTTTCTTGTAATTTCGATCAGGATTTGCTATACTTTTCTTAGGGTGTAAATTCTTATTTTAACGTGTGTGTACTTCATCGTAGAGAATCAGGTTTACAAGAAAATTTTTGTTGTCTCTTCAGTAATTAAGTTTTCCCCAAGCAGTGACTTGTCCATGTTTTTTTTTAATAATTTGAACAATGCCATCATCAATTTCTTCTTGTTAATGTATAAAAATATCAGGGGTAACTAATTTGATCTTCCAGTCAACACACATAATGTAGAAAGTACTACTATTTCTTGTTGTGAGTGTGTTCATCTTTAGCAGTTCCTTTTAATATGCTCTGCTCATCTTTAGGATTGGGATTCAGTGCCAAAAAAATTCTCTAGGCTGGAGGGTTTTCTTGTAATTTTATTTTGCCAACGGTTTTCTTGTAATTTTGATCAGGACTTGTTATACTTTTTTTTGGGGTTGCAAATTCTTGTTTTTAATGCGCGTGTACTTTGCATAAAGCATCGGGTTTACAAGAAAATCTGTGTTGTCTCTTCAGTAATTATGTTTTCCCCAAGAGGTGACTTGTCCATCTATTTTTTAATAATTTGAAATATCATCATCAATTTATTCTTTTTAATGTATAAAAAATCAAGGGTAATTAATTTAGTTGAAGTAGGGTCCAAAAAATAGTGAACACACTTTTTCTGAGGCCAGATGATGTGACCGATGTCCAATGACTTGTTACGCATGATCAGAATGTTGTTATTCATAGTTCAAACACTTGTTATAAGTTAAAATGTAAACTCTTGTGAGTGACACACAATAATTTCTTTAACGTGGTCAAGCTCAAAACGTTATTCATCACCCTCACTTCTCTCTTGTTTACTTATATTTATAAGCATTATCGGTTTTAATTTAGGAAAAATTTTAGAACAGTTAAAAAGTATTTTATATTAAATAAGCAATGGAAATTTAATATGGTCTTATATTTAATTTAGGAATAAAGGGAGGAGTACTATTTATTGCCTATTAACAATCACTAAAATCCAATATTATTGAATTTGACCCAAAAAATCCTACTTCCTCTAGCTTCAAACATAAGACCTATTTGGAGACTCAATCTTGGTCCTAAACATAAAACTTAATTAACACTTGAATCAATTTTTCACCCAAATTACCCTTATTAATGGTAGTTTTCTCTCCTCTATCCTTCGGCCTAGCATTTGCCATCGACAAATTGATGCCCCATCCATATTCAGCTGAAATATGCAAATTGACAAATCTAAAAGGAATCATAGTGGCTCATTATAGTACAGTATGTTTCTTTGCGAAACTTTCATCCACAAATTTCTCTCCGTAGATCGATCTCCCTCTAGTTCCATTTCTTACTATGAAATCTCCGCCTTAACACATGAATCAGTGGAAACTCGATCCTATGTAGTGTAATGGCTTTCCGCTTTGGCCTTTTCCTCTCGTGGTCGGGCGTGAGGCTCACAGGAGAGGGTAGCGAAGGCGTAGAGGCGGGAGCAGAGGGGTGGCGACAGGAGGAGCAGTGGGGAGCTCGCGTGATTCATATCCTACATGTTTGGTTATGATTGGAGGAGACCAAAAATGACGTGGAAAAACTGAATGCACCTAAGAAATTCTCCAAAATCCATTGTTATGCGAGATCTACGGTGCAATTAAAAAAAAGAATAGACAAATAACGCGCACTAGAAAATGCTGTATATAAACTAAAGACTTGTATAGCTGTATCTAAGAAACAAAATTTTGTCCAAAATGCCCCTTGATTCCTAAAGATGAAATGAAATAGCACATTTTAAGAATTTCAACATGTTATGACTTGGTATTTAAGAAAAATGTTGCATTACATCTTTTGAATATATTCCTTTTTAATTTATATAAAATATATTATTTATTTATAGCATTGTGTGTGTGTGTGTGTGTTCTCCTAACCATAGCCTCCCCTAGGCCCAAATAGTTGCGTGATAGAAATGTAAAGTCAAGCATGCACGTCCTGCCCAATAAAGCAAACCCAAGCTTGGCAGAGAAGAAGCCCACTCAAGAGACTACGCAAGGAGGAAATCCACTCCACCCATAAGACACAATGCCATGTAGTAACCCAAATACTTGGGACCGTTACCAACGGATACATCCCAACAACTTTTACACCCCATCATACTCACAACTAGGAATGAAACTCAAAGGCACTAAGGCTGGCTAAGGCATGCCTGCCAACATTATAAGAATGACATGTTACCAATGAGTAGTTGGTTGAGCTAATTAGTGGGTTACAACCACGTAAGGATGAGAACGCGTGTTCGAATCCTGAGAAGGACTCTCATTGGGAGAGGGGAACCTTACCTATGTGAACAACACTCCTATCCCTCGAGTCCGGATTAAACTGGGCAGTGATTAACCAAAAAAAAGGAATGACATCCCTGTGAGGAAGGGACAAAAGTACATCCTAAAAACCCTTGCAAATTGCCCTCAAGAACTCCCAAGATCAAAGTTTCTGTTGTTTACATCATCGTATTGCCTTTGCATCGCTTTTATACATCATGGTTGTACTCAATATTGATCATAATGTATCTCTTGTAAACGTATTTGCCGGTGACTTTATGTATCAATCAAATACCCAATTTCTCTCAGTTATTTTCTTTAGTTAATACAAATTATTTTGATTAATTACTATAGGTCATTAATCTAACCATACAAATCGTGATAAGACTAACTCTCCGATTTTACCTTTTTATCTGTATTTTAAAACATTGCTAAAATCATCAAGTAGGCTAAGTTAATTCTCCAAGAAGTAAACAAGAAAAAACTTAAATGACCAACCAGATGTGCCAATAATCACAACTAGGGTGTCTGTATGATGTAGGAGGCCTAATATCTAATACATGCATGTATACGTGAACCAATAAGCTCAATTTTCCAATTTTCCTCTTTTATTTCTGAATATTTCGCAAGTAAGCCAAACTTAGAAAGTTTATCTTTGCTAATAAAACTATAGGACGATTATTGTATAATTTCTAAAGGAGAATGAGATATACGGAATGGAAAAAAATATGCATGTATGTAATGATTAACAACATTGAACCTACTCTAAGATTAATATCTGATTTCTCACATTCATAGTATACGAGCACATATAGAAAATGTTTCAAATATTCAATAACAGAGATTTTTCCTTCTTAAATAAGACACACAGATTAGGAAATTTGATCAATTGGGTACAGACAATGCAACCTATCTAAATATATTTCTTACCTTTTTTACCAAAAGAATTAAGAGCTTCCCAAAACTGTCATCACCCCTTGTTTCACCACGACTACTATATATAAATCCCTCCACCATCACCTTTCAGAATCACAACTCACATTTCAACAATCTCATATATAGTTCTCCAAATTTTTCTTCATTCTCCAGGAAAAAAAAAAGAGAAGCCATCATGAGTGATAGTAATGTTACAGTCAACAATTACAACTTCAGTATTGGTCAGGATGTGGAAGTGTCAATGGAAGAAGAAGGGTTTGAAGGCTCATATTTTGCAGCCAAGGTGGTTTCTATAAACGACAATGGACTTATTACAGTGAAGTACGAAACATTGCTGGAAGATAATAGTGAAAACCAATTTCTTTCAGAAGATGTTAAGCCTCATCAGCTTCGTCCCGTGCCTCCCGAGATCCCAGTTAGCAGGTTCTTTGGTAACGAGGACGTGGATGTCTTCGACAATGACGGATGGTGGGTCGGTATTATCAGTGGAAAAGATGCAGCTGACATTTATGCTGTGTATTTTCCTGACTGTGATGAGGAGATTTGTTACCATGTCTCTCAGCTCAGGGTTCATCAAGAGTGGATTGATGGCCAGTGGGTTCGCACCAGGAAAGCTGCTTCTAATAATGCTAGTTCTAGCTCTTAGTGTGTTACTTTTGAACTAGGAATATGTACATGTATGGGATGTCTTTTCCGGAAAGGGGGTATTATTGTAATTTCGATCTGATTATCGTGTAGTTCTTGTTGTGTATGTTTGTCTTTATAATTGGCGGTATCCTTGTAGTTTCATCTGTTTTTTTTATTAATGTTTATGGTGTTGTTCTAGATGTGACTATGATAATCTTTGAGTATTCCTTGTGTTCTGTTTCTCCTTATGAATGGAAATGTTCTTGTTAAATCGATTGGGTTATACAGTACGTATTGTGACGTTCTTGTTTATTAGTGTGTTCATATTTGAGTATTTCTTATATTTTGTTCATGTTTAGGAATGTGTGGTTTTCTTGTAATTTTGATAAGGACTTGCTGTATTTTTTCTTGGTTTTTTTTAGGGTGTGTGTGGGTGGGAAAGCCTTATATTCGTATGTTGTTGTGTGGGTACTTCATTGCAACCTTTGAACTAATAGCACAAAACAAAATACAGTACTAGTAAACAAAATTACAAAACTACATTATATGCAATACAACTTGAAACTTCAGCTAATTCCGTCCCTTTGAGCCTTAGAATTTCACGGAAATGATCCGATTTCACAGCCGCATTACATCCTTAGAGATGATACCATTAGCTGGCACGTTGAATTTTTAACCAGTTTTAGCTATATATATGATTTGACCTTTATTATCAAGGTATTTTTGTTTTAGTTCTTTATTTTATCGTTTTTATTCCACATATAAATTCATTAGAATTTTTTCACCAAAAAAAAATTCATTAGAATTTTAATATATTTTCAATGATATATATGAGTGTTTTTTTAATATAGAAGTTGTGTGTAGGTAAATGTATAGTAAATCATGTAAACAATGCATCGATTTGTTTCGGCTATCAACATCAACGTTTTTAGAATTGAATTGGGCTTTGAACTAGTCCAGTCATTGGATTGCTGAACCATGGTCAAACCCATGTACAATTTGGACTCGATCAAAATAATATTTTTAAAATAGTATATATGAAAAAACAAATAATTTAGAAATAATTCGTCCATATTTTAATGTCATACTTTATCAAACTTTTGGTGATAAGGGTTGTACATTTTAATTTTAAAAATTAAAGTAATCTCATACATGTTCAACTTAACTACTATAGATTGTTTACTAACAACCACTAAAAGCATCGAATGCGATTTATTTTCCCCTTGAATATAATCTTATGAATGTCAAAATGTTGATTTCTAATTATATTGATTAAAACGATTGGTCTTGTTGGGATGTGATAACTATTGAGGAATGTACTATTATGAGGCCTAATATCTATATATAAATCAACCAGCCTCCTCCTTTGATTCATTTTCCTTTTTTCGGAAAGTTAATCTGTACTCATAAAAAAAGAGGAAGATTATAATGGATCTTTTCAACGGTTAACATATAGTGTGATTGATATTTAGCATAAAACCTACACATTTATAATACATACATGTATGGCGGGGGATAGAATGTTATGTTAAGGAAGCAAATTAGACCACTAAATTATAACATATAACAAATATAATTACAATATATGTTATTATATAATTAGAATAAACTAGTTTTAAGGAAAAATATAATATTAAACAATTTAAAATGATAAAGTTTGTAACTTAAACTTTTTTAAAAAAGTCAAAGTTAACTTATAATTAGGAACGAAAGGAGTCCATTGTAGTGAAAAATTAATTAGGTTTAAGGTTTTCTTAGTCTATGTGAAACATTTTGAAAATGACTTATAAATAGGACTAGATGAGTATATCTATTTGAGTTGTTACTTTTAAGTCAAAATTGCCTCTTGAAAAAAATTTAATACTATATTTGTAGGACCTTTAATAATCTTGTTGTTACTATCTCTCATTTGACTATGATTCCATTCCCCTTACCAAAACTACCAAGAGTAAAAGCGGGTAAAAAAATTATTAATTCATTATAATTAATGATTGTTATGAACTGTAACATTGATTCAATGCATGGTCATATTCAAAAATTTCAAATTCAATGATCCTCCTATGTTTAATTATTTAATGTTTATTGTATTTAATGCAGTCACATGTGAACTGTGATGCTCTCTCATAGTCACCCTGAAGGCAGCGCCATCAAACTCCAAAGCGAAGCAGCCATTTGAGGATAACACTATCTCCGTACAAACCTTGTTAAACTAATTTATGGAGATTGAAAAGTTCAAATAAACTAAATAAACTACTTGATTATAACATGTTATATGATAGTATATTTTTAAAAAGCTCATGCATCATATCTAATAAGGATCACTTATAAGTCATATAAATTATTTTAGAGAAACGTGACCAGTGTGATGGTTAAAATAAAAAAAGGCCAAACAAAAGTTAATCCCAATTAGTTCTTTTATTTATAATCGGTTTTATATTATGAGACCGCACTTACACAAATTCATGTTGTTGGTCAACATTAATGCTATGACAGAGATTTTACGTGTGGAACCACTGTACCAATACTAGAATTCAGAAGTCAGTTACAGAGGAAGCAGATAGAGATCAGACAAGGATTGTAATAAAAAAAAAGAGATCAGACAAGGATGATGAAGAAGATGATGATGACAATATCAGGAAAATAATGTACCAAAAATAAATATATAAAACAATTAGTTCATAACTTCATATTCATTCCTCAAGATTCTGATACAGTCACAACTATAATGATAACTGACAACTCTATAGAACTTTATGAACATACAGAAACTCAAGGCAATTAATTACAGGCCTAGGTAGCCCTTTATCTCTCTATCTCTATATATGAGTATCAATCGGACCCTTTAGGTGAATGGCCATTTTCACGGTGGGAAGGCCCTGAAGGAGGAATAGGAGTGCCTTTAGGAAGAAGACTGAAGTCAAATTTAAAGGCTTTGACTCTGGTCGTTTTCTTCATCTTAGGGAGAATGTATTTTCGAGAATGAAGATCCTTATCTTTAAAATTAGCCCTGCCAAATCTTGTTGAACTCACCATAATGTCACCATTAGAGACCACCAGAATAAGCAGCAGGAGAAAATAGGCCACTTTAGGAGAAGCCATGACTATACCTCAAGGTTGTATAAATGTCTAATGTATTTTAATATATAGAGCACAATACATTATAGATGTATATATAGTCATAGAAGAGGTAGGGTGTAACGCGTGATAATGGGCCCTAGGGAAAAATGGGTGATTATCTTAGAGAGTGGAGAGAAAGGGAAGCAAATAAAGAAAGAACAGGGGATGCTTGGCCACTTGGAAGTGTGGAAGGAGGAGAATCTCAGTCATAAAAGTTGATCAGTTTCTTAATCTTTCTCTCTCACTTTCTTCCAAATTCTCCATTTTCTAACAAATTTTGGGTCGATTTTTTTTCCTTATAAATTTGAGCTTATTTCTTTTTAGCTAGCCTCCATACATAAAATTGGTTTTGAGTATTATATTTGGGTTAAAACTCATTTTTGTTCCATAAGGTCAAGTGAACAAATCATGGATATCCAAAGTTTTTCCCCTCAATGTCACATTAAAAATGTAAACATAACCATCAAACGCTTAAATCAACTGGCTGAGATTGTTCTAATTTAATAAGTGGTTTTGAGTTCAAGCCCTAGGTATAGAGTTGCAATAATTACTTGAAGACATCGAGGTTCCTCATTGTGAGCCTATATTTTTGCAAATCAGATTAGTCAGTTGCTAGTAGCATCGAATACCGATGGAAATATAAAAGAATGCAAACACATCAATGTCACTCTACATAAGCATATCCAAACGGTCAGTAATAATCAGTTAGTTGACCAATTTTATTGAGGTGTCTTTTGACTCTTTTCCAGCTAAGAAATCAATCCACATACATTTTGCCCTTTCATTACCATCCTTCTTGAACCATGAAAAGTGAGATATAACTTGAGTAATGATATAAGTTAAAATATTTTTTTATTACATAAGTTAAAATAATTAATACTAATATACTTCTTAAATTGATAATGGTTGATGAAGCATCGATAGAAGTGATTCGGGGGAAAAAAGATAAAAATTAGAAACATCAACATCCCAAATAAAGTTTTTAACCGAAAGGAGTATATAGTAAAAAAAATTAAAATAAGAAAAATTAACACTCTTGTACTTTTATTATAAAATGATCACATACATACAATGAAAGTAATTACATCGCAAAAATAGGAAATCTATGGTCTGGAATATGTCAAGGGGAGTTTACAACAGACCAAACCCCCATAGTAAAAGCATGCAGTATTTTTTTTATTTCCAAGGTATCCCATTTGTGTGGTGGTGTCATGTCAAATGAGATTAATCCTTCGCTGTTCTGAAGTCTTATATAAACACATCTGACATTAATGATTATAAGTTTATATAGATATTCTGAGGCAACCAGCATCTTATCTCAAGTATGTCTATCCACTACTGCTAATGGTATTAATACTAAGGCATAAAATCCTTGTAATGCCACAAGTTCTAATTTTTGTTAAACCCCATAGGTAAAATTTTTAGCATGTGACCAAGGTAAAGAAGGGTCCTAAATGATTATAAGCTATGGAAAGTATAAAAATCGACAGAGAAGCATAGTGTTTTTTTCAGTGTTCATTACATTCGGTCATAGTAAGAACATAACCTGCTCAACATTTCTTAAGGTTGTCTGCTCAACATTCACAAGTATTATACAATTTGTCTCTTACATCACCAAGGATGACACGATATGGCTCATTAGGAGGAATTGCTTCCAAAACTCTGCATCAAAAAAGCATCAATATACTGAGTCCAATTGGATCTAGTCATCAAAATATTCAATGAGTACCAAACATCCAAAAGCAATAGTTTAGCGAATATCAAACATAAAAGAGTTCAACTTTTGACTACAAATGGTATTTTCTGATTCTGTTCAATACTGTGCTGCTTTATAAAGTTGACTTAAGTTAAAAAATATCATTAAAAACAGAATATATATCACAGTTACAAACCAATAAAATGTGTTGCATCTCTCTTTGATGAACTATGGAGTTGATAAGTGCGAACACGGAGCTCGTCATTGCAGCATCACATAGATAACTGCCAAACAGAAATAAGGAATCAGAACTAAGAAAGTGGTCAGATAAGAACAATAGTCCCAATGCTAAGTTAAACACATGAAAAATTAAAGATGGTGATTAGCCTATCTATACCTTAAACATAAGATTTTCTATCTGACAGAAATACAGATTAGCAGCCATCATTCTAGCTAACAAGCAACCATCTCTAGTAACTTCTGGGGTTACTCTGGGGTTTCCTGCAACAATAAGGACCAAGCAAAGATAGATATTTGAATTTATACTATATCAATAACATAGAAAAAATGAAAGCAAGGAAACTCAATAACGTGAACATTACTTCATTGGGAAAGATTTAGTAAATAAAATCATAAAAGGGTATGTACATTAGTTAATTGCATAAGGAAAAGAAAGATATCATCACAATCCCCTCTCATCCAAGAATAGAAGTGAATAACAGGAGCATTATATCACTATATGGCATACGTTCATTTATTATGGTACACCTTTCCATATTGTTTCATGAAAGTGGCTCTTTCCTACCCTCATCTCATCTTGAGGGGTAGGAGGACTCCTTCTAATTTCATCTGTGCGAAATGCAGCTTGAATCTGTATATTAAAGAGATATCATTAGAATCATTCAGATAATGACAATACCAATTATGGTTTTAGTTACAGATATACACGTGAGTCAAAAAGCAATATACTTACAGAATCATCCGGCTGTAATTAATGTAAAGTGTGTGTGTGTAATAAAGTTATTTTTAATGACCATCAGTGGCTCACCTCTCTTTATAAGGCTTCATCAAGTTCCTGTATATCATCAGGTGTTATATCTTTAGCATACAATATTGAGTCAAGCTATTCCTTATCCTGAAAAGGGAAAAAATGTTTGTCAACATAAATATTTTTCTTCCAAAATATAGACCTTCACGATTAACTAATACATTCCTTTAGTTGGGAAAAAATATATAACAATGTCATCAGATTTTTCTATCAGATGCTTTCGTGCTTGTCTGCTTTATATCATTTCAAACAATGTTACAATGGACTTCACTTAATTGTCTTCCATCACGAATTGTGGTTTGATATTTTCGTTGTAGGAGGATCAAAAGAGATAGAGCTGATAATGTCTGGTAAGACATCACTAAGCTTTTAGCAAAATTTTCACAAGTCTATTTTGTAAAGGATACTCAACTTTCTGATTGTGTTTCCTCCTGTGTTGCCCTCCTTACCCTGACTTTTTAATTTTTTGTATTATTCCTTAAATGACTCTAACTTCGTTTTAATTTAGTTGTATTAAAAAGTTATCATCAATTAAGTCAATTATTCACACGACAAAAATCAACTTAAAATCAATTTTAAGCTAATTAAAAGTAATTTTAGGCAAGGATAGTAGTGTCAAATTATGCCTAAAATATGATACTCATGTCAGGTTTGAACTATTAAGATTTTATTTTTGAATTGTCAGGTTTTAGGTTTGGATCCAGAATCAAGTCCAAATTGAAGTAGTCAAATAAAAGGATTTCTCGTGGGGATGACCAAAAATTAATCTTAATGGACTTTTGTGTTAAAAGAAACACTTGTGTGAATGAAACCCAAAATGTGAGTTACTAGCCCAAAAGCAATCCTAAGAGTGTATAGGCCTCATGTCACCTCCACTAGCTTATTCCTTTTCCCCTCAAACATTAACAACCATGGGTCGAGGCATGTTCTTCCCCTTGTTATAGTAGTAACTTGTTTTTTCTATCTCTTAATTACTATTAAGTTAAGCTAAGGGTGATATTTGATATAGAAGTATGCACAAAGGATCATTCTTTTCCTCAAATATTTTCTCGGCTCAAAATTTGCCCTAAAAGTGTGCAAAATGTATTCTATCCATCTTTAACATTAAAATATTAATGGTTATTGTCAATCGTCAATATGAGGTTTTTAACGAAACAAAATAATTCATCACATCTCTTAAAAGAAGTTTATTTTGAATTCAAAATCAACTAACTTAATCATTAATTAATATTCAAATTGAAATTAAATCATCATGTCACAGTCCAACGCATCAGATAGACAATACTTTTTTATATATAAATAGACTATGTTTCTTTTTAAAAAAAATATTGTTTCATTCGGGGTTTTAAATTTCAATATAATTAACAGTGATAAAGCACATACATGTAAGCATAAAGTGTATAAAGGTCCTATGTTAATTAAATATAAAATTAACATGATTAAAAATTTAATCTATAAAAAAACTGAGTGATAAAATAAAGAATTAATTGACCAAAAAAGATAAATTGAAGGATCCAAGCCAATTATATTGGTGATGAAAACTCAAGTAGTCGTGAATATTAAGTAACGTACCAAACCTTGAAATGATTCGAATATCTTTGCAACTAAAATATAATATAATTAATTTCAAATCAAGTTCTAGTCCAGAGTAAATAAATATTATTAACTTTAATGATATGTTGAGTTAATTACAAAAAATGTGGGGGAAAGATGGAGAAGAAGAAGCGAGTGGGCCACTATATATATAGACAATAAGCCTGCACAAAAATAATTTTCCTAATGAAGACAAATTTTGCAGTAAATTTAGTGAATTACATGCATGAACATGACAGAATGGAGCAGCGAATTTGTTCATCGTTTTCTGTTTATTTCTTACCGGCAGCCAACTTGCCTTTTTAACTATTTCTATTGATTTCTGCGTTTAAATATGACTTTTATTGTAGGTAGGATCATCTTTACGATTAGTCTTCAATTTTCTGTCACGAGCGTTGATTAATATAGCACTATAGCTCCATTATTCTTGAACATTACATTAGTATAGTACTCTAGAATGTGATTTATGTTTGTCTTAGAATAATAAGACGAGAGAAATGCACCGAACATTACACGCACTTCAAAAAATTTATCCTATTTCATTCTAAGATATTTTGATTTTTCTTAGCTTCTAAATTGTTTTGGCTTCTTTCGAGTGAAGCTTTCTCCTCAGTGTAAATGGATTAATAATTATATGAAAATTTGTATTATGCATTGGTTATGAGGGGAGAGGTTAGATAAAATGGTATGAAAGTGTTCTAATTAATGGGGATAGAGGAAAACTGAGAAGAAATGATGAGATTATTGAACGAGACAATTTGATCAGTAATTTATTCAAAATTATTTAGTCAATAATGAAACACAATGTTATATATACAATAGTAGTTTATGTAACTGATCCTTCAGCTAATGCGACAATAATACTTGTTCTTGTTGTTATTTTATTGAATTTGAGTCAAGACATAGCTTTAGTTTGTTTGATCCCATTATCTTTTAATATTAATTAGTGAAGTTCGATTTTTATACAGGATTGAACTCTTAGCTAGAGAGGAAGAAGACTGATTATATTTCTTCGCCATATAGCATCATCTTATGAAATTGAAACAAAGTGATTGGATCTTGTAGGTTGAACAAACCTTTTTCGTCAAATTTGGTGATGATGGAATTGATCATCCACTCCAGTTATGGGAAAAAGTGAAGAAAATAAAAGAATCTCAAGTTCAGAGGAAAGAGGTAATAAATCATCATGATATCAGCACTTATAAAAATGCAAACTTTATTGATGATAAGTATGGTGGAGGGGGCAAAAAGCCAAATTAAAAGAGATTGGATGAAAAAAGTTGGGAGAGAGGGAGGGCCTGGTGCTATATATGCTCATTATGATCATCATCTTCATATATTCATAATTCATGAGATAGGCAAAACACAATTGAATGAGAGAGAGTCCAATCACTGCCTAAAAAAGATCTCCAATCACCAAAAAAGGACAAAGTCCTTTGTGGGGTTATATATATGTCCTATCTCATCACCTTACCCAGCTTCACAAAATATTCTCACATGACAGACAAATATATATCGGCACTTATATATGCATAAATAAAATTAAATACACACCAAACCAAATCTTTCATCATATTCACTAAACGACAAACTTATTTTAGCTTTTTAATTTTCATCATAGTCGGCAAAGTATATTCGGGTAAGATTACCCCATTTTTGTTCGTGATCAGGCTAAGTTTATACCAAGACATTTTGACTTAATGACACCTGAACTCCTCCTTAGTCATTCTTAAGCATGTTGATTGCAAGTTCAACTAACTCTTGTTGGGTGCATGATTTCCTTCCGTTGGATGAAGGAGAACCCAAAAAAAAAGAGCTTTCTGCGGCAAATTTACTGTACTTGTGGTCATACACCTCACTGTTCATACGTATACTTATAATTTGATTTGGGTTTTGCTATATGTAGTTCAAATTCAATAAATGGTTTCAGTTCCTTTAGTTTTTTAACATCCTGCTTTATTTGAGTAGAAGTAAAAAATAAAACTAGGAATTATTAAAAATATCGGGACCAACAATTAAACTGATCCGACGGAATTCTAATGAAATTCTAGGATCAAAATGAAATTTTGTTTGAATTATAAGGACTAATGGCAATATTAATCCTAAAGTATTTCACAAATGTTTAATTAGTCACTCATTATAGGTTTGGGGACAAAAAGAATTCAATTGGTTTCAAAACATACAAAAGTTGAAAACATAACTAATAATATTATGAGAGGCATAATGAATATAATAGAGTGTTGCTTATATAAAGCCATGAGAATGGGATTGGGGGAAGAATAAAGAAGAGGGGAGCTAGGAAAAGCCCTAACTTTCTGCAGTTACTAGAAAGGCATATAATCATACGGATACACAGTGGAATCTAAAGAGGAGCTATCATTGTATATCGGGGCACGTTTATATGTCACCTAACAACAAACAAGTCTTCCATCATTCAAGAATTTCTAACGGCTTCTATTAATGTGAGACAACTAATGCTGTATTATGCCCTAGCTTTGCTTTAATTACGTAGAATCACAAGTCAATATATGGGTGACACATAATTTGTGAACAACTTGGATTGTTATAGCATTGTGCTTTTTTTCTTTTGCTCTCTTTCAATTAACATATGGAAATGTCCATTTCTTGCACATCTTTTTCACTCTTTCTCTCTTCAGAATATTTTATTGCTTTCAACAAGAGAATAATAAAAAATCATCTCCAATAGTATGTCGTATGACTTTGAGTACTAATCTTTTTGCGTGTTTAGTACGCGTTTCTGATGGAGTTATAATGTTAACATTCACCACATAATTGACAAATATCACTAAAATTTAAGTGTGATATCAGTGGGTAAGCTGCTGAGACTAATAATTTCTGAAAGATGGTTGTTCTGTATTATTCAGATAGTGACCAATTTATAAGTCATAATTCATTACATAATAAAAAATGGCATGACGACATCATAATTGATATAACTTTAATTTCAACTATTAGTTGAATTATATTTACAATTTCCTCATGTGAAACGCAATTTGCCTAATTCCTCATGTGAAAAGTTAATTTGATTGGATATATGTAGAGAGTGCTTATTATTCAAATAAGCAAGATTTCTTGAAGAATATATATATCTGATACTCCCTTCGGTTCTAAATATAAGACTTAATTACCTAATTCGATTAGATTAAGAATTTTAGTTAAATTAGTTAAAATAACATAATATTATCAATATACCCTTAACCATACAACATACCTTTAATTACTTCCACCGTTTATTTTATCTTATTGTCTAATATTGGAAAGCATTGAGAAGGATAATTTAAGGAAAAATTGGTAAGAACTAGAAATAGTTCTTATATTTATGACCAAATTCATCTCCCAAATAGGTCTTATATTTAGAACCAGAGGGAGTACCATATATAAACACATACTCCAAGAATTCCTTCAACTCATTAACATACTAAGCCTTAGGCTAAAATTGACCTCTCTTGCAAGATCTCTCCCATCTCTCTCCCCTCAAATAAACAAGAAGAAAAGAAAATTAAAATCAGATGGTCAATGAAAGGAAATTAAATTTGCGAGGACGTGACATAGATTTGAAAAAGGAACAACTTAAAGAATAGAGAAAGGACTGATAGCCTTAAGGTCCATTAAGCCTTAAAAGGTTCAAAGTGTGAAGAAAGAATATAATGCCGATAAAGTGTTTTAACAGTACATTATTGTGGAGAAGAAAGAAGCAATGGGTTAAAAATCAAGACTTCGATTTGTACGTGGGAAATGAACAGAAAGTTTCCAAATTTTAAACCAATTTCGGTCACAGCTTTTCAACAGGAGGTCCGATCATGATTTAGGAGAAAACAAATGTGGATTACTACATGCATGTATGAAAACCGAGTTTTCTGCTATACTCATTGCTAGCCATTTTTCTTGATAAACATACTTCTCCATCTTAAATATAAGAAATTTTTATTTAATTTTGGAAAATTCAAAAATCTTGATAAATCGCTTAACTTAGCATATGTGATGACATGATCTTGCTGAATAAATACTAATGTATATATATCATTAAATTATATGGTAATTTATGAAAAGTAATTGATTTGAAAAATGATAATCATATGATATAAAATTAAAAAAAAAATTATATTAAGGATCAAATTAAAATTCACTTCTAAAAAAATAAGTATTAATGCAGGACCGCAGAGAGTGATGTATATATTTCAATATATATCACTTTTGTCCAAAGACTTAAATTTCCTGCATCATTTTGCATTTCTCAAACTGTGAAACTGTGTAGATAATAAGTTAATTAATGATGACATAATTAAGAAGATTCTGAGCAATAAAGTTATTAGTAAGGTACCTTGCTAACTAATAAATATGATGATATCGATAGACTTTCTTCTTCCCTGAAGTCTTACCAGAACTATGGAATCTATGGAAAGTTGTTATATCCAGAAGCAATCCATTGGAGGAAATTAAATTCACCAAACACATTAAGTGTAAAGAAAGTAACTGTCTATATATAAGAGGATGACTCATTACTGATAATCAAGGAGATTTGGTGCACATCATATAATTAGTGCAATATAGATTATTGACAAACCAAAGGCAGAGAAAAAAGACAAACAGTATCGTTGTAATTAATCAGAAAAGAACTAGGGAGAGGGACTGATTTCTAATAATCACATTTTCCCCCTAATGTAATTATTATGTGAGTAGGATTGGAGATTCTCTATGTCAGTTTAACTCCACTTCTTGTATGCTAGATGCTTGTACAGACAGTTTCCATGTTTTTAGGCAACTTGATGGTACTGTAAGTGTTGTGTACACACACACACACTCATATAAATAGAAGCATTGCTGCAAAAAGACGTACGCACTGGGAGTTCAATTATATATCTGCACTTGCAGAGGCAGTAATTAGATAAAAGTTTAAATAAAAAAAATAAAGATATAGTTATATTTCCATTTTATATGTAAAAACTTCATTAGAAAAAAAATCAAGCTGAAAAGGAAGAGGGCAAGTTGTGACTCATCACTCCTCGTAAACATATAAGGGATATTTTAGAGAGTTCTTTTGATCCAAAATTCGAGAAGCAAATGGGTTATATATCGATCTCTCCTAGCAAAGTGAATAATGTTCAACTTCTACCATCATTAAAGTAAAATATTTGTTTACTCAATATTACTTGGTTTAGTGATGATATAGTTAGACCACAAAGTGAGTGAAATGAGCTCAAATTATATATTTTCACAAAAGGAACTTGGAAACTAGTTAATTACTCATATTTTAATAGTAAAATTTAAGAAAAATGGTGGATAACATGTAGTCTTAAAAACTATAATATCTAGCCTGACGGGTTGACGTGAGTAGTAAGTATTTTCATCCCTTAAACAAGTGGTTGGGGACTCGATCCTCAACTCTTGTGAATGAAGTAAATTTTCAGGTCAACTATCTATCCCTGAGGGAGTAATTTGTAATAATAGGTTATACCTTAAATTGGTTTCAACGGATGAGAATGAATTGTACTCTGATCTCTTCTCTATCTTTAATAAAGAAAACAATTACATTGTTATAAAAAAGAAAGAAAACAATTACATTCAACTTTCATGGTGAAAAAAAATAGTATTGATCCTTGTCAGCATGAACAATTACAGTCAGTACTGCAGTTTAAGTAATCTGCTAGAACTAGTATGCACTATCATGAGTTTCCCCTTTATTAATCTTTATTTCGACATAATTATATATAATTAAAAATAGGTGGCTTAACACTACAAGAAAAAGCACCTATAGTATATTTGACTTCCAAATGAAATGCGACAAAAAGAAAGTGTATGTTGCGGTTTTTGTAAGTAATGGTTTTCACAAAAAATCGCGATATATTCAATTGAATTTTTTTATATTTAATGGTATGTCACGCAGTTGAAACGTGACAATTGAATTGAATGGCGCGACATTTTATTTATTTTTAAATTTAATACCCATTTTTAATACTATAATTCCAAGTATATTATTTCATAATCTAATATTTGTTTCTTCTTTATTCTATCCTTCTACTTTTTCTCATTCAAAAACTCTCTTTTTGCTCCATTATAACATATAATATTAATGTCTTGAAAAAATTAATTTGTAAAAAGTCCTGGAGCTTATTATGTCACATCAATGTGGAGCGACATAATTTTTTATTCCGTCAAAATGTCATTATTTTGGGAATAGATATCATGGTTTTTAAATGACGTAAGGGAAAACAAAGATGCAGGCCTTTTGACACGTCATGAGGCGTAACATCCTTCACATTTTCTTGCGCGGGCAAAAGTTCTTGTAGCATAAATCTAATCAGAAATAAGTGCATTTAATAGCATCAATTGGATCCTCTTTCAGCGCCACTTACATCAGCAAGATATGTTCGATATTGTAGCATAAATGTAAGGGCAAAACAAAAGACTAATGTCAAGATTGACACCTCTCTAAGAAAGCTCGATTACTACACCTAAATACATGTTTGGGATGCAACATTGATTAATAACAACCCACTTAATGGAGTTAATAATTTTTATTGTACGGAACCATTATATACTATATATTTTGAAATATGTTTTATGCACTTTTGGTTTATTTTTAAGCAAAGGCTCAAATTCAATAACTTTGTTGAGCATTCTTTTCAGTTTTCAGTCTTTCTCTACTCCTTTTTAGATAATGTATATTGTATTGTTTTGTTTACCCTTCCCATAATTAAGCACTTCTAACAATCTTCTCCGCACAAGTGTCCAATTTACTGTCTTCAAATGGTTTTCTACTATATATTTTGCACTCCTCCTAAAGTTCTGTCCTTAACTATAATTACACATCTATTTCGAAACTTTATCTGTGTTAGTACCCTAACTTTATGCCCTTATTTTTCTTTTTAGAGCCCAACGTTCTCTACGGTATGTGACATTGGTAATATTCACAAAAATTGAAAATGCACTATACAACAACATGCCGCAGCTTAAAAACTTTTCTGATGAAAGAGAGGTGTGGGGGACAGAGTTTTGGAGACATAATTGGCGTGTAATGACCGACAAGGTGCACGTTCAATCTCATCTCTTTGTTTGAGATGGCCATTATTGTTGTGAACATGTCCAAGAAGAGCTATAATTAAGCAAAAGTACTGCCGCGAGGGGAAGTTCATGCATTTTCATTTTGTGAATAATAAAGTGAAGGAATATTGATATGATTAGCCAAAGACCAATAAAAAAAGAGAATTACATGCGTGTACGAAAAATTAAATTAACTCCTACCAAGAAGCAAAAATAAGTTCTAGTTTATGTGATTAATAAGCATCAGTCTCAAAATACTACTTTCATTCATAAATATAAGATCATTTTCCTTAATTTGATTGAATTAAGGATGATGTTTGTTAAAGTAGTTCTTAAAACGTGATATTACCAATTTATCCTATCTATATACCTTTATCCCCACTCTCCCTCTCTTGCTTGCTATTATAGATAAGCATTAGTAGGGTTAATTTGGGAGAAAATTAAGAAAAAATAGGAAATGATCTTATATTTAGGAACAAATTGGAATTCAAAAGTGATTTTATATTTAGGAACCAAGAGAGTAGTTCTTTTCTTACTATCTTCAAATTTATTGTACTATTTTTATTTTTGTGTAGTTTTAAGGAAAATTGAAAAAAAAAGTAGAAGAAAAATTACGATGTTTATAATAGTAGTGCAACTTGTTAAAGCTTTTTATATAGAACATACTCCTTTTCTAATAATAGTTTGTTATCCATGTAAGGGAAAATTATTACTATAAGACTTTAAAGAATGAATATAATTACCAAAAAATCTTAATAATAAATGAGCAGCATTGACTTGTTGTCGATTCTAGAACTGAAATTTTTGCTCACTTGCTATATAACTTTTTTGTAATGGTAGTCTTTTCCTAGGACCTCATAGTGATCTTTCCTATATATGTATTCAGAGAAAGATAGATATGTGTTTTATTTAATTCTTAACAAGACCTACTATTACCTCCATTTTCAGTTATAAAAGTTAGTAAATAGTTTATCTTAGTCCTAAGTATATAAGATCAATTTTTTCAGAACAAATTTAATAGATTTTTTAAGTTATCCTATTAGTTGCACATATAGAAGGGAAAATAATGTTCATAAATGGAACAACATCTAATGTAAAATGATTAAAAACGTTTATGTAAGTGATTTTTTTATCAAATGAAAATATTTTTTTGATCAAATTATCAAATGAAAATATTTAAGTACTGGAAGGAAGGAGAGTATTATGCTCATGTTAATCTGCTTGAATAGATTAGAATAGTAGCACAATCTTACTATTAATTAATGGTTTTGCTGAAGAATTGACCACTTGTCACAATGTGGTTAAAGAAAGAATAATAGTGATCAAATTAAATATACAAGATCTTCACATGAACGAATAATAAAGGAATTAGCAAAGGGAAAAGCAAGTGATCTAGCTAGCTAGCTAGCTCTGACTCTTCTGAAGACTTCCTTTTGCAATCAGTCAATTATTGGTGTATTTGCTTACCATCCTTTAAATATTTTTAGGTTTGTATTTCAAAAGGGAAAAAAGAGAGGAAGTTGAAAGTCCATTTGATACTTTTTGAGTGCGGAAACGGGAAAAAATTTAAACTTTCATAACAAACTTAATCCTACAATTTGACCCCTAGATAGGCCCGTAGTTAGTGTGGTGACTGGTGAGTAAGCCCTACGAAACCTCTATTCTTGAGCATATGTATATATGCACAGAATAGTTTACGTACACACATACTCACGTCACGTGTGTTAATTTATTTGTTTTTTTTTCAAATAATTGAAAATAAGAAGAAAACATCAAGTTTCAAACTTGAAATTAAATATGTACCATTACCATATGACCACGCAGGAGCATATATGGAATTTTGATCCAACATAAGTTCGAAGTTCGATAATATTTCTAGTCATCATTGTCGACCTTGGGTGGATTATTTATTATTGGCAGTGCTTGGGGAATTTTATGATTAAAATTTGGGTAAATCGAGGTTGACACGTATATATATGCTCCTACTCGTACGTGTATTTTTACGCGTCACGGTATGGAATCTTAAGCTAAAGGCTTATTGCAATGTGGATACTTGCAAGATACTTCCTCCAATCCCTAATACAAGTGTTAACCGCCAAAGAAACACTTCTCAAGAAAACATGTGAATGTTAGTTGGGTGTCTAAAGTTAATGTTTCTTTTCCAATATTGCCCATATTTATTACTACCTCCGGTCCTAAATATAGAACCTAATTGACTTTTTTTTTGGAGAGATTAAGTTTGCGAAATAGGTTATTAAATGATGACATATCCGATATATTTTTAGATTATCCATTAGTTTAGAGGTAAAATAAACTAGTTTAAGGGAAAAAATTAAGTAAATCAATTTATAATTAACTTATTTTGCTTTTTTAAGGATTTTTTAGAAAAAGTCAATTAGGTCTTATATTTAGGACCGGAGGGAGTATGATACTTTTAAGAGAGAGAGAAATACATAAACACTAATAAATATGAAAAATACTAGGGGGAATGTAGGAAAAAATGCATTAAATGAGGAGAGCGAATGTGAGATGAACTCTTATATTAGGGATTAAAATCGTTCAAATTTTGGACTCTTATATTAGAGATCGGAGGGAGTACATACTTTGGACTTCAGTTTCTTAGCTTTGATTTATCATTTGGATGACCATTAATGATAATGACTCTAGAATTATTCAAGTAACAATATCAGATATCAATTGTTGGATCTAAAGCCCTTTACAACTAACTAAAAGTTAGATCGTTGGCAAAAGTGCTTAATCAACTTGGCTTGGAAGAAATTAATATGTGGGATACCCATATTAATTATTCCAATCCTAGTTTATTTTAGTGGAATTCTTCTATGGGTAATTTGTTAAGGAAAAAACTTACCTCAAGTACTTGACCTCAATTACATCCAGTAAGTCAATAAGAATTAGACACATGTCAAACTAACTCACACCACTTTCTCCTTGTTTTCTCTCTCCTCCATGTGTTAGTTGTGTATGGGGTTAGTTGGACATGTGTCTAATTCTTATTGGGTAATGAATATAATTGAGGTCAGGTACTTGAGTACTTGAGGTAAGTTTTTTCCATTTGTTAATTAGCCAAGAAACTCTCATTATCCTAAGAGAGCTATGATTGCATTGAATCCATTTTTAAAAGATTCAGTTCATCCATTCTCCATTCCATATCACACTTTCATTAATAACACAAAAAACAATTAGTTTATTTTATTCTTTCATTTACACCCTTCTAAAAGAAAACAAATTCCATCCCCTTGTTTACATTGCATTTCATAACATTTATATTACATAGGATTTAATAAAAGGCTCCTTGAGAGAGATAATGGCCCAAATTTGTACTCTATAGTATTATAATCTTTAATTTATTTTGCATTTGACCTTTATTTACAGAATCTCCAGTAATGTCATTATTTATTATTTTAAAATTACATTACATTAGAAGTATTTTAGCCGTGTCTTTGATCATTTTTATCAGCAATTTGGGGAACCACCGTCCACCGATAAATTTTACCGATGACCACATTACCGATAGATCACGTGAAGAGTGGCTAATTTTTTGTGTGTTAGTGGGATTCCCTTCCCGTCATACTTAAATGAAATTTCTTTGATTCCTTCTAAGAATAGCTCATTTTCGCTCTTCTTCAACTTCATATTACGGTGGTTGAGAGATTAATAGTATTTCACAATGGTGTCAAAGCTTGTCCTACTCTCATCTCCAATCAAATCAGTCAGGCTATATTTCATTCTATCATGTTGCCTTTGCTTCTAACAATTGGAACCAGGACATGTTCAATTGTTTTATGGATAGGCAGCATATTTTAGATCTCAATGCTCTGATTCTGTCTCAAAATTGGTGTATTTGCTCATAAATATAAGCCAATATCAAGATTTAAGTGTCATATGTAGTTTTTCTCAGATGATGAGTGTAACACTTTGTTAATAATTCCCTAATTAATCCGTGACATCTCTTTTAATCCAATAATCTCTCTACTAACTATGATAGAAAAAGGATTTCCATAATATCAATGTCCTATCATAGTTAGAAAAGGAATTTCCTAATGATTAAATACTATCCATGATAGAAAAGAATAAACTAATACAACACAGCTGCTATCATGGATAATTTATTGCTAACCATGTTAGAAAGGATTTGCCTAACATGGTTATTAAACAAAACTAGTTGATATTTAACAATAAATAGCTATATACATGCGGAAACGAATGCAGGCCTATACAAATTGGCAATACACAATTCTAAATAAACTATACCAACTCTACTACCTAATTCCCTTCCTGAAGCTTGCCCCTGTGCATGAATACCTGCAAAAATGTCAGTAATCGTGGGATGAGACAATTTGTCCCAGTAATCACCGCTTAACTCACTATAACAGTGAGATGTGCGATAGTGAGGGCGTCTAAAGGGTACCACAGTTTTAAAAATCAATAATACATATATATAATTCTCATTTCCTTTCATCCATCACTTAAATCCTTCTGTCACATCCAAGTCCACTCAAATTCACCATCTTCATTTTCCACATATAACTCAAATCCCTCAGTCAAATCTATATTAACTAAATATCATCTCCCAGTCTCCAATCTAATGATGCTACCATAACTCTCACACTCACCTATAGATGCATTGTGCCATCCTGGGGCATTCAAGCATCTAATCTTCTCTATATGATTTGACACTGTGCCCCTCTCTATGATGAGGGGGCAAATTTCCCTCTCTGGCAATCTCCAGAGAGAGAACCCCGATTCTGTTTTCCATTACAGAATGGGAACGGTTGGGCTCTCCACTGCCAAACAACCGTAGGGGCGGTTGGGCTCTTCAATGCCAAACAACCGTAGGTCACTTCTCTCAATAAGTAGACCTATGAACCTCGATCCAATCAATCTAAAAAGGATCCTCAGTACAAATAACTGTCGATTGGCCAATCGACAGTTATCATCGCGCGATGGTACATCAATTTCAGTGTCATGCAATTCTCACCGAATCCTTGTCAATATCTCATTCACCATATTCATATCTCAATCACAAATTTCATTCAATTCCCTTCTTCCAACTATCTATCAATATTTCTCAACATAACTCTCTGCAACTCATCTCATAATCAATTCCTATCCTCGTAACCTCTCCTTACCACTATCAAAACACTATACTGCATACACGTTACATCATTCCATGATAATCACAACCAGACAGGATAATATATATAGTGTTTCAAATTTCTTTATATGAAAGTAATCGCGTTTGAAAGGCACCCGATAGCCTATTTTGTATAAAAATAAGTTTTCAAAGAATATATATATATAGAGGGTGAGAAAGGATTTTGAAAACCCCAACTAACATCACCCTCAATGTTATAGCGAGGTTAAGTGTGATTATCTGTCGCCCTTTAGCACTCTGTTGCTCTTCCTAATCTTTATTTGTAGATTTTTCCTTCCAAACACTTCTCTTGCTATATTCTCCTATTCCATATAACAAGTAATGTGAGCATCTGTTCTTATTCATGTTACTTAGCGTCACTCTCGATCCTAATTACTACCCAATCTCTTTTCTTTTATATATAATTCTAAGGAAAACATTTTTTTGAACCAAAGCCAAAGTCAATACCAAAAGCCAAGAGACAACAAACATACATTTCCATTAAAGCAAAATAGGAATTTAGCACAAATAATTTCACCAAGTACAATCCTAACCAATCAGCAACAAACAATATTCACAATAGTCAATGTATCAACCAGGCGATCAATATCATATTCAATGCAATGTTTCACAAGGAAAAGCATCCACATTATATTGTACTATATTTGGCCACATTAATAAGAAGGGTGGAAAATTCCTCTCATATATTCCAACTCGTCATCAATTCATACCTCAATCATGGCACCAGTTAAAACAAGCAACTCAAATTCTCATTTCATATTTACCATGGTTTCTCAATCATTCACAACCAATAACCAATCACCACTTTGGAATCACAAAGACACCTACTACAATTCTTTTCTCATATGATAATTTTAATTCTCAAGTTTGCCTAATCACATAGGGAATAGTTCATAACAAAAGAAAATAGAATTCTCAAGTCCTTAAACTCAAAGAAATTTAACATGCAACTTAGAACAAATATGGTTTTTCACATGAAGCCTTGAATCCTCCATTATCAACACCAAGACGCAAACTCAGCTGAAATAAGGAGAACATAATTTAGATTTCTCAAATCAAAAATCAGTTCAGCCATTAACGAAGAAATGGACTGCAACTTGTAAACTCCTTTTTCTCAAACCATAACAGTGAACAAAATAAAGAATCAAGTAATAAAGAACCAAGATTCTAGGGGAAATTGCAAATACTAATAAAACATGCATATAACAAGATTACCTACAAAATATAATTCATTATTTGTTCCCAATGCATTCAACCATTACGATAAAACAAATAGCTGTTTGGCTAATTATATTAGCATCCTAAAACATAAGTTTTTGTCACATACATGTATCCACACCAAGATCAGTCCCAAAACAAAACAAAGATTATTCCAATCCACTGCAAGAAAAACAATGACACGCAAGAACTTTACTTTAATCCCAAACTATGCAAAGTATGTTTCAAAATCAATCTTACCCTCTCTTTACTATAATTTCACTCAACCAGCAAGATCCAAATACCCAAGTAACAGCTCCCATGTTTATAGGAATCAAAATCAACCATTAAAAACTGAATTTGAAAGAAATAATCCAACTTCAACTTGTATAACCAAACACTAAAACATGTGTATCTTATAATTAAACAATTCAAACACATGTACCACAATGTGCTATTAACCAAGCAGAGGAGGCAATTTGAAAACATTTCATTTCCTAGAGTATGTTCAGCCATGACAAAGAGAGGGCTTAAGGAACCTTCAATCCACTCACAGTCAAATATCCAAATTACATGTCAACAACTCAGTGCAGTCAAAATTTTCTTATAAGCATTCTAGCAAACACCTTGAACACAATGTTACTAAACAATAATCATAGATCAAACAAAACCACTCTCAACATAAAACTTCATCCCTAAAACAGAGAAACACAATTACCAGACAGTGACCCAAATTAGGTTTTTGTGAAATCTTCATTCAACTTTAAATTGACACTCAAATTCATCTTTGAGATTCAAGAGCATAAGCTTAGACTTCCTATTATACGATTTTGAAATTCAAAAACCCCAACCTGAATTCAGATTGCTCGCTCAAATCTCACCCATAAATGGAAAAGGTATGATATAAATAAAAGGGAAACTCACCATAATTTGACTCAAATTGTTTGGCCGACCGCTGCTCTGGTACATCGTGAATCGCCGGAAAAATGGCCACCAAAGTGGCTGACCGAATAGGCAAGCAAAAAGGAAAAAGGAAAAATGAGAAATTGACATAGAAAAGAAGCACAACTCACGAAATACAAGTCAAGACCGAAGTTTATCCTTACCTCGCCGCCGTACGTCGTCGAACTCGCCGGAAAACCGAAGGAGAAACAGATGAGAGAAGACGCGAGGGAGTGAGATAGGATGTGGGTTTCAGTGAGGAAGAAGAAAGAAGGTGAGGATACTTACCCAAACCACGGCTCAACCGCCGTGTGCTTCTACCCTCGCCGCTCGCCGCCGTCGCTCGTGGCCAGAGGAAGAAAAACAGAGAAGTGTGAGGGATGAAAGAAGAGAACGAAGATGATGTTTGGGAAGGGGAACCACACCACTGCTCCGCCGTCGGAGCTCGCCGTCGTCCCTGCCGTTCCCAGCGGCGGATGAAAGAGTGAAGAAGAAGAGAAATCGAAGGGTGGGGGAGGAGAGGGAGCTCGCGAGAGAGAGAGAAAATGAAATGGAAGAAGGTGATGATGTGTTTATTTATAATTTAGGGAAAAATTACAATTAACTACCCTAAGGTTTAATCGTAATTATATTTCTAGCCCAGAAGTTTGTATATATTACTTTTACTCTCTCTTTCTATCATACTATTTTCTAGGTTTCAAAAATATTTGTTCATAAAAGTTTATAGCTCCAATTAATTCATTTTACTATACTTATTTAAATCCCAAACTAACTGAGATTTAATATTCATAAATTGCCAAAAATATCATAAAGTCCTCCCTAAAACTTTAATTTTCCTAATTAACACCAATTAATTTCATATCATTCTATATTTAAAAATTTGGGATGTTACAATGAGCTGATTCATATAGGTTTTCTATTGGACGATTATTAAGCATCAAGTTTCTTCTTTATATCTGAGATTTCTAAGGGCTGCATTACAATGGAGTATATCATGTAATTCAATCTCTTCTGATAAGTCCTTTCAATAATCTCCTCTGCTTCAAAGATTACTATTCATCACCCGTTGTTATCTCAATGAGATATTGTCGGCATTGACATATCTACCATGTTTCACCTCTTCAAAAATTTTAGAGTAACCTTTATTTTGCCCATCAATTAATCACTTTGAACCACTAGGAACCCTAAACTAACAACACGGGCACAATTTTACCCTTGAAGTAACCAAAATGGTTCAATTTTACACTCTAACAAATATAATATTGACATGTGGAATGTAATGTTGACACGTGAACGACACATGTCAACAATACATTTGTCAGATCAGAGGGTAAAATTGAACCACTTTGATTACTTTAAAGGTAAAATTGTACCCGGTGTTAGTTTAGGGTGCCCAATAGTTCAGGGTGATTAATTGAAGGGTAAAATATGGTCATTATCCAAAATTTTAGTATTATCTTCTCTTTCAAGACTCTCATTTAGAGTACTTTTCTCAATGTATATTTTTCATTTCACTATTGTTATTTTGTGAATTTCGTTTCATTGATCGATAACTGACCTTAATAAAAAAAATGTTCATTGTTTAAAATAAAATTTATATTTAACAGATTTTTATTTTTAGGATATCTGTAACTAGATTGTTATACATACTTATATGCTAAAAAGACACTCATTTAACTTATAAATTACATTATATTAACAAAGATATTCATATTTGCTGCATGATCCGACCCAACATTCTTAGATCACAAGTGATGTTCTCATTCACTAACACTATATATAACCGAAGGAAAAAGAGGAATTTCTATGAATGAAAAACCTATAAATCCACGATCTAGAATTGTCGAGAAGCACACGTGAAAAAGTGATCATGGGATTGAAATTAAACTTGGCAGTTAATGGACAAAAAAACGTTATAAGTATCTTGTCTGTATCTGTTTAATTAAAATATACAAGAGGAGGATATTTTTTTCTTGGAGGGGAGGGGGCTTGAGCCGTTCAAATTTGAAAAATTGAGCCAAATTGATAATATTTAACTTTATTTAATTACGAGAATGAATGAATGAAGAATGAAAATAATCGTAATTTATTTGTGGATGGATGATAAACGAGAGAGTCTTGCTCTTGAGCATTGGGTATCTTGGAGGGTGGGTCCCCCAAATTGGTCGGTTGTCTTCTTCACTGAAGTGACTCAATGACTTGTACCTCCTCCATTACAATTCACAAACTATCTCCCTCGCTCTACAATAATGCCCAAGCACATTTTTATTTCAGATATAAATAAAAGTCACATTAGGCTTAGTGCCAAAATTCCTTCACATGCCTTTACCTAATCTTATCACAAGATATATGCGGTCTAGAAAATAAATAATGAGTTATAATTCTAAATATAATAATTAGTTGAAAAGCTTTGTTGTGATTTTAGATGTAAATTCATCAACATTGTTATATTGATTACGCATTTTTTTTAAAAGAATAGTTTCTATCAAAGGAGCTGTTTCCAGTGTTAATAATAAGAATTTTAATTTGGGTAAAAAATTATTAGAATGAATATTTCAATGAAGCCGAGACATATTTTCTATAAATAACTGAGTTAAATAAATTATTCAATGATTAAATAAGTTATTTAGCTCATATATTTTGATTCATTAATATTATTATTTGATTTTTAAATGCATATAAGTTATTTAAAAGGTTTATTTTACTCCTATGTGTAAAATAAAACCCTATGTCTGTATCAAAAAAAAATAAAACCCTATGTACTTTATGTTTTGAATTTATACATTTTTTGAAAATAATGCTATTCATCCTACATATCTAAGAGAGATTTTCATTGTTGGGAGTTTTCTCAAATGTAAATTATAACAAAAAGATATTGTCACAAATATTTTAATATATGTAAATTAATCTCAAAACCCTAATATTCCCTATACAAGAGAGAATGTGATGACTCCCCATATTTAGTTAATTTTTAGAAATATTTTATTGTATTTGAGGAGTCATTAATTAAATAATTAAGAGATTTTGATGTATATTGGAAATATATTAATTTGAAATATTATTTGGGAATTGAAATAGGAAACTTGAAATAATAAAAGAAAATATTTTTAAGTGAAGTTTCTTATTAATGAGATTATATGATTGAACTATGGTGATTATTTCCTCTTTCCTTTCTTGCTTTTATAATAGGACAATGCAGATTTGGAAACAAAAGAAAAAGGAAAGAATGAGTCTTGGGCTTGGGCTAGATCTTTGGTAACCTAATTGACTAAGGAGATCAGTCATTATAAAAAGGAAAGAAGGAGCTTGTGAAGAGGAGGCTGGAAATAATTCTTTCAATTCCTAAAGCCTATACATATTCACGCCAAAAAGAAATAAAAGAAAGCGAGCTGCACTTTTGGAGATTACACTCATGCATAGTGGGCTAAGGCTTTTCAAATTTGATTATATACATCAACCGCACAAAAGAAGAAAGGGAGCTGGCAAGGTTTTAGAGTCTTTGAGGAGCTGATTCTTGTATTCAAAGACAACATCACTCACGCACAAAGGGAAGGAAGCATCATTGCTCTTCAATCTTGTTTAGTTCTTGATTCTTGGAATTTTAGTACATGTCTTTGGGTTTTAAAACAATTGTCATGTTGATCCACATTATGTGTAGCTAGTTCTCTTTTACAACTTAGAGTACTATGAACTTACTTGTGACTTAGATATTTTATTTCCCACTATTTAATTATGTTTAATTTTAATTAGTTTATTTAATCTTGATATTATTGATTAATTTGTTTAGTGCTTGATCACCATTAGACATGTTGAGGGAATTTAGAATTGAACTTGGAAGAAGGAATTTTAAATAGACCATGAGATTAAATTGTGTAGGATTGGATTTTTAATCTTATTTGCGACTAGGATAGGAATATACCTAGAAGCCCTACATAGTCACATTAGAGCGGTACCGAGATAAATTAGGCCTAGTAAATTATAGTAAGACATTACATAATTAAGCCAGACAAGAATGTAAGTGGACCGGAAGACATTAATAGACACTAGTACTCTAGATTAGCTAGTTGGATTAATTCATAATTAATTTAGTGGGAATAAAATCTAAGAAGCAGATAAGGGATTAGTGGCTCTAGGTTGTTCTTTTGACTCGTGAATTTCATCTGTGTGAATATTTTGTTTTATTTTATTTTCTTAGATGTTAGGTAATTAAAATCAATTTTTTATATTTACTCAACTTGAACGAAAATAGGAGATCTAATGCCTAGTTATTAATTGTCTGAATTTTTGTGGGATCGACCTTGATTTACCACTTTACTAATATACGATCCGTACACTTGTGAGGTTTTTTTATCAAAATTTTGGTAGCATCAGAATGCTATATATACATATTGAAAAGTGAGATTAATCAAAATTGAAGGAGGTACAAACCCATTTTTCAATTTTATGCATATATGGAAACCCATAGTATGTAGAATTTCAGTTTTCAAATATTTATTAAATTAGATGACTTTGCCTTATTTGTAAGGATGTGATTATAATGCGTGAGGTTATCACACAAAAGCTAAGGCTCCATTATATTCTCTTGATATTCTCGTGGGTTTTCATTTGTTTTAGTGTATGCAAATGAAAAGGCAAATGAAATATGTACAATTCTATATGGAAAGTAACCACAAGAAAAATAAAAAATGCTATAATTTCAATAGTCTGTTCATTATAAATTACAGATTAATAAATATGGCCTCAATAAAAAATTTCATGATTAGAATAGTGTGTTCATTAGAAATTATAGACACATAAATCTGCCTCAGTATAAAACTTGGAATTAAGATATTACCTACTAAAAGTCCAAAGTAGGGTCAAAGTTATTTTCTAAAATTAAAGATTGAAGTATGATGATTCATGATATTATTTACATCTTTATATACGTTTTCTGAATGATTATATATTACAAAATATTAGCATAAATATAATAATTTTTCTTTAACTAAAAAGAATAATAAGATTGAAATAAAAGCTTTCAAAATTTACTTTTTAAATAACTTGTTGGGAAAAATATTCCCAAATAAAATTTCATTGAAAATTTTAAAGTTATCTTCAAATACATTTTCCTCATAGTTCAAAATACACCAATAATGAAAAAAAATTGTAAATAATGCATTTTAATTAATGACTTAATGAGACTTAGACAAGACGGTGTCCTCTTTTCAATTAAAAGTGATGGGTAAAAAGCCACAACATAATATAATAATATCTCAAGCACTATTACAATTTTTGAATCTTCAAAGTTCCCCGACTTGGATCCTCTTATATGTGGTTTCAATCCTTTTCCAATAAAACTTTAGTGACATGAGCGGAGGGGAGGGGAGGGCAAATAGGTGAAGGAAAAATTTTAGTGACATGAATTTATAAAAATTTGAGAAGTGGGTTAGGTCGGAAATTCTAGATTAATATATATAAATTTTATATTTAACATTTTATCTTTATTAAAATATCACAATCTCACTTCTTCAATATTTAAAAATTCATCTTACAAAAAATTTTCTTCCGGTCTCTTCCGTCCAAATCCCTCGTATCAAACAGACCCTTAAGGATTCTTTTAATTTTATTATTAACGTTTACTTAATATTAATAAAATTTTTAATTCTTATAGGTGAAATGGTCCATTTTTTAAATTTTATATGATTTTTCAAATATTTGATGCTCTAACTTGAAAAAGTACAAAGTTTAAACAATAAATTTTTGAAAAGTCACATAAAATTGAAAATTGAGCTATTTTTTTTACCTATATATAAGATATGTCATTAATTTTATTTTTAATCAAATGATGAATTCAAACACAAAAAATTTGACCCCAAAACTGTAAAATTTCAACGTAGATTATGGAAGAGGATCGTGACCATTGAGGAAAAAATACAACTCCATGACTATGCATGTATGATGTCATTATGAGCCCAACCATATTGGGCAAGTATCAACGTAGTTTAAGTAGAAAATATAATTTTTATTTTGAAAAATTAGCAAAGATTTGAAACCAAGATCACGATGCTCAAGTACACACAACTGACATTGAATGCTGGACGGATCATTAAAAATCGACCAAGTATTTTGTGGCATTTATGTATATGCAAAAGGTGGATCTCTTGTGCATGTGTCCGTACTTGTAAAACAAAATTCACAATGTATTTTTAATAATTATAATTTTCTCATGATAAGGACAATTGATGATCACTTGAAAATATGCGAATTAGTTAGAAGAAGGGGGGAGCTGAAATTAATGTGTCATGTAAAAAGTGAGGGAGAGAACGTGTGTGTGTGTGTGTTAAAGATTCTAAAACAATTGTCACCTCAGTACTTCCTCCGCTCCATTTTCTAATCAATTTTCTTAACAATTTTTTTGGTTCAAAATATAGGTCCCGTTTTGGCAACACCGATATCACATTGAAGTTTTTCTTTAATTTCCCTAGATCCATATTTTTTAAATCCAAGCACACAAAACCTAGTTTTTCTTTTGTATGGAGAAAGTTAAAAGTCTCCTCAGAAAAGTCAAATTGACATCAATACTAATCAATTATTATTGTACTCACTTCCTTATTCCTACATATAAGATTTAATTGACTTTTAGTTTGAGAAATCAATGAAGCGAAATGAATCAATAAATGTATTTTACATAATCTTGAATCATATGTTAGCTAATAAGTCAAATACATTAAGAAAATCAAATTTAACTATCAATTGAACTTTTTTAAAATTATTCAAAAAAGTCAACTAATTCTAATAACTAGTAAGTAGTAACACATTGGAGCATGATAGTGCTAATACAAAAAAGTGGATTCACACTAGTTGCCAAGGCATGAGATATATTAGTTTGAAAGGGATACAAATCTAATAATCTACATGGAAATGTCATATTTGGTGTGATTGATTGCATTTTTGCGAGTTAGATTACACCAGTTTTAGGCTTCCTATCTTCTAATGCCGATGGATTAACAACCAAAGTCCATAGCGACCGGCATTTAAATGAATTTGGATTTGAATTAGTTGATCTTTCTAAAGTTGGATATAAGGATAGTCATTACATTATAATGTCTAAGGCAGCACATATATTTTACGTTGCAAATCTTTATAACAAGAATTGATCAACGGTACCAATAAGTGTTGGGTGTATAGTGGTAAGGTAATTGACATACACCCAGGCGAATGTGAGTTTGAACCCTTGGAGAAGTATTTGTTGAAATGGGTTTTCCCACCTTTGATGCAAAGCACCTTATATGGATGTGTCTACAAATATAATCTCACCCCAGATTAATCGGTTGTCGCGGGTCACCTGCCCACACGCTCACCCCCAGTTTGTACATTACCTTATAGCACTGATAATCCTACACAATTTGATAAAGACAACCAACTAAGGACATGAAACCCGATCCGCTTTTACATCTCCATACCTCCACTTTATGATATGAGTTCTTTGCATATACCATCCAATATCACATACACTCGAGTTCTGATTCCCCTTGTCTCTTAAAAGACTGGCAACATATCCTCCTGCATACTGTTTATAGGATTTCCTTTTTAATAAAAATTCAGTACTTTATTTAGTCCTTAATATAATATCAAGTTAACTTTTTTTCGTACATATGGATCAAGAAAGCCAACTATATCACTTAACTACATAATATATGTCATATAATAGTAAGATTGTATTTTAGAGTATAAATAAGATGAATTAGTTTTGAGAAAAATTGTTCATTATAAAACTTTAAAGTGACATATTTAGCATTCTTATTCTCTAAATAAACTCAATTCAATCTTATATTTAGGAGTGAAGAAGTACTTCTTTTAATTCTAGAGGTAGCACACTTCATTTTCTTTTAACTTTTGTATATATTGTTTTCTTTTAACTTTGTATATATTATTTTTTTAAACTATATATAGAGTACTTATTGATTTTCTTTGTCTAGAGTACTTATGGGATTCACACAATTGGTATGAGTTTTATTAAAACCAACATATAATCTTTAATAATGGACTTAACTAATCTTTAAATCTAAATTAATTAATTAATTATCAGGTTTATGTAGGATTGGAGGGACCCGTTTCAAACTATACCCATAATTTGATGTTAAAAAATAGTTCTGAAAATACAAAATTTTTTGTACTTTACTGATATTTATTTAAACGTAACATTGATTTGGAAAATTAAAGTTTTTTTATTCTTAATTAATTACATATAAATTCCTTACTTAATCTCAAAATTTCAACGACAACAACAATTTTTATTATTAAACAGACAGTACGTGCCGATGGTAAATGAGAGCTGAGTAAAAGATTGGACACGCACTACCTATACTGTCCTCTCCACGTACATACATATGCATTTACCGCGGTACTCGAGTACGTCACTTATTGGTGCATATGGAATGGATGTAAGTAAGTCAATTACTCAAAAAACACAAGGTTCATGGGCTTATTCGGGATGCTCATTTGTGGGACATTCAAATTATTGAAAATACATACTAATTTAAGGTTGATGCATAATTTAGATTACATATCTTCTATCCTAAAATTGTGAGTTACTTAATTATGATATAACAATAATGAAAACAATCATTAATTATTTTACTCCTTTCAGATAATCGCCCTCTATTCAATTAGTTCAAATTAAACGTGATGTGTGGATAATTAACTGTTGAATGTGAATCAATCCTTCCCTAATCCTAAATAATAGTCGCCGTATCGATTTGAGGTGACAAATATCTAAATGAATTGCCAACCACCTCAACAACAGCCACTAAGGTTTCGCATTAGTGGCTTTCTTCATAAATTTCAACATTCACAAATCACAATAATTCATAAGCATTTATATGTTAAAATAACCTACACACATACATATAGATATACACATGGGATATAATTTATTTAAGCACTATAATTTCTATATCCGTGACTATTTTATTTTCTCCAGTAGGTATTTCATTATATAATATTTGTTTTTTCATTATATTATTGTATTGCTCCACTCTTTCTCATTCAATAACCTCTAATCTTTCTCCATTATAATTAATAACCCTCTAGTGCAACATAAGTTGCAGGAACTTTTTTTTTTTTAAAAAAACAATTTTACTATTTATATGGTGCGACATCACATGATTATTTATTATTATAAATATTCTGTTTATATGTCGCAGTTCTCCAAAACCAACATTTTCTTTGTTTTGCACTTTTTTTTGCTTAGAGCCTTCGGTGTCCGGCCCCCTTCAGAGAACCGACTAATCTGAAGTCGCCGCCGAGATTCCCCATTTGAGGGTGACGACTTCCCTAGGGTTTGAACCCATGACCTGGTGGGTATATACTCGATGTCTTACCTTCCCCTTTCTTACCAGCTGGACTACGCCCCTTGAGCTCTTTGTTTTGCACTTTTATTTCACATTTGGTTAAAGCACAACATATGCCTCATGTCGCGCTTAAGCCCGCGACTACAGGATTTTTTCACGCATGACTAGCAATATTTTTCTTGAAGTGGGAAGTTGACAAAACATGATGAACGATCCAAATCTCAACTTAGAAAACTAGTACGATTATTGATAGTTTTATTTTTGTCTGAAAATTGAGTCACATCCTTATGTTTGTTGTCCAAAGTTCAAGGAAGGTGACAATTAAAAGCCTAAAAGAGAGTTCAAAGAAAAATTAAAATTAAAGTTGATTTTTCTTTATCGATGGTATACATGGTCAATTATTGTACTCCCTCCTATCTTAATTATTAAAAAAAAGTTGACTTTTCTAACAAGATAAAGTTTATAAAAATATGTTACTTTATTTTTTTTATATTTATCTTTAATTCCTTAAAACTAGTTATTTTACTCATTAACTAATCTATGATCTAGTTACACATAGCACATAATATAATATAGTGATATAATTTGTTTCTTTAACCTCCCAAAAAAGTCAATTTGTTCTTATAATTAAAACAAGAAGGAGTATATATACTAATGAATTTTGCTTTCTGAAACTCGGTTTTGCACTGATTAATTGAAATTAATTTGTTTGAAACAGAGAAGAAGAATTTGGTGACATCGTTGTTGTGAAAAAAGAAATCGATTGAAACAAAAGATGAAGAGATTGGGAAAGTTCACCTAAAACTCCACAATGATAAAAATAAAATAAAATCATTCTTCTTTTTATTTGACAATATATAAACTAATTCTATCATATATAATTAACTTGCCTCGTTATTTTGGTGGCCAAGTTTGCTTCGCAAGAATTAAAGTAAAGATAGAAAAAACATTTCCTACTTATTTCGTAAAAGGCAACAAATTAGGAAAGACAGACGAATAGTTTTTTCTTAGGGTGAGGGAGGACAAATTTATAAAATATCATGGATTACATAGTATTAGAAAAATGGAGTCATAATTGACGGGAAAAAGAAAGAACGTGGTAATTAAATTTTATGGATATTCCCCTTAATTAACGAGTTCTTGTTCAAACATCACAACAACAACGGTCAATGTAGAACTTGTATAATTGCACTATACTCGCTCTATCTCTATATATAAAGTCACTTTTGAAATTCAATTTATATCTAGTTATAAGGTCACTCTCTAATTGTCCTCTATTTTCTCTCAAATTAACCCTACTAATACCTAGTGGGATAAAGGTATATATGGTAAAGGTGGATTTGTAATATCATGTGATAATAATAACTAATTTAACTAACATATTTAATCTAATCAAATTAGGTGATGTGAGCTTATATTTAAAGATGGAGGTAGTATTGTCCAACATGCACAAACAATGAGATTTAATTTGGCGCAACAAGAAATAATGCTGCTATCTTGTAATTTAGAGGTCGCAAATTCAAATTTTAAAAACAACTTTTTAATTATGGTGAGTTAAGGTTCTGTATATGCATGTCCCTCTCATAATCCATGTATCAACAGTCTTGTGCATTTCATCACGCCCTTATTAATCACTTCATGACAAAATTACAAGAGTAACTCGTACATTCTGTTTTTCAAAAAGTGAGATTTGAACTGGTATGATCTTGAATAGGTGCCTAAGCAAAAATGAACAAACATGCTTTTGATTATTCTAAAGACATGTTTACAATTCAAGGGCAAACAATAATATAATATCAATAATTGTACTCCACAGAAGGAGAAGGAAGGAGGGGGGAGGTAGAGGGACGTACACACACACACTAAATAATAATGATATATACTATCTATTATATAATGTAATTAGTAAAGATTATACGAGAAGAAAAAATGAATAGAAAGCAACTAATATGGCCCATATGATGTCTACTCAGTGTTAGCCCAATGACGTCGTGATCTCCATCTTCCTCCACTCTCTCTTTCATCTTCTCTTCTTCTTCCTATTCCTTTCACCTTTCACCCTCTCTATCATCTCCTTCACCTTTATCACACAAAACAAAACAAACGCTTCTTGATCTTCTTATCATTTCTTCATTACTCTCAAGAAGAAGAACAACAAACACAAAACATGTCTAGTAGTGGGAATGGTATGGATTTAACAACAGAAGGATCGTCTTCTTCCTCAAGCCCTACACTTAGCCGCTATGAGTCCCAAAAGAGAAGGGATTGGAACACATTTGGGCAGTACCTGAAGAACCAAAGGCCTCCTGTGCCTTTATCTCAGTGCAATTGCAACCATGTGTTGGATTTCCTTCGCTATCTTGACCAGTTTGGGAAGACTAAGGTTCATCTCCAAGGTTGCATGTTCTATGGCCAACCGGAGCCTCCAGCGCCGTGCACGTGCCCTCTCCGGCAAGCGTGGGGTAGCCTTGATGCTCTCATTGGAAGGCTGAGGGCTGCTTATGAGGAAAATGGTGGTACCCCTGAGACTAACCCTTTTGCTAGTGGCTCCATAAGGGTGTACCTTAGAGAGGTGAGGGAGTGTCAGGCTAAGGCTAGAGGGATTCCTTACAAGAAGAAGAAGAAGGCCACTACTACTACAAATCAAAGAATGGGAGGAAATGATGAGTCCACTTCATCTTCTAATACTATGCACTTCTCTTGATTCAATTCATCCATTCCCTTTCATGATTTAGCTTCCTCAAGTGATTATGGTAATTAACTATTTGTGTTTTTTCTTACCTCCTTTCATCTTTCTTCATTTACTTCTTCTCATCAAGTTATATATGCTCTTTTCTTCATTCAGTTGTTGATCTCCATATCAATTCAGTCACTGAAAACATTTTAATTAACTTAGCTTGTAGTAGTTATCTGAGAACTAAATTGTTGAGAGAACTTGAATCTTTCAATAATTTAATGTTTGTTATGGATGATTAAGTGTGTCTGTGTGTGATCACATCGAGTTCCATTGTTTGTTTCATAACGGATTTATTAAATTTAGATTATACTTTTGGCTTTATTAATTAATAATAAGATGTATATATATCTAGCTAGATCACAAGTGATAAAATTGACGTTAGTGACAATTTAAAAATTTGACTTGATTATATGGAAAGTGTGTTATGCATTGGTACTCACAAAAGAAGAACGAGAAAGTATGTATGTATATATATGGCTGATGATACTAAGAAAAACAAAAATTCCACTTGTGCTTACTTTGTGACTGTTAAGCTGATTGTTGTCTGAATGAAAGCATAATTAAGATGTAATTAGCACAAATAGATAGGAAAGCTACTAATTGTGCGAAAAAGCACTGGTTTGTGGCAATATATGAATTAAATATTTGTCATTGAACACTTTCTCCTAATTTGACCTTTCTGAGATTCTACAGATTTTGTGTCCCATGTATAATTAAGTGGCATGTGTTACACTTTCTTAATTAATCAAGTGACTCAGCATCAAAATAAACAAATCATTTAAAGCACTTGATTAATTAAGGTTTTGAGGGTTCCTTATAAATCATGTTATCAAGTAGAAAATTGTAAAAAATGCATGCTTTTTGTGAGGGGTTTTTCAAAGTCACAATTTTATACTAACAAAGTCATGATTGAATGGGAATCTTTCAGATGGATCTTGAAGGAAAACCTGAGATGATTGTATGTGCTAATCAAATATTAAATCCTATGCTAATTAAATTAATATAATAAACCCCTTAATTAACTATTTTCACACTCTCACATCTTAATAGCTATCATGTCCCACTTATTGCAATCTTTCCTGTATTATATGTAATATGTGTTTCTTTTTCTGCACTGTATATATACACTGTGTACTTCTATATATATATTTCGCCCCTTGTACCTTCAATTAGATTTTGCGTGTCGTCTAACATTTGATTCTGTGGGACATATTAGTTTTTATTCTCTTTCATGAAAGTGCCATTTATTTTCAAGGGGTGTAATTACAATAATAACAAGTACAATATAATTAATCAATTTGAAATTTGCGAGGAAACTGTATTGTTTGGTAATTAGGCAAATGCTTGAGCCTTGTGCTTCCCATCATCTCACATGATCTTGTCGGCTTTATATGAAACTTCAAGTCTTCAAATACTAGTTGGAATATATTAAGTTAAGTTTTCTATAGTTTTAATAATATTAAATCAAAGACTTGTATGGGTTATTGAGCTATATGGACAACACTTTTGTAGTGTTAAAAAGCTTGACATAATAATAATGTGAATACAAAAACCATGTGTGGGTTTATAGGTAATATCAAGGGAATATTACACCAGTATTGTCAGGTAGCTGAGAGAGGCCCCTAATTAGGGTTTATGCTTTGTTTGTATTCACGAACCAAAGTACATTACACACACACGCACTACTTTTTACTCGGTAGTTTTTATGCTGGGAATCTAAAAATAGTTTAAAGTATGTCACATTCTCTTCTGCTCCTTTATCTCCACAATGCTCTATTAGTCTTTCATTTTGAGTTTAAACATGCTCTCTCTCTCTCTCTCTCTCTTTATATATATATATATATATATATATATATATATATATATATATAGTCTTCTTGTTTTGGCCCATTCGTTTACACTTTTTTATATTAAAACTTGAAGTAGCGCCAAATGTTTAGTTTGGAGGAAGATGTTTTTGTTTTTACTTATGATGCTGGGTGAAGGAATTTCTTAGATGTTGATAGTTTTTTGGAACTTAATAATTAATGTACTCTTGAAGGGTTAAATTCCCAGCTCTCTGTTTGGTCTTTAACATGTCTTCGTTTTATTACAAAAATAACTTGAAGTAAAAGGTTTATTCACTCTAGAAGAACTATTCAATATGGGGAAAAAGGAGGCCTTAGAATGTCGGTAGAGAAAGGTAGCCAGTCATCATTAAATATCGCCCATGACCAGCCATCATTGATGTGTAGCAATATTAATTGGATTTGGATTCTGTAGGAGATGATAAGAATTAAATACAACTAATTGGACGGATGAGTAGGATAAAAATTAAATGAAAGGATTTAGATATAAATTACAGATAATAGATGGATAATTAGGTAATCCGGCGTCTATCAGTAACAGAGTTGTCACCTCTCCTAATGAGCACATTGAACACACATTCGTATCCTTACAGGATGAGTCCACTTACCATCTCAACCAACTAATCATCGGTATACATAACCTATTTGAAGAGTTGGCTTTGATCTGTGGACATATTTCAATTTGTTTACTATATTATATTATCCCTATTAACTTTCATTCAACGTTAAATCAAGGAAATTAAAATAGGGAGGGAATTGGAGAAGATTGGGAGTGATTTAGAAAAAAAAAAGTTGCATTAACTAACAACCATTATCTCTAATCAAATCAAATCAAATCAAATTATATATGTATGTATGTATGTATGTATGTATGTGTGTGTGTGTGTGTGTGTGTGTGTGTATGTATGTATGTATGTATGTATGTATGTATGTATGTATGTATGTATGTATATAATATTTGGAGATTATTAAGCTTGAAGTTATGTATATTCTTCGCCCTTCAGTTTGATTTTGGAGTGAACAAGAATCTTTTATGCGTGCTAGCTAGTTCTAAAAAGGTGCTGATGAGCCCCCATGTTCATTCATAGGATATGGATTTTCACTTTGTAAGAAAAAGGTATGTACACACACAGTTTGCTATATTAAAAGAGTAAATCAAACGATAATAAATAGATATGAACATGCTTTTGACAAAGTGTATCAATCTATCGAAAATCAGCTTGATATACCTAGTTACTAGTTATATATGCCTTACACAGTCTTCATTCGGAAATACATTCAAACTTTGACAAAAACCATTTGCAACAATATAATTCATGTGAACATGAGTCACATGTTGTTTTGTTAGATATGAAAAAAAGTATGTTGTTTTGTTGCTCAGTTGAAGTCCATTTTAAAGTGCTGCTTAGTACAATGGTTCTTTTGAGATTTTCCTAGAATTACTCCACCCATCAGGAATATTATATGCCTATATCATTCCCTTGTTAATTATACTCTTTCATCAAGAGCTAGCAGTAAAGAAATCCATTCCTAGTTTGCTAGACTCAACTAAACATATGATTGTCTGATTAATGCTAATTGGTCTATTTCAGAGAGAGATGATCAGTTAATGGTTGTTATTACTATTGTGACAGGATGAAGTGGTAGATGTATCCATCAGATTATAATGAAAGTGGGATGATGAGAACTTGTTTAGCCTTTTGGTTGCAAGGTGAAAAATTAAATGTATTGGGAAGCTGAGTTTATGAGATTTGTCTAAATATTTCACATCTGGATTGGTCATGCCACGTACGTACGCTTGAAAATTTATGTGTTATTAGTTGGGAATTTGTAAGCTGCTCTTGCAGAATCAAACTCTCTCATTACTATATATCATCTTTAATTTTATCACTTATATACGTTCCTTCTTCTTGAGTGCTCATCGAATTTCTTGTAATAATCCATCACCCCCCATCATCTTCACATACATATATATATATAATTCCATCTTTTTGCGTCTCTCTCTCTCAGTACACACACACACACACTTATGATATGTTAGCACTATATAATATATATGTATATGTACTTTTCATATATCTGTTCTGCTTGTTGTCCTTATGGTAAGAAAACTCAGAAAAGACAGACCCTTGGCAGGTGACTTTTGTGACAGCAGTTATTTAAGACAAGAGACAATTTTCCGAGGTTTGTGGCTATATACACGTTTGAGCAATCAAAGCATCAGAAAATAGAGTTTTCTGTTGATTGGAAAAATTAAAGTAGTAGATCAAATATTAAACTTGATATATATATTTCCTTGAATATTATATTAGTATGATCATATATGAATAAGAACTCATATTCTAGCTAGCCAGGACCCCCCAGGCATCTTTAAGATTTTAAACACCAAAATCATATAGGATTGAGACCTTAATTACATGCTCCAAAACCAGAAATATGTTCTGTTGGAAAACAGATTGAGTAAGGATATATACTGTTCTTTAGTCTTGCAGAGTTTCAATTCAATATTTTGTTAAAATATTATCTTCTCCAATATACTCGATCTCATATAAACAAAAATACAAATTGTGTATACCATATTTTCACAAATGGCGTCATAAAATCAGTTTACATAGTCTGGTGATGATTTCGTCACTTCTCTCAGAGCTTTGTATTTCTTTTGTTTTTATATCAAAATTTTTAGGAAAGAGTTTTGATTCATCTATGATCCAGATCCTATAATTTATGATGTTTTAGAGTCTATCTTGTGGGCTCTAGAGCATAAAAGACAATTTTTTTATTTATGTCCATGTAGGTAGATTTCGCCTAACTTCACTTAACTTAGCTGTGGAGATAAAGATTTTGTATTTCTTCAGGTATGTTCTGAAGAAAAAAACTACTCTTTCTTTCTTGTTCTTTAGAGATATATAACTAATTTGTAAATATTAAAAAAATTGTATGAGTTTATTTTTCAAAAGATATTCAACTTAATCATTTAATTATAAACTACCACTTCCTTAAAAATATCCATAACGAATTAAGAAAAGAATAAAATTTTGATTTGAAGAACAATATGCAGATTGAAGTCTTATAATAATGACAATTTGCCCTGTATATTAAGGGGGAGTAATTAGATACATGCAGTTAACTATATCCACAAAAAATTAACTATATTTTTTGCAAATATTTATGTATTCTGATTCTAACTAAATTCTCAAAATCCTGTCCTTTGAAGGCATGCAGGCCAAATGATATATGGATGGGAAAAAAACTAATATATGAACCATTAAAAGTTCATATCCTCCCAACTTTAACCCCCCCCCCCCCAAAAAAAAAAACCCTAAACAAAAAACTTAACTGATTTTCTTTCTTTCTTTCTTTCTTCTCCCTTAACGAAGAAGCTACGTTTTTTCATATGATAACTATCAACTTGACTAAACCTAAACTTATCTATCTGACAAACCGATCGACTTCCAGATTTACAACATTACCTGAATTGAGCCAAAATATATAGTTATGAGAGATTATAAATAAGGGTTGATGAATCAATGTGTGATTATTTTTAGCAGTATTATTAGATATTCCTATTTAAATTCATGACTATATATAATTTGTCAAGTTAATTGAAGAGGCTCTTGTTCTTTCCCTGATGAAAATTGCTACAAATTCTAAGTAAACGATATTGTTAGTCGTTTGTCAAACCCGTTCTCTTCTACAAAATTTTAAAATATCATTTTGCGTGCGTGACAAACATGCACATATATATTGTAAGTAAAATAATAGGAGGACTATAAAGTCAAATATCACGTAAATTAACTTTCTTTAATCATCTCAACAAATAAAACAAGCCTTATTAGAATAATGAATTAACCCACTTGAAGAGTAAAAGGAGATCTGAGTATCCTCTTATCTCTTTTATATGAAGATCAATATCCATTTACGTCCACTGTTAATCAATGGACTAATAAGACCCTCTATATAGAATTTCAGGGTCAACTATTAACTAACCTTGTAATTAACACAAATCATATTTTTTGGTCAAAATTAACACCAATCATAATTACTAACCCATCCTTGTAATATTACATACATACATACATACATTCAATGATATTGAAATTTATAATTAATATTATAATGAAATGTTAATGGAGCTTTTCTAATTTATCCACCGGTTTCCGACATTACCAACAACCAACTAATTCAATCCACAGAAATGTGGGACCGCAAAAGAAGGTTTCACTATCTCCAAATAATTATCTTGTTTGCATATTGAATGGCTTAAACTCGAGACCATTGGATATAAAACAACTTATAACCAGTTGATCTAAGTGCTTGATGTTTAAAATAGTTTTTTGTAACTAATGTACGTTAAGAACTTTAATGAAGATTATTATTGTTAATATATATAACAATGAAGTGAATTGAAACTGAGAATTAGCAAATCAACCCTCCCTAGCTAGGTGTTATAAAGAAAATATAAAGCTTACACTAGCTATGTTTGGACCCTTTCCCATTCAAAAAATATGTTTTATATTATCTTACAACGTACCACAACATCATTGTTATCTAAGCAAATACGATTTAAGTTGATTGTTATGATTTAGATTGACTGTTAGAAGCCCGCGAAGTGGGGATAAATCATAAAAGCTACATTTTTGCTTTGGACATTAGCCCAAATGTTTATCGGTTCATCTGGGCTGACAACTAAGGCCCACTCATTTCTTTTTTAACCATTCAGTCCAAAAATTCTTTTAAGACCCAAGGAACTAATTGTTCAATTTATTAGACCGAAACTTCATAAATCTACACGGATACAAAACCAACAAATTGCATCACCAACATTAAAAATTTGATTCAACTTGAAGGAACAAGAGTGTTAACCCATAATAAATTTATTTGTGCGAATAAAATAATATATCATTTTAATAAATAAAGGGGAAAATTACGGTCTTGATGAAAGATATAATCACTAGCAAATCTCAATAATAATAAGTGAAAAATATTAACATGTTCTCATGGCGGTTGATTTTTCAATCTTTAAGAGATCTAACAGTAATTTGTTAGACTGGTCAAATAAAACTGATGCGATTCCTATTCACCTTTAATTAAAAGTCTTGTATGAGATGAGCATTGCGGAACAAAAGATTTTCTTGGTTTGAATGGTATATAATTTAAAATGTTTATTACTTAAGAAATATTATATATATTTTTTAAAAATGGTGTCAATTATACGAAATTCCATTCGTGCTTTCCCCCTTTTTATATTTGCAGTCATGATCTTTATTGAAAATTTAAGTTTTCTCGTACAAATAGTTAATCGTTCGTTCTAAATGCAATCCCACCAAATTAACTTCAAAATTTTGATTAACGATCTAATAAAATATTTTGATCACTGGCATTTATTAGATTTGTTTAAATGACACTGTTGAGGTAATTTGTTTATAATAAGTATTAGCTAGCTATTCTTTTAGAATTTACATTATCATATTAATGTCTAAATTTCAATAAACAATAATGAGGTTGCTTTCATGAGGACAGGCGCATTGTGTTAGGTGAATAAAATTTGTCATTTTTATTATTATTAGAAGAAATGTCATTAATTTACTAATGTGAGTTTACTCGTCCCCTTCATATATACTCGCACTAAGTATGTATACGTAATTATGTATTGATGAATATTAGAACCAACCCGATAAAAAGACTAAATATATAATTTCGATCGAGTTATGTGGGGATTATTTATTCAAATGACATCAATGATTCTGACACTTTTGTAATCTATAAAAAATCCATATATAATATGTATATATAACAACTTTATGTGTAAAGGAATACCCACGTAAAAATAACTGCAGATTTTTAAAATATTTTGTCAGTGGATAAATTCAAGCTAAAAAATAACAATGATTCAAATGTTAATTGAAATAAAAGAGAGAACGTATATGAGAAAGAAAATTCTCTATAATAATGCTTCATAAAATAAACCGCATGAGTTTGCATCTTTTTCCTATTTCATCTAAAATGTGCTTGAGGCGATGGTCAACTGTTTCATCGGGGATCTGGATTTTCTAAGCCTCCATTTTCTAAGCCTCTCTAAGCCTCCTCTTATCCCAACCCTTCTTTTCATCCAATGCCTAATAAATTGACACATGTAATACAAAGTATTAAAATTCCTTGAGTCCTCCCCCACTCAATCCTCACTTTTCCAACCACTCTCTCTCCTCCATCAACATCTCCCACAACCCCCTCTCCCACCTCACCTTCATCCAACCCCCATACCCCTCCAACGTACCTTCCTCCACCCCTCCAGCATCATTAATCCCACCATGAATATTCTTTCTGACTTACATGGATCTTCCCATTTCTATTCCCACAACACTTTAATCTTGCCAAAACCAGTTTTTATAGAAGATTTGAAATTTTTTCTAGGGGATTGAAGAATGGAAATAGAAAAAGATTTGGAAAGAAGTAATAGGAAGTTATTGGTTGATCCGGCTGATTGGTGTATGTGCATGGGAAAGGGAGGATTTATCGGTGGGGGAAGAAGAATAGAACAGAGCAATGGATCTTGAGAGCAATAACAGTAAAGCTACGGCAAGCACAGATCTGAACATGAGAGAGAGAAATGAATGGGAAATTGTTAGGAATGGGGAGAGAGATATGGTGAGGTGGGGTGTAGGAGAGTGTAAATATGTATCTCCTTTTTTGAGGCGTGTGAGCCATTAGATGAAACGAAAGGTGAGGATTAAAGGAGGCTTAGAGAATGGATGCTTAGAAAATCCAGATCCTTCATCGGGAACATCTTTAAGATATTAAAATAAAGTAGAACATGGATAAGGTATAATTCCAATTTTGGCAGAAAGAAAAATGGGTTCAGATTAAAAAAAAATGGGGAAGGAGACATATCTTGATGATTTTGAAGCAATGATTGATGGTATTTGGGTGCCATATCACAATCACAGCATGCATCGTCAAAACAAGATTATGATGGACGGTCGATGTTGGGAACACGTGGCATTAGAATGGCCCCACATAGTGCATGCCAATACACGATGAAGAAGAAAAATGAAACAAATGAGCAACTTTGGAAGAAAAGGGGCACCAAAGTACAAAATAGTGGAAGTCATGAGACTTACATATGGATATACTTATGTTATCTTCTTGACTCTTAAGTCTCTTGTTTCTTCGGATAAGGTTTTTTTACTATTTCTCGCTTCGCACCATCATCCATGACCCCACTGGTTTTATTTTTTTATGTTCCTCTAAAACATAACTTAAACCATAAGGGCTCGTTTTGTTTTGGGAAAGTTGTCTAAAGAATTTAGTTGCCCAAAGAATTAGAAAGAATTAGAAATGGAAAGTGATGTTTGGGCCTCATTCTATAAAAAGTTGTCTGATATGACATATTTTTGACATAAAACAATTACACCATTGTGTTAGAATTACAGGTTTTAGTATTACACTGTAAGTTAGCATTACTGTGTGGCTTTTTATGCAATTTGCTAACTGTGTGGGTTTTTATGCAATTCTAGCTTTAAATACATCTATTAATCTTCGTCTGTTCGATTAAGATAGCGAAATGTAACCCCCTTGTGGGTTGGACACTACTAGTATTCCAAATTTATTTATTAATAACTGGAAAGATTTCGTATAGTTACGGGACTAGTTATAGGTTCAATGTATCTAGGTAGCGTCAGTGTCTTAGTATGAATTACAAGATCTTTAAACGATACGATTCTATATATATGCTTTCTAAAAAAATATAATCAACGTTATTTCTTTTGCCACAAATATAATCAACATTATTGGTTATATGTTTCTTTTTCTTTGTTTCTCAAAAACATTTAATTTACTCATTATGTACTTCAGATTTGTTGTGATAATTTCTATTTAAACTTCAATATGATATATTCGGTGTCTAATATTAGGCTAGCTCACTAATTTAAGAAGGCTTAGATAGTAAAATAATATGAATTGCTTAATTGTGATAAATGCTTTTTTTTTTTTTGAAATATTTGCATGTTTAGTTAGATCATATATATATATATATATATATATATATATATATATATATATATATATATATTATCATGCGTATTTTAGTTGAAAAGAAAGATAAATTTAAAATATCAAATTAATAAATATGTAATATTTAATTTCAAATTTACCTCTAGATGAATTTTTATTTGCAACATCACAGTGAATAATAATATTAAATCTTGCTTCTTGAATTGGATATGTTTGTTTGACGTGGAGTAGGACCAGCAGCCAGTAGCCATATAGGGTTTTCTAGTAGTCTCAAATGCATAATCACACAATTCTCTTATAAGTCGAACTTATACTTTGTATGTTGGCCAAAAAAAACTTATACTTTGTAATTATTTACATCAATTTTCTTACCATATTTTTTTATATTAATTAAACTTTATTAAAAAATGTAATTGTATTACTGAGTCATACTAGCAATTTCGTTACAAATAATTGATTAATGTGTTTTTTTAGAAAAAACAATATGCACTTTTCTAGAAAACAATCATTATTTATTTAATTGATTTTCTTATTTTCTTGCCCAATCCTTACATAAATGACAGTATAACAGTATAATTGATGGAATCCAGATTTTCTAGGACATAATTCCCTTTTCTTCAAAAAATCATAATCTAGATTTATATTTGGAAATAAAAGAAAAATATTTTATACATTTAAAAAAGACAATTGCACTTAGGTCTTAAATAAGAAATTTAATTTGAGATAGATCCATTGACAACTCCTTCAGTTGTTGATGAATAACTCTATTGCAATTGTTAATAGTAGTTATTAACAACTTCAAGACTTCTTTAAAATTAAATCTCTTACTTAAACCTAGTTGCAACTCTTCAATTTAAAATCCAAGACAGGTGATTCCTAATTGTTAATATCCTAACTCAAATGCTGAATACTACTTGGCAAAAAACACTACTGAATACCATTTTTTAATTAGTTCTCATTATATATTTTATCTGATATTCTCACCTCAACGACAATCATTTGGCTATTGAGATGTCAGGGGTAAATCCGTCAATTCATTTGTTTCCAAGAGTGCTTTTCGACATGGTACATTAGTGGAAGGGAATAGTTCCATTATGTGGCAAACATTTTTATGGTGTCGTTTGTGTTTCGTGACCAACATTTTGCACTATATGTTTTGTGTCATTTATCATGCTCCCTTCGATCCCTAATATAAGAGCCCAAAATCTGAATGACTTTAGTCTTAATATAAGAGCTTATCTCACATTCTCTCCTCATTAAATGCGTTTTTTCCTACTTTGCCCCTAACTCTCTTTCATATTTATTAATGCTTATGTATTTCTCTCTTTTAAAAGTATCATAATAAATATGGACAATATTGGAAAAGAAGCATTAATTTTAGACACCCAACTAACATTCACATGTTTTCTTAAGAAGCCTTTTTTTGCGGTTAACTCTTATATTAGGGACCAGAGGGAGTATCACTCATCTATTCATATAAGAGTTAGTTGACATTTTTTAGAGAATCCTAAGAACACTAAATAAGCAACTTAAAAATTAATTTTTCTGAATTCTTTCCTCTAAATTTAATTAAAGTATTTTACCTATAAGTTAACATATGATATAATAGTATCTATACAAAATATAATATGATTAAGTAGTTCATTCCATTTCATTAATTTCTCTAAAAAAAATCAACTAACTTTTATATTTAGGAACGGAAGAAGTATTTATTAATTCTCACAAATAATATGATAGGATTGAATAACCCCCTTGGGATTTATAAATTCTCACACTTATTTGATTTTATTTACACGTACTACACATTATGCGTTATTATCTTATACATAATAATAATTTTAAGTAACATTCTTGTACTCTTTTTCTTACCTTCACATTATTGGACGATTAAAAGCGAAATGTTGTGTAGGCGTGGAAAATAATAGTGACTAATTAATAGTGCAGCCGCAAACCTCCAAAAGAATTGTGCCATGATACACTCATCATATTTTAGGTTATTGTAGTTATACAATTTGAAAAGATAAACTAGCGTTGGAAAGAAAAATGCCTAGAGCAGGTGTCACAGTGTTTAGCCCATAAAAGCATCCAAAAGAGAAAAGAGAGTTCAAATTGTACTCAACTAGACAACAATAATTTATGATAAAAAAAAACTAGACAACAATAATTAATATATTGATGAAAATATATAAGAGGGTTCAATAAAAAGGTTCCTGATGATGATGGGGATTAAGAATGAGAGAATGAATATGTGATTATTTGATGTCACGGTTACGTTGTTGGACATACATTGCAACAACACACTCACACACATATATACACAATTTGAAACAAAATTCTTCTAAACAAATGCATTTCGGATATCATGAAAGTATTTAAAGTGAGTAAAACACAATCCAGTCCAAACAAGCACTTAAAATTGGTCATTTGATGTTACATCTTAACCTAAAATTTCTTAAGTACTCCCTATTTTCTAATATCTGTGCATGTTTAGATCATTTGCATCCTCTTTATTTTTAATAAAGGACAAATTTTCATTCATAACATAAAACATTGTTACACTAGTAAATAAACACTAAACAACTAAGAAATTAAGATGTGATAAATGAAAAAAATAAGAGAGTTCAGCTATATTTGCATTCTCAAAAAAACTGTTAAAAACTGAAAAAGCCCGTTGGAAGTCCTTTACCATATTTAATTTGGTGTGTCCCGTTGGCGCAAAATGATTTTTAGGCAAAAGCCAAACAGATTTTTGGAGTTTCCGGCTATTTTTTTCAAATTTAACATCTATTAGATTAGCTTTTCAATTAATGGGTTTTATGAACTCTCATTCTTCATCCAAACAAGCCCGTATATACATACATTCACCTTCTTTTGGTCCAACTGTAGTCCTATTTCCAAACCATATATCTATCTACTTTATATATTATGCACTCGCGCTTGAAATTCTTATAGTAGGAACACCAACATTAAATTATTTGCAAATTAATATATAAGAGAAAGAAAGAAAAGCTTGGATTAGGATGAAAGCAGAAGGGAAGTGAGTGAAATGAATGGAAGTGGTGGGGGAACATACACAGCAAGCAGCACGGGAAGAAGAAAGGGAAAAGATGAAGTAAGTCTCACCCACCCAAAAGAATCTTGCCTGCCCTTTTCTTTTAGTTGGATAAGATTTCAAGCTTTTTCATCACCCCACTTTTGGTATTTCACCCTCTTTGTGCACCTGGCCGCTGCCTGCTGAGTTTATATATAAACTATCGTTTCTGTGTAATATGAAAATCGTGTTTTTTCAAAAAAGTGATGTTTCAAACATAATAAGTCATTTAAAAAAATGTGTTGCATTAACTTTTTCATTCTTATGAATTAGATTAAATGATTCATATTTATAAATCGAGGAAGTATTACATTGCCTATTCTATTGCATTTATGTTGTGCACAGTACAGTGTAATATACTGTGTTGGAATGCAGACTGAAGAAAAAGGACTTGCTAATTGTCATGTAAGAAAAAGTCAAACTTATTAGATTGCAATCACTCCATGCTCCAATATGCCTCTAACTTTTTTCTATACAAGGCCAATACGTCTCTAACTAGAAATATAATAGGCCTAACATAGCATGTGCATGCTTTTCATTATTGAGTGGAAAGATTATTATAATTAAAAATCATTGGGCTGATTAGATTTGATGGTTTCCTCTAAAAGTGGCCTCCATTAAAATATATCATCAAAATTCTGATGTGAAGGCTTAGATGGATCTATGGTAAAAGTTGTAGTTGATATTCCCTTCCGACCTAAATATAAGATCTATTTATAAAGATAAACTTAGTTATAAATACAAAATCTATTTTTAATTGTTTTTTATTTTTCCCTAAATTATTCTTATTAATGTTCATTAATAATGAACAAATAAGAGGAGGAGGGTGGAGATAATAATAAATATGCTTAGGGTGCGCTGACAATGTCATATGATTTTAACTAACTTAACTTAACATAATTAAACTAATTAAATTAGATAGAAGAGTCTTATATTTAGGATATAAGTAGTAATATATTATTCACTTCTTAAACTTAATTATATTATATGGTTTTATCAAAAAAAAAAATAAACTTAATTACATGGTGCGTGAATAATGATGAACTTTTTTTTCTTTTTTAAAAACCCCTATTATTTTAATTTTTTATGTAAATACATTTGGCAATATGTATTCTCACTTAAACACCAAACACACACACACACACACACACAACTTGATTTTCCAATTTACGATTACGAGTATGGATGAAATGATAGGAGTGGGAAATTTAGTGATGAAATTGATGGGATGATGGGTGGATGGATGGATGGCACGTGTGTGGTTGGTTGCGGCCATGAATCACTGTCCAATGACCACTGCGCCTTTCATCTCTTTGCCACGTGACTGCATCCCTTAACACCACCTAAATAGTTTATTCTTTCCAATCGTTATTTTTTGGCCAACACATCTATCCATTTATTTGTTTTGTATTACATATTTTTACCAATGTAACTATGTCTGTTAATCTGTTATAACTATGTTTATTCATGGTCAGGGTTAAGCAAAGCATGACCTATGTTTGATGCCAATCTGTTATAACTATGTTTATTCATGGTCAGGGTTAAGCAAAGCATGACCTATGTTTGATGCCATGCTACCCTGCCCCCCTATAAAAAAGCCCATGTTATTTTAGGCTGGGTAGGGCAGACTCTATGCTCAAAGAATAACACCTTACAATAATATCATATAAGTGTGAATAGGTATAAAGTTTAAATACTAATAATATTTTATTCTGGCCAAAAAAATACTAATAATATTTTAATTTTAATTGTGGAATATACTATTGATCAGACATATATTTACATAGCCTAGCATATGCATTTGTGCTTAATTTGTGGGATTTAATTGGTATTTTTATTCATTATTGAGGTTTATAAATGTGCATGCTAGTTTAAGGGTATTTTGGTCATTTCATTGGTTTTTCTCATTTTTAATGTGTAGCCTTGGGAATATATTTTTGAATTTGAAAACACACTTGTTAACGGTCAAAGAGAGAAAGAAGGAAGCAGTTAACGACTATATTTACTTAGTCAAAATGGGGAGAGATCCACGCACATATTTTGGAGAAAAAGAGGGAAGAGAGTAATAAAATTATTATTATACTACCTCCGGTCCTAAATATAGGACCTGGATAACTTTTTTTTGGAGAAGTTAAGGTTGCAAAATAGTCTATTAAATCATGACATATTTAATATATTTTTAGATTATCCATTAGTTTATAAGTAAAATAAACTAGTTTAAGGGAAAAATTAGGTAAATGAATTTATAATTAACTTATTTTGCTTTTTTTAAGGATTTTTCAAAAAAGTCAATTAGGTCCTATATTTAGGACCGGAGGGAGACTGATTATAATTCTTCCCATCCTAAAGCCCGAAGAGAATTCACGAGAAAGAAGAATTCAATATGGGAAATTTGCAGTTTAGTCCCTAGTAAGGGAAATTAATACTGAAAAGTCCCAATACATTCCAAAATAATTATAAAGTCCCAGGGGCCCTTTCCTGCAATTGTTTGCTTATCTTCAATGACCATTTTGCCCTCATAAAATGAAAGCATAGTCCCCCTGTAGGGACCAGTGAGATGACAACCATCTTTAATGAGGGCAAAATGGTCATTGAAGTTAAGTAAACAATTGCAGGAAAGGGCCCCTGAGACTTTATAATTATTTTGGAATGTATTGGGACCTTCCAATATTAATTTCCCTTACCAGGGACTAAACTGCAATTCCCCCCTTCAATATTCATTCACCACACACGCACGCTGAACGAGAAAAGAGAAAGGCTAAGCAAGTTAACAATGTGTAAGGGTGTTGTCCTTTGTGAGTGGATTCTTTCATCATCATACACAAGTAAATAAGGGATTAGTGGCTCTATATTATTCTTTTGACTTGTGAATTTCATTTGTGTGAATATTTTGTTTTATTTTATTTTCTTAGATTCTAGGTAATTTAAATGGACTTTGTTTACTCAACTTAAACGAAAGTAGGAAATCTAGGGCCTAATTATTAATTGTCTGAGTTTGTGTAGGATCGACCTTGATTTGCCACTTTACTAATTTACGATCCGAAAACTTGCGGAGTTTTTATCAAAATTTTGGCACCATCAACTATATAATTTCTCAACTTAGAATATTAAAAAAATAGATATAAATATTAACAATACACGCTATTTACATTAATTTCATAAACAAAGACATGAAAACATGTCATAACACATTACATTAACAAGAACAAAAAATAAATAATATCAATTTATTCATAATACATATGTGTGTATATTTTTCCAAACAAAATTATATAGTAGTATAATTTATGGACAATTACATCTAAGTCTCAAGTAAGAAATTTAATATCAAATTAGTACACTAACAATTTATTCAGTTGCTAATTAAAGTTATTTCAATTGTTAATAGTGGTGGTTAATAACTCTTTGGACGCTTTATAAAGTTAAGTTTCTTGTTTTCCTATATTCTATGGCTAGAGTCGAATAGGCAGGGCAATATGCTATGCTTGTATCTGGTCCTATCCGGTAAATCCATCAGACATTTTTTGTTGGCCTCCCTCCAAAGGAATCACTTGTAGCATTGTCATTAGGACATGAAAATTAAATACTACTATACCGTGTTGCTGCCAGAAAATAATTATTGAAAATAATAGAAGAGATCTGGTAATAAGTGGGAAAAATCTGATCGGAAACTTCTACCTTATCTAAAGTTATTTACTGTGAATAGAAAATAGGGTTAAAGGTCAAATCTAGCACTATACTATTGTCAAAAGTTCACCCAACATAAACAAGAATTCGATGGCTCAAATGTAGCACCCATCTTTTAAAAAATGGTTCAAATCTAACATTTCTGTCAACTTTAACGGGTTTGACCGTTAAGTTTGACTTGACCATAACACGTCACCCGCCACGTCACCTAATAATTGATAGTACGTGGGGCCCATTGGGTGACGTGGCGAGTGACGTGACATGCATGATCAAGTCAAACTTAATGGTCAAACCCGTTAAAGTTGACGGAAATGCTAGATTTGAGCCATTTTTGAAAAAATGTGTGCTACATTTGAGCCATCGAATTCTTGTTTATGTTGGGTGAACTTTTGATAATAATAGAGTGCTAGATTTGACCCTTAACCCTAGAAAAAGGTAGTAGAGATGAATGAGGGCAAGAGAGTTCAGTTGAGTGAGTACACGTAGGAGTACAGCTAACTATATATTTTTTTTTTATTTTGCTTAGAACCTTCGGTGTCCGGCCCTAATAATCTTCCTAACTATATATTGTGGCTTCAAGCCATACATATCACACATTTTTGTAATGAGAAAAAATGTTGGTTAAACTATTTAAAATAAAGATAATTCTTCTAAAATACTCTAATAATCTTCCTTAATACCCTAATCCCTAACTTCCTTTCTCAAATTGTACTGTTGATGCAACATCAACGTGGGCATTATTAAGGAAAAATTGTCAAAACAAGACCAACTTTCTTTATATATCAAGCGGTAATTAACACCTTTTTTAGATCTTATTACTAAATATCCAAATAAACGATTACTAAAATTTCGGGATTCATAGCCTCCCCTCTAAACACAAACATTTTTTTCTAGGATGAAAACTCAAGACCCCATTGATCTAACATAATCTGACACTGTTTGACCAATTATGTGTTAATATAAAGTATTATGGGATATTAGCATAAGATTATATTATTGTAGTAATTGATGTTTGAATTTCATCATTTGGAAGTATATACTTGAGATTCCATCTTGGAAACAAAAGAAAAGAAAAAGGGAAAATAAAATAAATACGAGTAGGTGGTAGAAATGAATGAGGGGCAAGGGTATACTACATGCTAACTAACAAGTAACAACTTCTGCTTCCTATCCTTATTATAAGATACCGACTACCGATTTTTCACAGACAAAGAAATGATAACTGGGTCTTAAGATTTGTGTTAAGTTTACTACATTTTTCAACTTCACCCTTCATTAATTAAATGACATGTTTCACATTTTCAATTTTTAATTTTCATTAATGACCTGGATAAAGTGGAAAAATAACATGAGGTGTGTGGTTGAGTGGCAAAGACTCATTCACCCTTAACCAATTGTCTCGTTCGACCCTTGACAATTTGACATTGGGTATGGAGAAACATTAAATCTCTCCGACTAACTGTCTCACCTTTTGAGGTGCTTACAAATCAGCAGATGGTTAGTCTCTCACTTGTCGAATGGGAAATACCTTGTTCGTGATAAAAAAAATGGAAAAAGAACATTTGATGCGGCAGTTGATGCCTTATATTAAAAACCAAATAGAGTATTATAGATAGTTAGTGCCTTATAATAAGAAGAGAAGAGAGTACTAGTAGTTCTAATATAGAAATCTAAAGAACAAGCCATACCTATCCATAGTTCCATACTTCCCATTCCATACCTCTCCTTTTCTCACTTCAACACTCTCACGTGCTTCCTCTCTCCCTTCCCAATCCACCCACCTCTCTCTCTCTCTCTCTCTCCCACGGCCATGGCCACCACCAATCTCTCCCACCTCCCAGAAGAAATCCTCACAAACATATTCTCCTTCATCTCCGACACGCGCACACGCAACTCCCTCTCCTTAGTCTCCCACCTCTTCCGCCGCCTAGAACGCCGCACACGTGTCTCCCTCACGCTGCGAGGCAACGCGCGTGACCTGCACTTCCTCCCCACATGCTTCTCCCATGTCACAAACCTCGACCTCTCTCTCCTCTCCCCTTGGGGCCACGCGCTCTTCTCAACCACCTCAACTAACAACAACCCTTCTCTCCTCTTGTCTCACCGCCTCCGTACAGCCTTTCCTCGTACCACACATCTCACTCTCTACGTCCGTACAGCCTCAACTCTCCAGATTCTCCTCCTCGCTGAATGGCCAGATTTGCGCCACGTCAAGCTTGTCAGATGGCATCAACGGCCCTCCTTGCTTCCTGGCTCTGACTTTGCTGTTCTGCTTCAAAAGTGCTCAAAGCTTTGGTCTTTGGACTTGTCTTGCTTCTATCACTGGACCGAGGACTTGCCTCCGGTATTAGTGGACAACCCCGTCACGGCGGCGTCGTTAAAGAGATTGAATTTGTTGACAACATCGTTTTCTGAAGGGTATAGGTCTTATCAGATTCTGTCTATTACTTCTGTTTGTGTTAATCTTGAGAGTTTGCTTGTAGCTTGTACTTTTGATCCTAGGTATCTTGGGTATGTTGGTGATGAGGCTTTGCTTGGTATAGCTAGTAGTTGTCCTAGGTTGTCGGTTCTTCATCTCGCCGATACGTCGTCGTTGGCGAATCGGCGGGGGGATCCGAATGATGAGGGGTATACTGGTGAGGATGCTAGGATTAGCCGTACCACTTTGATTCAGTTGTTTACTGGGCTTCCTTTGCTTGAGGAGCTGGTTTTGGATGTTTGTAAGAATGTGAGGGATAGTGGTTTGGCTTTGGAAGTGTTGAATTCTAAATGTCCTAAGTTGAAGGTGCTTAAGTTGGGGCAGTTTCATGGGATTTGCTTGGCCATTGGGTCACAGCTTGATGGGGTGGCTCTTTGTCAAGGGCTTGAGTCTTTGTCGATTAAGAATTGCGCGGATTTGACGGATATGGGTTTGATTGAGATCGCTAGAGGGTGTTCGAGGTTGGTGAAGTTTGAGGTGCAGGGATGTAAGCAGATAACAGAGAAAGGGTTGAGGACGATGGCTTGCCTGCTTCGCAAGACGCTGATCGATGTTAAGATCTCTTGCTGCTTGAATCTTGATACCGCCGCATCCCTGAGAGCTTTGGAGCCAATTCGCGATCGGATTGAGCGGCTTCATGTGGATTGTGTGTGGAATGACTTGAGAGAAACTGATAATCTTGGGCAAACCATCCTTGCTTTTGATCTCAATGGGTTTGATGATGAACCTTGTTCTTCATCCCCTAAGGATGGTGAAGAGATTGTGGATTATTTTGGGAGCAGTGCAGATTTAGAAACAAGCAAAAGGAAGAGGCAGAGATGCGATTACGCAATGGAGGCAAATTGGAGCAATGGTAATGGTTATTTATGCAACAGCTGGGACAGGTTAAAATACCTCTCTCTTTGGATAGCAGTTGGAGAGCTACTGACTCCATTGCCAATGGCGGGGCTGGAAGATTGCCCCAACCTGGAGGAGATTCGGATCAGAGTCGAAGGAGACTGCCGAGAACGGCAAAGGCTGACGGAGCGTGAATTCGGGTTGAGCATTCTCACATGTTATCCTCAGCTCATAAAGATGCAGTTAGATTGTGGGGAAACAAGAGGTTATGCTCTCACAGCACCTTCAGGGCAGGTGGATTTAAGCCTGTGGGAGAGGTTCTTCCTCAATGGAATAGGAACTTTGACACTTCAGGAACTTGATTACTGGCCACCACAAGATGAAGATGTCAACCAGAGGAGCGTATCTCTTCCGGCTGCCGGCTTGATCCGTGAATGTGACACTCTAAGGAAGCTTTTCATTCATGGAACAACCCATGAGCATTTCATGAATTTCTTCCTCAAGATAAGCAACTTGAGGGATGTGCAGCTTAGGGAGGATTATTATCCAGCACCAGAGAATGACATGAGTACAGAGATGAGAGTGGCTTCATGCAGCCGCTTTGAAGATGCCTTAAACAGTCGCCCAATCTATGATTGATCCATGTTGGAAGAAAATATTCTGGTCAAGGTTGTGTCTGTAATGTGCACTTCATAAAAATCTTTTTTTTTTTCCGAACAACTTTTTATCAGTAAAAATCGTGGTTCTGGTCCAAATTTTGAGTCAGGAATAGAATATATCAATCTATGATATACAAGAATTAGGTATGTAATATGTTGTTTGAAATGCTAATAATGACATGTGAGAGGGGAAAAGATACAAAATTCAACTTTGCTTTTTCATTGCTAAAAAAAGAGATATGTTTGACCATGCGAATGATGAGAACTGTAACGATTATGTTTGCACAAGTATGGGAAAAAAGAGAGTAAAAGTCACGACTACTAAAAATAAAGCCGGGAGGAACAGATGGTAACAACTCTACCCCAAAAAAGAAAACGAAAAAGTTTACTATGTACACAAAATGTTCCCTCAGATTTGGCCCAGCAGAGAGTACTCGCAATCATGCAATCGAGACAGGATCTCCTCACAACTTGGCCGTTCATTTGGTTCTGCCCAACAATCTGCACAAACACCATCATCCTCATTCAAATTACAATGCAATGGATAAAAACATTCGGATAAATTTAGCTGCCTCTTTTAATGCGATTCACCATCTGCTAGAATGATCATTATACTACTATTGTTTGATGTGGCTTAGAGCAATATCAATGCAAAGCATAAAACATACAACAATAAAATGCCAATTATCTCTTCTTCATACATGGTGCATAAACAAGATATTAAAATTTCAGCAAGTTTATCAGAGAATTGGACCGCTTTTGCATTGTAATTTTGCTTGTGTGGGTGTGGGTGTGTGGGTGGGGGGTTAAAAAACATGGACAAAAAATAAAAAAAATTTAGTGAAAAGGGGCGTCTAACAAGTAAATAGTTTTCTACACATTCAAAACTTGTATGATTGGGTATTGTTATGTTTTCAGCACAGACCTGCAATAAGCTTGCCTATCGGGCCTTCAGGAATCTCTAGTCTAGAACCCTCGTTAGCGACAGCATAAACCACCTAATTGGCGCACAGATTTTAGCATCCAAAATGAAGCAAATGATAAGAACAGAGAGATTAATATGAAAATGGTATTCAATAAAAACATACCCTTTCCGGTGGAATACCCTCCCAAGGTCGGCTCAAAGTACAAAGCTCCCACATCAACACCCCAAGGCTAAATATATCACATTTTTCATTGAATGGTTCGTTCCGAATAAGTTCAGGAGCCATCCATTCTGGAGTTCCAGCCGATGAAGCGTCTTTGACAGTAGACTCTGTCAAGATCCTTGAAAGCCCAAAATCACATATCTTCACAGCCCAATGTCTATTCACAAGACAATTTGCACTCTTCAGGTCACGGTGAACTATCTTCATTCTGTGTATGCACATCAGCCCCCTATACCACCAGCATGTGTGCCCATTTACAATAATAATCAAGAAAATTTGTCCACTTTCAAGAAGCAAATTATACAAATATGTATGGCACCGAAATATTGAAATAAGATGGGTTTCACAAACAAAAACATTGTTTGATTCAAACGCAAAGAAATAGAACCTTTGATGTGCAGTGACAGGGTTTTCCAACAATAACCAAGTAAATGAAGCTTAGAACTTAAATGCTGCAAATTGCAAAATTCTTGAAAACGAACTTATTTTCACACAATATATTTATAATGTGATCCTTTTTGGCATCCAAAAACAGATAAAAGAAGTTACGCCATCAATATTAAGTCTATCGTTCCAGCAGAAATGGTTGTGGAACACACTTTTCAAGCGAAAATTGGGCAATCAAAATATTTTTATATTTATTGGACAATAAGCACTTAATCAATTAATAATTGTCAAACATGAAGACTAGTGGCAAATAAATGGTTCGCACCTGCATATATCCCGCAACATCTTCAGTCTTCTCCGCCAGTTAAGTTTCTTCTTTTGGCCACTCACATGGATCAAGTAATACAGTGATCCCATTTCCATGTACTCAGTAACCATTGAAAGCCGTGGAGGCTTTGTGCACGCCCCAAGAAATAAAATTACTGCACAGAATATCATTGCCTGATCAAGAGCAGTTTAATTCAAACGGAAGATGCAACATGCCCCAAGAAATAAGAACTCAGTTGCTTTTGCATCGTTATATATAATAGCATGTAAGGATGAAAGTGTATACCATTTGGATGTCGGAGCCGGCTGGAAAAAAACGCAAAAGAGCATAGAGATCAGGAACTGTTAGATATAACAGAAAAAATCTAAATGAAAGCATAACAAGAAGAAAATACCTGAGAATTGATATCTCATTGCAGAAATCTTCCATATTTTCAGCAGTTAAGTCTTGCTCCAGAAAAACCTTGATTGCAACGTCTGTACCATTCCATACACCACGGAAGACTTCTCCAAAAAACCCTGCAAAAGAGTGATTTTTCCTTCTCATTTTGTCTTATAATCAGAAAGCAATGGTCAACAAAGCCCTTAAAATCAGTTCCACAAATAGTTATTCTTTTCATCTCAGTCTGCGTATCTGATTCAGGGGAGTTATTGAGTTTCAGAATAACGTCAACCATCACCAAAAAAAAATCTTGTGCTACAAAATCATAAAAGCATTTTGATCATTTATAATAATCAGGCATTCGACCGATAGTAGATCAAGCAATTGAAGCTTAGTCCATTCCACTTCAAGCCTATAGCTTCCAGCCATAATCAGCACAGCCAGAAAGTACTACCTTATATTCTCATTTTCATGTCTACTTTCTTTAAGGTTTGAAAAAAATTGACTACAAGAAGAGAAAAGGAAAAATAAGAAACAGATTGTATATCCTTCATTAAAAAATCAAGGAGAGACAGCAAAATGAAGGTATGTTGATGGTAAAATGGCATTCCAGTAATAAGAGATCATTGTTCAAGAGCATCCCTTACAAACAAGCGATTTGCTGAATAAATTAAACAAGCCTAACATATAACAAGAAAATACGATATAGCCAAAGTTAAACAGGCATCAACTTCTGCATAAAATTCTTGTATTATACATTAACATTCAGGCAAGTAGACTAATTCCTGAAACCAAAGAACAGTTATAAGTTTCAGATTTAAATGTACACAACAAATCAGAGAGAGGAAGTGGTTCATACAGGGTGAGTGGATCAAATGAATAAAAACAATATTCCCAGGTATAAGAACAAGAACACGAGAGCCATGCCCTTTTCATTTGCAGAAAGCAGAAGAGATTTCAGTAAAAGAAAAAATGACATTGAACTGGAGATTTTACATGTCATTTGAGTTATTGAATGGGGGAAAAGGGCAGACGAAAATCAATTTTTAGGCTATAAAATCTTATGACTAAAAGCACTATGCACAGAATATCACCTGAAAAAAGCATAATGAAAAAAAAACGCAACTTGATATACAGATTCGATGGCTTAATGCCATGAACCCTGCTTTTCTTAATTTGTTTTCTTTCAAGACTTATTTCGTGCCTTTCTCATTCCAAATAAAATTAAATAAAATAAAGGACAAAGAAAAGAAGAATTGACAATTGAATAGAAATCAGAAGCAGTAAATGTATTCACACTCCTACTAACAAAAAAATCTGCAACTTTTATTCAGACATAGTTACACAGGCGAGAGAGGGAAAGGCATGCTTAAAAATAAAAATGCGAAAATATATAGATATGGAACTGGCAAACTGTATTCAGTGGTTAGTCTGATTCAAAATTAAATATTTCCTACTCATACTCTAGCAGGGAGAAACAGATTTGAATCACATATTAATCTGTCACAACTCACAACTCAACCCAAATCAGAAGCGCAGAAATCCAATCCCATTCATAATCACAAATCTCGACCTAAACCCAATTTACACAGCAACAATATAAATCAAAATGAATTGCACAGTGCAAATCATAAAACACACAAGGCTGATAATTGTAGCAAGTAATGCAATACTTACCGATCCCAACACGAGTACCAACAGTTATTTCTGAGAAGTCGATATTCCATTCTTCATATGGTAAGAGGGTTTTATTATTAAACATTGAAGATTCAAGGACTTTATTCCACGTTAACTGCAATTCATTCACTCCATATCTCGATAGCCCACTTCTCTCAGATGTCTGACCCCTGTAACCATGAGGTGAAGAGGGTAAAGACATTGCTTTTTGGGAATTCACTTGATCGGGTGGAAGAGCATTCAAAGTGGATCTCTCAAGAGCATCTCCCTGAAAATTTGAAATTTGTTAAACCGCATTGAGTCAGATTACTAGGACGATATTTATGCTTAACTACATTATAAAAAGTGAAACTATAATCAATGAAAAATTATTTTATTAATATATTTTAATCAATAAAAAATCTCCAATGATCAGATAAATAAATGCAGACAACAAATATCAAAATCTTCTTAATTTATCATTCATTCAATTCGAGTATTGACCCAATTTGGGGACACAACCATCCATATCATTAAAGCTTTTCCCTATATATATAAGGATTAAGCTTCGAGATAAAAAAGGGTCAATCCAGTTCGATCCTCACTTTAGTGAGGGCGCTGGGGAAGGGAATATACAAGACAACATTACCTCTACTTTTATGTAGAGAGGCTGATTCAAACCCACGACCTCAGACCTCACGGCAAGCGAGCTTACCGCTGGGTCAAGCCGGCCTTTCATTCAACCTTAGGATATGGTAAAAAATTTTTTTGCCAACAGTCAAACAATATAAACCGCAACAGAACTGGAAAGAATATGACAACCAAAAGTTCAAAATGTAGTAATGTAACCCATAAGATAATCATTTGACAACCATGACAATGAATAATTTTTTATTTTAATGAAAGAAAAGTAATATCAGTGGACCATTCATTTAACAAATGAAGTTCATGGTCATCTTTGTTATTAGAGCAATAATATAGTAAAATGGGATCAATTATAATACAATTTTGATTAGAAGCTGGAAGATAGACAGAAAGGTAACTTAGGACAGTACACTACTGTTCATACAATAAAGCAGACATACATTTTTCTGAATGTCTCCAACGATATTTGTATCGTTTGTAGATTGCGAGAATGAGCTATTATCCCCTTGTGCTCTTGAAAGACGATTCTGCTTCAGTGTTTCATTCATGGCACGTACAGCCCTAATTATATTAGAGAAAATTTCATATCAGCAGACAGATGATGATACTTAAAATAGTCAAATAAAGACCACAAAAAGATCAACCACATGATGAAAGTAGATATGAAAAATTGACAAAAAGCGCACATTCTTTTGGTCATTTAGGAACTAGCTGAAATAGTCAACCAACTACTCATCATTCTGATAAAGTAATTCACTGACAATTGGATTCAGCATTCATGGTGTCATACCGGATACACGATCTATTTATGTTGTCCGCGCAGGCGCATGTGGTAACAGGGAAAACAATAGCTCAATCATGTGGCAGCTATATTTTTTGGTAAGCAGAACCAAGTAAACAGTAGAGGGACTATTAATGTCATTTTCCCATATATTAAACAAACTACAGTTTTCCATTGTTCAAGAGCATAGCGAAAAGTGAAAAAAAGATAATGGCCCTAACTTAAAGAGATTGTGAGACACAGCCCACGATAAACTTGGACAGTAACAACAATAGAGTCTTATCGCATTAGGTGGGATCGACTACATGGATCGCATGATGTCATATACTCTATCAAAAACCATATTTTTTAAAATAAAAAGGTCAACTTAGAAAAGCATAAACAAAATGTGAGAAGGGAAGATAACAGGAAAACTGAACCCTATTATAGCTAACCTGAGCATAAAAAATAACAAGAAAATAGAATGATTCATATATGAAAAGATAAACAACTCGATGCTACATTCTTAGACAGCATTAAGTGAAACTATCATCACTGGTATCCAAGGAACCAACAAGAGTGGGCATGCATCCAGAAATCACAATGAAGCAAGTATAATACAGGAATCATAATGGAAAAATGATCAACCTTACGATATCATCACCAATCTCAGGCGTAATGCTCATGCTTCTTCTTCCACTAAGCCTACGAACTTGTGAGGAAGATGCACCATCTGACCTATAGAACAAGGATAATTCAACTTTAATTCATACATATATACCTTCTTAGTAGAAGTCTATACGGAACACATGCCTCCAAAGTAAAGACAAGCAACCAGGTGTGATGATAATTAAGAAAGAATATTATTTCCATAGTCCACACCACCTGTAGTGATCATTACATGTTCCCCATTTTTTTATTTCACTTGATCTGTTGGCAGCTCTCTAGAGAAAAGCCAACTCAGACAAACTCATTGCTTTTATCAAAACTATAAATGACACCAACGTGAAAATCTTGAATATTAATGCTACAACATAGTACAAAGCTCTAAGATAAAGATCTACAGAATTACGTGGTATTTAGTAACAATGCAAATTTATGACAATGACAAGGAAGGACACTACCTACCGAAAAAGGAATCGGATATATTTCTTGACAAAATTTGAAGTACTAAATAATCTGGAATTTATTTTATAATTTTTAAACCACAAGTGCCATAAAACACCTTAATTTCAATAAATGTTCAATAAATCAGTGACAAGGCAGCCAAACATTAGGAAGTACAGAAATTAAAAATTAAGGAGACAACAACTTTCATCCAAACAACAGGAAAAAAACTGAATATTTAGTTAACAAAAAAGCAGTTAACCACCAAAGGAAACTAAAAAAAACATATATGACGATAAATATAAATATGGAACCTTGATACAGCCTCCTCATCAGGAAAGTCTCTGAATGTTTTCCTATCACCACGAAGCATGGACTGACCACGTGCTTTGAATGACGGATACTCTGGACTGCAAAACATTATTCAAAACAAATAGCAAAAATTATAATAACATATTAGCCAACCAAATTATATAAGTAAGATTAGCCAACCTGAAAATTATGTTTTAACCACAAAATAGATCATTATACAAAATATGATACACTCTAATAAAACCAATGTGTAAGATTGCAGCAACATTCAATCATGGTACATCAAATTGGCTCACAGCACTAACATAGATGTACAGAATATACAACATCACATGCACACCAATGAACGTTTTACACTTGCACCATGGTTATTGTTTATAAGTAATTTTTATTCATCAACTTAAGCTTATTTGATATTGTTGGGATTTATAACTATAAAAATTATTTGCTTCTGCTATTTGATGTTGAATAAAATCATTCCGGACCTAAGAAAAAATAAACCCATAGAGCCAACTAAAAGAAATAATAAATAATCAAACAAACTTACTCAGATTATAACAGCAACTGCAACAGATGTCATAAGTAATACAAAATCAACATCTGCATGCTCATAATTAGCACAAAAAAAACAGGAGCTAGGACCAACCTGGAACTGGCTGTCCTCTGTTCAGCAATGACCTTTCTCCGACTACGTCGACCAAATGCAATTGCAATATTGGGTTCACTATGAGAAAAACTGAGGGAATCGACAAAAGAAATTCAACAAGGAACAAATGGCTTTTTATAATTGAGGAGAAAAAAATATTTCACCAACTATGAAACAAAATTAAACCTGATGAAAGAAAAATTTAAATGTGAAATTAAAAAGGGAAAAAGAGATATAAGAAAGATAGAAAGCACCGCTTCAAGTGAAAATGAAATATTGAAAAAAAAAATGAAGATCTGGAAGTAGCAAAGTAAATCACTACCTCAATTTCCTATCCAGACTGCTATTTGACCGTAACATCAAATTTCGCAAAGAAAGGCCTGATACATGTGAAGGAGTGTCAAATCTCCTCGGAAATGGCAGGTTCTCCTCCTTTTCAGCGCTGCAATAGAAAGCCAAGAGATCAATGCTAGCCCACTTAATAACTGTCAAATTTAGCCTGAATAGCTTAACTATGATGCTAAAATATCACAATCCGCTTGTTCTTTAAGAGTTGGGTATTCAATTTAGGTCAGAAGGTCAGTGTGTAACCAACACGACTATAATTAAGCCACTGGATTCTGGATGGGATAGCCACAGATTAAAATAAAAAGTGTGAAAGCAAAAACATTAAGCGTAGCCTTTATACCTATCAGGATCAACTTTCTCTGAAACCCCATATAAAGGACTGTTTGGTTCTAGTGGTGAATCACAGGAATCATTTTCTGCAGAATCACTCTCTCCTGCTTCAGAAAGATGTGTCATGAAAATTGCCTTGTTTGATCGAGGTAATAATTGACCAGGAGAACGCATGAGATCAACCAATAGTTCCACAGAATTTAATACAACAAGCACTGACATATGCTTGTATTGGTCTACAGATTCAACAATCCCATCATTTGGAAAGCCCTGTCAATGAAAAATGAAAATGTAAAAAAGTTGAATCTTTCAATAAGTAGACATCATAATAAGAATGAGATATTTATTATAAATTCTTCTAACAAAATGCTGACAAAATTAGAAGCTTTGTCATTTTAGTAGTGTGTTTACTATAAGTGAGTATTGACTTTCAGTTAAAAAAAAAGTATTGATCACAGCAGCATAAATTATTTCTTACCACCATGAGCCTGCTTTCAAGACCTACAGTATCTGCTAACACTTTAAATAAGATAGCTCGATGACGGCATGAACCATGCTTTATTTGTCCCAGTATCTGAGCACCACGGTTCTCAAAAATGTGGGAGGTTTCCTCTAGTGCAGCTTTTGCTGGACTTTCCATGTTTGATCGCTTGTAAAAATCAGAAACCTGTACAGACACAGCAATCAATATGCACATGAATAACCCAGTACCATGACTAGAAAATTCATTAAATAATGAAAAATGAATATAGGCAATGAGAAGAAAATATCATGCATAATAGATGCTAAATCCTGTAATCTCCACCAACATTTAAGTGATGATGACAAAATGACTGTTAGGGAAAAAATTGCAGCTTACCAAATTCAGATTGCAGAAACTGAAAAATGCAAATAACTTTAATAAGCAAGGCCAAGAAAACATCGTGTGTCATCATTTGAGATAAGCTTGGATGAACATGTAAAATATACTTTCCATACAAGTTTTAGGGAAGGAGAAAAGCATTGTGCAAAACAGAAATACGGCCACAGCCATATATTAAGCTATCCTAAGACAGAACAGAAGTGACACAACAAGATGCAGTAATAATACATACTAGCCCAGCTATCTTTTTTATCATTGCAGCGGGATTTGCATTCAATCCTTTAACTAGGGCAACGATCAGTTGCTTCAACATAGATACTTTTTTATCTTTCTCTGTGTCCACCAAAATGACATCAGCCTTTAGACGGTCTACCCCCAAAGAATGAATCTCATCCATAGTAGGAATATTTTCAAAAATTTCCTTGAGCCTTTTATCCTGCGCATTATCAGACTAAACTGTTATTACATGACAGAAAAGTTAAAGTAAGCACCATTTTGCTTAAACACTATATACAAGGATACAGTTAGCAAACTCAATGATAAATATGTAAAAAGTTATTGAAAGACATCTTAAAACCAATATTGAGCAAAAGCCGTGATCAGAGCCAGATAACTGAAAGAAATTAAACTAGATATACTAAACAGAAAAGGTTGAAATATTGAGTCCTCGAGGAGAAGCATGCATCAGGAAGGGAAGCCACAAACACCGAAACTAAAGTAATCAGTTGACTGGATGCCCAGTAATAAGGATCCAGATTAGGTGCTGATTTTAATATCTAAAAAAAGGTAAAATATGATATTTTTCTCATTCAAACAAACAGCTGACTGAATATCACTTTGCAAGAAATCTATGTCCGCAAAATACAACTGTATCTCAACCAATTTGAATTCCCAATCAAATATTAGTTTTCCTCTCTTCATGAAAAATTATATAAATCCTTTCTTAAGCAGTTAATGACCCTTGTAGCATGTGTAAAAATTAGAAAAGTAGTATTATTATTTCCTATTTTGTATTAGTAAAATCTTAGTCACAATTATCAATTATTGTATTAAGAAACTAAGTTATCAGGAACCATATTAGGTAAACTTGTAGGAGAAGTTTATTATCTTTTAGGAATTTTTTTGTATTATAAATATGATATTGTACCAATGAAATATTCATCAGACTATACAGTCATCTTTGTTCCCACAACATGCAGCTACTAAAATAAGCCAAAGAAAGATAAGCCATTGCCTATGAGCCTTTCAAAGTAAGAAAAGGAAAAACTATTATTTAGCGTGCAGCTACTAAATAATAGTTTTCTCCTTTTTCTTTTTCTCAATGAAAAGGATAGTGGTAGTTTATAGTAACAGGGGACAAGATCATTAAAAGGATAATATCCAACACAAATGGACCATAGCATAAGCCTTTGACCATTATCCATGGCATGATAAACCCACAAAATTCACCTATTTTAACTAGTGAAAGAACCAAGACTCTTTATGTCGACGTGTTTTTTTAATGCCTTGACTATGTTTGATATTTCAATACACCAGAATCCATATCAATTGTAGCCCTCATCTCACCATTCACCAACTAGTCACTAAACATGATAGAAGATAGCATCTGCCACAAAATCTACACATCAAATCACGGCAGCCTTACAAAAATACCACCAAAAGATCCTCAAATTTACACATTCTGATTTTTTATGACCAAGAAATCTTATTCATATAGACATCAGGCACACAGATCAGATATAAATATACAATAAAAGAGAACTCAGACACAACTAAATGCAAATAATCCCTAAATAAACATGAGCCATGTGAACAATATTATAAGAGGCGAGTAAAGTGCAAGCATGTTTATTTAGAATTATAAAACATGAATAGTAAAGATGCTTCATGCAAGAAATTTATATAAAAGATTGAAAACTTAAAGAAAGCATAAAATAATAACTAACAATAAGTGTTCTCTAGACATAACGTTTGCAACAAATTTAGTCTAAACCAGAGTGCAAACTGTGCAGCAAAAGAAAAGGCTATCAAGTGCAAAACCATGGCAATCTTATTATATATTTTCCGCATTTATTACTTCCAGCAACAATCATATGCCAAAAAGGGGAGAAATCATCACAGGAAATGATGGCAAAAAGAAACCTATTTGCACCAGAAGAAAAGGTATGAATAGATCCTCACAGGAATGACTGAATAAAAACCATTTGGTATTGGTTCTGAAAGCATTCCAGTGCGCCAGAGAATCTGTGATGCTCTATCAGGTGACAAAACATGTTGCTCAAAAATTCTAGGTGAATCTTTATTATTTAAGGTCTCTTCTTGAGAACCCAAAGAAACAGATCCAAATTTTTCAACAAAGTCTGATGGCCACCAAGAAGAGTTAGATGGCCCTTGTTCTGCAGGCCCGGCATCATTTCGTCTCTCATCCATGTCCTACTATATTTCGAATGTAAAATCATTTGGCCACAATTATAAACCCATAAGAGGGATCAACAAGCTAAAAGTAAATTAGTAGCTTCAACCACTTGAAACTGGAGTCCATGTGACCTGCATGAACCAAAGTACCAAGCATCAATATAAAAAACAGTATCAGCATTTGCAAGAAAAGAAAATCCTAAAATATTAGATACCCCATGGAAGTGAAACATTCACACTGAGAGCAAACAAGATCACCATTAAATATAAAACAACAACAAAAAAATCTTATTCCAACTAGGTGAAGTCAGCTACATGAATTAAACGACACCATTGTGCTTTATCAACAGTCATGTTTGACAATATATGATTGACCAAAAGGCCTCGTTGAATGACTTCGTTAAGAGTTCTCTTCGGCCTCTCTCCCCCCTTTTGGGAGGACTCAACACCATCAGTGTTTCGATATGCCCAGTGAACACAAAAAGACATCGTATTCTATCTTCATCCTTCAGAAGAAAAGAGACCATAAGACTAATGACTATCTAGACTAATGACTATCTAGTAGACCTTCTGTTTGAGTATTGAAACTTTCTAACTCAAAGCCCATTCTCCATAAAACACATAGAGAAGTCAGAAATTGTTGTCCCTTCAGTCAAGGATGCAGCTACTAATCCAACTCTCTCATGAACAGTATCCAAAAGCCTAGCTTAAAGGGCGGTAGTTACTCTCAAAGCAAGGGGTGTGAACAGTTAAACCGCAAAATATTCAACTAAACACACCTTTCCGGTGAATAACAAAAATTTCACATCTTTGTGTATATTCCACATTCCCATGCATATGTTGCTCACAATTAATATAATTCCCAAATGGCTTCACAATACACATCCATATTAAATTTCCCTAAATTATTTTCTTATATAGAAAATATTTAACATATTATTTAAATTTTTTTCTTCATTAAGAAAATAACCTATTGGAGTGCCAAAGAAAATAATTATTCAATCACCTGAAGCATGAACAACAACAATTTGTGCATGAAAAAGATTTAAGGTAAACCAGCAAGGTGAGCTCCACTTAGTTAAATAAAAAAAGTTTACCTTTGATCCAGCACAAGTATATATAAAATGTTATGCTACTAAGGCAACTACTACAGTAGCAGTTCTCGAAATATTATTACTAAATTAATCTATCCTTTTTTTTTCTTTTTGGCTCCCTTGTACAGTTTCTTTCACAAGTTATATCAAAGTAACATTCGATACAATTTAATCACACCAATCCCTTCTTTAGCCATCAGTAACAATTGTAATACTATTTCTTATTCTACCTTCTTCCAAGTATCTTCATTTTTATTATAATTAAAATAACCTGCATCCTTAAATTCCCATCTCAACCAAGCCATCCCATCTAAAGTCTATTATCTTCTTGTTCCTTAATCACAGTTTCTCTCACATGTTCTGTTCTTCCTTCACTCAATTAAAGTTGAAGCTCAAAGTAACAAAGAATATCACTGATTTCCATTTCCTTCATTTCTCAACCAATTTTGTTCTATCCTTTGATGCTAATATCTTCTAATAAGGATCATCACTTTTCTTCCCTCTCTAGGTTATTAAACTTAAAGGGTCAACCCAATTGTAGTCCCCACTTGGTGAATATACTAGACAGCTTAACCACTGGTATACGTACCTTTATGCAGAGACCCTAATACAAACTCACAACCGCTTGACTATTATACTAACAAAGCTATGATTGAAATTGGAAAATATTACAAAACCGCCCATTGAACAGGGACAAAGTCAAACCTAATTATTTCAGCAATAATGGTAAAACACAGAAACTGCCTATGCCCACCATACAGAATCCACAATTGGTATAACAAACTGTAACATTAAAAAATTCAACAGAAATATCAGGACCAGAGTTGAAAAAAATGCAGTAAAAAATAAAACTGTAAGCAGCAATAAATAAAAGCTCTGAATTATAACGTTCAGTCTCTGCAACAATTCATTCATTCAGTTATTAAAATTGAAACCGACAAAAGATAACAGATTACAAAGTCAACACCAGCATTGGAATCAAAACAAAAAATCCAAATTCACCTCAAAATTAACTCCACTAACACCAAAAAAAAATCAAAATCTCTATTCTCCAAAAAAAAAACACAATTCTTCAATGCAACCAAATTTGGAAATCCAAATTCAGAAATTCATCGACGAAACAACACATAACAGAATTCAAATTGTCAACACAAAATTACAAACAAAAAAAAAAACAAACACACAAGAATTTTTTTTTTTAAAAAAAAGTAAAATACCGTATGAAGATCCAAGCATTTGAGAAAAAATCGCATATCTGATGAGAAATCATGAGAATCTCATAGCATAATCAACACGAAGCGTATATCATCATTCATTGAATGAATGATTCAATCAAGAAATCTCCAGTTATATATGTATGTATGTATATATCTATAGAACAGAACCATTCAAAAAAAAGAGAGAGATGAAAAAAGAAGGAAAGAGAGGTTTGGGATTTGATTTTTGTTGGGAGGTATTGTATTGTTTCTGATTGATCGAAGAAGAAAGCGATGGGCTTATATTTCTGAGAGAGTTTTGATGTGGAGTGAGGAAGAGAGAGAGAGAAATGTTCTAGGTCACGTGCAATGCAGGCCACCTCTAATCCATACCAATATGCATTGTGTGTGTCTATATGTATGTATGTGTGTGTTGTTGTAAGAATTGGATTAGACCAGAATTGGATTAGACCGGATGGTTATGGCCGAAACGGTTCAACCATTACGCTTGATAGTTGTTGGTTTGATTGGAGTTCTAAATGTTGATATGAGTGATCTGATCGTGTGGATGGTGTCTTGAAGTTCTATGTGACTCGTCTTTTGGCCTGACTTTTACAACATTGATATATACTCTTTCTTTGGGCTATGATATAAGAGATAAAAAACAAAACAGGACTCTTATGATAACTTATAAAAGTTAGGTAGATATATGAAATTCATTCTTTTTTTTCTAGCTTTAGTCTTATTATTATAGTAGTATTAAGATAGAGAGAGAAATGTGTAAATATTAATAAGTGTGAAGATAGTTAAAGGCAAAGTGAAAAAAAAAACGAATTAAATGATAAGAGAATATAAAGGTAGACTCTTATATTTTGGATAAAACATTTAAATTTTGGATGGATTGGATGAGTGTATGTATTCAGTTTTATGCCTATATATGGTTTATACCATTTTTCTTCTTCTTCACACATTGATTGTATTGGATTGAATAGAGGCTGAATATAGAAGTGTTGATGTTGGAATTGATTGCTTAACGATTTTATTTGATGCATTTGTCCTTTGGAGTTAAGAGGCCTTTTTAATTCTAACTAAGATGGTCTACGTGCATTGTTTTAAGTCACAAACCAATGTACTGAATTTGTTGATGTGATTAATGGTGGTGAATGGAGGTGTTGTAACTTGTAAAAGTGCATGTGTTTTGCATTAAAAATGATGCAATTAATGAATGAAAGTCAACTATAGATATAGGGGAGATTTTATCTTAAGAAAATTAAAATAATGTTATCTGTGTTCCTAAGCTGAATAATTTGAAGAAATCAATGAAGTTAAATAAATAGGTTGATTTCATTTTTGGTCACTATATTCAGGTTATGGTCTATGAACTATAAAATAAATGGTTTTTAATCTTTGAACTTTCATTCGATTTTGTTTTTTATTTATGAATTTTTAGTTGAGTGTTTTTCTTTTAATCCTTTAAATTTGTGTCTTTTATAACCATTAATTATTCCCTAGACTTAAATATATTGATTATATAAAATTTAGGATGTCAAAGAGTGAAAGTAGAATGATCATATTAAGTTCAAGGAGTAATACAATAAAGAGTGAAAATTAAAAGACGAAAATTTGTATTATTAGCACTAAATAAATTGCTAAATTGTGGTATATGTTGGATATGATATTCATGAAAAAACTTATATGTATAATTAAATTATATATTCATTTATATAGATCAAGCAAATTAGTTTGAAATAAAAAATATTAATACAATAAATATATTTAAGACTCAAATTCAACAAAAAACTAGCTTTTATACTATTCAGGACAAGAAGTATATTTATTATGAGTTATATATGAACATGTTTTATGAGCTATGGATGAACTAAATTTAGAGTGAACATTTTTTTGGCTTTCTAATATAACAGACCTTTTAATTCTCATATATAAGATTTATATAAAGTTGAATTATATTGTTTAAAAATCATTAACAATACGAATAGTTTTACATACTCTGCATTTCTCATGACCTCAAGCGATAAAATTTAAAGTATCCATGAGATTATACATGCGCCTCAAAATTCATTAAAAAAAAATCTCAGTGTTAATTGTGAATTTGAATTTGAAAACTATATGTGTGCGTTGTGCATTAATGTATGTGGTATGTTCTATGTTGTGTGAATTTATAATGCCGGCGCCTTTGTTACCGATAGAATGGTTCATATAATCTAAGTTGCTCATAAAGTACTAATATGATAACTTATTTTTGTTTAATGTTCTAGTCATTTGGTTGAACATATGTCAAACACCTTTTTAAGACTTATTTAAATAAGAGAATGCAAGTTTGGTTCACTATGAATATATTAGGCTTGTGAGTTTCTTTATGAGGGCGAAAAGCAAAAATATAATATATTGAATTTTTTTTTAAGAAAAAACAAGATATACAAAAAAGTTTTATAGTATTAGTTTGAAGTTATTAGAAGGGTTGTTTAATTCAGCAGTAGGCTCGCTTGCTGTGAGATATGAGGTCGTGTGTTCAAATCAGTCTATCTAAATAAAAGCAAGGGTAAGACTGATTAATATATACACTCTCACCAAGTAGAGGCTTAAACTAGGTTGGGCTTTTGATTAGTTTAAGGTTACTATGTTTTGTAAAAAACATTACCTAATTCAAAATAAACTAATGTTTGTATCCATCTAATGAGTTCCAGAAACATTTTCTTGTGTCCAAAATTTTCTTTAGCTAGTCTCCACTCAACTAATTTAGATGAATGTTAGTATATGTCATTATTTCATATCAATTTATAAATTAAATAAATTAGTTTGTAACAAAACGATAAATATAGCAGAAATAATTTTTTAAAAAAAAGGTATTATATTTATAATTGATATTATTTTTCAATTGGCTTTTGCATTTAAAAATTCATTTATTTTATTGTCAAAACACAATAAATATATATAGAGCAGCATACAAGTATGGAAATCATTTTTTCCGTTGCACCAAGAAATGACATATTAATATATAATATACTCCCTCTGTTCCTAAATATAAGATCATTTTAGCAAATTTGGAGAGATTAAGGAAGACATTTTAATGAGTTAGGGTTACATGAAATTTCCAAAACACCCTCACATAAATTTCAAAAATATCTTCAAACCACTATTTTTTGGGTGAAGGGAGTATAGGGGTAATTTGGGGAAAACTTGAGTTAAATTAGAAAGTGATCTTATATTTAGGAACAAACTCTTCTTTTAAAGTTATCTTATTTAGCAACGGAGGGAGTATTAAGTAAAAACAAGAGCCGAAACAGAGGACTTTCATGGCTCTCAATTTCTTTTTTGGAACTAGTAGTATAGTTGGTAAACAATCTTGGTGGGCCCCATCTGGTCAATGGGCTCGAGCCATTTCATAGCTCATACCATTGATCGAGCTGCCCTGCACGTGGGGAATTAATTAGGTCAAGTTGCTTTGCTTTGCTTCTTATGTTTCCCAATTCATCTATCATCCGTGACTGTTTTATTTTGTAAGATAAACTTATAAAAACTATATTATAATTCTTTTCGAGATCCAATCTTTCTTTATTGATATTAAACAACTCATGCTAAACATATAAAAATCATCATATTTGAATATGATCATTTCTTCGATATGTTACTACTATGAAGATTATTGTATGTCTCAACAATTATATTTGACCAGTTCATTTAATTCGAATATACACATATCTAGTGTGAATTAAGTAGTTTATAGAATAGCCAAGATGAGCTAGACTTAACATTAATTTTAATCAACTCTCTATGATCACAAGATTGTGTATAATTTAATAAGTTCAATACTTCTATATTTCCAAAAATATCATTATACTATTTTACATGTTTGGCATACATTAAAAACAATGCCTTCTAAAACTAAACCTAACTAGATTTCAATCAAAATTAGCTAAACAGTACTCCAAAGATATGAGTGAGACTTTTCCAAGTTAAACCTAGGATTTGGGAAAAACTGAAATTTTTATACTTTTACACAAAAGTCAAGGTAGAAATATATCATCATCACACATATATCATAATTACTACTACCAAAATTGTCATTATCACCTCTCTTTTCCAACACATTATGCTTAATTTTTAGTAATTTACATATAATATAAAGTCATTTTCATAACAATCTCAAATATTCTCTTTTAGTTAAAAAAATTCAAACACTCTCCTTTTATCAAAATATTTTTTCTCATTAAATCTATTTGTTAAAACCACTTTTCCAGTTTTTTTATCATAAACTATTCTTCAAAAGCTAGTTCAAATAGGCTATAACTCTTCATTACGAAAGCAATTAAACATAAAATATAATGAAAAATATTTTATTAAATGATTACTTCAACGCTTAAAAGAATAATTGTGATTTTGTGTAAGTAATGAATACTATTTCATAGTTACTCGTAGGTCGTCGCAGTATTCTACGATGTTTAATAAATAATATATATCATCGATCGATTATAAAAGAGAATCAGAATATGGCATTCAACTTGAAATGATGACGTAACACCGTCACACAAATTTAACGTTGGAGATTCAATCGCTTCGCAAGTTGCCGTAAATTAAATATCTATTACTCTCTCCGGTCCCTAATATAAGTGTTAGCCGTAAAAAAAATGCTTCTTAAAAAAACGCTTCTTAAGAAAACATGTGAATGTTAGTTGGGTGTCTCAAGTTAATGTTTCTTTTCTAAAATTGCTCATATTTATTATGATACTTTTTAAGAGAAAAATACATAAGAATTATTAATATATATGAAAGAGATTGAGAGTAAAGTAGAAAAAAACTCATTAAATGAGGAGAAAATGTGAGATGAGTTTTTATATTAGTGATGGGAATCACAAAAGAATCAGAAAGTTTCCAAAGAGATTTGAAGATTATCATGTTTGGGTTTGATTATCATCAATTAGTATTTCTAAATTGTTCTATTTTAATTTTGCATTTATTGTTATCAATTAGCATTAAGTATGATTATATTCTAAAGTTTTCTATCATTAATATTTAGGGTTATGTTGAGGCCTATATATAGTCTCTCAACTATTTGCTATGTAGACTTTGATGATTTGAATAATAAGCATAATAATATTGTGTTGCCTTCTCTTGCTCTCTTCTCTTCTCTTGTTCTCTCTTCCTTCTAAATTCTCTCTTCTCTCACTCTTCTTTCTTCTTATTCTACCTCTACTTCTAAACTCTCATACACTTTCTCTATTCTCACACTCACTGCATCAATTGGTACCAGAGCCTTCACATCCTTTCCGTTGCTTAAACTCCCTCATCGCCGTCACCTAATTACCGTTCGTCAAGGCCGTCAAGTAGAAAATTTGGGGAAGTTATAACTTTTGGCTCCAAAAGTTATTAGGTAACATTCGATCTTTCAACTTTAAATCTGTACTAATTGTCATAGAAGGAGGTCGTTGCTAATAACTTTATCTTCATAATTTCTTCCTTTTTTCCATTTTATGTTTCTTGATTTCTTGCAATTTTTTTCCCTCTCCCTTTTCCTTTTCTAGTTTTCATTATCTTGTGAGTTAGCAAAAAAAAAGGGCAAAAAAAAAAGAAAGAAAAAAAGAAAAAAAAAGCAAAAAAAAAAGAAAAGAAATAAAAAGGCAAAAAAAAAGAGCCAAAAAAAAAAAGAAAAGAAAAGGGCAAAAAAAAATTGATCTTCTTTTTCATAATTTTAGTTCACTTTTAGCACTCTTTTGATTTATATTTATTATTATTGTTTTCTTTTTCCGTTTAACTCAGCATTTAATTCACAACCTAGGACGACACATATCCTCACACACTTGGCCCTACACCCGGGTCCTATTCTACCATAGGTTAGAAGAGATTTCTAACGGTTTCCCTGAAAGCTTTGCTTCTGAGGTGACTGTGAAGATCTCGCTCAGGTTGTAACTTATTTGGCAAGGGTAACCTTTGAGGCTTGTCCTTGAAGGTTAAATTTGTTAAATAGGGTTTACACCTTTTTGGTGGAGGCAACTTGGGAGCCTTTTTAGGTTTTAGTAAGACCACCTCAAACCATTCACATTAGAAATTTCCTTTATATGACTCTTCGACGTGTCCTTGATACTCAAGACCAATTTGCACAAGATATTACCAAAATCAAAGCTACCATGTTTGACCTTGAAAATCGTGAAAGAGCTATTTATGAATATATTGACAGAGCAATAAGCGATTCAACTCATGCTAGGTTTGATGAAACCAATAATAGAATTGCTGCTATTGATTCTAGACTTGACACTAAGTTGGAAGAAGTTATGTTGGCCATCCGTCACTTAGGGCAACTTAGCACGGGAAAAAACATTGAGGCTACAACATCACAAGTAAAGAACAAGCCAGAGATCACACCATTAAATGTTCCTGAGGGTTTACTCCCGAACCCTAACAATGATCAGAGGTCAAACTTATCAAATTCTAAGGTTCCCCAAGGTCAGAAGTCCTATATAGATAGTCATTGTTTTTCCATAGGTAATGGTAACAACAATAATAAGTCCTTTGCACGTAGACCTAATGGGCCATTTTTAGGTGAATAAGATGATCCTTGGAATTTCCATAATGGGCACCACTTTAGGTACGATGGATCTTCCCCTAGACAGAATAGAGGCAACCCTAGACGTGATTATGAGGATGAAATATCTCCCCCTAGACATAATAGAGGAAACCCTAGACATGGCTATGAGGACGATATTACTAAGAAAGTTAAAGTAGAGGCCCCCGAATTTGATGGGAGGTTAGACCCCACATACTTTCTAGATTGGCTTGCTAACATGGAGGACTATTTCGATTGGTATGATATGAATGACACCCAACGAATACGCTTTACTAAGATGAGACTTGTGGGAGTTACGCGAACTTACTGGCACACAGTAGAAGTCACCCTTGAGGAACAAGGTCAACCACCTGTGACTACATGGGCTAGGATGAAGATGAAATTGAAGGAGAAATATGTGTCACCTCGGTATAAGTGTCAATTATTCAGTAAGCTCAATAATATAAGTCAAACCTCTACTGTTGCTGACTATATAGGCCGTTTTGATGAACTTAGGCTAAGGTGTGGACTAAAAGAAGACCCTTTGTCATTATTAAGTAGGTTTGTTGATGGCCTTCAGCCAGACATACAGAGGGATCTTAGGTTAAATTTTCCTGAAACCCTTGAGGATGCCTATCATAAGGCACAAGAAATAGAAGCTTTGTCGAAGTACTCTAACTTTCAACGAGCTACTCCACAAGGCACAGGGTTTAGACAAACTCGTAGTTTCCTTCCTACTGAGCAAATTGTAGGACCATCATCCAAGTTTTCTCAATCTGGACAAGCATCGGGCACCAAGCCGATTAATGAATCAATAGGCTCTAGCTTACGACCTAATGGATCAAGCATTGAATGTTTCAAGTGTCACACTAAGGGTCACATTGCTTCGAAGTGTCCCCAGCGCAATCTACTTCTTGAGTACCAAGACTATAACGAGGACACTCCTGATGTTGTCATCGGCCCTGTCGACAGCCCCTCTGATGTAGATGAAGAAATAGTTGTAGATGATATTCCACCTGAGCACCTTGGGGTAATGCGATGTCTCTTAACTGTTCCTTCGCTAGATGATTCGTGGAAACGTCACAGCATATTTCACACATATGTGAAATACGGTGATAAGTCATACAAACTCATTATTGATAACAGAAGTGAAAGAAATGTTATCTCTAGTCGAGGTATCGTTCGACTTGGGTTAAAAACTGAGCCTATACCCAAACCTTTTAGTGTTGCTTGGATAGACAATACCTCCCTTCCTATCACTCAACAGTGTCGCGTACCTCTTCATCTAGGTGATTTTAAGGAAGATGTTCTCTGTGTTGTCATTCCGATGGACGTGTCCCATATTCTCTTAGGACGTCCATGGCTTTACGATCATGACTTCATCATACATGGACGATCAAATAATCATGTGTTTAAGCATGAGGGAAAAACAATCCTTTTACGTCCAGCCATGCCTGAGCCCAAAAGAAAAGAAGCTTCCAACTCAAAGGGTTTTCCCTCTAAATCCCCGAAACTTCACCTTCTAACAGAGAATCAGTTTGTACAAGAAAGTAAGGAGACTGATATTATTTTTGCCCTTGTTGTAAAGGACAACACCTCCTCTACGTCTGATGCTTCAACCTTACCCAAGGAGGTTTCACAATTGTTGGATGACTTTAAGGATGTTGTACCTGATGAGTTGCCCCATGACTTGCCACCAATGCGGAATATCCAATATGCCATTGATTTAGTTCCAGGATCTCAACTCCCTAACTTGCCGCATTATAGGATGAATCCTAAGGATAGGGAAGAGCTTAATCGACAAGTCAATAGTTTATTAGAGAAGGGCTATATTCAACATAGTCTTAGCCCATGTGCAGTGCCTGCTTTATTGACACCCAAAAAGGATGGAACTTGGAGGATGTGTATTGATAGTAGAGCTATAAATAAGATCACAATTAAGTATAGGTTCCCCATACCTAGACTTGAAGATATGCTTGATCTAGTCTCAGGAGCATGTTGGTTCTCTAAGATAGACCTCCGCAGTGGGTACCACCAGATTAGGATTCGACCTGGAGATGAATGGAAAACTGCGTTTAAGACACAAGATGGTTTGTATGAGTGGTTAGTAATGCCTTTTGGCCTCACCAATGCCCCAAGTACCTTCATGCGTGTTATGACTCACCTCTTTCAGCCATACCTAGGAAAAGTTTTGGTTGTCTACTTTGATGACATCCTTATCTTTAGTAAAACGGTAGCTGAGCATTTGACGCATCTTCGCCAAGTGTTCCTCGTTCTTCGTCAAGAGAAGTTCTATGCTAATTTGCCTAAGTGCTCATTTCTCCAAGAGCAAGTTCTTTTCCTTGGATTCATTGTTTCTGCACAAGGGTTGTCTGCTGACCCTGAAAAGGTACGAGCTATTCACGAGTGGCCTGAACCTACTTCCTTTCATGACATCCGAAGTTTCCATGGTCTCGCATCCTTCTATAGGCGTTTTATTCGAGACTTCAGTACTATTATGAGTCCCATCACAGAGTGCCTAAAAAGGGATAAGTTTCATTGGACTAATACTGCATCTCGAGCTTTTGGACTCATTAAGCAAAAGCTTTCTGAAGCCCCAGTTTTAATATTACCTGACTTTTCCAAATGCTTTGAAGTTGCTTGTGATGCCTCTGGAATTGGGATTGGGGGTGTCTTAAGTCAAGGAGGCCACCCTATTGCCTTTTTTAGTGAAAAACTAAACGAGGCAAAACAAAAGTATTCCACTTATGATAAAGAATTTTATGCCATCGTCCGATCTTTTGAACATTGGAAGTACTATCTCTTGCCCCAACAATTTGTTGTGTATTCTGATCACCAAGCACTTAAGTTTCTCAACTCTCAGCGACATTTGAACCCTAAACATGCCAAGTGGATCGAATTTCTTCAAGAGTTTACCTTTGTCGTAAAACATCGCGCTGGGATAGAAAATAAGGTGGCAGATGCCTTAAGCCGTCGTATCAACCTTTTGCATAATATGCAAGTACAAGTTATAGGTTTTGAACGGTTGATCGACGAGTATCCTACTTGCCCTGACTTCAGCTTAATTTACCAAGAGGTTAGCAATGGATCTCGACAGGACTATCCCGACTTTCTTGTTAAGGATGGTTATCTCTTTCGTGGCAGTAAATTATGTGTTCCCCGCACGTCCTTACGAGACTTTCTAATTTGGGAACTCCATGGAGGAGGCTTAGCTGGTCATTTTGGGAGAGACAAGACTACAACCTTAGTTGAAGATCGATTTTATTGGCCCTCTCTTCGACGTGATGTTGCACGCATACTCTCACAATGTCATACGTGTCAGACTGCAAAAGCCAAGAAACAGAATATTGGATGGTACACCCCTTTACCAATCCCTAATGCACCATGGAAGGATCTAAGTATGGATTTTGTTTTAGGCTTGCCAAGGACTATTCGACAGCATGACTCTATCCTGGTTGTTGTCGACCGATTCTCTAAGATGGCACACTTCATCGCTTGTAGCAAGACCACTGATGCTTCTCACTTAGCTAAACTCTTTTTCAAGGAAGTCGTGCGCTTGCACGGTCTACCTACTTCTATTGTATCTGATCGTGATGTTAAGTTTGTCAGTTATTTCTGGAAAACTCTTTGGAAATTGTTTGGGACTCAACTAAAGTTCTCTTCTGCTTTTCATCCGCAAACAGACGGTCATACTGAAGTGACCAATCGTAGTCTTGGAAATTTACTTAGGAGTCTAGTCGGTGACAAGCTAGGAAATTGGGATCTCATATTACCTACAGCTGAGTTCGCTTATAATAGCTCTGTCAATCGAACCACTGGTAAAAGCCCTTTTGAGATTGTTCAAGGTTTCAATCCTAACCAGCCCATTGACTTGGTACCCCTTCCTTTAACAGCCCGATCTTCTGAATCCGCGGAATCCCTAGCACATCGCCTTCATGAATTGCATGCTGAGATTAAGCGTCAAATTGAACTTAATAATAATCAATATAAATTAACGGCTGATGCTCATCGTCGAGCTCAAAATTTTGATGAAGGAGATTATGTAATGGCCCGTATTCGCCCTGAACATTATCCAAAACATTCATTCAAGAAATTGCATGCTCGTGCCTCAGGACCCTTTCGTATTCTAAAGAAACTTGGTTCCAATGCTTACTTGTTAGAATTACCTCCTGAAATGTCTATTAATCTAGTTTTTAATGTTGAGGATCTTATGACTTACCGAGGCACTTTTGAGCCTCCCGTATTTTCTGGTGATTCTTCTGCAGGTTCCAGGATCAGTGCTCCAATTCCACCTTTGCCATGTGTTCCTCCAACACAAGAAGTGATCGATGCTGTTATGGATGAAGAAACCATTTTTACTCTGAATGGTCCAGTTCATCGTTATCTTGTTCGATGGAAGGATTCAACTGACACAGATGCTACATGGATTACTGAAGATGAGTTCCGCCGGATCGATTCCACTTTACTTGACTCTTTCAATACCCCTTCCTCACCAGAGGCGAGTTCTTTTCAACAAGGGGGGAATGATGAGAATCACAAAAGAATCAGAAAGTTTCCAAAGAGATTTGAAGATTATCATGTTTGGGTTTGATTATCATCAATTAGTATTTCTAGATTGTTCTATTTTAATTTTGCATTTATTGTTATCAATTAGCATTAAGTATGATTATATTCTAGAGTTTTCTATCATTAATATTTAGGGTTATGTTGAGGCCTATATATAGCCTCTCAACTATTTGCTATGTAGACTTTGATGATTTGAATAATAAGCATAATAATATTGTGTTGTCTTCTCTTGCTCTCTTCTCTTCTCTTGTTCTCTCTTCCTTCTAAATTCTCTCTTCTCTCACTCTTCTCTCTTCTTATTCTACCTCTACTTCTAAACTCTCATACACTTTCTCTATTCTCACACTCACTGCATCAATTAGGGAACAAAACCATTCAAATTTTAGGCTCTTATATTAGGGACCGAAGGGAGTATTTCATTTGAAAGAATCAATGTTTTAATTATATATGTGTGCATCTAAAACTAATAAAATTAACATGAGCATATATATAGCAACTCATATAAGTTACGTATTTATATATATAACATTTGCAAATTTTCTTAGATTAATTTTTTTTTTTGAAAAAGAGGTATTTTAATCAGTGTGAGAGTTGAAAAATATAAGCATAATGTGGAACTGATTAAGACATGGATTTGAGTTGCTTAGTTTGAAAAAAGATGGTGAATTATTCTTGGTTACGACGAAGAATAAAATTGTGACGAATATGCTTTTCGTTCCTTGCTTCCACTAGCATTAATAACTTAACTTTTACTATATGAATAATAGAACTCAGAAAAAATGGTGATAGAAAGAATCAAAACAAATACACACATACACATAGTTTATATCTTCAGAGAGATGATAGGCTATTGGTATTTTCCAACACAAGTAGGGCTTAGTGATAATGATTTGAATCTGAAATTATTGAATATAATGATATAGTATATTTTCTTTTGGGAGGGAAAAATATTCGAAAGCAACACAAGGTCAAAAAGAGTCAATTGGCTTTTCTTATCCTCTTTTAAAAATCCAACATGTTGATGATTTTGACAATGCCAATTAAATTAAATATTCTGGAAAAGACCCTATAGCAGCAAGACAGTAACCCTTTTAATTGTAATTATTAATTAGAAATATTTTTTTGATGCATAGTTAATTAGAAATATTATATTAATTAATGAGTTATCTTATAAATCGCTTCATTATCCATTGGGTGATGTGTGCTAGATTTGAGCCATTTTTGAATAAATGTGTGCTATATTTGTGCCATCAAATTCTTGTTTATGTTGGGTGAACTTTTGGTAATAATACAGTGCTAGATTTGACCTTAACCCAATATAACTTTTGGCAAGATATATAGTGTACTAAAAGAAAAGGGCATGAGAATTGAGATGGAAGGGTTAAAATTATTAGATTATTTAACTGGCATGGTAATCTATTTATATTATCACATGTAGATGACTTTGTTTTTATATAATATATTATATATGAAATTTGATTTAAGTTTAAATTGTTATTTTTAAAGTAGAATAATTAGGGATTAATGTTTTTTTGATTGTGTGTAAATAATGTTGAAAGTAACTTAAAAATAGAACAAAAAAATTAACGATTAAGATTTTAGAAAAAAAAACATTTTTCTCATAAAAATGAAACTTATATAAATTAAAGCGCGTTATTTTTTTTTGATACATTAAAGCGCATTACTGTATGATACTTAGTGTTAGTATACTATAAATAAAATATGTTCCTAGTATTAGGGTAAGTTTTCATCATTTATATATCAATCTTTATTCCTCTAGCCGAACAAATATACTCCCGGAAAATTAGTGCATCATTATCAAATATTCTTTTCTATAAGGACAATGATGGCTTGTTAATAATATACTCCCTCCGGTCCTATTTATAAGTCGCCAACTGCCCAAATTGTACATACCAAGGAATAAAGGTTAATGGAAGTTGAATCATTAAATTGGTCTTATTTTTTTTTGTCTTTTCCATTTTTGTCCCTCCCACCTTTATTACTATGGCCTACTACCTCTTTCATCTTTATGAGTATACATGTGGCTTTTTCATCTTCTCTCTCTTCTAATCTTTCAATGTTCATTTTCCAATGCTAAGGGTATGTTAGGAAAATTTTAATAAATGAGTTAGTTAATGTTAGTTGGTGACTTATATTAAGGATCAAAATTTAGTGGCGGTTGGCGAAATATAAAAAGGACCGGAGGGAGTAGCATGATATGAAAACAATGAAGTTGTTTTCATTTCATTCTTTTCACTTGAATAATTGGTTCGAGCTTTAATCAGGACATTAATCTCTCCAAGTTTGTCTTCTAATAACGACACGTGGTAACCTCTGGATATTTTGTGCCCACATTTTGACTAATTTTTGTCCTTTTTCAATCACCCCAAATTAATCATTTGCGCAACATCTTAATTTTGGTCAAAAATCAATTACAGCAAGATAAAATTATGTGCGTGTTACTGTGTTATGATACTTTAATTTTAACTTTCAACCAAAAAGAAAAGACTTCTATGTATGATATTTTGAAAAGTATCCATCGCGGTGATTATAAATATTTAATTACATATGTGGATGGAATAATTATAAAATATGCTGTAATGAACCGCGTGTATGTTTTGAGGCATTTTGACTCAAAGAATTGGGATTCAATCGAGCCAATCAAAGCGTTAGGTAAGGCATGGCTTTCATTTTAGGATTTGACAAATTAAGAGCACATAACATATTAGGTAAAGTCATATACTTGAGTGCGTTTGTGTAAAATAATATGTCGATTAATTAAGTCAAATAAGCTAGCATTCGAATTCACGCATGCATTCAATATATAAGATATATTAAGTTCCTTGATGATGATGCAACGTAATTTTTTTGGTCAAATTTTGATGATGCAACGTATGAAAGCGGCCGCCTACTTAAAGTTAATTAGCATATATTATTACTCTATTGTAATAAAAATACTTCATTTTCCCCCCACAAAATGATGTCGTCCCAAAGCATCAACCCACACCTTAATTATAAGTGACGCTTTAATTAATGGAATAATAGACCAACTGACGACATTCGTGTGTTAATACACCTAAAAGAGGAAATTATGACTATCTAAACTATAGTAACCGTGTAAATACAAAGATTTATACAAAGAAATAAAGAAGAATATTATTTAAAAGTTTGTACAACATAAAATTTTTACTAATCATTTAATAAAAATTAAAGTTGTTGTTAATTGACAAGACACTACAATGTCGTGATTAATTATGCAAATCTAGTGGGATGCGGTTATATATATACGATGTTAGTTACTGCTATACATGTTGATCATTCCTCTTTTTGTTTTTTTATTGAGTTTTTAAATTGGTTTTCTAAGTCAGTCCCAATGTTGCAGGGAACTCAACGAGACTTAGACTAATCTAAATCTACACTGAGGCCTCCACTTAAGGATAAAGTGCTGGTCAAGGGGGGGGCAAGTTGCATTTCTAGATCCGAACACTCAAACTCGAGGCCGCTAGTTAAGCGGTGAAGTGAGATAACCACTACACCAACCACGTTTTGTTGATCATTCATCTTTTTGTTTGAGTACTCGGAAAAAATTATTTGAAGATTTTCTCTTTTTTCATTACAATTTTTTTCTCACGTATTTGTATAGTTCAACGCAAAATCGTTTAAATTTGAAAAAAACTTATCCAAAAACACATTTAATTTCATGAATGCATATGTATGTGTGGTTTGGTCTTCATACTCATCAAAAGATGGGCAAGAAGAGTTAGATAAATCTTGCCAATTGAACCTCACATGTACGGTCTAGATTTGATTTAAATTACATATATTATACACAATCTAGACCGTATGTCTATATTTAACTAACTCTCCCTTCTCATTTTTGTATGAGTAGGTAAACCGGACCACGTGTTGGTGCACATTTGTGTTTTTGAATGCACGCACTTGATAAAGAATATAATCAGCATATGCTTAAAAATATGGTAATCAAATATTCAACGCCTACCGTGAACATGATGATCGACTTGATGTAGACAATATCAAGGCTCTCAAGTAATACGTATTCCTTTTATATAAAAAAATAACTAAATTATTAATCGAATCTTCGATTAGCTACACACACACACATGATAGGGTTGAAAGCTTCTCTGTGCAAAAATATGTTAAACAGTTTCTCCAAATTCGGAAAATTTTAATTTATTGATGTAAATCACGCATTCTATATTCTGGAAGCATAAAAACAAAATATATACATCTGTATCAAGCATCTGCCAGTTACTTTCTTATACGTTAATAAAATTATCATCATAGGGGACAGGTTAAGATTCATAACATAAAATAGCTAGGAAGTAACGTTGATTTTGTTGATTTTTTTAAAGTTGATTTTGTTGCATATTGTCTGAGTAAAAGAAGGTGGCGGGAGATTCTTCCAATAATTTTGCCTATAAAGAGGATTCCATATGCCTTTGACTTGGGTTCGGAGATAATTTTCCATGCACAATATGCCTTTTCAGCGTCAGAATTCTTTTATTGATATTTTATTTCATTTTCAAAACGTTTTCCCCCATCTTTATGGAAAAAAGGTAAGTCAAAGTGCAATTTGTATATAATCAGCCAAACTAAAGATGAGGAATTTTATCAAGTTGATAAATATGTCTCGCAAAATATATATTACTATTATCCGTTGCCAAAATACTTAATAAGTGCATAAATGGATTTTTTTAGATGAAGACTACAACTAGAAATACAAGATTACTAATCATAAATCATGAAATATAAAAAACAAATTATAGACACGTATGTCCTCCCATTGAAAACAATCTTATTTGAGGCAACAAAAAGTATGAAAATCTCTTGCAATGAGGATTTGAACATTAGTTGACTTTTTTTTGGACAAAAAACATTAGTTGACTTACACATTTCATTATCTAACTCGGCTTTATATAACTGATTTTGAGGCTTTTCTTTAGCTTTTTAGCATCAGCGTTGCATCAAATACACACACACACAAAAAAAATAGCAAAGCAAGCCCATATAAGTTATATAGGCCCATTATCGTTTTTTGATATATATATAGGCCCATTATCAAAACAAGTTTGATTGGATCAAATGTAAGATCAATGTTTTATTCTGACAAAAACAAAACGAAAACATATTTTTACCTTTATAAAAGGTTTTGGTTTAGCACTGAATCTATAAAATATTTTTTATTTCCTTAATTCAAATGTCATTAATATTAAATGATGATTTTTGCGCCATCCATTATTATTTTTAGAAATTAAATTTTAATATGTGTACTTTTTGTAATAAAACTAAAACAGTATATCAGAGTTATAACACATATGTGATATATTATATGAAATTGAAGGATCAATATTGAACCATACTTAGTAAGGTTCTTCATAAAATAAAGGATTAGAATGAGCGCAACAGTGTGTCAGAGTTATAACACATATGTGATATATTTTATAATAATAAGAATTTATTCAAAATTCATTAATTTAATCTAATAAATAAAGGGAAAATGTCATTTAAATCCCTCCGAATATACAAAAGGACAATTCAGGAACTTAAACTTCCAAAAGGACCATGAAGGAACTAGGACCTAGTTGACATTTTAAAATTGTGTGAAAAGACAAAATTGCCCTAATCATAAAACAGAAATTACTAACCACCCTATTGAAAATGGTGGTGTAAGGGTGGTTAGTAATTTCTGTTTTATGATTAGGGCAATTTTGTCTTTTCACACAATTTTAAAATGTCAACTAGGTCCTAGTTCCTTCATGGTCCTTTTGAAAATTTGGGTTCCTGAATTGTCCTTTTGTATATTCGGAGGGATTTAAATGACATTTTCCCATAAATAAATAAGCGCAACATTAAAGAGCAAATAGTACAATAGTATAATGGCCTTGCTATTTATTTTTAAATCATAAAGTACTATGCATGTGTATAGACACCAAGCGTTCCTAGGTTGTCAAACTAGTGATGGATTAAGTAAACATGTGTAAAGAATGTGAAATCGGATCCTACACCGGAATCAAGACTCGTAAGAGTTTAGCTATGTTAATAAATATGTATTTTCAGTATAAAATTAAATAAAAAATAACAATAGTTGGTCTTGGATATATTTAAAATATTTGTTGATATTAAATATATGAATGTTCATACTTTATCAACATCAATAAAAAATTTTATATGACATTTATATAAATTTTTTGATTATGGTCAAATAAAAGTATTTAAATTGAGTTTTAGAGCAAGTTAACACGATTTTTCTAAAGTAAAATTGTAAAACATTAATGTTAGAATGTAAAATCACGAGTTTTTTTTATCAAATTTACGATCTTTATGAATTTAAGTTTGGTTAATCAAAAGCTTAAACGGTAACATATGAGAGTCAACTCACGGGTTTTTGACAACAATAATACTATGCTTTATTTCCTTTCTATTTGGGGGAGTTGATTAGTGCATGATCTGTTTTAATTTTGTTATTCCTTTGCCTGACTATCTCATACTGTAATCAGATAAAGTGAGGGCAGATAAAGTTTAAAATATTATGTACCACTTCTGAAAAAATGTGACAGAACTAATTAAATTATATAGAAAAATATGTCTCCTGTTAGAAAAAAATGTCCTTCATTATTTATAAGCGGAAGGAGTATAAACTAAACTTATTTGGATAATTGGAACTACTCTCTCTCCGGTCTTAATAATAAGAATTTTTAATTTTTTGAAGAAATTGATGATGTAAAATGTATCACTTTAAAATGAAGCATATATGTTCTAAAATATTTTGTAGTGCGTCCAGCACTCCAGCACACTAAAATATTTTTTTATGCGTTATAGGGTGATTGCTTTGTCTAAAGATACTCTAAAACCTTAGATACACCACAAAGTATTTTGATATTTCTCTTAAAATTATCACATTTACCTCTACTAGTAGAAATAATGTATTGTTTGATAAAATTTATGGTTCCCCTTTAAACTTATTTTCAAAATAATCATTTAAACAGATTTCAATTTAATTAAAGTTAATTTTCCTGCCTACATCCAAAACATAAATTAGAGCATATAAAAGTCACTTTGAAAAAAACACACTTTAATCCAAGCATACCAATACCAATATTATTAAAAAGGGCCAAATGTCACTTAAGTGCGTGCACAGCTGAAACTTTGAAATTTAACAGGAGAGAATCTTGAGACTACGTGCTTAAAAGTGTACGGTTGATATGCAACTAGCCAAAAATCATCATGCTCATTAGTCACTATCCAAAGTATTCAATATCTTATCTGAAATGAACATAAAACAAGTAAACTATGAATAATTCGATACCATAGTCAAAAAAGAAAAGAGAATAATTCGACACAAATAAAACATCACAAAAGATATGAACCAAATCCAGTTGGGAAGAAAGTGAAGGAATGAGGAAGAAAGTGAAGGAATGAGGACCACTTTTGGTAGAGTCAAAAAGAAGTAAACAAAATGTTCCACATTAATTCTTCTTCTTTTTGAATAGCAGGGAAATATAAGCTTAAGTACGGAAACAAAGTATTGAAGAGAGAACATAAGGGACAGAAAGAAGGGTTTCTCAATCCTCTCCTAGCTTTTAATAGGTGGTTTGTAGGAAACCTCTCATAGATGACTTGCCAGAAAAGGAACTTGTTTTTCCTATATGAGCTAACACAGAACAAACTCTGTTTTAGAGTATGTAATAGTGTTATATTGATTCCATTGAAAAATTAAGAGAACAAACTTTTTAACTTTGGCCCTTGAATTAGTTTAATACGCAATCTACATTTGCTTAAACAGTTATGGACTGCCTCAAAAGCTACGGAACCCCACATGTCCCACCAGAAGTTTGTGTCCTCTTCACCACTATTAATTTTACTACCCACTCCTTTTAGAAAACCATCCAAAATTTACACAAAGCCGTTCCATGTGCTAGATTTTCATCACCACATATGTGCTAGCACCGATTCAACAAAGAGTTTGTCATAAGTCCCATGTCGCTTCACAAGTGTAATGTGCTTTATAAATTTAAATAGTCCTAATTTTAAAGAGTTAGTGTTTTCATACATGACTCTCCATTTGGACTTGTCTTAATAACAAAGATGCCTACACATGCCAAATTCTGACTAGAGAAGGCCGAATGAAGTGTTATGGACTTGTAGGACACTCAAATTTTTTACGATTAAACCCTTTTAAATGTGTGTTCGATAACAAAGTTTGGTTTCGTTAACAAACCCCGACATATATGACTACATGGCATTTCGCTAATTTAGTTTTATTAGAGCCGACATGATTACATGGCATTTTGCTAATTTAGTTTTACATGAGTAGGCTTTTATTTAACTAATGTTGGACAATAAGTTTGGTCACAAATGAAACCCCAGCTCATTGCTTTATTGAGCCAATCCATTTTTAACTTCCAAGAAAAGATTAAAGAAAAAGTGACTTGTTAGTCACATATAGGGAGGAGTGTTTACATTAAAAGAGGTGATTATAAATTTGTCAGGTTGGCGTGAGCGATAAATTATTTAATCCCTGTGATCGGGATTTCATCCATAACTCTTATTAATTAATGGAGCAGATTCACATGTCAGCTATATACCATCTACATAAGACTTCAGAATAGCGATATTAGTCTCATCTAATACAAGGGAAACAAAATAAAGAGGTGTTTACAAGATTGAGTTTTCCTGGCCAAATCTTTTTTTTAGGCGTTGTAGTTTTAACTAAGGACTTGTATCCCTTATTCTAAATCAAAAGTGTGCCATGGAGACAAATTTTGGAGCCTCCCCTTCCTAAGTCCACATTAATTTCAGTGTCCCTCTTGGCGTGTAATCTCCCACATCTTCACGAGATCTCACACCCATTGGCCCACCCCCATAAATGTAATCCCCCCAAAAGTTTCATTTTTAGTTCAACCCACATTTTCTTTTATGAAATTTACTATAGTTTCATTACTATATGGAAAATTACCTCTCCAACCGCATAATATATAGCCCACGTACCGACATGTTTCTTCTCTCTCCTACTTCACCTCTGCTTTGCTTTCTGGCTTTAGTGTGTCACAACGTTTTCATCAGCTTCTATGAGTAAGGTACGATAAAGCTTGTAATAATTAACTTATTTGAAGTTGTTTCTTCCTTCTTGAGAGTGTATCTTGATTATCTTCTGCTTTAATATCTCTTCTCTTATATGTGATAATCTGGACTTATCTCTCATTAACCAAATTATTACTTGGTCTCTGTTTCATTAGATAACTCACAATTTTCTAGTCCACGAAATAATTATGTATGCATGTTTCCCTTCTTCAATCTTATATACAGACTAATTATGTGATTTATTATGTAGTCTATAATCCACAGAAAGTTCAAAATATAGGAAGTTTGGATATTGAGCCAAGATTTAAGATTTTTTTTTATCAATTTGGAATATTTCTATTTTAAGAGTCAGCTTAGGATTTAATATTTTTTAATGATTTGCTTGATAGTTCATTTGAGTTTAAATTTGATTTGATTGTGGTGTTTTTGTAGGAAATCAGAATTAAAAGTTTATAATGGAAGAGAAGCAGTTAGATTTCAATCAACCATTTTTATCAGTGAGGAGATTCTCACCAAAAGTAACATCTGAAACTGAAAAGAAAAACAAAACCATCAGAAAAAATTCATCAATAAGATCACTTCCTTTTCCATCTTACAAATCAGAATTGAAGTCAGGTCCAATAAGCCATCCAGGAAATGTTCCTTTCATATGGGAACACACTCCTGGAAGACCCAAAAATGAAGGACAAAAATTACAAACATTGTTGGGTATTAAACAGCCACCAATTACTCCTCCAAATCTTCCTCCTGGGAGGGTCACAAAAGATTCTGATCAAGTGTCTAAAGGAACAGGTTCTACTTCAAAGAGTGCAACAAAAAAGAAGATTCTAAAAGAGATGATGCAGGAAAATGATAGTTCTAATTCAGATGATGATGAAGATGAGGCCTATCAAGACGCACTTGATACACTTTCCACTTCTGAACCATACTTCATGAACTGCAGTGCAAGTGGCTTGAGTGTGATGGATGATCAAGAAGAAACACAGTCATTTGGAAGCTTCTCTAGTGATCAACATGCCCGTGACTTCATAATCGGTCGATTCTTGCCTGCATCGAAGGCTATGGCTTCTGTATCGCCTCCATATGCCTCGAGGAAGGCGCTGGTCAGGCACGAAGAGCCACGACATGTTGAGGAAGTAGTAGTTGTAAGGAGACAAAGGTACAGTCCAATAAGGCAAATTATTCTGTCACAATATGCTCAAGATATTGGTGAGGGAGAAAGTGAAGATGAAGATGACACTGAAAGTGATGGATGTGAAAACATTGCAACCAAAGTTTGTGGACTGTTTCCTAGACTTTGCTTTTTGAATCCATTTCCTGAGTTGAGAATGGAAGGTAGGGTGCTAAGTTCTGCAGCTTATGGGATACAGGCCAAGTCAAGCACTACTTACAATGGAACTGGAAAAGAGGTACTCTTTTTGGTTTCTTAATACTAGAGTTGGATAAATAATTTGTGGATTTTAACTAAATCACTTAAGCTAATTATTTAAAACAAATGTATGTTGTATTTCCTCACGTGCATTAAAGCTATTGCTTTGATGAAAACCCTCAACATATACAATCAATAAAGATAATTTTGGAAAAGAAGTTATAAATTTAATTGCCAAAGTGGATTGAAGTCTTATAATTTAATATGGAAGTGAATGTTATTTTCATTGCAGCATGCTAGATCATCTCACAGGGAGAAGAAATCAGTATATTCCCAATTTGGATTTAGAGAAGAGAAAGCAAGGAATGAAACTGATCCACAAAGAGGAGGCAGCAAAAAATTATCAGCCTTTGAGAGTAATCAAAGTGATTATGGCTGTGCATGCCCTGTGGTTGAGAAGACTTTGTATATAGATTCTGTGCATGAAGTTGAGTCAAGTTCAAATTCATCCTCTTCTGCAATGAAAGGTCAAGACAACCATTCATGGGATCCTCTTGAAACTACAATCAAAGATAGAAGAAGTTCAGGACCTCTTCTTGATTTGCCTTTCACCTGTTGTCCTGATAAATCCAATAATGATACACAAAAGCATATCACATGTCATTCCAATAAAATAGAGCTGACAAAGCCTTTAGAACAAGAAATAGACTTGGATAAGGATTTAGTGATCTCAATTCCAAAAGTGGCTCAATGGAAGAAAACATTATTAGATAATTCAGTGATCAGCAATCAAGAAGCAATTAATCTGAGGCTCCCTCTTTCTCTTCCTTCACCAAAAGCTCCAACAGAATCTTGGCTCAAGAGAACTTTACCTACCATATCCTCAAGCCATGTTACTGCTAAAATTCTAGTACCTGGTCGAACTGCCAATAATAATGCAACAACACATGATCCAAATTGGGAAAGAATTGTCAAATCTTCTGAGGTATGAAATGTTCATTTTAGTTTCTCTGATGTACTTGTGTGATATATACCATTTTGCATTGTGCTACCGCTAATGATGAGATGCTTTTTATTTTTATTGCTTAGGAACCACTAACAACAATTTCAGAAGATTATTGAACTTTGTTGGAGGGATAGTCAATGATAAACGGTTTAGCTACTTTTTTGGGTTGTACAAGCTTTTTTGAAGACTTTTCACTTGGTCACGGTATTATCTTACAGGATTTTGCTTTTATATTCATATAGGTTGGCATATTTATATATGAAAATGTAAATTATAATTAGCTTTGGTTCTTCATTATGTGAAATGTAAATGTTGCTGCATTTTTCAAGTGTAAATATCTCTCTCTCTCTACACACACACAATGTAGGAGTACAAAATACAGAATACACTATATATGCGTCAGCCGTAAATTTCAAATAATACACAGAAATTGGGAAGGACGCGGGTGGACGTTTCTATCAACAATTCCACATATAAGAAGTTTTCATATAGTACCAAACTTTCTGTACCAAACTTTCTGTAGTACTCCCTCCGGTGTTAAATATAAGTCACGGTTGACTTTTTCGGTAAATCTTAAAATAACAAAATGAGTCAATTATAAATTGATTTACCTACTATTTTCCCTTAAACTAGTTTGTTTGACCTATAAACTAATGACTAATCTAAAAATTTATCAAATATATCATAATTTAGTAATATATTTTGTATCCTTAACATCTGCAAAAAAGGCAACTATGACTTATATTTAGGACCGGAGGGAATACTTATCAACATATTCAAGTCCAAACGTTTGAAAGCTAATTGGAGTTTACATTGGGACTAAATTTACGCTTTTTTATCTTATCTCTTAATTTTTTTTTTCAAACTCATTTATCTTATTTATAAAATATTGTATAATAGAATGACGCGTTTACGTTTACTAGAATGACTCATAGCTTCATTAATCTCACCAATTTAGTTTAGTTTAATCAGCATTACAAGAAAGTAGAATAGTGTCGGTGGGAAAAGTGAATAACTGATTGATTGAGTTTATGACTTCATGATCATCGAGATGAACGGTTAATCACCATGCGGCCAAGTCAACACGCACACTTAACCGGAAATTAACGTAATTTGGAATATTCTCTAATTTATGCTCTTTTTTTTCCATTTTGGATGTTATACTCAACTTGAATGCTTGTATGTTGCCATAATGTCATTGTCATTGATTAATTAAACTGCACTAACGGTAAAAACAATATATGTAAAATAATGGATATATATAGCTAAGCCTCTCGGTTTTTTTCATATAACCTTGCTCCTCTCGATCTTGTTTCAAAGATGATAGAAATTGAAGTATGATAAAGTGTTGACTGTTAGAGTAGATATGGCAAGAGAGATAAAGGGTATGGGACGATATGAAGGAGCTGATATGAGTACTATTATTCCTATACATAGTTCTGGTCTCATATTATTCATTCTCATGGTACTCACTTCTTTGCTCATAATACCAATGGTTTTGCTTGCTTGTGCCACTGGTGCTAATAAAAACTCGTCCAAAAAGAGAAAGAGTAAAAAGAGAAAGAGTAATGATGGTGACTGCTTCTTCTGCAGCCGCAAAAACTCCTCCAAGAAGAAAAAGAGTAATGGTGACTGCTTCTGCAACTGCGATGGCTCCGGCGATGGTGGTGGATGTGGAGGTTGCGGTGGCTGAGAATTTTATGGTATTTAATTCATCGATCAACATATCATCTGATGTATTAATATTGTTTTTACTCGATGCATAATTGATAATGCTTTTCAACTATGTACTGCAGGTGTTTTTAATATTTGATGTATATGAATAAATAAATGTGTGTATATAACTATATAAATCATCATTTATAGAAGACTTGTATGTGGTACCGTTGATGATACGTGATATGATAGTACTATTACTAAATTTAAGACATTTATCTAATTTAATTATACTAAACATGTTATTTAAATGAGATACAATCATTTTAATTAATAACCCTTATCAAAATTTCTTATTCATACACTTCTTCTCTTAGTTGTAATATTGAGGAGTAATAATAAGGATCAATAGGGAAAATAAGGGGTTCACCTCTTCAAATAAATCCTATATAGGAATGAATAAAGTATTTTATATCAAGATTCACAATAATGTTAATGCATGCTTAAATTATTTTAGTATTAAGGCCGGTATTTAATGCAAGAGGTATTAAACTAATTTAAGTAGATTAAATCAATGAGATACATCATACATTAGTTGATATAATGAGGTCAAAGCATATTTTAGTTTTTTATGTTTATATCAAGTGTCACTTTAGATTTTAAAATTTTGAAAAATATTCCCTCCGATTCATAATATAAGAGTCTAAAATTTGAATGATTTTAGTCCAAAATATAATAGCTCATCTCACATACGTATATATGAACAAAAATATATCAACAAACATCGCATTAACTTAAGTAAAATACCTTAATTATCATGAAAATATTAGTTCCACAATCACATTTTTATTTTGACATCTTACGACTTTTATTTTACCAACAATATTCTTAAGATCAGAAGTGTAGATTTTATTAAACAGACATCACAATTTATTGTATTAACCACAATTTATATTAGTGAAGTGCTTAAAAAATAACTTGATAAATTAAAAGGGGAATTTTTTTAAAAAAAATAAATATATTTGGCAGGCCAACACATCAATTCGTGGGCTAGCCCACAATAACCCGTGGGTTATATGGTGCTGGCTATAGCATGTAACTATTTCTTCTTCTCCTTCATCACCTTCATCTGATTCCTCTCCTTCTTCCTATGTCTTCTCACCTATTTCTCCTCCTCTTCATTCCACTGCGATGACTCCCCATTTTTAACAAGATTTGATATATATTTTAATATATTCAGGGAGTCATTTAGACACAATTTAAGGAAATATTTTAGATTTGATAATATTTTAAGCATTTGATGATATGGGGAACTTGATGATATTTTAGTTTGGCTAAAATACCATAGAAACAAAAAAAAAATATCAATATTTATTATTTATATATATGTACGTATGTATGACGTTTTCACTTTATTTATTCCCTTCATCATGTTTGCAACGTGGATTGAGACTTGGGAAGCCAGTGAGTCTGCAAGAAAGAATGGGGCACGTGTTTTGGGCTTAGGGAGATGGTCGGAACCTAAAACAGTAAAAAGGAGCTACATACAGAGGAAGGGAAGCTGCAACTTCACTTGGCAGAAACACACACTGACACACATTCGTCTTCTTCTATAGCACACCCACCAGCTTTAACTTCTTCTTCCTCCTGGAGCAACAGTGAGCAACAAATTAGAGTGAGGAAGAGGGAGAAGCTCATCAAGAGAGGTCTTTGGGAGCAAGCAGAGAACAAAGGCTAAAGACCGGGCTTTGACTTCTTGTACATGTAAAAGTTCAATGACTCATTTATTTGCTCCATGATTTTGATGTTTCTCATCTATATCTACCCTTGATTTTTTGTGATAACCAATCAGCTATTCAAGTTGCTAGACCAACTGATCAAGCATATTGAGATCGATTGTCACATCATTCGTGAAAAGGTCCAATCCAAGATCATTCTTCTTATGAATGATCTCATTTCCAAGCTAGGCATGAAAGAACATCTACGATCTAGCTTTCGAGGGTGATAAGATTAGATTAACAAGTCTATTATTTTTTTTTTTGCTTAGAGCCTTCGGTGTCCGGCCCCCCTTCGGGGAACCGACTAATCCGAAGTCGCCGCCGGGATTCCCCATTTTGGAGGTGACGACTTCCCAAGGGTTCAAACCCATGACCTGGTGGGTACGCGGTGTCTTACCTTCCCCTTTCTTACCAGCTGGTCTATGCCCCTTGGGCATTAACAATTCTATTATTATTTAAACTAACGTGTAGCCATTTCTGTTGTATATCAACCATATATATCTACTTAATATTAACTATAGTTAGTGTTAAGAGTAAGATTAGCTATCTGTACATAAAAATATAATAACTCTTCATTCCATTCAATAATTCAAGAATCATTTTCTCCAAAACCCTCTCGGTGACATGAAGGCTTTATATGTAGCCAATGTCATTGTCATTACTCAATTAATTCAATTGCACTAACGAAAAGAACAGTACATATATGTATGATGGATATAACCTCTAAGCCTCTCTTGTTTTTCTTATATAACCTTGCTCCTCGCTTGTTTCAAAGGCTAGTAGAGAAAGAGGATAGAAATTGAATATAATGGTGATAAACTGATAAAGTGTTAACTGTTGGAGGAGATAATGGCAAGGGAGATAGTGGGTATGGGATATGAAGAAGCTGATTTGAGTACTATTATTCCTCTTCATAGTTCTGGTCTCATATTCTTCATTCTTATGGTGGTCGCTTCTTTGCTCATAATACCAATGATTTTGCTTTCTTGTGCCGATGGTGCTGATGAAGTAGGCTGCTCCAAAAATAGTGGTGGCGGTTGTGGCGGCAGCGGTGGCGGTTATGGCGGCGGCCATTATGGCAGCCACAGTTATAGCAGCTGCGGTTATGGCGGTCGCAGTTATGGCAGCAGTAGTTATGGAGGAAGCGGTTATGGAGGCGGCGGTTGTGTCGGAGGCGGCAGCTTCTGTGGCGGTGGCGGTTGTGGGGGTGGCGGTTGTGGTGGTGGATGAGGTGGAGGTTGTAACTGAGAACTCTATGGTAACTGATCCATCATCACAGGTCTCTCAGAATCTCTCCCCATTCTCTTAGAATCCCTCCTTTTCCACTCTCACACTCACATAACTTCGGTCATTTAGATTCATCTTAGAGCTCATAATTTGTCACTTGTACCATTAAAAATAAAAAAACTGTATTATATTATAAAATAAATGAAGCACTTTTAATTTTTTTTATTTTTGAAAACTTTTTAGCATAAAAAATTTCAACTATCTAAACCTATTTCATTTCAACAGAAGGATCTATTAGAGATACATACTTATCCAGTTAAATGTGAAATTATTTATACAGTTAACTGGATAAGTCTGTATCTCTAATAGATCCTTCTGTTGAAATGAAATAGGTCTAAATAGTTGAATTTTTTATGCTAAAAAGTTTTCAAAAATAAAAAAAATAAAAGTGCTTCATTTATTTTATAATTTTTTTTATTTTTGTATAAGTAGCAAATTATGAGTTCTCATATGAATCTAAATAGCCCAATATAAGAAACCATGTGAGTGTGAGAGAGGAAAAGGAGGAATCTGGGAGGAGGGATTATGAGAGAATGTCATACCCATCTTCATCTTCGTATCATTTGAATTGATATTGTTTTTACTCGATGTATATATTGATATTGCTTTGCAACTATATACTGCTGGTGTTTTTTATATTTGGTGTATATTAATAAATGTATGTGCGGTACAACCATAGTAATATCAAAACTATTCAAAAATAAAAAGTCTGAAATTCCAGCATGGTCCATTTATTCCTTGAGCTTTTGATAAAACAAAAATTTATTTCCTTGAGCCAAATTTTTTCCTGTATTTTATTTTCTATATCATCCCTACAAGGAAAAGTAAATTTCCACATCACATTTAACGACTTGAAAACGTTATGCAGAACCTGCCTTCGTACCAATGTACCATATCTACAGGTTAGTTCTTGCTAAAGAAAGGCTCTTTGAATTGGTTCGATGTCCAATATATTCCTTTATTGAACCAAATGTTAATTAGTTGAGCTGGTAATTGGGCTACGAATCTCGTAATAAGGATAAGAACACATATTTAAATCTCGGGAAACGCTCTCATTGGGAAAGGGGACAATCTTGCCTATGTGACTAACACTCATACTCCTCGAGTTCGGATTAAACCGGGCGGTGATTAATAAAAAAAATATATTCCTTTATTGATCGATTGTTGTATTTATATTCAATCGTGAGAATTGACTTCATATTTAATTGGGGGAAAATTTCACTTTACCCCCACAATAAGAAATTAACCCCGGATTCTCCCAAAACATTCTGAAATTTCATTACCCCAGCCACCAAAGTGAAATTAAATGTTTTAATTAAAAGACTAAAATGTTCTTATTGAATTTTGTAATAAAATTTTTAAGATATATGGGGAGAATTTCCAAGATATTATTGGTGCTTACATCAATGTGAGTATTTTCATCAAGTCTAAAAAAATCATGGAATTTAATACATTAGGATCTAAAATTTGACAATAAAATTTCCAAGAATTATGGATAATTTCCAAGATATTTATGTGAAATATCCAGAACAACACATAGGGGGAAATTCCAAGACATTTGTGCTTATGTTCAACATCAATGTTAGTATTTTCAATTCTCAAAAATCATGAAATTCAACACTAAAGCGTCACAATTTCACAACTATATTTTGAAGACACACATGGAAAATTTCCAAGACACGTATGGGAAAATTTCAAGAAGTTTGTACTTCTTTCAACAAGTACAGTTTGGTTTTTTTATTTTGAATAGAGGCACGAGATTGATTTTATATTTTTTTAATATATTTTGCATATTATGAGTGGGATTTCAAATAAAAAAAATAAAAGGACATGAACTGGCTAGCCTGAACAATTTCATGGGTGAAATATTGAACACATCGAAAAATACATCTGCCTATTTAACACATAAAAATGATTTCACACTTTCATATTAGCTAAAAACGATTTTACTGTTTTTTGACAAAAAAGTAAATCGGATGCAAACATTTAATAGAGATAATCAATGGATATAAGAATATTTAATTATTGATAAGAAAGATCTAATATGTTTTTTTTATATATACACGGATATAAAATATCATACTAATACTCCTTCCGGTACCTAATTGACTTTTTTGAAAATCCTTAAAAAAAGCAAAATAAGTCAATTATAAATTGATTTATCTAATTTTTTCCCTTAAACTAGTTTATTTTACTTATAAACTAATGGATAATCTAAAAATATATCAAATATGTCATGATTTAATAGACTATTTTGCAACCTTAAATTCTCCAAAAAAAAATCATCTAGGTCCTATATTTAGGACCGGAGGTAGTATTATATATAGGATTTTACAGAAAGAAAGTACATACACATACTCAATCAGATCCTTTTAACTAATAAATTTTTAAGCATATGTTTTTTGACTCCTATTCCTCTTGGCCAAATACCAATTTCTCCTATTCAACACTAGTAGTGCACACAAATGACAAATCTTGTGGGTTTTTCTAATGTGAAGTTTATTATTGTTGCTTGTTTACTGACTTATGGCAACTTTATTTTTTCTTTAATATATATCCACATACCCTATACATACATGATTGATGACTCCCCATATTTAGTGGTTTTTAGGAAATATTTTGTTGTATTTGGGGAGTCATTAATTAAATAATTAAGAGATTTTGATGTGAATTGGAAATATATTAATTTGAAATATTATTTGGGAATTGAAATAGGAAATTTGAAATAATAGTAGAAAATATTTTAAACGAAAGTTTCTTATTAATGAGATTCTATGATTGAGTTATGGTGATTACTCCTATCTCCTTTCTTTCTTTTATAATAGGACAATGCAAATTTGGAAAGAAAAGAAAAAGGAAAAAATTATTCTTGGGCTTGGGCTGGATCTTTTCCTAATTGATTAAGGAGATCAACCATTATAAAAGGGAAGAGAGGAGCTTGTGAAGAGAGTCTGACTCATAATTCTTCCAATTCCTATAGCCTACACGAGATTCACGAAGAAATTGAAGACGAGAGGAAGCAGATCACACACGTTCATATATTATTGACGCAAGGAAAAGAAGAAGGTGGCACTAGGGACTAGGGATGGGAATAGGCCAGGCCAGGCCAGGCCACACCCATAATAGGTCTGACCTGGGTTGTCAAAATGATGTTTAGGCCTGGCCTGTGGCCTTTTATAATAATTTTTTCAGGCCTGTGGCCTGGCCTGGGCCTGTTAAGGCCGAGCCTGAAAATTAAACAGGCCTAACAAGCCCAAACCAAGAAAGAAAAAAAGGCCAGAAATGAGAACATACATGTAAACATTCTAAAACCATGAACATATACCAAGACATCGACAAATCCTAATTTTATTTTCAGCCACCAAATTTTCATATCACTAATTCAAATCAAATCAATCTCCCTTACAAAAAATTCATTCATTTCCATATTACTACCTAATTTCATTACATCTTATCTCAGCATCCCAAGAAAAAAGAGGAATGGTCAGAAATAAAAAAACCCTAGAAAAGGATATAGGAATGGGATGGAACAAAATTTTCACCTTGCTTCAGCTTAAAACAAGAATTTCCGAAAAGATCTTCGACTTCATCTTCTTCATCTTTGCAAAACTTTGTCTTCCTTACCTTCTAAAATCTTCAGCTCAAAACTCTTCATCTTTGTCTTCTTCAATGGTGGCGGACTGACGAACTTGGTGAGCGACTAATAGTGAGGCTCTTTGCAAATAGAAGAAGAAGAAAGATGGAGAAGAAGAAAGATGGAGGTTAGTTCAGTGATGAATTGAAACATGATTCATGAGGTCAGTGGGAGGTGAGAGACTCGAGCACGCAAAATGAGAGACACTTTTTTATTTGATGGTTGAGTGGATTGGTTTAGTTTGACTGGTAGGTGAGAGGCTCAAGAATCAAAACACACGCCGCGAAAAGAGAGTCACAGTGAGAAAACACTTGTGCAATATTCGACTTTATCTTGGGCTACTCTTAAACAGGCCCGGCCTGTTGGATTAACACTTGTGCAATATTCGACTTTATCTTGGGCTACTCTTAAACAGGCCCGGCCTATTGGATTAACAGGCTTTTTTTTATAGCCTGAGCCTGTCCTGATAATTAAAACAGGCCTAAAAAAAAGGCCTGAGCCTGAGCCTGGCCTGATTTTAACCAGGCCAGACCAGGCCTTAGCAGGTTAGGCCACAGGCCTTAACAGGCCGGCCTGGCCTATTCCCATCCCTACTAGGGACGTACTACAAAGGCACACACACATATGTATTGACATCAACACACAAAAGGAAGGAAGCAACTTCTCAATCTTGTCCAATTCTTACTCCTTTGTGAACTTGTAGTATGTTTTTGGACTTTCACCCAATTCTTATGTTGAACCCTATGTGTGGCTAATTTCTTTTACAACTTAGAGTACTATGAACTTGTTTGTAACTTAGTATTTTATTTCCCACTATTTAGTCATGGTTAATTTGATCTATTTTATTTAATCTTACTATTATTGATTAACTTGTTTAGTGCTTGATCACCATTAGACATGTTTAGGGAATTTAGAATTGGACTCGGAAGAGGGAATTTTAAATAGACCATGAAATTAGATAGTATAGGATTGTATTTTTAATCTGATTTGCGACTAGGAAAGTAATATACCTAGAAACCCTACATAGTCACATTAGAGCGGTACCGAGATAAATTAGCCTTACTAAATTATAGTAAGACATTACTTAATTAAGCTAGACAAGGATGTAAGTGGACCAGAAGGCATTTATAGACACTAGTACTCTAGATTAGCTAGTTGGATTAATTCATAATTAATTTACTAGGAATAAAATCTAAGAAACAGATAAGGGATTAGTGGCTCTAGGTTGTTCTTTTGACTAGTGAATTTCTTATGTGTGAATATTTGTTTTGTTTTATTTTCTTAGATGTTAGGTAATTTAAATCAATTTTCTTGTATTTATTACTCAACTTGAATGAAAATAGGAGATCTAATGCCTAGTTATTAATTGTCTGAGTCTCTGTGGGATCGACCTTAATTTACCACTTTACTAACATACGATCCGTATACTTGCGGAATTTTTGTCAAAATTTTGGTAGCATCAAATTTTTTGCGCCGTTGCTAGAGCCACTAATCCCTTATCTGTTTCTTAGATTTTATTCCCACTAAATTAATTATGAATTAATCCAACTAGCTAATCTAGAGTACTAGTGTCTATAAATGTCTTCCGGTCCACTTACATCCTTGCCTAGCTTAATTATGTAATGTCTTACTATAATTTACTAAGCCTAATTTATCTCGGTACCGCTCTAATGTGACTATGTAGGGCTTCTAGGTATATTCCTATCCTAGTCGCAAATCAGATTAAAAATCCAATCCTACACTATCTAATCTCATGGTCTATTTAAAATTCCCTCTTCCGAATCCAATTCTAAATTCCCTAAACATGTCTAATGGTGATCAAGCACTAAACAAGTTAATTAGCAAGATTAAATAAACTAGATCAAATTAATCATTACTAAATAGTGAGAAATAAAATACTACGTTACAAACAAGTTCATAATACTATAAGTTGTAAAAGCAACACATAATTTGGATCAACATGACAATTGTTTTAAAACCCAAAGACATACTAAAATTCTAAGAAGGATTAGGAGCTGAACAAGATTGAGGAGCAATCCTCCAAATATGATTCCCGTATATGTGCGTATATGCTTAGAATGAGTGATTATGAAACCACACACAAAAGACAAAATCTCCACTCCAGATCCTTGCTTTTCCTTTCTTGCCTTTCTTTCTTCACGTCAATTCATCGGCGTGTGTGTATTGGAAAATCCCAAAAGTGCAGCTTACTTCCCTTTCTTCTTTTCTTACGTGAATTTTCTCTTGGCCGTAGGAATTGGAAATATTGTAACCAGCCTCTCTTCACAAACTCCTCTCTTCCCTTTTATAATGGTTGATTTCCTTAATCAATTAGGAAAAGATCCAGCCCAAGCCCAAGAATCATTTTTTCCTTTTTCTTTTCTTTCCAAATTTGCATTGTCCTATTATAAAAGAAAGAAAGGAAATAGGAGTAATCACCATAGCTCAATCATAAAATCTCATTAATAAGAAATTTTCCTTTAAAATATTTTCTACTATTATTTCAAATTTCCTATTTCAATTCCCAAATAATATTTCAAATTAATATATTTCCAATTCACATCAAAATCTCTTAATTATTTAATTAATGACTCCCCAAATACAACAAAATATTTCCTAAAACCACTAAATATGGGGAGCCATCAATATGTAGAGAAATACTGGGTTTGCAGTTGGTGGATAAGAGCTCACACCCAAGTCTAATGAGATTAGGGAATATAATGTAAATATGGAAAAATATGAGTCGAAATGAGTAATTTTTCCCACCAGACTTTTCCGTACATTCATTATAAATATAAGAAGTCTGATGGAAAAGTTTAAGGTTTTTAACAAAAAAAAAAAACAAATTCCTTTCTCTAGTCTCTTATCTTCTTCCACCCTCATATGCATCTATCGTATAACATAGTCGGATTACAATTGGTGATTTGGTTGTGTGGATACCCGGCCAAATTTATCAGTAATCTAAGTATGCCCCGAAACCTTCACATGATAATTAAAAGCCTCCACCATATATTAAGCATATAAACTTAGTTTACTGACAAATCCTTATATTTGTGGTTTTCACATGCTAATTTAAAGCTATTAATATATTAAACAAAAAAAACAAACAATAATAAAAAGTAATATAACTTTGGCACAAAAAAGTAATATAACATTTTTCATAGTTGTTATTATCTATTACTCTTATTATCACTTTCATTCCTATTATTATTATATTATACTTCCGATCCACTTTTTCTTTGCAGTAGTCACGTGATGGATTTGATGAATTGAATTGAAGAAAATGACAAGTTAAAGCAAGCCATTTTGAAAGGATATTGAAGACTGAAACCCACATGTAATCCATGAAGGAGATGACATTAAGGTGGGTCAACCGAAAACAAGTAACATTGGTCTTTATTGGGTCAAAAAGGAAATGGGCAATGAAGAAGCCCATTGACTTGGGCTTGATATGATGTGGTTAGTAAAGGAAGCATCACCATTTTTTTTTCCATGAATCAAACTTGAATCTCTGTTGCTAAGGGCCTGTTTGGTTTGAGGGAAGGGAAGGGAAGGGGAGGGAAAATGAGCCCCTCCCCTTGCATGGTTTGAAAAATTGGAGGGGAGGGAGACTAAAATATTCCCTCCTCTTCCCTTTCTTTCTCTTATTTTGGCTCCCTCCAAATTGGGGGGTTTTGGAGGGTTGCCAAAATTTAAGACCAATTTATCCTTATTATACTTTTGTATTTTCATCAAATATTCTCACTTCAAAGTTCAAGCTTAAGTGTCCTAACCAAAATAAACGCTCACTCATTCTCTCCTTTGTGTTTGCTCATTCATTCCATAAACTTGTTTTTTTACAAAACATAACTTAACATTCCGTCTGCGTAGTCATCGGCCCTATATGCTCACAGTGCTCTAGTGAAGGCGTTTGACACATGCACATATATAACTTCCTACCACAATTTCCCTCATCAAACTTCAACCATAAAGCGAATATATGCATATAAATATATACACGAACATAAGCATGTGTAATGTAATTTCTCTGTTAGTTCATTCATTTATAAGGGCTTCAAATAGTGATTGTGTTTTTAAAAGAGAATTGGAGATTTGATTTGATTATTTTTAGAATAATATGATATGAATTTTTTTCTACCTCCGGTCCTAAATATAGGACCTAATTGACTTTTTTTGGAGAGATTAAAGTTGATAAATATGTTATTAAATGATGACATATTTGATATATTTTTAGATTATCCATTAGTTTATAGGTAAAATAAACTAGTTTAAGGGGGAAAATTAGGTAAATCAATTTATAATTAATCTATTTTACCTTTTTAAGGATTTTTCAGAGAAAGTGAAATAGGTCTTATATTTAGGACCGTAGGGAGTATAACTTTTAATAAACAACTTAATTTAAATCAAAATGTAAGTTAATTTATATGACAGACAATTATGAATCAATATATAACTATAAGGATAAAATGGTAAATTAATCATTATCACCCTCCCCTCCCCTCCTTAACCAAACAAATTATCATTAAACCATTCCCCTCCCTTCCATTATTCTTATCAAACCAAACAAAGTAACATTAAACCCTCCCCCTCCCTTCCCTTCCCTCCCTTTCCCTTCCCTTCCCTCAAACCAAACAGGCCCTAAAGGAATTGAAACACGTATCCATAAGGGAGAGGAAGCCGTGCCTTCATTTTTGGGCTTTCTTCACATTGTCATGAGACATATATAAGCGAGAACAATGTTAATAAATTGAAGCTACAAGGTTATTAATGGAATTCCTATCCATTTCATCTCTCATTTCTCACTAATAAATTGAAGTTACAAGGTTAATTTAAAGCAATTGTGGGGTGAACTAAATTATAGATTATAAGTTCTTCATAATTAATTAGTCCTCTGGTTTAGAGTTTAATCAACTTAAATTAATTTAAGTAATGTTCGAGGTTTCCGACATTAATTAAATTAATCTAAGTCTAGGCTAAAGGAGTTTCTCTAGGGTTCAATGTGAAAGGCAACAACATGAAAATTAATCGAAAAATCTATTAAAGTGAGATTTCTTATCCATCCATCAAGAATATCACTATTTATTTAATCAAAAACTCTTTTTTTATTCCAATTTTGATCATACAAAACATTTCCCCATTTTAATCAAAAAACTTGTTAAAGCGACTTTACTTGCATTCAACAAGTTTTTCATCTAGTTTCTAGGGTAATTAATAATATAATTAGGCTCCTTCAAGAGAACAATACTAAAAAAAATTTCCGCTAACCCGAGGTCCCATATTTCTTGAGGAGTCATTCACTCTAAATAAAATGATTTGCTTAAAATTTTGATATAGTATATCAACTTAGTGTATATGTGATTTAACTATTTGATGATAAATATCTTAGTCTTTAAATTTAAAGGGTTCAATTGAGATCAAGCACTAAATAAATAATAGTTCAAAATCTAAGAATATCCTGGCAGTAACATTCTTATTTATTACTCCCTCTGATTCCTAATATAAGAGTCAGCCGCAAAAAAAAACACATTTTAAGAAAACATGTGAATATTAGTTGGATGTCTGAAGTTATTGCTTCTTTTCCAATATTGCTCATATCTATTATGATACTTTTAAGAGAGAGAAATATATAAGCATTAATAAATATAAAAGATAGTTGGGGGCAAACACATTAAATGAGGAGAGAATGTGAGATGAACTCTTATATTAGAGACCAAAGTCATTCAAATTTTGGGCTCTTATATTAGGGATTAGAGGGAAGGAGTACTACTTTTTTTACCAAATGTTTCAATAGGACTTCACTTTTCCTTTGTACTTGTGCAGCCACGCGTTTGGGGGGCATGAAACTCTTTCATCTAAAAGCATAATGGAGAAAACGCGTGTTGTGGACTGTGGATACTATAGTAAGCAATAACATGTTCGGCACCGTTTTGGAATGAGAGACATAATATCAATGGTTGGTTGAAGAGTTCATGTAGGGAGAAGGGCCGAACTATTTTCACCATCTCCTTCCCTACATCTGAACTCTGAATTTGTGTACTGGGTTGACTTTTAGTGTTAGTTGTGGGTAGCTAATAATTAGTTTGTGTTGAGATTATTTTGAATCATTAACTGATTGTTTGACTCTATGACTCATCATCTCATACATACACATTGAGAACCTTCATTATCATTAATGCAAATTTATATTGTTACAATGAAAGAGACAACATCGTATTGATTCCTCCGTCACTACCTTGAGGACCAGCATTATTGGTGGCAGAATGATCTTTGATCAAACATGGGTTGAGAAAACTGCGTGGTTCCTTCTTCTCCATCAAACTCTCTACTTGACCTTGACCTGCTTCTGATAATTGATTCTGGTGATGTCCCATGAAATGTAGGGTCCCATCTTTTTTATCATGATGATGAATCTGCGTTCAAAAACACCTTATAATTACTCTGAAATTTAACATATAATAAAGGGTTAATGTAATTCTTGTTCCTTATTATTTGAGAAATCTTGGTTTTACTAGTCCTTGTAGATTCAAATCAAGGTTTTTGGTCCCTATAGTTGTTTAAGTACTTTGTTGGAGTTTAACGGTGTTAACTAACACAAAGTTTAAAACTAAAACATGTTATAAATGTAAAAATCAAAATCAAATTTAAACTTATTGAATGTATATGAACAAAATTCCTAAAATAAAATTAAAAGTTAAATGTATTATTCTCAATACTTATAAGTTTTGATGAGTTATGGTTTTGATCTTTGAGCTTAACTTAAAATATCAATAAATTTAAATTAGGTCCTTATGAAATTACACATAAAATAAATTCTGATAAACTATATGTAAATGCTAAAAATGATACTACCTCCGGTCCTAAATATAGGACCTAGATAACTTTTTTTGGAGAGGTTAAAGTTGCAAAATAGTATATTAAATCATGACATATTTGATATATTTTTAGATTATCCATTAATTTATAAGTAAAATAAATTACTTTAAGGGAAAAAATTAGGTAAATCAATTTATAATTAACTTATTTTGCTTTTTTTAGGATTTTTCAAAAAAGTCAATTAGGTCTTATATTTAGGACCGGAGGGAGTATTAAACCTATTATTATCAATGTATGGGGAACTTTATGCATAATTACCTGGGCATCAAATTGAATGTTCCTGTTGAAATAGCAATCTGTATTGTTTTTCCATGGACAATGTTTGTCATCCCAATAAAGTTTGTCATTTCTTTCACGAGGAGGCCATTTTTTGTCTTCGAGAAATAGGTTAGGCCTAAGAGGTGCTACATTTCTTATTCTAATATTATCATTAGTAGCATCGTTAACCTGAAGCAGGTGATACCCCCCAATGGTCTTGTTCCTTTGAATCACCATCCTTTTGTCACTACCAGCCTCACACAACCCTAAGTCATTGTTGCTCCACCCTATTACTGATGAACTTGATCTTGTTCCAGCTTGTTGATATCTACAAAAAAAAGGGATCTCATCTTTTGGCTTCACTACTTCCTATTTTCCAGCTATGTGTGATATTGAACTTTTCATGTATATTACATACCTTGAAGAGCCATGAGATTTAAAGTCAAATATTTGCTTCATAAGAGGCGATGTTGGGAGATAGTTATCAATTCCAAAGTGTCCTCCTTGAGCACTACTAAATCTCTCGTACATATCCAAAATATGACATCTTTGTCCATGCATTAGTGATGTTGCCCTATTTTGGGATAAAACTGAAACATATAAAGTTTTAAAAAGCATGTCGTGGATTTATTTGATAGTTCATGTGACTACTGTACGGAACTAATTAATGTTAGTTTAGGTAGTATAAATTAAGTGTTTTAGTTAGAAACAAAAATTTGAAACTATAACTACCTTGGCCAGACTCGTCAAGTTTCTTGCTTCTATACATCTGCAGATGGCTTTTGACATGCGCAATGCTAAGTCCTCTCACATTCATCAACTGTAAAACTAATTTAGGCGTTGCTTCTGTACCAATTTCCATGATTAAAATTAAACAAGAAAATGTTAGAAAATGTTCGATATAAATTCTTGATTTTCTTAATTAGTCATTTTATCAAACGAGTTGCAACAAGCACAGATCTTCAAAAGCTTATTGTTGATGAACTCATCACGACACACCAAGTTGGAGTGGGATATATACTAGCTAGAGTAGTCTTAAAAAATTGGCTTGAGATAATAAGATTGAGTTCAAGGAAAAATTCTACAAAAACAAAATGATCATATATTAGTAAATATATATAATAGAAGCTGTTTGATTGAAGAAGTCACCTACTTTCTTGACCACCAAGCCTTTCAACTGCACGAACAAAAGCAAGATGGAGATCAGGAGTCCAACGAAGCCTTGGCATTTTGGATCTCACATATTGCCTCACACTAGTACTACTTGTTGTTCTCTCTTTTACTTGTGAACTTGAGTTGTTATTGCTACTCATATTATCTTCTTCTGATGACGACGATGAAGACGATGAAGACGACAATGATGATCCCCCATTATTAACATCACCACCAACATCCTCCATGGCTTCTTCATTTAGATCAAACATCAAGCCCTTTCCAAGAAGCAGAGACGAGGAAGAAAATGATGAAGATGGTTTGAGTCTAATAGTGTTGTTGTTGTTGTCTTCCTTGTTGCTTTCGTGGGATATGAAAATTGATCTCTCACTCTCATGAGCCATGTTGGTGATGACTAGAGCAATCTCCTGATGATGATTTCTTTTTCCTGTTAAATATAGAGGATGAAGTGAAGAAGAAGAACACCAACAAAAGATGTGGGAAAATCAAGTAGATTAATTAATTACTTGTACTGATTTTGTACCATAATTTTATTATTCCAAGGTATTGGGAATTTCCACACTCACCTATAACCTAGAAGAAATTTGAAAAATTATGCTTATGTTGTATAGATAGCATCACCTACTAATAAAAGATATCAGTCAATATATGGGGAAATGGTACTTCAATTTAGAGTTGGTAGGTCGACCAAAAACAGACCCTACAAGAAACAAAATTAAAAGTTGAAAGATTAAAACAGCGCAGCATGAACAAGCTCTTGTTTCAGAATCAAAGCTATAGCTAGCAAGAACAAATCAAAAGGAAATAAATAAGAGTACGTGTGGTTCTTTTGATTATATGATGTTTTGGTTCTAAGCCCTTTGATCAGTTGACTTAATTGCCACACACACACACACAATTGTTTATCAAAATGTGCAAGATGCATATATACACAGCAGAATATATGTGTGTTTGAGCGCATACCATTACTATTGAAGCTGGAGAAAAGCTTAGCTTTTGCCAAAATATGGAACTGATCGATGATTCAAATGAAGCTAGCTCGATCGATTGCAAGATATAAAGTCTAAACACAGTATTAACTGGATTTGCTTATTTTTATTGACATCTGAGCGAAGCCGATATAAAAATCATCACTTTGATAATGAAAAAAAAAACTACTTATATTATATGGTGAGAGGGAGGGAGAGAGGGGGTTTATTCTGTATTTATCGAACAGATTCTTCTGGGTATAACATTATTAACAGGTGGGAGTAGCTAGCTTTTGACTGGAATAATACTTTGAAAAAAATTATAAATATAAGCTTTCAAAAATTTGAAAATATCAAGTCATCGCTCAGGCGCTCATCAAATATTCTTACACGCACTTAATTGTATGTAGATATATACGATTGCGTTATCAATCAATATATATAAAAAAAACGTTTCCCGTAGATGCAGGCAGAGTTTGGCAAATAAAAAAAAGTTTTAGGGGACAAATTAAGGTCGGACATATACTACTAGTTATTATTAAATTATTGTTAGGTTTAATATACTAGTATAGTACTATATATAAGCTAGCTAGAGTGTTAGCTAGTATTTCATAATCACCGTATACCCTCTTGGTCATTCAGTAAGAAACTAAAAATATAAGATATCAAACACACATGCATATAGATGACCTCTATCTTGGATTATTGGCAATCATGTGACTTGATTAACATTATTTCTTTCTCCCGAGTATTTTGTTTCTGGGCAGGTTGTCTTTTTTATATATTTTCTTGATAATTTTTGTTAGTTGACCTCTGTTTACTGACAGTCCCCAAATTTTCTTATAATTAACATGCCTTGGTTGACATTATATTTATGTATTAACTAATTATAGGAGAATCCTTATATATTTCATTATATTTATATGTTAATCAAGCTAAATATAAGGTTTTATTAGTTAATAAACAAGTTGTTCATAATAAGATGGTAAAGAAGAAGGAGAAAGAAAATGTTTAATTTTATTTTTATTTATAAGGGCATTTTAAACTTTTCACATTTATTTTCATTGTCATATTAAGGAAAATCTCATTATTGATCCAAAGGTAAAAGTTGGTTATCATTGTTAAACCTTGAAATAATTATATATTATTGTTAATCCCAGGACAATAGTTATGCATCATAAGGACCTTCGCCCATATTTTTATAACATTCAATTGTTTCTCTTGTGATGGTACACTAATGATCCACACATTTGAATACATAACAATATCATTAAATTTCGTAATTCATATTCTATACCAATAACTAACCCTGCGTGTATTATTTTCTCTGGAAAAATAAAGAAAATTTCTGCTAATTAATACTCCCTCCCGTCTCTAATATAAGAGCCCAAAATTTGAATAATTTTGGTTCCTAATTGACAAATCCTTGGATTTGTACGTTTTTAGTGTGTTAAATTGGAGTTATTGTCATTTCAAAGATGCAAAATTGAATTTAAATGCATGGATTATAATTGAATTGGATTAAATTGATTGTGTGTAAAAAGGGTCAAATAAGGGCATAATCGTCACATTTAATTGTTTATTTTAAGTGATTAATTTTTGGGATGAATGGTATTATGTTGTTGTAAATTTTCCCTTGCAGAAAATGAGTAAAAATGGACTGAAATAGTGATTCTGGACATTTTCGAAAATTACAGAAATGGCCCAGAATCCTGAAAAAGCTTCAGAACAGGACGGGGAAAATTACAGAAGCTGACCCACAACTTCCAGAATTTGCAGAATAGTTCTTGTTGCGAACTGCTCTGTCCAGACACGAATTTCGCTGCTTGTTGGGCTGTTTTGGCTTCAATTTGAACCCAAACTCAAACCCAACGATCCAGCCCATGTTCCCATTCATATTAGGTGAAAATTTAGCATTTGAAACTCAAGTTTTGGGTATTGAGTTCTCCCCAAAACCCTAGCTCTCTTCATCTCTTCCTCCATCCTACTCCCATTTTCCTCACATTTTCCTTCCACATTTCATCCTTCCTTCCATATGAGCATCTAAACTCCTTAATTCTTGATGGTGGGAGCAAACAAAGAAGGAGCTTGAATCTTCATTCTCTTCCTTTCTTACATTTATGCTTTTCTAGGGTTCTAGGAGTATAGTTGTGATGTTTGGTTGAATACTTCATATGGTCTATGTTGTATTAGGGATTGAAACTACTTTTATGTTGTTATTGTCATTTTGTTCTTGTTAAATACTTGACTTGATGCTATTTAACTTTGAGATTAATGAAATTTATGAGTTCATGATTTTTTTTTCTCTTGGTGAATATTTTGGGCTAGCACAAGGTGGCTTGGCTAGTGAAATTGTGAGTCAAGTTATTTGCATTCATGAAATGATAATAGGATTTATTGACTATGTTGTGTCATTGGACATAAACCTTGACTAGCTTCAATTTATTATTGGGTGACCATTAATAAATTGAAGCTACAAGGTTAATTTAGAGCAATTTTGGGGTGGCCCAAGTTGTGGATTATAAGTCCTTCATAATTAATTAATCCTTTGGCTTAGAGCTTCATCAACTTGGATAAATTTAACTAATGTTTAGAGTTCCGACATTAATTAAGGGCCTGTTTGGATAACATGGAAAAGCTATTCTGGGCAACAAAACCTAGGTTTCAACAAAAGTTTACCAAACACTCAAAAAAATTGGATAAGCTATTTTGGAAACCAAATCTAGGTTTAAGGTCCAAAATCTAGGTTTGAGAAAAAACTATCTTTTTCTCCTTTTTCCAACTTTCTCTCTCTGCCTACCCCTCTCTTTCCTCTCCACTCTTCCTTCACTCGTCTCCTCCATCATTCTGCACATCACCAATTCTTCTCACCACAATCTTCTCCATCCCTCCACGTCCTTTTGTTGCTCTTCTTCTTCATTTCATTTTCTACGCCCAACATCAAATAAAGTGTATGCCTCACCTACTTGCTGTCTTTATTCAGATCTTCTGCTTTGTAATTAGCCTGAAGCTGCCTCGTTTCTCTCTCTGTATAAAACCTCACTCAATTTCAGGTGACTTTCAGAGACTTGCAAGGCTTCACTTGGTGTCCACTATCCCCCTTCATTTAGAAGTATTGATATTAGTTCTTTTTTTTTTCGGTGTAAGGTATTGATGTTAATTAATGGATCGGGAGGATGATTGTGATGATAAATAGATGATTTTTCTACGTGGAAAAATGTATTTTGGTTATTAGTAGAGTCTTCTCTTATTAAATGGTATTAATAAAAATTTTAGCAATTAAATGATTATAAATACTTTAACTAAAAATATGACACCACTTTATTTTGGTTATTAATTTGTTTTACCAATTAAACATTTATTTATTACTTTGATTGCATTTTTTGCTTAGTAGGTCAGTATAAATAATCGAGGGGATTAAATACAATTTTAGCAATATGTAGTGTCTTCTCTTAAATGGTATTAAGTACAATTTTAGCAATTAAATGATTATAAAACCTTTATTTAGCCTTGAATTTATTTTAAAAATTAAAATTTTATTTATTGCTTTGATCATATTTTTTTTATGTTTTTATTGTAATTTTTGTAGTATTTTTTAATATTTTTACTAACAATAATAAAATTTGATCATTTAAATCCTTGAATTAAATTTTTGGGCAAAATTGTACTTTTTGGTAATTTTGCATTCGAAAAGCTATTCTACTGACACTTTATTCAAACACTCTCATTTTACCAAAAGCTGTTTTTCAGAAAAGCTATTATACTCAAAAGCTATTCTCAAAAAGCTATTTTCCCATAAGCTATTCTCCAAAAGCTAAATCCAAACAGGCCCTAAGTTATCTAAGCCTAGCCTAGAGGGGTCCTTATAGGGTCTAATTTGGAAGCCAACAACATTAAAACCCCCGGAAAAATATTTTCAAGTGAGGATTTCTTAAGCTCTCATCCATCAAGAATAATATTATCCATTTCACTTCCATTCCACCCTTTTATCCAAAAATACAAAAAATATTTATTTGTTTTACACCCTTCATTCTCATATTTAAAAATCAACAAAAATATATTTTCTTTATCCAAATTTAATCTTGCATTGCATTTAATTTAATAGGATAGTTGAATTAAATAAGACTCCTTGAGAACGATACCCGGGGTAACTTTCGCTTACCTTGAGGTCCTAAAATTTCTTGAAGGACTAGGCCCAAGGCACACTACACCAGCCGCAAATCGGTCTCCTTCACTAATATAAGAGCTCATCTCACATTCTCTCCTTATTTAATGCATTTTTTCCTACTTTACCCCCACTCTCTTTCATATTTATTAATGTTTATGTATATCTCTCTCTCTTAAAAGTATCAAAATAAATATGGACAATATTGAAAAAAAAACATTAACTCCAGACACTCAACTAATATTCACATGTTTTCAGGCGGCTAGCTCTTATATTACCGACCGGAGGGAGTAATGAAATATGCATGGGCATTAGTGTCCCTAAACTGGTGTAGCTAATAGCTAAATATATTACGCTTCAGCGGATTCCGAGCTCCCATATCCCCAGACAGATAATAATCACTTAATTAACCTCGAAATTTTCGTGTCAGTATGTTTGTTTAAACATGTGATCAAACTATTCTATATGCACTACTCCCTCGTATTGGCAAAAAAAGAGTACTCCCTCTCATATTAAAAGAATTTAAAAGACAAGACTACATATATTAATAAAATAGTAGAGATAAATAAATACGTTTGAAATAAATTTAGTTTCTCAAGTTTGTCTTTATTTATGATGTGATATATAAGAGATATATAAAATAACAATAACAGGAGTTATCTTGAAATATTAGAAAATGATGAGGGTCAAAATAGAACAAAAATCAATGAGACCGAAAAATGTTCTCCATAGTTTTAAAATAAAACCAGACGATTAATATGTTTTTTATTAGAGAAAGGGGATCAGATCACGCTTGATTGTTAAAATAACAAAGAAAATAAAGAGAAAACAGGGAAACTGTAGAAAGAGTGAAAGGCGGTGATAGAAACTAATTCGTTTTCATAGTTCACTTGTTCGACTCTAGTTCTGGCAACCACCTTCCACTTTTTTATTATTCGCGGAGGAATATCATATGATACTTTTCGTCTCTACTATATATTCATATGCCACAGTAAAACAGAATCATAGAAAAAAGATTATATTATAGGTAAGGAAGAAGGTATGAATTGAAGTGGGAACAATATTAAAGTAAATAGGAGAATTTATCAGTTTCCGTGGGAAATTTCAATCACATAATCAATGACTTAAATGGCCGGTGTTCTTCCATTTTACTAATTAATTATTTTTAAAAAATATTAATTGGACATATATGCTATACATTGCATGACAAATGTAAAAAGATAAAGATAAAAAAATATATTCCGATTTTAAAATTAAATCTCAATAAATTTTTCTGTATAGATATTAATAACAATAATTTAACTATTAACAACCATTACAATAATACTAAATAGCCAATTTGGGTTTTTGAAATTTGAACATTATTTCAAATGTAAATAGGTGCTCGAATTACAACAAAAAGTAAATAAATACTTTAATAATAATCTCATATATTTTTTAATTATAATTATGTATGTACATATTTTTAGTTAACTTAAGACATTGATAGTATCTCATATAATCAATTTTCGTGCTTCTCGTTTGGGAGCCCATGTGTGCGTGAGAAAAGAAATAACAGGATACATGATATGATAATGTTAAAATGCGAAAATAGATAATGGGAATAGGGCGCACCCCTAAGAAAGGTACGTACGGCCTGGTTTGTATGAAGCTTGTTAGCTTATCCTATTTAACAAAATCGGTTAGGTTCATATATTCACGCATTTTGATAGACTATTTAAGTAAACGTGTCAAACTTTTTGTTAAAGTCTAACCTATTCATTTTCATTATAAGTTATGCTATTTTATTTGCATAACATAAATAAATTTGATAAATTATTTCTAACATCATCTGCTCCACTTTAATTCTAAACTTTACATCTCACCTTTCATTCACAAATTAAAGCTCAACCCTTTCATTAATTAGTAGTTCACTTCTTTATAGTTTCTTTCTTTTAGCTAGTTAAAATACAGTGCTAGCTCACTTACTATTTTCTAATTTTTATGATTTTGTAAAAAAATAATAATTTTTTACATCTTCCAAGCTTATTTCAGTTGTGTATAAATGAAATATTATAAGCACAATATATAAAAATAATTTATCGTTGTTTCCACAGTAAAGGTAAGAGAAAAATATATACTTTATGGCATCTAAAAAAAATATTTTTACAAACATATACTTTTTGTTTTATAAATACTTTTATATATAGGTTTAAAGGTATAATATATGGAATTAGTTGTATAAATTTTTAAGTGCATTTAAAGTTTTTCATCTAAGGCTCAAATAAGCTTCAAATAAGCTTTTAAACAAGTTTCAAGCCTATTGAAAGCATAGGCACATGCAAGAAAAGAAAGAAATATATATTGGCCCAACCCAAGTGTAGGCTTATTTTCCACAATTCCGTTGATCCGTTACAGTCCCAGATTTATTTAACTAAAGCCTATCTCAATTTATAAACCTAGTTCCAACCATAGTTAGAAGTAAAAAAAAAGTCGTTTTTTTTTGTGTGTGTGTGTGGTAAACTAATAATACAGTCTTGTTATATTTGTCTCTAACATTTGCTAGTCCCTCGCACTGTCTCATTTTGAGGGTATCGTTTTCCTTATTGTACAGGGATTCACTTTCTGTGTATAATATATAACGGAGAGAATTGAACCATTCGTATATGACATCATGGAGATTATATTATGTAATTTAATAAACTGGGTATAATGTTAATTTAATCTTGACAGGTTATCGAGTCCCCAGAGAGGAATCATTTTTCAAGGATTAGGTTGGGGCTAAATGACACCCAAATTTGACTTATGGATTTGAGTGAGAGAGCATCACATTTAAATAAGCAAACCATTTAAATGAAGACAAATATTCGAAGGATCAAAGAAAACGATTGGCTTATGGGAATTAGGGACACATGAGAAATTTAGAATAGAGAAATGTGTATGAAAGTTCTACGTAAAACGTTGATGTTTGTCATCTTTTGTGCATGTGGGTAAGAGTTGACACATACGTCTATTTCTTTTATCAACACTTGCACAGATAATGAGAGAATCGTGCCTCAGATTACACCTTGAATAAAATATTATTTACAATCAAGGTTACTTATATCTTTTGCCATTCGCCAAAGGTCCATGGTTCACACCATGCATGAGAATTATTATCATATATATAATTTAATCCTAATTTTAATTATATGATTTGAAATATATAATAATTTAATTAATATTTATATATAACTTGGAATAATTTGATGACTGACATAGGCCAGGTCTTAAAAACTAAATTAATGGTATATATATGACATCTTTCAAAGATCTATAGTTGTAAATATAATAATTATTATTGCAGATTCATGAATAAGCAGTCGCCAGCAGTCGCCATACATCTGCATGCAGAGCTAGAATATTAGTATTAGATTTACATTTTCTTTTGCCAGAGTATTAGATTTGTTACATGAACTATATACTGTGGTCATTTTTATTCTCTTCCGTCCACATATCGCGTGGTAAGCAACGGCTGATAAGTCGTTTGGCTTAATCACTTAATTTTTCAATACGAAAAAGGACACTTAAATATTAATCATAAACTAGATTAGTAGTTTCACTTCTTATTAGGAACACTAAGAAGACGTAAATGCTTGTTGAATTAGTTATTGGCTACTCATCTAAAATATAAGAAAATTATTAAAAAAGCTACGTTACATCGAATAGCATATTATGAAACACGCGATACTAAAAATAACAATATGGGAGATTATGCTTTAAAAAAGAAAGATACAAAATGAAAAGACATGCGGGGAAATTGAAATAATTAATTGGAACTCTGAAAAATGTTGAACCAGTCAATAGATAAGAGAGGATGGAAAGCAATACACACACTCGTGTGTGTGTGTGAGATATATATATATAACTTAGATTAATTGAAGCTCGTCAACCTTTCAAATGGAAATTAAACTGCATATGAATTACTACCTCTAAAATATATAGATTCATCATGATTTTGTTGGGAAAAATAATTCGAGCACTCAATTTATAATCGGAGAATTTTTATGGAATCTAACCTTTAGTGCAAAGAATATATGTGGTCAAATATTCCTCTCACATTGCTCTCAATTAATCAAACATATATAAAATGGGACAATGTTCAACGAAGCAACTATAAGAAAGACTAGTCAATTAGAAATTGCCTGTACCGATATAGCTAGATTGAAACCGCCGACCTCTATACACTATATGAATGGATAGGTCTTTTTGGATTTGTTTGGCGATCAGATTCTCTAGTGCATGTGAGTAACCCTTGAATTGATTTTTGGTGCATTAAGAGAAAGATTGGAGCTTTCTTATGGAGCTAATTGAAGTTTGGATTCTTAAATGCTGAACGCAAACGTTTGTGTTTAAAAGGATCATTTATATAAATCAATCGAAAGAATGATTGGTGTTTTTTTGTTACAAGAGGTTCGGGCTTTATTTGGAGAAAAGGGAAAATCATTTCTTGAGTTTTCTGTAGTTTCCATCCATTTTAGCCAACACACTCAGAAAACATACACAGAGATATAATAATGCCAAAGTAATATATATAGTGTTAGTGAAGATGAGCTGATGTGAAGAGAGAAAGATCACATGCCCTTGTTCTCCGGAGTCTCTCTTTAAGTTTTGGATTCTACTTCCACTTCTATATTAACTATCATTATCTGCTTTTTTAATTTTATTTTTTTACTTCCTAAACTATACTAATTTATTACCAGTCAGAATCTCGAGAAATTCCCATCCTCCTGCTAAAAAAACAAAAAATATTACTAACTAATCTCGATAGGTTTGTTTTTGTAATGTAAATGTTCAAGGTTAACATTAAAATAATAATTAATTATGTGGTCGTCTCATCACACTACTGATCTCACATTTCCATATATGATTCAACCTTTTGGATACGGTGTATTAACACCCTGCAGGAGTTTTTACTAAAAAAGGGAAAGGGTTAAAGAATTTCACATCTAATTAAGAGTGAAGAGTACTTATATAGCAGTAGTTATAATGCTCTTTTTTTTTCATACATAATATAATTTGTTGTGCGTATTATTATTCTATTAAGAAAATGCAGCTGCCGAGAGAACTTAACTTGGAGATTATAAGTATGCAAAAAATTGCATGTTAAGGATCGGATAAATATAATGGATACTGCTGCTTCATTTGTTTCACAAATCACAATTAACAAAGGTGTTACCTCAATTTACAAAAAACCTAAATGAAATAATAATTTATTACCTTTTCATTTTCTTTCTTTAGTCACATTAAGCGGATGGACTTGCTTTAGATAGATAACCATTATTTCTCTTAAAGTAAATTATACAAGTTTTAACCTAAACTTTATTTGAGATCTAAGAATTTATAATTAAAATCTAATAATATTCAAATTTATTTTTTGAGTGAAAAAAATATATTGAGATCTAAGATCTCCCTTTGGTATAGTATTTTATTAATGAAGGCTGGCATCCACTTGCTTGTATGAAAACGTTGCCATTAGATTCCCAAAGAAAAAAATGTTTATTCAGGCACTCACTTGCGTCCTTAACAATGGAAAGGAATATGTTTATTCAGAAAATTTTTTATGTATTATGCTTTAATTTGAATATTTCTGTTCTTGTGCAATGCGCAGTATTATTATTGTTAGAAATAAATTTTTAGAAGATATTAAGCATGCTAAAACTATTTTCAGCTGATATTATTGGCTCAACAAATACAATTCTTACTACTATATATAATAATTAAATGAAAATATACAATAGGAGGTAGAACTTATATTTAAATATATTATGAGCCAATCAATTATGTCGTTCAAGTCCAAGAACCTATATGCTATTATTGTAGTGGAGATGCAAATAAAAATTTTCTAAAACGAGTTGAGGAGTTCAGAATATGTTATTTGATCGTAAAACAAATTTAATTGTGAATGCTCTCAAACCTTAAGCCCGTTCTTCATTTAATTTACATAGTGGTTTTGCAATCTTCTCCATAATCGGTGATTCCATTTTTCCATAAGGATCATGTTGAGTTGACCTTACATAAGTATTAGTATTGTCCGATACATTTTATATAGTATTAAAAAAATAACACTCTCCAAGTGCTTTATCATCATACTCCAATAATAATTATTTTTATTGATTCTGCAATAATAATATGGGAAAATGTCATTCGGAGGGATTTAAATGGCATTTTCCCTAATAATATCACGTTTGTTAAAAAAATTACAAATATCATAGCATAATATATAGCGGTCTTTTCGGTTTCAATTATTCTTTGAACTAAAACTCATGAGCTACACACCAAATGATCCATCAAGTAAAAGTAAATTAAATTTTAGGTCAAGCATATGTTAGAAGTGTAATTAATCTTTTATGAATTGTATTCTTTCATCTTAAAATATGCCTTATAATTAAAAGCGGGCATAGAAAAACAAAAATATGAAAAACATGACATGTAATATTATTATATTTGCGGCGTCAAACTAATATAAACATACTTGGTATGACTATGACCAGAAGGTGGGCGTGGTACAACTATTATTATTATTTCAAAAGAAGTTAATTATATTAGAACCTTGAGAATGTCAAATGGACATAAATGTTAAGATTAAACATATTCTCTAACTATCTCAAATTACATTAAAATTTTAAATATAAAATATATTTCTTGACTCCTTCAACTTTTAGCTTAGATAGTCCAGTCTAAATTGTTTAAGATTTATAATCTCTAAGCATATTGATTCAAACTTCAAAGACAATGTAAGAATCTGATTAGTGGGCATATCTCTGCATAAAGACTTGACTTAAACTCTAGTGAGCCTTTAAAAATCGAATTCATTTATACTTAATTTGACTTAGTTCGAAATCAATAATTATGCACCCAAGAAAACAATACACTCTGCAAGCTACCTAGTGAAGGAAACTTGCCATATCTGCTGGGCCTTGTATTCATATCTTTTCTTAGGTTTATCATAGTATAGTAGTATAATAGAATATTGAACTTTATTTCACAAATTCAATGTAGCCCATACACTTTATACTTGAGATAAACGAGCAGGGACTCCCGTGCGTTGCACGGGGAGCAAAACTAAAGGTGCAAGAACATTAGAAAAAAAACATACACTGAATGTTAGTCTCAAAACATGAAGGCAAATTAATTAGTTCGCTTAATGTGTTCCCAAAAAAATCTACATACAACAAATGTGTATATATATATATATAGGCCCTTTCTTAATACAAAAGCCACATTTAACGTATTACCCAAAACACATTGGTTGCCTACTAATGCAACATTGAAAAAAGACACAGAGTATAGAATAGTTGATGCTGCATATGCCAAAAATATTAGTAACGCATCATTACAAATCCTTAACAAATTACAAGGTAGAACATTAATATGACGTAAAAGAACTTTTGCATCCATTTCATCTACAAATTGGCGAAAGATCAGCTCCGGAATCATAGGCTGTGGATCTGTACAAAATACACAAACATAGTATGTACATTAAAGCAAGTCAAAAAGATGTGGCTTGATTTAATGAATTAAAAATATGGGTAAACTAAAAGCAAGTGACAGGAAAACTCACATTGAGCAGTGCAATGTAAGATAACAATCTTCATGTCTCATGACTTATTCGTGTGATAGACACTCATGAAGATTTCTTTGTATACCACATTCTTTGTTGTCATACTGTTTTGTTCTTCTTCTCCAAGAACAATTCTTAAACCATCAACACTACGCACTCTAGATAAACCCACATACAATTGACCATGAGTAAAAACAGGCTTACAGAGATATAAGCCCACTTTTTTCAATGATTGGCCTTGACTTTTGTTAATTGTCATTGCAAATGACAAAGTTATGGGAAATTGCCTCCTTTGAAGTTTGAAAGGCCACCTAGATTCTGTAGGATTCATATCCATCCTATGGAGAAGCACCTTCTCATTAGGTTTCGAACCATTTAAGGTAATTCCTTCAATGACCATTTGACCCAGTTTAGAAACCCTCAACCGAGTACCATTACATAACCCAGCTTCTTGATCAATATTCCTCAATAGCATGACTGGAGTACCAACTTTTAGGTTTAACTTGTGTGGTGGCAGGCCAGAACCTGTTATTGTGTTGAGGAATTCAGTGGTATATAATTGCTCAATGTTGTCAGAATCATAAGAGGATTTACAAACTGAATCACAACTTATAAACTCATGCATCTCACCAAGAAGAGCCTCAATCATGTGTGTGTTAATTTGATCAACAATTTCAATTGTTGGAGCTAATATTGCACGGTCATTAAAATAAGTATTGTCCTCTAAATGTAACAGCAAATTGTCATATGTTTCATGAACAATTGCAGCAATAGGATTTGTTCCTCCATTAACTAATAAGTTTGATGGTATATCGACATCACCAATACCATCTATGGAATCATTAAATTTTCCATCACCCACATCTAACAACCATTGCGAGAAGGATTTAATCCTTTCATTCTCCACAGGATCATCAGAAGAGCCAAGTCGCATGTTCTTGTGTAGTTGGAAAATATGGCATTGTGTCCATAGAGAAGAAGAAGTAATGCATGCATCAACTATAGAAGCCCGACATCCTTTAGGTATAACAGGTAATATTTGTCTAAAGTCACCTCCCATGACAATACATTTACCACCGAAAATCAAAGAAGAATGCATAACATCTTGTAAGCTTCTATTCAATGCCTCTACACAATACCTTTGAATCATTGGTGCTTCGTCCCATATTATTAAATTGGTTGCCTTGATTAACTCAGCAAGAGGAGAATTTTGTCGCATAGAACACATGGAAAACTCATTAACTTGAAGAGGTATGCCAAATCTAGAGTGCGTTGTTCTTCCATCGGGCAAAAGGGTTGCTGCTATTCCACTCGATGCAACTGTTAAAACAATGCCACCTGTAGAACGAATAGATGCTGCCAGTGCATTCCATAAAAAGTTTTACCAGTGCCTCCGTAACCATACACAAAAAAGAAACCACCACATTTTTTTTTGGAAGCTTCCATTATACCATTGTAGGCCTTTAATTGATCCTCATTGAGAGATCCTATCAATGATCTAGCTTCAAGTGCAAGGACAGCTCGATCATATGCTAATTCCTGCACGATTAAGTGATTTAAGCAGTCTACTTCATTGCCAAGTTCTATTGATGGCATGCAACTAAAGTCTGATAAAGATCTTCCATTTAAGTGTAGTAGAGAATCAATTTCCTTGAGTGCTACATTTTCTTTCAATGCTTGATCTATAGAAACTCTTATTTAATAGAAAATAGTCAATAAACTTGATCATAATGTGATATATTAATGATAGTAAAATTAGACTTTACCTGTACGTGCTGCCTCATGACGGTTGATATAGTAAAGATCATCTGCAAGCAAACCTACAATTTCTTTCCAAACAATCTCAGGTTGTTTCAGAGATCCACATAAAAGCATGCTAACAAATAATTTTCTCAAGCAACGTCCAGATGCCCATGTAGCAGCTTCTTTAACTGCTGATATATATTCACGATCATCATCTAATAGCCCTCGTGCAAAGCAAGCATCCTTGAATGTTTTGTATACAACACCTTGAAATGTCTTGATCTCATCATAGTTCTTTGGTCCTTTGACAATTGTTAACAGAAGACGCAAATAATACAATTCTCCAGCAGAAGGTGAAATATGTGGCATACGACCAATTGACAATCCTTTTTTCCTTGCTCTCCACATCCTCTTGTTCTTTAGGTAGACATATTTTCTTGGGAATTCAGAGTAAGTTAATTTCCTTGCATCCTCATCTATGCTGTTAATTTCCATCCAAGACAGAAATTGAGATTCACACACTCTGGGGCTGTCAATTAATTCTGAGACATCCACATTACTTTCATAAACAACATATTGTTGATTTGGCAAATGAAAACTTAACTTTTCCACTGCAGGATACCGATGATGAATTGGAAACCCAAATGCACGCCATGAAGCCTCACAAGCTGAAATATACCTGCAGTTAACAAATTGTTGTACCTCATCTATAATTGGAGGTTGACCTCCATCGTTTCCCTTACCAAAAAGACCCATGACAACTCGATCACTGCCCTTACTTATGTACTTGAAAAGATACTTAATTGCCAATGATTGATTACATTTCTCTACGTTGATGTGAGCTTGGAATTTTTGTAAAAGTAAAGAATTGTAAGGCACCACAAACCTATTATCTAAAACAGCCTTATTCATTTCCACAGTGCGGTCATCATCTCTTCGCCTTTATGTTGGATACCCATCATCATCAACAGTTGTTTCATCACAAAACTTCTTTGGAAAGTATTTCCCACACTTGTCATCAACAATACATTTAGCCTTACGCTTGTTTTTCACACATGGACCATGCATCATGATGTTTTTCACTAATTCATACAAATGTTCATCAACATCTTTATCAGGTATCTCTGCTGAAATGATTTTGTCTAATGCTTCAGGATCTGAAGGTTTATTGTTCTCAGTAAGAAATAGCAAAATGTGAGCATGTGGGAGACCACGCTTTTGAAATTCAATTGTATATATATCTACAGAAAAAAAACAAATGTGACAAGTTCAGTTACTAAAATAGGATGAGAAAGTGAAATGTGTGATATTTTATATGACATTGCAGCTAATATTGATGAAAATAAGGCACAAATATACCTGCACGCACTTCACCAAAAACCTTTCCAGTCTTTATAGTTTTCATCAGAGATTGAAGCTTCAAGTAGAAAACTCTTGTGCACAATTGTGGACAATCAGAAGGATCAATATTTAATTTTTCACAAATCCTTGTAATTTCAGGCCATTTGGTATTACAGGTAAATGTAATAAAAAGGTCAGGATAGCCAATTGCCCAACATATGGCCATTGCATCCTGATAATTACTCATCATATATCGAGCACCACCAGTAAATGAAGATGGCAGGACAATCCGCCGACCTGTACAGGATGCATCTGTTTCACCACGAACAACAGCCTCTGATGGTCCTTGATACAAATCAGCGCGCAACTCTTTTTGATGAGTCTTGTACCATAGCAACCTTTGTGATTCCATCATGGTATAGACGTCAACAATAAATTGTTGCAGCAGTTTTCCAGCATGTATTATAGCTGACATTTCTCTTGGTCTATACATGATTCTGTAACTAAGATATTCACGAATGCTGACTCTTTTCCTTGAATTTGTATCCATTATTGTGTCATCAGAATGTTTGATGTCATCCCTATATCCATCCTCACCATAAGGAAAGAGCAAGGGATATTGTAGGGGCAAGTAAGAGGGATGTAGCTCATTAATGTGTTGTACATCACCATCAGACGTTTCTAATACTATGTCACGGACTTGAATATCAGCTCCTTCACCACCAACTACCAAGGCAGCAACCTCCGATGTTGTTGGTAAATTATAGGTCCTACCATCAGTGTTGCGATTTCCCAGAAGGATCATTTGTATAGATTCAATTTCTGGAACTGATAACATATTAGCTGCAGTACGAAATTGCCTCACATATGGGTTAACCACATCAAGTGCACCTTTAATTTGTTCAACAATCTGAACATTCAAGTTATTGTCCCTCTTGTGGTTGCTGCAAATATAATTAAAATCAGACTACGTAAACTTTAAAGATTGTGTGTAGAGATTGAATAATAGAAAAGATATACCTAACAGCTGAGATTCGATTGCGGATTTCATTATCAGTGTCATGAATATACAACTGAGAGAAAACTGGTTGACAGCCAGCTGGAGGTAATAGGTCACCAATACTATGATAGTTCATTCCACCTAATGAAAAGGTATATGGACCTCTGCCATTATTCATTGAATGATTAATCTTTCCTCCCATAGATGTGAAGCTAAACATATTATTATACTGTCTGATATCTAACCGAAATTGCTTTGACAATTCAGATTGTTTGTCAAAAAAAAGAGACTTTAGAACTGGCGGAGGTTCATGTGCTTGAGGTAGGACAACTTTCCCTTGCAAGCAACACATACTAAAAACATATCCATCAATCTCCTTGTTCTCTTTATTCACCCTCTCATTTAACCACATAGTTGCACCACAGAAAGGACATTCAAAATCAGGATCACCTTCATCTATAGCAAGAAAATAGGATACAAAAAGTATAAGTTAAATAAACTCACTGATGAACTAAATGACTTATTCACAGTGGCAGAAAATTTTAACTGAAAATAAATACCAATATATGTTGTTGTCATTTTAGACCGTCCTCGTTTAGCCCTTTTTTTTAGCTTCACTGGATCACTGACTTTTGTAAAATCAGCTAAATCATCACGGGAGGCTGCAATTGAAAAACAACAACATTGACAATTGTGATATCTTATCAGCAAAACAACATTAAGGTGAACAATAAAAAAAATATATCTTTGACAGCTTAAAGTATTTGCCTTGGTAAGACAGTAAAATCACCTTTCCTAACTTGTTCATCTTCGCATAAATATTCCTCTACATTACTTGTGTTCTCATAATTGACATCAAAATTGACTTTTTTGTAGTGTCGAGCTTGTGTTGCTATGTCAATGAGTGGTACTTGCAAAGCATTAAGAAAAATAGGTTAGAAATACTACATGGTTACTAAAATCATGTAAAGTATAATCATAAAGCTCATGTATGCAAATAAACTACCAATGATGATACATTCTACATAATTTGAGAGCTCCCATGCAGAGGTGTAAAATAATTGACCAGATCAGGTGTCAAATGAATCAATAATATGTAGAATGGGTTTAACACTGATTAATGTCAACATTGTTAGCTGTCAATTGATTAAAATACATATTTATAACAATGATTGACCATTTATGAGGTGACTCCAGGTGATTCCTCCCAAAGTTAACTGTCATATATCAGTATATAGTGTTCTTCATTATCCAGCTATTTGACATGGCAAACAACGAACAATGATGTGATATGTTAAACTTCTTTTGGACAGCAATAAATATAACAGAACAGCATCAGAAAATACCCTGTAAATGAGTTTGTGACTCTGTTTGGGGGTAGTTGAAGTCACTTGTTACAGTTTGGCTATGCATTGTGGATGAATGTGTATCTTTGTCTCCCAACTTTTCCACATCAAAATTACTCACAGCAAGCCATCTAGCACTCTTACGTATACATGTGGGCTTCTTTAATGAAGAATCTGCATTGATTAATATATAGCTTTAGTATAAAGTTGATATATATTTATTAAATGCAAACCCTTCCCCAACAGGTGTTCTACTTGAAATCACACGTTTTAACTACTATTTGTTACTTACCTAACACTTCACCATCTGTTAGACTTTGGATATTAATAACTTCTTCTGCATTATTGTATTTCCGCTGTCTCTTTCCTGCATGAGGCCCTATATTGAATTAATGGCAGATGAAATGCATGTAGATGAAAGATACCAAAATAGCAAAGACATGAATACATCATTTATTTAGCATTAAATATATTCTCTCACCATCAAATCTCCTTGACAAATCTTCTTGGACATTCCTTATATCAGCAAGAGGAAGTCTTTTTGTATATTTTCTTCCCACATTACTTGAACTTCCTGATTGGAACTTGGTTACACAAGATTCTTTGGTGTGTGCTTCAATGTCTTCTTTGTCCAGCTGATGCATTTTCAGACTCCACGCATCAGTTTACTAAAATTATTCATGAAACTGTATATTCACATTAGCAATATAACAGTAGAGTCTTTACCTTTCTAAAACTTGTTTTTCCACCTAATTAATGCTTTTGACAAGAAACAATAATTAATTGAAGACAGGATGGCTGCCAACAACATTGAAAGAAAAGAAATGATGTAAGTATTTGCTTGCTGCAACCATCAAAACATTAAATGCAAACTCATGATGTATGAAGTGACAGAAAACGAAAACCAAGGTGGCTTATCCATTGAACATATATAACTGAATTTTTATTTTACTGGTTTGATATTAGTTACAGATCAGGGTCATTGTAACAGGGATTTATCGTTCTTATATAAGTTTAAGAAGACTGATAATGTTTACAAATTGCTCATTTTTTAGTTCCCATGTTCATTCATTAGTTCCGTGGTGTTATGCACCTTCAGTTACAAATTGCACGTTTGAACTAAGACCTTTTTTTTGTGGACAACAGAAATTTATTCCCAAATTACGAATCTGTCAGAATAAAAAATGATTCTCTACCTGTTCATTAATTAATGGGATTAAAAATCAGCTTAGTGACAGTAAAATTCTCTTAATCTTATTGAGTGTGGTTATGTCCTCCTTACTTAGTTGATGAGTGTATGTTCAAAATAGCAGGTCCTGATGATTAACTCACCATACAACATAATTTATAACTGGATGGAGGTAATAATATTTGTAAGCAATAACTATATGTAAAAACCATGTGATGACTCCCCATTTTTTACTAGATTTGATATATATTTTGAGTATATTTGGGGATTCATTGATACAAAATTAAATGGATTTGTGTAAAATTAGTAATTATGAGTCAAAAAGAAATGATAAGATGTTTGGTAAATTAAAGTATAAAAAAAAGAACATATAAAAATGAATAGCAATGCAAATAGCCACCTGTTCAAACTTGACATTGTCTATATTAATATTAGTATTACTAATACATAATAGGTTGCTACAAGTCCAAGGGAGAAGCTGGGCATTCACGTGGGTTCAATTTAAAGAGACAAAAAGAGAGTGGGCCACACGTTTTTGGGTTGAAGCAAGAACCCACAAAGGAGCACACACATTTCTGATATTAGGGAAGCTGAGGCGAGAGGGAGGCGGACTGGTTTTGAGGGGCTGTTTGGTTTTTGATTCAGAAGGGCAAACCAGCAACCAAAACGCGAAGGGGTAGAAGAGAGAGCAGCAGCAAACAGACAAGAGAGAAAGGAGAGGAGATATGCACGAAGATGTCAAGCTTTGGTGTTATCCTCTTCCTTTCATTCTCACTTATTTTTAATCTCTCTTGATTATTCTGGAATTTTGTTGTTGTTGGTATGATTTGTAGTTTTAGTATGAGTAGCTAGTTCATTTTCTAGGTCTATTTTGAAGCTTGTATGACATGATACCTAAACTCTATCTCTTTTTGTTGTTTAATTACTATTATGTTGGGATTTAATTTGTGCTTAATGGGATGGCTAGCGCTTAATGTGTTAGCTTAATTAGTGGCTTGAGAGAGCATTAATTAGGAAAGGAACATTTAATTTGAGCTTTAATCTAAGTATTGGTCAACACTTAGTTTGTTAGCTTAAATAGTGGCTTGAGAGAGCATTATTTAGGTAAAGAACTAGGTTGAATCCAAGCTTGTCTTGAAATTCCAAGGAGGAATGGAGAGTTTGTTAGTGAGATAGAGATATGATCTAACCAAGCTTTGTGAAATTGAAGTGAATTGTTTAAAGAGACTAATTGAAATAATATGTAGTAAGAGATTATGCATATTAATTTCAATTAAGGTTTAAATAGGCTTGAGAGAGCTATTTAAATAAAAGAGACTTCTCACAACAACATAATAGAAATTAATTAACATTAAGGAAAGGGAAAATTGGGTATCATGAAATACAAGTGGATAAATAGGCCTAGACTTTTCTTCTCTTGTTTAAACTAAATTACAAAAAATAGATTCTCTTATTTTCATTTAAATCCTATCACTTGCTTTTTACCCAAAGCTAATTTCGATCATAATTTATTTAATGAACTTGCTTAAACATAGTCTCTGTTGGAACGACACTCTTACTTTTTCACTATACTATTAAACTTGACCCGTACTCTTGCGGTAAGCAATTTTGCGAACACCATGATAGCTAGTAATTTCAATAGTACCATATCTGATATATGACAGAATCAGACAAATAGAGCTTAACATGTGCCTTAAGCCATTAATAAGTACAAGATAATAGAACACAGGTCTAACAAAATATAATTAACAAACACAAATATGGGACTAATATATGAGTTCAAAAGCCCCACGAGCTGACCAGAAAGTGAGTTCTACTGATGAATCCAACAAAGTTCAAGGACTACCAGTGAGGACTCCCAAACATAGAGAAAGTTCAGCAATTTCCCAATAAAAGATTAGAGTACATATTTTTTAATTAATAAGGCTGACTTTCCAAAATATAGAGAGAGCAATTTTCATTCCTATGGCTTCTCCTGTTTGATGGTTTTAATGAGTCTTCCATCAGAACGCACAGCTGATCCAGAGGTAACTCCAGGTGAATCCATAGCCTTATCACCGCGCAAGGTTGAACTGCTCCTCCTTTTTCCTTTAGCTTGTGCTAAAGGAGTATCATCACTGAGATTAATAGTGGAATTCTCCTGAGTAAGATCAATGGATTGTGAAGTTGCTGCAGATGCTGATGAGGTGGATGTTTCCCTTCTTTGTGCTTAGCATTAGAATATGTCGAAGTCTCCTTATGCTAATAAAATTGACATAGTAAATTTGTTATTTGGTAGTCTATCAATTTTATGTTCTGTTCAAGCATATATGATGTTATAAATAACGGCCTTTTTTAATTACCTCTGAGGTTGCAGCATTGAATTGATTCAACAAATCTTCACATAGAGTAAATTCATTAACGTTGAGGCTTGATCCTGGGTTGTCTTCATTATATTTACTAATTCTAATCCTCACCAAAAGCTTCTTTCCCATTTGCATATCAAGTTCCTTGGGAATTCCTGTTAGACGCTTTTTCTGGCATTATCATATAGAAAAGATAAATATGTTCAGATATCAGGTTCATCAACCACTACATGTTTATTTTTTTAAATTTCTACATTACCGGTTCGAGAGTTAGCTTCAGTTGGTCAAGAGATTTGTTCATGAATTGAGTTGCCTGTTTATCCCAGAATGTGATAGATGCCACACCGGTTTCATCACTGACAACATAGGTCAATCTCATCCTACAGGGAAAATCAAAATTCAATGACAAGTAGCTTCGAAAGAATTGTAAAAGGAGATGTATACTGAAAAGAGGGGCAGTACTTCTTCTGCAGTTTTGTCACATTTTTTTACAAAGTTGACAGTAATGAGGACTATTAGGATCCTGCGGATCAATGAGTTTAGGTTTAGAAGAACACTTAGGACAGCCATCGTAGTTCCAACCCAAATGAGATTCAAGTTTCCCAAGCTCTACACGTACAACCAACTCAGCTCCCTGTGTGTGACGAAAGGTTGAAAATCAGATTTCCAGTATAAGTCAATTAATGCATAATTCCATAATTTTACTAAAAGAGACACCTCTTTTAAGGACACGATTTTATCCAATGTTGTAATGGATTCACTTTGCAATGATTGACCAACAGAAGAACGGTTGCGTTGAGAAGGCATGGATTGATTAAATTGAGTGGTAAGAGGTGTTCCACGATCTTCAATGCTAAAGAAGCAAAAGAGTTAATAAAAATACAGTTTAATGAAATCCTTAATTTAGTAAATGACCTTGAGGTACCTCTTCTGCAATGATGCAACTTCTGGTATTTTGGGATTGAACAGCACTTGTGTTGCACCAAAAGATGAAGCAATTTGACGACGTTCTAAATCATTTGTGTGAGCAATTTTAATTCAGCAGGCTTGTAGGATTCAGAGCTAAAACTAATGCATTCAACGCATACAAATAATGAAGTCTGTGTGAAAATGCTTCATTTGTATCCTTTACCATTAATGATTCATATAATCTTATTTTAATAAGAAGTCTACTACATAAATAATCAACAACTATAATAAGCAAAATCAACAGATAGGCAACATAAATGTACCACAAAATAAATGTCTTTTAATGTGGCTTATTTTTCCACTTGAGTATATGAAAGAACCATAATCCAAAGTTGTTGTTATAAGAGGAAACAATGTCTATTAATGTTGCGTAAGAACAAAATCTTACTGTCATCAGTCCATGTAAGCCTCACAAGGTTCAGTACAACCACCATACACGTGCCCTCTGTATCTTCAGCAGCCAAAGCAGCCTCAGATGCTGCCTCCCCAAAAAGTATGCATTCCATCTCATTGTCCCTGAAAACAAAAGGCCAAAGATATTTATACTATACATGTAAAAATGTAATGATGTTGAAAGATGACAGCTGTTAAATGCTTTTATAACTCATAACTGATCATCTTGCAATATCATCCTAAGCCAACACTTAGCAGTAGACTGAGTCCTTGGTTCTTCCAGCTGGCCCATGGCCTTAACAAACGCAATAATATCTGTTGACAACACAAAGTAATGACAGCTTTAGCACTGGAAATAATTTATGTCCAACAAATTTGATTAAAAAAAGATACAGGACATAAATAAGTAAAGATCCATGCTAAAGAGTTGAAAAGACATAGAACTATTCAGAATACTAATAATGCTTACCTATAAGGTTATCAATTTCTTTTTCTGGTGCTAATTTCAATAGATCTGATATTGGTATAAAAGTGTACGCATTATGAGGGATGTCAGCCTCGTCCGGGTAGTAGGAGGTTTGAGGTCCAAATGTGAGCTTGAAATGATATGAAGTGGCACGAAAAGCATGCTCATTCTCAGAGACCTCAAAGTTGTCAAATTCATAGACCTTCCCAGGTTGAATGTCACTAATAAATCTTGCATGCTCAGATTTAAATAACACGCTTGCTTGAATTTTGGTTCCCTTTTGTTTGGTGATGAAGTGAAATACAAAACACACACATTGACATAAAGAAACAAAAAAAAACAGTACTTTCAGATAATGAACACAGGAATACACTTAGTTAACTTCAACATGAAGGGAACCAAAACAATAACAATAAAGTATGTGTGTAAATGCTTAGATAGCAGAATGAACATGGAAACTATCTAACCTCAGCATCGATCAACAAAAAGCATACAGCAGATGTTTGATTTGGATTAGCCCTTCCATACACAAGCCACTTTCTCCAAACACGGACCACAATGCTTTCCAAGTCAGAACGCATGGTCAACTCACTTATGAGTTTGTGTTCAGCCATGGAGAGTTCTCAGAATAAGGGATTTGTTTTCTCTTGCAAGGGTGAGTAGTTGACTGAAGCTCAAATGTTAACATATACACATAATAACATGAAAAGAGCCCATTTCTGAGGAACACTTATCTTAGACAGAGTGCACCTAAAAAAATGTGCTACACAACTGGAGGCACAGCATTTTGGTCATGAACTAAGGACTATTTTGTCAATAACCAAGGGTTGTTATCCGCTGAATAATAAACATCAATAAGGCAGCTGACCTTTTCATTGTAGGTGGCGGCAACATACATCCAATCAAGTTTCCTAGGTGAACACGCAAATCACTGGTCCATAGAGCAGAACTCGAAGTGCATGAGACAGTAAGTTGAGGATGTAATATGACAGGATTTTAGTCACAGTATTCAGAAAAGCTAAACAATAAAGAGGACGTGCAGGCTTTAGCGTGTCATCGTGATTTGGCGGTTGAAGCATGCTTACGTGTCCACCACTTATAACTGACATAAAGAGAACCGTGACTACAAACCAATCCAAGTACATGGAGAAACTTAATGTAGTTCCTTTGCCTTGTTCTTAATGGCTTGTGGAGGTTCAGTTAGAATCAAACGGAAGAATACTACCTACGAAAACAAAAGAACAAAAACATGACTTCCTTGTCATGAGCAGGTCTTTTAAACATTATCTTCGGTGTTGTTAGTGCAAAGTGGCATGGAAAAATATAAAAGAGAGGACCAAGTGGGTCCATAATGGAATATAACTTGACACATGGATGCCACACCTTACCAATAACAAAAACAGTTGCATGACGTGGTGGAAATAATAGAATCAAACATGTCCTACCTATGCAGACCATAAATCACTTAACAGGCGTTGCTTAAAGGTGGGCTTCCTTTTAATCCAATTTTCCAAACAGAAAGGCCATACCAAAATATTATAGGCCCAAACACGCATGATGTGAGATTCCAACTTCTAGAACAACACACATGAAAGAAAGTCCCACCAACCACAAACAATTTAGAAACTACACATCATATGTTCTCCCCGTAAATTACTTGCATGTCGCCAATGATGTGGTTAAATTTACAATTTACAACTCTTTAAGGATTCAAAACAATTTAATTAACCTTCTCCAGAATGTCATGCTGTGTATGTGATTATCCTCACTTTATGGTTTCCTCTTATAGGATTTCGTTATATGTAACTAATTCAGTTCGTATTCTTTAATGGGGCATACACGAATCATTTAAGTTTGGATTGATTATGTTGCCACTTTATTCTTGGTTGTAAACTACCTTCATTATAAACACGTTGTATTTATCTTTCAAAAAAATTAAAAAGAACTTTATTGATATCAAGTGGGAAACTTCCCTGCCAAGTCGGACACTCCCACATCATTTGTATTCATCGCATATAACCAAAATATTAATTTTCAGAAACATTAATGCCTATTTTTTTACTTTTGTTCTTCTCACTTAAAATATAGGTTCCAAAGCTATATGCCTGCACGTCAACTTCGGTTTAGACACCTGTGTATATTTCACCATGAAGTTTGGTTATGGCTTTATCAATGCATTTCCAGGCACGTCACATATATAAACAAATTGTAGAACACACCCATGTCATTAAACGATAGACTACAACAAACTGCAGGCAAGTTGCCACGTTCTCCATCATGTCCAAAACAACAACAAACCACAAAGTACAAACACTAAAGGATCCTAAGATAGTTGTTCACAATAACTTAGGGAACAGCTCCAAACTGGAGGAAAGTTTACAACAAAAGATACAAAAGCATCAACAGCAACACCATCCTAAGCATACTCAGACTCAAAAGCAATACAGCTCATGACAAATAGACATGGTCAATGCTGTCCTCAGGTTCCTCGGATGGGTGTGGCAGCATGGGGATTGCATTCCTATTATACATCTCACAGAGACGATCCACCAACGCCTTCCTAGCCTCCAAGAGCTCCGGGAAAGGTGGGTTAAAGAAAGTCCTGGTTGCATCGTTATACTCACAAAGAGTTGGATGATCTTTGCAAAAAAAAAATATATTAAAAACCACAAGTACTGGAAATAATTTATGATATGCAGACAACATGTATTAAGCACACTCAAATGTTAACATTAAAATACAAAAAAACCTGTAAACATGCACATTATCCGTTGAATCTAACAAAACACATTAGCCGTGGTGTGGCACTACAAAACACATGAGAAACAATCCGTCCAATAATATGGTACTGAAAAATAGTCAGCATACCCTCGTTGGTGTGTGTGGCATACATAACAACTGCCACAATGGGACCCTCTTTATCAACAGCATTGTAGTCCCTGATGGTTGAATCAGCACATTGGCCGTGGAACACACAAGTGGGGATGGTTGGTGCCCTGCATGACATACAAGGGAAGATATAACCTTTATAAAACCTCAAACGTGGTTCTAAAAATCTGAATGCCTTATTTTGTCTGTATATAAAAGCTACTTAGTATATAAAGCATACCTAGTTGCCAGGACGCCGAACTCTTCAAGGACTAAGATAACTTCCCTGGAATCCATGCCATCAACGCCTTCCATCCCCCTCTCGTAGCAAGTGACCACATTACCAAAAACATCTGAGTTTTACACAACACACAAACGACAGCAAGTTACTTTCTTTGGTGGTATGTTTACACACTGGTTACAACTCAAAGTTAAAAAAACTCACCAAGTAAACCGCGTCCCCTAGCTTTCTGCTCAACAACTTCGGCTATTGTGCACAAGTCAAAACAATGCCTTGGCAAACCATGAGGATAGCGAGGGTCAGATTCAAGCACCTGCTCCACATGTGAATGCCCTTTCAGTTTGATATACAACGTCCCACCAGAGGTTGCCTCATCCAAGCAAACATCGAAATAACCTATACGGAGGATCCGCTCCTCCGCAAACATAGAACGCACACGATTGCGAACATTTGTACTCTCAAAGTTAATCAAGATCTTCATCTTCTACAAAGTCCAAAAAAGAAAAAAAAAGATGACCTTTATGTGTTAGTAAGGAACGTCGTCCAATATCAAAAAAGAAGATTATTTGGTGTTTTAGTAAGGAACATGAAGACAGAGAAACAAATGACATTTATGTGTTAGTGAGGAACATAAACACAGAGACTAAAACATCCTTTATGTGTTAGTAAGCAACATGAACACAGAGACAAAAAAAGACCTTTATGTGTTAGTGAGGTACATGAACACACGGGAAAAAAAAGACCTTTATGTGTTAGTGAGGTACATGAACACACGGGAAAAAAAAGACCTTTATGTGTTAGTAAGGAACATGAACAAAGAGAAAAATATGGCCTTTATGTGTTAGTAACTAACATGAACACAGAGACAAAAAAAGACCTTTTTGCCTAGTGAGGTACATGAACAATGCAGATGAAGGGAACCCTAGATCTTCTTTAAATGAGAGAGAACAAAGTTACTGGGTCTTAAAAAATTAAGGAAGGTGGAAAATGACTCACACTCTGGTCAAAAACGACGATGTGGACGGCTTCTTGCTCCATCATTGGACGATGGGGACCGAGAGGATGACGCACATTTTGAACACGGATGATACGTTCCACTCTAACTATGACATCGCCACGAAAAGCACCAATTTCAAGCTGGGAAATGAGTTTGCAGTCTCTACGGTAAGCCATTTCCAGGAAGACTCGGCCAAAAGCTTTTTCAAATTGATAGTGGAAGTGATGATGCAGGTGAAGGGAACCCTAGATCTTCTTTAAATGAGAGAGAACTCCACCCAAAAGAGAAAACCGAAGTAGGCCCACCAGATCCATTTGAAAAAAACAAATGGATGTAAAAACATTTTCCAACCCGTGAACCCCACCCACTTTTGCAGTGAAAACTTCTATCCTGCAGGCTTACTAAGAGTTTGAGTGTACAGATATATTTTGTCAGGCCGCCAAAATCTAACTATCTGAAGAAAGGGCCCCACGGACAGAAACAAGAAAAAGTTGCACACTTCTTAATAAACAAGGCTCATTCTCTTCGACTAATACTCTGGGGGAGTTATCACATGGCAAACAATTTGAAAGTTGTGTGTACATATTGGGGCCACAAACCTGCTACGGTTGCCACATAGGATCCTACGTGTAATGAATAGTGTTTCGGGGCAATAGCAATTGGGGATTTTTGCTTTAGTGTTTAAATAGATATCTTGAGACTTAGTACAAATGGTTTTGGCCTGTTCCGATAAGCACATTATCTAAGATTTGATCTTATATTATATACTACTTTTGATGACGATGTTTAGACCATCTAACCATCCGAACCAACAATTTATTGGTGGCTGTCAAAGCTCTAATAACACGCTGTTCAGTATCTTCTTTTTTGTCAGGTGAAAAAAAAATTTCTTTCATCATTGGATTCTTGTCCATCTCACTTGCGTACCTTAGTTACCATTGATTGCATGGAACGTAATCCTTTGTATGCTTGATTTTTCTCTTGCAACCAAGAAAACTTCTAATACCACCAAGTAAAATAGCAATATGCTGATAAAATTACCAACGAAATACATCTCCTTAGAAATAGTCCCCCAAAATAACTAATTTCCACATATTTTAATAAAAAATAGTCAATTTGATTATTAGGAATCGTTTTATAAATGAATCATGTAATAAATGTGTTTATTTTCCTCAAATATCCTCTTGAATGTATTAGAAGTTAAGAAAGGCTATTTTATGAAAAACCCTTTAGCATATACAATCAATAGTAATACTTTTAAAAGAATTATAAATTTGAGACATAGTAAATTTAAGGGTTAAATATCATTCTTTCACTTTCTTGGGAGTTGACTTTTTCTGGGCAGAAGAGGATGAGGGTTGCGGCAGCTATGGAGGTTGAAGGGAAGTCATGAAGGTGAAATTGGGGTTTCGGATTTTAATTGGTTTCTTTCTTTCCTTTTTTGAATACTAAAACTAAATATTTGAACCTAATCAGCTTATTCATTGACTGATTCAGCCTACAAGTCATTATCTACATTTCACCCATATTGTAGAGGTGTCAAAATAAAACTAACAATGAGACATTTTATTGTTCGTTGACTAAATTGATACTTTATTAATTGTTTATTTGCCAAATGATATTTAACCCTTAAATTTAACAATCACATTTGAGAAAAAAACGAATTCCACATCTAGATCTAATATTTTAAACCAAAAAGAGTATAAGTTTATAATAGACAGAGTAAGTTAATAAATTTCATTTCTAGTTCATAAATATAGAGCTAGTTGAATTTTTTTGAAAACCCCTAACAAAAAATAAACAAGTTGTTTCTAAATTAATTTGACTGAAATTTTACTTAAAAGTTAAAACTAAATTATTCAACTAGTAAGCTACCATATAATAACAACACACAAAATACATTACGATTAAGTGACTCATTTCGCTTCCTTAATCTCAACAAAAAAATGTCTACTTTAGGTACCAAACAAGTAATAACAAGAAAGGACCATGTGAATGGATAGGATGGGGAAGCTTGTAATATGTATTTTCCTGTAATGATATAATTCTTGATAGCATAAAGTAATCAATCAAGCTGAGGATGATGCAAAGTGAGCACAAAATTATCTTGACTTATTATTCTCAGCCTACCTTATCAGGAGTTCTTCATAACAGAATAACAATCTGCCGGATTGAGCTTGAGGTCAGATATAAGTCACGGCCTATATAAGGGCATTATTATGTACAAACCAATTGCCTAACTGAGATAACCAAAACATATATATATTAATTATTCCAATGACTTTAGAAAACTCATTCCAGTACAAATTCCCTTTAAAATATCTTCCTAATATAAAAAAAGGTCAATTTCCTGTAGTATAAGATACAGAGAAACAAGAATAAATTTCAAGTTCTAATGACAGGACCTCTGTACAGCCCTCTCCTTATCACAAAGTCATCAGGAGGTTGAAACTCTTCCAACCAAGTCACATCAGAAAATTCAACTCCATTCACTTGAAGCTCACCTGCAATTGAAAGAATATTGCCCATATCATCAGAACATGAATTTGAAATTAAAACTAACACTAATAAGACCAGGTTTATATTACCTGGAAGATCTATTCGGGGGGACCGCCGGAAGTAAGTGCAGTGTCTTCCGTGTTCAGAAGAGTAAGGCGGAGACAGTATATCGAGGATCGCACAAGGAGTTATGGCTCTAAAACAATGAATGTTTCCTCCACTGGTAGGATAAAGAACTGTAGCAGGGGTAGGAGCTGTCATCTCCTTATTTTTCACAAGCTTTGCAGGTCTAGCTGAAAAACACAGTTTGGTTTTGATCCAGTAAACCAAGATTCAGATATTTATTTTCAAATTCCGGAAACAAAAACAAGACAGGCAGTTAAAAAAGCTAAAACATAATTTACAAGATACCATCTATAAAAAAAAATCAAAAGAGAAAATCAGCTATGAAAAACATGATACACAAAACAGTCTTTCCAGACATTTTTCAAATTAATAAACCCACGTGATTAAATAAACACTCATGACTCAACTATCTATACACCACAATTTTCTACATCCTTCAAAAAGTCTTTAGCTCATGCCAGGAAGCAGTAAATAGACTTCCAGATTCTATATAATTCAATGGCATCCTTAATTTCCTTGTTTTCACCGAAAGATATAGAAAATGTAAAGAGTCTGTTAATACCAAGCCCATTCCATATTGGCTGCAGAACAAATTTTCTTTCTTTCTTTCTTTTTTTTTTTTTGCAATACTTCTGCCTAAAAATATTAGAGTCCCGTCTGGACCACGTGCCCATGCAAGAGCTTTCCCTTTTTTATAGGTCTGACTATTTGACCAGGGTTGAGACTAAATTTAAAAGATCCAAACACGGCCAAACTCAGAATGCATAGTCATGTTTTACAGTTTGTCTTCCTCCAAAACCTATGTTAAAAAACTGACCAGGGCTCATCATAAGCGCTGGCATGATTCAGTGGCCAGAAATCTTTTTTAACACAATAGCAAATTGAAAACCCAAGGCTGGGATTGACCAGGTAGAGACAATTAAAAAGAACAGGTTAAATATCCTATCCGTGCTTATATCAGTCATGCTATCATCTCACATTCAATTAGTCTCCATCAAGTGGCAAAATATTATTATACTACATGTACAGTAATTGTTAAATTAATACTCCCTCCAGTCCTGATTATAAGATCACTTTGACTTTTCTTAGAGAAATTAAATATGCAAAATTAATCACTTTAAAATGTCTAAAGTCATCCTTTTTCCTCAAAACTAATTTATTCTACTTATGAACTAACCTATAATCTAAATTGATTATATGTGACATATATTGTAATTTCGTGGTCTAGTTTGCTTCCTTAAATTGCATAAGAAAAAATCAAATTGATCTTATATTTAGGAGGGAGTATTTGGCTAAACGTGAAGGTAGCAATTACATAATGAGCATTCTTCTGGTTCAGTGTATGACAACTTAAGTCCTTATGTTTCAAATTTGAGTTATAAGCCAAAGACAGCTAGAATGACCAGAGAGCCAGGCCAACATAATCAATAGTCATAGCCCGTCCAAAAGAAATCAGTCAAATTACTTATACTTCTGCTGCATTAATACTATTTGCACCATGCCTAAGTTAACAGACATGTAAACCAAGTAAGGCCTCTATTTTTATCTTCCTTAATGGAAGTGAACAGAGATTATGGTGGAGTTGAAGGCATCAAAATACGATACTGTTCAACTTCCATGAGAATTTTGCAAGGGTTCAGACAGGTTACAAGTTACAACAAGGTGGAGCTCACCACATTGATATCTTGACTCATTTCCAAGCAAAGACATAGGAAACAACAATTGACTAAGCAAAACTAAGTAGAGAACAGACCTTCAGTGGGATCAGAGGAGCCAGAAAAATCAATCCAATCATAAGATTTGACATGCATTGAACCATATATGAGCTTGCTCAACACTGTCATTCCAGGATGGTTGTGAAGAGGAATCATAGATGAAGGTGGCATGCAAAAAATTCCAATCTGCAAAAGTAATGTGCATGTGTCGGGTTTTATGCATATTGATAGCCAATTTAAAGCCTGCATTTTGTAGAAAGTTCTAACATTGAATCATAAAGAGTGAAGATAAAATTGAGAGTTGATACATACAGAGAAGCTATCATCCTCATACAAGTGCAAATACTTAATTGGTGGCAATGATTGATGAGTCCCATTCCGTTCAAGCATTGAGCTAGACCAATTACGAACTACTTGAGCCTCCTGTTCAAGACCTACATCAGATGGCTTGATTTTTTCTGTGGAGAGAAAAAACTTTGTCAATGGTTAAAAAAGGTATATAAGTTAATTATGGAAACTACTGTGCAGCACTGGCAACAACTCTGAAAATTAATATTTTAAAACAACTAAAAATGTTTCAAAAAACATAAAATTCATTTGATCAGGTCATGAGATAGAAATATAAGATGAGAAGTAATTTCACACGCAATGTGACTATACCTTGAAATGATGTTATGATGAATAATGGTAAATAAAAAGGCAAGAGGGAGATAGGAGAGAAAGAAGGGAGACCAGTGAGGTAAAACTAAATATTGCACTGATATTGCCCAACCAAAAAAACGGTTTTTTCTGATTTACAATTAATCCCCTTAAATCAGTCTGTACGGGTGGTGAGCTACAACGAGGGCCCACATCGAGATAGGAGAGACATCAATGCTCCTGTCCCGAACACGGAATCTCTTCGCAAACTCACAACATCTGCTAGCCCCCCCCCACCCAGCCTATAACAGTTATATTCTTTTAATGATTAATAACTAATTAACTACTATAACTACCCTTCTATTATTAATTACAATTTACACATAATATCCTAGATAATAGAAACAAATAAACGTGTGCCTTTATAGGCCATGCCCACAAACAACACATACAGAAGAATTAGTAAAAAAATATGCTCAGTTGAGTAAATAAAAAAAATTTGTCGTTTTTGAAAGCGACAAACTTGCATTATACAACCTAATAGGGGGGAACAACTGACCGTCGTTTTTAAAAGCGACAAACTTGCATTATAAAACCCCCAGCATATATTTAGAAACTTCAATTGCTTAAAAGTATCAAACTAGAAACTCTTCCTGTTATCCAATATCCCACTTCTACATCTCTTCATCTTCCTGAACGAGTGTTACATGACTTTTTCAAACTTAGTACGTTTGGTGCTATGATTTAAAAACAGCAACAGGTTTAAAAGGATCCAAATCATTCCCAAAAAAAAGATTGACAATAAATTGTTCTGAGCCAATCTCAACCTTTTCTTTGTCTGGAGTACAATACTATACATCACAAATAATTTTTACTACCAAACCGCAGAATTTCAGGGCAGTGGCAAAACAAAGCCAAGCTAAATTTAAGCCCTTTTGGGTATCATGCCTCTGACTCAAACCCTCCATCTATAGTTGAACACAAGATATGCTCTAATCTCACTTCCTTGGACATTTTATTTGTTGGGTTCAATGTTTTAAGTGTTAAGTCTCGCATCTAAATGACATAAGAAAGTTACAAGGCAAAATACAAGAATAGATATGGCCATTATGAACGACATGTCAACTGAAATATCCACATAAATTGGTCATACAGCACTCAGCAAAGTGTCGGCCATATGTCTTGATAGCCATACAGCACTCACCAATTGAGGGTGAGTGTGGCATAATTAGCCAGCTGACCCTTTTTACATAAATCAGTCAGTCATTATGCATAGGCGCATTGCTGAATAATAACTTAAAAAATATTTGAAATACACAAGGTTCACAACAAAATATTCACAGCCTTATTCATATTCAAGTTTAAAGAGAAAGCTGTAATTCATTTTCTAATCTTTTAAAAACAGAGGAGGAGGAGGAGGAGGAGGAGGAGGAGGAGGAGGAGGAGGAAGAAGGCAACATATATTGATTTAGTAGAAGAGGCCCAATAAATGACATGCTTAACCATAAATCTCAATTGCTCAGCGCAAAAAACCATTATTGAGTTGTTTACTGCTCCGAAAGATGAATACCTAAAAGTTGTTTTGAAAAAGTACAAAGACTGGATTGAAGATAATGAAGAATAATAGAGAACAAGAGAGAAATTCCGATGGTGTCTTTATATACACATTATAAAGACAGCAAATTATCCAATTATTTTACAAGTCCAGAGCTATTTAGTGTGTAACAAGTTCACATTTCCATTTATGATCAAGAAATCAGACCACATAGAGGAAGTATATGTTTAGGCCTGTTATAACAAGCAGCAGACTTTAGGTAAGTGGTGCCAATTAGATCATGAGAGGAACTCAATCTACAGGTTTAACACATAGTGTGGTTTTGTTTTTCAGTTTGAGTAACTCAAATCAACGTTCCAAATAAAAGTCTTAGAAGCAACACTGGTTTTTTCATTTTGCAAACATCCATTTCAGCCTTCTGAAACACTGTGCCAAACACACTGATAGAAACTATGCATCAAGGAATCTCGAAAACAAAGCTACGGAGTTGACAACAAATATATGCATTAATGAGCAAAACCACCAAGGCGAAAAACTGCATACCTAACTTCTCATGAACTTTCTCAATGGCTTCATCTGACACTGGTCCATTTGGAGAGAAAGAAGCTTTGCATAACCTATAAAGTCTCTGGATATAATATGGCATCTTGTAAAGGTGTAACCAACCTAACTACTAAGACCAAATCCTCAAAGTAGCAAGTCGATAACACGTTGAAAACGGATTACCGATTGCTATCAAACCAACAATAGCGAATCTACATGATAGTAATCCGATCTTTCACAACAAACTTATGATCACCTGTCCAACAAAAAATACGTAAACATATGAGTTGCCACCTCATTGTTCATGTTAAATACGGCACTAAGTTCAATGTCAAATGAGTTTCATATAAATGTAATAAGCGTTACGAAGCCAAAGATTCGTTAAAAACCGCCATAAAGATTCAAGTGCATTTTCCTCTTTAAATTTCTCAAAAGATTCATCCAGAGGGACTAGACTATACTTGCCCACAGAAATCAACTCTTTCCCTTTATGATTTGTCTTCAACAACACCACTCCTCCCTCAACATAAACAAGGTCATATAGTGAACACAATTAACATGGAAAAAAAGCAATCTTTTTTTTCATTTTCCATTCTAATACATTAAAATACGCATCTCTCAAAAATAGGTTAAGATTAACAAAACAAACCGACCAACCCCACCACAAGCTTCCCTTCCCACATGAAAAACAACACAAGTTAAACAAATTCTCCCTTCTTTTCTTCACTAACATATCAAAATAATCCCATAACAGATTAAAATGCAAAACCCCACAAATAAAGCAACCATTTTTACAACACATCAGAAGCATACACTATGAAAAGACCACAAACAGTAAACAAAATGAACACCAAGAAAGCTAACCAATAAAACAAGATAAACCCAATTCATGAACACGTCATAAAGAGAGATCAACACGATGAAATAGATCAGAATCTCAGTGTAGTGCAAGATTCCAAAAAAAAAACAGCAAAACAAGAAAAAAATAAAATTAAAGAAACAAGAATTTCAAGAGAAGAGTGAAGTAGAAGAACCTGGGATGTCCATGAAAGATGAGAGGAGGAGAGAGAAGATTGAAGATTTGGGAGTGACAGAGAGGGAGAAGAAGGAAGGGAAGGGAAGGGAAGGGATCGGTAATATAAGTAAGTAAATATGGTGGAAAGGGAAGGAGGAAGAAGAAAGAGAGAGTGAAAAGGCTTAAGGAAGATCTTGGACACGTCATCACTCCTGAATTCTTTTTCAATTATTTTTTCTGATACGTTTTTTCAATTATTTTTAAGGTAAAATCCCAAATAAATCTCTCCTAATACCCAAAATGACAAGTGGAGAACCTAAACTTTCAAAAGGACTATGTAGGAACCAGCACCTACTTGTCATTTTAAAATTTTGCGAAAAGACAAATTTGCCTCCATGTTAAAGCACAAATTGCGAGAAGAGGGTGTGTGTTAGAGTGGACTTAGGGTGGGGGAGTAATTTGTATTTTAGAATGAGGGCAATTTTGTCTTTTCACAAAATTTTAAAATGACAGGTAGGTGTTGGTTTCTTCATAGTCTTTTTGAAAGTTTAGGTTCCTCACTTGTCCTTTTGGTATTGGGAGGGATTTATTTGGGATTTTCCCTTTTTTTCAATTACTTTTATTTTATCGATGATCAAGGCATCCCACTCGACAAGTGAGAGACTAATCTTCCGCTGATTTGTAGGCAACTCAAAGGGTGAGACAGCTGGCCTGGGAGATTTAATGTTTCTCCATACTCAACACCAAGGATCGAATCCCAGATGATTGGTTAAGGGTGAATGAGTCATTTTTATGAGCTTAATTTTTTAATCATATACTAGATTATTGCAATTTAATTTAATTTAACTTAATTTTGTGGATTTGCCTTTTTATGAACTTTTTTTTTTGATACAAATTTTATGAACTTTAGAGCCACTTGAACGTCTTGTTGATTAAGCATATTTATTGCATGCATTTGTCATTAGGTAGTGTTGTATCCACAACCTGTTCTTTCACCACTAGCTTCCATGAACTAGTAAATCTCAGATACTAATCATTTTATTTTATAGGTTAAAAGCATTACATTGAAGTGATTTACAATATTTTGTAAATACTAATTAGTAATTATATTGAAGTGATTTACAATAATAGTAATAATTACTACTCTCAGCTACTATTCTTATTAAATACTATGTACCGATAGAAAATTATATTTAATTCTTGTTAAAACTAACAAGTGCCATATAAAAAAATATCATATGAACTTGTTAATCACCTAACCGGTTTTATAATAAGAAATAGAAAGAGTACTTAGGAACCAATTGACTTTAATTATTTTGGAATGTTTAAAAAATTAAACAAGTTATTGTCAGTCTTAAACATAAGAGTTATTTACCAAATTGGATTATATTAAGGATGTTAGTTAGATAGGTTAAAATCACATGGTATACCGATATATCCTAACTATCTACATTTATTTTATACACACACACTCTCTCTCTTTTACTTGTTTATTGGTAAGGAGAATTCACGGGGATAACTTGTGGAATGTTGAAGACAATTAAGAAATTCCTTATATTTATTATCGAACTCACTTCAGCAAATATGTCATATATTTATGAGTGATGAGATTACTAATTACTCTCTTCATTCCTTATTATAAGATAAGAAGCTTTCTTATGTTATGCCTATTTATCACTTTAATCTTTAATATAATACCTAGTTTATCAATTTTGTTTTGGAGAGATTAAGAAAATAAAATAAGAGGTATAATTACTATCTTTATGTTTTCACAGTTTCACGGCTTTTTGGACATTTTTTAAATATTTATTGTAACCAACTAATTCAACTAATACTTTGGATAATAACACAAATTAGTTAGTTCTATCTTATCATAGTCAGGAATAGAGTGAATAATTTGGATTGCACATATATTTATGACTCAAACAAATTTATTATAACTACTTTACTTTATTAATGTCTTTAATAAATTCAACCAATTCTTATATTTTACGTTGGATGCACTAAGTATTTTCGTAAAATGTGTTATTAACTTATTATCATTTAACTCAAAAAACTATGAAAAAATTTAAATATTTATAAAAAATCCAATTCCCTTGTTAATGTATTGGCTTTACTTTTTAGAAAACAATAAAAGTGTCAAAAAAATATTTTTCTTGTTACTAATGTTAGAGTTAATGTGCTGGAAAAATATATTATAAAATTAATATAACAAACTCAAACAACCTTCTTTTTCAAACAAACTTCTTTCCTAGAAATTCATACTTCTTATTGTTCTTTAGCACCTTGTTTTCTCCTTATTCTTTTTAATTGATGGCTAACTAAAAGTATGTATTCAGCATTTATATTGTTATGAACAATTATGTGAAAGAAATAGAGTTAAGCTTATACACATTACAACGAGCTTTGGTAAAAATAAAACATTATGATGAGTTAGTACATGCAAATTTTTATTGGATAAAACCGTCAATATGAGCAACTTATATAGATAAAGTTTTTTTGTTATGATATAGAGTAATACAAGTTAATATATTCAGAGTAATTACAATATAAATTACTGTTTCCTTTACAAAATATAAGATTTAAATAACTAATTTATTTATTCCAAAAAATTGCTTAAGTTAATTAAAAGTTTTAATTATGTGAATTTATTTTCCAACAGTATTCGTATTAGTAAAGATGGAAGAGAATTGCAAATAGTTAAAGATAATAATATGAAAGAGAATGTACAAAAAAAGATGGGTAAAATTAAAAAAGTGCATTAAATGCTTAAGCTACCATAAATAAAAAGTATATTCTTTTTATTTGATTATGAAAATGTCTTTTTGTTATAATTTATAACATTGGTAATTTACCAATATGAAATTTATATTTTGTGGGCGGAGGAAGTATTATTATACAAGCCCCTATTGATTAGTAATTGACAAGAACTTACATTATATGCAAAATTCAACTGCTTAAATAAAACGTGGGTTCTGTATAGGATTTATAATTTTTCAATGATTTAGATTTTGATATTGTATGTTATAGTGTATGTTTTTGCAAAAAAAAAAAAAAGTAGTGCAAATAATGAAGTAGCGCTACTAATACATTTTACTTTGTATATATGAATTGTATAAAATTTACCATGACAAACTTTTTCAAGTTACGTAATCAATAAAAAAATTTTCGAGGCTCATGTATGTATGTGTTCACGATCGAATCTTGATTCTGTAATCGATTAATAATTATTTATCTTAATTAATGTTATCCTCTTATAGTGAGTGAAAATTATTTAGATGCAGGATTGAAATTAAAAACACATGTTCTTGGTGTGCCATGTTCAACCATAATCTCTTTTATTTGTTGACTTTGACATCTCAAAACTAGAAAGTCAATGCATTTTATTTCTTCGGTAACAATAAAAACTCAACAATGATTACAGTTGCACCGTTCAATTTCTAATAAATAAAAGCTAACTACAAAATTTATTGGAGTATATTTTGAATTTCCTCTTATACAAAAACCATCTTGACGCTTTAATTATCTTTATATATAATTGGCCTTTTATTATACATAGACATTACTAGTTTACTACAATGTATCAAAAAAGGTGGGAAAAAATGCATAGACATTAATAATATCATAGATCATTACACGTTACTACAATATTTCAAAAATGATTTTTATATATTGAGATGAAATATAAAATGAAGATGTAAAATTAAAATATTGCCCTTTGTAACACTAAAAAGAGAACGTTAAGAATAAACATCTTATCAATAAAAATACGAGTACATAATTTTATTCTACATAACCAGTTGGCTTGTGAAACAGCAATAAGAGAAAGCATTATATTCCTTTCCTTATTGAATTAGAGTTAGACATAATTTTTTTTAGTGATAACTAGCCAGGAGTTTTAATATACTATAAAGTTTATATCTAAGTAAGGATTGAACCCTTAACCTTACTTAGGTGAGAAGAAACCCTGATGGAAAGATCACTCACCCCTCAATCAAACGCTCCCGATTTTTAAAGAGAATATTTAATCAAAAATTATATAAATATACTTATTTTATATTTACTATTAATTAACAATCATATATTTACTATAGTCTATATACACACACGCGTGTAAATTATAAATTCTGACAAATCATATATAGAAATATTATAACATATATGTATAATGATGTACATAAAATCTCTATCTCTTGTGCTTTTATGATTAGCATTTCTGATTTCCACTTATGACAAAAACCAAGTTAATTGTATTGAAAAACCAAGTCAATTAATACGAGTAAACAACGTTTTATTTTTTAATATAGCGGGTATGGTTTATTAATAATTAATATTATTCACACCTCATTTCTAACCATTGATTTTTTTTCTCGAAGTACCCTGTTAATAAGACCATTTCACGTCGCGAACATCGAAGCCACAAATTAAAGGTGCTAACATGCTCCTCCTAACTTTTTAATCTAATTTTGGCCAAATGATCTAACTTATTCCTTAAACCGCACATGCTTAACAAGCATCTAGAGTTGACTCGATCACTATTTTTTTAAAAAATATAATGGTGTCAATTTTAATCAATGCACCCTCTAATTTGCTTTAAAATTAAATATATATACTTCACCAAAATGCTACTCCCTCCGTTCCTAAATATAAGACCTAGATAACTTTTTTTTTGGAAAAATTAAAGTTGCGAAATAAGTTATTAAATCATGATATATTTGATATCTTTTTAGATTATCCATTAGCTTATAGGTAAAATAAACTAGTTTAAGAGAAAAAATTAGGTAAATCAATTTATAATTAACTTATTTTTTGTTTTCTTTAGGATTTTTCAAAAAAGTCATCCAGGTCCTATATTTAGGAACGGAGGGAGTATAAGAATCTGAAATATGTGGTTTGAATGGCGTTTTGGTTTTATGCCCTTCTTCAAGGCAGCTTTATGGGTTTTCCCTATTTTTTTAAAAAAGTAACGTAGAGTATCTTTTTATCAATAGTAATGTAGAGTATTTGATTGGTTCTTTCTCACTGGTAAAAAAATTTGATTGGTTCTCTCTCACGATAATGTAATACAAAACAGCTTTTTTTTATTATTTATTTACCCATGTTCACTTGACTTTAAAGATGAAATGAGACTATTATCAGTCAAAATTAATGATGCCTCCAATTAGACACACATGTGTCTTATCTTTTGCTAACATATTAAGCACTGCTTCATCTAATGTTTAGTGCATTGTATCACCCATGAATATTTCAATGCCCTTTGTGGTATATACGTCGTGAGGCTTTGGGTTTCTCTAAGCTCTCGTAGTGGCGTGACTCTCTGGTTCCAACCACTCATTCCTCTCAACAGGTCACTGGTCGTTGGAACTACTTCACTGATTCTACATGACAGTTTGCATGCATGTGCACGACAGGAGTTTGGTGTTATCTCTGCCCCTCCATTTTATTTCTTAGTTTATGGTTTTGTTCTACGTATGTTTTTTATGTTATGGACTTTATTAAACAGTTGTAATAGTTAGATTTTAATTAATGTCATTTTGTCTTTTATAAAAAAAAAAAGGACTGCTTCATCGGATCAAAACGAAACTTTCCTATTCGTCCTTTTTTTGTATTCAAAGGCAAGCAGAGCTTGTATTAAACAAACATCTCAGTCTTCATGTGATTCGTCTTTGGTTATGATGAAGTGGGTTTATTAAAGTTATTCTCTATATCTTAACTTAAATTTATATAGGTCTTTCAAACTCATCATTTCGGTTGGGGAGAATGTTATGCATAGAGTGATAAGATTAGAAGGAAGCGAATGAAACACGAATCAGAGAAAGAAATGAATTTATAATGTCAATATGACTCCCAACATTATATAAATAGATTTATTTGTTTGCCAACTAGCTTATAAAACTATTCAATAGAAATGGTATTATAAACATTATAAAATTCTCCCTTATTTTAACTTCTTATTTGTAAGAGAACAAAAGTCAAGGTTGAGGAAAACCAATGATTAACTAGCAATAAGTAATCACCAGATAACACTATAGAGTACTATAAAGATCTAGTACACTTTCAATTAAAATATATCACTTTTTGTGCGTTTTTTTTCTTAGAGTCTTCGGTGTCCAGCCCCTTCGGGGACCGACTAATCTGAAGTCGCCGCCGGATTCCCCATTTTGGGGGTGATGGCTTCTCAAGGGTTCGAACACATGACCTGGTGGGTACGCAATATCTTACCTTCCCCTTTCTTACCGGCTGGTTTTCGCCCCTTGGGCTAATATGCCATTTTTTTGAATGGAGTGTAATATGCCATTTTGAATGTGCATTCAATGGTCCACTCTGATAAACTCTATTTGTTTGGTGTTGCATAAGTCCACCGATATGGCCGAATAGAACTGGGCTGCATTACTGAATCGATCAAGTTGTGTATAAAAGAAACTTTATTTAAATCAGCCAATAGGCCCACTGCTTTTTTAATAACAAGAGTGGCCTGACAGGCTGACACCCAAAACAAATTACATAAAACTGTGTGGGGATAGTGACCCCACATGGCTCTCCTACCGTCAATGTAGAAGTAGTATGGCTTGTATGAGTTGTATACTTGTATCCATTCTTCTGCACTAAGGGCCTTGTAACCCTATTTGGTGGGAGGTTGCAAATTGTTTGTTCAGCGGTAATAACAACAATCATATTTGTTTTTTTAATGTATACTAAGATGAAAAATTCAGTCTCGTCTTATAATCTCATTTTTATTCAAATTTTAAATGTCGAAAACACTTACTTTTTGATGCTGCGTTGTTAGTCAGTAAAGTTTGCAATCATATATACTTTTCAAGCCAAGATTCCAAACGGCAATCATCATTCCGTTGAGCAAAGGTTATTCTGATATGTTTGATATGAAGGGAGGAAGGGAAGGTAAAATTTTTTGAGTTGAATTTTAAAAAATTGAAAAAATAGTTATAATGTTTCAATAGGAGAATATATATGGTAAAATGGTATGAATATTCACTTTAAACTATTAATTCGACTTAGAAAAATTTTCCATCTCCCCACTCCTTTCTGAATCCCTCTGACCAAAAATTCTCTCAAGCTCAAAGAGGAGATCAGCTTCCCATAAATTACAAAAACCCTCCACCTCCAGTTTATTCCATTAGTGTTTCTTTGCACGCTCCACGTGATATTTTGTTTTTCCTATCCTTTATGCCACAATTTTCTTGACACTTGCATTCGCTTTTCATTGAAACCCACTTCTTTCTAAAATCACATATCGACTAGTTATGCAAATGTCTATTTTCGCAAATAATAGAATGGTTAATAGCAGTTAAAAATTATCTATAATTATAAAGTAGAACTTTTTTTAATATTATGTTTATTTATGATAGGACTATAAATAAAATTAAATAATTATTAATGAGTATGTAAGAGAGTGTAAAGAAAGAGAGATAATAAATATAAGCATCTTCACAACATTTATTTTAATACAATATTCCCAATTAGAGGGGGAAATGAAAAAAAGTCACTGAAGACGAGACAACTCAAGGTGAGTTATTGGAAAAAATTTCAAAATCCCGGCTCTTATAATAAGGATAGTAGGGCATGCATAGTGGCATGAATAAGGTATGGGTGCTCTTTGGCAATTGATGGGGATCAAAGGTGAAACATCCATAATTAGTTTTATCCTATATATTACAAAGAACTTAAAAGTCCAAGCTATTCTAAATTCGATCAAAGCGTGACGTGAACTATTAAGACTGTCATAAAAATAACCTATGACCCTATGATGTTGCATTAGAACATTTTAAACTCAAGAGTCATAGTTAAGATAGAATAGCCCTAACCAACTGGTATAGTTGCAAAGCTTTGATAATGGTTTTTTAAAAAAATAGAGTTTATTTGATAATTTTAAATATGAATAGTTGTAAACATATCTCGATGGTACATATTTCACCACAACAAGGAGCATTGATATTTTTTCCTTCAAATATGAGCATCGATAAAGCTAAGGTCCCATGTTAATGTCATTACTATTAATTTTAAAAACCCCTAACACAACAAATTCAAATAATATTTACAATTATAAGCCGAGAAAATATGAAAATTCATAGTATACATTATCAACATTTAAACTGTACTTTTTTCTTTTAACGAAAAGCTAACCATGTTTAAATTAGGGAAAATTAATTATAAGTCCCTGGTAAGGGAAATAATATGGAAAAAGTCACAAAAATTGAAAAAATTAAAGTAGAGTCCAAACTTTTTAAAATAATTAAAGTAGAGTCCCAAGGGACTCTACTTTAATTATTTTGCGAGCCCCACAATAAATAAAAAATACTCCACCCTCTCTCCTCCCCTCCCCCTCCCCTCCCCCTTCTTCTTCTTCTTTAACATCATCACCACCATCATGGCGGCCGCCGGCCGGCCACCCCCTCCCCCCACCCAGCTCACCACCCTCCTTCAACACTCTTCTCTCTCTCTCCTCTCTTCTCTCTCCCCTCCCCCTTCTTCTTGGTTATTTAGCTAAAAAAATTGGTTATACACATACACGAGTGAATTCTCCACTGTTTCGCAAAAATGATCAAATAAAGAGTACAAATACTTCAAAAAATCACAAGTGTACAATCATTGAAACCCTTCGCTTAAATATCAAATTAATTAAGCCATAGAATAAGATAAAATAATACTCCGTATCGTTTTAAGTATAACACATGAAATCTGATAAAAAAGGTATGGTATGAACTATGAAGTTATTAATGCCGTTTATGGTAAAAAAATTACTAATGGTGTCCCACGGACTTTGACTGTTTCTTTTTTCTTTTTCTCCAACCCACTGAATCTGACGGATGCACCTTACCACGACCAGAGTTTGGGACTTTGTGATGACCATTTTTTATATTTCAATCCTTTCAACTTTTTTTTTTGGTGAAATCCTTTAACAGTTAAATATTCCGGTTTAGGGGATGTAACCCCACAATAAAGAAACCACTTACCCCATTTGAAGATAAAGCTATATTAGTTTGTTTAGAAAAAAATCATTTGATATAATCCATCGTTTCCATTTTTGAAAAAGTAAAAAAAAATACACACACATAACAACCATGTACATATACTCATATAACTAACAAATACTTGGTTTAATGGTATAAGCCCTGTAATATTTCTGAGTTACGGTTCGAATTGTAGAGGAAATACATATGTTGAAAGGGGAAATTACAATAAACATATTTAAATATTTTTAAAATGTTGTGATTTATTTTATTTTCACAATAAAAAAAGTTAAGTTAATCTTATATATTCAGTGCATGAGGATACACACACACAACACACACGCACACACATATAATAACGTCAGCCGATTACCATAAAACCCATATAATAAAATAAGGTAAAAGTGCAAAAATATGACTAAACTTTACCCTGAGTTGCATTTCTATGACTAAAGTTTCGCAAGGAGCAAAAATACCACCAAACTTGGGATCGAGGTGCAAAACTATGATTTCCGTCAAATATGACGGTGTTGACAGTTAGTCTTCGACATGTAGGATGTTGAGTGTGCAATAATGACCATGTGGTATGCTGAATAGATTTATGTGGAGCCTACGATGGGGTTCCTTCTGTTATTGAAATCAATTCCTAATTTGATGGGGGTAAGGGTGTGTTTGGAAGGGATGAAGAGGGAGGGAGGGAATTGTTTTTTATTATATGTGGGCCCCACATAAATCTATTCAGCATGCCACATGGTCATTATTGCACACTCAACATCCTACATGTCGAAGACTAACGGTCAACACCATCATATTTGACGGAAATCATAGTTTTGCACCTCGATCCCAAGTTTGGTGGTATTTTTTGCTCCTTGCGAAACTTTAATCATAGAAATGCAACTTATGGTAAAGTTTAGTCATATTTTTGCACTTTTGCCCTAAAAAATATACAAACTTACAAACATTCCAACTCCTCACCAAAACCATCACATCTCCAATATTCACCAACAAAAAATTAACAGTTAACGGACATAATAATATTACACCTAATCTTTAATACAATATTCATCTAATAAAATAATCTCTATAATAAGACTCGAATTGGCATAAAACAAGGTAGAATATTATTTTAAATATAATTCGAAATCATCAATGCCATCCCCACATACCTCCACTGAAAAAGATAGATGCTTTACACATCTTCTGGAACAGGAATGTCCTCATCCTCCGGTAAGTCCAAAACCCATTCTCCATCATCCCGGCGAGCCATACCTTTATTTTTCTCCACCCACCATGAACCAGGGATCTTACACTCTTCCTTCAAGAACTCACAAGATTTATTCACCAAAGCCAAACTTCTCTTCACCTTCATCTTAAACTCACCTTCACTTCCATTCCACCCAGCCACCACATGAAGCATCGCTTGCAAATTATGCCAATCACTTGGATTCTTTGAGTCCTTCAAATATGGTGATTTCCTTGTATCAATCTCCAACTCTGTCCCTGTATACACATACCCCAATAACCTCCCTGGATAATGTGGGATCAAATCAATCTTGTTCCTTATGTGAAGAACCTTAAAATTCTGAAACTTCTTCAACCTCTCATTAAATGCTTTGTTCCCAACCTGAGGTAACCCAAAAACAAAAGCACATATAGGAACATCTGTCACCCCATTTTCAACCAAATCAAACCCACAAAGAACTGATAAACTTGCTCCTAAACTATGCCCCACAAGAATCACACTTGGGTTCTCATCTTTATAAAGCTCTAACAACTTCTTCACTTTTCTTTGTATCTGATCCCTCACACTTGTTTTAGTAAACTCCGATTTCGGATCATCCGACGTATAAATCGTCAACCAACCCCTCATCACCCTAGGAATCTTCCCATTTCCTTCATCATCATCAGAAGAAGAACTATCACCATCATGATCATGTTCATTTTCAGGACTAATCTGAAGTTCTTCAAGTGTGCGAGGGCTTAAAAGAGATTTCACTGAGTCAGCTTTAGCTCCTAAAACATCAACCCATTCATAATCCCTAGTGGTCCCACGCCATACTATGTATATATCACGGTGTCCCACGCGCTTGCTGACGTCATCAGAGGAGACAGCAATGAAGCCAATCCAATTAGATTCACGATCCCACGATTCTCTAGAGAGAGACTTGAGGAGGAAGGCTTCAGGGACACTTACTCGTGCGGTGGCATAGAGGAAGCTAGAGACTGTGAAGTTGTGTGGTTGGTCAAACATGACTTTTTGGAAGAAGGACTTTTTTCCGTACCTGCTTGAGCCGCAATATTTGGAGTTGGAATCGTTGTTGAAGGCGTCGTAGGTTGTTTGAATGAGGTCACCAGAGAGGAGAATGAGGTTTGTGAGGTTTTGGTTAAGAGGGTTTAGGAGGTTTTGCCAGTTGGTGCTTCCTAGGAGTTGTGGCCACGTGGGGTTTTGTTGTTGATCGGTTTGGTTTTTGGTTTCAGCCATTAGGACTGAGGTGGGAAATTTGCAGAGAGGAGTGATAGGAGATGATAGAGTTGTTGAGAGACAAGTGTGACCTTTGGGGATAAAGAAAAAGGAAAGAAGATTAGTGTTATTAAAGTTTTTTTTTTGGTTAAGTTCTTATGATCATTATTATTATTATGGCTATGGCTGCCCCACTAGTAAGTGATAAAGGTGGTGAATGGTGATGATGTGGGGTGAGATTGTCGGGCATTGTGATGCCGTTGATTCTTTGAATGGATTTATATCACTTTTTTTTCAAATTATAAAAGTTTTATATCACATTTATTGATTGATGCATGTGATGAGTTACTCTTATGAGTGAACATGTGGTTTTACATTCTAATTCAGTGCTAATGTAATAAAGAGAAATCACTTCTAATTACTGAATCATTTTGATATAGATAATTTATATTTAGAATTTTCTAAATAAAATTATTTTTTAAAAAAATGACAGTTATAAGATAAACTTTAATTTATTTTATATCCATTAAATTGAAAATTTATTAAGAATATCAAAATAAATTTAAATGAATTTGTACCTTTGAAATAAATTTTAACAGTACATATTAAGATAAGAAAGCACTTTCTCATTTTTGTGATAAGAATTGAGTTTGGATTCATGGCTTTACTAATCACTAGAAAAGCATAAGTTTTGAAGTAGAAATTTCATTAGAATTACCCCTAAAAAAATTAGCTAAGAGGTAAAAAATTTAAATATCTTGTTTTCAATAATTTTTTACTGATCAAATTGAAATTATTTTATTAGTCTGTTTGCTTTTTTAGGTGCCATATAGCAGATTAAAATTAAATATGATCGAAACCTCATATGTTTAATTGTGATTGACCATGTCACAAATGGGCCATGTCATAAATGTGCCCTAGGTTCACACAAAAATTTTTATCTATTAGTAATTGGTTTTTGAGTTTGGGACCCAAATAAATAGATAAACGGATAATGATGCTAGGCTAAATTATTCAAAAACTTCCACAATTAATTTTGATAAATAATAGATAGATCCCAATACGGAATTGTCTGATAGAGTTCATGATTTAAAAATTACTCTTTTACCTCAAATGAATCCTATTTAATATAGCAAGAATTGTAAATGACTTGGGATCAAGGTCAATACTTTAAAAGGAGTTTACAACTTAGTCTATATGAAGTTTAGCACCAATTATTTAATAAATAAGTTAGATTCATATTCACGCCTGCTGATAGGCGGCCAATTTATGTAACAAATCAAATATATGTTTTAATGCCTAATCTTCAAATAAAGTCTGCATACTTGGCTTATTTAATTTTATTTTAATTTATACTCCATTGTATAACAAAATTAATTAACTATATAAATTATATAACAAATAAAAAATTACAATAATTTAAGATAAACACATTTTTAATGATAACATTTGATTTTTAAATATACTAACACTAAAATGATATCAAATTAAACAAAGAAACTTTTCTGTCAAATTCATATATATAAACTCAATAAATTTGATCAAACAAAAATAATTAACACGAGATTCAGAACAATTTAACTAGAGCATATCATAAGCTTAAATTGATACATTTATCATTGAGTAAACTCGTGAATAAGTGTAAACAAGTTTACAATTGGTACGAATTTAAGTAACTTATAACATATTATTGTTAGATAGTAAGGTAAAAATTTAAAATTAATGAATTTGGAAAGTCAATTTGCAAATTCAATGGTTACAGTTTGGTAAAGTAAATCTTTATTTTCAATTAGCTAATCTTATTTTAAAAGTTTCAATTGTACGCAATATATAATTAAATATTATTTGATACAGCAAGAGTTTTCAACTTAGTTAACCCTCTAAACCTTACCATTATATCAATTAGTGAGACTTTTTAATAATTTTTTTACTGGAAACTTTAGTTTCGTTCTCCCGTGAATAATAAATAGATGGAGTTTGTTCTCCCGTGAATAATAAATAGATGGAGTATTATGTCTCTGCGGAAAAAAGTAAGATATCATGATGATAAATAAGATGATAAATAAATTGTGAATGGAGCAGACGTACAACATCACAAGTTCACAACTACTAGATTAGGATGGCAAGATATGGCAAACTATTAGACTATTAGGTAGTCCTACCAATACATTTCATATTTCATCAAATAAATGTGCTATAATTCGAAAAGACTTTCTAATCAAAAGAGATTCAAAATGATTCAATCTTACATAGCATATTTAGCAATTTTCATCCCAAATATAAATTACCAATTTTGAGATATGAACCATAGTTTTGCAAGTTGCTACGTTCTTTTCGGGGGATATATGTTTTCAAATATATAATTGTCCCCGGCTATTTCGAGCTTGTGAGCAGTCATCCATGAGGGGTCAGAATCCCTCCCTCCTAATCTCTCCTTTTCTTCTTATAAATTCTCACTTTTAGCCATTTAAATTCATTTAGGAGCTCATAATTTGCTACTTGTACAATTAAAAATAAAAAACATGTCTTATAATATAAAATAAATGAAGAACTTTTAATTTTTTTTATTTTTGAAATCTTTTTACATAAAAAATTTCAACTATATATCTAGTCCTATTCCATTTTAACAGAAAGATCTATAAGAGATACAGACTTATCCAGTTAACTGTAAAATTATTATCTAGTTAACTGTAAAATTATTTTACAGTTAATAACTGGATAAGTCTGTATCTCTTATAGATCCTTCTGTTAAAATGGAATAGGTTTAGATAGTTGAAATTTTTTATGCTAAAAAATTGTCAAAAATAAAAAATTAAAAGTTCTTCATTTATTTTATACTGTTTTTATTTTTAGAGGTATAAATGGTAAATTATGAGCTCTTAAATGCATCTGAAGGACCAATATTTACATTGACCTCTAAGAAAAGGAGGGAAAATGAGAGGGGGGATTATGAGAAAACCCTCTCCCATCCATGAGCAGGGATGGGGGGAGCGCGGAGGGACACATACTCTGGATCATATATGGCAAGATTTTGGTTTTATTATCAATTTTAAGCCTTTTTTTGTTTATACATTATCGTGTTTCTATCTGTGTCACTTTTTAGTTTTATTAAGCTCATGTATCATGAATTGCTCCGAACTGACCCCATACAATTGACTTTATCCATCATCTATTAGTTACTCCATTTAGTTTGACAAGCTCATTATTTTATATGCGCTGTCATTTAGTATAATAAGATCGTCGATCTTATCTTAAGAAAAAAATGAACGGAGTCATACTACTAAATAACCAACTAGACCTGGGTTAGTACTTGCCTACTTGGTAATAGCCGCTGCAAACAAACAAATCAAAACAAAATAACGCATCCCTCGTCCATTAAAGTTCACGAGTCACAAAAAGCTCCTTTAATTTGTTTTTTATAAAGTCTGTGAGACATTCACAATTTGGGTAAAGAAGCCATTCACCACTTATCCATGATTACCTAGCTGACCTAATATATTATTTCTCGTCTTTTAATTTGTGTTAATTAAGTTTCCAGCATTCCAAAACAAACCGTTTATTTTTTTTCATGTAAAATGATGGTTCCTATTATGTCTTATAATTTTATAGTGATAGTTGATATCATTTTAATAAAAAAGGTGTCATCATTCATAGTTGGGATAAATGTTTTTAGCAAGTTGTCACTAAAGTCAAAAGTCACCTTCACCAGCTCTGTAGTCTTTTCTCGAGTAGCCTGTTAGGGCCACAACCCTCGGTCGTGGAATAAAAATAACTTTGGACCTACTAAGAAAAAAGATAAAAAAAAAAAAAAGAAATCCTGAAGTAAATTAATTAAGGAGAGCTAGAGAAATTGATTGCACAAGAAGATAAAAAATAGGGACGTAAATTTGTCGGTATATACTTTAATTCAGTTTTGATTTTTTTATCTATGTGTATTTTTATTATAATGAAATGCTTTAATTTTAATTTTTGAACACCAATAGATTTTATGTAAAGGCTAACCATGCTAGTAGAACAAATATATAGGTGATAATAATGGTAATTAATTAATGATTCAATTAGGAGATTGAAGCTATAGGTATCAAAATTAAAATTGAATAAAAGTACATGTATCGGCAATATTAGGTGGTAGCATTTATTTATGAGGGTAAAATGAAGGCGGACCATGGTTGTCAACTTTTACTGAGAAAGAAAGATTATGTATTTTGTGGGTGTTTGATGATAGTGACTAAGCTCGGAAATTAATTTTTTTTTTCTACGACAAGGTATGACCCGGCTTGAGAAAATACAAAAGGCGGGTGCTCACCGATCTTCCTGCCTAGCCAGGTGATCAGTCTTGTTGAACTTTAAGCATTGGGCAGGTGGCCTTATTAATCTGATGGTCTCCACTAGTATGGGCCTTATTAATCTGATGGTCTCCACCAGTATTAGCTTCACTTGGAAGATAATCTGATATGGGAAAATTAAATACAAGTCCCTAGTAAAGGACATAGTAATACTGGAAAAGTCTCAAAAATTGAAAAAATTAAAGTAGAATCCCTTGGGACCTCACTTTAATTATTTATGAATGTGTGGGCCCCACATTTAATAATAAAAAAATCCACCCACCTTTTCTCTCTCCTCTCTTCTTCTCTCCTTTAATAATGTATGGATTTTTTTATTATTAAATGTGGGGCCCACACATTCATAAATAATTAAAGTGAGGTCCCAATGGACTATACTTTAAGTTTTTCAATTTTTGGGACTTTTCCAGTATTATGTCCCTTACCAGGGACTTGTATTTAATTTTCCCATCTGATATCCCAACTGCATCTCTGTTTATATGTACTCCTATGATTTATAAATCCCAGTTAGAGAAAATAACATTTATAATCTCAGTAATCACATCTTTCATAGGATAGCTAGAAAATTATTTTAAATAGTAAGTTTAGCCCAATTACCATTCTACCTCATTCTCAATTTAATTATGACTTTTCTATTTGAATCCCTAGTCTTCAATATATATACACTCTAAAATAAAATACATTATACAAAATTCTCAATATACACTTTCTACCACATCTTTTCTTTATTTTCATGTAAAATATCAAACAGAGGGACTACCAGTGTCTCTACATTTATATATAGATAGATAAATCTAATTATCATTTCAATCATTTCATTTCACCTCTGTTGAGATAATAAAACTACGTTGTTTTGTTTTATCAAATTAAATCCAATCCCTAAAGAATTTTTTTTTGGAAAATCTTAAATAAATCCCTCTCAATACCTAAAAGGACAAGTGAGGAATCTAAACTTCCAAAAGGACGATGAAGGAACCAACACCTATTTGTCATTTTAAATTTTTGCGAAAAGACAAAATTGCCCCCATCCTAAAACACAAATTCCTACCCCACCCTAAACTCACCCTAACACACACCCTCTTCTCGCAATTTGTGTTTTAGGATGAAGACAATTTTGTCTTTTCGCAAAATTTTAAAATGGCAGGTAGGTGTTGGTTCCTTCATAGTCCTTTTGAAAGTTTATTTCCCCACTTATCCTTTTGGGTATTGGGAGGGATTTATTTGGCATTTTCCTAAGACATTATCTCATACAGTTCTTTTAATAAAACGACATCATACTTGCATGGTTGGGCTTATCTTACTTGTTATTTTGTTTGAACTCATAAGGCCGAAAGAAATCATCAACAAGTTTTTTTTTTAGCCAAAAAAACAAAGCTGAGAGAAAGAAAGGAAGCGAGCGAAGCAGAATCAGGAGTTAGAAGAAGAAGAAGAAGAAAAAAAAAAACCAAAAAAAAAAAAAAACAAGATACCCATATAGGAAAATCAAGGGGAAATTGTGTGAATGATTGTAATGAGAGAAACTTAAGTCATAAAGATGGAACCTTTGATGATTTTTGCGAACATAGGATTATGATCTAATGGTTTTTTTCATTTCTGAGTATCTGGGGTTGCCTTTTTTATAAAAAAGTTTATTCCTTTGACTTTCCCTTCCTCTCAAGTGGCCTCTAAATATGGCTTTGGTTGATATAACCAAAACCTGCATCGATTCTATTAGACAGGTAATTAAATAAGTAATTGTAATTGTAATTTTAATTGCAATTGTAATTGCTTTATGATTATTAATCTATTAATAGTTTGTCTGTTTTGTGTGGTGTGATTGATTCTTCTGTTAAGCTTATTTAGTTTGCTTATAAACAATGGGCTGCAAAACTATGATGGAAATTAAAGATGTTGGCCCTTTTGATTTGTGATGCTGATTTGAAGTTTATATTTCTTTCTTTGATGCCTTTGTGGTGTGAACATTTTGCAATTAGACTTGTAAGCTTTTAGTTGCATGTTTTAGAATACTGGATTTAGTATGTTAAGTATAAGTTTAGATTAGACTTGGTTTAGTGTGCTTGATGTTAAGATAGTCTGTTTTGAAAAAGGTTAACTTGGTGTAGTGGCTTGCTTTTTTTCTCTATTTTAAGTTTAACATCATTGAAAGGTTTTCGCGGTTACATCCATGGAATTAGTGGGATGCCATTGTGGTTGCAGTTATGCATCTTTTGAGATCCTTTCAGTTTGAATTTTAATCTTGAATATTATGCATGATCTGTCTGTTTTTATGCCATTGTGATTGTTTTCATCTGATAACTACCTGAATGTTATGCATGGTCTGTATTTTATTTTCAGATACAAGAGCATATTGATGGTGCTATTGTTTACTTAGATGCTGGGTGTAAAGAGAGTTTTCAGTTTATGGGTGCATATCCTGCGCTTCTGGATGTTGGTGCCCGAGCTGTCTGCAGTTTAGAAAACATGAGTTCACTTGATGCGGTAATCAATTGTGTGATGTGTTGCTCAAAAATCTTTCTTTGCTTCCTGCAAGCTAAACAAGTTTGATCATTATTTAGAAATCCATATATGTCAAAGGAAGGCAATTTCAGGATTATATCTTGTGTCTAGAAAAAACATTTTTCAAAAGATTTTGCTGCAAGACATAACATGAAATGCATTCAATGAATTGTTCTTTGTTACTTGACAGTTGATTTTTCATCTTAAGAGGGTAATGGCCCTTTCACTGACTAACAAGTATGGAAGATCTTACATGTAATTTTTCACTTCATTTGGCATGATGTGAATGGGTGTTTCTCATTTGCTGATTCAATTTTTTAATATCTGTCCCAAATACTTTCATAAGGGTTGACCTGTCTCAATGGTAGCTCGCTTGCCATGGGGTCTGAAGTCGTGGGTTCGAATTAGTCTCTCTGCATAAATTAGGGGTAGGACTGCCTAATATATTCACTTCCAACACCTCACTAAGTGGAGACTAGAACTGGGTTGACCCTTTATTCTAAATATTTTCATACTGTACTTATTCATGATTTGATTCAGTTAGGCTACCTTAATCATTGTGTACTTTCATTTATGGCTTTCTATTCAGGTGGTTGATTGGAACTCATTTTCTAGTCCTGCGACGAAACTTGTTGTGATCACTTCGTGTTTACTAAGTGATGCACATCGGTACATTCTACGATGCCTAGGCACACATCAACTTGTCCGTCAATGTATCATATTCACATCAATCTCAGAGGTGCTTATAATTTATTGCTCTCGGCTATGTGTCTTGTTTTTTTTTTTTTCATTTTTGGGATTTATGCATCTCTGGATTTTATTAATTAGTTTTATAAGCTCAATGTGGGGTTCATCTATGAATTTAATTTTGTTACCTTATTTTTATAATTTTATGACATTTGATAAAGTAATATTTAGGCCTTACAATCATGTATCGTTGTTTAATTTTGTTTCAATCTTTGTCTTTACTTAATGTACCTTTCTTTTGATACCCTAATATTAGTTACCACGCAGACAGCTCATTCAGCATTTCCTGAGTCACCTCTGGGACCGGATGCATATCAAGAATATGAAGCCTTGCTGGTTCAAGATTATGAAGAACTAGTTAAGAAATCTGGGTCAAAATCTCGTGGAAAGCTTGAAGATGAAGAACATCCACTATCTCCTTCCAGCAGAAAGGATGCTTTTCATCTCGAAGCTGGTTCAAATGCAAGTTTAGGTGAAGATAATCCGTTGGATTACATTGAAGATGCAGGGCCAAGATTGGGTGTTTCTGTTAACCATTTTCCTTTGATTTTATGCCCCCTATCACCTAGAGTATTTGTTTTACCTTCCAAAGGTTTAATAGCTGAAGCATACTTATCAACCGAAAATGAAGATTCCATAAGTCCTGGATTGCCTCCCATGAGTACTGGAGTGCTCTCTGATGCTGATGATGTGCCTCCAGGGGCGACTCTTACTGCTCACCTTCTCTACCACTTGGCATCGAAGGTAACTACTGATGTGCATCCTTTTGATGAGATGTCCAATTACTAAAGTGACTTATTTCAGAAGCTACATATTTGTGAGGGTTTTTGTTGTCTATTCTGCCATGCTTCTGGGTTCTTTCCCAGGTAGAAACTTGTTAAGCTATATGTTGGATGATAAAACTTCAGTTTCATGACTTCTTGGAAGAGTTTCATACATAAACTGACTAGGTTAAGTATATGTGAAAGAGTTTAACTTAATTATACATTTTTCACTATTTGTACTTTACAACCTCTCTTTAGGACCTGGTATTTTGTTAGCTATGGCTGTTCTATCCTGTGGCGGTGACCAATATTTTTTTCCTTAATCATGTAGATGGACTTGAAAATGGAAATTTTCTCCCTTGGTGACATGTCAAAAGTAGTCGGGAAGCTTATGACAGACATGTCGAGTCTGTATGATGTAGGTCGCCGTAAAAGATCAGCAGGGCTTTTACTCGTTGATCGTACACTTGACCTTCTTACTCCTTGTTGCCATGGGGATTCATTAGTTGATTGTATGTTTTCGTGTCTGCCTCGTAGGAGTAGTACAACTTCACACCACCAATTTAAGGGTTCAGGAAACCTACTCAAACATGGCACTTCTTACCTGCAACGCCCTCCCTTAGATGTCCAGATACCACTTGGGAAGATCCTCAATGAAGAAGATTGCAAAATGGATAATTCTTGTCTAATAGAAAATGTTGAAGCTTTTCTTTGTGGTTGGAATTCTAGCTCACCTGATTCTCAGATGTCTGATTTAATTAGTTTTAGTCAGAGAATTCATGAAAAGTCTCTTGATTTTGATGAAATGCTTACTGGGTCCTTAATGTCCTGTGAAAATTTCCGTGGAACACCATTATTGGAAGCTTTACTTGATAGAAGAACAAGAGATGGAGCCCTACTTGTAAAGAAATGGTTACAGGAAACTCTGCGCAGGGACAATGTAACTAGTAATGTGAAATCTCGACCCGGTCATGTTACAAGACAGGAATTGCAAGCTATGATCAAAGCATTGGGCAGGAGCCAATCATCTATAGTTAGAAACAAAGGAATCATCCAATTAGCTGCTGCCACCCTATTAACCCTTGAGGAATCAACTTCTGCCAAATGGGATGCATTTAGCAGTGCTGAGAAGATTCTAAATGTAAGTTCTGGAGAAACCAGTCAAAGTCTTGCTGCTCAAATTGAAGATCTCATTAATAAGAGTGCTTTATTGGGATCACGTGTAAATAAAGTAAAAAAGGAGCTCTCACAGGGGGTACTCTCATTGCAAGATGCTTTGTTGTTGATGATTGTTGGATATATATTGGCTGGGGGGAATTTCCCAACTTCAGGGTCTGATGGCCCATTCTCGTGGCAAGAGGAGCGTATGTTAAAAGATGCCGTTGTAGATGCCATTCTTGAAAATCCATCTGTAGGTAAACTCAAGGTTCTAGATGGACTAAGGGAGGAGCTTGAAGCTAATCTAAGCAAGTCAAAATCAGAAGAAACAACCAAAGAATCTCCAAAGATAGATATTGATGATTTTGATGATGATCAATGGGGAAAATGGGGCGATGAAGAAATCGAGGACGACAGTAAAAATGAGCAAGTATACGATGATATGCAGCTGAAGTTGGAGTTGCGCGATAGGGTGGATCACCTTTTTAAATTCCTCCATAAGTTGTCCGATTTGAAAAGAAAGAATACACCAACGAGGGATGGATCATTGACCATGGACACTAATTTCGGCGACGAGGCTTCTCTGGGAAAGGGATTACTCTACAAGTTACTAACAAGGGTGTTGGGCAAATTTGATGTGCCAGGGTTAGAATACCATTCTTCCACTGTGGGGAGGCTTTTTAAGAGTGGATTTGGTAGATTTGGCCTTGGTCAGGTGATTATGCTCCCTTATATCATACTGAATATCACTTCAACTCTCCTATTTTTTCACATATGCCTACCATTCTCTCTCACTCTTTATGTATATTCCCTTGATGTTATCTTGATGATAATGCTGCAGGCAAAGCCAAGTCTTGCTGACCAAAATGTCATTTTGGTGTTTGTGATTGGAGGAATCAATGGAGTTGAGGTAAATTTTCTATCTGCATCACTTTCTATCTTTTATTTTTCTTTTAGTGATTATTTAGCACTTCTGGTTTGGCAAGATAGTTATCATGTTGTCATTGAAAATTCAGTGAACTTAAACAATTTCTTTGGTAAAAATGACATTGTTTTTTTTTTCGTTTTTGCCAAAAGGTGCGTGAAGCTCAGGAAGCCTTGTCTGAATGCGGAAGACCTGATATTGAATTGCTTGTTGGTGGAACATCTCTGCTCACTCCTGATGACATGTTTGATTTACTATTGGGAGAGTCCAGCTACGTTAGATCATTTCAGCAATAGAAAATAGAAACAAGTCTGGTCAAAATTTGTTTTTCTAAATCATGTATGGTGTATCTAATTTCATTTTTTAAAAAAGAAAATTATCACAGAAAATAATCTTTTATCAGGAAAAAATGTTTTTCTTTGCAGTCAAATTTGGCATTTAAATTGCATAGCTACATTAGGCTGCAATGCAAAGTAATGCAATAGTTGGTAATGCTATCCCTATTACTATGGTCTATGGGTGTGTTTCTTTAGTTACAAAAAACATGGGATGTCATTTAATATTCTAAAATTAAGAAAAATGTGTAATTATTATTTCAAAATCTCTCTCCCTTTTTCTTTTGATAACCCCAGATACCCAATCCCTGTCTTCATCGCATAAGTTTTTCCCTGCACAATAATAATTGCTCAAACTCATTTTAAACTTATATCACTCCACAGTAATTTGACAATTTTTTGTAAATGAGATTTTAAAAATAAATAGGTGCCAATACATCAGAGCTCACATGTCAATTCTGCTTCTAGCATGACATAGTTTGAGACGGATTTAATTGCCAATTAATAGTATTGTGAAATCTAACACTTTTATAGCTTATTGGTCAAAATGAGACTATTTATTGTTCGTTATGAAATTTAATACTTCGATAATGGTTCGTTGTGAAATACGATATTTAACCCTTAAAAGAAAAGGAAAAGGATTGAGAGGCTCCTAAATTCATGTAACAATATTTCTCACCCAATAGTTGAAAGGTTAAATTAAATCATAAATAAAATATGTATATCATTGTTTTCTCAAGTGTTTACTTCATATTTTGTTTTAAAAAAGTATCCTTAATATTTACACATACTGAAATATTTTTTTTATAGATATTCATTATTGAAGTGGTATTTTTTGAAAAAAAAATACTCATCCACTTAACAAAGTTTTCTTGCAGCAAATACTTAAGTACCTATTGATTGAAGTATACTTTATCTATAATTATTGTTTATATTTGTGATATGAATTAATAATGTTTTTAAGTGTTAGATAGTAACCCATAACATACATGTCTATCTTCTAGGTTTTCAACATATTCTAGTTTTAAACATAAATTACTCACAAATTGATATTTTGAATTTTTTGTTTGAAAACATACATTGAGTTTTTCTTTTAAGGTCATTATGTTCACTGTGGTGATGTGATGAAGTAATCATACTCTTGCTCGTTGTTTACTATGAATAAATATTTTAAGAATATGTGCTATTTTATTTAATAAAATCATTTCCATACAATTAAATCTGTTCGCTTCCATATATTGTCCTAACTCCTAACTAATTTCCCCATCAAATATAACACTCCTATTCACTTCAAACATCAGATTACTTAATTAAGACCGTATTTCATATTTCAACAAACATTAAAACATCACCGTGCATCAAACATTATTAGTGATGAGCTTTTATTGCTTATCAACTTAAAATGTGCTTACAGAAATTTTGATAGGAACTGTTCAAATTAAATATAAATATATAGTACTAGTGATCGTGCCTAATGCATAGGGATCTAACTCCATTTGCTTATGAAGATGGAGTTAGATCCCTATGCACTATTATATATGCAGATGAAGACGGACATACTCCTAATCTTCATCACCCTGGTCCTCATTGTTTGGGACATTCCGTTTTTGAGCCTTATACATTTCAGCAACCTGTAAATGAGTAAAAAACTTAAATGATAAGGTAAGAAAAGAGGTGAACATAGATGCAATATTCATGGCTCTAATATTCATCTTCTATCAATGAGTTCAATTATTTTTTTTTTTTAAAAAAAAGAATTACTACCATCTCACATGATGTGGCTGTTTCCCCTAAATTCCCAACGGTAATTTTCAAATAATATAAACCAGATTGACGGATGAGATTGAATGTTTGAGTTGCATAGCCGTTTCCTGTAACCAAGTTCGAAATTAAACGTGCAGGGACACGTGGTGATAAGAGAAGGCTGGAGTTGATGTATGGGACACGTGGGCAGAGAAGATGCAAGACAAGAAGAAACCGTCCTGTGTAGTGGGTCTTGTAGTTAACCGTCTTGAGTAATTGTTCATATATGTAACTGTCTTGTAAATAACTGTCATGTGAGTAACCGTCTTGTAAACAGTGTCTGTAAGGTTTATATATAAATGTATGTTGTATTCAGAAAAGACACAGAAGATCTTGTAATACACTTTCGTGAAGTATTAATAAAAAAGCACTTGTTCATCTATCCTTGATTCATTTATCTTTGATTTTATCTCGTAAATTACTTGAATTATCTCGTTTAATCTATCAACGGATTTTAGGAGATACATTTTGGCGCCGACCGTGGGGACTCGATATGAAATTCGGTTCAATCAATCCAGAAGACATTCCATCGACTTCTGCTCTACCTGAGAGCAAGAAGACGAATCCTGAGGAAGCAGTTCTTGAAGTGGAACCAGAAAACCCAGAAAAACCACCCAATCCCGAAAAGAAACCAATGATTGATGAAGGTGAGACTCCAGAAAAACAAGCAGTTGAAGTTGAAGAAGTAGTTGAGGAAGATTCGTCAGATGTTAACTACTCCAAGAAGAACCCAGATCCACTTTATCGAGTCCTGAAAAACATGCAAGATCAACAGAGAGAACAATAAGCAATGTTGAAATCTTTGTCGAGCGAAAACAGAGAATTGAAGTTACAACTCTTAGAGTTGAAAATGGCTACTCCAAAGATGGATCAAACTCAGATGAAACCAGATCACTTTCACCCGAAAACAAGACCTAATTCAGGACAAGTTCATTCGCGCTCTCGTAAACGCCAAGAAGCCAGCAAAGAATTTGTCATTGATTTTGCATCATCGCAGGAAGACTACGATTATGATGATGAAGAGCCACACATAGATCTTGAGGATGACATTATGTCCAGCAATTCAAATGACGAAGATATGGAAGATGCCAGATCATATTCACCACCTGTCATACCCCCTCCAAGACCCAGAATTCCTAGTATCATTGTATCTCAATCAAGAGCACCATCTGTTGCTGCAACAGAAGAGAATAATCCCACTGTGGCTCGCCTCGAACAAGAATTGGAACTTTTGAAAGAAGTGATGAAACAAGTCCCTGGAGTTCAAACAACAATGAATAGGAATACAGTCAAGAGTTACACAGACTCCCCATTCATTGATTCGATAGCAAATGCTAAATTGCCCAAAAAGTTGGTTTATCCTACCTTTGTTTTATATGATGGAACATCTGATCCTGATGAACACATGGCCCAATACAAGCAAAGGATGTTAGCTATCTCCATCCCCAGTTCAGTTCGTGAAGCCTGCATGTGTCGAGGATTTGGAATGACACTTACAGGATCAGCATTACAATGGTACATCAAGATACCGGTCAGATCAGTATCTTCATTTGCGGATTTATATGACAAATTTGTACACCAGTTTGCTAGTAGCAAGAGGTTGGAGAAAACTGCAGATGATTTGTATCATTTACATATTGAAAGTGGTGAATCTTTGAGGGATTATTTGGGTAGGTTCAACAAAGAGCGTTTGACTATAACTAATCCCGATGAGGCAGTTTGTATCAATGCATTCAGGAAAGGATTGTTCCCATCAATGCCGCTTTACAGGGAATTAACCATGTCTCCTCCAAGAAGCTGGGCGGAACTAATGCAGAAAACTCTAAGAGAGATTCGCTGGGAAGAAGACAACAGGAATAGATATGGAAGTTTTGTGAAATCAGATAATCAACACTCAGACAAAAGAAGGAAGAAGGATGAAAAGAGTTCCAAATCCTGGAACGCAGAACCATACCCCAACGTGCAGAATGACCGTGAAGAAGATAGTAGTAAGTCTACAAGATCAAATAGACCACCACCCCCAAGAATCGAAGAGCAAGGGATAAACCTTCCACCAAAGGAGTTGGTAAAGGAAATGTTCAGGATGGGAGAGGCGGTAAAATGGCCTGGAAAGTTGAAAACTCCTTCAGAACAACGTGACAAGTCAAAATGGTGCGAATTCCATGATGATCATGGACACAGGACTGAAGATTGTATTTCCCTGAGGTTCCAAGTGGCTGAATTGTTGAAACGAGGTCATTTGAATCATTTATTAAGCAAATCCAATAAGAAATTTCCAGAGCAAGAACACAACACATCTAGCAAAGGAACTCCGACAGCCCCACCTCAACATGCAAAGGTAATCAATTTCATTTCAGGAGGATCGAGCACAAGTGGAGCTAGTTATTCAGCAGCAAAACGACATACAAGAGCATTAGTCCATTCCGCCAACATAACTTTACCCGAAGATGACTGCAATGAATCAAGAGAAGGTCCAATAACTTTCCTGGATGATGAAGTTAATGATCCAACACATGATGATGCTCTGGTAATATCCATCACTTTATCTAATTGCGGAGTAAAACGTGTATTGGTTGATCCTGGAAGTTCCGTCAATATCATTTATCTGGCAACTGTAAAAGAAATGAATATGGAATCTGAAATGTCCTATCACCCTACAACTCTTGTGTTTGGGAATGGAGCAGCGGATAAATCTATGGCAATTATTAACCTGCCTACTTATGCTGTTGGAATGAATCAGACATTTACATATCATGTTATGGATTGCCCATCTTCTTACAATGCCATTCTTGGACGCCCCTGGTTGCACAAGATGAAAGCTGTACCTTCAACTTTGCATCAAAAAATTAAATTTGACACACCCTGGGGAGTACGTCAAATTAGGGGAGATCAACTAGCATCAAGAGAATGCTACCAAGCAACATTAAAGATATCGAGCAAAAGTCCAGCATAGCAATTACAGTATCACATTCCAGACGTCCCAGTGAGAGAAAAAGATCCTGAAGAAGTAGTCCTGATCATCCTGAATCCTGAAAAACCTGATAGAAAAGTTTATATTGGGAAAGGCTTAGACCCCAGTATACAATCCCAGATCATCTCGTTTCTAAAGCAAAATGAAGATTGCTTTGCTTGGTCACATGCAGACATGACCGGGATTAATCCAGAAATCATTTCACATCATTTGAACGTGGACCCAACATTCAAAGCAATAAGGCAGAAGAGAAGGAAGCAGCATCCAGAGAGGAACAAAATTGTAAATGAAGAAGTTTGTAAACTCTTGTCGAACGGAGCTATACGAGAAGTGTTATATCCTGATTGGTTAGCAAACGTAGTGGTTGTACCTAAGAAAAATGGAAAACATCGTGTATGTATCGATTTCACTGATTTGAATAAAGCGTGTCCTAAAGATTATTTCCCTTTGCCTCATATAGACAGTTTAGTTGATGCTACATCGGGTCATGAATTATTGACTTTCATGGATGCATTTTCTGGATACAACCAGATTTCAATGTTTCCCCCAGACCAAGAAAAAACATCCTTTATCACAAATAGGGGAACCTATTGTTATAGAGTGATGCCCTTTGGTCTCAAAAACGCAGGAGCAACTTATCAGCGACTTGTTAATATGATGTTTGCAGAGCAAGTTGGAAAAACTATGGAGGTGTACATTGATGATATGTTAGTTAAGTCTTTAAAGGGAAAGGACCATGTTAAAGACCTGAGTTGTAGCTTCTCAATCATGAGAAAATACAACATGAAACTAAATCCAGAAAAATGTTCATTCGGTGTAACTTCAGGAAAATTTCTTGGATACTTGGTATCACAGAGAGGGATAGAAGCTCATCCCAACCAAGTCACTGCAATTTTACAGATAGCTTCACCCAGAAATGCAAAGGATGTACAAAAGCTTACAAGACGAGTTGCTGCATTAAACAGATTTATTTCTCGATCATCAGATAAGTGTCATTCTTTCTTCCAAGTTTTGCGAAAAAACCAGAAGTTTGTTTGGGATGAAAAATGTGAGCAGGCTTTACAAGAATTAAAGAAATACATGATGAGTCCACCATTGTTATCAAAACCTGAAGATGGAGAAACATTATATTTATACTTGGCGATCTCGGATCACGCGATAAGTGCTGCTTTGATACGAGACGAAGCAGGTAAACAATTTCCTGTTTATTATGTTAGTCGAACATTGTTATCCTGTGAAACAAGATACCCACCTGTAGAGAAGTTAGCTTACGCTCTTGTAATGGCCTCTCATAAGTTACGTCCATATTTTCAATGTCATCCAATCATAGTGGTAACATCCCATCCATTAAGAAACGTTTTGCAGAAACCAGATTTGTCAGGAAGATTAGTCAAGTGGGCTATTGAGTTAAGCCAATTTGACATCAATTTCATCCCCAGAACTGCTATAAAGTCACAAGCATTGGTCGATTTTATTGCAGAGTTTACTCCAGATACCCGAGAAGGTGCGATTGAAGAAATTTTATTTCTTGAACAACCCGCAACCCCAGAATTATGGATTTTATTTGCAGATGGTTCGACACATGCGCGAGGAACAGGTCTAGGAGTAGTAATTGAATCCCCAACAGGAGATATGATAGAACAAGCTTTCCAATGTTCATTCAAAGCCACAAACAACGAGTCTGAGTATGAAGCTCTAATACATGGAATCAAGATTTTGAAAGAATTAGAAGCAAAACATATTGAAATTAGATGCGACTCCCAATTGGTTTCAAAACAGCTTGAAGGTTCATACCAAGTACGAGATCCCAGGATGAAGAAGTATTATGACTTAGCTATGGCATTATTGAAAACCTTTGAGAGTTACAAAATAACTCAGGTTCCCAGAGAAGACAATCAACGTGCAGATGCTTTAGCAAATTTGGGTTCATCAATCCCTTGTCCAAGAACAAGAGCAATTCCAATTATTTTGGTCCCGGAATCAGTCATCACAGCCCAGTGTCTAGAAATCCGAGCACATGATTTAATTTTAGATTGGAGATTTCCGCTGATACAGTATTTGTTGTTCAAAACTTTGCCTCAAGACAAAAATGAAGCCAGAAGGGTCTTGAGTAGAGTTGCCATTAACAAGAAGGTCAATTTACTTAGTGAAATAATCTGTAGCCATTAACAAGAAGGTCAATTTAATATTCTGGCAAGTTCCATTGTCACAAATTGTCACAAACAATTTCCATTGTGACAATGGATCACAATTCATAGGTTCAAAATTCCGTCGATTTTGTGATAAATGGGGAATTAAGTTGAAATTTTCAACTCCCAGAAACCCTCAAAGCAATGGCCAAGCAGAATCAAGTAACAAAACCATCATGAATTCAATGAAAAAGCGTCTTGAAAAAGCCAAAGGTAAATGGGCAGAAGAGTTGCCAGGAGTGTTATGGGCTTACAGAACCACAGCCAGGACCGCAACAGGAGAAACTCCATTCTCCTTAACTTATGGAACTGAAGCAATGATTCCTGTAGAGTATGGGATGCCAAGTTTAAGATACAAGTGGACCCGAGAGGAGATAAACAACATAAACTTATCATATGAACTGGATTTGCTAGACGCGAAAAGGGAACAGGCTTTAATCAGGATGGCAGCATATCAACAACGCCTTGCGAAACAGTATAACAAACATGTCAGGATTAGAAGTTTTGAGCCTGGAGAACTTGTTCTCAGAAAAGTTTTCCCAAATTCTAAAGAAGCTAAAGACGGAAAGCTGAGTCCAACATGGGAAGGACCCTACATAGTAGAAGAAATAAGTGGGCCAGGAGCATACAAGTTGAAAGATCTTAAAGGTAAAATAATTCCAAGAAGTTGGAATGCAATTAATCTGAAACGTTATTACTGTTAATCAGAATCTACTTCTGAAGAAACCAAAACCTGAGCATTACAACTTGTCAAATTCATTATATCTTCATATTGAATTTGAGGGGAGTAATAATATGTTCACAAGTGCTAAGTTGAATTTCTTTTAAGGTACGCATTTCTTATTACTTGCTCTTATTGCCATACCAATATTAATTAGTCAAATTGCATTTTTATAAATTTTTATTTTTACAGTTAAACAGTTTGTTTATTGTCAAGTTATGTATATGTTGCTCCTGGAATCCAACCTGAAAACAAAACCAGATCAAAGGTATTACCCATCACTAGTGATTTCAAATCCAATATATCCTGATCACACATCTGAGTAACCTTTTGTTTTGTACCAGATCATTCTGACTCAGAAATCAAAACCAAGTCCAAGATACTCAAAGTTCAAGACCAGAAACTCGGCAAGGTATGAATTACGCTATTCAGTCCTAAATATTGTAGGATTATTAATATTATAGGTTTGGTTTATTGAGCATAAACAATAGTAAATTAATAACTGCATATATTAAGATCTAAACGAATACATAATTGTCACATACGAATAAAACTTAATACATTTCATAAATATTGTTCGAATATCAAATTCAAAACAAAGATAAAACCAGAACAATAACGTAACATAAATATTACTAAAGTCATTAAATTATCCCAGCACCCATGTCACCCTACTTGTCACTTTTATCAGATACATCTTTGTCTTGAGAAGTTGAAGCCTTAGATTTTCCAGTAGAGCGGACATCTTGATTAGTCTTGGAAGGATTAAGAGTTGAACTCACTTCATCTCCCTCCTCATCTTCTTCATCTCCACCTCTCCCAGATGAAGGCCAAGACCAACCTTCCTCATCAAATTCATCAATTAGCTTATCTGCATCATAGATGTTAGGCCCACCAGCTTGCATTTCTTTGATCACTTTAATCTTCTGATATAGCATAAATCTAGCTACTTCATCCTTCTCTCTATCCATCATAACTTTCAACTGATGCTTGAGTTCTTCAACTTCTAGTTCGAAATTTGAAACCTTAATCTCTTCCAGCTTGATTTCTTCTTTGGCATCCAAGGCTTCATGTTTCACATCAGCAAGTTCCTGTTGCAGAGTTTGAATTTCTTTCGTGGCCAACTCCTTCTGCTGAGCAAGATCTTGTTTGACAGATGAGATGACTAATTGGTCTTGTTTGATCTGAACCTCTAACTCTTGAACCTTCAGGAGAAGTTGTTCCCGTTCTAAAACTAATTCTCCAACTTTGAGTCCACGATCACCAAACTTCTTCTCAGCCAACATAGCCATCTGATTAACCTGGAATTAAAAATATAAAACATAAAAAACACATTTTCACCCCACAAGAGAATGAACAAAACATTTTCCCTTATATTGGATGTTTAACTTACCCTTAGAGTCTCTTTAATCAGACAATGGAACAAACCTTGATCACCAGCGGACAAGAGTGATATTTCATCTTGTGGAAACAAGAGTCTAGAACATTCACCACGAATCACATCAAAATCAGATGTTACAGAAGCATTTCCAGGAAAATCCAAAACTATTCTGTCATCTTTACTTTTTAGGTCTTCTTGAGCCAATTTGGTGCGAACTTCAGCAAGCACAAGATCAGCATTAGGAGATTCTTCAATGATGGGATCATTAGGAATATCCAAGTCAATGGTTTCAGGAACCTTAAGCTTTTTAACTCTCTGACGCGTTTCCTTGATGATAGGTTCACTTGGAACATCCTTAGTTGCAGATGCAGTACGCTTTTTCCCTTTCAATCTCTTTGCAACTGATCCTAGAACTAAGGAACTATCAATGCTCCCTTCAGATTTCTTTCCCTTTCCTTTAACTACCGGCATATCTTTAACATGAAGCTTTGGAGGATCTTTAAGTACTTTGATCCTTTTGCCTGAAGGAACTGAACACCAAATTATACAGAAAATAAGCTATCGCAAAAGATTCATCAGAACCACTAACAACACACATGAAAGAATTATTGCTTACCCATGTTAAACAAATTGATGTATGATCTCTCTTCATCAGACAATTCCATAATAGCATCTAAAACTTCCTGAGTTTTAGGATTAACAGGTACTTCTTTATCCTCAGCCCTAACTATAAGCAAAACAGAATTAAATCATCTTAGAATCCACACATATCAAACTTAAATAAAGTAAACGAATAACAGATATAAATAAATACAGCATGCTTACATAAATTATGCCACTCAGTACGAACATCGTGGCTAGCAGGAACAAGACAAGATTTATGCACAACTATAAACCTCCTCTTCCACAATCTTGCAGAATCATCAGGAATTATAACCAAATGCTTAGCAGAAGTTTTTGTTAGAGTGAATAATCCATTAGCCTTCCTTCCAAAACTATAGCAACTTAAAACATCCGGCAATGAAATCTTGATGGCTAACTTCTTGGCTATCACTTCTAAGCTTAACATGACATACCAAACAGCAGGCATAAGCTGTGAAGGAGCAAGATCGTAAAAGTTACATAGTTCCAAAACCAAAGGTGGCAGAGGGAATAAGGGATAAATCCTAATGAAATCGGTGAGCATTGTAGTCCAGTTTTTACTTCCCCAATCTAACCTTTCTTCCGGTTTAGGGGCACGAATCATTAGACTCCTATCTAAATTGAAAGTATCGGGGAACCTAGCAACTTCATAGTCCGTAACCATTGGAGCCTCATCACCACTTTTCTTTTCCATAAGCTTCGCATCTATCAAATCTTCCTCTAATTCCTTTGGGATAGGGTTAAAGCCCACAACGTTCTCATTCGATTTATCCATTGGAGAGCGAGTTGGATGCAAAAGCATAAACTTAAATCAAACAATGCCTACAAAAATTTAATCTAAACGTTACTTTAAAAACTTGAATCTTAATCCCTAACTTAAGAGATTCAAAAAACAAAAAGTTCAAAAAATAAAATAGGAATACACAAGATACAAGAAGAATAAATACAAAGATAAAACTTTATACTTACTCGAATAAAGTCGCCCTCTCAAAGCAAAGAAAGGCTGAATGCAAAGAGGAGATTTGGAAATGTCAACAAGAGTATTAACGAAAGTGACTGTAGTAAAAATACTTCCCTGTTTTAAAGCAAATGAATGATCGTCTTGCAAAATGGCGTCTGCAGGTTCGAAATCGACGGACCAGAACAGACATAACTCCCCATGCCGCCTGATCTACGCCACGTGGAGTTGGGGGAGTAAATGTTTCCCCTAAATTCCCAACGGTAATTTTCAAATAATATAAACCAGATTGACGGATGAGATTGAATGTTTGAGTTGCATAGCCGTTTCCTGTAACCAAGTTCGAAATTAAACGTGCAGGGACACGTGGTGATAAGAGAAGGCTGGAGTTGATGTATGGGACACGTGGGCAGAGAAGATGCAAGACAAGAAGAAACCGTCCTGTGTAGTGGGTCTTGTAGTTAACCGTCTTGAGTAATTGTTCATATATGTAACCGTCTTGTAAATAACTGTCATGTGAGTAACCGTCTTGTAAACAGTGTCTGTAAGGTTTATATATAAATGTATGTTGTATTCAGAAAAGACACAGAAGATCTTGTAATACACTTTCGTGAAGTATTAATAAAAAAGCACTTGTTCATCTATCCTTGATTCATTTATCTTTGATTTTATCTCGTAAATTACTTGAATTATCTCGTTTAATCTATCAACGGATTTTAGGAGATACAGTGGCCTGATCAGGAACCTTGTCATGCCGAACCCGAACTAGACGAGGAAACCGAAGAGATATACCCTTTATATTAAGAAAGACACATATTAAATAAGTAAAGGTAACTATGTTATCAACCAAGGACAAGTACCTGAAACAACTATTGCTCATACCTTATTTGAATCTACTGTACCTGTTGCAGCACGGTGAATAGGGCTAATGGTCAAATCTGCTGCTATCACCTCCCACACCTCAAGAAACAAAATCACACAAGTGATAAGAGAAAGACTTGCACAAATGAAAGTATTGCATTCAACAGGATCCTGTCAATGTACGTTTCTTGTAACACAAGATTCTCATTGCTATGCAAGGGACACTTCATAGAAGAAGCCAAGTAATATGTCCGTGTATCTAAACTTGTGTCATCATCATGATGATGATTATTATTATTATTATTATTATTATTATTATTATTATTAATATTATTATTATGCCAGAACTATGGTCTGAAATGCATACTCCAGTCCAAAAGAATTTTTTTTGGGGGCAAAAGATGATTATAAAGAAAAGTGAACACATAATTGCTTTTATCCTATGCAGATTTCAATTAAGGTAACACTTATGCACATCTCAGAAGCTTCAAACCATACATCTGGACTGATTGTCTCTGCATATTGATAGTAAGGCTGCAATTAAGAAGTGGGTTTAGAACAGTCACATCACAACATATAAATGAACCTGGTTAAGAGAGAATAGGGCTATAGAAAATCAAAGACCTTCGCTTTGGGAATCACTTTGGAACGAAGACTGTCAAAACGTTTCTTTAGCACTTTCTCAGAGAATCCAGTGCCTAATCAGCAAAACATGAGAGCTATATGAGGAAGAACTTATTCCAATATATACAAAGGGTAGTGACTTGTGATGATGAAACTGACCTATCTTACAAATGCTTTGAAATTCTTCATTACTTCTGTCATAGCAAGCAAGGAGAAAGGCTCCATAGACACCTAAAAAGCAGTTATCATGACCATTCATTTAATAAAGGTGCAACCCAAAACCATGTGATAGAAGTACTGGAGAGACTACAAACAAGTGAAACAAAACACTGGTGCCCACTGTTCTAGATAAGAAAGAACAAAATCAAGCATAAAATCTGCTCATTATTAAAAAAAAACACATAATATCACCTTTACGTTTCCCATGACCATGAAAAGCAGCAATAGGTACCAGATCCAGCGAGTCTCCCATTCTGAAGATTACAACCAGTGAACAAAACAACAAAAGAGAAAACAAAACAAGCAAACACAGAAAAGGAAATAAATATTACATTCCCTTACTTTTTAAGATAATCTTTCTTCAGTTTCAGCCAGTTGCGTGATAGCTTGGAAGGTTCATACGTAGCATCTTCATATAAAGTTTTGATAACTAAGCCCTCACATCTGCATCAAAGGGAATACAATTGTACAATCAACCGTCTTCATTCATAGTAACCATTCAACCACAAGATATATGATAGATATATAGAAGGATGAAACTGTTATCCACTTGACTGTCAAATAACTATGAACCATACTTAGCATCAACCGCTGCATATAGAAAATTTTGTATTTCCTCAACATCATTTGATGTTATTGCTGTTGCAAACTGAAGAAATCCAGGTTCTTCCTTGAAAGAGGCATAGAGATGCTGCAAAAACATGATTCTCAGATATTCATATTGAAAGTGACAGATAAGACATTGATTGGTAAGCAACTAGATTCCAGCATGGCCCAATAATCTCCAACATTTAGGCCTTAGCTTAACAAGGAACATCACAATCCTATTTAAAATTTAAAATCTTTTAATACCCTGATCAACTTCACAGAACAAAGTAGCAACTTCAGTTAAGCATAAGCACTTCAGAAAATTCTAACAAGGTCTATAGGGCCTGCTTGGATTGAGGGAAAATGGGAGGAAAGAAAAGTGGGGAGGAAAAAATTTTCTTTCCACTTTTCTCCTCCCCATTTTCTTTCCTCCCAACTTTTCTTCTCATCCAAGGAAGCCCTACACAATTCAAGAATTCAAACAAATAACACGAGAATGCTGGTACCTCTCTCCGAATTTTCAGGACATCTTGAAGTAGTGGCTTGCCATTAAGATACAAAATATCAAAGGCAAATATGCATACATTGACTTTTATATCACTTCGCAAGACACCTTTCCGAGCTCGAGTACTGAGAACCTGACATAACACTTTGCATTCAGTAATTGAACAAAAACCACTTAACTACTATGTGTGCTACATATTGATAAGAGATGATGAGTTTCATGGCCAACAAACATAAAAATGATAGGTGCAAAAAGGCACAATCAATTTCTTAAGAACGTAACAGATATATACTCCCTCCGGTCCTAAATATAGGACCTAATTGACTTTTTGGAAAAATCCTAAAAAAGCAAAAAATAAGTTAACTATAAATTGATTTACCTAATTTTTTCTCTTAAACTAGTTTATTTTACCTATAAGCTAATAGATAATCTAAAAAGATATCAAATATGTCATTATTTAATAACCTATTTCGCAACCTTAATCTTTCCAAAAAAAAGTTATCTAGGTCTTATATTTAGGACCGGAGGTAGTAATTCATAACTATACAAAAACCAACTCATCATAATTGGAAGGACTATTTCCTTCATATATTACCTGAAAAGTAAGAATTTTCTTTTTTTCTCTGTCATATGCAACCAGTTCACAATCAAGGACAAATGATGAGACAGACGATTTTTTAAGCCTGTAGAAGCAGCAATCAACAACCCAGGTCCACAAAAGTTTGGAAACAGTGAATGTCACTAATCAAGACTAATGATTAAAATTTACCTTGAAATAGCATCAGCAACATCAGGAAATTTTTCTGTGTTCAGTTCACCATTTCTGCTGTAAATAGACACTGATCCATCATCCATGTAATGTATCTGCTTAAAAAAATCTATTATTACCTTATAATGAATATCATGGCAGTATCTTTCAGAGATGGTTTTGACCAAAATATATAACCTGGGCACGTTCTCCATCATATTTGTATTCACAAGTAAATTCAACATTCCGGAATTTATTTACAACTTCAGGTACAGCAGTAGCTGGCATAGAACACATAGGTTCAACCGGAACACCAAGAGTAAAGTTACACATCTCTGGAAGCTTCCTTACACCTCCATCAAGCAACACAGGAATTATTTTGCCATACAAAGGAAGAACAGAATACACCTGTTTTACAATCTTTACAGCCTGTGCAAAATTGAATGACAATAGAAATAGCAATCATTGTTATTATGTTTCCCATAATAGTAAAGAAATTCTATTAAAATGAGCAGAAAGAAGTGGCAATTGTATTGCATAAGACCTATTTCAGCTGGACACAAAGATCAATGTTTGTTGTGTAATTGATTTTTTGAAATATGTTAGTTAGTTAGTTGGCTGACTTAGACCCTAATTAATTAACTTACATTACACTAGCATATACAAAGAGGACCTTACTTGTAATGAATAACAGTACAGTGACTCCTTTTCTTTTCTCTCTTCTCTCCCATGTTCTCTCTTCTATAAACCTCTATCTGTTCTTCTCTTGTTTTATTCTCTTGTCTTCTTTCACCATGGATTTGTCATCATATAAGATTCATATCATCCATCCCCCTCCCTCAGCTTTCAAACTAGAACCTATTTGAGCTGGACTCACAACAATCATCCTTCCCTCTTCTGGGCTCTCAGACAGAAATCTAGTCTAGGTGGACTCAAATCATATCCTTCTGCCTTCACCACACACTAAACAGAAGGAGAGTGAATAAGAGGATTCCAATTTACCTCTTTTAAAGAGGACTGAGTAGGGGACCCCCCGGCATATACAGCAGCCTGTCCCAGTGCAGTTAAAAATGTTTGCTCGCCACAACCAATCTGCAAGCCTGTCTGCAAAGAACAAAAATAACAATAACCATAAGTGAGGCTGACAAGAAACCATCACCATGACATGTCAATAATCAGCATATCATATCTTGCATGCTACCTGAAGCAGTTGAATTATATACAGGCATTCACAGTCAGTTGAAGCACCAATAAGTTTCATGATCTCTTTCTTCCTTCTCTTTCTTCCTTCGCCTGCTGTCATGTGACTGTTTACATGACAATATGCCACAAATTAGTACCATACAACAACAATAACAACAACAATAACAACAAATCCTTATTCCAACTAGGTGAAATCAGCTACATGCATCACAAATTAGTACCATACTCCTGCAAAAAGAGTAATCAAATACTACCTACGTTCCTAAATATAAGATCATATATCTTGATCCCTACTCTCCATATCTTACTTATTTATTATTGACAAATACTATGAGTAGTAATGTATAGTCAGTTTATTCCTGAAAAATGAAATAAATGCAAATGTGATGCTCCCTCTGTTCCTAAATATAATATCACTTTTGAAATTCAATCTGTTATTAATTATAAGATCACTTTTTAACTTTTCCCAACTTCTTCCCAAATTAACCCTATAATGCTTATCTATATATAATAGTAACAAGAAAGAAAGGGGGGGTGAGGATAAATGTATGTAGTAGGGATAAATTGATAATATCATGTGTAAATAACTAACTTAACTAACACTCTTATTCTAACTAAATTAGCGAAAGTGATCTTATATTTAGGAACGGAGAGAGTAGTACATATATTACCTTGCCAATAAGCCGGATGGTTTCCAAAACCCCCTCCACAGTCAATGGATCAGTCTTGCACACCACTGGTTGAGAAGCCCGGTTTTTCTTTGCAACAAGGCCAAAGTCTTTTTCCTTGGTATGCTCATCCTCTATTTCCTTAACACTTTTTCCACATGTTTCTGCAAGCGCCTTATAAAGCATGCTATTCCCTATGCCCAGTTTCACAACCTTAGGTGACTCAGGATAAAACTTGCTCGTCAAAACATTCACAACATGCACAAGATCACAAGGCGTGGTGTGTATAACAACTCTCATCATATTACAAAGAATGTCTGTTTTTGCAATACGTCCAGCCTTGTGGACGAGATCGAACGCCTGAGAGAGAAAAAGGAAAGGCACAGGTTCATCCTTGTGGAAAGAGGATATCTGATAAGGGTCAAAGAGTGGAGGTTTTTGGTTTAAGAAGGAGAGGTCTGTGGTGTCTTTTTGATGACGAAGACTGTGGATACGTAGTCTCTTGGGCTCAGGCGAAGAGAATGAGAGAACGTGCTGTGTAGGGCTTCGTTGGGACTTCTTGGTGGCGGTGGAGGCACGCGCCGCCTACATGAGAGCGTCGAAGGCGTTCATGTTGCGACGGATGGCCGGCGGTGATTATGGCGGGGAGGGTAGGGCAAAGAGAAAGCCCTAGTTTAAATATTTCCCGCCTTCCTTGTATGGGATGTTCAGTGACTTACCACGTACGTACTACGTACTAACTGTGCAAACAAACAAACAAACATTATTAGTATTAGGATTAGGATTAATTTGATGAAAAGTTGGAAAAAATAAAAAATGGAAATTTAAAAGTGATCTTATATATATCATCAAAAAATAATTGATCTTATATTTAGAAAGAGAGGGAGAATAAGATTAATTTCTCGTTTCAAATTACTTAATATAAGATCGTTTTCCTAATTTGATTATAAGGATGCTAGTTAAGGTAGCTATTAGCACATGATATGACTAATCTATCCTAACCATATATCTTTAATTATTCTCACTCGTTCTTTCTTCTCTTATATTATATGTTTATTATAGATAAGTATTATTAGGGTTTATTTGGGAAAAAGTTGAAAAAAATAAAAAAGTTTCTTATATTTAAAAACAAATTGAAATTTGAAAGTGATCTTATTTTTAGGAACGGGAGGAGTATAATGATACTTATCAATAATAAACAAATCAAGGGAGGGAGGATAAAGATATACATGGTTAGTTAGATGAATTGGTAATATCATGTGGGTGCTAATAAATAACTCAACGAATATTCTTAATATGATCAAATTATAAGTTATATTTAGGAAGGAGGGAGTGCAGAAAAACATCCCAAAGTCAAATAAAAGTGAAGAAAAAAAATAAAACATACAAGGAAAGAACAGGAAAACAAAAGACAAAAACTTCAACCAATTTATCAATACCCGGCCATATGCAATAATAATCACTCAATAATTTCCTTTTTACAATGGAAACTAATCAGGCGGCCAAAATCTACCTGTCCATATAATCATCTATTTGATCCAAAAGCTAACAATCCTTTCCGTTGTATCAAAAAAAAAAAAAGCTAACAAAGTGCCACGTCATCAAACAATAAAAATGAGTTTCTCCCCTCCGAGCAATATGTACTACGTACAGAGAAGAGAAAAAAAATAAGGATGTTGCAGGGAAACAAAGAAAATAATCCACATGATTTAGGAAACAAAACTCCACACCACAATGTTTGATATAATTAGAGAATATAAGTTGATGATGGAGAAAAAAGATATGGGGTTGAAGAGAAGAAGTGAAACCTTAAAATCGGTGTGTGGGGAATACGAGGAAAGAAGTGGAAGTTGGAGTATGTATTGTATTGCTGCATTTTGAGTTTGGAGAGGAAGAAAAGAAAACTGAAGAAGGTTTACGAGAAACAGAGAGAGCAAGCCCTTTTAGATCTTTCCCGCCTTGTTTGCTTTAATGGAGGGGAGGTTGAGTGTGGTATAGTTTTTGTTTGGTTAATATAGTCTATATAAAAATTGTTTGTTTGTAAATTTTGAAACAATGAATATATTAATTATCAACTTTTTTTTTATAGCAATGAAATAAATATTAATTAATTATCAACTTTGGTGAATGAGAGAAGAGATTGATTTGAATAATATTTCTTATTTATTTATAGTTTGTGTACAAGAGAAGTCTATGTATAGGCCAGAGAAGTAGACAAATAATTTAATGCTAATTACTAATAATAATGTCTAATAACATATGATCAATAAGGAAAATGTTTACAATCAATCAATGCACAATAATATTCTTCCATAGCTCATGTATTAATATGTAGAAGAAAGTCAGAAACATACATGATACACCTTAGCCTTGAACCATTGTACAAACAAATCTTTGTTATGACATGCTAATTTTGGAAACAAACATGACTAAATATTCTAGTAAATATTTCATTGATATTATATCATATTTATAACACAAAAGTTTTCTAAAAAATTATAAATTTTTCTTACAAATCTACCTAATAATAACACAATATTCTTTTATTTTAAATATTTCCTAATACTATATAATTCATAGCTATGACTAAGATATACAAATATTCTACTAATAAATATTGATACTATTTTCATAATTTCCAACACTATTTACACTAATTACCCAACATTAAACTGGGACCGCCGTAATCAAGAAACAATCGGCAACTTGGCTCTTTTCATTTTCTAGGAATGCCTTTCGAGATTGAGAAGAAATCCTGACTGAAAAGGTGCTTCTTGAAAAAAAAAAAAACAGAGAGAGCCAAAATAATGTAAATACCAGATATCTTCTAGCAACTCAGATTTGATCACTCTCATTAAGTACTGGTGAGATAGCAATAGCAATAGTTACTCTCCTACTTCACACAAACTCAAATTACGCGTAGCCAAACAGAACAATTTGAGATCGAGCCACCTGAACACATGCAATGGTAATCTTGATTACATTACCATATGTGGCTTGTTTGGTTGGACTTGATAATGGTAATGTTGATTACAATTGTAATTCATATTTTTTGGTAATGTTCTTTCATAGGGGTCCCCCTATGAATCCTCATTGCAACCATGTAATGTTATTGGAAATGTCAATTTTATCCTCATTAGTTTAATGAAAAGACCACATTTACCCTCATCAAACCAATTTACAATTTCCAGTAATAATGTAAACAATTTCAGATATCAATTCCTCATAGACTATTCTTCTTGACATTCAATCTGGAACAAAATCAATCATCATCAAAACTTATTAAATAGGTTTGAAATTGGAATCAATCAGAAGCAAAAATTCAATGAAGAAATCATCCATAATCAAAGTCCTAACATCTACGATATCTTCATATAATCGACTATAGGAGCAAGGTTTTGTTTTGTTTTCGATTTCAATCTCCATCCGTTGAAGGAAATGACATCCACAAATTCTTCTACGACTAGGTGAGAAATCAGCGTTTTCTTTTTTATTTTGGCTTTATTGTTGGATTTCATGTTTTTTGTTCCCTCTTCAGATTTTGGGTTTATGGTTGGATTTCATTATTTTTGTTCCCTCTTCAGATTTTGGGTTTGTAATTGTATTTCTTCTTTTTGTTCCCTCTTTAGATTCTGGGTTAATATTATCCTGATTCTTTAAGAAGTTTTGATATAAATATGCAGTCCCGATTCTTTATGCAGACATGGTTTGGGTGTTTTGTATAGATGTATTGATGTATATGTCATTTGGGTGTTCTGTATTTTTGAACATTTTTGCAGACCTGCTCATTTGGGTGTCCCGACTTTGTTTTTAATTTGAAGACCTGAACAACAAAATTGATAAATGACAATCAAGCAAGGGCGAGGATGAAGGAGAAGCACGTAAATAACAAGGAAAATGTTTGTGTTTTTATTTTTACAAATGGGTGGAGGGTAATATGGTATTTGTGTTATATTATATTTTTAAATAAAATAAAGATTACAGCTTCCATTTAAAAACAAACCAAACACAATCCTTGTAATTAATATTACATTGCATTACCATTACATTGCATTGCACACAATTACAGAGTGTATTGGGGTTGAACCAAACGGGCCCAAAATGCAATCCCTTATTCAAATAGAGAACTAATTATTATGAGATCGAGCCACCTAATTCAAAAACTACTGTAATAATTTCTCGAGACTTAATTATGAGATTCTTTGTTTGCTTCGTGGGATTTCGACTTTCATTTAAAATCCAACAACAATATAAAATTATCCTTGCAATTTTGAAATATTAAGCTCGTAGTACTCCTTCAATTCTAAATATAACATCTAGTTTAATTTTTTTTGGAGATATTATGGAAATAAAATGAGTCAATTAATCATGATATATAAATACACACACACATACACACACACATATTATGTTTTTTATAAAAAAAAGTTTAGGTCCCGGGCTCACTAGGGATAGAGCAAGCCTCCAAACTCTTTGAGCCCTTAAAGAGGTACTTACAAATCGTCCACCAACAAGGTATTTACATCGGCGGGATTCGAACTCACAACCATACCAACTGAACCAACCTTTTGTTGGTTATTAACTCATTGTAATAAAAAAAGTTAACTTATAATCCATATAAACTACTCCCTCAGGTCCTAAATATAAGACATAGTTTACTTTTTTGAAAAATACTAAAAAAGCAAAATATAAGTCAATAATAAATTGATTTACCTAATTTTTCCACTTAAACTAGTTTATTTAACCTATAAACTAATGAATAATTTAAAAATATATCAAATATGTCATAATTTAATAACATAGTATTTTGTAACCTTTACATCTCAAAAAAAGTCAATTAGGTCCTATTATAGTATTAATTAGGAGGGGAGGGAGTAATTTAAATAAAAATTAAAAAAAAATCAATTTTTAAGCTTAATTACATTTCTCACCTCCTCCTAAAACCCCTCTTCTTCCTCTTCTTCCTCACACACTCACTCTCCCATGGCGGCCTTAAAGCTTCTTCTCTCCCAAGCTCGCCGCCGCCACGTCACCAACCACCACTCTCCTCTTCTCCTCATCTCTCTCAGACCCTTTTCTTCTTCTTCCCAATCCAACGACTCAGACCCCAAACTCACCATCCAACCTGTCTCATACCCAGTGAAGCCGAAAGACCCAAATGACCAAAATGACCCTTCCCCGTCAGATTCCCCAAAACCCCATTTGCAAAACCAATCCGTGAATCCCAGCCGTCCACGTGTCCCACCGGAATCACAGAGGGAATGGACGAGGGAGGACATGAGGTATGTAAAGGACGCGCCTTTGGTGGGTCCTGTGTCGTATCCCATGAGGGTGGCCCCACTTCCTGAGGATAAGAGTGTTGAAGGTGAAGGTGAAGGTGAAGGTGAAGGGAGGGATGAGGTTGAGAAGGAGGGGAGGAGGATAAGGGAGGAGGAGGTGTTGAAGAGGAGGGTTGTGAGAGCTGCTGAGCAAGAGAAAGTGAGGGTGCCTTTTCCTTGTTTGATTAAGGTTAAGCAGAAGGAGAAGCCTCCTGTTTTTGATTTGTCTGAGGCTATTCGGCAGGTTAAGGTCAGTGTCTATGGTTTATTTTTTATCAATAGTGAAGTTTTTGTTTACTGCTCAAATATGATCATGTTGGGATAAATGTTATACTACCTTATCCTAAATATAAGACCTAGTTGACTCTGCAAAATGAACCACTTAATTATAACATACTCCCTCCGGTCCTAAATATAAGACCTAATTGACTTTTTCTAGAAATTCTTAAAAAGCAAAATAAATTGATTTACCTAATTTTCCCCCTTAAACTAGTTTATTTTACCTATAAACTAATGGATAATCTAAAAATATATCAAATCTGTCATCATTTAATAACCTATTTCGCAACCATGATCTCTCCAAAAAAAAAAGTCATATTTTGTATATTAATAGATAATATGTTAGTTTATTAGTCAAGTAAACTAGTTTAGAGGGAAAAATTAGGAAAATCAATTTTAACATTCTCCAAAAAAGTCAATTAGTTCTTATATTTAGGATTGGATGAAGTAATGTTTTTTGGGACTATGAGAAAGCATAGTAACTAAGTCATGGTTTGTGTCAGGATGTAGGTAAATATTTTCCTAAGAAAATTTCCATGGCAAAATTGGTATCTAACGAATTACTTCAGGGGAAAAATTAACCCTTATCATATTAGTAGATACACTTAGGTGGACAATGCAGTTGTAAGCTTAGGCTCCAAATTTAGTTGTTGTACTTGGTGCTAACAGAAGAGAAGAAAAATGTGTGTGCACTTATGGAATGTATTTTGCAGCCATAGCTGGTTCTACAGGATATCTGTGTGCAAGTTAGTATCTCTTTAGTACACTAAACTGGACAATGCAGTTGCTAGCTTAGGCTTTAAATTTGGTATTTGTTTGTGGTGCTAATGGAAGAGAAGAGAAAAGTTTGTGCGCTTGTGTAATTTTATTTGCCGATGTTGCCACTTTTATAGGATATTTGGATGCAAGTTATCAATTGAAACTCTGTCCACGTTGAAGTGGATTGGAGAAGGGTAGCCTGTGCACTTCTGCATGTAGTGTGTAAACAATGGTGGTTTCCTGGTCTTGAAATCTGAAACATATTACCAACTTCAATGAGGAGATGAAATATACTGCAATCAGTCATAAATATGTAGAGTCACAGCTACTTATGTGTTGTTTTTAATTTATTTTTTCTAGATATGAAGTCCAATTTGGACTCTTAAGAGAATTTAATTGGAAGCATAAGAAAGCCTTTGATAGATATATGAATATATCTATTTAATCATGCATTTGTGTGTTTGTATTATGAGGCAGTTTACTTGTCCTTCTATCTTTTAGCATTTGCTGTTTTAGAAATAAGGTTATGTTAAGTATAACTTAGAATAGACGATGACATGTACTAAAGAAACAAACACATATGGATTATACCTTATAATACACTATTTATTCATTTTTTAGTTTGCATTTTGTAGTCCCAAATTTTTGGGGACATGCAACATTTATAATTATATATTTTCATTATATACTACCTCCAGTCCTAAATATAGGACCTAGATAACTTTTTTTGGAGGGATTAAGGTTGCAAAATAGTCTATTAAATCATGACATATTTGATATATTTTTAGATTACCCATTAGTTTATAAGTAAAATAAACTAGTTTAAGGGAAAAAATTAGGTAAATCAATTTATAATTAACTTATTTTGCTTTTTTTTAGGATTTCTCAAAAAAGTCAATTAGGTCTTATATTTAGGACCGGAGGGAGTATATTGTTTAGGGGCATTGCACATTCATAGTGATAATCTGCTTTTTTTTGGCGAATTTGTAGTTGACCATTGGTAACTTCATTTGATATCTCTGGTTATTGTTCAGGCTAATGCAAAAGCAAAATTTGATGAAACTGTTGAAGTGCATGTAAGACTGGGTATTGAGTCCAAGCGAACAGAACTGGTATATGCCAATATATCTTAAGCATTTTATTTTTCAGTTTTGCTTCATTAGCTGCTGTATAAATACAATATGGAATTAGAGTTTGATATCAATACCTCATAGGCAATGTAGCTTTAGCATATTCAACATGTTGTAGACTCTTTTTGGTTTCCTCAGAAGTTGGGAGGATATGTTATGAAAGAAGATTAGCATTTTATGTTTCTTTCAACTGAATTTCAATTCATAAGTATCCATGCCTTGCTGTCTAGCTGCCATGCACAGGAAACTTTGTATTGTCTATAATAAATGAAGTATTTTAATCCAACCCACTTGTTTCCTTACTTTTCCATTGAATTGATAGTTATAGAGTCTGTATGACCTTTTACCTTTGGCCATTTTGTTGATAAGCAACAGTAAAATCTTGTCACAATATCCTTTTTTACAAAGCTCTGATGGTTGTGTGTGTCAAATTTTTTTATTCATTTTTATTGAGTGGATCATTTCTTAAATTTTTCTCATTAATGCCTCCGAACCTCATCAGCCAAAATTTCATTATTACCTCTTTTGTAACCTTTTCTTACTCATCTGCCGTACACATCATTATGTATTGTTGCGTCACTCATATTACATTAGGGGAATTACAATTTCAACTTTTTGCCAGGCAGTCCGTGGTACTATGGTTCTGCCTCATGGTGTGCCTAAGGTAATTTTCAGGTGTTCATTTATTCCTATAATTGTAGTCTTGTCACCTAATTACACACAGTTTCCAGGCCGTCAGTGTGGCTGTTTTTGCAGAAGGAGCTGATGCGGAGGAAGCTAGAGCTGCAGGAGCTGACATTGTTGGTGGTAAAGAGCTTATCGAGGAGATTGCTAGTAATGAACCATTCTCTTTCTCTGAGCAATTTTGTTCATTGCACTGACTAGCTTTTTACTGCAATAAATCTTTAAAAATATAATTTTCTAATTATCCCGGTCTGCATACTCATGGGGATCAACTAGCATGTGTCCGTTAAAGAAAATGTAGGAGCATATGATTATATTTTTGTTTAGTGGTTATATGCTTAGTTCAAGGAACGTGACAGCTAGTAATAATGATATAGAGGACATGCTTATCACTATAGAGTGCCTCACCGTTTGTAACTTGTACTTTTGATGCTGAGAATATATAATTGCTTCATTAATATTTAATGCTTAATTGTTTTACTATCCAAAAATTAGTATTATTGATCTTGTGTTTCACTAGGTGGTAATAACAAGCTTAGAGTTGACAAATGCTTCTCAACTCCAGGGATGGCACCCCATCTTGGAAAGGTACTTTGTAATTAGAATGGTTATTGTTGGAAGTAATTCAACACTGAATAATTTGAATTAGTCAAATTTAGGGTGATCTAGTTTTTCTAGGGTTTGTTATTTATTATTATTATTTATTTATTTAGTTTATGTAGTTAGATTGTTGCTAGTTTGTTATGATTTGTATTTCTCTCTCCTCATATTACTATGACCATCAATAATAAAGAGTCGGACTATTATGTAGTTTCTATTTTACTACAGTTATATACCTGTAAAATTTATTCAAAGGTTTCTTTTTCTAGAGCTTATGTGATTTATTTTGCAGATAGCACAATATCTTAGAAAACGTAGACTGATGCCAGACAAGAAAGTAAGTTTCTTAACTCGTATTTGTACTTTGTTTTGCTTTTTTGGTTGAAATGTAAATCAAAAATCTTGAACTTTTCTTTGGCTGAATTGTTATTTTCTGCAGCTAGGTACTCTGACTAGCGATATCCCTGGGCAGTTGAAAGAGCTAAGACGCGGTCGTGTTGACTTTAAAATGGAGAGTAAATCAATTGTGCATGCAGGGATAGGAAAGGTACAATTTTATCTTCCATCTCATGATAGACTTCGTATACAATGAATAGTTGTGTTATCTATTACATGTAATCCGCCATGTACTTGCAATGATATCCACAGGTAAGCTTCAAGGAGGATCAATTACGTGAAAACATAGGTGCATTCATGAATGCTTTGTTGACTGCCAAGCCTGCTGGTTTAAAGAAGAGTAAGTGGCACAGTTTTCTTTTCCTTGTTAGACTTTATGTCACTGCTTATAATTAACAACACCGCCGTATGCTCTCTTACAAAGGCTTTGATTGGCAAGTGGCTCGATCTAGCCTTATATTGTACATGATCTTGCTTGAAACTTAGGCAAGTGCCTTTGGGATGTGTAGATTCACAGAGTGGGAGTGTACTTATAAGACTTTCAATTGGGGTCACTGAACTTGTTTAATTTTCCATAAAGAAGCTTATCCTTTTCACCAAGGCAGAAGTGGCTCAAATAATTTGAGTCTCTCCCCTGCCCCAAAAAAGAGGACAGAAAAGGGGGGAGGGAAAACAAAAGGGAAATTTAATTAGAGGTCCCCCACAAGGGAGTTAATACTGGAAAAATCCCAAAAGTTGAAAATATTAATGTAGGGTCCCAAGGGACCTCACATTAATATATTTGAAAAGTGAAAAGACAGTTTTGCCCCTAGCCTTAAAAAAAATTTACCCCCCCACCCCCACTCTCCTCCCCCACCCCCACCCCTTCTCCCTCAGCCAGCCACCCTCCTCCCCCCACCCCAGCCACCCTGCGCCCCCCCACCCCCAGCCGCCACCCTCCTCCCTCCTCCCCCCACCCCCAGCCGCCACCCTCCTCCCTCCTCCCCCACCCCCAGCCGCCACCCTCCTCCCTCCTCCCCCCACCCCAGCCTCCACCCTCCTCCCTCCTCCCCCCACCCCCAGCTGCCACCCTCCTCCCCTCCCTCCACACCCCCACCCTTCTCCCACCTCTCCTTCCCTCCCTCACGCCCCCCACCCCACCCTCCTCCCTCCCCCTCGCGATTTATGAAGGCCACTCGCGAGGGGGAGGGAGGAGGAGGGGTGAGGAGGCGAGGAGGGAGGAGGGTGGGGGTGGGGGCGTTCGGAGGAGGGTGGGGTGGGGGGCGTGAGGGAGGGAGGGAGAGGTAGGAGAAGGGTGGGGGCGTGGAGGGAGGGGAGGAGGGTGGCGGCTGGGGGTGGGGGGAGGAGGGAGGAGGGTGGAGGCTGGGGTGGGGGGAGGAGGGAGGAGGGTGGGGGAGGAGGGAGGAGGGTGGCGGCTGGGGGTGGGGGGAGGAGGGTGGCGGCTGGGGGTGGGGGGGCGCAGGGTGGCTGGGGTGGGGGGAGGAGGGTGGCTGGCTGAGGGAGAAGGGTGTGGGTGGGGGGTAAATTTTTTTTAAGGCTAGGGGCAAAACTGTTTTTTCACTTTTCAAATATATTAATGTGAGGTCCCTTGGGACCCTACATTAATATTTTCAACTTTTGGGATTTTTCCAGTATTAACTCCCTTGTGGGGGACCTCTAATTAATTATCCCAAAACAAAAAGATTGTAATGGCTTTAGTTTGGATTGGCAGAGACCAGTTATTGTTTTTGCTTCTACATTACATGGTTTTGATTGATATGATTGCCAAGTGTATGCTCTAAGTCAACTCCTATCTATTGATCTCAAACTCTTATTTTCCTGTTCAGCTTCAAAATATGCTGGGTATGTCCTATCTGTCCATATGTGCAGCACGGTAAGCTCATAAACCTTTGCTTTATGTTTATTTTTATATGCTGCTTATTTGTTCATTTAAAGTTATGAATTTTTTTCATTCTAATTGCGTATTTGAATCAAGATTCCTCAGTATGGGGGATAAATTTTATTCCTTTTTCTTTCTTTCAAGTAATACAATTGAATGGTAATGTTTCAGATGGGTCCGGGATTCCCTGTTTCCATACAATCTTTATCAAGAGCAGCTGATAATTACAAATCTTTGAATGTGGTATGAGGTGGCCTGGGCAATTGCAAGGCTTCTTGCATCAATCTTAATGATATTTTGTTAAAATTTTCATCTTTTCATCATTGATTTTATAAGGTTGCTCAATGCCCTGTGATATATGTGACAATTGATCAACTAGACTTCCATTTTTGACATTTTGAGTGAGCTTATAGCATTTTAGGCTTTTATGGTAGTATTAGGATTACCCCTTTGGAAATATGTAGTGAAGATTAAAAGTAGTTCAAGGGGTTATTTCTAAGATTTTGAATCTTGGAGAGTTGGCTATCTGATAAGTGATAAGCTACTCTTGGGGCTCGGATACTATCATAAATAAAATTTGAGGCAGTTTGATATTTAGAAAATCAGGCGATGCCACAGATGCTAGTGTATACTCCTATATGCTATATTCATGGGTCAATGATATCTCTGAAGCTTCACACCGTCATTATTACTGTACAATTACAATCCATTGCAATAAATGGACCAATGGGCCTGTTGAGGTAAGGGGCAGGCAATGGAGAATCAAAGGAAATGAAGTGGAAAATAAATTTTAGATGATGATAAAAAATACTCACTCAGTTCCTAAATATAAAACCGTTTTTCCCAAATTAATTTTAATGATACTTATCTATAATAAATCAATAAATAAGAGCTTATGATAAAAAAAATAAATAAGAGCGGGAAAATGGGGATAAATGTATATGATTAAGATAAATTGGTAATATCATTTACTAATAACTGCTATAAAAAAAATATTTACTAATAACTAACTTACTAATATCGAAAGTCATCTTATTTGGAAATGTTGGAAGTAATAAGCACTATATGCATTACTTTTACTCGTATGTATTGCTTTTATTTTGATTGTCAAGGGTATATAATTTATTTTTATTTAAGCCTTTGAAGAACATTCCAGTTTTTTTTATACAATAGAACATTCCAGTTTTACTTATGTCGTTTACTAGTTAAGTATATATGCGGTTTTCTCTTCAAATATTTTCTTAGCTCTTTTAATAAAGGGTCAAACATACTTTTGGTCCATATAGTTTACTCTAATTTGAGTTTAAGTCCTTATAGTTTAAATCCGATGGTTTTGGTTCTTATAGTTTAAGTAAAATATAAGGACAGAAACCAACTATAGGAACTAAAACTCAAATCGAAGTAAACTATAGAGATCAAAAGCATGTTTAACTCCTAATCAAACTTGTTTATGTTTAATAAAATGAATTATATGTTTCTTTGTACTGAATATTTATTTATTTTGAAAAATACAACTATATTGAACCAATAAAGTATAATTTATAACTTATATAATATTAAAAATGTAGATAAATTATAATCCTTCATCGCTATAAATCTTTCCTTGTGTTCTCAATATGATAGACCAATCGATTTTGTCTGACAAATTATAACTTTTGCCCTCAAGTCAATTATACATATCGAAAAAGTTTTCACAAGTGGGAAGTTTGATACAAAATGGGTCCTAAATAAAGTGATACACATAATTAAAGATTAAAGAGTATTTTAAAGAAACCAAAACTTATTATTATACTATATCACTAAAATTTAATTTTCTCAATACATAAGTTATTCAACTCTTGTATTTAAGGTAGGGGGTAATATCCTAATAAGAGCCAGTTAATGGGTTAAATCAAATCACATATAAAGACTAATAATTGTCTTTCAAGTTTATAATTCATTTTTAAAGTATTCTAATTGTTTTAACAACTGAAATATTATTATTTATTAATACTCATGATTGAAGACTTAACAAATTTTTCTTTGCACAAGCAATTGATCGAGAAGGAAGTATTATTTTGAAGAAAAAATCAGACTCACTCTAGCAAGTTAGTACAAGGTGAAAAGTCAAGCTGATTCTGGTAAAAAAAAAGGAAAGAAAGAAAGAAAGAAAGAAAAGTGAAGCACGTGCCCGGAGGAGGTGGACCGTGGACAGGAGTGACTATAGAAGTAGATTCAAATATTCAATGATTCATCATTTCACTGCACCAAACCATGACCAACACACTATTTTTATTAAGGGGAGGTAAAAATTTAACGAGTTGAATTGAAAAGAAATTAAAAATGGAAATTAATAATTTTTGAATGAAGAGAAGATGTAAGATTTAAAAAAGTATAAACCATTAAATAAAAAACTTCTGATCTAATATCTTTAATTTTCTCTTAATTTAAGCTTGCACAATTAACCCTCCCTTTCTCTTCAAATCCTTGGATAGATGATCATTTGGAGATGATAATATTCCTTCATTGACATCATATATTTTCACAGATCCTACCAGTCAATTATTATTAACTTTAGTTGAGAGTGTAGGTGGAAAATGGTAAATGTTTTTAGTATTATACATATAAAAAGATGGAGAAGAACAGAGACCAGACCAGTGGGGATGGGTGGGTTTTGTCTGTTTAGGGTTCCAGGTAAATGAATATTGAATAGGGGCCACCAGATACACTGTTCTTCTTCATTCACTTTCTGACCACTTAGTCCAACTAGTACTCATTACTGACAATTTTGCTCCCTCTCCTTCCTCCTTTCTCTTTCTTACCTATTTTTCTTCTTATTTATCGATCACCCCCATATTTTCATTCATCTCTTTGTGTTACATTTTTTTATTCATCTTTTTAATACCCCCAATCTTAGCAAAAGCTTACCTCTACATCTGAAATTTTTTCTCTCAAATTTTGATTTTTGGCTCGATATAATTCCCAAAATTTAAACTATGTTTAATATTGATTGGTAATGTACCATCTTATCCATCAGATTAAATATTTTACTAATTATTGTTTAAGAAACTATTAATAATTATTCTAAAAATATTCGCATTAATTATTTGAAATAGTGATTCAAATTGTTTTCTTTTATTCTTTTTATCAGCTAAATAAATTAAATTTCTTAAATTATTTTTTTAAAAAAATGTGTAAGATATAATACACGTTTATGTTTATGTAATATATTGACACATTCTTCCAAATATGTATTTTATTTAGGGAAAATTAATTTGAGGTCTCCCACAAGAGACTTAATACTAGAAAAGTCCCAAAAGTTGAAATAATTAATGTAGGGTCCCAAGGGACCTCACCTTAATATATTTGAAAATTGAAAAGACATTTTTGCCTCTGCCCTTTTATTGATGGGAAAACCTGACAACTTAATGGGCAGCCGTGACAACTCGATGGACATAACTTGACAACTGAATGGGCAAATGTGACAACTTGTTGGACATCTGCTTTAAGTTAATTGCTCAAACTCTGTTAAGTTAATGGGAAAAAAAGTTAATGGGCAAATGTGACAACTCTGTTAAGTTAAAGGAAATGGGCACTTTATAATACTACATGTAGTGTGTTTTATAGTTTTGCTTCATTGCCTAATGAAAAAAAGTGAACTTGATCTTGTTTTTATTTTGTGGGAAAAGTTGTAAGAGACTCTTCTTATTGGGCTTAGTAAACTTCTTCTTGTGTTTTTTTTTTTTTGGCTTGGAAGTGGACTTGTTTAATTATTTCTGAATTTGGCCATGGTTCAATAACTAATTCTAAATTGATGAAAAAAGGGATTTTTTTTTAAAAAAAAGTGTTTAATAATAAGGACTGTTTGCTAGAGAAGGAAACATGTAGTATTTCATGATGCTGGAAAGGAAATGATTACTCTATAATGTTACATGTAATGTGTTTTATGATTTTGCTTCATTGACTAAAGAAAAAAGTGAAATTGATCTTGTGGGGTAGTATTAAGGACTGGGGAGTATTTGTTTTGTGGGAAAAGTTCTTTTTTTTTTCCCTTGAAGTAAAGTTGTTTAAGTATTTCTGAATTTGGGTATTGTTCAATAACTGATTCTAAATTGATGAAATAACTTTTTTTATGTACTTTAGACATATGTTAGTATGTTACTTTGCTTCACTATAAAAAAAGGAACATGTTATTTGATTCTTTTTGGAATTTTCTTCAAAATTTGTGACATTAGTTCTTAAAATTCTCTTACATTCTCCCGGGCTGTTATAGGGTTGTAGATTAGTGATTGACCTGCTATTGTGAAGGATTAGTTAGTGTAACGGTGAATAATTATGTGTTGGTCATGGTGGATTTGGTTCTCAAGTATTTTGTATTTATCATGCATCTGCAAAATGATGGTCACATACTGATATACAGTGTGATTTGTTTGATATTATTTGAAGATGTTGACCATAGTGAGAAGAGTGAGTTTGCGAATCTGCAAGTTGTTGCTGAAAAGGGGCTTCAGGTGTTCACTTTTAAGCAGTTGCATTCTGCAACTGGTGGCTTCAGCAAGTCAAATGTGATTGGTCATGGTGGATTTGGCTTTGTTTACCGGGGAGTACTCAACGATGGCCGCAAAGTTGCAATTAAGTTTATGGATCAGGCAGGGAAGCAAGGAGAAGAAGAATTTAAAGTAGAGGTATGCATGGTCATTCTTCAAATTGCTTGCTTGTAGCTGTCTGTATATCTGGTAATCCTGATGATGAGTATGCTTTGTAGCTTATATAGAATGCTTATTGTTTGGTATGTACAGTGAACTAGATGGGCTTTAATTTGTTACTTCTCTTTTGGCTAAGAATTGGATGTAGATAGCAACCAATTGATTGTGCTGGTTGTGTATTTCTGAGTTGAAATGAATTTTTTGGTGACTGCAGGTTGAATTGCTAAGTCAGTTGCGTTCTCCGTATCTGCTGGCATTGCTCGGTTACTGCTCTGATGATAATCATAAACTGTTGGTGTATGATTTCATGGCAAACGGTGGTCTGCAGGAACATCTTTATCCTGTCAGCAGTAAGTAATTGATCTTTCAAAGTAAAAGTTTATCTAATATCTTATGTTCATTGATGTATAAAGTCGAAGTTACATGCATGGATCAGGCAATAATAGTATTTGCTATTTACAATGCAATATGGTATTTTCCCTTCTCAACAAACATCCCAATCTTTGTGCTCTGACCCTCCACATAAGAAAAAAACTTTCATCTGTAATTTTGGCATAACCTCACCCGCTTTGACTATACATGAATGTGAACGCCTCCTCCCTATCGGCACAACACTATCAAATCAATTAACTGACTGTTGTTTTTCGGCATTTATATAATCTCTTGAACTTTACATGTCCTTTGCTTGAAGCGTGGAAGAAATGAGTTGAAGCTGTTCTTGTGAATGTTTGATCTGTCTTCATATTTTAAATATGTTTCTTGTTTCATTTCTTGGTTTGTTGGTCGGATTAGATACCTCATGTCCCTGTTATCCCCAACATATCTATTCATCACACAGCAAGGAACCACAGACCATGTTCTGCTCTTGTTGAATTAAATAGTAATTGGAGTCTTCTAAGAGTTGCTTCCTAATTTGAAAAACTTAGGCTGAAACCTTTTCTATGAAATAATCATCCACATTATTCCTCGCATTTTGTGCTTCACGGAGCCTCAAAGAATGTGATAGGTGGGAACCTTTTAAAAAGTTAAAAAAATAAAAATTGAAGCATTGAGATGCACTACATGCTCAATTAGGCCAATATGTAATATTTTTAAGTCTGTGGAAGAATTTTTAGGCTGGTTTATTTGATTAACCAAGTTCTTATTGAAGTCTTTACTGTTGATCTGAAGAATGATTTCGCATAACATGTGAGGCTGTTAAGGTTTTTCATAAGTCACAATCCTTGTTAACCTCTCCTCATAACATGTGATTTTGCATAACATCTGAAGAATGGTTATTGAATACTGTCTATAATATCTAATGGCTTTGGTAATGATAGAAAAGTAAGCATCGTCAACAGGATCATGGTGTATTTGCCTGTTACCATTTTCTTTTGTTTCTATTGTTCCGTTAACCTCCCCTCATTCCTCTATGTAGACTCTACTGTTATGCCCATGAAGTTGGATTGGGAAACCCGGTTACGAATAGCACTTGAAGCTGCCAAGGGTTTGGAATATCTCCATGAAGATGTCAGTCCCCCGGTGATTCACAGAGATTTTAAGAGCAGCAACATTCTTCTGGACAAAAAGTTTCATGCAAAAGTTTCTGATTTTGGATTGGCAAAGCTTGGATCCGATAAAGTTGGTGGACATGTCTCCACAAGGGTCTTGGGAACGCAAGGATATGTTGCTCCTGAGTATGAAACTAGTTTTTTATTTATTGAGTTATTTTGTTTATCCAGTATCTGTTGTTACCATTGTTCCATCACATCTAATTGTCTGTTTTGGTGTGGTTGATGGTCCAGATATGCACTAACAGGGCATCTAACTACAAAATCAGATGTATACAGTTATGGTGTTGTTCTTCTAGAGCTACTCACCGGCCGAGTACCAGTTGATATGAAGAGACCACCAGGAGAAGGCGTTCTAGTTTCTTGGGTATGTGTACTAATTTTGTTTGGTTAATACAAGGTTGTGGGTTTGAATCAGCCTCTATGCATAAAACATAGTTAAGGCTGCCTATTATATTCTCTTCCCAGAACTCTCATCAAGTGGGGACTAGAACGGGGTTGACCCTTAACAGTATTTTCTCCCTATAGTTTTTCTTAGTTTTGGTTTTGGTCCCATAGTTTCAAACATAGGCTTTAGTTCCTCAATTTTTTCCCCATCTAATACATTAGTTTAAATAGAGTTCGGACCATTTTGCTTCCTGAGGGACAAAAACTAATTGTTTGGTTTGAAACTAAAATGAAGGCAAACTATAGGGACCACACAATGTTTCAAACCTGTTTTCCCCTCCCATCAAGTTATTTGGATGATTTGTGGTTAGAAATATCCTGTTACAATATATATTCTTTTCTCATGAAGTTGTGTTTTTCTTTTCTATTTAGGCTTTGTCCCTTTTAAGTGATAGAGAAAAGGTGGTAAAGATAATGGATCCATCATTGGAGGGTCAGTATTCCATGAAAGAGGTTGTCCAAGTAGCTGCTATTGCTGCAATGTGCGTGCAACCGGAGGCCGATTACCGGCCGCTCATGGCAGATGTTGTCCAGTCATTAGTTCCACTGGTGAAGACTCATAGATCGACCTCAAAGGTTGGAAGCTGCTCTAGTCACCATGCCAATAATAAGTTGTCCCCTGCTCAAGATTCAATAAGAGCAAGTGTATGAGAGTGTAAATGGAGCTTTAGCATTTGCTTGCTTAATTTAACTTAGGTCGTTCATGTACTTTTTTTATCAGCACTTAGGTTCTTGTACTGACCATAAACAAGTTCGGTATGTTTATGATTCATGGTCTGTAGGTTTGTTTGTGTATCTTCCATAGTCCGGAGCCAAATCCCCAGAAAAAAAAAGTTTTTAATGGTTATTGATGGTTCAAGTTGTATGAGAGATTTGACTTGAGTAAGCTACTTAGTTTAATTTGCACTGGAAAGCTTTTGTTCATGTTTTATGACAACCCGCTAAAAGGTTTGATTAAATTATGCTTAGTCATAAAGTAAACAGATTATTGTTGATTTATCAATACTATTATGGTAGTGATATTTTCTTTGATGAACTAAAAGTTTTGGGTGAGTTCCGTCTTAAAGATTAACCATTGTCAAGGCATTGCTTAGAAGTTCGAAATAAGACATTTTTTTTTATTTTTCTCACATTTGTTTTAAATTATTCCTATTAATATTCTCAAATATTAACAAGTAAGAGAGGGAGTGGAAGAATAAAATAATGTGCTTATTAGTTTATTGGTATTATTGTAGAATTTTAACTAATATCTTTAATATAATTAAAATAGTCAAATAGATCTTATATTTAGAAGATTTGGGAGAATCACTAAACATGAATTAATTTAAAAATTATAGTGGAACAATGTAAGTTAATTTTAAATAAATATCAATTAATTTAAATAAGTTTTTAAGACAAATGAATTATTTTCCAAAAAAAAGATATCATTATATATATACTTTAAAACAATTTATTTAGCTTTTTCCATATCCAAATAAAATCAATTAACTCTTGGAGAATTAGTTGTTTATTTTGGAAAAGAAACCTCTTGTAGAAGTAGAGAGAGTATAATTTATATTATTCCTCCGTTATTCGTAATATAACAGCTTAAAATTTGATTGGTTTTGGTCCAATAGATAAGGACTCACCTTAAATTCTCTTTTCATTTAATACAATTTTTCCTACTTTGTCCCTACTTCTCTTTCATATTTATTAATGTTAATATATTTCTCTCTTTTAAAAGTATCATAATAAATATCAGTAATATTAAAAATAAATTATTAACTTTAAATACTCAACTAACTTTCACATCTGTTTTTAAGAAATTTATTTTAACTAAACTTATGTTATGGACTAGATGGAGTACTAGATTGCGAGTCAACACGATTTAGCCATGAGATATGCAAAAAGCAACGCCAGCCTACGAAAGAAGAAAATCTGGACATGTGGACGTGGAAACAGCAAGCCGACTGGTCAACTAAGAGCTGATAAGGACATCAGACGAATAAGTTTGACTCACCAATCATTATTCATCAACTCAACCATTAATTATTGGCATTCACATTATCCCATGACACTCACAATAATTGTCGCATTGGAGTTTTAATTTTGTATAATCAATTTGTTCATAAAAAAAGCATATTCTCCTCACAATTTTTTTTTTTGCCAATAAAAATTCTCCTGACACTTATTGATATGTGAAACTACTATTGGGTAGGGTATATACTGTTGTCTTATTTATAAGATTATGTTTTACACATACTTAAGAAAACCTCACATTTCATTAACAGTGTTTTTAAAATCTACACACCATATGAGAACGAAAATCATCATATAATAGAAAAGGGAAATAACATATTCACATGAAAAGTTTGTTCAGGTGATTTATAAATAGGATTAAGTAAAATAGTTTCTCTACAATATAAATTGAACTAAAATCGTAATTTGGATTTTTTTAGGTCCTTCAAAATTCTGTAATCTCAAATGTTACTTATCAACCTTAATTAAAAATAGTTCCCGCTCTGTGATTGTTTTTAATTATAAAATTTAAACACTTACAAGAGAAACTTCAATTCATGTTAACGTTAATTTTTTTGTTTTATATCATTGCATATTACTGTGTGTTTGTTAATATATATTGTGTGTGTATGGATATAACATACATTTGAAATCTCCCCTGAACTTGTTACATGACACTACCTCCTGCTAATAATACTATAAGTTATCTCCTAAATATGTGTTTAGTCCATAATTCAAAACCTCATTGTCCGGGGAAACTTTGAAGGAAACAAATAATTTGAGAAAAAGAGCGAGTTAGCTATTCTTTCTTCTTTTTCGATGGTCACACTTGATAGCTACTCTTTTTATTTTCGGTGGTCACACTTGATATATATAGAGTATTAATTAGAGGTGCCTAACAACGAAAACGGAGGGCGTGTACATATTTAGCATGTGCAAGTGGCAATCATGAATAGTGATTGTCCAAGCATCCATGGCAAAGCAAAAATATTTATTAGAGCACTAAATTATAGATGTACAAATTTCGCACTTCAAATCACATTGAATTCTCCTAAGTCCCACTATCATTCAATCTTGAATTTTTCATCCAATTTTTTGTCGGCAAGCTGGACGAATTTTCATTGATTAATGGATATTCAAAACAATATGCTAATGTAAGCATGTAACTGTTGGAAACTGACATGATTTTAACTCTCACACTACTAGCAAGTATTGACAATTACTCACTCACTCTAAAGTAATTTTATTTTTCAATTTTACCTTATTTTTATTTATAATTAAGTAATCTCTCATTTATTCTATATTGAAATTTCACAACTTTTCAACTTTATCACCATTTAATATCTACTTAAGCAGATGAAAAAAGGCAACACATAATAAATAGAGAGTAAAACTGTACATTCTTAGACAATTTAACGGCATATATATACCTTATAAAATGGGGAAATAGTGTCATCAAATATTTTGACAACTATATATGTTCTTATATCAAAGGATAAAGTCATTTAAATTTTATACTCTTATAATAATGGTTGGATGGAGTAAGTATATGACGTGTAAAATGAACAACTATCATATTTTTCTAAGTGATTAATTTGATCAAGTAAATGCACACAATTTAAAGATTACAAGTCAAAGACCATGGGGCAGCAGAGTAGTTGAAATTAACTTATGTGGCAAAATTCCACTTATAATGTCACATCAAATCATCAAACAAAGTAATCCTTAGTCTTTCAACATTTTTAATTTCTTTAATTTTTAATACTAAACATCCACTTTATATATCAAGCGAGGATCACATCCAAGATGAGACATCTACATGAAAATCTTGTTCTCATCAAGATTATGCGCTTCCTTTCTAAGATATATATTCTACAAGTTGAATATTTTCGTGTGGCCGGTGTGCATCTTACTTTTGAGTTTTGATGTTACATCCGAGTATATCACTCTCCTTACCTTGCTTACCTTGCTGATTTATTTATAACTTCAACAGGTGATTGGAACCTCCATTTACCACTACTATTAAATGTGAACGAAAATCTTAATTAAGCCATGTTTGTATACATGATTACATGAAGCCAGATAAGAGTGCAATGACTCTGCTTAAGTTGAGGAGTCGAATCCCAATTCTTTTAAACCTCAGAAGTTATTCCTCGTTAGGATTTCTAATTAGCCCGCTCACATGAAGAATAATGATAGTGGTTGTTAGTTGAGCCATACCAACATCCGAGCAACAAAGTTTACATATTTTTGCCTTGTATTACCGACATAATATATAGTAATCAAAAGTGACTTTATATATATATTTCGCCTTTTGACCAACCTAAATTGTGGAGAAAACCACGCTGTTTGATTATATGGCCTATGTTAGAACTGATGTTAAAAGCTCTCAACAGCCCACGTTAAAAGATCTTCTTAAAATAATATCTCCAATTGTTGGATCGGAGTGATTTGGAACCAATACAGGGCGAGCTGATGATCGGAATTGGACCTTTGATCTGATTTGTATGTCTAAATTTAAATTTTTATAAACATCCTGTGCTTGACTGTATGCCTTTCAGTTGCGTGCTTTCATTAGGCCTTGACGATTTCGTTTGCTTGGACTCGGTTTAAAACTTGTATGTCTATATATAATAATGATAATAAAGTCCAAGAGATGAAATAAAGGGGAAAAGAATGATAATTAAGTCCAAGGGGTAATTAAAATGGAAAAAATAAGGCTACTACACACGCATTTGCTATTTAGCTTAGACTATAGCAAAAACGTCTTTCTCATCCAGCTAAGTTATATAATTAATTAATTAATTAATTTCCTTGGGTACCATGTGCTAATCATATATAATGTATATATTAATTTGAAACCTACTTTGACAAATTGATGATGAAATATATTTAGCAAATAACATCATGTCACATCACACTTTTCCTAACTAAAGCATGAAGCATTGGACATAGAAGGATCCTATGCTTCTTCTTTCCTAGCTTTTCTTCCTTTTTTGCTTCAGATACATTTCACACGTCTTGTTTTTACATAATTTATTCACCTTTTTTGTCTTTTATAATTATTATTATTATTATTATTTTGCTTTCTACTTTAATTTGGTTTTGCGACTTCGGAAAAGTCAAACTAGCACTGAGAAGTACCAAGCTTCCTTTTCTTGGGTAAAAATAATATTTCACCCATTTTTGACCGTGGATTCTTAAATATAAGATATAGTTGTTTTTTTAATCCTAAGAAAGATAAATGACTTATTTATAAATTGATTTTTTTTGAATTTCTTCTTTAAAATAATTTATTTGACTTATAAGCCATATATATAACTTATTATTAAATGGCTCATTTAACTTCATTATTTTTTCAAAAAAAGATAACCGATTCTTAAATTTAGTAATGGAGAAAGTAACTGATTTATAATACAAAATTTATAATTTAATCATGTAATGTTAAATTATATGAAAAGAATCACTATTATTTTGTTAGGTAATTACCTAATGACAAATATTCAAAAATTAATTATTGAATACTTAATCTAATTGAAATTCGACATGCGGCGATCAGAATATGTGTGTGCGTAGTATTTTCTTAAAAACACAGAAATTCGTGAATGAATCCATTCTAACATGTAATTTATGGTTTGACAAATCATACGCAAAAAACTCATACATATTTTAATTTGATGCAGCACGAAAAATTATTGACATTTTCTCGAAAAACTAACCAAAAATAAATTTAGCTTTGGTTTCTTTTAATTTCTCTCAAATATAAGCAGGTACTACATCATATTTAAATCCATCCTTCTCTTTTATACACACCGCTTCGTATTTAAGTACTTTTTAAATGTTTGTGATAAGACAAACCATGGCACAAATGATGTGAGACCGGATTCATAGAAGAATCTCTCTAAAACAATTAAAAACACATCATATCTTCGAAAGCTAATTAAATTACTAGAAACTTGGCGTATATGTGCTAAATTCGCGCATGTAATATGTGGAAACTCAGTCCAGTTTTTCATAAGAACTAGTCTTGAAAAATGAGTAGTACAAATTTTAAAGTCAACAAAAGCAATTAAACGTAACAGAAACAATTATTAATTAATTATTGAATCCATTTTCAATGTTTGCTTGAAATTTCCTCAAACCACCATATTCAGTAGCTATGACTCGGGAAGACATAAAGTGGATAAAGTAGTAGCAATATTAATATTATTATAACGTAATGTAGTATATCCTTTTGAATTTTGTATAATACACGGCATTATCAATTAATCATAATAGCTGTACGTACCAAACCGGTGATTTAGATTAAAGGAAAGAGAAAACGGCATGTAAGACCCAAAAGAATAGTAATATGTGAGATCTATAAAGTTTTAAATTGTAAATTGAGATCTGTCTTTGTGAAATTAAAATTGGTGAAATTTATTTGTTTGAAAATGTTAAATTGAGATTAAATCTAGCTATACAAATATTTAAATTGATAGCTTCCATTTTTTCTCCAAATGAAACACAAATTTAGGTTACCTAGGGCCTAGTGGGGAAGATTAAATTAAATTAATACAACACAAATATCTTTATTTTCTCAAAAAAGGAAACAAGGAGCCTTCCTCTCACATGTTTTTTTTGGGCCGCCTCTCACATGTTGCATGTATCTCTTCTGCCAACTTGCATTAGTATCTTTGCTTATTACACGAATAGCAAAACCGCGTGGAACTTAGCACTCATCTTTTGACACTTCATCTCCCTCCCTCTCTATATATTCCACTCTTTCCTTTCCACTCTTACACAAACTAAATTCTTCATCTTCTTTTGTTCTCATTCTAAGTTTAGAGCCTTAATTAGGCTATGGCTTCCTTTACTCATTTCTTCTTACTTTCACTCTCTCTTCTTTCACTTTTAGCTTATTCAAATGCTCAACTCTCTCCCAACTTCTACGCCAAATCTTGCCCTAACCTTCAGACCATTGTCCGCAACACAATGAGGCAGGCTCTTGCCAAAGAAGCCCGCATGGGTGCCTCCATCGTCCGCCTCTTTTTCCACGACTGCTTCGTCAATGTACTTTCTCCATTCTATCTAAAAAAATATTCATTTTTATTGTTTTTATGTTCTTGTTTTGATATCATATCAAATTATATCAAATATTAACACGAGTACATTCATTTTAACCTAGTATATATAATTACCTATTAATTGTTCAGGGTTGTGATGCGGGAATACTATTGGATGACACCGCAAGTTTCACCGGAGAGCAAACTGCTGGCCCTAACCAGTCCGCGAGAGGGTATGAAGTGATTGATGCTATTAAAACCAATGTGGAGGCTGCATGCAAGGGCATTGTGTCCTGTGCTGATATTTTGGCCCTTGCAGCAAAGGAGGGTGTTACCCAGGTAATTAATTATTTCGTAAATAGCCTCTTTCCATGGTACTTACTGCATAGAATAATTTTTAGTCTGAGACTACTGTACTTAGATTATGTAGCCTGATTTACCTACATGCATGAAAATTCCATGCACGATTTTAGACTTTAATTGTATTAATTAATAGGCCAGTCGAGGTCAAAATGATGTTCTGTCTGATGATGATGGGAAAGACGATTTTGCTCATAAACAATGCAGTACTAACCTAACATAATATTTGAAAATTTATAATGCATCAGTTGATATGGAATTGATGAACGAATGTTGATGTGACAATAACATATATGAATAAAGTTGGATACAGTACAATTCAAGTCATTTTCATTAGCTGTTGGCCATATGAAAAAAAGCGCCATTTTCATTAGCATCGCACATCACAATTAAATGATATATATATATATATATATATATATATATATATATATATATATATATATATATACTCTAACTCATTTTTGTTTTTTACCTTCGATACGTATGAATTAGCTTTCACAATTTGTTCTTCCCCACTACTCGCATTCTCACCCTTCATTGTGTTTTTTTTTTCTGAATAAAATAAATGTCGGTGCAAATCTAAAGCAAATATTCATTATTTAAATTTTGTAGATAAGAAATCATTCTAAAAGGATAAGATTTGTATCATCTATGTACGACTTACTCCCAAAATTTTTTTGACATTATTTGTCACTCAATAATTATTGAACATTGTCCTTATTATTATGTATGTGACATGTTACAGCTTGGAGGACCCTCATGGGCAGTACCACTGGGCCGGAGGGATGCAAGGACGGCAAGCCTAAGCAAAGCCAATAGTGAGATTCCGGGACCGTCCTCCGATCTCTCAACCCTAATCTCCATGTTCTCCGCCAAAGGCCTCACCGCCCGGGAAATGACCGTACTCTCCGGTGCACACACAATAGGTCAAGGTCAATGCAATTTCTTCAGGAATAGGATATACAATGAGAACAATATTGACCCAAGTTTTGCAGCCACTAGAAGGGCAACTTGCCCTAGAAGTGGTGGTGACACTAATTTGGCACCCCTTGACCCTTCCCCTACCACGTTTGATAACAGATATTATAGTGAACTTGTTAATCAACGTGGCCTCTTTCATTCGGACCAAGTGCTCTTTAATGGTGGCTCTCAAGATGCTTTGGTTAGGTCTTATAGTTCCAATCCTGCCCTTTTCTTTGGAGACTTTACCTCTGCTATGATTAAGTTGAGTAGCATCACTCCTCTCACTGGGTCCCAAGGAGAGATCAGGAACAAATGTGGGGCTGTCAATTGATTTTTTTTTGTTGTCTTTACATAAACAGCCTAGGAGTAATCTAGGGCTGCATTACTATTTAAGCAATTAAAGGGTTTAGTTTAATGAATTGGGAGTCTCTGTTTTCCACTATGTTTTATTTTCTATTAATAATTTAGGTTGGAATGAGAGTTTTGTTTTTGTTGATAATCAAAAATATTAAAACACCCTTGAATAATCATACTGTTCATAAAGTGAGGAATAGTTGAAAGGATTATATAAAAATACAAATAATTAGAGTAATTTGTTTCTCACATCCGTACAATTGATACAAGACGTTTCTGATACATAATTTAAAAATCAATTTGATTCGACCATTTGAAATTTTGAATATTAACAATAGAAGAAATGAACTCTATCATGTGTAAATAACATATTTAAAATAAAATAAATATAGTAATTAATAAGAATTTATGAACTTTAACATTTGTGCAGGCAATTCTTACACAACTAGTTTTAATTTACTAATTAAGAATTTAAAGAACTCATCATATATCCGCATATAACTCAAGGTTTGAAGAGCTATATAAATTCTTGAATGTTTTGGGATATTGAGATGCCCCATATGGACTTAAATATTTATGCTATAAATGGATTTACCATATATTTTTGAAAGTTAAGAAGGTTATTGCACTGATTTCAAAATTTGGAAATGTTTTATGTAATTTAGACTCAATAGTAAAACAAATCAATATTTTTAGGACCATCACTTGTTTGAATAACTGTCATTTGATATTTGTGTGTGTGTAAATAATGTTACTAAAGGATAGGACCTTTATATTTTCAACTAATTAATATAATGGGCCACATGCATGCATGATTCCAGAAAGAGTAGTTAAACATCGATCTCCCGGGAAATCTTACCAATATCATCCAAAGGATTAGGTGTTGATTGATTGACTGGGGTTGTGGGGGATGTGTGTTCACGCATTGCCGACAAGTGGAGTTTTATCATATTTTCATGATCTTGTTTAAACCCATAGACAGAAATTAAAATGAGGGAGGAAAAAATAGAAAGTAAAGAAGGTTGTTCACGGGATGAACCCGTCTCGTTTTTGGTTTTTGTGTTGGGATGAGAATGTTCATATATTTGTTTTAAATATATGAATGAAGGACACCGATTTAGCGGTCGGTGTATGCCTTGGGGTCTAGTCCTTCAAGAAATTTTAGAACCTCAAGGTAAGCGAAAGTTACCCCGGTATCGTTCTCAGAGGAGCCTTGTTTAATTAAACTATCCTAATAAATTTAATGAAATGCAAGATGAATTTGGGTAAAGAAAATATATTTTGTTGATTTTTTTTTAAAGAGGGAATGAAGGATGCAAAACAAATAAATATTTTTGGTATTTTTAGATAAAAGGGTGGAATGGAAGTGATTTGCTCTTGAAAATGAATTTCAATGGTTATCATAGCTCTCTAAGGATTTTTTTGGGGAGTTTAATGCACTAATTTCGTAATTTACCAAACCTCATAAATCCATGAGTCCAATACCTAAATGTTGAGACCTCATCCAATTAGGCATTGTTAAGCTCTTTAGTGCTCGTGGACCTATTACTTGCAAGGAACTATTAATCCTACGACCGGGACCCCGAATCGCCACTTAATTAATCCTATGATTTTAATTCACTATTGAAACCCAACATAATAAAATAAAATCTAAGGATTGAAGTCCAATGTTACTCAAGCAATTAATAGGTTCACTTTGAGTTTCTCTAAGTTTTCCTAAAGTACCAAACCTCACCAACTGGTAAGTCTAATGCCTAGTCTCATGAACCCATTAAAATAGGCATTATTAATTACCCTAGAGTGTGATTAGTGCTTTGTAATGCATTAGGTTCAATTATAATTTAATTCAATCAAACTATCTATCAATACCATGAATAAATAGAATGATATCAAATAAACTATAAAGAACATATACATAACCATGTATATTGATGAGTTCAAATCCCTCATTACAAACCAAAATCACAAATACCCACAATAACAACCAAATCCAGTCCAATCTCAAAACATAAATGCTAACCCAAACCTAGGCAATCAAAAATATAAAGAGAAAGGAAAGGAAATGGGACTCCCTTTTGAAGAACCATAGTTCAAGCCACTTCCCATCAACTCCAAGAGTAAGGAGGAACTTTATTGAGGCATGGATGGAGGAAGGAAGGTGGAAGGTGGAAGGAAAATGTGAGGAAAATGAGAGTGAGATGGAGGAAGAGATGAAGAAGATGAGAGAACTAGGGTTTTGGGGGAGCACCCAACCCCCCAAAACTTAAGTTTCTAACCTAATTTTCACATCTAATATCAATGGTAAGTTGGGCTTAATGTTTGGGTTTGAGTTTAGGTCCAAATTGGTGCTCAAAAGACCAAAAAATTAGAGAAAAACCGAAGTTGTAAGTGCTGTTCGCGGCAGGGACCTGTCTTCAAAGTCTGAAAGTTGTGGGGTCAGATTCTGTAATTTTCTCATGACTGTTCTGCAGTGTTTTCAGGATTCTGGGGCGTTTCTGTAATTTCTGTCAAATGTCCAGAATCACCATTTCAGCCCATTTTTGTCATTTTCTGCAAGGGAAAAATTACAATAACATAATACCTTTCACCCCAAAAATTAATCACTTAAGATAAACAATTAAATGTGACGATTATGCCCTTATTTGACCCCTTTTCACACAAAACCATTTTTAATTCAATTAAATTATAATCAATTCATTTTATTTCAATATTGCATCTTTCAAATGTTAATAACTTCAATTTAGCACACTAAAAACATACAAATCCAAGGATTTGTCAATGAACAAAAAACTAATATCTCATATGGGATTTTTTGGCAACCCACTCCCTCCCCAAATCATTGAAATTGTATTTTTTTTCTTTTTAGGTCAACTCAAAAAATATTAATCCAGACTCACATCATGTAGTCATAGCTTAAGCTGCTTGAAGTAGTTAAGTAATGAAAAAAAATATTATGAAACTGTGCTATGACACAAATGTAGATACTGTTGTATATATATATAGTTGACTTTAGACATACATTATTTTAAATTGTGACATCCATTTCACAAAAAAATTAAATTCATCCCTTTTTGAAAACATTGATAAGAAGTTATTGTTTAAAAGTTTTATTAATCAAAACTATATGAAATCAAGAAGTATGTGAATAAAATCTTACAAAAATACTATATATAAAATATTTTAGCTTTTCAAACCAATAAATTTGATAAATACAAATTTTTTCATATAATTTTCATATATATAAAAAATGGAATAAAAGTTTCGGATTTTTTACACGTGAAATCCTATCAACACATGAATAAAGAAAAGTCAATTAGGTGGTCTTGATAAATGCACAAAATCAATTATCATTAAGCATAACAATAATTTATAGGAGATTATCCCTCAAATGTCAAGAGTTTTTTATCAAAGAAAAAACAAAAATTGAGTAGTTGTAAATTATTTACTCAGAAAATTTAATGAAAGTAAAAGATTATAGAAGCAAAATACAAATACCAAGAAATAACAAAGCGAACTGTTACGTTTTCTAAATTGTGATATGTCTCTGCTACCATTTTATGTATCAGATCACTCTCTAATCTTTTGGCACAAAGCAAACTATTACGTTTTCTACATACAAAAGTGATCATAAGATTGTCATTGTTAGAGAATTTTGAGATAGAGTAAAAGAATTTTGAGATAGAGAAAAATACAACAAAAATCAGAATAGACATAAATTAAATTAAAGAATTTTGAAATTTGCGAAATCTGCATTTTTTATATCAATTTATTCTTTTTTCCTTTTCAATTTCAAGTGCATATACTCTATTTTAATTTGAACTTGGTTGTAAAACTCACTAAAACATTTTGTTATTAGTTATTAGCATTTTAATTTAAAAAAAAGTTAAGGTATGTTTTTTATACCTCTAACTTATTAAAGTGTCTTATAAAAAAACTTAATAAAATGTGTTTTTAGTATTTTTAAATTAACGTCGTTAACTTCTCTAACTGTGATTTCGAAACCTTTAATAATAAGTATAAACTGTACTTTTTATGGAATGATTTTGAATATTTATTTATTGATTTAAAAATTTAAAAATGCCTAAATACAAAATCTTGGTATTGATAAAGACATTACTCACAAATAAGTTGACTCATCTTCCCAACCAATCATTTTGGCGTTTTCTTGTTTGTATTTTTGTGAACTCAATCATTAATATCGTATTATTAGTTAGTAGTGAATCATCCATTTCTCTTCTCTATGATCAATGCATCTATAATTTATTTCTTACATATTTCATCATAATAAAATATTTGTTTCAAAAAAATTAATATTTTTTTTCTAACATTGCTCTTTATTAATATACATTGGACCTTGTATATATCGTATTAGGGAGTATAACCTTTTGGCTTGGCCGCCACAGACAGGTAGACAAAAAAGAAGTTGGCCGCCCATTCTGCGATTCCCGCATTCATGTTCCAACTCGTGGAATGGTCTATACCTACGTGTATAAAAAGAAGAAGAAATAGTCTATACCCAATAAGACGTGTTTGGTTGACTTGAAATTATTGAAAACTACGAAATTGTATTGTTCTTTTTTTTTTGGTGGGGTGGGGGGGAGTTAGCGAAGGGAACCTAAGTCTACATTTCCACCCAAGATACTTCCAAATGTCTCTTTAATGTATTCACAATGAGAATGTAAAGAAATATACATTTATGTGATAAATATAATACTGATGAAATGTGTTCTCATATGTGTGTGCATTTTTTTGGGTACGCGTGTGTGTAATTACAATTACACTCTTTTAAATCTCTTGATTTTTTAGGTATGAGAATGCATTGAACTAGCTAAGAATACTGACAGAAAAATTAGCTAAGAATACAATGCTTCTAGTTCAATTATTTGATACTCAATTTTATCTGATTTTACAATAGTATCATTGAACTTAAATAAGACATTTTTATCAAGCGAAAAACTCAAACAATGTTTTCAATTTATATAAATTAATCATCCAACTTCCATGTTTAACAATGAAATAGTGGAGTTTAGAATAAATGGAATTTTAACGTTATTTTTTTATACTAATGGTTACTTTGTTTTTTCTCTTTACCATTGTTGATTAATACTCCTTCTGGTTTTCTCTTTGGTTTTTATTATTACACTTTTTAATAAACACTTAAAGGTTATTTAGAATCTTTAAGTATGTTGAAAATATAATTTTTATAATATTTTCTTTTTTATGATGAAACTAATTAAAGAGAGAAATATAAGCAGGACTGCAGGAGTATTAAAGAGTATTAAGAAATATAGTTTTAATAATAGAAAAAATGCATTAGATGATAATGGAATTGAATGAGAATTTTTATATTTTAATTTGAACTAAAACTATTTAAATTTTAAACTCGGACCTTACTTTGGTCAAGTTCCTTCATCCAGGTTCTCTATTTCTCCAATTACTGGCCGTTAGATTGAATGAATGATTGTTATAAAAGAACACGTGTCACTCCTATATTAAAAGAACTTGAGAACCTGGAGAAAGGAACTTGATGTAAGTTTTTCCCTTTAGACTCCTACTATGGAGAATTGGAGTGAATATGGGGATTTCCGATGGCTTCATCAAGGCGATTATTTATTAATTGAATCACTACGCCATGAGTTCAATCAATAAATAGTCATAATCATGTGGCAATTTTAAATAGTCACTATCCAAATAAGGCAAACTAACAAAGCACCGGTTCGGGACCCCTCCTTTTCTTTTCTCTACGTTTCTTCCCGCTTCCCCTCATCTCTGTCGTCCAAGTAATCCAATGCTTCACACCTCTCTCACACCCCACATCCCACTCACACCATATAATTCCCCCCCCCTTTGATTTCCTCCTCATCAACCCCAAATCTCTGTTTTAAATCATAAGAAATTTAATAAAATTAAAAAAGTCAACAATATTATATTTTTTAATCATAAAAAAGTCCTATTTTTTTCTTTCATCATTTTAAACGTGTCTTACAGCCAAAACATGGTGCATATTTTTCTTCAAAAACTATATCAACATACATATTCAATATCAAATACAAATCAAATGGAATTAATTAAAGACTCTTTTACTCTCCTCTAATTTCTATTTCACTGAGAATGATGATGAATAGTTTGGATGATGCCTTTCTCCCCTCCAAGCACCAACTCCACGATCATGTAGAAGATCTCGACAAAGATGAAGGTGCAATTGGTGCTTTTAATCAAAGGTGAAATTTCAATTCTCTCTCAGATATCAACACACATATTAGGCTATGAAATTTCCAAGCATCTTCTTCCTCTGAGCTCAACAAATAAAACCTTTTATTTTATTGGCAGTTATGACTCATCAATATTTATTGATGGTCAATTTTATTTTTTTATAATGCAACCATTTTATTCATGCTTCCCCATATGAAGATACAAAATTATCAAGTGATATTTTTGTTTTTTAGCCACTATAATGCAAATAAGTAATGCAGCCATTTGTTTTTTAACAAGTAATTTTATGATTAAATTCTTGAAAGGTACGTATAATATTGATATTCATACATATCAATATTATAATATCAATTTTATCAATTTTCCTGTTTATTAATTTATACTATCAATTAATTTATCAATCAATGCATGTATATTAATTTATACTATCAATTTTATTCTTGCATTATAATTTATAACTGGATGTGGCAACATTGATAATTTTTTTGATGAAATTCTTGAAAAGTATGTTTATTCTATAAATTAAGGCAATACATTCCAAAAAAAACTACTATATCATATATTATTATTTAAAATAAAGTTTGTTATTAATGCTAGAGACTTGGGGTTGATGAGGAGGAAATCATGGGGGAGGGGGAATTATATGGTGTGAGTGGGATGTGGAGTGTGAGAGGTGTGAAGCATTGGATTACTTGGACGACAGAGATGAGGGGAAGCAGTGAGAAACGTAGAGAAAAAAAAAGGAGGGGTCCCGAACCGACAAAGCACAATGCAACATTCCCTCTCTAAGACGTATTTATAATTAAATGATCAATAGATGATAGTTATCATAAATTGAGGGGGTATCAAGCACATTTCTCTTAAATTGTGGATACTTAAATGTTAATGTAGCTTTTTTGGGCCTTTTGACTGTATTTGCGAGATAAATTTAATAAACATTGAAAAAAATTAATTTCCTACAAATTTAATTACACATCGCTCCTCAAATTTTGACAAGGGTAATTAATAGGAGATGTATTTATACAGCATCGTTGGATGTACTCCTGTTTTCAAGTTTTTTTAATGTTTGAAGTTTTTTTTAATGTTGGGAGTCAACTATATAATCACTAATAATAATAAGATGATCAGTTCAAAAAAAATATTAATAAGACGTGTGAATTAGATTTCCACTTCAAATCACATTTCATAAATTTTCAATATTTTCAATTTTCATGTAATTTTTTTTTGCCATTAGTTGACTAAAGTTGCATTTAATATTTCAATAGCATTAAATAAATGATTCAAAAACAAGGGACTAATTCAACTGTAGGTGTGGAACAATGACATGTTTCTACCTCTATCTAACTAAAATTAATTTTCCAACTAATTTTGATAATGATAATATTTTTTATTCTGCAAAAAAGATGGTGATTTTTGGAAATATTTAGGGGGTGGCTACTGGCAAAGACCAAAAGCACCATGTACTAAATAAAATGGGCAGGAGTCTTGTCACGTTGAAATTTTGTAAGCATAGCATGACGTGTAAAGAACAACAATCATATTCTTTTCTAGAAAATTTGATCAAATAATAAACGTAAGAAAAAATACAAAGAAATATTTAAAAGATATGTCATGATAGATTGCTTGTGTAGAGTAAAAATTCTGCTTAAATCTTAACACTTAAAACACTAGGGAGAATATAGGTTCCCCCACCCCTTTTTTTGAAGTAAATTATAAGTCCCAGCTCTAATGTATATCATCAAACAAGGCGATCCAAGTTTCACAACGATCTTCAGTCCAAAAAAAAAAGGTTTCACAACGCTCTTAAACATTTTTTCTTTCACATTTTTCAAAACCGAAGATTCATCTTTGGCCGATCTGCGAGTAGAATTATTATTGAGAAAATTAATTTGAGGTCCCCACAAAGGACTTGATACTAGAAAAGTACCAAAAGTTGAAATAATTAATGTAGGGTCCAAGGGACCTCACTTTAATATTCTTGAAAATTGAAAAGACACTTTTGCCCAACAAGTTGTCACATTTGCTCATTCAATTGTCAAGTTATGCCCATTGTGTTGTCACGGCTGCCCAATAAGTTGTCAGGTTTTTCCCATTAACTTAAGAGTTTGGACAATTAACTTAAAGCACATGTCCAACACGTTGTCATATTTGCCCATTCAGTTGTCAAGTTATGCCCATCGAGTTGTCACGGCTGCCCATTAAGTTGTCAGGTTTTTCCCATTAACTTAAGAGAGTTTAGACAATTAACTTAAAGCACATGCCCAACAAGTTGTCACATTTGCCCATTCAGTTGTCAAGTTATGTCCATCGAGTTGTCACGGCTGCCCATTAAGTTGTCATGTTTGTCTCATTAACTTAAGAGAGTTTGGGCAATTAACTTAAAGCACATGTCCAACGCGTTGTCACATTTGCCCATTCAGTTGTCAAGTTATGCTCATCGAGTTGTCACGGCTCATTAAGTTGGCAGGGGTAAAAGTGTCTTTTCAATTTTCAAATATATTAAAGTTCATTAATTATTTCAACTTTTGGGACTTTTCTGGTATTAAGTTCCTTGTGGGAGACCTCAAATTAATTTTCCCATTATTATTGATAATATACGTCAGTTATTGTCTATATGTTTAGGATAATTATATTTTATAATGCTCATGTAATTTTCTTTTTTTTTTTGACCAACGCTCATGTAATTTTCTAACTCATTAAATCTTATAAAAAAGTATGCATAATTTCAAATTTAATTAGTGTTCGCCGGAATGGTTATTTGACAAGTGGGAGAAAATATAAAAAAAGGTCATATGCGATATCTTTAATTTCTGCAGCACTTCCATTTAAATTTAATCCACACCATTTATTCTAACGTTTGAGTGTAAATTGAGTTTACCGGTGTTGGGCAAAAAAACTTGAGCTTACCGGCAAAATTCCTGCTATATATGTGTGTGTACATTAAGAATAATATTTTTTTGCAAATTGATCATTCGATATTGTATTTTTTTAGCACTAAGAAAGATTATGTGTTTTGATATTATTGCAAAATGATGGCGAATTGGCAATGAATATTTTTTGTGCCCGGATATAGAACATGATGACTCAATACATTGAAGTTGCATACCTCTAAAGGCAATATATTTTTTGAGTTTAAAAATTCATATTCATATTGTGAATCATGAACAAACAGAACTTGAATATCTCATGTTTATTCAAAATATTTTTTCTGCCATAAAAAATATGTTTTTCATGGTGCCTAGAATACAACATATGCGAGTCAATAACCTGATCGATAGCCTAGCAGTATCATAACATCCTTTTAATTTAGGTACACACATTATTTAAGTGGTAATCACAGCTTTAATATACCATTCTATTTCTATTTGTAAGTCCAACTTCCCCCCAAAAAAGTATTCCTTGCTATAAATCCAGCTTGGGTCCAATCAATGTGAGTGTGACTATTTTACCCTTATGACTATCGGATGTATAAAAAGAAAGAAACAACTAATTAATTTTGATATTGTGTGAGATACTTCCATTCAGTTAAATTAAATAAGGGCAATATTGAAAATATTTATTTAAAAATGACATGTAATGCTAGAACTTTTGTTCATTAATATGTGAAAATTAATTAAAGTAAACTTATAAAGTTAAGGGCGAAGACCCAAAAATGATACATAACTATTGGTTAAGGAACAAAAGTAATACATATTTATTATGTAAAAGTTAGGTATCTTTGATGTACCTCAGAATAGTTATGTATTACTTTTGTTCCTTAGCCAATAGTTATGTATCATTTTTGGGCCTTCGCCCTAAAGTTAATTAAAAAGGAACAGAAGTACACTCTTCAATTTTTGTGTTTCCATAGAAACTAAAAGACATAAAATTGTTTTCATAAAAAAAAGACATAAAATTGTTGGAATTTGATGTTAGAACTCTCTCCGCAAAGCTTCACATTTAATTTAGACAATACTGTAAACAGATATATGCGTATTTTGAAATTATTTTATCTTCTAGTTCACAGAGGCATTATATTTCTTTTAAAAAAATTCATCTTTTTTCCTACAAAGTGTTTTTTTCCCATCACGCAACCCAACTCATCTGTTATTCAATTTATATACAATGATAATCAACAGTATAAAAAACTAATTTTGTTTTTAAAAAACACGTTGAAAGAACGCATCAATTTACTAATGCCGCATAATATATACAGAGGAAAATACCTCTAACTTAAATTCACTTATATTTAGCTTAGATCAAGGTAAATGTCTTTCTACAGCTAAGTTGAATATATATCCTGATTTCTTCGGTACCATATGAAGTACTATAATAAAGTTAAAACCTGCTTTAATTTGACAATGGAAATGTAGCCTAACGTGTTCCATGATGAAAATCTTCACACCTAATTAATAAGATCACCCTTTCCCCAACTAGATAAAGCATGACCATTGTACAGAAGGATTATGTGTGCTTCTTTTTACTATTTAATTTTTCTCCCCTTGCTTAAGATATCATGCATTCTTTTGAATTATTTTGCCCATCACTACTTTGTCATTACAGCTTTGGAAAAGTCAACCACTCACAAGAGAGGACTGAGGAGCTTTTTCGTGGAATAACATGTTATATATATTATACTACAGGTATTGTAATTGTAATGGTACTTTGTGCGAGACTAGCCAGTTCAATCAGAGATATATCCTTATCACATTTAGTGGTTTTTAATGCACACAGACACATGCACGTATAACACCGAGTCACTTCTACGTGTTAATAAAAACTTAAAATTTGTTTAGTATAAGCGGGTAAGTCAGCGCCCGTGATTTGATAAGTAGTAATTAACATTTACACCCAAAATTGCCAATTGACATTTCTCACGCTGGTTAGTTAGGTAATTTTTTCAAATAATCTCTAATTAAAAACTTCTAAAGAATTTAGTGATTTCAAATTATTGCTATTTTGAAATCCTCAATTTCATTGGTCCTCATCATTTAATTTGTCTGATCTCTAAAATAATGGTACCTCATTTGTCTTCATTATAAGTTTATAACAATGCAATGATCCAAAAGTTGGATTGGATTAGTTGAAAAACCCAAATTAAATGTGGTGTAGCCGTGTAGGGCCTTTCTTCTCACGAAGTCACGGATTTATGTAGAAACCAGAAAGTGCAGGGGACCTAGTTAATAAATGCACCAGCATTGTACTTTCTCAAAACATCTATAAAGTTAAAAAAACGCCAATCGCTTTGCCAGCAAAAGTTCAATTGGCAAAATAATTAAGTTCATAAGTTTTTTAGTTTAAATTTGACCGACTTAAAAAACAGTGAATTAGTGACGAAATTATCAATAGATCCCATATTTATTTTACCGACAGATTAAAATTTCGTGACTAATGCTTGGTTTTCTTGTAGTAGCAATACTACAACAATGCTTATAGACAATTCTTAACTATTCTCCTCTCGTTAATAAAAAATATAATTGACATTTTGAAAAACCATTTAGAAACTAAATAAACTATACTACTTACATATCGTTTTTTTTCTGAATTTTTCTCCAAACTAATTTATTTGATTCATATATATGGGCTCAAATATCTTCTAATAGTACACAACATATATGTTAAGTGATTTACTTAGTTTTATTAATCGGTTAAAAAGTTGATTAGATATTGTATTAAGAGTTGTGGAGGGAGTACATTGGTAGTAAACTTTTTTGGATAATTAGGCCTGTCTTTACCACCCTTCCTCTAAAACCCAACTCACATAAATAAATTTTCGGTAAGAAAATACAAAAGGTTAAAAAAGCCCTCCCTCCCTCCCTCTGTCTCCATCGTGGTCACACTAGGCCAACTTGTTTTAATTTGACTTGCAATCTCACTTTCCACGAAGCATAGCCGCGTGTGGAAGCAGCACGCATCTTTGACTCTTCATCATGTCCCTCCCTCACTCTATATATTCCCTCTTTCCCTTCCACTCTTACTCACCCAAACTCAATCCTTTATCTTCTCCATTCTACATTATTCTCACTTCCATTGAGCTTTGGCTATGGCTTCCCTTACCCATTTCCTCTTACTTTCACTCTCTCTTCTTTCCCTCTTTGTTTCTCCTTCCAATGCTCAGCTCTCTCCTAACTTCTACGCCAGATCTTGCCCTAACCTTCAAACCATTGTCCGCAACACAATGAGGCAGGCTCTTGCCAAAGAAGCCCGCATGGGCGCCTCCATCCTCCGCCTCTTCTTCCACGACTGCTTTGTCAATGTACTTTCTCCACTATGCATCTTTACTATATACGTACCCACTTCCATCTTAATTATAAGACCCATTTCACTTTTTTGAAATAATAAAAGATATAAGATTAATCACTTTAAAATGTTTGAAATTATTTTTTCTTTAAAAATAATTTATTTTACTTATAATAATCTAAATACGCAGACATATAAAATATAATTACATATGATATATTTCATAATTCAGAAGTACAATTTGTTTCCTTAAATTACACAAAAAGTTGAAGAAATATTATATTAGGACCAGAGAGAGTATATGTATCAAGATTCTTTTATATTTTGCTTAATTATTTTTTCTTGTTCAGGGTTGTGATGCCGGAATTCTACTTGATGACACCTCAAGCTTCACCGGAGAGAAAAACGCGGGCCCCAACCAGTCGGCTAGAGGATATGAAGTTATTGACACTATCAAGAGCAACGTGGAAGCTGCCTGCAGTGGTACTGTATCATGTGCTGATATATTGGCCCTTGCTGCAAAAGAAGGTGTTACCCAGGTAATCCATTAATATTACATTTTAGTTCTACGTAAAGAGCATATTTTTCATTCTCTAGATAATTTTTTTTAAAAAAATATTACGTGTGAAATATGCTACTAAATAGTTATTTAGCTCATTTATCCCAAATCGGCGGACAACCGGATATTATATTAAGAACCAGCTAGCTAGTGATAATAAGAACCATTTTCACGGTATTTATATCCCATAGGCCATAGTTGTCTGTAAATTCTTGAACATACTAATTATTTATATATATATATATATATATATATATATATATATATATATTATAGATTGCCTTTTCCTGCGTGCATGAAAAAATCCATGCACGATAAGGACCTGTCATGGGTCAAAATTTATCTTTATCATCGTGATGGGGAAGACCATAATATGTGCATGAACGAAGTCTATTAACTATTTGCAAGTTTGATTAAAGTTAAAGACTTAAAGTTAATATGGGAGGATTCCAGTGAGTTCATAGGTCATTGTCACATCGCATTAAGCTGCACTATCTAACTCATGTTTGTATTTTCTCCCTTACACTTTCCATCAAGACGAGCTTTTGCTTTCACACTTTGTACCGCGCTTTCCGTTATCACCTTCTACTCTTTGTTTTCCTTAAATAAGAAATTAATTATGATTTATGCCAATTCTCCGCTTGATTTTAAGATTGGGTCCTCCAAAATCTACCTCTCAATATAATTCACTAAAACATGTCATATATCCTTCATGCATGTGTCTCCTCCTCTATCACTCATCACTTTCTTCAATAATTGTACCTATTTTTCACATATAGAAAACATGTCGGTGCAAATTCAAAAAATAAAATATGGATAAGATTTTCCTACAATTTAATTTTAAAAAATATTGACTTTAATTCGTGCATGTCCCTCAATAATTGAACATTTGTCCTTATTATCATGTGTTACATTACAGCTTGGAGGACCCGCATGGGCAGTACCACTTGGGCGTCGAGATGCAAGGACGGCAAGCCAAAGCAAAGCCAATAGTGAAATCCCCGGACCTTCCTCCGAGCTCTCAACCCTAATCTCCATGTTCGCCACCAAAGGCCTCACCGCCCGGGAAATGACCGTACTTTCCGGTGCACACACGATAGGCCAAGGACAATGCAATTTTTTCAGAAATAGAATTTACAACGAGAACAATATTGACCCAAGCTTTGCAGCCACTAGAAGGGCAACTTGCCCTAGAAGTGGTGGTGACACAAATTTGGCACCCCTTGACTTTACCCCAACCAGGTTTGATAATACCTATTATAGGGACCTTGTTAACCGACGTGGCCTCTTTCATTCGGACCAAGTGCTCTTTAATGGTGGCTCTCAAGATGCTTTGGTTAGGACATATAGTACCAATAGTGTCCTCTTCTTTAGGGACTTTGCCTCTGCTATGGTTAAGATGAGTAGTATCACTCCTCTCACTGGTTCCCAAGGAGAGATCAGGAAGAATTGTAGGGTTGTTAATTGATTGGGCACGAGTATTGGTCCCTTGGTGATTTTGGTGGGTCAATGTATTTTGTACATTTATCCAAGTTTTTGGGCATAGAAAAATGACTAAATTAAATAATAATCAAGTAAAGTAAGATAAGGGGGAGGGGGGTTTGATTTAATTCAGTGTGATTATTAGATAAGGTTTCATTCTCATCAGTCATAAGTTGACTAAGGGGATCTTGGATATGTGTATTTGTATGGTATATGACACTTACAGCTCATCAAGTGTTGTGAGCTGTGTGTCTTTTTTTAATCAATGAATAATTCCAATATAATTGTGTGCCTTGCTTTCGTCATATTATTGTGTTTTATACGGTTGGAACTTAGAATGATATTGGGAGTTTTATATATATTATTAAGCTTATTTATTTAATTCTAAAATCAATCAATATCAATCTAAAACATAAGATTTTTGGACCTATGCCTTCTCCCGAGTTATGAATATTAATGAGATTATTTCTTTGTTGTACTCCATATAATGCATTTGGCAAATAAAGGATAAGAAGGAGGTGCAAACTCTGCAGCTTTATTAAAAAGACTTGTCTAGTTAATAAAAGATCTAATCGACTCATTTAAAGAACGATAATAATAATTTAAACAGTCAATATTAGGAGAATTCTGATAAAAAAATGTTATGAGAATTATATATCTATTTACAAAATATTTTATATAAAAGATGTTATTATTAATTACAAGCTTGAAGGTAAAAAAATTTAATTGACATAAAGCTTGACCATGTGCTTTCTTTGCCTGTTTTTGTTCATTCATAATTTTTTTTATTGGGCTTCATGACCATATGGATATTGGTATGGCAAAGCTTAACAGATGCGGCAAATGGTAAAGTGGGTAAGAGCCCAATACGTTGATAATGGACTTCGTAATAAAAATATTTTCACGCGAGGAGAAATCCAAAAACATTTTATCACTGATTTAAAAAAAAAACATGAACCACCATTTGACAAATTAGCATTCATTGATTAAAATTTGTCATTGTTTCTCGAAATTTTTTTTGAATATCCCATGCTTTTGAATGGTTATTTTGGAATAAATTACGCCTAGACCCTTGACAAATATGATGAAATCCTAAATATTTGTTACTCCTTAATTTAGGGGTGGGAATAGCCCAGGCCGGCTATCAGGGGCCTATGACTTGGACCGTTAAGGCCTTAAATCGGCCTCTTTATATCCAGGCCAGGCCTAGACCTAGGCTTTTTCTTTTGAACTGTTTTGCTTAACAGGTCAGTCTCAGGCTTGAGGAAAAAGCCTATTAGCCTATCAGGCTGGCCTATTAAGAAGTTAAATAATATTTATTTTAAATAAAAAATTATGTTACTATATTAATTGATGTTATTTTTATTAATTCTTAATATAAAATTACAATTATATCATCTTCTATTCTAGTGTGTTTATTGTCGCACATTCTCTAAGCATTCATTCAAATGTTGTTACCCACCATTCATATTTCTAAACTTCTTATTGAGTATGTTTGATTAATCAGGCCTCCTAGCAAGCTAATAGTCAGGCCAGTCCAGGCCACAGGCCAGACTCAGGCTTAAAAAATTGTCTGTAGTAGGCCACAGGCCAGACTCAGGCCGATCAATTATACCACAGACCAGACCATTTTGTGACCAGCCCAGGCGAGGCCTGGACCATTCCCACTCGTACTCCTTATTTACGTACCTAACTCAAGACAACTTAAGTTATTGGCAAATGTGGTCAACATTTTTATCTTACACCCTAAAGTATTCTTCAAAGTTGTGATAAAATATTTCAAGATGCTATCAGGATTTATTATTCACCACATATTTACTCATACTGGATATGAATTGAAGATTTTGAATTTATTACACCACTGTGTGAGATATGCAGTTATGTTCTCCAATAGCACATTTCAAGAAACCAAGTTATGTTTGGGGATGATAAGAAGTAACATGCTCGTCCAAATAGAGTTCGGCAAGAACAATGTGGTTATCACGTTTTCAATCAAGGTCATATAAAAACAATCATCACTGTAACTGTTTTGCTGAAATATATAGCTCGTGAAAATTGTGGCTTTTCACGTTTTCAATCCAATTTCCGAACAAATCTCATCGCATGCATTTGTTTGTTCAAATGGTACAGTGGATGTGCAATGTTCTTTGTCATGTTCTCAATTTATTTACAAACAAATCCCACCGCAATGATCAAAGGTAGTGACAAATGTTTTTTAGCTGTTAAACTCCGCAGGGAGTAGCAGCACAAAATAAAGTTCAATTTTGCATAGAAGAGTTTGTGTAATAAGGTTATACAAAGAGTAAATAAAGTGTTCTTCCAACCATTATTGGTATCAATTTTGAGATTGATTGTATGATGTTGATGGTTTGTTAAGAATGAGCATTAACGCTCATTTTTGGCCTACACATTTTGATAAATCATTGATCTAACAAGGGTGTTTAGATAAAAATTTCAATAACATAACTGGAACACAAACCTTTAAAAAATTACATTAAAACAATAATGCATTTGAGTCCATCTTTGTTAAGAAGTGTCATTATTAATACTTCTCTATTTAAATTTGACTGTGATAATTACTGTAAGCAAATTGAAGCAAAATTTCTTTCATACACTTATTTCACACACCATTAAAACTTGATTGAAAAGTCATATTATGACTTTAAAATGCCAATCTAAACCATCATGATTTAAGGTGAATAAAAAATTTTGGTCACAAAAATTTTCATAACATAATTGGATTATAATCCTTTGAAAAATTATATTGAAACGGCTTTAGGTTTGACAAAACAAAAATGTATTAAAAGAGCCATCGTTTATTCAGAAGTATCATAAACACTTATTTGTTTAAATTTGATTGTACGATTATGCAAGCTGAAATAAAATTTCATTCACACGCTTATCTTGTCTACCATCAATAAAAAGTAATTGAAAAATTACATCATGACTTGAAAGCACAAATCTAAACAAGCATGATTTAAGGTGAATGAAAAAGTTCGGATGCAATAATTTTCATGCATAACTTGACAATTACACTTTGAAAACTCACATTAAAACGATGTTAGGTTTGATAAAACAAAAACTCACATCAACGTTCATCTAACAAGTACTGTTTTGCAAGCTGAAATTTTTTTTACACATTTAACTCATTTCAACAAAGCGTAATTGGGAAGTCATATTGTGAATTTCAAAAAATCAAAACAAAACATAATTTAAGGTGCATAAAAAATGAATGGATACAAAAATTGTTATGACATGGTTGTTTCATAACCCTTTTGAAAAATTATATTCAAACACCTTGAAGTTTGACGACGAAATAACACCTTTAAGATCAATTTTCAATAAGTATCATAAATACTTAGTTGCTTGAGTCCATAAAAAAGAAACTCATTTGTTGAAGTTTGACTGCGATATGTGCATTATGCAAGTCAAAACAATTTTATCTCATACGCTTATCCGCCGATAAAAAGTAATTGAAAAGTCATATTGTAACTTCAAAACTCCAATCGAAACAAACATGATTCAGGGTGAATGAAAAAGTTTGAATACAATAATTTTCATGCGTAACTTGACAATAACACTTTGAAAACTCACATTAAAATGACGTTAGGTTTGATAAAACAAAAACACTTTGTAGAGTCAACGTTCATTTAACAAGTGTAATAAATACTTGTTTGTTTAGATTTGACTATAACAAATAACGATTTTGCAAGTTGGAACATTTTTTTCCCACATTTAACTCATAACAACAAAGTGTAATTGGGAAGCCACATTGTGGATTTCAAAGCTCTCCAATCCAAAGAAAACATAATTTAAGGTGAATAAAAAATAAATGGATACAAAAATTGTTGTGACATGGTTGAATCATAACCCTTTTGAAAAATTATATTCAAATGCCTTAAGTTTGACGAAGAAATAACGCCTTAAAGGATCAATTTTCAATAAGAAGTATCATAAATACTCAGTTGCTTGAGTCCAAAAAAAAAGGAAACTTATTTGTTGAAGTTTGACTGCAAAATGTGCGTTATGCAAGTTGAAACAAATTTTTTTATCTCATACAAATATCCGCTGATAAAAAATTGAAAAGTCATATTGTAACTTCAAAAACTATAATCCAAACAACATCATTAAAGATGAATAAAAAGTTTGGATATAAAAATTTTTATAATGTAATTGGATAACAAACCTTTGAAAAAGCAAATTAAACCGACTTTAGATTTGACAAAAGAAAAATTCCTTGAAAGGTCAACGATTATTAATATGTGTCATAATAACTTCTTTTTTAAATTTGACTATAATAAATACGGTTATGTATACAAGACGAATCAGACAATTTTTACACACATATCTCACATACCAATAAAACCTTATTGAAGTCCTATTGTGACTTATGTACAAATCTTTCAAAATTTTAAGCTAAATAACATAATTCAAAGAGAATAAAAGAAGTTTGAATACAAAAATCTCTCGTAATATGATTGGATCATAACCCTTAAAAATTATTTACATTGAAATGCTTTTAGGTTTGACAAAAGAAAAGGCCTCCAACGGTCAATATTTATTAAAATGTGTCATGAATACTTATTTGTTTTAATTTAATTGTAAAAAATATAAGTCTAAGTTGAAACAAAATTTTCTTTTACAGGCTTATCTAATATAGCAATAAAACATACTTGAAAAGTGTTATCGCGACTTCAAAACCAATATAGCTAAACAAATATAATTCTAGCTAAATGGATTTTACTATTTTGTGAAAAGTAATCAAACAACCATACAATTTCAAACCCATACAATTATATGAGTAAACAATCTTTTCTTTAAAAAATAAAAAATCTTACATCTATCCACGTCAACCAATTCATTCCAACTAAAGAAATACAATAAAATTATTAAATATGAGTAAAATACAACCTTTTCTATTTCACTCTCATTATTAACTCTCACGTCTAAATATAGAACATATTTAAGGAAGTAAGCTTAAATTCAAATACAAAAACTCTTTTTATTTTTTTCATATTCTTCCTAAATTATCCCTATGACATTCCTCAATAATAACAGTGAAAAACATAAATGAATAAAACTTGGACACATTTCAAATCTCACTGTTCAAAGTTCAAACCTTTTTCTATGAAGTTAATCATGAGTCAATTTTTTGTTAATAATTCATTCTATGAGTGGAACTTCCATGTGACCCATGTCCCTCTTTGATTTTCGATGCAAGGCTGTACCCTATCTTCCCACGCACTCTCCCACACCAGATCACAAGTCACAGTGGTCGTTACAAACAAGACGACACATAAAAACCTCTCTCATTGGTCCGTTTCCTCCACGCGCTTCACTCGCGCGTGCACTTCCCTCCCTCCCCTCCCTATCTAAAGCCCTCACCAACACACTATTAAGAGAGAGAAAGAGAAAGAGAGAGAGAGAAATTGACAGAGAGAGAGAGAGAGAGAGAGAGAGAGAGAGTAGTTGTCTCACTCATGACTTCCATGCCGATGGTGCTGGACGAGCAACCACCGCTGCCGGCGGCGGAGACGGCGGCGCAGCCTCTACAACCTCCACCTCCGGCGACGTCGCAAGCTGAGAATGATAAGGTAGTTTCTGTTTAACTCTCATTGTACGGAAACTCCGTTTATTAAACTTTACATATATATATATATGTGTGTGTATGTATGTGTATGTATAACTGTATATCTACTTTCCATGGCTTGAGAGTGGTTTGGTTGTGTTATGTGAGTAGCTAGCTTTGAATTGAGCTGAAACTTGAGCGATCTGCTTGATTTTTGTGATTTGAGCTTTTTTTTGTGTGTTAAGGTTGCTCGCCGGAGTTTTGTTTCCGATCGGAGTTGTTTTGCGAATTTTGTTTTTTTTTTTTCGGTTTTTTTTAGTTAATGCTTGAAGGTTGAGATCTAAATGTTGAAATGCTGTTAACGTGGCTTTTGTTTGAAAATAAAGGAATCTAATTAAGCGTATTTTGCGGATTCCTGTACTTTTATTCAGGTTTTCTTATCGTCTGAGTATTATACTTATCGTCTGCCTATTTCACTTGAGAATTTTTTTTTTATAATCTTTGGAGTATGATGATTTATTTTGTTTTAGGCTTTGTTTTATATATCTACTGTCATCCAGCTATGATTGTAATTAGATCATTAATTCCTGGCTAAAATTTCTGGTATCTTTATTTTTTTATGTTTTCTGTGTGAGTACTTTACTGTCAAATTGTTTTGGTATTGGTCTTTCTTTAGGTGCCCATTCTGAATGTTTTTGTTGTCTTAATTGATATGAAAGTGTTTCTTTGGTATGTGATGCTTTGTTGTCTTAATCTTTGTGTATATTGTGGTCTTGTACGTTCTCTTTCTTCAACTTCGTATTTTGAATCCTGCCTGAACTTGTATGGTATTTGTTTGTTTCTAATGGCTGTGGTTAATTACCCAATTGTTGTATCGTGCTCCGCGATTAGGTATTACGTGTTATTCAACTGTTGTTTGGACTTTGATTTAAGATAATGCTTCTAGTTTCGTGCAACATATTATGTTATGGTGCAGCAGTTGACTGGGAGTTGAAAACATTGACTATCAGTCAGCTGTGTCCATATATGGCTTTGCCATGTCATTTCTATGTCACATAATCTGCGCATGATATGTTTTATCAAGAAAATGCCTTTCAGACTAAGTAAACATCTTACTCGATAGTCATAAGTAAGCTCCGAGCAAAATGCAACAACTGACTAAATGAAAAAAAGTGATCATGAATATTGTAACGAGAAAAATCTTGCTAATGAAATTTTTATTTGGAGAATTGCTATTCTATACCATAAAAATTGTCTACTTGCTTTATATTTCAGGAAATGTCAGCTACAGTCCTTGAGGGGAATGATGCAGTCACTGGTCACATAATTTCCACCACAATTGGAGGAAAAAATGGGGAACCTAAGCAGGTGGGATGTCTTCACAACCATTTTCATTGACCTCTTTATTTTTATCTTAGACTATCATTTTGTCTGTCTCAATTGCATGTTTGATTGTATGTAATGATTCTTGTTTCAAACAAATATGCACTTCCTTATTTGGATAAGGTTGAACTAAATTTATGAGTGGGGATCCAAAGTTAATATGTTTCTCTTTAGGTTTGACTAAATTGTCAGTGATGTGGTACTAACTATCACCCTTTTTTCTTCAACCGTTTGTCTTTTATCGCCTCATAATCCGGTCTTGAAAACTGATCATAATATTTATGGATTTCCGGTTTCCTTCTTTCCTTATCCCGCTTTTACTATCTTTCTTTCTTTTTTCCCGCTTAAGTTCATAACAATTTTCATTGACCTTTTAATTTCTTGAAATAAAATATGTCTTAGAACCTCAAATTATCTGTCTCAATTGCATGTCGAATTGTACATAAAGATTCTCATTTAAAATAAACATTCACTTCCATATTTGGATGGGGCTGAACCAAATTTACAGGTGGAGATCTAAAGTTAATATGTTACTCTTTGTGTTTGACTATATTTTCAGTGATATGGTACTAACTGTCTCCCCTTTTCTTTCAACCGTTTGTCTTTTATCGCCTTATAATCCGGTCTTGAAAACTGATCATAATATTTATGGATTTCCGGTTTCCTCGTTTCCTTATCCGCCTTTACTGTCTTTCTTTTTTTCCGCTTCAGTTCATAACGATTTTCATTGACCTTTTACTTTCTTGAAATAAAAGATTCCTTAGACCCTCAAATTATCTATCTTAATTGCATCTCTAATTGTACATAATGATTCTTGTTTAAAATAAACATTCACTTCCATATTTGGATGGGGCTGAACTAAATTTACAAGTGGAGATCTTAAGTTAATAGGTTACTCTTGTGTTTGACTATATTTTCAGTGAATATGGTACTAACTGTCTCCCCTTTTCCTTCAACCGTTTGTCTTTTATAGCCTTATAATCCGGTCTTGAAAACGGATCATAATATTTATGGATTTCCGGTTTCCTCATTTCCTTTATCCGCCTTTACTGTCTTTCTTTTTTTCCGCTTCAGTTCATAACGATTTTCATTGACCTTTTACTTTCTTGAAATAAAAGATTCCTTAGACCCTCAAATTATCTATCTTAATTGCATCTCTAATTGTACATAATGATTCTTGTTTAAAATAAACATTCACTTCCATATTTGGATGGGGCTGAACTAAATTTACAAGTGGAGATCTTAAGTTAATAGGTTACTCTTGTGTTTGACTATATTTTCAGTGAATATGGTACTAACTGTCTCCCCTTTTCCTTCAACCGTTTGTCTTTTATAGCCTTATAATCCGGTCTTGAAAACGGATCATAATATTTATGGATTTCCTGTTTCCTCGTTTCCTTTATCCGCCTTTACTGTCTTTCTTTTTTTCCGCTTCAGTTCATAACGATTTTCATTGACCTTTTACTTTCTTGAAATAAAAGATTCCTTAGACCCTCAAATTATCTATCTTAATTGCATCTCTAATTGTACATAATGATTCTTGTTTAAAATAAACATTCACTTCCATATTTGGATGGGGCTGAACTAAATTTACAAGTGGAGATCTTAAGTTAATAGGTTACTCTTGTGTTTGACTATATTTTCAGTGATATGGTACTAACTGTCTCCCCTTTTCCTTCAACCGTTTGTCTTTTATCGCCTTATAATCCGGTCTTGAAAACTGATCATAATATTTATGGATTTCCGGTTTCCTCGTTTCCTTATCCGCCTTTACTGTCTTTCTTTTTTTCCGCTTCAGTTCATAACGATTTTCATTGACCTTTTACTTTCTTGAAATAAAAGATTCCTTAGACCCTCAAATTATCTATCTTAATTGCATCTCTAATTGTACATAATGATTCTTGTTTAAAATAAACATTCACTTCCATATTTGGATGGGGCTGAACTAAATTTACAAGTGGAGATCTTAAGTTAATAGGTTACTCTTGTGTTTGACTATATTTTCAGTGAATATGGTACTAACTGTCTCCCCTTTTCCTTCAACCGTTTGTCTTTTATCGCCTTATAATCCGGTCTTGAAAACGGATCATAATATTTATGGATTTCCAGTTTCCTTCTTTCCTTATCCCCTTTTACTGTCTTTCTTTTTTTCCGCTTCGGTTCATAACGATTTTCATTGACCTTTTAATTTCTTGAAATAGAAGATGCCTTAGACTCTCAAATTATCTGTCTCAATTTGTTACTCTTTGTGTTTGACTATATTTTCAGTGATATGGTACTAACTGTCACCCCTTTTCCTTCGAAGTTTTTTCTTTTAACGCCTTATAATCCGGTCTTGAAAACTGACTGTAATATTTATGGATTTCCAGTTTCCTTTTTTTTTTCCTTATCCCCATTTTACCATCTTTTTTTCCGCTTCAGTTTTTAATAACATAAGTGCTAAGGTCTCCTCTGGTGCATTTGTAGACTATCAGTTACATGGCAGAACGTGTTGTTGGGACCGGTTCATTTGGAATTGTTTTCCAGGTAAGTGTAAATCAATTACTGGGTGAAAGTTATTCTTCTATGCTTTTTCTGACTTCAAGTATCTCACATGGCCTCTTTGGTTTGGTGTCTTCTTGACCTATACAAAGGCAAAGTGTTTGGAAACTGGGGAAGCAGTGGCTATAAAGAAGGTCTTACAGGATAGACGGTACAAGAATCGTGAGCTGCAATTAATGCGTTTGATGGATCACCCAAATGTCATTTCCCTGAAGCATTGTTTCTTCTCTACAACAAGCAGAGATGAACTTTTTCTCAATTTGGTTATGGAATATGTCCCTGAAACATTATACCGAGTTCTGAAACACTATACTAGCATGAACCAAAGGATGCCTCTCATCTATGTGAAACTCTATACATATCAAGTATGAACTCTTCCTTTCTTCCACTTTATTTGTGAATTTTATGTTGCTCATCTTGAATTCTCATAAAAATCGGCACACGATGCTCAGATCTTCAGGGGACTAGCATACATCCACACAGTACCAGGAGTTTGCCATAGAGATGTGAAACCTCAAAATCTGTTGGTATGTTATTTCTGAGCTGTACCTCCTTGATGCTCCCCACACATTTATTCTAAATGTTGTGTCTCTGTTTTGTAGGTTGATCCTCTCACTCATCAAGTTAAGCTGTGTGACTTTGGGAGTGCAAAAGTTCTGGTTGGTTATAAAATCTTATGCTGCTCAATCACAATGGCTTTTTTAACCTTTGTGTTTGCAACTGTAGTTAAGTCTGTATGTGAATTATGTGATGACCTATAAGCAAAGAGGGTTTGATATGTAAATCTTGCTAGAAATCTTGGTCCAACATTTTGTTTTGCTGAACACATGGCCCTAAGAATTTTCTCTATCATCAGAACATTAAATGAGAGAGGTTGTTGGTCAGAATCACATGCATTTTTGTTAATACTTAATCATTTACCAGCATGATGAAATTGCTGTGTGGAGTCTCTAAATATTAAAATACAAACTAGGTGGGGTCCCTGTACATTTAGCAAAGCATGAGGAATGAGTTCTGTTTAAGGCTTATGTCCAGTCATACTCGCTTTAGATTTTACACTTTATATTATTTCATTTTATTTAACTTGATAATTGCAATATATATCAGGTCAATGGCGAATCAAACATTTCTTACATATGCTCACGTTACTATCGTGCTCCAGAGCTAATATTTGGTGCTACAGAATACACAACATCTATTGATATTTGGTCAGGTGGTTGTGTCCTTGCTGAGCTGCTTCTTGGTCAGGTTAGTGATGGTATATTTTAGAGCTGTTTCTCCAGTTCTTTTTTTCACGTTTTCAATTTTTGGTTATATTGATTTTGTTTTTGATGGTCCTTGATTGTTTTTTCAGCCATTATTTCCAGGAGAAAATCAGGTGGACCAACTTGTGGAAATAATCAAGGTGATCTTGTCTCAATCTTGATGACATCATGGTCGGATGAGTCTAGTTTAATAGTGATCATGATTTGGTTGTCTTGTTGCAGGTTCTTGGTACTCCAACTCGAGAAGAAATTCGTTGCATGAACCCTAATTATACAGATTTTAGGTTCCCTCAGGTCAAAGCTCACCCGTGGCACAAGGTAAAGGCATCTGGTCATCCATTTATTGTTTGATATGGTGTGCTTGAATTTTTCTTTCACTGAAATATGCTATGCTAGAAATAAGGGTTCCCAATTGCAGACAAAAAAAAGTTGTCAAGCTTATTGTGAAATCAATTCATTTAAATGAAGATATGCGAAACTATTGCTTACAGATTCTGATGAGTTAAATTCATCCGGTTTTTATATACATAAGTTTGCATTGGCCGTTAAAACCACACACTCTAGAACTTCTTTTCCCCTTTTTTGTGTTTTGTGCATTGCACTAATTGCTATTTCCATGGTTTAGGTTTTCCACAAGCGAATGCCTCCCGAAGCAATTGACCTTATATCAAGGCTTCTCCAATATTCGCCAAGTCTTCGCTACACTGCGGTGAGTAGCAGGACCAATATTTTTCACTCCCCTCTTTAGAAGAAAAATGAAAAAATATATCCAGCGGGTCTTGGTTTGTCTTTCTATGGTGTTCAAGTATTTTTTTTTTTAAATTGTACACTGCCTGTTACTAATTTATTCTTTTGATTTGAAATACTCTTCGAAAATTTACTTGATTCTCAGTAACTGCTTTCATTGTTTCAGCTGCAAGCATGTGCACATCCCTTCTTTGATGAGCTCAGGGAGCCCAATGCCCGATTACCTAATGGCCGTCCACTGCCCCCACTTTTCAATTTCAAACAGGAAGTATGTAGCTGACTGATTCCTTCTTTTTTTTGTGAATTGTCCATGCTTGAACATGACTGACAGTAGCTGCCCTTAAATGTAACATATATTTGACAAGTTTCTTTGCTGAGAATGAACATGAATTCTGGTGTTTTAATTGCAGCTGTCTGGAGCATCGCCTGAATTGCTAAATAAGCTCATCCCAGAGCATATTAGGCGACAGATTGGTCTGAACCTCCCCCATCCTGTTGGTATATAGATGTAAAGACATCAAAGGATTCAGATATTCTAGTAATCAACATGTAATGAAAGGATGGCCTGTGGTTCATCAATACAACTAAGATTATGGCGTAATCTTCTTTGAACTTCCTCCTCCTATGAAGATGTATGCAAGTTCTGGCTGCTCAGCATAACCTGGAAATCGGTTCTTCTGTCTACAAGTTTAGTTATAGAAAACTATTCCCTGCATCTGTACATTAGTTTTGATCAGATTCCAGATAGCTAGGAATATAAAATGGATCATGTCTATATATTTAGGGGTTGCCAGAGCCCACCAAATGTTGAAGGGCCTTGGTGGTATTAGTTCGGTATGCTTTTTTACATAATCATAGTTAATGTTGTTTTCATGTTTAGTCCCCTTGCTTAAGACAATATCTTGGTTCCAATCCAGATCTATAATGTGTATTTCTCCTGTTGCCCCTCTCCATTTGCCAAAATTTTGTCCATTCTAACATCTGTTCATTGCAACACCATAGAGGAGGCAAAGAGTCATTCCAAAAGGTTGATTAGGTAAAAACGTGCAATTTACTTTCCTTTATTGATCACTCTTCATGCATGTTTTTACTGGGAATAGAAGAATATTTTCCCAATTATTTTTACCCATTCATGTCTTCACATTGATGCAAACTTGATAATTAACGCGGGTTGCTGTAGCATGCTCGTTGCTTGTGAATGATAAGAGTTTGGTTTGGTTATAAATTAGTATGCATTGTCCTATCAAACTATACATTTTCAAAATTACAAATACACTGTCAAGCTTTCCCGACTTGAGGAGTTAAAATACCTGGGAAGCATCATAGAAATCAGAGTTGAATGCTTGACATAGTATGTCAGATTAGCTATAAATAGAATGAGTTGATTGCAAACCAAACCAGTAGTTCACTTCCATTGTAGTTGGGGAAGCAGAATGTGCTTGGATTGGAACTCATGGGGTTAGAAAGTGAACTGTGAACCTTGAAAATTAAAACTAGGAGCATTCAAAAATTGTTGCACTAACAGTGGGAAGGTAAAAGTGAGCCTCAGTTGATAAATTTTAAAGCATGTGAATTTTTATATCATCCAAAGGCTAACAATGACTTTGTTAAATGTAAGCTTTTCGCAATATGTTGAAAGGTTTGTTAGTTTTTTTACCATAAAAGGTTTGGTGATTGATAGATTATAATTTATAAAGATGTGCATTTTATATAGTAGAGCTCAAGTGATGGGATTGAGTCATTCATGTTTGTTGTGATTTTTTTATCTAATATTTGGTGATGTGGGATGGTAATACAAGGATGAAATTTTTTTATCTTAAGTAGCGTATTTTGGCAGCTAAGCTTTTATATTACGGACCAAAGGGAGCATAAAATATGATCCTTAAGCATTATATAAATAGCACCTTTATGTTCATAAAAAATTATGTGCTTTTGGCGCAACCACAAGAATAAGAATAACATTAAAACGAGTAACATCATATATGTTTCATTTTATTTTATATTTTCTAGAAGCATTAACTTCATTGAAACTATGCACATATATTGATTCTGTTTTCCCATTAAATTTTTATTTCTATTTAAATCATAACAACTAATTTATAAGTTATTTTCTGATGAAATGTATAATTCGTTTATTTCATGTTTTTATTTTAATATTAGGTTTTTTAATCCATTAAATTTCAAGATATACTTATAAATTCCATCAACCAAATAAAATAACATGAAAGGTTACTTTCCCATTTCTCACAAATCGATAATGAAACATCACATCATGTGAGCTGCGTCTATTACTACAAGTTTGCAACCAAATCCTGAAACACTCCTACTTGACTTTTCCTTGAAGTTTGAGAAAGAATTTAAAATAGGTATTCCAAGTATATTAGTTGTGTGTGTGTGTATCATATATTGTGTTGACATCACTATTTATGTCTTTGGTCCCCCTAGGAGTTCCGGTTGTTTTTGTTAGTGATATACTGATGCACATGTGACCCTGTATTTCTGACGCCGTTGGGACTTGGTCTGGCTGGGGGTTAACCCGATTCCTAAACAGAATTGGGAGAGAGATTGAGACAAGGCATAGTCTGACTTAACTCATATTTATTATTATATCTTGATTAATATGTCCCAATTTCTTTTATTTTTAAATTTGTCTTATTGCTTTTTTCACTCTTTTTCTTAATATTAGAAAGGTTTAAAACCAACCAGATAAGTTTTATGGCTCAAAATACATGTTTTGCCTGATCTTAACTCTTGACCAGATGAGATCAATCTTAGCATTAGGCTAAAAAACCCGATCCAAGATTTTTAGAATAGGAATACAGACAAATTTTATGGCTTTTCCACGTATGTACCACAAAAATTAAAAAAATAATCCCCAAATTAAATCCTACAATACTAAAACTATTCACCCAAATCCTGTATTATTTATTCAAATATTATACTACCTCTGGTCCTAAATATAAGACCTAATTGACTTTTTTTTGGAGAGGTTAAAGTTGCGAAATAGGCTATTAAATCATGACATATTTGATTTATTTTTAGATTATTCATTAGTTTATAGGTAAAATAAACTAGTCTAAGGGAAAAAATTAGGTAAATCATTTATACTTAACTTATTTTGCTTTTTTATAGGATTTTCTAAAAAAGTCAATTAGATCTTATATTTAGGACTAGAGGGAGTACTTAATATTCACGTGAACTTCAAATTTATGAAGAAGTTCATCAGGAAAGGTGAATTTCACCAATTTCTCACGTTTCCCTGTACATCATCTAACATTTGTATTTTAATTTTGTAAATAAGTAAAACCATTTTTTATTTGTCATTTACACATAACGATGCAAGTGACTCCCAACACCATCCCTTTCCTTTTGATCTCAATTAAATTCACCTTTATCTAAAGTGGTAGAAATATTGAGTTTATTCTCTCCTTAAAATCATTCACAGCACATTAAATATATAAATTAAGTTAAATGCAAATGTTAATATGTTTAGTTATTTTCATAAGAACTCTAAATCGTGAATTAATCATGTAATCTTTTAGAAAATTTTACATATAGAATTTTCGAGCGAATTTGATTGTGATCAACTGGAAAGGGATGATGATTGGAGACCATTACATCGTTTTGTGTGAATGACAAATTAAAAAATAACGAACCTTTTTCATAATTAAAATAAAAAAATGACAAGTGGTGTGGTAGAAATTAAAAGATGTGAGTAATGCATGGAATTTATAAACGTTTTCATAAATTCAAAATTCGTCTTGATCTGGTGAACTTTAAACATGGTACTGTATTTGAGCAAATAATTTTAATCGTATAGGATTTGGGAGATATATATAGTTGTTTTTCTTTTTTAGCATCTTGGTAATTAAAAGCCAAATTTTATTTTTACTTGGTGGATTATTTTTAATTATTAATAAGACAATTAAGGATGTCATGTTTCGATATCTATGTTGAGTTGGACCACTTATGATCATTTATTGAAAATGTCATTTCTCGGCCAATTGTGTACATATATATAAATTACCTCAAATAGATACTCCCAAAAGCCTGATCATAGCACCTGATCATAGCCAAAAGGCCTCGATAAAATATAAACACTGACAAAACTGAAACCTAAGAATAATGAATGTTAAATATCAACAAGTATAATTAACTTAATTACATAATTGTTATTACAACCCTAAGTAGAATTACTATTAAATATTCCCAAGATACCTATAATATTGTATTTGATACGTTAGTAGTAGGCAATAATATAACTAACATGACAAAGATATAAACTTGAGCTAGAGAAAATTAATGCACTTAATAAACAATTAAAGCCAATTTCACTTCAACCAAGGCATGGTGGTTTATTTTCACAAAGAAAATTAAAGAGGCATGGTGGTTTATATAGTTAGCATTTCTAAGTCAATACTACTATCAATTAGACTCGTGTTCAAATTGCAAGTCATGTGACATCAGTTCATTGCATAAATTGGTTATTTTCAGTGTCCAACTTGAAAGGATCGGATAAATTTATAACGGATTGAAGTTCAACTTGACTCATTTTTTCAAGAAGGGGATGCATGGGTCCCTTTTGCATGGGCATGCATGATTAGTTAGGTCTCTATACGAAGGATCTAGCAAACTAAATGGACCATATGCTCTTCTCTATAAATACCACGCAAATCCTTTCCTCCATTCATCGCTCACATCATATCTCTCTAAACCTAAGTCTCAAGATCTCTTCTCAATTCTCTTCTTCTTGAAGTATATTTCATCATCCATACCTTGAGGCATTTGAGCCTCTTGTGTGTACCAAGAAAACCTCTCAGCAGCTTCCACTTCATCAGACATACAAATGGCACTTGTTCAATTTTGTGCAAAGAAAGTTATGACTGCATGGTCTGTCTTCCTCTTTATGTTTTTGCTATTCAATGCTTCCTCTTCCTTTGGCGCTCGTTTGTTGAACACTGATACAAATACTGCAACAAAACCACACAAGTTCAGAAGGCAACTTGTTGAAAATGGACTTGGTGGCACTCCTCCCATGGGGTAATTAAGTCACTCATTAATCCAACTTTTCTTATCTATTGTGTGTATATCTGTGTGTATATTCGGTTATTAAATATATGCATTTTTTTAAATCATCTAGATCATCTTCCTAAATACACTCCTTCCATATTTTACTTTATTATTGTTGATAGAGTATTTACAAGGGGAATTTGGGTAAAGTTGACCAAAAATTAATCACCATTTATTCATCCACTTAAGTCTCCTTGTAAATTAAATTATTTATAAGCCACATATGTAAACAGTTAACAAGTTTCCAAACGCTATATGATGCATTCAGTCCCAAAAAACTCTATATAATGCATCGATTTTCATCACATGACTCTATTTAATATTGTTAAGAACTTGTTTTTTTTAAAAAAAATCAAAGATATGTGTGATATAATTATAACGCATGATTATTGATTTCAGATGGAATAGTTGGAACCATTTTCAGTGTGACATTAACGAAGAGATGATTCGAGAAACAGGTAATTATTTTATATATATAAATTTCTTGCTCAAGATTAAAATAAATAATCATAACTAATTATAATTAATCTATTTTTGTACAAAACTGATACAGCTGATGCAATGGTATCAACCGGACTTGCTGCTTTAGGGTACCAATATATCAATTTAGGTAAGTAAATATAATTTGATTTGTTCGGCGATTAATTCAGAAGAGACATCTATATATTTCTTTATATTTTTATAATTTAATATTATTTTACTTGGACTTTAGATGATTGCTGGGCTGAACTTGATCGTGACTCCGAGGTATGTAATGACCCTTACACTTTTGTTTTTCTTTCTTACAACTTTATATTGATACTATTATTTTATTTACGTTTTTGTTTGCTTAAAATCTGAAACAAAAAATTAAAATTGTGGCAGGGAAATATGGTTCCTAAAGCTTCAAAATTCCCATCAGGAATTAAGGCTCTAGCTGATTATGTTCACAGCAAAGGATTGAAGCTGGGAATTTATTCTGATGCTGGGTATCATCAACATCTTCACCCTATAGCTTTTTTATCACGGATTAAAATATATTATTACGTATAATTATTGATTCCTTGACTAATTTTTCTGCAGAAATCAAACATGCAGCAAGCAAATGCCTGGATCATTAGGCCATGAAGAGCAAGATGCAAAAACATTTGCTTCCTGGGTATACATACATTTGGCTAACTTCAAAATCATGATTATTTCCTTTATAATATCACATGTGTTATCAAATCATTCTAACATTAATCTCTCATGTTTAAAATGTTTCACAGGGCATCGATTTCTTGAAATATGATAACTGCGAGAATCTTAATATAAGCCCAAAAGAGAGGTAGGAGTACTTTTTAGCCTTCAACAAGTCTCTTAATTATTTTGTTAATTACAATCTAAAACCGGATACTGGCAGAACAATGAAAATTACTTTGATTACGATCACACATATTTGTATATAATTATATTTATGCATCTACAGGTACCCAAAAATGTCAGAAGCTTTATTGAACTCTGGAAGGCCAATTTTCTTCTCCATGTGTGAATGGTGAGTTCTCCACGTAGGTTCATTTACGCAGGCTCATTTATTAAAAGCTACAGCATGTGCATTACTCATAATAATGAGGAGCTTATTCACTTATAGGGGACAAGAAGACCCACAGCTTTGGGCCCAAAATGTAGGGAATAGTTGGAGAACAACAGGAGATATTGAAGACAAATGGGAAAGGTATCCCATAAACCTTAAGAAGTTTAATGATTTTAAGTATTATATGTTATTAGTATCTAAAAATTAATTCTCAATATATTAATGGATGTAAAGTAACTTCATAATTAATGTGAATCACTTTGTTGCCAGTATGACAAATATCGCAGATGCAAATGACAAATGGGCATCTTATGCTGGACCTGGGGGTTGGAATGGTAGTTTACTTATCTTCACTTAATTGCAAATCACTTGATTATATAAAATTAAGACTTGACATTATATATATATCCTGAAAATGTGGGAACAGATCCAGATATGCTAGAAGTTGGGAATGGAGGAATGACGACCGAAGAATATCGTTCCCATTACAGCATTTGGGCTTTAGCTAAGGTATATTTAATTTATCACAAAAATGAACAAATAAAAAATTATTAGACATCAAGGTGTATCTTATCCTGAATTAATTTAGGAAATTACTAGTTCTAAAGTGTGTGTATTTGCAGGCTCCTTTGTTGATTGGTTGTGATGTTAGAGCAATGGATAACACAACATACGAACTACTAACCAATAAGGAAGTTATCGCTGTCAATCAAGGCATGACTTCTTATATTAGCAACTATCTTTTTCTATGACTTTTGATTCCTCATGACAGTAAAATCACTCGAAAAATTTAAGCAAAAAATTCTTTGGTTCTATCAGATGTCTTAGGAGTTCAAGGCAAGAAGGTGAAGAGCGAAGACGATTTAGAGGTAATACAATATTTTCTTTACCATATTTCTCCATGATGATTAAATGAAGCATGTACATTTAACAGCTTTAATTTATATCACAACTCGTGTCACATAATATAGAGCTTTAATTTATAGCACATTCCCATTTTTTAAGTGCCTTCAACTGTTGACTTTCTAATTAAAAAACAAAAAAACGTGGCAGGTTTGGGCTGGTCCTCTAAGTGACAATAGAGTGGCAGTAATTTTGTGGAACAGAAGTTCATCAAAAGCAACTGTGAATGCTTCTATTTCTGATATTGGATTAGATCCACAAAAACTTGTAGAGGCTCGCGATTTATGGGAGGTGAGATATTATATATAGTTCAAGAGAAATTATTATTATTATTATTATTATTATTATTATTATTATTATTATTATTACTACTACTATTATTTATTATTATTATTATTTCAATTCAAAGAGACTTGAGTTATAGTGGCACTAAAAAATTGTTTATGTTTCTTTGAATTTATGATCAGCATTCTACTACATCGGTTTCGGGACAAATCTCTATAGAACTGGATTCACATGCTTCCAAGATGTATGTTCTCACTCCCAATTAACCTCCAAGAGAAGGCAGTGCTCATGTCAGTGATCATTCAGGGATTTCCAAGCAAAAGAAATAATTACAAATGAAGTTCATCACTTCTAATAGAAATTATTTATAGATATACTTGAATAAGGCAGACTATCATATATATTGTTTGCTGATGGTATTCTTATTATTCCGATTGGAGAATGGAGAATTGAATTGTATTGCAATAATCAAGATACACACACACACAGATATAATATTGAAATATAAAGAGACCCGGAATTTATTTTACAATAATCAAGATACACACACAGAGATATAATATTGAAAAATAAAGACATAACACATTACAAGAGAGGGTTATTTTTTTTATCTTTATTTGTTTTATCTGACTATTGAAGCATCTTAATTAATCTTGAATGTTTATTTACGGACCAAAATTATGCAATAAGATTTCTCATATCATTTCTGAGTTGAACACATATGAAAGCGATGAAACTGAATATACTAGTTTCTCATGGAATTTGTGGGTCAAGAATAATGTAATAGCCAACAAATAAAGGCATATTGCGAACTTATTGGCAGGATGACATGAGTTCTAAGTTATCTCATCCTTTAAACAAATAATGGTACAGTAACATCAACTGTAAAGCAATCGCAATTAACCGAGCAATATCAAGAACAAATTACAAAGGAGAACTGAAGAAGAGAGCACACGAAGAAATAGCATAAAGACAGAAGAGAAACGTCCATAGAGAAACCAACATTCACCAAATTCTTCACTGCCACCAAGACACTGTCTCTCTCATTTATATAGCCTGCAATTCCTTTGCTTTCTTTGGATTTGGGTCTTAGCCCATATTTTCCTGACCATATATATTTGCTCTGAGCCCACATATGTGGTCATCAGTGTCTTGCATTCTTCAATGGAGGGGACCAGAGAACATCTTAAGGCCCGTTTAGTTGGACGGAAAATGTATAATGGAATAGCAAATGAGATTGAGTTTGGTAATGTGGAGATTACCAAACTCAATTCCATTTGCCAATTCCATTTCATAATTCCTTACATCCAAACATCCAATTCAAGAGACCCTTAAATAGGTGTTCTACCACTTTATTTCATCTATACTTTGTGATTGTTTTTTCTCTCATTACTCAGTACCGTATATTTATTTAGTGTTATGCTTTTTTTGTTTAAATGATCTTTGTTCATCTGCTCCAATTTGATTCTTTTGTTCAAATGGGTGAGACATACCTGATCAACTACCGGCATGTAATAATGGTTAATTTGTCTTTTCAATTCAAAAAAATTAACAAAAAAAAGGGAGGGATTAAAATTTGTCTTTTTTCTCTCCCTCTCTCTCTCTCCTCACCCCAAAAAAGTGGGGTGTTTTTGGAGGGGAGAAAAAATTAGTGTCCACCCTTCACTAATTTACCCCTATTAAATTTCTTATATTCCAAAAGTACCCTCATCAACTAAAACCCATTAAAAATCCTTCTCATTTTCCCTTCTTCCCCGTCTGCTCCACTCTCTCTCGTCCGCTTCAGTCGGCCGTCGCTGCTCAACGCTGAGGTTAGATTTCTTTAGCTGTAACACCCCAGTTTTTAACTTTTGGCATTTTCCCTTTTTCTTTTTCTGTTCGAATGAGTTTTGGCCATTGGTTTTAAAAACTTGTGATGTTAAAATTATATATATAGGATGGGTTATTGACTTATTTCCCAAATTTTGTAATTTATTCTCTTCCTCTGTTCGTTCAAGTCTGTTTAGAGTTGAAATTTACTGTACACATGTTTGGTGAATTGTTGGGCTGTATGTGTGCTGATAAATGGAAATAAAGATATTAAGAAAAAAACAGATTTTTATTTGTATATCATTGCACCCAAGGTGTTTGTTAAAATGCTTAGAAGAGTAGAGAGATTGATTTGAGCTCACTATGTTTATCTCTGGTTTGTGCAAATCATAATGGTTAATGATGATGATGCATGTGTGCTAAATCTTCTGTTAACTTCTTTGGGAAGTTGAAGTGTTATGGGGGGGCTTGAAAGGCTAAAGAAACTAATTTAAGTTATGGAATTTGCTGATTTCACATTTGAAAAAGCTGAATGGTATTGTTGCATGCATAATTAAATGCTTTTGCACCATTTTTCACTGTCATGGCTGATTTCTTTGGGAAGGAAAAAAAGGGCATTTGTTCTGTTTTGGGATATGTATAATTATGAAGTTCTTGTTGCTGCCATTGTGAATACCAAACTGATTTTGAGATGGATTTGTGTAATTTGTTAAGTGTTGAGAGTTGTTTTGAGTGTTTGCATGTGAACTTGGAAAATAGTTTTCCTTTGCTGCATTGACTGAGAAAGGTGTTTACAAAGAGGAGAGCTTAATCATAGAATTTCAAATATGAAACTTACTTTTAAAGCTAATTGAAAGACTAATGTATTCTAATAAATCAGAGTTTGGTACTGATAAGGTAGAAAAATGATTTCAGAAAGGAATAAAAGAATTCTAAGATGAAATGGTATTGATAGCTAATACTAGTACTTGTGTAGATTTATTATAGGAATAACATGATCGTTTTATATAGTCTTTAATTGAATTCCGTTGCAAAGAAGGGCTGAAAAATAAAGGTTAAATAACTAGGTTTGGTATAATAGGTTTTAAAGTAGAAAGTCTTGGTGTGACACTAGCCTTTCCTTTTCTTCTTTTCCAAATCTAAACTGTATGCTATTTTCAATGCTTTGTTTGCTTTATATCACCAAGGCGTTGGCTTCAAACAAATCACCAATTTGTTTATTTTTTACAGCTTGATACTGTTAGAAGGCAAAGTCAATTCCTTTTTCAGCTTCCATGGACTCCAATTTATAATTCCTTCACTCATTTGGGAAGTTCTAGTTTTTTGTTCCCATTTCTTAACCATGCTTTCTCGTTTGATACCCAAACACTCCCAATTCAAACGCTTTTTATTAATTTCTTCAAATTCTATCTCACACCCACAACCCCATTTCACCATTTCTTCAAATACACACAATTTCCTCACTTTCTGCAAACACTTCTCCACCAACAATAATGACAATGGCAGTGACAAAAAGTCTTCTTCTGGTGTGTGGAAAGATTTCAGGGAGAGTGAGGATAAATTTGATGCCATGTTTGCAGGGGATGATGGAAGATTTGATGGGTTTAATGAAGATGATGGTGATGGTGGTGGTGATGGTGGTGGGAAGGTTTTAGATAAGAAAGATGAATGGTGGTTGGAAGAGAAGGGTATTGATAATGAAGATGAGGATGATATATTTAAAGGGGTTGTTGGGGATAAGGGGATTATTGATGAGAAGGGTGGTGGTGGTTTTGGAGATCAGCTTGAAAAATGGACCTTGAGGGAGGAAGGGAAGGATGTGTTTGATTTTCATGATATTGGAGGGAATGAAGGTGAATTTAGGCCTAATGTTGGTATTGTGGAGAGTGAGAAGGTTGAGGATCCTGAGAAGCTGGAGATGGAAGAGAAACAGTTGACCACTGTTCTCAAAGGTAAATGCTCAATTAGTGGCCTTTTCTGTCCTTGATTGTAAGATTTGTATTGGTAGTAATGCTCAATTAAGAATGTAGCTTGTTGTTTTTTATCCGCTAATTTGGTTGATGATCAGTGATGATTCATGTTTTGGGATCTTAAGTATAAATAGATTGTGATCTTCAAATGTCAACTTATCATTCTTGAAGAAAAAATGGCTAAGCAGTGTAGCCATGAGTGATATTTATGTTTTATATTCAATCCTAATTTGGTGAACTACAATATTGTTGTGCCAATATGAACCAGTCTTGAACCAATTCATCTAAATGGTTTATAGGCAACTTGTAGTGTTTCCCCTTTTGTTGCCTGAACCAGTCCTGTTTTACTAAGACTGGTTTGTATTATTCATGTGTCTGAATCATTTATTTTTATTTTGGGCTTAGACACTTTTAGCTGTGGGGTAAGACTGTCTAGTATATTCCCTTATCCAACACCCTCACCAAGTGAGGACTAGAACTAGGTTGACTCTTTTTTAGACACTTCTAGCTGCGTTGGTTTAGAAGAAGCTAATGACATCTGTTAATATTTCAGAATGACAATATTGGAATGTTGAGAACTGAATGTGTTTACAAGTGACATTATTTCATTTAGTTTTGCTGATAGTTAGTAGTTGATAGCGTTTCTGCTACTATGAGGATTTTTCATGTATTGAAGCTTTATAGAATCAGAAAAACAAAAGGACTTTCAAGATGATGTAATTTATATGTTCAAGTACTTCTTTGTTCTCTTTTTGTTACCAGAGAGAAAGGTTACTGATGAAATCAGCACTATTGATTTCTATGAAATGAAAATATATCACAAATACAGTGATAAATGAACTAAATATATTGTGGTAAACGTATGCAGAGAAAAATTTTCCAACTTTAAAACCAACCAGCCCTGGATCATAATTTTTTTTGTCTGTTATTGTAGGATATTGCATTGGTTATGTGTTGAACCTTAACGATTGGATAAAGATTGTGAAAGTGATAGTTTAATGATGCTTGGTTAAGGAATAAATAGGGAAAATCACTTGCAGTTACCCATCATATTCTATGAAGTGATGATGATTTTGAAGAGAGAATACTCTATGGCATTTATCTTGAACAATCGAGGTTGAGGTTTGGTCAGGATGGGTGGTTGTACATGGTTTTCTTTCTATCAGCTATTATATTTCTTCATTTCCACTTGGGAACCAAATACTGGACAACCATCAAATTAAACTGAGATGAGGACGTCGCAGTTGGATGAACACATTTTCTGTTTGTTCTTTATTGCATTTTTTAAATACAATATTTTTAGTGAAGTTGCACATTTCTCTCCCTCTATTTAGGTGATACAAAGACATTACTTTCTTTATGCATACACATTGTAGTAAATGACTTTGTTTATTTAGTCATAGATCATTTAGGGTCAGTTTGGTTGCCTTGAATTGACAAATGGAATTGCATGTGGGAAAGTGAAAATTGTAATTTACATATGTGATGGGGCCCACAAGTTTTCTCTCTCCATCTCACACTTTTTCTGGGCCCCACAAACTTTACATCTAATCATTACCTAATTTACCTCTACTTTCCATCTTTACCCTTTTACACTCAATTTAATTTTCATTTCCATTACACACTTTCCGTCCAACCAAACGGGCTCTTAAGGTATTGGCACTTTCCTAATGTTTAGAGAAATTATATAAATCTTATTTATGTTTTTTATTCAAATATTCTGCTACTACAGGACCAAATCGTGCTTTTGGTGATCTTATTGCTGCTTCGGGAATTACGGATGAAATGATTGATAGTTTGATGGCATTGAAGGACTTTGAAGGTGTTGATGGGTTGCCACCCCTTAGAGTAATAGAAGACATGCGCTATGAAAAGAGTATTAAAAAATCTACTAGAGCTGAAATGGAGCGTCAGAAACAGGAGGAAGCTGCAAAGGCAAGGGTGAGAAAAGTAGATGAGAAAGGACGTGCCTATGGAACTGGAAGAAGGAAGTGCAGTGTAGCTCGTGTCTGGGTTCAACCCGGTGACGGAAAATTTATAGTCAATGATAAAGAGTTTGATGTCTACTTTCCTATGCTTGAACATCGGGCTACTCTATTACGACCTTTCTCTGAGACGAAGACATTGGGGCTCTGGGATGTCAACTGTACAGTGAAAGGAGGTGGTGTTTCAGGTAAGGTTAATGACTTGTAACTTCATGTTTTTGCATTTTTTTTTGGTCATGTCTTTTCATTTTAAGGTTTTCTCTTCTTTTATTACAATGTCCTGCACCTAGTTATTGTGGAACTAACTGTTTGGAAGTTCTAGAGAAGACATTGTGCATTGAAAATTGACTGAGTTTTTACTTCAACTAACAGGAGGGTTGTACTAGTTTAACTAAAGGTGCTTTATACTTTGGGTTAGAGCTTGCCACTCTAAAGGGTTCTTCCCAACTTGATCCATATTAGTCTAGGCCTTGATAATTCCTTTAATTGAAGTGGAGCAGGCTTAGGATGTTGGGTGCGAATACAAAAAGGAAAAAGCTTATGCCTCTTTCATGGCACAAGCAAGGACACTCATTTTCAAATGTGCTGTCATTGGCCTTTACAAAATCTTCTATAAGCTTACGTTTTGCCTTCTTATTTAGGCGAAAGCATTTCCTACTGCCCTTCCACTATTTTCATCGGCAGTTCGGCACCATTGTGAATTTGTGATTGCCATAGAAGAAAAGATTTGTCATTTTTTTTTTGTTCCTGTACATGCTGCATTCTAACTGTGTTGTAAAAATCTGGTGAGCATCAATCATGATATATTGTCATATGTCATCCATCTTGGCCCTTTACCAAGCCGTCTTCCTGAAATTTTGACTTCCACATCAAAATCAAAAGCTTGAAAGTAGCAATAACAAAGTAGAAAATGCACTTACTGTAATTGGAGTTGGATTGTCTATTGGACTATCATGTAAAGCATTTAATTATTTGACAGTTAATATGCTGTGCATAATAGATTGATTGCATGTAAAAAATGTGTTGTGATGGCAGGTCAAGTTGGAGCAGTTCGGTTGGGGATCAGTAGGGCTTTGCAATGCTGGGAACCAGACTTGCGTCCAGCACTTAGAAGTGGTATAGCCACTAAGCCTTATATGGGTTGCTTTATTATACTACTATATGTGTGTCAACACATCTTATACAAAGACTAGAGGATACATTTTTCTCCCTTCCTCATAGAGATAGCTAAATTACTCTATCCTTGCAAGTATTATTAGAAATGAAAAAAAGATAATTCTTCCTTCCATTATAAAAAAATTATGCAGCTCTCCCTCAAAACTATTATCGCCAACAATCATGTCTATTAACAAAATATTTTGGGTGCAACTATTAATTGTTTTATTGTAAACATTGAAAATGTGTTTCTTGACAAAATGTCTTGAGTTCTGGTGTTGTATTTTTCTTGATGAATTAATTCTAATTCTACTGTGCCACTATCATGATGAACTAATATCATGTGGTTTATTTTTGAGCAGCTGGTTTCTTGACGAGGGATCCTCGTGTTGTTGAAAGGAAAAAGCCAGGAAAGGCCAAAGCAAGGAAAAGTTTCCAATGGGTCAAGCGTTAAATACTTGGAGCTTGTGCTTCTTGCTCACTTAAACCATGAATTTGGTGTGGAATATCTTGCTTCTTTCAATAAACTCATCACAATTCAATCACCCTGTTTATTCAATCACCCTGTTTAACTGGGATAGAAAGAGACTTAGGAATTTTTTTAGTTTTGGAATGAACATGTGATGATTTCCTTGTACCATGTCATATTATGAAATTTTGGTTCATGGCAGCGGATAGTAGTTGTTAATTGTTATGTCTATGTACTTCTATTTATACTTTTTGGTTACCTGTGATTCAGCAATGGACTGCTGATATTATGTTTATCTGCCACAAGGTAGGTCAACCACACATCTTCTCTGGGAGTCTAGTGCACAAGGCTCCCGTTAAACGGAAGGGTTTAGGAAGGGTAGTATGTTGTCTTCCACTAAAATGCTTGAGATATTGATCACATGGTAACAACTTCTATAAAATTTGAGGCGCATCTGATATGTTGAAAAAACAGAGAATACATCAAGCAATTAGTCCAAAATAGACTTGATCTTTATAACAAAGACTTGGGAAAGAGTGTGTGTGAATATAAAGATATTAGACACACATATAATACACATAATAATGTTTGGGAAAATTAATGAGAGATGCTAAAAATATATATAATTAAGACATCGTACAACATAGTAATAAGTACTCCCTCCATCCCCTAATTAACTTTTTTTGTAAAAATTTAGGATGTAAAATATGCCACTTTAAAATGTTTGTATTTGCATTTTCCTTAAAACCAAGTTATTTTACTTATAAGATACTTCCTCCATTCCTAAATATAATTATAATATCACTTTTTAACTTTTCCCAACTTTTTCTCAAATTGACCCTACAATGTTTATCTATAATAACAAGCATAAGAGAGAGAGTGAGGATAAATGTATATAATTGGGATAAATTGATAATATTATGTGTAAATAACTAACTTAACTAACGCTCTTAATCTACTCAAATTAGGGAAAGTGATTTTATATTTAAGAACGGAGCGAGTACCATATAAACTTATTACATGTTGCATATATGAGAATTTAAAGGTCTAATTTATTTTCTCAATCTCTAGAAAAAAAGTCAACTGGACTTTTTTCTTAACAAGCAACATCTTAATCATGTTTTTTCCTTAACAAGCACTAATTATTTTTCCCATAATGTTTAACAGGGTTCATTAAGTTTCTTTTTTTTTTATACATAAATTTTAGGAAGGGGTTTGGTCTCAACCCGATCCAAGGGCAGAACACCTAACTCATGATCCACTGGGGTCTGTCCCTATGGGCTCTGGAGCATGACAAGAGCAAACCATTTATGTCTGTCCACACAGGTAGGTGACTCCCACCTTCACTTACCCACACAGGTAGGTAGGTGACTCTCACCTTCACTTTCATTAAGTTTGTTTATGTTTGTAAAAATGTGAAGAAGCAGGGGCATTTTAGTAAAGAAGAAATATAAATCCCCAAGTGACCGACTCATCTCTATCTATTATGAATGATCTATCTTCCTTGAGCTCATCCCTCAACATCTTCCTTTCTGTCACAGGGTTTTACGTTTCCTTAAACCCCAGAGAGACATGGCGGCGATGAGAGTGGCGGCGGCGGCGCCACGTGGCATAAGGCGGCTGTTCTCAACCACCTCATCGTTCATGCCTCCTCCTCCCTCTCCGGCGGCCCCTGCTCGAGAAATGGCCGATCCCAGCCCCAATCTCTTCGTCTCTGGTTCATCTTCCTTCCTTTTCTTCTTCTTTATGCTTTTTCTTATGTGGGTTTCTTATTTTGCACATGGGTTTCTTCAAAAAATCCATCTTTTTCCACCTTTAGGTTTATTTTTATTTATTTTGTGTTACCATTGCAATTGAATTGAATTGAATTGGAGATAGAGTATTAGATGGTTAAATCACAGTGAAGTTAGTTAGTTCATTTATGCTTTTTTGTTCTAATGAGAAATCATTATTATGGAATAGGATTTTTTCCCCTCAAAGATTAATTTTTTTTATTCCCTTTTGCTGAAGTGGTGATATTTGGTATGTTTGTATGCTTATTCCGGTCTTACAACCTTGGTTGACTTTTTTTTTTTGTGAAAATCCTAACAAAAGTCACTATTAAGTCAAATAACTACTCCCTCCGTTCCTTATATTCCTAAATATAAGGAGATTTAATTGGCTTTTTAGGAGAATCCTAAGGAAGTAAAATAAGGTGATTAAAACTGATTTTCCCAAATTTTTTGAACTAGTTTATTTGACTTATAAACTAACATATGATCTAATAGTATACAAAATATGTTATGATTACGTTGATTTCACTTTCTTAGGATTATTCAAAAAAGTCTACTAGCTCTTATATTTATATTTAGAAACAGAGAGAGTAGTTTATTTGACTTATTAACTTATGCGTAATCTAATGATGTACTCCCTCCGTTCCTAAATATAAGATCACTTTTGCGAATTTGAAGAGATTAAGGAAGACATTCCAATGAGTTAGGATTACATGAAATTTTCAAAATACTCCTCACCTAAGTTTTAAAAATATCACCTTTTTCAAACCACTATTTTTTGGGTGAAGGGAGTATAGGGGTAATTTGGGGAAAACTTAAGTCAAATTAGAAAGTGATCTTATATTTAGGAATAAGCTCTCCTCCCCAAAGTGATCTTATATTTAGGAACGGAGGGAGTATAACATATGGTATGGCTAACTAATTTATTTTGCTTCTTTGATCTATGGGGCAAAAAGTTTAACTAGGCCTTGAAAACGCCTATGAGATGGTATGACTGGAGGGAGTATTAATTCTGTAAGTGCTTGAAAACGCATGTATAAGAAAGTTCATCATGAGGGGTGTGTTTCTTATATATGATGTAACTAGTTTTTACATGTGCCTTACTTAAAGTATAAATAGCCTTTTACAAATAGTTGTGGAATAGTTGTCCCCATGCCAAAATCATTAAGCGTTATACTGAGATACTCCCTCTGGTCCGTAATATAAGAGTCCAGCGTCAAAAAACACTTATTATGAAAACATGTAAAAGTTAGTTAGGTGTTTTGAGTTAATGCTTAAGAGTACATGAAGGAATTGTTTTTTTCTGGTGCTGCATCCCATCAAAAGCTCTATTATACTTCACTTATGAATGCTTAACCCATGAAAGATTTTTTGGAATAATCATGTACTTGTCTTTTCTTGCTCGATGTCTATACTGAGAGATACATGGACTTATGAGATAATTGGTCATTATTATACAAGATGTAAAATTTTTGCACCCTCTGCCCCCCAAAAAAAATACATTTTGTGAAATAATCATGTACTTATCTTTTCTTTCTTAATGTTAAGTTTGCAATCTTCACATTTTGTCATAATCAGATTCTGCTGTCTTTATTTTTGATGTAACCACCAGTTAATATTCTAGCTCTGATCGAAAAAAAGGGAAATAATTCAGTTCCCACTTAGTTTTGGTGCTCGGAATTGCAAAGACGTTATGAGTGTCTGTTTCTGCTAAGATAGCTTTATTTTTATGATATATGTCATACTCATGGTTACATCCATTCTCACTTCAAATATTTGAGTTTGTTGTGGTAAGATTTTATATTTCTCACATTGGTGTGGTAATATTTTATATTTCTCCCTCTTTCAGGGCTTAGCAAACGTACTACTACAGAAAAGCTGCGGGAGGCATTTTCCCAGTTTGGTGAAGTTGTTAATGGTTTGCCCTGCCTATCTATACAATTTAGGCTATGAGCAGTTTCAGTGTATCACAGCATGTACTATTATGTAAAATTATACTTTTTAAAAATCATAACAGTCCCCCTTTTTGGCTATTTCCAGCTAGAGTGGTAACTGACAGAGTATCAGGTTACTCCAAAGGGTTCGGCTTTGTAAGATATGCCACTGTAGAAGAAGCTGCAAAAGGCATCGAGGGCATGGATGGAAAGGTAAGCAGGATGACTGGTCAATAATTTTATGCTTGGAGTTGGAATTCTCTGGAGAGATTTAAGGAATTTACTTTTGAGTTTCCTGTAGCTATGTCTTTATTTTTCTTTTTTTGTGAGTATTTCTGGATGTTTTTCAGTTATAAATAAAATTGCTATATGATACACCTGTGACTGCATAAATAAGCATAGAGTGGAAATTTCAACAAGGCACTCTAGAGTATATGTTGCCTTCCCTCGCTAGATGCAGACCTTTTTGCACACTCAACTATTATACATACCTAAGTCTTAATTGTAGATTTCCTCAGAATTGTCATTTCTCTAATTTCACTTTGAAATTTTCACCCTCCAAAAAAAATCACTTTGAATTGAATGCTAACTTTGTACTATCGATCAATTTCCGCTTCTGGTATTGTCATATGTGCTTTGTAGGTCACATGAGCTAGTTTGACGTGGCTATGATAAATACGATTGATACCAACATGTGCTATGTGATTGAAAACATAACATCTATGCCTTGCTTATCTTAATGCCTTTGTGTTGTTCTTGGTCGTAGCTTTTAGTTCGGCTTGTCTTGCTTGGCAGATGTTGATGTTCTTGACTGCTATTTACTTCATCTGGAAATGGACTGATCTTTTCCTTCATTGTATGCAGTTTCTGGATGGTTGGGTGATATTTGCAGAGTATGCTAAACCAAGACCACCACCACCGGGACAAGCTATGCCACCTCATTATGGCCAGCAATGATTCTTATTATTTACCTGGTGATTGTACTTCAATTGAATTGTTCTTACATTTGCTTATCTCAAAACAAAACATTATTTTTATGAAATCATGGAAAATCTTCTATTTCCTTGAAAGTTTTGCATGTATGTTATGGAAGATCGGTATGAACAATATTATTTAAATGCAAATGTAGTGGAAGATTTGAGTTGACACATAAATTCACGACATCATCGAACCTTTCGTGGATATATATGCTGTTGTATTAACTTTGTCTTTGTACCAGGTCAACAATATTTTGATCTGAAATTGATGATTGGTTGCATATTTTCTGATGATGGTGTTTTGATTAAACATTCTTTTGTGTTTAAAGACAAACTATGCAAACATCTAATTTAATTTTGAAGAACGTGGTTGAATGTTATGAAAGATGCAGTGTTTTCCATGACGATCAGGTATCCATTGTTTGTAAGTGTAACCATTTATAGAGTTGCGTGGGATTGTGGTGTTTCTTTCATTGAAGTTTATGTGGGGGAAATCAAGAGAACCATACAATGAAATGATGACTTTGGTAATAAGTTCAAGAAAATCTCCAATCCACATTGTTATAGCAAAACTGGATTTTAACGCGAATAAAACTTTGTTTTCTAGACTTTTTTGGACTCGAATGGTCCTTATGTTTATATTTGATTGCAGCTAAATCCTTGAAATTTTGATTTGGTTTTGGATGAACCTCATCCCCTGATCTGACTCATGACATTGCAGCTTTATTCTATTATTTCAACCATTCTATAAGTTCGTTATTATGTTATAGAAAATTAAATTATACAGTATATAATTAAAGTCATTGCAACAATACCCCAAAAGATTAATGTTTCTAAAATTATTTGGGACAATTTGGGTGTAAAATCTAAATCGGGTTGTCTCCTCCGTTGAGCCATTGTTTCTCTACTTCTCCCTCCTCCCTAATGTTTCAGCTTTCTTCATTTATCTTCAATCCATTACAAGAAACCAAATGCTTTATAATATAGTACTCGCATGTTCATAGATATAAGATCACTTTCAAATTTCAATTTGTTCATAAATATAATCAACTTTCTAAATTTTCATAACTTTTTTCCCAAATAAACTGGTACCCTAATAATGTTTATCTATAATAAACAAGTAAGAGAGATTGTGTGAGAATAAATGTATATGCCTATGGTAAATTAATAATATTGTGTGCTAATAACTAACTTAATTAGCATGTTTAATCTAATCAAATCAGAGAAAAATAATCTTATATTTAGGAACGGTGGAGGGAGTAGTATGATATCTTTGTCTTCCTTAAACTTTAAAGTACTAAGATTAGATAAATGTCTAATTTAAACACTATAGATGGCATATTTAACGGCACAGGTGTCAAATTTACTCCTACTCGCATATCATGTGATTTCAAATTATATTTTTAGATCTTAAATGAGATAACCTTTGAATTCTTTGAGTTCTGAAACAATTCCCTCACGTACGTGAAACGGTGAAAGCATTCCTTTAGTTTTGATTTTTGGCTACAAACAAGAAAATTTATTAACCACCTAATATATATCATACATGAGTCATGAGTACAAAACAAGGGTTTAGAAAATATCCAAAGCCTACCAACACCACCACACACAATAATTCACACATCAACACCACACCCTCCTCCACTCACCATCCCCGCAAAAGTATCATACAACGGCTGATCCATCGTCTCCGGCAAGTAAAACCCTAGCACTCCGGCCACCAACCCACACACCGCGAAAACCGCAAACGGCAAACCACCCCCTAAAACCACCACAAACGGCGCCAATATCGCCCCCATCTGCGCCGCCTGCGTGGCACACCCTAGGGCGGCGTTCCTCACCACCGTCGGGAACAGCTCCGCCGTATATATAAACAACAAATTATACGTCCCCGCCATCCCAAATATCCCCAAAACCCCACACACCATCTTCACCACCTTCCACACACCCACATTTTCCATCCAACTCCCCATAAAACAAAACACACCACTAAACCACAACGTCCCTATCGCCATCGGCTTCCTCCCGAACCGGTCCAACAACACCGCCGTTATCGTGAACGCCGGCATCTCCGCCACCGCATTCAACACCACGTTCATGTATATGTTGGTCTCCAAGTTCACCACATTCAAACTCAACCCGTAGTACACCACAGAACACATGAAGTTGATGGCAACCGCTAGGAAAAGCCTTGTCCGTGTCATTGGTGACCTAATAACATCCACTATGGACCCACTCACAGCAACTATATCATTATCATTATCATTGCACTTCTTATCATGACATTGTTGCATGGTGTCTTTCTCTTCGTTGTTGCTGTTGCACTTGTCATGATATTGTTGTTTTTGGGCGTGTACATTGTCTGTTTCTTCGTCGTCGTCGTCTAGGGCAAGGGTGATGTTGTCTGGGAGGTGTTTTTTATTGCCTATGGCGATGTTGGACATGATTTTCATGGCGTCGGAGGTACGGCCTCGGACGAGGTACCATCTTGGTGATTCTGAGAGGAAGGGGAGGATGAGGAGGAGGAAGAGGAGGGAGGGGATGGAGGAGGCGATGTAGAGAGGGCGCCAGTGAGGGAAGACGTAGGCAATGGCGGCGAGGAGGGCGATGCCGGAGGAGAAGAAGTAGAAGGTGGACATGCCGGCCACGCCGCGCTTGGTGGGGCCCACGGGCTCGGTGGCGAGGACGAAGGCGCAGAGGCCGACGCCGCCGGTGGCGAAGCCGGTGAGGAGGCGGAGGAGGAGGTAGGTGGTGAAGTTGGGGGAGAAGGCGGTGAGGCAGCCAAAGATGGCGTTGAGGAGGCAGACTATGGTGAGAGAACCTTTTCTTCCAAGGAAGGAATCTGAGAGATGACCAAATATTCCTGCTCCTGAAATACCAAACCAAACATGGCAAGATATATATAAGATTTAGCTTCGTTGGCCAAAAAAAAAAAAAGATTTAGCTTCTACTAGTACAGTAAAATTAGAGTAAAAGTCATTGTTTATACTACTATACTTGCTCTAACAAATATAAGATTTAGTTTATATAGCACGCTGGATATGTTATAACCAAGGTTGTATGGATTTACGGGGGACGACGGACACTCTCACAAGTGAAGTGGGTTCAAACCAAGGTGAAAGGGTTCCTACCTTATGATATGAGAAATGACATTATTATTATGCTTCAATGCCCTAACCTTGTATTGTACTACCTCTAATCCTAAATATAAGACATGTTTACTTAATTTGATTAGATTAAGAATATTGGTTAAGTTAATTAAAATAACATGGTATTACCATAAATCATCTACCTTTACCTCCACCATTTATCTCTTATTGTCTAATATTGGAGAGCATTGAGAAAGATGATTCGTGAAAAATTTGGTAACAATTAGAAATAATTCTAAATAATTAGGACTAAATTTATCTCCTTAAATATGTTTTATATTTAGGAGCAGGGAGTAGTATTGTAATCAAGTCAATCGTTTTCTAAAAACTTTTCATAATGCAATAGACAGAAGATGAAATTTAATGCGTATAAGTTTTCGAAGATATATTAACAAAGGCACGTAACTTTTAAAATGTTTGAATTTACAAAGACCATGATGAATCTATTTTTTTTTATCAGCTAACTTATTCTTTTTTGTCTCATCGGACTATTTAACCTTCCTAACCCTCATCAAATTTGAAGTCTAGGTTGGAAATGAAAAGGAAAAAAGAATATATTTTTTAAAAATTCAGTATGAGTATCTTATAAATAATTTATCTTTGTGTTTATTTTGGTGAATTCCCAAATCTAGGTTTTACTATCAACTTTTTTAAAATAGTTTTTTTTTTCCTGTAAAAACTCAGATTTCATTTAAGTCAGACAAACACTTACAACTTTTTCAAAATAACTTTTTCGACGGAAAACCTAGATTTGGTATAAAAAATCTAGGTCTTGTTAGAAGTTATTTTTTAAGCTTTTTCATAAGCTACTCCATAATCTTATTATTCAAAAAGAGTTTTTTTTTTTTTCAGTTTTTTCTAGAAATTAATCTCTAGAAGCTAATTCAAACACGCTTTTTATCATGAATGGAGGACGAGTAGATAGAAAAGGTGTAATCTTTAGGGACATATATATATATAGATTGAAAGAGACAATAAAGGAGGTAAAGGGCAATACTATCATGAATGGAGGACGTGTAGATAGAAAAGGTGTAATAAGCTTTAGGAACATATATATATTGAAAAAGACAATCAAGGAGGTAAAGGACAATACGGAAGCACTTTATTGGCCGAACTACTAATGCGTTTATGGGCACACACATAAGCTCCAAATTAAATGGACATTGCACTACTTATGCTATCATTATTAAGCCTCGAGCCACGTTTCATTAAAGCATCTCCCTTTATTTCTTATCTTATTCCCTCACTCCCACGTTTCCCAACTTCCCATCCTTGTTCTCCTTCAAATAATATCAAATCCACATTGTAGTTCAGATTGAATCTTGAACTACAAAACGGATCTTCGGCTAGATATATTGAGGTAACAATAAACTATATATGTCACTCATTACCCTCTACAAAAGTAACACAATCCACCCTACATGCAATATAGAGCATATCTCTGGCAAAAAAAAAGTAATAAAGAGCATATAAACTACAGTATATAGTGTCTAATAAGTAATGCTGCTTTCACTCGTTTGATCTTTGATATTTGAAGTGAGGAAAAACAAAACACTTTTTTTATCCCCCACCACTCATGAGTTGCATAGAGTTTCAGATGCACTTTTTAAGGGTAAAAATAAATTGAAAAATAAAGCATGGAACTTCAAAATGCATGTGACCCCAACGAAACCAGCACATGATTACTGATCATATCAACCAACCAAATGAATAAATGTCAGTAGAGAGTTATCTTTAATTTTTTTTTGGCCAACGAGTAATCAAATCAGCTCATGATTACTGGTCATATCAACCAACCAAATGAATGAATATGTCAGTAGAGAGTTTTTTTTTTAATTTTTTTTGGCCAACGAGTTATTTATAAATTACCACACTCTGAACTTGCATTTGAGATTTTACTAATCAAAATTAAAAAAAGTGACAAACAAAAGAATGCCAATCAATCATGTCCACTAAATTTAATTAGTTTAGTTGTTGATCCTAACGTGTAAGTCTGTAGCATCCATCCACTAGTTATAACAAGAAAACCTCTTAAAAAATATTAATATTTTGTTATTCCTATCACATGAGTAGTCTCTAGCATCCTCTGGTTTCTTTTTGGCCACTATATCCTGAGGTCTCTAAGTCATGCGGTTTAGGATAGGCTTTGCATGTAGAATCCGAATATTTGAAGATCAATATGATATTTCCGACAAAACTTAAAGTTCCTATCCTTTGATCTGAGCCTCAAAACGACAACCCATGTTCATCATATTATAATCCATTCTACCCTGACACAAAACGACAAGCATTAGCGTCGCTTTTGGACCATTTTGCGAATTTTCCCTAGTGGTCCCATCCAAATGCATATTCTTTTAGCTTCCACGTGACTTTTTCTTCACTTGTTCAGTTCCCACTTTATTACCAAATATCAATTAACTCCATCATCTTTTTTTTTTGGCCATAACTCCATCATCTTTTATACTTTAACTTCGTGCTGTACTTCATTTGTTTATCCCCATATCATATAATCATCACAGTTCAACTTGCAAGTAAAGTATACCACTTTATTCATATTTGTTAAACTAAACTCGATAAGATATTTTATCCTTGTTCCTCGTGACATGTCATCTCCGGAGAGGACTGCGTTTATTTAGTAGTACTATTATTTTGTTGATAAAAACTATTTTTAAAAAATTATCATCAACGAGCTGTCATTATTGACTCAGTAGCCGCTAACTACTCTGGCACGCATGCACTTATCTCGTTGAGTCATTGTGATCACATGAAGAAAAAACATCCTACTAAAGATATAATCAAAGCAATCATATTTAAAAATGATTTTGTCCCTCAAAGATATTTAATCTTTCCGAAACACTTGACCATGGCTAAACTTCCTAGCTATCTTCACTAGTGATTACATTACATTTTTCTACACTTGACCATGGCTAAACTTCCTAGCTATCTTCACTAGTGATTACACTACATTTTTCTAATCATCAACTAGTACTTCTCAATCCTAAATATAAGACATATTTATAATTTTTTATTAATTATTCTTCAAATCACGTCCTCATTAATGTCCCTAATGAAGTCATGGAAAAAAGTTAGCATGTTTTTTTTTTGAAAAAAAACACCATTCTAATCAATTTAACTAATATCTTTAAACTAATCATACTTAATAATCCGATTCATGACTTCTATTCCCAGCTCTCAGCTTTTCTCTAGATCTCAAACTCAAGTCCAAAGAAATCTTACGTACGTCAACTTGTATAGAAGGAATTTAAAACCGACTGTTACATCAACTATATGTGTTAATTTGTCACTAATACTCGGTGAACTAGATTTCAGAATATTAAACTAAATCAAATTAAAAAAAAAACACTTAAAACTTGTGTGTGAGAGAGAGAAAGTCAAAACTAACCGATCATGCAGCCACCGAAGAAGATTGCCTGAGCAAAGCCGACCTTATATTTCTCACCACAAAACAAACCCCACTCAACCACCGTGGTAGAACTTGGGCCTCCGACCCACTCCCACGACCCGGCCCGCAGCCCACAAACACTCCCCGCTGTCGGGTCACAGCCCGGCCCATCCACAACGCACCTATAATCAGGCTCCCTATCAGCAAATATCATAACCATTGTATGAAAGGCCTCAAGGGCCCACGCCAGGCTCGTCAACACAAAGTGCCTTAGCTGCCACGGCCCGAGTTCCCCGCAATACCGCCTCAGCATTTCATCGATGGAGAGCCTCTCGGTGGTGGCTGCCGGAGATAGCAGCGGCGACCGGAGGCCGGAGGTGGGGTCAGTGGCGGCGGCGGGCATGGCGGCGGAGGAGAAATGATGGGGTGGTTGGCGTTGGGCTTTTTTCTCTCTAGACGGCCTTCCCAACCGTACAAAGAATTATGGGAGTTTTGGTTTATATATAGTAAGCGAAAATGGTGGGGTGTGAGGGATTCTTGTTTGGTGAAAATTTATCATATGTGAGTTGGATCTTTCTATATTGGTTGGAGGGGATTCATGTCAATGCTGCACAATTTAAATATTGGGTTGAAGGGAGGAGGGAGAGATTGAGAGACTAACCTTATTACCTTATTATAATATGTCACCTACTGCTTACAATATTTGGACTTTTTTTTTTGGCCATAAATATTTGGACTTAATATAAGGTACCAATTGGAAAAAATTATAAATTTAATATAAATTTTAAAACTCGACTATCATTCATTAGTTTGTGAGAAATGAGTAATTGGTATCTTATAATAAGGACATAAGAGAGCATATTGTAAAAAAATTATGCAAATATTTATCAAATGTCACGTGAAAATTGATTTTGATGAGTTGGCACAACTGTACTGCAGACACTTAACAGTATTGGGTTGAAGGCACAACTGGAGACACTTAATAAAAACTCCTGCAATTGTGCCCACTCATCAAAATCAAATTTCGCATTATATATCATAAAGGGAAAATTAATTTGAGATCCCTCACAAGGGAGTTAATACTAGAAAAGTCCCAAAAGTTGAAAATATTAATGTAGGGTCCAAAGGGACCTCACTTTAATATACTTGAAAAGTGAAAAGACAGTTTTGTCCCTCCTCCTTCTCCTTCCCCACTCCTCCTCCCCTCCCCGCCGCCGCCAGGTGTGGCCGGAGAAGGCGGTGGCCGGGATGCTGCGGCTGGGGGTACGACGGCGACTGCGGCGGGGGAGGGAAGGAGGAGTGGGGAAGAAGAAGGAGGAGGGGCAAAACTGTCTTTTCACTTTTCAAATATATTAAAGTGAGGTCCCTTGGGACCCTACATTAATATTTTCAACTTTTGGGACTTTTCTAGTATTAACTCCCTTGTGAGGGATCTCAAATTAATTTTCCCTATAATAAATATTTGCTTTCAAAAATTACTATATATATAAGGGGTATGTGTTAAAATACTTTTATTATAACATAATTGATAATATAGATTTAGTCTTAGGATAGATGTGTATGTGTTAAAATACTTTTATTATAATCAAACTTTGATCGTATGAAGGAATCTAAACAAATCTACGTACACCCATCACTCATTACTCATCTTTTGGATGAATAGAGAAACTGGTTCATTTCTTATGAGATTATAATGTGATTTGATAAATTTTAATTGGATAGATCATAAATCCTGTGATAATGCATATTGTTGTAATTGAACCATTTAATCATAACATATTTTATATATTTTTACAATATATATTAGCTCATAAATTAAATAAACTTATTTAGAGAAAAAAATATAGGAACATAATATTTAAGTAACTTATTTAATATTATGAAATTCTGCAAAAAAAAAAATCGATTAACTTTTATATTTAGGAATCTGGGGTGAAACAATTGAGTCCCTTTCATTGCCGCTTTGATGCTATTAGATTCTAGTTGAATAAGAGTCGGTCGAGACAAGCTTCAACAAGATGATGCATATCATGAAGTTTATATTACATACACATATATTTATAATTATACTATTTTACATATTATAAGTTATTCTCTTTTAGTTTTTTTAATTTAAGGGCTTCTTAAAATATCATCAGGTACCAACAAAGGTTGGTCCAACTGGTAAAAGAGTTTGACTCATAACTATGTGGTTGTGAGTTCGAATCCCACTGATGCAAGGATCTTATTGGTGGGTGATCTGTAAGTATCTCTGTAAGCACTCTTTGAACCCGGAGGGCTGCCCTAGCCCTGGTGAGCCCCAGGACGACCCAACTCACCTAAACTTTTTTTTATAAAAAAAATATATCATCAGGTCAAGTCCACTTACAATTGACATCTAAATAATACTATTTCCGAATAATCATTATTAAAAATACCATTTCTGAATTATTACAAAAGGGAATCATTTATGAATTAACCAAGTTTAAATGTTCATTTTCGGAATTTAGTAAATACAAACCAATTCAGATGGAATTTGATATGGCCATAGAAAGGCTACTATTCTATCATCAAATATTATGTTATACTCCCTCCGGTCCTCAATATAAGACCTAATTAACTTTTTTAGAAAATCCTATAAAAAACAAAATAAGTTAATTATAAATTGATTTACCTAATTTTTTCTCTTAGATTAGTTTATTTTACCTATAAACTAATGTATAATCTAAAAATATATCAAATATGTCATGATTTAATAGCTTATTTCGCAACCCTAACCTCTCCAAAAAAAGTCAATAAAATCTTATATTTAGGACCGGAGGTAGTATATTGTAATAACGAGGACATTTTTAAATATACACATTTTTTTGCATGGTAGGGACATGTGAAAGCCTTGAAGGTATGAGAATTGAATAACCATATTTTATTAAGGATAAAATTGCAGATTTGACAACAAATTATTACGCCACGTATACCAAATAGAACAAAGTTTTGTAAGGTGTAAACAGGATAATAATAATGAATTTAAAAGGTTACAATTTAAAATACCGTTGGCTCAACATAGCTAACCTCTATTAAATTTTTATTCTGAAATTCATAGGCTCCAGTTCCCAAATTTTTAACAAAAATTAAGTTGAGTTAATAACATTATCAAATTTGCAACCTTTTGAATTTATTATTATCCCATTTGCATGTAGCAAAACTTTTTTTATTCGGTGCTCATAACACAAGTTCGCTATTAAATTTCCACCTCTGTTCCTTCGTCAAACTGAGGATTTAATGTGCAGCTCCTTCCGTTTTAAAATATAATATTTAGTAGTTATTTTAGAGAAAAAATGTCGAAGATGCATATGATGTTGATTGATAATCGATTCTTTTTGTTTTGTATCAGAAATGAGGGATTCGAATATACTCTTATATTATCTGATCAAAAGAATATACTCTTATATTATCACTATAAAAACCCACTTCTTTCGTTGGCTGTGGAACGACGTGGATGGCGATAATGAAGACGATATGCTTAGAGTTTTTTTTTTTTTTTTGAGAAAGAAAACGAAAATGACAGTAATGGCTTTAATTTCTTGACTGAGAGAGTAAGAGGTAAGACTCTTTTGTGGTAGGGGGTTGGCTGTTGCTGTAAAGGGAAAATTATACCATTTTGGTCAAAATATAAAATTTCAAATAGAAATAAGGAAAACAATTGACAGGTTGAAAACACAGAATAAGATAGCCACATGAAAGCTGTACTAATTTAAGAATGGAAGATAGCCACACACATAACTTAAGGGTCCGTTTGGTATGATGGAAATGGATCCATGAAAATGGAAATGGATCCAATTCCATACAATAAGGCTGATTCATTATGAAGTGAAGAGGTGAATGCTCTGAGCCTCTGAGGCATTGTGGGGTGGTGGGAAGAATGAGCGGCAATTGGTAATGGAAAGAACGAAGAAGTGAAGAAAGATTGGAGCTTTGAAGATGTCACCTAGATTTTATATTAGTAATCCAATGAAGAGAAGATTATTTGTATTAGGTGTCGAATGATCAAGAACATGGCTGGCACCTTAGTGGGAAATCTTACAATCCTTGATCAACCTCCATCTCTTCCACTAGCAGATGTAGGTTGATAAGGGACGAAACTTTCTCTACTAATATAAGATCTTTTGTAGTAGCATAGACTAGGACACACTTTTGATACGCACTAGTTTGTAGCCACTTTGTTTGCACAATGTAAATTTCGGACTATACTGAATTGAATGAAGTACAGTTTTCTTGTCAAAAAAAAAAGAAGATTATTTGAAGAAAGTTTCAGTGTGTTGAGTTGAAGAATATTTATTTATTTTAAATTTTCATTTTAATTTGAAGGACAATTTAGTATTTTTACATAAAATCAGATCTCGTTCCCATAACATACCAAACACACTTTTAATCTATATTTTCATATCAATATCCATCTCCATCTCCATATTCATTGCAATATCCATCAAAATCAATTCCAATATACCATTTCTGATAAAAAAATTCCAATGTACCAAACGAGCAAGTTAGCATACTATTCTTTAATTAAATAACTATTTCTAAAGTTTGATGATCTAACAAATATTTGTATGTATCTTTTTATGGTGCCAGTATAAGAGCTGTAATTTTATATGATATCATAAATTTTAAAAGGAGTCTTGAATTTTCAACCAAAGGCAAATTAGCATTATAAATTTTAAAAAGCCTAAAGTATATTTTTGGTCTTATGTTACATTAATTTTTAATTTAGCTCTTTATGTTTGAAAAGTATGCTTTTAGTTATTTTTTGTTAAACCCATTAATTTCACTTAATGGAAATGTTAACTTAACAATTTTAAATGATTAATCTAGAATTAAATATAGAAAATGATTAAATAAAAATATTACAGTGTAATTATTATTATATTTTTAAAATTGGTCATTTTATCCCTATTTAATCAAGGGTTAAGGTGCATTTTTAGTACTGTAGAATATAGCAAAGTGCACCTAACATAATACACAATATTGTGGTCCATTTGTGGTAACCAAGAATTATTTTCGTGGCTTATTTAGTAACAACGTTAAATAAGTTAAGTTTGACCGTTATGTGTCAAATTTTGACCATTAAATTGTGGGTAAAGGAGCATTTTCAGTACTCTAGAATATAGAAGGAGCACCAAACATAATATACAATATTTTGGTTCATTTGTGATAACTAAGAATTATTTTCATTGCTTATCTAGTAATTCGTTAGCTAAAACTCACTTTTGTAAAATAAAATCTAATTTGACATAATGATGTAATATATGTATATTGAAATGACAATTTAGCGAACATTATTTTAAGTTTATAACTATGTAATCAGTTAGAAGTAACTCTTCTTCTATATTACAATATAAAGTCATTAATTTGGGTCAAGCCAGTATGACCAACAAGTTTTAATTTGTGTCGAGCCAGTATGACCAACTCGTTTTAACTCAATAAGGCCAACCTGTTTAGTTTATGATTCTTTGCTTACATTTTTTATATATGTAAAATACTAATGACTTATTAGTTTATACATGCATGATACTAGAATAGTCTATGGATCTTTATAACTTTGTAGTATTTAATTATTTGACACTTTGAATAAATTGTGATTTAGTTGTTTATGGTGTTTAAATATTGTATATTATGTTTGGTGCTCCTTCTATATTCTAGAGTACTGAAAATGCTCCTTTACCCACAATTTAATGGTCAAAATTTGACACATAACGGTCAAACTTAACTTATTTAACGTCGTTACTAAATAAGCCACGAAAATAATTCTTGGTTACCACAAATAGACCACAATATTGTGTATTATGTTAGGTGCACTTTGCTATATTCTACAATACTAAAAATGCACCTTAACCCTTTAATCAACCACTATTTATGACAAACTTTAATCTAATTTTCCATAAATGTGTTAATATAACTTTATTTTTTAATTCTTTATCCATAAAATGAAAAAATAAAAAATAACAAATTTAAAACAAAACTGAATTAAATTTAGATCATTAAAATAAATTTCAATAATTTAGATTAAAAAAATCATTGCTCATAGCTTTGAGGAATGCGGGAACCTATTTTTTCACATGTCTTGATATTGACAGTTCCATTAAAAGGATATGCAATTACGCATGGTTTTTCTTTTTTGGTAGGTAATTTTATGGGTTCGGTTTCTTAGTAGCAATTCCTCAGCATCCCTCAGAATCTGCTTATCAAGGCCATTGATTTTATCCAAGCACCTACAAAATGACACATAATATATTTTTTTCTTTTTGAGAAAATAATATTTCATTATATCCTAAAATAAAATACAAACTTCCCGTGTTCATCAACCCTTTCTCACCGTTGACTTATTAATTTCAACTATCTGAACCTATATCATTTCAATGAAAGGATCTATGAGAGATACAGACTTACCCATTCAACTGTAAAATTATTTTACAGTTAACTGGGTAAGTCTGTATCTCTTATAGATCATTCTATTGAAATGAAATATGTCCAGATAGTTGAAACTTTTATGCTAAAAAATGTTCAAAAATAAATAAATTAAAATTTCTTCACTTATTTTATATTATAATATAAATTTTTATTTTTAATGGTACAAATGGTAAATTATAAAATGTGAGGAAAGATTTCGATAAAAAAAAGTGAGGAAAGACGAGGCGAGAGAAACTTGCAAGTGGAGATCTGAAAAGTGTAGCCACGCGTCACTTTGTAAGCAGCATGATGAATTGGATGGCCAGGATTTAAAGATTCTGAGGGAAAATGAGAAAGTGAATTCTGAGAATATCTGTTTCCGTAATTTTAGTCAAAAAAATGTCTAACTAAAGCTTATGGTTATTTCAATAAATACGATGCAAATATAATTTATTTCGATTTATTTACTTAAAAAAACAAGTGCTAAAGCAATGGCGCCATTTCAATAAATACAATGTAAATATAAATTTTATTTCCAAATTCTGAAAAAAAAGAATGATTAAAATATAGTTTTTATTGTTATACATCTTTTGTTGCAAAAAGTTTCATTTTGTGCGTTTTTAGGCTAAAGTATGTTTTTGGTCCCTTAAGCTTGCACAAAGTCATATTTTGGTCCCTTAACTTTGAAAAGTGTGTTTTTGGTCCCTTAATTTTGGAAAAAGTGTGTTTTTGGTTCCTTAGCTTTGAAAAGTGAGTTTTTTGTCCTTTAACTTTGGATAAAGTAATGTTTTTAAGGATAAAAATGTTTTTAGTCCCTTCCTTTTCAAAATTAAGGGACTAAAGCATGACTTTTTGCAAACTTAAGGGACCGAAAACATACTTAAACCGAATTTAAAAGGACTAAAAACACATTTTTCAAAGCTAAAGGACTAAAAAGATGACTTTGTCCAAAATTAAGGGACCAAAAACACACTTTTCAAAGTTAAGGGACCAAAACATGATTTTCTCCAAAGTTATGGGACCAAAAACATACTTTAGCCGCGTTTTTATTTGCAAATTGATTGGTTTGCATAATTAACACGGAGCTTACGAGCTTGGATGTTATCTAGAAAAATTGAACGTGATTTTAAACGAAGATATAAATTTTGCAAATTAATTGGTTTGCATAGCATGGATGTTATCTAGTTATTGTTTATTTGAAAACAAATGGAGAGGACTCACTTGATATGAGACTCGAGTATTGAATTGTCAATTCAACCAATCCGAAAACATTATTTAATAATCCATATGCATGCCATGTGAGGGATCGGTATAACTCAATTAAAATATTAAATATCCATTAATAATATAATTTTAATGAAAAAAGAAATATTTATATAAAAAGGATATTAATCTATAAGTCATATAATTCAACAACATATAATTATCAAAATAAATATTATGGGCTGCTATTGCTTAAATCAAAAGACTTAGTTTTAGGTTTTGTTGGGAGTAAAAAATGTTAAGTTAACCAAAACTATTTATCAGACTAATCAATAAAAAACTTGTTCACTAGCCAGTTTGAGGGACCAACAACTCAAATTATTTTTTCATGACATATAAGATTCTCCAATGACTAAACAATGAAAGAAGAATACAAGTTGGATGAAAATTTCTGCGATGGCACATGCCTGAGCACTGAAAGTAAAGGGGGAATAGTATCTATTTTGGACCAATTGCTAAATTTCAAAAATAATAAAGTAATTAAATGTCAAATAGAGGACACTTAATTAATAAGTCGGAGCTTGTGTCGATATTGACATTTAAAATTTAAATAACTCCTTTATATGTATAAAAAACAATATATCTTTTTGTCGTGCTTTTTAATATAAGATTTATTGGTTTAACATATATACATTTTAAAAAATTAAATTATTCATTTCGTCCTTTTCTTGAAAGCCAACAATATGAAAACTCTCCGAAAAATCTTTTAAAGTGAGAATTTCTTAAGCTCTCATCCATCAAGAGTATCATCATATTATCCATTGAATCCAAAACTCTCTTTTTATTCCAATTTTAATCATACAAAACATTTCCCAATTTTAATACAAAACAAAACTAATTGAAAATGACTTTCTTTGCATTCAACACATTTTTCATCTAGTTTCTAGGGTATTTAATTACATACTTAGACTCCTCCAAAAGAGCGATACCCAAGAAAGCTTCTACTGACCTAACATCCCATATTTCTTGAAGTGTGAGTCCGAGGCACACTAAACTAACCCGCAAATTCGGTGTCCTTCAAGTGATATCGTTGCTGGGGAGCCAAGTGACTGGTTACCTAGTAACCGGTTGTCATACTTGTTTGACCAGGTCCTAGCCTAGTGCATTTAGCATAGTTGTATATAGGTTAGTCTCATTTAGTTTAGGTCAGTCATTTTTTTTAGTTTTCTACTCTTTTCATACTAAATTTGAAAATCACAAAAATATTTGCATTGTTACTAGCTCACTTGGTGATTTGATTGTTTTATGTGCTTAATTGTGATTGCTTGTTGTTGCTTCCCTTTAAGTGCATAATTTCATTTCCCAAGTCAGTCTTTTGCTACTTGATTCATTCTTCAATACACATACACCATTCCATACAATTCATTCATATTTCTTGCACTTCATTCCATTCATTGCTACTTGTTTCTCCTTGGTTATTGATTTATTGAGTTTGCATGCCACAGAGAAGTCGTAGATGGTTAGAAAAATCCCAAAGCAACCACTAAGGGTCCTCCAACACTAATTAATAGCTAATCAAGCAACCACTTAAAACTAGCCATTAATTAGGGTTAGAGTTAGGTTCCACTTGATGTGTATTAGAAATAAGTTTGTAAATCAAAATCCTCTTCAAGGAAGTGCAACTACAACAAGCTAATTGAAACACTAGCTATTCAAGTCAAGCAACCACTTAAAACATGTAAAGCATCATAAATCAATTCACATAGAAAATTGGAAATTCATAACATTTGACATACAAATATAGTATCTAATACATATGATATCAATCCATAACAAATAGAAAGATAAAACCATGTCTCTACCCAAAATACACAAGGAATTGCAACCACATATCCCAAATATACAATGAAAGAGCATGGAACAAGATAAACTCCCCTTTGAAGCCCATTGAAGCAATTGACCATCTTCACACCACCAAAAGCACCAAGAACTAGCCTCTCATGAAAGGAGAAAAGGAATTTCGCCCAAAATCTACCCAAGAAGTGGTTGTCATGAGATGAGGTGAGATGGAGAAGAAGGTTGTTGGAAATGGAGATGAAGAAGGAAATATGGAAGATTTGAGGTGAAATCTCATGGAAATGGAAGAGAGATGAGTGAGTTTGAGAGATTTTGAGTGAACCCTAGCATAACCACCTTATTTTCGTGCAAATGGGGCTTTTTTTATAGAGGTTTGGGGCTATTAGAAAGCTTATATAGGGCTCAAGAAATCCTAAAATTGAGTCTGATTTTTTGACAGCGTCATGCTCGCCAATCGGCGAGCAAGTGGCGAGATTCCAGAATGGTCTCACCAGTGGCTCGCCACTTGGCCAGCCTCAGGGAGTAAAATGCAAACTTCAGAAATTTTTGGGTCTTTTCAGCAGTTTTCGAAATTCGTCCAGAAACGTTATTTTGACCATTTTCTTGAATCTTCACCTTCATCCTCCCAACCTACATATTCAAATGTCTCAAAGGTAGCATCAAAATGTTCATGAAAACATGTAAAACATTATAGCATGCTAAAAAAGCCTAAATTGCCCTTGATTAGAACAAATTCCAACAACTAGTGCAATAGTTAGAATCTATGCAAATTAGGTGCAATTATCATCAAAACATGCATTAATTCAATGGATTTGGCCATGAAAATATATTCAAAAGTATGGCACAATCAGTGACCTATTGGTGAATAATATACCCAAAGAATTTGTCACAAATAGAGCACAATGACGTTGAATAATCTATGTAGCTGACCCCACATAGTGAGATAAGACTTTGTTGTTGTATCTTAATTGCACCTTTTGTTGCGGTTAGACAAGAAACAACGATAATAGACTTTCTTATGTAGACATATGGGCATGACTAATGACCTTTTTTCTTAGTGTTATGATATGTGCTTATCACATTTTTGTGTAGTTCCTTAATTAAAAAGTTATTATATTCATGAATCATTAAAAGTGATGCCTCTTTAAAAACGCATGCTATTTTTTTTTTGTTGACAAAAAAGGGAAACTCTTGCTGTCATTAAACATAAATTCATTTGCTTCATATTCAAAGCACAATTTGTTATTTAATAATTATACATTATAAATAGATACAACCGTTGTCCTGAGTTGTGTTTTACGCGTACACAAGCTAAGTGTCTTCGCTAACAAAAAATAATATTTGCCAGTAATATAATGCACTTAAAATTTAGAATGATTGAGGACATATTAAGCCCAAACAGAAGCTTAGGTGTTATTTCGATATGTTAAAGATCTTTCACAATCATTCTTTCATCTATTACTGAGCAGCTCTTCAAAAGATTATTCTCACCATAGCTCGATGTTCAATGACAGTGTGTATAAATTAGAATACACGTTTTCTTTAATTTTGTGAAACATTTCTTACTCCTCCCATCCTGTAACTTCTTCTATCTAAAATTCGTTTTGCAGGTATTTTAATAATATTTATAAAATTATGGAGAAACTTGATGCTCGTAAACTCTGCATGAAACTAACAAACTTTCAGTTTTTCTTATTGAACTCGTTGTTTGAGAAGTTATAGTCAATATATTCATAAGAAAAAGAAAGTAGAGTCAATATAATGATAAAAACATGAATCCAAATTAAATATAAAGGCTTAAGTAATGGTACTACAATAAATATCTCATGCTGTGTTGTGGAAAGGGGAAAAAGATCAAAATAAAAGATTACTTTTTTTAAGTGTTTTAAAGGGAGAGATTGAACAAGTTGGAATCGTGGAGAGACTATCCTTCTATGATAGTGGCTGCAGTCACACTTTAAAAGAGTTAAATATCAATAATAAGTTATTTTAAAAGTGCCAATTTGACCAACAACTTATAAAAGGTTTCATTTTGACCTATGAAAAAAAAAAATGGTTCATTTTATCTAATGAACTATTAGAAAATATTAAAATACACTTGAGAACATAATTAATATAATTTATGAAGATATGAGTCACACTTTTAAAAATAAAAAATTAGTTAATTACTCATTCTGACCTCACGCCACCCCTCAGTCTCCTCCCTCAATATCACTAGCCGGGAAACTCACCCCCCCCCCATCGGCCATGTTTTCGACCCTCAAACTCACTGCCCCCGCCAACCACACTCATCTCCACTGTGAATACGGCGACGACATTGACACAGTGAACACCTGAAGTTATGACTAATTTGCTTTGTGACAGCAGGCAGTTGTAAGATGTCAAAAGTTATGATTAATTTGCTTTGTCGGGCAAAAAACAAAATTTGCTTTGTAACAGCACATGCCACATGGTATGCTGGTACTTCAAATCTAAAAAATTTCAGCATTCGGTCTTCGTCATGATAGATTAATAGTAATTGTAATAAAAAATAAATTAGTAGTAATATGATAAGAAACTTGGAACATTTAAAATTTTAAAATTTGTTATTGGTGATCTGAATTTAAAATATTTAGCCAACCACTATTTATGATAAACTTTAACTTAATTTTCCATAAATGTGTTAACTTTATTTTTTTAATTCTATATCCATAAAATGAAAAACAATTAAAACTCAAAGAAAAACAGAAATAAATTTAGATCATTAAAATAAATATCAATAATTTAGTTTTAAAAAAATAATCATTGCACAGCTTTGCGGAATGCCAAAGCCTAGTTTTCTTTCACTTGTTCTGATGTTGACAGTTCCACTAAAGGATATGCAATTATGCAGGGTCGGGATTGTATTTGCGGCCACCTTCTCTTCTTCCCTGTGCACCCTCATGTTTTAGATACTGAAATTCATCTCAGAACTCATAATTTGTCACACCATCATATTTTTTCAAAAATAAAAAATCTAAGTAATACTATATGAATTTAATTTTTACACTGCTCACTTAAACTGTGGAGTTTATTATAGGTTCATTTTTTATACAAACCAAGCAAAAGAAGACCATAAAAGATAGTAAAACTCTACTATCAAATATTTTTATTAAAATTAAAAGCCTTGGAAGATTTTTGGGATAATTAATTTGAGGTCCCTCACAAGGGAGTTAATACTGGAAAAATCCCAAAAGTTGAAAATATTAATGTAGGGTCCCAAGGGACCTCACATTAATATATTTGAAAAGTGAAAAGACAGTTTTACCCCTAACCTTAAAAAAAAATTACCCCTCCCTCCTCCCCCACCCCCTTCCTCCTCCCTCCATCTCCCTCACCCCAACCCCAGCCTCCTCCTCCCCTGCCCCCCCACCCCTAGCCTCCTCCACCCTCAGCCTCCCTCCTCAGCCCCCACCCTCCCCCACCCCCTCGGCCCCTCACCCCTAACCCCTCCCCCTCCCACTTCGGCCCCCCACCCCCACACCCTCCCCCTCCCACGTCGGCCCCCCACCCCCACACCCTCCCCCTCCCACGTCGGCCCCCCACCCCCACCCAGGCCCCACGGAGGGGAGGGGGGAGGGTGGGGGGCGGCTGGAGGGGAGGGGGAGGGGTGGGGGCGGCTGGAGGGGAGGGGGAGGGTGGGGGGGCGGGCTGGAGGGGAGGGGGAGGGGTGGGGGGGCGGCTGGAGGGGAGGGGAGAGGGTGGGGGGCGGCTGGAGGGGAGGGGGAGGGGTGGGGGGGGCGGCTGGAGAGGGGAGGGGGGAGGGTGGGGGGCGGCTGGAGGGGAGGGGGAGGGGTGGGGGGGCGGCTGGAGAGGGGAGTGGGGAGGGTGGGGGCGGCTGGAGGGGGGAGGGGGTGGGTGAGGGAGGAGGAGGTAAATTTTTTTTAAGGCTAGGGGCAAAATTGTCTTTTCACTTTTCAAATATATTAATGTGAGGTCCCTTGGGACCCTACATTAATATTTTCAACTTTTGGGATTTTTCCAGTATTAACTCCCTTGTGAGGGACCTCTAATTAAATTTCCCAAGATTTTTGCCTCACCTTGTGGTTTTGTCTAGCTCAATTTATATCAAACTCGATCAGGTTGAATCCACCTCTTGAAGTGAGATAAGTCTTAATATTGTATATAAACATTTGATGGTAGAGTTTTTAACTTTTTATATTTCATAGTTAACTCAATTAGAGACAGTATCTCATATAAACTCTTATGTTGAAATGAAGCAGGTATAGACTAAAGATAGATGGCATTTTTCATGCTAAAAATTATTTAAACTAATTTAAAATTGCTCATTAATTTAACACTACAATAATTAAGTTTTTTATTTTTAATAGAATGATGTGGCACATTGTGGGCTGTTGTATTAATATCAATGGCCAAAAATTGAGGGACGCAGCCGCAGAGACTATCTGATCATCCCAATTATGCATGGTCCTTCTTTTTGGTTGGAGATTTCAGTCAAAAAATGTCTAACATAAGCTAATAGTTATTTCAATAAATACAATGTAAATATAATTTACTTCCATTTATTTACTTAGAAAAGCCGGTGCTAAAGCAATGGTGTTATTTCAATAAACACAATGTAAATATAAAATTTATTTCCAAATTCTGAAAAAAAAGAATAATTAAAATATAGTTTTTATTATTATTATACATCTTTTGTTGCAGTATGTTTCAGTTTGTGAGTTTTTATTTGCAAATTATTTGGTTTGCATAACATGGAGCTTACGAGCTTGGATGTTATCTAGAACAATTGAACATGATATGATTTTAAACAAAGATATAAAATTTGACAAATTAATTGGTTTGCATAACATGGATGTTATCGAGTAATTGTTCATTTGAAAAACAAATTGGAGAGGACTCACTTGATATGAAACTCGAGTATTGAATTGTCAATTCAACCAATCGAAAACATTATTTAATAATCCATATGCATGCCATGTGAGGGATCGGTATGATTCAATTAAAATATTAAATATTCATATAATATAATCTTAATGAAAAAAGCAAAATTTATATGAAAAGGATATTAATTTATCAGTCATATAATTCAACAACATAGAACATCAAAATATAAATATTACGGGCTGCTATATATTGCTTAAATCAAAAGACGTTGTTTAAGGTTTAGTTGGGAGTAAAAAATGTTAATTTAACCAAAACTCTTTATTAGACAAATCAAGGGGTAATGATCATATCTGCCCTTAAATAATACATGGAGGATCATATCTGTCCTTGAAGTATTTTTTGGCCTATATTTACCTCTTAAGTATGCATGACTATCATATTTTTCCTTTACATTAGTTAAATTATTAATGATCAAATATGATCCTTTGTACATATTTCAGGGGCAAATATGACAATTCTTATATATTTTTATGCAGATATGACCTTTTATGCATGAGCACTGAAAGTGAAGGGGGAATTGTATCATTTTGGACCAAATTCTAATTTCAAAGATAATAAAGTAAGTAAAAGTCAAATAGAGCACACTTAATTAAGTTGGAGCGTGTGTTGATATTGACAGTTAAATAATTCCTTTATATATATGATAAACAATACTACCTCCTCCGGTTCTAAATATAAGACCTAGATAACTTTTTTTTGGAAAGATTAAGGTTGCGAAATAGGTTATTAAATCATGACATATTTGATATCTTTTTAAATTATCCATTAACTTATAGGTAAAATAAACTAGTAAGAGAAAAAAATTAGGTAAATCAATTTATAATTAACTTATTTTTTGCTTTTTTTAGGATTTTTCAAAAAAGTCATCTAGGTCCTATATTTAGGACCGGAGGGAGTATATCTTTTTGTCGGGCTTTTTAATATAAGATTTATTGATTTAACTTATATACAGTTTAAGAAATTAAATTATTTTTTAGTGTAACACATGAGAAATGATCTTTATAAAATACTCAATTCTGTGCAACATAGATATATTTCATCAATTCATAAATTAGCTTAGATTATTTGGTTTGGTAAAGATTAATAATCATGGAAGATAAATGATAACTCCCCAATTTAAATAGATTTTCTATATATTTTTGGTATAATTGGGGAGTCATTGTAACAAAAATTAAAAGGATTTGTTGAGATTTTAATGAGATAACAAATAGTTGCATCATCTAGGGGATTTCATAAATAATTATAATTTTCAATTAAAGAGAATGGATGACTTTTAAGGAATATATTGAATAAAATATAAAATAAAAAAAAGAGAGGAAATGGACGCAGATTTGGTCAGTGAGGTGCTTCCATGGGTTTTATTAATATTATTATATTATATTACCTTTTATTGGTTTTGTTTTTATTTTTAGTATGTTTAATTAGTTTCTGCAGCAAGCACAAAGGGAACGCACCGTTTTGAAAAAAAGAGAAAAAGAAGACCTAAGGAGATAAAAAGAAAGGAGGCAGCAAGCAGAAGGGGGCGGCCAATATTCTGGGCACTGTTCATCTTCTTCTTCACTTGGAGGAGGTGAGAGGCAGGGAGACCGAGAGGAAAACAAGAGAGACAAGACAGGCGTGTGATCTTCCATCTCCACAGGAGGACGAGAGGACTGTGGAGGTGGTTGATTTGAGGTCTCCGATCACTGCAAAAAGCCGCCGCCGACCGCCGTCGCCGTCGAAGCCGCCGCCGTGCTCGGTCAGTAGTGGGAAGGATCTTGAGTCAAGAAATGTTTATGGTCATCTCATCTCTATGAGCAGCAAGGAATTAGGAAGGAAGAAGGCCATTTAGGGAGTTTCTCTAAACATATTCTTACTCTTATTCTTGTTCTTTATTAATGTGACCAAGGCTGTCAAACTCGTGAGTTTGAGTAAACTCGTGGAAATAAGGTAAAATCGGATCGTAGACTCGAATCGTAAACTCGTAAGAGTTTACGTTTATCAAAAAACATGTATTTCATTTATATAATTGAATAAGAATACAAAAATAATAATAAATTGACTTGAATTTATTTTAAATATAAATAGTAAATTTAAATATATCAATATTCATACTATATCAACCTCGATAGATAAATTTCTATGAAATCCATATTTAAATTCATTAATTTTTGTCAATTAAAAATAATTAAATGAGTTTAGTAGCAATTTTCTGTAAGGTAAAAACGTAAAAACTGTTAATTCACAATGTAAACACGTAAGTTTCTACCAAATTTTTAAAGACTGAAAATTTAGGCGACTCGTGACACGTTTTGGTTAGGTAGTGTCGTCAAAGCGATAAAATCGGAGAGTCAATTCGCGAGTTTGACAACAATGAATGTGACTATCCTACTGTGGCTTGTGGTGGCCTTTGATGATGCTGCTTATGGTGATTTTAATGTTAGTTATGTGTAGTTAGTTTATTTGGTTTAGGATTATTTTGACTTATTTCATGGATTGAGATTTACTTGAGACCTCTTTTAGTTGTTAATGAATTTCATGTGTGGTTTTTATCTTGCTCTTTCATGGTTTTAAGTGCTTGATCACCACTTACTTAGTTAAATGAAATATGACTTGAGAAAGTGTATTTTGTTTTAGAACTTGGATAAAAACATGTTGGACTTGAAGTTTATAGTTTTAAATGGATGGTTTGTTGGTAACATAGAGATATAGTTATTAACAGAAAATGTACTGAAATGCAGCTGTCAATCATTGGATTCTATTCTCATATGATTTAGAGTGCTGAATACAATTCTTTATATAGACTACAATGTAAAATCCCTAGTACATGAGGCTATGACACGTATGACAGAATATAAAACCAACAATGTTATGATTTGTATATTTGGGTCTTGTTGTTGGGCTTGTGCTGCTGGTGCAATAATTCTTGTGCTTTAACATGCCCCCGCGAGTCGATGTGGGAAGGATGAACATTGAGACTCGATCGGAGCCGGTTGAATCTTGGAGAAGGAAGAGGTTTGGTAAAAATATCAGCAATTTGATCATTGGATGGTATAAGTGAGATGTGTAGAGACCGGGCAGCAACTCGTTCACGAACAAAGTGATAGTCCAGGGCAATATGTTTGGCTCGGGAATGGAAGACTGGATTGGCTGCAAGGTATGTAGCGCCTAAGTTGTCACAATATAGTGTGGGAGCAGAAGGAAGTTGAATGCCCAATTCCCCAAGAAGATTTTGAATCCAAATTAATTCACTAGTAGCAACAGCAAGGGATCGGTATTCAGCCTCAGTGCTTGATTTTGACACAGTAGGTTGTTTCTTGGAGCTCCAAGAGATGGCATTGGGGCCTAGAAATGTAACAAAGCCCCCGGTAGACCGTGAGTCAGGTTCATTTCCTCCCCAATCAGCATCAGAGAAAGCTTTGAGGAAAGCAGAAGAGGTACTCAAGTTGAAATTAGTGGACTGCCGGATAACAAGACCAAAATGAGGTGTACCTTTGAGATATCTAAGGATGCGTTTAACTGCGGACCAGTGAGTTTCAGTAGGATTGTGCATGAATTGACAAACTTTGTTAACAGCATAGGTGATGTCAGGTCGGGTAAAAGATAGGTATTGAAGACTGCCTACAACACTGCGGTAAAGGGAGGGATTGGAAAAGGAGGGACCTGTAGTGGTGAATTTTGTGGAAGTGGCCATGGGGCTGGAGACAGGGTGAGCTAGTGACATGCGTGTTTGATGGAGAAGATCATAAATATATTTAGTTTGACAGAGAAGGATGCCATCAGGTCTATTAATTACTTCAACACCCAGAAAATAAGATAAAGATCCCAAATCTTTAACAGGAAACGATGCACCAAGATTTCTTATAAGTTCAGTAACAACTTCAGTGTCAGAACCAGTCACAATAATATCATCAACATAGATAAGCACAAACACTTGACACAGAGAAGAGGTAAAAATAAAAAGAGATGGATCGGATTTAGAAGGGAAAAAACCCAAGGACAATAAGGAAGAACTTAATCTAGCAAACCAAGCACGGGGAGCTTGTTTTAAGCCATAAATGGAACGATTAAGTTTACACACATAATGGGGAAAGGAAGGATGAATAAAACCTGGTGGTTGAGACATATGAACTGTTTCTTGGAGAAAACCATGGAGAAAGGCATTTTGGATATCGAGCTGACGAATGGACCATCCACGAGAAACAGCAAGAGAAAGAATGATTCGAACAGTGACAGGCTTGACCACAGGAGAGAAGGTTTCAGTGAAGTCAATACCTTCTCGCTGGTGAAAGCCTTTGGCCACCAAACGAGCTTTGAAGCGCTCAATCTGACCAGAGGAGGTATGTTTTAGGCGAAAAATCCACTTGCAAGCAATGAGATTTTGAGAGGGATGAGGAGGTACTAGGGTCCAAGTGTTATTTTGAAGAAGAGCTTGGTATTCAGATTCCATGGCTTGTTTCCATTCAGGTGAAGTGAGAGCTTGGCGGACAGTGGAAGGTACGGATGGCGAGGTGTAAGTGAGGAGAGAGGTTTTGGTGGGCCATAGGATAGTACCATCAGTGTAAGATGTAGGTTTGTAGATATGATTATGGGACCGGGTGGTCATGTGATGTTGGGGTGGTGGGGCCGGAGGAGAAGAGAAGGAAGAAGAAGTAGGTGAGGAGGAGAGAGTGGGAGTGTCAGACGGTGGAGCAGAGAGGGAGGCTGAATGTGTCGGTAAAGGAGAAGAGGGGGACATGTGAGGAGAGGGAGATGTAGGGTTATTAGGTGAAGAGGTTATTGGGTTTGGGCCTGAATAAGTATTGGGCTTAGGAAAGGAGGGAAGTATTGTGGTTTGGGAGGGAGGAGAGGCTTTGGGATGGGCCGAGGGAATTGATGAAGATGGGTGTTTAAAAAAGAAATGGGTTTCATCAAAAATGACATCTCGAGATGTATATATTTTGTTTGATGTAGGATCAAGACAAAGATACCCAATATGATTGGAGCTGTATCCTAAGAAAATACAAGGAGTGGACCTAGGTGCAAATTTATTTTTGGCATATGGTCTCAGGTTGGGCCAGCAAGTGGAGCCAAAAACTTTTAGAAAATTATAATTGGGTTTGGTGTTGTAAATAATTTCATAAGGGCATTTATTTTTAAGAGTGGGACTTGGTAGGCGGTTAATTAAGTAGGCTGCAGTGGAAAAGGCATATGACCAATATTGTTTTGGGAGATTGGCATGATTTATTAGTGCAAGTCCTTTTTCAACTATTGTCCTGTGTCGTCTCTCAACTGTGCCGTTTTGAGTATGAGTATGTGGGCAAGAGATACGGTGGTGGATGCCAAATTCAGAAAATGATTTTTGTAGTGTACGGAATTCACCTCCCCAGTCAGATTGAAAATAGCATATTTTGGAATTAAAGAGATTTTCAGCTAGAATGCGAAAAGAGAGAAAAATGGAATGAACTTCACTTTTTGATTTCATGGGATAAAGCCAGATATACCTAGAGTAATCATCAACAAAGCTAACATAATAACGAAAACCATCAATTGACATGACAGGGGAAGGTCCCCATACATCACAGAAAATTAAAAATAAAGGTTTGGTTGACCGGTGTGGTGAAGGTGGAGAAGGCAGACGATGGCTTTTTGAGCTTCGACAGACATGACACTGATTATTTGAGAATTTGGTTGACACTGGAAGAGTATTGGAAGTGAGAATGGACTGGACAATACGAGTGGAAGGATGACCCAAACGAAAATGCCATTGATCAAATGATGTTCGTTCCCCAAATGATGTAGATGGTGAGGTGACTGACTTTGTGCTTTGAATAGGATAAAGATTATTGTGACTTGGACCCTGAAGAAGAACCTCCTTGGTGCTTGTATCCTTCACAGTAAAAAAATTATCATGAAATTCAAAAAATACATTATTATCCTTGCAAAATTGTGAAACAGATAATAAGTTTTTGGTTATACATGGAACATGCAATAAATGATTTAAAAAATATTTTCTGTTTGAAGAATTTAATAGACCTGAACCAGTATTAAAAATAGATACTGTTTTACCATCTCCGACTCTGACTGATTCTGATCCTGTGTAAGGTGAAGAGCTAAGGTTGAGATTTTCAAAATCTGAAGTCATGTGGTTGGTGGCTCCTGTGTCAGGGTACCAAAGGGTGTCCTCCATGGATGGTGGATAGGGTGAATATGCAGAATAATGGGTGGAAAAGGAATTTGGAGCAGGGGTTTGGTACGTGTGATCATATCGATGGTAGCAATCCCTGACTGTATGTCCAGGTTTTTCACAAACTTGACACATTTTGGTTTGGTGTCCAGGAAAGAATGAGCCACGGCCTCCACGGTAATATCGACCACCACCACGTTGTCTCCCTCCAGTTATTGACCTAACATTGTCACAAAAAGGTTGGTTTTGGATTAGAACTTGTATTAATTGTAGCAAGAGATTGCACAATTAATACAAGTAGAAATTTGATCTTGACTTGAGAAAGCTTTTTCAAATGCCTATGAACCTTAGGCAAACACATGTATTAATTAACATACTAATTGAGAGGACTTTAATTATGTCTCATGAAATGGAATGGTGATAAATAATCCTAGACTTCCTCTTTCTTGAATTTAAGTGTTAGTTTAGTTTTAGTTAAATTATTTTCAATTTAGTTAGGTTAGAAACTCAAAACCCAAATATTTCCACTCAACCTAAATGATAACATAATTGTAATAGTTAATCCGTTTTGCCTTAGTCTCCGTGGGAACGATAACTTTTATACTACTTATTTTGACGACCCGTACGCTTACGGAAGCGCACCAAATCCGCGTTAAGTCAATAAATTTGATAAAGGTCTCAACTTTAAGACATAACACTACCTCAATTCTCAAATTAGACCCTGAAGAATTTTGAACTAATAGCGTGTTGGTGTTTTTTATATTTAGCCACTCAACTTGCTTGTTTCATAAAACACTCCTCGACTTTCTCATGTGAGATGTAACATAAAAACATACGCATTTTGCCCCTAATTTATTGTCTATCTATAGACACAATCACATCATGTTTACTATAAAAACTTCATTTTTTCAGATGTATAAAAAAGCCATTTCTTTTTTTCGGCCAACAAAACCCAATTCAAGTTATATTTTTATTTATTGATGATGAGATTTGCAAAGCCCAAAAATGATGTGGTTAAGTATTACAAAGCCCGAAAATAATTTGCAAACGTTGGGCCTCGTCATTAGTAGAATCCACGGGATATAGTTTTCACTTATAATGCTTTGCACATGCTCAACTTGGTGGAGATGAAATCTAAGAATTAAGGTACAACTCTGTTATGAATTATTCAGGAGTATTAGGCACATCCAAAAAAAATTCGAGGCAAATTTAAGCCTAGCGGTCATATTATATATTCAATAAATTTTGCATATAATATCCATTTATTGTAATTGTCCATTTAAATTATCCAGGTGTAATGTGCTCATTCTTCGAATACTAGCTGTCATATTATTTTCGATTTCTTTGGAATTGAGATTTGGCTTGTAGGTGCAAATCATTGTCTTTTCCTTCATGCTAAAATCCTCATGTTGATCTTTCCCTGAACTCTTTTTCAACACTCATTGGCAATTATTATTACTCGCATATATTATGTCACAACTTCCGATTGAATATTTTCTTCAAAAGAATTAATTAAGTATTTATTCCAAATAAATGTAGGGCCAAGATAGATTCATTGGGCAGCCGAATCTTATCTTCAAATCTCATCATGATCATATTTATTACTAGTTTCTCATCTTTCCACTAATTGGTTCATATGATTATACGAGGGCCTGTTTTGAAGGCAAACATACACATCACACAAATATAAATTGGTCGAAAACATATAGGGCCATTTTCATTACCAAAGGACACAATAGAAGAAACATTTTTATTCAATACAAATTACACACACATAGATATACACGCAAATAAATCAGTACCACCAGACCCAAACTTAAGATCTCATATGAGGGAACACAAGTCCTCCAGAATGCGTGAGGTTATCACCATCCTTATACATGACAATGATAAAACGAGTCAGGTTTAGAACTCTCATCACAATTGGCTTTGACATTTTTACTTGTCACATGCTTTGAAACTATATATGTGTAACACTCCACTGAACTCCTTGCTAGCACACACATGCACATAAGTGAGTAGTTAGTGGTTACGCCGGAGACTACCCCAAGTTTTCTCATTTTTTAGGTATTAGAAGAATAGTGGAGAGTCAAGAGAAGAAGGATTTGAGAACTTCTCTGGAATAGAGAGATTATGAGCCATCAAGACCGATGTTATTGCCACAAATTAAGACTATTCATTTTTGTTATATGTTTCCGCATTGTTTTTGAATTTTTATATTTTCCATAACTTTTCTTGTAAAATATATGTTGTTTGATTATTTTGATTTATTTTTAAATATCCATGTTAGCCCAATAATTGTTTTGGTAAATTCTTTTTCTAACATGGATATATTTGAATTGTAAGTGTTGTTTTACTAACATGTTAGCTTATTTTAATTAATTAAATGCTTTTCTATTATGATTATTTTTATAAGATTTATTCTTTTCTAACTATGATAGTTTTATTTTCATGATTTTGGAAGTTTCTTTTTCTATCATAGTTAGACCTTTAAAAATGTTTTAATTTGGATCATTATGGAAATTCTTTTCTAAATATGTTAGCTTTTTATTCATTAGTTAAATCTTTTTCCTAACATAGTTAAAACTATAACCGTATATATTAGTGAATTAAGTAAACTTCTTTTTTTAACTATGTTAGATATTTTATCAAGTTAATTTCTTTTCCTAACATAGTTAGTTTACTAAAAAAATTTGAACTCAATTTATTCTCACATGTGTTTAAAGTGATTTAAAAGTATATTTAGAAATCGGTTGTTACAATTTGGTATCAGAGCCAGGCTCGTGTCGATGATACCTTCCCCTCTCGACACGTTTTAAAGTCGTGAGGGGTGAGGATTCCCCAAAGCAGACATGGAAGGGAGGACATGGACTCTTTGAGGGAGCGTATGCTGCGAGTGGAAGAGAGTCGCACTTGCAATGCTTGGCTACAAGTTGAGATAAAACAATTTGCTCAGATACAAATGACGTTTCCGCGTCAACAAAAGAAGAAAGTCTGGAAAAGCGTTTCGAGGGAGATGAAGGACAGACACTATATTCGAAGCAACGAAGAATGTAGGAAGAAATGGAAGAGTATCCTAAAGGAGATTGACACCATAATGGCCAAGGATGAGCCTCTCCCTGCGTGGATGCAAGAGATTGAAGCCTGACGCACCAACATTGAAAACTGACAGTCAACAGATAAAAGGAAGACCACAAACACTACTCCATTTCAGTTGTTTTTAGTAAAAAGTAGTATAGTTCATTCAATGATGATATGATGATACGTCGTTTGCTATGCCATTAATTATATGTTATTGTTAGGTCTTCTGCCACTTCATGTTGTTCAGTTGTTTCCAATGGTGTTTCGGTTTGATTGTTGGAATTTTCTGATGATGGTGTTTTGGTTTAACATTCTTTTCTGATGATGAACCTGATTGGTTGCATATTTTCTGATGATGGTGTTTTGGTTTAACATTCTTTTCTATTTAAAGACAAACTATGCAAACATCTAATTTAATTTCGAGTTATCTATAAATGCACAGTTAACCCCTAAATTATGTTTGCATTGTTTTTAGGAGTAACCATTGACAGAGTTGCATGGGATGGTGGTGTGTCATTGAAGTTCATGTGGGGGAAGTCGGGAGAACTGCACAATGAAAATGATGACTTTGGTAATAAGTTCAAGGAAATGTCCAATCTGCATTGATTTGGCAAAACTGGATTTTAACGCGAAAAGGACTTGGTTTTCTAAACTTTTTTGGACTCGAATGGTCCTTATGTTTATATTTGATTGCTGCTAAATCCTTAAAATTCTGATTTGGTTTTGGATGAACCTTATGTTTATATTTTGTTTTATTTACACTTGAAACCTCATGTTTGTTTTTTTTAGATTAATTCGTTTGGTAAAGATTAATAATCATGGAAGATAAATTAGATAAATGTTTCAACTTTAAGGCATAACACTACCTCAATTCTCAAATTAGACCCTGAAGAATTTTGAACTAATAGGGTGGTAGTGTTTTTTATGTTTAGCCACTCAACTTGCTTGTTTCATAAAACACTCCTCGACTTTCTCATGTGAGATGTAACATCAAAACATATGCATTTTGTCCCTAATTTACTGTCTATCTATAGACACAATCACATCATGTTTACTATAAAAAAATTCATTTCAGATTGTATAAAAAAGCCATTTCTTTTTTTCTGCCGACAAAACCGAATTCAGGTTATATTTTTATTTATTGATGATGAGATTTGCAAAGCCCAAAAATGATGTGGTCAGTATTACAAAGCCCCAAAATAATTTGCAAACGTTGGGCCTCGTCATTAATAGAATCCACCGGATATAGTTTTCACTTATAATGCTTTGCACATGCTCAACATGGTGGAGATGAAATCTAAGAATTAAGGTACAATTCTGTTATGAATTATTCAGGAGTATTAGGCACATCCAAAAAAATTTCGAGGCAAATTTAAACATAGCGGTCATATTATATATGACCCGCCCTGTCACGCGGGTGACCTGGGTTCGATCCCCAGCAATGGTGTCATTGACTTATCGGCCGTTTCCGGTCTTACCGTAAGCGTACGAGTCGTCAAAAAATGTAGTATAAAAGTTATCGTTCCCACGGAAACTAAGGCAAAATGGATTAATTATTACAATTATGTTATCAATTAGGTTGAGTTGAAATATTTGGGTTTTGAGATTCTAAATTAACTAGATTGAAACTAATTTCATTAGAACTAAACTAACAATTAAAATCAAGAAAATGGGAGTTTAGGATTATTTATCACCATTCCATTTCATGAAACATATATAATTAAATCCTCTCAATTAGTTTGTTAATGAAAACATGTGTTTGCCTAAGGTTCATAGGCATTTGAAAAAGTTTTCTCAAGTCAAGATCAAATTTCTACTTATATTAATTGCACAATCTCTTGTCACAATTAGTACAAGCTCTACTTCAAAAACCAACCTTTTAATGACAATGTTGGGTCAATAACTATATTTCTATGTTATCAACAAACAATCCATTTAAAACCATAAACTTCAAGTCCAACATGTTTTTATCCAAGTTCTAAAACAAAATATACTTTCTCAAGTCATATTTCATTTAACAAGTAAGTGGTGATCAAGCACTTAAGCAAGTAAAAAGCAAGATAAAAACCACACATGAAATTCATTAACAACTACAAGAGGTCTTAAACAAATCTCAATCCATGGAATGAGTCAAAATAATCCTAAACCAAATACTAGCTACTCATAACTAAAACTAAAAATCATCCAAACACCACCAAATTCCAGAAATGATATAAGAGAAATTATTTCTGGAAATTGAGGGTGTCTCCAAGAGCTTCCCCAAACAGTACCGCCTCCTTCCTTACTCCCCGTGGCTGCGTGTCTGTTCTGTTTATATGAAGAAGAGATGAATCTCTATATGGGGGTGTGGGCTCGTGATAATGATGATGATTCACAATGAAAATGGCCCCCGAAATTGCACACTAGCACCTCCTCTACTCTTGTTCACTTGGCCCATTTGTTCAATCTAATGCCCACTGTTTTATCCCTCTCTCTTGGGCTTTAATTCTTGATTTGCAATTGAAGACTTGAAGTCCACCTTCACATGGTTGAGTGATTGACTTGGCCCTGAGCACAAGCTGAAAAGGGAAGGGATATATAATACTAGTATAACAACATCAATAACACTTCATTTGTTCCTCACTTTTTTTTCTTATAAATATTCATTTTCTTATTCAATATTTAGTTAATCCTAATGAAGTCCCTTAAGAAACGGACCAACTCTTCATCCTATTAAAAGATTAACTAATTGTCTCTCTTTTTTATAATAACTCCCAAAATATATCAAAATATATATCCAATTTAATTAAAATTGAGGAGTTATCAATATTCAATAAATTCTGCATATAATATCCATTTATTGTAATGGTCCATTTAAATTATCAAGGTGTAATGTGCTCATTCTTCGAATACTAGCGGTCATATTATTTTCGATTTCTTTGGAATTGAGATTTGGCTTGTAGGTGCAAATCATTGTCTTTCCCTTCATGCTAAAATCCTCATGTTGATCTTTCCCTGAACTCAATTTCAACCCTTATCGTCAATTATTATTACTCGCATATATTATTTCACAACTTCCTATTGAATATTTCTTCAAAAGAATTAAGTATTTATTCCAACTAAATCTAGGGCCAAGATATATTCATTGAGCAGCCTAATCTTATCTTCAAATCTCATCATAATATATATATATATATATATATATATATATATATATATATATATATATATATATATATATATATATATATATATATATATATATATATATATATATATTACTAGTTTCTCATCTTTCCACTAATTGGTTCATGTGATTATACGAGGGCCTGTTTTGAAGACAAACATACACATCACACAAATATAAATCGGCCGAAAACATATAGGGCCACTATCATTTCCAAAGGACACAATAGAACAAGCATTTTTATTCAATACAAATTAAACACACATAGATATCCACGCAAATATTTCAATACCACCAGACCCAAACTTAAGACCTCATATGAGAGAACACAAATTAATAAGATGCTTATATTGACACAGGGTCAAGGACCACAAGTTGAATAGAATCCTTCATGAGTCCTCCAGAATGCGTGAAGTTATCACCATCCTTATACATGACATTGATAAAACGAGTCAGGTTTAGAACTCTCATCACAATTGGCTTTGGCATTTTGCTTGGTCTCACCACACATTCTTCATTTATGTCCTTCCACGCACTTTTTACCTTCTTCTCAAGTTCACTAATAGCTTCCTCCTTGGACATCCCATATTCTTTCATATAGCAGTGTATCAGTGAGGCAATGTGCTCTCTTTTATGCTCAAACTACACAAACAAACCACCCAAAAAGTTTGAAACTTCTAATCAAACCTTATTGCCCCATATCTTGATTTCCTAATGAATATACATATTTATGTAATTTGCTGTCGTTTATATAAGGCACAGAGTAATCTTGGGAGAATGTTGAAACAAAATAAATTAATTAATTTATCATGTTATATGATAATTTTGAAAAGGAGCTTATGTGTATTGTTAGATTGTATATCAAATAAATTAAATATTAATTTGAAAAATAAATAATAAAGAAAATGAAAAATTCCTCAAGACTTGTATAAAAAAAATGTCTCAAGACTGAAAATACCTCGCTAGATGAGATGTCATCCATGAGTCTACAAATGAGAGCAGAAGCTTTAATGACTCTAGGGTGAGTTTGGGCCCACTTGAAGATGTCCTCAGAGGCTATGTCTCCCATACCCACAAAAGATATACTTATAAGAGCTGCATAACATGTTGATAAAGTTGATATGTTCATGTACTCCTCTGTTGTTGGAATATACTTCTTATTTAGCCATCTTGCTTCTTCCATGTAGGCTTGCACTGACTTCTTAAACTACAAAACCAGGTTGCAACCATTTAAGGGCTTATTTGTACTATTAATCTTGTAAAAATTTGCCTTCTTCCGAACAGTACTTTTTTTTTAAAAAAAAATTAAAGTTAACTGGGTAAAAGTTGATTAATGTAACATCATTCATATTTGAATACGTTTTTTATTTTGACAAAGAATTTCTTTTTTTTTCCATCGAGATAGGGAATGTTATTTGAATGATATATTAAAAACTTGATTTGAAAATATTTGAATGCAAAGGAAAGTCAAGATTCAAAAGCCAGAAGTTATAAAAAGTAGATTTATCTTTTAAAGCAAATTTTGATTAAAATAAGTATATAGGTTTGTCTCCAATACATTAATTGCCAAACGTTATTTTTTTTCAATTTGATTAAATGGCATGTTTTTGTCCCAACGAACATTATGTCAATGGTCACATCTATTTTGTGTACTGATCGATAGGACAAGCAGCTATAAGTCTATAGTGATTAATTAACTGAAGAATGTAAAAAACTACAATATCATTCGTATGCACACCTCTTGTTTGGCATAATGAACACTGTATGATCTGCCTTCTTTGTTCATATCTTCCTCTATTTCTTGGAAAACGTTCATGAGTTCCTTGTAAAATATCTTGATATACTCCGGGAGAGAATCCAAGCAACTAATATCCAACCTTTAATAAATCATTATTTGAACATAAGAAAAAACAGAATGAGAGATTAATTAATTTAAATTCTTCGAAATTAATCAAAACTTGAGAATTCAGAAACAGTAAATAATAACCTCTGGATTGCGTCATTGAAGAGTTCAAGTTCATCAATAGTTCCATACGCATCGAATGTATCGTCAACGATCGTTAACAGGCTGATCACTTTAGTCAAAATGCTCCTAGCTTTAGAGTACTTTGGCTCAAAATAAGCTGTAAGAATCCAAAAGCATAACTCCACGATTCTGTTTCTTACATATGGTAGATTTTTTGGTGCGTCAAATTTGTCCCACCACCTATTAACAACAAAGCGGATTAAGGTTTTTCTCTTTCAAATGATTAGTGCTCCATCTAATTCTAAATATAAAACTCTTTTGAATTTATTTGCAGAAATAGCTAAGGAGACAAATTATACCATTAGATTATTATAAGATATATCACATGTTATTACGTTATAAGTAGAATAAATTGTTTTTGAGGAAAATAGATAACTGTAAACAATTCCAAATGATAAATTTTGCATTATTAAATTCTCTAAAAAAATCAATAGGTCATAAGATTAGGAACGGAAGGAGCACAACATGATTTTCTCAAAGTGGAAAAAACTAATTATTTTATTCAAGAACTTACTTGCAGAGATTAGCAAACTCCTTCTGATGCAGTTTTTGGAGTATATTGAAATCCAATTTGGCCAGCTTAAGAAGCACTTGATCACATGAAGGGTGTAAGTGGTAAATGGAAATGTACTTTCTTGCCTCCATCCTCGGCAAACCCATGTAAGGACATAGCTTTAAGCTTTGTTGAAGTTTTGCTTCCAGAAAAGGGTTTGATTCGATGGTGACTGAGCCAAGACGGTTCGAAGTGAAAGCAAGAGCTTCGTCTAAAATGTCATCTCCATGAATACTGAGATGTGAAGCTTCATACAAACTCAGCATTCCTTCCACATCTGTTGCTATCTTTTCACCGAAGTTTCCTTGTTCATCTTTGAACTTGTTGAACATATCTTACATATGCATAATATATAATGTCACTTATGTACAGTTATTAACTAGACAGATTAGAGGAAGCAAACTCATACAAACAGACAGTAGCATATATACAACAATAGTCCAAATTATGGTACAAAGATAGAATGCTTATTTTGGTTTTATTTATAAATTACGTCATCATCATTTTTTTTAAATATTCACCTTTCACTATATTATTAAGTTGATTTGTTTTTTTATGGGGTATATTGTATATTGAACGGGGTAAAATTGAATATTTGTTGATTTTAAAGCATAGTGAAAGAAGTTTTAAGTTTTTTATCGATCTATTAAAAATGATTATTAATAGGACTAGAGGAGTATATACACATACCAGCTGAAATGGGATATCCTTCTTGCCTCAGTAGCTTAAAGAGGAGAGCAAGAGAATAAAGATCTTGAAGATCAGTTTGAATCATTAGAATTTCATTATTTTTCACGTAAGTATCGTGGATTTTCTGCAAAAGCTCATCAATTTCAAGTTCGAAATGGTAGAACAGCCCTAAACGTTGAATTAAATCAATGAGTTCAACTTTGGCTAGTGGCTTATCCATCGTTGACATAAGCCTCTTCCTCACTTCTTGTTTCAATGTTTCAACTTGTTTCTCCATTTCTCCATCAACTTCCTACACAATTTTCAAACACTACGTACTTAGAATCATCAAATGAACTAAGTAAGAGAACAACAATGACGACGTAAATACAATAATAGCATAAAAATATACCATAGATTCGGAAGCAAATTGTAGGAAATAATCCTTCCAAAGAGTGGGATGATAATTTGCAAGATGTCGACGTACATGATCAGAGGTGGCAACATCAGTATCGGTTGGTGATGAAGAAGGAGCAAAAGTCGTCTTCGAAGCAGCAAGGATGGACATCTTGTGATTGTTTTAGTATGCTTCGACTACTTTGAGGCTTGGATGTGAGGGAAGAGGCAGGTGTATTAGTGTGTATTTATAGGAAATGTTAAAACGAAGCTGTTCATTGGATTATAGCATTCTCAAATCACACCGACTGAAGGTTTTTCAAATTAATATTAAAAACAAATTAGTGAGAAAAAAATTCTTATAGCTACATCATATTACATCATTAGGAAGATCCAAAGGTTTTTCAAAAGTAATATTAAAAACACATTGATTTCTCCATAAAAATAATGTCCAAATAGATATAGAGAAATCATACACAATAATTTGTATGAGTTTTGTATTGTGTAATGGGTATTTTAATTTATTGGAATCAGGATATGTCAAACCAAGAAGGGTCCCATTCAATTTCAATGGTCCCATTCAATTTCAACCAACCCCATTATCGTTTGATATTGTCGGCCAAAATCCTTCAAATACAATACCATGCTACAAATTAAGAGCGCACGTTATTAACATTTCTGCTCAAAAATCTTCTTCTTTTCCTTAAAAGTAGTCACTGTATAGAGGTAAACTTTGTGTCGGATCGGAACATTATATGTTAAAAGTTTTTTTTCAATATATATAAAGTCAATTTCATTAATGCAAGTAAAAACCTTCCATTATTGTATATGTAGTAAAAGCTTAGGCCCGTCAAGCGACAAGTAATAAAAAAGCGGACAAGAAATAAAACTTCAAATAAAAATAAATTAACACAACATAACACCCAAAACATGTGAATATCATTGGGCTCAAAAGAGACAAATATATGACCAAGTACATGGATCCAATATATCGATTCTGAAATTGGCACAATTTCATATAAAAAATAGATGAAGCTTGTTAAAAAAGAGTAGTTTGAAGCTACACACGAAAGAACAAAGAAGAAAAACAATTCAATTAAGAAAAAAATTATTCATATTATCAAAAGAGAGAGAAATACATAACTTAACTCATCAAATGTTTAAAGTAACCTAGAAAACGGTTTTAATTACATATAGATGAAACTAAAACAAAACTTAGCTTACTGGTACAAAAGAGTTGATGAGGTAAAATGAGGAGAAGGAAGGAGAATTACAACAAAAATGGGGAAGCTCAAATATCTCCAAACTCCTACACTTCAAGCATTCAATCTTCTAAGTCACTTCAAAATCTCACAAGATGGTACACACTTCGAGAAAATTGCCCCCAAATGAATTATGAAGCTACTGGCTCGAAAACTTTGTTAATATATGAAAATTAGTCCTTTAAGTCAAAACGCACAGCAGCTATTGGGGGTTTGCCATGATGAACCCACGGCAAACATATGGGACGCTTTATTGAAGCCACGACAAACATGCAAGGCACAAGGGTGTGTGTTTGCATGGGGACATACAAGAGCTTCCAAATTGCCCATTTATCTTCCCTTTCTTTACTTAAATCCTTATCCTTTGTTAAGTTTCGGTCTGTTCCAACAATTCACACTAGTCCACAGGCCTCCTCCTATACAAGAGAGAGATGGTTAATAAATTTCCAAAATTACTAAAATATGTAAACATTAAACTCCAAATTGTAAGCCTTTCCTTGTTCACATTTCCTATATGTATATTTCTATAAGCTTGGCACAAATGCACTCCAGAATTCATGTGCATGTATGGGAAAAATGTGATGAAATATGCGAGGAAAATGAGGATTTTCTAACCAACTCCTCCGTTTGTCAGAAACTGTGGCAAATTCTGTCCCCGCCTACCTCCATTTAACCATAAAAACGGGTGTGAACCTATTTTCCAGCATGTGGAGAAAAATTAAGGAAGAAAAGAAATGCCATTATACCCTCACCTACCTCTGTTTTCGTCCTTCCTCTAATAAGATATAAGCAAAGAAGAAAAGTGGACAATTAAATGGGGGTAAAAAATGCCATTAAGGATCAAAAGTGTATTTTCCTTTGCTTATAGTTTAAAGTAACTGACTGGCGTATTTTTTACCCCATTTTTTACCCTCACCTACCTTTCTCGTTGTAGGAATCGACAGTGGCATTGGAAGGAAGAGGGAGGAGAATGAGTGTTTGAGCTTGTCCATTGCGGACACCATTTTCATTTCCATTGAGAAGAAGAAAAATGTTTTTTTCTGCATCTCTTTTGGTTTATATATGTGTGAAGAAAATGAATAGAGATCTAAATTAACAGAATTATCGGGTGTAAAATATGGGTATGAATTATTGTTTGAGATCTCCTAAAAAATTTGACACAATCAAATTCAAATTCGTGCACTTAAATCCAAAGGTTAAAGTGCACTTTTAGTCTCTTATATGTGCATCAAGTTTCAATTATTTAATCATTTATATTTGGAAAATACACTTTAAATCCTTTTTGATAACACCATTAATTTCACTTAAATCTAAAAAAATATTTCATAATTAAATGGGGTAAAAAATGACACATTTTAAAAATATAAGAATAATTACACTAAAATATTTTACTTTAAGCATTTTTTATATTTTAATCTTAGATTAATTATTTAAAATTGTGAAGTTAACATTTTCCGTTAAATGAAACTAACTGTGATAACAAAAAATGATTACAAGTGTATTTTCTAAACATAAAATACTAAATTGAAATAACAAAAAATGATTACAAGTGTATTTTCCAAACAAAATTACGCTGGGCCTCCTCATTGATAGCATCCACCGTATATGGTTCACAATCATCATGCTTTGCGCATGCTCAAAATGGTGGAGACGAAATCTAAAGAATTAAGGGGCAACTTTGTTATCAAAGTCATTGAAGTATTGGGCACATCCAAAACATTTAAGGAGCATCTTTCACCCTGAAAATATTCTAAACGTTCCTTTGTTATTAAATGCAATTTTTGTTATTATAAATGATTTTATTTTTAAATTTTTTACTTTTCCACTCCTAAATATAAACCTATTTGCTTAATTTGGTGAAATTAAGGATATTATTTTAGTTAATTAAAGCCATATAATATTATTGGAACACTCTAGCCATCTATTTTATCCTCACGCCTCACTCACTTAATTTTTTTTTAAACGAGGAGTGTCAATAAGGATAATTTGATAGAAATTGAGAACAATTATAAATAAGTCTTATATTTAGGAATAAACTTACCCCAAAAAGGTTTTAAATATAGGAATGGAGGGGGTATTTTTCAAAACAAAAAATGTTTTAAATATAAATATTTAAATTGAATATGTACTGTCCAAAAATAATCTATATGGTCTAGATCAAGACGATGGGCATTCTTTGCGAAGGAAATGTGCAATGTGCTCATTTCTCAAATACTAGGTGTATATTACGTTCCATTCCTTTGGAGTTTGGACTTGGAGGTGTAAATCATTGTCCATTCGTTCATGCTAAAATCCCCGCATTGATTTTTTTTTAACACATTTTCGGACCAAACACAACAGCAAAATCAACTAATGCGGTTGGCAAGCTGAAGTGCGAATATCCTACTTATATACTCACACACACACACATTGATCTTTTCCTAAAATCTTTTCTCATCACTTACCGGCAATTATTATTACTCGTATATATATCATGGAAACTTCCTATTTTTATGATTTCAAAACAACATTAAATAATTTTTATTCCATATAAATCTAGGGCCAAGACAAATCCATTGGACAACCGATTTTTATCTTCAAATCTTATCATTATAATATACTACTCCATTCATTCCTAAATATAAGATCACTTTCACATTTTAATTTGTTACTAAATATAAGATCATTTTCTATTTTTTCCCAACTATTTCTCAAATTAACCTCATAATATATACCTATCAATAATAAACAAACAAGACATGAAAAATGTAGATAAAGGTATATAATTAGGATGAATTGATAATATCACTACTGGAAATAAGGTCTTTCACGACCACAATATTGGGCTTTTCACGACCAGAAATAGGTGGTCGTGGAATCATATTTGTGGTCGTGAAAGGTGCTACCTACCACGACCACAGTTATGAAACTGTGGTCGTGAAAGCCTCTTAGGAGGCACCTAATTAGGTAACTCCTAAGAGGCTTTCACGACCACATTTCCTTAAATGTGGTCGTGATAGACCGTTCACGACCACATTTATTTAAATGTGGTCGTGAAAGGTAACACCTATCACGACCACAATTACGAAAATGTGGTTGTGAAAGGTTGCTTTTTTTTTTTATATTTTGGGACTGCATTGTTTAGCCATCTGTATTCTTGCAGATCAATTTACAAACCACTTTCAATACAGCACCATAAATCATATACAACTGCACAATACAGAATACTAGCTCAATTGCAAAAACGTATCCCATAAATCTTACCTTACTTAGACAACAAAATACAAAAGGCATAATCTAAGTTTTATATTTTTTGCCTTACTAGTAATAAGTTCAAAATTCAGCTACAACAATCTATGCCAAGACAAGCACATGTCTATACTAAGATGATTGCTTAAACAAGTATAACAACCCTACACAAGTTCTGCCTCACATAGTGATTAAAAATTCTGCAAGTGCGTTTCGTACTAAGTCAATCTCCTCATCTTGTTTAAATGGGTCGGTACTAAATCCATACAGTCCCTCCAAAAGCTGCAACATAATTAAACAATATTAAAAAAGACAAGACAAGTACCACTTACAATTAGAAATCACTATTTTCTTGGAGTTATATGTTAGAAGCGTGCATACCTTTTGGAATTTCCTCCCTTGTTTAAGTTGATCTTGATATACAATATCCAGCATGTATTTGCAGACATAATATCCGCACTCTGTAGTGCCCCGCTGGATTGGACACTGATAAATCACAAATAATATCAGCAATATTATAGTAGTTCGGGTATGGCTAAAAGCAATATACATGAAAATGAATATAAAAATTGCTTTTACCTTTACGTTTATAACATGAATCGAAGTCTGACTAGCTCTATCAGTGTCTTGCGCAGAATGCCATTTTGATATTCCAATAAAAAGGGATAAAATCATAACAATAATGTTATATATGGTATAAAGATATATTATTATCAACTATAAAAGTAAAAAACTAACTTTTGGAAGACTTTTCTGTGATCGTCGCTAATATATCGCTCTAAAGAGTCAAACCAAAAAATCTTGAACTCTTTCGGGCAAAGTATAGCCAGAGCCCAATGTCCACTGAAAGAAATAAGTGAAAATAAATGTTCATTAAACTAAGACATAACATTTAATATTGTGTAAAAGATAGCTCATTACCAATTCAAAACAGGCGCGAAATAAAGAGTGCCGCAATCAAGGCCCATCTGCAGCTCAACGTAAGATTGCATTTCCCAAAAATGAGCTTTCTTACTCTTCTGAATCATTTTCAAAGCTCTTTCATCATAAGCCAGTCTAGAAGGGCATAGAAACCGGCAAAACTTTTGCTTTGGGCTGTTTTGGCATAAGCTGTGGCAGTACCTATTAGACATGGCGAAATGGATTAAAACTTAAAGACTAATGACAATAACAAATTATATTGATAAAAATGAGAAACTTACCAGACGACCAAATCAAGTCAGCTTTTCTCAAGCTCCTCCATCATCAAGAACACCTTCACCTCTTGAGAACCTTGCAACCAAATCTTCTCCTCTACTAGTGGATTGACGACTCCAATAGGTATTAAAAGATTACGCTCCATTCCGGGTTGCATCGTCCACAGCAGATTGAGATATGAGAACTTCTCACCGTTAAAATTCTGAAAATAAGAAACACATCAACTATACACACATATATCAATAACATTGTTAATAAAGGTCAATTCATAGACAACTTTAGTACCTTTGAGAGAAGAATTGGTGGTTGAACTTCTTGAGCAGTATCGAACACAAGCCTTTTAGGCCAAACAATAAAGCCCTTCATTGTTTGGCCTAAAGTTGTGATCTCTTTAGTACAGAATGGAACACAGGTCATTTCTTGGCCCTCTATCACGGAAATAACTGTCACTTTTACTTGATCATCCCGGATAGACCTGTGTTGAATGGTGGTTTGATTTGGGTACTTGTGAGCCTTAGCAACAAGGTGTAGGCAAGTCTCGTTGAGATGTAAGTAGCACTCCTCGTGGTAGTCATCAAGAGGATCAGGTGCACTTGGCTCACTCATTGTTGAAGTTGTTCTTTGGGAAGCTTAAAGAGCCTCTAAATGTGATGTAAGATATTCAAACTTCGTTTGCCATTGGCTCTCCCGTTCGTCTATCCGTTCATCCACCCGTGCATCCACCATTGCATCAAACTCCTTAGTAGACATTTTACTACGAGACACCACTCGTTTTTTAGGCCCAAAAAATTCCTTTGCCCCAACTGTCTCAGAAACTCCTACAACTCGGCTAGGGTTGTCTAATCTCCCTAGCAAAGTTGCTAGGATGTCCATTCTGGGATCCTGTGTGTCCAAGACCCCTTTATGCTAGGTTGTCTAACAAAATTTACATATCACTCTTCTTGGGGTTATTCTCTTTCAAAAGCCTTTTATACTCAGCCAAATAAGGTTGCACTTCTTTCTTGTTATTCAAGATGTATAGGTGTGCCTGTAACAACTCTACTCTCTCTACACCCTTTACTTTCATGCCCCGCACTCCTTTACCGGAAAGTTCATCTTCGTCCAGGTTGATTTCCTCGTCGTCAGGTTTTCTTAGGTATGGTTTGCAAAAGTCCATTGCCTCTTCAACAAGATATCTTTTAACAATCGAGGCCTCTAGGCGATATGGGTTCTTTGAATAACCCTTCAAAACTTTCATGAATTGCTCAAAAGGGTACATCCACCTTAGAGAAACCGGACCACAAAGTCTTATCTCTCGAACCAAGTGAACAATCAAATGAACTGATATATCAAAAAATGCTGGAGGAAAATGCATCTCCAATTGCAAAAAAATAACATAACCTTCCTTTTCCAACTCATCGAGTATTTCATTGTCAATTACCTTACTGCAAATGGCATTAAGAAACTTACACAACCTTGTTAAAGTCTTCCGCTCATCATCCTCCAAAATTCCTTTTATAGCTACCGGCAAAAGTTGTTGCATTAACACATGGTAATCATGAGACTTCATTCCCGTCAACTTCAAATCATCCATTGACACAAGTTTGCTAATATTAGAGGAATATCCATGTGGCACTTTCATCCCACATAAACACTCACACAATCGTGTTTTCTCAAGTTTGGAAAGTGTATGAGCAGCAGGTTCAATATATGCTTTCTTTCCATCTTCACTAATTGTCGGATGTAACCGCTGTCTTATGCCCATCTCAACTAAATCTCTTCTAGCGTTGAGCCCATCTTTGGTTTTTCCTTGAATGTGTAACAACATTCCGATAATACTTTCTGCAAGATTTTTCTCCACATGTATCACATCAATACTGTGCCTCACATCAAGACAACGCCAATAAGGGAGATCAAAGAAGATTAACCTCTTCTTCCAAATGTTAGTCCACTTCTTCTTCTTCTTTCCTTTACCAAACTCCACAGTAACACTCACAACACGACGATAAACTTCTTCACCTGTTAACGGAATTGGAGCAGATGCATGCTCAGGAAAGCCATTAAATCGCTTCCTCAGTCGACGGTATGGGTGGTGGCGATCAAGAAACCTCCTATGACCGAGGTAAACAGTCTTCCTTCCATACTTGAGCTGGACGAAATTAGTGTCATCCTCACAAATTGAACATGCCTTATGTCCCTTGACACTATATCCTGAGAGATTGCCATATGCAGGTAAGTCATTTATTATGGTAAACAACAAAGCTCGCAACTTGAATGTCTTCTCCTTTTTGTATGCATCAAACACATCAACACCTTCATTCCAAAACATCTTCAAGTCCTCGATCAACGGAGCAAGATAAACATCGATATCGTTCCCAGACTGTTTCGATCCCGAAATCATCATACACATCATAAGATATTTCCGTTTCGTGCACAACCAAGGTGGAAGGTTGTAAAGGACAAGCAAAATTGGCCAAGCACTATGTTTGCTAGAGATACTCCCAAATGGGTTGAATCCATCTATACAAAGGCCAAGACGGAGGTTTATAGGATCACTAGTAAAATCTGGAAAAATTGAATCAATCTTTTTCTATTGAGGAGAGTCAGCAGGGTGTCGAAGATATCTAGAATCAGAATTTCTCTGATCACAATACCACCTCAGATTTTCTGTAACTGAAAGACCCTTAACCTCATACTCCATACCCATCTTACTTAGCATTTTCTTGGCCTCATACATTGTCTTCGGAACCGCATTGTTATCCGGGAACATATCGCTGAAAGCTGCAAGCATTTTCGAGAAACCCGCGTCTGCCCACCCATTTTCCGTCTTTATTTCTAACATTGTTAGAATGAAGGTCAGACGGCTATACTTCTTACACCCTGGAAACAAAAGTGTCTCAGCATCACCACGCACTTTATCGTACTCGTCTGACACAACAAACGACTCCGCTGCGATATCATTTATCATGTTGTCCATGCCAACATCGCAAACATATTCATCATCATCATCATTATCATCCACCTCCGCTACTTTTACATGTTCCACGGTAGTTCCCAATTCCCCATGCCAAATCCACTTCCTATATCGGCGATTGATCCCCTCACAAATAAGGTCATTCCTTATAGAGTCAAGGCTTTTGCGATCAACATTCACACACTTCACACAAGGGCACGGGTACTTTCCATTCTTACTCGCCACATTTCTTTTGGTAAATTCAATAAACTCTTCCACCCCCTTTTGATACTCTTCACTAGTTCGCAAAGTATCCATCTAAGCACGATCCATGGCTACAAGCTTTGGTTACTTAACTTTTGAATATTACAAGAACAATCCACAATCCATACACTAGCTAGCAATTTGTAGCTCTCTAATCAAGTCCATATCAGCCAGCATTACATTACTAATCAAACTAGTTTATGCCTAATTTTTCCTCCAAATCAGATTTTAGAGAATGAAATAGGCCTACAAACTCAACTAAATTTGGAATTGTGTACTCAGATTTGAACTTAATAGATTTCTCATACCATATTTCCAAAAGTCATTTTCCAATAACACATATAAGCACAATCTTAATATAGAATTTACAAACAACATTTTCTCCTATTTTTAAAACCTTCACAAGTTAAAAAAAAAACCAAGAATTCAACTCCATTAAGCATCAAACATATAATTCCCAGATTCTAACAAAGTTTCAGTTTCTTAAAACTTAGAGAAATAAGCAAACATAACTCCAAATGAATATAATTACTATCTCCAATTGGAATCAAACAGAACAAAATCAAACATTTACTCCATTTTCATCACACACAGCAAGTCGAAAACCACAGATCAAGAAAGCACAGAAAAACAAACCACCGAAAAGGAAGAAGCAGGAATAATGGGCAATGATTAAACAAGTAAGCCCTAGTTAATTATTTAATTACAAGAGTTGAGAGGCGGCGACGATTAAACAAGTCTAGAAAACTAACCAATGAGCAAATGGACGGCGGCAGAGGAGTGAGCGACGGAGTTGAGAGGCGAGTGGGTGAAGTTGGAGAGGCGGCGGAAGGAAGTACTAGTGGGTGTTGTTGAAGGAGGGAGGAGACGTCGGAAGGAGGCGGCGGAGGGAAGGACTGGCGGAAGTAGTGAAGGAGTGAAGGAGAGAGACGGCGGTGACAAATGTTGAAGATGAAGAGTGAGCAGTTTCAGTCGGCGGTGACGAAGTGAGTGAGAAGAGACGGCGGTTTCAGTTTATGGGTTGAGAAGTGAGTGAGTGAGTGAGAGATGGCCACAATAGGGTTTGGTGAGAGAGAATGTTGAAGATGAAGAGTGAATGTTGGAGGGAAATAAAAAAGGTTTTGGCGGGTAGAAGAAAAAAAATATTCCACCTTCCACGACCACAATTTAGATGTTGTGGTCGTGGAAGGTGACCCTTCCACGACCACACTTTATGATAGTGTGGTCGTGGAAGGGAAAGACTCTTCCACGACCACAAGTTAATTATTGTGGTCGTGGAAAGTCTCCCTTCCACGAAGGGTCCCCTTCCACGACCATAATGATACATTTGTGGTCGTGGAAGGTCGTGAACTTTCCACGACCACAAATTAAAAATTGTGGTTGTGGAAGGTGCCCTTTCCAAGTGTGGTCGTGAAAAGTCTCCGTTTGGACAGTTATTTACATGTCATGCCACCGCGTTTTTTATCAACGACCAACATTGGCTTTTTACGTGTTACTTATGGTCTTGAAAAGCCTATTTTCTAGTAGTGTATGATATCATAATAACTAATCAACATTATTAATATAAGCAAATTAGTGAAAATGAACTTATATTTAGGAACGGTGTTAGTATATATAATTAGTTTCTCATCTTTCCAAGCTTGGTCTACATTATTAAATCAACAATAATGCTCGCGCGCATATATATATATATATATATATATATATATATATATATATATATATATATATATAGACACACACACACACATATACGCACGCATATAAGAGCCACTTTATTTCCAACGGACACAGTAGAAGGTACATTTTTATTCAATACAATTTAAACACACATATACACGCAAACATGTCAATATCAGCAGGCCCAAACCTAAGACATGAAGGAACATAAATAATTAACAAGATGTTCATATTGGCACAGGGTCAAGGACGACAAGCTGAATAGAATCCTTCATGAGTCCTCCTGAATTCGTGAAGTTATCACCATCCTTATACATGACATTCATAAAACGAGCCAGGTTTAAAACTCTCATCACAATTGGCTTTGGCATTTTGCTTGGTCTCAACACAAATTCTTCGTTTATATCCTTCCACGCACTCTTTATCATCTTCTCAAGTTCACCTATGGCTTCCTCTTTCGACATTCTGTAATGCCTCATATAGCAGTGTATCAGTGAGGCAATGTGCTCTCTTTTATGCTCAAACTGCGCAAACCAACCACAAAACAGATTGAAACTTCTAATCTAAGCTTATTGCCTATATTGATTTTCTAACGATTTTACATATTTAGTTATATAAGCTCCTTTCTTTCTTCATATAAGGCAATCGACTCATTTGGGGGCAATAATGAAACTAAATAAACTATAGTTAATCATATTATATATGTTATATAATAATTTTGAAAAACTAACGTGATTTGTTGGATTGTATATCAAATAAATTAGTTTAGAAAAAAAATAAAACAAATAAAAGGGTTAATGATCATTTTGGTCAATAAACAATAATTGCATAATTATCAATTTGACCAACAAATAATATTTACATTAAATTGATTAACAAACAATAAAATTGTATCAAATTGGGCAATAATGTTACTTTCTCTCTAACACCGTTTATAGATTGTCTTTGGAAAGGAGAATGGTGGTATTAGAGATAAATTGACAGTTTTGGCCTATATGATACTTTTTTATAGTATTTTATTAATTTGATACCATTTATTATTGTTGGTCAAAATGATACTTGCATAAGTGTTGGTTGGCTAAAATGTTATTAATTCTATATAATAAAATAAAAAATGACATATATTAAATATTAAAAATCAATCACAATGGTTGGATAAAATTTATACCTCGCTAGATGAGATGTCATCCATGAGTCTGCAAATGAGTGCAGAAGCTTTAATGACTTTGGGGTGAGTTTGGGCCCACTTGAAAACGTCCTCAGAGGCTATGTCTCCCATGCCAACAAAAGAAAACGTTGAAAGAGTTGCATAACATGTTGATAAAGTTGATATGTTCATGTACTCCTCTGTTGTCGGAATATACTTCTTATTTAGCCATCTTGCTTCTTCCATGTAGGCTTGCACTGACTTCTTAAACTACAAAACCAGGCTACGCCAATTTAAGCAAGGGCCTATTTGTATTATTTAACCTCGTCAAAAATTGACTTAATATCCCAACTATTTTTTTATATTGAAGTTAGTTAAGTAAAAGCTATAACAACTAATGTAATAATGTCATTTCAGTTTGAAGTTATTTACTTAACAGATACTATTATTTAAACGATATATTAATTATATTTATCAAGTAAGTTTTGAGAAAAAAAAGTAAGCTGTCTCCAAAACCACGCCAACATAAATGCCAAACATAATTTTTTTTTTCAAATCGATCAAATAATGATGGCCTTTATTGTCCCAAAGAACATTAAGGCTCCCTAACACATCTTCCAAATTAAACAAACGACAATATAGGCCTATAGTGATATTGACTCAAGGATGTAAAAACGACAATAGCATTCACACACATTAACACACCTCTTGTTTGGCATAGTGAACACTGTATGATCTGCCTTCTTTGTTCATATCTTCCCCTATTTCTTGGAAAAAGTTCAAAAGTTCCTTGTAAAATATCTTGATATACTCTGGGAGACAATCTAAGCAACTAATATCCAACCTTCAATACTAAAGCATTATTCGAACATTAGTAAAAACAGAGTGAGGGATCAACTAATTTGAATTCTTTTAAATTGATCAAAACTTGAGAATTCTGTAACTGAAAAATAATAACCTTTGGATTGCGTCATTGATGAGTTCAAGTTCATCAATAGTTCCATAAGCATCGAATGTATCGTCAATGATCGCAAATAGGCCAATCACTTTGGTCAAAATGCTCCTAGCTTTAGAGTACTTCGGCTCAAAATAAGCTGTAAGAATCCAAAAGCATAATTCCACGATCCTGTTCCTTGCATATGGTAGACTTTTTGGTGCATTAAATTTGTTCCACCACCTAATAACAATAAAGCAAATTAAAGTTTTTTTTTGTATTCAAAGTAGGGTTAAAGGTCACGCCCCTAAAATACGCACGAATAATCATATATACTCTGTGCTAAGTATTTTTTGTTCTAAATTTGCTACAAGAAGTGTGTAAAGTGTATTATATTTCTCCTTTACCTTTAATATGCACTTTGAGCACTTGGAACACAAATGTGGACTCAAAAATACTTATGAGTAGCTATGATACTTTGTGAATACTTTAAGGGCAAATTCACAATATAATTTTCTCAAAGTGGAAAAATTATTTCATTCAAGAATTTACTTGCAGAGATTGGCGAACTCCTTCTGATACAGTTTTTGTAGCATATTGAAATCCAATTTGGCCAGCATAAGAAGCACTTCATCACATGAAGGGTGCAAGTGGTAAATGGAAATGAACTTTCTTGCCTCGATCCTTGGCAAACCCATGTAAGCACATTGCTTTAAGCTTTGTTGCAGTTTTGCTTCCAGAAAAGGGTTTGATTCGATGGTGACAGAGCGAAGACGGTTCGAAGTGAAAGCAAGAGCTTCGTCTAAAATGTCATCTCCATGAATACTGAGATGTGAAGCTTCATACAAACTCAGCATTCCTTCCACATCTGTTGCTATATTTTCACTGAAGTTTCCTTGCTCATCTTTGAACTTGTTGAACATATCTTGCATATGCATAATAATGTCATTTATGTAACGTTATTAACTAGACCTACAGATTAAAGGAAGTAAACTCATACACAAACAGTAGCATATTGCTACAATAGTCCAAATTATGTTACAAAAAAATAGAAGGGCGAAGGGGCAAAAATAGCCACCGTAATTCTCCAAATGGACATCTTTGGCACCCGTAATTTCGATGGTGCAAAACCGTACATTATAAACCAAAATGGAACAGATTTAGCACTCTTAAACAGAGGTGTTAAGTTTGACCGTTAGTTGACTGGTAATGGTGATTTGGCATGATGACGTGGCGAAATGGCAAAAAAATAAACATACACATGTCATAATGGGGCCCACCCTAATACATATGTTAACTAAAAAAAATAAGGGAAAATTAATTTGAAGTCCCCCACAAGGGGCTTAATACTAGAAAAGTCCCAAAAGTTGAAAAAATTAATGTAGGGTCCCAAGGGACCTCACTTTAATATATTTGAAAAGTGAAAAGACAGTTTTGCCCCTAGCCTTAATAAAAAAATACCCCACCCACCCCTTCTCTCTCCTCTTCCTCTCTCCCCTTCTTCATCGACCCGGCGACCCCCCACCCCGCCTCCCCCACGCTGCCCCCTCCCCCTCCACACCCACGCTGCCCCCCCTCCCCCCTCCACACCCACGTCTTTTCCTAGGTTTGTACGGCCGGCGTCATGGGAGATGTTGAGAGTTTGGAGAACGAGTTGAGGAGAGGGAGTGATGTGAGACAAGGCGAGGTGGAGACGTTGAGTTACGGAGAGAGGGTCGGAGTTGGGATCCTCTTGAAGCTTGTTGGAGATGGATTGGGCAGTGGGGTCAGCTTCTGCGTGTTGTGAGAGAGCAGAGAAAGATCTAGAGAGAAAGAGAGAAGGTGCAGTGAAAAGAGAAAGAGTGGAGGATTGGGAACGGTGGAGGTTGGCGGCGGCCGGAGATGGAATTGGAGAAGAAGAAGTTGGACGGAGAAAAGACGACGAAGAAGAAGAGAAAGAGCGTAGCCACAACCTGCGAAGTTGCAGAGATAGAGATAGAGATTGAGGGTGGGGGATGACGTGGGTGTGGAGGGGTGGTAGCAGTGGAGGGGGGAGAAGGAGGAGGAGAGGCCGGTGGGCTCCATTTTTAGTTAACATATGTATTAGGGTGGGCCCCATTATGACATGTTCATGTTTATTTTTTTGTCATGTCATATGCAATGTGACACATAATTCCTTATTTCGCCACGTCATCATGCCAAATCACCATTCCCAGTCAACTAACGGTCAAAGTTAACACCTCTGTTTAAGAGTGCTAAACTTGTTCCATTTTGGTTTATAATGTACGGTTTTGCACCATCGAAATTACGGGTGCCAAAGTTGTCCATTTGGAGAATTACGGTGGCTATTTTTGCCCATTCGCCCAAAATAGAATGCTTATTTTGGTTTTATTTATGAATTACGTCATCATTTTTTTTAATTTTCTTTTAAAATATTATTAAGTTAATTTGTTTTTATGGGGTATATTGTATGTTGAACGGGGTAAGATTGAATGATTGTTGATTTTAAAGCATAGTAAACGAAGTTCAAAGTTTTTTATCTATATACTACCTCCGGTCCTAAATATAGGACCTAAATAACTTTTAATTGGAGAAGTTAAGGTTGCAAAATAGTCTATTAAATCATTACATATTTGATATATTTTTTAGATTATCCATTAGTTTATAAGTAAAATAAACTAGTTTAAAAGAAAAAATTAGGTAAATCAATTTATAATTAACTTATTTTGCTGTTTTTTAGGATTTTCAAAAAAGTCAATTAGGTCTTATATTAGGACCGGAGGGAGTATTAAATATGATTATTAATAAGATTAGAGGAGTATATACGCACACATACCAGCTGAAATGGGATATCCTTCTTGCCTCAGTAGCTTAAATAGGAGAGCAAGAGAATAAAGATCTTGAAGATCAGTTTGAATCATTAGAATTTGATTATTTTTCACGTAAGTATCGTGGATTAGCCGCAAAAGTTCATCAATCTCATGTTCAAAATGGTAGGACAGCCCCAAACGTTGAATTAAATCAATGAGTTCAACTTTCGCTAATGGCTTATCCGTCGTTGACATAAGCATCTTCCTTACTTCTTGTTTCAATGTTTCAACTTGTTTCTCCATTTCTCCATCAACTTCCTACACAATTTCAAAGACAACTTAGAATTATCAATGAACAAAAGAAAACAATGACGTAAATACAAGAGATATATATATAGCATAAAGATAAATATACTGAAGACTCGGAAGCAAATTGAAGGAAATGATCCTTCCAAAGAGTAGGATGATAATCTGCAAGGTGTCGATGTAAATGATCAGAGGTGGCAACATTAGCATCGGTTGGTGATGAAGAAGGGGCAGAAGTCGTCGTTGAAGCAGCAAGGGTCGACATTTTGTAACTATGTTCTTAAAAGCAAAGGGTGTTTTTTTGTAGTATGCTTCGACTTTGAGGTTTGGATGTGAGGGAAGATAGAGAAGTATGAGTAGGTATTTATTGGCTGGTAATACGGGTTACCCATTAGAGTCGGGCCCAGAAAACCTGTTTGAAACGGGTCAAGCCCAAAAACACCCGTCCATACTATTTGGTTTCGGGTTAACCCATATTAAGCCCCTTTTCCACTTTTTTAATAGAATGTCCCCGTTTCTTATTAAATGCATTATTGATTTGAGCTTTATTTTACGTCTTGGCGTTCAAATTTAAAATTAATCAAGGATTACAACAATTGTGCAATCCCAGATCGTCTCTCTCACAGAGTCTTTAACTGATTATCTAAGCTAACTAATTGCATGCGAGAACACAATAAAGTCTTTGGGATTTTACGATTATTTAGGTAATTAAAGCTGACTAATATTTTTGAGATTCTTTTATTTATATGAAAGCAAAGAAAAACAAGTTTTGAAATCAATGAAATGAGAATGGATAATTTGATAGACTTAACAACCTTCCTAACTTCACTTATGATTTGGGAGTTTATCCAAGTTCGAACTGATTAACCTAGAGAAATCACATCTACTCTAATTACCTAATTGATTAACTAACGTGACACATCACTCGTTCAATTAACCAACTAAGAAGTTAACAACCAACTTGAAAATGAAGATTCAAGATAAACATACAAAGAGGCTCTCATTGTAAGTAAATCAAACTACTTAACGTTGGACCTAGTGAATCGACCGTCATCATATATCGCACTGGGGTCAATTATAAAAGATATTTTTATCAGATGCAAGGGTATAGAAATATGGTGCAATCCGAGTCGTTCGCAAGGAGCTTTATTTAACTCAACTATTCTAGTAAAGTAAGTGCAATACAAGAATAATATGGGTAAAATGATATTTGTTTGGTTTTTAATAGTGGGAATAAAGGATGCAAAACAAATAAATATTTTTTTAGTAAAAGGGATGAAGTGGAAATGAATTGCTCTTGGAAATGACTTTCAATGACTATCATAGATTTCTAAAGATTTTGGGGGAGTTAAATGCCCTAAATTTCTAATTTTCCAAACCTCAAGGACTCATGAGTCCTATACCTAATTGTTGGAACCACGTCTAGTTAGGCATTGTTAAGCTCTTTAGTACTAATTGACCTATTGCTTGTAAAGAACTATTAATCCTACGACCGAAACCTTAAATCACCACTTAATTAATCATACGATTTTAAGTCACTATTGGAACCCACATAATGAAATGAAATCCAAGGATTGACGTATAATGCTATCAGGTAAAAAAAGTCCAATGTTACTCAAATATTCGATAAGTTCACTTTGAGTTCTTCTAAATTTTCTAAAATACTAAACATCACCAACCAACAAGTCTAACTTCTAATATCATAGACCCATTCAATTAAGTGTTATCAATTACACCAGAGTATGCTTAATAATTAGTAATTATTTAGGTTCAATTACAATCCACCTCAATCAACCTATTTATCATAATTATACATAAATTGAGAGAAATAAATGGAATTACAAAGAAACATATATAAAACAAAGAGTGCAAATTCCTCATTACATACTCACATAATTACAATAAATCAAAAAACCAAATCTAAGCCTCATTACAAAACCACATAATTACAATAAATCAAAAATCAAATCTAAGCCTCAAATATATATGAAAACCTAAACCTAGGAAATAAAAAATAACAGGGAAGGGAAGTGGAGCATCCCTTTAAAAGATTACAAGCTCAAGCCACCTCCCATCAAGTCTAAGAGTAAAGAAAGACTTTTATTGAGGGAATAGGTAGAAGAAAAAGGGTGGGAGATTGAAAGAAAATGGGAGAGAAAAGAGAGAAAAATGGAGATGGAAAGAGGGGAGGAAGAGTCCTCAAATTTCGGCCCCCCTCATTGCGCCGCCTCTTTCTCTCTTATTATGGATCTAGATATCCTCAGAAGTATTTTTCTCCTTTTCACTCTTAGGCTATGTTTGGTTCAACTGAGGCAAGGGGAGGGGAGGTTCATTAAAGGGAGGGGAGGTTCATTAAAGGGAGGGGAGGAGGTAAGGGCAAGGGGCCACTACAAGACAAAAATTTTTCCCTCCCCTCCCTTCCACTTTTTCCAACCAAACAAGGTATCCCGCCTTTCATCCCTCCTCTCCCCTCACCTCCCCTCCAAAACCTTCGAACCAAACAAAGCCTTACTATCATCATCTTCGCCATCCATATAATTTAAAGGCTCTTATTTCTCCACATAATCTGAACATGTTGGTCCCACATTCAATAAAAAAAAATCACATCCCACCCATCCCCTCCCTCCCTCCATATAGTCTTTGGTTTAATTTGGAGTTTAATTTGATTTTTCTATGGTTGGCTCATGTTTCGATTTTGTGAAAGAAATAGTGTTCTTAAAGTTTTATTGGAATCATCACCTTGCTTGTGAAGCTTATTGATTTTGGAAATTATGGGATTCGTTGATGTGTTAAGTTATGGTTGATTCACACTGATTCCTTAGCTAGCTTAAACAAGGGAATAGGGATTTGGGAATTGTTTTATACCTAGGTACTGTAAAAGGTTACCGACCGACATATGTAGCCCATAATTTATTTGATATAATTATAACAAGTAGATTTATTTGTAAGTAAATAAAATAGGATTGAAGTTTCTTTAATTAAGTTTTATAGGTATATTTAAAACAAAATTGAATATTAAGGATTAACTTGGTTGCTTAAAGGATATATAAACCATTTGTTTTATAAAAAGTTTTGTTTTAAAACCATTTTTTAGAAAGTTATTCCAAAAAGAAATAGTTTTAATTTATTTATATTTTTAGGCTTCTAACGCTTGAAAAGTAATTATAAACTGATTAAAATAATATAGTATATTTTTAATTTTATTTTATGTTATATTTTGTCTTTTAGAGAAATTATATGTTAGTTTTGAGAATTGTGGTGAGAATATCTATACAATTTAAATAAAAATTAAAAATATCGTATAATTTACTCTTATATTTATCACTTTTTATCAATAAAACTTTATGTCAAATTTTTTAAAATATGCATAATTTTTTATCAATAATATCTTATGATTTTGATCCTAGCGTCACTGTTCGTTGCAAAAAATGTACGTTTACCCAAGTTACATTGAGCTACATTTGGGATGTTTCAAGGGCTACATTACTATGTTTTGGCACTTCATGTTTGCTTTGGGCCATAAAACACTTCGGGCGAATACAAGAAATTAAGAACCCACATGTACATAAGTACCACTTTTAATTAATTAATTTGGTTTTTGTGAAAAATGTCGGGAAATCCTTTAATTTATAGAAATTAGGAGCTTGATGATATACTCCCTCCGCTTCTTATTATAAGTCACCAACTACCTCTAATTTTTTGTCCTTAATATAAGTCACTAACCGCCGCATTAAATGTTTTTTTCCCACTTTACCCCTGTCATTAATAAAGATTCAAAATTGAAAATGTGAAACACATTATTTAATGAAGGGTGAAGTTGGAAAAAGTGGAAAAGTAAACATGAATTTTAAGACTCAACCACCATTCCTTGGTATGTGAGAAATCGGTAGTTGGTGACTTATAATTAGGACCAGAGGGAGTACATGAATGTGATATATATGAATCTCAAATATTTATAGAGGATTTGGCTACTTGAAACTACTTTTCTTTTGGGTTTGGCGGGTATAGAAACAAGAAATTAAGAACCCACATGTAAAAAAGTACAACTTTAATTAATCATTGCGGTTTTTGTAGAAAACGTCGCCAAATCCTTTAATATATGGAAATTAGGAGTTTGACGATATACGTAAATGTGATATGAATCTCCAAATATTAGAGGATTTGGCTACCTACTTGAAACTAGTTTTCTTTTGGGTTTGGCGGATATAGGAACAAGAAATTAAAAACCCACATGTACATTCATTCAAAACAAAAAAACAAAAAACCCCACATGTACACATACATACATACATACATACATACATACATACATACATACATACATACATATAAGTACCACTTTTATTTAGTTATTGCGGTTTTGGGGAAAAAGTTGGGAAATCCTTTAATTAAGTTTTATAGGTATATTTAAAACAAAATTGAATATCAAGGATTAACTTGGTTGCTTAAAGGATATATAAACCATTTGTTTTATAAAAAGTTTTGTTTTAAAACCATTTTTTAGAAAGTTATTCCAAAAAGAAATAGTTTTAATTTATTTATATTTTTAGGCTTCTAACGCTTGAAAAGTAATTATAAACTGATTAAAATAATATAGTATATTTTTAATTTTATTTTATGTTATACTTTGTCTTTTAGAGAAATTATATGTTAGTTTTGAGAATTGTGGTGAGAATATCTATACAATTTAAATAAAAATTAAAAATATCGTATAATTTACTCTTATATTTATCACTTTTTATCAATAAAACTTTATGTCAAATTTTTTAAAATATGCATAATTTTTTATCAATAATATCTTATGATTTTGATCCTAGCGTCACTGTTCGTTGCAAAAAATGTACGTTTACTTAAGTTACATTGAGCTACATTTGGGATGTTTCAAGGGCTACATTACTATGTTTTGGCACTTCATGTTTGCATTGGGCCATAAAACACTTCGGGCGAATACAAGAAATTAAGAACCCACATGTACATAAGTACCACTTTTAATTAATTAATTTGGTTTTTGTGAAAAATGTCGGGAAATCCTTTAATTTATAGAAATTAGGAGCTTGATGATATACTCCTTCCGGTCCTTATTATAAGTCACCAACTACCTCTAATTTTTTGTCCTTAATATAAGTCACTAACCGCCGCATTAAATATTTTTTTCCCACTTTACCCCTGTCATTAATAAAGATTCAAACTTGAAAATGTGAAACACATTATTTAATGAAGGGTGAAGTTGGAAAAAGTGGAAAAGTAAACATGAATTTTAAGACTCAACCACCATTCCTTGGTATGTGAGAAATCGGTAGTTGGTGACTTATAATTAGGATTAGAGGGAGTACATGAATGTGATATATATGAATCTCAAATATTTATAGAGGATTTGGCTACTTGAAACTACTTTTCTTTTGGGTTTGGCGGGTATAGAAACAAGAAATTAAGAACCCACATGTAAAAAAGTACAACTTTAATTAATCATTGCGGTTTTTGTAGAAAACGTCGCCAAATCCTTTAATATATGGAAATTAGGAGTTTGACGATATACGTAAATGTGATATGAATCTCCAAATATTAGAGGATTTGGCTACCTACTTGAAACTAGTTTTCTTTTGGGTTTGGCGGATATAGGAACAAGAAATTAAAAACCCACATGTACATTCATTCAAAAAACAAAAAAACAAAAAACCCCACATGTACATATACATACATACATACATACATACATACATACATATATATAAGTACCACTTTTATTTAGTTATTGCGGTTTTGGGGAAAAAGTTGGGAAATCCTTTAATTTATGTCTGGGTTGAAAAACGAAAGTTAATTATAGAAACGTTTATTTATATAAATCAACAATGGACAACAACAATAAAGATTTATTACACTTAGTGTAAGTAGGATTGTCAATATGGATCGTACAATGTCATTGTCATTGAACTATGTTCATGAGATTCAACCAAATTTTAATTATTGTGTTGGATGTGAAACCTAACATAACCTTTCTCCTTTAATCAAACTTAGGACAGTCTAAAAATACGGCTTTATATTATGCATTTTTGTGCGATGTGGTTTTTTATATGAAAAAATAAAAATAATTGTAACATATCGCAGTTTATTCGAAAACCGTGACATTATTCTTTTCTGTGTAATTACTGACCTTTTTCTTGTAGTGTATATTCATATTTATTTGGGCGAAGATCCAAAAATGATACATAACTACTGGTCAATGAACAAAAATAGTTTATAACTATTTCTAAGGTAGAAAAATGATACCAAACTTTTACCATATGATCAAAAATGATATTTTCACTAATATAATAATAATGTTTTTTAGAAAGTTATTCCAAAAAGAAATAGTTTTAATTTATTTATATTTTTAGGCTTCTAACACTTGAAAATTAATTAAAATAATATAGTATAGTAGTAAAAGATAGTAGAGTCTTACATTACACGCTTATCATAATTTAGGAATTGCGAGATATTCATGTCTGAACACTTATGACTTAACTATCCATTTCTCTTATAATAAAAAAAAATCCATCTCTCTCTCTCTATATCTGCCTCAAATTAATGAGAAAATCAAAACAATCAAAAACACATTAGAAAGATCATCCTTAATTAAATCACCCCCTTTCATTCTTAAAGATAATGGTCAGAACGAGTTAGTTGAAGCCACGCACGAAAGAATAAAAAAGAAAATCAAATTAATGAGAGAAAAGTTCTTCTAGCCACATCAAATTACATTAGCAAAATCCAAAAGTTTTCCAAAAGCAATATTGGTTTTCTGTATAAAAAAACACATTGATTTCTTTCTAAAAATAATGGCCAAATAGATATAGAAAAAAAATGGGTTAAACCAACTTTTGGTCCTGAACTTTCACCTCATTTTGTTTTTAGTCCCTGAATTTTCAAATATGTGTTGTTGGTCATGAACTTTACTCAGCTTAGAATGATTAGTCCCTGAAGCCTTAAATCATCAGATGTGCATCGATTTGACATTGATCGGGTTAAATTGGAAGACTTGACAGACTTATTAGGATGCTGATGTAACAAACATTTTATAATATTAATTATTTTAAAAAAGAAATCAATTCTGAACTTGGCCTACTATAATTAGGGGTGTTCAAATTTGTCTCGTCCCCTCCCGAGGCATTTTGGGACGGGAAATTCCCGCCCCGAAAATTTTCGGGACGGGACAAAATTCGTCTTCGAGACGGGACGAGGTCGTCCCGATCCTTTCCTGTCCCGAATATGTATATGTGTGTTTATATATTTTTTAAAAAATGCATGAGTCATTTATATCATACATGACAAATTTTATGAAAAATATGATCATAATAAAATTTTACCTTATTATGTTGTATAAGATGTATTATAAAAGTAATATTGAATTAATTTATTTGTTTGTTACAAACAAAAAGTGTCATATTTTTCTTTACAAGTAGATATTTTTAATAAAAAAATTTCTAAAAAACATTTCAGGAATTTTCCCGTCGCGTCTTGATCCCGTCCCATCCAGATCGGGACGGGACAAAGTTTGGGACTAGACAAGGGACGGGGTGTCCTGATCCTGTCCCTTCCCCGTGAACACCCCTAAATGTAATCGACGAAGAGTCACTACAAGAAATGGTGCAGATAGTCGCATCAAAACTAGGGTCATTGCCGCTTCTAACATATACATGACAAGAGACAAAAGCCGCGACACAGGACTAAAATAAATAAACCCCTGTCACTGCAACCAAACGCGACCTAGTAGTGGAAAAAAGAAACTTAGTCATGTTGCGTTTATGCACACGCGACATAGCTTTGAAATATTGAAAAAAAGGTTGTCACTTTTTTTCAAACGTGACAAGCCACATGACAAACATGGTAGTCACTTTATTCTACGTGACAGTAACCATAAATTGGGTAATGCATCATATGAGCAAATCAAATTATTTTGAATAGAAATAAAAATCACAATGTAATTTGTTTGGGGCAATACATAAGAGATAATGTCATTATTATTACTCTTTCTAAATTGGATAACTAGTAATAAAACCTACAATTATATTGTTGAAATGAAAAATAAATAAATTTAAGTAAATTAAATTACAAAATAGTAATTAACAACATGAGTAGAGATGAAGTGAGAAATACAATGTGTAATTAATTCATTGCTATGGCTAGATGAAGATTGCAATGGAAATTTAAGCTCCATTATTTGAACTGATGTAGCTGGCTGAAGAGGAGAGGAATTTAAGAGATGGAGGTCAGATGTGCAGAGGAAAATACAATTTGAAAATGAGCTGGTGGGCGCGTAATGTTTGTTTATTTATATATGGGAGTGATGTACTCGAGTTTCATAGAGTTTGAAAATCAAGTCACGTTTGTTTTGTCGCGTGTCTTATGCACGACATAAAATAAATGGTTTTAAATTTTTTCACGCTTGGAAGACGCGACAGCACCAAATTGTTAGTTTGGATAGTGCAAGACACCGAGGATCAAGGTGTTGCAGCAGTTGCAGAAGCTTGTGTCATTAGACGATGACTTTGAATTTGCCTTGAACAAGTTGTCATATAATGGATTTCTTGATGGTCCTACCTTTGAGAATGCTTCTGAGGCGAGTAAGCAATTCACGTGGAAGTGGCTTAAGTTCTGGTGTCTGGTCCTTGACCACTAGATATTTATAGGCTTTTATTGTTTTTATTTATATGTTTATAAGTTTTTAAGTATATATTTCTATTTATATGTTTTTAAGTCGGAATTTATGTGCTGTCCAATTTAAAAAAAAGTATAATGCATGTATGTCTCGTAGCCAAACGCGACAAAACAACGCGACAAAATCAAAAATGTCACACTTGTAGCCTACGCGACATTTCCAACGTGACTATCCACACATTTTCTTGTAGTGAGTGGGTCACTCGACGACAAATCCGGATACGCAAAGAAAGCGTTCATGAGTGCTGAGTCTAGAAATCTCCACCATGAGTGCTGAGTCTAGAAATCTCCATGAAGGTCACTGAATTTACGGGTCGGTGTAGTGCCTCGGGACCACTCCTTCAAGATATTTATGGACCTCAGGGTAAGCGGAAGTTACCCCCGGGTATCGTTCTCTTTGAGGAGCCTAAAAATGTAATCAATTACCCTAGAAACTAGATGAAAAACTTGTTGAAATCAAGGAAAGTTCTTTTAGTTGAAATTGGGAAATATTTTATATGATAAAAATTAGAATAAAAGAGAGTTTAGATTAAATATGATTATGATATTCTTGACGGATGAGAGTTTAAGAAATCCTCACTTCAAAAGATTTTTCGGGGAGTATTAATATTGTTGGCTTTCAAATGAACCCTAAAGGGACCCCTCTAGGCTAGGCTTAGACTAATTTAACTAGTGTTGGAACCCCAAACATTACTTAAATAAATCTAAGTTGATTAAGCTCTAAACCTAAGGATTGATTAATTATGAAGGACTTTTGATTTACAATCTGGGCCACCCCACAATTGCTCTAAATTAATCTTGCAGCTTCAATTTATTAATTGTCACCCAAATAATAAATTGAAGCTAATCAAGATTGACGTCTAATGTCACAAAATAATTAATAAATCCTATTTTCATTTCATGCATGCAAATAAATTTGACCCACAATCCACTAGCCAAGCCACCTTGTACTAGCACATAATTTTCACCAAGAGAAAAACAAAATCATGAACCCATAAATTTTATAAATTTCAAAGCTAAAACACATCAAATCAAATATTCAACAAGAATAAAATAACATAAACAATATAAATGTAGTTTCAATCCCTAATACAAATATCACAAATACACTCCTAGAACCCTACAAAAGCATAAATGTAAGAAAGGAATAGGGATAGAACTATAACTCCCCTAGAGAAGATTCAAGCTCCTTCATTTGCTCTCACCATCAAGAATAAGGAATTTAGTTGCGGCTAGTCATAGGTATGAAAGCATTATTTGTTGTGGAAGAAGGAAGATTTTTGGAAGAAGGAATATATGTGAATATGAGATTAGGCGGTTGTTGTGCGTGATCAGATGATGATGATTCTATGCGTGAAGTACCCTTTTTATAAGTGAGGTGCTGCTCCCTTTTTGTGGGATTCGGATTTTCTCAGCGGCCGTCTCCCTCTGCGTCCCTCAGCGGCCACAATCCTGATCGTCCAAAATAATCTAAAAGCATAGAATTAGCCACGTCATCAAACCATATCTTCCTTCTTCCCTCTTCTCGATCTTTTATTTCAGTTTGAAGTTTTCAAATTCACCTCCATGCTTATGCTTCTTCCTCCCCAGCCATGTTTGGTTTGGTATTTTTTCAGTGGCGGTGTGGTGGCAGCCACCGCAGTCACCAGAAAATGTGAATTTTCAAGTGGGGTCACAAAATCTAGGGTTTTAGGGGATTTTTGTGAGGCTCCTAGGATGCATCGGAGTATAAATTTCGAAGAATAGGAACACGAGGGAAGGGTGATTTGGGAATTGAAAGATTAAAGTGCCAAGGCTTTGAAAAAGAATGAAGATGACGGCGGAGAGGTAAGAGAAGTTGAAGGAATGAACAGTGAGGAGTGAGGGATGTTGCTGAAAGATGAGAATTGAGAGTTTTGAAATTTTTTTAAATTTTGACACGTGGCACAAAACAAGTCATTGGATCATTTTGTGACGGTCAGGATTGTAGCCGCTGAGGGACGCAGAGGGAGACGGGCGCTGAGGAAATCCGAATCCCTTTTTGTGCTGAACGTTGCATATATGCCTCCTCCTTTTTCTGCTCAACGGATATAGTTTGTTGGACTCCTTTTTATTTTCAATTTGAATTTCTTTCTTTTGCTCCACGTGGATCTCCAATTGGTACTTCAAAATCTCCTTCCTTGAATATCTTTATTTCCCTTCTTTTTCTCTGAATAAATCTGCAAAAGGGCAAATAAAAAGGAAATAATAATATATGCATATCTTTTTCATTTTTAATAAGCCTAATTAAAAGGAAGTAGTTATAAATGTGTGTGTGTGTGTATATATATATATATATATATATATATATATATTTACTTCTCCTCCCTTCCCTTTAACGTAACATTTCCCTTTTATTTTAATCTCTAATATTTTTTTATTTACATAAAATCCCTTTTTAATATCTCATCTTTCCTAACCATTAATATAATCTGATTAATTCAAATAATGTCTAAATATTCCATCTAAACATATTAAAAATCACAAATTAACCTATAAAATTATATAAATATTAAGATCTGTCACTCCACCAAACCAGCTTCTTTCTAGAGACAAAAACGTTGCATGTCTCTCGCTCTTCCTCTGTCCCTTCCCTCCATTATTACTGCTTCTACATTTCACTTTCCTTTGGGGAACTACTTCTAGACCACGTCATTCTTGCTTTGAGCCCATTTCGAAGAAGCACGCTGAGGGAAGGCACGTTTTATGACAAGTTTATACCCAAATCATCATTGCTATCTGATTGTTTTGGGTTTTGTTTTTATGTTTTTCACTTTTTGATGTTAATGAATCGAGGTTGCAATGTGAATAAATGGTGTTCTGGAAACAAAACTACAAAATACAAATGGATGGCCTTTTATGTTTTATGTTAAGTGGTGTCTTGTTGAACACACTGCGCAAGTTCATATTTGATTTTTTATTTAAAATAATTAATATTATAAAATATATTTGCCACATCAACATCCTAATAAGTCTGTCAAGTCGTCCAATTTAATACAATCAATGCCACATAGGAGGATTTAAAGCTTCTCCTTCTATGTTGAGTAAAGTTCAGGGATTAATACCACATGTTTAAAAGTTTAGAGATTAAAAGAAAATGAGGTGAAAGTTCAGGATCAAAAATTGGTTTAACCCAAAAAATATATTTACTAATCTGTCTAAGTTTTATTTTAAAGTAATGGCTACTTATTGGAATCTGTACAAAGTAATAATCTGCTAATAGGGATAACGTGTTAAAAAATTGACAGAAAATTGGAAGTATATATTTGGGAAAAAGACAAATAAAATCCTCTAGATATGTAAAAGAATGATCAAAGTCACTAAATTTTCCAAAGGACAACCAAGGTCAATTAATAATACTCTAGTTGTTAATTGAAATGAGGATGTTGTTATGGTTAATGAGGATATAGCTGTGATTAATTGTTACGCTCTAGTTATTAATATGGATGATGCAATTGTTAAATATGCATGTTGTTAATGAGATGCTGCAGTGGTTAATTTAGTGTCTGTGACTTTAGTTGTCCTTTTGAAAATCTAGTGACCTTAATTGTTCTTTTACATATTCAGGGGACTTTAATTATTTGTTTCGCAAAGTATTTCCTAATTTATTTCAAAATCAAGATAAATGCCCACATAAGTCACACATAGAAATCAATTGTAAATCTTTATTATTGATGATCTGCTAATAGGGATAACGTGTTAAAAAATTGACAGAAAATTGGAAGTATATTTCTTAATTATTTTAAAATCAAGATTAATGCCCACATAAGTCATACATATGTCGGTCGGTAACCTTTTACGGTATTACCTAGGTACTTACCTTCGGTTCTAAATATAAGACCTAATTGATTTTTTTTAGAGGTTAAGGTTGTGAAATAGGCTATTAAATCATGACATATTTGATATATTTTTAGATTATATATTAGTTTATAGGTAAAATAAACTAATCTTAAGGAAAAAATTAGGTAAATCAATTTATAATTAACTTATTTTGCTTTTTTATAGGATTTTCTAAAAAAGTCAATTAGGTCTTATATTTAGGACTGGAGGGAGGGAGTATAAAACAATCAATTCCAAATAATACACCCATCAATAATAATACACCCTTGCTTCACTCTTTCTGTCACACGACACCCGGCACATCGTCTGCCACGACATTTCTTTCCCATATTTCTTTCGTTTTTGTAAATCTCATCATTTTGGTCAATTATAGCCAACGAATGATAGCTACAGATATCCATGTTACAGAACTAGGAAGGGGTGGACGCTCTAAATTTGTCATTTTTCAATCCTATCAAATCGGAATCCGTTCCCTCTAAATTATTTTAATTTTTTAAAATTAAAGGATAGCTCTAATGGTTTAAGCTTCCAAACGCGATTGAATCAATAACCTCCCAATCAAATGGGAGATGTGACATATCGGCTGCTTTCGGTTTTTACTGTACGCGAATGAGTCATCAAAAATAGTACAGAAAAATTGTCTTTCTCACAGAGACTAAGGCAAAAGAGGATTAATAATCGCAATTATGCTATCAATGGGTTGAGTGAAAATATTTAGGTTTTGAAATTTTTAAGTACTCAAAATGATAATAATTTGAAAAGGACTTAATTAAAACTTAAATCAAGAACATAGAATCTAAAATTATTTATCACCATATTATTTCATGAAATTTAATTAAAATCCTCTCATCTAGCATCATAATGAAAGCATGTCTTTGTCTAAGGTTTATAGGCATTATTTGAAAAAAAATTTCACATCAAATTCAAATTTCTACTTATATTAATTGCACAATCTCTTGACACAATTAATGTAAGTTCTACTTCGAAATCAACTTTCTAGTGACAATGTTAGGTCAATAATTATATATCTATGATATCAACGTAACAAACCATATATATATTTAAAACCATAAACTTTAAGTTTAACATGATTTTATCTAAATTTTAAAAAATACACCTTCTCAAGCTATTTTTTATTTAACATATCAAGTGGTGATCAGATACTTGTATAAAAAAAATATACCCACCGTCCGTAGATTCAGTGGCGAAGGGATTGAACAATGAGCGTCGGGTTGACCACCACGTCGCGAGTTCGATCCTAGGGAGTGACACTTTGTTGTGTTTCTATCGCTGCGCTTGGGGAGACATCTCTGTAGCTAAGTGAAGCTGAGATTAACCTACCTGTGTGGACAGACAGAAAGGGCTTGCTGGTCATGCTCCAGAGCGTACAGGAACAGGCCCAGTGGATCATGAGTTAGGTGTCCTGCCCTTGAATTAGGTTGAGCCCAAACTCCTTCCTAAAATTTTGTAACAAAAAAAACATGATAAAATCCAAGGTGCTCTCGTCCTCCCGTTGAAACTATGAATCAGCTCCTTAGGCTTGCCCCTCTTCTCTCACTCGCGAAGAAAATAAAAAACCTAAACACTACAAAAAACGAGCAGATTTGCGGCGGGTTTTTTCACCCCGTACCGGCTGTCCCGACCGCCCCCAACGCGTTACGGCGGGCGCGCTATTCGCGGTGGAATTTATCGTGGGATCGCCGCTTGGGGCAGAAAACATTCTGTTGTAGCTCCTCTGAACCGTCGGCACACATAGGGGCGGACCCCTACGCCACCATGTGTAATATTTTAATGCCTTGTTGCCACGGACGTAGGGGCGGTCGCTTACGCCGCTACGTGTTTTTTTAAAAAAATAGCACGGGAGCGGTCCCCACCCGCCCCATGCGATTGGCGATTATTGATTATTTTAGTAATGCCATGGCGTCGGCGGTGGGCTACCGCTGCCAGGTATTTTTTGTTGTTTAAAAAAAACAACTCATTCCGGCGTACGTGACCGCCAGCGGGTTGCTTAATTTTTTTTAAAAAAACTGTACTCCAGGAGTACAGTTTAACAAAAAACATTTATTGGGATAAAAATAATAACAAAAACAAGAAAATATACAATATTATCAAAAATGTAAATTTGGTAATATATATGAAATTTAAAAACAATATATATGAAATTTAATAGCCAATTTAAACATCAAAACAAAACATATCCAAAATGCATTATATTATAAGAGAAAAAATGTGATAAAAAATTTACACATATTAGGAAAACAAATTAATAAGAAAAAAAACCAATAACATATAATAAAATAAAAACGAAAAACAAAAAATACTCTAACAAAAAAAAACTTACTTGCGTGCCAATGAGTGATACAACACTGAAAAAAGCAAATCACAAAAGGGACAGAGGGAGAAAGAAGGGAGAACCATAAGAACCATAAGATTTGTGCGCCCTTGAAATGGAGGGGGGGTATTTATAGGGAGAGATAACAACGTGGGGCGGGTTGCCCGCCCCCACAATGTTTTAATAATTGGAACCGCCCCCAGAGTTTTAATTAATTTAAATGGGTGGGGGCGGGTTATAATTTAATAGCGTGGGGGCGGTCTGACCGCCCCCAGAGTTTTAATTAATTTAAATTTGTGGGGGCGGGTTTTTAATAATTTAATAGCGTGCCGCCCCGAAGTGTTTTATAATATATAGCTTGGGGGCGGTGGACCCGCCCCCATACTTTTTAAAACGTGTTTTATACTACGTATCTGTACAGTATAAAAGAGCATATGGGTAAGTTGTTAGTTGCACCTCAATTCAGTAAATTTGCTTCTTCTTCATTCTTATCTGTACTGTATCGATGATAGATAAATCGTGGATCACCTTACCTCGTTCGATCACCCATGAAACATTTGACGCCTCAAGCAAGACGCTATTCACTTTGCGTGCGGCGGTGATGTGGACTGTTAGTGATTTCCCTGGTCTTGGCATGTTATCCGGGTGGAACACCTATACGGGGAGGGCATGTCCGTTCTGCAACTTTAACCAAGAGCCACGACGACTGCTACATAGCAAGAAGAATTGTTTCATGGCTCATCGACGGTTTCTTCCACAAGGTCATATTTTCAGGCGGCAGAAGAACAAGTTCGACTGCGCACGGGAAGACAGAGACTCGCCGCCACTGATCTCTGGATTTGAGATCTTTGAGCAAGTGCAAGACGTTGAATGTGAATTTGGGAAGGAAGCACCGCCACCTGGTAAAGAAGCCCCTAGCAGCAAGAGAGGTCGTGGTAGGAGGTCTCAGGGGTCAATGCCTCGTAGGACAGTTACGCGTAAATCGGGCCCAGCACCGCAATGGAAGAAGAAAAGCATATTCTTTCAGTTGCCTTACTGGAGGCATAACCATATTCGTCACTGTTTGGATGTGATGCATATTGAAAAAAAATGTGGGCGAGAATATTTTGTACACCATTTTGAATGAACCAGGGAAGTCAAAGGATCATTTGGGAGCGAGGAAAGATTTAAAGGAGATGGGAATACGTCAAGACGCATGGCCCAACGAGGACGATTGGTTTGCACCGGCTAGATTTGCTATGACGAAAAAGAATAAGGAGATATTTCTCACCACGCTCAAAGGCATAAAGGTCCCCGATGGATTTTCAAGTAATATCTCGAGGTGCGTTGACCTGAATAACAGCAAAATCTCGGGTTTAAAACGTCATGACTATCACGTCTTGCTCCAGCAATTTCTTCCTCTAGCTGTCAAACACACGCTGCCCGAAGATGTGTCTATGGTCTTGGCTGACCTCAGCTTCATACTTAAACAGATTTGTGCAAAGGTGTTGGACAGAGAAGAGCTTGATGAACTACAGAACAAAGTTGTAATGACTCTCTGTCACATGGAGATGATATTCCCTCCATCATTCTTCACTTCACAGGTTCATCTTATCGTTCATCTTATTCATGAAGCAAAGATGGGTGGGCCCGTGCATTATCGTTGGATGTATCCCATTGAAAGGTGATAAGATATCATTTTATTCTATTAATTAAATGATTATATATAATTAATTATAGTAATAATTGCACTTGACAATTTATTTTTTCTGATACAGGTATTTAGGGAAAATGAAATCCTTCGTCAGGAACACAGCTGCGGCAGAGGGTTGCATAGCAGCGTGTTATGCTGGGGATGAGGCTGTTACATTTGTCGGGCGTTATTATGAAGACACAAAAAGTAAGGGCCCTCAACGTGTGGATGATGTCCCAGATTCCGTCCTAACAAGTTCTAACTCACTATTTCCCATGATGGGCAAGCCATCAGGAGCGAGTGAGATCCATTATCTCAGCCGCACGGAGTTGTTGCAGGCACAAAGACATGTCCTCACGAACTGCTCTGTCGTGGTCTCTTATCGAGAGTAAGAATAGTATGATTATGATTTGATATATGTAGATATATTGTTATTTATATGATATGAACATATCATATATTTCTCTATTTCATTCACAGGGATTTTCGAAGACTAGTAAAGAGAGACCATCGAGGACGACAGGGAGTCACAGAAGCTATGATTGATAAGTTGGTCCACCGTGGATTCGTTGATTGGTTTAGGGTGAGAATGTGCAACGATCCAAATCCACCGCCATTGTTAATCAATCTTGCAATGGGCCCCCTCGAACATGTGCTGAGATACACAGCGTACAATGTCAATGGCTTCCACTTTCGTACTGTTGCACGTGATGGGTCCCGTTCAACCCAAAATTCTGGTGTGTTTGGTTCATTTGGAACGAGGAGTTATTCCACTTCAAATGACCCTCAAATGCGCTTAGGAGCGGTTGAATATTACGGAAAGTTAGTGGAAATAATTGTTTTGAATAACAATGGTGAGTTTTTCGTTCCACTTTTCAAGTGCGATTGGGCAGACACTAGGGGAAAACGCGGCAAGAGGTTAGACTCTCTCGGAATCACATCTGTAAATTTCTCCCGACTCATCCACACTGGAGAATCGCTTGACGACGAACCGTATATTACAGCCGACGAAGCTCATCAGGTTTACTATGTTGCGGACCCTACAAGTAAAGATTGGTACATGGTAATGCATGTGAAGCCCCGCGATTTGTACGACATGGGGGATGAAAATTTTGACGCAGCATTAGAGACCACTCAACTTGTTGCACCCACTGATTTTGAATGTTTCATTTCACAAGGAAACGAACAGATACCTGCGGTTAGGGACGTTGAGGAAGGTGATGAATAGGAATAATGTACTTTAATTTACGTTATGATAATAACGTCATGTAATTCAATTTGTAATATAAATTTAAATATAATTTAATATCCATACAAAATACATATTTCGTCTACATAATAAAATTACAAAGGCAACAAATTAAAATTACACAAATTAAATCTAATCCTACTAATCGTCCGACGATGATGACGATGGAAGGCCTTGGCGTCGGCGGCGGCGTCTCTCTCTGCGACGCTCACGTTCTCTCTCCTGCTCCCTCCTGACCTCCGCTAACAAGTCGGCGGCAGCTGTCTGGGACTGCTGCGCCGCCTGCTCCTGCTCAGTCAAGGCACGCTCCCGCTCAGCGATCCTGCACTCCTGCTCCTCGAGTCTGCGCTCCTGCTCCGCAAGTTTGCGCTCCTGCTCTCGCAGCCTCTCCTCGAGGACCTGAGCCCCTAAAGGTGCGCTCTGACTCGATCCCGATGCGCCGCCGTGGTCGTACGTGCTTCGGCCAGCGAACTGCGAGGGGCGGGCAGTTGAGTAGGCGTCGCTCCAAATCCTAGGCCTCTAACGCGACCAGAATGGTCACGCCTCCCTAACTCCTCGCAGAGGACAACTACCTCATCTAAAGGATCAGAGCTCTCATCCTGAGCCTCCGCTGATGCACGCGATGCCGCAAGCCGCTCGACTTCCCGCTCAGCTGCAGCATTAATCCCAGCAATCTCCTCTGCAGCTCTTTGGGTGACAGGAGTGCCATCAGCGTGCGAGTAGACTTGCAGGAGGAAGTCTCGATAGATGTTCGTCTTTATCCCTTTCGCGGCAGCATCCTCCTGCTGAAAGGATAGTAAAATCAAAAAATTAGTTAATATAATAATATTATAAATAAATATTTATCATCTCATCATATAGAACAGCAAACGGTCTGCTGCCGCCGGTGTGGGTGACCACCTGACAAGCTCGGGCAGTTATGCCCCGCTCAGATCTAGCCATCCCCACGTCGGAATGCCTCCACTCCACATATCGCAGCCACTTTGCTGGGTCGACGCCCCCAGAAACGTCTGCCTTAATCTGCTCTTTTGTCCTCTGACCCTTTCTCCATCTGTCATTGAACCAGTCGTTCCTCTGCTCCTTACAGGCGTCGCCGATCTTGGCGATCACATACTTCTTGAGGTCTTCACTAACAGCCCCCATGATTTTTTTTTTTTTTTTTGTAGGGCGGTTACCCGCCCCAACGTTAAGCAAATGGTCTTTTTTCTTTTTTTCGCCTATTTTTAGGTGCCCGCGGCTACGTGACCGAGGCCACGCAAGGGAAAAAAAAAGCCATTTCCCTCGTAGCGTGGCCGCGGATGCTGGTCTCCGCCGGAACACAAATCCTCGGGGGCGGTTTTCAGCCTTCCGCGGGGACGCGTGCGCTGCTAATCACCACTTCTTTTGTAGTGAAAGTCCGCCGCCCTCACTGCCACTTACAGATCTCTTCTTCTTAGGTCCTTTATGTTTTGATCCAATAAATGCCTATATCTTGATTCTCCATATGGCCAAAGTTACATCTGATGGAGAAAATGGAGAAGAGATTAAATGAACTTATAACATAATTCTCCAATAATAACAAATAATAAAAAAGCGGAGTTTGGAAAATGTATGGTGATGATTTGATCAGATCAGAGGACATTAATTAAAAACAAAAATCAATACTGATGAATGATTGCCTTTAGAATTTGTGGCTTTTGAGTGATGAGATTTCAGATTTGTGGGGTAATAATTATAATGTTGATGATCGAAGGCAGTACAATTAGTGAAATATAGATTGGAGGGGCCTATTTTCTTTTCTGTCCTTCACAAATCGAGAAAATAATTTTTCAGCCATTGATTCATTTTTCAGTCCTTTATTCATTTTCATTTGTTTAACTTTCAAGGACACAAAATATATTATTAGTATTACTTTTTCATTTCTACAACACAAATTCTCCGTCCCTTACAAATCAAAACACTGTACATTCTATATGAGCATTAAATAATCATGTTTTGTTAAAAATTTTACATTTTAGTGGGTCCTCATTTAGTGCTAGTGGCTAGCAATGTTAAGTAAAGTGGTTTTTTCCCCCAAGAATAAAGTAGCTCTCATTGCTCAAATAAAATTTATATCATCTATCTAAGATTTGATATGGATAGTTTTGATTTAAAATTTTTAATTAACAATTTTGCAATGATATATTTACTTTTTTATATAAATATTAGTTATAATATTATATTTATTTGAAATTCAATATTTATTAATATAATTTTTTTAAAACATTGAAATCAATGTGAATGAATCTATAAAAAAAAATCAATGTGAATGATTTAGATTAAGGTCAACAATTCATTACTTTATTTTTATGATGAGCCGAAGCGAAAATGTGCATGCGAGTTGGATGGGGTAATCACCAACAGCTTCAAGACCAGGCCCAATTACATTGCTGAATGATTCGAACGATCCAAAATAGGATAAATAATCTAGCCACCACATAATATGGAGGCAGTGGATTGAAATAAATTGATCCGATTCAAATCCAATAATTGAAATTAATCACTAACATTACTTTGGCAGTTTGAAAAAAATTGATCCGATTCAAATCCAATAATTGAAATTAATCACTAACATCACTTTGGAGTTATTTTTCTAACACGAGAAATCGTATATATGATCCCACAGAATCTTCTCAAGAAAACAATTCTACTACCTTTGAATAAAAGACAGCAAAGAAAAACAAATTTTCTTTAGAGAATATAATATTGATTTTATTGGACTGAATTTAGAAAATATTGATGGGGAAAACATATACTGAGATTGATGAAGCATAGGTTTTTTTTAATAGATACGTACAAGTCAACCGAAACAAACACACCGCGAGTATATTATTATAAATTAGTTTTGTTCATGATCCTTTTGATTAGAGCTATATGGCTGCTAAGATGAAAAAGAACAATTCTCTATTATTGATAATAGGGTGAACACCCAATTTTGATACATATAACTATTGCCTAAGCATAAAAAATAGTGCATAATTATTTAAAAGGTCACAAATGATTCTCAACTGTTGGGCATTGGATCAAAAATGATATTTTACTAATATGACAATAAGATTACATGTGAAAAATCCAAAATGCCCTTATAAATGAAACAAAACAAAACAAATTTTCCCCATTCCTCCTCCTCCTTCTTCATCCATCAACAACAAATTAAAGTAACTGCATATCAGTTAATCTTATTTCTGCAAGAATAAACCAACGGAAAAACATGAAATAAAAAATGGGGATATGAATGAAATGAAAAAGAGAACAGAATTAAGGAGGAAGCATGAAATAAATATGTTGTTTTATTTTATTTATAAGAGCATTTTGAACTTTTCAAGTGTAATCTTATTGTCATATTAGTGAAATATCATTTTTGATCTAATGCTCAACAGTTGAGAATCATTTGACCTTTTAAATAGTTATGTACTGTTTTTTTATCCTTGAGCAATAATTATGTATCGAAATTGAGTCTTCGCCCTTGATAATATGATTATGAAAGTATAGATGGAATATCATGTACAATTTGATGGGATCAATGTATATCATTTTAAATGAAGATATCGGATCAATGTCAATGTCCTACCTTTGCGTACACACTGTTTTTAACTCTTGAGTATAAATAAATTATACTCCTATTCAATATTGTCTTTTAGATTGGATTCATATTCATATGTGCTCATAATTAAGATCACTAAAATGAGGAATAAATAACATATCCTTTATTAATAATATAAATGACAAGACAATAGTACAGTGATAATAATAATCAACCCTCCTAAAGATAAAGATCACAAGAACATAGATAGTACGATCAAACATTTAAACCTTGCTTTTTTGACGGAATCTTGGTGGTCATATTGGCAGAGGATCAACCAATAAAGCTGTAATGGAATTATTCATGATTCCTCGAGCGTGAGTGTAGTTATCTTGCTCTTTGTAAAGCGCGTCCATGACACGTGCTAGATTCAAAACTCGCATTAGAATTGGCCTTGGCACTTTCAAAGGTCTAAGGAATTCTTCGTTCATATCCTTCCAAGCCTCATGAATAACCTTACGAAACTCTTCAATGGCTTCTTGCCTTGACACTCCATGTTCCTTCATGTAGCAATCAAGCGCCGACGCAACGTGCCCCCTTTTCTGCTCAAACTGTACGCAGAACCATACAAAAGGTTTCAAAATCACTAAAAGAATAAATTAAAGAACGAGACAGGGAAAAATTAGTTATATATGCGCGAGTAAATATAGATGCCTACAAATCACTTATATTACATTTATATCTAAATATATAATTTTGCTCTTTATTTTATTAATTATTATTGTTGTGTCGACTTTGCTCTCATAGATATTGCGTTAACTTTTTTTGGTAGATTAAGAAAGCAAATTAGATTCTTGAATCTTAATATATACGACATGCAATTAAATCATATAATAATTATAAGTAAAATAACATATTCATGAGGAAAAATAAATATAAACAATGGAAAGTGATAAATTTTACATTCTTAATTTTTCTTAAAGAGTTAATTGGTTCGTATAATTAGAATTGTAGGTATATTATATGGGATAAAAGTTGGAAAATTTAAACCAGATTTAATGAATGTTAATGTTTTATTTAGTTATAAAAAACACATTAATTAAAAGTGATAGATTTATAAAGGATCACAGGTCACAAGTAGGTTTAACCAAATTACCATATCTGTAAGCATGCCACTAAATACTAATAATAAGCTATAAGGATATTGATGTACCTCACTAGATACAATGTCATCCATGGCTCTGCAAATAAAGGAGGAAGCTTTGACAATCTTAGGCTGGCCTGTGACCCATTTGAACATGTCCTCAGTGGCAATATGTCCCAATCCAAACAGAGATATTGTTGAGAGCATTGAAAAACCACAGGAGGCCATCGCTGTGTCAAGATATTCTTCTGTTGTTGGTATGTAGTTTTTATTGAACCATTTGGCTTCCCTCATGAAGGCTCTCGCCAATATCTTCATCTGCCACATGCATCAACACACACACACACACAAACACACACACACACACACACAATTCATGAAGAAACAAAAAGTGTATATATTAAAAGTAAAGAGTATTCATTTAATCATGCACATATGTACTTCAGATATTGCGTAGTTAAGACTGTATTCTCTTCCTTCCTTCCTCATGTATTGATCCATTTCATCATAAACATTCCACAGTGTCTCGTAAGGTAACTTCATGTATTCTGGGAGATCATCCAGGCAGCGAATATCCCACCTTTTACAATCATAGTTTGATTAGTTGATAAACTATCTTGAACCAAACAAAAAGAAAACGTAAATATTTTATATTTATGAATATATGTACTAACGGTATACCTCTCAAATGCATCGGTAAAAATGGTCAGCTCATCGAATGTTCCATAAGCGTCATAAGTATCATCAATTAGGGATAAAACGGCAATCACTTTGGTAAGCATTAATCTTCCTGACGAGTACTGAGGCTCAAAATAAACTCCAAGAATCCAAAAGTAACCTTCAACAACCCTATCTCTTGCATACGGCAAATTTCTTGGAACGTCCAAGCTGTTCCACCACCTAATAATAACCTCACCAATATCCAGCAAGAAAATAAAGTAAGCTAAGGAAAATTCTAGAACTTAAGTTGTGACAAGCTTAGCCTAGGCGTGCTATTGGTGGGGCATGAGCGAGAGAAACATGCATGTGGTCCATGCATGCCCCCACAGTGATATGCCTTTTATTCTTATTTTTTCTTTGATCAAATTCAAAAGCTAAGCTGACTTCTTCGCTTTCATTTGTAAAGGATAAAGGAGCAAATCTAGAAAATGTTTAAAGAAAATAAATGGACAATGAGAAAGGGAATGACATCACACCTTAACTCAAAGTCTTTAGATTCAAGTTTTGGGTGGATCGCTGTATTTTATTATATACTCCCTCCGTTTCTAAATATAAGATCACTTTAGGGAGGAGAGCTTGTTCCTAAATATAAGATCACTTTCTAATTTGACTCAACTTTTCCCTAAATTGCCCCTACTCCCTTCACCCAAAAAATAATGGTTTGAAGAAGGTGAGAGGATATTTTTAAAACTTAAGTGAGAGGTATTTTGGAAATTTCATGTAATCCTAATTCATTGGAATGTCTTCCTTAATCTCTCCAAATTTGCCAAAGTAATATTATATTTAGGAACGAGGGGAGATTATCTTTTATATAGTAAGCCTTATTTTTTTATAGACATCCGAACATCCTCTTTTTAACGGTCTTCTTCTCCTCTGATCTCCTTCTCTAATTTTAACTATTCATAAAATTTAACGGCTAAAAAAATAAAAAGAAGAAAGAAGTAGTTGCCTAGAGCAAATATGGGCATCAAGATTCCAAGAGGAGAGAGAATGAGCAATTTGCATATTTGTGTTATCATGTTTTACATGATAACAATTTAAAAAAAAAACACGTGAACATCCTTGCTAGTTGCTAACAATTTGAAAAAAAAAATAATTATGCTCAAGAGGAGGACTCACCTGCAAATGCCGGCAACTTCTTTCTGATGCAAATTTTGGACCAAATTGAAATCTAATCTTGCTAAGTTTAGCAAGACTTTGTTGTGAGAAGGATGTAAGTGGTAGATTGAAATATATTTTTGAGCCTCTAACCTTGGCAATCCCCTATGGAGAGATTGCCTTAAGCTATTATGAACTTGTTGACCAAGAAATGTGTTTGGTTCAATAGTATTAGCAATGCCATGAAGCTGAGTAGAAGTGAAAGCGATTGCTTTATCTAATATATCTTCTCCATGAATACTCAGATAAGCATCTTCATATAAATTCAACATGCCTTCCACATCGGTTCTAACTCGTTCACTGAAGTTTCCTTCTCCATCTATGAACTTGTTAAACACATCTGGTTTACACATATATAATATTCTCACTATGTATGTTTACAATTTCAAAACATTTTACTCCCTCCGGTCATAAATATAATACCTAATTGACTTTTTTGAAAAATCCTAAAAAATAACAAAATAACTTAATTATAAATTGATTTACCTAATTTTTTCCCTTAAACTAGTTTATTTTACTTATAAACTAATGGATAATGTAAAAATATATTAAATATGTCATGATTTAATAGACTATTTTGCAACCTTAACTTCTCCAAAAAAAAGTTATCTAGGTCCTATATTTAGGACCGGAGGTAGTATTATTTATGTCATACATATATATAGACACACATACCGGATGAAATGGGATATCCGTCTTGCCTCAGTAATCTAAATAGCAAAGCAAGAAGGCGAAGGTCGGCGTCATCAAGAGTTAATTGGCCATTTTGAACGTAGTGCTTGTGAGTTTGTTGCAAAACTTGTTCAATTTCATCTTCAAAATGATATCTCAAACCCAGTCGTTGAATTGAATCAATCAATTCAACTTTTGAAATTGAAGGCTTCTCATTGATAGGAACAATAAGCATCTTCCTCACTTCTTCTTTCAGAGTTTCGATGCGTTGCACTGTTTCACTATGATCAACTTCCTATATATATATATAGAACATGTAAATCATTACTCTCTCTTACATACCTAGAAGATATTACTATGTACTCTATTTCAAATCACGTGAATAGTCATTAGCATTATTAACTTACTAGGGTACATACCGGTATTTCTATATAGAAGTACAAATCAATTCACGCTCAGAACATGTAAATCATTGGGAAGAGTGATGACAAGTACTACTTGGAAAAACAGTTAATAACATTCTCACAAGTTTGAACAATATTGCTTCATCACAGGTGAATCAGAAAGGCAAATGGTTTATCATGACTCCACCGATTTTAAACCGTTGACATAATAATTTATTAAAATAAGTAAGTTATATGCATGCATATAATTCTGTATATAAGAAATAAAGTCACAATAAATCTAATTATCAACACAATAAGACTAATAATATATGATGTTTTAATAAATCATACTCGCTTTAGTCCGTAATATAAGAGTTAAACCAACAAAATACGTTTCTTAAGAAAACATATAAAAGTTAGTTGGATGTTTAGAGTTAATTTTTTTTTAATTTTACCCTCTCATTTATTATGGTACCATTAAAGAAAACATATAAAAATTAGTTGGATGTTTGGAGTATAAAAGTGAGTTAGGCGCAAGGTAGGGGAAAATGCATTAAATGATTATTTTGGCTATTATATAACGGATTGAAGGGAGTAATAACATTATCTCATTACGTAGGGAAAATAGTTTTCTTATTCAAGTACAAAAATTGTTTTCTTAAAAAAAGCTAACATTAACTTTCAACTTTAAACAGTAATAAGTGAAGTAAAAAGATTTAACATATAAAGAAACTGATGTAACTTAAAGAACTTTGATACTTCGGCCACAGTTGTGATTACTCATGAATGCACGGTCATTATAGGAATGGGATTCTCTCATAATCCCTCCTATCACAATCCCTCATTTTCCTCTCTCACACTCACATGGCTTCTTATATGTTATCTCATTACTTAGGGAAAATAGTTTTCTTATTCAAGTACAAAAATTGTTTTCTTAAAAAAAGCTAACATTAACTTTCAACTTTAAACAGTAATAAGTGAAGTAAAAAGATTTAACATATAAAGAAACTGATGTAACTTAAAGAACTTTGATACTTCGGCCACAGTTGTGATTACTCATGAATGCACGGTCATTATAGGAATGGGATTCTCTCATAATCCCTCCTATCACAATCCCTCATTTTCCTCTCTCACACTCACATGGCTTCTTATATTGGGCCATTCAGATTCATCTAGGAGCTCATAATTTGCTACTTGTACCATTAAAAATAAAAAAACATTATAAAATAAATGAAGCACTTTTAATTGTCTTATTTTTGAAAACATTTTAGCATAAAAAATTTCAACTATCTAGACATATTTCATTTCAACAGAAGGATCTATTAGAGATACAGACTTATCCAGTTCTGTATCTCTAATAGATCCTTCTGTTGAAATGAAATATGTCTAGATAGTTGAAATTTTTATGCTAAAATGTTTTCAAAAATAAGAGAATTAAAATTGCTTCATTTATTTTATAATATAATACATTTTTTTTTATTTTTAATGATAAAGTGGCAAATTATGAGCTCCTAGATGAATTTAAATGGCCAATATAAGAAGTCATGTGAGTGTGAGAGAGGAAAAGTATGGATTCTGAGAGGAGGGATCATGAGGGAATCTCGACCCGTCATTATATATGTGTCTGTACTCTGTACTCAACAAGAAAGAAAACAAGATGAATATATATCTAGAGAAGGAATTACATAAGAAAGAATAATAATTTTAAAAGCAATAAAAAATAATTGTACTACCACGTACAAAAATCATTCAAATTTTGGACAAAAATTTGAGAGTAGCCCTGTAATACCACTTACAGTGGAAGAGTGAGAGGCAAATTGAAGGAAGTGATCGGACCAAATAGCAGGATGAAAATCTGCGCAGCGTCTTATGTGGGTTTCATTGTCATGAGTATCAAGTTTTGATGAAGGAGGAACAGAAACTAAAGATGAAGCAACAATAGAAGACATTTTGTATCCCTTCTACTTAAACAAAGGTTTATATGGCTGAAGCGCGTTTGCTTGTACGGGTATTTATAGTAAAGATTTTTCTTTACTACTTCCTCCAATTCAAAATATAAGAACCTCTTATCTTGTTTTGGAAGCTAAGAAAATAAATTAGACCACTAAATTATAACATGTACCACATATAATTAGATTATATGTTAGTTAAATTTATAAGTAGAATAAAGTGTTTTGAGGAAATTAAAAAAGATAATTATAGAAAATTTAAAGTGAATAAAGTGGTTTTATAATTAAGACCAGACTATCTTACTACTCCCTCCGGTCCGTAATATAATAGCATCAAATCTGAATGATTTTGTTCCAAAATATAAGAAGTAGTCTTACATTCTCTCATCATTAAATGTGTTTTTCCTACTTTGTCTCTGACTCTCTTTCATATTTATTAATGTTTACATGTTTCTCTCTCTTAATATATATATAGTGCATAATAAGGAAAGGCAAAATTGAAAACAAAAATAATTTCAGACATGCATCCAATTCACTTTTACATATTTTCTTAAGAAACGTGTTTTGACAGCTGAACTCTTATATTACGTATTAGTAGGAGTACTACTATATTTGATTTGTGGTGCATGACAAGCAATGGGTTAAATGTCAAATTCCACCTAAAAATTTTCCTAGAGGAGCATGCCCCCTAGAAATTTTCAGATTCCCACTCGCAGTTAGACCTCTTTTTGTATGGTATTTTTTTAGCACTCTGCGTTGTCTTTGTTCTCAACCCTCTACATCGTTTTCTTCGAAGAAGATTCGTGAATCAGATTAGGCTATGCTGGTATTATTTGTGAAATGAAAATGTTATGATTTATAATTTAAAATTAAAGTGTTAAATGACTGTTTTTATAAATTGGTAAAGAATGAATGTTTTTATAAAAGAGTAGGCTAGGTCAGCATACATTTAAAAAAGAGGTCAAGTTAGCATAAATTTACACGTGTAATATAAATGTTTTCCGCTAACGTTTAAGGTTTGTTGACCCTTAGAATCTAGTTGATTTGTTCCTAAAAAAATTGGGTTAAATATTATTCTGACTAACAAACTATTTTGAAAGGGTCAAATTGGTCAATGAACAATAAAAGAGTTCATTCTGACCAAAAAACGATTAAAATGGTTCATTTTGGCCAATAGAGCACTGAAAAATACTAAAATGCCCCTATTAAAGGTGGGGCCCATCTTATCAAAAAAAAAAGGTGGGGCCCACACCTTTAGAATAAATGTATTTTGTATTTTAAAATGAGCATTTTAGTATTTTTCAATGCTCTATTGGTTGAATTAAACTATTTTTATTGTTCTTTGGCTAGAATGAGTCCTTTTATTGTTTATTTACCAATTTAACCCTATCAAAACAGTTTATTGGCTAGAATGATATTTAACTCAAAAATTTCAGAGTTTAATTATAACTAAATAAACAAAACTTCCACGGAGAGTGTTCCCCTAGGAAAATTTTGGGAGAATTTCAATATAAGATCATAATAGGCAATTAATTTCACATTGAGCCCAAAAGTTTATGAAATTGCACTGCAGGCATTGGGTTTATAAATAAAATTAAATTGGTGTATAAAAAGACACAAAAAGCCCTTGTGAGTACACATAAAAAGACGAGAAATGACTCAACGACTCATTGCTTTGCTCCTTGATATGACTCATCCTGTTCTTTTAACTAGAAGCTTCACCCATCTTGAGGGAGTACAAATAAATCCTGATGCAAGTTATTCTCAACTGCTCATGTCTGCCGTGTGGTTCGCAACTGTTCAACGTCACCTTTTGTTAACCCAGTCACAACTTGGGTCCTTAAATGAAATTAATTGAAGGACCTCAAGATGAAAAAGATTGGCTTGACTTGACAAAGACAAACAAGGCCACAACAATGCAAAGTGCTAGTATTTGCAATGGGGGTGCCGCCGTGGATGTGTATTTTTAGGACGTGTTATTGAGTTATGTTTAAATGAGTATTTTCATTGTTTATATGACATTTTTTTCGTTCATATGGTCATTTCACTTGTTTGTGATATACTATATGTTTAGTTTTAAAAATTGATTTGTAATTGTTCAAATGAGCTCCTACCCTTTTCTTATAATTTTTCCTTGGATAGCTAGGTCATTTTACTTGTTTGTGATTTGCTATATGTTTGATTTTGTTAAATTGATTCTTAATTGTTCAAATGAGTTTTTTATTGTCAGGATGAATTTTTCTTGTTCATATACACATTCCACCTGTTTGTGATGTATTATATCTGCTTAGTTTTAAAAATTGATTTTTTAATTGTTCATATGAGCTTTCTCTTTGTTCATATGAGGTTTTCCTTGTTCATATACCAATTTCACTTGTTTGAGTTTCTTGCTATATGTTTGGTTTTAAAATAGATTTGTAATTGTTTAAATGAGATTTCCCTAGTTTATGTATATTTTTCCTTGTTCATAGGCCCATTTCATTTGTTTGTGATCTGCTGCTATATGTTTGTTTTTTTAAATTAATTTCTAAATGTTCAAATGAACATTTTCCTTGTTCATATGAACTTTTCCTTATTCATATACATGTTTCTTTTTCATTTGTTTGTGGTGTTATATGCTTGACTTTAAAATTGATTCCTATTTGTTCGAATGAGCTTTTCCCTTACTCATGAGATTTTTCTTTGTTCATATACCTATTTCACTTGTTCGTGTTTTGTTCTGTATTTGGTTTTGTAAATTGATTCTCAATTGTTCAAATGAGTTTTCCCCTTGTTCATGAGTTTTTCCCTTGTTTATATACTCATTGCACTTGGTGTGCTATATATTTGGCTTTGAATTGATTGTAGATTGTTGAAATGACTTTTCCCCTTGTTCACACAAGATTTTTCCTTGTTCACATGCTCATTTCCCATGCAATGACCTCTGGCTTGTTTTCTTCGATCAAGAGAGGTATAGACTCCCAAATAAACCGTCCACTACTGTTACTGCAATATCACCAAAGCCAGGATAACTTAGATAGCCCAAGACCAATATCAACCCAAAGGGGCAAAAAAATAAACTTCCTCCACTACATTTAAAGAGATACTCCCTCCAGTCCTAAATATAAGACTTAATTGACTTTCTCTAAAAAATCTTTAAAAAAACAAAATAAGTTAATTATAAATTGATTTACCTAATTTTTTCCCTTAAAATAGTTTATTTTACCTATAAACTAATGGATAATCTAAAAATATATCAAATATGTCATCATTTAATAACATATTTCGCAATCTTAATCTCTCCAAAAAAAGTCAATTAGGTCCTATATTTAGGACCGGAGGTAGTATAATAATTGAAGACAAGAACTAGCAAGTGCCTTAAATGAATAATTTGAACATTAACATAAAGAAGTACTCACTACAGATTTTTAATCTTACAAGACCAGAAGAATGCAGATTCCCTCATTTGTACACATAAAACACTTATTGACTGGAGATGGCGGGTTTCTAATCTGTGGGTGAGGCTGTAGATTTCTTCGGTGATTTTGGGTGTGTGAGAAATTGTGAGCAGTGGGTGGGGTAATATTTTCCATCAAGTCCACTTTTGTGTGAAGAAGGGTAATACGGTCTTTTCCCTGACCAAATTAATTTCGATTTTTCCCACAAGCCAAAAGTGATATTTCAAAATCCTTTGTTCCGTCTTTTAAATTAATTAGATGTACATGTGCTTTATTAAAATTCTCCCAAATTTTTTCTCGGTGGAATTTGTTGTTTAATCCGACAAGCTATAGGAGTACTTCTCAGCCATATGCATGAATGCTTTTTCGGCTGGATATTTTCATGTACCGACAATTATATGACTTCTGGCCATGTTCAACACGTTTCCAAATACTATTGGTCCCTTTCAGATTATATTTGTGACGAGTAATACTGTATATAGACCACTCGATAATGTGTGACCTACTTTTGTTCGTTAAGGGAAATTTTTATGACACGTGGGGAGGTGTCTCAGATTATTGTGTGTGGAATATATTTAGTAAACATTTCTAGAAAATTTTAGAAATATGAATAAGTAAGATATTGATTGGTTTATTTTAATTTTTTGAATTAATTTGTGTGACTTATAAACTAATACATATAACCTAATAAAAAATTAATTTGGTATAATATGTCATTCTAATTTTTTTCAAACTTTTTTGTAAACTTTCGCTATTGATATGATGTTTCTCAATTAAAAACAAGAAAGTGATGGAAGGTTGGAATAAAAGAATACGATTATAAGGATGTTTTAATGATATCATGTGATTTTAGTAAACTAAACTAATATTATAAATCTTATCAAATTAGATTAATGTTTCATAAATTAAGCACGGATGGATTATTAAAGAATGTGAGTATACAAAGATTTCTATGCTTAATTTTTTATTAAAAAATAAAAAGAAAACTCCATGGTCCTTTGTATAAAAAAACTCCATGGTCGTTTGTGTAAAAAAGAAAACTCTTTTAATTGGACTCCAAGTTATTGAGGGAGATCAAGACGAACACTCACAAAATTTAAAGAATTGGTTGGTGAATATGCTCAAAGAGTTGGTTGTCAATAAAGTACAATGACTTCATGTAATTAATTCATGCATTTGGCCTTATGTAGTGGGATAAGACTTTGTTGTTATTGTTGTTGGTTTAGAATTTCGTACATTTACTAGTGTCTTCTCTGTCTTCTCTAACTTCTCTATTATTGTATGGAAAATTTGTGGAAAAGTCTCATTTAAAAGTTTATTAAAACATTGTAAGATAAATTGTTTTAAAAAAAATTTAAATTTCTATATATGAGATTTTAATTACATGATTAATGGTATTCATTAGTTGACAAACAATGTTAACAACAGCAAGTCACTTGTATGATATTTTGAAACACGGAAATGTATTTTTCAATTGTTATTTAAATTTTAAGGATGCAAGTTATTATAAAATAAATTACCTTTGATCAATTAAGATAATAATATATCGGACATTTTAGAATATAATAATAACAATTTTTTCTACAAAACATATAATTTTTCTTAAAACAATTCTTGAAAATATAAGACCTTGTAAAAATGCTATTATTTTAAAATCATAATGTTTTTAAAGAAAAGATTCCTTCTATCAGAGAGACATCTATTTAAAACGTTAAACACTAAATATTTACATCTCTTTCAACAAAATTTAAATAATGACATTTAAATATTAATAATTTATTGTACTGAGTATCTAATGTTTTTTTTATAAAATGACAATTATATTAATTCAAGGCACAATTACATAAAGGCACCAACAATATATTTGTGAACAGAAATATTAAAACACAAATATAAACTGATCATTCCAATGCAAAAACATGAGCAAGTGGTATATCTACTGGAACATTTTGTAATGCAATGTCGCTTATATCACTTATAGAAAAGGTCATTACTGTGAGTATCAAATTAACTCTAACTTGGTATTAGAATCAAACTTCTCTCTCAATTTTTTTGCGAGGGACTTGAATCAACGTTATCACTTAAGAAAAGATTGCCATAAGGGCAAAAGGCTTGAGTACGTACATGAAAACATTGAAAATAAAGGAATTCGCTATAACCCTCATTCATGGGTTTAACTGGCAAGGGTATTTTACACTCTCATCAAAGGGAGAGGGTTCAATATATAAGTCAATTGCAACTTTGAAGTAGACATCTCAAAAACTAAGTGAAACTACCTCTTCAAGGATGAAACCTTAACACTAAGGGCAAGGTGGAGGAATATCTAATCTCCTACCTAACTAGTTTGAACAGTCGAGATCAAGAATTAGGTGTCTTGCCTTTGCCTCTTGACTGTGAGTTCAGTCTATCCTAAAATTTTGTTACAAAAAATAGCTTTGCACACATGGCATCCATGGAAGACAAGTTACAATACATAAAAGCGAAGTTAGGAAAATGGAGGAGGATCCTCTCATCCTCCCACTCTCATGTTTCCCTCCTTTACCCAAAGATGTAATATATTTTTGGGATCAAACTTTTATTCTAATTTTATTATTAGATTCTACATAAAATAAAATTATTGACATTTTAATATATAATAATGAAAGAAAAATGGTTCCCATTTCAATTATATAAGAAATCATATGAAATCATATAACATTGACAATAAAAAATCATATAAAATTTAAAATGGAACTATCTTTTTCTATTAGATATCAAAATGTCAAAGATTTTATGTAAAATTTAATGATAAAATTAAAAAAATTAATTCCAAATATATTGAATCTTTGGGTACTGTTTGGGAAAATCTATGTGTTGATTTTATTGAGCACAATAATTATAAAAAGTCGATAGTGACGATGTGATGAATGATCTCCTTAAGAATTTGTGGCTTATGAGGAAAGAGATTTATGGGCTCCTACAGTGATCGTGATGATGATGATGGAGACAATGCGATTAGTGGAATGCAGGTCAAAGTATTGGAGGGGCTTATTTTCTTTTCCTCTCCTTCACAAATCAGGCAAATTAAATTTCAGCCATCGCTTATTTTCAATATTTTTCATTTTCGTTTTTGTGTTTTTTTTTCATATTTTTCATGTTTTCTCCTTCACAAAATATGTTGTTAATATTTATCCATTTCTACCACAAATATTCAACGTTTATTTGTTTTTACAAAAAAATAAAGTGTCTCTAATAACTGCTCAAATAAACTTAAGGTGATCTAGAATTTTATGAGTTGTTTAAATTTCGAAATTGTTAATCAACAATTGTTTAATAATAAATATAATTTTTTGAGAAATATTAATTGGTTTCTACAATTTTTAGTTCTTTGAATTTTCATTCAATTTTAGTTTTGACCTTAAACTTTAAAATCTATCGTTGATGTTGGTCATTGGACTTTTAATCAATATTTATCCTGTTCTCTTAAACTATAAATTGGTGACCTTGTTATATCAACTTTGTGTAAATCTTTGATTTTTAAAGTATTTTAACGTTAATGGACCAAAACCACAATAAACCGAAAGTTCAAATATCAGAATCATAGATTATAAAGTTCAAATTAAAAAGAAAGACAAAAATAGCTTGAAAGTTCAAGAATCAAACCCATTAATTTTAAATTTGAAGGAACAAAACTTAAATTGATTGAAAATTCAAAGAATCAAAGCAGTGTTAGTATAATGTTAATTATACAATTTTATTTCTTCATATATTGCATCCAATTGAATAAATCTTGTGAAAACATTGAAATTTCAAAAAATACCAATAAAATCAATTCGATAAGATGATCAATTCTTTATTCCTTTCTATGGTGAAAAAAAATAAGGAAAATCCAATTAAGTACCATCTGAATTTCAAAATCATTTTAACTAGTTAGTACATAGAGAGTTTAACTAGTAGTGTAGAAAAATTCTCTACTGAAACTTCCCCTTATGAGATTTTGAAATTCATAAGCCATTTTTTTTGTAATTTCCCCAAAAGAAGAAAGAATATCCTTGCGACTTGCGAGTTACCTTGTATGGGCTAATTACCAATAACTTCAAAACGAAGCCTAAATACGTTGCTGAACTGATGTAAAAGATCCAAAGCAAAGTAAACCCACTAGCCACAAGATGGAGAGTAAATTAAAATATCAAAATAATGCAATTTTTTCTTTTAATCTTCACTTAATTTTAATTATAATCCTTGAACTTTAAAATATAGGTGGTTTTGGTCATTGAACTTTTAATTTGGGTCTTGGACTGTGAACTTTAAAATCAGTTCTTTTGGTCCCTAAATTTTTATTCTATGTTGGTTTTGGTCCCTAACACATTAGTCAATTCTAGTATAAGTTTTCTAAAGTCAAGTTCAAATTTCTACTTATATTAATTGCACAATTTCTTGTCACAATTAATGTAAGTTCTACTTCAAAATTAATCTTCTAGTAACAATGTTAGGTCAATAATTATACTACATCCGGTCCTAAATATAGGACCTAATTGACTTTTTTTGGAGAGATTAAGGTTGCGAAATAGGTTATTAAATGATGACATATTTGATATATTTTTAGATTATCCATTAGTTTAGAGGTAAAATAAACTAATTTAAGGGAAAAATTTAGGTAAATTAATTTATAATTAACTTATTTTGCTTTTTTAGAATTTTCTAGAAAAAGTCAATTAGGTCTTATATTTAGGACCAGAGGGAGTATATCTATGATGTCAACAAATCATCGATTTAAAAGTTAAAACCATAAACTTAAAGTTTAATAACATGATTATTTTATCTAAATTCTAAAAAAGTACACTTTCTCAAACTATATTTTATTTAACATATGAAGTGATGATCACCTACTTGTATGAGAAAAAACGTGATAAAATCCAAGGTGCCCTCGTCCTCACGTTGAAACTATGAATCAGCACCTTAGGCTCGATCCTCTTCTCTCACTCGATAAGAAAAAAACAAAAGCCTGAAGTCTGCCGCCCTCACCGCCACTTACGTGTCTCTTCTTCTTGGGTCCATTATGTTTTGATCCAAATAAATACCTATCTCTTAATTCTCCATATGGCCCACGTTACAAAATCAAAAATCAGATAACTTTCAAGAACACAAAATATATTATTAGTATAACTTTTTCATTTCTACAACACATTCTGCATCCCTTACAAAATCAAAACGCTGTACATTCTATATGAGTATTAAATAATCATGTTGTGATAAAAATTTAACATTTTAGTGGGTGCTCATATAGTGCTAGTAGCTATCAATGATAAGTAAAGTGGGTTTTTTCCCCAAAAATAAAGTGGCTCTCATTGGCCAAATAAAATTGGAAAAATGACAAATAAATTCCACCGAATATGTAAAAGGATAAGTCAGGAACCTAAACTTGCAAAAGAACAGATCAGAAACTATGACTTGAATTGAGATTATGAAATATTAGTTTCACGGTTGTGTTTCTATGCATGCATGAGAGATTGTATGATCCGAACAATTCTTCTCACCACTAAAGATTAACTAACCTCAACAGTTCTTTAAAATAAATTGACACTGAATATTTGAAAAATCATAGAAATTGAAACATTACCTTTGTTCTTAATTTGTCAAGTGATCATTTTTATTGTCGAATCTAATCATATTAATTAAAGGTAATAAAGTATTTGTGGAGGAGGTGGAAAGAGTGAACAGCTCAGATGAGGGCAGCTTACACCCCTCACATATAATTCCATATCACCCTCAAACTTAAGTTACTATAGCAAGTCTTATTAGAGTTCTGTAAAATATATAGAGTTACGCCGTTATGTCTCGATGGTTATGGGATCCAGAAGGAGTTGGATGACGTAATTTTTTAGGGAATCGCCATTGGTAAATCTGTCCTTTAGGTTTTCATACACAACTTCAGATACACGAGCAAAATTGATGGCACAGTCAAGCACAGACTTTGGGACGTTTTGTGGATTATTTGCACACTCTTCGTTAATATCCTTCCAGCAACTTTTAATGTCTCCGTTGATTATGTCATAGGCTTTTGTCATTGAAACTCCATACTGCTTCATGCAACATTCCACTCCTGAAGCAACATGCTCTCTCTCCTGCTCAAACTACATATGTTGTGTGTATAAATAAAAATGTTTTGCCAATGTTATACCATCAATCTCATTCCATTGTTTCTTCCAACTAGCATATACCCCCGCGGCCAGCGCGGGTAGAATTACTTTGATTAATATGACAAGACATGATGATACTCGTCCCAATCCTTAATATAATAGTCCAAAATTTGAATGATTTTAGTCTCTAATGTAAGAGTTTATCTTACATTTTCTCTTCATTTAATGTGTTTAATTTTTTCCTACTTTGCCCCTAACCCTATTTCATATTTTCTAATGCTTATATATTTCTCTATCTTAAAAGTATCATAATAAATATGGGTAATATTGGAAAAGAAACATTAACTCCAGACACTCAATTACCATTCACATGTTTTCTTAAGAAGCATTTTTTGGGTTGATCCTTATATTAGGGACCGGAGGGAGTATTACTTATCACATTACCTTAATAAAACGTTTACACGTACATTTTCTTTTTTTTTTATCGAAAAAGCTGCTTTCGTCATCAGCAAATAGGAAAATGTTTCAACAATACAACCACACTCACCAAGGAGTAAATATCAAATAATGTTAACTTCAGAAATAGCAAACTGAAAACAAACACACATGCTAAAAAGACAACTAATAAGAAAAACTTAGCCAACTCCTATCTGAGTAGAAGTAGAAGCATCTTGAGGCACATCATCAAAAATCCGGGCATCCTCCGTCAGAATGGAATTCAAAAGGAATGTTGGTTGAGACATCAAGAAGGTATGTTAAATTTTAATCATAGTCACCAGTGCCATTTTCGCATTTCAAATACTCTGAGTAAACATAATGCATATGATTGAGTCCATTATTTGAATGGACAAAACCAATTAAAACAATTTTTGCCTTCATTTGCTCCGGAAAAGAATCTTCATGCTAACACTTACCCATTATTCAGACACTCAAATAAATGTAATGGTGATACTTCACCAGTATTCAAAAGACTCGATTTAAGGTTATATGAATAAGACTCCGTTATTAAAATGAACAAATTAAAATCTCTTGTTATAATCTTGTATATCCTCAAAACCATATTTATAAGAGAATTACTGACAACCATATAAAAATTTAGAAGAAAATAAATTTTAGGGTCTATCCATATGATAAAGACAAATTAAATTTCCACAAAGGTTATCCGTTCTTTAGAAAGGTGACAATTTGAAGTCCAGACTGAAGTAGAAAGTAAACATTAAAATAAAACGATTAATAAAAAATTGTTGTCACATTGAATCGATCTAAAGAGCATTGAATGTGGTCCATAAAAAATTGAATGTGATTGGAAAGAACACTGAAACAACTTCATGTATATGAAGAAAAGAACAAATTCGCATCGCATATCTTTCCCAGACTATGCCCCAGACTATGCAGCGCATGAAAGAAATTAGAAAAGTAAGAGATTGATCATTAAATTTGAAAAGAAAAGACCTAGAAACATTGACGCCTAGGAGGCTAGGAGTCTATTACTATATATTATATGAACACAGACATATCACTTATTTCATCCCTACAAAATACTCTCTCTCCGGTCCCTAATATAAGAGCTCAAAATTTGAATGGTTTTTGTAACATCCTAGCTTTTTCCTACTATATTTATAGCAATTTAATCAATTTATAACCACTTTATAATGTTAGAAGCCCAAAAATACGAATGAATTAAAATTTTCTCTTTGAAACATGTATGAAATATTTTTCCGCGTAAACTTGGGCTTCTACACAACTTTAAAAATATAAATGTTCCCTGAAATCCGCAGCGGTTTATAAATCCATTAAATAGCTAAATCTACACCTGAACAGCCTAATGTAAATACAAACCTGTCATATTTAAATTTAATTACTACAATTCTATCTAAATATAATTTGCCTATCACAAGGGATAGACTTTACCTAATAAATCACAAGCTATGAGCTTGTATAGTACAACATATATCACAAAATTTATCTCACTCATCTTCTTCGGGCCTATTAAGCATCCTTCTTATCCTGAACTGCTTATCTGTAAAAGTTTTGTTTGAAAAACAGTGAGATTCAAAGAATCCCAATAGCAGTTATCATTTATTATCATGCATAACAATTGATGAACTCATAAAATGAAATTGTGATTTAGATTACCATAATCCTGCTGCTCACACAACAATGTCAATTTATTTTCCTGATTGTGTGGCATATGAGGCACAACCCCCTGAATATAACTTTGCAGTTATATCAAATAAACTAGAAGTAGCGAACCTCTAGTCATGGAGAACTCCGATAAACTCACTATTCTGACAGGATTAGAGCGACCTTTCGGCCCTGAGGTTATTAGAGCGACCTTTCGGCCCTGATGTGATATGATTTTAAAACATGCTTCATGCAATTCTCATACATCATAAGAAACAAAACTACTACCTGTACTCCAGCAATTACAAATCACCTCATTCTTTAACCTCTTGGTGCCACAAGAACCAATTCTCATTCACTCCTATATTTAACAATACATGAATGATAAATTAATGTCATTTTAAATTCATTATACTTAAGCGTCTCTCACGTGCCTACAACTACCCAACCATTTCTATATTCTTTACTAAATTATCATTTTAATCATTCTTTTAGAAATCAAACATTAGATCTTTTATTGATTCCAAGAATCTTTAACAATTGTCTATCACAACATTCATCAAAACAAACATTACATTTATATATCCAAACAACTCCATACAATTCGCAAGTAGAGTAAGAAACACAAATGAGTCAAACAATATAACTTATTAGAACTTAGCATGCATTTCATACTTCTATTCAATTTAATCTTTAGCATCTACTTATAGTTATATCATTTTTCATGCCCATATTCAGAACCAAAAAGAACATGCCAACATAAGAAATGAATCGGGAATTCAATAATTATTCATTGAACATCCTTACATTTACCTATACCCTAACCAAAGCATTATTCAGTTAGTTAGGAAGAAAGAAAGGATTTCATTTAAGAAATTTCCAGCATAACCAACCATGTTGATAATCACTCAAATTACAATCAAAGTGCACATTAAACATGAAATCTCAAAACCATAATCATTTGACCACTGCAGAACATAAAACAAATGACATCATACTGATTTGAAAACATTCAATAGACTAACATGCAAACCACAATGCAGAGCCAAGAACTATATGACTTTAATGCAATATTTAACAGGTAAGTTCTAAAGTTATTATCATAGATTCCTTTTTCATGTTCAAGTCTTTCTTTCTTTAAAATTTTCATTTGTTAAAGCCCTCCTCTATTTAGAAATTCTGCAGAAAATAAATAACATGTACACATAGATTTTGTATACACTAACACACAATTCTTTCCCTTTCTCTTTTAGAAATCAGCATACATTTAACATCCTTTTCCATTAAAATGAAGTTCCAATTTTTTATTCAATGCAGCAAGGGTATCATCTTCCAAATTCACGTGTAAACACTCAAATCACCACACAAATACTTCTCAATATCACAAACTTTTTATCCTAAAACCAGTTCAGCTTTGACATTAAAGTGATGCAGAAAATCCTTGTTATACTTGTAACAATTTAATCCTAACCACTAGCATCATTTAAATATCCTTTCATTACATTTGATTTCATCTCTTCATTCCTACAAATTATCAATCAAAAGAGAAAACTTAACAGCCCAAACAAAACTTCACAATCAAACATGAAATGAAATATTTCAGTCTCAATAAACTCTTACAAAGATTAATTAAAGTTTGTAGCTTGAAATTCCAGAAAAACCAAAGGATTAAAAACAATCAACTTAAGGTTTCATGCTAACATATACTTCAATTATTACTCATATTCTCTTACAAACACCTCATACTAAAGCTTAAAACTTTCTTTTGAGTTCATTAGCTCATCCCAAAAACCCATACCCAAACTCATTTCTCTCTCAATCTCGTCTAAATCAAAAAGAAAAGGGATAGGAATGGAAGAAATGAAGCTACCTAAACTCTTTCTTGCCTTCCCATGACTAGTCGGAGTTCCGCCGTCGCCGTAAACGGCCTTTTATTGCCGCTGGAAGTGACCGGCCAAACAAGAGAATGAAGAGGAAGAAATATATGGTTGGAGAAGAGATGGAATAGAGAGAAGATATGTGTGGCTGACCCCATTTTCCACCGAGAACAAGCAGCCAAAGCTCGCTGGAATGGAGGAGGAAGAAGAGAAAATGAAGAGAGTGAGAGAGAAATGGTGAGGGAAGAGAGAGTGAAGAAGATGATGTTTTGGGGGGGAGGGGGGAGACGGTGCAGAGAAAGAGAGAGTGTTGAAGTGAGAGTGATGAGTTATGATGATGAAGATAAATATGAATGATATTTAATAAATAAATGAATTGATAAGAGTGATTTGATGAGAAGAGATAAGGGTGGTGAAGTAGATATTTTCCACAAAGTGGGCTCACTCATAAGGAGAAGATAAATATAAGTTTAGTGAAGATATTTTTAGTCCCAATATAATTTATCTAGGTATCTTTTAATTCCAAAATTTATTCCTAAAAATTTTTAAATACTAAATAATACATCAAGATTCTAAATATTGCCTTATTTATTCTATTTTAAAATTTGGGGTGTTACAGTTTTAGTCTCTAATATAAGAGCTCATCTAATATTCTCTCCTCATTTAATGTGGTTTTTCCTACTTTGCCCTTAACTCTCTTTCATATTTATTAATGCTTATATATTTATCTCTCTTAAAAGTATTATATAACAAATATGAGCAATATTGGAAAAGAAACATTAACTTCAAACACCCAACTAACATTCACATGTTTTTTAAAAAGCGTTTTTTTCGAGGCTAACTCTTCTATTAGAGACATGAGGGAGTAGGAAGAAAGAAAAGAAAGAGGCCAAGCATTAAATGTAAAAAAGAAGCACTCTACATAAAACCTACAAGATAAATTAAATGACTGCAGGCATAACTCATATCTTAAATCCAATCTAATAGGATCTGGAACGGTATGGTAAAAATAGAGATGTCAGGCACTGAAAATAAAGAAGAAAGACACGACAAAAAAATCGACGGGAGGACATGAAAGAAAGGTCAAACAAAATCTATACACACTTACATAGAAAAAATCATCAGGCATGACTTTATTTCCGATGTATCAAAAAAAATCATCAGGCATGACCACAATGCAATATCTAAGGCACAGATGACCAGGTCATGCAAACAAAAGATATCAAGTGACAAAAAATATGAATCAAAAAGGGGGAAAAATAAAATTGGAAAGCTAAGATGATTAACTAATAAAACATACTGATAAAAATCATGTTTTGTAGGCCAATATCTAATTGATGGATCAGAACAATATATAAGAAAAGTGGAAGTTATGAAAAAACTGGATAAATATATAAGAAAAGTGGAAGTTATGAAAAAACTGGATAAATAAATTGTAAAGTAGCAATTAAAATAGACAAATAAATGTTGCGCATTTTAAAAAATATATTCCAACCCTAAAATGTAAGATTTGACACGCAATACCGATTGAAAACAATAATAGTAACAAATTATAATCAATTTTATACAATTCATAAGCACAATCAAACTAATTTAGCTCAATGAATATATGAAAACTATTGGCATGTAACAAATTATAATAAGCCTGCATTGAATAACATGCAAGGGGGAGCAACAAATGTTTTCTTAAGTGGACGTGCAAAAATTATTGGCAGCCAATAATTTTCAGCTTTAATTACTAAATGCCACTTACACACTGTCCTCTAAAATCTATATTAATAAAATTCAAAATTCCATATTTATATTATAAGGAGAATACAAATTGACAGTGTGAAAATAATTGATTGTCATTTACCACACTAAATGTCTACGTAAAATTACAAGGCATGCATGCAAGCACGCTTCACCCATAAGCCCAAGCAATTCAATAATGATAAAAAAACCAAGAATTGAAAAGCAGCAGCGCCTAATAACATTAATAAGTCATTTAATTTGTGGAGATAAATTTCTGTAGCTGACATTAAAGAATGAGTTGTTGTGAGGAAAGCATTTATATGATTCACCTGTTGTGAGTACAACTGCGAGTTGTTGAATGTTAAAAAGTTTTATCTCTTAACGTTTTTACATGGAAATTTATTTGGATCTCCAACGATGCAAGACTCAAATTTATAAAACTAATCTTATGTCTATGGTTACTCTATGATCAAAAGTAATCTCAGTGTGCGCTCAATGAGTTAATTTTATGGGAAACTTTATGTAGGTGAGATTCTAAAATGTAAGTTGTAATTTATATGATTCTCTTGTTGCAAGTGAGTAAACTCGTGACTTGTTGCCCATTATAACCAAGCGTTTTAATTCCCATATTATAATTTGGGAGGACCTCAAAAGCACATGAAGTCAAAGCACACCACATAGAAAATATAATTTCTCTTTTTTTATTGATTAAACATCAAAACATGCACCATCTCTTAAAAAGTGTAACCAAGAATATTGACACTCACTTTCAACAAAAATACAACCACAACTCAATAAAATATTAATAAATTTACAAAATATAAACTAACTTCTTAGTCGACAAAAGATTACTGACAATACATTCAACATCAGTAACTTGTACATTGATAGCCATCAACTTAAACAAACAACATACATCGAAAAGCTATATTGAGAGGATATCCCATGTATCTTGGGAAAAATGCAAGAAATAACTCTACACATTAAAAACATAATGATAGTAATTATCCGTGCAATACAGGGTCATACATGTTATATAATCATAACCAACATTAAGGCCATCAAAAGCTTCATCACTATATAGCATACTGGCTGCTCAAGTCGTCCAAGTGGAGCAACCCTCTGATGAATCACATTTAAATAAGGAGGGATAAAATGCACATAAGTCGTTTTGTGATGAGAATGTAGCGTTGGAGCACCTGAAATAAAAGAAATAAAAGAGATTAAAAATTAATACTAACACCAGGAAGTGAGGATTATGTACATACATTGAACTTTTTCGGTAGGTCTGCAAAGAACATATTGAATTACAACAAAAGGAACCGTGCCAGCTGAAACAAACTTATAAAAACGGCCACAATAGCAAAAATAAAATACACAACATTAGAGTGACCAAACAGACAAAAATCGTCAGTGTACCCAGAAGCGGCAACCTGAGGAATTGTAACCATATTGAAACAATGTCATGGAAGTGGAAAATGGGCCAGTGCACAATGCTACTCACTTGCAACCTTAGATCAACCCTTGAAGGCTAGAACCATCTGAATCAGCTGATTTGTAAATGATGAAATGTCCAATACAAATCGTTTGATCCTCCCCAAAATAAAAACCAAACCTGTCGCTGGTTGTCAACATCCAAAAGTCCACAATGGAACTGATGATAAACAAAGACGAAGGAAAAGAATACAAACATAGAAAGGATCAACAAATAACACAACATTTAAAAAAAGAGCATTTAAATAAATTGCCTAAGTGAAGTCTTCACTTAAAACATACCGTCTTATCAAACACCATAAGCTGAAGTTGTTTCATTCCTAGCATTGGACCAAGCCTCCCAAGCGGGTAACACATAATAACTTGTTTGAAAATATCCTTTTCAATCGTGCCATGTAAATAATCAACACAAAACGCCCTCCATGATCAGGGATTGAAACAAAAGTTTGAGCAGCAACATAAAGTCATAAACCACCTCTTGAGCTCCCTCCATTGACAGTATTTTCAGCAAGAAAGATAACAGCGAAAAAGAAAGAAAGGAAGAGTAGATGCAGTTAAAAAAACAAAGCTATAGGAGAACAAAATAGAAAGACATCCACGGTTAAAGGGGGTTGTACCCACAATTTTCTTCTTTGTTCCATTGGATATACCACAAAAGATTACCAACTCCAGGTTATACGGAAGAGAGTCAGAGCTACACACAAACAGGCCCACCACATGTATATTAATCATCTCTCGGTAGCTGATTTCACAAGCAACACTCAGGAATAGTTAAATAATTAAATAACTATATTATAAAAACCAATAAATAAGTAAGAATGGAAAACAAATATACAATGTAGATGTAGAATATAATAATAAATTACTATTGATCCTGTAAACAGTGAAACAATGCTCGATACAGTAAATTATTGAAGAAAACTGCATGGAGAGAGTGCGTTTAGAAATGAATGGTGGAAGAGATTTATAAAAGAGAGAATTAATACAAGCATATATGATACACACACACTCACGTCACGGTCCTAGCTATCTACTTAAAAGACAGAGAACTAATGAATTTTTTGTCTTACATATGATCTATATCATTAAATTAAGTGTTTTATATGAATAAACTTTACCGATTTACCCATTCATATACGATTCTGCACACTTTGTTGATGGGAACACACACACACACACTTGTGTGCGTATTAAATAACGAAAAAGTTGAAAAGTTATTGAAATTTGAAATAGAAGTAATGACTTTTTTTTTTATTTTCCAATATATAAAATATGTTAAAAAGTATTTTTTAAGTACATAGGGGTGAAATGAATATATATACACATATATGGTAAGCATGACTTATTTGTAATCTTTTAAAAAATGTGTATACGCTTTGGAGCTTTGAGAAGAACTATACCATTTGAGTGAAACTAAAAAAGAAATAGTAAAAATTCATTTATATAATTTTCAAAATTTTAATTATTATGAAAACTTGATATATAAGTTTACATTAGTATTTTTAAGTTTTTTTTTCGTGAGTAAAATTAGTTATGACTTATTCCTTTGCTTCCTTTCATCAAATTCAAATAACATTAGTTATGACTTATGAACATTAAGAGAATGAGTGGAAAGAAGTATAAAAATATAAGTGAGTGAGAGAGAGAAAATAAAGATATCTAATTAATTAAAAGTTAGAAAATAGGAAAATACATTGAATGTTTAAACATCTTCAGCAAGCATACGCAGTTTATAAAAGTGATGACCTCCCAATTTTTATTAAATTCGATACACACACACATTAAAATTTTTGGGGAGACATTGATGTTGAATATCATTAGTTTTAACTAAAATAGAAAAAGTATAATACAAGAATTTATAATTAAAAAATAAAATAAGAAGTGTTATACATTTTTTGGTTATTATTATTTATTATTTTTAATTGAACTCTCTTTCTTCTAATTCACAGAGTGCGTTTTGTTCTGTTCATTTTATTCTACAGGTAACGCCGTGCACTAACTGTCAGGAGATCCATTTGAACTAAAGAAATATATAAAAGCTATACGGCCGACAACACTACAGCCACAACGTGGGCCAATTGGAGATGAAAGATATGGGCTTGGGTTTAATCAGAAGCGCATGGGTCAAGGAAGACAAAAGTGCAGCGTAGGTTTAGTTGTGGACAACCAAATTTCAAAATATAAAATCAGACCACCAGGGGCCTAAAGGCGTGTGGCAGAGGAATAGAAAGGGGGAGGGCCGCACTTTATGATTCATTTCTAATTTCTAAATATTTTCAATAAAACTAGTTATTTGATTTATAAACTAATACATAACCTAATAATATACTAAATATATCATGATTAATTAACATATTTTGTTTCCTTATTTTTTCTAGAAAAAAACCAGCTGCATTCTATATGAGTATCGGAGGGAGTACCTTCTTTTGATGTTATGAATGAAATAATGTGTGAATTTCATCTTACTCTCCGTTTTACAAGTGTTTGATTACTGTTTTCTTTATTAAATAAAAGATAGTTTGAGAAAATATATTTTGTTTTAGAATTTCAATCAAATCATTTTGGGCTTGAAATACTTGGTGTTTTTTATCAAAAAAAAAAAAGAAATACTTGGTGTTAAATGGATGGTTAGTTGGTAACATAAAAATATAATCAATAACTAGGATTGTCATTATATGGTTGGCTATATATGAATTATAACTTGCATTGATTGTGAAAGCATTTTTAAATGTTTATAAACTTAAGACAAACACATGTTTAATTTCTCATTATGATGCTAATTGAGTGGTTTTAATTTAGCTTCATGGAATGCAATGATATAAGATAACCCCAAACTTCTCTTATCTTAAATTAAAGTTTAAAATTAGTTTTGTCAAATTATTTTCATTGTGCTAATATTTTAAATAAGTTTCAAGATATAAATATTTTCACTCGAGCTAATTGATAACATAATTATCATAATTAATCAGCTTTAGTCTTTGTTGAAATGACAACCTTTTCTACACTAATTTTAAAGACCCAATCGCTAGCAGATATGCAAAATAATGGACAATTCAAAAAAATCCGAAACATTAAAAAAATTGAATTGAAGTTTTATAATAAAGACATATAGATGGCTGCACTACTACAAATTGTCCCTCTACCAGCGCACCTTTACATGCGCTTTAAGCGCATGTACAGGTAAAATCTATACATGCGCTTAAAGCGCATGTAGAGGCCTTATCTCTACATGCGCTTTAAGCGCATGTATAGAAATGTGCATCAATTAAAATTCACTAAAACAATGACTAGAAAAGGATTTAAGTATTTAGAGATAAAATATAAAATGAACTTAGGTGAAGAGCTCAAAATTATATGGAAACATCCTTTACATGCGCTTTAAGCGCATGTAAAGGCACAAAAACCCTTTACATGCGCATTAAGCGCATGTAAAGGCAATACTGAAGTACAAAACATGGAGTCATGCACAAGAGGTCCTCCTCAGACCTCATAAGGTGTCCCTGCTTGTGGACTTAGTGTTTCAAGGCTCCATTACCACTTTTGGGTGCTATGGAATTGGTGAAACACCCTTTACATGCGTTTAAAGTGCATGTAGAGGTAGAAACACCATTTACATGCGCTTTAAGCGCATGTACAGGGTGTTTCTACCGCTACATGCGCTTTAAGCGCATGTAGAGCCTCTACATGCGCTTAAAGCGCATGTAAAGGCCTATTCTTCAATTGAATTCACTATAACATTGTCAAGCATAAGATTTGAGCATTTTGAGATGAAGTATTGAAACAATTTAGTTGAAAAACACCAAATCATATGAATATCCATATAATTAAATGGACATTGGTCTTTACATGCGCTTTAAACGCATGTAGAGCCTGTACATGCGCTTTAAGCGCATGTAAAGGCAGTAATAGAGTTAAAAACTTGAAGTCATGCATAAGAGTTCCTCCTTAGATTTCATAAGCTATTAATGCTTGTGGTCTTAGTGTTTAAAAGTTAGAGAACCACATTGGGGTGTTATGCTTATGTTAATACTACATATACATGCGCTTAAAGCGCATGTATAGGCTTTACATGCGCTTTAAGTGCATGTAAAAATAAACCACAGGGTAACTAATTATAATTTTCTCTAAAAAAAAAATAAAAAATAAAAAAAAACAACAACTACAAAAACACTCCTCTCTCTCTCAAAAACAAACAGACCCGACGACACTCCTCCCAAACCTCTCAAAAACAAAAACACCTCCCAAACTTCGTCTCCTTCCACTGCAGCTCCGGTGGCCTGTGGCGCGGTGGCTGCCGGCGGCGGTAATGGGTGACATCGTCACCCTTTCTCATTCCCCAACTCGTCTCCTCAATGTTTCTCATCATTTTCTTCGTGTTTCATCATCACCTCCGTTTTTCTTTTTCTTTTCCGGCGAGCCCATGGTGTTGAAGGCGAGAATGGGTAAAAGCTTCAACCTTTTTAGTGTTTCTCAGGCTATGCTTTCATTCTAAAGTATTTCTCATTGATCTCTTTCTTTTTCTGGTTTCTTTTTCGCCTTACCCTTGGTGGTGGACGATTTCCGGCGGGCGACGCGGCGGCTGGCGGTGGGTGGTCATTTTTCTCTAACTGTAAGCATTTTTGCACACTCTTCTTACCTTAGTTTTTGCGATCTGAACTGTTTGAGAGTTAGGGTTTCAAGTGGGTGTTTGATTTTGAGCTATTTTATTTAAATAAATGAAAGATAAAACTGGGATGTGTAGTTCCCCTTAAGAAATTTGAGTTATATGAACTGTTGTTGGTTAAGTTTAGGTTTATTTGGTTTGAAAGCTTGGTTTTGGTATTTGTGTTTGTATAATATGAATGTTGATGCATGTGTTTAAATAATAATCATGGCTGAACAGATGTTAGTTATGGTGTTATTAGTTTTCTTGATGTTAATATCACTACTGCTGAATTGGTTTTGGAAAGAAATGGTAGTGTTGCAACAGAGTTGGTTTAATTTTATGCCACTAAAAGTGTGTTGATTCAAAAATGGTAGTGTTGCGGCCCGTTGTCTATTGGAAGTTCAGAGAGCAGCCTGATGAATCATTCATTAAACTTTATCCCAGTATTGTTGCAAAGTATAAAGGCATATTTGAAGGCATGGAAGAGCGGGTATTCAATTCTGTTCATAAAGTTGGAAAAGGTGGACCTAGTAAAAACGCTGCACCCAAGCTTGGCCGATGCAGCAAGCCTGGACAGTTAGTGACTTCTGATAAACATGCAACAAGTGTGTGTAGATTAGCTCCTGAGAGGATGACCATGTCAAGTGATACCCAACAAGCTCTGCGAATTGCCCTTAAAAAACTCTTCCAAGCTCACACAGTCTGCAGGTATGATTGATGTCTGCCTGGTCTACAGCAGTTCTTTTTGGTTTTATTATTTTAAAAAATGATTTGATGAAACAATATTCAGGCACAATTTTAAATATGAAAAGGTTGAGATGCATCACCTTCTTAGCTTTGTCCTGCCAATTATATTAAGGAAACGATGTATAATACTGAATTCAGTACTAGTTCTGATTCTCGTGAAGTTCATAGAACTTAATTATAGAGAATGTATCTATAGCAAGTATTGTATAACTGGTCAAAAATGTTAATATGATCTTTTTCTTTAATTTCTATCAGCTCGTTTTAGTAGTTTTGAAAGGATGAAGGGGGGCAAGACCTTTGGTAGTGTGCTTTCACTCAGTGCTATTTTGCTTATGGATTACGTTCTTTTTCACTGCATATTATTTTTCTTTTGTTTTGTTACAATAGAATTTTTTTTTTGGATGGTAGCCCTTGGATCCTGCTTTCTTTAGGGATGTAAATTGCTGTAGCTAAAAGGTTTCTACTTTCATCTCGTTGCTTTGGAGGGATATTGAATTGTCTCATTTTCATTTATTTTGCTAGCTTTCAAACAATATGCAATGAACTACGTGGAATGGCGCTATCTAAATCAATGCTTCAGAAGTCAGGTGCTAAAATTGTTAGAGATGCAGCAGATGGACTTGATGCTCCACCAGAAAAACTGCTGACTTAACGCGGATTTTGTGCGCTTCCGTAAGCATACGGGTCGTCAAGTGTAGTATAGAAAAAGTGTCGTTCCGCAGAGATTATAGTTTAAACAAAGTGATTAGCACTAATTGTATCATTAATTGTCCTAAGTAAAAACATGTTGAGAGTTGTTGTTCAATTAAGAAAAGAGTTTGGAAAATAAGTGTAAAAAGAGTTGGAGTTCAAACACGATTTAACAATGATAATTAAGGCCTAGGGTTGCTAATCCCCTATTTACTTCATGAACCAAGGTTTCTCTCTCTTTTCTTTAAGTGATTAAATGAAAATATGTGCAAGTCTAGGGTTCAAAATCATTTGAAAAAGCTTTCCCAAGTCAAGATCAAATTTATGCTAGCATTTATTGCACAATCTCTTGTCACAATAAATGCTAACTCTTTTCCTTAACCACCCTAATTATGACTATGTTAGGTTAATAACTATATCCCTATGTTATCAACAAACCTTCCATTTAAAACCATAAATTTCAAGTCTAACATGTTCTTATCCAAGTTCTAAAACAAAATACACTTTCCCAAGTCATATTTCATTTAACTAATTAAGTGGTGATCAAGCACTTAAAATAAATAGAGAGCAAGATAAAAACTACACATATACTTCATTAATTACTTAAAGAAAGAGAGAGTAGATGGTTCAATCCATAAATAGGTTCATAACAACCCTAGATTAGGGTTTTAGTTACACATAAATGCAAATAAAACAAACCCTAAAACTATGAAAGAGTGCATTGAAGAGTGGTGAAGAATAGGGAGAAGAAATTACAACCACAAATGAGGAGTACCCAAATCTCTCCAAGCTCCCCACTTGATTCCCAAGAGATCCCAATGTTCTTCAAGCTCTTCAAACCTCTCAAAAGTGCCCTAGAGGTGTGCCAAATCGAGTTTTCAAGTCTGCCTTCAAATGCCCTAATTTTTCCCTTTTATATGCTGAGAATTTTGGCTAAAACGAGCAGCTTTCACGTGCTCTCGCCAGTTGCTCGCCAGCTGGCGTGCCACTGGCGAGATTCCAGAGACTACATGCCGCTGGCTTGCCAATTGGCTTTGTGGCGCTTGCAGCTTCCCTAAGACTGAAAATTGGCTTTTCCTTGCTCCTTTTTCCTCTTTTGTTGTAGCACTTGGGTTTCATAGAGCTTCTAACACCTGTCCACCTCTTCCTACACAAGCTAGAAAGAGGGTTGAAGAGTTTCTATGTCTCACATATATAATCATTAAACTCCAAATTTCACACAAATGAATGATTTCCTATTTGCATCACTTTCTATTAGTATTTGTGTGTTTTGTTGTCTATGTATCATCAAAAAAGAGTGTGAACTAAAAGGAAATAGAGATGAAAATCTGTGAAATTATGGAGTTTATCAACTGCAGGCTATCATAAGTGAAACTGTATGCAATATCCATGGTTTTTATGTCCTGAAGTCACAGGATGATCATTTTAGGTTGCTACTCCTAACCCCACCTTGCAGGAAATAGAAGAGAATGAATGTTGATGATCCGCTGTATGTTGTTTAAGTTTTTATTGTGAAATTCATTTCAGTTGGTTCTTGCAGGGATGTTGTAATTGATATGTTGCGGGGAAGAGGACCCAATGGCAAGCTAAAGAAAGCTGAGATACTTGCAGCTGCCAAAAGTAAACTCAATAGGGATGTCACTAACAGTGAATATAACAAGGTATTATTACTACTTTAATGACTCCGACTAAATATAAATGATGGCTATATTATTATACGATTGCCAAATAATTGGCTTTTGACTGAGCTTTATTTGTTCAATATTTTTGGGTCAATTGTTTTTGTTGTATTACAATAGTCTATGATGGGTTGAACTAGAAGGTTTTGCTTCAAAAATATTTGGATCCTTTAATATTAGGGTGAAATTGTTAGAATATTATATGACTTGTTAAATTATGATGTTGGGGTAAATGATTACAATGATCAAAAAGATTATTCGAAGGGCCCTGAAGTGAAGGAATAGTGGGATTTTAGGCGCAGTCATGGGAGAAGCTTTTTGGTTCATGTTAGTGTTTTTTGCCTGTGTGGGGAAAGTAAGATGAATTTTGTATATCGAGGTCAGAGTGTGGTGAGAGAGGTGCAGCCTCTCGTAAGCCAGTATCACTCATGTGTAACCTTTTTATTGTGTTTTTTTACCTCAACTTAGATTTTGTGTTTGAATATTCTGATTTGGATGTATGGGGGGGATGAGTTTTGGCTAGAATCCGTGTGAACTTTTTGTATTCATTTGGCTTCCTTTTATTATTGACGCCAAAACCTTGGGTTTTCCCTTCACTTGTTTATTTTGACTGTGCTATCTTTTATGTCGTTCCTTTAGTACTGCAGCAGCTCCTTATTCGTCCTTTTTAAATTAGATTGTGTTATCTCATTTAATTTCAATAATAACTATTTTAATCTTAATAAATTAACAAACCTTGCTTTATTTATTTGCCACAGGTCATGACCGAGTTATGTGTCTCAAATGGTTCTGCATGGGTTTTGAAAACTGTTGATCGGACTACGCAGAAATTGTGTAAGCACCATTGGCCATTGTTTGATCCTTACCACATATAGATTGAGATTTTTGGAACCTTAATTCAATGTTTCCAATGCAATTATTGTTAAGCGCAATTGTTATTTTGATTTGGTTATGAAGTTGTTTTTTAATTTTTGTTGATCTTTGTTCTAAGAATTGTTTTTTAAGAATGATGTGTCTTCAGTTATTGACCATTTTTTTATATTAAGAATTGAACATAATTTATCATACATATATTAAAAAAAATATATATTGTGTGGCAAATGTATTGTGTGGAAAATGTAAAAGAATATATATTAAAAAAATATATATATATATAGCTGTACATGCGCTTAAAGCGCATGTATAGGTACATACCTCTACATGCGCTTAAAGCGCATGTAGAGGTATGTACCTCTACATGCGCTTTAAGCGCATGTAGATGTACATGCGCTTACCTCTACATGCGCTTTAAGGGCATGTAGAGGTACATACCTCTACATGCGCTTTAAGCGCATGTATAGCCCACCTCTACATGCGCTTTTTAAAAGCGCATGTAGATCCTTTACCAGCGTCCCCCTCTACATGCGCTTATAGATGTAGAGACCAAAATAAGCGCATGTAAAGGGGGTAATCTGTGGTAGTGCTGGGAGTATATATATAATAAACGTTCTTATTTAATTTACAAATTCCGATTGCCTATAAAATAGTACCTTATGAGTGGCCATGTCATCCATGAGCCTGCCAATAAGTGAGAACGCTCTAATTATTTTCGGATTTGTGGAAATCCAATCAAACACCTCTTTGGTTGCAAGATTTCCAAGGCCAAGAAAAGAAGTAATCTGCAGTGGCAGTGAAGAAGAAAAAACTCCATTTGCCTTGTACTCCTCATAGCTTGGAATATACTTTTCATTGCACCATTTGGCTTCCATCAAGTATGCATCAGCCAAGTTCATAAACTACAATGCAACCACATTATGTAATATAGTTAACCAATTTTAAATCGAATAAAACAAGATACATTATTATATATATGTTTAAATTAACTTATTTGAGTTATCGCCTTTATACTTCTTGTTTCACACGTGGCATCACAGAATTTGACCTCCTTTCTTTTGAAGTCACCATCTCCATTTCACTGCACACTTCTACAACTGCTTCAAACACCACTTTCATGCACTTTGGAAGTGAAGCAATTGGACTTATATCCCATCTGATCACAACAAAATAACGAGAGGGAATGATTATTAATAATTAAGTCGTGTATATATTTATATGTATGTATGTATGTATGTATGTATGTATATATAATTCATGGTTACTTTTCAGTGACACAGATATTGGTAATAAATACAATATGACCTGTGGATGGCCTATGTGAAGAGTTTAAGTTCATCGAGTGTGCCATAAACGTCATAGGTATCATCAAGAAGACAGATAAATGAAACCAATTTGGCAGTTAACATTCTTGCAGTGCTGAATTGAGGCTCATAAGACATGGCTAAAGGCCAAAAGTAGGACTCCACCAATCTATCTCTAGCATAAGGCACCTTCCCCGCTAAATCTGATTCTTTCCACCACCTGTAATAATAAGACCCTTCAATTTTTTTACTATATATTTTTCTGATCATTACTAGCTTTTTATATAAACTACTCCCTCCGGTCCCTAATATAAGAGTCAGCCGCCAAAAAAACGCTTCTTAAGAAAACATATGAATATTGGTTGAATGTCTGAAGTTAATGTTTCTTTTCCAATTTTGTCCATATTTATTATGATACTTTTAAGAGAGAGAAATACATAAGCATTAATAAAGTGGGGGTAAAGTAGGAAAAAATGCATTAAATGAGGAAAGAATGTGAGATGAGCTCTTATATTAGGGACCAAAATCATTCAAATTTTGGGCTCTTATATTAGGGACTAGAGGGAGTATATCACTAGATTAGATTCAATCATAGATAGACCAAATTGAGTGTAATACTCCCAAAGATTTTTTCTGCATTCACATATACTAAAACTTAAGAACTTTGTGCAGTTGTGCTTAAACAGTCAAATCAAAGCCTCTTCATGTTTTACTAGGAGAAATACCTGTTAGTACGGATTGTTATGAGTAAGTATATATACAGATCAAAATAACACTTCACTTACTTTGTGATATTGCCAAGTTCTCTTTGATGCAGAAGTTGTAGCATATTGAAATCAAGTTTTGCAAAGTTGAGCAACATGATGTGATCTTGTGAAAGATCTTGCTGGCGGTGAAAGAAAAACATGTATTGCCTTGCTTCGATCCTACGTAACCTCTTATGCAGAGGCTGATTAAAGCAGTGGCTAACACGTGCATTGAGATCAGGGCTCAATTGGTTGTTATCAATCAAGGATTTGATGTGAGTGGAAGTGAAATGAAGAGCTTCATCTAGAATCTTCTCTTCGTGAACCTCAAATTGTGCAGCTTCATACAAGGCCAACATTCCCTCCACATCATCTTCCGCAATATATTCATTACCAAATTCTCCCTTCACGTCCTTGTATCTCTCAAATAAACCTGTGTTATACAGTGTTGAGTTCTTGGAAAGTGAAAAAGAATTACTTAACATATATTTGTTCATTTGAAAATATAAGAACTATTAACCTTATTAAATGATTGTTATTAGAAATGTAAGTTAATTTGTTAAAAGGGCAATGACCCTATTTTGCCCAGTAACCACCCTGGACCACTGGACACCCTAAACTAACACCAGGTACAATTTTACCCTTAAGTAACCTTAGTGGTCCAATTTTACCCTCTGGCGAATGTAAAATTGACATGTGTCATCCATGTGTTTTTTAGAGTATAATGAGGAATTATTTACAGAAAAATTGAGAGAAAATATCAAACATGTACTGTATTTTGAAACAGATGCAGTGCACACCTACACATACATACCAGACGAAATGGGATATCCATGTTGCCTCAACAATCGAAACAGTAAAACAAGAGAGTAAAGATTATAATCATCATCTTCATGTCGCGTAACAAGGTTGTTGTGAATCTCATCCAATGCTTCTTCAATTTCATGTTCGAAGTGGTAGGAAACTCCCAAACGTTGGAACCAGTCAATGAAGTTTAGCTTTTGTGAATAACTCATTAAACCATTGGAAGATATCACCATCTTTAGTTTCTGTTTCTGTTCCTTATGCTCCACATTGTCGACTTCCTGAAAATTCACATATGCACATGTTATCAACTTTCATGTATCACAATCAGGTTGCACAAAATTAAAGGCTGCATAGAATACCTTAGATTCATCAGAAGCATACGGAAGAAACATATTTCCCCATATGGTAGGAGTATAATCGACACATCTTCTTGTGTTGTCATGATGAGATTGTGCAATAGACATGGCTTCCAATGTTAGAACTGAAATAAAATGTCTTTGATATATAGAAATTAAGGGTTTGATGATATAGTAAATGTGATATGAATCTCAAAATATTTATAGATGATTTGGCTCCTTGAAACTACTTATCTTTTGGGTTTGGTAGGAATATGAACAAGAAAATAAAAACCCACGTGCACATACGTACCACTTTTAATTAATTATTGTGGTTTTTGTGGAAAAGATTGGGAAATCCTTTAATTTATGTCTATCAAAGAATGAAACTTAATTTATCAAAAAAAATGAAACTTAATTATAGAAAATTTATCATGATAAATGAACAATAAACCACAATAAAGATTTATCACATTGGTGAGATTGACTATGTGAATTGTATGATATTGTCATTTAACTATATTCATGAGAGGTTCAATAGGATTCTAACTATTGTGTTGGATGTGATTTATAATACAACCTTTCTCTTTTAATTAAGCATAGGATCGTCTATAAACCAAGGCAAATTATCTATAACGACATTCAAACTAAAAAGATTTTAGTTTAATTAAAATGGTTGATTATTTTCTTAATTTACAAAACTCTTGATCTATATATAATTAATTTTTCAACTATTAGGTCGTAAAATATCACTCTTTCTTTTTATTTGTTTTTTGGATAATAATGATAAAATATAAATACAAATTTTAACACATACAAAACAACAAAATTAATTTTTTTATGATTAGAAATCACTTCATGGCTATTAATTTTTTGGGGGACTACATCATTCACTTGTATGTGGTGCGTTGGAATAGAGTCTGTGGTCATCTATGGCGGCTGTGTGGAGGCTATTGATATGATTTTGAGGGTGTGTCATCATGAATCACCCTTTAAAGATATATCATTGATATTGATGAGACTACGAGATTTATTCAAATGAATTGGCAGTACTCTTCCTATGAATTGGCAGTACTCTTGCGACGGGTCAAATGAGCTCTCTTATCTATGATGAATGGTTGTTTTCTATCTTGACTTTGGTCAAGAAAGGGAATAGGACACTCATGAGCTTGGTTGCAACAAGAAGGTAAGTAATTAATAGAAATGGAAATGGAAAGTTGAGTGTCTTCAGGCTATAAAATGTTTTTGGGTGAGACCCATTTCTTCTGCAATAGAGGTAGAGAACAATGACATCACTACTCTTACCTAAAATCAGTCTCACCTAGTCCTAAAATCAATTTTAGGTGAGGGTAATGATGTCATTGTTTATGTTACTGTTGCAGTAGAAATGAGTTCAATCAGGAAACCTTTTACAGTCTGGGTCCACTCAATTATTTTTCATTTCCATTTCTATTTTCATTCAATATAGTACGGTTATGAATTATTCTTGTTGCATTTTAAATCATCCTCTGCCATTTATAATATAAGATAAAAGATACGTAGACCAAGACGATGAATGAATTTAGTAAAATTGTTAGTGCCTGTTTGGATACATTTCCAAAAGCTATTCTAATTCCCAAACTTAGGTTTCACACAAAGGCACCCAAACACTCAAATTTCTTGGATAAGCTATTTTGAGAAAAAAAGCTAGGTTGTTGTTTCAAAAGCTATTTTGAGAAAAAATTACATTTTTCTCTTTTTCCAGCTGAAGGCTTCGATCTCTCATTTAGGGAAAACACTTATTTCAAATAAAAGAAATATGAAAAGTTATTCATCAAAACTATTTTTCAACAAAGTTATTCTACTCAAAAGTATTATTAAAAAGCTATTCTCAAAAAGTTTAGTCCAAACACTCTTATTTCATCAAAAGCTATTTTTAGAAAGCTATTATACTCAAAATCTATTCTCAAAAAGCTATTTTCCCAAAAGTTATTCTCCAGAAGCTGAATCCAAACAGGCCCTTAGTCAATAATCAATTCTTCAAAAACAATTTTTTGCCTAGACTCGTATAAAAAAGAAATCCTATAATTTGAGGTATTGTAGAACACCATATGCGGGCCCTTTTTCCTAGACAAAAACATAATAAGACAATTCAAAATGAAAATGTGGAGCAAGAAATAAGACAAGCTAATAGAGAATGACAAATGCTAGAGAAAAAAATAAATTCATTAATAAATAACTCTCACAATAAAAAAATAAAGTACAAGAAAAATAATGATATATAATAAAATAAAACAATATAATTAATAATTTTAAAAATATTATCAAAATAAATTAACGAAAGAATATATATGCACACACATACATTAAAAATATATTAACAACCTGGGGTGTGTGATTGAGTGGTAAGGACTCATTCACCCTTAACCAATTGTTTGGGGTTTGACCTTTGGCGTTGTGTATGGAGAAACATTAAATCTCCTAGACTAGTTGTCCCACCCTTTGAGGTGCCTACAAATCAACGGGGATTAACGGGGATTAAACTAGTCTCTCACTTGTCGAGTGAGAGAATGCCTTGATCATGGATAAAAAATATATTATCAAAATTAATCGACGTAATAATATATACACACATATAAATTCCAGGACGAGAATGAGATGTCTCATCTTGTCATTCATCTCAACCTTTTTTTTGTCCCGTTGTAAAAAATTTTCATGATGATATGGTTAGGAAGTGACCTCTAAGAACTCTCTTAGACCTAATCCTCTTGGTTAGTTGACTATTCATAATAATTAGTTCATTTTTTATCAAAATAATAATAATAATAATAAGTTCATTGAATATAGGGTAAATGAACATTTTTAGTACTTTATAATATACTCCCTCTGGTCCCTAATGTAAGAGCTCAAAATTTGAATGGTTTTAGTCCCTAATGTAAGAGCTCACCCCACTTTCTCTCCTCATTTAATGCATTTTTTCCTACTTTACCCCTAACTCTCTTTCATATTTATTAATGATTATGTATTTCTCTCTCTTAAAAGTACCATAATAAATATGGGCAATTTTGGAAAAGAAACATTAACTCCAGACAATCAACTAATATTCACATGTTTTCTTAAGAAGCGTTTTTTTGGCGGCTAGCTCTTACATTAGGGACCGGAGGTAGTACAATATTTTGGTCCATTTATGATAACCAAAAATGATTTTCGTTGCTTATCTAGTAATGAAGTTAAATAAGTTAAATTTGACCATTATGTGTCAAATTTTGTTTGCTTTAAGTATAGACTAATTCGAAGTTTGCCTGATGGAGCGCGCAAGTATTGAACTTAGGACCTTGAAGGCGGAGAGATGTCTTATCTCTCCTTTTCTTATCATCAGGTCACATCACCCTTAGCGTTAGATGCCAAAGTTTGACTGTTAAATGATGGGGTAAAAGATCATTTTTAGTGCTCTAGAATATAACAAGGAGCACCAAATATAATATACAATATTTTGATCCATTTATGATAAACAAGAATTATTTTTGTTACTTATCTAATATTTAGTTAGTTAGAACTCACTTTGTAAGATAAAAAATGAAGTGACATAAAGATGTAATATATGTATTTATGTTGAAATGACAATTTAAGGGACATTTAGTTTAAGTTCACAACGATGTAATAAGATAGAAGTAACACTTCTTCTATTAGATCATAGAGACGGTAATTCAAGTCGAGTTCATAAAGTCAACCCATTTTAACTCAAACTTGAGGAGGGCCGAGTTTGGGATTTATAAGAAAATTGTTCGGGAAGATGATATTGAGGGGCGTTGTCTCCCTCGTAGAGTATCTAGTTAGTCTGGGCTAGGCCCCTTTAGTCACCAAAAAATATCATATCTAGGCCTGTACATGAATAGAGAAAGCTAATTCAGAATCGAGAAGAAAACAGGATTATAGAAGGGAGAGCGATCATAGGCCCCATTTCGTACTGTGATTACAGGGTTAGAATTGCCATTGACACTGTCATAACTCTTAAACTTACTCTTATCCTTAATATATAACTTGATTAATTGTACTTTAGTATAGTACATGTTCAAAGATATTTCTAAAAAATTTATGGTATGTTCAGATTATATCGATTATATATCAATTTATAAGACATACACATTTTTTTAAAAAAAATAATAAATATAAGATATAAACATTTTAATTTATATTTAAGTAAAAAAGTCAACCTAACTATTCTTTCTTAAGATGTATAAAAAAAAAACTATTCTTTCTTAACCCGAGATTCTACAAATTTTTATTTTTCTGATATTTACCAAAGCACACCGTCCTTTCCTCTTGGCTTACACCACATTTTCTACTGGAGGTTACCCTAATGTTTATTTTGTGTGGCAATAGCTCTATTTTCGGGTGATTGCACCTTAACCCATTCTTTTAAAAAAACATAGTAATCAATAACAGCAAGTAAGATTCCAGATATATCACCATCAAACTTAAATTTCACAACATATGAACATAACAATGCAAACAGATTTAAATAACAAGGATTAATTGCATAAGATATACTATAAATCTACATCATGTGCCTCAGCCTTAGTTATGTGATCCAGAAGGAGTTGGACAACATAATGTTTAAGGGAGTCCCCATTGGTGAATCTGTCTTGAAGGTTTTCATACACAACCTCTGACACTCTAGCCACATTGGTGATACAATCAAGCACAGACTTTGGGACATCGTGATTATTCACATACTCTTCATTAATGTCCTTCCAGCAATTTTTGATGTCTTGTTTTAGTATTTCATGGGCTTCTTCCACTGAAACTCTGTACTGTTTCATGCAACATTCAACTCCTGAAGCAACATGCTCCCTCTCCTGCTCAAACTACGTGTTCATGCCAGAAAAAAATATCAAATTAAACTCCTTTAATCATTACTTCTAATTAATATATATGGATATGATAAATGTATGCTTTTTATATTTTATTTTCTGGTATATTCTGTCTTTTAGAGAAATATTATTTGTTAGTTTTAAGAACTGTGATGAGAAGATCTATATAATTTAAATGAAACTAACACTCCATCCGGTCCCAAATATGAGACATAATTGACTTTTTTGGAAAATCCTAAAAAAGAACAATAAGTTAATTATAAATTGATGGTTTACCTAATTTTTCCCTTAGACTAGTATATTTTACCTATAAACTAATGGATAATCTAAAAATATATCAAATATGTCATAATTTAATAACCTATTTCGCAACCTTAATCTCTCTAAAAAAAAGTCATCTAGGTCTTATATTTAGGACCGGAGGTAGTATAATTTACTCTTATATATTTTTCATTTTTATCAATAAAACTTCATGTAAACATTTTTAAAATATGCATAATTTTTTTATCAAAAATATCTTATGATTTTGGTTCAATGTGTATTGAAATAAATCAGATTCAGCGTGGTTCAAATGTATGGGTAGCTCCCACATTGAATAGGTAATAATTTAAATTAAAAGGTATATATGGGATGATGAGCTATCTCTTGTCAATGCCTTCCAGTCATTTGATAGAAATGCAACATCATCCTCACATTTATCTAAATCCACCAAAAAACACATGGATAGATAATATCTTCTTTCTACCTTAATGTTTATTATAACTTGCTTAAAATTTCCAATCATTACCCTTGATTTCGAAACCCCTTTGTTATGGGTATTAATTGTCTAACTTAGCTTGTACCTTATGAGAGGCCATGTCATCCATGAGTCTACCGATAAGTGAGACAGCTCTAACTATTTTCGGATTAGTGGAAATCCAATCAAGCACCTCTTTGGTTGCAAGATTTCCCAGCAGGCCCAGAAATGAAGTTATCTGAAGATGGCAAGTTGAAGATACAAAACCATTATGCTTGTACTCCTCATAACTAGGAACGTACTTTTCACTACACCATTTTGCTTCCATCAAGTATGCCTCAGTCAAGTTCATAAACTGCAACCACAATATGAAACATTATTAATAAACCAATTGTCAATCGAATAGATTAAACCATAACATCAACTATGAAATCGAGAATATAGTGTTTTATTACAGCTTGCTTAACATGTGGCATCACAAATTTTGAAGTCCCCTCTTTTGTAGTCACCATCTCCATTTCGCTACACACTTGTAAGATAGCGTCAAACACCACTTTCATGCACTGAGGAAGTGTTTCAATGGGACTTATATTCCATCTGATAATAATCAAATAATCAAAAGATATAATTAAGTCGCGCGCGCGTGTAATTCATGATTAATTTCAGTTCATAATAACATGATAGGAGGCAAACACAATATTAATATATAATATAATCTGTGATTAATTAAACCTGTGGATGGCCTCTGTGAAGAGTTCGAGTTCATGAAGTGTTCCATAGACGTCATAGGTATCATCAAAAAGACAAATTATACAAACCAATTTTGTGGCTACCACTCTTGCTGTGCTGGACTGAGGTTCATAAGAAAAAGCTAAAGGCCAAAAATAGGACTCCACCAACCTATCTCTTGCATATGGGACCTTTCTTGTCAACTCTGATTCTTTCCACCACCTGTAATCCAAATTGACAAGATTAGACTCTATATAATTGATGTCATATATATTATACATGCATCTTAATATAGATATATTTGACTAATTTGGAGATTAAAGAAGCTTGATAAAATACACTGTTATAGGATATGTTAGATGATTTAATTTCTCTAAAATACTTATTGTACATTATTGGATTATACTCCCTCCGGTCCTAAATATAAGACATAATTGACTTTTTTGAAAAATCCTAAAAAAGCAAAATAAGTTAATTATAAATTGATGATTTACCTAATTTTTCCCTTAGACTAATATATTTTACCTATAAGCTAATGGATAATATAAAAATATATCAAATATGTCATAATTTAATAACCTATTTCGCAACCTTAATATCTCCAAAAAAAAGTCATTTAGGTCTTATATTTAGGACCGGAGGTAGTATATCAGTTTATAATTGAGACAAATTAGCTTGATGAGTAATTGTACTACCTCCATGATTAATATAAGGCACAATTGACTAAATTTAGGAGCTAAACAAACTACATGATCATAGCTTATGCTACACTATATCTCTTTTTTTTGTCGAGAGCTATACTATATTTCTGAAAACCTTATATATGTATATTATTATACTCCCTCCGTTCCTAAATATAAGACCTAGATAACTTTTTTTTAGAAAGATTAAAGTTGCGAAATAAGTTATTAAATCATGATATATTTGATGTCTTTTTAGATTATTCATTAGCTTATAGGTAAAATAAACTAGTTTAAGAGAAAAAATTAGATAAATCAATTTATAATTAACTTATTTTTTGCTTTTTTTAGGATTTTTCAAAAAAGTCATCTAGGTCCTATATTTAGGAACGGAGGGAATATTAATTATATCATTCATAAGCTTGCAGACCTCTTTCCTTTTTTTATGCTCCCAATTGTAACTCAGTTTTTTCGCTCCGGAGTATACCTTGGACCTCTTTCTTTCATGCCCACTCATTCGTTCATTCAAACTCAAGATCTCTTTCTTTCACTTTCTTTTTTTTTCACACAGAGAGAGGGAATAAAAAGATAAAGGAGGAACATTTTTAAAAGAAGAGGCCATCGAAGATGTGAATGCATCTCAATAAGGGTCTGCTTAGTGCAAGGAATTTTGAAAAGAAATGCGAGAGGGAAAGTTTTATGAAAGTAGTTACCTAGCATTTTTTGGCCAAAAAATCTTATAGCATTTCACTTACTTTGTGACATTGCCAAGCTCTTTTTGATGCAGTTGCTGAAGCATATTGAAATCAAGTTTTGCAAAGTTGAGCAATATGATGTGATAATCTTGGGAGAGAAGTTGCTGATGGTTATAGAAAGACATGTAATGCCTTGCTTCAATCCTGCGTAACCTCTTATGCAATGGCTGACTTAAGCGGTGGCTCACACGTGCACTGAGACCATGACTTAACTGTTCGTTATTATCAACCAAGGATTTAAGGTGGGCGTAAGTGAAATGAAGAACTTCTTCTAGGATGCTCTCTCCGTGAACCTCTAATTGTGCAGCTTCATACAAGGCCAACATCCCTTCCACATGATCTTCGGTACATTTTTCATGGTTAAACTCCCCCTTCACGTCCTTGAATCCCTTAAGCACGCCTATTTCACACACACACACAGAGACTATATCAACTAGCTAGTGATTTAAGTGCTTTAAAAGACCAAAAAGCTTTTCTCATTTAATCATCACTACCGCAAAAAGCTTTTTATTTCACGGTTACAAAATACTACCACAGTGTAGACATGACTTCCTCTACACGGTGCTAGTGGGTGTTCCGTGTACGGGCAGCAGCTATAAACAACATTTTTTAACTTTAATTTCCGAACATTTATTTTTTGGGGACCGAAATTATCTGAATGTTTGGGAGAGCGGAGAAGAATCTCTACTCAAAATATGAATTTAATTAGGTTCATATTTTTCTTCTTTTTTTAATTTGATAAACTGGCAATTTTTATTTTTTTAAGAATTTGGATTTTAAAATTTCTAAAAACTATTACAATATATAAATATAATATATGTACTGAGTATTTTATAATAAAGAACAATAATGTCCTTTTTAGTCATTTCCCCTCCAAATTAAACTTGCTCTTAAGAATAATCATCAAAAAATGTTTACAAAAGTTATATGGATAAAAACAATTATTTTACCATTATTATTTCAAACATAAATGGTATTAGAAAATCAGTTGATTTCCAATCAATTATAAGTTTATAAATGTCATATTAAGAGAGTCACTTCTACATTGCTAATCTTAACACACCCGGTGTAGGTAAGGTTAAGGGAGACAAAAAAATTATCAAATTATCTTCTCTTTCTACACAAATAATTATTAATTTCTACATCTGTTAACGTGCTATTTTTTTACACTTATATATATATATATATATATATATATATATATTTGGTATAAAAAATATAATTATTATAATTAATATCACAATCGATGTGGTAATTATAACTTTTTCCTCATAAAAAATAAATTATTAATTTTTAGTCAAATTAAGTAATTCAAATAATTATTTTCACCTACCATAGTTTTAGCAACTAATATAATAAGTCAACAGTCTTCACATTTTACTTTAAATTAAAATGTCATCATCAGCAACGTTTTATATTTTGTCTTCACGAAAAAAGATGTGAAATAATCTTCACTATAGGAAAAAGTTTTTAAATTGGACCAGTGAATGCAAATAAGATATAGGTGAAGAAGTTTGAAAATACCAGATGAAATGGAAAATCCATGTTCCCTCAGCAATCGAAATATTACAGCAAGAGAGTGAACATCATTATCATCTTCATGCTGCATAATAAAGTTGTTGTTGTGAATCTTTGTCAACGCTTCTTCAATTTCATGTTCGAAATGGTAAGAAACTCCCAAACGTTGGATCCAGTCAATGAAGTTTAGCTTTTGTGAACAACTCAAATCATCTGAAGATATAATCATCTGTATTTTCTCTTTCTCTATCTTATGTTCCATGTTGTCTTCAACTTCCTGAAATATCATGGATACACTTGTGACTTTCATATATGCCACAATTAGATTTAGTGAACACTGAACAGATGGATAATTTTAACAAAATTGGGATGTCAATTGTACATATTCACTTTTGGACATTTTGATTATTTATATAAAGGCAATAGAAATATGTTAGTTTTTAATTTTTTTAATGATTTTTTAAAGAATGATTAATCTAAATTCAATAAAACCTACACAAATTTAAAGCACTAAATCTTAAAAATAATCATTGAAAAAAAATTGGAGCGAAGTTGCCAAAGCTAACACACTCAGCCAAATTTTAACAAACAAGGTTGTATACAATAGTATGAGATCTGGTTTCCTGATCTATCAAAAAAAGACGAGTTATGAGAGCTAAATATATCTATACCATCTATCATTTGGACGGTCTAACTTTAAGTTTTTTAGAAGTAATGTAAAGATAAATACATATATAAACTAAAATCAAATGCAGATCCTTAATGAGATATCAACAGTATAAATATATTAAGCTATCACTGTGATTCGTTTGTTGAGCAGAGAAATTGTTCGTAATAGTGCACATAGAATTATACCGTATTAGATTCTGAAGCATATGGAAGAAATATGTTGCCCCAAATTGTAGGAGTATAATTGGCACTTTTTCTTGTGTTGTTAAGATGATCAGATGCCGCAATAGACATGATTTCGAAATTCGGGAACTGAAAAATGAGCCTTTGATAGAAATTTTCCTGATATGTACAGGTAATATGAACCTCCAAACATTTCTTATAGAGGATTTCATTCATTAAATTTACTTTTCTAAGGGGATTAGGTACGGCGTGATGATTATTATTTGCACATTAAGTTTCATAAAATTTACAATTTCACCCTTGTATGACACAGATGGATAGGCTATACAATTGCAGCTTCTGTGGAAAATGATGGAAAATACTTTAATTTGTTATAGAGGATTTCATTCATTAAATACAACCTCCAAACATTTCTTATAGAGGATTTCATTCATTAAATTTACTTTTCTAAGGGGATTAGGTACGGCGTGATGATTATTATTTGCACATTAAGTTTCATAAAATTTACAATTTCACCCTTGTATGACACAGATGGATAGGCTCACTACAAGAAAAACATAGCCTAGTGGCGTATGAAATCAGGGGTTAGTGGCGTTGAAATTCGAGACAATATAGGTATGTCACGTGTGAAGCAAACGCCACAAAACATGACATGACAAGCTGAAAAAAACGCCACAAATAGTGCCATACGAGACACAAAAAAAGTAGGTGCTTATGTCGCGTATGGACCTGGTCCAAACGCGACATACACCACACGCGACATAATTTCTTTTAAAGTTGGTGCCCATGCGTGACATACACCATATACCATATGCGACACAATATGCTAAATTTTTTTATGCACTCGCGGGAAATTTAAATTTTTACCCAAATCAAATTTTAATTTTATTTTTCTGGTTCTAAAATGTTTTTATTGTAATATGTATAATTTTTAGGGGTCCTTTTTGGGAATTTGGCCCTTTATTGTGTTACTAAATAGTTAATGAGTCTTTTGTCCCAAATTTAGCTAGCCAAACGCTGAAAGCAACCTACAAAATGAAATAACAAGATTAGCATAATTCATTTAATAATAGACTAAGAACATTAGTTAGTAGAGTAAAGAAAGTGAAAGAATAATAGATGAAATTAATTGTAGAAAATGTGTAAATGCAAGTTGGCCATTACCTTAAGTGAAGAAATAATGATAGTGGGTAGGAAGAAAGATGGAGATGGTAAAGGAAATAAATGAAATGAGGTGAATATGGAGATTTTAGAAGTGAGTTTATATAGGGGAATTATTGGCGGGAAAATTTCACTCTATGCATTTGTCACGTATGAACTTATGTCACGCATGAAGACATGTGGCGTATGAATACATTTGGCCATTGAACACTGTGGCGCATGAACTACTTGTCACGTATGATATATGTCACGCATGAAGACATGTGGCGTATGAATACATTTGGCCATTGAACACTGTGGCGCATGAACTACTTGTCACGTATGATATATGTCACGCATGAAGACATGTGGCGTATGACCATATTAAACATGCATCACAATGTCACGCATGAACCTTTTGTGGCGTAAGGTATATGTGGAGTATGACCATGGTCATATGCTACATAACCCACCTCTCGAGGTGGGTTATGTAACGTATGGCCAACGCCATACGTTACATAACCCACCTCGAGGTGGGTTATGTGACTTATGTCACGTATGGCCTTCCATACGTGACATAAGTCACATAACCCACCTCGAGAGGTGGGTCATGTGACGTATGGCCCTGTCATACGTTACATAACCCACAGGTGTTTATATGTATGTGTCACGCATGAATTTACTTTGCTGCGTTTTTAGTACGTGACAAACCATGAAAGAAATGAAAAATGAATAAATATATTCCTTTGTCGCGCGCAAACATCTTCATACGCAACAAAGATAAGCAAATGCAGTGTATGTCACATTTGGGAGATTTCATGCGTGACAAACATAGATTGTTTTATCACTCTTGCCCCATGCGCCACATACCCCACGTGACTAGCTTACTCTTTTCTTATAGTGGCTATACAATTGCAGCTCCTGTGGAAAATGATGGAAAATACTTTAATTTGTGTCCAGCCGGAACCGGAACGAAGGAAATTTGATTGGGATTAACTTTAGTACTTTAATTAATTTAGTATTGGGTGCCTTTAAGTTTTAAGATTTGAGAGTCAACTAAGATTAATGTAAGAAATAGGTTAAGGTTTTGTTATTAAAAGAAATTTGATTTGATTGGAGTAGCTTTCATGTATAACAATAATCCTCCTCAGTTCATAAGTTTATCATAGTAATAAGCCAAGCCAATTTCTTTAATAACTGGGTTAAAGGACAAAACATCCTTGGAAATTTTCATGGATGGACACTAGACACTTAGAAGTTTTTAAGGGGTAGTTATATCGCTGAAGTTCTAAAAATGGGGTAACTTTACCTTTGCTTGCCATTAGATATGTTAATTCTGACTGTTGTCTTTGACTTGACATGAATTTTATTGACGTAGAATGATAAAATGATAGAAGTTAATTGTCGTGTATTCAACAAAAATTAATGATTAAAATTAACTTCTCTCTTTTTTTTTTGAACACATTTTCGGACCAAACACAACAGTAAAACCAACTAACAAAATTTGTAACATATACAAGAAATACTTTTCTACCTAAAAGTTTTGGTAACATATACAAGAAATACTTTTCTACCTAAAAGTTTTGCCACTGTCTGCAGTTAGAGATGCACCAAATATTAACGAAATTTGTAACATATACAAGAAATACTTTTCTACCTAAAAGTCAGTTTATGAACTAACTCAAAATTTTGTTTCATTGAGGAAAGTGGATGTAATAACTTTTCTTTATTTCTTTTACTAAAGAGAAAATTTGGGATGGCTGAACAAGAGGAGAAACTTTGCTTATACAAATAGTGTGTTCGAGCTGTTTTGAGACGGTGTCGTTTTGGAGATAGTTACATACCTTCATTAATCGAAACACTGCTGTCTTGGGGTCTTGAGAAGGGCGATGCAGAGCTTGGAATGTGAATATTGAATTAAGATGATCACCTCCACCTGATATGAAAAAAATGATAAGTTTAGGAAATTACTTAAGCTACCACTTTTAAGAGGAAAACTTACATCCAGTTTGCTATATCAAGTTGCTTCAGTTGACCAATTAGAACACTACACCTGTATAAGTGGCCACATCATCACTAAAGTGAGAAAATTTTCCGTCTATGCACCGTTTGTCTCTTTCGGCTCTCTCACTCCACCCCTATAACAAATATCAAATCTGAAATCTTATTCTCCATTCAAATCGGCGGCTGTGTACATATGAAAGTTAATTATTGCTCTTTGGACATGATTTTGTATCTCTGCCCTTATCATTTCATTGACTATTCAAAATTTTTGGTTCATTGTGTGGTATGAGTATATGGGCAAGTGGATCCAACTTCTCTTTATCTCCTATCCTATTATTCAAAGTTGAATCATACAATTGCTAAGAATAATAATGTTTCAAGGTTATGTCAGTCAATCTAAGCTAATTAAGAGGAAAATTTATTTAATTAAAACTTTATAAATTATTTGTAGGGTTAAAGGTCAATTTGGCCACCAAACTATTTTGAAAGTATCAATTTGGCCTCCAAACAATAAATGGTCTCACTTTGGCCACTGAACAATAAAAATGGCTCATTTTGGCCGATGAACCAATGGAAAATACTAAAATGCCCCTAACTAATTTCTTCCTCCTCACCCACACCCCTCATGGGCCCACATACTCTCTCTCCACCACCCACATACTCTCTCTCCACCACAAACTCTGTCTCCCTCACATTGTCACACACAGCTTCTCCTTCTCTATGTGCACTCTTCATTCTCCTTCTCCTTCATCGTAGACTTAGCCTTACTTCTCCCACATTTTAATTCTTACAAGACCCATCTCACGTTTCTCACAAACATCATCCCCATCACTTTTCCTTTTACTGGATCATTTGGCATCGCCTCCTTTGCGATTTGCAGGCCTACAATTTTAGTATTTTCTTGGTGAAGGATGGTGGAATGAGGCAAAGAATCAAATCTTGGTGGTTGCTTACAATTTCACAGGAGTGACTAAAGATTCTTGTTCATCTTTGTCTGAGGCTCATGTTGGTGATTGCTCAATCAAAATAAGGCTCAAATTCTCCTCAGTTTTATCCATAAAAAACACCAACAGAATTGTGGGGCAAATCTGGAGTAACAAAACTGACAAGAAAGATCTTGTGAACTTCAATGACGGTTTGAGGGATTCTAATAACTTGGTTCTTCAAGGTTTGAGGTATGAGTATAATCAGTTAGCAAAAGTAAAAAAATATTGCCCAACCAGAGAAAATCATATCAAGAATAAAAATAACATGTATACAGATCTTATTCCCAATACATGAGAACTCAGTTTTCTGTTAGAGAATCCAAGAAGAGAATAGGTTCGAATTATTTATCTTTACTAGCTGTTGATGATGAGATGATCTATAGAGATCCATTCAGATCCTTTTCAAATGAAGAATGGAAAGAGAGAAAAGGAGAAGCTGTGTGTGACAGTGTGAGGGAGACAGAGTTTGTGGTGGAGAGAGAGCATGTGGGTGGTGAAGAGAGAGTATGTGGGCCCATGTGGGGCGTGGGTGAGAAGGAAGAAATTAGTTAGGGGCATTTTAGTATTTTCCATTGATCCATCCATTGGCTAAAATGAGCCATTTTTATTTTTCAATGGCCAAAGTGAGACCATTTATTGTTTGGAGGCTAAATCGATACTTTCAAAATAGTTTGGTGGCCAAATTGACCTTTAACCCTTATTTATAGTACTGTTTTTACTTTTTAGAGTTGAACTAGATTGAATAATCAATCCACTTCAATTATATCATCCAGAAAGAGCAACTCCCTTCTAAAATTTAGAAAATATTAAGTGGTTGAACTCGATTTCATTGGTATCTAAGTAATATGAACCGAATTTTGAACTGAGACTATGGAGGAACTGAAACCAAAACAACTACTCCCTCATATCTAAAATACATGAATAAATTATTTTTTATAGAGGATAAGGAAACAAAATCAATATCGAAGTATAAACATATTTAATGAAATTATCAAATAATTAGTTATAAGTCTGGTGAATTGAATTTATTTTCCAAAAATAAAAAATTTAAAGTGACTTATTTTACTTCCTTAATTCTCAATAAAATTAATTGAATCTTATATTTAGAAGTAGAGGGAATATTGGAGATGGTCTATGAGGTTGAAAAAAAAGCCAAGAGAAAAATTGTAATTTTAATCATACAAAAGAAAAAAATGGGAAGGAAGACTCCAAGTTTTTTTTTACTATAAATTAACAATAAAAAATAGAAATGAAGAATTTTGAATATTTAGAAAATACGGAAATAGATAACAATTAGAATATTTACATGTATTTCATACAAAAATATTTACAGGTAGGGACTAAAAAGGTTGGATGGATGATAAAGGCGTGCAAGGATTGATTCACATTTAACTTTGAAATTTTTCATTCAGTGAGAAAAACATCCAGACTTGAAAATTAGTCTAGTCCAATTTTGATTCATCAATCGATTTTTTTTTTGTCTGAACTTATTAGATTTTGTGAATTCCTCCAAATTTAACCAATAAAAGTTTAAATTTCTATTGACAGAGTATATCCACAAGTATTGTTTCATTTTGTCTTGAATAGAATTGATTAAATTTATAACAAAAGAATAGAATTGATTTAATTTTTATAAAAATATGCACCTGCTTATAAAAAATGTCCCATACAGCGTCTAATATGTTTTAATTAAAAATTCAGTTTTTAAGTATCTGACAGTCTCGTCTCTATTAGGGGAGTATACATTTAACATTTGATAATGCCTTCAGTATTATAATAAACCCAAGGTTTCTTGAAGAAAATTTATGAGTAAACAAAGATGATCGCCCAGACATCACCACTTCCACACTCAACATTATGTTATTTATACAAAACCAAAACAGTTATTTATCCAGGACTTAATGGATGAAGGTCACTCAAAGAAAGCTATTTACGTCTAGTATCATAAAATATTTTACGTCTATTTTGTACTTCAAAATATTTTATCATGCATTCAAAATATTTTCTAAAGCACCACCATAACGTTGTCACTTTCTTTTTCTTGATTATCCTCTCTAGGGACTCGATCATATGTAACCGTCCACATTAAACTAATCAACATTGGACATCACATTATACTGTTCACTATGATGTCATTCACGCTCCAATGTTCAGGTAAAAAATATATCACGCTCCAATATCTCAACTGTGTGCTCTGTAACTATCTTCATCTTGGAATTGGAATTTGCTTCGGTTCTCATCTCGAGATGCGTAGGGGGTGCCCTTCTACTCTCTGGTTCAGATCTAAAATTTTGAAATTCATGATTAACATAAAACTTATTTTAACGGATACAAAGTTATACAAAATTTTTTTAAAAAGTTAATCTCTTAATTATCATTTTATAAAAAAATATAATTTTGATTTAAAATTCTAAACTTTTAAAATATTAAACTTGGACCGCCCAAATCTAATCTGGACGTTATAGAGTGGAAGAGCATCGCCTTCCTACCTACATGAAAATCAGTTTACGAACTATTCAAAATTTTTGGTTCATTGAGTATAGTATGAATATATAGGCAAGTGGATCTAACTTCTCTTTATCTCCTATCCTATACAAAGTTGAATCATCCAAACATAAAAATAAGTTAACTTATAGCTTATTTTTAAATTGTCTTAAAAATAAGTCGTTTTTCCACAAGTTGAGTCAAACACACCATTAACACTATACTTTCAGAAAAGAGGTTTATTGGTATTTCAAATTTAATTTTGTTTAAACAAATGGTTTCATTTTGTTCAATTTCGGTTTTAGTCCATATACTCATTTGTTTAAACAAAATTAAAATCTCTTATTTAAAAGTATATGGAGTAAATTACAAGGACCAAAACATCATCTTTAATGGATGTGTAAATGTAGGCCTTCATGTCATGTAAATTTTCATGTAAATTACTATCAAACTAATTATACATGTGCCCAGAAGTACTATTAAACTAATTAATTATGAGTTAATAATCATTTTGACCAACAAACAATTACGCAAGTATCAATTTGACCGGCAAACATTACATGGTATCGAATTGGTTAACAAACAATAAAAAATATCATTGTTTTATTCAAGGTTTTAAAACCCGAGCCGGACGTCGAGCCAGAAAACTTAGCGGGTCATGGTTGAAACGGTTAGACCGTTCGGCCGAACCGGTGACGTAATAATTTAATGAAAATTAAATATATAAATATTGTTAATACTTAATAACTTAATATAATTAGGATGAAGATATTTTTTTAATCCAGTTCATTTTTTTTAATCAAGTTCATTTTTTTCTGTTGATATATTTTTTTTTGCAGTCTTCAATTTCTGACCGGGCCGGCTCGTTCTGGTTAACGGCCCAACTCCGGCTCCCGGGTCAACAACGGCTTAAAAGCGGCCTAAAGCGGGCTGACCAGCGAAGCGGCCCAACAGAATCAAACGAGCCGTTTTTTCCACCGGCCGACGGTCCAGCTCGGGTCGGGTTTCAAAACCTTGGTTTTATTGTTTGTTAACCAATCTGATACCATTGTTTGTTCAAAAAGCGTAATTAAGAAAATTGTTGTTCAATTAAAAAAACATTTAAGTTCTCTTCTCACTCATTTGTTCTCATCTCTCGACTGAAGTTTGGAAAAGCGTTTCGAGGGAGATGAAGTTGAGACACTGCATTCGAAGCAATCACGACTGTAGTAAGAAATGGAGAAAAATTGTAAAGGAAATTGACGCCAAAATGGTCAATGAACAAATGTAATAGGAGACTAGGAGCTTGTTCTTTTAAGGCTGTTCCCTCACGTTTTTTAAGCCACCGACAAATGTAGTAGGAGTGTGTTTTTTTTAAGGCTGGTAATAGATAAGCCACACACGCTTTTTTTTTTGCAATGTCGAAGAGAATGCATAGGGTGTGTTTGTTTCACTCGTTAAAAAATGACTTTGTAAAAAATGACTTATTTTTAAGGTGCCGGCTTATTTTTAAGTCAGTTGAAAAATAAACTCTAGGTTTGCTTATTTTTATGTTTGGATTAACTCTATAAAAAATGACTTATTTTCCCATTTGACTTATAAACATGTTTGGTTGACTTTTTGTTTATAAGGGCTCATTTTTAAGTCATGTAGAAAAATAAGCTAACTTATTTTCAGAAATAAGCTACCTTGTGTGGCTTATAAATAAGCTGACTTATTTCAGATAAACTGGGTGAAAAATAAGCTCAACCAAACATAAAAAAAAGTCACACACCTAAAATAAGCTGGCTTATTCAAAATAAGCCAGCTTATTAACCAAACACACCTAAAATAAATTATCCACATTTATTTAGATCTTAAATGTAAGATAAATCACATTTAATTATTAATACGATCAAAGGATGTTGACTGTTAGGGTTGGGTTGATTTGCCCCTCCAAAATAAGTTTAGGGGATTAATTGCACCTCAAAAAACTTACAGGGTGGGGATGTTCCTATGGAAAAACTTCTAGGACTGATTTGCTATTTAACCCAACCATATTTGATGATTACTTGTTATTTTCTACTGCCTTAAATATAAGATCTATCACCTAATTACTTGATTTGATTGTATTAAAGATAATGTACCTAAGTTAGTTAAAATAACATGATAAAATATACCCTAACCATTTACCTTTAAGTTAAAAAAAACCATTTACCTTTACCATTCCTCTTTGGAAAGCAATAGAAAGAGAACCGGAGGTGTAGGTAACGTCAAAAGGAGGCAAGCTACTCCAATTCATTACATATACCATGCTCTCACTTTTCCTGTCTCTCCAAAATCTCTCAACATCCTCCATAACCATTTATTTCAGTTAGAATACCACTAGTGCTCTTTCATTGGTACCCATCCTACTTTATTTTAAGGAGGTGAAGTCCTAACTATTCAACGAAGAATGTGGAAAAGAAAAAGACCTTGTAATAAAATAAGGATGTATTTCTACAGTTTAAATTTCCAAATTCATAAGTTAAAAATATTTATTATACTCCCATATTAACTTTTTTACAATAACATTAATTGTCACTAATAAGCTCAAATATGACATATATCTTGGTTTTCGATCCCCTGTATAAATTAGGCATCATAGATTCTCCAGCTAGTGCATTTACTCTTTCACGGTTGGCACTTGACACGTTTACTTGAATTAACTATCAATCCAGTAAATAGTTAAGATACTGAAGGACATTCAATTCTTACAACAGATCCCGGCAATAATGTTTCCATTTTCCAGGAGAACTTGGCTTAATGTTAAGATCAGATTATCATGGAAATTAAATATTCTTACTCCCGCCAGTCTAATTCACAAGTAATTTTCGTATTTTTATCAAAACCAAAAAATCTTTTTAAAAAGATGTTAATTGTCTATTGATATATAAAAAAATAAAATCCTTAAAATTCAATAAACATGTTACAAATCAACTAAGTCTATGTTAAACGCACGATTTAGCTGAAAGATTTCCAAGAAGTAACATGTAACATGAGTAGTTATTAACAAAGAATCACTTCAGCTTGTCAACCGCGTTAGTTGGTTTTGCTGTTGTGTTTGGTTCGAAAAATGTGTTAAAAAAAACAAAGAATCAATTTTCTTAGTCCAAGTAAATTAAGTTTTTCAGCCTTGAACCATAAACTAGTTAGACAGATCTTTTTTAAGTCAGGATTATTTAATTATTTTTTCAATGATTGATAATGATGAGATATACTCCCTATGATAATATGATATAGTCTATAATGATTTTTATTCAAAATATAAATGAGTCATAAATATTAATTCTTTATTCAAATATAGTACTCATATATGCAGTGAAAGTTCATCCTAATTAAAGTACATCCTAGTTAAAGTTCATGCTAATTAAAATGAGGTCATCCTAATATAAATACTCATGTTAGTTAATTTATCTTCTTAATTCAAATAAATTATTAATTTCTTCTATTTGTTCATCTACTTTCATTATAAAATTGATCTCAATTTAATTGTATATATATCTCTTTACACACACACTTTTAATAAATTTTAACTTCAACACCTATATTTAAACTCATACTATATCTTAACGAAACTATAATAAGCAAAACTAATGATTTAAACCTACAAGGTTAACGTAATCTTTGGTGCATATGGTTTGCCTCCATTTTGATTTTGGTCCTTATAGATCTAAGCAATTGAAGTTTTGGTCCTTATAAATTTAAATAATTGAAGCTTTGATCCTCAAGTTTCCTTCTATTTAAGAAGTGAGTCATTATTTTGTAATTTAATACAGACCTTGAGGGTGTTAGATATTACGATATGACCCTTCTTCCATTATATATGTAGATTGATGTGGATTGAAAACTATACAAGCCTGATCTGCATCTTGCAGTTTACGTGGCTACTTTGTATTTTTTCCCTTAAAAATGCTCATCAGAGCCTCATATTTTTTTCATTCCTCCATCTTCCCCACGGCCCCGCACGTGACAATCTGGTGGACAACCGAAAGTACTTAGCATAAGACAACCAAAAAGGAATTAAAGATCAGGCATGTAAGCTATAAGGCCCAACTTAGCTTGTCTAGTTTCAAGTTACATCAGCCTATACTATATGGTGTTAGTGCCACATTATTATACTCTCCCTCTGTTTCTATATATAATACTACTTTAGTAAATTTAGAGAGATTAAGGAAGACATTCCAATGAGTTAGGATTACATGAAATTTTTAAAATGCCTCTTACCTAAATTTTAAAAAGTATCACCTTTTTCAAACCACTATTTTTGGGTGAATGAAGTATGAGGGTAATTTGGGGAAAACTTGAGTCAAATTAGAAAGTTATCTTATACTTAGGAACAAACTATCCTCCCTAAAGTGATCTTATATATAGGAACGTAGGGAGTATTTAGCATAACTAAAGTTCTTATTAAATTATAGAGACTAACTTTATAAATGGAAGGAAACTTAAGAGAGTATAACCTCTTGTTTGAAACAAAAGGGACTTAAACCAAAATCAAAGTAAATAATAAGGACCAAATAATATGGATATTTGGTCCTTATTATTTGCCTTCGTCTTGGGTTAAAATATCTTAACTCAAACTAGAAAATTAAAAGTGAAATTTGATTAAACATGAAGGAGTATCAACCAATGATATAAACCTTTTTTTGCCATGGGATTTAAACCTAATTAGTAATCAAATATATTTCTTTAGTTTAGGTCAAAGAAATAAACATCAAAGTTGAAACGTTTCCTAATATTGGTGCTTCCTCTAGAACTTGATTTATTAGATGCATTTATTTGATTTAAGACTTTACAAATGCAAATGACACCTATACTCACTACAATGTTCAAATGAAGTTTAATAGCTTAATTATAATGTCATGTTAAAAAAAGTTGATTCAGTTTTTTGAACACGTTTCATTGTATACTCACCCTGAAGAGATTTGTGATCTAATGTCAAACTGCACATGTGATGGAACACTTAATATAGAATTGTTCAGTGAATAATTAGTTTCCCGCTTGTCGAGTGGGGGATACCTTGATCTTCGATAAAAAAATTACAATCATAGCATGCTTATAGGATTGGAAAAAATATACTCCCTAGCTCCGGTCCCTAATATAAGAGCTAGCCGCCAAAAAGACACTTCTTAAGAAAACATGTGAATGTTAGTTAGTTGTCTGGAGTTAATGCTTCTTTTCCAATATTGCCCATATTTATTATGATACTTTTTAGAGAGAGAAATACATAAGTGTGAATTAATATGAAAGAGAGTTAAGGGCAAAATAGGAAAAACGCATTAAATGAGAAGAGATTGTGAGGTGAGCTCTTATATTAGGGACCAAAATCATTCAAATTTTGGGCTCTTATATTAGGTACCGGAGGGAGTACATTGATGTACATGATTGTTTTACAAAATCTAGAAAATCATTAAACTTCAGCATTTCGGATCAAATCACCCAAAAATTAAAGTACTAGATATAAGGAGTATATATAGTGACCATAATAAGTTTGGTAAAAAACAAATAGTGACCAATAAGTTTCTGTTAAAAAAATAAATGCGTAAAAGCCTCAAACAAAGAAATCATATTTACCAGAAAATAAATTAAACTCTTGTCGCGCCAAGCAAACGCGGCAGATGTAACATAAAATTTTTTAAAAATGTGTCGCTTTTTTCCTTGTACATGACAACCCATATGTCTGAACATTTTTTTCTAGTTTGGATGAGTATTTTTTTGCCGTAATACATTATGAGGATGAGTACAGTGTTGTGTAAGATAATAATTTTGAATTTCATGCATGTTCTTCTAGTTTGGAGAATGTAATTTTTTTTTACTTGTTAAATTGGATAAGAGATAATAGTGGAAATAAACACTTACAATTACATTGAGCAAATGAAAAAACAAAAAAAGTAATTAAATTAAATTATAAAATATTAATTAACAACATCATGAATGTAGATGAAGTGAAAAATACAATATGTAGATGGAGATTGGAGGGTACATTAGAATAGATGGAGATGGAGTGAAATATGAAGAGGAGAGGAAGGAATTTATGAAAATGAGTAAATGAAGATGCAGTGGAAAATGAGGAAATGATGTAAGTTTATATAGTAGGCACACAGATTTTTAAATTTGCACATTCTGTCGCGTATGCTATGCGCCACACAATTATAAATATTTAATGTTTTTATGTACTCCCTTTGGTCCCTAATATAAGAGCTAGCAGCAAAAAAAAAGCTTATTAAGAAAACATGTGAATGTTAGTAGGAAGTTTAGAGTTAATGCTTCGTTTCCAATATTGACACCTATGACGGCGCCGCAACTATGCACATTGAATGATAAGTCATTTAATATCATTCATATCTCTAAAGACTTCAATGTAATATGGAGATTTTTAAAGCCTAATTTAGATTCATTATGCTAGTTAAGACTTAGTTATAATTCTCTCTTCTTTCTATTCTATAAATATCTCGCTAGAAACAATAGTTGCAGTCAACAAACGCTTTTTTTTCATAAGAAAGAAACACTTCCTTTTAATTCATAACTTTATTTTTGGCAAATAAGTGACATAATAAATAGTAAGGTGAAATCTCAAATGATATTATAAGGAGAGCACCAAGTTCGTTGTTACTCCCCTCCCCCCTGTCAAATTAGTATTTGGCCATGAGGCATGTGGCTTTGAGCCTGTTTCCATTTACCAAAACAATATGCGTATCTTCTCTGCATGTGTAAATATGAGGTTTTTGGGCGAAAAATTACGTAAACGTAAACTGATTCTCTTTTCTGCGGAAAAATTTATTATTTTTAGGTTTGCACGAGGCATATCAGTCCCTCTGTTATTATATAATTGATTTGCGATTGATTTTGATTAAAGCGCAGTAACTCATTATAATTTTTCTCAACCTTTTTAATGATCACAATACCAAAAATATAAGTTCTATATTAAACAAAACATAAAATAATATGGGATTTGCCTGATCAAATAACATCACTCAATCAATCAAATCCATAAATATCATAATCAACGTTCACTAAGCGAAGATGATGATGCTAGCTTGCATACGATTTTAAGTAGTTAGCCTTGATTTTGACAGGAAAATAGAACGTGTTTTTTGATTGAGTGAATAGAAAAAAATAAAGTAATATGCTGATAAATCTAGGCAGTGTTTAAGAGAATATCATGAAAGAAAAGTCCAAGAAACACATATAATTAATAATCATGGAATGACTACATCTCTCTATTAATAGTTAAAGACTAATGAGTTTCTTATTTATACATAAACAATTTACAAATTTACAACAAACATAAATGAGCCCATAATGCCTAGCCCACTTAAGGACCCATTATCTATATCTCAACAACAAAATACTCCCTCCGTTTCTAAATATAAGATCATTTTGGCTAATTTGGGGAGATTAAGGAAGCCAATAAAATTACATAATCTTCCCAAAATACCCCTCAATTACTTAACTTAAAAAGGAGTGAACGTAATGGATGCACAAGAGGGGGGGGTGAATTGTGCTTCAAAAATAAATACTCAAAGTAAATGACACAAGATTTATACTGGTTCGGTCTACCTGACCTACGTCCAGTCCTCAACCACCCAGGCCGAGAGTTTCACTATAACTCAGGTTTTAAATCGGGTTCACCTGAAACCTTACAACCGCAAGTTTTACGGGCTCACTTGCAACCTTACAACAAGTTTTATACTGGCTCACTTGTAACCTATCTAACTGTCTCCCCCTCACACCAAGCAAGGGTTTGAAGTTTACACTTGAAGGCTTTTCTGACTAAGTTCTCTTACAGAACGAATGATGTTACACACTTAAGTTCAATAAATGCTCTTTTAACAGAAAGAGACTTAACTACTGTGAGTACAGAATAGGTAGGTGAAAAATCACTCCAAGTGTTAAATGCTCTTCATTTTTCTGGGCAGCTTGAATGAATAAGGTTTTTCTCGCTCAAGAATATTTGAAGATCATTAACCCCTTCATAAATGAAGTTGAGCTTCCTTATATAGTCTTCAAGCATTTTGAACTCTTGGTAGGTGGGCTAGCCGTTTGAATATGTCCGTTTTTCCCTTGTTACCGTTCGCCCATTTAATGCTTCATTAATGCATAGCAGGGTTGACTTGCTTTAACTCTGAAAAGTAGTCCTGACGCCTCTGCTCTGACAAAAGCATTCTGACACTGCATCTCTTTGAACGTTCAGACATTCTGATTGCTTGCGGAAGCAACTTCTCATCCGGAAGCAACCTTACTGAGTGTGCTGCACTTGAACGTTAGTTTAGCAATATAATCATATAGTCTCATGCAGTGGGTGATCCCTAAATCTAAGGTGTATCCGGAAGCACTTCTACATCCGGAAGTAAATTCACTTGATGAGGGATTTAGTTCACCATGACTTGCTCTCGCTTAGTCTATTTCATTCCACCACTCAGCGCTAGTCACTGAGCTATCGGAAGCACTTTTACTTGACGTGGTGAATTCACTGACGCTTAGGGTGAAATCTATTCTATCAGTCTGCGCCAGTCAAGATCTAATAGGAAGCAACTTCACTTGATGTTGCATTTCTGCTGACGCTCGGGGTTATATCTAGTCTATCAACCTGCGCCAGTCTAAATCTAATAGGAAGTGCTTTCACTTGGCGAAGTAGACTTACTGACGCTTGGGGTAATATCTATTCTGTCGCTCTGCGCCAGTCTAATTCTAACAGGAAGCGCTTTCACTTGGGGAAGTAGGCTCACTGTCGCTTGGAGTAATATCTATTCTATCGCTCTGCGCCAGTCTAAGTCTAACAGGAAGCAACTTCGCTTCCGATTGAACCATAGCTTAGTCTTAGGGTTTGTGCACCTAAAGTTCATGGACTAAGTTAAATCCCTAGTTATTTACTTGCTGACGCTGGGGGATGAAAGCATTCATCCGCATGCGCAAGTCCTAATCTAACCGGAAGTAAATCTTCATCCGGAAGCACTCTTACTTGGGATCCTAAGTATACTATTGCTTCCTAGGCACTTGGTCTAATCCTTTATATTTTAGTCTTCATCAAAACTTAAGATTCTAACATTCTCCCCCTTTTTGATGATGACAAACTTAGCTTTATCGATTAAGTTCATATGAAAGGATTAGCTGAAGAATAAAAGCAATAGTTCAGAATAAGTAACTTAGACAAATATTATTGATAAGCATAGGTTACAGGTCAGAGCATATAATTAGATAACATTTACAAGCAGCGAGCATATAGTAGGCAGATATGAGAACATGCATGAAAAGATGAACATTTCTAAGTAAACAAAAAAAAATTTGGGCTGGGGGTTGTTTCTTTGTTTCTTCTTTCTCTCCCTCTCGCTGAAGCTCTTCTTCATCAAGGAACTCCCAGGGTAGCAAGGCTAGTGGTCAATGCATTTCTCCCCCTTTTGGCATCATCAAAGAGTGTTTTCCATATTTGATCGCCGCAGCCTCCTCCTTAGGGATGGACTTCCTCTTCTTAGAACCCACTAACAGTTCTGCCATTCTACCAGAAGTTTCAGGCTGACCTTGAATATTTTCATCCTGCCCTAGGGCAATTTGCCGAGAAACTTCATGATGTTCTTGATGTCTTTCACGATGCCCAGATTTTCCAGAATGTTGATGGCTTGATTTCCCAGATTTGGACTTGTGTTTCTTAGATGAGGAGGGTTTCCTCGAAACTGGGTTTGCTTCAGAGGGTTCGGCCATTTTTGTGGGGTTGATGAAATGTTTATATGAAGAACATAGATGAAAATGAAGAATGTGTGAAATGAGATGTCTCTTTTATAGGTAAAGTCACTAAGGGCAAAAAGGTCATGCTCCTTCACATTATCACACATTGGGTAGCGTAAACGCCTTAAGTTGGATCGATATACCTGATGACACGTGTCGCTTCATATTGTCAGAGAAGTCGAAACGTCTCATTTGGAAGTTGAAGCGTTTTCTGAAGTGACGTGTCTTCTTGGACTTGTGCTGGCGCTCTCTTGGTTTGATCATCCAGCGTCAGTGTGTAATCATTCGGAAGTGGTTTTGCTTCCGGTTGCACTTACTTAAGATTCAACATTGAATACCTGCAAGGACATATATTGGCACTCCGATGCCTAAGTCAGTATTGTTGTAAGTGATATATATAAAAAAAATAATAATTACACTTCATTTGGGTTTACCATTCCCAATTCACCTCTAATGAAAATAAACTGGTCAGTCCCCAGAGGCTTGGTGAAGATATCCGCAAGCTGTTGTTGTGTGGGAACAAACTGCACCTTGACATCCTTCTTTTGAACATGGTCTCTGATGAAGTGATGTCGGACGTCAATGTGCTTTGTCCTGGTGTGCTGAACTGGATTCTTGGCGAGGCTAATTGTGCTTGTGTTATCACAGAGGATGGGCGCCTCAGGGAACTCCAAGCCAAGATCTCTCAACTGGTTTTTCAGTCATAGCACTTGTGCACAGCAACTTGCAGCAGCAATGTATTCTGCCTCAGTGGATGACAAGGACACGCAGGTTTGCTTCTTGCTGGCCCAAGACACCAGACAACCACCAAGGAAGGCGCATTGTCCACTGGTGCTCTTTCTATCTGTTTTATAACCTGCGTGGTCAGAGTCAGAATAAGCCCACAAGAACTCTTGGTTACCCCTGGGATACCAAAGACCAAGTTCTTGTGTTCCCTCAAGGTATCTCAGAATACGTTTAACACATGTCAAGTGTGATTCCTTGGGGTTGGCTTGAAACCTAGCACACATGCCTACGCTAAATTGAATATCAGGCCTGCTCGCCGTTAAGTATAGGAGGGAACCTATCATTCCCCTGTACATGGGCAGGCTGACACTTTTACCCTTGGCGTCAGCGTCGAGTGCAGCTGAGGTGCTCATAGGAGTATCATACTCCTTGCATTCATCCATCCCAAACTTTTTGAGTAGTTCTCTGCAGTACTTGGTTTGGGAGATGAAGATTCCGTTCTTCTTTTGTTTGATTTGCAGGCCTAGGAAGAATGTTAGTTCTCCCATCATTGACATCTCAAATTCACCCTGCATAATCTTAGAGAAATCTTCACAAAGCTTCTCGTTAGTTGCCCCAAAGATAATATCATCAACATAAATTTGGACAATTAACATATCTCTATCTTTGTGAAGAATAAACAGTGTATTATCTAATTTGCCTCTTGAGAAACCCTTGCCCAGCAAAAAGCTGCTGAGTCTCTCATACCAAGCTCGAGGGGCTTGTTTCAGGCCATACAAAGCTTTCTTTAATCTATACACCTGTTTGGGGTTCTTATGGTTTTCAAAGCCAGGAGGTTGTTCTACATATACCTCTTCCTTAATATAACCATTAAGAAATGCACTCTTTACATCCATTTGATATAATCTGAAACCTTTCATGGATGCAAAGGCTAGAAGAATCCTTATTGCCTCAAGTCTAGCGACTGGAGCAAAAGTTTCTTCATAGTCAATGCCTTCTTCTTGGTTGTATCCTTTAGCTACCAGTCTGGCTTTGTTTCTAGTGATTTGACCTGTCTCATCCAGTTTGTTTTTAAAGACCCACTTGGTTCCTACTATGGATTGATGAGACGGCCTTGGGACTAGTTCCCACACTTGACTTCTTTCAAATTGATTCAGCTCTTCCTGCATGGCAATAATCCAATCGCAGTCCTCAAGAGCTTGTTCAACTGAAGTTGGTTCGATTTGAGATAGGAATGCTCCAAACTCAACTTCATTTTGAACTTGTCTTCTAGTTCTGACACCAGAAGAAACATCACCAAGCACTTGATCAAGAGGATGATCCCTGTGATGTCTCCTAGCTATTGGCAGCTGTGCCTCCTCAGGCATGGGTTGCCCACTAGGTACATCACTGGGTTCACCTTCTTCTTTGGGATAGCTTGTTGTTGTTTCTTTTGGTGGTGAGGAAGATGATGGAAGATTTGGAAAGTTAAGTGCTTCATCATCTTCTGTGGATTGTCCCCATGTAGGAGTTTCATCAAATACAACATGCATGGACTCTTCTACAGTTTTAGTTCTTATGTTGTATATCCTATATGCTTTGCTCCTAAGGGAATATCCTATGAATGTACCTACATCAGCCTTTGGATCAAACTTACCCAAGTTTACCTTCCCATTGTTATGCACGTAGCATTTTGATCCGAATATTCTGAGATGGCTGATGTTGGGCTTCCTTCCTTTATATAGCTCGTATGGAGTCTTATCCAAGCCCTTGCGAACATAAGCTCTGTTGGAGATATAGCAAGCAGTGCTCATAGCGTCCGCCCAGAACATTTGAGAGACTTCTTTCTCGTTCAGCATGCTTCTAGCCATCTCCGTCAGAACCCTGTTCTTTCTTTCGACTACTCCATTTTGTTGAGGAGTTCTCGGAGCTGAGAAGTTATGTTCGATGCCGTTTTGCTCACATAGCTCAGTGAAGCTATGGTTCTCAAACTCTCCTCCATGGTCTGTCCTTATGGCTGTGATTTTGAGATCCTTCTCATTCTGCACTTTCTTAGCCAGGACAACGAAAGCATCAAAAGCATCTTGCTTAGAGGCAAGAAACAAAGTCCACGTAAACCTTGAATAGTCATCCACCACCACTAAAGCATATAGGTTTCCACCCAAGCTTTTTACTCTTGCTGGCCCAACCAAATCCATGTGGATTAGTTCCAAGGGCCTGCTGGTGGAGACTCTCTTCTTGGTTTTAAACGAGGATTTTGTTTGCTTTCCTCGTTGGCAGGATTCACAGATAAAATCATGCTTAACCTTAAAAGGGGGAATACCTACAGCTAGCTCCTTTTTAATTAGCATGTCCAATTGAGTAAAGTTAACATGAGCTAGTCTCTTATGCCAAAGCCAGCTATTCTCGTCACTAGATATTAGACATTTTTCTTCTAGCTGTTGACATAAATCTAAGGTATATAGATTCCCATTTCTAATTGCCTTAATTTTGCATTTTAGGTTGGCCTTATCTATATTCAGATCCTGCTTATCAACTATTAAGCACTCATTTGAATCAAATATTACCCAGTTACCTTTGTCCGTGCTTTGACTTACACTTAGCAGGTTGTGACAGAGACCGTCCACTAGATATACATCTTTGACTGGTCCGACTTCTCCAACTCCAGTGATCTTGCCACTTTGATTTCCTCCAAAGGTCACTGTGGCTCCATCTTTGATCACCAGAGACTTGAACTTGTCTCTGTCTCCAGTCATATGTCTCGAGCATCCGCTATCGATGTACCAATTTTTGTTCTTGGATGCCTTGAGACACACCTGAAACAATCAAGCAATTTTAGGTACCCAACCTCTCTTGGGTCCTTTGTCATTAGTGTCTAGGACCCTTGGCCTAGCTTTGGGCTTATCCTTGTGCCTATACACATTTGGAGCCTTTGGCCTAGTGTTGGCTCTAGACTCTTGGGTTCTCCCAGTGGGATGATTCCAGGCTTGGGATCCTTGTCCTCTCTTGATTTCCTTTGCAGGTGGAGGATCCTTTGTAGCCCTGGTTCCTTTAGGGACCCACTTGTATGAGCTGTTAGCTCCATGCTTTTTAGCGTTACAGGTGGACATCGAGTGTCCTTTTCTGTTGCAGTAATTACAGAAGCTGAAAGGTGAGGAGCTATGACTGGTGGCTTTATGGAAGAACTTTAAGTAAGGCTTTACTTTTGGTTCTTCCCACGTTTTCTTCCTGGGGGTATATCCCAAGCCAGTCCTATCCCTATATGCCCTTTGGTTCATTAAAAGTATATTCAGCATTTCTGAACCATTGGTGAATTTCTGCAGGGCATTTTGCAGCTTATTATTTTCTTCTGAGATTTTGCTGCAATTTGGACAGCTCTCAGGTGTTGGGATGTTGGGTTCTGCTTGAGGAGAACCCTGTCCATCCACCATTGGAGATCTTCTAGCTTCCGCTAGTTCCTCACTGAGTGAGTCCACCTTGGACTCAAGTGACTCCTTTTTGGTTTTCAAGAATTTATAGGCTTTACATAGTTTAGAGAATTCTTCATGAATCTCATTGTAAGCCTCTTGTAGTTCAGGAAGAGTTACCTCATGTTCTTCATTGGTGAGGTCAAGATCTGAAGATGCTTCCTCATCCTCTTCTCTAGCTACCAGGCAGAGGTTGGCAACTTCTTCATCATCACTTGCTTCCTCATCTGAGCTGTTTACCCAAATGGAGGAAACGAGTGCCTTTCTTTTATCCTTGCCTTTGGACCTCTGCAGGCTGGGACACTCAGCCTTGAAGTGACCAGACTTATTGCATTCAAAGCACACAGGGACCTTCTCTTTCTTGTATCCCCTCTTCTGGCTGGTGTCACCTTTCTGATATCCTTCCTTCTTCCTGAGGAATTTCCTGAACTTCCTCACCATCAGGACCATCTCCTCATCGTCCATCTCATCGTCGTCATCCTCATCATTGTCCTTGATCTCTTTGCTGGGAGCAACGAGAGCAAGGTTCTTACTCTTGGATGAGGTTTGAGGAGCTCTCATAGCCAGCAAGGTTGGCTCATATTCAGCAAGTGAGCCAAAAAGAGCGGTGGCGGAGCTGGTTGATTCTCCTTGCACTTCTTGCAGAATAGTGACTTTGGTGATCCAGTCACCCTTCAAGATTTTCAGAATCTTGCTCACCTGCTCTCTTTCAGGGATATCCTTACCAAGCGAGGCTAGATTATTGATAAGATGGGTGAATCTGAGCTCTAGATCTCTGATAGGCTCGGTGGGGCTTAGCATGGCGAATTTGTGGAATTCTTCCACCAGCATCTCAACACGTCTTGCTTTAACTCCCCTGGTTCCGGAGTGTGCAGCCTCAAGAGCCTCCCACATATCCTTTGCATTTTTGTGGTGGCTGATCCTGTGAAACTCTTTGTAGCTGAGAGCACACTGGATGTAGTGCATAGCCCTATGGTTGAGTTGGACTAGAGCATAGTCCTCAGCAGTATATCTGGCTTTTGCCTTAGCAAATCCTTCCTCATCTAAGGGAGTTTGATCCCCATGTTCGATCACGTCCCATAGTCTGATATCGCTTGACTTGATATAGGTTTCCATTCTGAACTTCCAGAATGTATAGTTGTGTCCATCGAAGCCTGGGGGCTTGTTGGGTTGTACAGCAACATCTGGCAGACCATACTCCGTATCCATTACTTAGATCTTTGCTTTCCGGATTCGTTGGAATCGAGTGAGAAAGACCCGCTCTGATACCAAATGAACGTAATGGATGCACAAGAGGGGGGGGGGGTGAATTGTGCTTCAAAAATAAATACTCAAAGTAAATGACACAAGATTTATACTGGTTCGGTCTACCTGACCTACGTCCAGTCCTCAACCACCCAGGCCGAGAGTTTCACTATAACTCAGGTTTTAAATCGGGTTCACCTGAAACCTTACAACCGCAAGTTTTACGGGCTCACTTGCAACCTTACAACAAGTTTTATACTGGCTCACTTGTAACCTATCTAACTGTCTCCCCCTCACACCAAGCAAGGGTTTGAAGTTTACACTTGAAGGCTTTTCTGACTAAGTTCTCTTACAGAACGAATGATGTTACACACTTAAGTTCAATAAATGCTCTTTTAACAGAAAGAGACTTAACTACTGTGAGTACAGAATAGGTAGGTGAAAAATCACTCCAAGTGTTAAATGCTCTTCATTTTTCTGGGCAGCTTGAATGAATAAGGTTTTTCTCGCTCAAGAATATTTGAAGATCATTAACCCCTTCATAAATGAAGTTGAGCTTCCTTATATAGTCTTCAAGCATTTTGAACTCTTGGTAGGTGGGCTAGCCGTTTGAATATGTCCGTTTTTCCCTTGTTACCGTTCGCCCATTTAATGCTTCATTAATGCATAGCAGGGTTGACTTGCTTTAACTCTGAAAAGTAGTCCTGACGCCTCTGCTCTGACAAAAGCATTCTGACACTGCATCTCTTTGAACGTTCAGACATTCTGATTGCTTGCGGAAGCAACTTCTCATCCGGAAGCAACCTTACTGAGTGTGCTGCACTTGAACGTTAGTTTAGCAATATAATCATATAGTCTCATGCAGTGGGTGATCCCTAAATCTAAGGTGTATCCGGAAGCACTTCTACATCCGGAAGTAAATTCACTTGATGAGGGATTTAGTTCACCATGACTTGCTCTCGCTTAGTCTATTTCATTCCACCACTCAGCGCTAGTCACTGAGCTATCGGAAGCACTTTTACTTGACGTGGTGAATTCACTGACGCTTAGGGTGAAATCTATTCTATCAGTCTGCGCCAGTCAAGATCTAATAGGAAGCAACTTCACTTGATGTTGCATTTCTGCTGACGCTCGGGGTTATATCTAGTCTATCAACCTGCGCCAGTCTAAATCTAATAGGAAGTGCTTTCACTTGGCGAAGTAGACTTACTGACGCTTGGGGTAATATCTATTCTGTCGCTCTGCGCCAGTCTAATTCTAACAGGAAGCGCTTTCACTTGGGGAAGTAGGCTCACTGTCGCTTGGAGTAATATCTATTCTATCGCTCTGCGCCAGTCTAAGTCTAACAGGAAGCAACTTCGCTTCCGATTGAACCATAGCTTAGTCTTAGGGTTTGTGCACCTAAAGTTCATGGACTAAGTTAAATCCCTAGTTATTTACTTGCTGACGCTGGGGGATGAAAGCATTCATCCGCATGCGCAAGTCCTAATCTAACCGGAAGTAAATCTTCATCCGGAAGCACTCTTACTTGGGATCCTAAGTATACTATTGCTTCCTAGGCACTTGGTCTAATCCTTTATATTTTAGTCTTCATCAAAACTTAAGATTCTAACAAGGAGGAGGAGTTTTCAATGAAAAGAGGGAGTATAAGGGTAGTTTGAGCAAAAATTGAAATAAAATAGGAAGTGATCTTATATTTAGGAACTTATCTACTTCCCCAAAATGATCTTATATTTAGGAACAGAGGGAGTAAAATACTACAATTACAAAACAAAATAAAACTATCTTCAAATTTCAATTTAATGAGTGTGAAGTGAAAATAACTTAATTCTCTTCTTATATAATTGAATAAAAGAATAAATAAATAAATAAGAAATCAAAATCATTTCAAGAGATCTTTTAATTGAAATAATACGAATAATTTTATTTAGGACATGTAAATAGGCTAATATATAATTTTTATTAGCATTCTTTATTTAGGGATTTCTCAATTTCTACACTCTTTCCTTATCTTTTAATTTATCTCTTCTTTCTTTAGTCTTCTTTTTTCATTATTATCATTATCTTTTTTTCCAGTTTTTTTTTCTTTTCTCCGTTTTTTATGGATGCCAGTATAACTTCTCTTGTTCTTGACACAATCCCGATCCCGTTGCCCTCTTCAGGAGCAGCATATTCAAGTATATTCAGAGAAAGAATTCTAGAGAGAATTACAAGGAGAGAAAAAAGTCTGTAACGTCTGGAATACTTCGCCTATATTTATAGTCGCTCTCAAGCCTGGATAAAGGAGTAGAGTTGTGTTAGGTTTCGACAGCCAGCGTAAAATATATATGTCGAATCTATTAAACATGGACACGCGCATGTAGCCGATCCCACTTGGTTGGAATAAGACTTTGATGATGATGATGATATTTTTTATCAGCATTAGGCAAGTATATATAATAAAAGAGTCCAAGGGTTATTAGAAATTATCTTCCATAACAAATTAAACTCTCTGAATAATAGCTGATATCTAAAATCTGATAATTAAATAGTTAGATATTATAACTAACTAGCAACTATGCCCGGGCCTTGCCCGAGGAGCAATAAATAGAGACATATTAAATTATTTAAGTCAAAAATATAATTATGTTAAGGTAAGTTTTAAAAATAAGATGTAGCATGATTGAATGATCGACAAACAATTAAGTCAAACATTTGTTCATTAAATATGAAACAAAACTTTGGAATTTATATAATTTTGTATAATTAAATAATGAAAATCTGTATAAGATGTTTGAATTTGTCGTACATACCTTGAGCAAAGCAAGAGATACTCACTGAATAATTAAAAACTACAATGAATTACATATCTTACGTGCCGATTTATTTTTCTCTTCTCTATACCCACCTTTGTACTTCAAGTAAATTAGTAGATTATATTAGTAATATCATGTTACTTCCTGCAGTCCGTAATATAAGAGGCAAAAATGGAAAAATCTAAATAATTTTGTTTCAAAATATAAGAGTACGTCTCACTTTCTCTCCTCATTTAATGCATTTTTTTACTTGACTTTTAATTCTTTTTAATATTTATTAATGTTCATATATTTCTCTTTCTTAAAAGTATCAAGATAAATTGCATTAAGGTTCCAAATTCCAATGAATGAATTTTACTATCCAAATTCCAAAGGTCCCAAGGGGTCAAATAGCAACAAAATTCATTAGATCAAAAGACTATTTTATTATGGATCCTAAAATTTACCCCTTGCACCTCCCACAACTTCTCTAGCCCGTGCCCCCTAATTTTTCTCTAGCTTATGTCACCACAAGTCTTCCCCCTGTCTTCCTAGTTCACACCACCTCGCTTCCTCCACCATCAACCTTACCAACCATAACAATCATCAGCAACCCCTCATTCACAACATGTCGCCTCCCTTTTATCTTAACCAAAAAGCACAAATTAAAAGCAAGCTCTCTATCACTCCTTCGTCCTCCGCCGTCGGCGTCGTCCTCAGGCGGAGTAAACCCGTGAAGGAGTGTTTGATGGTGATGGTTGATAACGTTCTTTTTTCTTATGGGCTGATCATGATTGTACCAATTGGAAAATGAGTCTTTGGAGGTGTTCTACACATGTGGATCTAGAGAGGTGACTGTGTAAATAAATCAGATATGTGGAATGTTTATATAACCTGAATCATCCTCACGATAGCAAAGTTTTATTTACAGGGTATGACTTTTAATTTTATGTTTCTAGAATTGAATTTTAAGTTTTCAATTGGTGTCTGGTGAGATTGGTGGTGGGGTCAGTGGATTGAGGAAGTATGGGGAGAAAGGATTGGATACTCGACCGATGTAAGAGAGAGAAATATACTGAGGGAGAGAAAAATGTCGTGAAAAATGATAAACAACTGAGTGACTAACAGTGAATAAGACCCACAGAAAAGACAAATGGTATACAGTGATGACTAAAATGAACAGTGGAAATAGAGAGGAGTCCAAGAATAAGCCGAAATCTAGAGAAGCCGTTTTTCATTGGTTTTAGATATAGAGGATCTAACAACCATCGGCGGCGGAGGGAGGAGAGTGGGGTGGGGGGTAATTTTTATTAAGGTTAGGGGCAAAACTGTCTTTTCACTTTTCAAATATATTAATGTAAGGTCCCTTAGAACCCTACATTAATATTTTCAACTTTTGGGACTTTTCTAATATTAACTTCCTTGTGGGGGACCTCTAATTAATTTTCCCAAAACATTTTATCATGCATTCAAAATACTCCCTCCGTTCCTAAATATAGGACCTAATTGACTTTTTTGAAAAATCCTAAAAAAAGCAAAAATAAGTTAATTATAAATTGATTTACCTAATTTTTTCCTTTAAACTAGTTTATTTTGCCCTAAAATTGCCCTAAAATTTAAAAACACCATCTTTAGGTTGGACCAAAGGCTCTCTAAATCTGAGGCTTTTCATCACAAAACCCCAAACATAATTTTTGGCCTAACCATATATTCAAGTACTTTGTCATACACAATATAAATATATAGGGCGAAGTCCCAAAAATGATACATAACTATTGATCAAGGGACAAAAATAGTACATAATTATTTCAAGGTACAAAAAATGATACTCCCTCCGGTCCTAAATATAAGACCTAATTGACTTTTTTTAGAAAATCCTATAAAAAACAAAATAAGTTAATTATAAATTGATTTACCTAATTTTTCCCCTTAGATTAGTTTATTTTACCTATAAACTATTGTATGATCTAAAAATATATCAAATATGTCATGATTTAATAGCCTATTTCGCAACCTTAATCTCTCCGAAAAAAAGTCAATTAGGTCTTATATTTAGGACCGGAGGTAGTACCCAACTTTTATCATGTGATCAAAAATGATATTTTCATTAATATGACAATAATATTAGATATGAAAAGTCCAAAAAGCCCTTATAAATCAATCGCTGCCCGGTAAAAGTTTATTTAATTATAAGGGCATTTTGGACATTTCATGTCTAATATTATTGTCACATTAATGAAAATATCATTTTTTATCACTGGTAAAAGTTGGATATCATTTTTGTACTTAAAATAGTTATGTACTATTTGTGTTCCTTAGTTATGTATCATTTTTGGGCTTTCGCCCAAATATATAAAGTATGAAACAAAACCAACACTAATTTAGTTGAATAGTAAGCGTTTCATCTAACCTTAATCTAACCTTAATCAAGGTTAAAGCTACGACCCTTGATTAGGTATGAAACAGATTAAACTCTTAGCCAATTGTTTCATTCATAGAGGTGTCCCCGATTATTAAGAATAGTCTAAGGTTGTTATATACTGAAAGATGGTTTATTCTTAGATACGAAGGAGAAATAAAAAAAAGGGACAATGAAGCAAAACAAAGTGTTTTCTTTGATCAAGTTATAGGCTGGTCAATTACAAGAATTTCTAATTTCACATTATTTATGAAATATGAAAGAACCACCTCACAGATACAGATTCAAATACATACGCCTAGTCTTTGTATACAAGAATCAGCATATAATTCAGTATAAGTACATTAAACTTTCCATAAACCTATAGATCAATCCAACCTAAAACCTTAAGCTGATCAATGCCATGCTGAGGCTGATATCAGATTTCTACTCTTCCACCCCAACAACATAGCACCATCTTTCTCCACTAATGTATAATTCTCTGAATAGTATCTCAGCAGGCTCCGAATAACCGAATTCACATAGCTGCTCATCGGATATTGTCGAAAACCCGCCATTGTCAGCCGAGATTTCCACTTACCAAACAGTTCGTGTCGCTCTATCCTTTCCTTCCCTTCACAGGCAATGACATTCACAATATCCTTGGCTAGACAATGTTGTTCTACATTAATCCTTGTTTTGTTGTCTCTCGAGAGGGTCACATCGATGGACTCGAACATTGCCAAGTAGTAATCCAATGTTTCTATGAACCTGTTGAAGAAAGGAGTTGTGTTGGTGTTTGATTCTTGTTCCACCAATGTGACCACTTTTGGAGATAATGATTTTACCATTCTAAGGAGACCATCCCTTGGATTATTCACATCAACACTTTCATCAGCCGTATGATGGAGCTGCAAGGGGAAGTTTACAGCCAAAGCCTCCCTGGACCGAATGTCTAGCATGTCCCTTGTCACATCAGGACCGAAAACTGGCAATCCATGAAACTCAACCGGTATATTGAACTTCTCAGAGATCATGGCTAACCGTTTCCCAACCGCTTCTAGTCCATCGCCACGAGCATATTTAGAGACAGGATCATCAATCCCTGTGATCCTAACATAGGGAGCCCCACTTGGTCTAGCTGCAAGGGCTTGAAGGAGAGTCACCCATTGAGTTCCCTGAGCAATCTGAAAGTCTACTATGTGAATGCAGTCCTCGTTTCTGCAAGCTTCTGCAATGGCTCCATTGGCAGCCATGTAACCGAATTTCAAGTATGGGCAGATTTCATACAGCATGTGCATGTAGGAGAGCAAGTCTTTGCCTTCTGGCTCCTTGCACCGGAGAGAACGATAGATGTTGTTCCCAGATGCCTCCTTCCTCGCAATAAGCCCTTCTACCAAGTAAGCACCGAGCCTTTGGATTGGATCCCCAGTAATGGACACATAACTTCTAGCCCTCTCAATCAGCTCACCGAAATCTTTCAGGTTGTTTTCTGAAAGCGCTTTCGCACAAGCAATCAACAACTGTCTCAAATTACTCGATGGAAAACCTTGCACTAATTCTTCCCCCGTCGCTTTGTGACGTTTTTCTGCGTGTGCAGCTTCACTCAACCGCTGGCTACTGGTAGAAGCCAAAGATGGTTGACCTTGAAAATTCTGTAAACGCCGCTCATGATCCCAAGACATGTTGCTACTAACATTCTTAGCGAAACGACTATTTGATGTGGTGGCATCATCATTACCATTGTTAGGGGCCATAAGAGCTGACTCTATTTCAAGGAGAACATGTCTGAATTTCTGACTGCTACTCACATCATTTAGAAGAGAGCTTCTAGCAGAAGAATATAAACACAATCCATCTTGGGGACAATCCATGGATGGCGATGAATTGTGCCAATTGTGATGGGTTTCCAGCGAAGAGTCACATGAAGGGCTCAAACCAGAAAGCATCTCATTATAACTGTGTCTATTAGTATCCTGGCTGTCACTCAATGTTGAGGGAGAATCAGAATCCAAGTGACTAGAAAAGGAGGAATTAGCTGAGTTTCCCAAGTCAATTTTCAAGGAGTCAAGCATCCTGCTCGGTAACGATGGAAAAACAGGATGAGATGATGAATGAATTAGTCCAGTATCAGTCTCACTATAACTGAAAATCTGATGGGAGTCCATACTACAAGGGATTGAGAAGAGATCCTTAAAAGGGCTACAAGCAAATATGAAAAAGCATCAGCCTTGGAATTGTTTACATCGCAGATCAAAATATGAACCAAAGATGTCTCTAAGCTTAAATGACAGAAGATACACCTGCTACAGCAATAAAGAAATTTGATCTGTAAATATCCAACACAACCAATGAAGAATAAAAATGAAACGAGCATACACATACACAACAGCATACACATATTGATATACACATAAACAACAGAATACACATGCACATAACTTAGAAATATGATCTCTAAGTTATGAACACAACAGCATACACATATTGATATATAGCACAGAAATTGAATTCATCAAATCTCACAATCACTTCACATGGCAAACATTCAAACACCCATCTTCACCGAGTACTTTGAAAAGTAAATAACAAAGGTATTTTCTCTATAAATATCTTCGTTTGGCTACCAAACATGAATTACACAGACACCAACTAGAAGCATAACAAAGCTAATTAAATAAACTAGTTTTCCTCTTCCAAATACCAAAAAAATGCATCAGTCCTAATCCAAGACGCATAAACCATCAAAATCACAACATACATAAAGATACAGAAAGCTGACATAGAATCAAACAATTACAGTTCAACATGCAAATGGGAAACAAATGATTTCAGAACTTCACATATTCACAAAATCAACACAGCAAAACATTTTTCCCACCGACCTTGGAAAGCTAAGAAACTACAAACCAAAGCTTATGAAGTCAAGTCATAGCTAAGAAAACTCACATACGGTAATCAATCAAAGAAAATGAAGCTACCCTTCATTGACAACATCAAAATGAACAAAACCCCACGAAAAGTAAAAGCAATTACCTCACAATTCAGCTCCAAGAAGCTGAAAAGTTTGAAACTTTAGCTGACTTTCTTCCTCTTTGATTCTGTTATATCACTTTTGAATGAAATGAAGGCAAAGTTTCAAAAGGGTATTCAAAAGAAAAGGTTGTTGGCAAAATGAACATGTTGCATATAAGGAATTGGTAATATATAGAGAGAAACAAGATAAGAGGAATTCATGGAATTTCTTTGATTTTGACCACTTAACGGCAAAAAAAGTTGATACTTGATGGGGTGGTCATCAAGGAACAGAACAGTGTTAACGGTAACGGAGGGAAGTCACGGTCATTAACGGTTTTGACCGCCGACCAAAGGTACACACGTTTGCAAAGACCATCATAGAACATTCCAAGCTTTTATTAGTTTAATTTATAAATAATAAATATATTTTAATTCTGGTCAGATTCCTCGTTGAAACTGTGGGTAAGCTAGCACATCAAATTCGAACTGAAAGATTGAATGGTTTTTATTTCATTTTTTAAGGTTTGGAGTTTTTATTAGTGTGGATATATACATTCACATGAAATAATGTAATCAGGTGTTTATGATGGGTTTCTATTTTGCCTCTATTTAGTCAAATGATGTCTATTATTTAGCCTCTATTTTCATCCAGCAATTTTTTAAAAATAATCGTATAACATTATTCTTTTTTTCATGGCGCTGTTTGAAAATATAATCTAAATAGATAGCATTTCATCTTAGGGTGAATGTGCAAAAATGATACTAAACTTTACCCAAAATTGTGTTTCTAATACTAAAGTTTTGCGATGAGTAAAAATAGTGTTCAACTTGGGGTCCAGGTGCAAATATAATATTTTCCCTTAAGTGAAATAAAATTTAGATATGAAAAGACTCTTACGCCCCTCATTAAATAAATTTTTTTTTTGATATGAAAATTTAATAGGGAGGAATGAGGGCATGAGAGTCTTTTCATATCAAAATTTTATTTTCCCCAAGTGAAAATACTATATTTGCATCTGAACCCAAAGTTAGGTACTTTTTTGCACCTCGTGAAACTTAAGTATTAGAAACGCAATTTTGGGTAAAGTTTTGTATCATTTTCGCACCTTCACCCTTCATCTCAATAGATGATAAATGAGGAGATGCTTTATTTAATAGAGAGATCCTTCACTCTTTATAATGCAAGATACTAGTAGATTATATAAAAACAATTGTTTTTGGGATATCCAAAATTGTTATGTTGATATGTTAAGCTATTAATAAGACACGAGTTTAATTTGAGGAAGCTTTGAGACAAAAATGATTGACCCTCTAAATCTCCAAAATATCACTCTCTTTCTAATTTATAATTTATAATTACGATTGATTCTCTAATTATTTAGAGATCAGATATGGGTATGATCCTAAATACTATAATATTTCTTTCTGTTTTTTTTTTCAATTGTTTTTCTCAAATCCAATATGTTACCCTCTTCAATGATAAAAAGAAATTAAAGAAGGTCAGGGATAGTGAGAATAAATATGGATAATTAGGATGTTTTAGTAATATAATGTGATTTTAATTAACTTAACTAAAATTTTTAATAATCAAGTGAGATAAATATGTCTTATATATAAGATAGTTTAATTTGAAGTCTCCCATAGCTTATGAATGCTCTTAATTCAAACTAAAAAGAGTGCATGTTCTTAATTTAACCTACCTCATAGTTATATTTATGAATGCTCTTAAGAATACACTTGAGCTTTTTTTTTTGTTAATCATGGTCCGGACTCGAGGGTAGGAGTGTTGTCCACATAAACAAGGTTGTTCCCTCCGTCAATGAGAGCGCTTCCCGGGATTCGAACACGAGTTCTCATTCTTACGGGGGTTGTAGTCCACATACCAGCTCAACCAACTACCTCATCTCATTGGTAGAATACAATTGAGCTTTTGCCAAAACTCAAAACTGTATCCGATGCCATACACTTTTTAAGTAGGAAAGTGACTAATTATTAAATGAGATCATAAATACCATCACGGTCCCGTGGACCTTCAGTCCTTCAATTTTGTACCTTCTTGAAAAAGTATATGGTGTTATGGAAACATTTTTATAAACTGTTTATTTGTATTCAGTATTTTTGTTTACAGTTAACCACTTTTGAAAGGTAAAAGTTACTTATAAATATCAGTGAAAAGAACTAATTCAGTACCCAAATTCAATTAATAATTAATATACTTTTTGCATTTAAAATTCTTCTAAAACGGTACTCTATATATGTATATACATATATCAATCACCCTTTAATAATTAATTATCTAAACGCGTGTTTTCAGGCAAATTTCTCTTTTAGAAATGAAAAATATGGCTGATAGTTCATGTGTCACATGTAAGGTTCTGTCCCATTTTTAAGCGTATTCCTATATTGCACAAGCAATATCACTTTAGGGCCTAAATATTCAGTCAACTATGTTTGACTTTTTATGACAATGTTACTATGATGTGACGTGGACAGGATAACTCCCAGGTCCTACCTAATGTTTATATCAAAGCTACTTAGTCCAAGTAATCAACACATTTTTTGTATCTTACTAAGGTATTTGAAAAACCGATTGCCCGAATATCGGGGTTTGTGTTTTCCCTTCCCAACACAAATGTATCCTCTAAAAATAGAATTCCATATATAACCCAATGAATTTAGATTAATCTTATACTACCTCCGGTCCCTAATGTAAGAGCTAGCCGCCAAAAAAACGCTTCTTAATAAAACATGTGAATGTTAGTTGGATGTCTAGAGTTAATGCTTATTTTCCAAAATTGCCCATATTTATTATGGTACTTTTAAGAGAGATAAATACATAACCATTAATAAATATGAAAGAGAGTTAGGGGTAAAGTAGGAAAAAATGCATTAAATGAGGAGAGAATGTAGGGTGAGCTCTTACATTAGGGACCAAAACCATTCAAATTTTGGGCTCTTACATTAGGGACCGGAGGGAGTACTGTCTATATGTGCTCGTTATATCATTCTTTTACCTCATGTCAAAAAGATTATGATTATCATCACTATTGTATAATTTTTATTGAAACATAAGTCATGATAGTTAGAATTCTTCGGATCAGAATAATTAAAATTATAGCAGCGTTAACCAAATTTCTTACGTGAATCTCAATAAATATATATGAAGATGATTAATCCAACTTGATTTGCTTGAAGTGTGAAAGAATAAATATGGGGAGTGGCTAGACGTTGAAAGCAAAACCAGTGGGCCCAGTGAAAACCCAGCTCAAAAGATCCCAGTGAAAACCCAGCTCAAAAGATCCATTCGAATATATGGCTTCCAAGTTCCAACTATCTATAGTTAAAAATATTATTACATATAAATCTTATCCTATATAATTAAGAAAAAAAATTGAGTTGAGAAAAATCATTATAATCAAGAAGATAGATCAATGGTTAATCATATATTTATTTGTCTGTAAGCCAAGTGATACTAAAATCTTTCTTGGAATTCGTCTTAAGTAGTTATGCATCGTTAACCTTTTATTATGTGTGTGAATGATTAGTGTGTGTCTGTGTGTGAAAACTAAGGAATGGCAAAAAGAAAAAAAAAATAAAACAGAAAAATTTCAATAACAATTAACAGCATTATGTAATGCCTATAGCTTGGCTCATAAATCATAATTAATTAAAGTTTCTATTTTAAGAGAGATAAGTAGGTGCTAAGCGTAAGCATGTATATTCTCAAGACATGTATAAATTTGCGTGTATATTACTTTCCTCTAATCTATAATAATAGGAGTATAAGTCATTTTAACTTATTCATATGAATAAATAAAACAATAAACTCACTATATATACATCCTCAATTGAAATAGCTTTTTACTTTATTTTAGTCTTTAATTAAATAATGCTTTTATCAAATAATGCTGATTAATATTAAGGAGAGCAAATATAATGAATGCGTAAATTGGAACTGAGTATCTATAAAATGGAGAACATTATATGATGAGCATTATTTATCTTTCCAGTATTTTATATTTTATCTAGCGGTGCTCTATGCTATATATAGATAGAAAGGAATCTAATGCACCTTCTTACCAAGAGCAGAATTAGTGAGCCCTGAAATTATATTATGGTCACGTTTTAACTGTTTACTTCAAAACAATTAATGTATAAGATCATTTTTAGTTTTTAAAATAATTCAGATTCTTCTGTGTGTCCCGCGTTCTCGATCATGCCCCCTTATACACAGCAGACTACTGGAATTTGTTCACTTTTCTGCTCAAAATCAAGTCCCAGTGAAGTTTAATTTCCTCATTCACACTGCTGAGCCATTTCGAATCACTTAATTACGCAAGCATCGCATTAACTATATATTACTCCCTCTAAGTTTAATGTAAGTTTATTTTAACCTCTATTTTAGTTAAAGAGACAAATTAGACTACTAATTAAATGATAACATATATCACATGTAATTATATTATAAATTAGTTTATAAGTTGAATAAATTAGTTTTGAGGAAAAACAATATTTATAGATAATTTTAAGTGATTAATTTTATATCCTTCAATTAATTTGCAAAAGTTAAAGTGACATTATAATATATAAGGAACAAAGGAGCAATATATACTTAAAGGTTTTATTAAACTTTGTACTTCATCGGTGGATATAATTGGTTGAGCTGTTAAGGAGGCTAAGACCATGGTAAAGATCGAATGAGATGGTGTGTTTATACTTCAACTTTGCCCTTTTATTGAAGAGAGGCAATCTTGTTTATATAAGCAACGAACACTCTTACCCCTCATGTCCGGTTGTCAATAAGCGCTGGATTGACACATAGTGATTAAAAAAATACTTTGTACTCCACATCCAGATATATATGTCACACCCTCATCAATTTAATTTTTCTAGTATGTGGCGTTGTCGCCACTTATGTTTGAAGTTTGAACACGCATATTTTAATAATAATTAAGAAGGCTTTTTTGAATTAGATTGATATATACTAAACACACAATATCTATGATAAGCCAAAATGAATTTACTACTCTTTATTGTATGAGAACGGTCTTACTACTAAGTACTCCCTCCTAAGCCTTAAATATAAGATTTATTTGGAGATATAGTTTTAGTCCTTAATATAAGATTTATTTCTAATTCTTACCAATTTTTCCAAATTATCCTTACGAATGCTCTCAATAATAGACAAATAAGAGATGACGGGTAAAAGTAAAGGTAAATAGTTAAGGTATATTGGTAATATCATGTTATTTAACAAACTTAAATAATATATTTAATACAATCAAATTAAGTAAATAGATGATAGGTCTTATATTTAAGACAGAAGAAAGTAATAAGTAACAATCAAATATGGTTCCTGAATAATACATCTTATATTTATTATATGATTGAATTGTAATCTAATGATGACATATATATAAGTATCTTTGGGCGAGAGATTAAATAACATATACTATAATTAATTAAGTATGATCTATATAAATTAATTTCTTGAATTATTGAGATCTTATTCGAGTTTATGCATGCAGCTGGTAAATTGGTAATATCCATTTACATAGTTGCATGTGTAATGGAAATTAATCAATAAATTAATGGTGTGTAAAGAGTTAGAAATATCCAAAACAAATTCGACCATACAAGGTTGTTGTGGTCAAAAAGTTTTTGGAGATGAAATCGAAAATTCCCAGCCTAACACTATCCATTAGTCGAATTGAAATATTACGGAGCTAATCCATGGATATGATGAAATACAATGGGAACAAAAGTACGTTTCCTTTTCATTTAATAATGCAATTATATTATAATAATCGAATAATAACAATAATGTGATTTATGATGGCAATGATCAACTGGAGAAATGATCACATGTGAAATGAAAGAGATAGAGTTCCGATTTGGTTGACTGAGGCAAACACGTGGAAAGAGAATGGTAACTGTCTACGCGCCACGTAGCAATTAACCTCATTGAACAGAGCTTCGTTGAATAAGTCAAACCCCCTCTGATATTTTTTCCCCTTAAAAAAAACATATCTGAGCTTTCGGCTTTCCCTTTATTTGATAATTACATGATAATTCAGTTCAAAAAATATCAATTTTTCTTCTCGTGATCCATTAATTAATTGGAAACATGTTGCCATCAATGTAAATACTGATTAAAAAGAACCCATTTTCTGGAGGAAGGATGTGAGACTTCATGATAGTTATAATGGGATTGGGCTTATATTTGCTGGTATATACACTTACATCTAAATAAAGAAGACATGTTCAGCTTAACTTAAGAAAATCATTTTGAATATAGTAAATACGCACACACATGCAAAACATATTTTATTGTCAGGCTCTAAAATCTAATCTATATCTCGTGTATAGTATTATCCACGGCAACCAAACTTTTTTTAAACCATGAAAAAGATGCATGACTAATGTTTGATGCATTCAAATTGATCGTCTGTCCAAAAATATAAGACTAATTTTTCTAATTTAATTACATTAAGGATACTAGTTAGTTTATTTAAGATCACATAATATTAGTCTTGCTTGTTTATTATTGATGAATATTCATGGAATTAATTTGTGGAAAAATTGAGAGTAATTAGAAAGAAGTTTTATATTTAGAATCAAACACACCACCCCAATTATGTCCTATATTTAAGACCAAATGGAGTAATAAAAAAGGTTAATTAATAGGGGAAGTATAATTGTTTTTTATAACTGAGAAAGCTCCCCAATATAAGAACATTGTTGAGATGGGGAAAACTACAGTAACATTATTTTGTCTGCAACAAAATACCAGTTGTTTTTCAGTAATAAAATTTTAATGAGGCACTTCTTTCCAAAATTTTTACATATGGGCAACACTTTTGGAAATTTAATTTATAGTGAGGGTTTCATTTTCTTAAAATTTACATTACTTTTTTTCAAACATATTTTTGTTCAAAGGTTTTGTTTTTAGTCACATTAAAGATAGTTAGTTATATTGACGAGATTATGCTTTTTTTTATTAGGCCCATAAAACTCGAGTAAGGCCCAATTCGGCATCCGATTCATTTGCTATTATGAAACATACAGGAATGGCAGTAGAGGGGGAATAGTATCATATCATACACCTTTGCTTTTCTTTACATGCTTACTTTTATCAAGGGGATTCGATTCGAATTAAATTGCTATCTGGCCATGAATTAAGCTAAGGTTCTTCATTTTGAAAATTTTACCTATAATTCCTTCTAAGGGATCTTCCTTTTTCTCGGATAATAAACTATATATAGCTATTCAAGAAACTTGCTAAAGGGATTTGGTAAAAGTAAATAGATTTCAACAAGATTTATTGACATAACAACACTATATTTTATATTCACACAATTGATGTAGCAGAAGATATCTTAGTTACGACTAAATTTTTTAGCTTTCATTTACCCGTTTCAAGCAAGATTTTTTTCCCTTTTCCCACTCCACCGTTAATGACCCCTATATTTAGAATGGGGGTCATTGTGTGGCGTATTTCTATTGTTTTTTATGCTGTACTATTCACTCATAAAAATGCCCATGGGACCAAAATGAAAAAAAAATACATAAAAGTGAGAGCTGGCTAAAATAAATTTTAACATTCAAATAAGATAACAAGTATTCGTGTTTGGTGGTTAATGGTAAACCTAATTGTCTATGTTGGCAGACTATATAAACTAAAGAAGTTACTTATTGTAATGCATGTTCTATGAACTTTCTTAAATACTTTTGTGTAAAATATTGAATTATATATCCATAAGTTTATCAAATATGTCAATCTAAAGAGAAATGACAAATAAATATATAAGAAATAAATAAGAAATTGACACTCATTGACCACAATTCACTTACAAATTGGGTCATGCATTTTGAATCAGAATTCGTATTATATATCTCTAGTAATAATTAATATAAAAAGTAGTTTATTGGGGAAATGTAGTATAATCCTTACATGAAATCGTATAACACGAGGAATTACAATCATCCCTTGTTTTCATCCACGTATGCATGATGTTTGACTGCATACATATATAAGAAAGGCCATAAGAAAAGCACATGAGATCACATGTGGAAATGAAATATGGAGGAAGAGGGCATGATGAGGTGCTGAGAATTCACACATGCTTACTTCCTTTTATTAGCGTGTTGACGATAATGATAACAATAAGTAGCGAATGTGTTTTGAGTCTTTGGGTTCAAGTCATACGTACGTGCCCCCATCAGCATGTGCCATCGTGCCCATACTTCTATCTTTAATTATATCATTCTATTTTTCTTTCAGTAAATAAAGAATAATAAAGTATTTAATATAGAAACAACTTGTTAGCAAAAAATAAGCAATGAATATATCCCCTTCGCTCATTGACAACTAGAAGTAGCTCATATAAACGGAAAAAAACCATCTCGTATTATGCAAGTCATTCGTCAGCACATGAATAATCATATTATATATTCTGTCCTCAGGGAAAAAAATGGGTAAAAAATCCATGTTTGAAAATATTAATTGACAAGAAAGTTCTCTAAAACCAATATTTTCGTCAATTAATTTTTAAACAAGGATTTTTCACTGATATTGTTTTTCCAATAAAAATAATGACTATGTATAATGTAGAAGTGTTAAACTATAAAATTGATTCCATAAAAAGTGCAGGCACTGCTTTGTTAATTTAAAGTGCCCATGTGTCCCTCAAATAGGAATAAGACCCTATTGGTGCCTTTTCTGATGTCTGATGGTTTGTTTCATTAATAATACTCCTTCGGTCCTTATTATAAGTCACTAACTACACATTTCTCACATATCAAGGAATTGATAGCTGGGTCTTAAAATTCATGTGAAATTTTCCACATTTTCCAACTTCACCCTTCATTAAATGATGTATTTCACATTGTCAATTTTGAATCTGTATTAATAATAGGGGGTAAAGTATTTAATGCAGCGGTTACTATGACTTATATTAAGAACAAAAAATTATCGGTAGTTGATAACTTATAATGAGGATAGGGGAGTATTCATATCCATGAGTATGAGTGTGCGGGCGTGTAATTTGATCTTGATCTTGTAGTATAATAGTACGTGATAATATAATGGATAGTCTAATTACAATAAGACGTTTGTGTCACCACCTACTACCCCGTGGCAAGTGGCAACATTGGGAGTAGGTAGGCCTCGGATTGAAAATGCATAGTACAAGTCTTTCAATCATATAATCTGAGACATGTTCTTCCACAGCTGATAATAATTAAAATATAAAAATGGGGGCTGATGAGAGAATTTTTAGTATGAAGATTTAATCCATCTTCATAGATTAAATTAATATGGGCAGATCATTATTTGAACATAATATAGAGTCATATGTGTATTGTTCTAGAGCTTTTATTTAACTTTTGACCATATATTATTTCTTGAGTGTTGAGGACAGCCAGCCAGGCACTTACAAACAACATAAGCAACATGGATGAAAAGTTTGACCTTAGGAACACGACAAAATAAAATAATATAAATCAAATGCAAGTGCTCAATTGATTTTGAAATATATAGTAGTGACATTTGTAATAACAATGACAATAAAATTAAGCTATCCTGCAGGAAGAAAGGACGCATTATTTTTTTTTCAAGTTCAATCATTTATCTTTTGATGACTAGTACATTATCTTAAACAGTATGTTTATATATCACGTTAACTAATGAAAAAAAATCCTAAAAACATACAAATAAATACCGAATTCCAGATCAATTTCGATTAAAGTGCTTCATTAGTTATTTACAATACTGGTTGAGCTAAATGACAACACGTTTTAGCAGAAATAACTGATGACTGATTTGGGAATTTCAAATTTTGAAAATATTTGAATGAATTTTTACCTTTGCTAATTATAACGGTTGCATCAGGAAGATAATCAACAATTACACTAATTCCCACTAACATCAATCCAATTGTTGTGATATGTTGAGATAATATTTAAGGCTAAATTTTACCAAACCACCCCAACTTTTTTGTCATGTACAATAATATTTCCCTGTTTTTAAGACTTCACACTCAATTATCCTTTTTTCACACTGAATTATCTTAACTATTACATTTGCATAGGAGACCTCTTAGTAGTTTGGTCCGTCATATATTTATTTATATTTTGATGTTTAAAGAGGTTGAATAATGTTCTGTACTTTTTTTTTTGTCAAAGTTGAATGTTATGTCTATAACTCACCGTTAACAAGGATTATTTGTATGTCACCTTGAAGGAGTTATTTTTTCTTTTTGGATTCGCTTAAAGAATTTATTGTGGATAAATAATTAAGATTGAATGAGTTTCAACTATATAGCCAAAACTAAAATGAAAGCAGTGATTTTAGGGTTGAATTAATTATACTTACAAATACTAAATTCAATTCAAATACAGACTATTAGTTCTATCAGTAATACCATAATAAAGTGTGAATCATGAATTACCATATGATTTACATAATAAAATTCCCTCAACAATAAATGAAAATTATTGGATTTTTTCATGCGAATGCAAGGTATTGGTTGAATGCAAATAGTGAATTAACAAAATTAAAAGGCGAGTTCAATGGAGCTATATAAATTTTGAGAGGTGGGGTTCATATTCCAAAATAAGATTTTTGTTTGCTTAAGCTCTTCACTTCCCGCACTTTATATCAAATCAAAATTTGGTCATTTAGGTGTGTTAGGTTGGCTGTTCACCCTCTTATATCTCTTGCTTTATTTTCCATACCTATTAATTAATTACTTGCTATATCAACTAATAACTTCTTCATTTGTCCACATCTCCCCACAGATATCTATCATCCTATTTCCTTTGTGGGATTATAATCACCACCTTCCTATTATATCCGCCACCATACTACAAACTAATAGTATCTTGATAACATTTGTAGTAAAGTTTTAAATAAATTATGCCAGCTTTATTGGAATTAAATACATTAATTCACCCTCTGTTTATAGAAATTTTTTCTGAATCTGATTTCTTTACTTTTTGGTTGTTTTGCTTATGTTCTTGACTTCTAAGTATGTTTTCCTTAGCTTCTCTAGGTGCTCACTATACAGAGACTTGGTAAAAATCAGTTTATTTATATTAAAATTATTTTTATTAAATAGCATCATTTCACCCTATATTTTTTATCTGAAAATTCATGCCCTTTATTCTTAGAAACTTTTCCTCTATATTTAAGATTTTTAGTTTCATTCGTGAAACATTTAAGTTTGACTCTTCTTAATTAAACTAAGTGTGTGTGTGTGCGTGTTGATGGCATCTGTCATCTTTATTTTTTTTATAATTCAAATGAAAGCTTAAACTAGTCTCCCGAAAATAAAAATACATGAGAACATAACAGGCCCCGAACTGTTCATACATGAGAACATAACTATGAGGCAATGAATTTTAGTTGGACCTTATGTCCCACTGATTGTATGACCCTAATTTTAGTTGGACCTTATGTCCTACTGATTGATGACCCTAATTTCATACCTTTTATGTATATATCTTCTTCGATTCAATGTGGGACATATTCCTTTAACGAAAATATAGAATCTATATATATAGATAGATAGTCATCCTACTATTAGATATAGGACCTATTTCCAATTTTTTTTTTAATTTTCAAATTATTTTTATTTGTGCTCCTCCGACAGTAATAAAGTAGAATATGTATGTGGAAGGAATAAGAGAAGATAATTGTAATGTTTTAAAAAAATATAGCATATTAACTAGCTTAACTATCATCCTTAAATAATAGGACCATTATTATACAAATTATTACTCTCGTCCTTTAAGTAAATAGTTAAGGATTCAATTAATAGCTCATGAATGTAGCTAACTTATACGTCGATTATCTATCTCTACACGAAGGCTTCGCAACAACAAAAGATTACACCATGTGGGATAGGAAAAAAGGAAGTAAGCACTTGGCCAAAAAAAAAAGACTGGTAGCAAGCAATGATAAGATGAATAAATACCCATCAATTTCGTCTGAACTGCCACTAAAAGGGACCCACGTGTCCAGCTTAATGTGGGTCTTTAATTAAATATACATCCACGTATTATCAATAAATTCCTTTTTCTTTTTTCAGAATAAAAAAGAGAAAGAGGAACCTTATGCATTTTGTTTGACTCTTTATTTTATCGACTCATCTTTAAAATCCATGTACACTCTATAAAATTCATAATTTTTGTAAAATTCAATATTGCATGCATTTAATTTCTTTCAAAAAAAATTACTTCTATATTACTCAATGTTCTTAATTTGACATTCAACTTGGATGATTTCGACAAAAATAATAGGACCTTTATTATACTAGTTTGATTTGATTGCAGGCATGTAGTGGTTAAATTAGCAACAGGAAATACTTTTTTAACGTATCAGGCAGTACTCAGTTGTATGTGTAATGGAACATTAATCAATAAATAAACGATGTGTAGACAGAAATGAGAAATATCCAAAAAAAAAAAAGACCATACAAGGTTGTTGTGGTCAACAAGTTTTTGGACATTATTCTAATGTTATACAAATAATGACATTATTCTAATGTAGTAATTTCATTTTATATTCATATATTTTTGTAGGATTAATTTTTTTTATTTTTATTTTTATATTTTAACATTTCTAAATAATTTCATGAATACAACTATACACTAGTGTCTTAAAAAATAGAGAATGTGTCTGTCCACTGTCTAATGAAGCTTCCAAGCTTTGAATAAACATCACGCACGATACGATGTCTAAATCGTCAAAAGTCAATTTTGAATTTTATTTTATTTTATTATATTCTCTGTTTTTTTCTTTTTAAAAATAATTAAAAAGCAGTGAGTTGTCATCTTTCCTCATTCTTTTTTATGAGATGTTATACTCTGTGTAGTATTTTTCCTATACATTGTGACACTGCTGAATCCTCAAGCTGATTTATGCTTCCTTTATGAAAGTGTGAATGAAAATCATTTCTTTTCTCTTTTACACTTCTGGGTTTCAATCAAGTTCTCTTCTTTTTATCAAAGCACGTTACTTTTTCAACTCTGAAACAAACTGGTATGTAAATGTATGTTTCAGTTTTCACTTCTTATTTATTGTGTTTCAGATCTGAAGTTGTGTTCTTTATGTTGTTTTGTCATGTGGGTGCTTGCGTGAGCTTGTTTTATTTTTTTGTTTTTTATTTAAATATTTTCATTGCGTATTACTTTTGTTTGTTTGCTGAAAAAGAAAAGGCTTGAGTTGAATGAAAGAGAAGGAAATTAAAATATCATGTTAGATGCATTTGGTCAATGGCCTTTACTAGTATCTATTGAGATTAAGTAGTAGTTGACCTGTTTTTGGATGTTTTTTCTCCTCACTTTTTTCTTCCTTATCTTTTAGTCTCTAGTGTTGGCTATATCAAGGTATGATTTGAAAACTAGATAACAGATCAACTGTAGATGTTAATATATTTCAGCTTAATAAGAGAATTGAACCTTCTTCATATTAACTAGAGGAATTTTCTTCTCTAGTCTCTTAAATTTTCAAAAGAGTGGGTTGGTTTTGTATGTTATGGTTTCCCTATTTGCTCATTTGTTTCACACAGTCATGGCAAGCTATGGTTTTATATGCTGACCTCATAGATGCTTCTGGTTAATAATGCAAAGTAATAGTTTATAGTTTATCACTTGCTTATTCAATCTAATAAGCCATGGAGTGGAATTGAAGTGTTGATTTGATGTGTGGTCGTTGTTGTTGTTCTTCTTGTCAGGTGTATGCTATGAGTCAGTGGATTGGATGATGAAGAGGGAATAGGAAAGTTACAAAAAAGAGGAGATGAGAGAGGAGTCAATAGGATTGATTATTGGAATTTCCATAGGTGTGGTTATTGGAGTGATTTTGGCTATTTCTGCACTGTTCTGTGTCAGATACCATAGGAAGCGTTCACTAATAGGCAATAGTAGTTCCCGGAGGGCGGCTACCATACCCATACGTGCAAATGGTGCTGATTCTTGTACTATTTTATCAGACTCAACACTTGGTCCAGAATCACCTGTGAAGTCTGGAAGGAATAATGGATCAGCTTTCTGGGTTGATGGATTTAGGAAGAGTAGCATGGTTTCAGCATCTGGAATACCTGAATATTCATACAAGTATGTCTTTCTGATAATAAAATGTGCATGCTCTATGCATCGAAGGAAATCTTATTGGATGTCGAGATTGCTAGAATTTCTTAGTACATATTATTTTTATTGATGTGATGATTCAAGTGAACATTGTTTGAAACTTGTATTAGAGTTTGCCATTAGTTGTATGTAATAGATGAGAGGCTACATTTTGCATGGCCTGTCTGGTCCTTCTGTCTTTTTGTTTGATATTGTGTTCAAAATTTAGGGATCTGCAGAAGGCGACATATAATTTCACGACAATCATAGGACATGGTGCGTTTGGTCCTGTTTATAAAGCTCAGATGTCTTCTGGGGAGATAGTTGCTGTTAAAGTTCTTGCAACTAATTCTAAACAAGGGGAGAAAGAATTTCATACAGAGGTTGAGATAGTTGTTGTGAATCATTTACTAGCTAGTGGAATAGTTCATTCATTTAATGTTAGTTATATATGTATATTTATTTAGAGAGTTGAGCATTTCTTAATCAGGGGGACTTGATTAATTTATATTTTCTTCTTCTTTGAAGTAAAAATCATCAGTTTTGACATCTCATGTTTTAAATTATTGTCAGGTTATGTTATTGGGGAGGTTACACCATAGGAACCTGGTGAATTTAATTGGGTATTGTGCAGAAAAAGGTCAGCATATGCTGATATATGTCTACATGAGTAAAGGCAGCTTGGCGTCCCACTTGTATAGTAAGTTTTGTCTCTGTCTGTTTCCTTATTGGATTTCAAGCATTATAATGTTCCACATTCATTACACTTGCAGTCAACGCATACCACAGCTTAATGACTCATTTTTTGATACTCTACTGCATATATTGGTTGAATATATATATTTTAGACTTCATGCTTGGCTAAAAGATAAAGCCCCTTCTACCAGGACCATCACCTGTTGGTATTTGAGTGAAGCCTTTTCTACTGGCTAGTCCAGGGTTTGGTTAGGCCATATCTAGGTTTAATGTAGGATTATGAAACTGATTGTCATTTAAATATCTATTCTCACTGGGATTTCTACAGATTGTATATAGGGCCCACTGTCCATCTTTGTTTTTCTCTCTTTGTTTCTGTCTATCACAGTCACAGGCTATATTTGTGACTGCAGAGAATATGGATTCAATTTTAAATGAAATTAAAATCACTTTTCTTGTCATATTCAGGTAAAGAGAACAAGGCTTTGAGCTGGGATTTGAGGGTTCATATAGCCTTGGATGTGGCAAGAGGCTTGGAATATCTTCATGATGGGGTAAATAAATTTTCAAGTCATCAACACCAATAAGGGGATATTTGTTTTCTGTTAGTTACAATTGCTATTTATGATCACTTCAGGCAGTTCCTCCTGTGATCCATCGAGACATCAAATCCTCGAATATTCTTTTGGACCATTCCATGCGAGCTCGGGTAGGATATTTATGGATAAAAAGTTGTAATACAAACGTGAAATGACTGAGCCTTTATGTATGCTATGGTGGTAATTGGTTGTTGAATTGAGCAGGTTTCAGATTTTGGGCTATCAAGAGAAGAGGTGGTGGATAAACATGCAGCTGTAAGGGGAACCTTTGGGTATCTTGACCCTGAGTATATCTCTTCTGGCACTTTCACTAAAAAAAGTGACGTCTACAGTTTTGGGGTCTTGCTTTTTGAACTTATTGCTGGCAGAAATCCTCAACAAGGTCTTATGGAATATGTTGAACTTGTAAGATCTCTCTCTCACACACACACTCAGAGGGTTGGGTAGTTTTAAGTAATCTATAGTACATGATTAGGTTCTTTTGGTGTAGTTTATTAGGTACTTGCTATTAGTTTCTTCAATGAAATTGTCTCCACATAACATGATTGTGTTGAGTAATGTGAGTACCAAGACTAGTGTAGGTGCATCATCTTTTTAGTTTATATAATAAAGTATAAAATGTGATATTTCTAAATAGTTTCTTAACCTGTCATACTTTTACTAAAGAACCATATGATAAACATCTATTACACACCAGAGTTTTTGTCCATTTATGTCTATGATAAGTGTAGTGAACATTTCATGTTGTGATTCAATGACCAGTTTTTGAGCTTAATGTATGTTATACTATTGATGGGTGATTAGGCAGCAATGAACACTGAGGGTAAAACTGGTTGGGAGGAAATTGCTGATGCTTGCCTAGAAGGGAAGTTTGATGTGCAAGAGCTGAATGAGGTTGCAGCTCTTGCATACAAGTGTGTGAACCGTGCCCCAAGGAAACGCCCCTCGATGAGGGACATAGTACAAGTTCTGACGCGGATTCTGAAGTCGAGGCCTCTAAGGAATCATCACCGGAAGGCCTTGTCTGCAACTACTGATGAAGTAGGTTCCATAGATGGTGATCAGCCAGAAACAAAGATTACTGTAACTGACCACAGAAGAGAAGAGTCCATTGATAGTACAGTTGATGTCTATGAAGTATAGAAGTTGTTTTTTGCCTTTTAAGTTCATTTTTCTTGTCTTCTTTCTTTTTGGTTAAAAGGTAACATTTTCATGTTTTGGTTTTGCTTTTGAATGTTTCATGTGGCCGTATATAATATGGTGTAGGGCTTGGTTTCAATGATTGACTTTGATCATCATTAACTAGATTTCTCTGTAACTTTATTTTTTAACTGTAATCCTTTTCTCTTGTTTTGACTTTGTACATTGAATACTTCAAGAATGAAAAGAAAGAGAAAGAAAACAAGAACGCTGTTACCTTTCCTGCTTTTGGCAGCATCAGAAGTAGCAACATATAGGTTACCACTTGCAAATACTAGCCACAGCTATTGTTGGTCTTTAGTGTTCAATTTGATTTTGGTCATACTTGTTTTTAGTCCTTAAGTTTAATGCTTCAATTATGAGTTAGAATCAAAATTCAATAAAATATAAGGATCATGATCAAAATTTGATGAGATTAAGGAATCAAAACAAAAAATACAAGTTTTGGTTTAATTTCCAGTACGTAAGAGCGTGAACTTTGCACCCATGATTTATAGTTGTAGGGATTAAAAATAAAATTTGGTTTCTGATCAAAAATAAAAAATTGGTTAGGCAAAAACTTGATGCTAGTATCAATACTTAAACGTTAGAAATTTCACACTTTTTCAATAAATTTCTCATGCCAAGACAAAAAGAGAAGGAACTGGTGAAAAACAATAATTTTCAAATACAGAACTAACCCGTTCCAAAAAAAATACTGAATTAAGTTGTAACTACTAAACGAATAATAGGACTGACTTGATGGATCACTATATATTCAACAGGTATGTGATGAACTATAGGGACTAAAACCAAAACACTAGACTAAATACATGTAAAATTATAGGATCAGAACTAACTATTCAAAACTACATAGAACAAAACTAAAATTTATCAAACTAACAATGGTAGTAACTCTAAATAAGGTAAAAATATGTGCGGACCTTGTCCTGGCAAATAGCCACAAATATATAGAGAACAATGAGAATGGCCAAATTCCATGGAGCAGGAGGTTTTGAAAGAGATGATAACTTTTGACGTCGTTCTTGAAGTCCTTTTGGCATAGAAAAAGAATAATTAGGCTTTGAAAAACTCCCAATGATCTTCCCAACAAGATGTGAAAATGTTTCCAGTTTGTATAATGCCAATAGAAATGCACTTGTTATGACACGAAACATTGTATGATTTAGGCCACCACCATGTTCCATAAAAGATGAACTCCACAATGTAACAATAAGAAGTAATCCCACCATAGATGCAAGCAGAAATACTTTGTAATTTGCCATTGTTGGATTATCTTTTTGGTCAAAGTGTTATAAGTTTATGTTCAATGGGCTAGAAAAGGATGAATATAAGGAACTTTGTGGTTTTTCAAATATGATTGATATCAATAATTGTACATTTGTAATTATATTAATTTCAATCAATGCGTTTTTCATTTTTTTCTATGCTTTAGATTTCATAAAGTTGACCATTCGTATAAAATACTCTACATATGTCCCCTGTAATCAATTTGATTGATTGAAGGTAAGTAATTATGATTTATCATTATTTTTTGCTATTTCCTATTTTTTTCATTGTTTCTAAGATTTCCTTTTTTATTTCATTGCTTTTTTTATGATTATCCCTCAATTAGGCATGAAACTAAGCTAATTGACAAGGATTGATTGATTAGCTGAACGAATAGCAGTTAGGCAGATTATTTTTGCAACAAAACTGATTTTAATTAAAATAAATAAATCACGGTATTATTGACTATTGAGTTAGCATGTACAATTTTAGTATTTTTTTATATTTCTCTAATATTGTTTCAGCAATTAAGGTGTGACTACCTTCCTCACAAAACCCAGTTCCTTGTGCGTGCGGTAAATATTTGAGTTATGCCCGATTTGCTGTCATAAGAGTTGGGATAGGCCTATAGAAAACATAAAGGCCCAATAGATAATACAGTACTCCATTAATTATTGATGGGAGGGAGGTTACATGTGAACTGCTTCAGTTAAATAATATTATTTTATTTCTCTGGCCAATAATTTTTATATTTAATTATAGCCTAAGTCAACACGCCTCTCATCTTAAGTTTATGTCCTCCATATTTCAATTGAGAAGTTGAAATTGTACAAATATTTGTGTAGGTGGCTAATAAGAAAAATCCTCTTCTTTTTTTATAAAAATAAAAATCCTCTCCCACGATCTTAAATAAGTATAGTACTAAAATATAGCAAATATCATTTTATTTTTATTTGAAAAATGCATGTTGGAAGTCAACAGTACAGTGCTTAGTCTTGCTTGCTTTCCACCAAGCATGAGTTGGGTACATGATAGCGATGCAGATTAAATCATGCTAATCCTAATAGTATTATATGTATACTTGATGAAAAAAATAATTTGTAGTTGCCCATAGCAATATACAAATGGACTCTTTCATAGAATCCCAATCTCTTCTTTTTGTACAAATACTTTTTAAAATTAGGCATTATACACACACACACACATAATTCTCGAAGTGCAGTGAATATATTCCTCCAAGGTAGAAATATTAATTTATGCCCAAAATTATATTTTTTGTTACATATTGAACAAGTGACTTTTTTTAAAGAAAAACTAATGTCAGAGAGATTTTTCTGCTCTTAGCTTTTCTTTTATGTTTAACAATTGTAAAATAAATTTTTTAATACCTAAATCCATTATATATATATATATATATATCATACTCATATTTTATTCTCCAGTTTCAGATTGTAAAAGCTAGTCACATTTAAAGCTACATTTGCAAACATTATTAGAATCCAGCCCTATTGATAGACAAAATAAATCCCTCCTTAATAACAAGCTGCATGCGCTGCAAAAAAAAAAAAAGCTACAGCCTACAAGCAACATTGTGATTCCAAATTATCAAACACAGTTGGCTCAACTAATATTCTAATCAGAGTGGTATTTTAATTTAATCAGTGTCTCAAGCTTAAGTTTAACCATGTAGCGCTGATAAACTTCGATGATAGGTGTACCGCCATTAGGTTACATACACATTGTCAAATACTGATCAGTATGAATCTATTAAGTTTTTCATAACATAGAAGTTAAAAGAACCAAAAGCTAAGGTTGAGTTATAGAAAAACAAAAGGTGTAATAACAAAAAACAAAAGGTTGTGATCTAAAATTATTAATCAATTTTTAGGCCGTCACCCAAAACCGCATGTAGAATAGCGGCGCCGAATCGGCCTTTGGATTCTGCTCATGTTCACTCTGCATGCGCCCAGAGCATAATTTCCCTATCTTCTTACTCTTTTTCCGCCCAAATTTGAAGACATTTTTTTTTGCCACTTCTTACTCTTCTTTTCATTTCTACTTTTCTTAATTTAATAGCTTATTCCCAAACTATTCAAATCTATCGATCATATCCCACGTACACAATTTCTTCCTACTACACTCCCACTACTTTTTCATATTGTATGGTATTGATTTTGAATATAAGATTTCACATAATATTTTATTTTGTTTATGAAGTTTGCTCTCATTTTGATTTTGACCCTTCAAACTTTTAAAGAATAGATTTTGGCCTAGGTGTTTATTAGCATTGGCCTAGGTGTTTACTAACATCTATAAATACTTTAAGCAAAATAAATTTTTAACAGATCGAAACCAAATAAAATATAGGTAGATAAGCACAAAATATTGTACTACCCAAGGGTTTTAAAGCCGGACCGAGCCGGACGGTCCGACCGGTCGGACCGTCGGCCGGTGGCTAAAACGGCCCAATCACCTCGATTGGGCCGGTTTACTGTACAGCCCGGGTTGACCCGGGGTTGACCCGGGTCGACCGCTGTTGACCCGGGGTTGACCCGGGGTTGACCCGAGTTGACCCGCTTTTGACCCGGCCAGAAATTGACAACTGCAGAAAAAAATATATCAACAGAAAAAAATGAACTTGATTAAAAAAATATCTTCATTCTAATTATATTAAGTTATTAAGTATTAACAATATTTATATATTTAATTTTCATTAAATTATTACGTCACCGGTTCGACCGAACGGTCCAACCGTTTCAACCGTTTCAACCATGACCCGCTCAGTTTTCCGGCTCGACGTCCGGCTCGGGTTTTAAAACCTTGGTACTACCTCTTAAATGTGTAATACTGTTTGGGAGGAGAGAGTTCAATTCTAATATTGAGCATCTTCTATATTTTCTAACTTCTTGTGTTTTGGTAATATTATGTGATCTTAACTAATCTAATTATACTTTTGATTTAATCAAATTAAGTAAATAAATGACAATAGTTTACAAAAAAAGTTCTGATTTATTATCAGTTAAACAAAATCAGTACATAAAGTTTTATGAAAATAACGCAAATAAGTGTAAAATATATTTAGAAACAAGGAACTATCATAATTTTAGCATTTTTATAACAATATATTGATTGAATTAGTCCACATTATTTCAAGGTTGATCTTAATCATCATGAATTCATGATACCTAAACACTTGCAGAATGTGAGCACCACCATGTGGCAACCATGCACGGCAACCATGGTTATAACCATATTTACTCACCTTTAATATCTACTTTCTTAATAGATATAAATATTCATTTTTTATTAGAATGAGTTCAATTACCAGCTCATACAAAAACAACGGTTAATTGGCATATTCAATGTTTTGATTGGATAATTAGTTATGGTAAAAGCTGGCCCATTGAAACATATGAATACTAATTTTAAAATTAGTGTTATTAATTGAAATATAGCATTCTTGGTTTAATAATATATTGAATAAAGAAGTTTATGTGAAGTTGATATCAAAAACCACGCACTGAATGTGGTCCAATAAAAAAAAGCTGAGACATGATTAAAATTTAAAAGTGATTTGAGACAGATGTTTTGTAAAGTATAAGCGTAAAAAGTAAAAAACAGCAAATATGTGCGTAAATTCATAAAAGTATCCACGTTCACAATCAATAAAAACTTAATAAACCTCACCGATGAGTAGTTGGTTGAGCTGGTATGTGGGTTACAACCCCCGTAAAAATGAGAACGCGTGTTTGAATCCCGGGAAGCGCTCTTATTGGGAGAGAAGACAACCTTGTCTATGTGGGCAGCACTCATACCCTCAAGTCCAGATTAAAAAGTAACTGGAAGGTGATTAAAAAAAAACTTAACAAACCCTTGAGACGTTTTTTGTTAATTATAATCTTAAATAAATTAAAAGGTATATAATCGGAGGGTGAACTCAAATTGATTGACAATAATATCAGGTAGAATGGATAGCAAAAGCCTTGGTGGAGAAGATTAATTAATTAAATAATAAATAATGTGATTTTTTTACCAACAATAATGTGATTAATATAATGACACCAAATAATGGCGCGGGTGGATCCATAATAAATAATATCAAGGCATCATTAATTAAAAAACTAATATAATGCTTCCCTCTCCTATAATGTAGTGACAGGCAAGACAACATCTTCATATAGAAAGACAAAACTCTCCATCAAAGAACAAAGGGTGCACTAATAATAATATATATACACACACAGCAGAAAAAAGAAGAGAGGAGAGTGAAAATGGAGAAGAGAGAGAAGGATGAAAGGGGGAGAAGATATTGTGTGACAGGAGCCTCAGGTTACATCGGATCATGGCTTGTTCAATCTCTTCTTCAACAAGGCTGTTTCGTTCATGCCACTGTTAGAGATCCTGGTTCGTTCTTTATTTTATTTTTTTGGGTTCATTTTTTATGTTCTGCTTTTTCTATAATAACATGATTATGCCTTAATTGCTGATTAGAGTGATTAGACTTTGAACCAAGTATGATACTTATTATGTATTGCACTCTGGTTTTGGGTTCTTCTTCTTCTTCTTCTTCTTCTTCTTCTTCTTCTTCTTCTTCTTCTTCTTGTCTTGGGGGGTTGTTTCCTGAGTCTGATTTGTTTATTGCTTTATCTCTTGAACGTCATGATTTGGGTTATTTCGCATAATTAAGATTAAATTAAATAATGCTGTGTCTTCTTTGGTTACATGAATAACATAAACTTTTGGCCCAAAACTACAATAATAGAACCGAAGTGATTTCTGATAAAAAAAAAAAAAAGAACCTAAGTGATCTATTTATTTAAATCAATTAAATATTTGATTTTAAATTAAGAAGAAGTTCTGTACTGCCCACATAAGTTCTGTACTACAAAAAAGGAATAGTATTGAGTGCATGTCTAGATAGCTGTGGTGTTTGGTTAGAACTAAGAAATGGGGTGATAGTGAAAAGGGAGAAGTACGATTCTTATTCATCATGGCAATGATAAGAAAGCTTCTCATTGTTGGATTGAAATCTGAATTATTAAAAATTTGATAAGGATGGTTTAGATTCAAAATTTTTTAATAACCAATTTTTTTAAAGATAAATTTAGTTTTTTTACAAATGATAGTTATAAAATAAATTATATTTTGATTTTATATCCATTAACAGAAAAATTTATTAAAAGAATATTAAAAATTTAAAATGAATCAAAATAAATCTGAACCTTTAAAAAATCTGAACGATACAAATTAAGATGAGAAATACTTTGCTCAACTTTGTGATGATGAAAATGAAATGTGATTCTCATATATACATGAATAATCATGAATAAATAACATTGAATTAGTGAAAGTTCAAATGACAATTCATTGTATATGTGGAGGTGAAGTGTGTGCTGACTAATATTTCGGTTATATATCTAATCGATCGCTAAGACACTAACTATAATCCTGGCCAATTAATGGTTAAATAGAATAACTGTGCCTTTTAATTTTGAATCCATGTTATAAAGCAATTGTAAGTAGTCAAGGATGGCAAAAAAAATATTGAGTGTTCCAGGCTTCATATCAAAGATTACTTGGGAAAACTACTTTTGTGGTCTTAAATGTAAGAGTTATAGAAGAGTGTTTGTTTTGATGTCATAATCATACGATTTCATTTCACTCAATTTCTTGGGCGTATATATATTTTCCCCTAAACTCCTTGTTTTGTCTAAGAAGGTGAATTTCATTCCAAGATGTTGTCTTAATTACCCTAATAAGATATACAAGGTCCCTCCCCTCCTATATTAGTGTAGGAAAAAAAATTGACCCAAAAGTGAATACAATGCGAATTAAGAGAGGAGGGAGAGACAATAATAAGATATTTCAAATTTGAGCCATTGCTTAGTGTTATCATTCATTTGGTAACGATTATATATATGGATTGTCAAATACCTGAACTAAGAGTTTATATTGATGATACGGAGTATTTCAAATTTGAGCCATTGCTTAGTGTTATCATGTCCCTAAAATCCAAAATGTAATACTAATTAATCAATCAAGTATTACTCTTGAAGAATCTGTGGCTTTCTTCTTCCAGTGTCTCCTTCATTTTCTTTACCCACTTGATCTTTCTTTCTTTTTGTGTCAAGTTCATACCTTTTTTTGAGTCAACTACCTCCCAAATTTGAATAATATAATGTCCGACTTTAAATTTGTATTATTTGATGGAATGAATGACTGTGGGGGCAGGAAAGTCAATGCACTTGGTGTCACTATGGACGGAGAGTGAACAGCTGAGATTGTTCAGAGCAGATCTGGATGAAGAAGGAAGCTTTGATGAGGCTGTCAAAGGCTGTGATGGTGTCTTCCATGTGGCTGCTTCCATGCAATTCCATGTCCCTCAAGATCATCACCATTCCAATATTGGTAATTTTATTGCTTAAATATCATTTTAGGGAACAAACAATTTCCAATGTCTTTTCTTAAGAGATTAAGTTTGCGAAATAAGTTATTAAATAATTACATATATTTGATATATTTTTAGATTATCCATTAGTTTATAGGTAAAATAAACTAGTTTAAGGGGAAAATTAGGTAAATCAATTTATAATTAACTTATTTTGTTTTTTTGGATTTTCCAAAAATGTCAATTAGGTCTTATATTTAGGACTAGTGGGAGGGAGTATCAATTTGGCATAAAAAAGAATAAAGAGTCTCGTTTTGGCCAACAAACAAAATAAAAGGATCACATTGACTTTTAATAAAAAAAATCACATTGGTGAGTAAGATTTAGGACTAATATAATTCAATTTGTGAAAAGTCTATCCTACCCTTCATTAAACCAAACAAAAGGAGTATGTGGGTCCCACGTTTTCATAAAAAAAATCATCTTCTTCCTAAAAAAATGAGGGACCACCATTGAAGTCACCACCTGCACCACCATCAACATCACTACCAATGCCCCGACCACCATCATCAACATGGCAGTAGTAGCCAATCAGCCATGACAAGTTGACAAAGGCCAGCGTCCAAGCTGTAGCAACCATGAAAATCATCAGATTCCTCTTTAGCCTCCTCCTTTTCCTCTTTCTTTGACTCAGCCGCAGCTGGAGCGGCACCACAATTTGATCCACTGCATTTCACATCAATCTAATCCACTACCCCACTTGCAAGAAAACCAATTTCAAATTGAATTATATTACTTGTAAGTCTTATTGGCCAATGTGATCCTTTTATTTTGTTTGTTGGTCAGAATGAGACCATTTATTGTTTGTAGGCCAAATTAATACATTCGAAATTGTTTGGTGAGCTAAAATGATCTTTAACCCTTTTATTCCTCCACCGTGTTGCATTAACTCAACTATATACCATAATTTTTCAACATTATTTATTCTTACCAACTTTCTTCAAACATTACTTAAGTTTTACAAATTTATTTACTTTCTGTGTTTGAAAAAGTTCGTAAAAATTTCTGTGGATTAGTCTTTCCTTTTTTTTGTTATAAATATTTTTTATATAATAAGAAAGTAAATGTGATTTTAGAATAAATATTTTTTTTCATTAATTTGAGGAATACAATTTTCAATAACTTTAAGTTTACAAATTCAAGCTAAAAGTGTTGCATAATTTTTCAATTCTTATAGTATTTTACTAATGGACACTAGATAGGACTTTTTAATAAATGGGCTTAAAAATCCTGTTATAGTCTGAATGAGCTAGTTCATGGGCTTTTGGCTAACCTGAAACTTGGCCCGTTCAACCCAACATATATTACTATAAAATACCAATTCTTTTAAAAAATTAAAAAACATTTTTTATGCAAATATAGTAGTATATACTATATAACAATTTGTAACAATTTACAAGTCACTTGGCTTGTGAAGAGATTTTTGGCGTGCATTATTGTACATGGTTTCCTTAGAGGTGGTTGAATTCTCTAAAATGTATTGTACAAAGAGTGAACTCCATAATTATTTTAAGATCATGCTTGGGTTCCACTAAAATAACTTTTTAAATTACTTTAACGATCTTCCAAATATATCTCTCTATATTTACTTCATAGAAAGCAAAATCAATTCCTCAGACAAATCTGTTTAATTTTATTGTGTTTGACTTATGCAGAAGCCTATGTCGAAGCAAACATAATTGAGCCAGCAATCAAAGGAACCATCAACCTACTAAAATCATGCACAAAATCAAAATCAGTGAAAAGGGTCATTTTTACATCTTCCATCAGTACCATCACTGCTAAAGAAAGCAATGGGCAGTACAAGCCCATTGTTGATGAGTCCTGTCAGATTCAAGCAGACCAAGTTTGGAATTCTAAAGCCACTGGCTGGGTAATTCTCAAACATGAAACTTTAACATATCCAAATAAGTTATGTCTTATATATATATGAATATTGTAACATTTGGCAGGTTTATGCACTTTCAAAGCTTTTAACAGAAGAAGTAGCATTCAAGTTTGCACAAGAAAATGGCATTGATCTTGTGTCAGTCATTACTACTACTGTTGGTGGCCCTTTCTTTACTGCTTCTGTACCCTCAAGTGTTAAAGTCCTTCTATCACCTATTACAGGTAATTTATTTGGCCACCAGTCCACGTGCTTAATCCTAAACATGTATGTTTCACTTAATTTTAGGATATGTGTTGATAATGGATCATTTCTAAGGTTTTTATACAAATAGCTAGACATTAGAATCATAACTCTGAACATTTGCAAAAACTATAATGAGGAAACTACTTATTTGTAACAGTGATCTGTTAAACATGCACAGAAATCTAGTGGCCTTTTTCCATTTTTTTGGTGGAATATTGTAACAAAAATCTATCATAAATTATGATTTAGAACGTAAGGAAAGAAGTGGTACCTACAAATGCACAAGACACACCATGTGTGGTCCACAGACAACACAAGACAAATGAAACATGAAAATGTCCATGTTGTCCAATGAGAACAGTCTCTTGTGATTGTTCTCATTGGATAAAGTTGGTTTGAAGGAAAATTAAAACAGCAATTTTAAATCATTGATTCGCGGTGGTTTAATTCAATTTAAACAACTTAAAGCTACTTAAACCAATTAATGACAAATTGAAACCAACTGATTAAAACTCAAAAGCTCCAATGGTCAATTCTGAGATTTTTCTTCTTGGCCCTTTTACTGGCATAATCTTATAATATACACAAAACTGCACCAATCTCACCTATGACATGTGCAAACGAATAGTATCTTGGTACAAAAAAGAGACCTTTTCTACTTAAATTAATCTTTGATAGCTAATAGAAGTTTGAACAAATTAATGTTGAATGCAGGTGAACCTGAGTTCTTCAAGATATTATCAGCTGTAAATTCAAGGATGGGGTCCATAGGTGTGGTTCACATTGACGATATATGCAGTGCTCACATATTTCTAATGGAGCATACCAAAGCAGAAGGTAGATACATCTGCTGCAGCCAAAGTTGTTCACTGTCAAAGTTATATTATCTTCTCTTCCAAAAGCATCCTTGCTCAAATATGCAGAGGTACCAAATTATAAATATTCCTTCTTAAAACAGCTTTAAATCTACCATATTTATACCAATAATTAACACTTCAAGTCTATAGTAATGTTAAATCCTTGAGAAGGCCAAATATATTAACTAAACACTAAAGCTACTTCATGAACCAAATTGTTATTTCACTGATCTTTCAATTATTTTCATTTGAAACTTTGTTTTAGTTTTTCTTTTAATTACTGCATATTATATGCAGAATTACTGATGTAAGTGAAGAGGGGGTTCGTCCTGAGATATCATCAAAGAAGCTAAAAGATTTGGGATTCAGCTACAAGTATGGCCTTGAAGATATAATTGATCAAGCAATTTTGTGCTGTCAAGATTATGGCTATTTACCTCCTGTGAACCAGTAATCATGTGCACTCCCAATCATTGCTAGCTGTTTGTACATAATAAATTATCTTTTGTAGATTCAATATTAGGTTTTTTGATAGATTTTCAAACACAATAAATTTGGTCGTATATTTTTTCCCCCAAAGCTACTTCATAATTCCTCCTTGAATGTTTGGTATGTGTTACTTTCTATGCAGTTGCAAGGCCCTCATTTAATGATCATGAGAAATGGAGGGCCTAGTTCCCGGAAAAATTTAGCGCATTTCGCGGCGTAATAGTAAACTGGCTTATAAGAAAGTATTGAAAATACTTAATGTGTTGTTCGAAGTAAGTATGTGAGAGAAGTTTTATCTCAAAAATTATAAAAAATGGTGTAGCCATTCAACGAAGAGAGAAGTAAAGAAGAGTGAGTCCCATACGTACAATATAGAAGAGTTGGAGAGAGTCTAGTTCTCATATGCATTAAAGGCAATATTGTAGAAAAGATTGGAGCATTACTACTGTCAAGTAGAAGAAAAGTAAGTATTCAAAAAGACGAAAAAAGTAATGTGAAAGGAAAATACATACCTAATACTAGAAATAACTGGGGAAGATTGTCATTCCTAAGCTAGTTTTTCAGTGGAGGCTGCATAACTAAAATAATACAGTTTTATCTCTTAGCAGCCTATTTTTAAACCACGGGTCGCTATATTTTTTTCATATGTTTTGACTTAATGAGCATGGATTTCGATTTTTGAGTGATTTGATAAATAGGTATCACAAGTAAGAGTGTCTTGCTTGAAAATTAGACCTTTTTTCATCATTATACCAAACTCAAATATCCTGAAATCATTATAAATGGAAGTTCAACTAATAACATTACAAACATGTTCATAAACTGTTAGAGATTGGACTATTCACCTAAGGAAGCCATATTAGAAAGAATGAATTTAACAAGCACAAATCCTCAAGAAAATCATATATCAAAAAGTTAGTTATTGGAATTTGATAACCAAATATCTTATAAAGTATTGTGTTCAAGATGACCCTCCTAAATAAGACTTATGACATTGATATATCAATGACATCTAGCTAAAAGTCATTCATTATTATTTTTCCATATTTAGTCCTTAATTAGGCTTGCATGAGAAAATGGTGAGGTCAAGATCAATCATTAATATGAAATAGAGATTACTCAATTTAAAGGACTTCCAATTCAAAACTCTATTAGGTAAGGCTCTATATTTGTCAACATGTAGTTGTAGTTGTTGCAATGAGGGACTAGCAAATTACAAAGGGGTTATGCCGATTGTTCTTGACAAGTTGAATTTTACAATAAATACTTGTTTAGTTGTTTTAGAGTTTAGACTTCAAAGTTTTGAAGATATATAGATATTCATTCAATAGACATAGAAAGTGTTTTATATTATACGTGTAAGGTTTGTAAGCATTTATGAGCTGCATGTGCTTTAGACCTTAGAATGATGCTACCTCTTCGCGCTCTGCTTCTGTCATGTCTATGTAATTAAACATATTGTAATATTCAAAAAAGTATTTCAATTTCATCATTTTAGAATTCAGAACAGAAATAGTGAAACTGTTTCCTCAATGAAAAGAGTGGACACCTAGTAACATTCTTTGGGCTCAGCAATTTCATGCACTCATACAGCAAAAAAGAAAAAAAATCGAATTATTAATCATCAGTTGACTTTTGGTGGTCTGACTTAACCATTTAATTCAATTGATAAGTTTAAAATGCTTAAATGTATGACATGCACTTCTGCATTATTAGGCATACACTTTCATTTAGGATGAATAAATTAATAACTCTAAATAAAAATGGAATCTGACTTTTGGATATTACTTCATAGTTCATATATATATATTGAACATGATCTTACACTTCATTCTAGCCTGTACTTTCTAATTAAATGAACTTATGCACATGACATTAACATATACTTGTATTGTTTTTAGATTAACATGACATTACTTATTTAATCTCACAAAAACTGAACAACTTTTACATCTTCACACACTCTCCCTGTAATCTTCAAAGCGAGCTAAGGTTTTGTTTGTGTTGTGAACTTTAAGAACCTTGTCCATTATTGCTGAATCACAATAGTTCTCCTCAGTCTTCATCATCAAGCTTGTTCTATAAATCATCTCCACTATCTTTCTTGATGAGTCTCCTTCCACAAGTTCTGTCACTGTTCAAATTCACAAATTTTGATTCATTGAGAAAATCAAGTAGAAAATTGCGTGTGTAGCCAATGAAGACATTTAGTCAAGATCTTTCCTCTGTTTTTTCTCAGGCAATACTACTTCAGAATTCCAATGCTTAGTGTCACAAACAATCATCAAAGACTAAAAATTAAAATAAACAATATGTTACATAACATTTCTTACAAACTTGCAAAATATTATTATATTATCGATCAATTTAGACATTATTTTAGAAAAAAATGGTAAACATAATATATGTAATTCAAAAAGGGCATTATATTTAGATTAAAAAGCAACCACACCTAGCTTCTATATTAAGAATAAGATGGAGTCGTCAAATATTATGTGCTTAGTGGATAACCAATGGTGCTAACTGTTAAAACAAAATTTTATCTAATAGTAATATTAATTAATTAAATATAATATATTCATAAAAAAATAATAAAGCTTACAAATGACCATTCTAATATGGCAAAAAAGGAACCCTAATGAATGATAACAAAAGGTTAAAATAGGTTTATCAATCCACATGGTAAAATACCATAGTAGTGAATATTTTCCATCTCTTAATTGCAAAAGGTAAAACAAAAGATTCCAATGTCATTAATACTCAAAAAAAAAAACAAAAAGGAAATCCGAACATATCATCACACAAAGGAACACCCAGAATACGTAAAGGACAAAACAAGATAAGAAACAAACAAACAACCAAACCAAACAACAAAACACAAACCTGCATGTTTTGCACCATGATGAAACTCAGCATCTTCCAATTCACCAACTTTCTCTCTCCCGCAACAAGAAACCCCATAATCTGAATCAGACACCACCAAAGTTGAAGCCTTTTTGGGACTACAACAAGCATTGTTAAGCTCAGACATAAAATCACCACTTTTAATGGATCTTGGGCTGCATACTGGAGACTTATCAGAGGAAAACCTCCGGCTAGTGATAATCACTCCTCCATTGATGACGCTTTCTTTGATATTTTTGAAGCTTGTGCAACTAGAACAGCCAGTTCGGATTCTGGGTTTTGGGATCAAATGGGTTTTGAGATTTGGGTCATGAAAATCTGAAGGCATTAATTTGCGGTGAAGAGAGGTTTTCAGAGATACCCAGATTTTTGTCATCTCTGAATTCAAAGTAATGTCTTTTTGGAGGGAAAGTTTGTTTGTTGGTTTTGAGTTTTGAGAGATGTGAAGAGTTACAGAGGAAGCTGATGAATGAAGTGATGAGTGAGAAGAGAGAAGGCGCGGGGTGTTATATATTATATATATATATATATATATAATGAGTTTTAAATATTAATATTTAAAAAAGAAATTGAATTACTAGTTCGATATGGTTTAGGAAAGTATTCAGCCAAAAAGACAGACATGGTTTAGGAAACTTTTTGGGTTTGGCAAAAAAAAGGAAACTTTGGCGCATTATGAAAGAGGACAACAATGAAAGAGGACAACAAATGTTTTTTGGACAACAAGATGAGGTAATGTTTTTTTTTTTGGAAAAAATGAGTTAATGTTTAAAAATTAAATAGAAGAAAAAATGTGGAGGATTTGAATTACTAGTTCGAGACGGTTAAGGGAACTACTTAGGATTTAGGACAAAAAAAGAGATGGTTTAGGAAACTTTGGGTTTTGCTAAAAAACCAAAAACGAAACGTTGGGATTTTAAGAAGCAGGACAACAAACATGGAGAAACCGTGTTCGGTGGCACTATTCCATGAGATACTCTCTAGTATATGATTTTATGATTTATGATTCCGAAAAATTATTGTTGTTGTTGTTATTATTAGGAGTATTATAGTTTTTTAGTTGTAGTCTGCAGTGCGTGTTTCATAATTCATACTAGTTGACTGAGATTTCTTCTTCGTGTCCACATGGACTTGAATTGACAATGATATTGCAAGAAACTATTTATAAAATATTCATGAGACAATATAAGAAATATTCATTGAGAAAAAAAGGAAAATAATACTACCTCCAATCCTAAATATAAGACCTAATTGACTTTTTTTTGGAGAGGTTAAGGTTGCGAAATAGGATATTAAATCATGACATATTTGATATATTTTTAGATTATACATTAGTTTATAGGTAAAATAAATTAATCTAAGGGAAAAATTTAGGTATATCAATTTATAATTAACTTATTTTGCTTTTTTATAAGATTTTCTAAAAAAGTCAATTAGATCTTATATTTAAAACCGGAGGGAGTAATAAGTAAGAATACGAAATTCCCTATGTGACAGCAAAGCAAAATGAAATTGCTTTAGTAGAATTTGAGATTTGTAAAGTACAGGAAACTTTATCCTAATGAAAAGCCAAGATTCTAGTTTGCAAATCGATTACAAAATTAAAAAAGAAATTGAATTACTAGTTCGATATGGTTTAGGAAAGTATTCAGCCAAAAAGACAGACATGGTTTAGGAAACTTTTTGGGTTTGGCTAAAAAAAAAGGAAACTTTGGCGCTTTATGAAAGAGGACAACAAGATGAGCTAATGTTTTTTTTTGGACAAAATGAGTTAATGTTTAAAAAATAAATAGAAGAAAAAATGTGGAGGATTTGAATTACTAGTTCGAGACGGTTAAGGAAACTACTTGGGATTTAGGACAAAAAAAGAGATGGTTTAGGAAACTTTGGGTTTTGCTAAAAAACCAAAAACGAAACGTTGGGATTTTAAGAAGCAGGACAACAAACATGGAAAAACCGTGTTCGGTGGCACTATTCCATGAGATACTCTCTATTATATGATTTTATGATTTATGATTCCGAAAAATTATTGTTGTTGTTGTTATTATTAGGAGTATTATAGTTTTTTAGTTGTAGTCTGCGGTGCGTGTTTCATAATTCATACTAGTTGACTGAGATTTCTTCTTCGTGTCCACATGGACTTGAATTGACAATGATATTGCAAGAAACTATTTATAAAATATTCATGAGACAATATAAGAAATATTCATTGAGAAAAAAAGGAAAATAATACTACCTCCAATCCTAAATATAAGACTTAATTGACTTTTTTTTGGAGAGGTTAAGGTTGCGAAATAGGATATTAAATCATGACATATTTGATATATTTTTAGATTATACATTAGTTTATAGGTAAAATAAATTAATCTAAGGGAAAAATTTAGGTATATCAATTTATAATTAACTTATTTTGCTTTTTTATAAGATTTTCTAAAAAAGTCAATTAGATCTTATATTTAAAACCGGAGGGAGTAATAAGTAAGAATACGAAATTCCCTATGTGACAGCAAAGCAAAATGAAATTGCTTTAGTAGAATTTGAGATTTGTAAAGTACAGGAAACTTTATCCTAATGAAAAGCCAAGATTCTAGTTTGCAAATCGATTACAAAATTAAAAAAGAAATTGAATTACTAGTTCGATATGGTTTAGGAAAGTATTCAGCCAAAAAGACAGACATGGTTTAGGAAACTTTTTGGGTTTGGCTAAAAAAAAAGGAAACTTTGGCGCTTTATGAAAGAGGACAACAAGATGAGCTAATGTTTTTTTTTGGACAAAATGAGTTAATGTTTAAAAAATAAATAGAAGAAAAAATGTGGAGGATTTGAATTACTAGTTCGAGACGGTTAAGGAAACTACTTGGGATTTAGGACAAAAAAAGAGATGGTTTAGGAAACTTTGGGTTTTGCTAAAAAACCAAAAACGAAACGTTGGGATTTTAAGAAGCAGGACAACAAACATGGAAAAACCGTGTTCGGTGGCACTATTCCATGAGATACTCTCTATTATATGATTTTATGATTTATGATTCCGAAAAATTATTGTTGTTGTTGTTATTATTAGGAGTATTATAGTTTTTTAGTTGTAGTCTGCAGTGCGTGTTTCATAATTCATACTAGTTGACTGAGATTTCTTCTTCGTGTCCACATGGACTTGAATTGACAATGATATTGCAAGAAACTATTTATAAAATATTCATGAGACAATATAAGAAATATTCATTGAGAAAAAAAGGAAAATAATACTACCTCCAATCCTAAATATAAGACCTAATTGACTTTTTTTTGGAGAGGTTAAGGTTGCGAAATAGGATATTAAATCATGACATATTTGATATATTTTTAGATTATACATTAGTTTATAGGTAAAATAAATTAATCTAAGGGAAAAATTTAGGTATATCAATTTATAATTAACTTATTTTGCTTTTTTATAAGATTTTCTAAAAAAGTCAATTAGATCTTATATTTAAAACCGGAGGGAGTAATAAGTAAGAATACGAAATTCCCTATGTGACAGCAAAGCAAAATGAAATTGCTTTAGTAGAATTTGAGATTTGTAAAGTACAGGAAACTTTATCCTAATGAAAAGCCAAGATTCTAGTTTGCAAATCGATTACAAAATTAATTAACCTTTGTATCAAAAAGAAATTAATTAACTTTAGATGGAATGATTGATCAACTTCAAGTTATCATATTTAATTAGCAAATTTTGGGTGATCATTTAAATTCTTGTCAAAGCTATCTGCACTGCAAAATCATTATGCTTATTTTCCATTTTCAAATCACTCATTTTAACTCATTGGACTGTAATTTATATATGGGTGGGCAAATCAAAAGCTAACTCTTTGAAAAATAAACATTCTATGCTTTTGTCCTAACATAGTAACATAACACTCAATTGATTTTTTTCCATTGTAACGATATCACAGGTGATTATACCATTATATCAATAATAAACATCAACACCAAACTTTCTTTTTTTTTGTTACAAACACCAAACTTTCTTTTCCAAACGCACAATCAGTTGCCTGTTGCAAAACACCCAAAAACACTTACATAGTGCCTTTTTTTTCACAAGTTCTAATAAAACCCGATCCTTTCACATACTCACTTTAAACAACTTATAATAACTTTTGAAAAGATAATTCAAATAGGCAACCATGGTCACTATGACATGACGAATCAAATGGCTGAAACTCAGTGAGTGCAGGTCACAGTTTAAAGGGTAATGAACCTAATGAAAGTAATGGATGCACAAGAGGGGGGGTGAATTGTGCTTCAAAAATAATGCTCGAATGAAACAACACAAGAGTTATACTAGTTCGGTCTACCTGACCTACGTCCAGTCCTCAACCACCCAGGCCGAGTTCCACTATATCTCAGGTTTTAAATCGGGATCACTTGCAACCTTACAACTACAAGTTTTACGCAGGCTCACTTGTAACCTTTCTAACTAACTCCCCCTCACACCAAGCAAGGGGTTAACCTTTACACTTAAAGGATTTTTCTAAGTTCTCTCAAAGAACGGATGGTGTTACACACTTAGGTACAATAAATGCTCTTATAACAGAAAGAGACTTAACAACAAAGAGTACAGAATATGTAGATGAAAAGGATCACTCGATGTGTTAAATGCTCTTTACTTTTCTGGGCAGCTTTGAATGCTTGAAGGTGTTCTTAGTTTCTTGCTCTAACTTCTCTCAAGAATATTCAAAGATAATTAATTTATTCATAAATGAAGTTGAGCTCCCTTATATAGTCTTCAAACATTTTGAACTCTTGGTAGGTGGGCTAGCCGTTTGAATATGGCCGTTTTCCCCATGTTACCGTTTGCCCATTAAATGCTTCATCAATGCATAGCAGGGTTGACTTGCTTTATCTCTGAAAAGTAGTCCTGACACCTCTGCTCTGACATAAGCATTCTGACACTGCATCTCTGAACGTTCTGACATTCTGATTGCTTGCGGAAGCAACTTCTCATCCGGAAGCAACCTTACTTAGTGTGCTGCACTTGAACGTTAGTTTAGCAATATAAGCACATAGTCACATGCAGTGGGTGTTTCCTAGGTCTAAGGGGTATCCGGAAGCACTTCTACATCCGGAAGTAACTTCACTTGATGAAGGATCTAGCTTACTATCACTTACTCTCGCTCAGTGTATTTCATTCCAACAGTCGGCGCTAGTCACTAAGCTATCGGAAGCACTTTCACTTGACGAGGTAAACTCACTGACGCTTAGGGTTATATCTATTCTATCAGTCTGCGTCAGTCAAAATCTAACAGGAAGCAATTTCACTTGACGTTGCTTTTTCACTGACGCTTAGGGTTATATCTCTTCTATCAGCCTGTGTCAGTCTAAATCTAACAGGAAGCAATTTCGCTTGACGAGGCTGATTCACTGACGCTTGGGGTTATATCTATTCTATCAGTCTGCGCCAGTCAAAATCTAACAGGAAGCAATTTCACTTCCGGTTGAATCATAGCTTAGTCTTAAAGTTTTGCGTACCTAATGCTCATGGACTAAGTTATTTCCCTAGTGAGTTACTCGCTGCCGCTGGGGGATAAATCATTCATCCGCGTGCGCGAGTCCTAGACTATCCGGAAGTAAATCCACATCCGGTTGCACTCTTACTTGGGATCCTATGTTATCCTATTGCTTCCTAAGCACTTGGTCTAATCTTTTATATTTTAGTCTTCATCAAAACTTAAGATTCTAACATTCTCCCCCTTTTTGATGATGACAAACTTAGTTTGATCGATTAAGTTCATAAGTAAGGATTAGCAAAAGAATAAAAGCAATAGATAAGAACAAGTAACTTGAACAAATATTATTGATAAGTAAAAGTTACAAATCAGAGTATACAATCAAATAACATATACAAGTAAAGGATGTATACAAATAAATTTCACTAAGCAAGTATGAAAATATGCATGAAAACAAAACAAGAAAATTTCTAAGTTAAAACAAATGTTTGGATTGGGGGTTCAGGGTTTGTATTTCTTTTTCCTCTCCCTCTCCTTTTGTCTCTCCTCATTCTCCCTTTGTAGTTTGGCTACCTCGGCCTCACGCACACTCTGGTCTATCTGGGCAATGATCTCATGAAGCTCTTCTTCATCTCTTTCCCTTCTGAGCCTCTCTGATTCAATGGACTCCTCGAATGCCCTTTTCATGTTCTCTACTTCTTCATACCCAGGGAACCCTGTAGCATCGTCGAAGTAGGAGACTTCTCCATTGGGATAGTGAACAGCCCGGATTTTCACGTTCCATACAGGGAAGTTGGGATCCTCCTCAACTTCCTGGGCTTTCCTTTTCCCTTTCCCTTTACTCTTCCCTTTGCTCTTACTGATTGGAGGAGTGGGCATGGCGCTTGCTCTGTCAGCATTGAGGCAGGCCATCTGACCAAAGGATAGCTTATCTGTGAATCCAAACTTCTCAAATTCCTCAGGAGTCATGTCTTCAATTTCCAATTTGACTTCCTTCAGAATTGGAACTGCTTGAACCACTGGAGTTTCTTGCTCAACCTGGGCAGATGAAGTTCCTTGCTCAGGTAGGTCAGATGGAGTCTCTTCCTCAGACTCATCAGATTCAGTGGAGGCAATTATCTTTCTGGCACGTCTTCTAGCAACGGCCTTCTTTCTGGGCTCACTGACTCTGACTGCTGGCTCAGATGAGGGAGGAGGGGCAGATGATTGCTCAAATGAAGGACTCTCAGACGCTTGCCCAGAGGATGCAGGAACAGGCTTGGCTATCACAATGGGAGGATGGTTGGGTCTCTTCAGTCCCCACTTCATCATGATCTCCTCAACAATCTCTCTACTTGTTTTAGTTGGAGGAGGCTCTGATGAAGACGACTCAGGCTGTGAAGATTGGGTACTTTCTGGCTCAAAGACAACCATATCCCATTGTGGTCCTTGCTCAGCTGCTTTCTTCTGCTGCATGAACCGGATGGCCTCTCCTCTTATAAGGCTCTCTGCACCACCCAGCCTTTGAGATTTCATAGCACGGCGAAGTGCTGCTGTTATGTCTTCCTCAATCCAGAGGGATGGCTTGCTGAGGACATCCCTTGTGTTCATTGACAAGCGCAGAGTGGACATTACATCTCTCCCCCTTTTGGCATCATCAAAGAGGGTGAGGGCCAGGGATGGACTTGAGGACGAGGAGGGTGGAGATTTTTGGGGTGAGATGTCTGGGGAGGAGGTAGATTGGGTACTTTCTGGTGATGAGGTAGGATCGGATGAGGTAGGGTTGGGGAACCAATTGGGGGTGACAAAGAGACCCTCATAAGGATGAGTGGAGGAGTATTCCTTGTAGTTGGAGGCTGGGGTAAATGGTAAATGGTCATCAGTGAGTGATTGAAGGCGGGGATACTCGCTGTATGGTTGGCTGAGGGGGTGAATGGCCGTGTCAGATCCTATGGGTCTAGGGCGTGGATGGGTAGGGTTGGAGAGACGGAGTGGAGAGCGTGTAGGAGCGCCAGGCCGTGAGAGAGTGGGTGAAGGAGGTGGAGATGAAGAATTTAGTGGGGATTGGTGTGGTGAGTTGTGAGGTGAGTCTTGGGTTTGGTGTGGAGAGTGTTGAGGTGAGTCTTGAGTTTGCTGGTCATGGGTAGGTGAAGGTTGGGATTGGTGGTCATTGTTTGGTGATGGTGGGGGTTGCTGGTCATTTTGTGGTGGTGGCTGAGGTTGTTGAGTGTTAGGTGGAGGAGGAGGGGGAAGTTGAGGGTGATTAGGAGGAGGAGGAGGTGGGTTTTGAGGAGGAGGAGGAGGTGGTAGATTACCTTGATGTGGTTGGGGAATTTGTAGGTGTTGAAGGATGAGATCTAATTTGGCATCCACCCTGGCAAGATAATTTTCAACTTGGCCCACCCTGTCTTCGAGCTTCTGAATTCGCTCCCCTTGCTGCTGGAAGCCAGTTTCACATTCAGCACGGAGGGGTCCCACCAAGGAGTCCGGTAGCTTAAAAAGAAGTTCTTCCTTTACTTCTTCAGCAAAGGCTTTGACTGATGCTGGCACTCTTGCAACAAGGCTCGGCCCAGCATGGGAGTCTACTTCCTGATCCCCTGCTCCAGATGCAGAGGGGGCTGAAGTCCCAGAAGCACTACTGGCTTGTGATCCCGACTTTGTGACCTTGGCTGGCTTGTTGTACTTTATGCCCATCTTCCCAATATTGGTAGCTCCCACAGGCTTACACTTGACATTCTCTTCCTCCACAGCAGATGTGGCCTTGATCAGATGCTTTTCAAGGAGGAAGGCAATGATGGTGGGATAGGGAAGATGGCCTGACTTGTCGTTGCTTATCCAGCGCTGAAGCTCAAGACAAATCAACTGGCCGGGATTGATAGGCTGGTGGGAGAGGAGTCTGGGGAACCAAGGGTTGTCCAGCTGTGTGAACTCATTGAAGTTGCCTCCCTTGTGTGTCATCATTCGGGAGTAGACGTAGTACAAGAGCCTGTAAGAGTCAGACATCTTGGATACCTTTTTCCCGGAGGTCCCATACAACTTCTCGAGAGCCTCCTTGCTGAGCTTTAGTGACTCAGGGTATAGCCACTCATTCATGCTCTCGTCCGTGATCCCCATCATCTCATTCAACGTCTTCCATGTGAACCTGAAGGTTCTCCCCCTTACAGTGGCAGTGAAGGAGAGTTTGTGGATTTGCTCTTTCCCATCAACCTTCTTGAACTTAGCTCTGCCGGTGAGGGATTGACAGAACACTCGCAGGACGTTGACGTTGTAGTCCTGGTTGATCCCCAGCCATGACATGTACTTCTCTAGATAAGGGCGAAGGTGAGAAAACCCTAGTTCATCAATCTTGTCTAGATCGATGAACAGGCCATGGTTGAAGATGGGAATGGATGTCTCAAACTTGGCGGCCACACTCTCCACAGCCCCATCTCTGTACACTGAAGGATCATCTTCTTCAACCCTTTGCCTCTTCGAAGAAGGCTCTTCAGCGAACTGAACCCTCTTTTTCTTTCCCTTTCTCTGGGCTTCCCTCTCTTGCTCATGCCCAGAAACCACTAATTGTTCTCCCACTCGACCAGAAGTTCCAGGCTGACCCTGAATATTTTCATCCTGCCCTGGTGTTTGCCCAGAAACTTCACGGTGTTCATGACGTTCTTCATGATGTTCATCATTTTGCCCAGATTTTTGAGAATGTTCATGACGAGATTTCCCAGATTTTGACTTATGTTTCTTGGATGAAGAGGTTTTCTGGGTAACTGGGTTGGATTCATGAGATCCGACCATTTTTGTGTGGGTTGGTGGTAAAAGGAGATGAAATGCGAGAAGTATGTAAAGAAAAATGAAGAACACGATGAAGAAGATGAAGAGAATTTTCAGAGAAAATGATGCGAGTGAAAATGATGCAAGTAAAAAGTGAAAGTGAAAAATGACACCCTATTTATAGGTAAAGTAACTAAGGGTAAAATGGTCATGTCTCTTCAGATTTTCACACATTGGATAACGTAAAAATTTTAATTGAAACGGCGCACCTTATGACATGTGTCGTTTCATCTTGTCAGATAGGGCACACCTTCTCATAGAGGAAGATGAAGCGTTTCTGAAGTGACGTGTCCCTTGGGCTGACACTGGCGCTTTCTTGGCTTGATCATCCAGTGTCAGTGAGTGATCATCCGGAAGTGGTTTTGCTTCTGGTTGCACTTGCTTAAGATTTAACATTGAGCACCTGCAAAAACATATATTGGCACTCCGATGCCTAAGTTAGTATTATTGTAAGTGATAAACAATCAAGTATAATGAATAGAATTTATACTTCATTTGGGTTTACCATTCCCAAATCACCTCTTATGAAAGTAAATTGGTCAACCCCCAGAGGCTTGGTGAAGATGTCAGCAAGCTATTGTTGTGTGGGGACAAACTGCACCTTGACATCCTTCTTTTGAACATGGTCTCTGATGAAGTGATGTCTGACATCAATGTGCTTTGTCCTTGTGTGCTGAACCGGATTCTTGGCTAGGCTGATAGTGCTTGTGTTGTCACAGAGGATAGGTGCCTCAGGGAATTCCAAGTCAAGATCTCTGAGTTGGTTCTTCAGCCACAGCACTTGAGCGCAGCAACTTGCTGCAGCAATATATTCTGCCTCTGTGGATGACAAGGACACACATGTTTGCTTTTTGCTAGCCCAAGACACCAGACAACCACCAAGAAAGGCGCATTGTCCACTGGTGCTCTTTCTATCTGTTTTATAACCTGCATGGTCAGAGTCAGAGTAAGCCCACAAGAACTCTTGGTTACCTCTGGGATACCAAAGACCAAGTTCTTGTGTTCCCTCAAGGTATCTTAAGATACGTTTAACACATGTTAAGTGTGACTCCTTGGGGTTGGCTTGAAACCTAGCACACATGCCTACACTAAATTGAATGTCAGGCCTGCTCGCTGTTAAGTATAAGAGGGAACCTATCATTCCCCTATACATGGGCAGACTGACAGATTTACCCTTTGCGTCAGCATCGAGTGCGGCTGTGGTGCTCATAGGAGTGTCATACTCCTTGCATTCATCCATCCCAAACTTTTTGAGTAGTTCTCTGCAATACTTAGCTTGGGAGATGAAGATTCCATTTTTCTTCTGTTTGATTTGCAGGCCAAGGAAGAACGTTAGTTCTCCCATCATTGACATTTCGAATTCACCCTGCATAGTCTTAGAGAAATCTTCACAAAGCTTTTCGTTAGTTGCCCCAAATATAATATCATCAACATAAATTTGGACAATTAACATATCCCTATCTTTGTGAAGGATAAACAGTGTATTATCTAATTTGCCCCTTGAGAAACCCTTGCCCAGCAAAAAGCTGCTGAGTCTCTCATACCAAGCTCGAGGAGCTTGTTTTAGGCCATATAAAGCTTTCTTTAATCTATACACATGTTTGGGATGCTTATGATCCTCAAAGCCAGGAGGTTGTTCTACATATACCTCTTCTTTAATATATCCATTAAGAAAAGCACTCTTTACATCCATTTGATATAACCTAAAGCCTTTCATGGATGCAAAGGCTAGAAGAATTCTTATTGCTTCGAGTCTAGCAACTGGAGCAAAAGTTTCTTCATAGTCAATGCCTTCTTCTTGGTTATATCCTTTGGCTACTAATCTGGCTTTGTTTCTTGTGATTTGACCTGTCTCATCTAGCTTGTTTTTGAAGACCCACTTGGTCCCTACTATGGATTGATGAGACGGCCTTGGGACTAGTTCTCAAACTTGACTTCTCTCAAATTGGTTTAGCTCTTCCTGCATGGCAATAATCCAGTCGCAGTCCTCAAGAGCTTGTTCAACTGAAGTTGGTTCGATTTGAGATAGGAATGCTCCAAACTCAACTTCATTTTGAACTTGTCTTCTAGTTCTGACACCAGAAGAAACATCACCAAGCACTTGATCAAGAGGATGATCCCTGTGATGTCTCCTAGCTATTGGCACCTGTGCCTCCTCAGGCACGGGTTCCACTCCAGGTTCATCACTGGGTTCATCTTCTTCTTTGGGATTGCTTGTTGGTGTTTCTTTTGGTGATGAGGAAGATGATGGTAGTTTTGGAAGATTAAGTATTCCATCATCCTCTGTGGATTGTCCCCATGTAGGAGTTTCATCAAATACAACATGCATGGATTCTTCTACAGTTTTAGTTTTCATGTTGTATACTCTATAAGCTTTACTCCTAAGGGAATATCCTATGAATATACCTACATCAGCCTTTGGATCAAACTTACCCAAATTTACCTTTCCATTGTTATGCACATAGCATTTTGATCCAAATATTCTGAGGTGGCTGATGTTGGGCTTCCTCCCTTTGTACAGCTCATAGGGAGTCTTATCCAAGCCCGTGCGAACATAGGCTCTGTTGGAGATATAGCAAGCAGTGCTCATAGCGTCCGCCCAGAACACTTGAGAAACCTCTTTCTCATTGAGCATGCTTCTAGCCATCTCCGTCAGAACCCTGTTCTTCCTTTCTACCACTCCATTTTGTTGAGGAGTCCTCGGAGCTGAGAAGTTATGCTCAATGCCGTTTTGCTCACATAGCTCAGAGAAGCTATGGTTCTCAAACTCTCCTCCATGGTCTGTCCTTATGGCTGTGATTTTGAGCTCTCTCTCATTCTGCACTTTCTTAGCCAGGACAACAAAAGCATCAAAAGCATCTTGCTTAGAGGCAAGAAACATAGTCCACGTGAACCTTGAATAGTCATCCACCACCACTAAAGCATATAGGTTTCCACCCAAGCTCTTTACTCTCGCTGGCCCAACCAAATCCATGTGGATTAGTTCCAAGGGCCTGCTGGTGGAGACTCTCTTCTTGGTTTTAAACGAGGACTTTGTTTGCTTTCCTCGTTGGCAGGATTCACAAATAAAATCATGCTTAACTTTAAAAGAGGGAATACCTATAGCTAGCTCATTTTTAATTAGCATATCCAATTGAGTAAAATTGACATGAGCTAACCTCTTATGCCAAAGCCAACTATTCTCGTCACTAGATATTAAACATTTTTCTTCTAGCTGTTGACATAAGTCTAAAGTATATAGGTTCTCATTTCTGTTTGCCTTAAGTTTGCATTTTAAGTTGGCCTTATCTATACTCAGATCCTGCTTATCAACTATTATGCACTCATTTGAATCAAATATTACCCAATTTCATTTGTCCGTGCTCTGGCTCACGCTCAGCAGGTTGTGACAGAGACCGTCCACTAGATAGACATCTTTGACTGGTCCAACTTCTCCAACTCCAGTGATCTTACCACTTTGATTTCCTCCAAAGGTCATTGTGGCTCCATCTTTGATCACCAGAGATTTGAACTTGTCTCTGTCTCCAGTCATATGTCTCGAGCATCCGCTATCGATGTACCATTTTCTGTTCTTGGATGCCTTGAGACACACCTGAAATAATCAAGCAACCTTAGGTACCCAACCTCTCTTGGGTCCTTTGTCATTAGTGTTTAGTGCCCTTGGTCTAGTTTTGGTCTTAACCTTGGGCTCATTTGGAGCCTCTGGCCTAGTGCTGGCTCTAGGCTCTTGGGTTTTCCCTGTGGGATGATTCCAGGCTCGGGATCCTTGTCCTCTCTTGGTTTCCTTTGCAGGTGGAGGATCCTTTGCAGCCTTGGTTCCTTTAGGGACCCATTTGTAAGAGCTACTAGCTCCATGCTTCTTGGCATTACAGGTGGACGTGGAGTGTCCTTTCCTGTTGCAGTAGTTATAGAAGCTAAAGGGCGAGGAGCTATGACTAGTGGCTTTATGGAAGAACTTTAAGTAGGGTTTTACTTTTGGTTCTACCCACTTTTTCCCTCTAGGGATATATCCTAAGCCAGTTCTATCCCTATATGCCCTTTGATTCATTAAGATTATATTTAACATTTCTGAACCTTTGGTAAACTTCTGCAGGGCATTTTGCAGCTTGTCATTTTCAGCTGAGATTTTGCTGCAATTAGGGCAGCTCTCAAGTGTTGGGGTGTTGGGTTCTACTTGGGGAGAACCCTGGCCATCCACTACCGGAAGCCTTCTAGCTTCTGCTAGTTCCTCACTTAGTGAGTCCACCTTGGACTCAAGTGATTCCTTTTTGGTTTTCAACACTTTATAGGCTTTACATAGTCTAGAGAATTCTTCATGAACCTCATTGTAAGCCTCTTGTAGTTCAGAAAGAGTTACCTCATGATCTTCGTTGGTGAGGTCAAGATCTGAAGATGCTTCTTCATCATCTTCTCTAGCTACCAGGCAGAGGTTGGCAACTTCTTCTTCATCACTTGCTTCCTCATCTGAGCTATTTACCCAAATGGAGGAGACAAGGGCCTTTCTTTTGTCTTTGCCTTTTGACCTCTGCAGGCTGGGACACTCAGCCTTGAAGTGACCAGGCTTCTTGCATTCAAAGCACACAGGGACCTTTTCTTTCTTGTATCCCTTCTTCTGGCTGGAGTCACCTCTCTGATAGCCTCATTTCTTCCTGAAGAATTTCCTGAATTTCCTCACCATCATAGTCATTTTTTCATCGTCCATTTCCTCCTCATCATCCTCATCATCATCACTGATCTCCTTGCTGGGAGCAACGAGAGCAAGGTTCTTGTTCTTGGATGAGGCTTGAGGAGCTCTCATACCCAGCAGGGTAGGTTCATATTCAGCAAGAGAGCCAAATAGTGCGGTGATGGAGCTGGTTGATTCTCCTTGCACTTCTTGCAAGATAGTTACTTTGGTGATCCAGTCACCCTTCAAGATCTTTAGGATCTTGCTTACTTGCTCTCTTTCAGGAATATCCTTACCCAGCGAGGCCAAATTATTGATGAGATGGGTGAACCTGAGCTCCAGCTCTCTGATGGGCTCGGTGGGACTTAGCATGGCGAACTTGTGAAATTCTTCCACCAGCATCTCAACACGTCTCGCTTTTACTCCTCTGGTTCCAGAGTGAGCAGCCTCAAGAGCCTCCCACATATCTTTAGCATTTTTGTGATGGCTAATCCTGTGAAACTCTTTGGGGTTGAGAGCACACTGGATGTAGTGCATGGCCCGATGATTCAGTTGGACTAGGGCATAGTCCTCAGGAGTGTATCTGGCTCTCACTTTAGCAAATCCATCCTCATCTAGTGGAGTTTGATCCCCTCGTTCTATTACGTCCCGGAGTCTTATATCGCTTGACTTGATATAAGTCTCCATTCTGAACTTCCAGAACGGATAGTTGTACCCATCGAAGCCTGGGGGCTTGTTGGGTTGAACAGAGACATCTGGTAGAGAATAGTCTGTATCCATTACTGGATCTTTGCTTTCTGATTCGTTGGAATCGAGTGAGAAAAACCGGCTCTGATACCAAATGAAAGTAATGGATGCACAAGAGGGGGGGTGAATTGTGCTTCAAAAATAATGCTCGAATGAAACAACACAAGAGTTATACTGGTTCGGTCTACCTGACCTACGTCCAGTCCTCAACCACCCAGGCCGAGTTCCACTATATCTCAGGTTTTAAATCGGGTTCACCTGAAACCTTACAACCGCAAGTTTTGCACGGGATCACTTGCAACCTTACAACTACAAGTTTTACGCAGGCTCACTTGTAACCTTTCTAACTAACTCCCCCTCACACCAAGCAAGGGGTTAACCTTTACACTTAAAGGATTTTTCTAAGTTCTCTCAAAGAACGGATGGTGTTACACACTTAGGTACAATAAATGCTCTTATAACAGAAAGAGACTTAACAACAAAGAGTACAGAATATGTAGATGAAAAGGATCACTCGATGTGTTAAATGCTCTTTACTTTTCTGGGCAGCTTTGAATGCTTGAAGGTGTTCTTAGTTTCTTGCTCTAACTTCTCTCAAGAATATTCAAAAATAATTAATTTATTCATAAATGAAGTTGAGCTCCCTTATATAGTCTTCAAACATTTTGAACTCTTGGTAGGTGGGCTAGCCGTTTGAATATGGCCGTTTTCCCCATGTTACCGTTTGCCCATTAAATGCTTCATCAATGCATAGCAGGGTTGACTTGCTTTATCTCTGAAAAGTAGTCCTGACACCTCTGCTCTGACATAAGCATTCTGACACTGCATCTCTGAACGTTCTGACATTCTGATTGCTTGCGTAAGCAACTTCTCATTCGGAAGCAACCTTACTTAGTGTGCTGCACTTGAACGTTAGTTTAGCAATATAAGCACATAGTCACATGCAGTGGGTGTTTCCTAGGTCTAAGGGGTATCCGGAAGCACTTCTACATCCGGAAGTAACTTCACTTGATGAAGGATCTAGCTTACTATCACTTACTCTCGCTCAGTGTATTTCATTCCAACAGTCGGCGCTAGTCACTAAGCTATCGGAAGCACTTTCACTTGACGAGGTAAACTCACTGACGCTTAGGGTTATATCTATTCTATCAGTCTGCGTCAGTCAAAATCTAACAGGAAGCAATTTCACTTGACGTTGCTTTTTCACTGACGCTTAGGGTTATATCTCTTCTATCAGCCTGTGTCAGTCTAAATCTAACAGGAAGCAATTTCGCTTGACGAGGCTGATTCACTGACGCTTGGGGTTATATCTATTCTATCAGTCTGCGCCAGTCAAAATCTAACAGGAAGCAATTTCACTTCTGGTTGAATCATAGCTTAGTCTTAAAGTTTTGCGTACCTAATGCTCATGGACTAAGTTATTTCCCTAGTGAGTTACTCGCTGCCGCTGGGGGATAAATCATTCATCCGCGTGCGCGAGTCCTAGACTATCCGGAAGTAAATCCACATCCGGTTGCACTCTTACTTGGGATCCTATGTTATCCTATTGCTTCCTAAGCACTTGGTCTAATCTTTTATATTTTAGTCTTCATCAAAACTTAAGATTCTAACACCTAATCTGGCCCCCAAGTAACCACCAAGGAGCGCTGAGCACCCTGAACTAACAACAGGCCCGTATCTGTACTCCAAGTAACCAAGGTGTTTAAAAACTACCCCGGTTGGACAGTCAACAACATTTGACCGTTACTATGCCTACGTGGCCGCCACGTGAGACCTGTTTTGCCACTTAGGCGCCTTGTCATTGCCACGTAGGATAAGTGTATGTGGGTCCCACATTAAATAAAAAAAAGCTCTCCCTCCCTCTTCATCAACAAAGGCCCCACCCGCCCCCCCACCGCCCCCTTCACCTCCAGCCCCCCTCCCCAGGCCATCACATACATACACGTAGGCATAGTAACTGTCAAACGTTGTTGACCGTCCAACCGGGGTAGTTTTTAAACACCTTGGTTACTTGGAGTACAGATACGGACCTGTTGTTAGTTCAGGGTGCTCAGCGCTCCTTGGTGGTTATTTGGGGGTCAGATTAGGTCCATTACCCCAGTTTAAATGAAAAGGTATATCTTGCCTGAAATAAAGTTAATTAGTGACTATGTAATATTTGTTTTTACTAAATAAGTGTGTTTGGTTGAGTGGTAAGAGTTCATCCAACCATTACTAAGGTTAAGGGTTCGATTGACAAATCTTTGGATTTGCATGGTTTAGTATGATAAATTTGAGGCAATTTAGATAATAGAGATGCAACTTTTGTCCAATTGTTCTTAATTATTATTATCTAAGATTATTATGTGTAATGACCCCTATTTTGAATTATATTTGAAAAATATTTGAGCTATATTTGGGAAGTCATTGATAGAAAATTAAAGGGATATTCTTTATATTTCTTTGGCAATTAGGTCACATGGGTCACATGAATTAAATGAATTGATCCCTCAAGCTTAGCATTAAATGAATCAAATCAAATGACTAAAGGCCCAAACAAAAAGGAAGACAACATTTGGTCATGTGGTGTTTGGGCTGAACATTTGGGCTAGCTTAGAATGAATGGGTCAAAGCACACAAGCAAAAAAAAAATAAAAGAAAAAAAGAAAGTTGGACAAGGGAAGCCACGCAGGAGAATTAAAAAGAAAAGGGAGGGGGCTGCTGCGAAGACGGACAGAAAGGGGGCCGAACTGAAGATGGGGAGCTGAGAATGAATTAAGAGAGTGCCAAACTGAAAATGAGGAGGGAGGCACCGAAATTCACAAACCAATTTTCCCTCTCTTCATTCTCTTTGCATTCTTCTTTCATTCCTCTCCTATTCCTCCATCCACCTACCATAAGTGCTCATAAATTAGAGCTTAGGGTTTCTAAGCTTTTCTTTATGAGTCACTAAAACACCCTCCTTGGTCTTGAGAATGATTTGAAGATAGCTTGAGCTTTGGTTCTTCAAAGGGGAGTCCTAATTCCTTTCCTTTCTCTTTATATTTTTGATTGCCTATGTTTAGGTTAGCATTTATGTTTTGAGATTGGACTGGATTTGGTTGTTATTATGGGCATTTGTGATTTTGGTTTGTAACGAGGGATTTAAACTCATCAATATACATGGTTATGTATATGTTCTTTATAATTTATTTGATATCATTCTATTTATTCATGGTATTGGTAGATAGTTTGATTGAATTAAATTATAATTGAACCTAAATCATTACTAGTCATTAATCACGCTCTAAGGTATTTAATAACACTTAGTTGAATGGGTTCATGAGATTAGGTGTTAGACTTGTCGGTTGGTGAGGTTTGGTATTCTAGGAAACTTAGAGAAACTCAAAGTGAATCTATTAATTTCTTGAGTAACATTGGATTTCAATCCTTAGATTTTATTTTATTATATGGGGTTCCAATAGTGAATTAAAATCTTAGGATTAATTAAGTGGCGATTCGGGGTCCCGGTCGTAGGATTAATAGTTCCTTGCAAGTAATAGGTCCACAAGCACTAAAGAGCTTAACAATGCCTAATTGGATGAGGTCTCAACATTTAGGTATTGGACTCATGGGTCCATGAGGTTTGGAAAATTAGGAAATTAGTGCATTAAACTCCTCAAAATATTTAGAAAGCTATGATAGTCAATGAAAATTATTTCCAAGAGCAATTCACATCCATTACACCTTTTTATCCAAAAATACCAAAAATATTTATTTGTTTTGCACTCTTGATTCTCATCTTTAAAAATCAACAAAAATATATTTTCTTCACCCAAATCAATCTTGCATTGCATTTAATTTATTAGGATAGTTGAATTAAACAAGGCTCCTTGAGAACGATACCCGGGTAACTTTCGCTTACCTTGAGTTCCTAAAATTTCTTGAAGGACTAGACCCAAGGCACACTACACCGACTGATAAATCGGTGTCCTTCATCGATCATTATTTTGATATTGAATACTACTTCCGTTCTTAAATATTTGAGTTATTTGACTTTTTTGGATAATTCTAAGAAAACGGAATGAACTATCTAATCATAACATATTTTGTATATTATTATATCATATGTTAACTTATAAGTCAAATAAACTGGTTTTGAAAAAAAATTTAGTAAAAACACTTTTTGATTACCTTATTTAATTCAGTTTTCATATGTTTCTCTAAGAAAGTAATATTGCCTTTATATTTCGGAATCGATGGAGTACCTCAAAACTCATATTTGTCTTATCCACCAAGGTTTATTTATGAACCATCTCCTTTACACAAGACGAATGCTTCAGCAATATTGAAATGTCAGTTTACAAGTTTAAGTGTTAGAACCTTTTGTGTTGGGCTCCACCATCACATGTCTAATACCAAAAGTATTTTATTCCTTGCGGTTGTGTTATTCATGGGCGTATACGAGTGTGTCAATGGAATTACATCTAAATAAAAAATAAATAAAAAATATAGTGTGAGGCGATTCAATGGTCGATGCTAATCTAACCCATTTATATTTGGGAAAATGTCATTTAAATAACTCTGAATATGCAAAAGGACAATTCAGGAACTCAAACTTCCAAAAGGATCATGAAGGAACTAGGACCTAGTTGACATTTTAAAATTGTGTGAAAAGACAAAATTGCCCTAATCACAAAACAGAAATTACTAACCACCCTTACACCCACCATGTTCAATAGGGTGGTTAGTAATTTCTGTTTTTTGATTAGGACAATTTTGTCTTTTCACACAATTTTAAAATGTCAACTAGGTCCTAGTTCCTTCATGATCCTTTTGAAAGTTTGAGTTCTTGAATTGTCCTTTTGTATATTCGGAGGGATTTAAATGACATGGTAATAAAATTCATGATATAACTATATATATTGATTAACGTGTAATACATATGGAAAGGAGTTTATTTCATGTAGTAATGGATATAAAATTAACACAATAATAATAATAATGATATACACACGCTCTCATAAATAAACACTTTTTCAAAATACACACTATGGTAGTTGTCATATGAATGGAATGGAGGCCGTGGGTAAACCCTTTTTTTCTCGGGCATATACTTCGAAAGAAAGAAACAAAATATATACATCTAGCATAGTAAATAAAAGGGTAAAGTATGTTTAAAGAAAGTCATGTTTTAGTCCCTTAACTTTGAAAAGTGTGTTTTTAGTCCCTTGATTTTGGAGATAGTGTGTTTTTGTCCCTTAACTTTGGACAAAATGATGTTTTTAGTCCTTTCAAAAAATGATAAAGTATATTTTTAATCCCTTTATTTTCCAAGTTAAGGGACAAAATCATGACTTTGTGCAAATTTAAGGACCAAAAACATACTTCAACAAAATTTAAAAGGATTAAAAACACACTTTTCAAAATTAAAGGACTAAAAGATGACTTTATATCTCAGGCGTTTCCTACGGGGTCTAGATCGAAGGTCGACAGCCAATCTGTTTATGAACTCTATATGTGTAGGAGAGAAGACAGTAAACAACGAGGACTGTTTCATATTAAAACTGGAAGCTGAATCCTCAGCACTTATTAGAGCAAGGAGTAGCAGCAATGTAGAGATAATACGCCACACCATGTGGGGCTACTTCAGCCAAAGAACTGGCCTGTTGGTACAACTAGAAGACTCCCATTTGCTCAGAATCAAATCCTCAGGAAACGACGGTGTGTTCTGGGAAACTACCATGGAATCAGTGATACAAGATTATAGAAATGTAGATGGCATAAAGATAGCATACGCAGGGAAGAACTGTGTGTCATTGTTTAGGTTTGGGGAAGGACCTGAAAGTCATTCAAGGACGAGAATGGAAGAGACTTGGGAGACTGAAGAAGTGGATTTTAACATTAAGGGCTTGTCTATGGATTGCTTTTTGCCTCCTAGTGATTTGAAGAAAGAAGAAGAGAAAGAAAAAAACTGAATGTGGAGTGGTCCAAGGTAATACAAAATTGCCGTTTAAGATTCGATCAGCTTCTTTTAAGATTAGCACCTCTAAAGTGGCGGCAATTAACGTGGATGATTCTAGTTCTGGAGATAGTGAGGATGAAGATATGATAAATCTGTCACCCGTATTTTTGCTTCTTCCTTTTTGTAAATAGACTATCATAACACACCGTACATGGACCCATCATTCGTGGGTTCTGTGGCGAAGGGATTGAACAATGAGCGTCGGGTTATTCACCACGTCGCGAGTTCGATCCTGGGGAGTGACACTTTGTTGTGTCTCCATCGCGGCACTTGGGGAGACATCTCCGTAGCTAAGTGAAGTTTAGAGTAAATAAAAGAAAAAAATGGATGTGGTTAAAAAATTAATAAATATAACTGAATAAATTTTACGTGGAATTTCACGCTAAATGCTACAGTAAAAGGAAAGAGAGAGTATATGTGTGTGTACATATGCATTTTTTTGCTTTTTTTATATAAAATATTAATAGATATTTGAGTAAAAAGCTCAACTGAAATCTCTGCGCACATACTGTTCACGTAAAAAAGATTAATTAATTTGGTAACCAAAGTTTCGTGCTAGCTCGTATATATACACTTGTATTAGTTCAATTGTCAAGAAGATGGAAAAATATTATAACAATAATACAAATGCAAATTATGGTTTATATATTAAAATATGTTGGTATTTTTTTTACCAAAAAAACATGTTTTTTTATCAGAAACCAAAAAAACATGTTGGTCTTTGGAAGTTAAGAAAAATGGGAAGAATAATAATAGAATATAAAAACCAGATTGCAATAGAAAATTTTATTATTAATTTAATGATTTACAACTTTTCAGCACAAATCAAAAACAAAAAATGATTTACAACTTTTCAGCACAACTCAAAAACAAACTAAACCCTAGAAGATGCAAAAACAAAAGAAACATAAATATTAATTATAATCATTCCTAACAAGTTCTTTCAAGGGTGGTGGTTGTCTTATAATCCAATCCGCCGGACATGTCCCATCCAATTCAGCCCTAGCAACCCAGTTCGCGACCTTATTTGCTTCACTTGAAATCCACGTAACCCTCACACATCTTATAAATTCAAACTCTTCTTGGATTTGCTTCACTATATGGTAACATTCCGGAGTTATGATCACCTCCCTCAATCCAATAATAGTATGAAACAGCTTCTCTTCGTCAGTTTCCAAGTGCACGTCATGCACCTCAGTGTCCCTTATATACTTCACAGCTTCAAGCATGGCAAGACATTTTCCTTCAAAGAGACTATTCACCGTGACAATCTCCGAGAAACCATCCAATATGCCTTCCTTATCATCCCTATGCACACTCGCTATAGCCGCTCTCCCCGTAGATTCCTCAAACACACAATCAATGTTATATTTTATGGTATCCCCCTTTGGTGGTGGCTTCCACTTCAAACGAGGCATTCCGGCTGCCGAAGCATATACCCCCCATGCCCACTTTTCCATAGTGATAGCCAAAATTCTTTTTGATCAGGAGATAGCCAAAATTCTTTTTTTTTTTTTATATATATAATAAGAGATAGCAAAAATTCTTGAAACAACCAAACTAGGATATTTAGCTCGACAAGCTAAATGCGTATCTATACGACTATTTATAAGTAGTGAGCGGGGGTCATTTAGGTCAATTCCTCGAAAAGAGCGGCGAGTATCGTGAGAATGTAACAATATTTAAGACGCAATCCCAACCGTCCATTGAATATGCAAATGCAATCAACGGATAAGATTACCGATCCGCGTACTCGCATGTGATTGGTCGAAAACAGCGACTGATATATATAAAAGCTCGCGATCAATTCGCTTGAGAAATTCACTGTTTTTTTCTCTCTCACATTTCAGAGTTTCCAAGCAAAATCAACACGCTTTTTCTTCTTCTTCTTGTTGGAGTTCAAGTTCGATAGTTTTAAGGATGGCGGGTAGAGGAAAAACCTTAGGATCTGCTAATGCGAAGAAGGCGACTTCGAGAAGCAGTAAGGCGGGTTTGCAATTTCCTGTTGGGCGTATCGCTCGCTTCTTGAAGGCCGGGAAGTATGCTGAGAGAGTCGGCGCCGGAGCTCCGGTATATCTCGCCGCCGTTCTTGAATATCTCGCCGCCGAGGTACTCTTTTTTTCTTTATAAATCTTTCTTTACAGTTTGTTACTTTTTCAATTTGTTTATTTAGGTTGTTAATTGGATTTAGGGTTTCGAATTTGGAATTTTGAATTTGTGTAGTTGAGGACTTGATTGGATATAGGGTTTTGAAATTGGGATTTTGGTTATTTTATTTTGCATTATTTTTTTCGGTTTTTGAATCTTGCCTACTGAATTGTATTTTGGAATCTTGAAAATTGAAGTTGGACTTTTCATTTCGGTTTTTTGTTTTTTCAATTTGCGAAGCTAAGTAGTTAATTGGAATTTGAGGTTTCAGTAATTAAGTGAATTTGTATCTGATTTTGAAAATTGAATCTGATCTTTTAATTTGATTTTTGACTGGGGAAGTGAATTTTGGGTCCAGATTTTTCAAGTGAGTATGTAAAGTTTTGAAATTGGAATTTTCAACCAGGAATTTGCGAAATTCGTTTCAGGTGCTGGAATTGGCGGGAAACGCAGCGAGGGACAACAAGAAGACACGAATTGTGCCACGTCACATTCAATTGGCTGTGAGGAACGACGAAGAATTGAGCAAGCTTTTGGGAGATGTGACGATTGCAAACGGAGGTGTGATGCCAAATATTCACAATCTCTTGCTACCAAAGAAGACTGGTGGCTCAAAGGCTGCTTCTGCTGATGATGACTCTTAAATTTCAGCCTCAAAAACTTTATGAAACTCTTCTATGTCTTACGTTATTTTAATGTTTAATGGTGTCTCATTTTTATTTATCGGATATTCGTGGTATGCCTAGTTAGTGTGTTAGTTTAGATTTTTTAAAGTGAATAGAAAGACCGTTTCAAGATTATTTTAGTCCATTTTGTTTCGTTGGCAATTTCTTTCCTTTTTCATTAAATTAAACGTAATAATTGAGATTACTATATTTATTTTCACTATCATGGACCTTTCAGTGTGTATTTCAGGAAGGTATGTAATGTAGGGAATTAAATTGTAATATAACGTAAAAGGTGTAATGAAATATTATGTTAGCCGATAAACAAAATAAATAAATCGTGGGAAACTATTAGAATAAATAGTTTAAAGTAATTCAGTTACACAATATTTTATGAAATAAAATCTTTTAATTAGAAATGGTCGGACTTCGTATCAAAAAGAAATGGCCGGACTAATACTATGTTAAGACTTAAGTTAAAATAATTTGAACTTTTTTTTTGTAATAAAAAAAATTTAAATTATTTCTAAGTTGTATTTGTTTCACTTAAATTGGCTGTATTTTGATGGGGGGGGGGGGGGGGGAATCAGTACTAGTTGCGGCGCCATTTTCTAATAGTTAACTAACAATATTAATCGTTGATCCCTTCACTTGCTGGTTGATAAAAATTCAAAATTTTTGGCATTCATATTTCATATACTAACATTCAGTTAAAAAATTCAGTTCAAAGAAAAGTATTTCATACTATGTGTTTTGTTGGGACCATTGCAGAGAAAAATCATTTGGGCAGCATTGTTTTCATTTTACTAATAGCAACACAATGAGGGTTGAATTAACAATGTTGAAAAGCCTAGAAGGCGTTTTTTGTTTAAGATGAAACCTTGGGCTTGAACTTGTGATAAAAGAAAATACCCTTGTATTCCATCCATTCATGTCTTTGAGTAAGCAAACAGGTGGAGAAGCACAAGAACAACAACGTGCGGCGATATCAAAATTCTATGTTGATTTTGCTTATTACATTTTAGTACTCCCTCTGGTCCCTAATGTAAGAGTCCAATATTTAAATGATTTTGGTCCCTAATGTAAGAGCTCACCCCATATTCTTTCCTCATTTAATGCATTTTTTCCTACTTTACCCCTAACTCTCTTTCATATTTATTAATGCTTATGTATTTCTCTCTTAAAAGTACCATAATAAATATGGGTAATTTTGGAAAAGAAGCATTAACTCCAGACACCCAACTAACATTCACATGTTTACTTAATAAGCGTTTTTTTGACGGCTAGCTCTTACATTAGGGACCGAGGGAATAATTATTTATTATGTTGTTATAAAAGTTAATCAAAGGATCCCATGTATTTAGGAATGTGAAGCAGGATTTATTTAAAAAATAATAAACAAAAAAAAACTGGAGAATTTGAATTACCAGTTCGATGTGGCTTAGAAAAGTTTTTTTTTTTTGGCGAAAGATATGGTTTAGGAAACTTTGGGTGTGGTAAAAAAACACGGATACTTTAGGGCTCTAGGAAATAGCAATAGGATAATAATAAGTCTTGAATGAAACAAATTTACAAACCAATTATTTATCCGAGACTTCAGAGCTGAGATTAATCTCATATCATTGGATGGGAGGGGTCATTTTGGTCAATCCCTCATATAGAGTAAAAAACGACGACGACAGTCTATGACACCATTCAAAACGCAATCTCAACCGTCCATGCAATACGCAATCCAACTGCTACCATGATCGATCCGCGTACTCGCACGTGATTGGTCCAAAACAGCGCCTAATCTATCTATAAAAACTCGCGACTAATCCGCTTGAACTGTTTATTCTCTCAAATTTCCGAATCTCCCAACAAATTCAACATCATCTTCTTCTTCTTGCTCGAGTTCAAGTTCGATAGTTAAAGATGGCGGGTAGAGGAAAAACCTTAGGATCTGGAAACGCGAAGAAGGCGACTTCAAGAAGCAGTAAGGCAGGTTTGCAATTTCCCGTTGGGCGTATCGCTCGCTTCTTGAAGGCCGGGAAATATGCTGAGCGAGTCGGTGCCGGAGCTCCGGTGTATCTCGCCGCCGTTCTTGAATATCTCGCCGCCGAGGTACTTTCTTTTCTTTCTTTATCTTTAATTTCAGTTTATTGCTTGCTGAATTTGGTAATTTAGGTGGTTAATTGGAATTAGGGTTTCGAATTTGGGATTTTTGTTATTTCAATTTTTCATCAACTTTTTGGCTTTTGGAGTCTTGCCTACTGAATTAGTGTTTGGAATATTGATTGGTGAAGTTAGGTAGTTGATTGGAATATGAGGTTTCAGTTATTTTTATTTTACATTGATTAATTTTTTTAGGTTTTTGAATCTTGCCTTCTAGTTCTAGCTTTGGTGTCTGGAATTTTCGGAATTGGATTATTTGAGGTCAATATCGTGGTTACATAGACATGAGATTTCTGGATTGTGGTTTCGATTTATTATAGTTTTGAATCTCACTTCCTAAATTGGTGTTTGGAATTTTGAAATTTGAATTTGAATTTCCGAATTCAGATTTATGAAATGGATTATCTGGTGTTGGAAGTTTGGAATTTCATGTTTTTAAGTGTAACTTCCCCCCTAAATTTGCGTTTACAATTTTTGAAATGGGATATGAACTTCAGATATACGTTCATATTACCTAACAATTCACAAAATTTGAAGTCTCTTTAAATCTTTAGCTCCTTATCGTTATCTTGTGAAAAAGTGTTTCCGAGTTTGAATTCAACTCATGATCATTATATTGAAGTTTGTTTCTTTTAATTGGAATTTTGATTGAGGAAGTTATCTGAGATTTTTGAAATTAGAATCCCTAATCTTGAATTTGCGGAATTCGTTTTAGGTGCTGGAATTGGCAGGAAACGCAGCGAGGGACAACAAGAAGACACGTATTGTGCCACGTCACATTCAATTGGCTGTGAGGAACGACGAAGAATTGAGCAAGCTTTTGGGAGATGTGACAATTGCAAACGGAGGTGTGATGCCAAATATTCACAATCTCTTGCTACCAAAGAAGACCGGTGGCTCAAAGGCGGCTTCTGCCGATGATGACTCTTAAATTTCAGCCCCAAAATGTTTATGAAACCCTTCTATGTGTTTACGTTATTCAATGTTTAATGTAGTCTCGTTATTATTTGTCGGATCTTTGTGTTATGCCAAGTTAGTCTGATTAGAAACACCGTCTCATGATTATTTTACTCCATTTTTTTCCGTTGTCAATTTCTTTCTTGTTTTGATTAAATCAACTGTAATAATTGAAATTAGTATGTGTAGTGTTATCAAACTTGCGAGTCAACTCGGTGAGTTTACGTTTGTAGCTTACAGAATCAAGTAAACTCACCATAAAATCGGTTGTTTGATAAAATCGGTCAAACTCGTCTAACTCGCCATTGTTTACAAATAGCAACACAATGAAGGTTAAAATTAATAAATGTTGAAAAGTTGGAGATATTGTCGTAGTTGTGTTTTTAAAAAAACTATCTGGAAATATGAAAAGTTATTTATTGAGTAGTATAGAATAACACGTTCTAGCATTAATTGTTGAATTAGGAATTTCAAATTTTGAAAGTAATCAATTAAAATTTAACGTTTTAAATACGGATATGGTATTTTCAATTGGTCAAACTAAATGCTAACAACAAATGTCAAAGTAAATGTAAAAATTAATCTTGTGAGGGAACCGTTTGATTGGAAGTATAGCTATACATTGCCAGTCAAAGATTGGTTGACTGAATTACAAGTTGACTAACATGCCTTGAATTTAAATGTAAAGCTTATACTATATGGGTGAATATTAGTAAATAGCACTAAGTGTCATTAGGGTTGTGAGCCATGTTTTGATCATAGTGGACCTCCAAAAATCAACTCAGCCAAACATTATGCAAAAAAAAAGAGAGTAAAATTATCTAATACAGATAATTAACCTTGATTATTCAACAAAAAACTTCCACAGAAACAAAAAACTTGATTATATACTATCATGATACATCCTCCCCCTTCGGATACACAACATATCAAAAATATAGAATTATGAATGAATAATTAAGACTACCCAACAACTACTAATCCAGAAGATGGCAGCATCTTCTTGTTGCAAAATGTGAAATAATTGTTAATTACTTTCTCTGATGTCAGCTCCTGTGAAGTCAGTTAATGTACTTATGTACATGCAGTTACTAATGAACATGTTGTTGCGTTCCAAAGTTTGACATAAGAATTCATTGAAGTGGTACTCCAAAAAAAGAATGTGACCAAGTTACCTAAAAATTTTCTATGGACTCTCATCATCTGAACTAAAGTCATCTGTCTTTCTATCTGATAACCCTGAAAGAAGCATCTTTTGTATTGGTGCTGTACGAGTAACACTATCAATAGAAGGAGCCTTGGAAAGTTCTTGTTTATTAGGATTAGCTTTTGCTGCCTTCTTCTGTTCTTCTCCAACTTGCCTGCATACCTTATCTAGTATGACCAAAAAGTCTCTCACAATCACAAACAATTTGAACCCTTCATCTCTTCCTGTGTTCCCATGGAAATAGTCAACTGTGCTCTTCACTAAAGCTGTGATTTTCTTCTCTTCTTCCAGAAGACTCACTATGGCTCTTTCAGCATTCTCCACAAAACTCTCCAATGTCAGTTGAAAACCTTCTTTGTCTTCTCCTAACTCCTTTACTTCCTTGTTCAAGAAATCTTTGGCTTTCAAGAGAGAATGACCAAACTTCACAGTTGTTCCTATCAAAGCATCAGAATCTAGAGCTGCTGCCTTCTTCACATTCTCAAGCTCACTGCTCAATCTTGATACCACCTGCAGGCCAAGTTCACGATATCTCTCTTCAGATTCCATGGACACTTCCTCTAGCATGTCTTCTGTTTTCACACTAGAGAAACTCTTGCTCTCTTTCGTGGTACGGGCTGCTCTTATGCCCTCCGACCGGATTATCTCTTTGACCACAAAGTGTAAGAGTGTGGTCTTGCCATCTACTCCTTTGACATCAGATAGTTTAAGGAGTGTATCAAGTTTAAATGCTTGTGCACCACCACGGAATGTTCCATCATTCATACGGTTACCGGTTTTGAGAACAGCCTCTAGAAGCTTCAGGAACAGTCTGCTTTCTTTTAGTTCTGTGCTTGCAACCTAACATATCAGATGAAGGTCATTAAATTTAATAAAGGGTGTAGCTAATAAATTTAATATGTAAGGTAAGGATTTTGCTAAAAAATGTAGAATAAGGAGTTGTGCAAATATGATGTTCTACCTCTAAAACTGCAAAAGCTTCCTTGGTTTGGGCGAGCTCCTCTTGAATTGTACCCATAAAAAGAAGTGCTTCAAGTCTTTTGAAGGCCAATGGAATATCAACAAGGGATTTAAGAAACCTGTCAGCTGGCCTTAGTTGAGCCAGGTTGCCACTGAAAAGTCTAAGCTTAAGTTCTTCGTCTGATGTGGGAGCCATCTTGAGCAAGGATTGGATAAATTCTGGGGGAAGCTCATTTCCTGATCATCCAAACAAGAGTTAAAAGACTTTTCTTCTTAAAAGTAGAGGCACACACATTATACTATAATCATTTTCTGATTTTCTCTATGTGCTTCCCTGTATTACTTTCCCTGATTGATCAATATTATTGTAGTTATCAATATTATAAGTAGAGGCACACACACTATACTTTAATTTTTGTCAACTCACCACACAGCAAAAGATTAAAACAAAATAATGTGTTTTGATTGATCAATATTATTGTAGTTATCTATATCACTGAAAAGAAAATATGCCTGGCAGCATAATACCATAGCAAAAAGAGAAATAGGAAAAAAAAAACATACTTTCGAACAAGTGAAATACAAAGAGTTATATAACCAAAAAGTCCACCGGTTTTATGTTTCCTAAGATATGAAAACCAGTCTCAGCTATAGAACTCTTCCTCATTATGTCATACCAGTGGAGAACTCCATATGCATGAATCCTTAGCAGCAAATTATTTTCACATGTACCTACGACTATCTTAAATTTTCTACATTGAAACTAAGATTAATCTATTTCTATTGTTACTTATTTTTAGAGGGGCACAAGTTTGTGCACATAAGTTGTGAAGCTCGCGCATCTAGGCTAGCAATACTAACTATGTCTATAAAACTACTGAGATTATGATGTCCATTGTCCATTCTTCCAGTCCAATTCATCGTAATTTGGCTAAAAAAAGTCCAGCTCATCATAACTCTATTCTTACTTATTTACTAAATCTCAATGGAGTATTAAAAATTTCAAAGAGAAAAACACCTTCACGAAGTGCATCATAAACTTCTTCCGTTGTCACATTCAAAGCTCGCAATAGAATAGACAAATTCTGAGCTTTCTTTGCATCAATGATCTGGATAAACTGAGGTGCATTTTCCATGGAGGAAGATCTTTTCTTGGCTTCACCATTCCCTTTATCTGTATTAGCATAGCCAAAAAGTGACTCCATCATTTCTTCATCAACCCTGTCAAAATATTTCCCATTGAAACATTAGTAAATGGTGTCAAGTCATCAATCATCATCACCAAAAACAGTTCATGACTTATTTATTCCTTACTGGAATGATCCTGCTTTAAGCTGATTCCAAACCATTGTTTCATCTGTGTTGGCTTGAACCTTGTCCCAGAAGAAAGGTTTTAGCTTAGCCTTTTGAGCACCTTCTGAATCAGCAGCTACATCAGATTCTGCATCTGTTGATTTTTTCTGTATGGCTAAAGGGCGCGGACCCTTTGCACCGAGCGGTGGAGGTGGCCGAGGAGGACCTTTACCACTCTTAGGAGGTGGTGGTGGTGGTGGTTTTTTTGCACCAGGTGGTGGTGGTGGTAGAGGTGGCTTAGGTGCAGTTTTGGGTGGCTCTGGAGGTGTAGGAGGAGGAGGAGTGGAAGTGGTGGAATCACTAGAAGGAGGTGGCTCTTCTGGTGGAAGGATTTCTTGCTTTCCAGGTGGAGGTTTCAAAGGGCTAATTCCCACCCTACCAGGAGGAAGCTTCAGGTCAAAGGATGGTCTAGCAGCAGCATTAGTACTAGAAAATGATAGTGGAATTTCCTGCACAGGAAAATTGGCATTAAGAGATTACAACAATTTTTTGGGTCAATTGAAGTATTATCTTATGAATGAAATTTGAATTTCTGAGCCCTTACTGAATTTCCAGAAGAATCATTGGGAGAAAAACCTGCAAAAGCCAAAGTCAAATTTATCAGCACTTTTAACATTGTGCAAGAACATACAGTTCATTTTGCTAGAGTTATAAATATCATTGCTGTTAATACTTTGGTCTCAATCATGAAATCTAGTCATCCTTATATTATGGTTGACTATTATCCTAAATTATGGAAATACTCCCTCCGTTCCTAAATATAAGATCACTTTCCTAATTTGATTAGATTAAGGATGCTAGTTAAGGTTATTAAATATGATATTATTAATATACCCTAACTATATATCTTTGTTCTCCCTCTCCCTCTCTTACATTAAGGTTATTAGGCTTTATTTGGGAAAAAGTTTAGAAAAATTAGAAATTTGCTTATATTTAGGAACAAATTGAAATTTGAAAGTAATCGGGGGGAGTATTTGCTTATTTTTTAAAAATATGATAATAGCATTACACAACTTTTCAGTACTGACTGCTGAGCACATTAATATTTATGTGCAAACAGAAACATAAGATGATATGTACCTGTGGAAGAGTAACTTCTGCTCCAGCTGAGAAGGGGCCTCTCATCATATTTTCTAACCTTCCTGCTGCCACCACAAGGACAACAACAAACACAGAGAAGTATCACTAGTAGCATTGCTGACGTACAAGCTGCAGCAATAGTAGCTATATGCTCATAGTCAACAGTTTTCTTATCAGTAGAGGGAGATCCTCCATTTGAAGTTAAAGATCCAGCTTTTATTGACAGTTGAGATTGTGGTTCTTGAATGTGTATGTATGACTTAACTGTATTTACAGGGCCAGGGGGATTGGATACATGTTGTGGCAAGCAACCCAACTTTTTTCTTGGACAATTCGATGTGGAATCATCATTTTCGTCACTGGATACACCTTTGAGTGGAACATTATTCTTGCTTAAACAGTTGCATATGGTTTGCTTTGACTGTGGATAGCAAGCACTCAATTTTTGGATGTTCTTTCCTAATAATTGAGTCTCCAAACCAATATCATTGGTGCAACTGGATGATGATTCATTTAGAAAGCTTAAGTTGAGATTTCTAACTTCTTGCTTCAGTTGAATCAAATCCACAGAGCAATTGGTCCGTAATTGCTGTACCTGCAGTCATAAAACTAAAACCATACTTAGGCTCTACCTACGTAAAACATAGAAACTCCACTTCAATAACATATAATATCTAGTTGAGTTACATAAAATACACATGTAATTAATTCATCCTCCCTCCAGTCCTAAATATAATATCTAGTTGATTTTTTGGAGAATCCTAAGAAAGCTAAATAAACCTCTAAATCATAACATATTTTATATGTTATTAGATCATGTGTTAGTTTATAAGTCAAATAAACTAGTTGAAAGAAAAAAATTTAGGGAAATCAATTTTTAATTATCTTATTTGACTTTTTTAGGATTCTCCAAAAAAGTTAATTAAGTCTTATATTTAAGACTGAGAGAATGTTTTAGCATGGTATCAAAGTCATTTGATCAATGTGATAAAAAGGAATATTGTAGAGCTAAAGTCAAGAGAATAAAAATCATAGAAAGTCCCATATTGAGAGATAGATCAATAATATACAATATTCATTTGAATCACATCACATTAGATTAAGCTTTTATCATATAACGACAAATCCCACATGTATGAGTATATACACAATTAATTCATATTTCAAGGTCAATTCTTACAACAAATAAAATGTAGCAGTAAAAAGTATATACACATTCGAATCTCACCGTATCCTCATCAAACAATTCAAAGGTGGGATCAAGAAGTTTGCATAGGAAATGTTCCTGTGTTTCTTCAGAATCTTTCGATCTACACAATGTTGTGGTTAGAAGAATCAAAAGAACACAGAAACTAACCTTTGACATTATCATCCTTATTCATTCCAATTCTTAAATTTCCTTCTCATGTCAGAAAACCATCCCACATCCAAAATGACAAAAATACCCCTTTAATTCAATCTATCCCCCACATGAATTTTCCGAGCCAATGCAAAAGCTCATATGGTCATTGGCTATGGATTTCAACGAATTTAGGCTTGATTGAAAGTAAAATTGTTGAAGAAGCTGATAAAATTTAATTGAGATTACAATTGAATTGGACGGAATTGAGATTTGCGAATAACAGCAAATTTCTTGGCGAGCACGCAAATGGCCGTCCTGACAATGATTTTGGTTCGTTAGGAAAATGGCGGCAACTTAGGCAAAGAAGCATCTTCTCTCTCTAATCTTAATTTCCTTTTTTTTCTTTTATAATTTTAATGCAATTTTTTTCTAAAGTTGGAATATTTGTGGAAATCTATTTTTTCCCTCAAATTTTATTGAGGAAGCAAGAAAGTTTATGAGCCACAACGTTACATTTTGGAATCGACGCTTATTTTCTCTATCTTTGGCAATGTTATTCATTATGAATGTGTTTGGTTGGGCTTATTTTTCAAAATAAGCTGACTTATTTTGAATAAGTCAGCTTATTTTGGGTGTATGGCTTATTTTTATGTTTGGTTCGGCTTATTTTTCACCCAGCTTATTTGAAATAAGCCAGCTTATTTATAAGCCACACAAGGTAGCTTATTTCTGAAAATAAGCTAGCTTATTTTTCTACATGACTTAAAAATAAGCTAGCTTAAAAATAAGCCCCCTTTAACAAAAAGTCATCCAAATCACAAGGGAAAATAAGTCACTTTTTTCAAAGTTCATCCAAACATAAAAATAAGTCAACCTAGAGCTTATTTTCCAACTGACTTAAAAATAAGCCACCTTAAAAATAAGCCACATTTCCACAAGTCGAACCAAACACACCCTATGTCGACAAAAACAGGAAACTAATTACTTGTGTTGATAAAATAACTCCTTAATTTTATTGGAGCTTATGAAGACTATTGGAGGGTTTATTATTTATTATTGGTAACCAAAACATAATCCAAATTAAAGTAAGATACAATGATATATTCCTAAATATAATATATTTGCAAATTTCACTTTGTTCCTAAATATAAAATACTTTCTAATTTTCTAACTTTTTCCAAAATTAACTCTAATAATGTCTACCATTAGTGATTAAAAGTGTAGTTATGGTGGATTACTAATGCCTACACTTATGAACACATTATTGATGCAAGATCAAAGGAATTGATCAATCATGCACAAACCTACATCACTAATGTGTTTGATGAGGCTAATATTATCATCATATATGCTGTACATTTGTGTAAACAGATCTCAAATTTTTAAGCTTTAATAAATAGACACTCAAAAAATAAAATTCTTTATTTTTTCTTTGTTAGTTTTAACTTCCATGCATTGCACCGAGGAGAAAATCTAGTTTGCTTATATTGATTGCCCATTAAGGCTCTATTTAAGTAATTTTTTCTTGAATAGTACAGTATATCAATCAATCAATCAAAATTAGTTACAAATTTACAGTGCTGAAATAAGTTCATATGTATTGCAATACATTTCGAATAGATGTATCAGCAATATATTTAGTAATTTTTCGTTTTAATATACTCTATATATATATGGAATAAAATTTTATCAATCATTGACATATAGTTAGGCCATAATCATATAGTATCAATTATCACCATACAGGCCGATTCACCAATCATATTGAGCGCCCTATAAGGCTATAACTCTATATAAGTGAGATTTCACATTCATATTTTACCCTAAAACTTAAGTTGGTTCACAGAGTATATGCAATGGCTAAATTTCTTAAAGCCATCATCTTCTTCGTTATTTCAGTACTTCTATTGATACCAAACTTTGCTAATGCAAAAACACACGTGAGGATCAACAACACGTTGGCCGATCATGGTTTGGATTTGACTATTCATTGTAAATCTAAAAATGACGACCTAGGGAAGCATGTTCTTCATCATTTTGCTACTTATGAGTTTGCTTTCAACCCCATTCGATTTATTACTCAGAGAACTCTCTTCTACTGCAGCTTTCAATGGAATGGAGCTTTTAAGTGGTTTGATATATACAAAGAGAAGAGGGATGATTGTCCTGGGAATCTATGCAGTTGGAAAGTTAAGAAAGACCAAGTGTGTATGGTTACTGGTCCCACTGAGTTCAATCAGATTTGTTATCCATACCATTAACTAATTAATATGCATTTGTATTATCTTATTAATCTTACCGCTTAATAAAATATCTGATTAATATTTCATTTTTTCTTATGTTTCCCCCAACTTTCGCTTACTGATGGTAAAAGATTTTGTTGGCTCCATGTACTTTTCGTTCCTTCTTTTCATCCCCTCATCTCTGATATTGTTCTCATTGACTTTAAGTTTTTAACTTCAATTATCTGTTTTTCTTTATTTTTTTTTTATGTTATGTAGGAATCATTCTATACATTGTACGTAACGCTTAGCAATATAAGTACGTAACGCTTAGCAATATAAGTCTGCACATCTTTAAAAAAATGACAAAAAAATTAACGATTACTGGTATAAGTTAATCTATAATACATAGCAACTTTTTCACGTCTCTTTGGCTGCTCTGCTGTCTTATATTATAATCATAATAAATAATGGATTTTTAATTACAAGAGGTGTGTGTGTGTGTGTGTGTGTGTGTGTGTGTGATATCTCTGGTTCCTGGGGTGGCAGGTCTAGCTAGTTATCCATATACTTCCGGATACCAATGGGCCAGAGTCAGCCTATGCCTTGCCTAAGGGGCTGTGGCCCGTATGTAACAAAATCCCAAAGTAATTTCGTTTTGTTGGAGAATGATAGCAAATCCTCAGGAGTAATAGTAAATAGTAATTACTATAATAACTAATAAATGCCTACAAAAGTTGTTATGATTATTAAAGGTGTTGATCTCTTAATCCGGAAGCTTGTCTTACATTAGCCTGTTTAACCATGAGACCCAACTTATCCAAAAGGCTTAGGGAAAGTACATTTGTTGGTACCTATACTTTGGTAGTTTTGATTTTGGTAACTATGTGCATTTTTATCATTATTAAATGCTCTAATTTTAGAGTTTGAATGTCATTGGACTCTGTTTAAAGGTTAAATAATGGCTTAATTAACTAATAGCACCAATTAGGTACCAAAATCAAAAATTAAATAAAAGTGTAAGTAAGGAACAAATGGGCTCTCGCAAACTTTTTATCACAAATGCGAGCAACAAACATTGATATATTTTGGCACAAAATAAAACTTTTACGATAATAGTATTCAATTTTTGGTCCTTATCGTAATTTTCCTTTTTTTTAATAAAAAATATTTATCTTATATATAAAGGGAGGGTTAAAAGCAGGAATTCTAATAAGCCACATAAGCTCTCTCTCTCTCTCTCCATCTATTAACATTCACGTAACCACCCACTAACTCCATCTATTTTTAGACAAAAAAACTGTTCATAACCACATTCTCTCTCCATCTATTTTTAACAAAAACAAACTGACATATAATTATTTATTAAATTCTTTCTGATTTTTCTCTAAAATTATCTCCTATAAATTATTTTACAAAAAATGTGCTTATGTATTTTAAGAAAAAAAACTGACATTTAATTCTTTAGTGCGTTGTTAAGATTTGTCTATAATTTATAATCTCTCCTTAAATATCTCCTATAAATTCTCTCCTTTATTTCCTTTAAATATAATCAAAATTAATCTTTTTTTTCATGACCTTTTAAATTATTTTTCTATCTTACTTCTCATGGTTTTGCTTATTTATTTTTAATCATAAACTATTTGGATAACCTACTATTTCTCTTACTATTCCTATTTTTTTTTTCACCAACTGAACCTAACTTATGAAACTACTTACACATCCACTAATACTTTGCCCAAAAATAAATACCCACTAACACCACCTCTATATTTGGTTACTCAGTATTTTTCCAATTAACATAATAAATACATGTATAAATAAAGTGGAATGTACATTTTCTATCAAAATATTCTGATTATAAAATCTTACTCTCAACAAAACATATGAATTTGATAAAAAAACAAAACATATGAAAAAAATCTATGAGAACCTGATTAAAAAAAACATTGTGCAATGTATTCATTCATTAGTATTTGTTACATTTTGATTGTATAATATGTTCAATAATTAGATGATCACATATTTGCTTTAAAAAACTCTAATGAAGGAAGCTAGCGGGTTGAAGTTAGTGGTAAGTACTATTGTCCCTTAAATAAGTGATTGAGAGTAATAGTTAATGGAGTATAAATTAAATGATAAACAAGTGAACCCGCGCATATGTGCGGGTCCTGTACTAGTTTTTTTATAAACCCTACCCCAAATTGGAACTATATTATAAACCAGCAATCCAAGCAAGCTAGTTGTTCCCTTGTTTGGCTTCAGACATAGTATTTATATCCTTTGTGGTCGAAGTATGGTCACATTCCCTATATAGTTCCAAATAACAAAAACAAGATGAAGATGATGTTGTGTGTTTGGTCATATCCTATCCCAACCATGAAGTAGCATTTTACACACCAGAACATGGGAGCAATAGATAACAAATGTTGCACAAAATGTCAAAATCTATCACACCATTACCTCATGCACCTTGTCTCCTCTCAACTAACGCAATTATTTCACATGATGCTCAAATTCTCTGCTCTTTCTTGGGGTATCCGATGAAAAGCAAAGAAATAGATATAAAAAGTAAAAGAAAAATGAATGAAAAATAAAGAAAAAGATAAAAAAAATAATATGAAAAAATGGAGATGCGGGGTATCGATCCCCGTACCTCTCACATGCTAAGCGAGCGCTCTACCATCTGAGCTACATCCCCTTATTCATGTTATTGTTGACTCTTTGTTTCTTTCATTCCTTTTCTGTTCCCTATTGGCCTATTGCGAGCAAGAATCAACCTTTTTTACATATATATAATATACTAATAAAAACATGTTAAAATTTTTATTATGGTTATGCTTAGTAAAATTATGTATTCTTACAATTACTAATTGTCATATAAACTTTATCTTCTCTCATTGCATTAACCACTATACGAATGTAAAAATAAAAAATAAAATTTATTACTTTAACGTTTGCATATTTTACACGAATATTTTATATCAATATACTCTCTCTCTGTTCCTAAATACTACATCCGGTCCTAAATATAGGACCTAGATAACTTTTTTTGGAGAGGTTAAAGTTACAAAATAGTCTATTAAATCATGACATATTTGATATGTTTTTAGATTATCCATTAGTTTATGAGTAAAATAAACTAGTTTAAGGGAAAAATTAGGTAAATCAATTTATAATTAACTTATTTTGCTTTTTTAGGATTTTTCAAAAAAATTAATTAGGTCTTATATTTAGGACCGGAGGGAGTATAAGATAACTTTCCCTAATTTGAGTAGATTAAAGAAATTAGTTAGTTATTAATACATGATATTATCAATGTATCTCAACTATATATCTTTATCCTCACTCTCCCTCTTTTGTTTGTTATTATAGATAAACACTGTAGGATTAATTTGGAAAAAAGTTGGGGAAACTTAAAAAGTGATCTTATAATTAGGAACAAGTTTAATTTTAAAAGTGATGTTATATTTGAAAACAGAAGGAGTATTTTTCATATTACTTCCTATAATATATGTAGGGGCATATGAGTATGAGCATAAACCAAGTCTTATACTGAAGCATGTCAATCTCAGCATCTAGACGGTGAGACGGTAGAAATTGACAACTGTCGAGTATCAATGAAGTGCGAAAAACTCAAAAAAGTCATAACAACAGAAACAAAAGGTGATAATGAAAAAAGCCAAGACGGTGGGAAAAGATTAAAATAGAGTGTGAAGCCAAATGTCGTTTAGCTTTCATCCGGGCACAAAAACAAAAATAAAGAATGTCGTTTAGCAGAGGGGAAGGCTAGTGTACTGTGCTGATCTCCCAAATTCTTATATGAATTAATTTAATTATTAATTAACTTCTGTATGTCAGGGTTTGCTTGTTATGCAAATTTAGTGAAAGAATGCTCCATGTTAACCACAATAAACAATAACAAATAAGACTCTCCTTTTCGCAGGCAATACCAAAAGAAAAAGCCGTCTCTAGATTAGATCTAGTTTGAGCATGCTCTTGGCTTGATTGTTTCCATTTATTGTAATTAATTTAGAGAAAATTACTTAAATATACTGCCATTTTTATTATTCAATTTTTATGTTCTTTTGTTTAGAAATAGTGAAATGCACTGTACTATAATTAAAATGGTGGTTTCTAGTTTGAAATCAATTTGTTATTGGGCGGCTCAGTAAACAAATCTCTCTTCATGTAAATAAAGAAAAATATATGTACGTAACTTTATTTCTGCATTATTCACAATAATACGTATATTTCAATATTTTTGGTAAGCTTTATGTGTAAAGAGAAAATAGAAAATAAAACTTGAGACACTGATCTTTCTAGCCGTCTGAATATAACATTTTGAATACTCACTTACCTAATTACAATTATAAGATCATGGATATAAAATAATTGATCACTATAAAATATTTATAGTTGTCTTTTTCTATTAAAACTAACTTATTTCACCCACAAACTATCTTATTTTACAATTACATGCATGTAAGATACTTTAAAATTATGTGATTTATTGTCTTCCTTAATGTTGGAGAAACCCAAAGTTCCACCAATTGAAAGTATTAGAGGTGGATTAAAATTTTGTGGTGGAATGACAAAAACCAACATATACATACTTTCAATCCAAAAGTTAACACTTAGTCTACATAAAAAAAGTTAAATAAATCTTATATCTAAAAATAAACAGAGTATCGTTTAGTTTATATGAATGATGTGCACACATCAAATTCATCGAAGTTTCTAATTGTTCTTATTCCTTACTGACGAAATTAATAACTCGTGGCATTTGGCGTACGTGGCTGAAGCTATGAAAGTTCTCGAGTTCTCAGGCCTGCAATGCCATAACATTAATTAGTTCCAAGCTTTCTTTATTAAGCAGCATCAATAATTAGTGGGTTTTTTTTCCACTTAGTTCATCACACAACTTTGGGTTTGTTAAACTAATAATTAATGTAACGAACACGGAGTGATAAACTGATAATAACAACAAAATTGAGCCAAAGTGGATAACTCTGTTGATCATGTGCAAGTCAACCAGATCAATCTGGTTTTAAATATATTATTCCCAAATTATAGAATCACTATAATGGTGCTTCATTATTCGTAAAGCTATGCCAATTATCAAAATTAAAAAATATTAAATCCCCCTTTAATTATTGAAGCAGATAAAACCCATAATAATTAAAATAATTTGGAAATTATATGGGATGATACTTATAAGTTATTGTATTTTTGTACGGAATTCTGGTCTTGACAAATACAAAGAAAGTTATAATTGGTCTCACCTAACTGATGTATGTGGTGCATCTCTTAAGGGGAAATATGAAGAAACTCTAATTAACTAGGATTTGTGAGATGGATTACTTTTCATGCTTTAACCACTTTATTGCTTCCTAATCCAGCAATCTCTCCATAAGGCAAAACTTCATCACTCATAGAATCTGGATCTCAACCCATAATTCAACTAATTTACTAGCCCCTTAGATGCTAGTGAGGGATGCGTGTAAAATCTCATTAATTTCAACTTTATGCTTATTTGTTTTTTTTTTTAAAAAGATTATTCATTTTGATTTGCATTCACAAGAGAGATGGCTGATCTAATTTAGGAATAGTAAACCAAACAACTTATTTAAATGTAATACGCGTTAATTATGTGATTATTTGGAAATACTTTCTATATATCTGTTTATGCATTCGTTATAAGTCATACAAATTAGTGTTAAATATGATAAAAAAGAAATATTAAGATCTTACACCAAAATTACTTCAAGACCATATATTTGAAAAATGTGTATTATTTAATATTTATAAATGTATATTACCACTTGGTGGGTTGAATAAGTTTTGTATTGAACTTTACGTACTATAGGTGCTATAAAAAAATCAGATCAATTGATCTTTAATACGTTCATCAACAAGTGTTGGTTACGGTGAAATGAGTTTTGAGTGATTAAGCATAGAGTCTTAAGTTTATGTCATACTAATGTAAAAATATAATATTATTTGAGATAAATATTCTCAGTAGGGCCCGGTAATAATTGAATTTTTTTTTTGGCACAGTTAAAAGATCATATGAAAAGAATTAATGTGTATTTCAGCACAAAACTCATGTTTAAGTTCATATGAATGTTTCGATGATCAGAAAACTAAATAATGCGTGCACACACACACATCTATGGACATATTTATTATGTGGCGGTCTTTCACAAAATATGGTGTCTACCATCTTGCAGATATCTAAATGCTTTTTGACCAGTTATTGACTTCGATCCTTTGTTTGATGGCAAGTCAATTTATCGGTTTTATTTTAAAACAAACTGATTAATAAGATATACACATATATACACTTCAAAAAATGATGACAAGTAGTCAACTTTTCCACCCGCAACAATTGTTTCAGCAGTAACAGTAATGGGTGAGAAAGTTGTTATATTTATCATATTGAAGCATCGATCATACTCGTAATTGGTAGAAAAATTCAAGAGCATAGTTTTTAAGAAAAGCGAAGAGCCCAAAGAAAAAGGAGTTGCATGTGGGGCTGGGCTTATAATTCGTTTCAATTTTCCTTTCAAAAACAAACTAAATTTAGAAAGAATCAACGACAAATCAAAGCGTCATATGAAAACGATTTATTATTTATGCATTTGTCATTTTCTTTTAAAATGTAAATGGCAAAAGAATTAGATTCAAACATAAGATCAGAGCGAGACACCTTTGTCAACGAGAATATTTTTCAATGCACAACATATGCATGTGGAAGCTTGTACGTACTTAAGATTTCAGAATACACCTGGAGTTGGAATCACTAAAACGAAAACGGGCAGCTATAATTATTTCTTTGACTTTTACCGACATCAATATAGAATCTGCTATTGTCTATATGTAAAAGATCACAGGATTAGCAATATTTTACATCTTCAACTAGTTTCTTTAGGTCAGTTCAAAAAAAAAAAACTACTCCCTCCGTTCCTAAATATAGGACCTAGATGACTTTTTTGAAAAATCTTAAAAAAAGTAAAAAATAAGTTAATTATAAATTGATTTACCTAATTTTTTCTCTTAAATTAGTTTATTTTACCTATAAGCTAATGGATAATCTAAAAAGATATCAAATATGTCATCATATAATAACCTATTTAGCAACCTTAATCTTTCCAAAAAAAAGTTATCTAAGTCTTATATTTAGGAACGGAGGGAGTAGTTTCTTTAGGGAGACAATGTGAAATTTGACTACCACTCTATTTATGCCTTATGTATACTTACATATCTAAAAGTACTTATAAGGTTGATAGAGAAAACAATTATTTTGATTTTATTTATAAGACATGTTCTTGATTCACTCTAAAATTTGCTAATATACCCCTATTAAAGTTAGTGTGTGTACGATGTTACTTAAACTGAGTAAAGTTGAAAATTTATCTAATCAAATTTTAATATATTGTTGTTGTATTTTTTAAGGGTTTGTTTGATGATCCGAAAACATACTAGAAATACCTTATTATTGAGATAAAGATGAATATAACGTGACATAGGTGAAGTTGAATGAGAAAAAAAATTGGGAAGAAATAAGATGGGAGTATAATAAATAGGAAAGACAGTTGATGAGAAAATGTTATTGTTTGGGTGAACATGAGATATAAATGGACCAACCTAGTTCTACTTCACTTGGTGAGGATGATGGAAAAAGAATATATTAGGTAGTTTTACCCGTATTTTATGCAAAGATATTGATTTGAACCCACGACCTCAAACTCCAAAACAAGTGAACTTGTCATTGAGTCAAACCGGCCCTTCTTTGTATGAACAAGAGATATCATAGAAAAAAAATAAAAGAATTGATTAGATGTATAAAATACTGAAATACCCTTTTAGTTACAATCAAATATCTTGATGCATCATATTATTGTTAACACCATGGAATCATTAAAAATTAAAATATTTGTTAATACCAAATAATGCCTTTGAAGGGAAATGGGGGGAAGATAAATTTCTTCGAATTCTTTCTACATTTTCGTTTTCGATTCTTTCTAACTTCTTTTCTCCTCTCAGTGCTCCTTTCTTATATATCTAACGCGAGGAAAACACACACATATATATGGGAAATGACAGATATGAGTTTCAAAATCTCATAAAGAGGATTTTCAGTAGTAAATTGCTTTTTTCAACCAATTAATCTCTCTACTTAACTAGTTAACATAATTTTAAAATTCAAAATGTACTTAATTGAGATCCCCCACACACATATATATAGAGAGAGGGAGGGAGAAGGGGTGGAGAGCAAATACTATATCTAGAAGGAGACAGAGAAGAAAAGGAAAAGTCATGGGAAAAAGACACAAAAGAATGAAGCTTGCCACCAACAAGTGAATGGAAACTCTTAACCACTTCTCTTCTTCACCCATGTGTCCTAATTTATTGCTCTCTTTGTATCCTCATCTACTCTCCTTCCCTTAAAAGCTGCCTTCCCTGTCATACTCCCGCTACCCCTTATCATTACTAACAAATTTTGAGCTACTTCCTTCTTTTTACACTCCCTAGTCCCTCCTGTCCTAATTACATATTTAAGGAATTGATATTAGTCCTACATATATAATTAAATTTAATTTTAATTTTTATCAACTTCTTTCCAAATTATTTTTCTTGATGCCCGCCCAACAATATAAGAGACAAGGGAGGGAATAAGAGAACAGAGTGGGAGTGTTTTAGAAAAATATACAATATTGATTAATATAACTAATATTCTAATTCAATCAAATTAGTTACATATGTCATATATTTAAGATAGGATGGAGTACAAGTTATTTCACTTAATCTAGTTTTTTTTTCATAAGTTTGAGAGATATTGTTTTTAATTCTATTATGATTTACATTGTTAATTTATTAAGTTTTTGGCTTGAATGTAGAATTTTACCCTCCATCTATTATTGTATAGATTGTTATTTATCCCCAAATTATATGTTAAATACGGATGAAATTAAAATGTTATTAAATTTTAAGATATAATACATTAATTGTGCAAATAGACTTGTAATAATTTAATGACATGGATACTCTCCTGTAAAACAAACGAGATATCTTACTTTAAATCCCATTATAATGTTATTAGTATAACACCTCTAATTCAAAAAAGGGCATGCGCTTCATGTTTAATTTGTGGAAAATATGTTTATTCTCTTTTACTAATTTTAAATACTCCTAGTTTTTTTTTTGCATATTTGATTTATATACTACACTTGGTTGGAGTTCTTTTTCCCCCGAAAAATCAAAGAGAAAATACTTCACTCTCATCTCGCGCAACACGTACACACAAGCTTATTAGCTCCTTGTGTTACTTTTCCAACAAGATTCGTAAAAAGGTTTTGATGCGCAAGTTTTCCCTGCTGGATTCTGATTCTCTGTCCCCGCATACTATAAGGGTTTGTTTGGTTGTATAAAGAAAAGGAAAGTGAGATGAAAATAATTGAAAAGTTAAGGGGTAATATGACCATTTACATATATTCTAGGGCCCACAAGTTTTCTCTCTCCATCTCACACTTATCCTGTGGTCCACAAACTTTACTCTTTCATCATTGCCCCTACTTTCCATCTCTTACCCTTTCCATTTCTAATACTTAACTTTCTTTCACACAACCAAACGGGCTCTAATGCTTCCTTTTCCCTTACTATCTTTTCTCAAAAATTTTCAAGATATATATTAGAACGAATGTATATATGTCTTTTTTGGCCACCAAGGCGGATGCGAAAACAAATTTACATTTCCTTATATTTTAATTTAAATCGAAATCATTCAAATTTTGTGCTCTTATATTACATATAGGATCAGATGAGTATATCATACCTTAGCTTTGTCTGCAAAAATATTTTAATAAAGTCTAAAAAACAAAAGCTCCAGCAGGAATAGTAAATGCAATTGAACATTGTTTTATACTACCTCCGGTCCTAAACATAGGACCTAGATAACTTTTTTTTGGAGAAGTTAAGGTTGCAAAATAGTCTATTAAATGATGACATATTTAATATATTTTTAGATTGTCCATTAGTTTATAAGTAAAATAAACTAGTTTAAGGGAAAAAATTAGGTAAAACAATTTATAATTAACTTATTTTGCTTTTTTTTAGGATTTTTCAAAAAAGTCAATTAGGTCCTATATTTAGGACCGGATGGAGTATGACAAATCGACGTAAATTTAAATATTTTTTAATTTAATTAGGGAAAATCAATTAAATACTTCGATACTATTTGTTTTATGTAATGAAACTTGATATCTAAAACAAAATAAATAAGTTTTTGGACTAATTGATATTGATAATGACAAGAACAACAATAAAAAGGAAACTATTGATTGTAGGTAGCTTATGAATATGATGCTACCAAACCATCATTTTCATTTGTTTAATTTTCTGCATTATAGTATATTTTTTTTGGGCAAGTGATAAATTCTTAATCATTACGCACGTACGTACATCCTTTAAATATGTGTAACTCACCAAAAGATTACGACTGAGGCATATTAAGTTAATGCAGCTACCTCTCAACTTCTATAGTTATATACAAAAATTGTTCAATCATAATTGAACATTTATGATATCCTTACCCACTTCCCCGCTTCTTTTTTCTTTTATCATTATCATTTATTGGCCTTATCCTAGCCCGGTATCTTCCATTATTTTTTAATTAATTGTATCATAATTTGCTTAACGGTTCAAATATTTTTTTATAATGAATTATTGTTTGGCGAAAACATAATTTCAGCAAGTTGGCCCTAAAATTTTCTTGAGAATTTTAGTTGAACAATGTATATAAAATCAATAAAATAGTCATCTATGATTTAAATCATTTCAAATAACTACTTGTTATTATTGTATTGCTAGACTTTTAGTTGAATTAGTAGAGAAAATGAAATCAAATTTGTTTGGAAAATGATTGTGAGGATCTCTTTTTACCTCGGGTATTCCAACAACAATATAAAAGTATCCTTAAAAAATTTGGGACAAAAAGTTTAGTGGCAGATTTAGCTTCACCACTGTCAAAACTAAAAGATCAGCTTAGATCTTATGTATATTGCTTAGTAATTAGGGAAAATTAATTTGTAATCTCTCACTAGGGATTTAATAGTAAAAAAATCACATAAACACCACATATTAAATTAGGGTCCTTAGGGACCGTACTTTAATATATTTCAAATACAAAAAGACCAAATTGTCTCTCCCTATGAGTCTGTAACAAGGTCATGGGAAGGGAATGACGAGGTCATGCGCACGTATAACAAGATCATGAGCATCTCTAACAAGGTCATAGCCACCGTGTGACAAGTTAATGAGCGAGTATTGACAAGGTCATGACACGAATGACAAGGTCATGCGCACGTATAACAAGTTCATGAGCAGGGAAGAATGAACAATATAGTCCTTTTGCATTTGAAATATATTTAAGTAACGTCTCTAGGGACACTACTTTAATATGTTGAGTTTATGAGACTTTTCTACTATTAAATCCCTTGCGACGTCCTAATAATTAATTGTAGATAAAAGTGACGAAATGGAGAAATTTTGCAGTATTCAAAGAATCTCTCACTCCACGTGACCTTCACCGCTACATCGTTGGAAGACCAACACTTCAAACACACAATTTCAATTTCAACTGTCAGTAAAAATCTAATCTAGTTATCTAGTACACTCACAAACTCACAACGTTAAACACTCAAACCTCAAGTCCAAGCTCTCTTCTTTACAGATCCAGAAATCCCAGACAAGACAGGAGACACAAAAAATAATAGACTCCTACATACATTAATGTGTTCAACAATTCCCTTATGAATTCCACACATACATACATGAACTTATCTCTCTCTCTCTCTCTTGAATCTTCCTGCTAACTAAAGCAATGGCTTTGATAAATCCTTAGGCTTCTTCCTTTCTCCACAATCAATGGCCCCACTTTCTTAGCTTTTCTCTCTCTATTTCATCTTCCTCTTCAAAATGGTCACACCCCACCAGAAATTTCACTCTCCACTATCATCACTCTCTTCTTCCACCTCAAAGGTACAAACTTTCTTCCATTTCTCAGACACCCAGATTTCATTTTCACTATTTTAATTCAATTTTGTTGCTTGATTTATTGATCTAGTCTTTTTTCTTGTTTTTTGATTTTTTTTTTGTTTTTTTAGAATTGTGGTGTTGGTGATGAGGTGGCTGTAGATAGAGACAGAGTAGTGGGAGGAGAAACAATGGTGGGAACTCCAATTAATAATGGTAGAGCTAGGCAGGCTTTTATGGTTGTTAATGGTGGACATGATCTTGGTCCTAGTAGTGCACCTCCAAGCAATGCTGGTTCAGATTGTGGTATTATTGAGTTTACTAGGGAGGATGTTGAGGCTTTGTTGAATGAGAAAGCTAAAAGGAAGGACAGGTTTAATTATAAGGTTAGTGATATATAATTGTGTTTCTTTCTTTTGTTTTTGTTTGCCTTTTTGTGGTTGATGGCTTTGGATCTTATTTGTTTGCACCTATTATGGGTTTATAGGAGAGATGTGAAAATATGGCTGAGTATATAAGAAGGCTAAAGATTTGCATCAGATGGTTCCAAGACCTTGAGCTAAGCTACTCATTGGAGCAAGAAAAGTTGAAGAATTCACTTGAGTTATCTCAGCAAAAATGTGTGGAGATAGGTGAGGTTTTGTCAGATTTTTTTCTATCTGATTTTGATCTAGCCTCAATGATATGTTGACCAATACGTTTAGATTCATTTTTGTTATAGAGATACTTCTTAAACTCAAGGAAGAAGAGCTGAATTCGATTATTGTGGAAATGAGAAGGAATTGCACTAATTTGCAAGAGAAATTAGTAAAGGAGGAATCTGAAAGGCAGGTAAGGGTGATTCCCAAGTCAGTTGGAAATTTTTATCTGGATGGAATGTTATTCATAAGTGCTCTCTCTTTTCTTGTTGAGTAATACAATTTTTGTATATACAAGGCTGCAGTGGAATCTCTCTCAAAAGAGAAAGAGGCTAGGCTTGACATTGAGAGGTCACAGACTTCTCTTTCGGATGACCTCGGAAGGGCTCAACGCGAGCTCCAAAGTGCAAATCAAAAGGTAAAGTGGTAACGAAATCCTATTGAATGAATTTATTTCCATTTTCAAATAGAACCTTTTAAATCATTATGGTGATTATACTAGTTCGTTATAATTAAATGTCCCCATCTTTTGGTTTTTGCAGATATCATCACTCAATGAAATGTATAAGCGGTTACAAGACTACATAACAAGTCTACAACAATACAATGGGAAGCTTCATACAGAACTTTCTACTGTTGAAGATGAACTTAAGCGTGTGGAAAAGGAGAGGGCTTCTGCAGCCGAAAATCTCACCATGTTAAGGGGTCAACTTACGCTGTCCCAAGTAATTTTTTTTTCCATTTCACCATTTTTTTTGGTAAACTATTTCATTTCAGTACAGGTAATCAGCAAAATCTTCAGAGACATGAAATTCTCATTTTAAGCTCAAATGGATGCAATGATTTTCTAAAAATTTTAATGTTAGGAAGAATCTTATTATGTGATATTCTTTCTTGTTGGTCTTCGGCTATCTTTTCTACTGAGAAAATCTGTTCTTGTTTTCAAATCTCCACTGTTAGCCCCACACTCCCTCAATACCACTTGATGTGGATGAAACTAACTATGTACAGCATTACACTTCTAATGGTTTATTTGACACGTGGCACCGATAGAAGTATTCTTTTACATTTTATCAGTAGTTTTTAATTAAATATTTCTAATTGAAGGAAATTATGAATGAAAACGGTACTATGGTGAAGTAAGCGGCGACAATGAGAAGACCAAAAAACATCTCTCCTTATAGCTAGCACAACACTATTGTAACATCCCTTTAAAATTTTGGAATGTTTGCTTGAGTGTAACTTCATTACTATTTTGTCTTTGTTCTAAACTTGAGAAATTGTTTTAGAAAAATCTCAAATCAATGTGAAAACTGAAGCCTGCTTTGTGGACCATATTCATGCTTGTGCTTATGCATTCATCTCTGTCTCTTGCTAGCATGAAAGAATAGAAATGAAGCTTTAGGTTAGCAGCATTGTGATCATTCTACAGCACCCTAGTGCGATGGTTGTTCATTTTAAAGTCCGAAGCTAAGTTGGTGGAGATTCCTTGACTTCTTGGAACTTCCATAGATTTTGATTTCAAGTGCCTTAAAGATCTTGTAGTTGTCCTTGGTTTTAATCATGCATAGATGTTATTATATCATGGTTGTTTTGGAGGGCTAAAAATACTTAAATCCTGAAAATTTGGCGGATCTAATTTAATTTTTGTGTAAGTTTTGAATAAAAAGTTTTAGGCTATTTATCCTTTCCTTTTTTTTTCTTTGTTTTCTTTGGTAAAGTTTAAGCATGCATAAACGTGGCTTGTGGATTCACTATGACCTTAAACTTTTAGATGACCAAATATGCTGAACTAGGTTATCTATTCTTGTTGTTCAATTTGTACTTGACAAGTTGACATTAAGCTGGTATCTTACACAGTTTCATTGGTTCGATTGTTAGTCTACTCAAGAGGAGGCCATAAAACAGAAAGATGCTTTGTCTAGTGAAGTTGGATCTCTTAGAGGAGAATTGCAGCAGGTCAGAGAAGATCGAGATCGCCAATTATATCAAGTGGAAACTTTGACTTCTGAATTAGCAAAATTAAAGGAATCTACAGAAAAGTCCTGCAGTGAATTGGTTGATTTGAGGATAAAGGCAAACGAACTAGAGGTTGGTTTTTAACCAGTTTCTTGAGTGAATATTCATTCCTCATTTTATGTATGCTGTAGATGATGAGTTTCCTTCATAGGCAAGATGTTATATGCAAGAGAGTCAGATAAAAACTTTGCAAGAGCAGTTAGCAGTTGCAGAGAAGAAAGCACAGGTAATATGAGATTAAGTTATGAGAAATTATCACATGCACACAGAGTTACAGTCTTTATTGTTCTCGGATCTCGGACGAGTCAATACTGGTTAAAGTGCCAAAAATATTGCTTTCCTAAATTGATGTTATGGTTATTTTTGTACCTTTCAGGTGTCTGATATATCTGCACTTGAGACAAGGACAGAATTTGAAGGGCAACAAAAACTCGTAGATGAGTTACAAAGACGTTTGGCTGATGCAGAATCTAAACTGATAGAAGGGGAGAAGCTGCGAAAAAAGCTGCATAATACTATTCTGGTGATTCCCTAATCAAAAAGTAGTTGTTGACAGTAAAAAAATCTGTGCAGTTGTAATTCTTCATTTTAACAGGAATTGAAAGGGAACATCCGCGTATTCTGTAGAGTGCGCCCTTCGTTGCCTGACGAAGCTTGTAGCACAGATAACAAGATTATCACTTACCCCACATCAATGGAAGCTTCTGGACGAGGCATTGACTTGAACCAAACTGGTATGCAGTTTGTTGCTGTCATCTTAATTCTTTTTTCCTATTATTGTAGGCATTAGTTATTGATCTAATTATATCGTCTACTCACATTACTCTTGCATTTTCTTCAGGCCAAAAACATTCTTTTACATTTGATAAGGTTTTTGCGCCAGACGCATCACAAGAAGAGGTTTTTGTAGAAATTTCACAGCTTGTACAAAGTGCTCTTGATGGCTATAAGGTAATTTATATGCTTTTCTTTTGATCCTTTTGATAGATTATTTAACTTGCGCTTTAGTATAAAAAACAGATGGTTTCATAATTTCTAGCTGATAATGGACAAAACACAATTCTAGCCCTTTAAAATGATTACCAAATGTATGCTTGAATAATAATTTCAACTTTCTTTTGCCTGGTATTCTTTTATTTTTTGATCTGTTGATTCTCCAAATGATATTAATCCATTAGTTTAGGTGCATAGTTAGAAAAGGTTAAAAGATATTCTTTTAAAATATAAATTTATATCCATTGCATGCATGCCTCATGTATTGTCTCAAAACTGGTTCTTTTCCAGGTTTGCATTTTTGCTTATGGTCAGACGGGGTCAGGGAAAACCTATACAATGATGGGCAGACCTGGACAACCAGAGGAGAAGGGGTTGATACCTCGATCTTTACAACAGATATTTGAAACAATGGAGTCTTTGAAATCCCAGGGATGGAAATATGAAATGCAGGTGACAGAGTACATTCCTCTTGGTTTAAGCATAACATGTCATGGCAACGCGTTTGTGTGTTGAAATTTTTTGTTTATAATGTTTTTCTTACTTCATCACAGGTGTCAATGTTGGAAATATATAATGAAACTATTCGTGATTTGTTATCCACGAATCGATCATCATCGGATGGAACACGTATAGAAAATGGCACTCCTGGTAAGCAGTATGCCATCAAACACGATGCCAGTGGAAATACAATTGTTTCTGATCTTACAGTAGTGGACGTTCAAAGTGTTAAAGAGGTCGCATATCTTTTAAATCAAGCTGCAAATAGCAGGTGACAATTTCAGAATGTTTGTTTCCTCTTTAAGTTAGTTGGCATTGTCTTGTGTTGCATTTATAGGAGTTTAAGACAATGAATGCACTTCTGTCAGCAGTATATGACTATACATACTTCTAATGTATTGAAGTTGGGAGGTAAATTAGGTCCTATTTCTTTGGTGTTTCTAACAAGATTTTTCAATAAAAATAAATAATGCTCGATTATCTTTGCAACTTAGAACCACATTATAAAGTTCTTTAAGAGAGGCTTTTATTTTTCATAATTCATAATATTGTTAAGATTTTCATAATAGCACTTCAAATACTGAACCAAGTTTAATTATTCATTGTGCATAGTTCTCTTGATTTGAATGTATTCTGGAGGTAATGCACAGCCGGTTTTCTTTTGAGTCTTTTGAGCCCGTACATTGTTGCATGTAGCATTTTGACATGTTCTCTTCATGTAAGTCAAATTATTCTGCTTTAGCTGTTGGATTTAACTATATATTTGTTACTCTTCCTTTTTCCCCGTGTTAGGTCTGTTGGAAAAACCCAGATGAATGAACAATCATCAAGAAGTCATTTTGTTTTCACTCTTCGGATATATGGTGTCAATGAGGTACACATGTTTCTTGTCTTATACTAATAAGATGCATGTTTCATGTTTCATGTTGCATGTTGGTCTGGATAGTAACACAACCTAATTCTTCATTTTGATAGAGTACTGACCAACAAGTGCAAGGTATTCTGAATTTAATTGATCTTGCTGGGAGTGAGCGTCTTTCAAAAAGTGGGTCCACCGGGGACAGACTGAAAGAAACTCAAGTATGTAAAGCCATTATGTATTCTATATGATAGACTTATATTCAGAATTGTTTTATTTGAAGTGATAAATTTATCTTCACCCCGCTTTGTCTTCCATTTTAATCAGGCAATCAACAAAAGTTTATCATCATTAAGTGATGTTATATTTGCATTGGCTAAAAAGGAGGATCATGTGCCCTTCAGGAACTCAAAGCTTACATATCTACTTCAGGTAATTGTATTTTCATTTTTACAGAAAATGAGGTGTTTCCTAACATTCTAAATCTGTAATTAGTGATAAAACTAACAATAAAGCAAAGTCCTGGCTCCTTTAAGTGGTCACAACGACCCTTAATACTCTTCCCTAAATAATTTGTCCAAACTTCAATATATTTTCATAAAATAGAAGTACTAATGTTCTTTGTTTCAATTATTGAACAGCCTTGCCTCGGTGGTGACTCGAAGATACTAATGTTTGTAAATATCTCTCCTGATCCTTCTTCCGTGGGAGAGTCACTTTGCTCACTCCGATTTGCCTCCCGGGTGAACGCATGTGAGATCGGAACACCTCGGCGACAAACCAATGGCCGTACCACTGACTCACGCCTAAGCTATTTCTAATCTTTCCTTTAGATGTACACATCAAAGTCAAATACCTCTCCTCCTAATCATATTTGGTGCCACTGGTACAATGCTGCTGTGTGTACTACAATTAAAGACAACAAATGAAATTAAAGAGTTTAATTCTAACATCCATTGGAGATTATAGTTTGTATAGTGAAGAAGCCACTGAATCTGCCTCAGCTGAAGTATCTACCACTCTGCTGTATGTCATATATTTATTCATGACATTTCCTTTGCCATGATGAGAAAGTGTCTTTCTCTATCTGGGGATAACTTGTGAAACACGTCTGTTATTGAATATACGAGTTATATGTATGATTATATATTTATTTTTCATCTATTGTGTTAACTTATCTTGAAGATCTCATATTTCCCCCATCCCTCTTGTCAAGGGAAAAAAATTTCCAAAAGCTCAAACTTTATGGAATTTGATATGGACCAAATATATAATTTTCATAGTAGGAAATGTAAAAGAACAAATGATCTTGATTTAAGATGCAATCAAATTGTTTTGTACAATAAAGACATTCGGTCCATGACCTCGTGGAGCATAACTGAAGTTTCCTGATAAGTTGCTTCTGTGTCTGGAAAATTTTTCCTTCTTGCAGCTTCTTCAAGCTGCAACAAATGCAGGGAAATTCATTATGTCAAGAATCAATTCAATTTTTACAAAAAAAAAAAGACTGAAAAGACTTTCCATTTACCTTTTCAAAATTGTCAAAAAGTTTGTTAGCCATATCTGTAAGTGGCTGCTTATCATCCAATGAAACTGCAGAAATGACCTTATCAAAGTCATAGTACATGAAAGTAGACTTGAGCCTGAGATACTTCCTGACATAGTTAAGTGTATCTGCTGCAACCAAATCCTCCATAGCCAGAAGATCAAATGCATACTTCTTAATCCTATACACACTTCCCTTCACACCAATGTTAGCCATATATATCCCCTTCTTCAAAAATGAACGAGTACCCGTCTTCTCATTTGCAAGCTCTAACCATCAAAATGAAAAATAAAATATCACAATCTATAGAGTTGTAACAAACCATAAAATAATAATGTACAAGAAGTAAGCTTACGGTTAGATATTGAAGGAGATGGCAAGGGTTCTTCATACCAAAAGCCATTGTCAAGAGCAAGTGAAGAATTGTTATGAGAGGAACTTGCACTGAGAATGAAGGAGACAAGTCCTATGGCTGCTCTTCTTGTGATTATTACATCAGGACATTGTTGTGCATGTTGTTGTTGATGTGTTTGGCTTCCATGCAGACCAACTATCTGACACTGAAACTGACTTCTTCTCTTAAGGTTTCTATGAGTGTTTGGAAGGTTGGTGATGGAGGAACATAAGGAGCTTGAGGCTCCATTTAAGTTTGCTAGAGAAGTCATCTTTGTGAAATCATGTCAATGAGTTTCAGTTATAGTGTTAGTTGTTATATCTTCTCATTAATGCTCTATCCACAAATCCTCCAACACCACAACTGCATAGGACCACAGACATATTCTATCCTCATTGAGGGTGATTTTGTAATTTCCTTCTCTTTTGGGCTTTGGATTGGGCCAACAGTTTGGACCTGGATGGCATATTTATATGGATTCAAAAACAGGACCCATTTACCTTAGCTTTTATATTACCAAGAAAATAAATCTTCATCCGCTGTTTTTTTTTGTAGACATAAAATGTAATAAGGATGGCCCAAAATTAGAATTAGCGTGCCAACACATGAGTAAATTAAACCAATGGATAGTAGGTTGAGCTGGTTAAGTGAGCTACAACTCTCGTAAGGATGAGAACGCATGTTCGAATCCTGAGAGAGGACAACCTTGCGCAACACTCCTACCCCTCGAGTCCGGATTAAACCGATCAGTGATTAACAAAAAAAAATTAACAGTTAATGTAACTTGTGGTTAAAAAAGGGTGACAATTATATTAAATTAAATAGAACACTCTCATTCTCAAAACTCAGAAATTTAAGTAAAAAAACAAAATAAAGCCCATTTATTTAAACTTGAAACAATAATTGAAGAGACAAAACAATCCAAGTCCAACCTTGAAGGCCACATTAAAACCCGACCCGACCCGGATCCTAGTCAGCATTGCCGACGAATCACATTCTCATGATTAATCACCAACTTGCGTGTCTGATCTGATGATTCATTTCTTCCTCAACCCATTTACCCACAAAAGAAAAAAAAAATATCAAAACAACAATAAAGTTTTCATTTTTTTGTTGTGCTAATCTTTCTTTCAGAGAGATCCATAATAATTTGCTGGGAAACTAATTAACCCCACAAACAAGCACAATGGTTTCCCAGGAAAACTCAAATTGGTTCATTGATTATGGCCTTATTGATGATTACATATCTGTCCCTGATGCTAATTTCACCATCCATGCCTCAGGTTTTACTTGGCCTCCTAATGGGTCATCAAATGTCAGGTGATTTTACTTTTTTTCATTCAAAGTTTTGTTTTTTATGTGTTCAATGTCATGTTTGGTTTCCCCTTTTAATGGGTTCTTTAGGGTTTTCATTTTAGTGCTAATTCTTTTGATTTTATGTGTTTTCCTATGAAAGTTTTGGCTTTTAGTGTGTAGGCTATTGTTTTGTGTGTTGTGTGTGGTTGGTTTATGAAGGAATATAGGGCTTGCAATTATATGTATAAGTGTTGATTTAATAAGAATAAGTGAAGTTGAATGTAGTCCTGGTTGGATTAGAGTTTTGGGTACTTTAACTTTGGAATGGAATGATTTATCTCAGTGGGTTATTGAAAAGTTCTGTTGATAAGTTGTTGAATTATGAATTATGAAACCTTCTGTTGATAAGTGATTCTATAACCATACCTTGTTATAGTTGTAATCTTGCCCTTGGATTTTTGGTGGTAACATCATTCAATCTAGTTCTGTTTCATTAATGACTCTTAAACGAAAGGCAACTTAGCGAAGCTTAGTAGTATTAGTGGATCTGACAAGTGGATTGTTTATTATTCAAATTGAAAACAAAAGGGAATGGATGCTGTGAATTTTGATAGACTACAAATTCAGGATCTAGTAAGCAGCTATGCTGTTTTTGGGTAGGCCCCTATTGTTGTGGGGTGAAATCTGGGAGGAGAGACATGCCAGCTAAATATTTGATGTAAACCCATATCATAACCAAGAAAAAGCAGCTGGTAAGAGGCATCAAAGATGATGGCCGGTTTAACATTTTATGTTTTATTATAATTCAGATGGGTGAAACGTTATATTTTTAAAGTTAGGGTGCAATTTGTAATTATGTTGCAATCTAGAGTTATGTGTACATTCCCAAAGATACATATGACTTTGTTCCACAAAACATAGGTTTATAATTGTCTAAGGGGTACTCGAACTTTTAATTATAATAGATAGCCTCAGTTATGCAGAATGTGAAGATGACTATTTTGATTATTTTACTATCTAAAAGCAGATAGATTCTTATGAGGGATAATAATGTATTTTTAACAAGTTATTTGGGGCAATTTAGGATTGGTTGAGATTTATTAGTTTTAGCGTTTAGGATGGACAGGGAATTGTGCTTTTATTCATGAGTGGTTGATTTTGCTGTGATGCTTTTTCTGACTGGACTCATGTTTATGTAAAGATATAATTCTATGTAATTTTTGTTATCCTTGGACAACATGATAAGGGCCTGAGGAGGGTCTTTGTAGAAGTGCAAATAGGGATATGTATCAAAAAAGAAGTGAAAATAGGGATTACTACCTCCAGGCTCCAGCTATTAAGTTTATTTAGTTGTAAAAAACATGGTTGAACGAGTTTAAATACCAGCGCCTTCTCTACCTCTCCCTTTTCTTTTCAATTCAATCTGCTTAGAGGATATAATTACTGATCCATTCTGCTCTGATGACATCATCTGTTCCTAGCACTGAAATTGATGGCTCGTTGGGGGATTCTGATGGCCTGAAAGAGTCTGGTTCAAGGAAGAGGTAAACATTCTCAGCTTCTGTTTTAAGTTCTACTTTTTTAAAATTTGTTATATACCAATAAAAATTGAAGTCTCAAATCAAGATGTTGATCTGATTAGTGTTGATGGGATCACTTTTGCCATGATACCCATGTTTTCTTTCTCTGTTCTTAAGCACCAATATTCCCTTTTAAGCATTTAAACTGAAAAATTGATTAGATCTAATGCTCTCAACTTTTGCTTGAAGTAATATATCCAAATTTATTTCCTTCTTCAGGAATAGATCTGATTCATGCACTAGCTCCAAGGCATGCCGTGAGAAATTGCGGAGGGATAGGTTGAATGACAAGTTAAGTTTCTGGCCCTTTTTTCCTGTCTTTCTTGATTCTCCATTCGGCTTTGTGTGTTTATGTGCATGTACCTGATATGCTTGAGATGGTTAGGTTTGTTGAATTAGGCTCCACTTTGGAGCCTGGAAAGCCTCCCAAAACAGACAAAGCTGCCATTTTGATCGATGCTGTGCGGATGGTGACTCAGCTACGGGGTGAAGCCCAGAAGTTGAAAGATTCAAATGCGAGTCTTCAAGAAAAGATAAAAGAGTTGAAGGTAAGGCTCAATTTATACTCTTTACAAACTGTTGGGAATGCAATGATTCACTGGGTTGCATGATGTTCTTGATTATTACTACTTCCTGTTACCTCAAATTTAGCATCCTGACATGTTGAATGAGAAGTCATGGAATTTTTGATAGGCTCAACCATGTTAAATTTTCATGTGTAGGTTGAGAAGAATGAACTTCGTGATGAGAAACAAAGACTCAAGGGAGAGAAAGAAAAGTTAGAGCAGCAGCTGAAAACCATCAATGTACAGCCTAGTTTCTTGCCTCCCCCACCTGCAATTCCTGCTGCATATGCTGCGGCACAAGGCCACGCCCCCGGCAACAAACTGGTTCCGATTATCAGTTATCCGGGAGTTGCCATGTGGCAATTTATGCCGCCAGCTGCAAGGGATACTTCACAGGATCATGTACTCCGTCCACCAGTTGCCTAAGTTGGGCACTGTATGCAAATATTTGAGCATTTCTTTTGGCTCAAAAGCTTAAATTCATCTCACCAACAACATACTTTCTTGGCTATTGTACCTTTCAACCTATTGTGCTTACTTCATACTTGATGATGGTCTTGGCTCTGAGATTGTATTTGGCATCTGATACTTTTATGAAGTAAATGCTCGTGTTTGCTTGTAAATTGTTAATAAGCTTATCTGGCTAGTCTTCTCTTTGGTTGTGATTATGCATTATATCTTTGGATGATCAGTGGGGATGGGAACAACAGATTGTTGTGTTGGTTTAGGCTTGTGAAATACCATAATAGAGCGAATTCTAGAAGTGAGAATTGCATTACAATCGAGGAAAAATATGTTCTGCATTAACTTAAAATCTGTTGCAGCTATTTAAATTTTGCGTCCCTTGGTGCATTAGGTGTTATATATGGGATCGGAGGGAATAACATTTATTTAGAAAAAAGTTCACAGATTGTCTTAGAAATTTCAAAAATCCAAACTAAAAATTCTCCTATTAACATCACTGTTCTAGAAGAATAAATTTATTATTTCAAAAACTATAATTAAAATTTTCAAATTTCCACTGTTTATATTATACTACATGTCTTGTGTCAATAACTCTACGATTAGTAGTTATATTTTCCCATTACTATGCACAAATAACAAATAATCATATCTACTCCTTTTACAGTTAAAATATTAACTATTAAATATGATTCTCGTGTTCTTGAGCAAATATGACCCTTTGCGCATACTTCTTGGTTATATATGACCCTTCATGTATATTTCAAGGGTAGATATGATCCTTCATATAGACTTCGAGAGTAAATTTACTTCGAGAGTAAATTTGGGTCAAAAATTACTTTAAGGACAACTGTGATATATGCATACTTTAGGGGCAAATATGACTTTAACAGATAAATCAATACTACAGTTTGGCTTCCCTCACAGTCTCACTGGCCTTAACTTCCACATCATTGTGCTTTTGCATAGCCCGTTTGGTTGTAGGAATGGAAAGTGGAGAAATAGAAAGTGAAAGGGTGAAGATAGAAAGTATAGGAAATGATGAAAGTAAAGTTTGTGGGACCCAGAAAAAGTGTGAGATAGAGAGAGAAAGTTTATGGGTCCCGTGACATATTTAAATGACCAAAATACCCCCACTTTCATCACTTTCCAATTCCTTCTCACTCTCCATGTGCAACCAAACGTATTGAAGTTTTTTCTCTGGTCTGGGAATCTTATCTAGAATAATATCTAAAACAAACAAACATGTTCATATGAAAGCCATCAAACTGGACACTTTATCATCTTAACTAAATGGCATCCCATCTTCACACAACTCATTTCCTCTCTCCTCACATTCCAAAGCCAAAATCTTTCCCTTCAAACATCCATTCATTTCCAACTAATCAATCTCTAACACTCCAAAACTTCCATCTTACCTTCCTCAAAGCCACCCCAATCACACCCATCATCCAATCCTCACTATCTTCTTCTCCAAACCCACCCTCCTCAAAGGAAGAAGCCATAAACCAAGCAAAAGTTTCCCTTTTTAGTGCTTTAGAGAAGCCCCTTAATAACCCCAAATTAATAGGCAAGCTTAAGAAACTGAAGCAACCCAGGTTTAGGATTGAGATTCCCATTGTGGATGACTCATTGGAATCTTTAACCCAACTTGCACTTGATGTGTTTGATAAAATGCCTGTTAGAAGAAAAGGTGAGCCTGTTAAGGTTTTGATTTCATGGCCCAACCCCACTTTGAAAGATGCAGCCTTTAAAGCCTTTCTTAATGGTTCATCCACATCTAGCCAGATTGAGCATGTGGATGTTGCTTCAGTTGGTAATGTTGATTCCAGAGTTTTGAATTCTGCTGATGTTGGTGTGTTTTTGGCTCCTGAGAGTTCCCAATTGGGTGTGTTGAAATCGGTCACTGATGTGTTTTATCCAAAGCCTGTGGTTTTGTTTAACCCCAAATGGAGTTTTGAGGAGGAGGGTGATTTTGGTGATATGAGTGGCTTTGTGGGTTCTTTTGAAGTGCTTTATTCTTTTATTGGGTTGGAGGTAAGAGGGGTGTTGAGCAAACGAAAAGGAGTGGTTTTTAAGTGTGTTAGAGATGGAGTTGTGAGTGGAGAAAGATGGGTTGTTCATGTTGAAGAAGGGGAAGAATTGAAGGTGGTTTCCAAGTTTAAGGCCAGGCCAACTATTGGTGAAGTTGAGAATGTTCTGTACAATCTGATGGCTATAAATTCACCTGTGACTAAATCTGCCAAGTTCCTCAAGGATTTGGTGTCCAATGTAACTGGCAGAAAGAGAGAGTAGCTGAAGAAATGTGGTTAAACCAGGTCTGAAAGTGAAATATGTGAATATGTCTGATAGATTTTAGGTGCATTACTAAAAGTCATTAAGTAAGCTTGTAATTCTATTTGTGAAATTCAAGTTAGTTCTCAATAGGTAGTTGCAATGCAAGATACTGCCTGAATTAAGAGATTTGTTTTTAAGTGAAATGTGATTGGAATGGTTCAGCACTCTTTTCTTCATTTTGCATAAGTTTATTGCTATGCCCATAGCTTTTTTATTCCTTTCTAAAGAAATCTGTCTCATTTTATACATATGTATTTGATCTACTAAGACTCATACTTACAGTATGACTTGAAGAGAGAAAAAATCTGAGAACTTCTGCTGCAGGGAATTTAAAAGATGTAAAAAATGAAAAAATAAAAAAAATAAGGGAGCAGCATGATAAATCATGGTTGTGTCCTTGTTGTTGATTGCCTTACGCTTGGAAGAACTCTCATTTTCTTTTACCCTTGTAGTAATCTCATATACAAATCCCATTTCATCAGCTCTTGATATTCTTAAGATCCAAGTTATGATGCCCGGATATTACAGCTCTTGATGAACTTATCTGAAAAGTTGACATACTTAGCCCATAAGGGCCTTAGCTGTGGAAAAGCTATGTCTAGCCATGGTTTTGCCCTGCCATTAAAATGGATAACACCAGCACTCTCAGCATCGGAAAAGCTTGTATTTTCTTGATACCCCAACCCCAGCATGTGCCAGAATGGATCAATTACATGGACGTGACCATGGAAGGCTATCAATCCAGGAGGTAATGTTCCTAGCTGCCAAAGACTCAGGTCTGATTTTATATTCTGTTCAAGAAAAACAAAAATATCAGCACATTTTTTTAGTATTTTTTTAATGGAAACTCAAACTTTAATAATTTATTTCTCTGTTATGACAGGATGGAAGGTATACATACCTGCTCAACCCAATAATAGTATGTCTGGCTTATATTGGTATTTCTCCATGCTTCAAGATCAAAGATGTTCATGCCATAAGCCCAAGCACATTCATCAGGGTTGAAGTTTTCGGCTATCAAGGGGTGAGAAAAGTTCAAATAGCTTTTCAACCTCTTTGACATCACAAATTTGTCTTCTCCGATACATGTTTCAACCGCACCATTTACTTTTCCATTCATTTCAACGTCCCAAAGAGGTGAAAGGTCAGTTTGTACCACAATGTCATCATCTAGGAATACCACCTTGTTGAGACTTGGGAACAGCTGTCACAAAAAAATTATCATGATGATTAGCATTGAAAAATAAAAAAGTGGCTACTTGACCAATTAGGTGAAAACATAGTTTGGTCTTAATGGCCTTACCTCTGGAAGATGTATCCTTATGTGGTTCATCATTGAGTTATACTTGGGACTCAGAGCTTGAAGTTTTGCTGCAACAACCTGTGGTTTCTCAACACTGTTTGCAACTATAGCTGATGACCCCCCTCTGAATTGTGACCTAACTTGTTGATCTTTCTCCATTGCTTCAAGAACAGGCACCTTTCCCTTTGTAAACCAATCAAAATGGTGCAATGCCTTGACCTCAATTATAGCAGGTGAAAGAGGGTGCAATGAGAACCAAGCCTGCATGGGATAGTAAGTCTTTCTATCTGTAATGATGTGAAGAACCACCTTGCCGGGTCGCCTAGAGTTTCGAACTAGTGAAGTGGCAACCACAGATGCAGCCAAAACATTGTCTGATGCAAGAACAAAGTGGAAGTAGGAGTTGTCAACCAAGGCAGGGACTAGTTCTGCTGGTGGAAGCTGAAGGCGAGCTTGTGCATTGTTGGTGTGCTCACTGGCCAGCCTTAGGTCAAGGCAGTGAAGTTGCTTAGGTATGCTGCTTGATGCTACATGGCGATATAGGTATTCTTGGATTTTGGCTGTCCTGGTCCTCTTTTCCATGAGAATGACCTATGATTAAAAGTTCAGCTAACTTGAATAAGGAATTGGACCAAACCAAAGTAATTAAAATTGGACAGTTTGCTTAAAATCAAAGGAATTGAACAAAACCATTAAAGAATTATATGATTCTGGTAGTTTAGATTTTTTCCCCCTCATTCTTCTTGATTTAGACCAATTGCTAAACAATTAACTAAATTAATAAATGATTTAGCGCCAATTTGATTGATATTAAGAAAATTGTAATTTTGAAGAATAAGTATATTTTACTTAAAGTTAAATGAGGGAGTTGATGTAAGTTTGATACAAGGTTTTTATTCAAAGAAATCTCTTTTCATCTTATGTTGATAAGCTATTTGGAATTGTTTATCATAATAAGTTGAAAACAAATTGTCTAACATATCAAATTACCATTGATTATTCCTGTTGGTGAAAAAGCAGGAGTATATTAAATTACCATTTCTCTGAGTTTGGTAGCAAATGTTTTGGCATCATATCTACCTTCCTTCATTTTAGTCATGAAGTCTTGCAAAGTCTGTGGAATATCAGATCTTCCTTCTACTTCTTCCTGGTCAACAGGTTCATCTAATATTTTGTATATTACTTCTGGGACCTATCAACATTCAATGTCAATTTCTGTTTGTAATAGAAACTTGAGCTCAAGTATGGCAAAACAGACACATAAGTTAAGCACTTGAGGAAATTACATTTGATTCAAGCTTTTTTCCCAGAATCCTTGGTCCTAGTTTTTTTCCCAGGCAACCTACAAGTATAAAAGTGAATCAAATAGTCATTTATATACTTATATCACAGTTTCACTTATCCTAAGGTCGGTATCAACCGACAAATCTTAACAATCGATCTGTTTTCAGGTTCTTTAAAATGATCAAATGAAGCCAATCAAAATTTACTCAATTTATAACATTGAACAAAAGAAAGTTGAGCCTTGGAATAATAGTAAGGTGGTGGCATGCTTAAATCTTAGAAATAAACAAATATTGTTTGTGGGGTTAAGGCTGCACGCATATCATTCTCTAAACCCCATTAAGTAAACTAAGCTACCAATGATATTGAAACAAAATGATACAAATAAGTTAATAACAGAGACTTCATAAAATGTTTGAATTTTTCATATTGATTTACCATATCATGAATTGCTATATTTTCTCTTAAATTTGGCCAAACTCCCAATAAAAGAAATAGAATTCACAGAGTACATTGTTTTCATTTCTTAACCATTTTTTTGTGCCATGTGATACATGAAAAATAAACTAAAATAATTTAAAATATCTAAAAACTTATTTCCATAATTCTAATATAATAATTTGATGGACAGAAAGGAAGTTAAAAAAAAATATAAACTTATATTTGGAGTATTAAGTGGCCAGAATTTTATAATCAATATTAGTTACTCCAACTTACAATGCATACAAGTCCAAAGCTATCTTCTGATACTTGTGTGTGTGTGTGTGTGTGTGTGTGTGTGAACACAAATGTAAGTACCTATGGTAGAGCACTTGAAATCTCCTTCGATGGATTCCACGGCAGTCAAAACAAAGACAAAGCGAAGAAGGAAAGTGAAGAGCAAGAGAACATAGAAGAGCACCCTATAAGACACCTTCCTTGAAGCAATCTTCACTTTTATAAAATTTTTAAACCCTTTTGCAGGAAGCACTGTCACATGCCTCAAACTTGGTGATATGTGAAGCTGCATTTTTTTGTCTGATCAAAACTCACACACCAGCCTTATTATATACATGTATATATGGATTCCTCCTCCTTATTAATACAGCAAGTTACTTCATCATTGGCTGGAAAACTGATCAGCATGCACCTGAAAGTTCATGACCATAGAGAAGAGGAAGGGGTAGAACAAGAGAATGTGAGGTGGTGTTATGGTGTAAAAGGGTAATAAGAGTATAGATATGTGTTACCTAACGTTGCTTAGCATTTGGGAGAGATGAAGAGAGAATTTAGAGGCTTTTATACATATAAATATTTAAGTTGAAGTTGGGGTTGTTAAAGGGAAAGAGACATGGGACTTAGAGGATGGAGGGTATATTAATAGAAAGCTTCTTCTATCTTTGTTTGATTCAAGCTTGGTTTTGAATGGGGAAATGAAGTAAATGCAAATGAAGAAATGTAATTAGCAAAATAAAAATTATAATAATAATCTTGTAGCAAAAATATACTCCCTCTGATCCTAAATATAAAATCTAATTGACTTTTTTGGAGAATTTTAAGAAAGCTAAATAAGGTAATTAAAAATGATTTTCCTAAATTATTTGACTTATAAATAAACATATGATCTATTAATTTACAAAATAGGTTATGATAAAGTGGTTCATTTTTTTCTCAGGATTCTTCAAAAAAACCAACTAGGTCTTATATTTAGGACCAGAGGTAATAATAAATAAAAATGATTAGCATGTTTTTTTCTCTTTTGTTGGACTATTTTCTTGTTTGGTGAATGCTTGTTGGCAGCTTTGCCTGCAAATAAAGTTTAGTTTTTTTGTTGAATATAGTATGTTGAGTTTGGACTGTGACAGAAGCAGGACTTCTACATGGAAAAGGACTTGTTCTTTCTCTCTCGAAGGTGGGATGGAGTGAAAACTCAGGAAATACTTACAAATAACAGTACTTTGAAATCTATGATGTCCGTTTTTAAGAAAATATAGAAAATCAAAGGTGAACAAACCCTCCTGCTGCAGCCTTAATAAGTATACGTGTAATGTAATATTATAATTATACATGTTATTGATTGGTGAGTAAAGGTAGGAGGAGTAAATGATTTAGAAGAACTTATTTTCTTGCTCGTTTTATTATATTGACGGGATAACATTTGTAATTCGGATTGGTGCAAAAAATAGTATTCATAAGATTGACGAAATACCTTAAAAGAATAGACGTGTAGACCCATTGAAAATGTACAAGGTTAATATTAATGTCAGTTTTAAATTTATAATTTGATTAAATTTAAATTTTGGTCCTTATATAGTTTTAAATTGTTGATTTTTGACCATAAAACTTTTAACGAGTTAAGATATTTTTATAACGATAAAAATTAACTCCAAACCTTTTCAATTAATAATGCAATTTTTTTATATAAGTTTATAAACAACATACATATAACATTTGCTCTATTCATTGTTTAATCCTCATATAAATATTATAAAGTCCCTGTATTTTTAATCCTCATGCTTTTCTTTTCTTTTTATTGGTGCTACTTGCTAGCAGTGACCCTTGAAAGGGTTTAATTAAGATAGCAATAAATATCTTGTGTTATTATCAGTAGCACTAAACAGTTAAAAATCAATGTGATGAGAAGTCACTTGCGTATTACACTTTTTTCTGATCAGCCTTACCAATTACAGTACAATGTGAATATCAATTGCAAAATTGTTACCAATATGATAAAGATTTTGGTGATTTAATTATGTTATTCTGAAAAATATGTACCATATCATGCATGACTCATGTACACGTTTTTGTATATTTTGCATAGAGCAACATGATAAAATCTGTCTTTTTAATCTCACTGTTCATTCTACCTTTTTAAAATATTTTATGTTTGAAAAACAAAATAAAAATGTTTTATGTTTATTTTTTTAGACTACTTACCCCTATTTGATTCTTGTGGATCTACTCAACCATATTTAGCTTTATTGACAACTAATTAATCTAGTTTATGGCATGTAGACCTATAATAATAGGGTCACAACTTAGTGCTACCTTCAAATACTTACAGTGTGTGTTTGGGAACCGTTTATAGACCTCAATAAGCTGGTTGGAGCTACATAAACAGTTTTTGGGTTTTTGGTCATGTTTGGGTCCTGTTTATTTCTGACCAGCTTATTTGGATAACTGGTTTGAGAAACTGGTTTCTGAGAAACTCCAATTTGGAGCTTCTCCAATCAGCTTATTTAATTTCAGACCGTTGAGCATTAAAACACACAAACCGTTCAGCACAAGTTTGACTTTTACCATTCAAGTTTGAGGTGCACTATAGAGAGGACTTTTGGAGTGTGAAAAAACAGATTCGAAATCTTACAGAAAATGCGTAAATGAGTTTTCAACACAAGTTCGATTGGTTTGTGCAACAATGGCTATATATAACTTCATCAGAAAGAGAATTCCTTCTGACACTCGTTTTAAAGAAGCTGATGAAGATGAAAGTTTGATAGATGAAGATAATTGTCATCAAAACCAAGAGGCTTCATCATCAAATTTTTCTACATCATCTTCTACTCGCATGAATCGTATCCGTGACAGGATTCAAGATCGAATTGTAGAACATCTTTGATACAACTAATTATGGAATTAAATCTTCTAAATGTAATGTGATAGACATGACCACTAATTTATATGCATTTTAATGTATTAAATTTTTCTTATTTGCAATTATTGGAAACCTTATGCAATTTAATCTATGAAATTTTTTAATTTTAAATTATTGAAAATATATGAATATTTTAATTGTTTATTATTCAATAAATATCATGTTCCCATCTAAACTGGTTTCTCAAAATCACCATCCAAACATGTTTGTAAAAGTAGTTTGAAAAAAAACACTTCTACAATTACGGATCCAAACATAAATCATTTCTCATAAACCAACTTTTACCCAAACCAACTTTTAAAAAATCATATTAAAAAATAAACATTTCTCCACCACTTTTCCCAAACACACCCATAGTTATCACAATTGCATATTCAGGGCTCAAATATGAAACTACAAACTATATTGAATTTTAAAACAACTCTTTTCTAATTAATCAAAACACTTAGTGGTAGACTATCTAGTACTACCTTAATTAAAGAAATCACATTCAATATAATGTAATTCATCCACATTAAAAAATTTCAAACTTTAGTAATCTGTACTAAAAATATTCATTTTATATTTTTCCAATCTAAAACATTGAAAATTCAAACATTATTATTATTTAAAATTTTGTATATATACACTAAAGTAGTTCTTTAAAAAACGTATCAAAAAAATAATTCTTTAAAATAATAAGTAAAAAAGAAAAAAAATTTAACCTCAAGTATTTTGGGCGTTCTTCACCATTGATGATTACCAACACCACTTCCCAGCCTATCTCTCAGTATCAATTCGAACTGGTATCATGTGGGAGGACCACATACCTCAACACCAACATAGCATAAATGTTGACTACTTCCAGGCCTATCTAATCTTTACTTATAGGAAGGGGTATAGAATCTATAACCTCATTCTTTTATCTAGCTTATATTAGGATCAATTGAGGTATAAGCTCTTGACAACCTTATATCTATTAGTAATAATTAATAAAAGTGACTTTAAACAAGTAAAAGTATAATAATGTTAGTATATATATATATATGAGTAACTAATTATGTGTATGCTAGTTTAACTTTAAAGTATTCATGATTTGCATTATGTAGAAGAACTTCCATCTTATCAATAATCTTCCTTTATTGGCATATATATACGTACTTTGTAGCTCATGAATGGAAAGACCGCATGCTTATTAAGTTATTTTTTTTGTCAGCAGAGTGGTAATATCTTTAACCAAAAGCAAACCATTAACTAAAACGTGTTCACTAGGTTAATGATTTAATCTCAACTAATTTAATCTCAACTAATTGGAGTAAAAAAAATCAACTTTAGGAGCCAAATCAAAATAATAAATAGATACTGAAATATTTATTTAAATAACACACACACACACACACACACACACACACATTTCTCACGTTATACTGTGTGTGTGTGTGTATTATGAACAAAATCTAGTTTTCATGTGTGAATTACACGGATAATATAATCTAGTTTTCATATGTGAATTACACGGATAATATAAGAGAAACTTTTTGGAGTTGAAGATTTACCTTAGTTGAATTATTCAATGGCTTCTTTTAACTGCAAAAACCAGAATTTGATGGCTTCTTCATCTATTTTCTGGGCAGCAAGATGATTATGAGGGGAAATTGAATCACATTGTGTTTTCCTATCAAAGTTCAATGATGAATCTTTTGACAGCGTGTGATGCAGCTAGCTTACAAAATTTGGAATATTACATCTTTGTGTTCCTAATAATAATTTTAAAAGTTTCTTAGTTTCAACATGGTAGCTTTCACCATATTTATATCTTTATTATCATTTGACTTGTCTTCTATTTTTATATGAATAATTACATATTTTAAATATAAATTAAATTAATTACAAATGGGACAATTTTACAGAAAATAGAAACAAACAATATTGAGGCCATGAAGACAAGCTTTATATATAAAGCCAAAATTAGAGAATATATGTGCCTTAAGCTGAATTTTTCATTTGTTGATTTTTGTGAAGATATAGGATTACCAATTCAATAAAACATGAAAATAATAAGTTTGAAATGAAAAAAGTTGTCAACTAGGATCCTTTAACATATTAGAGAAGAGTTGTGATCAATTCTAGAACTTGAAGTTTCACTTATTTATAATTTTTCATTTTAGATTATTATTTGAGTTAATTCTTAGTTTAAAACGTTTACTTATTATATGAAATCTCTTTAATAAAGTATTTCATAATTATCAACTATGTTTAATTCGACCATTTAATCTAGTATATATGAAAATGATTGAGTATATATCATGCAATGAATGAAAGTGAAATAGCTTCTTTAATTTTGAAAGGCAATGGAAGTTGGCATCAAAAGTTCGAGAAAAACATGAATTATCAATGTTTGGTAATATGTAGTAATATGATTTCTTAATCAGGAAAGTTATTTTTGGGATCAAAGACACTACGCCATTATTGATAAAACACACGTATTAGAGTTAAATAATCATAACTTACAAAAGTAACTAAAATATAGTAGATTATGATATCAGGACTTGAGTTTCTAATTGGATATACGATGTTAAATGTTTTCTTGACCATCATTTCAACTTCAATGTTGATGTGCCAACAAATATGTGTGTGAAAAGTGAAATATAATACTGACAATATTTAGTTTACAAGTTATTATAAAGTGTTTTTATTTCAATCAATAATATATATTGTAATTAAATTATTTTTGAAGTAACGACGGCCATGAAACCACTTGCTCTAATATGAATGGGCAATTGATGAGAATTTAAAAAAAATAGAGGAAACGATTTCAAATGCTTTATCTGCAAGTCTACTGATACATTTTTTCTTGTTTCTGAACCACTTCAGTTTGCAGCCCTTTTTTGAACGAGTCAACTATTTAATCACTTAATCTACCTGTAAAATTCAATTTCTTGTTTTTAATTAAAACTAGCAATACTTTCCCGGGCGTTGCCCGGGAAGCAGATAATGTATTGATGTATTATAGATTAGATATTTTATATTAGAATATATGTCAATAGTCAAGTAAAATTTACATTAGAAATAAAAACATCTATAATAATAAGAGGACAATTTACTTGACTTCATAAAGAAATAACAATGTGCCTAATATTCAACTAACTACATTACAAAAAACTTCTTTGTACACAACATTAAGAGTAACATTGTTTGTAGAACTGTTGTGACTGGAATAACAACCTTCAAGCCATTTTTACTCTTAACTCGTGACAAACCTACATAAAGTTGTCATGGCAAAAAACTAATTTTGAGAGATATAAACCAACTTGCTTTAATGATTGCCCCTGACTTTTGTTGATAGTAATGACAAATGATACAATAATAGGAAATTGTCAACGCTGCGTCTGAAATGGCAAACGATTGTCAGAAGGGTTCATGTTAATTCTTGGAATCAGCACATTTTGGTTAAGATGTGATCCATTCAATGTGATCCATTAAATTGATGATTACTAATGAAACTCTGATCAGAAGAAAATCTGATCTATCCTAGAAGCTGAAACTCCCATCTTTATTTCAGCAAAGGGGAAAAGCATTTTTTGGGTCAGAGAAGTTCCTCCAAATGAGATGCTTTCCATATATGTCATGTGATGATCCTTTTAATTCAGATAAAATTTTGGCTGAATCCGATCTAATAGGACAATTAAATACCTAAAAATAAGTCATGGCAACATAAAGCACCGTGTCAATACAAGGGTAGTTATCAAATTTTAAAAATAAAAATTGTAAGAAAAAGGTAATTCAATGCTTACCACAAATCGAGCAAAAGTAAGCTCACTTTCCACTATGTCCCTGTCCAAGCCTCAAGCTTCACTGACCTTCATGCATTTAGCGAATCATAAGAAACAATCTAAAATTGCATTCATTAGTTGAATCTCAGGCAAAAACAGAGGTGGGGATTCAACAGACAAAGCATGAGCGCCTGTTTCTAAAACAGGGAAACGCTGAGTCTTAGAAGGCTCATAGGTTGGGGATGATCTAATTATTAGATTTTTTTTTTATTTTTCTCTATGTTCTGTTGCTCAAGTTGATGTAATGTAAGTATGTATGTCCGCTTTTATGTGTGCTTTAAATTACAAATACCCCAAACATGGTTGCGTTTGCTACCTCTGTTTGTCCTATATTTCCCCATCATATTGCTCACCTTCATTTTCACGGTTTTTACTACCACATAAATACCTAAGTTATTGTGTGTACAATAATCCATCCTCATCAATAAATGATTTCTAAATTTAAACCATTATGCTACAACAAAGAGGAAAATATAACAATATTTTGTTCATTACTTGAAAAATATAACAACTTACATACACAATACTAAAAGACAAGAATTAAGCACAACCCACTTAACAACAATAAAGCAAAGAAAAATTAAGAAACATACCTAACCTCAATTAGCACAACCCCACACTCATCAAACATAACAAATACACAATTAATACAGGAAATCCATACATGGCAAATACTATCCGACATAATTATGTTACAAATTACTAAGTAGCAGAATTAATGATAACAACAACAATAACATCTTAATTGATAACCATATAGATAATACATGCAAATAAATGAGAGTAAAGTATCATCAAACCTAGAACAACAGAATCTTGGAATGTGATCATTGTAATATGAACCATACATATATATATTTGGATACTCAACCATCACGAGAAACCATTAAATACAATTGTGCAGCAGAAAAATGACTAATACTATTCAATGGGTAGAAAGGACAAAGATTTTTACTATGGCTGAATAATAACTTCTTATACCATAGCTACACTGTCAACTAATGCATAAAGCATATGCCCACAAATGACATACTCTCCAAAACAAAGAGAAGCCATCCTAATGACAAATATTTTTGGTTATGTTTTTCTGGTTTCAGATACATAAGGCAACCTTTCATGACACAGTATAAAAAAGGTGACTTGTTGTTTTTCCTAATTCCAATTTGAGTGTATGGCCAATGTTATGATCCATGTTATGATCCATGCGCTGAATGCAATTGTAAGTTGCAATTCTATTAAAAATCCCACAAAGAATAGCAGAAGACCAATCATCACAAACTAATCTATGATAATCAATATACAGCTTATTCAGAACCTCTAATTGAAACAGCCAAAAAGATTCAGTAAAGCAAAATGACGGAAAATGGAAGGTTAGAACACTAAATAATAGCACAGAGCCAAGGTGTATTATGCAACTTAAGCAAAGCCAGTTTTTCAATGTTTTATTCAGTACTAATAAACTTGGACTCATGACAATTCTTCACAAGAGCATCTTGTCATGACCCCGCAAATCTCAGGGAGGTTAAGGTGCCCTAAAACTTTAGCTTAGGACCATCACTCATGGTTCCTATTAGGGAGCCTCAGATCTAAAACTTCAAGCATAAGACATTCATATGGCAAACAAACTTCTGGGGCTGATAGAAAAAAAATTATGCAAAATCAAAACACATCATCTCAAAAGTTACGATTATGTAGAGATATGGTAACATTATAATATCATTATACAGTTATCCCAGCGAAGAGATTCACAAGCATTTTGTATTAATTGGTCTAGAGTTTGGGTTTGAACCAACAATCTAATCAAACAGAGAAATGTATTGTGCATAGTTAGGCTCTTTGTCAAAATTTGAATTTACTACGTAGTCAACAAAATGCATAAAAGGCTGGGGGCAGAGGCAACATAGGCTCTCCGGAGTTGTTTCCATCTTCTTCTTGCAAACAAAAAAAAAATCATTCTCTCCCTGAGAAAAACATGTTAAGCACTAATACTCTGAATAGAGGAGGCATATGAACAGATGGGAAAAAAATAAAACAACAAACTAAATGCACACATTATCCTCAATAACATTGTGAGCTTAAGTAAGAAAATGAAAAATGGAAAAAAAGCAAAAGTCAACCTTTTCCCACGTAGCCAAACTATGCAAAATCTCTGAAATAAGATCCTATTAACCTTTGCTTGATAAAACCTGCCCCCCAAAGTGAAGCTACCTGATAAAATCGTTGTCTCAAAAGATGGCCCTTTAAGCCAGCAAGGGTGAAGAGGTAGCATCATAGCCAAGCCAGATGACTTCCCTATCAGAAGATGATTAAATTACATTAGTGAACTAAAATCTTAAATCCTTTAATTTCTGCAGCACGTTCAATAGCATGCACAATACATAGCAAGTGAAAAAGAAATAGAGAAAGCTAAAGACAAATAGCAATCATTACCTTTTGCCTCACAATACTGGAACTGTCTCATACATCGAAAGTTATTTTTAGAAGAAAACAACATATCGACGATAGATTGAAATTCATCAAGAACATCTATTTCCAATTCCACCCTTGTTTTTAGGTCAAGCACTGCCTTTAATTTGGTCATCTACAAAGACAAAGAAAAATAATTTAAACAAATATTTATTAAGATTTCATCATGATTTTGAAGAAACAAACAATAGCAAAACTAACACGAGATTCATGCTGAAAATAAAAAAATGCTTTTTCCTGTGACTATCAAAGTTCCACGGATGCTATATCCCGATCTTGCACCAATCTGTTACAAAAAGCATGGCAAACGCATCATAAACAGAACCATTGAATCTAATACTGATCAATCCCTTTTTCGCTAGGAAGAAATGAATGCGTACCTTTTGTATAACTATAACAGTAGTAAACTCTTAATAGACAATACCTTAACCAGAAAGACCTCTTCACATCTTCCTTTACTCATACCATCAATCAAAGACCAGAAATGGGATAAAGATGATGAAGAAATAGGCGAACACTGTATCTGTATGTAAAAGAAGTCGATTGTGATCTAAATTTGAATTTCAAATCGAAAGGCATCCGTACACCATAGATACAACCTACCCCGCAAAGTAAAGCTACCAGATAAAACCTTTGCATGCAGAGTTGAATTTCAAATGAGGAGTGAAGAATGAAGATGCGTACTGTAAAGGAGCGTGAGAGGCCAAGCTATGCAATACGGAAAAGTGGGGTCCATGGAGACAACATAAGAGGAAAAAATATTATATTATAATTATAAATAAAGGAAGATAAGAAAAAGACAAAAGGAATAGTGATTAAAATTGAGAAGGGAACCGACAAAAGGAAGAAAGAGAGGACGGAATATTTAATTTTTATTCTTCCTTCAAACTTGTAAATTGTAATTAACTTTTGTGAAAATTAGGTACCACCGTACCAATATTTTGTTTCAATTTTTATTTTAATGCATGTTAAGTTTTACCCCAATTAAATGTTATAATAATTTTATTTTGTTAAACAAAGTGATTGAAACTGGTAGTGATAACAGTAAAAGTAGTGATTTCTTTTTTTTTTTTTTTTGATAAATTAAAAGTAGTGATTTCATTATACCCATGTACCAAAATCAAAATTGATAAAAGTTCAAATACCAACAAATGAGCTTATATTAACAATATTTCTTGATGAGAGAAGTGTAAAAAAGTTTATATTTTTAGTATATGACACAACATTCATTACTTTCCATTGTTTGTTTCCAATCTATCTGTTTAAATGGTACTCATCCAAACATGCCAACCTAAACACAACCCTCTATTTTTGAGCTATCCATTGATGTCCCAATTTTTCGACTTGTTCATGATTCATAACTGAGGCAATCTCAAATGCATAGAGACTGATATATAGTAAAAGGGAGCCATAACACGTTTAAAGCAATTCAACTATATGTACACATTGCAACTACTTTTATTATTATACAATCTGTTATATACAAATTTGACAGATATAATCTAACACTGAGAAGCTTCCATAACATCGCTTTGTACTCTGAGAGACCACTCATCAAGTTTGTCTGCCCCTCCAATAATTTTGTATTAACACTGTAATTTAAGCCTCCAGTTTGAAATAAAAAGAATATTCCCATACCTGAATGGAAAAACAAAATTAGTAAATAGACAAGCTTTTATTAATAATCTGAGTATTACATCTATGATAAATTAAGCACAAAGAAGAAAGAACATCCAAAGCAAATAATTCATTAGTACCTATTATCATCAACTTGGCAATTCCACTTGATTGATTGACTCAAGAAAAAACAGTTCAATCATCATCAAGAAACTTACCATGAAAGAAAACATCTAAACTCAGAAAACCAAAGTATTTCCCTTTACTCCAAGTTGTATTCTTCTTCAAAGTGATTCTCCACTTTGAAGCCTTCTTTGTCCCTATTTACAGGCATGAGTTGAGCATCTTCCAAGTTTGAGTGCTCTCTATTATTTACAACCTCATGGCAAGTATTAGCTTCAAGGGTCTCTTTGTCATTCTTATTTACATAGCTGTTAGTCTCCATTGATCCCAGATGATCATTCCACTCAACTCCTTCCATGTCGCTGCTATTGTCCGAGTTACTTTTCTCTGAAACTGAGCCTTTTCCATTAATCCCAGAATTCAGATGTAGCTGTTGTTCATTTACTTCACCATATACAGTAGAAGTCCTGAAAAAAAATATATAATAAGCTGCCACTAGGCAAAGTTTCAAACACGAGTCAAACATGACAACAAGGTTCTTAACATTAAGTATAGCCTTCAAAACTTAATATATCTGATAATAACTATTATCTTATTGTTTCACCAAACCTTGTCTGTTGGAAATTTTGAGGCTGAAGATGATCGAAAATTGGAACTAATTTCTTGGCCCTCACTTCTACTACACGTGCTCGAATTTTTTCAATCTCAATTTCCCCACCGGAAACAGTTTCTTCACTCAATATGCCCTCCTCATACGCCATTGAATGAAAAGATATCTGATTGGCAACAAAGATATTCATTTAACAGGCAACAAAAAGAAAGGATGACAAACATCAACAGATAATTTATGTAGTAAGAAATATAAAACCTCTCGCTTCGCCCACAGCGGAGTTTGAGCTTGGTGGGTCTGAAGTTCAGCTTCTGAAAAATACAAATGATTCTCTTCCTTACAATGAGATTTCACTTTCGTAGTTACATCCTTAACTTTCGAGTTATCGATATCCTCATCCTTCATTTCTACAGGATAAATTTTGTTGCTATCTGAAGTGCCATTTTCACCATATATGTCTAAATTATCTTCTCGATCCCTTCGACTCTGCTTCTGGCATATATTCCATTTCTGAATAGCTTCCACAAGCAATCTTGAGTCAATCCCTAATGCAGATTCATGGGGCTGGGTAATTAATCCAGAAACAACTAAATCCTGACCCATGGATGTGCCGAGAGCATACTGTATCATAGAACCAGTGCATGAAAAAACCAACAGGTGATATTTTGCCTTAAAACGGTTGCCATCAACATATGAGGCACTGCCTTTGCCATTACAGAACGACGAAGCAATGACTCCAGACTGCAAATTTGTCCTGCCTGCAGCAGCGGCAGCGGCACCACTTAAGGCTCTCCAACCATTATTTCCATTTCTAATTCTATATACAACAGAAAGTGTGATTGGCTGCCCCGCCACAGACAGACTTTGTTGTTTAGGAATTTGTGGGCTTGTATTAGGAGGCCAATGAACTGCTCGGTCAGTCATAACACCCATCCCACCCTTTTTTGATGAAAGGCTTGCATCATAGGATTGAATATTAACAGGCCCTCCGAGAGGATTTATGGCAAACAAATGGCTAGTACCTCTCGAGGAACTAATTATAATCCAGTTGCTGTCATTACTGAAACTAATATCTTGAATTACCTAAAAAATTCAAAATTCAAAATATATAGATGAGAGCTATCCCTGCAGGTTTATGAACAGATGCATACATACAAAAGGGGGATAGATAACAGGTAAGTGAACACTAACTGCATTTGTAACGCCACGTTGTAGCCTGTAAAGATGAGCATGAGTAGGTCCACCATCGGATGCCAAACTGTCAGAGCGTCCAGGTAATATCTTAAAAATATTAAAGTTGTGCCCCTGAACTGATGAAGTCACTAATATAGTGCCACTAGGATCAAAGCATAAGGCTGAAATTGGACTTTCGTGGGCTCGAAATTGAGCAATAACACCTTTACTAACAATGTCTCTGACAATAACCTGACAGAAAGCACAAGTTATCTCAGGCAAAAGGCATTGAATTTAGGATGCATTGAGTACATGAAGATTTTGAGAAAAAGAAAAGGGTGAGTGAAGTAATTTTAGTTGTATTTGGTAGATGCCAGTGACACAGTAGTTCATTCGGAAAGAGAGCTTCTCAAGTTCTTGGGAGAGAACTTTTCCATTCACATTATATCTCATTTCCTTTTTGTACAATATGAGACCTTAACAATAAATTCTAGTTGCCCCAGCTCCATTACACAATATAGAGTGAAAAAGCTCAAAAATGAGAATACTCAAAAAAATCCTCATTTATTTTAATTCTCATTGAGTGTCAACAGAAATTTCATGCAACCCCCACATTAAGTGAGTCAAGTGAATCGATGATTGGAGCTGGTGAAATAGGACAACTACAAGGTTCCAAAACGCTTGTATTTCCCATCTCATCACCACTTCATTTTCCAATAAATTCAACATGAGTCAACTCACAAGAAATTTGGAATTCACAACAGCCTCTCAAGTTCTGAAAGTGTCAATAAAGATAGGTGTATAAGCAATGACAAGGGCTGGCACTAGAAAAAAAAAAAAAATTCTCTCGACAATTAAGCAGCACAACAAACCACCAAGTAAAGCCTAAGATGGGGAAACATTGGTATAACAGAGCCTAAAAATGAATCAAGCAAAGAAGTTGCCTATCCAGTTAAAAATAAACCGGAGTAAGGAAGAAATAGTACTAACCATTCCAATGTTATCTGAATCGCCCAAATGACCATTACTGATTCCATTGCCCTTCCAGCTGGAATTCACAGAAGGCAAAGAACCTTTGCCATCGGCTCGTAGCTCAGAGCAGTACCTAGAAAGCTTTTTATACCCTATATCTCCAAGTGTAACTATCCCAACAGCAAGTTGCTTGCTGGACTCTGTGGCATAGTGCGCAACCAAGCTACCATTTGAAGAAAAACCAGGAAAGCTTGCAGAAGGTGTCACATGTTGAGGATTAACACGCCCACAATTTGATTCCAAGACTGGGCTTCCACTATATGCCAGCCATCTGGGACCCACCGACAGTGGTCCATAGCCTATACCTCCAGGAACAGGAGAGCTCATGACAATTGGATTAGTGAGCAGAGTATATTCTCTTTCTAATGTAGTGGCACTGAAACAGTGTATCTGCAAAGAAAGAAACTCTTCTAAACAATCTGAGAAAGGTACTTGTCATTAGATGTCAAAAAGATGTTGAATATAATACCTGAGTGGATTGAGCAACAGCAACAACACGAGAGCTGCACCTAACAGAATAAATAGCTGATCTAAGCTTTAGTACATGTACATATGATTGGGATCTCAAAGAATAAAATTGAACAGTAGTTGGTAGATAAATGCCATTCACTTGGTCATGGCAGTTTAAAGGGCTCCCGTTACAAGGGGAGGCAAAACCATTCTTATTGTTACCACCTCCAGCATAAATTCCGTCGGTACAGACAGCCAACAGTGGACGGCTGTCTGCAAAATTGTCTTCTGATCTCTTTGATGCAATTGGTTTTGATGGCATTTGCATAAAAGAAACAGGACCATCATGTTTGGAAGCAATGTCTTGCACATTTTTGGAATCTTCAACATCCCAAACCTGGAATCCAGTTCGATAGCCTAGAAGAAGAACTTGCCGGATGACATCTTCCTCCACCTCTGCCTTGTCAAACCCAGCCCAGATAACCTTTACAATTTTTAAAATAAGTCATAAAAGTCAACTCATACGTATCTGTGATTTCAAAATCCGCAGGTTCAATAAAATATCAATCACAATTACTCATTAAATAGAAAGGCTACACCAAGAAACAAAGATAAAGTGAGTTTAGGAAAAATAACCTACATCTACATAAACGGAGATACAAAAGCAACATAAATTACAAAAAAATAGAGATACTGTAACCAACACATAGCTGTTTCAAAATATATCAAACATCATATAACCCTATTTCATTGTGAGAAAGCCTAGCAAGACAGATAATTTAGCTGATCATTCAGCACAAGTAGAACCTGCCAAAAGCTAAACAGACAAAAAGGAAATCAAAACTACTTAAACCAACGTCTAAGCCACCCATCTCAGACCACTTTGAACTCGACGAAAATCTGCACTCCATAAAAAGTTCTCTAATCTATATATGCAAATTCATTAATAAATGTAGTCCAACACGGCAAACTACATTGGAACACGTTTGAAAATGCGGTTTAAGAATCATCCTGCCCCATGTAGGATTGCCAAATGAACAAGATATGCAATGTTAAGCCAGCATCCACGCTTGCCTATTTGGGTAAAAATGATCACCAACTAATCTCCACCCACACAAAAAAAAAAAAATCACACAAGATAAACTACCTTCTATTGCATAAATCATAACCAAAATAAGATATCAACACCAAAAAGTTTCACAAACTGAATCACTTTCACACATCCAAATTGACTATCAGCAAACAAACTAGATTTTCAAAATTTACCCTGCCATTTTTCATTCAAAGGGGAATATACAATTTAAGACTATACCATTCATCAAAGCAAGCAGTTAAATCCACATATGATCAACAAACATAATCTCAATACAAACCAATCCAAAATTTCAACTTTTACAAAAATCAATAACAACAATCAACAATTCTTTCCACATAGATTAACATAAAGACTAATCCCATATAGTATATAAAAAAACACATGCCTGATCATGGTCAACATCACTATCCCTATCAAGAATTGAAGAAGCAACAGATGCTGCAGAACGTGCAACAGTGGAAGCACCAGAAGAAACAACCCTTAGATAGCTTGAAAGAGCACGAAATGAGCTTGGAATCAATCCATTTGTTCTCCCTGATCGAGGCATTGCACCTCCTTGATGTACTTTCTGTTCATCTTTCCTCATTCCCAGAACCCAAAGCAACCAAAAAAGAAAAACTCAACCAACCTCAACAACAAAACAACCACCACCTATTCCTTAGATTCTATATCACACCTTCAAATCATAACATAACATAACATAACCCACCAAGAACAAAACGTTCAAATATCAATTTAACCACAAAAGTTCACAACTTTACACAAACCCAAATCTTCCCCTCCTTGTAAAAATAACTTCAGGGATCAAATGAAAGTAAAAACAAAAAAAAAAAAACTGTCCAAACTACTTTCAACTTATACTTGAATCCAATACAACAAAACAAAAAAATGACTTTTTTCTTATATTTTATGTTCCTACTAATTACAAACAAGTAATCCAACAAAAAGATTGAAACTTTTTGGTGTTTTGAATATGGGACTTGATCAAATATGTCCCAACAACAACAAAAATGAAGAAATGAAGTGAAAAACGTAAAAGGGTATTCGGATTTTATGAGCCAGAAAAGGAATATAGGAGAGAAATGGAAGAGATAAAGATGAACATAAACAGTGACGTGAGGAAGAGGAAGGAATCGAAGGAAGACTAGATAATAAAGAAAGCCATCAAATATTGAGAAGACTTTCCCTTTCACGTCTCTTCACACTCAATCTGAAAGTCTTAACTTTTTTTTGTTTTTTTTTTTTTTGTGTTTTGGATTTTGGGGTTTGGTGAGAAATTGAAGTTTTTTTGTGATTAATTAACGAGGAAGTGGATGGATGGATATTGATAACACTCACAGTAACCGCACTAATGAATGAGTAATCTTCTTCAATGGCGGTCACTCTCGGTTTCTCATTTACTCTAATCTAACCTTCTCTGGATTAGATTCATGGAACTCAATTATGGAAAATTAATAAAGGAATCCATTGGCTGATTTAAGGTTGGGAATAGCCTAGGCCGGTACTGTATTATAATACTTCTAGTCCTTATTATAAGTCACCAACTATCCATTTCTCATATATTAAGGAATGGTAGTTGAGTCGTAAAATTATGTTAAATTTTTCAGTTTTTCCAACTTCACCCTTCATTAAATGATATGTTTCATGTTTTCAAATTTGAATCTCCATTAATATAAGGGGTAAAGTGGGAAAAACATTTAATGTGGCGGTTAAAATATAATGAGGACCGGAGGGAGTACTTGGTTTGGCTTGTGACTTGATTGGTGTAACATCCTAAAAAAATAATTAATAAATAAAATATAATGATAATGATTATTAGATTTTAATGTTTTATTTAGAATTTTAATATGGAATTTATGAAAATTGGTAGGAGTGGAGATTTAATTGGGTTTTAGGATTTAATTTGAATATGAGGGTTTATTGGAAGTTGTTATTTAATTTGAGCATTTTTAGGATTAGTTAGAGATAAATATGGTGATAGTGGATAATTATTAAAAAAAAAGGTAGGTTTTAGAACCTAATTTCCTCCCTTCTCCTATTTAAACACGTCAGTTTAGTCTTGTTAGGATATTTCTGAAGAGGTTAGCCGTCAAGTCTTCATCTCCTCTATTTCTCCAAAATATAGGGTTACATTAAAATGATGAGTACAAGTTCGTTCACAGTTGGATCCTCTTCAAACTTAGGCATCATGTTCGAAACATCACCCTAGTAAATGTGAACGGTTGGATTGGTGATTGAATCTTTGATGTTTGCCTCAATGAACCGTAGAAGAGGAGTGTTTTCCAATTCGCAGGAAACAACAACCTAGTTATTAGATTTCATGTTTCTACCTTTCTCGTTGTTGGATCGTTGCGAAATTTGGTCAGATTGTTCTACAGTATAAAATTGTCATTTTGAACGGTTGGATCAAGAAGTAAACATTACTATGGGTTATGTGAGGCGTGCAATACAAGATATTTTCTAGTTGATAGAAACAAAACCCTATTAGCGAAATCAGCGATTACAAAGGTTTCCACTGTTAGATCGTCTTGAAACTTTATCAAATCATTTCAAACATTCCAATGTTGAATTCCACTGAATCGATCAAGATTTTAAGCAATAGGTTAGGAATATTCAAGGAGACTTTAGCAAGGGGAAAAACTAAGCTGTTGTGAGATTGATGCGAATTACCAGGTAACTATAATTATTTGTTTGCGTGTGTGTGTGGGTTAGCAAGTTTTTCAAAATTATATTTTGAAAAATTATCTACGCACACACGTTTGAATTATATTCATTATAAAATTGTTTGGTGGAGTATGTTATTTTGATAGGCATAAATGTGTGTATTTCATGTTTTAAAATTATTATGCATTAATAATTTGTTTCATGTACATTTTATGAAAGTTTGATGGTTTTGTGCTATACGATTTTGGGCGTTGCATACGTTGATTGATGTGGTTTGTGTGTGTGACACCGGTACATTGGATATATGTCATCCATGGATGAGGTACCCTGCAAGATCTACAGGGACTAAATGAGAGAGAATGAAATATAGAAATACGGATTGGGGGAGAACGCCCCCCGGGAAATTAAATATAGAAATACGGATTGGGGGAGAACGCCCCGGGAAATGAAATATAGAAATACGGATTGGGGGAGAATGCCCCCGGAAAATGAAATATAGAAATACGAATTGGGGGAGAACGCCCCAGGGAAATGAAATATAGAAAGACGAATTGGGGGAGAACGCCCCCGGTATTACTCGTATTTGTGTGTTTTGTTTGTGATTGCATAGTTTTGATTTTGAGATTTCAAAATGATTAAACAGTTGATATATGGATTTTCATTATGCATCTAATTGTTAAATGTCATATGTTTTAAATCTATATTATATGTAATGCTCCACTGAACACCTTGTTAGCACACACATACACGTAGGCAGGTAGTTATAGTTACAATTGGGTCTACCCCAGTTTGTATCATTTTTCAGGTTCAAGAAGCGTATTAGACAATCCAGGGGAAGGATCTCACTAAAAGTGGGTTGCTAGGGGTCACATTAGGATTTCATACATTCATGTTTGCATTTATTAGGATTTCTATAATTCTTTGATTCAACGAGTTATTGTTTTAGTATTTTCATTAATTCTTTGGGATTCATTTATGTCTAGCAGACATAGTTTCATTGGGTTTGAATAATTGAATTTCTAAATATGAACTTTGGTTTTCTTGATTATCCGGAGTGAGTGCTTTAGAATTTAGTTTAATCTTTTCTAACCATGATAGGGGTAGTTTACATAACTTAGATATTTAAATTTTTCTATCATGGTTAGGTGGTAAATAGCAATTCAGGAAATAAGTATTATCTTTTCTAACTATGTTAGCTGTTTAATCAAGATAATTTCTTTTTCTAACATAGTTAGCACAATAATGATTTTAGTAAATTAAGTTAAGCTCTTTTTCTAACTGTATTAGCCATTTAATCAAGTTAATTTCTTTTTCTAACATAGTTAGCACTATAATTATATTTTAGTGAATTAAGTTGAGTTCTTTTTCTAACTATGTTATGTTAGAATCTTAAGTTTTGATGAAGACTAAAATATGAAAGAATAAACCAAGTACTTGGAAAGCAATAGGTTAACATAGAATCTCAAGTAAGAGTGCAACCGGATGTGGATTTACTTCCGGATGGACTAGGACTAGCGCTCGCGGGTGAATGACTCATCCCCCAGCGACAGCAGGTAATCCACTAAGGAAATAACTTAGTCCATAGGCACTAGATATACAAAACCTTAAGACTAAGTTAGGATTCAACCGGAAGTGGAATTGCTTCCGATAGCTTAGTGACTAGCGCTGGCTGTTGGTATAGATAACACTAAGCGTCAGTGAACATGAGCCACGTCTAGTGGAATTGCTTCCGATAGCTTAGTGACTAGCACTGGCGGTTGGAATAGGTAACACTGAGCGTCAGTGAACATGAGCCACGTCTAGTAGAATTGCTTCCGATTGCTTAGTGACTAGCGCTGACTGTTGGAATGAAGGACACTGAGCGAGAGTGAGTAAAAGTGAATATAACCCTTCATCCAGTAGTAGTGCTTCCGGATGTAGAAGTGCTTCCGGATCCAAGGAAGCCATCTTAGACTAAGTAAACACCCACTGCATGTGACTATGTGCTTATATTGCTAAACTAACGTTCAATTGCAGCACACTAAGTAGAGTTGCTTCCGGATGAGAATCTGCTTCCGCAAGCAATCAGAATGTCAGAACGTTCAGAAGTGCAGTGTCAGAATGCTTTTGTCAGAGCAGAGTTGTCAGGACTACTTTTCAGAGATAAAGCAAGTCAACCCTGCTATGCATTGATGAAGCATTTATTGGGCAAACGATAACATGGGAAAAACGGCCATATTCAAACGGCTAACTCACCTACCAAGAGGGAGAATGTTTGAAGACTATATAAAGGAGCTCAACTTCATTTATGAAGACAATCAATTATCTTTGACATTCTTGAAAGAAGCTAGAGAGAAAAATCGAAAAATCCTTGAAGCATTCAAAGCTGCCCAGAAAAGAGAAAGAGCATTTAACTCATTGAGTGATCTTTTCATCTACATATCTTGTACTCTTTGTAGTTAAGTCTCTTCTTGTTATAAGAGCATTAATTATACTTAAGTGTGTATCACTATCTGTTCTTTAAGAGAACTTAGTTATAAAATCCTTTATTTGTAAAGGTTGAACCCTTGCTGGTTGTAAGGGGGAGCTAGTTAGAAAGGTTGCAAGTGAGCCTTGAGTAAAACTTGTGATTGTAAGGTTGCAAGTGATCCCGTTTAAAACTTGTGGTTGTAAAGGTTCCAGGTGCACCCGTTGTAAAACCTGGGGATAGTGGAACTCGGCCTGGGTGGTTGAGAACTGGACGTAGGTCAGGTAGACCGAACCAGTATAAACTCTGGTGTTGATTTTATTTGAGCTTTTACTTTGTAGCACAATTCACCCTCCCCTCTTGTGCATCCATTACCTTCATTTGGTATCAAAGCAGGTCTTTCTGACTTGATTCCCACGAATCTAGAAAGTAAAGATCCAGTAATGGATACAGACTATTCCCTGCCAGATGTCTCTATTCAACCCAACAAGCCTCCAGGCTTTGATGGGTATAACTATCCATTCTGGAAATTCCGAATGGAGACCTACATACAATCCAGCGACATCCGACTCTGGGATGTGATTCAATATGGGAATCACACCCCTCTGGATGAAGATGGCTTTGCAAAGCAGCGATCCAGATACACCAACGAGGACTATGCTCTAGTCCAGCTAAACTTCAGGGCCATGCATTACATTCAATGCGCCCTCAGTCCTAAGGAGTTTCACAGGATCAGCCACCACAAAACTGCTAAGGATATGTGGGAGGCTCTTGAGGCTGCTCACTCTGGAACCAAGGGAGTGAAGGCAAGACGAGTTGAGATGCTGGTGGAAGAGTTTCACAAATTTGCCATGACAAGTCCAACTGAGCCAATCAGAGAGCTGGAACTCAGATTCACCCATCTTATCAATAATCTGGCCTCCTTGGGAAAAGATATTCCTGAAAGAGAGCAAGTAAGCAAGATCCTAAAAGTATTGAAAGGTGATTGGATCACCAAAGTGACCATCTTGCAGGAAGTCCAAGGAGAGTCAACCAGCTCCATCACTGCACCATTTGGCTCTCTGGCTGAATACGAACCAACTTTGCTGGCTCAGAGAGCTCCTCAAGCCTCATCCAAAACCAAGAGTCTTGCCCTTGTTGCTCCCAGCAAGGAAGTTAATGATGATGATGAGGATGATGAGGAGGACTTGGACGAAGAGGAGATGACCATGATGGTGAGGAAGTTCAGGAAGTTCTTCAAGAAAAAGGGAGGCTTTCAGAAAGGTGATTCCAGTCAGAGGAAAGGATACAAGAAGGAAAAGGCCCCCGTGTGCTTTAAGTGTAAAAAACCTGGCCACTTCAAGGCTGACTGTCCAAGTTTGCAGAGATTAAAGGGGAAAGACAAAAGAAAAGCCTTTGTATCCTCTATTTGGGTCAATAGCTCAGACGATGAAGCAAGTGATGACGAGGAAGAGGTTGCCAACCTTTGCCTGGTAGCCAGAGAAGATGATGAGGAAACACCTTCAGATGTTGATCTCACCCACGAGGACAATGAGGTAACTTTCTCTGAACTACAAGAGGCTTACAATGAGGTTCATGAAGAATTTTCTCGATTATGTAAAGCCTATAAAGTGTTGAAAACTAAAAAGGAATCACTTGAGTCCAAGGTGGACTCACTGAGTGAAGAGCTAGCGGAAGCTAGAAAGCTTCCGGTAGTGGTTGGCAAGGGTTCTCCCCAAGTAGAACTCAATGCCTCAACACTTGAGAGCTGCCCTAGTTGCAGCAAAATCTCAGCTGAAAGAGACAAGCTGCAAAATGCCCTGCAGAAGTTTACAAATGGATCAGAAATGTTAAATATAATTTTAATGAATCAAAGGGCATATAGGGACAGAACTGACTTAAGATATACTCCTAGAGGGAAAAAGTGGGTGGAACCAAAAGTGAAGCCTTACTTAAAATTCTTCCACAAAGCCACTAGTCACAGCTCCTCACCTTTTAGCTTCTGCAATTATTGTAACAGGAAAGGACACTCCACGTCCACCTGTAATGCAAAGAAGCATGGAGCAAATAGCTCTTACAAATGGGTTCCAAAAGGAACCAAGGCTACAAAGGATCCTCCCCCAAGAAAAGAAACTAAGGGAGGGCTGGGATCCCGAGCCTGGAAACAATCCACAGAGAAAACCCAAGAGCCCAGAGCCAGCACTAGGCCAGTGGCACAGGGTGATCATAAGCCCAAGGTCAAAGCTAACACTAGACCAAGGGCACTGAAAACTAATGACAGAGGACCCAAGAATAGTTGGGTACCTAAGCTTACTTGATTCTTTCAGGTGTGTCTCAAAGCATCCAAGAATAGAAAATGGTATATTGACAGCGGATGCTCAAGACATATGACTGGAGACAGAGACAAGTTCAAATCTCTGGTGATCAAAGACGGAGCCACAGTAACCTTTGGAGGAAACCAAAGTGAAATTCGTGGCTGTCACCCAAGAGGGGGGGGGGTGAATTGGGTGAGGGAATAAAACTTAAACTCTTTTCGAAAGACTGCTTGTGCTCGGTGATGATGATAATAAATAATGCTATGCACAAGTCAGTATGCTATGTGATGCAAAATAGAATGATCAAGTATAAGTATATGCACACATAAATTTATCCTGGTTCGGTCACCCAGACCTACATCCAGTCCCCAGGCTACACCTGAGATTTCCAATCCACTATTCTTGTTTAAACCGGGCACAAGAGAAGCCTTTACACTTTAGGTTTTACGAGCACGGGTTCACCTAACAACCCACAGGTTTTACAACGGGTTCACCTGCAAACCTTACAGCAAGTTTTACGGGATCACTTGCAACCTTACAAACGCAAGTTTTACGGGCTAACTTGCAACCTATGGAGATTTAGAAAACCTTCTAAATGCTCCCCCTTACAAAATGTAAGATTACAATTATGTTCACTCTATGAACTGATTTTGTTAAACACTTAAGCTCAAAACTAACTCTCTCAAAGAGTGGATGATGTTACTCACTTAAGTACAAATGAATCACTCTCTAAGAATATTACATATCAAAGTCCGAGAGTAGAAGATGAGAGGAATGTAGAATAGTGTTTTTCAGATAATAGCCCTGTTCTTTCTCTCTTTTTCAAGCCTCTACTTTAGAAATGAAGAACATCCCTTTTATACCAGCCTCTGAATATCTAACCGTTGGAGAGGCAATAAGACCGTTTGATTATAGACGTTGGGGCCTTGTTTACGTTGTCCTCATTAATGCACAGCAGGGTTGACTTTGCTTTATCTAAAAAGGTGCTCTGACCAAGCTGTTCTGTCACCACTGTTCTGGCAATACTATTCTGACAAAAGTCGTTCTGACATCTGAACACTTTGTACGGTCCGACTCTTGCTTGTTGTCAGAGAGGACTTCGTTCCTCAAGCATAAGTCCAGGATGTTAAGAGACTCACTATCGGAAGCTCTCTTGCTAACTGAAGTGAAGCTCGTGGACTCTAACATTCTGCTTGCTATCATAGAGGAACTTTGTCTTCCAAGCACTTGTCCATGAATGATAAGAGTGCTTTGCTATTGGATGCTCTCTTGCTATCAGAAGCTCTCTTATGGACTCCGACTCTTGTGGGTAGTATGAGCTTTGACACCTTGAGTGAATCTTCAGATTATGTTCTCATACTCCTCATGCTTGGTAGGTAACAATGTTGTTTGAATGTGTCTGTTATCCTCTTGTTACCGTTGGAAGGAACATCTTCTTAAATGCTTCAGCAGGGTTGACTTGCTTTATCTCTGAAAAGTAGTCCTGACACCTCTGCTCTGTTAAAAGCATTCTGACACTGCATCTCTTTGAACGTTCAGACATTCTGATTGCTTGCGGAAGCAACTTCTCATCCGGAAGCAACCTTACTGAGTGTGCTGCACTTGAACGTTAGTTTAGCAATATAATCATATAGTCTCATGCAGTGGGTGATCCCTAAATCTAAGGAGTATCCGGAAGCACTTCTACATCCGGAAGTAAATTCGCTTGATGAGGGATTTAGTTCAATATGACTTGCTCTCGCTTAGTCTATTTAATTCCACCACTCAGCGCTAGTCACTGAGCTATCGGAAGCACTTTTACTTGACGTGGTGAATTCACTGACGCTTAGGGTGAAATCTATTCTATCAGTCTGCGCCAGTCAAGATCTAACAGGAAGCAACTTCACTTGATGTTGCATTTCCGCTGACGCTCGGGGTTATATCTAGTCTATCAACCTGCGCCAGTCTAAATCTAATAGGAAGTGCTTTCACTTGGCGAAGTAGACTTACTGACGCTTGGGGTAATAACTATTCTATTGCTCTGCGCCAGTCTAAGTCTAACAGGAAGCGCTTTCACTTGGGGAAGTAGACTCACTGACGCTTGGGGTAATATCTATTCTGTCGCTCTGCGCCAGTCTAATTCTAACAGGAAGCGCTTTCACTTGGGGAAGTAGACTCACTGTCGCTTGGAGTAATATCTATTCTATCGCTCTGCGCCAGTCTAAGTCTAACAGGAAGCAACTTCACTTCCGATTGAAACATAGCTTAGTCTTAAGGTTGTGTACTAATTCTCATGGACTAAGTTATTTCCCAGTGATTTACTTGCTGATGCTGGGGGATGAAAACATTCATCCGCATGCGCAAGTCCTAATCTATCCGGAAGTGATCTTGCATTCTCAAGTGATCTAACTCAGGATTCTAACCATGTCATCTAATCCCTCCTAAGTGTTGATTATGTTCTCTTAAGTACTAGACCATATCATACCTTAGTCACCATCAAAACTTAAGATTCTAACATTCTCCCCCTTTTTGATGATGACAAACCCTATAGATGACTAGAGAACATAATTAAACTTAGATCACTCATCCTAGAGCTATATTCCTTTCCCCAGTTCTCTCCCCAAAAATCTAGGCATCTTATCTATCTCTCAGCTCTAGACATCTCATGTCTCATCTCTCGCTAGACATCTTATATCTCATCTCTAGCTAGACATCTTATATCTCATCTCTAGACATCTCATCTCATCTCTAGACATCTCATCTCTCTCCCCCTTTTGGCTTCATCAAAATCCAACAGGTGCAAGCTAGCCTTAGGGATGGGGATACTTTTATCGTTCTCCTAGGAATGGGCTTTCTACCTAATATTTCTCCCTATGTATCGCTAATAAAGATTTGTTCTAGACTATTCAATACAATGTACGAGAATTAACAAGGAACAGCAATAATGGCTCATGATCCTAAATGATTGTATTCTCCCTAAACACTATGTAGGATAGTTAAACATGTTTTTCAAAGGAGATATTGATACATCAAATTTAATCATAATTAAATTAAGATCAAAACATACAAAACAGTTTTCTTTTTGAAGGTGAAAATTCTTTCCAAATGTAATTTTGATCCTCTCGAATTGATTAACATGATATCAAAAATAATTTTGATGTGTTTAAAAATGATGATTATGATATCAAATGAAATATGTGATTTTAAATTCAAATGAGATGAAATCTGATACCTAATGAAATCAAATGAGATCTGTGAGTTTGAACTTGTAGTATCAAAGGAAATGATTGAATGCCAAATGAAATTTGTGATACCATATGAAATGAAATCAAATCAAATGAAATTTGTGTTTTTTTTTTTTTAAAAGTGCCAAAAATAATTTCCAAACAAATTGCATCACAGCATCTTAAGAGTTTATTATCGATGACAGCATGTGACTCTCTATTTTCAAGGGATCATTAACAGGTAATGTCCACTTACTTCTCTTCTATATTAAGATTAATCATCATTAAATCAAGAAAGGAAGCATATAAGAGAGGTATGTTATCAATTACTTTCCGGCATGTCATTTAGAGGATACAGATGTGTGAGCTAGGATGATTTTCTAAGACAGTGAATGATTTTGAAGTCAATGCAGATTGAGAGAAACATCCTAAGTTGACACCCTTACCAATGCCATGTATGCATCATATGTAAGAGATGGTAAGGTGTAGATGTTACCACAGATGAGGGGTACTCATACTCTATTAGACTCAGGAACCTGAATCGTACGCAGATAAGCATGCTTCCTGACATCTTCAAGAGGTGTGCTATCTCAAGTGGAAACCCCTAGCGCAAGTGCTTTGATGATTCGCTTCGGCAAGCTGAGCTACAACCACAAGCAGACATGACTGGGCAGTCACTCTACTCTTCCCATGGTTCAATAGTTGGCCTGCTATCGAAGCCGCTGATTGTTGTGAAAGCAACCTTGCTCAAACTTGATGATTGGTCCTGCATATTCTTGAGGAAACAAATGCTTCCTGATGGTCAGTGAAAGAACTTAAGATTTAACATTGAAGACCATCCTCAGGACATTCAAGTCAATCTGTGTTAATCAGCGCAAGCTAATAATTTTAAGAAATCATGCTTGCTAATTGGTTTAAGAAAATATGAGCAATGATTACATGAAAACTAATTTTGAAATTATCTATACCTTCACATAGTTTCACTATCAAGACATGAACTCTATTTATACTCTCATGGATAAATATCAATGTGACAGTACAAAGAGTATCAAACAGGTGGCATATTTTCAGAGTTTCATAAGCAAGTATAGTTCAATAAATATGCCTCAAGGATGTTCATGTTAGATCATGAAGACAAGTGAATTATTAACACTATGAAATTTTGAAAAAAAAATCTTCATCCTTACAAAAATGAAATACTGGAAATTTTCATGCTCACAGAATAGTTTGATTTTAAGACTAAATTCAGTTTACAAAAATAATCAAATTTCAGCATATGATTACGAGAATAATTTCCAAATATTAGCTCGAGTTCTTCTAGATATGCTCAATGTGATCTCATTGTTCTTAGGATATCAACAAGCTTGAAATTAATACAGATTATAGCATGCTTGTGATACTATGCCATGTTTTACAGATCTAGCAGAGTTTAATTCAAGGCATTTCCTAAGATTTCTAATGCATGTCAGACAAGAGAGAGACTATCCATTTAATTTCACAACAGAATATGTAAGGGATAGAAATGCTCATGTGTATCGGCGAAAGTTTCTCAGGTTTGGTATAGCCATTCCACACATCTTGATAAGAGACATTTTCGTTGTCATTCTCTCTTGGTTATATTCATTGTTCAAGCTTCAATAATCTGTGTCAACATTCTTAAACCACAAACTTGAACTGAGATCATTAGTAGATTGAGAACTTAAAGATGTAATTAAGAGGGATGTATTGTTCTCGAAACCATAGCTGCTTATGCATTGAAAAAGTTGATGCAAGAGATACCACATGAAATGGAAAATCAGAAATAGCTTTTGAGTGCTATCATGAGGTACGGTTGTCATGTAGGTTTAAAGAGGATCAGAATCTGTTTTGAAAGTTTGTATTTCAAAAGGATCTTTCAAAAATCAAGGTGAATGCATAAACCATTTTCTTCCATGAGAGGTGCCCTTAAAAGAATTCACTAAGCATATATGAGTAAAATGATTTAGACACCATATGAAAACTCTGAGGAAGATTTTTAGTTTTAGTGTCAAAATTCTGACACTAGTTCCGAATCATCTTAACAATGTCAGAAATCTTAGAACACAATGATTCAACATGCACAAATTCAGAAGGTTTTGAAGAAGGTTCAGTTTCAAGGTGTCGGACTTCTTGAATTTGTAAAATCTGTATGCATTATATCAGAAAATGAATTTGATATGATAGGGTCGTTTTTACAGAAAATAAGTGTTCATCACAGATAAGGGAAATCATATCAGTTTCAGAGAAATAAAAGCTGTTGAGCCCATCATGCATTTACTAGCCAAGTGATTATTCAAGTAAAGAGGAAGGTAAGAATGATATCACCATAGCTCCATTCGCTTCTAGCAGTAGCTCGCTTGATTTTGGTTGGCAATGCATGGAATCTATATTTAGAGCAGTACCAAAATCTATGCGTGACGAATGCTTATCAAGACTTGACTAATTGTTCAGATGAGGTACAGTCCTGAGTCTTGCTGAGGCTAATAGGATGGATTGGAGCTGGTGCAGAGGGATGAATTTACTTTGTGATCACTACCACTGGCATCTCTGGCCTCTTGAACCCATACTCCATACACAGCTCTTCACTCAGATTGGGTGCTGGCGCAGAGGGAGACACAGGTTCAGCAGAAGGTATCTCCGCAGGTTGATCACTCAGCGCTATCTCAAGTTTGCCTCTGAGCTAGCAGATTGTTGGGGGCACATGAATCAGATGGCTCACTGTGGGGGGAGGAGATCTTCCTTTTAGCAAGGGTCTTCTTCACCCTTGTCTTGCTGAACCTTCGGATTGCCCTTCCTACAAAATACCAGATAGTTCCTTCCTTTTGTATCCAAGTCTGGATCTGAAGGTCAGTTTGTAGGCTATATATAGTTCACATGCATTTAGATTACGTCCTATGTGTATGGCATGGTGAATCTTTCATGACTATATGCACAAGGATATACAAGGTTTTTGATCAAGATAGTCATGGACAGTATGTAGATTATGAACATTACTTATTTCTTCAAGCTTTCTTCTATGATGAATATAATGTTCACATCTTAGGATGCTTAATGTAAAATCTCAATAAGTCCATCTAACATTAGCATAGGAGATTTTACTATCAAATGCTTCGTTGCTAAGTGATCCCTTGCTTACCCAAGGAGATCTTCTATACTTATCCTTGGTTCGAAGCACTTTCTTCTGAGAGGTAGGATTCAAGAGTCTTTTCAATGATGATCGAGGAATCCACTCTCTCTTGTTCTTCTCAGGATAGTTGAATGGAACTTTGTGATAGCTCATCCTTGAGACAGAACCATTGTCCCTTGTGGTGGCCGACAGCTTCTTATGATTGTACCAGTGGGTTTCAGCAGTTGCATCACCACGAGTTCTCTTCTTTGGGATAAGAGGAACTCTTGATCTATCCTGCACAAGTAAGGCACTAGGAGAATGTTTTGGTACCCATTTGTACTTGGGTCCTACATGGTTAGCACTGGACCTTACTTGTCCTTTAGGAATCCATACAAACTTATCTCTCACATTTGAATTTCTTCTAAGACTGCATGTGTGAGAAATATGTCCTAATCTACCACAATAATGACAGATAATGGAATGATAATCAAAATGAGGCTTCCTATCATTATCATGATTAGTTTTCTTTAGAAAAGCTTTTTGTTCCTTTGAAATTTCAGTTTCTTTTGAAAGCTTTTCTTTTTCCTTCAACACGTGTTTACAATCAAAACATTTTTCAAGACATGTTGAAGTTTTCCCTACCGATAGTGGGCTAGCTATCGGAACCACTAGTTCTTTAAAAGAACCCTCGGAAACTTTAGATGTAGAAGAAGAAATTAGTTTTTCAAGTTTCCTATCTTTTTCTTTTAAGCCTAGAAGTTCTTTTGCAAGTTTACAATATTCAGTATATAACTCATTGTATGCATCTTGCAAATCAGAGAGTTCAATTTCAGATCCAGATACCTCACTTTCTGAATCTTCTAGGCAGAGATGGATACTCTCTTCACTGAAGTCTGCTTCCTCAATATCAGCTTCCAGAAGCTCATCAGTAGATGATCCACAAAGAGCACGAGTTGAGCTTTGGACAGCTGTGCTTTCAAGAGATGGGTTAGAAGCATATATCACATCAAGAGTATTCCAAATATCTCTAGCATTAGAGCAATGTTTGATTTTCTGGAAATCATTTTCAGTTAAGCCTTTGTATAAAATTTGCATTGCTCTAATGTTTAAGGAAAATAAATTTTTCTCCCTTTCAGTCCAGTTTCCTCTTGGTTTGAAATCAAAATCATTTTCAAAAATATCCCACATTTTCAAACTAGTGGATTTTATAAAACTTTCCATTCTTGCTTTCCACCAACAAAAATCAATATTTTCTAACACAGGTGGAATGGTATGATCAAAGCCTTTGGAAAACATTTTAACCCAAATCAGCCAAGGTCTTTGCACTTGAGATCGTTTGATCCTTTAAACAAGTGACCTGCTCTGATACCAAATGAAATTCGTGGCTGTCACCCAAGAGGGGGGGGTGAATTGGGTGAGGGAATAAAACTTAAACTCTTTTCGAAAGACTGCTTGTGCTCGGTGATGATGATAATAAATAATGCTATGCACAAGTCAGTATGCTATGTGATGCAAAATAGAATGATCAAGTATAAGTATATGCACACATAAATTTATCCTGGTTCGGTCACCCAGACCTACATCCAGTCCCCAGGCTACACCTGAGATTTCCAATCCACTATTCTTGTTTAAACCGGGCACAAGAGAAGCCTTTACACTTTAGGTTTTACGAGCACGGGTTCACCTAACAACCCACAGGTTTTACAACGGGTTCACCTGCAAACCTTACCGCAAGTTTTACGGGATCACTTGCAACCTTACAAACGCAAGTTTTACGGGCTAACTTGCAACCTATGGAGATTTAGAAAACCTTCTAAATGCTCCCCCTTACAAAATGTAAGATTACAATTATGTTCACTCTATGAACTGATTTTGTTAAACACTTAAGCTCAAAACTAACTCTCTCAAAGAGTGGATGATGTTACTCACTTAAGTACAAATGAATCACTCTCTAAGAATATTACATATCAAAGTCCGAGAGTAGAAGATGAGAGGAATGTAGAATAGTGTTTTTCAGATAATAGCCCTGTTCTTTCTCTCTTTTTCAAGCCTCTACTTTAGAAATGAAGAACATCCCTTTTATACCAGCCTCTGAATATCTAACCGTTGGAGAGGCAATAAGACCGTTTGATTATAGACGTTGGGGCCTTGTTTACGTTGTCCTCATTAATGCACAGCAGGGTTGACTTTGCTTTATCTAAAAAGGTGCTCTGACCAAGCTGTTCTGTCACCACTGTTCTGGCAATACTATTCTGACAAAAGTCGTTCTGACATCTGAACACTTTGTACGGTCCGACTCTTGCTTGTTGTCAGAGAGGACTTCGTTCCTCAAGCATAAGTCCAGGATGTTAAGAGACTCACTATCGGAAGCTCTCTTGCTAACTGAAGTGAAGCTCGTGGACTCTAACATTCTGCTTGCTATCATAGAGGAACTTTGTCTTCCAAGCACTTGTCCATGAATGATAAGAGTGCTTTGCTATTGGATGCTCTCTTGCTATCAGAAGCTCTCTTATGGACTCCGACTCTTGTGGGTAGTATGAGCTTTGACACCTTGAGTGAATCTTCAGATTATGTTCTCATACTCCTCATGCTTGGTAGGTAACAATGTTGTTTGAATGTGTCTGTTATCCTCTTGTTACCGTTGGAAGGAACATCTTCTTAAATGCTTCAGCAGGGTTGACTTGCTTTATCTCTGAAAAGTAGTCCTGACACCTCTGCTCTGTTAAAAGCATTCTGACACTGCATCTCTTTGAACGTTCAGACATTCTGATTGCTTGCGGAAGCAACTTCTCATCCGGAAGCAACCTTACTGAGTGTGCTGCACTTGAACGTTAGTTTAGCAATATAATCATATAGTCTCATGCAGTGGGTGATCCCTAAATCTAAGGAGTATCCGGAAGCACTTCTACATCCGGAAGTAAATTCGCTTGATGAGGGATTTAGTTCAATATGACTTGCTCTCGCTTAGTCTATTTAATTCCACCACTCAGCGCTAGTCACTGAGCTATCGGAAGCACTTTTACTTGACGTGGTGAATTCACTGACGCTTAGGGTGAAATCTATTCTATCAGTCTGCGCCAGTCAAGATCTAACAGGAAGCAACTTCACTTGATGTTGCATTTCCGCTGACGCTCGGGGTTATATCTAGTCTATCAACCTGCGCCAGTCTAAATCTAATAGGAAGTGCTTTCACTTGGCGAAGTAGACTTACTGACGCTTGGGGTAATAACTATTCTATTGCTCTGCGCCAGTCTAAGTCTAACAGGAAGCGCTTTCACTTGGGGAAGTAGACTCACTGACGCTTGGGGTAATATCTATTCTGTCGCTCTGCGCCAGTCTAATTCTAACAGGAAGCGCTTTCACTTGGGGAAGTAGACTCACTGTCGCTTGGAGTAATATCTATTCTATCGCTCTGCGCCAGTCTAAGTCTAACAGGAAGCAACTTCACTTCCGATTGAAACATAGCTTAGTCTTAAGGTTGTGTACTAATTCTCATGGACTAAGTTATTTCCCAGTGATTTACTTGCTGATGCTGGGGGATGAAAACATTCATCCGCATGCGCAAGTCCTAATCTATCCGGAAGTGATCTTGCATTCTCAAGTGATCTAACTCAGGATTCTAACCATGTCATCTAATCCCTCCTAAGTGTTGATTATGTTCTCTTAAGTACTAGACCATATCACACCTTAGTCACCATCAAAACTTAAGATTCTAACACAAAGTGGAAAGATCACTGGAGTAGGAGAAGTTGGACCAGTGAAAGACGTCTATCTGGTGGACGGTCTCTGTCACAACCTGCTGAGCGTGAGCCAGAGCACTGACAAAGGAAATTGGGTAATCTTCGATTTACATGAGTGCATAATAGTTGATAGGCAGGATCTGAATTTAGATAAGGCCAACTTAAAATGCAAACTTAAGGCAAATATGAATGGAAACCTATATAATCTGGACTTATGTCAACAACTGGAAGAAAAATGTTTAATATCTAGTGATGAGAACAGTTGGCTTTGGCATAAGAGGTTAGCTCACGTTAATTTTACTCAACTTGATATGCTAATTAAAAAGGAGCTAGCAATAGGTATTCCATCCTTTAAGGTAAAGCATGATTTTATTTGTGAATCCTGCCAACGAGGGAAGCAAACAAAGTCCTCGTTTAAAACCAAGAAGAGAGTCTCCACCAGCAGGCCCTTGGAACTAATCCATATGGATTTGGTTGGGCCAGCGAGAGTAAAGAGCTTGGGTGGAAACCTGTATGCTCTAGTGGTGGTGGATGACTATTTAAGGTTCACTTGGACTATGTTTCTTGCCTCTAAGCAAGATGCTTTTGATGCTTTTGTTGTCCTAACTAAGAAAGTGCAGAATGAGAGAGAGCTCAAAATCACAGCCATAAGGACAGACCATGAAGGAGAATTTGAGAACCATAGCTTCTCTGAGCTATGTGAGCAGAATGGTATTGAACACAACTTCTCAGCTCCTAGAACTCCACAACAAAATGGCGGTCGAGAGGAAGAACAGAGTTCTGACTGAGATGGCCAGGAGCATGCTCAACGAGAAAGAAGTCTCTCAAGTGTTCTGGGCGGACGCTATGAGCACTGCTTGCTACATCTCTAACAGAGCCTATGTTCGCAAGGGCTTGGACAAGACTCCATATGAGCTGTACAAAGGGAGGAAGCCCAACATCAGCCATCTCAGAATCTTTGGATCAAAATGCTATGTGCATAACAATGGAAAGGTAAATCTGGGTAAGTTTGATCCAAAAGCTGACGTAGGTATATTCATAGGATATTCCCTTAGGAGTAAGGCATATAGAATATACAACATGAGAACTAGAATTGTAGAAGAATCAATGCATGTTGTATTTGATGAAGCTCCTACATGGGGACAATCCACAGAAGATGATGAAATACTTAATCTTCCAAAACCACCATCATCTTCTTCACCACCAAAAGAAACACCAAGAAGCAATCTCAAAGAAGAAGATGAACCCAGTGATGAACCTAGAATGCAGACCGTGCCTGATGAGGCACAGTTGCCTACAGCTAGGAGACATCACAGGGATCATCCTCTTGATCAAGTGCTTGGTGATGTTTCTTCTGGTGTCAGAACCAGACGACAAGTTTAAAATGAAGTTGAGTTTGGAGCATTCCTATCTCAAATCGAACCAACTTCAGTTGAACAAGCCCTTGAGGACTGCGACTGGATTATTGCCATGCAGGAAGAGCTAAATCAATTTGAGAGAAGCCAAGTCTGGGAACTAGTCCCAAGGCCGTCTCATCAATCCATAGTGGGGACCAAGTGGGTCTTCAAAAACAAGCTGGATGAGACAGGTCAAATTACTAGGAACAAAGCCAGATTAGTAGCCAAAGGTTATAACCAAGAAGAAGACATTGACTATGAAAAAACTTTTGCTCCAGTTGCTAGACTCGAAGCAATAAGAATTCTTATAGCCTTTGCATCCATGAAAGACTTTAGATTATATCAAATGGATGTAAAGAGTGCTTTCCTTAATGGTTACATCAAAGAAGAAGTATATGTAGAACAACCTCCTGGCTTTGAGGATCATAAGCATCCCAAACATGTGTATAGACTAAAGAAAGCTTTATATGGCCTGAAACAAGCTCATCGAGCTTGGTATGAGAGACTCAGCAGCTTTTTGCTGGGCAAGGGTTTCTCAAGGGCAAACTAGACAATACACTGTTTATCCTTCACAAAGATAGAAATATGTTAATTGTTCAAATTTATGTTGATGATATTATTTTTGGGCAACTAATGAAAAGCTTTGTGAAGAATTCTCTAAGACTATGCAGGGTGAGTTTGAAATGTCAATGATGGGAGAACTAACGTTCTTCCTAGGCCTGCAAATTAAACAAAAGAAGAATGGAATCTTCATCTCCCAAGCTAAGTACTGCAGAGAGCTACTCAAGAAATTTGGGATGGATGAATGCAAGGAGTATGACACTCCCATGAGTACCATTGCCGCACTCGATGCTGACGCAAAGGGTAAATCTGTCAGCCTGCCTATGTACAGGGGAATGATAGGTTCCCTCCTATACTTAACAGCAAGCAGGCCTGACATTCAATTCAGTGTAGGCATGTGTGCTAGGTTTCAAGCCAACCCCAAGGAGTCACACTTAACATGTGTTAAACGTATTCTGAGATACCTTGAGGGAACACAAGAGCTTGGTCTTTGGTATCCCAGAGGTAACCAAGAGTTCTTGTGGGCTTACTCTGACTCTGACCATGCAGGTTATAAAACTGATAGAAAAAGCACCAGTGGACAATGCGCCTTCCTTGGTGGTTGTCTGGTGTCTTGGGCTAGCAAGAAGCAAACCTGTGTGTCATTATCATCCACTGAGGCAGAATACATTGCTGCTGCAAGCTGTTGTGCCCAAGTGTTGTGGCTGAAGAACCAACTGAGAGATCTTGGCTTAGAGTTCCCTGAGGCACCCATCCTCTGTGACAACACAAGCACAATCAGCCTCGCCAAGAATCCGGTTCAGCACACAAGGACAAAGCACATTGATGTCAGACATCACTTCATCAGAGACCATGTTCAAAAGAAGGATGTCAAAGTGCAATTTGTCCCCACTCAACAACAGCTTGCTGATATCTTCACTAAGCCTCTGGGGGTTGACCAATTTACTTTCATAAGAGGTGATTTGGGAATGGTAAACCCAAATGAGGTGTAATTTTTCAATTATTATACTTGATTGTTTAAAACCTACAACAATACTAACTTAGGCATCGGAGTGCCAATACTTGTTTTTGCAGGTCCCCAATGTTAAATCTTAAGCAATTGCAACCGGAAGCAAAACCACTTCCGGATGATCATTCGCTGGCACTGGATGTTGGAACTAAGAGAGCGCCAGTGCCAGACCAAGGGACACGTCACTTCAGAAAATGCTTCATCTCCCTCCATGAGTAGTTGTGCCTTCTCTGATAAGGTGAAGCGACACATGTCATAAGGTGCGCCGTTTCAATTAAAATGTTTACGTTACCCAATGTGCAAACATTCGTTTTCATCTGAAGAGTCATGCCCATTTTACCCTCAGTAACTTTGCATATAAATAGGGTGTCACTTTCACTTTCACTTTTTACTTGCACAAATTTTTCTCACCCACATTTTCTCTGCATATTCTCTTCATCTTCTTCACTGTGTTCTTCATCTTCTTCATATCTTTCTTCGCATATCATCCCATTTTACCACTAAACCCACACAAAAATGACCGGCTCACATGAAACAAACCCCAACACAAAGAAATCTACCACATCCAAGAAATCGAAGTCCAAATCTGGAAAATCTGGGCATAAGCACACTGGGAAATCTGGGCAATCCGATGAACGCCATGAACTTTCTGGGCAAACACAAGGAGAGAATGAACAAGTCCAGGAACAGCCTGAACATTCTGGGCAAGTGGATGAACAGCATGGGCAGACTGGGCATGAACAAGCACAAGCCAAGAGGAAAGAGAAGAAGAAGGTTCAATTCATCGAGGAGCCTTCTTCCAAAAGACAGAGGGTTGAGGAAGATGATCCTCTGGTCTATAGAGATGGGCCTTTGGAGGCTGTTTCCTCCAAGTTTGAAACGATAAAGCCCTACTTCAACAATGGGTTGTTCATCGATCTGGCCAAGATTGATGACCTAGGGTTTCCTCATCTGCGTCCTTATCTGGAAAAATACATGCCTTGGCTGGGGATCAACCAGAGCTACAACATCAACGCCCTGCGGGTGTTCTGTGAATCCATTACTGGGAAGGTGAAGTATAAGAAAGTGGATGGGAAAGAGCAGATCCGCAGACTCACCTTCACTGCCACAGTCAGGGGGAGAACCTTCAGCTTCACCTGGAGGGACATAAATGCCCTAATGGGGATCACAGACGAAGGAATGAATGAGTGGCTGTACCCTGAGTCACTCAAATACAGCAAGGAGGACCTCGAAAAGATGTATGGCACCAAAGGGAAGAAGGTGTCCAAGATGTCTGACTCCTACAGACTCTTGTACTACGTCTACTCCCGAATGATGACACACAAGGGGGGTAACTTCAACGAGTTCACTCTGCTGGACAATCCGTGGTTCCCCAGACTTCTCTCCCAACAGCCAATCAACCCCGGACAGCTGATCAGCCTTGAACTTCATAGATGGTTGGTCAACGACAAGGCTGGATATCTTCCCTATCCCACTATCCTTGCCTTCCTCCTTGAGAAGAAGTTGATCAAGGCTACATCCGATGTGGAGGAAGAGAATATAAAGTGTGCTCCTGTGGGGGCAACTAACATCGGGAAGATGGGTATCAAGTACCTGAAGTCTGCTAAGCCCACTCGCTCAGGATCACAGGCAGGCAGTGCCTCTCAGACTTCAGCCCCTTCTACATCTAGTGCAGGGGATCAAGAAGTTGACTCTCATCTCGGGCCAAGCCGCGCTGCGAGGGTACCAGCCACTGTGAAGACATTTGCTCAGGAGATGAAGGAAGAGATTCTCCTTCAACTTTTTGAGTCCTTGGTGGCCCCTCTGAGGAATGACTGTGATGCTGGGTTCCAGCAGCAAGGGGAGCGCATCCAGCGACTTGAGGACAGAGTGGGTCAGGTTGAGACTCAGCTTGCCAGGGTGGATGCCAAGCTAGACCTTATTCTCCAACACCTCCAGATTCCTCAACCACAACAAGGTAACTTACCACCTCCTCCTCCTCCTTATAATCACCCTCAACTTCCCCCTCCTCCTCCTCCCAACACTCAACAACCACAGTCACCTCCACAAAATGACCATCAACCCCCACCATCACCAAACAATGACCAACAATCCCAGCCTTTACCCAATCATGACCAGCAACCCCAAGACTCACCCCAACAATCTCCTCGCCAATCACCTCTTCACTCTCCATCTCCACTTAACTCACCCACTCGAACACCACCAACCACCCCTACTCGCTCACCACTCAACACCTCCGCCGGACCATCCAATCCTAACCCTACCAACCCACAGTCCACCAATACACCCAGATCCAACTCATTGGCCGAGCACCTTGGCTTCCACACTGCCATTCACCCCCTCAGCCAGATATATCTGAGAGATTACCCCCGCCTTCAGAGAATCTCTGAGGACCATTTACCATTTACCCCATATTCATCCACCTATCCTTTCGAAGGACTATTCACCGACCCCACTTGGTTCCCCAATCCTCCCAAATCCCCAGAAACCACCTTACCTACATCCTCCCCAGAACTTTCACCCCCAAAAAGATTTGGCCCTGAACCTCCACCCTCCTCTTCACCCGCTCCATCCTCTCTGGCCCTCGCCCTTGTTGATGATGACAAAAGGGGGAGAGATGCTATGTCCGCTCTTCGCCAGACCATGGACACAAGGGATGTTCTCAGCCAGCCATCCCTCTGGCTGGATGAAGACATCACGGCCGCCCTGCGTCGAGCAATGGAGTCCCAGAGATTGGGAGGTGCTGAGAGCTTAATCAGAGGAGAAGCTATCCGGTTTATGCAACAGCAGAGGTCTGATGAGCAAGGATCTAAATGGGACATGGTAGTCTTTGAGCAGAATGAGCAATCCTCACAGCCTGACTCATCATCATCAGAGCCTTCCTCAACTGCGAAGAGTAAAAATATTGTTGAGGAAATCATGATGAAGTGGGGGCTGAAGAAGATCAACCATCCTCCCATTGTGATCGCCAAGCCAGTCCCTACATCCTCTGAGCAAACGTCTGAGATCCCTACTTCTGAGCAAACATCTGCCCCTCCTCCTCCATCTGAGCCAGCAGTGAAATTCAGTGAATCAAGAAAGAAGGCCGTTGCTAGAAAACGTGCCAAGAAAGGTGCTGCCTCCGCTGAACCTGCTGAGAGTGAGGAAGAGACTCCATCAGACCAACCTGAGCAAGAAACTTCATCTGTCCAAATTGAGCAAGAGATCCCATCAGTACAAGCAGTTCCAATTCTGAAGGAAGTCAAGTTGGAGATAGAGGACATGACTCCTAAAGAATTCGAAAAGTATGGGTACACGGACAGACTATCCTTTGGTCAGATGGCTTGCCTGGATGCTAAGAGAGCAAGTGCAAAGCCTACTTCGTCAATAGGCAAGGGCAAAGGGAAGGGAAAAGGCAAGGGGAAGAGGAAAGCCCAGGAAGTTGAGGAGGATCCCAACTTCCCAGTATGGAATGTGAAGATTCGGGCTGTCCACTTCCCTAATGGCGAGGTCACTCACTTCTCAGATGCAACAGGGTTCCCAGGCTATGAGGAAGTCGAAAATATGAAGAGAGCCTTCGAGGAGTCTGTTGAGTCTGAGAGATTCAGAAGAGAAAGGGAAGAAGAAGAGCTTCAACGAATTATTGCTCAGATTGACCAGAATGTGCATGAAGCCCACTTAGCCCAGCTCCAGAAAGAAAATGAGGAGAGACAGAGAGAGAGGGAAAAGAAAAAGAGACACCAACTCTGAACCCCCAACTCAACCCTTAAAACTTAGAATTTTTCTTTGATTTTCATGCATATTTCATTTTTGCTTAGTATAGATTACTTGTATATTTTATCTGCTTGTATAACACTAACTTGTAATCTCTTGGTTATTAATAATATTTGTCTAAATTATTTATGCCTTAATTATTTATTGTTTTAATTCTTTCATAAGAACTTAATCGATAGACTTAGTTTGTCATCATCAAAAAGGGGGAGAATGTTAGAATCTTTAGTTTTGATGAAGACTAAAATATGAAAGAATAAACCAAGTACTTGGAAAGCAATAGGTTAACATAGAATCTCAAGTAAGAGTGCAACCGGATGTGGATTTACTTCCGGATGGACTAAGACTAGCGCTCGCGGATGAATGACTCATCCCCCAGCGACAGCAGGTAATCCACTAAGGAAATAACTTAGTCCAGAGGCACTAGATATACAAAACCTTAAGACTAAGCTAGGATTCAACCGGAAGTGGAATTGCTTCCGATAGCTTAGTGACTAGCGCTGGTTGTTGGTATAGATAACACTAAGCGTCAGTGAACATGAGCCACGTCTAGTGGAATTGCTTCCGATAGCTTAGTGACTAGCACTGGCGGTTGGAATAGGTAACACTGAGCGTCAGTGAACATGAGCCACGTCTAGTAGAATTGCTTCTGATTGCTTAGTGACTAGCGCTGACTGTTAGAATGAAGGACACTGAGCGAGAGTGAGTAAAAGTGAATATAACCCTTCATCCAGTAGTAGTGCTTCCGGATGTAGAAGTGCTTCCGGATCCAAGGAAGCCATCTTAGATTAAGTAAACACCCACTGCATGTGACTATGTGCTTATATTGCTAAACTAACGTTTAAGTGCAGCACACTAAGTAGAGTTGCTTCCGGATGAGAATCTGCTTCCGCAAGCAATCAGAATGTCAGAACGTTCAGAAGTGCAGTGTCAGAATGCTTTTGTCAGAGCAGAGTTGTCAGGACTACTTTTCAGAGATAAAGCAAGTCAACTCTGCTATGCATTGATAAAGCATTTATTGGGCAAACGGTAACATGGGAAAAACGGCCATATTCAAACGGCTAACTCACCTACCAAGAGGGAGAATGTTTGAAGACTATATAAAGGAGCTCAACTTCATTTATGAAGACAATCAATTATCTTTGACATTCTTGAAAGAAGCTAGAGAGAAAAGTCGAAAAATCCTTGAAGCATTCAAAGCTGCCCAGAAAAGAGAAAGAGCATTTAACTCATTGAGTGATCTTTTCATCTACATATCTTGTACTCTTTGTAGTTAAATCTCTTCTTGTTATAAGAGCATTAATTATACTTAAGTGTGTATCACTATCTGTTCTTTAAGAGAACTTAGTTAGAAAATCCTTTATTTGTAAAGGTTGAACCCTTGCTGGTTGTAAGGGGGAGCTAGTTAGAAAGGTTGCAAGTGAGCCTTGAGTAAAACTTGTGATTGTAAGGTTGCAAGTGATCCCGTTCAAAACTTGTGGTTGTAAAGGTTCCAGGTGCACCCGTTGTAAAACCTGGGGATAGTGGAACTCGGCCTGGGTGGTTGAGAACTGGACGTAGGTCAGGTAGACCGAACCAGTATAAACTCTGGTGTTGATTTTATTTGAGCTTTTACTTTGTAGCACAATTCACCCCCCTCTTGTGCATCCATTACCTTCATGTTAGGCCTTTAATCAAGTTAAACTTTTTTTCTAACATAGTTAGTATAAGTAAAAAAAAATTATGTGAAAAATTAGGAGAAAATTTGGGGATGTTACAATTGGCCTGGTGTTTTGGGCAAATTACCCAAGTTAAATTCTGTTGTTTTATGAGACTAATCAAATTTATAGAGTTCAAATAATAAAAAAGACTTGATCTTTTTAGTTGTAAACGAAAAAAAAAGTAATACTACCTCCGGTCCTAAATATAAGACCTAATTGACTTTTTTTTGGATAGTTTAAGGTTGCGAAATAGGCTATTAAATCATGACATTTTAGATATATTTTTAGATTATACATTAGTTTATAGGTAAAATAAACTAATCTAAGGGAAAAAATTAGGTAAATCAATTTATAATTAACTTATTTTGCTCTTTTATAGGATTTTCTAAAAAAGTCAATTAGGTCTTATATATAGAACCGGAGGGAGTAAAATAGAAGGGTAAAATGAACTTAGTTTAAATAATGATCTTAATAATAGGCATAGTTTTATATGACATTGCTATATTTTCTCTTTGTTGGTAATCTTTTTATTTTTCATTAAGAAAATAAGTAATCTTTATTATTTTAAGGTCTCATTTTTAATATTTTAGCTTATTTATGACTAGAAATTATTTGGTAAATCTGTTTCGTCTCGTCATCTGTGATGTCCTCTAATCACATGTAAACATGTAGGATATGACATATGCATTATAATTTAATAGACACTCTTAAAAAAGTACACGATGTTTTCTTAACTTGAAGTGATAAAAAACAAATTTGTCGACAACAAATTGTTGTAGGGTGTCAATTAAATCATAATATATACATCATATACTACACTTTTTTGTGTAGACCATAAATGACATGACAAATTAATTTTACCCAATAATTTCTCATTGATACGACTTCAAAACATATTAAGCTGTTAGCTAGTTATCTCTAAAAATATATATTAATAAAGCCAATAAAAAGATATATAAATATATATATATATATTTAAAACTAGTAAATTAGATGATAGTTCTGAGTTTTGGTTTAGTAAAATATTCCCTGGGTTAACCAATTTTTCGTAGTTTAGGTAACCTATTTAAATATGAGAGACACTTGCATATTGATTCTCTTTGCATGTTTGTATATTGTTCTCCCTAAAAATTTGGGAGTGAAAGTGTAAGGATGACACATATAAATTAATAATTAATAATTATTTAAATGTTGTTGTATCTGACACCATAGGTCAATGTATTTATATATAATTGGAATTTTTAAAACAATTCACCCAAAAAATAAGTCCTGGCAATTGACTAATACAATTGAGGTCATTTGGTAGGAATGTCTATGTAAGATGCATTACTCCAAAGATGGGTAACCCTTCTGTAGCGCCCCAAAAAATAATTCATTTTAAAATTAAAAACAAATGGAGTCGCCACCAAAATTTTTATAAATGATATTTTGGAAAACCTTTTAAATTAATAATACTCTTTAAAAGAAAACAAATAGAGTTCGGAAGTCGATTATGCATGGGGAAGGTGTTAGGCACCCTACAGCACCCGTTCAAGAGAACGGTTACCCTAAGTTAATTATTTGAAAATAAATATGGCCTTAATTTTATTTTATTTAAATCAATGTAACAAAAAAATAAAAATGAAAATGAAAAGGAAAAAAATAATTATTTATATGATTGGACTTGACTATGATAAATCCTAGGGCCTAGTACCCTTAAGGGATCAAAACCCACATAGTTCGACTAGGATAAATAAACTTTTTTTACGGCCTAGAGGATGAATAGGAAAATGAAGAGAATATTAAATGGAGTTAAACCAAATTAAAATATAATAAGGAAATGATTTGGAAAAACAAAATTTAGCTGAAAAAATTAAGGAGATAATAATAACAAAAGTTAATCTAAATAATGTAATAAAAAAAGTTAATCCAAATAAAAGATATAATCAAGAAGAAATTATGAGAAAGCCGCTTCCAGCTGCATTTTGGAATATGGTTTGTTTGACAATTTGGTGTAAAGAAAAAGTCAAAGCTAATTAACAAAAGGAACTAGAAATCCTAATGCCAAAACAAGCTAAGCAAACATAGTTACTTTGTCTTAAAGTCAATATAATCATTACCATCCATTAGTCAACAAAATAATAAAATGTAAAAGCTTTGTGTTAAGTTTATTCCACAACATTAAAGTATCATCACACTAATAGAAAAAGAGTGTCTCATCAGGGGTTAAACTGCGACATATGTTCAACATATCTCGCATATCATTTAGGCTTTGAACTCCGTATCCGTAGCGTGACTATAAGTTAAGTTCAATTTCTTGAAGTGTCAATAAGTTGAAGGGTTTCTGATAAAAAAAAATAATAATAAGTTAGAGGAGAAAATTCATTCAATAAGTCCCGCATGCAGGGCGTGGTTACATATGTAAATACTAATCAATATCAATTCATGCATGGATTTATTGGTCAGTACTTTTATGGTAAAAAAATCGTCATTACTTTCAATAATTTCCCATTATTGGTCCTTTTAACTTTTAAGTGGTTGTTATTAGTCTTCATGTGTGGTGGCAAAAAATGCCTCCACGTCTTGTTCTTAATTATTTTTAATATTTGAGTGATATGACTCTTTTTTTAGTTTTTTCATACGGTACTGCTTTCTTACTGAATCTTTTAAGGTAAAAATTATCAAAGAAAGAAAATAAATTCTCATATAGAATTATGAAGGTTGCTTTTATATATATATATAATTTTCCAATATCACATTTAGCTCCGAAAATTTTTGATGCCCACAATTTTCATGAAACAATTTTTTTGGACAAAATTGGATTTTAACGAACCCTTTTATTTTTATCTTATGTGTGTGCATCAAAGGGCATTCGGCCTAGAAGTGGACCAACTAATTAATCACAAAGTAAGTGGCTTGTAGGGTTCCCAACTTCAAAAATAATAGCTTAGGAGACTCATCCTAATTTGAAAGTATTTGATTCAAATCAGTTCATCAGTTGAATTCCTCCAATGGAGTATCATATAATAAAAGGAATACTACTAGATATACCAGATGACTTGAGTTAGATATAGAACATATATACGCATTCAGAATTTCACATCAACCAAGTATCTTTTTCAAAAATATTGTTTTATAATTCATAAGATACCAAAATCCAAGCTAAGATTTTTTTTAAGAAGAATGAGTGTCAAATAATTTAAATTAATAGAAAATAACTGTTTATTAAACTCTTTCAACCCAACCTGCTGTATCTTTTGGCTTGGTTCTACCTGACACCTTTTATTGGTAAACCATAAGGCATGTTTAAACTTTGAAGTTATACCCGAAAAATGTTCTTTCCTTGCAAAAGTGAACTGTAGTTAGGAGTGGGTACAATTTTTTTCCTGTCCAAATTCGAAATAGATTATTATCAAATTTAAAATATATGGTAATTTCTTATTAAGAAACTAGCTATTACAGAATAAAAAATTGCATAATCGTCCTAACTCTTATAATATTAGATTATGTGTGCTATATTATAATTTAACTAAATTAGTTTAAGATAGAAGATAATAAATGTTATAGAAAAGGATTGAGGTATCATATTTAAAATAAAAATCAGCATCCTTGTGTTTTTTGGCAAAACAAAAGCAACCTCCTAGCTAGGAAGGCTAGGAGGAGCAAAATAAGAAAAAGCGACACGTGATGGGTAACACTAGCTAGCAGACGTGCCATGCTTATTGAGAGGAATTTAGGTATATTGATGTACATGCACGTATTAAGTGGTTACGTATGACTAAAACCCAATCCAGCCTAAATTAATATGACTAATGTCTCATACTCAATGTGTTGAGAAAAAAAATCATGTGCATATAGCCATTGTAAGTGAGAGTTCATTCTCTTTTTTGTCTAATTTCGGGTAGGTAATTGTAATGTAAATTAAGTTCTTTTTTTGGAAACAATTAATTAAGGATCAATCATTTGAAAAAAGTTAGGAAATATATATCATTAATTTTAGTCATTGCACAGACAAGATTTAATTTCTATACTATTCACTCAGCTCGCTTATAATTCAATCCTTGAGCTAACAAAGGGTGATCCAGTTGATAATCAGACCGGGTTGACTGATAACCAAGACTGTGATAACTGATGTGAGGACCTTATTGGTGGTCTATCTATAAGTATCTCTGTTGACCTTAGAGGTCATTCCTAACCCTAGTGAGCCCCAGAATCCAATTAACCTAAACTTTTATCCAATAAAAAAATTTCAATCTTTGACATTCTATAATTCATTAGTTATCACCTAGCCACCCTATATATTAATTAATAATGTTGTTAAAAATTAAGATCTTCAGCTCCTCCTTGGCTATAGAAATCCATACCAGCGCTGAACGATCCTGTCCGCACTCAGTCTCCATTGTAGAAGATCATAGGTTGTGTGCGTCTTAGTGTAGCTACAAAAGCTCCAAAAAGATCTTCTTCTCCTTCACATATAAGTTGTGCGATGCCAGAGATTTATTTATTTGAATGAGATATTTTTCCTTTCTCTCTTATATTCATAATTTTTTAAACTATTTTTTTAAAAAAAAACTTTAGTATGACCGATAAACTTGCATATAGTCTAATGATACAAAACATTTAAGAGAGACCACGTGACATATGTTATAATCAAATTATTTTTTTTACTCCATCCATAAACTATAGTTTTTACATTGATGAGCGTAAGTGAAAATGTGTAATAGTATATTTTTATTTTCCGTACCAGTTCTCTATCCTCTTAGATTTAGAGCTATAAAGTTTAATACTCTCATAACATGACTACATGGTGACAGGTTGCACGTGGGCAAGTTAACACCAATTATATAGGCTGCTCTTGATGGTGGTATCTTATACCCCTTAACTTATTGGCCTTGAGTTTAAACGTTGGCGTGACGAAAACTCTATCGAGGCATCAAGTCCCTAACTCTTGTGGTGATCCTCCTCCATCATGTGAGGACGGATTAGTCTGTTCTTCACATTCTTAATATGATTCAAAAAGTGTTATATGCAATTAATTCTACTATAATAACGAGCAAAATCTCCCGTGCGTTGCACGGGGAGCTTCACCTATAATTAAATTTAACTTTGTGATGCTATTTGTTTTTGAAAAACACACAAATAACATCTCACTATGGTTATCATTAAAGTGAAGTAATGGTTCAAAAGAAAAAATAACATTCCAAGCAACAATTCAAACAAAAAAAGAATAACATTGTACAAATATCACGAAAGTAATAACATCATAGGACAATAATAATCAAAAAAAGTAAAATTAATTCAAAAAAAGGAAGTAACAAATTTTCATGCACAACATTAGTGAGATGTTATATACATTTTTCCCGCGCTTCGCGCGGTTTATGTATAATTATTACTAATTTACCAACATAGCATTAGTGAGATAGAGCAGTATAAGAAAAATCATTAGAGTAATCTTTTAACATTTCCACATTCTATAAAATTGTCAGTGTAATTCACATACTAACTAAATTTGGGTGGATTAAAGGTGAAGCATATATCAAAGGCTATTTTACCATAATCATGCAACATATATTAGGTACAATTGATGGATAAAATAGCCAAAGGATAAACAAACAAAATAAAAGTTCTTGAGAAGAGAATATGTTTTTCCATAAGCAATGAAGCTTTATTACAGAATCCCCTTTGCCAAGTTCTTTTATTGGTTTCATGACATGGATTGGAAACTTGACTGCAAGATTGAGGACTCTAGCCTAAGCATAAGTGTATTCCTGCTAGATTGACAAATTAATTGGTGGTTCAAAAGATAGAAAATCTCACAAAACTTAGCACTTACATATATAAAGGATTGGTAATCCCATGGAGATATCCACCCAAGGCTTAGATATCTCAAAGGCAAAACAACCAACCAAGAAAGACAATATATATTACTACCAAAAAAAACCACAAAAAACAACCAACCAAAAAAACAACAATATATATTCCACACAACATAGTGTATAAGCAAAGTAATCAATCTGAAAACACAATCTTAAATATAAAAACCCAGTTCATAACCAAAACCCAAAAAAGGAAAAAGCAAAGTTCTTAAAATCTACAATTCTCTAAGAAAACTGACTATTCTAGTTCCATACATAAATAAAAATATGCTTCCTGATTGCCTCAATATAGTAGTTGAGTGCTTTTTCTACTGTCTTCCCTTAAATGCAGCATTTTTATGAATTAGATTTTCTGTTAAATGCAGCATTTTTATGAATTTGATTTTCTATCAAAGACCGAATCAAGAAAAAACTTATCAGCTCCATTAGTAATACTCCCATGAGTTGCATGGGGAGAATGACATAATGAGTTAATCAAATTGTTGACATTGCAAGAATTTATACACTTACAAGTATGATCCAACAATGTTGATGCATATTTTTCACCTGAAATGCAAGACCTGCAAAGGTTGGGGGAAAAAACTATGAAAAAGGGCCAAGGCTAAGGATCAAAAGAAACAAAAAATAAGCAAAAAGTCATAGTTGATGATGCCTAACACGTTAAATTAGCCACCAAATCTTCTGCAATCCATTCAAAAGAAATAGTTTTTCTATTTAGCTTAGAACATAAAGGATTATAGTCAAGTAACTTGCATGTTATTCTTACCACACAAAATAAGGTTCCAGGGTAATAATAGCTACAACTGAGGTTTGCAAGGTTGTCTTAATCAGTGTACCAATATCATGAATGCTTGGGAAGAGACTTTCTATTAAAGACCATATCAAGAAGAAACTTATCAACTCCATGGTAAGAGATGAGACAGAACAATAAGCATCGTGGCTGCAAAGATTCAAACTTTCCAAAAGATTCAAACTTATCTAACTATACAAAGATTCAAACTTATTGTAATGAATGTTGGATTCTTAAGTTTTACACGTTTAAGAGTTATAATAGTTGACCAATACGAATACTGGAGTATCCCAGACCTTTCCAATAGCAGTAAAGATAGTATCCAACTGAAAGTCACACTGAAAATATTCATGGCAGAATCTAGTTATATCAGTAAGCATGTTATTGTGCAGACTAAGTCAATTATCTTGCACACTCGGAGCATTTGCAATCACATCCAGAATAATAAATTAAAATGCAATCATACACTGAAGCTAATTTTACAAGCATGCAACAAAGAAATGAGCAGCAAGTACTTAATCTCACCTGTGATCCATCCCAAAGATGACCCCAATATACACTGCCAAATCCCCCTTCTCCAAGCCTATTATCATAGTGAAAATTATTTGTAGCTGAGTGTAGATCCTTCAAAGAAAAAACTCTCCATGCAGACACTTTCTTTCTTCTTGTTTTTCTGCATAAAAAAAGACTTTTTTCTCAATTTCCCATTGAAGAGACACAACAAAATAACACAGTTCATTTCAAGTATAGAAATAATATCACTTTCTCATTCTCCTTGAATGCTAATAGAAACCCAAAACCAACCCTCAATTTATTCAGACCAATTAGCTCATACCACAAATCTTATAAAGATTCTAACATTGAAACCATCTTTAATTCTCATTCTCAACCAAAAACACACCAAACCATAATGAAAGAGCCTTGATGAAGCCATAATTTACAAATACAGAATCCAAAATCAACAATGATAAAGAAAAACAAACACAAAAGCATGAACAGTTATTTGAAACTCACCGATCTGAACCCTTTGCGCAGAAAAACAATGGGCAAAAACCAATTTCAAGCTTCTCCTATATCTGAGCCCTTTGTACAGAACAATAATGTTGGATTCCAAAAGATAAGAAGAAACTTATCTAACTATACAAAGATTCAAACTTTCCAAAAGATACCCAAATAAAATGGAAACCCATAAGCCAAATAAAATTGAAACTGAAAAATCCGGACCAAACACAAAACAATAAGCATCGTGACTGCAAAAAAAAAAATCAGCACTGAGTTTTTCATTGGGATCAAATGCACTGACCAACCTGCTCTCTCTCAAAATAAGAAATATCCTATATCAAAGAGAAGTCTAAAACAACGTCATAATAAAATAAAAATCAAATATAGACAGAAATAGACAGAGACCCACAAATACAAAGTAGATTATATCACAAGAAAGTTGAAAGGAGAAAGCTAATAGCTTTCTTTGGTAGAAGTGAGAAAGTTTCTACTCGGTTGAGGAAGTGAGAAAGTTTGGTGGAAAAGGTTGGCCGCGGATGAGGGAGCAGCGACGGTGGAGGAGGAAGGCGGCAGAGAGAGGAGGAGATCGGCCACAGGGTGAAGAGAATGGTGGCGGAGAGAGGATTTTCCGGCGACGGTGGCGTCTGAGATCGGCGACGGCGACAGAGTTGAGGAGAAAGACGGAGAGGACGGCAGCGGCACTACGACTTGGGTGTGAAAACGGTGAAGAAGGATGAACCCTCCGGAGATCGGCGACGGTGGCGGTGGTCGGCTAAGTGGACTGTGGTGGAGAGAGAGACAAACTCTCCATGTTTTTTGAGTTTACCATAGTGACAGAAGGATCAGAGCAAGGGGTTTTGAGCTAATAGTTGAAAGAGGAAGTGAGAAAGCTTGGCGGCGTCCAGTGGGAAGGGAGTATGGGGAGGAGAAAGTTTCTACTCGGTTGAGGAAGCTTGGACTGGGTTGAGTATGGGAAAGGAGAAAGACAAGAGGAAGAGGGAGAGAGAAGCACATGGAAGTACGTGAATTCAAACTTCAACGAAATAAAGCTTTTAAAGGAAGCAATTGATGGGAGCTTGAGCTTGTTGAACACGCTTAATGCTTTCTGAGTGAGAAGATATCATTTGTCGACCAAATAAATCTAAAAGAAGTCCAGTTGGACCCAGTGTCAGCAAAAGGAGAAGGTGAAAAAGTGAGCATTGACTTTCTCTCTCCGACTAATACGTAGAAGCAGTGCAAACATGTCTAGCAAAAGGGAAAATGAGTGTAGCAAGTGGGCCCATATTTGTCAATCAGATGACACATGGACGCCACCTGTAATGAACAGTAACTCCCCCAATATCAAATGGGGATTTTGGCTTTAGTGTTTAATAGATAATGTGGTATTATTAATAACCTTGTAGCTAACAAAAGTCGACAATGTAAACGCTTTATGGTTTTTTTCTTTTACCAAGAAGCATAAATGATTTTATTAAATTAGAAAATTAAAATACAAAATAAGTCTGCAAAATCAAATGACAATACATAGAAAGCCTTAAAAGGTAAACATGGATAGGAGTGAGCGGCCATAGTCGCAAAAACCCTACCATCTTCTTCATTTTTCTTTCATGAGAATTTGTCGGTAGAAAAGAACCGTCACCGGTAGAAAAACCATTGAGTAGTGGTTGTTCAAAGAACCATCCTAAAGGATCCACACCTCTTATCGGCAATAAACCAATCAAATTGGTTTTCAAAGAAGCTCCATGAGTAGACCTCACAGAAACAAACGTACTCACAAGACTAATAAATAAGATGAAGATTAGGTAGAAGAAATTCTTTTTGTCGTCGAAACTCCTAAACCAATTTATTTGAAAATGAAAGAAATATAAAAGCAGACCAATGAAAGTGACGGACGTCTCCTTCCCCGGCATGAACCGGGGAAGGAGACGCCGATGAAAAAACTCGTACAACGACGAGAGAAGAGATCCCACCACTACCAAAAAAGTTTGAGAGGAGGGGGAGAGGGGATAGAGTCAACTTAAGAGAGCCGGCCCTAAACACTTTAAGGTTGAGAGGGCAGCAATAAACAAAAACGGCGTAAATGGGATTGTCGTGACTAATGTCTAGTGAAATATGGGAATGGGTGCGGACAGAGAGATCAAGTTGGCATGTGTTCCATTGTGGGTCCCGCCTATTCCTTGATTTAATCTCCTAACTACTCCCTCCGGTCCTAATTATAAGTCACCAACTACCGATTTCTCACATACCAAGGAATGATGGTTGAGTCTTAAAATTCATGTTTACTTTTCCACTTTTTCCAACTTCACCCTTCATTAAATAATGTGTTTCACATTTTCAATTTTGAATCTTTATTAATGACAGGGGTAAAGTGGGAAAAAACATTTAATGCGGCGGTTAGTGACTTATGTTAAGGACCAAAAATTAGAGGTAGTTGGTGACTTATAATAAGGATCGGAGGGAGTAGTATCATACACAAAGGAGAAATCATATAACTAACAATTAAATTTCAAAATCATTTTAATTAATGGAATAACAAGATTAACTGGTTGAGTAGTAACATTTACTTTTCAAAATTTCCTTTATATAGAATTTTGAAATTCAACAATCATTTATCTAGGATTTCCCCATCTATCAATAATGTCATTTCAACCCATTTTCTGTTCCTTTTTTATCAACAATCCTCAAAACATAATTACATAAATTCACCTGGTTTTAATTATATAATAAAATAATCTATGATTTGATTAATTAAAGATATTAATTATTAAAAGTTCATAGTTCACATAACATTGTTTATAATCTCTCAATAATAAGGTTGTGTGAGTTTAACCCAAAACACAAAAATAATAGTCATAATTTGCGTGAGATTTCATAAAGGGATAGGAGGTTGTTGGGTCATCTAGATGAAAAATTAAGAAAAATGTCACTGCACAAGAATGCAAAATAGTACATTATCTTTTATGATGTCAAACTCAAGTGTCTTTGAATTGAAAGCAATCAAAGTTATTTCCGATGTACTAAATACTCCGTTCAATTATATGCTATTTACCCAATTTAATTGCACTAAAGATTTTAGTTAACTTAGATGACATGACATTTTTTCTTAAAATACTCTAATTGTATGTCTTACTTTCTCTCCCCTCTCTTACTTTGTTGAGTAGCATCAATGAGGACAATTTTAGGGAAAAAATAAACAAAAGTTAGAAATAGAATATATTTCTAAATAGATCCTAAATTAGCCCTTCACTAGATCCAACCCTTCATCTTTATTTTAGCGACAATGATTACAGGCATATTCACCAGATATGCCTTTGGAGGGCAGACTTTCCCATTGATACATGAAAGTACTATAGTACGTACCTGTTTTTGGTTTGTTTCTGTGTTTAGTTGCCGTGGTGGGGTACTATGTGGTTCGGATCTTCTCTTTCTTATTTGCTTTGTCCGTTTCCCTTGTGCTTTCCCTACCCACTGCCCTCGATCATGAACACTTGTGGGTCGATCATGAACACTTGTGGGGTGGGCCTCTTATTTCCAATGATTGGGATGTCCAAAACTGGGGGAAAATGTTGCCCTGCAATTAAGACCAATCAAAGAAAATATCCATCTACCCTGTTTTTCATAAGCTAAATATAATTTATTGTTAAAATCTAAAAATAATAAACTACTTATATGTCTTAATTTATTTTAAACTATTTCATTTTACTTATGAGTTAACATATAATTTCATAGTATTAGTACTCAAACTTGGACTGCCTCCACGGGTGAGATAGAACCCGGCAACTAAGTTATAAAACCGATCATAGAAGGTACTTGACCTAGGGCGAAAGCAACTAGAGGCGACTCGTGTTGCTAGAATCCATGCTCCTTTTTAATATACAATTTTAATTTTGTCACGGGAACATGAATTTAGAAAGAAATTTCAATTAAGTTATATACTAGTTTTAAATTTGATGACTATCAATTTACTGACTAAACGACCTTATGCATCAATAGATTGATACTATAATATCAATGTCAAAGATATTTTAACGAAGGTTAGATGTGTGTGTGTATTTATCTTTTTCAATTCACATGATTATTACTTTGTTACCGATTCTCACTATTGAAGTAATATTCAATGTATAAATATTTTCAAATTATTCAATGTACAGTCTTTGGGTTGATGATAACATTTATTTATTTCTCTTTACTAGGACAGATTTCTCCACAAACATTGCTTGGACCAAATGAGGAGGAAGCTTGTAGCCTCAATGAAGTAGAAGAAGCAAAAGCCATAATACTAACATTAATCTTTGGTAATGTGTTTGCTCAATTCGCTACTTTCTTCGCCAAGCAAGGGTCCACTATGAACAGAACCGTATTTACAGGCTTCGATATACCTACCTGCTGCTTCTCTCCAATCTCTTGTCTACGTGGGCATTGTCATTTTCAGTCCCATTTATGACCGTGTATTCGTGCCAATAGGCATTACAATGCTACAAAGAATAGGAACTGGAATATTCCTCTCCATAATTACAGTAGTAGTTGCTGCTCTTGTTGAGGCAATATGGCCTAGTTGATGAACCGAAGGCGACTGTCCCAATGAGTGTGCCATGGTTGATTCCTCAGTATGTGTTGTTTGGAATAGGTGAGGTTTTAACCATGTGGTTGGTCTTCAAAAATTCTTCTATGATCATGTCCCAAATGAAATGATGAGAAGCATGGGTATTGCTCTCTTCTTATCGTTGGTGTGGAAGCTTCTTAAGCAACTTTCTAATCTCTGTGATAGAGGAAGTAACAAGTCAAAGTGGACAAAATAATAGCCGGTTTGCTAATAATCTCAACCAGGCACATCTTGATTACTTTTATTGGTTACTTGCTGTGCTTATTATATATAATGGGACTATCTTTATTCATTTTCTTCACAAAATCTTATATATAATCAGGAAGGAAGGTTCTAAGGACAAGAAGGGTTGTCTGTTTCTTTATTTTGTCATTTTAATTAGGACGGAAACAGACAAAATTATGCTTAAAAAAGATACATTCTTGTTCAGAACTGCAGCTTCAGAAATATGTATAGTTCTTTGGTTTCCAACTCTTCAGCATTTCTTTCTTCATTCATATGGGTACTTGACTAATTGTCTTATTAGTGTGAAGTTATTTAATTATATTTAGCCTTGAACACAATATGTTACAAGGGGAATTGAATTAAACCTGGGAGTCTTTAAGTCATGCATCACATCATTATTGTAATAAATTGAATTGTTTAGTAGCAACTTCAATTTCAATGATTGGTTCTTAAATATAAGATTTTTTTGCTTAATTTAATTTGGTTTAAGAATGTGAAATAAGCTAATTAAAAGTTAAAACCATATGATGAAGTCTAAAACACCTTAACTATTGTTGAAGACCATCAATAAGTGTAAACATCCAATTTTGTGTAGACCCCCACAAAATAAAATACTAAATAAATTAAACATATCGATTCTTCCTGCAAGTTAGACAAACATGGAAAGTCAAGTCAAGAAATAAAATCAGTAAGTTTGATGAAAATAAGTCAAAATAGGGGTATGTTATCAATTACATGATTCACTATTTAATTCACTCTAGCACTCAACGGATTTACTTAAAAATTGAACAATATCAAAGGGATCCACATTAAAGTAAGTCATCAAATTGAAATAAAAAAAGAAGGTAATATTCCAGTTGTGCATGGGGCATAAAAATAAAAAATGGACTAACCTCAATATAGGGTCAAACTCAAAAGACAATGCAAGAGGAAAATTCTATATTAGAAGGTGGTGTTAATTGTGATAGATATTTGTCAAAGAAAATTATAAGGGAAATCACTTATGATTGGGGGAAGCTTTTATTCTTAATGATTGCTTTCTGTTCTTCAGAGAGAAAACAAAGAAACGAAGCTAATTGTGGTGGATATCTGCCAACAAAAATTAAAAGGACCGGTCAGGGAGCAATTTATTTGCGTATAAAAATTCAAATTTATTTGACTAATTGATCATATTCCACTCTATCATGAGAGTGTTACAAAATTTGGATATTGAAGTGGACTTAACAAGGGTATTGACATATACACAAGGGTATTAAAGTGTCATCACAGTAACCAGAACCAAGAGAATGAGCTTTTGCACATTTAGATTTGCAACATTGGTCATCGCAAGAAGCAGTACATCTACCCAAACCCAAGTTACATGTGTTGATGGGAGGACACTCATAAAGGCAGCTGCAAACGACTCCATGGCAGCTTGCTTGGCCCCCTGGATGCTTCCCAATACAATCCTTATAGCATCCTCCGTTTGGAGGTTTGGCGTCACATTTTCCTTTATTGGCACGCACCCCAGTCTCACATATCGCTGCCTCCCCTGTCCTTGCCATCAATATTGCCAAACCTGCATTATTATTATATTCACCATATTATATATATATATATATATATGAGAAAGCATACGTAAATTTTGTGCCCATATGCATTTACCTAGTGCCAGAATGAGAAGGCCTTGTGGGAGTGGTTGGCATGTGGTCTTCATGGCTATCTCTGCAATGATGTGATCAACTTAGATCCTCTTACTTTTTCTTTTTCTTGTGATGAATTAGTGAATAATTACTGATGTGATAGTGTTGCTTATTTGTACATAATAATCAAATCTCAAAATTTCTAGCCAAATCAATTATGACCAATATAACTGAAATGAATAAGTTGACCAATGAAATCATATATGTGATAATGTGATTTGATTGAACATGTCTCCAACAAAAAGTGGGAGTTTTTATTTTCACAAAGACAGAAAGACTACCTATAGATAATTATAAATCCACGGAAAAGGCATTTTTTTTCTTGGACTGATACGAAGGCGGCATTCGGTTCGAATTTAATTTAGTTTTATGAAAAAAAGCATGATTCAATTTGAAAAAGGAAATCATTCAATAGCAATTTTTTTTGTTACCCAAGGGTGTCCCCACCCGCTGTTTTGAACCGCTGTTTTGAAGTGAGACTAATCCCTCGCTGTTTTGAAGTCCCATATAGGGGTAGACAGCTGGCCTGTGAATTTGCTCAATTCGTAAGAGTTAGGGATCGAACCCCAACCACTTGCTTAAGGGGCGAGAGTACTTACCACTCACGCCAACCCGCCAGGTTTCATTCAATAGCAATTTTATAATGTTGATTGATTTAATTTAGTTTAAAAATGCATGATATAATATTGTAATTAATATTGTAATTCATTTAACTGGGCATTTTCACAACCTTGACACTTGGTTTTAAAATGGCAGGCACGATTTAGTTTGAAAAAATGAAATCATGACAAGGATTATATAATATTGATTGATTTAATTTAGTTTTAAAAAGGCATGATATAATATTGCAATTCATTTCACTGGGCTTATTCACAACGTTCACTCTAATATGACGATATTGTTGAAACGATAAACGTGAAAAAAAAAATGAATTTTTCATGTTCGAAAAATTGATTTTTTTGATGCGGGATTGATCATTTTCTATTTTTTTTGTTAACCTTGTGTTTCAATATTTGCAATTTGTCATTAATTTAAAATTATACAATTATAGATCTTTTTACGATATGATTTACTCGTAAATGAGGACCATTTGAGTAAAATATACTTAGTTGGGTTAGATTTGGACCCTTTGATTATTTATTTGAATAGACCTTATTTTAAATGTTGATTATCCGTGACCATGATGGATAATCTATGTAGTTTTAGAAATTTTATTTTTCTATCATAGTTACGTGGTTGATAAAGTTTAGAGAACCAGGTAAAATTCTTTTTCTAACTATATATGTTGATTTTTCTTAACATAGTTAGCTTAAATAGAATGATAGCATACATTTCTTTTGATAGTTTGAAGGATGATTAGGAAAGTGTTACTTATGGGTGCACTTTCAAGGAAATCTTATGGGCATTTTACACTTTAGCCCTACTTTTTAATGCTTTTTTATTTAGAATTATTACTATTAATACTTTTCAATAATGAAAAAAGAGAGTGTGTAAATAAATCGGTAATTTTGATGAAAATAAGTCAAAATAGGGGAATGTTCTCAATTACAAGATTCACTATTTAATTTGGTATTGCACTCAACGGATTTGCTTAAAATGGAACAATATCAAAGGGATTCAATCATCCAATTAAAGTAAGCCGTCAAATTGTAACAAAAAAGAAGGGAATATTCCAATTGTGCATGGGGCATTAAAATAAAAAAAAACGAATAGCCTCAAGATGGGGCCAAAAGACAAAAGGAAAATTCTATATTAGAAGGTGGTGTTAATTGTGATGGAGTTTTTCTGATAAAAAAAATTGTGATGGATTTTCGCCAACGAAAATTATATGGGAAATCACCTATTTGGGGGAAGCTTTTATTCTCCATGATTGTTTTTTGTTCTTTAGAGAAATAATGTAGCTTCATCAGCTGGCGGGAAATAAAAGATAACTGAAACTAATAATTGTGATGAATATTTGCCAGCGAAAATTAAAAGGACCGGCCGGAGATAATAATTTATTTGTGTATGAAAATTCTAATTCAGATAATCTATATATTTGAATTAATATAATTAATTTAAACATTTATTTGACTAATTGATCATCGTACATTCGTACACGGTAGAGTGGAATATGATAAATCAAGCAGTATAAAAAGTTTGAATATTGAAGTGGACTTAACAAGGGTATTGAAATTTTTTTTTAATTGAAACAAGGGTATATACCTGCTTTTTTTACAAGGGTATATAGCATATCAATAGAAGAAAGGGACAATAGAAGAGTCTTGACTGTGACTGAGAAGAGGAGAGCGAGAGAAGAAGAAGGATAGATGTCAAATCTTGGAGAGCATATTAAAGCATCTCCACCCATCCCATGATCTCTATACCTTCGCTTTTCATTCACCTATCCATTATCTCTATACTTATTATATTTTTTAATGAAGAATGTTTTGTAATTGATTTCAGTGTTATCAAAACAATAGATTGATACTATAATATCAATACAACGAAGGTTAGATGTGTGTGTGTATTTATTTTTTTCAATTCACATGATTACTTTGTTACTGATTCTCAGGATTGAAGTAATATTCAATGTATAAATATTTTCAAATTATTCAATGTACAGTCTTTGGGTTGATGATAACCTTTATTTATTTCTCTTTACTAGGACGGATTTCTCCACAAAGCATTGCTTGGACAAAATGAGGAAGCTTGTGGCCTCAATGAAGTAGAAGCAAAGGCTATAATCTTTGGCATTGTATTTGCCCAAGTTGCTTCTTTCTTCTCCAAGCAAGGGGCCACAATGAACAGACCATATCTGGAGGCTTTGATATACCTGCTGCTTCTCTCCAAAATCTTGTCTACGTGACCATTGTCATTTTCAGTCCCATCTATGACCGTGTATTCGTGCCAATCACGAAATCAATCACTACAATACCCTCAGGCATCACAATGCTACAAAGAATAAGAACTGGAATATTCATGTCCATAGTACTTGCTGTGCTTAATATACATAATGGGAATATCTTTATTCATTTTCTTTACAAAATCTTATATATAATCAGGAAGGAAGGATCTAAGGACAAGAAGGGTTGTCTGTTTCTTAATTTTGTCATTTTAATTAGGACGGAAACAGACAAAATTATGGTTAAGGTAGATACATTTTTGTTCAGAGCTGCAGCTTCAGAAATATGTATAGTATATATGTACTTTGGTTTCCAACTCTTCAGCATTTCTTTCTTCATTCATATGGGTAGTTGACTAATTGTCTTAGTTTGGAAATATTTAACTATATTTAGCCTTGAACACAATATGTTGCAAAGGAAATTGAATTAAGGGTGAATGTGCATAAAATGATACTAAAATTTACCCAAAATTGCGTTTTTAATATTAAAGTTTCGCGTTGTGCATACAAAAAGAGTATCCAACTTAGGGTCCAGGTGCAAATATAATATTTTCACTTGGGGGAAATAAAACTTAGATATGAAAAGACTCTTATGCCCACATTCCTCCATAATTAAATAAAAATTAATGAGAGGCTCTTTTCGTATCTACATTTTATTTCCCTCAAGTGCTCCTCGCGAAACTTTGGTATTAGAAACACAATTTTGGGTAAAATTTAGTATATCATTTTTGCACCTTCGCCATTGAATTAAACCTGAGAGTCTTAAGTCATGCATCACATCATTATTGTCATAAATCAAATTAAATTGTTTAGTATGTAGCAACTTCAATTTTAATGATTGGTTCTTAAATATAAGATCCTTTTTATTTAATTTAATTTAGTTAAGAATGTTAAATAAGCTAGTTAAAAGTTCAAACCATATGATAATATTATAAAAGTCTAAAACACCTTAACAACCCACTTTTATTCTTGCATTCTCTATATTCTCTCTCTAATTTGTTTATTGTTGAGGAGTATCAATAACTTTAAACACCCAATTTTGTTCAGACCTCACAAAATAAAATTAAAATAAAATAATAAATAAATTAAACATATTGATTCTTCTTGCAAGTTAGACAAACATATGGAAAATCAATTCATCAAGAAATGAAATCGGTAAGTTTGATGAAAATGAGTCAAAATAGGGGAATGTTCTCAATTACATGATTCACTATTTAATTCACTATTGCACTCAACAGATTTGCTTAAAAATGGAACAATATCAAAGGGATCCACATTAAAGTAAGCCATCAAACTGAATTTTTTTTTTTAAATAGAATAGATGATTTTATTAAACTAGAAAATTAGAATACAAAATAATTCTGCAAATAAAAGAAAATTCAAATGATAATACATAGACCCTAAAAAGGTAGGTAAACAAGGGTAGGAGTGAGCCACCGCCGTCATGAAAACCCTACCATTATTACCATCTATCAAATTGAAACATAAAAGAAGGGAATGTTTCAATTGTGCATGGGGCATTAAAATAAAAAAAAGGAATAGCCTCAAGATAGGGTCAAAAGACAAGAGGAAACTTCTATATTAGAATGTGGTGTTAATTGTAATGGATATTTGGCAAAGAAAATTAAAAGGACTGGCATGAGGAGGCCAGTGAAAAATTTATTTGCGTATGAAAATTCAAATTTATCTGACTAATAGATCATATTCCACTCTATCATGAAGTGCATGATAGAGTGTTACAATGTTTGAATAATATTGAAGTGGACTTAACAAGGGTATTGGCATTGACACAAGGAATTTTGTTTGCCTAAACTGTCATCACAGATGCCGACACCAAGAACATGAGCTTTTGCACATTTAGAATTGCAACATTTCTCATCGCAAGCTGCAGTACACCTACCAAAACCCACGTTACATTTCATGAAGGGAGGACACTCATAAACGCACTGGCAAAAGTTTCCAACGCAGTTTGCTTGCCCCCTTGGATGCCTCCCAATACAATTTTTATAGCATGCTCCGTTTGGAGATGTTGCATCACATGGTCCATCGGAAGGTACTCCGTCGGAGCATACCTCTGCCTCCCCTATCCTTGCCATCATTATTACCAAACCTGCATTAATATATTCACCATATTATATATATGTTAATGCAAAGAAAAAGATGTAGAAAGCATACATAAATTATATATGTGCCCATATGCATTTACCTAGTGCCAGAATGAGAAAGCCTTGTGGGAGTGGTCGGCATGTGATCTTCATGGCTTTCTTTGCAATGATGTGATCAACTTAGATCTCTTACTCTTTTTTTTTTGATACAGTCCTTACTTTTTCTTTTTCTTGTGATGAATGAGTGAATTGCTGGTGCAATAGTGTTCCTTATTTGTAGTTTTGTACATAATAATCAAATCTTAAAATTTCTCGCCAAATCAATTATGACCATAATTATTGTAATGAATAAATTGACCAATGAAATCATATATGTGATAATGTGAATATGTGATAATGTGATTTGATTGAACATGTACCCAACAAAAAGTGGGAGTTTTAATTTTCACAAACACTACCTATAGATAGTTATAAATCCACGAAGAAGGCATTTTTTTTCTTGGACTGACACGAAGGTGACATTCGGTTCGAATTTAATTTAGTTTTAAAATAAAGGCATGATTCAATTTGAAAAATGAAATCATCCGAAAGCAATTTTATAATGTTGATTGATTTAATTTTGTTTGAAATAGACATGGTATAATATTTTAATTAATATTAATTATAATAATTTAACGGGGCTTTTTCACAGCCTTGGAACTTAGTTTAAAAAGGGAGGGCATGATTTAATTTGAAAAATGAAATCATGACAGGGTATGATATAATATTGATTGATTTATTTTAGTTTTAAAAAGACATGATATAATATTGTAACTCATTTCGCTCGGCTTATTCCCAACCTTCAAATTTAGTTTGAAAAAGGCATGCTTAAATTTGACAAATAAAGCCTGTAAAAAAAAACAAATTGACAAATAAAGCATCACTCTAATCTGACGATCTTGTTGAAACAATGAACATGAAAAAAATGGAAAAAACTTATATCAAGTTGTTATCAAGTTTGGCAAGTTCACCTATAAGATATTGTCACCTGTTCATTTTTTCTACGTCAACAAGGAGGTGTTTGTTGTCTCACAAATCTCAAAACATAAAAAATCTAAAAAAAAATAATCAAATAAGGTAAAAAAAGAAAAAAAGGAAATAATCAAATAAGGTAAAAAAAAGAAAAAGAGGAAACAATGATGAACTGATGGTGATGGGTGATTAATGACTCTCTCTCTCCGCCTTCATTGCTCCACCATCTCATTCACATAAACTTTGATGGGTGAGGGATGGATTTTGGGATCGGTGCATGAGGAAGAGAGAGGAGGAAGAAGAAGGTAGGAGGGAGTGATAATGGAAAGACAAAGAGGGTTTATGGTTGAGGAAACTGTGAGGGGAGCAGCTACGGAGGTTGAGAAACGGTCATGGTGAAATGAGTGGTGGAGATTATGTGGTTTTAGTGAAACTGAGAGAGAAGAGAAGAAGAGGTCATATTTGGTTTTTGGAGAATGAAGATGGGTGGACTAGTGTGAATGAAGGGTCAATTCCAATTCTGAGAAGCCGATGCCGATTCCTATTCTGTTATTCTTGGCTGTGGAAAAAGTAGGTTTCATAATTTTTTTCTTTATTATTTGGTTTTTGGATTGAATACTATGAGACAACAAACACCTCCTTGTTGACGTGGAAAAACTGAACAAGTGACAATATCTTATAGGTGAATTGGACAAACTTGATATAAGCAACTTGATATAAGTTTTGTCCAAAAAAATTTGATGTTTTTGATGCGGGATTGATCATTTGCCCAGCTATATTAATTGTTGCTTTGTAATTTCTATTTTTGTGGTAACCTTGTGTTTCAATCTTTGTCATTTGTCACTATTTTGAAATTATATAATTATAGGATCTTTTTACTAATCATTTGATTCTAATAATTGAGTGCGTTCATTATGGGATATGATTTATTCGTAATGGGACCGTTTGAGTAAACGTACAATAGACATAGTTGGGTTAGATTTGGACCCTTTGATTATTTATTTGAATAGAACGTATTTTAGATGTTGATTATTCGTGACCATGATAGATAATCTAAGTAGTTTTAGGAATTTTATTTTTCTATTATAATTAGGTGGTTGATAAAGTTTAGATAACCAGTTAAAATTATTTCTAACTATATGTTAGTTTTTCCTAACATAGATAGCTTAAGTAGAATGATAGTATAAAATTTTTTTGGGTAAAGGTGCAAAAATGAGTTCAAACTATTACGCCAGGAGCACATAGGGGTAACAAGTATTTCCGGGCTCAATTCTGGGACTGAAGAATAAATATTGGTGCAATATAAGGAACGCCGTTTATATTGACCGTTAAAAGCTGACGTGGCGGGGAAATGAATTTGTTTGATGACGTGGCACGTAACATAAGTGTGCCACGTCAGCAAAAAAGTGTCACATAAGCGTGCCACGTCAACAAAAATTGACACACAAGAATGCCATGTCAGCAAAAGCTGCCACATAAGCATGCCACATCAGCAAAGAAATTCATTTCCCCCGCCACGTCAGCGTTTAACGGTCAACGTCGGTCAACATAAATGATGTTCCCTATGCACCAATATTTATTCTTCAGTCCCAAAATTGAGCCTGGAAATACTTGTTACCCCTATGTGCTCCTGGCGTAATAGTTTGAACCCATTTTTACACTTTTACCCAATTTTTTTTGATAGTTTGAAGGATAATTTTTTTATCAGAATTGAAGGATAATTAGGAAAAGGGTTATTACACCGGGCGCACTTTTATGGAAATGTTATATGCATTTTTACATTCTAGCCCTACTTTTTAATGTTTTTTTATTTAGAATTATTACTATTAATACTTTTCAATAATGAAAAAACGAGAGTGTGAATAAATCGGTAATTTTAATGAAAATAAGTCAAAATAGGGGGATGTTCTCAATTACATGATTAACTATTTAATTCGCTACTGCACTCAACGGGTTTGATTAAAAATGGAACAATATCAAAGGGATCCATATTAAAATAAGCCATCAAATTGAAACAAAATAGAAGAGATGGGTTGCTATTTGCTAATAATCTCAATCAAGCACATCTTGATTACTTTTACTGGTTTCTTGCTGGGCTTAGTGTTATGGGATTATCGTTATTCATTATCTTTGCAAAATCTCATCACATATATAATCAGAAAGGAAGTATCTAAGTGACACTTTGTTGTGTCTCCATCGCGGCGCTTGGGGAGGCATCTCCGTAGCTAAGTGAAGCTGGGAGTAACCTACCTGTGTGGACATAAATAAAGGGCTTGCTGGTCATGCTCCAGAGCACACAGGGACAGGCCCCAGTGGATCATGAGTTAGGTGCCCTGCCCTTGGATTGGGTTGAGCCCAAACCCCTTCCTAAAATTTTTGTATCAAAAAAAAAAAAAGAAAGGAAGTATCTAAGGACAAGGATAGTCATAGCCTGTTTCTTTGTTTTGTCATTTGAGGATGTATTTAGAGAAGAAAATTAATGTTAAAACATTAAAAAATATTTAAGAATGAGCAATAATTGTATGCATTAATCGTATTTTTTATGTAAATTAAATTTCTTAATGTCTAACATTTTAATAATAACTTATTGTATTTTTATGGAAATCAAATATTAAATGTATAGTCTACCAAATTCTTAGTCAATTTCATATGTTCAATTCATTCTATGGTAGACAAATTTAATTTTATCACGTTATCAATAAGATATTCATCTATCTATATACTTCTCTAAATCTCCTAACACTAATCCTATTGGTCCACATGTTCTAAGATATGTTATTGGAGCCAAGTTTTCAATTAAGTCATGTCACAACTCACAATATACATTACTTGTCAAAATATTAATTATAATAATTATAGTCATGATTAATTCATTTGCATTTGAAATTCAAATTCACATGATTTAGTCATTCGACGTACGACAATTAAATTAAATCAAACATTTCTTTGACTAATTGACGATGGTATATTACATCACAGAGTGAAATATGATAATCAAGCAATATAATAAAAAGTTTGAATATTGAATAGGACTTAATTAACAAGGGTATTGACATTGACACAAGGAATTTGCTTTGCCTAAACTGTCATCACAATAGCCAACACCAGCAGAATGAGCAGAAGCACACTTAGAATTACAACATTGGTTATCACAAGAAGCAGTACACCTACCCAAACCCAAGTTACATCTCTTAATTGGAGGACACTCTAAAACGCACTTGCAAATGTCTCCATCACAATCTGCTAGCCCCCCTGGATGCTTCCCAATACAATCCTTATAGCATCCTCCGTTTGGAGGTGTGGCGTCACATGGCCCATTGGAACGCACCCCCTCGGAGCATAGATCTGCCTCTCCATTCCTTGCCATCATCATGATTGCCAAACCTGCATTTTTATATTCATCATATTATATATATGTTAATGCAAAGAAATATATTTTGAGAAAGCATACATAAATTTTGTGCCCATATGCAATTACCTAGTGCCAGGATGAGAAAGCCTTGAGGGAGTGGTCGACATGTTATCTTCACGGCTTTCTCTGGAATGATGTGATCAACTTTGAGCGTCTTATTTTTTTTCTTGTGATGAATTAGTGAATTACTGATGTGATAATGTTTCTTATTTATATGACTACAGGCAAAGATGTTAAACTCTTGAGATGAATGTAAACTCGTGAGAGCAATAGCTACAGGTGCTAGCTAGGGTATATGATTTGCTCTTAATCAGTGTATTTGCAATGAAGGAAGCTTTTTACATCTATACCTTAATTACGAAAATAAATACTTGAATGGGTAGAATGTTCCTTCCTTTTTTTATGTTTTTTTCTTAATTGAAATTTCATTACCAATCATTTATAATTACTCATAATATATCTCTACTTTGAGGAAGATATTTTGAATTTTGACAATAATTTAAGAATGAGCAATCATTGAATAAATTACACATGCATATATATAATGAAATTACACATGCATATTTAAGAGGAAGAAATTATAAATGCTTGATCAACTTTGAGCCTCTTAAGTTAAGAATGAGAAGTTATTTATTGGTTCACATGTCAAGTTGGTTGGTATGCGTGCATGTTGTTTCTATTATTTTTCTTTTCTTAGATACAAGTAATCCAATTGAGATTTGGATTTTCTCTTTTTCTCTTTCTTTCTTTTTCATTTGTTTTGTTTTTCAAAGTATCTGATCATTAATCGAAATCCAATGGTCTGGGTTAAATAATTTTGTAAAATAATTGTTATTATTATAGTAATATTCAAGAATTACATAAATAAATTCAATCAGCTAAGATTTGACATGAACAATTTACAAATGAAATAAAAAAATAGAAACTTATAGCAGTAGTCTACAATTCTAAATTGTTTAAAGCAATTTTGACTGATTCAATTTATTTATGTGATTTTTATATATTATTACAATTTTATTCATTTTTATAGTATTCTTCACTCTTTTGATCATTGGAGGAGAAATGGTTTGACCATTGATTATCCATCAAATTGTGGAAAAAAAATAAGTGTACAATTTTATAGAGTTCTTTAATCTATTTGCTTAATTTGATTTGGTTAAAAATGTTAGTTAAGTTAGTTAAAACCACATGATATTAATTATTTAAAGTCTAAAACGCCCTAACAACCCACTCCTTTATTTTCACATTCACTCTCCAACTTGTTTATTTTGTTCATTGTTGAGGAGTGTCAATAAGTGTAAAAAATTTGTTTAGGCTCCACAAAATAAAATTAAAATGAAATACCAAATAAGTTAAATATTATTGACTCTTCTTGCAAGTTAGACAAACAAAGAAAGTCATGTCAAAAATTAAAATCCGTAAGTTTGATGAAAATAAGTCAAAATAGGGGAATGCTCTCGATTACATGATTCACTATTTGATTCACTATTGCACTCAACGGATTTGCTCAAAATGGAACAATATCAAAGGGATCCACTTTAAAGTAGGCAATCAAATTGAAACAAAAAAGAAGGGAAAGTTCCAATTGTTCATGGGGCATTAAAATGAAAAAAAGCAATAGCCTCAAGCTAAGATAGGGTCAAAAGGCAAGAGGAGAATTCTATATTAATTAGAAGGTGGTGTTAAACTGTTAATTTTGATGATGGATAATTTGCCAACGAAAAATAAAAGGGAAATCCCTTATTTGAGGGAAGCTTTTATTCTTGATAATTGATTTGTTCTTTACAGAAATAATGGCGAAAAAAAAGGACTGAAGAAGCTATTTGTGATGGATATCTACCAACTAAAATTAAAAGGACCAGCCAGAGGGAGTAATTTATTCGCGTATGAAAATTCAAATTCAGTTAAATGTAATTAATTCAAACATTTATTTGACCAATTGATCATATTCCACTCTATCATGTACGAGCAGTACAAAGTTTGAACATTGAAGTGGAGTTAACAAGGGTATTGACATTGACACAAGGCATTTTCTTTGCCTAAACTGTCATCACAAGTGCCAACACCAAGAACATGAGCAGAAGCACATTTAGAATTGCAACATTGATCTTCACAAGAAGCATCACACCTACCCAAACCCACGTTACATTTCATGAAGGGAGGGCACTCATAAACGCACTGGCAAAAGTCTCCATCGCAGTTTGCTTGCCCTCCTGGATGCCTCCCAATACAATTTTTATAGCATGCTCCATTTGGAGTTGTAGCGTGATAAACTCCATAATTTCACACATTTCATCTCTATTTCCTTCTAGTTCACACTCTTTTTGATGATACATAGATAACAAAACACACAAATATTACTAGAAAGTGATTCAAATAGAAAAACCATTCATTTGTGTGAAATTTGGAGTTTAATGCTTGTATATTTGAGAAATGGAAACTCTTCAACCCTCTTTCTAGCTTGTGTAGGAAGAGGTGGACAGGTGTTAGAAGCTTGATGAACCCAAGTGATGCAACAAAGGAGAAAGAGGAGCAAGGGAAAGCTAAAAATTCAAAATCAAGGTCTGCTTGCCAGCGGCTCGCCAACTGGCGAGCCACTGGCGAGCCAATGCATCTTCACAAAGCCAACTGGCAAGCCAGCGGCGTGCCGTCTCTGTAATATCGCCAGTGGCTCGCCAACTGGCGAGCGACTGGCGAGCACAACTCGCAACTGCGCGTTTTGACCCTTTTCTCAGCATATAAAAAGGGAAAGTGGGGCATTTTCAAAGGAGGGCGGAAAAACACGAAAGAACACACATCTAAGGCACATTTTGGAGCCTTGAAGAGCTTGAAGAACATTGGGGAAGCTTGGGATTCAAGTGGGAAGCTTGGAGAGATTTGAGCTTTCTTCATTTGTGGTTGTATATTTTCTTCCCTCTTCTTCATATCTCTTCAATGAACTCCTTCATAGTTTTAGGGTTTGTTTTATTTACATTTATGTGTAACTAAAACCCTAATCTAGGGTTGTTATAAACCTATTTATGGATTGAACCATCTACTCTCTCTTTCTTTAAGTATTAATGAAGTATATGTGTAGTTTTTATCTTGCTCTCTATTTGTTTTAAGTGCTTGATCACCACTTAATTAGTTAAATGAAATATGACTTGGGAAAGTGTATTTTGTTTTAGAACTTGGATAAAAGCATGTTGGACTTGAAGTTTATGGTTTTAAATGGATGGTTTGTTGATAACATAGAGATATAGTTATTGACCTAACATAGTCATAATTAGGGTGGTTAAGGAAAAGAGCTAGCATTTATTGTGACAAGAGATTGTGCAATAAATGCTAGCATAAATTTGATCTTGACTTGGGAAAACTTTTTCAAATGATTTTGAACCCTAGACTTGCACATATTTTCATTTAGTCACTTAAAAAGGAGAGGGAAACTTTGGTTCATGAAGTAAATAGGGGATTAGCAACCCTAGGCCTTAGTTATCATTGTTAAACCGTGTTTGAAACTTCAACTCTTTTTACACTTATATTTCAAACTCTTTTCTTTCTTGAACAACAAACTCTCAATATGTTTTTACTTAAGACAATTAATGATATAATTAGTGCTAATCACTTGTTTAAACTATAATCTCTGCGGAACGACACTTTTTCTATACTACACTTGACGACCCGTATGCTTACGGAAGCGCATCAAATCCGCGTTAAGTCAATGGCGCCGTTGCCGGGGATTGTAGTTTAAGCAAAAGTTTATTTTCTTGTGTTGATTAGCTAAATTATATGATTAATTGCTTTTAAGTAACCTCTTTCCTTATCTTGTGGTAACTTTGTGTTTTGTTGTTTCTAGCTACCTTGAGTGTTAGAAATAGCTTTACCTTGGTTGCCTTGCTTATTTTCACTTTTGGTTACTTTGATACTTGTGATCTTGTAGTGCTTGTAGGTGCTCCTTTTTGTAGGTACTCATTTCTTGGTGCATGCAACATATTGAGTTTGGTGACTTGGAAGTAGTACTTGGAGGGGTAATTAATCTTGAGCAAGAGGTTGAGGTTGAAACTGCAACTATGGCGGAGGATGAGTATGATCATGCCACGGTTAATGACTTTGCTAGTCGGAACTTGAGAGGAACTCAATCTTGCATTCGGATTCCGGATGTGCAAGTAAGGAACTTTGAGATCAAGCCGGTGATGATCACAATGCTTCAAATGCAAGGGATGTTTCATGGTCTTTACAATGAGGATGCTAACAAACATTTGATATATTTCTTGGAAGTGTGTGATTCATTCAAGCAAAATGGGGTTCCAGCTGATATTCTTCGACTGCGATTGTTCCCTTTCTCTTTGCAAGGCAAGGCCAGAGAGTGGTTCAACAACCTATTAGAAGGTTCTATCACCTCTTGGAATGAGCTTGAAACCAAGTTTCGTGCTCGATTTTTCTCTGATGACAAGTCTGTTGAGGCTAGGGATGCATTCTTGAGTTTCAGGCAATACGATGATGAGACTATCTATGCTGCTTGGGAGAGGTATAAGATGCTAATGAAGCAATGCCCTAATCATGGAGTGGACAAGTGGGTGATTGTTCAAATTTTCTGCACTCGCCTTAATCCTCAGTCTAAAGCAATAGTTGACTCTATGACTAATGGTGGGTATCGGAACGTGCCAGTGAATGAAGTATTTCGGTTGTTAGATCAGTTATCGGCCAACAATTCTCAAGGGACAGATAGGAGGATTCCTCAATCTTCCATTGCTCCTAAGGAGGATACCGCTACCGCTCAGTTTGCATCTATCCTCTCCGCACTCAACAAGCGGTTTGATGTTTTAGAAACTCAGATTAGGAAGAGTAGTGCTCAAGAGGTGCGAGCGACTCAGTCTACTCCGGTTGTCTGTGAACAGTGTTATGATGTGCATATGCCGGATCATTGTCCTCTCTATGCCACTCCAGAATCTGTGAATTATATGGGAAGAGGACAAAATCCTCAAAACATTCCTTATTCTCAGACTTACAATCCGGGGTGGAGAAGTCATCCCAACTTCAACTGGAACCAAGGGCAAAATATGAATGCATCATCGTCCTCTGGTGCTAAGGCCTATTACCCACCTGGTTTTCAAAATCAACCTAGACAAGTACCTCATAAGGAGGAAGAATCTAAGGTGGAGAAAATGCTTGCTCAGATCATAGCCGGACTAGACGCACAAAGGGTGTATAATGCTCAAAATGATACCAAGATGGCTAGTCATGAGACTTCAATCAGGAATATTGAAATACAAATAGGCCAAATTGCCTCTCAACTGAATGCTTCACAAAGAGGAACTCTACCGAGTGACACCATTCCTAATCCAAGAAGGGATGGCAAGGAGGAGTGCAAAGCAATATTTTTCAGAAGTGAAGGGCAAGTACCTAATATGCCTCAATCTTGTGAAAAGAGCAAAGAAGTCTCTGAAGTTGTTGCTCTTGGGAGTGATGATAGATTTGAGCAAGATCTTGTAGTTGTGGATGATGAAAGTAAGAAAAGAAGGCAAGTTGAAAAAGCTATTGATGATGGAGAAAAAGACAAGAAGAGAGAATGTGAAAAGAGGCAAGACAAAAAGCCCAAGACAAATGGTCCTCCTCCGTATGTACCTCCGGTCCCATTTCCTCAAAGACTAAAGAAGAAAGAAGGGGATGCACAATTTAAGAAATTTTTGGAGATGTTCAAACAACTGCACATTAATGTCCCTTTTGCAGAAGCGCTTGAGAAGATGCCTAAGTACGCCAAATTTTTGAAAGATGTGTTATCTAAGAAAAGGAGGTTCAATGAATTTGAAACTGTGGCCATGAATGAAGATTGTAGTGCTATCCTACAAAGAAAGCTTCCGCCAAAGATGAAAGATCCGGGAAGTTTCTACATTCCATGCAATATCGGGAAGAATTTCCAAGGGAAAGCCCTGTGTGACTTGGGAGCCAGTGTGAATTTAATGCCCTCTGCTATTTTTAATCAACTAGGTTTGGGTGAAGCAAGGCCTACTACAATATCACTACTCCTTGCTGATAGGAGTGTATCTAGTCCTAAAGGGATCATTGAAAATGTTTTGGTGAAAGTAGACAAATGCATTTTTCCAGTTGATTTTATTGTTATCGACTGTGAGGTGGATCCAAACATTCCTATCATATTTGGGAGACCATTCCTTGCTACAGCTAGAACTCTTGTTGATGTGGAAAAAGGTGAAATCACTTTGAGAGTTGATGATGAACAAGTAAGCTTCAACATGAACAAGGATGTCGAATATTTTGATCATCTCTCTCAATGCTCTTTTGTGGACATACTTGGTTCTGGTTGTCAAGACAAGTTTGAGGCTTTATTGAGTAAAGGTCATGTGACATCGACATTAGTGGAAGATGAAAGACCTGAAGATGTGCATAATGTCAGTTCAATGAATTTGTGTGATATGGATGCTTATGGGCATGAAAACACTACAAAACACTTGCCGCTTACCGGCGTTTATTTTTGCCTCTTTCCGGCGTTTTTTCCGGCGAAACAACTCTACGGCGTTTTTTCAAATCGCCGAAAAAAAAACGTGGAAAAGTAGCACATCGGCGTTTTTACAAACGCCGTAGGATACCCACAAACGCCGAAACGCGGGATGCAGAAAATAATATAATATTCAGACGTACCGGCGTTTCCCGAAACGCCGGTATGTCCATTATTTTAATAATTGACATACCGGCGTTTTGATGAAACGCCGGTATGCTATTATTTAATATAAACTTTTTCGGCGTTTGCAGAAACGCCGAAAAGTGTTTAAAAATTATTAAAAAAAATAATTTTCGTCCCAATTTAACATTAAATTGGGACGAAAATTTAGTATTATAGATATAAATAAAAAATATTAATAAATAATAATGATAGAAAAATCATATTACACATATTAAAAGAAAATAATACCTGTAAGAGCAACTAAAGTATATCAAATATAAAAATTAACAATTACATAAAAATAAACAAAAATGAAGCAAATATAAACAAAAAGAGATATGAAAATAAGCAACCACCAAATGTGCAATGAGGGGGGAGCACCACTATTTATAATGATCGCTGAGAAACAAATAGAAAGAAGTAGGAAGGAGTAAGAAACGAATGAGCAAGGGAAAATGAGGGGGGAGCATCGCTATTTATAGGGAAGGTGGAGCATACCGGCGTTTATGATGGGAACGCCGGAAAGTGATATTGTATTATTATTTTACCGGCGATTTCGCAAACGCCGATATGCATGTTTTTTTTAAAAAAATAATATTTAATACTTACCGGCGTTTTTCATACGCTTAGCGGCGTTTTAGGAAACGCCGGTATGCATGTTTTTTTTTTTAAAAAAATAATATTTAATACTTACCGGCGTTTTGCATACGCTTAGCGGCGTTTTCAGGAAACGCCGGTATGCATGTTTTTAAAAAAAATAATATTTAATACTTACCGGCGTTTTTTGTACGCTTAACGGCATTTCCAGGAAACGCCGGTATGCATGTTTTTTTAAAAAAAATATTATTTAATACTTACCGGCGTTTTTCTTTCGCTTATCGGCATTTCTAGGAAACGCCGGTATGCATGGTTTTTTCAAAAAAATATTATTTAATACTTACCGGCGTTTTTCTTACGCTTATCGGCATTTCCAGAAAACGCCGGTATGCATGTTTTTTTTAAAAAAATATTATTTAATACTTACCGGCGTTTTTCTTTCGCTTATCGGCATTTCTAGGAAACGCCGGTATGCATGGTTTTTTCAAAAAAATATTATTTAATACTTACCGGCGTTTTTCTTACGCTTATCGGCATTTCCATAAAACGCCGGTATGCATGGTTTTTTCAAAAAAATATTATTTAATACTTACCGGCGTTTTTAAGAATGAAAAACGCCGATATGTGTTATTTTTTTCCAAAAAAAAAGAAAAAGAAAAGCAAATAACAAATTTTTTGATTAAAATATACATACCGGCGTTTTTGTGTCCAGAAACGCCGGTATGTGTGCGCGGGAAAGAAGGCGGGAAGCGCGCGCCAAATTTTGCGGCGTTTCTTTTAGGCGTTTTTTAGAAAACGCCGGAAGGCATGCCATTTCCGGCGTTTTTGATGAAAACGCCGGAAGGTATACGCCGGAAAGCGCCGTTTTTTTTGTAGTGAAAATTTGAGCTGTGTGAAAATGTTGATGTATTTACTCCAAATGATTTTCAACATGGTCAGAGGGTCTTGTTGTATAATTGCAAGATCAAATTATTTTCAAGAAAGGTGAAATTTCGTTGGTCTGGACCATTTACCATTGTGCAAGCCTCTGATTTTGGTGCTGTGGAGTTAGAGAACAAAAAGGGTGAAAGATTCAAAGTGTTTGGGCACCGGTTGAAGCATTATTGGGGTGGAGAGATTGATCGCCAAACTACCTCGATTTCACTCTCTCAGTCCACATGATGTTGCAAGAAGTCGAGCTAAGGACTATAAACTAAGCGCTTCTTGGGAGGCAACCCAAGTTTTCAACTCTTGTCTTTCATTTTGATGTTTTACCTAACTTTAGGTTGTTTGGTAGTTTTGTTCTTGTTTTCGTGTCTGTAGGAAGAAAGGTCCCCGCTGATACTTAGACTACCACTTGGCATGGAGAGCTGGAGCTTACGTTTTGGAAGGCAAGAAGAAGTCTACAAAGGGAAGTAGATCTGAATTCCAACCTTAAATTCACTTTTGGGCATTATTGTTGTTGATTGCATGGAATCATCCTGCTGAACTGGAAATATGATGTTCATGTGCCACTTGACCAATTTGTACTTGATGAGTTGAACTGTGATGGAATGAATGTCTGTTTATGTTGAAATAGCCTTTGGTGTTTTTGTGAGTACTTTTGGTTGTGAGAATTAAGTAGCATGTGATTGGATCTATGTCTGTGGTGTTTGGACTTTGTTTTGATTTGTTGAAAGCATGTTTCCTTGGCGTACTAAAAGCACCTTGCATTGTCTAGTAAATGAAGAGTCTGTTATGTGATGAAATTCCTATGAGTATGTGCTGCTTGTTTGATTTTTGGATATGGCATGGAGTGTTAGTGATTATTGGTTATGTCATGTGATTGAGGGTTGGTGTCAAAATTTGGTCTTTTTAGATCCAAAGTCAATTGGGAGTATGATATGATGTTTTTGATTGATCATTGGGATGATTTAAGGGCATATAAGCTAGTTGAAATAGGCATAGGGCATGTTGTACTGGGATTCTAAGGTTTGGGCAAATTCTGCAAACACAATGATTCTGCTGTCAAATTCTCGCCAGTCTGCTCGCCAACTGGCGAGCCGCTGGCGAGCAGCACTGTGAGCAAAGGCATGGCGCCTCTGGAAACTCGCCGGTCACTTGCCAACTGGCGATCGGCTGGCGAGCAGGGCATTTGTGAGCGTCTTTGTATTCTCGCCAGTGGCATGCCAACTGGCGAGCCGCTGGCGAGAAATCTAAAAAAATAAAAAAAAAATTGAAACTTAATTTTCCTCCTTCTGCTACTCAAAGCTATGCCTGAACCCCCACTCCCTCTCCAAAAGTCGACGCCCCACCGCTTTGTGTAACCTCTAACACTTGGTTTTCTGGACTTGAAGTGAATATTGAGAATAATGGTATAGTGGACTAAGCCTAGGTTTGAAAGTTGTGGAGAGTTTTGATGACTAGTTTAGTCCAAGTTTAGGGGAGCGTCTTAGGATTTTTTTTTTCTCTCTCTTTTAGGTAGTTCGTTTGTGTTAGGATTTTTAAGAATTTTCTTCAACAACCTTGTTTCTATGGTGTGTTAAGTGTCTTGTCTTGTTTTTGCCCTAGATGACCCAATGTTTTACTGCATGGTATTGTGGGTGATTTCAATGATATATGCAGGTTCATGTTCCACTTTTGATGTGTTTATCTCCTAGTTGTTTGTGTGTGTATTATATGTGACTCTTCCCTTTTGTAGAACAACAGTGAGGACACTGTCTGGTTTAAGTTTGGGGGAGAGCTAATCACTTTTGAAACTTTTTGGCACTATGAATAAATTCTTTTGTAAATAATTAGTGCACAGGGAATAGTTTTTGTTTTGGATGATGAAATTGTGAGATTTGCATACCATACTTAAGCTGTTGCTTTAGTTTTTGATGAGTGGGCTATAAGTTTTCTTGAAATCTGCTAGAAAGTTCAATGATTACAACTAGTTGAATAACTGTGGGGTGTATGGAAAAATAGATATGTATGCATTGCATAACATGAGTTGTTGCATTAAGGCAAATCTTTACCTGATTCTAATGAGTAATTTGCACACATTAGAGGTTAAGGTGTATTTGGAAGGGTTTGAGGAAGGAAGATTTGCAATAAACCAAATCTATGCATCTGTTTTCATTTGAAAAATTTCAAAATTCCTTTTGGAAAACTTCAATATTTTTCACAAATTGCACATAACTTTGAAAAATGATTGAGGCAGTTCTTAAATGCGATTGAGCCTTTCAAGCCATCCTTGATAATTTCTATCCCATTTGCGCCCCTTTTTGAGCCTTATAAAGAAAAACCATGTGAAATTTCTTTTGAAACCCACATTAGACTCAACCCTTACAGCCCGAAAAACCATGAACTACCTGAATCTTGAGATAATGGACATTTCATTAGTAGTGAGGATTAGTACGGTTGCTAAAGGTGTGTATATGTAAGTACATTGTGAGAAGGGAAATATCGGTGGTGAAAGGAAAGTTTGTACTCCTAAGTCAAGAAAGTGATGGAAAAAAAACAAAGAAAGAAAGAAAAAGAGAAAAGTAAAAGGAAAAAAGAAAAAAAAATGTGTGTTGCAATAAGACTAGTAGTACAAAGAATCAAATTGAGAGGAGTTTGGGGGACTTTAAGCTTTTTGGAAGAAATTTTTGTGTATGAGCGAATCTAATGAAATGTATTCATTTATCTCAAGATATTTGAATTCCTTTTTCCCATTCTTTCAAATAGCCAAACACTTAAAACCCCTAGCCCCATTATAAGCCATAAAAAGTCCTCTTGATTTTGATTTTATGTGCTAAAAGTTTAAAGTGGAGAAGAGAGAAGAAAAGAATGAGAAATTTGAAAAATGACAACATATTCATGGTTTGAAGTTACTGCAAAAGGACTGGAGAACTTGGCAGGATTCCCTTAACCTCAACACACACACACTCACTCATTGAATCTTGAAAAGCTTGTTTTTAATGTAGCGAAACATTTATCATTGCATACATTCTATGTTTTCCATACATCAAATAGTGATGGCAACATATGAGAACAAGTATTTTAATCAAAGTAAAGTGAACTTATAGTCAACTCTGGAATTGTTTTGAAAATTTGCTTGCGGACAAGCAAGAACTTAAGTTTGGGGGAGTGATAAACTCCATAATTTCACACATTTCATCTCTATTTCCTTCTAGTTCACACTCTTTTTGATGATACATAGATAACAAAACACACAAATATTACTAGAAAGTGATTCAAATAGAAAAACCATTCATTTGTGTGAAATTTGGAGTTTAATGCTTGTATATTTGAGAAATGGAAACTCTTCAACCCTTTTTCTAGCTTGTGTAGGAAGAGGTGGACAGGTGTTAGAAGCTTGATGAACCCAAGTGATGCAACAAAGGAGAAAGAGGAGCAAGGGAAAGCTAAAAATTCAAAATCAAGGTATGCTTGCCAGCGGCTCGCCAACTGGCGAGCCACTGGCGAGCCAATGCATCTTCACAAAGCCAACTGGCAAGCCAGCGGCGTGCCGTCTCTGTAATCTCGCCAGTGGCTCGCCAACTGGCGAGCGACTGGCGAGCACAACTCGCAACTGCGCGTTTTGACCCTTTTCTCAGCATATAAAAAGGGAAAGTGAGGCATTTTCAGAGGAGGGCGGAAAAACACGAAAGAACACACATCTAAGGCACATTTTGGAGCCTTGAAGAGCTTGAAGAACATTGGGGAAGCTTGGGATTCAAGTGGGAAGCTTGGAGAGATTTGAGCTTTCTTCATTTGTGGTTGTATATTTTCTTCCCTCTTCTTCATATCTCTTCAATGAACTCCTTCATAGTTTTAGGGTTTGTTTTATTTACATTTATGTGTAACTAAAACCCTAATCTAGGGTTGTTATAAACCTATTTATGGATTGAACCATCTACTCTCTCTTTCTTTAAGTATTAATGAAGTATATGTGTAGTTTTTATCTTGCTCTCTATTTGTTTTAAGTGCTTGATCACCACTTAATTAGTTAAATGAAATATGACTTGGGAAAGTGTATTTTGTTTTAGAACTTGGATAAAAGCATGTTGGACTTGAAGTTTATGGTTTTAAATGGATGGTTTGTTGATAACATAGAGATATAGTTATTGACCTAACATAGTCATAATTAGGGTGGTTAAGGAAAAGAGCTGCTAGCATTTATTGTGACAAGAGATTGTGCAATAAATGCTAGCATAAATTTGATCTTGACTTGGGAAAGCTTTTTCAAATGATTTTGAACCCTAGACTTGCACATATTTTCATTTAGTCACTTAAAAAGGAGAGGGAAACTTTGGTTCATGAAGTAAATAGGGGATTAGCAACCCTAGGCCTTAGTTATCATTGTTAAACCGTGTTTGAAACTTCAACTCTTTTTACACTTATATTTCAAACTCTTTTCTTTCTTGAACAACAAACTCTCAATATGTTTTTACTTAAGACAATTAATGATATAATTAGTGCTAATCACTTGTTTAAACTATAATCTCTGCGGAACGACACTTTTTCTATACTACACTTGACGACCCGTATGCTTACGGAAACGCATCAAATCCGCGTTAAGTCATAGCGTCACATGGTCCATCGGAGGGCACCCCGTCAGAGCATACCTTTGCCTTCCCTGTCCTTGCCATCATTATAGCCAAACCTGCATTAATATATATTCATCATATTATATGTTGATGCAAAGAAAAAGATGTTGAGATATTAAAGCAGACATAAATTATGTGCCTATATGCATCTACCTAGTGCCAGGATGAGAAAGCTTTGTGGGAGTGGTCGGCATGTGATCTTCATGGCTTTCTTTGCAATGATGTGATCAACTTTGAGCCTCTTATTTTTTCTTGTGATGAATTAGAGAATTACTGATGTGATAGTGTTGCTTATTATTTATATGACTACTGGCAAAGTTGTTAAACTCTTGAGATGGATGTAAATTCGTGAGAACAACAACTACCGGGGTTAGGGTATATGATTTAGTCTTAGTCAGCGTATTTGTTTTAAAGGAAGCTATTTAAATCCATACCTTAATTATGAAAATAAATACTTGAATGGGTATAATGTTCCTTCCTATTTTTAATTTTGTTTTGTTCTTAATTAAAATTTCAATACCAATCATTACACATCATATATCTCTTCTTGCATAGGAAGATATTCTTTTGAATTTTGACAGTTATATATAAATACAATATACATGCTTATATAAAAGTTATTTAAAATTTAAGAATAAGAAATTATAAATAAATGCACGATAGACTTTGAGCCTCTTATTTTTTCTTGCGATGAATTAGTATTAGTAAATTACTGATTTAATAGTGGTGCTTATTTATATATAATTACAAATAAGATTGTCAATTTTAAATTTATAAGCTTAAGCAAACTCAAGTGAAAAATGTAAAATCGAACTGGAAATTGGAATTGTAAACACATGAGAGTTTACCTTTTTATAATAAACACATGTTTTTAATATATAATTAAATAAAAAATACATTAAATAAAAATAATTTGATTTCATTATATTATATTATAAATATAAAAAGTTATTAAAAATACATTAACATGCATACTTTGTCAAACCAAAAAAATAAATTTCTATTAAATTGATGTATAGATTTATTGAATATGGTTAAATAAAAATAATTAAAATGATTTTTAGCGAAATTTAACACAATTTTCCGTTATAGGTAGAAACGTAAAAATAGTACATTCGTCATGTAAACTTGTGAAGTCATGAAAATTTAGGTGACCCGTAACATGTTTTGGAGAAGTAGAACAATAAAAAGGTAAATTCAGACTTCGTTTGACAACAATTCTGATTAGTAATTTTCTCTTATTAAGTGTATTTGTTAGAAGGGAAGCTATTTACATTTGTACCTTAATTATGAAAATAAATTCTTGAATGGTTTATTGTTCCTTCCATTTTCTAATGTTTTATCTCTTTTCTACCTTTCTTCATCTTCCCCTTTTTATGTATGTGAATATTACATTTCTTTCATCTATCTATCTTCTATATATTTCGTGAAAATTACTAGTAACAATTTTATTGGTCCACATGTCAAGTTGGTTGATATTTATGTATGTTAATTCTATTATTTCTATTTTCTTAGATACAAGTAATCATATTGAGATTTAGATTCTCTCTTTTTTCTCTTTCTTTCTTCGGCCTTTGTTTTCTTTTTCAAATTATCCGATCATTGATCCAAAGCCAATGGTATAGATTAAATAATTTTGTAAAAAAAATTGTTATTTTCATAGTAATATTCAAGAATCACATAAATAAATTCAATCACCTCAGATTTGACATGAACAATTTACAAATGTAATTAAAAACTGAAATTAAAAAATAGAAACTTGTAGTAGTAGCCTACACTCTAAATTGTTTAAAGCAAATTAAACCGATTCAATTTATTTTTGTGATTTTTTATGTTATTACAATATTTTCCATTTTTATAAAATTCTTTAATCTTTTGATCAATGGAGGAGAAATGGTTGAACTGTTGATTATCCATCAAATTGTGGACAAAAATTATACAAGCAATCGATTTAAGCAATCGATTTATCTTTAGACTGTTGATTGCTAGTAAGAAAAAAAAGAATTGACGCCGCCACAAAATCTTATGACAGAAAAGACGAATACTTAATTCACCAAGGAGATATGGAGAGAGAATCAGTGTTGACTGTTGTTTTTTGTTCTCCTTCACTATCCTAAGTGAGGTCATCTTTTAGACACATCAATAGCTCTAAATTAATCTGAATCGAGGCATAATAGAAACCATTAGCTTCGTTTGGTACACGGTACGATACTAGACTTAGAGGGTCAGAGATTGAGATCAGGAGGGATAGGGACTAAAAAATCATGTTTAGTATGAAGTAATAGTTGGAGGGACAACTTTAAATATATTTTATTTTATAATTAGTCTTGAATCATTAAAAGACTATATATAATACCTAACAATTGCGTGTATCATCATTTTAATAAAGGATTTGACAACCTCCTGTTTTTTCAAGGGTAAAATTGTAATCAATGTTAACTTAGGGTGCCCAGTAATCCAAGTTGATTAAATAACTCACTTTATAGTTTATACAACTTCATTGATTTAAAATTGATATTTATTCAATCAAATAACTCACTTTATTCAAACAACCAATATAATGGTCCAACAATGTTCCATTGACTTTGATAAAACCAAGCATTGAAACCGTTGAGTGCTAGAGCTTTGACAGCTCACATACTAAATACTGCATCCCTTATCTCCTCTTTATTTACGTTCTCTTCTAATGTGAACAGGAGGTTTATTAAGAAATTGTTCTTTGAGAACCATGTGACTGAGAAACAATCTTGATAAGGTAGCTGCTGCTAGCTACATTATTAATAATAATAACAATAATAATTCTAATAATAATAATAATAATAATAATAATAATAATAATAATAATAATAATAATAATATGATGATGATGGTGATGATGGTATGTGTCAACATCATCAGACATTGTCATGAAAATGATGTTTCAATGTATCCTATTTTATTATCCCATTAATCAAATATTATAACTTTTTTGGAATGAAAATGGAATTGAAATAGGTGTGGAAGTGAGAGATTTAGGTACCATTGAATAGTGTCGAATCTCATAAGTCATACCATATTTAACTGAGGCTTTCCATCAAAGTACAGCTTCAGCTGCTGTTTCTGTCAACGTGCGGGTTGGAACATTGCCATTGCTTCCTCTATTTGGCGCCATTGTTGCTGACTCTCATCTTGGTCGCTACCGTACTATCATCATAGCTTCCCATCTTTATATTCTGGTACATCTGCTTCATCTCCTTTATCTTTCATGTATTCATTCCTTTGTTAAACTATTAAATGACCATGTTCATCAATGTTTGTCACAATTGATTCATTTCTTATTGAAGTGAAATATTGATGATTATAATTTATAAGTCCCCTAGGTTATGTTTTGTTGGTGGTAGCATCTATTGAGGAGAAAATGATAGAAAATTGTTTGGACATGTTCAAACAAGACCTAGTGAGATGGGTTGATCAAGTGGTGTGGAGTCATTAAGGAGAGGGAGAAGGAGATAAAAAAAGAACAGTTAGAGAAGTTATTATGTGTGACCTATATCCAATAATAATTTATTTTAAGATATGGTTTTTGAGATAAAGCACAATGTTGATCAGTTTGATGAACACCATTCAGAAGAATGCCAGATAGAAGAAGCTCATTCTTTACTTGGTGGTATTGCACCATGTGTGGAGGCATCTTCGTTGCTCTTTTAGTGTTGAACTATATACAAGATAACCTTAGTTGAGTCCTAGGATTTGGAATCCCCTTTCTTGCAATGATCATTTCATTGATTGTTTTCTTGCTTGGCACTAAGACTTGCAGGTTTCATATTAAGGGCCATGAAAAAAGTCCCTTTTTTAGAATTGGCCGTGTTTTCGCTGTAGCGTTAAGAAACTCACGAAAAGTTAGTTGTGCTCACAAAGAAAACCAATATTCCAAACAATTCACGTAAGAAAGTTAGCAGGTTGCTGCATGTTTTAGGAACATGTCATAATAAGTACTCCCTCCGGTCCTAAATATAGGACCTAGATGACTTTTTTGAAAAATCCTAAAAAAAAGCAAAAAAATAAGTTAATTATAAATTGATTTACCTAATTTTTTCTCTTAAAGTAGTTTATTTTACCTATAAGCTAATGGATAATCTAAAAAATATCAAATATGTCATGATTTGATAACTTATTTCGCAACCTTAATCTTTCCAAAAAAAAAGTTATCTAGGTCTTATATTTAGGACCGGAGTAGTATTAGTTTTTCAACAGTAAAATGTTGGAACCTTTTTGAAATAATGTTTGAATCAGTTCGAGAATTTTACTAAAGAAACTTTGATTGAGTGGAAGTATCCTCTTTACATTGGCTTGTTTTGTAAAATGACATTCTCAAGTCTTGTCACATCAGAGAGAGATGTCAAGGAAAAAACTTGTGTATCAAGACTTGAATTGATACAATATCAAAGAGATCCACCTTAAAGTAAGTCATCAAATTGAAAAAAAAGAAGAAGAAGGAATGCTCCAACTGTGCATGAGGCATTAAAATAAAAAAAAAGAATAGCCTCAACTGTGCATGAGGCATTAAAATAAAAAAAAAGAATAGCCTCAAGATGGGGCCGAAAGACAAAAGGAAAATTCAATATTAATTATTCATAAAAAACGAGTTCTATATTAATTAGAAGGTGGTGTTAGTTGTGATGGATATTTATCAACTATGCATGTTTGGCTAGTTTATTGAAAAGTGGCTTAGTTTTAAAATAAAATCTATTTAAAACAAGTTACTTTTTTAAAAATAAGTAGCTTATTTAGCAAAATAAGTCCAACTAAACATACATGAAAATTAAAAGGGAAATTTATCACGGGAAGCTTTTATTCTTGATGATTGCTTTCTATTCTTTAAAGAAATAATGTAGTTTCATCAGCTAGTGGGAAAAAAACAGAACTCAAGCTAATTGTGATGGATATCTGCCAACGAAAATTAATATCATATTTCACTCTAAATTTGATAAAAATAAGCCAAAATAGGGGAATGTATATTCTCAATTACATGATTCACTATTTAATTAACTATTGCACTCAACAGATTTGTTTAAAAATGGAATAATATCAAAGAGATCCACATTAAAGTAAGCCATCAAATTGAAACAAAAAAGAAGTCCCAAAAACGCTATCTCCACAAAATAAGTTACTTTTTCAAAATAAATAGTTTATGTGGGCAACATAGTCCAACCAAATACACACGAAAATTAAAAGGAAAATCCCTTATTTGAGGGAAGCTTTTATTCTTGATGATTGCTTTTGAATTTGTTCTTTAAAGAAATAATGTAGCTTCATTAGCTGGCGGAAAAAAAAAAGAACTGAACTTAATTGTGATGTATATCTGCTAAAATTAAAAGGACCAGCCAGAGGGAGTAGCTTATTTGCGTATGAAAATTCAAATTCAGTTAATCTAGATATTTATTAAGGTAATGTAACTAATTCAAACATTTATTTGATTAATTGATCATATTTCACTCTAATCTACCATGTACGTACATGATAGGGTGGAATGTGATCAATCAAGTAGTACAAAGTTTGAACATTGAAGTGGACTTAACAAGGGTATTGACATTGACACAAGGTAATGTCATCACAAAGCCAACACCAAGAACATGAACAGAAGCACATTTAGACTTGCAACATTGCTCTTCACACCTACCTAAACCCACAGGTACATTTCAAGAAGGGAGGACACTTATAAACGCACTGGCAAATGTCTCCAACGCAGTTTGCTTTCCCCCCTAGCCTCTCAAAACAATTTTTATAGCATGCTCCGTTTGGAGTCGCATCACAACGTCCATGTTCCTTGTAGGAGCATACATCTGCCTCCCCTGTCCTTGCCATCATTATTGTCAAACCTGCATTAATATATTCACCATATTATATGTTGATGCAAAGAAATAGATGACCTGTGGGTTCAGTGGTGAGAGGATTGGTCTGTTTGGTACGAGGGATTTGGTGGGGAGGGGAAGGAAAATTTTTGTAAGACAAATTTTTGAATACTGAAGAAATGAGGTTGTGATATTTTAATAAAGATAGTATGTTAAATATAAGAGTTATATATATTAATTTTGAATTTTCAACCTCACCTCTTAAATTTTTATAAATTCATGTCACAAAAATTTTCTCTTTGCTCATTTTTCCTCCCCTCCCCTTGTACCAAACAAACCCTAGTGTCTAGTTATTCACTTTGACACGGGTTTGATTCCTGAGAGTAACACTTAGTTGTTCCTTCATCACAGCGCTTGGGAAGACATCTCCGTAACCAAGGGGGAATCGACGAGGGAATTAATAGTAGGCTCTATTCTCACTAGGTCCGTGTAGCCTTGACTAGGGTCCTTCCCTTGGATTGGGTTGAGCCCACCCTTCCTAAAATTTTGAAATTTTGTAACCAAAATAAAAAATAAAAGAAAAAGATGATGAGTGTAACACCCCAAATTTTAAAATAGAATAAATAAGGCAATATTTAGAATCTTGATGTATTATTTGGTATATAAAAAATTTTAGGATTAAATTTAGGACTTAAAAGATACCTAGATAAATTATATTGGGACTCATAATATCTCAAAACTTATCTCATTCTCCCTACTCTATCCTCTTCCAAAATATCCCCTCCCAAAATTAATCACACCCCTTCATTTTAATCATCTTTATCCTTTCCCTAAATCACTCCTCTCCATCCATTTTATTTATTAAATACTACCCTTACTTATCTTTATCCAACTCATCACACTCTCTTCATCACTCTCCCATTCTCTGTCTCGTCACCTTTCCCCCCAACCTTTATCTTCAACTTATCACTCCAACTCACTCTCCTACCTCACCATCACCACCGACCCTCCTCACCTTCACTCTCACTTCTCTCTTTTCTCTATTTCATTTCTCTCATCACCATCACAACCTTACTTTCTCCTCCCTTCTCATCATCATCACTGTAGTTCTCTCTTCTCACCACACATAATCATCATCTTCACTAACTATATCCATCATCTTCTTCACTTTCTCTTCACTCTCCCATCTCTCTCTCACTGCTCAAACCTCACCGTCACCCACTTCATCACCATAGCCGACGGCGAAGGAAGCATTCCTAGTGAACTCGAGCTCCTCAAGTACATGAAATCCTTGATTTGACATTAGGTTAATCCTCTTAACTCATTCCTACTCTCTGATTCTTTCAATTTGGGCGATTATGAGATGGGGTTTTAATTGGGATTTTGTGTTTGAGGTGCAAGAACTGAACAAGTGAAAGTTAGGCTTTAATTTCAACTTCTAGGAGAATATTTCAGTATTTGATTGAGTTTTGTGAGTTAATACAAAAGCTTTGATTGTGGTTTTGGTATCTTAAGATTATTATTCTGTTTTGGTTTGATTAGGCGTATAAAACTATGCTTGTAGTAATGGGAAATGTCTTTCTTTGTTCCTTTGGGATTGTATGTTCTGCTTTTGGATGAATTCATTATGGGATTTGATGAAGTTTCTTTCCTAAAATTAAAGTATGAATGTTATGAAAGAGGAATCTGATTTCTTGTTTGAATTTGGTCTTTTTAGAATAAAATTTGATTGGAACATTGCTGGATTAATTGTTTTCCTCTCTGCTCTGTTAGTACCAATGATTTAATCATGATAGGGAATGGTTGTTCTGATTATTGGAAAGAAAAGAATGATTTGAAATCTGAAATTTCTTTCTCATACATGTGATATTGCTAATTGGAATTATATTTTGAATAATAGTGACTAAATGAAAGCCTTAAGTTGAAAAATTGGGTTTGATGATTTTACTATTGTTGGTTTAGATATAGATATGAATTAGGAGTTTGGGAGCTGTTAGTGTTAATCAAAATGTCTGATATACAAATATAACATGTAAAGCTGAAACTTGGAACACACATACAAAAACATATTGTATATTAGTCCTCTTATTTCTAATTTCCTCATGTTCTAAATCTGTTTGAAATGCAACTTTTAAAGTGTGATTGAGAGGTGTTACATGAATGTATAAAGCTTATTCTTTTTGCTGATACATGTTTAAGTTAAACATTTCTGTTTTTCTTCTGCAATTGGCCCTCCTTGATTTGTAGGTACAAGTGTTTCAAATCCTAAATAATGTAGAAGGAAATACAAGGTTTATTTATATTTGAACTTGTATGTTAAATTTCATATTTAAGAACTATAACTTTTTGGTGTTTGTTGGAGCTTTACTATATGCAATTATATGTTCTGTTTTGGGCTGTATTGTGATCTTTATTTTATTAAATCAGTTTTAGTGATGGGATCATAATGAAGAAGTAAAGTGAGTATATACCATAGTTTAGAATTGTTGCTTGGAATTTATTGAAGTAATTTTTTGTTTGATTAAGAATGACAGTGTCAACGTGTTTCATCTCTACTTGCTGTGTGTTAGTGCTTGGTGAATGATCTTGTTGTGAATTAGTGAAGTATTAAAGGACCTTAAATATTTATTAGTTGAACAGTAATGATAAGAAAGAATAAGTCAAATAAACAATTTAAGGAAGGGTTGAGTAGTTTATAGGCACGTGAGAGACGTCAAACTGTTACTTGATTTAAAAATGATTTTAACATGTCATTCATATTTATTAAAATTTAGGAGTGGATGAGGATTGGTTCTTGTGACACCAAGAAGTTCAAGAATGAGGTGATTTGTAATTGCTTGGAGTACAGGTAGTAGTTTTGTTTATTATGATGTATGAGAATTGCATGAAGCATTTTTAAAATCATATCACATCAGGGCCGAAAGGTCGCTCTAATAACCTCAGGGCCGAAAGGTCGCTCTAATCCTGTCAGAAATATTCAGTTTATCGGAGTTCTCCATGACTAGAGGTTCGCTACTTCTAGTTCAATTGATATAACTGAAAAGTTATATTCATGACATATGCCACACAATCAGGAAAATAAATTTACATTGTTGTGTGAGCAGCAGGATTATGGTTAATCAGACAATCTAAATCACAATCTCTGTTTATGAGTTCATCAATTGTTATGCATGATAATAAATGATAACTACTATTGGGATTCTTTGAATCTCACTGTTTTTCAAACAAAACTTTTACAGATAAGCAGTTCAGGATAGGAAGGATGCTTGATAGGCCCGAAGAAGATGAGTGAGATAGATTTTGTGATATATGTTGTACTATACAAGCTCATAGCTTGTGATTTATTAGGTAAAGTCTATCCCTTGTGATAGGCAAATTATATTTAGACAGAATTGTAGTAATTAAATTTAAATATGACAGGTTTGTATTTACATTAGGCTGTTCAGGTGTAGATTTAGCTATTTAATGGATTTATAAACCACTGCGGATTTCAGGGAACATTTATATTTTTAAAGTTGTGTAGAAGCCCAAGTTTACGCGGAAAAATATTTCATACATGTTTCAAAGAGAAATGTTTTAATTCATTCGTATTTTTGGGCTTCTAACATTATAAAGTGGTTATAAATTGATTAAATTGCTATAAATATAGTAGGAAAAAGCTAGGATGTTACATTTGGTATCAGAGCAAAGTTTCTGGCATAGTTTAGCTGAAATACTTTGCTCTGAAGTTAGATAGTTATAGATACTATTAGAACACCTTTAGTAAACCTTAGGAGCCACTATGATAGGAATAGATAAAGAGGTAGTAGAAGTTCATTGGTAGAAAACCAAATGACTAAGTATTAGGTGAAGCTGTTAGGATGTAGAATTGTGAGGTTGCAAGGGCTTATGAGTATTCTTTTAGAGTCATTAGCAAATGAAATTTAAAATTTGATCTATAGATAATCTTTGGAATATGTTTAACTTAGAAGAAATGATATTAAAAATATTTACAAGTAAGCTTATTAGATAAATAATGAAATAGAGATATAATTTAGTCAAAACACTATAAGAAGTAATTATTGAGAGGATTTACGAAATAAGGATTTTTCTATGGGGTCTCGAATATAATTATGGTCCGGAACATAATCATAGTCGAGGCATCATTGAAAACCTTATGGGTTCAAGGGAATAAGAACAATTTGAAAATGATAAAAGATAAAAGATGTAAACTAAAATAGGTTGAAATGATTGGAATGGTATGTTACAATGAATGTGTCGATTCTCTGTTTGCTATTAATGGCTTGAATGTGGTTGTAAGCAATTTGTGAGAATGCTTATTGGATTATAGAACATGTGAAGTGTTTTGATGATGTATTATTGTGATTTTGAATTCTGATTGGTGTGTATGTGTAAGAAATTGTTTGTGTTTTGTATTTGAGTTGTTAAGCTATTATAAGAATTTTAAAACAGAAGGATAATCTCATTCAATTTCGAGGACGAAATTATTTTAGGGGGAGAGAATTGTAACACCCCAAATTTTAAAATAGAATAAATAAGGCAATATTTAGAATCTTGATGTATTATTTGGTATATAAAAAATTTTAGGATTAAATTTAGGACTTAAAAGATACCTAGATAAATTATATTGGGACTCATAATATCTCAAAACTTATCTCATTCTCCCTACTCTATCCTCTTCCAAAATATCCCCTCCCAAAATTAATCACACCCCTTCATTTTAATCATCTTTATCCTTTCCCTAAATCACTCCTCTCCATCCATTTTATTTATTAAATACTACCCTTACTTATCTTTATCCAACTCATCACACTCTCTTCATCACTCTCCCATTCTCTGTCTCGTCACCTTTCCCCCCAACCTTTATCTTCAACTTATCACTCCAACTCACTCTCCTACCTCACCATCACCACCGACCCTCCTCACCTTCACTCTCACTTCTCTCTTTCTCTATTTCATTTCTCTCATCACCATCACAACCTTACTTTCTCCTCCCTTCTCATCATCATCACTGTAGTTCTCTCTTCTCACCACACATAATCATCATCTTCACTAACTATATCCATCATCTTCTTCACTTTCTCTTCACTCTCCCATCTCTCTCTCACTGCTCAAACCTCACCGTCACCCACTTCATCACCATAGCCGACGGCGAAGGAAGCATTCCTAGTGAACTCGAGCTCCTCAAGTACATGAAATCCTTGATTTGACATTAGGTTAATCCTCTTAACTCATTCCTACTCTCTGATTCTTTCAATTTGGGCGATTATGAGATGGGGTTTTAATTGGGATTTTGTGTTTGAGGTGCAAGAACTGAACAAGTGAAAGTTAGGCTTTAATTTCAACTTCTAGGAGAATATTTCAGTATTTGATTGAGTTTTGTGAGTTAATACAAAAGCTTTGATTGTGGTTTTGGTATCTTAAGATTATTATTCTGTTTTGGTTTGATTAGGCGTATAAAACTATGCTTGTAGTAATGGGAAATGTCTTTCTTTGTTCCTTTGGGATTGTATGTTCTGCTTTTGGATGAATTCATTATGGGATTTGATGAAGTTTCTTTCCTAAAATTAAAGTATGAATGTTATGAAAGAGGAATCTGATTTCTTGTTTGAATTTGGTCTTTTTAGAATAAAATTTGATTGGAACATTGCTGGATTAATTGTTTTCCTCTCTGCTCTGTTAGTACCAATGATTTAATCATGATAGGGAATGGTTGTTCTGATTATTGGAAAGAAAAGAATGATTTGAAATCTGAAATTTCTTTCTCATACATGTGATATTGCTAATTGGAATTATATTTTGAATAATAGTGACTAAATGAAAGCCTTAAGTTGAAAAATTGGGTTTGATGATTTTACTATTGTTGGTTTAGATATAGATATGAATTAGGAGTTTGGGGGCTGTTAGTGTTAATCAAAATGTCTGATATACAAATATAACATGTAAAGCTGAAACTTGGAACACACATACAAAAACATATTGTATATTAGTCCTCTTATTTCTAATTTCCTCATGTTCTAAATCTGTTTGAAATGCAACTTTTAAAGTGTGATTGAGAGGTGTTACATGAATGTATAAAGCTTATTCTTTTTGCTGATACATGTTTAAGTTAAACATTTCTGTTTTTCTTCTGCAATTGGCCCTCCTTGATTTGTAGGTACAAGTGTTTCAAATCCTAAATAATGTAGAAGGAAATACAAGGTTTATTTATATTTGAACTTGTATGTTAAATTTCATATTTAAGAACTATAACTTTTTGGTGTTTGTTGGAGCTTTACTATATGCAATTATATGTTCTGTTTTGGGCTGTATTGTGATCTTTATTTTATTAAATCAGTTTTAGTGATGGGATCATAATGAAGAAGTAAAGTGAGTATATACCATAGTTTAGAATTGTTGCTTGGAATTTATTGAAGTAATTTTTTGTTTGATTAAGAATGACAGTGTCAACGTGTTTCATCTCTACTTGCTGTGTGTTAGTGCTTGGTGAATGATCTTGTTGTGAATTAGTGAAGTATTAAAGGACCTTAAATATTTATTAGTTGAACAGTAATGATAAGAAAGAATAAGTCAAATAAACAATTTAAGGAAGGGTTGAGTAGTTTATAGGCACGTGAGAGACGTCAAACTGTTACTTGATTTAAAAATGATTTTAACATGTCATTCATATTTATTAAAATTTAGGAGTGGATGAGGATTGGTTCTTGTGACACCAAGAAGTTCAAGAATGAGGTGATTTGTAATTGCTTGGAGTACAGGTAGTAGTTTTGTTTATTATGATGTATGAGAATTGCATGAAGCATTTTTAAAATCATATCACATCAGGGCCGAAAGGTCGCTCTAATAACCTCAGGGCCGAAAGGTCGCTCTAATCCTGTCAGAAATATTCAGTTTATCGGAGTTCTCCATGACTAGAGGTTCGCTACTTCTAGTTCAATTGATATAACTGAAAAGTTATATTCATGACATATGCCACACAATCAGGAAAATAAATTTACATTGTTGTGTGAGCAGCAGGATTATGGTTAATCAGACAATCTAAATCACAATCTCTGTTTATGAGTTCATCAATTGTTATGCATGATAATAAATGATAACTACTATTGGGATTCTTTGAATCTCACTGTTTTTCAAACAAAACTTTTACAGATAAGCAGTTCAGGATAGGAAGGATGCTTGATAGGCCCGAAGAAGATGAGTGAGATAGATTTTGTGATATATGTTGTACTATACAAGCTCATAGCTTGTGATTTATTAGGTAAAGTCTATCCCTTGTGATAGGCAAATTATATTTAGACAGAATTGTAGTAATTAAATTTAAATATGACAGGTTTGTATTTACATTAGGCTGTTCAGGTGTAGATTTAGCTATTTAATGGATTTATAAACCACTGCGGATTTCAGGGAACATTTATATTTTTAAAGTTGTGTAGAAGCCCAAGTTTACGCGGAAAAATATTTCATACATGTTTCAAAGAGAAATGTTTTAATTCATTCGTATTTTTGGGCTTCTAACATTATAAAGTGGTTATAAATTGATTAAATTGCTATAAATATAGTAGGAAAAAGCTAGGATGTTACAATGAGAAACTAAAGCAGTCATAGATTATGTATGTGCTAATATGTATTTACCTAGTGTCAGAATGAGAAAGGATTGTGGGAGTGGTCGGCATGTGATCTTCATGGCTTTCTTTGCAATGATGTGATCAACTTTGAGCCTCTTATTTTTTTCTTGAGATGAGTTAGTACATTATTAATGTATTTTAGTGTACATTGCTTATTATTTATATGACTACAGGCAGGCAAAGTTGTCAAACTCTTGAGAGAACAACATATCTACAGGTGTTAGGGTATATGATTTGCTCTTAGTCAGTGTATTTTTTTTTTGTTAATCACCACCCGGTTTAATCTAGACTCGAAGGGTATGAGTGTTGCCCACATAAGCAAGGTTGTCCCCTCTCCCAATAAGAGCGCTTCCCGGGATTCGAACACGCGTTCTCATCCTTACGGGGGTTGCAGCTCACTTACCAGCTCAACCAACTACCTATTGGTTAGTCAGTGTATTTGTTATAAAGGAATCAATTTGAGTCCATACCTTAATTATGAATATAAATAATTTAATGGGTATAATGTTAATGTTCCTTCCTTTTTAATGGTATACAGCCATACAGGCAGGTAAGGTTGTCAAACTCTTCAGATGAGATATCTACGGGTGTTAGGGTATACAATTTGCTCTTAGTTAACGCATTTGTTATAAAGGAATCTATTTGAATCCATACCTTAATTATGAATATAAATAATTAAATGGGTATAATGTTAACGTTCCTTCCTTTTTACAAGACTATAGGCAAGGCAAGGTTGTCAAACTTTTGAGATGAGAGCAACATATCTACAGGTGTTAGTGTATATATGATTCGCTCTTAGTTAGCGTATTTGTTATAAAGATATCTATTTCAGTTCATACCTTAATTATGAATATAATGGGTATAATGTTAGCGTTCCTTCCTTTTTATATGACTATAGGCAGACAAGGTTGTCAAACTCTTGAGATGAGAACAACATATTTACAAGTGTTAGGGTATACGATTTGCTCTTAGTCAGAGTATTTGTTATAAAGGAATCTATTTGAATCCATACCTTAATTACGAATATAAATAATTTAATGGGTATATTATAATGAGACTATAGGTAAGCAAGGTTGTCAAACTCTTGAGATGAGAACAACATATCTACTTGCGCCGTACTGGGGGGTCCCTGTGGGATCTCTTAGTCTCACATCGACCAAGAATGTGTGTGTGAGTATATAAGTAGGACATTCGTACTTCAGCTTGCCAATCGCGTTAGTTGGTTTTACTGTTGTGTTTGGTCCGAAAAATGTGTTAAAAAAAAGAGAACAACATATCTACAGGTGTTAGTGTATACGATTTGCTTTTAGTCAGTGTATTTGTTATAAAGGAATCTATTTAAATTCATACCTTGATTATGAATATAAATAATTTAATGGGTATAATGTTGATTCCTTCCTTTTTTGTGTTATGTTATGTTCTTAAATGAAATTTCATTATATACCAATCATTATTAGTTTCTCGTCATATATCTCTACTTTTAGGAAGATATTCATATTCTTTTGAATTTTGACAGTTATTCAAGGATGAGCAATCATTAAATACATTATACATGCATATATAAAAGTTATTTTATATTTAAGAATAAGAAATTATAAATGTATGACCGACTTTGAGACTCTTATTTTTTCTAGCTATGAATAATAAACTATTGATTTGATATTGTTCTTATTTATATAATGATTACAAACAAGATTGTCAAATTTACAATAAACACATGAGTAAACTTGTGAGAAGAATGTAGAATGGAATAAGGAACTTGAATTGTAAACACGTGAGAGTTTTGTTTTTTGAACACATTTTCAGACAAACATAACAGCAAAACCAACTAATTAATGCGGTTAACTACTTATATAATATATACTCACACACACACATTTATGGTTGATGTGGGACTAAGAGATCCCACAGGGACCCCCCAGTACGGAAACACGTTAGAGTTTACCTTTATAAAAAAGCACATGTTTTCAAAACATAATTAAATAAAAATACTCAAAATAACAATAATTTGATTTATTATATTATAAATATAAAAGTTATACCAAAAACATCAACACTATGCTTTGATATAATAATTACAAAGTATACATGTTAACAATAATAGAATAAGGATAGCCTGTTTTTTTTGTCACACACACACACAAAGTTATTTAATTATATCTTCAATAAATCTCTTCCACCGAGTAGTTATAAACGCTCCTTCTCATCGTCGTTTTCTTCACAAATTTCCTGTAGCAAGTGCTTTGTTACTGTAGCGAGTGCTCTCAGAATTATAGACACGTGTGTTTGGTTGGTAGTGTTTTTTTGCGTTATTTGTTTGGATGGTTTTTAAAATTTAGCACACATGTTGCGTGTCTACCACATAGTAGGTCGCTTCATCCATTGTATCTGCTTCGTCAGTAATTGCAGTGTATCCAATGGTTACTTTTAAAATCCTTTGGTTCTCATTTAACCATACATCATGTTTCTTTTTATTTGAAATTCAGTATGTCCGGTTTGGTAGTACATCTTCCTATATTCTCCTTGCTTTCTGCATTCTTTAACGCTGCAAGTTAGGTGGCAATGGAAGGGGAACTAGAAGTGCAGGCAGCCTCCTCCAATAATCAACCTTTAATCTTATTATATTGTTTCTTTATTGCAGTGAAGTTAAGTGAAATGAAAGGCTTTTTATTACATTTTTACATTTTGAAAGAACCTTTTGCGTGTCTCTCCCATTCCAATAGCGTGCCGTATAAGCTTAGCCTGGTCAGCTTATGCACTCTATCCAGAGGGTAAGAGACTTTTGGTTGCTCTATCCTTTGGTCGTGTGTGCACTGATATTTAAATACCCCTTTGCTCTGTTTTTGAAACTGCATCTCGCTTCTCCTCCTTCCTTCATATCTTTCGTCTTTCTTGCTTAAAATATTGCTTACGGAGGGAGGTCATGAAGTGGTTTCCGTTCCTTCTCAAAATGTCGTTTTAATACCTGATCTCTTGTAGGTTGTTTGTGTTGATTATTTGCATATGAAGATTGAAAAGGTTGTCTTCAATCGATCAATGCCAGGGATGGATGGAGCAACTTCATCTCTTGGTGTTTGATAAGACTTTACGTATATGTGCAATTTTTTGATCCTGCTCTTTTTGTTAATGTTACAACATTAAAAAAAAGAGAGTTAAATGTTACAATATTAACAAAAAGAGCAATATTTGTTTATCCCTATTTTTGTTTGCACCCCTTTCCTTTCTTGAGCTTTGATCAGTTCCGGCGTCACCCATAATAATAGAGTTATGTCCCAGTTTAGTTCTTATTTTGGGGAGGATCAGACACTTTTATTGGACATTTCACTGTTTGCAGGCTGATGGTTCTAGGATTTCCTTGAATTGCAAGTGAATAGCATTGTGCACAAGCCAATTCTACCACTGCCACACCACTTTTCAATATTTTTACAATACCTCCTCATGTTGCTGCTGGGTTCACTGACGTTCTTAGTCTGTTTGGTAAGCTTAATGATGTCTTTGTTTTGTGTTGTTTTCGTGTTTGTTTTTGTGGGGTCAAGATTCTTTGTTGTTTTATGGAGCTTCCTTCATAGTATACAACAATTTGAAGATCTAATGATTTGTACTATATGAACCCAAAGTATGTGAGTTGTGAATTTGTATATGATCTATCATATAATAAAATTTGTGATAATTATATATTATTAATTATTGATCTAATGAGTCATCAGTTTGGTTTAAATCTCATGCTCCTATTAGGAGATAATATAGAGTTCAAATTTCAAATATGGTTAACCAACTATTGAGAAGATTGTTAGGGGATTTATGTACTTTATTTTAGGCAATCTTTATTACGAGTGTGTTTGGGAGCAGCTTTTTTATCCAAAAAAGCTGGTTTGGACTGGATAAGCTGTTTTCAGCTTTTGGTGCATGTTTGGGTCTTACTTATTTTTCACTGGACTTTTGGGTTAAATCGGCTTATTTTAAGAAGCTACAATTTGGAGCTTTTGGGCGTCCATGACTAGCTTTTTCAATTGAGCTTTTGTGCATTTATGATAATTATAATATTTATGATGATTATAATCATCACATCTCTCATATCACACACCACCAATTTCCTTTTTCATTGCATCTAACCTTTCTCACCTCCTTCACACAACACCATATATAAAAAGAATTTGGAGCCAAATAGCTATACATAACTTTATCAGAAGAAATTCTCGGTCTGACGCTCAGTTTGAAGAAATTGAAAAAGAAAGTTCGATAGATGAAAATAATTGTCATCAAAACCAAGAGGATTCATCATCAAGTTTTACTGCATCATCTTCAGCTCGCATGAATCGTATCCGTGACACGATTCGAAATAAAATTGTACGGGATCTTTGATACAGGCTGAATTATGTAATTCAACCATTCAACCATCCAAATGTAATGTGACATGACCAATAATTTATATGCACTTTAATCTATTAATTTTTTCTTATTTTAGATTATTGAAAATTTTATGCAATTTAATCTATTAATTTTTTGCAATTTTAAATTATTGAAAATATATTAATATTGTAATTGTGTATTATTCAGTAAAAATAATATTTCTATCTAAACTGACTTCTCAAAATAATCATCCAAACATGCTTTAATGAGTGTCCTTGACTCTTATTTATTGTAATAGCAACAAAAGATATGATGATTGAAAATTGCCTTCTGTTCATCTTGAATGGTAGCTTTGATTCTGATGAATTCATGTTCATTCTATGTATTAGGACTTCATTACCAACACTTGTTCCATTCAATGATAATTTGATGAAATGTTTGCCTAGAACAGTAGTACGAAGACGAGTTCTATTGCATAAACCTACTGCTTGGTCTATGTTCCTGATTAACATTATCGATACCCCTACTTTCATGTGAAGTTTATGTATGGAGGTATTCCTGAACAATTGATTGTGTTAAGGAATTTTGTGTCATAAAGTTCTTCCAGTTCAATAATATTTGTATGTGTTTTGCTTATTGAATCTGAGCTGTAGTAGGTAGCAGAATTGTTAGGCAAAATTGACAGCATATAGGAATTAATTTCATCAATAACTGCCATAGTTGGAGATAATATTGTTCTTTGTGTGAGGTATTATATCTTCAATAAATCTCTTCCACCGAGTTATTCTAAACGCGCATTCTCATGGTCGTTTTCTTCACAAAAATCCTGTAGCGAATGCTATTTTACTGTAGAGAGTGTTGTCCCCACACTGGACACGTGGTGTTTTGTGTAGTGAACTCTACAATTTGCAGGTCTGTAAGGACAATAAATTATTAAATAATGTAACCAGTAAATATGGGTTGTAGATTACTTTTGCTGCTAAAGTGTCATTAGTTGTTTACTAATCTATTGTTCTTAGTGGTTTTATTATTGCTATGTTCTTTTTCTTGGGTCGCACACACATAAATTTCATCGCAAATAAATCTTTCCATGACCTGTATATATTTCTGTGCCTATGTCATTATATAGATGTTTTTTCTCTTGTCGAGTTGGATTATTTACCTTGTGGGTAATGGGTAATAATATTAACTAAGTCTTTTGAGTACTTAGTTTATTACTTCAAATGTTTTAAAAAAATGTCAAATGTTGAGAAATGTGGTAAACTTTGTACAATTGGAAAATTTGTTTACATAATTGAATCAGAAGTACAATACCAGGTAAGATGTGAAAAGAGAAGGTAAGTAGAAATTTTGTAAACTATTACGAAGAGAGAAGTGCTTTACAATCTATCTGTTATAAATAGAACCCTAAAGGTAGGCATCTAAAACTCATAGAGTCATCTAAAGCACATAGAGTTACAGTACAAGAAGTTGAAGATTGTGAGAGATTCTATAAAGAGTGGAGAAAATTAAGAATGAGTGGTATTAGTAAGGTATTAACTAATGCAACTTATTTTTCATAATTTGCATTACGCGTGAATGAAATGGTTTAAAAGTTTTTTTTACTTTGTTCTACGTTATTCACAACAGCAAATCCCCTTCCAGTCCCTCACAATCTTCAACTTCTTGTACGGTAACTCATCTAAAGCACATAGAGTTACCGTACAAGAAGTTCATCTCATTATTAGGATAAGAGTGAATATGATGCCTATAGATACTGAATAATCATGTATCTATGTGGCACTCCTCAAATTTTAATATGGAAGTTGAAATGTGTGGTATAATGCACAACTCACGACTTAACTCTCTGAGAGCAAGTGAAACCTATAAATACACAAGTCACCAAAGTTCATATAATCGAATGTCAACTACAAAAAGTAATCTTTTGAATTCACTCATTAAGAGCACCCAAAGATTATCATTCTTACTTTTACCCTTGTAATAATAGTTTGTTTTGTTCTACTCCCTCCGGTCCTAAATATAAGACCTATTTGAGGAGATGAGTTTGGTCCTAAATATAAGACTTATTTCTAACTTTTACCAATTTTTTCCCAAATATCCTTATTAATGCCCCCTAATAATAGACAAAAAAAGAGGGAGAATGTTGTCAATGTTTCTTAATACTAGACAAGAAGAGATGGATGTTGAGTCAATGCTCCCTAATGGTAGACAAGTGGAGAGGGAGGGTGGAGTCAATGTTCCCTAATGGTAGACAAGAGGAGGGGGAGGGTGGAGTTAATGTTCCCTAATAGTAGACAAGGAGAGAAGGAGGGTGAAGTCAATGCTCCCCAATGGTAGACAATAAAAGAGAGAGGGTGGAGTGAATGCGGATAATAAGGGTATATTGGTAATATCATGTCATTTTAACTAACTTAACTAACTTCCTTAATCTAATCAAATTAGGTAAATAGGTCTTATATTTAGGACCGGAGGGAGTATTATTCAACTTTTTTCACAAATTGAAAACCTCCATTTTCCATTGTACGATATCATTGATTCATCTTGATTTGTTGGTGACCCAAATTACTTTCCCCCTGTAAAAGCATCAACTTAATAAAATACTCAGTACATATTATTTCACTTATTTGATCACCACATTTACCTTATATAGTGAACATTAATGAAACATTATCTAGGCTATTAAAAGAGTTCATGTTTGAGAATTCTAATACAACGTTTTCTTTTTTAAAGTTAGTTGTCCAACAGGATTAATATAAATCGGCATAATATATAATGATATTAAATAATGCTACCCGCGCAACGACGCGGGGATAAAATGCTAGTATTTAAGAATAACAAATTATAGATGCATGATCAACTTTCACCCTCTTGAGAATAAGAAGTTATTTATTGTCCACACGTCAAGTTGATTTGATATTCGCATATATTTTTTCTGTTATTTTTCTTTTCTTATATACGAGTAATCCAATTAATTGCTATTTGGATTCTTTTTTTTTCTGAGCAAAAAAAAATCTGAGCAAAACAAAGTATCTTTTTTTATAAAAGTTTTTCAAAGTATCTGATCATTAGTTCTGAGAAAAAAATATCTCATCATTAATCCAAATCCAATGGTCTGGATTGAATAATTTTGTAAAAATAATTGTTATTATTATAGTAACATTCAAGAGTATGTTTGTATGGCATGAAAGTGATGGAAAGAAAGGGAAAGGGAAAGTGAATTAAAGGTTTTTAAGTAATTTACATATATATCGGGACCCACAAGTTTTCTCTCTTCATTTTACTTTTTTTCCTTGGCCCCACAAACTTTTACATCTCATCATTACCTAATTTACCTCTACTTTCCATTTTTACCCTCTTACACTCAATTCCATTTCCATTTCCATTTCCATCACACATTTTCCTTCCATCCAAACGGGCCGCAAGAATCACATATATAAATTCAATCAGCCAAGATTTGACACGAACAATTTAATAAAAAATGAAATAAAAAATAGGAACATATATTAGTAGTCCACAATTCTAAATTGTTTAAAGCAAATTTGACTGATTCAGTTTGTTTTTGTGATTGTTAAATATTATTCATTTTCATAGAATTCTTTAATCTTTTGATCAATGGAGGAGAAATGGTTTAATTTGACCATTGATTTTCCATAAAATTGTGGGGAAAAAATAAGTGTACAGTTTTATAGAGAAAGTCTAGTCAAAAATAAAATTGCCAAATTTCATAAAAATAAGTCGAAATATGGGAGAATGTTCTCAATTACATGATTCACTATTTAATTAATTCACTATTGCACTCAACGGATTTGCTCAAAAATGAAACAATATCAAAGGGATCCATGTTAAAGTAAGTCATCAAATTGAAACAAAAAGAAGAAGGAATGCTCCAATTGTGCATGGGGCATTTAAATAAAAAAAAAGAATAGCCTCAAGATGGGGCCGAATGACAAAAGAAAAATTCTATATTAATTTTTCATAAAATCGAGTTCTATATTAATTAGAAGATGGTGTTAATTGTGATGGATATTTACCAACGATGCGTATTTAACTAGTTTATAGAAAAGTGACTTATTTTTCAAATAAAATCTATTTAAAAGGAAAATCCCTTATTTGGGGGAAGCTTTTATTCTTGATGATTGGTTTTAAATTTGTTCTTTAAAGAAATAATGTAGTTTCATCAGCTGGCAAAAAAAAAGAACTGAACTTAAATGTGATGGATATCTGCAAAAATTAAAAGGATCGGCCAGAGGGAGTAACTTATTTGCGTATAGGGGTGGAAATGAGTCGGGCCGAGCCAGACTTTGCTTAAATAGGCCTAGGCCTGAAATGCTATAAGAAAAAATAGGCCTAGGCCTGAGCCTGCATATAGGCTTTTTCTGAAAAAAAAAAGCCTAGGTCTGCGACAAATAATTAAGGCCTGAAAGTCTTTTTAAAAGCCTACTTACAATGTAGGCCTTTTAAAGGCTTCGGGCCTTTTAAAGGCCTACTTCGAATTTAGGTCTTTAAAAGGCTTTAAGCCTATTTAAGGCCTTAATGCTAGGGTATGAGAGATTGAGAGGCAAGACAACAAGAGACTAGGGTGAGACTAGGGTATGACTAGGGATGTAAATGAGCCGGGCCGAGCCAAGCTTTACTTAAATAGGCCTAGGCCTGTAATGCAAAAAGAAAATATAGGCCTAGGCCTAGGCCTGGTTGTAGACTTTTTTTCAGAAAAAAACCTAGGCCTACGAAAAATGTTAAAGGTCTGAAAGTCTTTTTAAAGGCCTACTTACACTGTAGGCCTTTAAAAGGCTTCAGGTCTTTTAAACCCTACTTCGAATTTAGACTTTTAAAGGCCTACATATCAAGTTTAAAAAGACCATAAATATTATAATTATTTTTTGATAACACTAGGGTAATAGGTTTTAGTTTTATTAATAATAATATTATTAATTTATTATTACTTATTAATAGTTTTATTAAATAGGCCAGGCCTGAAGGCTTTCGAGCCAGGCTTTAGTGAAATGGGCCTGATCTTTTTAGTTAAAATGACTTTTAAATGGGCCTAAAAATGCCGAGCCAGGCCGGGCCCTAAATAGGCCAAGTCATAGGCCGCCTGTTTATGGCCTGGCTCATTTACACCCCTAGGTATGACTGTATAAGAGATTGTGTAAATCAATGATATAGGATTTATTAATATAATTATTTTACTATAATATTACCTCCGGTCCTAAATATATGTCATAGATGACTTTTTTTGGAGAGGTTAAGGTTACAAAATAGTCTATTAAATCATGACATATTTGATATATTTTTAGATTATCCATTAATTTATAAGTAAAATAAACTAGTTCAAGCGAAAATATTAGATAAATCAATTTATAATTAACTTATTTTGCTTTTTTTTTAGAATTTTTCAGAAAAGTCAACTAGGTTTTATATTTAGGACCGGAGGGAGTATAATATTAAATGGGCCAAGCCTAAAGGCTTTCGAGCAAGGCTTTATAAAAATAGGTCTGCCCTTTTTAGGTAAAAAGACTTTTAAAAAGGCTTGAGCCTGACCTTTTTATTAAAAAGGTTGAGCCGAGCCGAGCCCTAAATAGGATGAGTCGTAGGCCGCATGTTTACGGCCTGGCTCATTTCCACCCTATTTCAAATTCAGTTAAGCTAGATATTTAAGGTAATGTAACTAATAATTCAAACATTTATTTGACTAATTGATCATATTTCACTCTAATCTACCATGTACGTACATGATAGGGTGGAATGTGATCAATCACGTAGTACAGAGTTTGAACATTGAAGTGGACTTAACAAGGGTATTGACATTATTGTCATCACAGGTGTCAACACCAAGAACATGAGCAGAAACATATTTAGACCTGCGACATCTCTTCACAAGAAGCATCACACCTACTTCATGGAGGGAGGACTGAAGGGAGGACACTCATAAACGCACTGGCAAATGTTTCCAATGCACTTTGCTTTCCCCCCTAGCCTCGCAAAACAATTTAGATAGCATGCTCCTTTTTGACTCGCATCACAAGAAGTTCCAGGTTGCTCGTAGGAGCATACATCTGCCTCCCCTGTCCTTGCCATCATCATTATTGTCAAACCTGCATTAATAATATTCACCATATTATATGTTGGTGCAAAGAAATAGATGTTATACCCACCCGTGGGTTCAGTGGCGAGGGGGTTGGACTGTTTGGTACAAGGGATTTGGAGGGGAGGGGAAGGAAAATTTTTGTAAGATAAATTTTTAAACATTGAAAAAGTGAAATTGTGATATTTTAATAAAGATAAGATGTTAAATATAAGAGTTATGTATATTAATATAGAATTTTCAACCTCACTTTTTAATTTTTATAAATTCATATCACAAAAATTTTCCCTCCCCTCCCTCGTATCAAACAGACCCTAGTGTCTAGTTATCTACTTTGACACGAGTTCGATTCCTGAGAGTAACACTTAGTTGTGCCTCCATAACGGTGCTTGGGGAGACATCTCCATAACCAAGGGGGAAACGGTGGGGAAGTTAATAGTAGGCTCTATTCTCACTCGGTCCATGTAGCCTTGGCTAGGGCCCTTCCCTTGGATTGAGTTGAGCTCAGACCCCTTCCTAAAATTTTGTAACAAAAAAAAAGAGAAAAAGAAAAAGATGTTGAGAAACTAAAGCAGTCATAGATTATGTGCTCATATGTATTTACCTAGTGCCAGAATGAGAAAGCCTTGTGGGAGTGGTCCGCATGTGATCTTCATGGCTTTCTTTGCAATGATGTGATCAACTTTGAGCCTCTTATTTTTTCTTGAGATGAGCTAGTGAATTATTGATGTGTTTTAGTGTACCTTGCTTATTATTTATATAACTACATGCAAATAAGGCTGTCAAACTCTTGAGATGAGAACAACATATCTACAGGTAAAGTTGTCAAACTCGTGAGTTTAATTAAACTCGTAAAGAGAAGGTAAACTTTAATCGTATATTCAAATAGTAAACTCGTGACAGTTTGTGTTTATTACTAAACATGTGTTTCTTTTATATAATTGAATAAACAATACAAAAAATAAATATTTTGACTTGAATATATTTTAGATATAGATAGTAGATTTAAAGATATTAATATTCATACTGTATCAACATCGATAGAAAAATTTCTATGAAATTCATATATAAATTCATTGAATTTGGTCAATAAAAAATAATCAAAATGAGTTTAGTAGTAGATTAACACAATTTTCTGTAAGGTAAAAACGTAAAAACAATTAATTCACAATGTAAACATGTGAATTTCTACCGAATTCTCAAAGACTGAAAATTTAAGTGACTAGTGACACGTTTTGGTTATCTTTATAGTAAAATTAGTAAAATCGGAGTGTCGAGTCGTGAGTTTGACAACTATGTCTACATGTGTTAGGGTCATTGTTAAACTCACGAGTTGGCACTACGATTTTACTATTTTTACAACACTACCTAACTAAAACATGTTACGAGTCACTGAAATGTTTATTCGTTGAAAATTCGGTAGAAACTCACGTGTTACATTGTGAATTTGTTGTTTTTACGTTTCTACCTTACAGACAATTGTGTTAACTTGCTACTAAATTCATTTTAATTATTTTAATTGATCAAATTCAATGAATTTATATATGAATTTCATAGAAATTTTTCTATGGAGGTTGATATAGTATAAATATTGATATATTTAAATTTACTGTCTATATTTAAAATATATTCAAGTCAAATTATTATTATTATTAGTATTTTTATTTAATTATATAAAAGAAACACATGTTTATTAATTAAGGTAAACTTTTACAAGTTTACGATTTGAGCCGACAATTCGAGTTTGCCTTGTTTTCACGAGTTTACTTAAACTCAAAAGTTTGACAACCTTGATTAATTAGGATATATGATTTGCTCTTAGTCAGCGTATTTGTTATAAAGGAATCTATTTAAATCCACACCTTAATTATGAATATAAATAATTTAATAGATATAATGTTAACATTCCTTATATGTTCTTAATTGAAATGCCATTACATACCAATCATTATTAGTTACTCGTCATAAATCGCTACTTTTAGGAAGATATTCATATTCTTTTGATTTTTTTTTTTTTGATAATACATATTCTTTTGAATTTTGATAGTTATTCAAGGATGGACAATCATTAAATACATTATACATTCATATATAAAAGTTATCTAATACTCCCTCCGGTCCAAAATATAAGACCTAATTGACTTTTTTAGAAAATCGTATAAAAAAGCAAAATAAGTTAATTATAAATTGATTTATCTAAATTTTTCCCTTAGATTAGTTTAATTTACCTATAAACTAATGTATAATCTAAAAATATATTAAATATGTCATGATTTAATAGCCTATTTTACAACCTTAACCTCTAAAAAAAAGTCAATTAGGTCTTATATTTAGGGCCAGAGGTAGTATTTAAGAATAAGAAATTATAAATGCATGACCGACTTTGAGCCTCTTATTTTTTCTAGTGATGAATTAGTAAACTATTGATTTGATATTGTTCTTATTTATATCATGATTACAAACAAGATTATTGTCAAATTTATAATAAACACATAAGTAAACTTGTGATAAGAATGCAGAATGGAACCGGGAACTTGAATTGTAAACACATGAGAGTTTACCTTCATAAAAAACACATGTTTTCAAAATATAATTAAATAAAAATGCATAAAATAACAATAATTTGATTTATTATATTATAAATATAAAAGTTGTACCAAAAACATCCACATTATACATCTTATCTTATACTCCCTCCGGTCCTAAATATAAGACCTAATTGACTTTTTTATAGAAAATCCTAAAAAAAGCAAAATAAGTTAATTATAAATTGATTTACCTTATTTTTCCCTTAAACTAGTTTATTTTACCTATAAACTAATGGATAATTTAAAAATATATCAAATATGTCATCATTTAATAACCTATTTCGCAACCTTAATCTCTCCGAAAAAAATCAATTATTTAGGACCCGAGGTAGTATATATAATAATAAATAAATAGCAAAACCTTCCCGCCCAATTTCCTACAATCATTTTTTCATAGAGCCGATCCCTGCTGTGCGGCTTCAGGCCCACTTTACTATTCATTGAGGCTAAAAGACTGAACAAAGCACAAGAGTATGGTCTAGTTGATGACCCAAATGTGACTGTCCCAATTATTGAGTGTGTTGTGGTCAATTCCTCAATACATGTTGTTTGGAGTAGCTGAGGTTTTCACCATGGTTGGTCTTCAAGAATTCTTCTATGATCAAGTCCCAAATGAGATGATAAGCATGGGTATTGCTCTCTTTTTGAGTATCTTTGGCGTGGGCAGCTTCTTAAGCAGCTTTCTAATCTCTATGATAGAGAAAGTAACATGTAAAAATGGACAAATAGCAGCTGGTTTACTAATAATCTCAACCAAGCACATCTTGATTACTTTTACAGGTTTCTTGCTGGGCTTAGTGTTATGGGATTATCTTTATTCATTATCTTTACAAAATCTTACTTATATAATCAGAAACGAAGGACCAAAGTACAAGGATCGGATAGCCTGTTTTTTTTTTGTCACTTTATGATGTATACATGGAAAATTACTGTTGAGGTACATGCATGCATTTTAGTGTATAGAACTGAAGCTTTAGGAATTTGCAAAGTACTTTGGTTTCCAACTTTACAGCAATTCTTTCGTCATAAATAAGGCTGATTGACTATTGCATATCAATTTTGCTTTGTGGGCATCCCAGTTGATAACTAAGTGTCAGAATTGGGATTCAGTCTTGATGAGAAACTTTTTTTTTTGGACATTTTGAACTTTTGATGAGCAACTTTATTTGTACTATGTGAATTAAAACTGGATGGCCATAGGTTAAAGTTGTTACCTATTACTTGTTTCAATCAATTTCTTTTGTTTGTGAAATATCAATTTTTGTTTATTGATGAAGTAATTTTTAAAATTTAGTTGATGTAATTTTTTCTTTTTGAAAAAAGAATCAAACACGATAAAGTTCAATTATCTCATAAAATCGGTGATAAAAATTCAAATATAATCATACCCAATGGCCTACAAATAGCTAGACCAATGTGGCCTCCAGGAGGCAGCAACAGCTAAGCAATATATTTCTCTCAAAGCTTTTCACTTCAAGCACAGATTGATACCCTCTATAAATAATATAGATATTCTATAGTATGATTTTAAACCAAAGGAAAAAACTTTTGACAGAATGTATATCTTAAAAATGCTAGCACTCATATATCCCAATCATGGCAAATAAAATCGTTCGTCCCAGAGAAGGACAGAAAAAGAATGATGATGATGTTACATTATGCAAGGACAAATTATAAATGTGCAAGGACAAATTATAAATGTGGGTCACACTCATTCATTGAAATTACAAAACCAATCCCGAGGCATGACACCCATGTTTCGTTTTCTGTTTGGAAAGTTATATTTGATATGCTATACAAAACAATTTTTATTGTTCATCAAATTTAAAAATGATTTGAACTACTATGTTTAAAAAAAATGATACTCCTATGTTTTCTCTAAGATATCCCCTTTCATGTTATTAAATATATGAGCCAGAGTGTAGAGATTCTTAATTCTTTATTTAAAGCTAAACCATAAAGACCACTGAAATAAATATTAGTCCCTCTTTAAGACCCACAAAATCATTTTTGGAGAGTTGTTCGCCCATTCTTGATCCTAAATAAAATCTATGCCTTATTTTGAGTTTTTATCAATATTTTGCAACATTACTTTACCCCTCTACAATATCAAGTAAGAAAGAAGAAGATGATTAAGGGGCTTAATTAAACATATCCATTATATATCTCTAAATGTCTACCATCAACCCCAATTGGTCCACGTGTCAATAAAACACTCACTTTCTTTCAATTTGATTGGTGGATTATAGACTTACTATATGCAGAAATCTCAATTAATATTTTGATTTCAATCAATCAATCCACCAATCAATTAATAAATCAATGAATCAATTAATCAATAAATCAAATTTAATTTGGATTCTCAATTATATTCAAATTTAATATTTTTCTTCCAAACAATCAATCAATTCATCAATTAAACAAATATTTTATTCATATGGAGTCTAAATCAAATTAATCAAATTAAGAATGAAATAACTTCCCTTTCAAAAAAAACTTCCATAAAAAAGTAATTGATGAGGGAGGACACAATATTTCAATCTCACAAAATTCTATAAACATATAAATGAGAGGGAAACAAACTTTCTTTAATAACTGAATTCCATAAAAAATCAAGTAAAAACTTACACCTATAACACCATATTATTTTTCTTTGTGCTTAAAAAAAAACTTACACCTATAACACCATATTGTTTTTCTTTGTGCTCAAAAAAGAGGAAGCAACTCTTATACCAACATATTGTATTTTTTGTATTACCATATTGTATTTTTCGTATTACCTATCATGTTATTATAAATACTCGATCAATATTGTATTTTTATAAATACAAAAATTTAAGCAATCAATTATGAAATTGTTTTTAACCGGGTTTTATTAGACAAGTCTCAAAGTTGTTACATGTGCTAATAACAATAACTATTTTGATTGGTGGACGATAGACTTACTATATGCAGAAATCTCAATTAATATTTTGATTCCAATCAATCAATCCACCAATCAATCAATAAATCAATGAATCAATTAATCAATAAATCAAATTTAATTTGGGTTCTCAATTATATTCAAATTTAATATTTTTCTTCCAACCAATCAATCAATTCATCAATTAATCAAATATGTTATTCATATGGAGCCTAAATCAAATTAACAATGAAATAACTTCTCTTTCAAAGAAAATTCCATAAAAAAGTAATTGATGAGGGAGGACACAATATTTCAATCTCACAAAATTCCATAAACATATGAATGAGAGGGAAACAAACTTTCTTTAATAAACTGAATTCCATAAAAATCAAGTAAAAACTTACACCTATAACACCATATTGTTTTTCTTTGTGCTCAAAAAAGAGGAAGCAACTTTTATACCAACATATTGTATTTTTTGTATTACCATATTGTATTTTTCGTATTACCTATCATGTTATTATAAATACTCGATCAATATTGTATTTTTATAAATACAAAAATTTAAGCAATCAATTATGAAATTGTGTTTAACCGGGTTTTATTAGACAAGTCTCAAAGTTGTTACATGTACTCATAACAATCACTATTTTGTTGATTTACTTCCTTTTCGATATGAAATCCTTTCAACAAAACATATCATCAATTTGCATCATTTTGATATGGCATGTTCTCTAAATTTGCCCTGAAAATCATCAACCACATTCACAGCTCAGTGAACATTTGAACGGTGAAAAAATATCAAATCAAAGATATATCATATAACACGCATGTAAATCTGCTATTCATATTTTATTTTCTGCAATTAACACGATTTCCTTTCATATTAGTATCACTATGTTTGAATTTCATTATTTCTACAATTAACACAATTGCAATTCTTATGGTTGATGCTCATTCCATTTTGCTTATATATAGTTGATCATTTGCGTCCCATTGATAAGCATTGCCTTCTCACAATTTCAGATGAATTGTTAGATGAGTGAATGCTTATAAATTATGTGTTTTGTTTTACTTTCTCATGATATAGAAGACAATTAGTTTTGTGTCAAAGTAATGTTATCTTAACAAATCATTTTAATTTTGCAGATTATGCTATAGCAGGTTCTTAGCTTCCTCATATGCTATGGTATGAAATTTTGTCTTTCTTTATCCTTTTCCTTTTAGACCCCTTAATTTTACCCTTTAATGTCTTCTTACAATTTACTATTTGCCATTTTTGGTTGATGATTATATACCTATCTATCTACTTTTGTAAGTTTTTTACAATCGACATTTGTTGTGCAGTGAGAGCAACAATATTACCGATTGATTGTCATATTTTATCTAGCCTATTTTGCCATATTTTGACATATGATGATGTTAGGTGTCATTCATCCATGCAGCTTTATCAAGATTGGAGAAAGCATTGATTTGGCTGATCCAGTACAAGCTTAGTTGTTTGACCTAGAGAGATTCAATAATTTTATCTATTATTTTATTTGTAATTAGTTGTAATTTCTTTTATTTTCTATTTAATTTGTTATTTGAATTGTCATATATTTGATCTTAATCATGGATCTATTATTGTCAAGGTTATATTTGTGTGACCGGTTCAAATTGATCGTATAATTAATTAAAGACAACCAAACCATTTGTATCTCTCTACCTATGTTGAAACATGAGAGTTCATTTCATTATTCTTATGAGAAGGGAATTAAATGTTTGGTGAGATTAACAGGAATTTTTTTTAGCGAAGTGTTTTAAGAAAATTAAAAGCAAGTATTACTTATATTTAAAAAGCTAAGTAATTAAATTTAAATTTGAAATTAAAATTGAAATTATGAAATAGAATGATGAATATTACATTTTTACCATGAAAATTTGACAATTAAGTGAATGGAATAAAGTGGAATTGAGAAAGTTTTGGGAAAGTAACTATTCTTAAATATTAAATAACTTTGTTAATGGAATAATTTAAATTTATATACTTTAAATATGAATACATTAGACTTTTTCCATTAAATATTGATCTGATTCATCCTTTTTATATCAATTATTCAAATTTCTAATATTACCGTTTTTAATCATCATTGAATCGTTTCCAATAGCATAACTAATAATAAAATGATCGAAAATGTATTAACAAAAACTTTTACAGGTGTTACATATAAAACTAAATGTATTTTATGAAACGAAAACTAAAAGTATTTTACTTTTACATCTATTCATCAATCACGTACCATTATTTTGAAATAAATAAAAATTTGAAACTTTTATTCAATAAATGAACTACGGATTAATTTTTTAAATTTATATTTATATTATGTACATTTATTCAAATTTATGTCACAGATTTTATTTCCATTGTTTTTATTCCGAAAATATTGCACCATAAAATTTGAACCCATTTGAAATCATAATAAAAAACAAATAACTCAAAAACCTCTAATTAGTTTTAATTCTATTGGTTTGTAATGAGGATTTAATCATTTAAGATTTTGTTAACTGCAGGGTGATTGAATTCAAATATTCATCTACATGATTCACTATTTAGGGGTTAAAAATAATCCTTAGATATTGGACGGAATCAGCCTTTATGGTACATTATGTACATTTATTCTAATTAATTCCATAGTTTTTATTTTCATAAAGACTTTTCCATTTGAATTTTTGTTAGGCTAAAATGGACTTTTATTCCCTTATGTTTGCATCAAGTTTCAATTTTGCCCTTTATATTTGAAAAATACATCTTTAATCCCTTATGCATTCATCAAGTTTCAATTTAGTCCTTTATGTTTAGAAAATACACTTTTAGTCCTTTTCTATTAACGTCGTTAATTTCATCACAGGAAAATATTAACTTCAAAATTTCAAATGGTTATTACATACAGAAAAAAATGTGTGCTTAGATTAAATTATTTTAGTACAATTATTCTTATAGTTTCTAAATTTGACATTAAAGCCCCAATTTAATTATGAAATAATCATTTAAATTTAGGTGAAACTAACTATGTTAACAAAAAAACTAAAAGAGTAATTTTCAAACATAAATCTAGATTGAATATTGATGCAAATATAAGGGATTAAAAGTATATTTTTCAAACTTGAAAGACTAAATTAAACTTGATGCAAACATAAGGAAGAAAATTGAAAATCAAATTACTTATTCTACCACCTAATATTAGTTATCTTCAATTCCGTCAAAATCAATGCAATCAAATACAATTTATTAAAGTGAACATATGTATGAAATTATGCTCCAAATTTAATGAACAACATTTCATCAATTAATTACTAACATCATTATGTTTATGTATATCACCACAAAATTCACATTTCATCTGAAAACAATAAAATGTCATTTCCTTCCTTTAAATGGTGTGATATCAGTAATAGATAGAATGGTGGATTATACATAATTCATTTCATATTTCATATTTCTTATTAACAAACATATTAGATGGAACTTTTTTTTCTGATGATCTATGCATTGCACGAGGGGATTAGCCATAATACACTAGAAGCAAACCTAATCAAGGCATGTAGCCTAATGATATGGGATGAGACAACTACGATAAAAATAACATAGCGACGAAGCCATTTATAAAACATCTAGACATCTATTGAGATGTGATTCAATATCCCGGGGGGCGGGGCGGGGGAATGTATTGTTATGGAATGAGATTTCAAGCAGATACTACTAGTGGTTCCTAAGTGATGGAAGGGCTGAAATAGTCAATATGACATTGAACACGTCTGCTCTATGACATCAATGTACTTTAGTGGTGCTTAAACAAAATATGATGTTAAACTCTTCGCATGATCCAATATAACAAGGATTAATAAAAAACTTCACGGAATTAGTGTTGACAGTTGGAGATGAGGCAATTGGGCTTCCACATGAGATTGAAATGTTATCTCAATTACTATTGTCAAATGTTGGTGATCCAAATAAAACAATAGTAGAAGCTACTTACCCCAAATTTAGAGAATCACCTTATTGAGGATAACTATTTAACAAGTTATGCAATATTTGCATCGACAAATGAAGTTGTAGATAGTTTGACGACAAGTTTGATAATTTATAGAGTACAAAATTCCTTAATTCAATTCAATTGTTTATGGATGTCGCATCACAACTTCAAACTAAAGATTGGAATTCCAATTATGCTAATAAGGAACATTGATCAAGTTGCTGACCTTTGTAATGGAACTAGAATGAGGATAACACGCATTGACAAGTAGAATGTATCCAGGCAATTGCTCTTAAAGGAAGTTGTCAGGGAAATGAAGTACTTATACATTGTATGACTATGAACCTATTAGAGAATAAGTTACCTTTCAACATGACAAGATGACAATTCATTGTTATCATTTCATTTGCAGTGACCATTAAAGTTAGGGACACTCAATGTTTACCGTAGGTTATACTTACCAAGCCCTGTTTTCTCACATGAACAGTTGTATGTCGCTTTGTCACGTGTGAAGATAATTACTGGATTGAAGATTCTGATATTAGATGAAGAAAAAAGAAGCAAGCAAAATATTAAATGTAGTTTACAGAGAGGTTTCCAATATTTAAATAATAATTAAACTTTTGTATTTTACAATATATTTTTTCGTTGATAAAATCAACTGATTGAGTCAATAGTTTTCTTACTGTACACTATCTATTCAAGCAGTAAAATTTGTTCTTACGCAACATAGTTTAATAATATCCTATGCAAAATTGGTTCCTTAAAAAAGAGTCTTGTTATATCAACTATACCTTAATTAATATCATTATTATCATCAAATTACATAAATGTCTTATATTCAAAACATAAAGTGTTGGCAAAAAAAAACTATAAAGAGTATACTCTTTATATTTGGAATATACAATTATTTTGGTATTTGTTTGATTAATTATTATTACTTAAAAATATATTAAAAAATAACAGTCTGACTAGAGGAAGTATTTCTTTGGACTGAAAGAGAAAGTATTTTAGTTGATCAATTTGATGCATTTAATTTTCTATATAGACTTTGTTAGACCTTTATAATTTCCTAAATTATTAATATTATTTTGTCTCTTTATATAAAAAATTATACCATTCTTTTTACCATATATAAAAAAGTATACCATGATAATTACATATTACATACTCTATAAATAATAATCATTGATACATAAGTAGCACTGTACTATAAGTCTATAAATTCCCTGACATGAGACTGCGATGGGATCCAATGTTACGCGAAAATACCTAAGAAAAACCTCAACACAATCCCACACTCAATTAAACAAACCTAGTTGCTGATCCAGCATAAAATTTCCTTTTTTCTTGACGAAAAATTCAGTAGTATTTGTGTGTTACAATATTCCCCCCAAGTCAGTGATTACTCTCAGATGTACCAAGCTGATCGACTTGAACTACAAGCCATGATACTTAGTATATGGTTTCACACACTTTGCGTGTAAGTGTGTCTATATGTATGCATGTGTGTGTACACTGTACACACACAAATGTATCTAATGATCTACGTGGAGAGTTGTTTTAGTTTCAAATATAAAACTTAATTCTAATTTTAATTAAATTTTTCTTAAATTATATATCTATTGATACTCCTCAAACAAAAATTTAGTAAAAGATGTGAAGTGATTAAGAGGGAAGATGATTAAAACATTGTTTAAAAGAAGGATCAGAGATAAAAGAAATCATTTAAACTAATTGAATAACATGATTAACTATTGGAGTAGCGACATTAACTACTCGAAATCCCCTTTCTGTTATTTCAAAATTTAACTGTCATTTATATGAAATTTCCCCGAAAAAAAACACATCATACTAACATATATTTAATTTAATTAAATTAGTAAATAGGGAAAAAGACAAATAAAACCCTCTGAATATATAAAAGGACAATCAAAGTGCCTAAATTTTCAACAAAAAAAAAACCACGGTTACAAGCATTAAATTAACCGCATGCAAATTAACCATCATACCATCCGCATTAACAACGCTATAGTAGTTAATGAGAATGCTTCTATGGTTTATGAGGATATTGTTGTGTTTAACTGCTATATTATACTCTAGTTGTCGATGCAATGATTAACATGCATGTGGTTAATGATGCATGTGACCTTGGTAAGCACATTGACCGTCCTTTTACATATTCAGAATTTCAGATGACTTTATTTATCTTGTTTCCTAATAAAATACATATATTCATTAACTATTGAAATCGTGATTTCAGTTAATAAGCGAAGAAGTTGTTCATGAATCTCCACCCTCACGTGTGGCACGTGCTCTTTTTTCCTACGCAAAACAAAGTCACATGCTTAGCAACTGGCGCCCATAGTTATCTTTCTGTAACAAAGAAGAAACCTTTATTATCATCATCTTCAATCTTCATGAATCTACAAATTAAATCACTCCCTTCAATTCAATCTAAACCCCTTTGTTAATCACCCCATTAATCAATTCTCAATCCAAAATCAAACCCACTTTGCAAATCACAATTACAACAAACCCAGCCCACCATTTTTTCCTTCCAATTTTACCCATTTCCCCATCATTTCATTCAGTCGGTGACATTTTTTGCCTTTTTCTTCAAAACCCACATCAAAGATTCAAACTTTAGCATCATGGAGTCTATATTGGCACGAGCATTGGAGTATACTCTCAAGTATTGGCTTAAATCTTTCTCTAGAGATCAATTTAAGTTGCAGGGTCGTACGGTTCAGCTTTCAAATCTAGGTGAATTTTGATGTATGCATGGCTTGTTTTATTGATTGGATCAATTATAATGAATTTATGTGTTTTTTTGTTGATTGTCAGATTTAAATGGGGATGCTTTGCATTCTAGTATTGGATTGCCTCCTGCTTTGAATGTTGCAACTGCAAAAGTTGGCAAATTGGAGATCATTGTTAGTTACTTGCTTGCTTTATCTTTATGTTTTTTTTTTCTGTTTACCATTTGCTTCAGAAAGATCAGAAGTGAAATGGGTAGAAATTAGAAAATGATTTGCAAATGTAATTTTAACTCATTAGAAAGGCTTTTTTTTTTTTTTTTTATCTACTGCTTCTTAGCAATGAATTTTCTATTTTCAATGTGTACTTTGTTTTTTGGAGTCCTTACAAAAGAGGGAGAGTGAGACTGAACGAAATTATTCAACGAAATCTTTTGATCAATGATTTATCGCCAAGCATGACTAATGGTCGAACACAATGCATTGTGCGATCCATGTAGTTGACCCCACCTGGTTGGGATAAGACTTTGTTGTTGATGTATTTGTTTATTTTCCCAATGGTTTACTTGTTTTGTTTGATATGTGTGGTGGTTTTAGCTACCTTCGGTGAGCAATGTACAAATAGAACCCATCATTGTTCAAATTGATCGGCTTGATTTGGTTCTTGAGGAGAATACTGATTTCGATGCATCTGCAAGTCCGAATAGGTATCGAGATTTCTCATGGTCATGATTATGTTTGAAGGTTGTCCTGTAGATACATTTTCCATTGGTTAGTAATTTTTTTTTTCTTGTTTGGATATTGTTATATGTAGTGCCCCACCATCTACTGCCTCCACGAAGGCTAGCGGATATGGTTTTGCTGATAAGGTTTGATTCTATCCCGGCTTATTTTGATGCAAATGATGTGTGGATTTAGTTGCCTCCTAGGATAAACCTTTCTGTTGTCTATGGAGAGAATTTTAATTTCATTGTCACTTATTGCAACTGACTGTGGCCAATCCTCAGATTGCAGATGGAATGACTATACAGATTCATACAGTCAATTTGTTACTTGAAACTCGCGGAGGGGCTGGTCGCCAAGGAGGATCAACTTGGTAAGTTCCTCTTTCCAGTAATTCAAAATTGAGCCACCTTTTCAATTTTAAAATTCATTTATGTTCATCTATCATTGTTAACTAGTGTTATGGGTCTCAAATTCTCAGTTAGCTGGAAAACAATATATTATCCTGTTCTGTAAAGGATGATCCATGATTTATACTAGTTTAATTCTGATCGAGTCAAAGTAAAGTTAGTGTTCTTGTTCTGTTGAATAGCTCTGAGCATAAACCTGATTGATTCTACATTACCTTTTGAAGGCTAGGTTATAAATTGCCCAAAAATTTACATATGTGCATCCACATTTGCTGACTTTGGTTGTAGGGCACCACCTATGGCATCTATCACCATATGCAATCTTTTGCTCTATACCACAAATGAAGAATGGCAGGTAATTATTTTTGCAAGAGTCATACTTACAATTGTTTTCTTGACTTGACTCATGAATGAAACATTTTTTCATCACAGGCTGTAAATCTTAAGGAAGCGCGGGAATTCTCCAGCAATACAAAGTACATTTACGTCTTCAAAGTACTATACTATCTTTTATTAGTTTGAACCTTTTTGTTTGATTGTGTGTGTAACTGGACTGAGATTTTTAATTAATGATTTATCGCCAAACATGACCATTGATCGAACACAATGACGTCATGCGATCCATGTAGCCGAACACACTTAGGTGAGATAAGACTTTGTTGTTATTGTTGTTGTATATGTAACTGTACTGAGACGGCTTTCTGTTCTTCAAATTGCCCTTCTACATTCTGTGATCTTTCCCTTCTTTCCTTTCACAATATTACGTGTACCATCATCTGTAAAATCTGCTGTATTTCTTGATTTTGATTAATGCTATGTTGCTTTAGTTTTCTGCCTTCTAGATAATAATTCAACATTTTTTTCTCTCCAGAAACTTGAATGGGAATCTTTGTCTATTGATCTTTTGCCACATCCTGACATGTTCACGGGTTCTACTTTAGGCCGCTCTCAAGAGGGAGCGAACCAAAGAGATGATGATGGTGCCAAGAGAGTTTTTTTTGGAGGCGAGCGATTCCTAGAAGGCATATCTGGAGAGGCATATGTAGTGAATATAATCCCTCTATTTGATTTTTCACCCTGTTTCATTTTGAGGCTTTGTGTGACAGTATTTCTGAAATTTTATTATTTTTAGATTACAGTTCAGAGAACCGAATTGAACAGTCCACTTGGGCTTGAAGTTCAGTTACACATCACTGAAGCTGTGTGCCCTGCATTAAGTGAACCAGGTGAGTGAAGGGACTTGTAGTTTTTTTGTGTCTTATGTCACTGTATAAATGTGATGTGATGGGATTGATTGTGTATATGATCAGGACTGCGTGCTCTTCTCCGCTTTATGACGGGTATATATGTATGCCTAAACAGAGGAGATGTTGATGTTAAAGCACAGCAGGTTCTGAATTTCCATTTTTTCCTTCGGAGTAAAAAAATTAGTTATTTTAATTACCAGTATTCATCGAACTAGGTACCTCTTGGACTAGCGTTTTAGGCTGGACCATGAGGACCTGTTTGAAAAATTATTAATTTTTGTATGAAAAAAATAATTCCTTCCATCTCCTGCTTCACCTAATTCTATCTGTTATGGGATCATGACAGCGTTCCACAGAAGCAGCTGGGCGCTCTCTTGTCTCTATTGTTGTTGACCACATATTCTTTTGCATTCAAGATACTGGTACCTCTTTAGCCCTGCATACTCGATTTTAATATTCATATATCAAGTCCTTTAATTATTTTTAGGGCTTATAGTTTATGTTCATACACAACAAGCAAATTGATCAATCAATTGATATTTTTATGCAGAATTCAAGCTTGAGCTTTTAATGCAGTCTCTCTTCTTTTCTCGGGTATTTTTTGCTTGATGAAGTTTAGATGTTCCTTTTTAGATTACCTTGCCATCTTTCACTATCTCTTTTCTTGATTGATTATTCATGTTATTATTCCTTGAAAGGCTAAAACTTGTTTTGCCTATGCAGTAGGAAACCTTCCCTTTCTCAAGTGGGCTTATGTGGTTCAGTTACATATTGCTTTAATTGATGAGTGATTCAGGATTAGATAATAAGTATGCTTTATGTGATACATTTATGTGTTATAGGGTAAAGTTGACTTGGCCTGTTCGTTTCCTCTATTTTCATTCATTCTCTTTCCCTAGGATGTTTATGTTATGGGTTTGTGTATTCTGCTTTGCCGATAGGAGTGTCAGACGTCTTTAGAAGTGGAAGTCATTTGTTTTACTGTCCCTTTTGCAGGCTAGCATTACAGATGACGATGAGTCGAACTTAACAAGGATTACAATTTCTGGACTATTTCTGAGGTTTGCATCTTATTCACCCATTTTTTTTGGGCCTTTCATCATGCGCTCCTGTCTGAATAACAATAATTCTAAGGACTGTCAAAATGTTCATCTGTTTGTAGTCAACATTTTGAGTGGAAAACAGGAGCCGACAAATCTGAAAATATTGAAATGGAAAGTGACAATAGGAAAAAATTTGGATTTCTTTCATTATTAAGTTGTAAAATTCCATACTTTATTATTTTGATGCTTAATACTTTAATTTGAAAAATGGTCACTGTACAATTTTCATAGTTTATAGTAGTAATTGTCATTATCAGATTAAATTGTATTTTTTGTTTTCTGTAATGCAGGGATACCTTTTCACGTCATCCATGTACCTTGGTGCAACCCTCAATGCATGCCATGACAGGAGAAGCTTTCCATGTGCCAGAATTTGGTTAGTTATTGGCACATTTTTATGAAGACTCAATTCTAGCAGATGCCTATTTCGATTGTCTACTAAGAATTTCAATTGCTTGGCAGCTAGGAGCTTTTGTCCTCCTATATATCCATTGGGTGAACAGAAGTGGCAACTAATTGAGGGTACCCCATTAATATGCCTTCATTCCCTACAGATTAAGCCTTCTCCTCTTCCACCAGCCTTTGCTTCTCAAACTGTTATTGACTGTCAGCCTCTGATGGTAAGTGTAATTCTGATGAGACCCAAACCCTTGGAGAGCCCATCCCCAAAAGCTAGCTGTTAGGGAGGGAGAGCCAAGGGCTTAAATACCACACCAAGCATCCCATTCTACTCGATGTGAGACTTCGCCCATACAAAGTCCCCATCAATACACCTTCCCCGGAAAGCCGACGTCTCGGCGGCTTCACTCTACGGTACTTCACTCGGTGCTTCACTCGGCCTCTTTGCCGGTCAGCCCCTCCGGTCAGAACCCTCCGTAGGTAGCCCTTTCCGATAGGTCGACAAACGGCTCTGATACCATTGATGAGACCCAAACCCTTGGAGAGCCCATCCCCAAAAGCTAGCTGTTAGGGAGGAAGAGCCAAGGGCTTAAATACCACACCAAGCATCCCATTCTACTCGATGTGGGACTTCGCCCATACAAAGTCCCCATCGATAGGTCGAGTGAAGCGCCGAGTGAAGTGCCGTAGAGTGGAGCCGCCGAGACGTCGGCTTTCCGGGGAGGGTGTATTGATGGGGACTTTGTATGGGCGAAGTCCCACATTGAGTAGAATGGGATGCTTGATGTGGTATTTAAGCCCTTGGCTCTCCCTCCCTAACAGCTAGCTTTTGGGGATGGGCTCTCCAAGGGCTTGGGTCCCATCAAATTCTCTCAATTAATGGTATTTTAGTGCCTCTATTTTATTTTCTCTCGATCATTTTCTCTGATGAATGATTTTTCTTATACATTTCAGATTCATCTTCAAGAAGAATCCTGTTTGAGGATTTTTTCTTTCTTGGCTGATGGTATTGTTGTCAATCCTGGTGATGTTTTGCCAGATTTCTCAGTAAATTCTCTTGTTTTCTCTCTGAAAGGATTAGATCTTACAATTCCCTTGGACGAGACCCAAATTAATATTCCTGAAAGCAACATGGACAGTGCAGTCCAGAGCTTATTTTCTGGAGCTAGGCTTCATATTGAAAGCCTTTTGTTTTCAGATTCACCCTCTTTGAAACTAAGAATGCTGAACCTGGAGAAGGATCCGTCTTGTTTCTGTCTTTGGGAGGATCAACCAATTGATGCGAGCATTAAGAAGTGGACTGCTAGAGCATCACATCTCTCTTTGTCCCTAGAAACATGTAAAGGAGAAACTGGGTCTCAGAATTCTCTTGGGTTGAGTTCTGGATTATTGAGATGTGTTGAACTGAAAGATGCTTGCATTGAGGTAGCCATGGCAATGGCTGATGGCAGTCCACTATTAGAAGTTCCTCCACCCGGGGGTATTGTAAGGGTTGGAGTTGCATGTGAAAAATATTTATCCAACACTTCTGTGGAACAGTTATATTTTGTTCTTGATCTCTATGGTTATATTGGGAGAGTTGGTGAGAAAATAGCAAAAGTTGGAAAAAGTAAAAGACTGATGGAGGCTAGGGAGAAATCTTCGAGTAGAAAACTGATGAACAAATCTTCTAGTATAAAGTTTATGGACAAGGTTCCTTCTGATACTGCTGCAATTTTGGCAGTGAAAGACCTCCAGCTTCGATTTCTGGAATCTTCTGTATTGAATGTGGAGGAAATGCCTCTAGTGCAGTTCATTGGAGATGATCTGTACATTAGTGCCGCTCATAGAACCCTTGGTGGTGCAGTTGTTGTTTCATCCACCTTACGTTGGCATAATGTTGAGATAGACTGTGTTGATGCTGAAATGCACCTGGCACATGGAAATGGTTCAGTTTTGAATTCTGTTGAAAGTGTTCCCTCAGTGAGTAGTAATGGATATCCTCAATTAAAAGCTGTATTTTGGATTAATAACAAAGGAATCAATCTATCAAATGGAAACACTTGCTCATATCCTTTTCTTGATATACGCATGGAGCATGTCATTTCATTAAATGAACAAGACATAGAGTCACATAGTATGAATGCCTCAGCTTCTATTTCTGGTGTTCGCCTTGGTGGAGGAATGAACTACACGGAAGCCCTGTTGCATCGCTTTGGAATACTAACACCTGATGGCGGCCCTGGATTGAAACTTCGTAAAGGGCTAGAAAACATACAATCGGGACCATTGTCTAAACTCTTTAAGACAGGACCTTTGGTTGTTGATAATACAGGGGATGGTATGAAATGATGCTGAATTTTCTAGTTTGTTGTGTTTGCTTGATACATTATAGTTTTTTCCTATTTATCTTTATATATTTGTTTGTTTTACTTGTAAGTTTATTCTCATCATCAATTTGTTTTCTCCAGATGGAAGTGTGATTGAAGGGAAGGAATTCAACTTTTTACACTTGAAGCCAGATGATGTGGATGTTTCTGTAGAATTGAGAGATTGGTTATTTGCTCTTGAAGGGGCTCAAGAGATGGCTGAAAGAAGGTGGTTCTCCATCCATGAAGATGTAGGCAGAGTTGAGAGGTGTTGGCACACAACTTTCAACAGTCTACGAGTAAATGCGAAAAGCAATCCGAAGGATATTTCTAGTGAAAGAAAACAATCGAATGGAATGCAACAATTTCCTGTACAGCTGATTACGGTAAAGAAAAAGCTCTTTCTGTTCTGGATTGGGACTGTAGATTTCTCTTGCTGCTTTCAGGAATGAAGTTAGGTTATACTTTGGTGTACGTTTTTGGTAAAAGTTCAACACTTGAAATTGATGGGCGATAAGATTGAAATGAAGATAAGCATAGGAAAAAAAATTGATCTTTATCACGGTTTTTGAAATTGGATCAAAGTTAATCATTACATTTATTACGTAAGTTTTGATTCTCTAATTACATTAAAATTGTATTAGAAATAGTGCATTGTAGAGATTTCAAACTTTCTGCCAAAAGATTGACAACTTTATTTCTGATTGCGTCACAATCTTTTTTGAAAAATATCTTACATTTCCATGGTTGAAGTTGAATAGTTTTCTGTTTTCTTATTTTAGTTCCCTTTTCTTTTCCTTTTGAATTCTCCTGCCTTGTTCCACTACTTCCATTCAATTTCCTAATTTCCTTTTGTCCATCTAAACAATGCAAAACCGCTAGTTTAGTTGGCTTTACATGTGTGCTATCATGCATGGTAAAACTTGCATACACCTTGACATTATAACGTTTTTGCCAGACTGTGTTTGATCTGAAAGGACTGAATGGTCATTCATGTTATGCATATTCTCAATCTAACAGAAATAAGTTTTGCCCTGTCATTATCCTTCTTTAGATGACATTCTTTATGGACTTGTTGGCAATGTAATTTTAATTTTAATGAGTTAGATAATGTTAACTGTGTATTTTCACAGATTTGCATTACACGACCTTTGGCCAACTATAAGTATGTGGTGTATTGGATTTCTTTGTTGTTGATGTGGGTTGAATGGTTTTCGTGCTTGGAACATTGGTTAAAATGGACTTTTGAGTAACTTTAACCACTCTGTAATAAAAGCTAAGATACAGTTATAAATCTCAAGAATTATTTCATGCCATAAGATGATATGAAAATTTAGGGCTGCCAAATTACTAATTATAACTAAAGAAATGCATATTGAACTAAACACTGCACATTTGTACTTTGCAATGGAAAGCAAATATTGGTAGTTTCTGGGAACTTACTTTTGGATTACTCACTGTTCATTGATATAAGCGGGTTTCAATTTTTAATTTCTGTGGGCGTATTTTTAAGACATAATTGGTTGATTCCTGTGCCAAATGTGACATGATGAGCTTGCAGGTTGGAGTTCAAGGGTTGGAGATCTTCAAGCCCCATACACGGAAGGAGTCTCCTTCATCCATGCTAATAACCAATGGGATTAAACAGCCCGCTGACACAGTTGGAGGAGCTGGTTTTGAAGTTCGCTTGGTACTATGCGAGGAAAATTTTGACGATGAAATGACTAACTGGAAAGTGGAGAATGTAAAATTCTCAGTTCAACAACCGGTAATAGGATTGTGATATTTTATGTACATGACCACTATCTCCTTTTTAGTTTGCTCCAATTGAGGTTTTGCTTGACAAAGGATTTGTCATGCAGATTGAGGTAGTTGTAACTAAGGAAGAGTTTCAGCACCTTGCTTTTCTCTGCCAATCTGAAATTGACTCGATGGGTCGGATTACAGCTGGGATCATTCGGCTCCTTAAGTTGGAAGGTTCTGTTGGCCAGTCTGCAATGGATCAATTAAGCAACCTAGGTATGCTGTTACATAATTATAAACACTTAAGAGCAAATTCTTACTCTTGGAGGAATCCTGTCGTGTATAATGATATGACTGAAACAATGATCACCAGTTATTTTGATTGTAAAATAATCTGGATTTGTCCGCGGAAAAGTGGAGCAATAGTTTTTGGGGAAAATGATTGAACATGTCAGATAATCCAATAATTTTCTATATTACTTCATCCCTTAAATCTTTATTAATACAAAATTGAGCATCTTGTCTCTTCTGATACCGATTTCTATTTATGGCTTGATGAGCTTTAATTATCTCCTTTTTTTCCCTCGTAAACCTTATAAACTGTTAGCCCCTCACTTTTGGAATTGTTGAATGTAGCTTTGGTTTGTTTTATTTTCACCACTTTTGGTTTCTTGTGTCCATCTCTAATGTGGTGTGGTGACTGGCAGGAACAGAAGGCATTGACAAGATTTTCTTCCAGAGAGAGGGTAGCAGCCGATCTCCACTGTCAACGCCCATCAGTGAAAGTCCAAATAGATCAAAGAGACGAACGTTGAATTTGCTAGATGAAGCAGTCATGGATTCACAGGCCAAACTTGATGCTTTGATAACTGAAGTTGGTACTTCAGAGACTTCAAGTCAGCACCTTGCTGCTGTGAATGAAATCCGTCAAAATATTGATTCCATGCAGAATCTATTGATGCAATTGAGGAACCAACTTTAGGAGGATCACAACAAAATTTATTGAATTCCCATTGGTCATCATTCTTTTGTAGATAGCATACAAGTCCATTTGCTGAGTGTTTTACAAGCTAGGCTGAGGCTGAATCTCGTTATCAATGTAATATAAAAATTTTGTTTTCTTGCTTTATAGAATGAAGAAAGTTATAATTCAAAGCATTATATTTTCAAGCTTATTTATTCGGCACTTAAAATGATAAATAGTCAAGTATTATTCAGATATTCATATTTATTTTACAAAAGAATTTGAGGTAAGGAGCCAAAGACATTTGATGCTTAAAGACCTTTTCTTTTTGTGGGGTGTTGGTGGCGGCAGCACAATAAGGTTGTCCTGTTCTCCTTATGATGTACCGTTGTATCCTAATAAACCAATTATCCTTTCTTGACTTGAGTTGTATGAGCTTTAAAGCTTACGGAGAGAAAAATGATATGGTTAAGTAGATAAATATAGTTCCTAGTATGTAATACTCCCCTCAGTCTCATGATATAAGTCCAATTTAGCCAAATAACAGGTTTCAAAAAATTGGTTTAAGTTAGGTAAACACAATGCTTATGCAAAAGGATAAAAGAGAATGTGTAAAGAATAAATGATATGTTTTGATCTAACTCTATCCTGATATGTTCACTCCAGTCACACTAGATTGGATCACACCACAAATTCAATTCAGAGGTTACACCATATCTACTTCAAATTAAAGCTCTTGTGGACCCACAAGATTGGATCACATGAAAACCAGTTAGGTTGTGGAATTTGTGACAACATCCCAACGCCATATAGTCCCATCTTCACAGCAGCTCAAAATAGTACTGCAACACAACAGGATGGCTTTCCAGTTAAAAGAAAGAAAAAAAACAAAACACACAAGACTAAACTAAGACTAAAATCCTGCTGAGGAAAATTGAACCAAATTTCACGCACGCATGCATGCATGTGTTTACCTTCCATCATAAGACATAGCAGTTTGTCTAATAGGCGATTTTGATTGAGCATGAGATAGCCTAAAAAGAAAGTGAAATGAAATAAATTTTGTTAAGATTTGTCTCCAAACAATTCACTTTCACAGCTAGAAAACTAAGAGCCTGTTTGGATATAACTTTTGGAGAATAAATTCTGGGAAAAAAGCTAAAAGCGGTCAAATGAAAGCATTGAACAATTTACTATAATATACAATCAGATTCACTAACATAAGCCTGATTGAATGGATTGAAACAGACCTTGCAATGAGAACAGGAGGGCTTGACTGCAACTCCCAAACAAAAATCTTGCCTTCCCTGTTTCCTGATACACAAAAAGCGCAAAGTACTTTCATATATCACACCCAAGGAGGGAGAATGGCTCGAATTTAAGTAATTAACCCCTCATTGGCAAAGCACAATATAAAAATAGTTCCAGTCCATAGGAGTAGCAAAAGCCGTAAGCTAGGAAATCAAATTATATAAAACAGAAACTGCAATTGATCATGCAGCTCTTACCAATTGCAGCTGCATTGTAATGGAAATCGCAAGAAAACTTGATGAACCATATATCGCACTCAGGAACTGGGTATTTCTGAAGAATGTCAGCTACACCCTAAATGAGACCGCAAAATAACAAAAACTTAATTCCAAAACTTGAACAATGGAGCCTGAAATTTACTAAAACTGAAAAAAGGAGTAAATCTCAATAGTGCAGAAGACAATAAGTCAAACCTCCCCTGGAGTTTGTTCCTTCACTTTAGGTTCCCACAGGACAATTTCATTGTCAACACTCTGGAAACATTTCAAAGTTCAAACCATCACTTTGGGAATTAACAAAAAATATTGCAAAGGCAGGGAAATTATTTAGACTAATTGTGCTAAACCAGTATTCTAGCATTTAGAACCCTCATTGCCTGAGACAACAAGCATAGTTGTTATGCATAACAGATGTAACCAAAGACTGTCAAAACAACATTAATTTCGGCTAAACCATGGTTTGGCCCAACAGCTAAACACACTCAAATTCCTCCTGGTAAAAATATACTGACACTTATAAGAGCCATTGCTCACCTTTGAGAGGATAAAATCACCAAGCCACCTATTACAGTCAACATAATTTGTATGAACGGAAGCAATGAACACCTGAAATTGAATACAGTTATAATAGATTTTGATAAGTAACCTCAAATAAATTTTTTTACTTACAGGAAACTGAACATATTTCGTGGGGAACTTAGAAGGAAGATCTGTCCATGTAAATGATTTCTCTACATAACTCCAAAACTCTGCAGCAACATAAAGGACACAACATGATGGGAAAACAGAATATTGGCATATCATGATCTCGGAAATGATGTAAAATAAAACTTTCGATAGAGGCTACACCAAAGTTACAAAAAAAAAGCATTATTAAATTGACAGACAAGTAGGCAGAGATAGTCACATTCAGAATTACAAAAGCTAATTATCATCCAGCATCTTATTGTAAAAAAAAAATGCTCACTCCTTTCCAGAATAATTTGTTCTTCAAACTTCCCTTGTTTAAGAATTTCATATCTTTCATTGCAATAATGCCATGCAGTACAGTGCAACATGAGCCAAATAGAAAAGTTAAAATGGCATAACCCACATCAGGATGCACAACATCAGCCACACAAAGAAAGTATTAAATTTTTATCATACCCTTCATGGACCAAATCTTCACAGTATTGTCCATGCCACAACTAGCGATCCGATATATATCTGATGGATGAAAGTCCTACAATAACGAAATATTCTCAGTACTTGTAACATACAAAATCCTTAACCACACATTCTTTGCACAATATACTTACCACACTCAAAACTTCATTGCGATGACCCCCAGCACCAGCAAATATCAAAATACACACTCCCGTATGAACATTCCATAATCGAACAGACTCATCCTGGTCAATTTTTGGCATTATTGTGAGAATAGATACATAATACTAGAGTCAGTTAAATTAAGAAAGGTCATTCAGTTTACTTTGCTGGCAGACACCACAAGTGATGGCTTCAATGGCTGAGTTCTGATTTCATTTATGGAATCCCCATGGCCAACAAAACTCTGCAAGAATAACAGTGTCGCTTCAAAGGAAAGTAAAATCATAACACATTTTCAATTATTAAGATACCCAGCTTCAAGAAATCATTTACGTTCTTCAAGTCAAAGGAATGGTAGGCAAAACCCTTAACTCCTACATGAAAAATGAAACTCTTTACAATAATCTGGTTCCATTGCTTAAAGTAGACAGAGTAAATCCCATCAATCAAAGATATCGTAAAAATGAGCTCAGTCAACTATTGTCAGAAGATGATGAACAATACTAGACCATCTTGCATACCTTGTGTATCTTCTCACTGCCAGCATCAATTACTCGGATTACACCATTGAATCCCCCAGCAACTACATATGGGCTCCCATCAACGTTACATGCCCAACTTACAGTGTAAAAAGACTCATCCTTCTGGTCTACACAACAAATTAAAATTGCATCAATCTTCCACAACAAAATGTTAAACTTTAAATGGAAGAAGGGCATCGGATGGCAATCTTCACTTACATCTTCATCAACGTATGATTGCAAAACAGCTATAACTCCTCCTTCAAGACATTGATAAACAGTAACCTAATCGATTAAAAAAGGCACATTATTACAATTTTTCTTTCATAAAAGATTTCCCATTAACTCACTCATAAAAGACAAGAGATTAGTTTCATCTCTGTTTAGTCAGCACTCAGCATACTTAAAATAAATCAGACACTAAGCAGAACATAAATCGTGTAGAAGACCCAGCATCTGACGAGTGAAACCAACTACACCTACTTTCACTAAGAAATGCATGATTACATCTCTAAGATGCAACATAGGCATATGCATAGTTATTGCTAAATGAAACATTAGCACTTTCTTTTTCCAATCATAATACCTACATCAGCAACATAATCAATCAATCCAAGCCATCAACAAGCATCTAATCTCCAGCATCATATGAATAATATAAAGAGCAAAAGGACCAACCCAGTAAAAATCCCCACTTGGTGAGAGTGCTAGGGAAGGGAATATACTTAACAGTTTTACCTCAGCTTTTTTGCAAAAGCAGAGAGACTTATTCGAACTCACGACCTCAGACCCTGCGGCAAGCGAGCTTACCAATGAGCAAAGCCGACCCTTCCTGAATAATCTAACGAGTTTTTAACCAAAATCAAAATGTCACAACTGACAATATCCCCCCCACCCCCCAAATTTCCCCTTTACTTAAGATAAATAGGCCTTATATTTTAAGAGCATGGGAACAGCTATGAATTGTGAATAACTTCATTGATGAAGAACGAAAATCCCATTGAAAGCAAATGAATCCATCCACCACAAGCTAATACAAGCCAATACACAAACCAACCAATAGAAACACACAAACTAAAACAAAAAAGGCTCAAACTTTCAAAAGGGTATCAAAGAAAAGGCACAAACAATGAATATGAATGAGAACACATTTTTGTGAGAATCAAAAGAGAGAAACAAACCCTGTTGCCACCAACAGTAGCGAAGACAGTGAAGTAGCGAGAGTCAATGAAGTTGAAAACGACGGCGTATAAGGGACGTTTTCCCTCCTGAAGGCGATTGGTGACCTTGAAGTCTCTCTTCTTCGACGTTGTTAAGGTGCCCACCACTGGCTCACACCCCAAAGCAACAGCAACAGCAACAGCAACAGCAACAGCCTTCGACATCTCAATTATCACAATATTTCACGCCCCAACTTCCAAAGTTTTGATCTTTATTGTGGGATTCTCATATATACTATACTCCCTCCTCCCTCCTCCCTCCGCTCCTATTTATAAGTCGCTACCTAACCGCCCAAATTGTACATACCAAGGAATGGAGGTTAATGGAAGTTGAGTCATTAAATTGGTCTTAATTTTTTTGTCTTTTTCCATTTTTGCCCCTCTCACCTTTATTAGTATGCCCCACTACCTTTTTCATCTTTATAAGTATACATGTGTCTTTTCGATCTTCTCTCTCTTCTCATCTTCCAATGTTCATTTTCCAATGCTAAGGGTATATTGGGAAAGTTTTAATAAAAGACTTAGTTAATATTAGTTGGTGACTTATATTAAGGATCAAAATTTAGTGGCGGTTGGCGACTTATAAATAGGACCGGAGGGAGTATATATATATATATATATATATATATATATATATATATATATATATATATATATATATATATATAAGTTCAGTACATTGGATTGGAGTAGACAACCTAGGCGCGAAGGGAATGTGTTTTACTTTTATACTCTTAGGCGCCCATTTGGTGGACTCAATCTTAGCCGTTCACTTCATCATGTCATGTTAAAAATAGTTTTGTAAAGAATGGACTAGACCGGACGGTTAGAGTGGTTCAACCGTCGATCGCTTCACATTTTGGCTCAATGGTTATTTGTTCGACTGTCGGTTCAACCATCGGTCTGAGCGGTTCAACTGTGTTGAACTATGACCCGATCAAAGCTCTTTCCAGCTCGCCTTCCGTTCCGACTTTGATAACACTGGTTAAAAGCTCAATTCCCAAATATAAGATCACTTTTTTTGATTGATTAGATTAAGGATGTTAGTTAAGTTAGTTATTACCACATGATATTACCAATTTATCCTAACTATATACTTTTATCTCTATTCTCCCTGTCTTGCTTGTTATTATAGATAGAAATAATTAGGGTTAGTTTGGGAAAGAGTTGGAGAAAAATTGAAAATGATCTTATATTTAGGAATGAATTGAAATTCAAAAGTGGTCTTATATTTAGGAATGGAGGGAGTGCCATAACTGGTCAAATTGGTAAATGTGTTCGAGCATAACTATAATGTTGTAAGCTCAAATTCTAGTGATGTGAGATTTTATTGGTAGAATGGTAAGTGATATGTGAAGTTGGTCCGTTTTCTGTGCTTATAAAAAAGATGAGTGAAGAGAGCTAGCCTTAGTTCAAAAAAAAAGGAGAGCTAGTCATATATAGAGAGTTTGATGTTACTTGGATGGTTTGGATTACATATCTATTTAAATAAATATATAATCTAAATCAAATCTATATTGTACAATTGAAATCCAAGTGTCTAAATATGACTAGTTTTCCCTACTCATCTTTTTTTATGAGAAGGGAAGTTGAATCCGCCTTTGGCCTTGGCGAGCTTGAAGCCTAGCTTTTCTAAATTTTTAGTTGTATAAAAACTTGATGGGGTCTAGTCTAGAGAAAGTGACTATCCACTCGAATTATAGGAGTAACAAATTATGACTTGGATTTTAAAAAAAAAATTATGTAACTAAGGTTAATTATGTATCAACAATGAATTTATACATGAGGCAAATTAGTTAGAAAAAGCTATTGCATCTAATCATTAATGTAATGTTTGATTAATTAAGTAAATTGAATAAACTACTTAATTATATACAGTATGTGTGTGTAGGTTACATGATTTTTCTTAAAAAATTATGTATTGATAATTGAAGGGCAATTGTTTCAAGATTTTAAATACGAACATTATAAGATTAATATCAAGCAAATGTTAGTAAATTGTTGATGACAACATTGACACGTTTATAATTAAAAAACACCATTGACAATTCATTGAAATTTATCATATATCAATTATCTCACTTGGCTTCCCAACTCCAAAGAAGTCTCTAATTTAAGGGGAAAAACAATATCAACCAACTCTTCTATACTTTCTTGTGCAAGATCAAATGCAAGATTACACTCCAAAGAAGAAATTGCTCACAAATTTCGTATGGAAAATTAAATAGAGGGTCCCAAAAATACATATATCAATTTATACGAGAGTATCAAATTATCTGCAATAGGGAAAAAAACTCATCCTACTGTTCCATCAAGTTTCATTTTTTTTCTTTGAGAAAAGTTTCAATCTAGTCTCATGCAAGATCACAAAACTACTGCCTAGAACAAGCATACTCACTCTCAAACATGTCTCAGGACTAAGCAAAACCTTGAAATGTGTAAACATGCAAGATCACTGAACAACTATTGTAAGACCAAATACACACTTTTCTATATCTCAAGATGGTTTGATAAACGGAAAAAATTATCTCAAGATGGTGTTGCTACACATGTTAAGAACATTATTGTTATCAGTACTACACATGTTAAGAACATTATTGTTATCAGTAAAAGGCCATGGAAACATCAAAGCTTGGAAGAAAATCTTATAGTACACAACTTTGTGCTCAAGATGAACACACATTGATCTATCCAATGGATTCAAATACCCAATATAAATTGTCTCCAAAAGTAGGCAAATTTCTGTCCTCTTAGGAAACCTCAGTGAGTTTCAGGTCCCAATCTAAAGGCTTCTTCCATGGCCCTTACAATAGACATAAGCTCACCTGCAATTAAATAACTTGGGCCAATTTCATCATCATTCATCAATGACATCTGAATCTGATTCTCCCTCTCCTTCTCACATATCACAAATCTACATATTGGACATTGACCTTGACTTTTCAACCAAGGCATTATACAATCTTCATGAAACATGTGCTTGCATGGTGTCACCATGACCTCTTGTTTGGGAACAAAATCTTCTAAACACACTGCACAACTTTTTCCCTCTTCATTCTTCTTTTCCTTGTTCTCCATCTCCTTCAATGCATTAGCACCTTTATTTGGGTCTCTATAGTAGAAGCTCAGTTTCTTTGCTAGCATTTTTGAAGTTGGAATATTATTGGGTTCATATATTTCTTTCTTCAGCTTGGACATTGCCCTTGATCTTGGATTTTCTGTTGTTGTTGTTGATGGAGTTTGTGTGTCTGATTGGCATGTGGATCTTCGAGGTGGTATTGATTGCTGGTGAGTTTCTCTTAGCCTATGGTTTAATCCCATTCCTGTGTCTCCATTGAGAATGTGTCGTGGTGTTGGAAAACTGCAAATTGCAAAATTAGTTAATCTATGAATTGGTTTAACTGACTTTTAAGATAACATATGATCTACTAATATATCACAATGTCAATGTTATGCTTAAGTATCTTATTTGACTACCTTAATCTGTAAAAAAAAGTCAACTATGTCTCATATATATTGGGGTTAAAGTGTACATTTGGTCCTTTATGTTTGCACCAAGTTTTAGTTAAGTCATTTATGTCTGGAAGGTACACTTAGCCTTTTTTGTTAACATTTGTAGTTTCAATGACTCATCAAATCTAAAGGGCTATTTTATAATTTAATGTGGAGAAAATATGACAAATTCTTAAAATATAAGAATAATTAAACTAAAAAAAGTTAATCTAAGCGTATTTCATCAAAATTAAATCTTATATTTACCATTGAAAATTGTTGAGTGAGCATTTTTTGTTAAATGAAGCTGTGTTAATAAAAAAGGACTTAAAGTGTACTTCCAAAATATAAATAACTAAATTGAAACTTTGATGCAACATAAAGATATACTTTAATCTAGTCTATTTAAGAAGGGGGAAATAGCATGTTAATATGAAATTTAGAACTAGTGTACGATGTCTATACGGAGAATAAGCATTGTGTAAAAATCAACCTATCTTCCAGAAATCGTGGATGATTCACTACATCTGATGTTGTATCATCCTGAAAATACTGAGAAGTACACATATCTTAGCTTCTTCAAAAATGATATATTGCTTAAATTTCTATACATATATAGACTTGAATTTAGCAAGACTCTACTTTTATCATTGCTGAATGTAAAAATTCTTGGTGCTTAGATGAGTCTCTGGGGAATGGATAATATGTCTTAGATCAGCATCAATTATTGGGGCAAATATTATCTTTAAATAACAGCATGAATTTTAGATGTTACAAACTTTGCATTTTTGACTAATTCTTTAATACCTTGCAAGTTTCCTTAACGTTTGAAATTCTATGCATTCTATGCAGCCAAGAATAAAGATTGTACTTACCGGAACAACTTGTCTACTAGAAGATCGGTAAAACACTGGTACCTCATTAGAGTCACTGCAGTAGAAAATTCCAATGGTCTAAACTTATACACATTGAATAGTAAATCATCTATATTCCTATATGTTATCTATATTAAAGAGTTTTGTATTAATTATACATGAGCCTTGTCATCTACACCAAATAATAATTGTATTAACCATTTACTTCAACAAGTATATGATTTCTATAAAACATGAAATAGACCAGTATGCCTGTGTCATCTTACATGTAAAATAAATCTATTTTGTTCCATACAGTTTTTAATTAAGAGGGATAAAAATTCATGCTCTAGTGGTTCCATTTATTTATGAGCCTGTAAGTTTGTGAATAGTGATCTTACTCAGGTGTGCTGTATAGCCCTGCATGCCTTCTATCTGCCATATACCATGGAGGATTCTGTGGACTTGGCGTCATCTAAACAATATGGTACAAAAGCTTGATGACTATGATAGCTGAACTTGTTGGAACTATGAACATGATTAGACAAGAGTGATTGTATAATTGCTTAATAAGTTTTGGTTTTAAAATAAATACTATGAGTTATGGTTATTTTTTCTTAACCTAGTAGCACCTGAACACTAGAGATGATTAAAAATTGTATCAAGACAAGAAAAGAAAGAATATTGCACTTACAGGAGCGGCATGTCTTGAAGAAGCTTGGTAATACACAGGCACCTCATAAGAGTCACTTCTGGAGAAAAATTTCCAAATTTAGTGCTATAAATACTACAAATTTTATAACAATAATACATGCTTCTATATTACTCCTACGTGTGTATCATTTTTCCTCGATACTCTATTACTAATCATTATACCAAAACTTCATTTTCCTTCACTAACAAGCATTTGCAGACTATTCATGACAAGTACATATAACATTTTCTTCTTCAAGTAAATTGGTCTATTTTGTTCTTTTTAAGTACTGGCCATGTTCTAATTACAAGACCCCTTTGTCTCTTTTGGAGAAATTAAGGATGTAAAATTCATCAATTTAAAATGTTTATAATTATTTTTTTCCTCAAAACTAATTTATTTGACTTATAAACTAACCTATAATCTACTTTTATGTGACATATGTTATAATTTAATAGTCTAATTTGCTTCTTTAACTTCAAAAATAAAAAGTCAAAAGGGACTTATATTTAGGACCAGAGAGAGTATATACTTAATGAAGAAAATCCATTCTCTAATAATCTTATAAGGTATTTGCTATTGAGTTCATAAGTTTGTGAAATCTAGCATTACTCAGGTATGCTGTAGAGCCCTGCTTGCCTTCTATCTGCCATATACCACAGAGGATTCAGTGGACTTGGTGTCATCTGAGGCTGCACATATCAATATAAAAATCTTTCAGTGTCCATAACAATGATAATTCAACATCTTGATACTATGAACATCATCAAACAAGACTCTTATTTAATAGCTTCTGATTGTAAGTTTGAAGTTTCTCAGTTTTAACCTTGCAGTAATTAATGAAGCAAATATGACTCTAGGAGCAGTGTGATATTTCACACAACTCAGTCCAATTTAGTTAGTACTCTTTTCCTAGACAAGAAGAAGAAGATGAAACTTACAGAAATATTATGTGTAGAAGGAGACACCCCAAAAGAGCCTCTATGGGTTGTAATAAGATAACCAGAAGCTCTAACACCAGTTCTGTTAGACTCAGATGAGAGAACTGAATTATTGATGTTTCTACTCATTACTTCACTTTCCTTCTTTTGAGCATCCAAGTTTTTCTTACTGTAGATGTAAATATGGCTTTGTTTATTTCAACCTTGAGAGGCTCTCTTGGCTTTGTTTATTATTTCTCCTGTCATCAAGATAGTAAATTTGTCATGAATTTCTAGCTTCTTTATATGTTATTCTGATGCAAAGTTTGATTCTTCCATCCATTATATCAAGATGCTCTCAGGTAGTGAGTGGCCTCTGCAGAGAAATGCAATCCAGGAAAAATGAAGAAGGAATCATATTCTTGGAGTGTTGATGGATTCTTTAACTTTATCCTTTTTGATGTTCTTTTTCTAAGAGAGTAATGTTGCTTGCCAAAAATTTATGTTCACAACTGAAACTGATGGCTGCAATTGAGTTAAAGGGAACATATTTTGTCTCCTATCAAAATCAACTACATTGAAAGATGTATACATGTGTCACAATTTTACACTGTTACAAACACATTAGTTGTACAAAATGAGGTTTGTTATTTGGGAGGGAATCTGTTTGCTGACTTAGAAAGTCATAAAAGTTTTAAGGGCAAAGAACGATATTGAATGAAAGGCTTGTCTCTTGCTTAAAAAAAAAATACTCAGCTCAATACTTTTTATTTTTATTTTTAATATGAAGTGCCTGAATTTACGAGTGGGATTGAAGATGCAACATTTGAACGAGTTTTGTTCGGTATACATGTACGGAGTTTCTTGCACTACAAGGGCATTGACAACACTTTTTTTTTTTTACCATAAGGCATTGAAAACACTTCAAGGGTTCAATTTTTAAGTTCTATATATCTACTTCAGTCAAAATATGACATACTGAATTTGAAAGATGAAATACAATTAAATCAAGGGTGAAGGTGAAAAAATGATATTAAACTTTACCCAAAATTGCATTTCTAATACTAAAATTTCACGATGAGCAAAAATAGTACCAACTTGGGGTCCAGGTGCAAATATAGTATTTTCACTTGAGGGAAATAAAATTTAGATATGAAAAGACTCTTATGCCTCTCATAAAATAAAAATTTAATGAGGGAGGAATGAAGACATAAGAGTCTTTTCATATCTAAATTTTATTTCCCTCAAGTGAAAATACTATATTTGCACCTGAACACCAAGTTGGGTACTCTTTTTGTATCTCACAAAACTTTAGTATTAGAAACGCAATTTTAGGTAAAGTTTAGTATCATTTTTGCACGTTCGCCCTTAAATCAAGTCAGTAAAAGTGGTAAAATCATATGACCTATCATTCTTTTAGTTGAATATTTTGGAGTTTGATTCCTAACTCGAGTGGAGCAAATCAAGTTGAGAGATGCTTACTTCTTGTCTTCACTATAGGAGTTGGTTTTTACCATAGGTTAAGAATACTCTTTGTCAGTAAAATGTATATAAAAACCAGTAAAAAAACTCATCTAAAAATTTTAAGGAGAATTACAATTAGATCCCAAAGAAGTCATTAATTATAATCAAGTCCCAAAAATCATTAAATTATATTGAAGTTCCTAAAGACAAAGACTTTGATGATATCAATTCTCATATATTGGGAGATATCAATACATCTCTTGTCATTGATAAAGTTTTAAAAACATGCATCATTGTTATTAACAACTCAATGAGTTGCATTGACAACTTCTAGCAACCTTAGATCCCACTTTTGAGACTTGATTGTGTTTTATTACCTTCCATTTGACATAGCTGTAACTTTTCCAAAATTTCATTAGTCAAAATGGTCTGACATGTTTTACTGTGGAAGGATTTATATGTAACGCAAAGTATCAAAATTTGATATCGATTCCCTCTAGAGTCTAGTCAATGAAATCTTTAAGCTGAAAATTTTTACTGATCTTTTTAAAGTATATTTTTATACTTAAATAAATTTTTTTCAGAAAATGGCTATATCAAGTAACGATAGTATAGTACATTGTAATTACTTCCAGTTTTTAGATCCATAAGTAAATAAAAAAGTTTAGGCAAGTAGGAGCAGTTTGCTTTCCCAAATGGTTTATACTCTATTGGGCATATGAAGCCATGCATCTTTTTGTCAATGCAAGGAGAAAAAAGGCCTTTGAGTTCAATTTTATGGGCTTGTATGCAATCGAGCTTCTTCTTTTTGGTCTGGAATATGCAGGCTGGCTCGTAAGCGCACTTGTGTGTGTTTGTGCGTGTTTTTTAAATTTCAATATATGGCATATTCAAGTTGAAAATTCTCTTTTTTTCTGAGCATAAATGTGATTTACATTGTTTCATTTTGAGCAAACCATTCTAAGAATTGTTTTCTTGTTGCTAAATGTTAAATTCCGCTGAAGTTTAGAAGTTATAGTGAGAATTAATTTCTTTTTGGAAATAAAATCACTTCCAGATTAATGATCACTATACTTTATTGAAGTAATACACATCATACAGAACGAATACAGCCAAAGCAAATCACCCTCTCATCAAACATCAATATGTAATAAAAATTTCCTCTCTCCCTTTTCACCCATCATCTACAGATGATTTCAATCAATATGGAAATGAAAATGTTTTAGCACTTACTTCCTATCTTCCTAATTATAAGATGGGCGAAGGCCCAAAAATGATACACAACTATTGGTCAAGGAACAGAAATAGTACATAACTATTTCGAGGTACAGAAATGATACTCAACTTTTCCATGTGATCAAAAATGATATTTTCACTAATATGACAATAATATTAGACATGAAATGTCCAAAATGCCCTTATAATTAAATAACTTTTACCGGCCGACGATTAATTTAGGGCGAAGGCCCAAACATGATACATAATTATTGGCCAATGAACAAAAATGATACATAACTATTGCAAGGTACACCAATGGTACCAACTTTTAACAGGGGATCAAAAATGATAATTTCACTAATATAACAATAAAATTACACATGAAAAGTCCAAAATGCGCTTATAAATTAAATAAATTTTCTTCCTCACCCTCTCCTTCCTTAGCTTCTTTCTTCTACCAACAGTTCTTTCAATAAATAACTTGTCCACCGGGCTTCAACTCTCAACAACTCGTTAAGGCGATCAGGCTGCAACTCGTTAGGATTTATATGTAACGCAAAGTATCAAAATTTGATATCGATTCCCTCTAGAGTCTAGTCAATGAAATCTTTAAGCTGAAAATTTTTACTGATCTTTTTAAAGTATATTTTTATACTTAAATAAATTTTTTTCAGAAAATGGCTATATCAAGTAACGATAGTATAGTACATTGTAATTACTTCCAGTTTTTAGATCCATAAGTAAATAAAAAAGTTTAGGCAAGTAGGAGCAGTTTGCTTTCCCAAATGGTTTATACTCTATTGGGCATATGAAGCCATGCATCTATTTGTCAATGCAAGGAGAAAAAAGGCCTTTGAGTTCAATTTTATGGGCTTGTATGCAATCGAGCTTCTTCTTTTTGGTCTGGAATATGCAGGCTGGCTCGTAAGCGCACTTGTGTGTGTTTGTGCGTGTTTTTTAAATTTCAATATATGGCATATTCAAGTTGAAAATTCTCTTTTTTTCTGAGCATAAATGTGATTTACATTGTTTCATTTTGAGCAAACCATTCTAAGAATTGTTTTCTTGTTGCTAAATGTTAAATTCCGCTGAAGTTTAGAAGTTATAGTGAGAATTAATTTCTTTTTGGAAATAAAATCACTTCCAGATTAATGATCACTATACTTTATTGAAGTAATACACATCATACAGAACGAATACAGCCAAAGCAAATCACCCTCTCATCAAACATCAATATGTAATAAAAATTTCCTCTCTCCCTTTTCACCCATCATCTACAGATGATTTCAATCAATATGGAAATGAAAATGTTTTAGCACTTACTTCCTATCTTCCTAATTATAAGATGGGCGAAGGCCCAAAAATGATACACAACTATTGGTCAAGGAACAGAAATAGTACATAACTATTTCGAGGTACAGAAATGATACTCAACTTTTCCATGTGATCAAAAATGATATTTTCACTAATATGACAATAATATTAGACATGAAATGTCCAAAATGCCCTTATAATTAAATAACTTTTACCGGCCGACGATTAATTTAGGGCGAAGGCCCAAACATGATACATAACTATTGGCCAATGAACAAAAATGATACATAACTATTGCAAGGTACACCAATGGTACCAACTTTTAACAGGGGATCAAAAATGATAACAATAAAATTACACATGAAAAGTCCAAAATGCGCTTATAAATTAAATAAATTTTCTTCCTCACCCTCTCCTTCCTTAGCTTCTTTCTTCTACCAACAGTTCTTTCAATAAATAACTTGTCCACCGGGCTTCAACTCTCAACAACTCGTTAAGGTGATCAGGCTGCAACTCGTTAGGATTTATATGTAACGCAAAGTATCAAAATTTGATATCGATTCCCTCTAGAGTCTAGTCAATGAAATCTTTAAGCTGAAAATTTTTACTGATCTTTTTAAAGTATATTTTTATACTTAAATAAATTTTTTTCAGAAAATGGCTATATCAAGTAACGATAGTATAGTACATTGTAATTACTTCCAGTTTTTAGATCCATAAGTAAATAAAAAAGTTTAGGCAAGTAGGAGCAGTTTGCTTTCCCAAATGGTTTATACTCTATTGGGCATATGAAGCCATGCATCTATTTGTCAATGCAAGGAGAAAAAAGGCCTTTGAGTTCAATTTTATGGGCTTGTATGCAATCGAGCTTCTTCTTTTTGGTCTGGAATATGCAGGCTGGCTCGTAAGCGCACTTGTGTGTGTTTGTGCGTGTTTTTTAAATTTCAATATATGGCATATTCAAGTTGAAAATTCTCTTTTTTTCTGAGCATAAATGTGATTTACATTGTTTCATTTTGAGCAAACCATTCTAAGAATTGTTTTCTTGTTGCTAAATGTTAAATTCCGCTGAAGTTTAGAAGTTATAGTGAGAATTAATTTCTTTTTGGAAATAAAATCACTTCCAGATTAATGATCACTATACTTTATTGAAGTAATACACATCATACAGAACGAATACAGCCAAAGCAAATCACCCTCTCATCAAACATCAATATGTAATAAAAATTTCCTCTCTCCCTTTTCACCCATCATCTACAGATGATTTCAATCAATATGGAAATGAAAATGTTTTAGCACTTACTTCCTATCTTCCTAATTATAAGATGGGCGAAGGCCCAAAAATGATACACAACTATTGGTCAAGGAACAGAAATAGTACATAACTATTTCGAGGTACAGAAATGATACTCAACTTTTCCATGTGATCAAAAATGATATTTTCACTAATATGACAATAATATTAGACATGAAATGTCCAAAATGCCCTTATAATTAAATAACTTTTACCGGCCGACGATTAATTTAGGGCGAAGGCCCAAACATGATACATAACTATTGGCCAATGAACAAAAATGATACATAACTATTGCAAGGTACACCAATGGTACCAACTTTTAACAGGGGATCAAAAATGATAATTTCACTAATATAACAATAAAATTACACATGAAAAGTCCAAAATGCGCTTATAAATTAAATAAATTTTCTTCCTCACCCTCTCCTTCCTTAGCTTCTTTCTTCTACCAACAGTTCTTTCAATAAATAACTTGTCCACCGGGCTTCAACTCTCAACAACTCGTTAAGGCGATCAGGCTGCAACTCGTTAGGATTTATATGTAACGCAAAGTATCAAAATTTGATATCGATTCCCTCTAGAGTCTAGTCAATGAAATCTTTAAGCTGAAAATTTTTACTGATCTTTTTAAAGTATATTTTTATACTTAAATAAATTTTTTTCAGAAGATGGCTATATCAAGTAACGATAGTATAGTACATTGTAATTACTTCCAGTTTTTAGATCCATAAGTAAATAAAAAAGTTTAGGCAAGTAGGAGCAGTTTGCTTTCCCAAATGGTTTATACTCTATTGGGCATATGAAGCCATGCATCTATTTGTCAATGCAAGGAGAAAAAAGGCCTTTGAGTTCAATTTTATGGGCTTGTATGCAATCGAGCTTCTTCTTTTTGGTCTGGAATATGCAGGCTGGCTCGTAAGCGCACTTGTGTGTGTTTGTGCGTGTTTTTTAAATTTCAATATATGGCATATTCAAGTTGAAAATTCTCTTTTTTTCTGAGCATAAATGTGATTTACATTGTTTCATTTTGAGCAAACCATTCTAAGAATTGTTTTCTTGTTGCTAAATGTTAAATTCCGCTGAAGCTTAGAAGTTATAGTGAGAATTAATTTCTTTTTGGAAATAAAATCACTTCCAGATTAATGATCACTATACTTTATTGAAGTAATACACATCATACAGAACGAATACAGCCAAAGCAAATCACCCTCTCATCAAACATCAATATGTAATAAAAATTTCCTCTCTCCCTTTTCACCCATCATCTACAGATGATTTCAATCAATATGGAAATGAAAATGTTTTAGCACTTACTTCCTATCTTCCTAATTATAAGATGGGCGAAGGCCCAAAAATGATACACAACTATTGGTCAAGGAACAGAAATAGTACATAACTATTTCGAGGTACAGAAATGATACTCAACTTTTCCATGTGATCAAAAATGATATTTTCACTAATATGACAATAATATTAGACATGAAATGTCCAAAATGCCCTTATAATTAAATAACTTTTACCGGCCGACGATTAATTTAGGGCGAAGGCCCAAACATGATACATAACTATTGGCCAATGAACAAAAATGATACATAACTATTGCAAGGTACACCAATGGTACCAACTTTTAACAGGGGATCAAAAATGATAATTTCACTAATATAACAATAAAATTACACATGAAAAGTCCAAAATGCGCTTATAAATTAAATAAATTTTCTTCCTCACCCTCTCCTTCCTTAGCTTCTTTCTTCTACCAACAGTTCTTTCAATAAATAACTTGTCCACCGGGCTTCAACTCTCAACAACTCGTTAAGGCGATCAGGCTGCAACTCGTTAGGATTTATATGTAACGCAAAGTATCAAAATTTGATATCGATTCCCTCTAGAGTCTAGTCAATGAAATCTTTAAGCTGAAAATTTTTACTGATCTTTTTAAAGTATATTTTTATACTTAAATAAATTTTTTTCAGAAAATGGCTATATCAAGTAACAATAGTATAGTACATTGTAATTACTTCCAGTTTTTAGATCCATAAGTAAATAAAAAAGTTTAGGCAAGTAGGAGCAGTTTGCTTTCCCAAATGGTTTATACTCTATTGGGCATATGAAGCCATGCATCTATTTGTCAATGCAAGGAGAAAAAAGGCCTTTGAGTTCAATTTTATGGGCTTGTATGCAATCGAGCTTCTTCTTTTTGGTCTGGAATATGCAGGCTGGCTCGTAAGCGCACTTGTGTGTGTTTGTGCGTGTTTTTTAAATTTCAATATATGGCATATTCAAGTTGAAAATTCTCTTTTTTTCTGAGCATAAATGTGATTTACATTGTTTCATTTTGAGCAAACCATTCTAAGAATTGTTTTCTTGTTGCTAAATGTTAAATTCCGCTGAAGCTTAGAAGTTATAGTGAGAATTAATTTCTTTTTGGAAATAAAATCACTTCCAGATTAATGATCACTATACTTTATTGAAGTAATACACATCATACAGAACGAATACAGCCAAAGCAAATCACCCTCTCATCAAACATCAATATGTAATAAAAATTTCCTCTCTCCCTTTTCACCCATCATCTACAGATGATTTCAATCAATATGGAAATGAAAATGTTTTAGCACTTACTTCCTATCTTCCTAATTATAAGATGGGCGAAGGCCCAAAAATGATACACAACTATTGGTCAAGGAACAGAAATAGTACATAACTATTTCGAGGTACAGAAATGATACTCAACTTTTCCATGTGATCAAAAATGATATTTTCACTAATATGACAATAATATTAGACATGAAATGTCCAAAATGCCCTTATAATTAAATAACTTTTACCGGCCGACGATTAATTTAGGGCGAAGGCCCAAACATGATACATAACTATTGGCCAATGAACAAAAATGATACATAACTATTGCAAGGTACACCAATGGTACCAACTTTTAACAGGGGATCAAAAATGATAATTTCACTAATATAACAATAAAATTACACATGAAAAGTCCAAAATGCGCTTATAAATTAAATAAATTTTCTTCCTCACCCTCTCCTTCCTTAGCTTCTTTCTTCTACCAACAGTTCTTTCAATAAATAACTTGTCCACCGGGCTTCAACTCTCAACAACTCGTTAAGGCGATCAGGCTGCAACTCGTTAGGATTTATATGTAACGCAAAGTATCAAAATTTGATATCGATTCCCTCTAGAGTCTAGTCAATGAAATCTTTAAGCTGAAAATTTTTACTGATCTTTTTAAAGTATATTTTTATACTTAAATAAATTTTTTTCAGAAGATGGCTATATCAAGTAACGATAGTATAGTACATTGTAATTACTTCCAGTTTTTAGATCCATAAGTAAATAAAAAAGTTTAGGCAAGTAGGAGCAGTTTGCTTTCCCAAATGGTTTATACTCTATTGGGCATATGAAGCCATGCATCTATTTGTCAATGCAAGGAGAAAAAAGGCCTTTGAGTTCAATTTTATGGGCTTGTATGCAATCGAGCTTCTTCTTTTTGGTCTGGAATATGCAGGCTGGCTCGTAAGCGCACTTGTGTGTGTTTGTGCGTGTTTTTTAAATTTCAATATATGGCATATTCAAGTTGAAAATTCTCTTTTTTTCTGAGCATAAATGTGATTTACATTGTTTCATTTTGAGCAAACCATTCTAAGAATTGTTTTCTTGTTGCTAAATGTTAAATTCCGCTGAAGTTTAGAAGTTATAGTGAGAATTAATTTCTTTTTGGAAATAAAATCACTTCCAGATTAATGATCACTATACTTTATTGAAGTAATACACATCATACAGAACGAATACAGCCAAAGCAAATCACCCTCTCATCAAACATCAATATGTAATAAAAATTTCCTCTCTCCCTTTTCACCCATCATCTACAGATGATTTCAATCAATATGGAAATGAAAATGTTTTAGCACTTACTTCCTATCTTCCTAATTATAAGATGGGCGAAGGCCCAAAAATGATACACAACTATTGGTCAAGGAACAGAAATAGTACATAACTATTTCGAGGTACAGAAATGATACTCAACTTTTCCATGTGATCAAAAATGATATTTTCACTAATATGACAATAATATTAGACATGAAATGTCCAAAATGCCCTTATAATTAAATAACTTTTACCGGCCGACGATTAATTTAGGGCGAAGGCCCAAACATGATACATAACTATTGGCCAATGAACAAAAATGATACATAACTATTGCAAGGTACACCAATGGTACCAACTTTTAACAGGGGATCAAAAATGATAATTTCACTAATATAACAATAAAATTACACATGAAAAGTCCAAAATGCGCTTATAAATTAAATAAATTTTCTTCCTCACCCTCTCCTTCCTTAGCTTCTTTCTTCTACCAACAGTTCTTTCAATAAATAACTTGTCCACCGGGCTTCAACTCTCAACAACTCGTTAAGGCGATCAGGCTGCAACTCGTTAGGATTTATATGTAACGCAAAGTATCAAAATTTGATATCGATTCCCTCTAGAGTCTAGTCAATGAAATCTTTAAGCTGAAAATTTTTACTGATCTTTTTAAAGTATATTTTTATACTTAAATAAATTTTTTTCAGAAGATGGCTATATCAAGTAACGATAGTATAGTACATTGTAATTACTTCCAGTTTTTAGATCCATAAGTAAATTAAAAAGTTTAGGCAAGTAGGAGCAGTTTGCTTTCCCAAATGGTTTATACTCTATTGGGCATATGAAGCCATGCATCTATTTGTCAATGCAAGGAGAAAAAAGGCCTTTGAGTTCAATTTTATGGGCTTGTATGCAATCGAGCTTCTTCTTTTTGGTCTGGAATATGCAGGCTGGCTCGTAAGCGCACTTGTGTGTGTTTGTGCGTGTTTTTTAAATTTCAATATATGGCATATTCAAGTTGAAAATTCTCTTTTTTTCTGAGCATAAATGTGATTTACATTGTTTCATTTTGAGCAAACCATTCTAAGAATTGTTTTCTTGTTGCTAAATGTTAAATTCCGCTGAAGTTTAGAAGTTATAGTGAGAATTAATTTCTTTTTGGAAATAAAATCACTTCCAGATTAATGATCACTATACTTTATTGAAGTAATACACATCATACAGAACGAATACAGCCAAAGCAAATCACCCTCTCATCAAACATCAATATGTAATAAAAATTTCCTCTCTCCCTTTTCACCCATCATCTACAGATGATTTCAATCAATATGGAAATGAAAATGTTTTAGCACTTACTTCCTATCTTCCTAATTATAAGATGGGCGAAGGCCCAAAAATGATACACAACTATTGGTCAAGGAACAGAAATAGTACATAACTATTTCGAGGTACAGAAATGATACTCAACTTTTCCATGTGATCAAAAATGATATTTTCACTAATATGACAATAATATTAGACATGAAATGTCCAAAATGCCCTTATAATTAAATAAACTTTTACCGGCCGACGATTAATTTAGGGCGAAGGCCCAAACATGAAACATAACTATTGGCCAATGAACAAAAATGTTACATAACTATTGCAAGGTACACCAATGGTACCAACTTTTAACAGGGGATCAAAAATGATAATTTCACTAATATGACAATAAAATTACACATGAAAAGTCCAAAATGCGCTTATAAATTAAATAAATTTTCTTCCTCACCCTCTCCTTCCTTAGCTTCTTTCTTCTACCAACAGTTCTTTCAATAAATAACTTGTCCACCGGGCTTCAACTCTCAACAACTCGTTATGGCGATCAGGCTGCAAAAACATGAAAATAGAGTTGCTTAGAGTTGAAGCCGTCGGTGGACGAGTTATTTATTAAAAGAAGTGTTGGTAGAAGAAAGAAGCTAAGGGAGGAGAGGGTGAGGAAGAAAATTTATTTAATTTATAAGTGCATTTTAGACTTCTCATGTGTAATCTTATTGTCATATTAGTGAAAATATCATTTTTTATACCATGTTAAAAGTTGGTACCATTGGTGTACCTTGCAATAGTGATGTATCATTTTTGTTTCTTGGCCAATAGTTATGTATCATTTTTGGGCCTTCGCGCTAACTTAATCGCCGACCGGTAAAAGTTTATTTAATTATAAGGGCACTTTGGACATTTCATGTCTAATATTATTGTCATATTAGTGAAAATATCATATTTGATCACATGGAAAAGTTGGATATCATTTTTGTACCTCGAAATAGTTATGTACTATTTCTGTTCCTTTGCCAATAGTTGTGTATTACTTTGGGTCTTCGCCCTTATAAGATTCAGTTAACTTTTTTATTTTAGAAAAATTAAAGAAGAGAAATGAGTGTAACCATAATGTATTTATGTAATATTAAAATATTTTTAATTTTTAATTCAAATAAAGTACTTTAAAAATCAAATAAATAAATTTTTGATTAACTAATTTAGTTTTATAAAATTTATTTTTTAAAAATCAACTATATCTTAAATTTAAGATAGACAGAGTACATGGTGCTAGTAATAATAGTGCTGATTGTTTCGCTCTTTCTTTTCTCTTTGATCAGTACAGAGTTTGCTCATTATTTTAGTTATTGAAAAATAGATGATCAATCAAAAGAAAATCATCGACCATAGAAAAGAAACTTTTATCGTGTAGCATGTTGTGTTTAATAAACTACGTGGTAAATTTAAATAATTTACATAATAGTAAATATATTCTATATTTCTTATACACACACATATATAATTGGATTCTTTGACTAATTGCTTTGTTGGATTTTGTGTTATTTTACATTGACAATAATTTGATTGAGAGATCATATATTTTTACCCTAGAAGTGTCCAAATTAATATCTTATGTTGAAAACATCAAGTTTGACAGTTAAATAATCCCTTTTAAGTTTTAACCCACAGATGCTGACCTATATTTTTCATCATATACACCTCATCATTTATAAAGGTCCACTACTTTTTTCCTTGAGAATACCATTAAAGAACATTTTCTCTCAGAAGTTATTAAATGGCAATGAATTTGTTTGAACTCTTGTTGAAAGTTAAATTTACCTTTAAAAGACACAAGATATTCTTTATTACACCTATTATTCATCTCATCACATATACCTCATCATCATATCTGTGCATCCTCTTGCTTGATATTCAGCTTGTTTATGGAAGGGATTTTTTTATTAATTTGTCGACTTTATGAGTTTTTCTCTGAAATGGAGGGATATTTTTGGCAAAGTTCGCCTTCTCTTTATTGGGATTACTGGAATGACATGGCTGGTAGAGCTTTTGATTGCCTTTTGTTTTTGTCATGTATAAATTATTTATTCAACATTTTGTAAGGCTTAGAGACGCTGAAAAACGGCTTCTAATGGTACAGACTTAGACTGGCCTATGCTTGTGTGAGTTGCTACGTACCCTGTTGTGATGAAAAAATCCACCGCAACTATATACTTTTTATTAAATTATCAAATTTAATTTATACAAAGTGTATATGTAACATACCGTTACTAATTTCCTGATTAATTCAATAATATCGTTACTAACTATGATAGAAAAATGATTTCCATAATATCCATAAATCTATCATAGTTAGAAAAAGAATTTCCTAATAATAATCATTATCCATGATAGAAAAGAATAAACTAATACAACCTGAATACTATCATGGATAATTAATAGCTAACCATGTTAGAAAAGAATCACCTAACATGGTTAGAAAAATAAATAACCTAATGTTCAATAATATTAAATACATATAAATATATGCGGAAACGTATGCAGGCCTATACAAATTGGCAATATACAACTCTAAATAAATTATGAAATCTCTACTACCTAATTCCCTTTCCTGTTGCTTGCGCCTGTGCATGAATACCTGCAAAAATGTCAGTAATCGTGGGATGAGACAATTTGTCCCAGTAATCACCGCTTAACTCACTATAACAGTGAGATGTGCGGTAGCGAGGGCGTCTAAAGGGTACCTCATTTTAAACCAGTAGTATATATATATATATATCCATATCAATTCTTCTTTCATTCATCTTCCAAATCCCACCATCAATTCCACATCACTTATCAATACTTTAATCAACACATCAAATGATTCCCCACAACCTAACTCACCACTATCTCAAACTCAACAACAAAAATAAACGTGATTGACACTGTGCCCAGTCTCAAATCTGTAAGCATAAAAAGGGAGCACTTTTAAATAGTGAAAACGTCTCTGGGGAGCACTTTAAAAGTGAAAACGTCCCTGGGGAGCACTTTAAAAGTGAAAACGTCCCTGGGGAGCACTTTTTAAAAGTGAAAACGTCCCTGGAGAGCACTTTTAAAAGTGAAAACGTCCCTGGTTCCTTTAAAATCCGAGGAACCTGTACTATTAACCTATCGATTGCGCAGATCGATAGGTTACATCGGCCGACGGTACTATCAGTGTCATGCAATGCTCACTATAACCTATCAATATCCTATCAATATCACTTCCACAATATTCAATATCTAAATCACAATTTCCATCAACTTCTCAATTTCATCCAATATCTCCATCACAACAATTCCACTCCTTCCATCAAACTAAATATCACTATCCCTGACAATATACTATACACATCTCTCACCAGTATCTGAGCATTATTACTATATTCATTCACACCATTCAAGGACAGTAACCACCACCAATCAGTATAATATATAGATAATGAGTCAAATTCCTTTATACGAAAATATTCGCGTTTAAAAGGCACCCGATAGCCTATTTCATATAAAAATAGCTTTTCAAAGATAATATATATATAGAGGGTGAGAAAGGATTTTACAAAATCCTAGCTAACATCACCCTCAATGTTATAGTAAGGTAAGTGTGATTACCTGTCGCCCTTAGCACTTTGTTGTCTTTTCCCTTTACTTTTCCTTGCCTCGAGTAATGTACGCAAATCACGTCCTTTCCTATTATTACATTATGTAATAATAGAAGGTTAATAATCATTCTACATCGTGGAGTAACTAACGTCTCTCTCTTTCTCGTTCGTATTACTACCCAATCCCTTGTTTATATATTCTTTATTCTTGAAATCTTTATTCAATCTTGGTCAAAGTTTATAAATAAATAACCAGTGACATCAAATTGTCACAACATCAACATTCACACATCTTATAGACACACATTTTTGTATCAAACAACCATTATGTTTAAATGAAAATACATATGTGCCTTCCATCACCAACAAAATTGAATTTAGAAAGAGGAAAAGAAATCCAACACCATTTCATTACTTAACCAACAGCCAGTTGCATAACCATGCCTATTACATGCTAATATGAAATCCTAATCAAATAATTTATGACAAGGCTTTCAGTCACACCAAAAATATCCATTCACAAGTTAAACTCTCAAGTATAATAATTTGGAACATCATTACTAATTAGTATCAATCATCTCATTCAACATTAGATGAGAATAATCATTCTACACAAATGCATCCTCAACAGTACAGTTATAATCATTAATTCTTAGAACTTCTGTTGAATCAGCACATGCACATACAAACAATATACATTCACTTTCGCACTAATCTAGAGCAAGAATACTCCTTACTTTCAAGCAATTGATTTGATGTTTATTAGCCTCCCTTAAAATCAAATATCCATTCAGCCAAAACCAGAATTTAAATTTCTAAAGTAAAATACCCCTGAAATCATAGTCATTCACTATTTCCTTTGATGAATCTAACAAGGCCATAGCAATACTTATCAACTATAACCAGGAAAACAACAAACTGAATTTCAGCTTTAACCTCCAAGTTTAAACTCCATTTTCAATAATCCAAAGCATCATCCATAGATGATTTTTAAGGTTTATGTCACCAAGACAACCAATCTAAGCCGAGCAAGAAAGATTTAGATTCAACTTCACAAAATGAACTCAAGTTTTCTTACACATTAACACAATAATATCATTGGAAATTCCCTAAAAATATTTGAATGTCAAGCAATTATTCAGCTCATTGATCATAAATCAGATTTCTAACTCATAGTTGACACCCTCCATACATAGGCAGTAAGTAATCTCAAAGTTTTAAGCAAGATATTTTTATATAGCATATATTTATTATGATTTACAATGTCCACCTTTAAATCAGAAATAAATCAGCAATTTCAGACCAAATCATGACAGCAACCAGTGGAAGAAAACAAAGAAACAACAAATTCGTCAATCCCATGAAAGTCATACATACAACATTAATTCACCCATTCACTCAAACTTGTTTAGACTCAATTTTTAACATGCTTGTAGGTTAGACATCCATACCCTTCTAATTTACAGTCAACACAAATATGAGCTTACACAAGAGACATTAATACAACTTCCTTTGACATTTTCAATTAACACCATAACTTCACACACACAAGCTAATATAGTTCAGCCACAACCAAGATGAAAGAGAGACTTAGAAAAGCATCATTCTAACAATCAAACATGTAAAGACATATTATAACTCAAACAAGCTTGTACACCAACTAATCCAAATCTGGGTTTTCTATTCTAATCTTTTACAAACATCAAGAACTACTCAGATTAGCAATCAAACACTAGGATGTGAAGTTTATGCTACCTCTTAGAGACTCAAGAATTCCTAAACCCAAACAACCTAAACCATTTCGGATTCTCTCTGATTCTCGCCTAAAAATAAAGAAAATATAGAAAATCAAAGAAGAAAACTCACATAATATTGAAGCCTGAGATCGAAGGTAACAACGGCGGCCATCACAGCCGTGTATCGCCGCAAGTCTCGCCGGAAATCGTCGGGGTCGCCGGGAAGAAAGAGGAGGGAGGTGGATTCGCGAGGAGAAAGGAGAAGGTGGGAGAACCCACGGTGGCTTCAACCTCTGCCGTCGCCGTCGCCTATTTGGCCGGAGATCGAAGAAACCCGCCGTCACGAGGTGCTCGCCGGATTTCAGAGAGGGAGATCGAAAACGAAGGAGCTGAACGAAGATAAAGAACACGAGGGAGAGAAGTGAGGAAGGAGGAATGGTTTGATGGTGGTGGTGGTGGGGCCGGCGCCGCCGCCGGAAATCGCAGAAGAAAAAGAACGAAGAAGCAGATGGCGGAGGGAGAGGGAGTCTGGTATTTAAAGTAAAGGGGAGGGCGCGTTTGGACAGGGAGAAATAAGGGTGGATTTTGATAATTAAAGCCTAAACTTGCCATAATGTACTCATTTTGATTTAAAACCACTTAAACCAGTCTCCAATCTTCTTAAACTTCAAAATATTTTTAGCTTTACCACTCCCTCATATTTCAAACTCTTCATTTCTTAATTAATTATATGCATATTAATTACTCAAAATTTCCAACAATATCCCAAAAATTCCTAAAAATTCCAAAATCTCCCAAAACACTCTCTAATCCTGAATTAAATTTTTCAAGATGTTACAATTTGCCCCACCTTTTTAGGAATTTTGTCCCCAAAATTCACTAGACGTACACCTAACGAACAGAAAATACGCAGATCAACCTTGAATTCTTCATATTTACTCTAAAAATTTCACTACAACTGAATATACTCAATATCATTCTTCCCCGTTTATCCTCATTCAATCTATGATAGTCACCAATAATAATCCCATTACTCCTAGCTAACCTTCATTTACTAGTTACCAAAACCTCAAATCACCTATATGACAGTCCAACTTCTTAAATAGCAATACACATCCAACTATCTTTCCCATATTTAATCAAATTATTGGTTTCCCTCGACTTTAGTCCATCATCCTTCAACTATTCAGATCCCACTTCCAATCACAGTTTAAATTTCCAACTATTTATCTTAATCAACTTTAATCAAAAATCTAAACTTCTCCAATCAAACATCCCCTCTTAGTCAATTATTGTATAATCTAGTCATTAAGATCACAATTCTTCTCCTAATGTACTTTCATATATGTCAAAGCAATTCATAACAACAAACCAACTCTCTAAATTCCTCTTCACCATGATGATGTTCATCTAACAAGTCAACTCAAGATTTCTCAACGCTCACAATTTCAATTAAAATCTCTTCACAATAAATCTCCCCAAATAAAATAACTCAGAGTATCTTTACTAAATGACAACAACATCCATTTAACAACATATAAGAATAAAACCATTTCACAATTCAGCTATCACAATCACAAGAAACCAATACCATTTATAGGCCTCCATCCAACCAACCTAATGTCCTAATGCATTAACCAACCAAGCCAAAGAAAAGGCTAACAACCAACCCTTACAGAATCAAATATTACAAGTTCAAAAACTCCAATAAACCCTTAGAAATCACCAACTTCTCAGGATTGAATAACAATTTTCCAAGTCCTCAAAAATCTTAACCTACACAACTATAAAAATCCAAAAGATATCCTATGTGATCAATTTAATAAACTCAAACCTCTAATGTTCAACTTTGTTCCGAAATTCTTCCAACTTCATAATCTATAACATCTTACTAACATCCATAAACATCGAAATAACAAATTGATTTATAGTCCATGGTAATCCAACGTAACATAAATTTCTCTTCTTTTTAACTTACCACTTCTAATATCTAATCGAATCTTCTCCTAAACACCGAACCCATGCATTTCCACATTTCAATATCATCATATGACTTTAGTAATCCTCTACTAATCATCACCTAACTTAATAATCACAATAGAACAATAAATTCGCCCACAATAGCACAAAATAGTCTATAAGAATTATCCAAAACCACCATAATCCAATTTACCACAATCATTCACTATTTCATCACTTCATATTCATCTTCCAACCTCATTTCTTCATTTAACCACAACATGGTCCCTTGTAGTCACTATAACCAATAAAAGCTATTAGAATGAGTCTTTATACCAAACTCATAAGCTAGGTTCCAAACATAACTTTTGTACTTCCAATTCTTAAATCATTTATCATGACATACACAAAAAGGGAACAGAGATTCCAAACCTCCTTAATCCACAAGCAATTACCAAACATGTATCATGTCATAATTTAATCAGAATCAAATTCCAAATTTACAACACCAAACTAACCAAACCAATATGATCACAAAAATAAAACAATTCTTAACAATGAACATAACAAGTAAGAAACAAGATCAATAATCCTTAACTCAACTCTTAGATGCTAATATTCATAGTAAAACCCTAAACACATCAATGTATTACAATTTAGCATCATCATACTCACATACCAACATCTTATTAACATAGACAAGTGAGAAATTTCATCACCAAGTCACTCAAATATCACTTTCACATCCCTAAAGTTCAATATAAATGACAAAATTTAATCGGTCATAGAACAAAGAAAAATTATAAACCTGAAATTAGGTTCATTAACTCATAATTTCATCCCCAATCAGCTTTATCTTAGATTTACTATCGAAGATTATGATGATAAACAACAAGATTTTCTAACAAATTAAGAAAATCCAGTTTAATTCATGGTTAAGACAAATACATGCACAAGTCAAATCATCAATAAATCAAGCAATTTACTGAACAAAACAAGAAACCAGATCAATACTTTCTTATTCCACCACCTAAATGTCACTATATATTGTTATTTTTGAATTTCCTTAATCCCTTAACCCAATAAGGGATCTCATGATGCCTCGACTATGATTATGGCCGGCACATAACTATACTCGAGACCCCAGAGAAGCATCCTTATTTCGCTATTTTTCCTAAATTTTATACATATCAACATTTATTTTGTTATTCTTTCTATGTTCATCTCAATCTCTCCACAGTACCTATTCAATTTCTCTTATCACTCTCTCCCCACCACGGGATGAGTGATAATCCTCTCAAAAAGGCCAGATATTCATGCACAAAAGGAAGGGAATACAAACTATGTATATTGCCAATCTATATGCAATGCAACACAGTCCAGGGTTATCGTATACCAAATACTGATAACCAAGTTGTAACATACCGTTACTAATTTCCTGATTAATTCAATAATATCGTTACTAACTATGATAGAAAAATGATTTCCATAATATCCATAAATCTATCATAGTTAGAAAAAGAATTTCCTAATAATAATCATTATCCATGATAGAAAAGAATAAACTAATACAACCTGAATACTATCATGGATAATTAATAGCTAACCATGTTAGAAAAGAATCACCTAACATGGTTAGAAAAATAAATAACCTAATGTTCAATAATATTAAATACATATAAATATATGCGGAAACGTATGCAGGCCTATACAAATTGGCAATATACAACTCTAAATAAATTATGAAATCTCTACTACCTAATTCCCTTTCCTGTTGCTTGCGCCTGTGCATGAATACCTGCAAAAATGTCAGTAATCGTGGGATGAGACAATTTGTCCCAGTAATCACCGCTTAACTCACTATAACAGTGAGATGTGCGGTAGCGAGGGCGTCTAAAGGGTACCTCATTTTAAACCAGTAGTATATATATATATATATCCATATCAATTCTTCTTTCATTCATCTTCCAAATCCCACCATCAATTCCACATCACTTATCAATACTTTAATCAACACATCAAATGATTCCCCACAACCTAACTCACCACTATCTCAAACTCAACAACAAAAATAAACGTGATTGACACTGTGCCCAGTCTCAAATCTGTAAGCATAAAAAGGGAGCACTTTTAAATAGTGAAAACGTCTCTGGGGAGCACTTTAAAAGTGAAAACGTCCCTGGGGAGCACTTTAAAAGTGAAAACGTCCCTGGGGAGCACTTTTTAAAAGTGAAAACGTCCCTGGAGAGCACTTTTAAAAGTGAAAACGTCCCTGGTTCCTTTAAAATCCGAGGAACCTGTACTATTAACCTATCGATTGCGCAGATCGATAGGTTACATCGGCCGACGGTACTATCAGTGTCATGCAATGCTCACTATAACCTATCAATATCCTATCAATATCACTTCCACAATATTCAATATCTAAATCACAATTTCCATCAACTTCTCAATTTCATCCAATATCTCCATCACAACAATTCCACTCCTTCCATCAAACTAAATATCACTATCCCTGACAATATACTATACACATCTCTCACCAGTATCTGAGCATTATTACTATATTCATTCACACCATTCAAGGACAGTAACCACCACCAATCAGTATAATATATAGATAATGAGTCAAATTCCTTTATACGAAAATATTCGCGTTTAAAAGGCACCCGATAGCCTATTTCATATAAAAATAGCTTTTCAAAGATAATATATATATAGAGGGTGAGAAAGGATTTTACAAAATCCTAGCTAACATCACCCTCAATGTTATAGTAAGGTAAGTGTGATTACCTGTCGCCCTTAGCACTTTGTTGTCTTTTCCCTTTACTTTTCCTTGCCTCGAGTAATGTACGCAAATCACGTCCTTTCCTATTATTACATTATGTAATAATAGAAGGTTAATAATCATTCTACATCGTGGAGTAACTAACGTCTCTCTCTTTCTCGTTCGTATTACTACCCAATCCCTTGTTTATATATTCTTTATTCTTGAAATCTTTATTCAATCTTGGTCAAAGTTTATAAATAAATAACCAGTGACATCAAATTGTCACAACATCAACATTCACACATCTTATAGACACACATTTTTGTATCAAACAACCATTATGTTTAAATGAAAATACATATGTGCCTTCCATCACCAACAAAATTGAATTTAGAAAGAGGAAAAGAAATCCAACACCATTTCATTACTTAACCAACAGCCAGTTGCATAACCATGCCTATTACATGCTAATATGAAATCCTAATCAAATAATTTATGACAAGGCTTTCAGTCACACCAAAAATATCCATTCACAAGTTAAACTCTCAAGTATAATAATTTGGAACATCATTACTAATTAGTATCAATCATCTCATTCAACATTAGATGAGAATAATCATTCTACACAAATGCATCCTCAACAGTACAGTTATAATCATTAATTCTTAGAACTTCTGTTGAATCAGCACATGCACATACAAACAATATACATTCACTTTCGCACTAATCTAGAGCAAGAATACTCCTTACTTTCAAGCAATTGATTTGATGTTTATTAGCCTCCCTTAAAATCAAATATCCATTCAGCCAAAACCAGAATTTAAATTTCTAAAGTAAAATACCCCTGAAATCATAGTCATTCACTATTTCCTTTGATGAATCTAACAAGGCCACAGCAATACTTATCAACTATAACCAGGAAAACAACAAACTGAATTTCAGCTTTAACCTCCAAGTTTAAACTCCATTTTCAATAATCCAAAGCATCATCCATAGATGATTTTTAAGGTTTATGTCACCAAGACAACCAATCTAAGCCGAGCAAGAAAGATTTAGATTCAACTTCACAAAATGAACTCAAGTTTTCTTACACATTAACACAATAATATCATTGGAAATTCCCTAAAAATATTTGAATGTCAAGCAATTATTCAGCTCATTGATCATAAATCAGATTTCTAACTCATAGTTGACACCCTCCATACATAGGCAGTAAGTAATCTCAAAGTTTTAAGCAAGATATTTTTATATAGCATATATTTATTATGATTTACAATGTCCACCTTTAAATCAGAAATAAATCAGCAATTTCAGACCAAATCATGACAGCAACCAGTGGAAGAAAACAAAGAAACAACAAATTCGTCAATCCCATGAAAGTCATACATACAACATTAATTCACCCATTCACTCAAACTTGTTTAGACTCAATTTTTAACATGCTTGTAGGTTAGACATCCATACCCTTCTAATTTACAGTCAACACAAATATGAGCTTACACAAGAGACATTAATACAACTTCCTTTGACATTTTCAATTAACACCATAACTTCACACACACAAGCTAATATAGTTCAGCCACAACCAAGATGAAAGAGAGACTTAGAAAAGCATCATTCTAACAATCAAACATGTAAAGACATATTATAACTCAAACAAGCTTGTACACCAACTAATCCAAATCTGGGTTTTCTATTCTAATCTTTTACAAACATCAAGAACTACTCAGATTAGCAATCAAACACTAGGATGTGAAGTTTATGCTACCTCTTAGAGACTCAAGAATTCCTAAACCCAAACAACCTAAACCATTTCGGATTCTCTCTGATTCTCGCCTAAAAATAAAGAAAATATAGAAAATCAAAGAAGAAAACTCACATAATATTGAAGCCTGAGATCGAAGGTAACAACGGCGGCCATCACAGCCGTGTATCGCCGCAAGTCTCGCCGGAAATCGTCGGGGTCGCCGGGAAGAAAGAGGAGGGAGGTGGATTCGCGAGGAGAAAGGAGAAGGTGGGAGAACCCACGGTGGCTTCAACCTCTGCCGTCGCCGTCGCCTATTTGGCCGGAGATCGAAGAAACCCGCCGTCACGAGGTGCTCGCCGGATTTCAGAGAGGGAGATCGAAAACGAAGGAGCTGAACGAAGATAAAGAACACGAGGGAGAGAAGTGAGGAAGGAGGAATGGTTTGATGGTGGTGATGGTGGGGCCGGCGCCGCCGCCGGAAATCGCAGAAGAAAAAGAACGAAGAAGCAGATGGCGGAGGGAGAGGGAGTCTGGTATTTAAAGTAAAGGGGAGGGCGCGTTTGGACAGGGAGAAATAAGGGTGGATTTTGATAATTAAAGCCTAAACTTGCCATAATGTACTCATTTTGATTTAAAACCACTTAAACCAGTCTCCAATCTTCTTAAACTTCAAAATATTTTTAGCTTTACCACTCCCTCATATTTCAAACTCTTCATTTCTTAATTAATTATATGCATATTAATTACTCAAAATTTCCAACAATATCCCAAAAATTCCTAAAAATTCCAAAATCTCCCAAAACACTCTCTAATCCTGAATTAAATTTTTCAAGATGTTACAGTATAGGGATCCGAAAATAGGATAGTCCAATTGTAAAAAAAAAAAACACATTTTCCCTTTCCCTCATTCATTTGTTTCATTTGTAATTACACGTTTTTATCGTTTTCAATAATGTTTTCTCACTTATTTATATGATACATTATATCTTGCACCTACCAACCAAAACAAAAGTACCCATACACTTATCAATTAACAATGCAAGTGAAAAAAAAATTATTGACAAGTAGAAAGAGTGTTGAATGATAACTGAATGAAGGTCATATATAATACTCCCTCCGTTCCTAAATATAGGACCTAAATGACTTTTTTTTGGAAAGATTAAAGTTGCGAAATAGGTTATTAAATCATGATATATTTGATATCTTTTTACATTATCCATTAGCTTATAGGTAAAATAAACTAGTTTAAGAGAAAAAATTAGGTAAATCAATTTATAATTAACTTATTTTTTGCTTTTTTTAGGATTTTTCAAAAATGTCATCTAGGTCCTATATTTAGGAACGGAGGGAGTGTAATTGGACTCTCTTACGTAAGAACGTCATATATAATATAATTGGACTCTCTTACGTGTTAAGGTCTTTAAAATGTTCTCGTAGTTGAAGATTTCAAGAATTAAGTTGTTGTAAATTACTCCAAAGGGTCCCTAATATAAGAGCCCAAAATTTGAATGGTTTTGGTCCCTAATATAAGAGCTCATCTCACATTCTCTCCTCATTTAATGCGTTTTTTCCTATTTTGCCCATAACTCTCTTTTATATTTATTAATGCTTATGTATTTCTCTCTCTTAAAAGTATCATAATAAATATGGGCAATATTGGAAAAGAAGCATTAACTTCATACACCCAACTAACATTCACATATATTTTCTTAAAAAACGTTTTTTTGGCGACTAACTCTTATATTAGGGACCGGAGAGAGTACCTTATTATTTAGACCTAACGATATATTGGGTAAACTTTCCTTAATTATATAACCACATATGAAAGTTTAAGCTTATGATTGGTAGTAGGTATGGTAGTATTATCTCACATTTATTGTCTGAGCATTTAAATTGAATTCAAACCTACCCCATTGAGTAATTATTTTTGTATACAAGTAAGCACCCAATTCCAACTTATATTCAAGCTAGTCCAACCTGCATGGTTGCCAACCCCCAATTGCTTGCCATCAACCTGTATTCAAGCAATATACATCTACCATTCTTTGACTTGTTTACATTTTTCTCAATCCTAAATTTAGAAGCTACTCAAGATAATAGTATTAATTCCAAATATAGATTCTTTAATGACACTCATCGCCATAAATACTAACTTTTATCATTAAAAAATCAGAGTTCAGTTCAAAAACAAAATCATAAAAAATCAGAGGAATAAATTTTCACCTAATTAAGAGCATAAAGTTACGAACATAAGATCTATCAAATCACGTAGCTCCATCATACATACATGCATGCGCGAGCATAAAGTTACGAACATAACATTATGCTAATTGACTTTCATTGTTAATTCGAATTATCAAATTAGAGCCAATTGTCATCCTGGTCTTTCCACTTAATTGCTAATGGTTAATTAGGTTTAAATGTTGGAAATCATCGTGAAAACAAAGATTTGAGAATATAACCAAAGTATAGTTTGATATATAATCGACTATATATATATATATGGATTGCGCGACTTTGTCCTTTTGTTAACATCTAGATCATTAAATATCGTACTAGCTAGCTAATTAGAAGGTCATCAATAATTTTTATAAGTATATTTTTTTATTTCCATATATCCTTACCAAATTTAATTAGGGCTAAAGTGCAAAAATGCCCATGTAATTGTCACGAAGGTGCAAAAATACCCATATAATATTTTTTGGAGCAAAAATGTCCATCACAGTTAATTTTTTGACTTTTTTACGCATCATTTTCTGTCGGTTCATCTCTCACTAAAACATGTGGCATACTTATGTATTTATTTGCCCTTATATGATGATGATGCAACAGACGATGATGTGTCAAGAAGCTAAAAATTTAACTATGATGGGCATTTTTGCCCAGTTTTAAAATTTGATGGACAGTTTTACTCCAAAAAATGTTACATGAATATTTTTGCACTTTTGTGACAATTATATGGGCATTTTTACACTTTAACCCATTTAATTATAATATTTTTTATCCTTGTCCATAATGAATTGTGTTAGTTGTTTAATTCTTGGAGTATGGATATATTTATTAAGATAAATAGTAGTTTTTCTTATTATAAGACAAGTAGACTTATTTTGAAAATTTTCAAGGTGTGGAACGATGATTTTTAGTTTATCATATATGTGTGTGTGAGTTTAATCAAAGAAAATATATAGTGCATAAATTATTCTAAATGTTTTAATCCTTTTATATATGGAGAGATTGACACGCAAACCACTTGGATTTTAAGACTTAAATTACAATATCTTTTTGTCCTTGCCTATAATGACCTATGGATGTTTAATTCTTAAAGTATTTATGTATATATTGATATATGGTAGCTTTTCGTTTTTCAATTTAAAGATAATGCAAGTTGCAGACTATTTTTTTTTGGAAAAATGACAAATAAATCCCTCCTAATACTTAAAAGGACAAGTGAGGAACCTAAACTTCCAAAAGTAGGACTATGAAGGAACCAGTACCTACCTGACATTTTTAAATTATGCGAAAAGACAAAATTGTGTGAAGTTAATTCTAATGAGTCAAATGTTATTCGTTATGCTATAAATGTTAATAGTGAAAGTTAAAATGTTAATACGACGGTGCAAATGTTAACACCAATTGTTATTGTTAACGAAGTTAATTACAATGATCCAAATGTTAATCATTATGCTTTAAATATTAATCAAAAACTTTCAATTATTAAGAGTTACGGTGCAAATGTTAATAGGTAACAAGTGCAAATGGAAGCACGGAATGTATGTCAGAGAAGTTAATTCCAATGAGCCAAATATTATTCGTTGTACTATAAATGTTAATGGTGAATGTTCAAATGTTAATAACGATGGTGTTTTAGGATGAGGACAATTTTGTCTTTTCGTACAATTTTAAAATGTCAGGTAGGTGCTGGTTCCTTCATAGTCTTTTTGGAAGTTTAGCTTCCTCACTTGTTCTTTTGGGTACTGGGAGGGATTTATTTGTCTTTTTCCCTTTGTTTTTAATATTTCAAGAGGTGGAATTTTGATTTGAAAGTATAATTAGAGTTTGTAAAAGTGCCACCACTTGGATGGGGATATCTATTTTACTCATCATGCTTATATATCCGTCTTAGCCAACCTGTCCAAACGGTGAAAAGTGGTAAGAGTTTCTATTGACTTCAATATGCAATCCCTTTCATCCTTTGAGCAAGTGCCTAAACCTAAATCTTCCATGTACACCACCAATTTGTACTCTTCTCAGTTCTCACCATACCCTCCAACTCCAACAACCTTTTGGCAAACGTTGAAGGACTTGAGAGACACGTCGTCTGACTGAGAGATACATGTCCAGGCCGGATGAATAATGGGGTGTTGGGCTCTGCAATAAATGTGTGTCAGAATATTTCCATATTAGGTAGATTACTATTACATACATATTACAAATCACATCATTTGATTAGAAGAGAGTGGAATATGTTTGAATGAATGTTGACACACAAGGGGTGGTATGAGCTATTTACTAAATTTAATTAAATTAAATATATGTTTTTAGTAAATATAACATTATATTGTTGTTCTAAAACACCAAGTATTTTTTTAATTGATATTAAATAAGGGTAATTTAAGAAAATACTAACAAAAAATGAAAAAAATATGTATATTTAGGATTTCAACTCATTAAATATGTTTCGTATCGAACACAAAGGGTAATATACATCATTATGTGAATAAAAAGATTAAAAGTTAATAGTCTCATCCCCCATAATGTAAGCTTACATTTGTGAATAATAAGTTTGTCCTAAAATATAAAAGGGAAAATTAAATATAAGTCCTTGATAAGGGACATAATACTGGAAAAGTCCCAAAAACTTGAATAATTAAGGTAGAGTCCCACATTTTGCAAAATAATTAAAGTAGAGTCCCAAGAGATTCTACTTTAATTATTTTGGAAATGTGGGTCCCACAGTTAATAATATTATATTCCCTCTCTCCTCTCTCCTCTCTCCCCTTCTTCTTCATCACAACCACCCATCCCCTCCCTCCGGCGCCGCCGCCGCCCTCCGCCGCTGCCGCCCCCTCCGGCGCTGGAGGGAGGCGGGGGCGGCGGAGGGAGGCGGGGGCGGCGGAGGGAGGGGTGGGTGGTTGTGATGGAGAAGAAGAGGAAGAAGGGGGAGGGGAGAGAGGAGAGATGAGAGAGGGAATATAATATTATTAACTGTGGGGCCCACATTTCCAAAACAATTAAAGTAGAGTCCCTTGAGACTCTACTTTAATTATTTTGCAAAATGTGGGACTCTACCTTAATTATTCAAGTTTTTGGGACTTTTCCAATATTATGTCCCTTACCAAGGACTTATATTTAATTTTCCCAAATATAAACTTCATTTTATGGTTACATTGGATAAACATTAATTGCACTTTTTTCCAATTTTTCCCATCCATCCATTACCTTTTCCCATGCATTCTCATATTCATCTTTGTTATCTCTTATTTGTCATTATCTTTCATCTTCAATAATAGGGTATATTTGGAAAATAAATTAGATTTCTTACATAATCAATGCTTTTAATAACTAACTTTAGTAGTTTTTCTAATAAAACAAAGTAGTTATCTGAAAGCTTATACTCCCTCCAGTACTAAATATAAGACCTAGATGACTTTTTTGGAAAATTCTAAAAAAGTAAAAAATAAGTTAATAATAAATTGATTTACCTAATTTTTTCTCTTAAACTAGTTTATTTTATCTATAAACTAATGGATTATCTAAAAATATTTTAAATATGTCATCATTTAATAACATATTTCGCAACTTTAATCTCTCCAAAAAAAATTATCTAGGTCTTATATTTTGGACGGGAGGTAGTATTATATGTGAGGGATGAAGTACATCATGACATTATATATATATATGTGTGTGTATTCTATTTCATTCCTTCCTAGCTAAGCCACAAGAATTTTGAAACCTAATAATATTCTTTTAAGAAACTAAGAAAGAAGCCATGGAAGGATCTCGTCTGCACATAGCAATGTATCCATGGCTAGCCATTGGTCACATAAGTCCACACATTCAACTCTCAAACAAACTAGCCAAAAGAGGACACAAGATCTCCATCTTCATCCCTCAAAACACAATATCCAAACTGCAACACTTGAATCTCCATCCTGATCTCATCACTCTCTACCCCATCACTATCCCTCATGTTGAAGGCCTTCCACATGGTGCAGAAACAACCTCAGACGTGGACCGATCCCAAAGTGCCCTCCTCATGGTTGCCATGGATCGTACAGAGAAACAATTTGAAGATCTCTTGATTCAACTTAAACCCAACATTGTTTTCTTTGACATGGCACATTGGGTGCCAAATGTTGCTAGAAGATTGGGAATCATATCTGTTCAATATTGGGTCACGGGTTTAGTGGTGACAGCTTATGACAAGTCAACAGAAAACCCATCACTTCATGGTGGGTTTCCTGATAAGTCAATGAAGCTTGTTAAGTATGAGGAGGAAATATTTGAGAAAGTGAGGGAGATGGAGTTTGGCAATGGTGTTAGTTTTGTTGATAGACATGATATGGGTGCCAGGTCAGCTGATGCAATTGGTTACAAAAATTGTAAAGAAATTGAGGGTCCTTTTGCTGATTATTTGGAAAAATTATTGGGGAAACCTATTTTGCTATCAGGACCTGTCATACCTGAGCCACAAATTTCAACTTTGGATCCTGAAATGGACCAATGGCTTGGAGGTTTCAAGCATGGATCTGTTATTTACTGTGCTTTTGGAAGTGAATGCATATTTGAGCTTCCTCAATTCCAAGAGTTGTTGCTTGGTCTTGAGCTAACAGGTATATATGCATGCATGTCATCACATTTTTGGTCTTGAGCAAAAAAAAAAAAAAAAAACATGTAGCAAAAACACGAAAATCGATTTTACTTATTCTCTGTACGTAGATTTGGTGAAGGGTTCTAGATCGTCATACTATTGTCCTTTTTAATTAAATTTGAACCACCTATAATAAATCCGAACGGTGGTTATCCATTTTTGGGAAGACATTGAAACTGTATCTTTACTGCATAAAGTATAAATTCTAAAAACAACCAAACAAAGTAAATAAAGACCAAAATCAAAACTCTTTAAAGTACAAGCTAAGGATTTGAAGTAAGTTTAACTCTTATATAATAAATAATAAATTAAATAAAAGAAGCTTCACACCCATCCTTATTAAATGTACAGTTTTATACTTTTATCCTCTCATTTTGTAAAGCCTTATTAACTTCAAACAATGGTGTATATAGGGATACCATTTCTGTTGGCAGTGAAGCCTCCAAAAGGATATGACACAGTGGAAGCAGGTTTTCCAAAGGGATTTGCAGAAAGGGTGAGAGGAAGAGGAATAGTTCATGGAGGTTGGGTTCAGCAACAGTTAATCTTGGAACATCCATCCATTGGCTGCTTCATTTGTCACTGTGGATCTGGCTCTTTGTTGGAAGCAATACTAAGCCAAAGTCAGTTAGTGTTATTGCCAACCACTCTTCTTGACCAGATCTTCCATGCAAGGATGATTAGCCAAATGTTCAGAGCTGGAGTTGAAGTGAAGAAAAGAGAAGAAGATGGGTTCTTCTCAAAAGAGAGTGTGAGTGAAGCAGTGCAGATTGTGATGGATGAAGGAAGTGAGATTGCTAAAGAGGTCAGGGCAAATCATGCTAAACTCAGAAACATTTTCCTCAAAGAAAACTTTGAGGACAATTATATTGATAGTTTCTGTCACCAGCTTCGAGATTTACTCAAATGATCATGATCATTTGTTCTAGTGGGTTAGCAAGATAATCAGCAGCTAATTTCAAGCGGAAAATAAAGTGAATGTGTTTATGGTATTTTCGAGTTATGTTTGTTTCTCTTTGTAATAAAATTATTTGTTTTGTGGGACCTTTGGTTTGTTGGCTAGTAATATCAATCTCTATCCATACTATACACTAATTACCCGTACAGCATATTCCTCTAAGATTCCTTTTTTAATGTGGGTTCCTAAGTTTTCCTTATATTTATCTAAAGCAATTTGATTAATAATTCATCCGATTCCCTTTTGCTTGCACCACTATTTTGAAATGATGATTATAAGGGTTTTTAATGTTCTTAATTATTACAACTTTAATGCTTTTTCGGTTTTAAGCGTTTTTAATTTTAATGTAATAAGTATTTGATTTATCCCTAATTGTGCTTTCAAAGTGTTTTTAATTTTAATGTCATAATTATTTGATTTTTAATTGATTGCTTTAATATTTTCTTTGGTTTTATTTGTTTTTATTATCTTTGGTGTTACTCCCTCCGGTCATTATTATAATCACCAATTATCAAATTTTCTTGGTCCTTTTCATAAGTCATTTCATGGTTTTCAATATCTTTGGTCGTACTCCCTCTGGTCCTTATTATAAGTCACCAACTATCAAATTTTTAAGTGTTTTTTATTTTAACGTAATAATTATTTGATTTATCACTGATTGTCCTTTCAAAGTGTTTTTAATTTTTATGTAATAATTATTTGATCTCTTACTGATTGCTTTAATGTTTTCTTTGGTTTTATTTGTTTACATTATCTTTGGTGTTACTCCCTCCGATCATTATTGTAAGTCACCAATTATCAATTTTTCTTGGTCTTTTTCATAAGTCATTTCATGGTTTTCAATATCTTTTGTCGTACTCCCTTTGGTCCTTATCATAAGTCACCAACTACCAAATTTATAAGTGTTTTTTATTTTTAACGTAATAATTATTTGATTTATCTCTGATTGTCCTTTTAAAGTGTTTTTAATTTTAATGTAATAATTATTTGATTTTTTACTGATTGCTTTAACGTTTTCTTTGGTTTTATTTGTTTACATTATCTTTGGTGTTACTCCCTCTGGTCTTTATTATAAATCATCAATTACCATTTTTTCTTGATCCTTTTAATAAGCCAATTCATGGTTGTTAATGTGCATTAATTATTTTTCCATTTTTTATTTAATTATCATTCCCCTTTTCAAAGTGTTTTTATTTTGTTTCATAATTATTTGATTTCTTCCTGTTTTTTATTTTCATGTCATAATTATTTGATTGCTTCCTTTTTTATACCAAATTATTTGATTTTTTCATGATTGTGCTTTCAAAGTATTTTTATTTTAATGTCATAATTATATGAATTTCCCAATGAAAAATAAAAAAAAAACCTTCTAGATACAAACATGGACATTGTAACAAAAAGGACTCCTCTCTCACAAAAAAAACGACTCCCCTTCTCACCTCTCTCTCACAAAAAAAAAAGACTTCTCTTCTCACCAGAAAAAAGGACTCCTCCTTCATCTCTTTCACTCCTCCTTCATTCATGTCTTTTGTAGCTGCTGAGTCCTCCTCCGCCAAACGAAGCTCTCGCATTCCTCTGCTGGCGAGACATCCGGCCATCCACCGCCGTAAGGTAATTGGGTTTGGGTTTGTGCCATGTGACAACATTGTGTATGCTTGAATTTGAAATATAAACAGTAGTTAATTTGCATTCATTGGTACTAACTTATATGTCATTATTACTTAACCGTTTTGATGTTTCGCATGCTGGGTACCTTTACTCATACAAGTTTTGGTATTTTAAAGGTTTAAGCTGTTATTGCTATTTTCAATTCATACGTTTTTAGATGAGTCGTCATCAACTCTCATTCCAGTATTTTAAATTAATTTGAGTTTTCACTTCAACTTTTACTTTTACGCTTTCTCCTATGACAGAAATTTAATTCTATATTGTCGGTTGATATATTCATATTCATTGACACGAATATAAATTGAAGTGTGGTCAAGTTCCTGAATTAACAAATCACTTTTCAATCCCTTCCTTCAAACCGAATCCCTTTGCTTGCAACACTATTTAGGAATGATTATGGGTTTTTAATGTTCTTCATTATTACAACTTTAATGTTTTCTTCGGTTACAATGTTTTCAATCTTAACTCTTTCAAGTATTCTGGTAATTTCCTTCTTTGTTTCAACTCATTTCCTATTACTTTTTTATTCCCCTTTTAAGTTTATATGTTTCTGATAATAAATTAGGGAATGTATCATGTAGTATATGAATGAATGTAGTGCAAAGTGGCGGCGATCAAGCCAAGAATCCATAGGTGAGCCTCTCTCCATTTCTTCTTTTTCTTGATTCGAATTGAGTTAGTTAGGATTGAGGGAGATTTGCGTCTTATTTTGGGTTTAAAAATCATAAAAGCGAACTAATGCCCATTAAGCGAAAGGACTAGAAGGTAGTATTATAAAACTAATTGTAGCTATCAAAGATCATATAAAGGTGAGTATGCACCTTATTTTCTCTTTGAGATGTCTTACTATAGAAGTTGAAATTCTCACTCAGCCATATTTAATGAACTTATAACTGTAACCAGAATTAAAATTGAGGATGAAGTGTGTGCTTAATCCATGAATGATTGGATGACTCGATTTATTTTTATTCTTAACATACTCCTATTGTTGTTGATTATAGGGGTTTTATGACTTTGTACAAGAGTTTATGACACAAGTTGATAGAGAGGTATGATTGGTAACCCACCTCATTTTTCTAAATTCAACTAGCACTTAGTTTAAAACTTTTTTGTAAGTCAAGGCAAACTTCTCATCCACTATTGATAGGAGTTTTTTTTTCATTTACATACTGCTTCATTTGATGTTACATTTACCTTGGGTTCTGAATGTGATGAAAAATTGTAATAGTGTAATGCAGAAGTTGAGCCATTGGGTAGGAAATTTAATCTTTTACATGATTTGGCAAGATCATGTGTTTTTTTTGGGGGGGGGGGGTATGACATATTGACATGTATATAAAGCATTCTACTGTTGTGGTGGGTTCATATGATTTTTGGCATCATTTTCTGAAATTTCCATATTTTTTATGACTCTAACTGATTATTAGCATGATAGAACAATTTGGCATTAACTTACGCGATAAGGCTATATAGTATTGTTCCATCTATTTTCTATTTGTATGAAAACGGTTTCTCCCCTTTATTGGGCTTAGGTGAAAGTAGTGATGTTTGATAAATAAAGTTGATGGTTCTGCGGGATAAATGAATTGAAGTTGATGCACGGAGAAATAGAATTACTGAAAGTATAAATGGTTTAATTAAAATGTACTATGCCAAAGCTACACACTTGAGGAAGACTTGGGAAACGATGGGATCGAAGATGACATGAATATAAATGAGCATTGCAAAAGGCCTCCTATTATAAAAGAGGCTACAAAAAAATAACAGATGAATAAGGAAATTGATTTGAAAATTGTTTTTTCAAAATTAATTTTGTTTCATGTAACACATTCAAAAATTTATATGTTTTTATTGTATTTCGATTTTTTTGTTTAATAAATAATGGTAACTTATTTATGCCTTTATGGTCAAAGGAAATTAATTATGAATAACAAAAAGTTACCTATGAATTAAAGAAACCTAACTATTATTATGGAGAGTAGAGAACTTATTTCCATTATTAATTCAATTACCTTAATCAAACTTATTCAAAAGTGAAAGTGTTTTTCAATAATTTAAAAGTTTAATTTACTTAGCTTTTTCTATATTAATCAGATTAATTTAATATTATGAATTGGATGATAGTTAACCACTTTTCTATCAGAATCTGTAAGAATACAATAATCTTTCTTTTGACTGGCCACTTTTTTAAGAGAACCTGTAAGAATGCGATAACTTTTCTTCTATTGATGATTCATTTTCCTCAAGCTTAGACAGATACTACGAAGAAAACATGACAACAATCTTCATAATCAAGAAGGTAGTAAATTTTCACTTTTTTTTTTGGAGAAATTAAAATACTCCATCTTCTCAATCAAAACATATCAATGAATCCATAAAAATAGATAGGGCTAAAGTGCAAAAATAACCATGTAATTGTCATGAAGGTGCAATAATGAACCTGAAAAATTATTTGAAGCAACATCGGCCATCAAATTTCAAAATTGGGGCAAAAATGACCATTACAATTACTTTTTATTACTCATAATTAGTTATCTTTGACCATAAACAAGTTTCCATTATTTTATTAAACAATTGAAAGATTTCCTACTTTAAAATAAAAAATTGAAAGATTTATGATTAATATGAAATGAACTACTTAAAGCCAGAACAAAACAAGATAAATCTATCTAAACTACTTTTTCAATATTGACTGACAAATTGTTTTATAGCCGGGCATCCCCGCGCAACGCGCGGGGTCAACCCTAGTTACTCTTTATTTCTCAAAAGAAATTGATCACGTGTATCTTTAGCGCATTCAATATTAAAGATTAATTTCTTTCAATGCCTAGAGTTCTTCTTCTCAATATTTGAATTTGTGTTCTCATTTTCACCGTATGAAATCACATGCACCTCCATTAACAACTTATTATAATCTCTATTTTGCACATACTCTAGTTTATAGCTTCTTTCATTTTTACTCATAAAACAAAGACATATGCTAATTAAATGAAAGGTCAAAATTCATTTTTTGTATAATTATTAAGGTTTAAAACAACCTATATACCATGATCATCCATAAATAGAAAGACATCCATGGAATTGCAAAGGGCGAAGCCCAAAAATGATACATAACTATTGATCAAGGAACAAAAATAGTACATAACTATTTCGAGGTATAGAAATGATACCCAACTTTTACCATGTGATAAAAAATGATATTGTCTCTAATATGACAATAATATTAGACATGAAATGTCCAAAATGCCCTTATAATTAAATAAACTTTTACTGGGTGGCGATTATTTTATAAGGGTATTTTGGACTTTTCATGTCTAATATTATTGTCATATTAGTGAAAATATCATTTTTGATCACATGGTAAAAGTTGGGTATTAGTTTTGTACCTCGAAATAATTATGTACTATTTTTGTTCTTTGACCAATAGTTATGTATTATTTTTGGGCCTTTGCCCAATTGCAAAACAATGTATATTGAAGAGTGCTTATTTTTCATTACAAATCAAATCACAACAACTCAAGTAAAACATTCAAATCCAAGTCTTAAAATACAAATGACAACCTAAATCTAGGAAATCAAAATACAAGCTAAGAGAAAAGACTGGAAATGAACTCTTCTTTGAAGACTTCCTCTTAAAGTAATAGGGATGTGTATTTTTACCCTAGTTTTGAAATAAAGTCATTTTTGCACCCAAAAAAAACACATGGTGCTGAGAGCAACTTCAACACAATCGTATGGGTATTTTTGCACAAAGAAGCTTATGGTTAGATTAGATATTGAAGGAGATGGAATGGGTTCTTCACACTAGAAGCCATTATCAAGAGCAAGTGAAGAATTTTTATGATAGAAACTTGCAGTTAATTAGAATGAAGGAGACAAGTCCTATATATGGCTGCTCCTCTTGTGATCACATCAAGACATTGTTGTGCAAGTTGTTGATGTGCTTGGCTTCATGAAGACCAACTATCTGACACTGAAACTGTCTTCTTCTCTTAAGGTTTCTGTGAGTGATTGGAAGGTTTTTGTTGAAAGGTAATGTGCTTGAGACTCCGTATAAGTTTGCTAGAGATGCCATTTTTGTGAAGCATGCCAATGAGGTTTAGTTTTAGTTTTAGTTGTTTTATCCCCTCATTAATGCTCTATCCAGAAATCTTCCAACACCACAAAGTGATATCCTATACATTTTTTAGGATAAACAAACAAACAAACAATTGGATGGCATACTTGTTTGGGCTCATAGACCGATTTAAAAGGATCCAAAATAGAAGTTTAGGATTGTTACTCATTCACGTAAACTTTTAATAATACCCAATTTTTTTAATCAGACTTTATCCCCTTCTTCATAGTCATCTGGCTGCAGCAGATTAATTTTTGGATAGGATTAAACTTTCTTTCTCTTTATAATAAGAAAAGATAAGGGCTTCGGACCAAGCATGATCTGCAAGCATAAATGTAAAAAGGATGGCCCACACTATACGCACATGATTATGATATACTACCTCCATTTTAAATATTATATTATGTTTATCTAGTTTGATTAAAATGTTCAATGTATAGCATATATATTTTTTCTAAAGCATCTCATAATATTTTTTAATTTGCTAATAACTGACTTTTACTTTGAGTACGGTAAGTGAAAGAAACATTTTGGCAACCGCGTTAGTTGGTTTTACTGTTGTGTTTAGTCCGAAAAATGTGTTCAAAAAAAGAAAGAAACATCAATAAAGATAATTTGAGAAAAACTTGACTTATATTTAAAAATAAAACTAACTCTATGAATAATTTTACACAAGATGATATATTATATATTATTCTGACAAATCCAAGGAATTTCAAGCTTGAATTTTTTTACCGAATTACCAAGCTGGATATTTTTAAAGGGAATAGAAACATTATATTCTCACCTAACCGGACGTCATCAACCAGTATTAAATAATTTGCTCCCAATCATTTGGATGTTGAAAATAAATTATAAGATTCATCACTTGACTGAGACTAAGGTCAAATTTTATGCTTAATTGAAAACAGTTCCTTATATGAACGAGAAATTAATATCTCTTTTTGTAGCCAACACTTGACATCCCTAAATTCCAATGAAATTGTCTTCTTTCTTTTTAAGATAGACTTGAAAGAGTATTAATCAAGATGCACATCACATAGTTATAGCTTAGGTTGTTTAGAGTAGTTAACTAATTGAAAAAAAAAATGCAACTTTGCTTTGACACCATGTATATATGGCTGTTTATAAATTTAGTTGATTTCAGACCAACATTATCCTAAATTGTGACATCTATTTTCCAAAAAAAAATTATAGTCATATCTCTTTTAAAAATCTCGATAAAAATTTCCTTTTTATTAAGTTTTATTAGTAAAAGGGTATATGAAATTAGGTAGTTTGTGGCAAAAATTACAAAGTATCATATATATAAAATATATTAGTATATTATGTATCCAAAAAAAATATATTATATTTTTCAGCTACTTAATTTTACAAACACAATTTTTTGATGATTTTTGTATATGATAAAATCTTAGATAAGTGAATTAAAACATCATATATTTCAATATATGTTAATAATATTAGATAATAATCTGGGTGCGATAGTATATATTGGGTTCAACTACATCTCTCCCTTGATGAATCTACACACTCTTCCAAAACAAATAAACTTATCTTATTACCAAATGAACGTACGGGATTAACTCGAACAACGGATAAAATGACTAATTTGTTGTCATAGTTAGCAGGTAATGTAATAAATGAAAACAGTCCAGTTACCAAATAAAAAAAACTGCAAAATCGTAATTATTAAATCCATAAATATCATCGTCTGTCACCTTAGCATTTCTATTTCCATACCAAACAATTCACTACATATACAATATAGACATCTTTCAACCCATAACATCAAGGGGTCATGATCTTAGATAATTGAAGGGTAAAATCTTACTAAGTGTCTCCTATACATAATTAAATTTTTTTAATTTTGTTTGTTGAGTTTTGTAGGTGTCAATTAATAAATTCAGTGTGGGATGAACATCTGCTACCGTTTTAGTATCAGATGACTCTCCAAATTATTAGTATAAAGAAAGTCAAATGCTACATTTATCAATTAACTAGTTTGTTACCTCATGTGTTGCACAATGTTTATAAAATATTGAAATGTGACAGCATGTTTCAATATAATAGACATGTGTTGCACAATGTTCATCACTTCATCTTCGCACATTTATATACAATTTTTTAAAATTTATTTATTTTTTAATTATTCCTATTTTATAACATATTTTTATTACAATATATAATAGACATGTTTAGCCCATTTTGAACCACTAATAACATATATTATGTACTGTAACAATTAGAATATGAGTGTATCTTAGCATGGAGAGCTACAAATAATGTAGATGCATGATGTAATATTTTTAACTTTTACTTGCAGGCCAACATATGTCAAGTTATAAATTAAGGCAATCAAGATCACTAGCATTTCATATTCTTTATTTCTAGAAGAGTAAAAATGATGTTGTATTTCTTACAAGAATTAAATTACTCGTATTTGAATGATAGGAGAATTTCTTCATATCAATCCATTTCGATCAAAAAATATCAATCCATCTTTTGCCCTCTACTTCAAAAGGGATTATATCAAATTACTTATTTCGATTTTTCAGATAATTATTCCTATCATTTTTCGGGTTTTATAATTTTGTTAAGAAGAGTACAAAATTAATTTTATCTATAAAAATAGTACTTGCTCATGTCCTAAATAATATAAGACCATTCTGACTTTTTTGGAGATATTAAGGATGTAAAATTAATTACTTTAAATTGTCTAAAGCTAACGTTTTTCCTCATGACTACATTATTCTATTTATAAACTAACTTATAATCTAATTACATATGTCGTATGTTATAATATAGTTTTACTTCATTAACTTTCAAAAAATCAAAGCAATTTTATATTTAGGACTGAAGGGAGTATAATGACCTATTATTTATTTGGACACAAGTGTAAAAATACTCATGTAATTGTCACCAAAGTGCACCTAGCACTATGTAAAATAAGTTGGAGCAAAATTACCCATAAAATTTCAAATTTTAATACCATAAGGTCCCAAAAAATCTGAAAATTAATCATTAGTAAGTCCTAAGAAAGTTGGAAAAGACTCTTTTGTCAAACACTAAAACACAATATTGTATAGGTCCCACAAAATACTCATCTTCCCCCTTCTTCCAAAAATTGTTTTTGTTCTCTTCTCCTTCACTTTGCCACCTTCGTTTACAATAATGTCTCGAGGAAGAAAACGGCTTAAGAGAGCTAGTGGTGAACATGAAGAAGAATAGAGGGAAGGGGAGTGTTTTGTGGGGACCACAATATTGTATTTTATTGTCAGGTAAGAGAGTCTTTTCTAATTTCTTTAGGACTTACTTATAATTTTCAGACTATTTGGGACATTATGATATTAAATTTTTGGAAATTTCTTGTGTAGTTGCTCCAAAATATTTTACATGGTGTAGGATGCACCTTGGTAACAATTAGATGAACATTTTGACACCTTAACCTTTTTATCTCAATACTTTTATTCACCAAATCTAATAAAATTGAGAAAAATGATTGACTTCAGTTTGAAACAATTAATTTTATAATTTACTAGACATGTTTATAAAATTTTACTTCGACTAGACTAGAACATTAAATATTCAAAAAATAATAATCGCCCGTCTTTTATATATTACATAGAAAATAAATGAGATGAGAAGGGGTATAATAAAAAAGACAACATGCTTAATTAAATGCAAATCTGAACACGTGATTCTGATGCTTTGACAAAGGAATATAAGTATGCCTACATATATGCATCATATCCTTCTCGATCATATAGAAGGAGAAGATGAAGAGGCAAGAGAAGATGAAGAAGGTGTCAAGGGTTGTGAAAATAAACTTAGAGGGTGAATGGGAAAATCAGATGAGAGAAGCAACCAAGCAAGCCTTCCCTGTACAATTTCTTCTCATGGATCCATCCTATTCTTTCTTATCTTTCATTCGCTCTCTCTGTAACATTATTAATATCATTTGACTGAATTATGTTGAATGAAAATGATTTGCACAGGTAGTGGTTCACTTTGGAGCAAGCTGGTGCATGCCTTCTGTGGCCATAAATCCTTCCTTTCAGAACCTTTCTTCTTCCTATCAACATGTCTCCTTCTTCATACTTGATGTTGATGAGCTTCAGGTGATTCACTCCAAATCTCACCCATCATCATGCCTTCACCCACACTTTTTTTTTATTTAGAGGGACAGTAATCATAGCCTCTAAAATTTTAAATAGTATTAATTAGAGATGATATGTGTGATTACAGCCTAAGTCACGAATTAATATCAGCAAAGTTTTTATAGATTCCTTGCATTTCTTGATTTTGGGAACCTCAATCCTTAATTCCTGATTTACACGTATAATAGTGATGCAAGTAATTATATACAATTTGTGTGTGTGTGTGTAATATTCCAATTATGTTTTTGTAGAAAATCTGGCGCTTTTATCTCCAGTTTTTCCTTTTCAATTCCATCTAAATAAGATCTATTTTGATTTGATCTTATATATAAATCATGTTCCCCCATTCAAATCACTTTATCTTTTCATATTTTTTAACTCTAATGATTCATATAGAGTAATACCAACTAATAACTTCTGTTATTATTAGAGTCTACCTAGCTCTTTAATTTAAAAACTATGTGCAATTTATTTTTAAGTTATGAATAATGCAATTTACATGAATTTATCGATTAAATAGATATATGTTCGCGCTTTTTGTGGAATGTGTAGGAAGTAGCAACAAAGATGAAGATTCAAGCAATGCCAACGTTTGTGATGCTAAGTGGAGGGAATGAGATTGACAGAATGGTGGGTGCAAATCCAGAAGAGCTCAAGAAAAGAATTGATGCTTTTCTTGCTTCTATATCATCTTCTCACAACTCTCTTTAGAGACCTTCAAATCATCTTCCTCTTTATTTATTATTACATGTATAATGCCTGTAAATCAGACTCCGGCCAAAAGGTCTCCCCCTCCCTCTCCCATTTAGTTTTATGTTTGATTGGATTGAATTATTTTGATTTTTACTGTGCATGCCGTTAGTTGTTTGTAACGTGCAAAAGTACCATGGTTTTCTTTTTTTTTTCTCTGGAGATATATTTGTGTAGGCCTATTAGGCCAATTTCCATAGAGAGTTTGCAAGTTTGGATTGGAAATTGGGTTTCATTTACAATGTTGCTCCTATATTATTTTCTATTCATTTAAAATTAGCATACTTTTTTTTTGATAAAAGACAAAATGATATAAATTAAAATCTAGCTATTACAACAGTTTACTAATATCCAAAATATATAAAACATATATAAAATTAAACCATAAGCTGAGAATTAAAAAGGATAATGGAGAGACAACACCAATCTCTATCTGAACGCCAACAAGCGAGTAGCCACTAGCCATGTAGAATCAGTGAAGTAGTTCAGACAACCAGACATCTTCTGAGAATGACGGGAGGTTGGAACCGGATAAACACGCCACTACGAGAGATAAGAGAAACTCATAGCCTCACGAAGTCTATACCACAATGGACATTGAAATGTTTTGGGGTGTTATAATGCATGAAAGATGTCACCCACAAAGAATGGGAGATTCAAACAATCTGGCGCTTTTTGTAGAAAATTAGCATACTTAAAGCTAAGAGAGACTGCAGGTTCCTGAAAGCGATTTATGAATATGAAAGTTTAATTTAGAACATCAATTCGCAAGTTTCATACACACACACGCACTGCACACACAAAAGCGTAATGCGACTCAATTTATTCATCTAAAGGTTAATGTGTAGTGAGTATTAATGATGGCATATATTCTATTATATAGAAAACGATGAGAATCATGAGATTCTATAATAAATAATTACGGTGAATTTGTATGTGTGATGGATAAATTAACTAATTAAGGTATATATATTGTCCTAGCTAGAGAGGATTAAGTTGAAAAGATATTTCTATGAGTGACTATTTTCAAAATATTTTATTTATAATAGACGAATTGAAAAAATGCTATATTAAAAAATGGGGTGAAAGCCCAAAAATGATACATAACTATTGGCCAAGGAACAAAACTAGTACATAACTATTCCAAGGTACAAAAATGATACTCATCTTTTACCATGTGATCAAAAATGATATTTTCACTAATATGACAATAATATTAGACATGAAAAGTCTAAAATGCCCTTATAAATTAATCGCCACCCGGTAAAAGTTTATTTAATTATAAAAGCATTTTGGACATTTCAAGTATAATATTATTGTCATATTAGTGAAAATATCATTTTTGATCATATGGTAAAAGATGGTATCTTTTTTGTACCTTGAAATAGTTATTTATTATTTTTGTTCCTTGGCCAATAGTTATGTATCATTTTTGGGCTTTAGCCCTTAAAAATGTTATAAATAAGTAATATGTAGCTTTTAGACCTTTATATTATAATATATCAAACTGCTTAATTATTATTTTTGTTGTCATTACAATAATTAGTTTGCACCATCAATGGACATTACCTTTCACCTACATGTTTCGGTTTGATTAGGAAGAATGATATACCTACAAGTCTACACTAAGCAAAGAGTGAGATGAAATATGATTAGAAGTTTAAGAATTATAATTATTTGTTTGAAAACTAAGAAAATAAAAAATCAACATTTTTTGTATTGTTTTATGGATAACACTATATATATTCATTTTGTCAAATTGTTATCCAACTACATATAGTGAAGTGTTATGGTTTTTACGAGAATTTTTAGTTTAATTATAGTATTTTCAAAATATGACATATGACCATGCATGTATGTTTAGAGAATTTGATATAATAAATATAAAATATATTCATTTATCACAAATATTTTATTGTTTCAGGTAAAATATATTTTCCTTTTTGAACATATTAACCAATTATTTCAATGAACTATATTGATATAAAAATAACTTTTATGACATATTTTCACTATCTACAAAGTGATAACTAATATTTGTTTAGTGCACTATAATGTATGACTATTTGTTCTTTTTTCATCCTATTTTGGGTTGCACTCATACTCCTCAAGTCTGTATTAGTCGGTAGTCAATAGACGTCAAATTATCAAACAATCTTTAACAAAAAAAGTAATTCATATAGTTTAAAAATTGACAACAAAAGTAGAGATAGAATTTTGGGTGTGAATTCTCTTGTGGTTATTTCTCTCCTAATTTTCACTATGCTTTTGATGTTCATAATGTGAATTAAAATCAAACCATTGAGAATTAAAACCATAAAATTATAATATTCTTTAAAAAAAAACCCTCAAAGCTTCATATGGATAATTCACAAAGATAAGCTGGGAGACTAAGCAAGAATATTAAAAAGAAAAAATCTTACACATAATAATTTATTTCACTTATCATTACATATTTTGATCCCTCAATTTCACTAACTATATAGATTTATAGTAAATCTTTATCTTTAAGTTGTTACCTGGAAAATACGAAAACTACTACAATTTTAAATATTAACAAAACATTCTTAAATGTTAATTTATCAAGTTAGCTTTTTTAAATAAATGGAAATGAGAGAGATTAAACTATCGAGAGAAAGAGATTAGGATATGACTTCAACCCTAAGGGTCTAGTCTCTATATTTTCTGTCTCACAAAAAAACAAAAAAAATCTCCCTGATCTATGAATTGTTGTCCACGTGCTAAATATTAAAAGTAACAATGTCTTTCTCTTATTTTGTCCTTTAACTTTAACTTAAAGAAAATTAATTACAGGTTTCATATAAGGAATTTAATGAAGTCATACAAAATTACATAATTAATCTGAGGTCTATGTCAAAAAGTCGGGTTTGACAATATACAATAACAACTAATTGATCTAAGGGTAACTTTGTTTGGCCTAAGGACGTGAACAATTTATAATTTGACGATAATAACTTTTGAACTATTGATTAATATATAATAATTTTTGTGTAGGTGATAATAACTTTGTAAGACGTAAAATTATCATTGACACATCTTAATTAAATTATTTACATAGTACTTTATCTAATTTTTGTTTTAACTTAATTAACTTTATTTCTCAGAACTTTAGTTTCACCTTCAATGATCGATGCCCTTTGTGTTTTAGCCACTCCCAAACCCCACACCATACAATAAAGTTACTCAATACAATAATGTTGTCTTCATAAACTTCTAGACGTGACAAATTACTTGCCAACAGAACATAATGATATAACATTTTCGACAAATATTATTATTTTAAAACACAACATGAAAACCGTGGCACTCTTTGTATCAATCAACCATGCGACTTTTTTATGAAACTATTTTTTGGACGACTTTATATCCTTCTTGTTCTCATGTATGTAATATTAATTTTTTCATGTTATTGTAATCGTTAAAAATTCTTTTTTGGACTAAATTTTGGTAATCTATCAACTGGTCTCAAATTTCAATGGTGCCTTTTGTCTTTAATCCCCACACCATACCCCAGTACTCCATTAAACTTATTCATTTACAATCACGTGGTTTTCAAACGTTACTTATAGTTTAAGAGGAGGTTTCATTTTATAAAAATAGTAACAGTTTTAGTTAAACACAACATTCTGATAAAAAAAATTCTTGGTAACAGGCACACAGAATCATCGTTTCAGTATTATTTATTATTTGTTCTCCAAAAGAGAAACGTTTCAGCATTTATCCATCGGTAAGGTAAAAGAGGGGGAAAAAGCTTCAGTGCATGTATAATGTTTTTGCCCACTTGCTAAATATTGAAAGTAACAATAATGTTTTCCTCTTATTTTGTCGTTTAACTTTAACTTAAAGAAAAATAATTACAGGTTGCATATAAGAAATTTATTGAAGTCATACAATTACATAATTAATTTGAGGTCTATACCAAAAAAGTTCGAGTTTGACAAAACAATAACAAACTAATTGATCTGAGGATTCTGGTAAAAAAAATTGATCTAAGGATAATTTTTTTTGGCCTAACGTGAACATTTGATATCTTGACAATAATAATTGTTAAATCATTGATCAATAATAAATTTTGAGTAGGTGATAACAACTTTATGGGACATAAAATTAATTATGTGATTTCATATGAACATCTTAATTAAATTCTTTACATTGTAACTTATCTAATTTTCTCTTTAACTTAACTTTAATTACTTCTCACAACTTTAGTTTCACCTTCAATGATGCGCTTTGTCTTTTATTCACTGCCAAACCCCACCTGATTAAATTTACTCAATACAATAATGTTCTTCATAGACTTCTAAACGTGACAAATTACTTATCAACACACAATAATGATATAACTTTTTTGACAAATATTATTATTTAAAACTCCACATGAAAACCGTGGCACTCTTTGTATCAATCGACAATGCGACTTTTTTTATGAAACTATTTTTTGGGGTCTTACATCCTTCTTGTTCTTATGTAACATTAGCTTCTTCTTTTTTTTTTTGCTCAGAATGTAACATTAGTTTTTTAATTTCGTGTCATTCTAATCGTTAAAAATTCATTTTTGGACTACATTTTGGTACTTTATCAACTGGTGTTGAATTTCAACGATGTCTTTTGTCTTTAATGAGTTTAATCCCCACACCAAACCCACCAAACCCCGGTACTCCATTAAACTTACTCATTTACAATCACATGCTTCTCAGACGTTACTATTTCCCTGTAACTAAAACAACTAATCACGTCTTCTTCTCTCTTCTTCTCTTTTTTACTATAACATAAAATTTAGGTGAGTTGAGTCCCAGGGGCTCAATAGGGCTAGGACAGGTCTCCAAGTCCAAACAGCGGGTACAGAAGTACCTATAGATCACCCACTAACAAAACTCTCAAATCAGTAGGATTTGAATTCAATTTTATGGTTATGAATCAACTCATTTACCAACTTGATGAATCAACCTTTGTTGGCATCATCTTTTTTCTTTGAAATAAAAGCATCATCAAAATTAAAAACATTGCAAAACCCATGCTAAATATATAAACTCTACATGTCACTGTTATTTTTTCAAGCATATGAGATATTAAAATATCTTGTGTTTACGTGCTTTCACATTTTGAGCTGTTATTATATGTATAGGATGTAACAAACTTTGGCGATTGATACTTACTATTTTTTTGCCCGTGGAAATTGATAACTGTTAATTAAACAATGATAGATCACCGAGTCCACCAAGGCCCTTCTTTTGTTTATATCAAGCTTTTAAAAGCCGGACCGAGCCGGACGGTCCGACCGGTCGGACCGTCGGCCGGTGGCTAAAACGGCCCGATCCCCTCGATCGGGCCGTTTTACTGTGCGACCCGGTTCGACCCGGAGTTGACCCGGGTCGACCGCTGTTGACCCGGGGTTGACCCGGGTTGAACCGCTTTTGACCCGCTTTTGACCCGGCCAGAAATTGACAACTGCAAAAAAAAATATATCAACAGAAAAAAAATGAACTTGATTAAAAAAATATCTTCATCCTAATTATATTAAGTTATTAAGTATTAACAATATTTATATATTTAATTTTCATTAAATTATTACGTCACCGGTTCGACCGAACGGTCCAACCGTTTCAACCGTTTCAACCATGACCCGCTCAGTTTTCCGGCTCGACGTCCGGCTCGGGTTTTAAAACCTTGGTTTATATATGAACCAAAGGTCTAAAGTTTTACGTATTTAACATGAACCATGTGATTATTATTTTATAATTATTATTAAATATTATTAATATTATGTAAGCTTACATCAAACAGAGCTGATGTTGGTCCAAAAAATAAATCGGCTAGATGCGATGCCCCTGGACTCCTCGAGGGCTTGGATTCTCATAATATCTGTCATTACAAGTCACTTATGACATACAACAAAATATTAAAATTCATATTTAATGTATATTGTACCAATGGGAACAAATAAATAATACTAATAATTTATCAAAAAAATAAAATAATAATAATAATAATAATAATAATAAATTGTAGATAAAATTGTATTCTCTCCTGCTCTAAATACAGAATCCATTTGACTTTTTTGTGGAAGTTATTGAAGCAACTTTAACCACTAAATTATAACATATATATATCGTATGTAATTTAATTTATGTTAGTTTATAAGTATAATGGATTAGTTTTTAGAGTGAATGTGCAAAAATGATACTAAATTTTACCCAAAATTGTGTTTCTAATACTAAAGTTTCCCGAGGTACAAAAAGAGTACCCAACTTGGGGTTCATGTGCAAATATAATATTTTCACTTGAGGGAAATAAAATTTAGATATGAAAAGAGTCTACAAAATTTAGGGGAAATGACAAAAAAATGACACTTGAATTTGAGTTGGACAAAATGGGGTCTCCAATTCCAACTTGGACAAATAATGGATAGTCCCCAATTTGTCCTAAATGAAGTTTGTGACTTTGTGTCAAAACAGTAGTTAATAGCGATACATGGGTAGTGAATTGCGATACTTAAGTAGTTAATGAAAAGGGTAGTTAATAGCGATACTTTGGTAGTGAATTGCGATACATGAGTAGTTAACGATTAACTACTCATGTATGGCAATTCACTACCCAAGTATCGTTATTAACTATTGTTTTGATACAAAGTGACAAATTTATTTAGGACAAATTGGGGTCTATCCCTTATTTGTCCAAGTTGGAATTGGACACCCCATTTTGTCCAACTCAAATTTAAGTGTCATTTTTTTGTCATTTTCCCCAAAATTTAGGCTAAAATTTAGACTCTCATGCCTCATTTTCCCCTCACTAAATTTTTATATAATAAGGGCATAAGAGTCTTTTCATGTATAAATTTTATTTCCCTCAAGTGAAAATACAATATTTGCACCTAGACCCCAAGTTGAATACTATTTTTGCACCTTGCAAAACTTAAGTATTAGAAATGCAATTTTGGGTAAAGTTTAGTATCATTTTAGCACCTTCACCCTAGTTTTTAGGATAAAAGATAATTATTATTTTAAAGTGAATAATTTTGCATCCTTAATCTTGCCAATTAAGTGAAAGAAGTCTTATAATTTTTTTTGTCTGAAAAAGAAGTTTTATAATTAGAACCATCGAGTGAGTATATTTGAATACAGCTTTAATGATGTGACTTCTTAAAAATCTGAACCACTTGCTTAGCATTAGTTAAATCTCAGTCCTCCATTTCTATCACATTGAAAACAACCACATCACCTCTTTGAATTCAAGCTTCTCGGCAGATCAATCATCAAACTTGGCGGGAAACAAAGTAAGAGGCAGGGAAGAAGAATTGGAGGACTTTTTTGTAATAAGACTTGTTTTTTTTTTTACCCAAGAATGCAATAATTTTGCATCCATATCACTTGCCCTCTTTGCTATTGCATTTTTATTTTGTAGAGGAATGTAAATTAAAGGACGATTTATGCAACTTACTTGGGAACAAATTTATCAACCTTGCATAAGCATTCATTAAAAGGGTTAAAGTGCAAAAATGCCTATTTAAAATTTTTTAAAACAAAACTGTCCATGAAATGTCAAAAGTGGGGGCAAAAATGTTCATCACCGTTAAATAATGTAACTTTAATTTTGTTTGTCATTTAAGGGTTAAAGTACAAAAAATGTCCATGTAATTGTTACGAAAGTGCAAAACTAACCTTATAAATTTTTTTGGAGCAAAACAATCCATGAAATTCCAATAGTGGGACAAAATTGTTCATCCCGTTAAATAGTGTAACTTCCGTTCATCATATTATATTGCGCCTCACTCTCATTCCTTTTCTTGCCACCACCAAATCTCATGTGTAATTTTTCTCTAAAATAATTTTACCTGGGTATTTTTGCATCTTCGTGACAATTACATGAATATTTTTGCACTTTAACCCTAAAATAACTATTAGAAGTTAGATTATTTAGTGGCACGGACATTTTTGCCCCACTTTTGAAATTTCATGTGTAATTTTGATCTAAAAAATTTTACATGGGTATTTTTGCACCTTCATGACAATTACATGGGTATTTTTGCACTTTAGCCTCATATAATAATAATAATAATTATAAGTTTATAACAACATCACCTAAAAATTTGTTTTTTGATTTTAAACTCATGTCAATTTATTTAAAACTTCAGTTAAGCTAAGCTGGAATTTTTCTTTTAAATTTTAAACTAAGATATTTATCTTTAATCCCAAAATCATGTAACAATTTGATATCCTAATAAAATCTTAAGAAATTTGCTTCAATTTTCTATCAATTTCTCCCTATATTATAAGAAATTGGGGAGTTACCAATGACAATGAGTAATTGGTTGAGCTGGTAAGTGAGTTACAATCCCCATAAACTTGCGAAGGCACGTTCGAATCCCGAGAAACGCTCTCTTTGGGAGAGAGGACAACCTTACCTATGTGAGCAACACTCCTACCCCTCGGGTCCGGATTAGTCGGTTGGTAATAGCTTCGAATTACCGGGCGTTGTTTAACAAAAAAAAATTGGGGAGTTAGCCATGAAAGAAAAAAATGGTTAAATAGCAAATCCCCCTTAGAAGTTTTCCCAGAGGAGCATGCTCCTTCGGATTGTTTTATGTGCAATTAAACCGTAGTTTTTTAGGAGCAAATCAATCCAATTCTAAAAATTTCTGTTGACATATCTCAACCCAATATCCAGTCATCCCAAATAATGCCGAATTCCGAAAATCATGAGTACCTCCTTCAACGTTTTTAGCGATGAAAATTCTATTCCTCTAGTTCAAACATTCAATTCAGAGAGAACAAAAATGTGGGAGAGAGATAAAATAGGAACATATCTCTCAAACTAACATATCCAATAGTTGGCCAAAAAAATAACACATCTAAATATCCAATACAATATATATGTAAGAGAGGGAAACACAAATATATATATATATATATATATATATATATATATATATATATATATATATGACACACACACACACATATCACATATGTAACACTTACAATAAACAATAATCTCAATGAAGGATCGAATTGAAGGAGATGATGCATGAATAAGAAGTGTTGGAAAAGCTATTGTGACCCCAAGCTGGATGATGACGGGGAACAAAATCCCGACTCTTCCCATACCTTGGGACAAAAACAAATTATTAGTGATACATGATAACTTATCAACCTTTCTTTTCTGCTCTAATTTTTTCTTCTTTTATTTCATATGGTCATTGTGGGAAATTTTATGCTGTCAAACAAAAATAGGATTCTCCATTTGGCATGGTTGTGATTTGTACTCACCATCCACCCATGGGATAATAAAACCGGAATCCTGAAAAAAGAATACACCAAGACTTCCTGCAATTTTATTTTCTTAAAAAAAAGGCTCGCAATAGTGCAAACTAACTATCAAACCTAACTATCTACTTTTTTGGGAAACAAAACTAACAGTCAACTGACTGATGTACTGAACAAAGATTTATGTTAAACTTACGCTTGAAATCGTGGATCATATATAAAAAAGGTAAAATTTAATTTCGTTAAAGGATGGTGCTAGACAAGTAGACAATTTTTTTTAACTGAAGCTAGACAAGTAGACATTGATAATTCAAAAGATGTGAATGACAAGAGACGAGTAATATTGCATAACATTCATAATTATATATACTATTCATAATAACTTTTTTTATACTTCTAGTAGTCACTGAATTTTGTTTAATCCATATGTAGTAATGCCTCTATAATATTAATCGTACGATCATCTTCTACTATAATAAATCAAATCCTCTTTTTCCTCTTTTATTTTGTCTTATTCTAGGGATGAAAAGTGAAGCACGTGAATGTTACTGCAGGTACATGTGAAAAATGATCAAAAGAGCTGTATTTCCCCAATAACTGAGCACATTATATTCTTATTTGATTTGCATGTCTCCTTAGAGTTTCTTTTGGTCAACTTTCTCCTTAGAGTTAAGATCAAGTAGGATATGATTGACGATGCAGTATATATAAACTAATATATCTAGTACTAACTAAATATATCAGGCTATTGAATAATACTTTTGGCTCTTACTATTAGAGTTTTATTAACTTTTCTCTTATTTTTTTTATTTTCTCCAAACTAATTTGTCTGACTTATAAATTGATACTCCCTCCGTTCCTAAATATAGGACCTAAATGACTTTTTTGAAAAATCATAAAAAAAGCAAAAAATAAGTTAATTATAAATTGATTTACCTAATTTTTTCTCTTAAACTAGTTTATTTTACCTATAAGCTAATGGATAATCTAAAAAGATATCAAATATGTCATCATTTAATAACCTATTTCGCAACCTTAATTTTTCCAAAAAAAAAGTTATCTAGGTCTTATATTTAGGAACGGAGGGAGTATAATTTAAAGAACATACATTGGTTAGATCAAGCCAAGTAAAATATGTTATAACTAAATAATTTATTTAACTCCTTCATTGTTTTAAAGTAGTCATCTGCACCTCATATTAAGGACAAGAGGTTGCTAATCAAATAGAGCAAACCTTAAAGGAATGGTAAATAATGTTGTTGCATCCATATGAAGATCGTTCCTAGACCTGATCTCTCTTTGTTTAAGTCTTCTGTATTAGACTCCTATTTATATAGTTCCGCATTAGCTAGCTACAACATATTCAAACGTGAGATTCTGAGAACATACGTTGTAAGCCATGGAAGAAGCTCCTATGCACATAGCAATGTATCCATGGCTAGCTTTTGGTCACATAAGCCCATACGTTCAACTCTCAAACAAGTTAGCCAAAAGAGGACACAAAATATCCATTTTCATCCCCACAAGAACACAATCCAAATTACAACATCTAAATCTTCATCCCAATCTCATCACCTTCTTCCCCATCACTATCCCTCACATTGAAGGCCTTCCTCATGGTGCAGAAACAACCTCAGACGTGGATCCATCTCACCATCCTTTGCTCATGACTTCTATGGATCATACCCAAGATCAAGTTGAACATCTCTTGATCCAGCTAAAACCCAACATTATTTTCTTCGATTTCACACATTGGCTGCCAGATTTAGCTAGAAGATTGGGAATCAAGTCGGTTCAGTACATGGTAACTGGTTTAACACCTAAAGCTTTTATTGTATACAGTGAAACTAAAGGCCAGGAATCATCAGTTGGGTTTCCTGACTTGCCTATAAGGCTTCACTTGCATGAGGAAAAAATGTTTGAGGGAATGAAGGAATTTGAGTTTGGAAGTGGCCTTCGCTTCTTGGATCGACTTGCTTGGGGTGCAAGATCATCAGATGTGTTTGCAATGAAAACCTGTAAAGAAATTGAGGGTCCTTTTGTGGACTATCTGGAAAATGTGGAGGGGAGACCCATTTTGCTATCTGGGCCTGTAATGCCAGAGCCACAAACCTCAACTTTTGAGCCTAAATGGGATCAATGGCTTGCAGGATTTGAGCATGGTTCTGTTATTTACTGTGCATTTGGAAGTGAATGCAAATTAGAGCTTGGTCAATTGCATGCATTGATGTTGGGTCTTGAGCAGACAGGTATTGATCTATAAACTTTTTTTGTTTTGTAAATCGAAATTTGTTCTAAAGACTTGGTTATTGATAGTAACACAATGACATCATGTGATTTATGTAGGCTATCCTAAACCAATTGAGATATAATTATTGTTTGTTTAATGAACTATTTTAATAATTTATTTTGATACATTTAACTTCTCAACCAACTCATCTAGATTAAATTTTGGGGTGTCTAATAATGCCCCCTTAACGGCTCACAACTTTTCCCTTGTTTTTTTTTTTGCTATAGTTTGTTTTCATCCGTAGATTTGTACATAAAATAAATGATATTTTGATATATAATAGAAATAGATGATGCAGTTGTCAATTTTTTTGCACTTGAATAAAATATTAATTTAAAAAATGCACTCTATGTTTCTCACTGGAAATTTAATCTGGCACAGGTATGCCATTTTTGGTAGTAGCTAAAGCTCCAAGAGGATATGGATCAGTAGAAGAAATTCTTCCAGAGGGATTTGAGGAAAGGGTAAGAGGGAGAGGGATAGTACATGGAGGTTGGGTTCAGCAACAATTAATATTGGAACATCCGTCTGTCGGTTGCTTCATTACTCATTGTGGGGCTAACTCTATGTTAGAAGCATTACTCAGTAAATGTCAATTAGTGTTTTTACCAACCATTTTTATGGATCAGATCTTCAATGCAAGGTTGCTCAGCCAAATATTCAAAGTTGGAGTTGAAGTGAAGAAAGGTGAAGAAGATGGACTCTTCACAAAGGAGAGTGTGTGTGAAGCAGTGAAGAGTGTGATGAATGAAGAGAGTGAGATTGCTAAAGAGCTCAGAGCAAATCATGCTAAACTCAGAGACATCTTCCTCAGCAAAAACTTTGAGTCCATGTATATTGACAGTTTCTGTCGCCAGCTTCAAGATTTACTCAAATGAATCTTGATCTGGTTGCAAACTAGGTCAGAAGCTTGTCAGATTTGGTTTGTCCAGATTCAATATGGAGGGTTTCAATTTAAGAGAATCTATAATAATAAATCTGTCATGTTATTGGTATTCACAATAAAATAATTAATTTAGTTGATTGATTAATTAATTATTAATTGATTGATTCAATTAATAAGATTGATTAATTCAAATAATTAGATTGATTAGATAATAATTATGATATTTTGTTATTTTATTATTATGTTTTATTGTTAGGATCAAGGCGCCTGGAATCCGTGCCGCGGGAGGGGGCCCATGGGCCGGGGCCTGGACCGCGGTCAATGATCCGACCCGTGGCACGGAACCATGGACCGCGCGGTCCACGGAACGGGACCGCGGTCCAATAATTCCATGGACGACCCCTGACATATGTTACATATTTTGCTTCTTGGAATTTGAATGAAAATGTAGTTTCCTTGTCTCTTGACGGACTGACTTCCTCTACTTCTCTCTTTGACTCTCTCTTTTCTAATTCTTCTCTTCAATTCTCTAATATTCTTCCTTCTCCATATTTTCCTTATAAATTCTTCATTATAAAATGTGAATTATATAACAGGAATTCTTCATTTTGATTTTCTTTAAAAACATTATATATTTAGAAAATTGTGAGATGCAAAAATTAAATAAATTTGTTAGTCCAAATCAAATTGAATGATATGGATCAAACAAGTTCATCTTACCAGAACCGGCTTAATAAGTTGTGGGTAAGTTATCATTCAAGTAAATATGCCTAAATGTGATCTAACTAATCCTGCATGATTCTCTTAGTCCCACATCGACCAGGAATGTGTGTGTGTGTATGAGTATATAAGTAGGACATTCGCACTTCAGCTTGCCAACCGCGTTAGTTGGTTTTGCTGTTGTATTTGGTCCGAAAAATGTGTTCAAAAAAAATCCTGCATGATTCCACAGTTTTTCAATTTGAATTCCGTATCAACTCTCTGACATCCTCCTCTCCTTTCGCCTAAATCTTTCCTCTTTTCGAATATGAGCAGTCTATCATTTTACCGAACTAGTATTCATCAGCTCAACATGTTGTTGCAAAAAATATTGCATTCCTTTTAAATCCGTTTTTCTTCATTACAATTAGGCAATTTCATGGTAGTCAATATAAGGGTACGAATGTAGTAACACCTTTGCAATAGCTACTAATACTACCAAAATTTTGATGGAAACTTCTCAAGTGTACGAATCGTAAAAGTAGTAAAATGGTAGTTTAATGTCGATCTCACATAGACTTAAGCAACTAATAAATGGACATTAAAGTTCCTATTTTAGTTTAAGTTGAGAAAAGAAATAAATGATTTTATAAGCTAGTCAAAGAAATTAACTATGATCTAACAAAAACTAATGTTAACACATATGAAATTCACGGGTTCAAAAAATAACCTAGAGTCACTAATATCTTATTTGCTTCTTAGATTTTATTTCCACTAAATTAATTATGATTAATTTAACTAGCTAATCCAAAGTAATAATGTCTATAAATGTCTTACACTAATATCCTTACTTAGCTTAATTATGTAATGTCTTACACTAATTTACTAGGTACAATTTATACAGGTAATACTCTAATTTGACTGTGTAAGACTTTTTAGGTATATGAGTCCGTTTGGATGTCAAGAAAGTGAGGGAGGGAAAGCGAAAGTGAAAGTGAAGTAGAAGCTTTTTGGTAATTTTCATATATCCCGGGGCCGACAAGTTTTCTCTCTCCATCTCACACTTTTCATGGGCCCCACAAACTTTTACATCTCATCATTACCTAATTTACCTCTACTTTCCATCTTTACCCCCTCACACTCAATTCCATTTCCAATTCTATCATACATTTTCCTGCCAACCAAACTGGCCCTATGTCTATTATACTTGCAAATAACGAGTACATGCTTTTGAAGAATTCTTTTCTTGTATGTGTGCTGCCTAGCTCTTTTTTTTTTGAATAAACTGGAATCTAAAAGTCTAATGATCTAATTCTAGCCGAGCTATTCTAAGTGTTAGCTATTACATGCCAAGGATCTTGGATCCTCAAGTCTGGTGGTTCCTCAAAGAATGTGTATCCTGCTTCCATAGAGTGTCCAAGCTTACCCAGATTGTCTGCTTCGCTGATGTGTTCCCTTGGAGTGTGTTGAAATATTACCTCCCATCCGCGCATGATCAGATCGCGGGTCTCATCCACAACGTCCCGAAAGGGGTGGTCGGTAGCACAACCTCTCATTAGCAAGTCAATGGTCTCAATTGAGTCAGTATGGACTAGCACCTTCTTATGGTTGGCCTGCCAGCAAAGACTGAGTCCATAGTAGACCGCCGCGAGCTCGGCAATGGTTGAGGGAACATTAGAAAGTTTGCAAGAGAAGCCTCCATTCCAACCCCCATTTGCATCCCGTATCAGGCCGCCGCAGCTGTTAGCACCGGAGCTGAGAACCGAGCCATCTGTCTCGTGTCTAACCCCGTCAAAAGGCTGATCCTGTGGTGCTGAGGCTGGAGTTATACCCGGTTGGAAGAATTTGCATTGTCTCTGAATGTCTCCATCCCAAGCTGCCCGGAGGAAGCTCTCATTAGGCCTCCCTTGGGTGTGGTCCACGTCCGCATAAAAAATCTTCCTACATCTAGATGTCCATATGTCCCAGCACACATAGCCAAAGAGTGTAGGCCATGGCACGCGTTTGGTGTAGGATTTCCCTACTTCCTTTCTGAGGTTCCATCGGAGCCATTCGATCCCTTCCATGTTATTGAATAGGTCCCAGTGGCTTTGGTCAATCACAGCTCTCCATCGATCCCTAGCATTAGTGCAGTCTCTAAACATGTGCATCAAGCTCTCTTGTTGGTTGCAGTCAAACGGGCAAAGGTCTGTTGAAGAAGCACCTCTGATACACCGGAGTTGCTGAGTGTGGCACCTTCCATGGGCAAATAACCAAAGGAGAGTTTTAAACTTCTCTGGTACTTGCCATTTCCAAAGAGCTCTCCAGATCGGGTCCTCCATACGGTGAACATCTGCAAAAAGAAAACGATAGGCAGAGTTAACAGTAAAACAGTCATCTGAGGATGGTATCCAAATGTGTTTATCCTCTCCTCTCTCTTCACAGGGTGGGTGAGCACTCATGATGCGGTTAACAATATGTGGTTGGAACCATCTACTCAGCTTGTTGACATCCCAAAGACCCCACGGAGTAATATAATCCACAACTCGTTCCTCTCTATCAGCAAAGCTCTCAAACCCCGGAATGAGCTGAATGAGAGGGATGTTCAAAGCACACCAGTTATCAAACTAGAAGGATGTATTCCTCCCATTGCCCAATTTGTGTTAGAATCTTAAGTTTTGATGAAGACTGAAATATGAAAGAACAAGCTAAACACTTAGAGAGAATCAGGTTAATATAGAACCACAAGGAAGAGTACAACCGGATGTGGATTTAATTCCGGATGGACCAGGACTAGCGCTCACGGATGAACGTCTCATCCCCCAGCGGCAGTAAGTACTTCACTAAGTCATAACTCAGTCTAAGAACATTAGTTGTATAAAATCCTTGAGACTAAGTTAGGATGCAACCGGTTGTGGATTTGCTTCCGATTGCTTAGTGACTAGCGCTGGCTGTTGATTTGGACAACACTGAGCGTCAGTGAGTATAATATGATCATAACCCAACGTCCAGTGGAAGTGATTCCGGATGTGGAATTGCTTCCGGATGTAAGAGAACTCCCTTAGACTAAATGAACTCCCACTGCATGTGAGTATGTGTTTATATTGCTAGACTAACGTTCAAGTGCAGCACACTGAGTGATGTTGCTTCCGGATGTGGATTTGCTTCCGCAAGCAATCAGAATGTCAGAACGTTCAGAGCAGTGCAGTGTCAGAGTGCTTTTTGGCAGAGCAGAGTTGTCAGAACTACTTTTCAGAGATAAAGCAAAGTCAACCGTGCTAAGCATTAATGGAGCATTTAATGGGCAAACGGTAACTTGGGATAAACGGCTATATTCAAACGTCTATCCCACCTACCAAGAGTGAGAATACTTGAAGACTATATAAACAAGCTCATCTTCATTTTATGAAGATAACTTTGACATCTTGAAGAAAGCTAGAGTGAGAAACTGAGAATATCCTTCAAGCATTCAAAGCTGCCCAGAAAAGCAAGAGAGCATTTAACACATTGAGAGTTCTTTTCATCTACTTATCTTGTACTCTTTGTAGTTAAGTCTCTTCATTTATTAAGAGCATTCATTGTACTTAAGTGTGTAACATTATCCGTTCTTAAAGAGAACTAAGTTTAGAAAATCGTTTATTTGTAAAGGTTGAACCCTTACAAGTTGTAAGGGGGAGTTAGTCAGCAAGGTTGCAAGTGAACCTGGTGTAAAACTTGTGGTTGTAAGGTTGCAAGTGATCCCGTACTAAAACTTGCGGATTGTAAAGGTTCCAGTGAACCCGTTTGTAAAACCTGGGGATAGTGGAACTCAACCTGGGTGGTTGAGAACTGGACGTAGGTCAGGTAGACCGAACCAGTATAAAATCTTGTGTTTCATTGTTTTAAGTTTTATTTGGTAGCACAATTCACCCCCCCTCTTGTGCATCCACATCTTTCATTTGGTATCAGAGCAGGTCTTTCTGACTTGATTCCAACGAATCTAGAAAGTAAAGATCCAGTAATGGATGCAGATTATTCCTTGCCATACGTTTCTATTCAGCCCAACAAGCCTCCTGGCTTTGATGGTTATAACTATCCATTCTGGAAGTTCCGAATGGAGACCTACATAAAGTCCAGCGACATCCGCCTCTGGGATGTGGTTGAATGTGGGAATAACGTCCCTCTAGATGATGAATGTTTTGCAAAGCAGCGATCCAGATACACCAATGAGGACTATGCTCTAGTGCAGCTAAACTACAGGGCCATGCACTACATTCAATGAGCCCTTAGTCCTAAGGAGTTCCACAGGATCAGCCACCACAAAACAGCGAAGGATATGTGGGAGGCTCTTGAGGCTGCTCATTCTGGAACCAAGGGAGTGAAGGCAAGACGGATCGAGATGCTGGTTGAGGAGTTCCACAAATTTGCCATGCTTAGTCCAACTGAGCCAATCAGAGAGCTGGAGCTCAGGTTCACTCACCTTATCAATAATCTGGCTTCCCTGGGTAAAGACATTCCTGAAGAAGAACAAGTCAGCAAGATCTTAAAAGTCTTGAGAGGTGATTGGATCACCAAAGTTACCATCTTGCAGGAAGTCCAAGGAGAGTCAACCAGCTCTATCACTGCCCTGTTTGGTTCTCTGGCTGAATATGAACAAACCCTGCTGGCTCAGAGAGCTCCTCAAGCTACATCTAAAACCAAGAACCTTGCCCTTGTTGCTCCCAGTAAGGAGAAGATTGATGATAATGATGATGATGAGGATGATGAGGAGATGGCTATGATGGTAAGAAAGTTCAGAAAGTTCTTCAAGAAGAAAGGAGGCTTTCAGAAAGGTGAATCCAGCCAGAAGAAAGGATATAAGAAGGAAAGGGCCCCAGTGTGCTTTGAGTGTAAGAAGTCTGGCCACTTCAAAGCTGAGTGCCCAAGCTTGCAGAGATCAAAAGGGAAGGACAAAAGAAAAGCCTTTGTGTCCTCTATCTGGGTGAATAGTTCTGATGAGGAAGCAAGTGATGAGGAAGAGGTTGCCAACCTCTGTCTCGTTGCCAGAGAAGATGATGAGGAAGCATCCTCAGAATTTGATCTCATCCAGGAGGACAGTGAGGTAACTTTTCCTGAACTACAAGAAGCATATAATGAGGTCCATGAAGAATTTTTCCGCTTATGTAAAGCATATAAAGTATTGAAAATTAAAAAGGAATCACTTGAGTTCAAGGTGGACTCACTTAGTAAGGAGCTAGCGGAAGCCAAAAAGCTTCCAGTAGCGGATGGCAAGGGTTCTCCCCAAGCAGAATCCAGAGCCTCAACGTTAGAGAGCTGCTCTAACAGCAGCAAGATTTCAGGAGAGAAAGATAGACTGCAAAATGCCCTGCAGAAGTTTACTAATGGATCTGAAATGTTAAACATTATTTTAATGAATCAGAGAGCATATAGGGACAAGACTGGATTAGGCTACAAACCTAAAGGGAAAAAGTGGGTGGAACCAAAAGTGAAGCCTTACTTAAAATTCTTTCATAAAGCCACTGATCACAGCTCCACACCTTTTAGCTTCTGTAATTTTTGTAACAGGAAGGGACATTCTACGTCCACCTGTAATGCTAAGAAGCATGGAGCCAACAACTCTTATAAGTGGGTCCCAAAAGGAACCAAGGCAACAAAGGATCCTCCCCCAAGAAAAGAAACCAAGGGAGGACAGGGATCCAGAGCCTGGAAACAATCCTCAAGGAAAGCCCAAGAGCCTAGAGCCAACACTAGGCCAGAGGCACAGATTAATCATAAGCCCAAGGTCAAGACTAACACTGGACCAAGGGCTCTGGGAACTAATGACAGAGGACCCAATAAAGGTTGGGTACCTAAGGTTGTCTGATTCTTGCAGGTGTGTCTCAAAGCATCCAAGAATAGAAAATGGTACATTGATAGCGGATGCTCGAGACATATGACTGGAGACCGAGACAAATTCAAATCCTTGGTGATCAAAGATGGAGCCACAGTAACATTTGGAGGAAATCAGAGTGGAAAGATCACCGGAGTTGGAGAAGTTGGACCAGTTAAAGACGTCTATCTGGTGGATGGTCTCTGTCACAACCTGCTGAGCGTGAGCCAGAGCACTGACAAAGAGGTTTCTCAAGTGTTCTAGGCGGACGCTATGAGCACTGCTTGCTACATCTCTAACAGAGCCTATGTTCGCAAGGGCTTAGACAAGACTCCCTATGAGCTGTACAAAGGCAGAAAGCCTAACATCAGCCACCTCAGAGTCTTTGGATCAAAATGCTATGTGCATAACAATGGAAAGGTAAATCTGGGTAAGTTTGATCCAAAAGCTGATATAGGTGTATTCATAGGGTATTCCCTTAGGAATAAGACTTATAGAGTATACAACATGAGGACTAGAACTGTAGAAAAATCTATGCATGTTGTATTTGACGAAACTCCTACATGGGAACAATCCACAGAAGATGATGGGATACTAAACTTTCCAAAACTACCATCATCTTCACCACCAAAAGAAACACCAGCAAGCAATCCCAAAGAAGAAGATGAACCCAGTGATGAGCCTAGAGTGCAGGCGGTGCCTGATGAGGTACATTTGCCAACAGTTAGGAGACATCACAGGGATCATCCTCTTGATCAAGTGCTTGGTGATGTTTCTTCTGGTGTCAGAACCAGAAGGTAGGTTCAAAATGAAGTTGAGTTTGGAGCCTTCTTATCTCAGATCGAACCAACTTCAGTTGAACAAGCTCTTGAGGACTGCGACTGGATTATTGCCATGCAGGAAGAGCTAAACCAGTTCGAAAGAAGCCAAGTTTGGGAACTAGTCCCAAGGCCGTCTCATCAATCCATAGTTGGAACCAAATGGGTCTTCAAAAACAAACTGGATTAGACAGGTCAAATAACGAGGAACAAAGCCAGATTGGTAGCCAAAGGGTATAACCAAGGAGAAGGCAAAGACTATGAAGAAACTTTTGCTCCAGTCGCTAGACTTGAAGCAATAAGGATTCTTCTAGCTTTTGCATCCATGAAATGTTTTAAATTATATCAAATGGATGTAAAGAGTGCATTTCTTAATGGATACATTAAAGAAGAGGTTTATGTAGAACAACCTCCTGGCTTTGAGGATCACAAGCATCCTAAACATGTGTATAGGCTAAAGAAAGCTTTGTATGGCCTGAAACAAGCTCCTCGAGCTTGGTATGAGAGACTCAGCAGCTTTTTGCTGGGGAAGGGTTTCTCAAGAGGCAAACTAGATAATACACTGTTTATTCTGCACAAAGATAGAAACATGCTAATTGTCCAGATTTATGTCGATGATATTATTTTTGGGGCAACTAATGAAAAACTTTGTGAAGAATTTTCTAAGACTATGCAGAGAGAATTTGAGATGTCAATGATGGGAGAACTAAAGTTCTTCCTAGGCCTGCAAATTAAGCAAAAGAAGGATGACATTTTCATCTCCCAAACTAAGTATTGCAGAGAGCTCCTCAAGAAGTTTGGGATAGATGAGTGCAAGGAGTATGACACTCCCATGAGCACCACTGTCGCACTCGATGCTGACGTAAAGGGAAAATCTGTCAGTCTGCCCATGTACAAAGAATGATAGGTTCCCTGCTGTATCTAACGGCAAGCAGGCCTGACATTCAATTTAGTGTAGGCATATGTGCTAGATTTCAAGCCAACCCCAAGGAGTCACATCTAACTTGTGTTAAACGTATTCTAAGATACCTTGAGGGAACACAAGAGCTTGGTCTCTGGTATCCCAGAGGTAACCAAGAGTTCTTGTGGGCTTATTCTGATGCTGACCATGCAGGTTATAAAACTGATAGGAAGAGCACCAGTGGACAATGCGCCTTCCTTGGTGGTTGTCTGGTCTCTTGGGCTAGCAAGAAGCAAAACTGCGTGTCTTTATCATCCACAGAGGCTGAGTATATTGCTGTTGCAAGCTGTTGTGCACAAGTGCTGTGGCTGAAGAACCAACTGAGAGATCTTGGCTTGGAGTTCCCTGAGGTTCCCATCCTCTGTGACAACACAAGCACCATCAGCCTCGCCAAGAAACCGGTTCAGCACACAAGGACAAAGCACATTGATGTCAGACATCACTTCATCAGAGATCATGTTCAGAAGAAGGATGTCAAAGTGCAGTTTGTCAATTCACATTCATAAGAGGTGATTTGGGAATGGTAAACCCAAATGAAGTTTAATTCTTCAAAATAAACCTATGCTTAATTGATTAAAACCTGCAACTATACTAACTTAGGCATCGGAGTGCCAATCTTTAGTTTTGCAGGTCCCCAATGTTAAATCTTAAGTAAGTGCAACCGGAAGTAAAACCACTTCCGGATGATCATCTGCTGGCGCTGAGTGTTGAATCAAAGTGAGCAGGAGCACCAGTGTCTAGGCAAAGGGACACGTCACCTCAGAAAACGTTTCACCTTCTCCCACCAAAAACTGTGCCTCTTCTGACATTGTCAGAGACACGTGTCACAAAGGTGCGACGTTTCAATTTAAATGTTTACGTTTTCCCACAAAAGGTGCATATTTTCAACGAAGAGTCATTATGAATCATCACATCGCTTATCACTTCGCATATATATATATAGGCCATTGTCATTCATTTTTCACTTCTCACACAAATCAAACACCCAAAACTCTCTGAAATCATTCTTCATCTTCATTGCATCCTCTTCTTCTTCTTCTACATTTCTTCTGCATTTCATCACATACATACCATACATTCCACTTAAACCCTAACCTACACAAAATGGCCGGCTCACACAAATCCAACCAAAACATTGAGATAGCCTCTGCCTCGAAGAAGTCTAAAACTGGGAAATCTGGGCATTCGCGATCTGGAAAATCTGGGAAATCCCAAGAACAGCATGAACATTCTGGGCGACATCATGAACAGTCAAAGAAAAAGGGCAAGAAGAAGGTTCAGTTTAGCGAAGAGCCCTCATCCAAAAGACAGCGAGTAGAGGAGGATGATCCACTTGAATACAAGGATGGGCCGCTGGAGGCTGTTTCCCCCACATTTGAAATTGCAAAGCCCTACTTCTCTCATGGCATGTTCATCGACCTGAAGAAACTTGAGGAACTAGGGTTTGGGCATTTGAGGGAACATCTCCATAAGTACATGTGCTGGCTGGGGATCAACAATGAGTATATCATCAACGTACTGAGGGTGTTCTGCCAGTCGCTCACAGCCAAAGCCAAGTACAAGAAGGTGAATGGGAAAGAAACCATCCGCAGAGTCAATTTCAAGGCCACAGTGAGAGGAAGGGATATAAGTTTCAATTGGTGAGATATTAACGTCATGCTCGGAGTCACTGAGGAAGATATGAACGAGTAGCTACACCCTGAGAAACTCAGCCAGGCAGAGCTTGAGAAAGTCTATGACTGTAACATCCTGAAAAATTTAATTCAGGATTAGAGAGTGTTTTGGGAAATTTTGGAATTTTTAGGAATTTTTGGGATATTTTTGGAAATTTTGAGTAATTAATGTGCACATAATTAATCAAGAAATGAAGAGTATAAAATATGAGGGAGTGATAAAGCTAAAAATATTTTGAAGTTTAAAAAGATTGGAGGCTGGTTTAAATGGTTTTAAAATTAAAAGAGTACACCATGGCAAGTTTGGACTATAAATTATCATATACCCCTTTATTTCACTCAAACCAAACACGACCCTCCTTCTTACTTCACTAAATAAATGTCGGACTCCCTCCCTTCCCTCAGAAACGCGCCGCCCTTCTCCTTATTCTTCTTCATCTTCGATTTCTCCTTCCTGCCTCAACCAAACCTGCCGCCCCCTCCTCTCTCTGCTTTGCTCGCCGCCGGAGCTGCAGGGACCGGCGGAGCAAGCCGCCGTCGGTGTTAGCACCGGCGCGGCCTCCCTCTTTCCCTCCACCTTCGATTTCGCCTTCTCCACTTCTTCCCTTCCGGCGGCACACGGCGGCGACCGCCGTTACCCTTCATTTCTCCTCTCAACCTCACTAAAACCGTGTGCCTCATTCTCTCTTCCTCGCGTTCTTCACTCCTCACCTTCGATCTGTTTCTTCGCTTGTCGTCGTCCCTCCATGTTTTCCGGCGAGCTTCACAGCGGCGGACGACAACTGTGAAGGTGAGCCTCACTTCTTGTTGTTCTTTAAGCCATTATTCTTCTCCACTTTGTTTCCTTATTTCCCTTTTCTTTTGATGTTCTGTTCGGCCTACAAGTTTGAGTGGCCATTTTCCTGCAATTCTGACGGCGACTCGGCGGTTTCCGGCGAGACGAGACGGCTATGAACTTTGGTGAGATTCTTTTCTCTATCTTACCAACTCAGTTTCTGTGATTTCCACTAATTGTGAGAGGTTTGGAGTTGGATTTTGGGTTTAATCTTCAAATTAACTTAGACAAGATTATAATAAAACTGATGGTTTGTACTGTTTCTTTGATTCGCTGAGTTTGATTTCGGTTTCTGACCTGCTTGGCGTGTGTCCGCGAAGCTGTATATATATGCTTGTGTGTGTGTGTGTGTTTTGTTGGGTGTTGACTAATGCAGGGAAAGGTTTGAACTGAGTTAAATGAGAGCCTAGGAATATATTTTAGTTTCCTAAAGAAATTTGTCTATTCGTGTGCTATGGTTGACATGAAAGATGAAATTAGTTCTAGTTGTGTAAGATTGATTTCTGGTGTGAAATAAATTGTGTGTTAGTTTTGGATGAAAGGTGATATATAGTTCTTTAAGCTTATATGCTTAATTGGCATTTTGAAAGTGCAGCTAGTCAATTGAAAGTAATAGGGAATGTTTTCTTATTAATTGGAGATGTATTGTGACTCTTTGCTGCAGTAATTGAATGGTTTTATAAGGAAATATATAATGCCGTAACGCTGTAATTAAAATATGGAAGATGAATGTTTATGGTCAATTGTGGTTTGAATTAGGATATGTATGAGAGGTTAGAAGTTCTTGAACTTGGTGCTCTAATTGGTTTGATTCTGGAAGTTAATTTAGAAAAGACATTTCAGGTTGCATGTTAACTTTCATTGAACATGAAGTTGATAGTTGTTGTTTTGGTTTTTGTGCAGTGACATTTATCATGTTTTGGGCTTGTATGTAAACCTGATTTCTTATGCTTGGTTGCTTTGAAGTTCTTATTTTGTTTGAGGTGTCTAAGTTGTGGTTTAGGACATGCATGATTGATTTTTATTGTGGTTGTGTGATGTTTTGTCTTCTTGAGTAAAGAAGGAAGATTGTTAAAGTGTTTTTGCAGCTTATTATTTGGAATTTAAAGTCTTTTGTGAATTGTAGTTAGTTCTCTTTTCACCTGGGTATGGGCTGTTTTGACTAAATTGAGATAAGGAAAGACAAGTTAAAAATCTGTCTTCATTATACATGTGATTTTGGTCAAAGTTGCTTATGTGGCGTGTGCATATAGTGAGAGTTGCTCATTCTATTTGGGTATTTAAGGCCGATGGGTTAAGTCTTTTAATTAGCGATCAAGTAAAGCTAAAATGTGTTGTTATGTATATATATCGTTGAAAATTCTGCCCTGGCTTAGATTGACTCAATTGCTTATGTAAGTTGTTGGTTGGAATAATACGAGTGGTTAATACAATGATAGTGGAGTTTGGTGTATGGAAATAAGTTTCCTTGCCCTCTCTTTGATTTGTTTGATTTCATAGTTATAAAAGAGGCATCAAAGAATGCCAATCTTGATTTGTATGAGTTACTTTTGTTCTATGTGATCATTATTGTTGAGTATATGAACTTCATTATGGGTGTCATTGCCCTAAATGTTATGGTGACTGTTTTGTTTTATTTTTGCAATTCTTTTGCTACTTGATTCATGTTTGATAAATGATCTCAGAGAATAAAATAGTACATAAATGGGGAAAAATTGGGTAGTAACATATAAGAAAGAGAGAGACGTTTGACATGAAGTAGAATAATACTAATTTATCATTCTGTACTACATTATAGGATTGATTGCGATATAGCTTCCGTGGCATCAAGAAAGGTTGAGAAATAACGTAAATTGCTAAAGGGTGATGTTAGTTAGGGATTTTTGGTAAAATCCCTTTTCATCCTCTATATATATATATATATATATATATATATTATCTTTAAAGGGTATTTTTATACAAAACAGGCTATCGGGTGCCTTTCAAACACGATTATTTTTATATAAAAGATTTGACAAATTATATATGTAGTATCCTGGCTGGTGATATTGTTGGACTGTGTATATGAGTGTATAGACATTTGGATATTGACATTTTGACAGGGATATTGAGAGGTATAGTGGATTGGATGTATCATAGGTTGTGTAGAGAAAATTTGGGAGTTATGATGAGGGAAGATGTTGTGGATGATAGATTGGAAGAGGATGGGAAAATATATGAGATTGATATTGATTTTGACTATTGTGATGAGATATTGAAATTAATGGATATTGTGAGGTTTGCATGACACTGATAAATATACGTACCATCGCGCGATGATAACTGTCGATAGGCCAATCGACGGTTATTTGTACTGAGGATCCTTTTTAGAATTGACTGGATCGGGGTTCATAGGTCAACTTATTGAGAGAAGTGACCTAAGGTTGTTTGGCATTGAAGAGCCCAACCGCCCCTACGGTTGTTTGGCAGTGGAGAGCCCAACCGTTCCCGTTCTTTAATGGAAAACAGAATTGGGGTTCCCTCTCTGGAGATTGCCAGAGAGGGAAATTGTCCCCTCATTATGGAGAGGGACACAGTGTCAAATCATATAGTGAAGAATAGATGCTTGAATGCACCGTGGTGGCACAATGCATCTTTAGGTGAGTGTAAGGGATGTTGAGTGATACATGGGAGGTAGAGATGACGAATTTGAGTTGATTGAGACGTGACAGAAGGTTTTAAGTAATGGATGAAAGAAAATGGGAAATCTATATATATATTATTGATTTTAGAACTGTGGTACCCTTTAGACGCCCTTACTACCGCACATCTCACTGTTATAGTGAGTTAAGCGGTGATTACTGGGACAAATTGTCTCATCCCACGATTACTGACATTTTTGCAGGTATTCATGCACAGGCGCAAGCATCAGGAAAGGGAATTAGGTAGTAGAGGTTATATAATTTATTTAGAGTTGTATATTGCCAATTTGTATAGGCCTGCATTCGTTTCCGCATATAGTTATATGTATTTGATATTATTGAACATTAGGTTATTTATTTTTCTAACCATGTTAGGTGATTCTTTTCTAACATGGTTAGCTGTTAATTATCCATGATAGTATTCAGGTTGTATTAGTTTATTCTTTTCTATCATGGATAATATATAAAAAGAGATTAATGAATTGAAATAGATAATATTGGTTAATTAGGGAATTAGTAACACAATGTTACAATGACACCAAGGGGAAGAAGGTGTCTGGCATGTCTGACTCCAACCGAGTCCTTCATTATATCTACTCGCGGATGATGACTCATAAAGGGGGAAACTTCAATGAGTTCACTCTTCTTGACAACCCCTAGCTCCCCAGATTCCTCACCCAGCAGCCAATTAACCCAGGGCAATTAATAAGTTTAGAGCTGCACAGGTGGATTGAAAATAAGAAGTCTGGAAATCTTCCCTACCCAACGGTCATCGCCTTCCTCTTGGAGAAATTCCTGATCAAATCCACATCCACTGAGGAAGCTGAAAATGTTAAGTGCTTGCCTGTCAGCGCAATGAATATCAGCAAGATGGGGATCAAGTACATCAAGCCACCAAAGGCTACTCGATCTGGCTCTCAGGCAGGAAGTGCCTCACATACCACGGCCCCCTCTGTATCTGGTGCAGGGGATCGAGAGGTTGATTCTCATCCTGGACCAAGCCGTGCTCCAAGGAAGGGTATAGTGGCTGAGCTCAGAGAAGAGCTCGTGTTCAAACTGCCTGATCCCTTGATGGCCCCTCTGCGCGAAGAGTTTGGAGAGCGACTTCATAGGCTGGAGGATCGGATCGATGAGGTGGATACCAAGCTGGACCTCATCCTTGTCATACTTGTACCTGACACCTCAAACCCTCCTTCATCTAACTTTCCACCAAATGACCCACCTCCATCACCTCCACAAAATGACCAACCTCCACCACCTCCACAAAATGACCAACCTCAACCTCCTCCTCAGAATAACCAACAACTCCAAACTTCACCCAGAAATGACCATCAACCATCACCTCACAACTCCACTCAGAACTCACCCCAACACTCCCCTCGCCAATCACCCCTTAACTTTACTTCACCAAATAACTCTTCATCTCCACATAACTCCCCAAACCATTCACCACCCCCAAACCCCATCAGGCCCTCTAATCCACTTCCTAACACTCGCCCCACCATAGCCCAATCTCTTGGATTTTCCTCTCCTGATCACCCACTTCACACCTTCTACCTCAGAGACCATCCCCCTATTCGGTGGATAGCTAAACAACCCACCTCCTACTCCTCTACCTACCCCTTCGATGGCCTATTCACCAACCCTACTTTCTTCCAAAGAAACCAAGCCCTCTTCCCTAACCCTCCTTCTTCACCCAGCCCCACTTCTTCACCAGAAAACACCACACCCACATCCTCACCTGAAACCTCACCACCCAGAACATTTGGCCCTGAACCTCCACCCTCCTCTTCACCTAATCCATCCTCCCTAGCCCTCGCCCTTATTGATGATGCCAAAAGTGGGAGAGAAATCCTAACTCAACCCTCTTTATGGCTAGATGAGGATATAACTGCTGCCCTCCGCCGAGCTATGGATCTTCAGAGACTGGGTAGTGCTGAACGTCTTATCCATGGGGAAGCCATCCGATTTATGCAACAGCAGCATTCAGAAAAGCAGAGGTCAAAATGGGCAATGGTATTGGTTGAGGAACCCGATGAAATCCCAGAGCCAGAGCCAGAGCCAGAGCCTTCATCTTCTGAGCCTTCTCCCTCTGTGCCTGGCCGGAACATAATTGAAGAGATTATGATGAAGTATGGGTTGAAGAGGCAAAACTATCCACCCATTGTGATAGCCAAGCCAATCCCTCATAAGTCAACCTCTGCCCCTCCTCCTCCTCCTCCAGTAGTCCCTCCTTCTGAGCCAACCTCTGCTCCTCCTCCTTCAGTAGTCAAGTACAGCGGATCAAGGAAGAAAGCAGTTGCTAGAAACGGTGCTAACAAGAGTGCTACTACTACTGCGCCTGCTGAAAGTGAGCAAGAGGTTCCATCTGTTCAAGCTGAAGTTGCGCCTAAGACTCAGTCACCCTCTCAAGAGTCATATGCCCCTCCGCCACTAAAAGAAGTAAAGCTGGAAATAGAGGATATGACTACTGAAGAGTTCGAGAGGTATGGATGGACTGACAAGCTCTCATTTGGTCAGATGGCTTGCCTAGATGCTGAAAGAGCGTGTGCCAAGCCTACCCAAGTGAAAGGCAAGGGCAAAGGTAAAGGCAAAGGCAAGGGGAAATGGAAAGCCAAGGAAGTTGAGGAGGACCCCAACTTTCCTGTATGGAATGTGAAGATTAAGGCTGTCCATTATCCCAATGGCGAGGTCATTCCTTTTTCCGATGAAACTGGGTTCCCTGGGTATGCTGAAGTTCAAGATCTGAAGAGAGCCTTTGAGGAATCCGTTGAATCTTAAAGACTCAGAAGGGAGAAGGAAGAGGCAGAGCTTCAGAGTATAATTGCTGAGATTGACCAGAGAGAGAAGGATGCCCACATAGCCAAACTTCAAAAAGAGAATGAGCGAAGGCAGTTGGAGAGGGAGAGGAAAAAGAGACACCACCTATAAACCCCACTCTACCCTATGCATTTAACTTAGAAATTTTTCTTCATATTTTTCATGCATAGCTCAACTTGCACAGTTTTGATTACTTGTAAATTTTAACTGCTGTTATACATATCTGACTTGTAATCTTTTGCTCATCAATGATATTTGTCTTTAGTTCTTTGTGCCTTATCTGATTATTACTTTTAATTCTTTCATATGAACTTAATTTGATAACTTAGTTTGTCATCATCAAAAAGGGGGAGAATGTTAGAATCTTAAGTTTTGATAAAGACTGAAATATGAAAGAACAAACTAAACACTTAGAGAGAATCAGGTTAATATAGAACCACAAGGAAGAGTACAACCGGATGTGGATTTACTTCCGGATGGACCAGGACTAGCGCTCACGGATGAACGTCTCATCCCCCAGCGGCAGCAAGTACTTCACTAAGTCATAACTCAGTCTAAGAACATTAGTTGTATAAAATCCTTGAGACTAAGTTAGGATGCAACCGATTTTGGATTTGCTTCCGATTGCTTAGTGACTAGCGCTGGCTGTTGATTTGGACAACACTGAGCGTCAGTGAGTATAATATGATCATAACCCAACGTCCAGTGGAAGTGATTCCGGATGTGGAATTGCTTCCGGATGTAAGAGAACTCCCTTAGACTAAATGAACTCCCACTGCATGTGAGTATGTGTTTATATTGCTAGACTAACGTTCAAGTGCAGCACACTGAGTGATGTTGCTTCCGGATGTGGATTTGCTTCCGCAAGCAATCAGAATGTCAGAACGTTCAGAGCAGTGCAGTGTCAGAGTGCTTTTTGGCAGAGCAGAGTTGTCAGAACTACTTTTCAGAGATAAAGCAAAGTCAACCGTGCTAAGCATTAATGGAGCATTTAATGGGCAAACGGTAACTTGGGATAAACGGCTATATTCAAACGTCTATCCCACCTACCAAGAGTGAGAATACTTGAAGACTATATAAACAAGCTCATCTTCATTTTATGAAGATAACTTTGACATCTTGAAGAAAGCTAGAGTGAGAAACTGAGAATATCCTTCAAGCATTCAAAGCTGCCCAGAAAAGCAAGAGAGCATTTAACACATTGAGAGTTCTTTTCATCTACTTATCTTGTACTCTTTGTAGTTAAGTCTCTTCATTTATTAAGAGCATTCATTGTACTTAAGTGTGTAACATTATCCGTTCTTAAAGAGAACTAAGTTTAGAAAATCGTTTATTTGTAAAGGTTGAACCCTTACAAGTTGTAAGGGGGAGTTAGTCAGCAAGGTTGCAAGTGAACCTGGTGTAAAACTTGTGGTTGTAAGGTTGCAAGTGATCCCGTACTAAAACTTGCGGATTGTAAAGGTTCCAGGTGAACCCGTTTGTAAAACCTGGGGATAGTGGAACTCAACCTGGGTGGTTGAGAACTGGACGTAGGTCAGGTAGACCGAACCAGTATAAAATCTTGTGTTTCATTGTTTTAAGTTTTATTTGGTAGCACAATTCACCCCCCCTCTTGTGCATCCACATCTTTCAATTTGGTCCCCAGGCCTCTGGTGAATTTATCCCAAACATTACAAATACTTCGCCATGTGAGAGAAGCTGCTCGGCCCGTCCTGATATTTAGGACTAAATTGCCTTGGCATTTGTACTTACTTCTCAGCACCCGAGCCCATAAAGCATCAGGGGTAGTGGTCAGCTTCCAACAAAGTTTCAAGATGAAGGCCTCATTGTATTTAGCAAGGTCCTTAATCCCCAACCCTCCCTCTTTTTTGTCCTTAACCACCAAGTCCCAGGAGACAAGGTGCATTTTCCTCTCTCCCTCATCCTCTCCCCAGAGGAAGTTCCTGCTTCTCTTCTCAATAACCTGTATGACTTTCTTTGGAAGGAGCATGGTTTGCATATGATATGCGGGAATGGCAGAGAGGACAACTTTTATGAGCGTTATTCGACCGGCCATGTTGAGGAACCTCCTCTTCCAACTGGCCAGCTTTATGTTAGTCTTTTCCACAAGGGGAGCGAAGGTCACATAAGAAGCTCTCTTGTGCATGAGCGGGATTCCCAGGTATTTCCCTAAGTCGCCGGTAAGTTGGATGCCCATGTACTGGCTAAGTGCAACACCGCGTGATATATGCACATCCTTAGAGAAGAAAGCATTGGTCTTGCCTCTGTTCATCCGTTGCCCAGAGGCTTCAGAAAAGGTGTTAATGCAGCGAATAATGGTGTCGGCCTGCCTCTCAGACGCTTCACCAAAGAGCTGCCTAGTTCTTTCAATCACTGTGTTGGATTAATACTTTCAAAATGGCGCCACCTCCATATTCCCTCTTTGAATGTATTTTTTGTGTTGTAGTCTTTTTTTTACCAAAATTTTTGTGTTGTAGGCGGAAGCTCCCAAAAACTGCAGTATTTATGTGTGTGCGTGTAAGAAGAGAGAAGAGTATACTATTCTTTTGGCAACGGGCGGGAGGAGAGAGGGATTTCAAAATTGAAATCAATAAATGGGATTTAGTAAGCGGTGATTTTGGGCCTTATTCATTGGGCCGGGTCCTTTTCTGGGCCTGATTTCTGCCCCTATTTAATGCTTTTTGGACTTTGCATGGTTGCTAATAGAAGAAAAGAACTCTTCCCTCCGGTCCTTATTATAAGACACCTATTACCTACAATATTTAGTCCTTAATATAAGGTACCAACCGCTGCATTAAATGTTTTTTTTCACTTTACCCCTCTCATTAATGGAGATTAAAAAAAATTGAAAATGTGAAATATGTCATTTATGAATGGTGAAGTTGGAAAAAGTGGCAAACTTAACATAAATGTCAAGACTCAACTACCATTCTTTATTTGTGAGAAGTAGGGATGGAAATAGGTCAGGCCGGCCTGCTAAGGCCTGTGGCCTGGCCTATTAGGGCCTGGTTCGGCCTGATTAAATTCAGGCCAGGCTCAGGCCCAGACTTTTTTTTTTACTTATTTTAGTTAACAGACCAGGCTCAGGCTGGAAAAAAAAGCCTATTAAGCCAACAGGCTGGCCTTTTAAGAGTTTATGTTAAAAAAAATAAAGCCCAGCCCAAGAGAAGCAAAATAATTGGTCCAAGTATTTCCTCATTCTCATCTCATTTTCGGGTGTGTCTCATTCTCTCACCAACCTCACCAACCATTCAACCACCAAACCTACTAGTCAAACATTAAATAAAATATTTAAAACACATGCTTGATTCTCTCACCTCACCAATCACCATTCAATTCACCACTCAATTCACCAGTGAGTCTCTCACCTCACCAAAACTTCCATCTTTCTTCTTTTATCTGTGAAGAAGAAGTAGAGTCTGTCACCGAGTAAACTGGCCAATCTGTGACCTTCGTTGAAGAAGAAGAAGAAAAGTCCAGAACTGCGAAGAAGAAGAAGAAGATGAAGTCTAAGAAGATGAAGATCTTTTTTGCTGATTCTTGGTTTGAAATGTAATAAAGGAATGGAGATTTTTCCTACTTCCTCTCAATCTTTTCTGCTGAAGAAGACAGAGATGAAGACCTTCTCATTCCTATATCCTTTTCTAGGGTTTTTTCTAATTCTTCTCATTCCTCTTTTTCCTTTGATGCTGAGATGAAATGTAATGAAATTAAGTAGTAATATGGAAAGGAATGGATTATTTTTTGGAGGTAGGTTGATTTGATTTGAATTTGTAAAATGAGAATTTGGTGGTTGAAAATAAAATTAGGGTTTTGTTGAATTCCTATTTTGAATGAGTTGTGATTTCTGTTTTTTTTCATTTGGTGTGGCCTGTTAGGCCTGTTTAATTTCCAGGCTAGGCCTTAACAGGCTCAGGCCAGGCCACAGGCCTGAAAAAATTATTTTAAAAGGCCACAGGCCAGGCCCAAATCTCATTTTAATAATCCAGGCCAGGCCAATTATGGGTGTAGCCTGGCCTGGCCTATTCCCACCCCTACTGAGAAGTGGGTAGTTGGTACCTTATAATTAGGACCGAAGGAAGTACTTTCCATTTCTCAACCTTGTGCTCCTCCTGTTCCTATTAGTAAATATTACACCTATTTATCTAATTTAACATTAATTGAGTTAGTTGAAATCACTTAATATAGCAAAGTATTATAACCATCTATTTATCTTTATTCCCCCTTCCTCAGTTACTTTTGTTTTGATGAGGGCCTTTAATGGAGAAAATTTGAAAAAAATTGGAAAAAAGAGAAAGATATTGTATATTCATGAATAAACTCAACTCTTCAAATAGATTTTATATTTAGGAACAAATAGAGATTTATATATATCCCAAGAGAGAAACAAAAAGTAAGAATGGTTGAAATATATAATCTTTGGTCACTCAATAATTCAATATTGCTCTCATTTCTTTTTTGATCCCTTGAGAGTTTTATGCAAGATGCTTTGGTTTTAATTTTAAGGATCTAATAAAACACATCATTTTCTCAAGTAGGAAAACAAAGTTTAGTTAAATTAATTATTAGCATGAGAAGTTACCAATTCACCCTAACTATATACCTTTATCCCCACTCTCTTATTTATTTATTATAAATTTATAAATAAGCATTATTATTAGGGTTAATTTGGGAAAAAGTTGAGAAAAAATAGAAAGTGATATTTTATTTAATAACAAATTGAAATTTGAAAGTAGTTTTATATTTAGGAACGAAAAGAGTATTATATTGTTGGATTAAATTAGGTATTTTAATTAATTCTTCATATATTATACAAATTAATCTATAATTGGTGTTTATTGGCCAATTTGATACTTTTCTATTGTTTGTTAACTAGTTTGATACCATTTATTTCAATAAAAAAATTGATACCATTTTATTTTAAAAAATTGATACACATTATAAACAGTCAATTGAGGGATCAATTGAGGAAAAATGTGAATGAGAATAAAAAACCTATAATGCATAGACCAAGTAACATTTCCCGCACATGTTGATATGTAGAGCTTCTCAAGTTTCTGATGTTGTTGGAGCTCTAACTCATCAGTAATCATGTTGTCTGAACCTCCATATCCCCCTGCCCCAAACTGTTTTAGAACAGCCTACATAAGCAAACAGAAGCAAAATGTTCAATTTAACACCTTAACCGCAGACAGAAGCAAAATGTTCATCATTGAAGAACACAGAAAACAAGCAAGAAACAAGTCAAATGATACCATTTATATTTATAGTTTGTTAGTTAAATTGATTCCTGCCTAATTATTTGTTGACCAAAATAATTATTAACCTTGTAGATAAAGAATAAAGAAAAGAATAATGTTTGTATGAATTGAATTCTTAATCTTCAATCTGACAATTTATTCTCAATTACAGTTATATTTTTCTCTAATTGGGCGCCAACTTAATTTCTCCATAAATGTAGATAGAAATATTGAAATATAAGAGAGAGTGTAGAAGAAGTTTAAAGAAATTAAATTAGTGCAATTAAAGAGGAGGTTTTTTATTAAACAGTTTTAGTTAAACACAATTCTTGGTAACATGCACCCAGAATCAGCAATATTTATTATTTGTTCTCCAAAAGAGAAACGTTTCAACATTTATCCATTAATATACTTAAGAAGAAAAAACGTTTTAATTTATGATCTAGTTTTCTGTTTTTATTCCTCCGGTATAAACTGATCATCATGCATGATATTAATGGCTTAATATCATGCAAGATTGATATTTGTAATTTAATTTTTTTTGGACACTTGATTTAACGGTTTAAGCCATTGATATTAATGGCTTAATCCGTTACAAGATTGTATAGTGTATACCTTTAATCCTCTCTGCCATGTAATATTTGTAATTTAATTTTTTTTGGACACTTGATTTAATTTGGTTCAAAGTGTCATTTTATACTTTCTTACATTTATATAAAGTCCAGGCTCTCTCTGAAAAATTACAGGGGAAGAGGCTAAAATCTTGTAATTTTAACAAGTTATTTTACCATGGAAGAATCTCTACACATAGCAATGTACCCATGGTTTGCTATGGGACACATAACATCATATCTACAATTGTCCAACAAGTTAGCCCAAAGGGGACACAAAATCTCATTCTTTGTCCCAAAAATAACAAAATCCAAAATACAATATTTAAACCTTCATCCTCATCTCATCACATTCTTTCCTATCACCATTCCTAACATTGAAGGTCTTCCCAATGGTGTAGAGACAACTTATGACGTGGCTGACACTTTCTTCCCACTCATTCTCACAGCCATTGATAGTACTGAGAAACAAATTCAAAGTCTTCTCATTGATCTACACCCAAACTTTGTCTTCTTTGATTTTGCTTATTGGATACCAAAACTGGCTAAAAACTTGGGCATCAAGACTGTGCTATACTGGACTGTTTCTGCAACATTAATAGCTTACATAGAATCATTCAAGAGACAATATCATGGGACAATAACAAAGTTTCCGGAGGCTGACTTTGAACCCAAAATGCTAAATGTTATTGATGGACTTCCTGATAATTTGTCCTTCAAGCTTTATGTGTATGAAGCAAGACTATTGGAAAGGGTTTTGGAATCTGACTTTGGAAGTGGTGTTTTTTTCATTGATAGAATGGTTAATTCAGGTTTGCCAGATGCAATTGGATTCAAAAGCTGCCGAGAGATTGAGGGTCCTTTTTTGGATTATCTGGAAACTTTATATGGGAAACCTGCTTTGCTTTCTGGTTCTCTTGTACCTGAGCCACCTACCTCTTCTCTAGAGAAAACATGGGTTCATTGGCTTGGAAGATTCAAGCATGGTTCAGTAATTTATTGTGCTCTTGGAAGTGAATGCATATTACAGCCCAATGAATTCCATGATTTGTTGTTGGGTCTAGAGCTCACAGGTATACGTTTCACTTGTTTGCTTTTGAGAGAATTAATTTTTTTTTATCATAATGAGAGAATTAATTGTTGAATATATGTATGTGGTTTATACTCCATTACAAATTAGACTTTACTCGTCTATCTATCTAAATTTCTCAAATTTAGCCCTTTAGTCCAAATGTCCAATAGTATTTCAATTTGAAAAAATATAGTCTAATTTCTTTTTTTTTTGTTTTTTTTTTGTTTACATCAGAATTATCAGTCTTTAAAGGATTGTAATATGGAGTGTGATTTATAATTTTATATAGAGTTTCATTTTAGTGGGCTAAGGCCCAGACATAATAGTGACGTATAATGTGAACAAGGAAAAATATGAGAGGCCATAGAAGAAGTTCTCCCTTCATGGTTTAAAAAAAATTAAACACATTAAAAACACTTTTGTACAAATGTTTTGAGGAGTCTTCTTTTGTTTCTTGTTCTCCCTGATCACCCATCTCTCTTTAAAATTTCTCTTCCTCTCTTCAATGGTATTATTTACTTGGTGCTTTAGTTTCGTGAGAGCAAGTTAATCATACAATTAGATTCGTGGTACACCCAAAACCTTATATTTGGTATAAGGATAAATGAATTAAAGGATTAAGTTACTAAACTGTTACTATATCCATTCATAAATAAGGCTACTAAATATCTAATTTTCCTTATATTTGCTTTGGGTTTTAAAATGGTTTATTAATATAAATTGATGCATAGGTATGCCATTTTTGGCTGTTCTAAGACAACCTAGTGGATTTGAGACAATTGAAGCATCTTTACCAAAAGGGTTCAAACAAAGACTTGAAGGGAGGGGGAAGGTACATGGAGGATGGGTACAACAACAATTGATTTTGGAGCATCCATCTATAGGGTGCTTCATTACACATTGTGGGACAGGTTCTTTAGCAGAGGCACTAGTGAATCAGTGTCAGTTGGTTTTATTTCCTGGTAGAAGTGATCAATTCTTCAATGCAAGGTTGTTGAGTAAAATCTTCAAGGCTGGGGTTGAAGTGGATAGAGATGGAGAAGATGGTTCATTCACTAAAGAATCTGTTTGTGAAGCTGTGAAGAGTGTGATGGATGAGGAAAGTGAGGTTGCTGTGGAAATCAGACACAATCGTAGCAGATTGAGAAGTATCTTGCTTAGCAATGGTTTAGAGTCTAGTTATATTGATAGCTTTTGCCAAAAGCTTCAAAATTTACTCAAATGATGATACATTTATATCCTTGCAATTGTGTCTAGGTTAGGCTCTTGAAAAAACATAGTTTGGTGTTGCCAAAAGATACAATGAGTACGAGGGTTATGATAAAAAAAGACATTCCAATTGATTAACAAAGTTGATTCACAACCATTAAGCTAGTCTTTAAGATCTTATCGATGTGAGAACCTTAATGGTGCACGATTTTTTAAGTATTTATGCAAGTGCTCTTTGAACCTGGAATTTGCTCTACCAGGCTTTGATGAACCTCTTGGACCCAACTCGACAACCAAATCTATCTCATCTAAACTTTTCAATTAAAATGTGATAAATGTTTCCGAATAAGTTTGGTTTATATTAGAAATTGATATTCATATTCCAAACCACATCTTTGTATATAGCTAGTAAAGATAAAGAAGGACTTACATATCACTACTAATAATGTTTTCACATTACTAATAGATAGTTGTTTAAGCTAGTAAGTGACCTTCAACCTTCTTTAAGGGTGCGAACGCGTATTCGATTATCAAAATCACTCTCATTATGAGAGAAGACAATTTCTCCTATATAGGCAATACTCATACTATTCGAGTCCGAATTAGTTAATTATCAAAAGACGTCATATTACTTTTTTTTATAACAAAAGACGTCCTTAGATGGTGTTTAATAAAAAAAATAATAAAGTATTTACATTAGTAGAATTCAAACTCATAACAGCAATTTATTTACCAACTATATCAATGTTCATTGACCCAAATCCAAACAACATCTTCAATGGAGAAAATTACTAATATTTTCAGTGGATAATCCATGCTTTCCTTGTGCTCGAAGAGGGGGTTATGTGGCTTATGCTTGTTATGATGTCCTTGTGCCTTGTATTGAAGATTGATGAATTTTGACCAAAAAATAAGGTTGAAGAATGGAAGAAATTACTAACTAGAGTACTTGGCTTAACAAGAATTTATAATTTATAAATTGTTTTTTTAAAAAATATGCATCTCATTTTCATAACATTTTGGAATGCATAAATAAAATAGTTTTAAATAATGAGATAAAGGTAGCTTATGAATTTTGAAATTTCATATAGGATATAGTAGACTGACTTCAATTAGTTGATTAATTCTATTAATTTGCCAAGTATAAGTATTAACAATTACAAAAAAACTTAATTTACCATTTTGAAATTCACAAAGTTTTTTTCTACAGTTAAAAATCAATATTCATCAAGGTAATGATGTCAATTAAGTTAGCTAACTTGATAAAAAAAGTGAAGTTAACTACTAAAACATGATACCCATTCATCCTCATCACATTCATCAATCCATGATATTAGCAATTCACCCTCACCACATTCATCTTATGCCTTATCACACTATCTTGTTGTTTGTTTATTACATATGAGGAGTATATGATTATATGAGCATTATTACGCTTAATTTGAGAAAAAAAGTTGAGAACAATTAATAATGAATTGAAATTTGAATAAATTCATTTCGATTTCTTCTTGAGATTCAAAGGAAAAGAAATGACAGATGGAGAAGACAGAAAGAAATTGGGATTTTCACCTCAGAAAATTATCAAACATTGCCAGAGATTCCAATACAGCAAACGAACCTGCTTCTGATCCTCTTCTTCTTCAATCCGTACGTTCCCCTCTCTTCATTCTCTGTATTAATTTCATATATGCCCCCAATTTCTCTATTATTTACATTTTAGGGTTTCATTTTTCTTTCATTAGGTGAAAAAGCTTCATCAAATTTGTTTGGATGAGAATTCTGAGGACTTGATTGCAAGAGTTTATCCTCAAATTAACAAGATTTTCCATCGTGCTGTGGCCTCCATTTCTCAATCTCATACCTCAAATGGCCTTCTCTTACTTGTATGTATTTTTTCATAACATATGCCACATTTTATTTTAATTAGATTATAGGTTAGTGTATAAGTAGAATAAATTAGTAATGTATAATTATAGACAATATAAATGATTAATTTTGTATACTTAATTTCTTAAAAAAAAGTCAAAGTATTTTTATTAGTAGGACAAAATGGAGTACTCTCCAGTCTTAAATATAAGACATACTTGACTTTTTTGGAGAGTACTAAGAAAGCTAAATGAACCTCTTAATTATAGCATATTTTGTATGTTATTAGATTATTTGTTAGCTTATAAGTCAAATAAACTAGTTTAGCTTAGAGCTGGCAAAAAAAAAAAACAAAACTAATTTAGAGAAAAAAATTAGGAAAATCAATTTTTAATTATCTTATATAGCTTTCTTAGGATTCTCCAAAAAAAGTCAAATATGTCTTATATTTAGGACCAGAAGAATATTTGATTGTTCTCCGGATAATCTTTTAAATTTGAGTATAGCTATTGTATTCAGTGAGTTGATGTTTACCAATCTTTCAATTCGGTTGATACTTGATAATTTTAACATTTATACTCTAGAATATCTTTGTTGTTACCTATTAGTTAAGAGAAAATCCCAGATAAGTGATAATTGAATTTCAAAATCATTTTAACTAGCTAAGTAGAGGAAATAACTAGTTGAGTAGAGACATTTACTGCTGAAAATCCCCTTTCTGGGGTTTTGAAATTCAGTTGTCATTTATTTGTGGTTTTCCCATTAGTTAAGTTGAGGTGTGCACTGTTTTTCCTGTCTAAATTGCTGTTATTGATGTATGTATAATCTGTTCTGAGCGTAGTCCAGGTTTGCAGGCTTATTTAACATCAATGGAGCTACTTCATTAGCAAATGTGTAAATAGATTTTTGTTTACATGGGATTCTTTCTCCTCAGTTCTTAAGACTGAGTTGACTTTTTTTAAGAAATTAAGGAAGCTACATGAGACGCTTAATCGTAAGGATACTTTGTGTATTGTTAGATTATATGTTAATTTATAAGTCGAATAAACTAGTATAGAGGAAAAATAAAAAGCAAATCATCATAAGCCACTTATTTTGCTTTTTTATGATTTTTCTTAAAAGTTAACTAGTTCTATATTTAGGAATGGAGGGAGTCTTAGTTTTGAACTTTCAATATCTTGGGTAAAGTAATTTTTTCTTAAACAAAAGTAACATGAGTTAGCTAGTTCAATGCCACAAGAAATCCACGTCCCCAGGTTTATTTATTCATTATTTCTTGGATTTGTTCAGTTTCTTCTCTGGGCTTTCCTCTATTGGTTCAAAAGGCAGTCTTTTGTTCGGGCATATGTTATTTCTCTCTCTCTCTCTCTCTCTCTCTCTCTGTGTAATTGGTTCTTATATTTTTCTTACATGTTGTCAGGCTAGTCTTCAGTTTTTCCTAGATTTTGGAGAGGTTGTTCTTCATGATGCTGATCCTAGTCTTAGGACTTTTTTTCGTTCATGCTTGAGCAGGTAATTTTAAGTTTTGAACAGGCGAAAATATACTATGACTCTAGCAGATAGGGAAGAAGGAAAATAAGATAATTGGTGATGCACTTGTTCTGTCAGATTTGATTTGTATTTATTAGGATCAAGCATCACGATTTCTGTTGTTTTGGTCTTTTCCTTTTAAGCAAAATCCTCTCTAAATCTACATCTATATAATATAAAAACTTTAGCAAGCTACATTGTTCATGAATGTTGAAATTGCAGCTTGTTCCTTATATTCTATGAAATGCACGAAAATCCGGTCTAATTATTCCCTATTGTAGGGAGTTTGCTGATCCTGATGTGGCAAAAGCAACACTTGAGTTTCTTGTTATCAACAGAAAAAAGTTTCAGAGTTCCTTCCCAAACCTGTTGTCTCAGGTATTGGCTAAGTTCCTTTCAGCATTTCATTTTTATGCTTGATAATTTTGTATGATAGATCAAATGAAAAATTCTTCACTATCTTTGCATTGTGGGTTCCTACTTACAAGCCATATATTTGGCAGTTTTTCAATTTTGTTGGCCAATATTTTTAGTACTGGAAACTGTGGAAATCCAGTGTCCAAAACAATGTCTGATGTTCTGTTCAAAATATGTCTGATAAATGTCTTTAGCAACTTAATGCAGTGATTTTTTGACTATGTTGCCCTTCTTTACCATGTATGGGCCTGTGTGTCTACATATATCTGATGCTATTAGAACTGTTTTCTTGGCAGTTTTTCCCACTGTTGTTAAAGCTTGTCGCATGGCATGGAGAAAGGTAATCTGTTCTTTTAGGGGTGTGGCAGTATCACAAAGTTAGTGTCAGTATTGCTATTGTGAATTAGTAAATTTAATCGATAGATCTTTAAGGTTATGACATTAGTGATTAGACTGTAACCATCTACGTTTTACAGAGTTTGGCGGCATGTATATAATAGCCTGTTTTCCTTCTGATACTTGCCTTAGTCATTTGCAGGTTTCTTATATTGACTGTTCAAGAGAGAATGGTTAATTGTTTCATGGAAATCTTAAAACTTAACCATGGTATTTTCCTAAACAAGATTGCTGCTTTTACATTATCAGGCTGGACGTTTATACAATGATTGCAATGGTATTTAAGAGTTAAACTTAATTGAGAGAGGTTGGTTAGGAAATTGTGAGCTAATACTATAACTACCAGTTAGTTGTGTACATACTACCAGTCTTCTGCAGCTAACATATCTTTGGCGTTAGCAATTTTCGTAACTGACTCTTTTGTACCAGTATGTACTTTAGAACACAGTGATAAATGTGTATTGGAGAAGGAACTTTTCAGTTTATTGTTAAAGCTAGATGAAGGGATCTTCCTTGAACTAGGAACTTGGATAGAATCATGACATCAAATGTTTAGAAGAAATTGCCTTTTGTTGCATTTAAATATAATTTTTAGTTATCAAATATAGAAATGTGTGGATCCATAGATCCATTTATTGAATGTTATCTGGATTATTGTTCAATCTTTTTAATTTGATCCTGCAGATTAGGGAAACTTTCCCTGAAAGTTTTACCAGGATTGATATCATCTGGATCATTCCTTCCTTTGTTTATATCTCTAGTGGACTTGCCAAGTACGTTCAAATTTCATAAGCATATAATTCCTGTTAAACTCTCGATTTATAATTTGTTAGTGCATCTGGTCGCTATTTGGAATCAAGGCAAGATTACAATTGTAGATGAACAAAAAGCACAAAGAAAATAGCCTTATAGCAATTAGTATCCATTCCTTCCCTGGGATCCCAAAGATGGGAAAGAAAGAAAACAAATTGTGGCAGTGCTCTTGGATTACTAATAAAAGATATTTGGGCATGACAGATATCCATCAAAAAAGTGAAATAAGCTTGAGGATTTCAGGGTATCTGATTATGTTCTTTTTCATATTTTTTAGTACTGGTTGTGGCGTTGGAGAAGGTAGAGAAAAGCTCCGGACCAGTGCTTGGAACTGGCATAGCTTCAATTCAACAAAATGCAGCTCCTAAGGTTATTTTTGACACTATAAGTTGGATAAAATTCAGTCAGAATTGTACAAGTCTATACTACATAAGAAAATTTGTTTATTTATGGTGTAGATGCTACTTGCCCTTATGGATGAAGCCTATACTGGTTCAACCATTGAAGATGGTGCAGGAGATTTTGAATCCGAGGATAGCAGTGCTATTGATGTAGACAGCCCTCTGTTCCTTGAGCTTTTAAAGGATGAAAATGATGGACTCGCTGTATGGTGACTTTTTTTCTCCCTGGTTGTCATTTTTTACTCCAATCTATTGGTTCTTATTATCTGGAGGGTTTAGTTCAAGTTGTTTTGCCATATATTCTCAGAATTTATACATATTAAGCAATTTTTTTCACTTAAATTGAATATCAATAGAAGTTTGTTGCTGCTCATGTATATTTTGTTTTCCAAAATCCTAAAATCAATGTTAGGCATTGCCTTCTGTAAAGTAATGCGTAAAGATTTCCCATTTTAATCATTACTTTGAATAGATTCTCTTTATATGTTTGATGTTGTTTTGCACTTTTTTATTTTATAACAATATTGTTATGTCTGCGCTCATAGTTATATTCATATAATTGTTAACCTAGCCATTGGAATTAAATTGAATTCTTGATTTTAATTTATGGACTGTTTTACACAGAAGGTTCAGTTGTCAAATGTTTAGATCTAATGATTATTGTCCTCATTTGATGTATTGAGTAAAATCATTGGTGGCAGCATCATGATTAATTAAAGTTACAAGCTGTTTAGGTGGATTAGCTCCTGACTTTTCAAGTTAAATAATGTTGTGCACTAACAAAACTGTTTATTGATATAAATATATTGTGAGTTCTGAGATAGCTCATTGAATTAAATTCTTCCTAGGCCTTGAGGTAAGTTATATTATATGCCAGGAACGCCACTGGACATCTCCAGGGATGGCTGCATTACTACAGGCTGCAGTAAATAGTCCTTATTCTGATAGGCTGAAAGAAGCACTCAATCTGGTACCTCCCCTTCTTGATGTGTACTTCTCCATAGCATTGCACGAGGTCAATGAGTGTAAGTTCTGGCACAAAAATCTTTGCATGATATTTGTTATTTTGATTATATACTGTGAGAGTACATTGTATCAGTCCATTTATGTAAAGTATATTCATGAGCTAGATAATTCCGCTTATCTTTATAGCCACTTCAAGCCCGGGTATAGGAGGTGGGTTATGTTAGGCCCCGATAGCCAATGTAAAATCCTGTCAAATCTCATGAAATGGATCAATGATAGTGGTGTCGTACGATTCATGTAGTCGACCATACCTAGTGGGATAAGACTTTATTGTTGTTGTTGTATATTCATGAGTTGGCTGTGTTACAAGTTTTTTATATTCATTTTCAGCTTTGATGTGCGCGTTGATTCCTCTGCTTATGTCAAGATATTCTACAATATTTCCTGATAAAAACTTTTCTCATGAGGTATGTATACAGCAAAATTATTGAAAGTATCTTCCCTTAGCATGACAGGTTTACACAGCTTTTGAGAACTGGCAATTTCTATTCTGAAACATCCTCTTACAGTTGATTTTTTCTATGGTTTTAGGTTCATAAGAGGGTATTGGGGTTCATGCTCTCTGCTTTTCAGCATTCCCCAAATTTTGTAGCTCTTTTGAAGGTACTCTTTCGAGAATATACTGCTTTAATTTATTATGTTCAAACAGTTGTAGCTAATTTGGTGTTCAGTGCAATCTACTTTTTATACTTTTAAAATGACAAATAAAATATATTATGGATACAAAACTTGCGAGCATGCAATTGTTGAGAGGCTAATAGAGTCATTAATTTCTCATAATTATTTTCTGAAAGCCATGGCTTATTGTTAATATGATTACTTTACAGAAACCTATAATGGACAGACTGGGAGAAGCTTATGACAGCCCAGAGAAGGTTAGCAACCATTTCACTAATTTCAAGGGAGGGAGTTAGTAATGCAATAAATTGAGTATACATTGGTTGTTGTCTAGACAGAATTGGCATTGCAATTATGTTGGGCTGTAGGAGAGCACGGTGGAGGTGGTGAATCTCACAAGGATGAAGCACGGGAGCTTTTTGAGAGTTTAGAACTACTTCTGTATGAAAACCTTGCAACTAGGTATGACATTCAAAACCCACTGCCTCCTGCAGTTTAGAGATATTGATGCCGGATCATTGTTTGATGACTTCATTTACTTCTGTTTACTTGGAAGTCGATTGGGTCTGCCACAAGACATGTCCCGTGGTTCTAATACGGAGGCATACAGTAAGTCATCACAGTCTAGGCTTTTATGCTTTGTTGTAACAGCCATTGCAAAACTTGCTACTCACCATCGAGAATTAATCCCAAGGGCACGTGTATCATTAGGCAAGGTATTTTTTATGCCAGTTATTGCAAGTTAGGTGTAAGCCCGTTGATTCGATTAGTTCTCTATTTAAATATCGATTTTTGTTTCAGGTGGCTCGATCTCAAATTGACATTAGAGTATCGAGACGTGCCCGCGATTTCCTGGGTTTAATGAATGAACCTGCTATTTGTTCTTCCATATTGGGTCCTTCACTACCCTCGCAAGGTATCACGAAAAAAGCTGGCAGCATAAACTGGAATGAAGGAGCATCAAAGATGATTGCTCATATTCCTTTTTACCTCCTTGGGGATCTAGAAGGTGAAATGTCTTGCACTCTTTTTTTTTTCCCTTGTCTCTGTTTCTCGGTAGTGTTGGGTTGTTCAGTTTGGCCCTACATAGAAACACTTCAAGATTTTGAGTTTGTTTGAAGTAGAGTAACTATTAGAAGGGCCGACTTAGCTCAACGGTAAGTTCGCTTGCCCTGTGGGTATGAGGTCGGTGGTTCGAATCAGCCATTGTGCAAAAAACATAGGTTAGGCTGCCTAGTATATTCCCTTCCCCAACACCCTCACCAAGTGGGATTAGAATTGGGTTGACCCTTTAGAGTAACTATTGCTAATTTTCTATTAATATCTCTCACTAGTACTTGAGAATGATCAAATCTGAGTTGTTAGGATAAATCTGGCATTTACATTATTTTGGCTCTCTTTTCAGGGGTACCTTTTCATGATTTCTCAATCTCCGATGTCATTCCTAGAAAATGAAGAAAGCCAAGTTGCCAATTGTTTCTTGATTATGGTCGTTCTAGTTTCATGTTGGGTAATTACTGTAATTAGTGAGTATGCCATAACAGATGTTTGTTTGTGCAGTGGTTCAAGGTTAAGGAGTATTTTTCTACACTGTATATTTATATCTCTATTGTAAGCATTTACCTTCAGAGTCGAATTTCGAGTTCTCTAAATAATTTACGCATTGTTTTGTTGTCATTCATTTTAATTCGGTTGAAGACTTGAAGTGTAGTTTAAAGGAACGACATTTGAAAATTTGGGATATACTTGGTTGGCATGATGCCCCATCTATCTTGTCCTCCCATGCAACCACAATGCAGAGAACCAAATATAAGAATTGTATATATTTTAAGAAAGTCAAAGGACATTAGTAGGCTCGAATCTAATCTAAATTTAAAGAATTGTAGATTGTGTATAGTCATGTTGCTCATAAGGTCAAAGGACAATAGTGGGCTCAAGTTTTGATCTTAAATTTAAAGAATTTGCTGCATTTATTCGGTTTAAACTTTCAGCCTAATATTGTGAACTGTTGTTCACAGTTTCGTTTCTAAGTTTGAGAAAAATTAAGAATATATCAATTGTAACATCCTGAAAATTTAATACAGGATCAAAGAGTGTTTTGGGAAATAATAAATGGAGAAATTGGGAATTTTGGAATTTTTAGGAATTTTTGGTGATTTTTGAGGAAATTTTGGAAATTTTGAGTAATAAATGTGCTTATAATTAATTAAGAAATTGAAGAGTTTGAAATATGAGGGAATGGTAAAACCCAAAATATTTTGAAGGTTAAGGAGATTGGAGGTTTGCTGGTTTAAGTGGTTTTAAATTAAAAGAGTACACTATGGCAAGTTTGGGCTACAAATCATCAGAGAACCCCTTATTTCACTAAACCAAACGTGCCCCTCCCCCTTTTCTTCCTTAAAACATCGGACCCTCCCCTTCACAACATCAAACCCGACCTCACTCTCTTCTCTCTTTCTCTCCCAACTCATCCTTCTTCCTCTCTGTCCCAATGGATTCGCCGGCCACCAAGGGAGCCGACAGCGACGACGGAGCTACCCTCCCAAGCTTCTTCTCCTCTTTATCCTTGCTCCTAGCTTGAGCCCTTCATTTCCCTCCTTCCTTTTCTTTATTTCCGGCGAAGCAAGGGTAAGGAATAGGTAAAGTTTTGGCTTTTCTAGTATTTCTCGGGCTATACTTCCATTTTAAAGTTATTTCTCATGGTTTCCTTTCTTTTTCCGATTTCTTTTAGCCCTACCTTCGGTGGTGGCTGTTTTTCCGGCGACGTGAACGATTTCCGGCGACGGCGACCTCGGATTAGACCAGCAGAAACGTATATCAAACTATGGTGAGCTCTGTCATGCAATTCATACGCTGTTCTTTAATTTTTCTGCGAGATTAGAGAGATTTCAATTTAAGGTTTGGGGTTTTAATTTAGGAATTTGTTTGAGATGATGATTAAGCTTAAATTTCTGGTATTTTGTAAAGGATTTTGGTGTTTCATTGATGATTAGAAGGTTGGAGAATTTATTTGAGTTATTGACATTTTTGGTTGCCTTCTCTATGGAAACATCCTCATTGTGTGAGGTGTTTAAGTTGTGGTTTAGGACATGCATGATTGATTTTTATTGTGGTTGTGTGATGATTTGTCTTCTTGAGTAAAGAAGGAAGATTGTTAAAGTGTCTTTGCGGCTTATTATTTGGAATTTAAAGTATTTTGTGAATTGTAGTTAGTTCTCTTTTCGCCTGGGTATGGGCTGTTTTGGCTAAATGAGGTTTGGAAGAAATTGAAGTACTTATTTTGGTTGAGTAGCATTCATTTGGTTTATAATTTGAGAAAGTGAAATCGGTGAGCTTTAAATGTGCAAAAAAAAAAAACTTCATACATATTGGGGTATTTAATTGATGGCTTTGTTGTAACCAAGTGGTGTTTGTTTTTCTATGTTGGTCAGAGGTTGTTTGGGCTGTTTGGTTCAATTTTGAGTATGCTATCCTCTTATGTTATTTTAATTTGAGCGAATTAAAAGAAAATTTTGGTATGCATGAAGTTTTGTTTGAATTGGTTTAAGTTTTTTTTTTTTTTTTGGGATTGTCATATGTTGATAATGGTGTTCTTGTCTTGTTGTTTTGGGCTGAATTGATTTTTCCTAGATTTTCTATTTCCTCTGTTTTGTGTTGTTGTTTGGAACATATGTTTGTTTTTGTAGGGTTGAGATTTGATTATGATCGAATATGGTTAATTCTGCTTGTTTAGAGATTGAATGAAATTTTCAAGGGAATGAAGTTTCTTGTTTGGTTTGGATAAGGTTTGACTTAGTTCATAGGTGAAGAAATGATTATTGGGAGGAAATTTAAGGGAATGGTGATGCATGCGCTTTTAAAATTGTTTTTCCCTTAATTCTTAGTTGCTGAAGGGTTTTGAAATGGAATAACTAAATGGTTTTTATTTCTTTTCATCTCTGTTGTGACTTCATTGGTTTTAATATGCTCTTTCCTTTTAATTTGTGAGTTAAAAGGAATGTTCAGTATTTGTATATGCTAGTTGACAAAGGTTTAAATGGTTCAGGTGAGAAGATATTCTTAAGGGTGATTAAGTGCACTAGATACAAAGTGAGGTGTGTATGTATAGTGTAAGATAATTGTTATAGCAAAATATAATGCTCTTTGGTAACTTTATGTAATCTAGAAATCTGAATATATAATATCTCTTAGGATTTATAAAGGTGTTGATTGATAAAAATAAATAATTAATGATTGTTATGGAAAAGTGTCATTTTGGTGTTCATTTCCTTGTTCATTATTAGATGCAAGACTAATGAGGAAAAATAAGAGTTGAATTGAACAATTGCTTGTGACTCACTTTTAAAGGATCGGATACTTTGATAGATTCAAATGTTATGATTGTTGTTCCATAAGTTAATGCTATGAATTGACTGGAAAAGAAGTGTGTTTGACTTGTGTGTGTATGTACTTAGAAATCCACATGACTCTCTAAATTAATATAACTAAGAAGAGGGAAAAAATGGGTAGTAATATGAGATACGTGAGAGACGTCAAGTGTTATAAAGTGAAATGATATTAATTTATCATTTGTTTCCTATCATTATAGGAGGAACTAAGAGGGAAGTGTTTGGAGAACATCTTCAAGAAATGGTAAGGAAGAACATTGCAGTGCTAAGGGCGACAGGTAATCACACTTAACATTGCTATAACATTGAGGGTGATGTTAGCTGCGATTTTTAGAATCCTTTCTCACCCTCTATATATATATATATATATATATATATATATATATATATATATATATATATATATATATATATATATATATATATATATATATATATATATATTATCTTTGAAAAGGTACTTTTATATAAAACAGGCTATCGGGTGCCTTTCAAACACGAATATCTTGGTATAAAAGATTTTGATACATTATATATACTATATATTCTGGTTGGTGGTGCTTGTTATGAGTAGGATATGAGAAACATAGGTAGTATTGAATGTGTGTTGAAGGTTGTTCTGGGTATTCTGACAGGGATGTTGAGAGTTGTGTGGAAGGAAAGGATTAAATATTGGAATTGAGATTTTGGAAAGTTAAATTGAGGATTAGAGATGTGAATTAAAAGATCGCATATTGTGATCGCAGAAAATTGGAATGATGTGTTGCAGGGAAATATCATAGGTGTTGGTTGATATATTGAAAGGTATGGTGAGCTTTGCATGACTCTGTTATATATTTATGTACCATCGCGCGATGATAACTGTCGATTGGCCGATCGACAGTTATTTGTACTTATGATCCTTTTCGGATTGATTAGACCGGGGATCATAGGTCAACTTATTGAGAGAAAGTGACCTACGGTTGTTTGGCATTGGAGAGCCCAACTGTTCCCGTTCTGTAATGGAAACAGAATTGGGGTTCCCTCTCTGGAGATTGTCAGAGAGGGAAATTGTCCCCTCATTATGGAGAGGGACACAGTGTCAAATCATATAGTGAAGATTTGATGCTTGAATGCCCCGTGATGGCACAATGCATCTATAGGTGAGTGTGAGAGTTGCGGTGGTAGTATTATTTGATTGGAGTATGGGGAAATGAAATTTAGTTAATGTGGAATTGACTGAGGGATGTTGAGTTGATTGAGACGTGACAGAGAGATTTAAGTGATGGATGAAAGAAAATGTGAAAGATATATGTATATATTACTGATTTTAAAATGTGGTACCCTTTAGACGCCCTCGCTACCGCACATCTCACTGTTATAGTAAGTTAAGCGGTGATTACTGGAACAAATTGTCTCATTCCACGATTACTCACATTTTTGCAGGTATTCATGCACAGGCGCAAGCTTCAGGAAAAGGAAATTAGGTAGTGGAGGTGATATAGTTTATTTAGAATTGTATAGGTCTGCATCTGCTTCCGCATGTATATATATTTATTTATTATTTAATATCAATTAGTTTTGTTTAATAACCATGTTAGGCAAATCTTTTCTAACATGGTTAGTTATTAATTATCCATGATAGTGTTCAGGTTGTATCAGGAAATATTTTTCTATTATGTATAGTATTTAATCATTAGGAAATTCCTTTACTAACTATGATAGGACATTGATATTATGGAAATCCTTTTTCTATCATAGTTAGTAAAGAGATTATTAGATTTAAAATGAATATCCTTGGTTAATTAAGTAATTAGAAACAGACTGTTACATCAATAGAGAAGTATAAAGCGCTCTTAGAGCCGCTCTATCTCTGAGCTTCATTATCTAAAATTGGTGGGAGTATTAAACTAAACTCTGTGATCTCCAAAAAAAATATTGTGTAATTAGAAGAAAAATAACAGGAAACTACATGCCATTAAATATGAATTCATTAACATATTAAAGTTCTTAACATCAATATTCCGATTAGAACCACATGCACAACATCTTTAAGCATACCCCATATGAACAACAAGTCTTATGTTCTAACCAACCAGGCATACACACAAAAACTTTATAAAAAGGCAGATTAAATGCATAAATTGAGGTACACGGAACTTTTAATTAACAGCTTCAAGAGTTTCGTTGAGGATCCTCTTAACAACAAGGAAGGATTGTTGATAAGAAGGAATATGATCCTCAAGAAATCCGTTAACAGCAACGGGAAAGGAGATTGTGAGAATACTTGAATTGCCACTATTGTGGGGCCCATCACCCTTAGGCCTTGGGATGCCATCAGGGACAATGGAAAAACCAGAAATCATGATGCCATTATTCATGTCTGGGTCTTCTCCATTCAATAGGGCAGTCACTACAGGCTCACCCACTGGTGCATGCACCACATAAGACCCACTTATGTATGTCTGTGTAGCTCTCTTGTATGTAGTGTTTCACATGGGTTTCCTTGTCACCATCCTGCAAATCTCCAATTCATTCAACTTCACTTTTTCATTCAAATATAATCCAGTTACAACTCTTCTTTAACACACAAAATTAATATTTACACATAAAATATTTACACAAAGCTGAAGGAAAAAAGTTGCGTAAAGCTGAAGAAACACCAAATTCATCTTCATTAATCAATACATTCATATATACCCACATGTTAAGATAATAGGTAAATTAATTAAAAAGTGAAACGTTTGTTTAAATATCCCTAGCTACCAAATTTAGGGAAACTATTATTGATGTAAGTGTAGTTTTCTTCAATTTTTAGTTAACGTGTGTGTTTTTCTTTTTATTAAATCATCCGGTGTTATTTTCCAAATATTAGTTCATGCAATTAATCTTAATCTGTACTGTTCAGATTTATTTTGAAAACTAATTTTATCTTTAAAAAACGGTCATTTAAAAAATTTTATCTCATCACTGCTATGAACACCGAATGAGAACCCTAATTATGCTAAGAGAGTAAAATTAAACAATTTAATATTGACAAAATACACACACACATCAAATAAAAAATTAAAGGAAACTATATACACACACTCATAGAAAGTTTTCCCTTTTTAATCACTCACCCAAAGATTCGTGAAATTTTCTCAAAAGCTCAAATGCAACATATGTTCAACAGGCGGGCACAAATACTTTTAGTCATGTGCAACATATTTTTAACTATATGAAAAATAAAAGACTGAAACATGGAATTTAAATTACAGCTATACCCGTTAAAAATGAGTTGCATGGACTTGCACCACAAGGATATGACTATACATACTACTTACTTTTACACACACACACACACACACACACACACACAGAGAGAGAGAGAGAGAGAGAGAGAGAGAGAGAGAGAGAGAGAGAGAGAGAGAGAGAGAGAGGGGGGGGGTGGGGATTGATTTGTAATGGGGGTTCTAAATAGCCATTTTTTGTAGAAAAAACAAGAACGAATACATACACAATATCCTGATTAAAAAAAAATACATACACAATAGAATTTAAAAAGAGAAAGACAAACTTACAGCAGTCATTTTCATGAGAGAAACGCGATTTGCGGGATCATTGCCCTTGACAATGAAGGAGAGTTCTTGAACACAATGTCCACGAGCAAGGAAATCCCACTATCACATTAATCCACCACACAAACCACCAAACGTCACACAAAATATCCAATATAAAATATTTAGATAAAATTGATTATTTACTTTCTTTTTTTTTAAATGTTAACTTAAATATTTTACTTCCTAGACAATAACTAATTAATTATAACTTACGACTTTCTATAATTTTGAATTGATCAAATTCACTAACTACCAATGGTCTTATAACATAACACCATGAAAGCTCTCTTATCAGTTAAGGATTAAGTGCCACTTGGATCACACACTCAGGAAGAGTGATTTTTTTATTTTTAAAAGTGAGACTCATATCCTCAAAAATTATATTAATTAAGTTCTCAATGGTATTTTAGTATTTTCCAGTAGCTCTGTGGCCAAATTGAACTTTTTTTATTGTTTAGTGGCCAAAATGAGACTGTTTATTGTACGTAGGCCAAATTGATACTTCCATAATAGTTCAGTGGCCAGAATGACCTTTAACCCAAAACAAATTACTTACTAACTTGGATCATGATTAGTTTTCACGAAAAATTAATATCAAAAGGGTAAAGGAGTAAAATTATAATTTCTAAAAGGCACATCTAGCACTATGATAATTTCAAGGGTGTAAAGTTAACACTTGTAACTTAAAATGATGCTAACTTCTAAAAAGTGCAACTGTCAACATGTTACTCTCTTTTTCTTTAATTTTCTTTTTCCATCATCATTTAGAACCAACTCATGGAGAATTAAGAGGAGTAGAAAAGAAAATATTTGACTCTCAATCGTAATAATTTCCTATATTACACTGGGAAATATTGGAAGCTTTTGATTTTAAACTTGACGATAATATAAACCGACGCAAAGTGAAGAAGGTGAAAATTAATGAAATAAATACCCAAATTTACCTATCATGTTATCTAGTGTTGGATGCAATATGTTAGCCATGTCATTGAGAAAACGTAGACTCATATCTCTATATCTAACAGACGTTGGTCCTATCTAAGACCTACCTTAACTAACTATTCAAACTAAAATTTGGATCTTATATTAAGAAAAGAGACTATATATATATGCATAAAGAGACGTACCTTAGTCCTAGAACTAGCATTGCGTAGGAAGTCAAATAAGCGGCGATGAGAGATCAGAAGCCTTACAGAAGTGGAGATCATAAGATACAATGGATTATTAACAGCTTGTTCAAGTACTTCTCCAAATCCTTCTCCTTGAGCTTTAAACTCTTTAATAGCAACCCTGATGTCTTCACTTCCCTCAAGATTACATGGGTGGATTTTGGTTTCCTCCTTCTTCATCAGGAATTGGATTTCGGTTTCCTTCTTGTTCATCATCAGGCATTGGATTTTGGTTTCCTCCTTCTTCATCAGGAATTGGATTTTGGTTTCCTTCTTGTTCATCATCAGGCATTGGATTTTGGTTTCCTTCTTGTTCAATAGAACCTGTATTTGAGGCTGAGCCAGCAGGTCCAATTGCTTCCTGATTGTTTGAAGTAGAAAACTGAACAAATGTATGTTAAGGTTAAAAAAAATAATCAATGGGTAGTTAATTGAACTAGTAAGTGGACTTCAACCCCACAAGAATAAGAACACATATTGAATCCTAGGAAGTGCTCTCATAGTCATTGGGAGAGTGGAGAACCCTACATATGTAGATAACACTCGTACCCCTCGAATCTAGAATTGGCCTCCTGTTGCCAATAAGCATCAAATTAAGGCGATGCTTAACCAAAAACAAAAATAGATAGGTTGTTTTACTCTAGATAGTATTACAGTGTTAGTTAAGGGATTTCTTTGAAGTTTTGTTAACTTACATATATAAAATGACAATTTGGAAACAAGAGGGATATGAATATTGATATTCCATCTATAGAATCAAGCTAATAAGTTACCTGGTTTGAATCTAAATCACCCGCTCGGCTTCCTGACCTTGCCCTCTTCCGTTCCATCACAGCTTTTTCTCGCTTCAAAAATCTGATCACACATTTACAAAACCTACCATGTATTAATCAATTAAACCAAAAATCAAAAGCAATCAAAATGTTTAAACTAACACACACGCACGTTATAATAGCTAATTCTATTTGTGTATATATACATATATACTGAATGCATGCTCTATGAGTGACTCATCTTCTCTCTCTATCAATATAGGGAATCTTAAGAGTTCGTCCTCTCATTTAAAGTCAATTTTGTTCTGATGACTGTTACCTTTCGTGATATCTCTCCAATTGAAGCTGCTAGAGACCAAATTAAACATGCAAAAATAATTGTAACAAAAATAGAATTATAAAAACAGAAAGAAGTAAACTGAAGCAACAATTGAAACCAGAACGAAAATGGAAAAAACCTGAAAAACTATAAACGAATTGTGTATCTATGGTATGAGTCACACAAGAAAAGAACTAATAATCTGGGGTATATATACACCGAGATCAATGAGAGAGAATAGGTCAAAGTTATAAAAGGAAAAAGAGAGTTTATATAGAAAAGAATTAATTACACATGCAGATACAATGAATATACTCATATAGTGAATGCATGTAATGAGAGCAATTGAAAAGCTATTATTAAGCTCTCACACTCTAAATACTTTCTCTGAGTAGTAGTTATGTGCGTGAATAAGAAATCAGTAAATGTGAGTGAATGCAGAATGCTTCATATAATGAATATAAGGCCATTCGGCAGTAAAGACTTAATATTTTATTGATAGGTTCAGTGTATTTGTTTAAAGGCTAAGGCCTTTTTTTATACTTCAAAAATGTGAGTTACGGACTGGAACCTTAAGTGGTAGAATTATCAGAAGAACATTTGAAAATAAAAAAAAATAACAATGAATTTCCATTGATAATTTCCCCCTAATATTATGTAATCTTTTGGTCCGTTGACATCATTCTCATTTCGGTTTTGGCCTCTCAATTTTATAAACAAGTGGTTTTGGATAATAATAAATCCCAATTAGCTTAAAACTTTAGTCTTTGCGATTTAGTAAAGACCTGAGTCATTTTGCTCTTAAAATAATCTAAACATCTAATTTGAAATTTGACGGTACGAAAAATTATTTTAACTTCATACCTTACTAGTTAGTTGTCTAGTTGGGATTCAAAATTGGGAGTATATTTTGTCATCTTATTTGGATTTTGGATTTTAAAATGGGTCCAAACGCAGCTGTTTGCAGCCTATAACTCTATATCCCACCAAAGTCAAACTACTGGCCAAAAAAATCCTCCCAATACTATCTACTTCTTTTGGGCATGATACTCTACTGTTGTTTTAGCCCACCAGACCATGCCCAACAAGTCAAAACCTAAATCTTATTTATCTGATCAGATATTCAAACATTAAAATAATCCTGTTCGTTTCTTATTTCAATGTGTGTGCCCTCATTATTATATATTTTAATTTAATATCTTAATTGCAACAGTACAAAATTGTTTGGCTAAAGTATGTTAATTTCAAATTAACACCATTAACTTTTCTAATGAAAATGTTGACAATATAAATTTAAGATGTTGATAAGGAAATGTTAAAATGTTGACACACTATTATTAATTTACAAAATTTTAAAAATAAGAAAATAAATAAAACTTTAATGTTTTATAAGCTTTTTAATTTTGCCTAGAAAACATTTTCTGTTAGATATTTTAAAAGATTAAAAAATAAATTTTCAAAGTTAAGGTACTAAAACATGATTTTTTGCAAAATTAATGGATTAAAAACACACTTAATTCTAATTCGAAAGGACTAAAAATACATTTTTTAAAGTTAAGAGACTGAACCATGACTTTGTCCAAAGTTACGAGACTAGAAACACACTTTTCAAAATTAAGAGAGTAAAACATGACTTTATGCAAAATTAAGAAATCAAAAACATATTTTAGCCAAAATTTTTTCATGGTTATTTAGTTTATATATTATAAACCATTATAATATTGTTTCTGTCTGATGACGTGTTTACTTTCCGTTACCGGGGGTTCACGATTGCTTATCTTAGTAGGGGGAATTGCAGTTTAGTCCCTGGTAATATAAGGGAAATTAATACTGGAAGGTCCTAATACATTCCAAAATAATTATAAAGTCCCAGGGGTCATTTCCTGCAATTGTTTGCTTAACTTCAATGACCATTTTGCCCTCATTAAAGATGGTTGTCATCTCACTGGTCCCTACAGGAGGACTATGCTTTCATCTTATGAGGCAAAATGGTCATTGAAGATAAGCAAACAATTGCAGGAAAGGACCCCTAGGACTTTATAATTATTTTGGAATGTATTGGGACCTTCCAGTATTAATTTCCCTTACCAGGGATTAAACTGCAAATTTCCCTATCTTAGTAGGCTATCAGGCTTGCTGTTGAAGCCTTTTTTGTGTGTCGTTTTATTTAGTTCATAACGAAATTGTCTTGGCTAAAAAATTAGCAACAGTACAAACATAAAGATACGTTCACAACTAAAGGAATAAATATATGACTTTGAATGGAAGTTAATATCTAAATTATTAATAAAACCCATCAATGAAGATTTTGATTAAACTCATTGTAATTATGCTTAATTATTTATAACATAAACCACTTAATCATCATGACGTAGCAGTGCTTTGATTACACTACGATCAATGAATGGAAGCAGTTCTCAAATTTGTCATTTTAATTATAGAATAACTCAAACACATGTAATGACAAAGAACTTGCTTTCGGGCTATTCCATAGAAAATTATCTTCCTTTTTTGTTTTTGTACTTTATATATAGCCAAGTACCCATCACTCTGTGTGTAGGATCAATAGGGTTATTTAATTAAGGATCTCTACACATCTTTGTTTGCGCGGTGGAAAACAATGTAACAGTGTGAGTCTGCATCACTGATTTAATATGTCTAGGGACGATCCAGTGGTTAAATTTTTATAGGATCGCAGGGTTTCGTTATTGGAAAATTTGTGTATGGTATGGTCGCCTACTATAACACTACTACCGCCTTAGGCATGATATGTTTATATAATGACCTTCCTATATGCAATGATCATCATAAATTTTGTCATCCACCAACAATATTCCTTATATATATGTGGACATGCATGTTGTGGACATGCATGTTGAATTTTTTTTTTCATTGACGGCAAAAGACTAGATTGAGAGATAGTAGACCAATTTTATGATAAACCAGCTGCATTTAATGCTCCTTTTTGTTTCTCGGGAAAGTGGTTTTCTTGATTTGCCATCATGATAATTTCTCATCATTGATCTCTGTTGTGCATGTTGATCAAAATGAGATCTCATTTATTGTATGGGAAGTAGTTTTCAAATGTGGAAGTAATACCCAAGTTGTAATATGTTGAGTAAGATGATCAAATACAACTAACATTTGGAGAGTCGTCATGGGTTGTGATTCGGTGCTCATCAACCATATTTGTCATCATCTTCTTATCAGCACAAATATACACAAAAATATAAGCACATGGTCTCATAATCTCTCTCCTAGTAGGGCCAATCATACACTTATTTATTTGTGTACGATGAGAAAGTGATGAGATGGGGATGCAATCAAAATCCGTCATTATATATATATATATATATATATATATATATATATATATATATATATATATATATGAATATCTTATATATGATCATTTATAGAAGTGCTTTTATTGAAAACCAATACCAATTTGTGGGCTTATCTTAGGTTCCTCAGTTTCAACATCTAGTTTTTGGAGCATGTTTCCTTCGATAGCTTATATATACTTATAATTACATCGATGTGCTTTCATTAAGAGTCTACTAACCAAAGGGAGAGTATAAATATATAGAACTACCTGTAAGGGGTATGTGGCTTCCCTTAAGACTTTAGCATCTTTCAAAATAGCGCTAGATGTGGAACTCTACTTTTAACACACTTCAAAGTTTTAGCTAGCACTTATTTCAATGAAAATAAGGCGGCTCTGATCTTGGCTGGTAAGAAAAAAGTGTGGGTTTTATTTATTGAATCTTATTCATCTGTAAAATCATATACATATCAATAACATACAATTAAAAAGTTCATAATTCAATTATATATATGCATCTGTAAAAGTAGTATCATATCAATATACACACTAGAAAACCTTATAGTGAGTTTCATTGTACACAAGTTATGAACGGTAGGGCTAATAATCTCTTAACTCTTCTAAGTTTCTAACCCAAACAAATCAACAAGATGATCATTAATTAATTGTTCAATTAAGGAAAGGATCTTCCACGTAGTTTGAAACTTGGGAATGTAAATCAAGTATATTTCTTCCTTTAATTTCTTTCTTCGTTTTTGTTTTGTAGTAGTTTAGTTTAGAGAAGGGAGGATATATCAATATCCAAGTCGTTTTCTTCGTAATTAATTTTTAGCAGAGGCTAGCCTCATATATGATTATGAGAAAAAGAATTAAAAGCCGAATTAAATATGGAGAGAGTAAAATTAATGAAATGAATATCATGTGCTGAAAAAGCTGGAGGAAAATGTAGGATATGTAGGCTTTTGCCTTAATAAGTTTATCGGTTTGTAATGATGAGTCATGACGCTATGAAACTAATCAAGTTCTCTTAATCAAGTTTTCTTATCTTTTGTGTAAAACTGGCTCAATATTAGTGATTATTAATGATCCTTATTCAAAGGTAATTTTCTAATTAAATTAAGGAAAAATTACAATGAGGTCCCTCATAAGGTAACTAATGAAACACAATTAATTATTAGAGATCTCAAACAATAATCTTCATCAAATTACATTGACGAAGTTCTAAGAGGCCTAAGTTATTATACTCCCTCCGGTCCCTAATGTAAGAGTTAGCCACCAAAAAAACGTTTCTTAAGAAAACATGTGAATGTTAGTTGGATGTTTGGAGTTAATGCTTCTTTTCCAAAATTGCCCATATTTATTATGGTACTTTTAAGAGAGAGAAATGCATAAACATTAATAAATATGAAAGAGAGTTAAGGGTAAAGTAAGAAAAAATGCATTAAATGAGGAGAGAATGTAGGGTGAACTCTTACATTAGGGACCAAAACCATTCAAATTTTGGGCTCTTACATTAGGGACCGGAGGAAGTATTAAATAATGGCTTGTCAATAATGTAGCTCATTGAGTTGTCAATGATAACTAAATTTTAAAACTTTATTGATAACTTAATGATTTGATACTGTACGTCAACTATTGAGTTGTCAATAATAAATTAAATGTATTATTAATATAACTTAATTAGGTCCACCAGAACTTCAACTTGATTTGATAAAATACCTCATTGTAATATAACTTTAGTCTTATACTGTTTGATATTATTTCTGCTTATATTAGAAACACGGTGTGGGTTAACACTTGGAAAGATTGAATAGAATGTTGAAGGAATTACCCGGCCCACGAGTTTTTCCGGATCCCAGAGCTTTGAACCCGGGTTACTAGAACCCGGGTTTGATTCGCCCTTTCAGGAAAAACCATGAGAAGAAAAGCCAGTGGCTGAGATGTCTAAGCACACACACAGGTTACAAACAAATGAACGAGACACATATCAATGCTGATTTGTTAACTTTCTGCTTTCCTTAAGGCCGTCGGATTTAGTAATCGGACGATCCGGTCCATCGAGGACGGATCTGATTAAATATTTCCAACAAATGTGTAATACTTATTGCGGATAGGCATACAGTTAGGCTTACATACGCTTATTTGAAAAAGCGCCAGTATAGTCATTTAAATAATCTTTTAAACAATATAGAAGAAAAAACATACTAGTATTATTGCTCCCTCCCTCTGCCTCTCATCTTTCTTCATTTTCTTAGCCACCTTCTCTGATCTAAATCCTTAAGTCCCCAAACTCTTGTCACCGTCGTTTATTCTCATCACAAACTCACATCTTCTATCACACACCGTGACTATTGCTGCAACTCTCGCCCTTTCACCTATGACGTTGCCGCTTTTGTGCTCTCACTCATGGTGACACGAGTCTGATCTAGCCTTGGAATTTTTTTGGGAAAGTGATGCTATTTTGCTCTTTTTTCATCAGTTATTTAAAAAGAAAGAAAGAAGAGGCGTCATTATTAAACGCTTGAATAGTTAAGTTGACTAAATTATTGGAATCTAATCAGTGGTATTGTGTTCAAATTCTGGTTATGTGGATGTGATAATTAGTGAGAAGTAGTAAAGTTTTCCTGTCACGGGCATACATTCTCACACATTCTCACAAACATATTAGTTGGTTGTTAATAACATTAAACATCATTGATAGAAAAAATCTAAATAATTGCTAAAAAACAAAAAGGAAAAAAGCAATAATATATGCATGAGTATTATGTTCTTTGTGGTAACTGTATAGCTTTATTAGAGAAAAATAAATTGGTTTGAAGAACGAATCTATTTGGTCAGGAAAAAAACAAGAAAGAATCTATCCAACTATAGAACGATGGGACAGAGATATACGCGGTATAATTCGATGACTTTATTTATCACAGAAATCGGACACATCTATATTTATTATTCTCTTCAACAACTGAATGAAGCTCTTTTTTGAAGGCGACGTGTAATTAACAGCTTATTAAGTGTTAATAATATCCTAATTAATTAAAAACTTATGAGCACTATTCCTTCGCAAAAGTTATTATTAGTTATTTAACATATGAGAAAGGTATATGTTAAGAGACGACTCATGAATAAATATTAGAAGCAATTAATATATATTTTATATATATTTTCTTAATAAGCTGTGCTTAAGTCTTGACCTGATAATGTTAAATATTCAAAGAGCTATTAACCAGAATCCTTTGAAAAGAAAAAAAACACAAGGCTTTTGACCTCAAGTACATACACATGCACATATGTTTTTCAACAATATCATGTTTAGTTGGGAGTCCACTAATACTCCGTAGTGGCCTCAACTCAAAGCTATTTTTTTTGCCAACGGTCATTGACAATAATTAATTAATTTTCTGGTTTAATTAAGTTTACAACGAAACATATTCAACATGGAGAATAATGTCTCTCACATAAAGACGGTGACCTTGGAACTCACCAACAATTTGGATGCCACATTACACAGGGATTGTACGCACGTAGCCTTGTCATCCACACTTCTACTAATATGATATTCTTTTTGTACTACTATTTATTATCCATTAATTTAATATAATTTTTAATTTTACTTTATGATATTTATTATACACACTCTCTTCACTTTACATTTAATATGGAATGTCAAAAATAGAAATTAAATCTACACAAATCAATGAAGTGTTGGTAAAATCATTTTTCGTAGGAAGTAAAATAATTTATTATGGGTAAAATTGATATAATTTTTCGATTTTATCCATAATTTATTATGTACTCTTCTCTCCTCCTTTTTCCATTTAAAACTTCACAAGGGTAAAAAGTAAATATTTATTATTTTAACTTTTTACTATTATCTCTTATAATACAGGAAAAAAAATTCATGCTAGAGTATACATGATATCTCTCGGATAGGAATTAAGTTGCCGATTTGATTCCGGTTGTAACTTCGTTACCTTTAAGTAATAATAAATCTATTTACTTCTTCATCCCACTCTAAACTCTCCTTACATTTGAATAGCTCTCGCTTATATAACTCTCCTCTAATATCTTCACCTGGCAAAAGCCATGTGCATTGGGCCCCTACACAAACACATTATTCTCCTCCTATATATGTGCTTCCATTGAGAAACACACTTGCCTCTTGAGAAATAGCAAGCGACCTAATAATTCCTCTTGTTTTTCTCTGTTCATAAATATAATGGGATCTATAAGCAAAGCTGGTCTGTCTTGTGATGAGGAGAGCGGTTGGACTACATACTTTGACGATTTCTTCAACAACCACAAGTCTTCTTGTTGGTCTATATCTTCTTCTGTTGTCAATAGCTCCTCCTCTCTACTTTCTGATGCTACGTCTTTCATCCACTTGACTGCCAAGAAATTAGTAACTCGTCATCATAGTGATGATCATCAAACTCATGAGGAAGATTTTTTGATGAAAACTAATGATGTCAGCTTTAGGAAGAGGAAGAAGCCCCACTCATCAGTTGATTTGGTCATTGATGATGTGCTTCAAGATACTGCAACTTCTCCTCTCATCATTAGTTTCAAGGTTTTTTACGTTTCTGTCTCTTCCTCTCTAACATTTCACTGTTTCTTTCTTTTTTAAGAGAGAGAGAGTATTATCCTCTTTTAACAACAATTTTAGGTCAACAGGGTGTGTATTCCAGTAAATATTTTTACTCTTATGTTGTTTCATTTTAATTCCTAGGTTTTATTTTTGAACCATATCTTCTCTTCTCTGGCTATGGAAAGAAAATGAAAGGTAATTAATGGTAAACAATAATAATAATAGTAGTGATAATAATGATAATAATAATAATAATAATACAAATAATAATAGCCAAACATGAAAAAAGAGTGCGTGTGTGGATTGCAAAATCCACGTATATATATTCTACTTGTTTGTTCCTTTTCTCTCCAAATACAGCTTTCATATTAGGACTGAAATAAGATTATCTATTCTCTAGCTAAATAAATTAAAATAAGTTTTTATTTTGCGTGTTTGGATGTTTAATTCGTAGAAGAAAGAAAGTCGCTCGGGCAGAAAAGAGATGGGTTTGAAAGGCGGGAGGCACAGTACGTGACTGCACAGAACTGAAGAAGAGCCTTTAATTTGCATAGTTCTTTCGTCTTTGTGGATTATATATGTAGCTTGATTAATTTCATCTTCTCACTCTCTATTTAGTTCATGAAGTAATCATGCTATGTCGCGCGCGCGCGCGCGTGTGGTACAAATTTTTGAACAACTGAGTTTTAATTTCACTACCTCTACAGCTTTTGAAGGTATCTCTCTCTATATACTACCTCCTCCAATCCTAAATATAGGAACTAATTGACTTTTTTTTGGAGAGATTAAGGTTGCGAAATAGGTTATTAAATGATGACATATTTGATATATTTTTAGATTATCCATTAGTTTATAGGTAAAATTAACTAGTTTAAGAGAAAAAATTAGATAAATCAATTTATAATTAACTTATTTTGCTTTTTAGGGATTTTCTAAAAAAAGTCAATTAGGTCTTATATTTAGGACCGGAGGGAGTATATGTGTGTGTGTATGCGCGCGTATGTATATATGTATTTGATGGATAATATTATATGGTGTCAGCGGTAGCAATAGCATTTGCTATATGTGTGTGTACATAAACTACATATCTTGTAAAGCTACCTGCAGAATTAGAACTTCTCACAAAGAAGCATTGGAAAAATATAGAACTAATATGGGAAACAGAATAACCAGAGAATGGAGAACTCAAAATGATGCGTGAATGACTAATTACTTTTGGTACTTGGATATAAGAGCACAATAACTGATATTATTAAGAAAATTAACTGAATTATTTATTAGAAAATGAGGAGAAATTCTTTAAGTGAATTTGGTTTGGTTAGACATATTATTTGTAGTTTCACCAATTTGCAAGCAAATACGAGCTGGAGATGTTAATTCGACGGGACGCCTTAAAACAACTATATATATGGCAGATCAAAAAAATTACATCATCTTGTCTATCGTTTCTTAATTTTGGTAGTTAGAAAAAAAAATTATCAACCGATTAATTGTTTAAGGGTGTCCAATATTTAAAACTAAAAATAACGTTGTGAATCAAGTTCACCTAAGAATTTATTTCTCTTTTTTATTTTTACAATATAACATTTATAATCACATGTTTTATATATAACTACCCCTTAATAAAAAAAAATCTCTAACTACAATGTAATAAGTTTGAAGTTGGGTAGCCAAACTGACTTAATTAGCTTTGAAGTTGTGATGACATATTATTCATGATTCTTGGGTTCAATTGGCAAGGGATTGGAAACTCATACAATTAGAGTGAGTTAGATCTTTAAACTAGTCGACACATATGAGAAGAATATTCGTTGTTCAATAATGATGTGTTAGGATAAAAATAAAAAAGAGCGTGTTTTGTATGCTCATAAGAACAGGCCTTAATAAATTATAATAGTTTCCCTACTTTTATATCATAGGTGATCCCAACTCCGATCTCTTCTAAAATTTTGCTTCAAAAATAGAGAAGGTATTATTGAGCTTTGATTTATTGAAGAATCTTAGCTTATTCCAGCGCCAACGTGGCCATATTTGTTATTTCAAACGTTGTCCTACATATTGTGATGTTATCTATAAATATAGGCGGCAAAAAAATATCTACACATATATAGGTAAGTTGCTGTAGGTTTGTAGATTATATAATTAGTGTTTGAAAATGATTTGAAGGCCATTAAATGATATGATCATCAAGCGAGGTTACCATATATATTGAATCATCCAATTGGGAAGAATCGAAGATTTTCGGGTGTGTTTGTAATTTGGAGGTAGCAACCCTACAAGTTTAGGGTAGATAGGAATGATACATGAAGAGATGGGTCCAACGTGAGACTATATACGCCCATTGCCAGCTAGCTAACATATAATCCTTCTCTCGATCGACAATGGCCTTAATTGTGATCTACATTCAATGGGAGGGGTTCACAAAGAAGAAGAATATCACATGTAAAATATAATATAGAGAATTACTATAGCATTACACATAAACAATATGGTTTATTTTGGTTAATTAGCGAACTACATATATAAGGAGACAATTTGAATAAGTAAGCATAATTATAATTGGGTAGCTGTAGCCTGTGTGTACTATGTACTCACTTTTCAAATTTCCATCATTGCCAATATCATTCCTATTTTTGCCAAAAGATTACAGCTAGCTAGTAGAACGAAAACTCCCTGTAAGTGGGAAATAGTAAATTGGATTCTTCTTGTATCACATATATAAGTTGTTCGCATATATCCTGCTCCTTTAATAATTAATTAAGAATATCAATTCCACTTTTTGTCCCTTCACCTCTACAAAACTCTTACTTTGAGTCTAAATATACATACGAATATATTACCCATGAATTTTAAATATAAAATGCACTTATAACTTGGAAGATATATCCTAACTAATAAATCAAAACATACTTGATTGTGCGTGATTATGCAGCTAATCTTTTTAAAATAATACTACCTCCTGTCCTAAATATAGGACCTAATTGACTTTTTTTGGAGAGATTAAGATTGCGAAATATGTTATCAAATGATGACATATTTGATATATTTTTAAATTATTCATAAGTTTATAGGTAAAATAAACTAGTTTAAGGAAAAAAATTAGGTAAATCAATTTATAATTAACTTATTTTGCTATTTTAAGGATTTTCCAGAAAAAGTCAATTAGGTCTTATATTTAGGACCGGAGGGAGTAATGTTTTATTCAGAGTAATGACTTGCTCAAAATCTTCTTCCATTATTCCTAATCATAACATCACTATGACCTTTTTTTTTAAGAAATTAAATATGCAAAATTAATCACTTTAAGATGTTGATACTTATCTTGTTTTCCTTAAAACCAATTAATTCTGCGTATAAACAAATCTATAATCTAATTACAGATGTGTCATATATTATAATTTAATATTTTAATTTGTATCCTGAACTTTTACAAAAAATTCAAATTGGTCTTTAATTAGAATTATAGGGATGAGTTCTTCCATTTTAAGTATTTTTTTTATAAACATGCATGTATATTTTCTATATGAAGTTATAAGTGGTATTGAATTCACAACTTTTCACATACCAGGTAGCATTATGAAGGACACCGAATTTACGGTCGGTGTAGTGTGCCTTGGGTCTAGTCCTTCAAGAAATTTTAAGACCTCAAGGTAAACAGAAGTAACCCGGGTATCATTCTGAAAAGGAGCCTATAAAATGCAATTAATTACCTAGTAACTAAATAATAAACTTGTTTGAAATAAGGAAAATTGTTATGGATTAATAATGAAAATTAGTAAAAAGTGTGATATGCATAAGAGAAAATAAGAATTGGGAAAAAATAAAATGGAATTGCTCTTGGGAAATGATTGAGAATAACTATCTTAGTTCAATTAATATATTCGGGGAGTCACTATAGTGCTAATTCACTAAATTGCCAAACCTCATGAACCCATGAGTCCAATTATTAATTAGCGGAACCCCAACTAATTAGAAATTATTGAACCCTTTAACACCTTTGAGTTTTTTCTAGGTTTCCTAAATTACCAAATTTCACCAACCAACAAGTCTAATACCTAGTGTCATGAAACCATTCAATTAGACATTATTAATTACCCTAGAGTGTGATTAGTGATTTGTAATGCATTAAGTTTAATTATAATTCAATTCAATAACTATCTACCAATACCATAAGTAAATAGATATATCTAATGAATTATAAAGAACATATGTATGAGTATGACCATACATATTGTTGAGTCCAAATCCTCATTACAAGTCAAAACCACAAATAAACTTAAATAAACATAATAGTCCAAATCTCAAAGTATACATAACAAACTTAAACCTAGGAAAATCATAAATACAAGAGAAATGGACAAGAACAAAACTCCCCTATTAAGCATGTGAGCTCAAGTCATCTCAAATCATTCCCAAAAGCAAAAAAGTTTAGTTACATTTCACGTGAGAAACACCAACAAGGAGAGGATTGAGACAAATCATAATGGAAAATAGGAGAAAAAGAGGGCAAAATGAAGGTGGAAAGGTAGGAGCACAAAACAAATTTTTGGCGCCCTATCTCTCTTCCCTTTCAATTCGCCGCCCCCTCTTCACTTTACTGCACGCGTGCTCCCAAAATCCCATCTCCAATTCTCGCCTCTCCCTGCCACGCAGCCTCCTCCCTTTCTTTTTAATTTCAATTTCCTTTTTCTCTCACGTGCTGCCACTCCTTTGCCACATCCTTTTTTTTTTCTTATTTTATCCATTTGTTTTCTTGCTTCAGCCGAAGCAAATCATGAGCTTTAATTAATCAAAAGTCAACTCTTCTTGTGGCCCATATTACTTTTTCCTTCCCTTTTACCTTCAAATATAATTAAAATATCAAAAACTTCCCAAGTATAACCAATATATTTGTCAAATATCTTAAAAATGAGAGTCATTCCACATAAAAATCTTAGATATTAATTAAGCACAGTTGGATAAAAATTGTATCTTCATTATCTTAATTGCTTCAAATTTAGCATATAAAAATCATACAAATCTAAGGATTTGTCACATTACCACTGGGCTGGAAGTTTTAACATGTATATATAGTTTTCTATATTTTTGTTTCAATAAATGCATATTTGACGAGCCAACCCAGCAATTCATAGGTTGAACAATCTGCACACTCATAGGTTAGAAAAATTCCAATCAAGCCTTAGCCTTCTCTAACCCACATGTTGTGGGTTGAACACATTGGTTGAGCACATATTATTAGCTTTAGGAAACAAGTGTTGTTGAACCCACCACCTCAAATTTCTTTTTTTTTTTAATTACATCTAGGTTGGCTTTTTAACATCATGTTAAAACCCCTTCGACGCAGACATGGGCGTTGTAAGACAATGTCTTCTGGGATTTTGGGGGCCTAGTTATATTCCTTTTTTATGTAGTAATTAACTTTCTAGGGCTTACATCCCTGGGCTATATTTTAGGAAAATGTTTTCAGCCCATTCAGTACGACTCAAAATAATATATAACAAATGAGCTCTTTTAATCTTTTCTAATTTTTTCCAATCATCACTTTTTCCATTTTTTAAACTTACTTTTTTCATTTTTAATTCATCCTCATCATTATTATGAAAATTGATGGTTTCATATATTTAGAAAGGATGGATGAATGTGTCAAATCTTGAAGGCTTGTAAAAAAAATGTTGTAACCATGGGTCACATCGCATCGAAAATTTATTCCAAACTGAATTAGTGGTTAATTGCTATTTAAGTTCATGCATTAACGTCTAATCATCTTATGCTATGAATAGCAAGATCTGGATTGCTTTAATTGATGATATTTACCTCATTTTCCTCTTGTCGCCAAATAATCAAAATTGACATTGATATTCATAAATATAGAAATTAGTTGAATTTTTTGAAAAATCTAAAGCAAAATAAACTACTTGCGAATTTTCCTTAAATTTTCTCTAAATTAGTTTATTTAACTTATAAATTAACACATTTTTCAATAATACATAAAATACCTTGTGATTAAGTGGTTCATTTAATTTCATTATTTTTTTTAATAACTATTCAAATAGGTCTTATGTTTAAGAATCAAACAAGTATCAGTTAAGATGCAAATGTATAAGTTTATGAAAATGAGGACTACGCCAAATTCTATTCATTTCAATGTGCTTTTTAATTATACTTAGGAGATTAAATCGAAATGTTCATTTCGATCAAAAAATTAATTAAACAATCTGCATCATAAAAAGTTTGACTGAACTGTATATTAAAAATAAAGACTGTAACTATATTTAACATTAATAAGAATGCATTTTTTAATTTAAAATAAACTATTTATGGTGGATAATTAAGAAGTACAATAGTTTATAAGGGAAAATCTCAGAAAGGATCTATAAAATTTATAAAGGATAAATTATACTTATAATATTTAAAAAGGAACATAAATACCCCTAGTGATTTTTAGAAAAAAATAACAGGAAAATGACTTATGAATCATTAAGGAAATTCTTTATTTAATAAGTTATATTATATATAAAAATTATATAGGCATATAGTAATCCAACTGCCATATAAATTTATTTCAGTCGCCATTATCAAGAACTAAAAGAAGAAAGCAAAAAATATTCGTTCATGGTTACAAGTTTAAATGATTTATTACCAAAATTGTGATCAAGTATTACTAAATATTTTAAGGGAATACTAAAATGTCATAAAGGAATTACAATATTACATTTATAAAATATTTAAAAGGAACTAAGTATAATATATAGTACTCCCTCTGGTCCTAAATATATGACCTAATTGACTTTTTTGGAAAATCCTAAAAAGTAAAATAAGTTAATTATAAATTGATGATTTACCTAATTTTTCCCTTATACTAGTTTATTTTACCTATAACCTAATGGATAATCTAAAAATATATCAAATGTGTCATGATTTAATAGTTTATTTCGCAACTTTAACCTCTCCAAAAAAAGTCAATTAGATCTTATATTTAGTACCAAAAGTAGTATAAAATTTGGCATAAATTGATGAAGGGAGCCTAGTGGTAGACCACCATGCCCCAAAAGTTGAAGGTGGGGTTGAACCTCCCCACCCCAAATACCTTTGATATATTTTTGCGGCGAGAAAAACTTACATCATGTTCCTTTCTCCAGGTTCTCAAGTTCTTTCAATATAGGCCATTAGATTGAATAAATAATTGTTATAAAAGGACACATGTCACTCCCATATTAAAAGAACTTGAGAATCTGGAGAAAGGAACATGACTTAAGTAAGGTCCTTTTGCGGCTAATATGGTAGTGAGCCCCACCTGCCGTAGCACGGTGGTTGTGAGTCGCGTGCGACATGTCATTTGTAAAAAATTTAAAAAATTAGAGTAAGAACATTTTAGTTATTTCCTTCTAGACAAATTAAGATGGAAAAATTATTTGTTTTAATTTTTCAAATCACCAAAAACATATTTCAAATATATATAGTTTTGTTAGAATGAAGGATAAAATAAATAATAAATCATCAATTTCCGAAAATAGTTTAGAATATTGGGAATGATGATAAAAAAAGGGAAAAACTTACATCATGTTCCTTTCTCCAGGTTCTCAAGTTCTTTCAATATAGGCAATTAGATTGAATGAATGATTGTTATAAAAGGACACATGTCACTCCCATATTAAAAGAACTTGAGAACCTGGAGAAAAGAACATGATGTAAGTAAGGTCCTAAAAAAATTAGATTAATTAATCACCCTGGAAGATTTCCTTCCTTTTTTTTTTCTTTTAATATCCCAGTAAATAAATAAAAAAAGCATTTATTTTTATATTTCCCTTTTTACCCATCGGCGCTAGATTCATAGCTACCAGCTCAGAGAAAGAGAGAGAGAGAGAGAGAGAAAGAGCGAGGTAGCCTTCAGAAAATCGAAGCCGGGCTTCTTCTTCTTCTTCTTCGATCTCTTGTTATGATCTGAAAATCTCACCAATTTCTCCTTCTCTTACTTCTTCTCCCATTCGCATTTCTCCATTTCTCTTCTCCAACCATGATTTCCTCTTCCAAACTCAAATCCGTCGATTTTTACAGGTCACTATCTCCTCTTTCATTTTCCTTCACATTATTACACCCTACCACCGTTCTTTCTGTTTTTTACGCTTCCGATAGATCTCACGACAAATAATGAAGTCATTTATTATTTTTTTTTGTGATTAAAGTTTAGAATATGAATTTCTTTGTGTTACAAATGTGAGGCTATCGATCAATTTGTTTGTAATACTGTTTATTATTATGTGCATAAGCTTTTTTGTTCTTTATGTGTACAAATAGTAGGAATTTTTTTTAAAAAAAATACTATTAATTATCTGTTTTCTTGTGTGCAAAGGGGCTTGCAAAGTATTTGTGATAATTCATATGCAGATAATTATGTGCACTCCTATATATATATATATATATATATATATATATATATAAGTTTTCATACTTGTTAATTAGTGGACTGGTTTACTAGGTGATTGCATTACTGTTAGTTATTGACAATGTTGGTGAGTATTATGAGGGAGGAAGTGATTAGTTAAATAGATGGCTTTAGTGACTATTTTGATGTCAGCTAAAATCTGTTGGAGCTACTGTTCATGGAAGTTTCTGTTAGCACAATATATTGATTGTCCAAATAGTACTCATACAGTCATACCCTCCTCCTCTTATGTTTTGAAATTTGCTTCTGAGAGGTGGTTGCTATTATTTTTGCTTAAGAGAGATGAAGCCGGTGTTAATTGTTAGTGTGTAAATAGAATTTGTATATCCCCCGTACGTTGCTTGAGGAGGCAGGAATATATGGAATTGAAAACGATGGTGTTGCTTGTTCACTTGGGATATCTTATGTAAATGATGCAATGGGTTTCCTTGAGATAAATATTTAAAATGTTGCTTTATTTGCAGAAAAATTCCGAGAGATTTGACGGAGGCGTCAGTATCAGGAGCAGGATTATCTATAATAGCAGCCCTCTCTATGATGTTTTTATTTGGAATGGTCAGTGTTTATTTCCCTTTTAGTTGAAACATTCATGGTGTGTAGATCATAGAACTCGGTGCAATACAGTGTTTACTGTTATGCTTCAGAGCATTCATCCTCATGATGTCTTTGATAAAGTGGTTTTGTCAAATTTCTTTCTTACAATTGGTTGTCAAAACTTAATTCATCCATACTGTGCAAACTTGACTGCAGGAATTAAATAATTATTTGACTACCACCACCTCTACATCAGTGATTGTTGATAAGAGTTCTGATGGGGACTTTTTACGTATAGATTTCAATATCAGGTAGAATCCAAATCAAGCATCCTCTTTGTGTTTCTATTTGACATGATATTTCCCTCTGCTATCTGCTTGGACATCTTGAACATACATCGTGTTAAGCATCATAGATTTTCATCAATTGATCTCACCATACTGCAAAAAGCCGACATCTGTCTAGTTTTGTTTTATGGTTATTTTTTTCCTAGGGTGCAAAACCATGTTGAAAAATTTATGATACACGATGATTTTGTCAGTTCATCGGTTTCTAGGGTAAATATTAATGAAAATTATTGGTGGTTTGACTTGCAAAGAAAAAATGATTTCCCAGAATGGAGGTTGATATTTTACTGCTGTGATATTGTTGTTCTGAACTTGAAATACTACAATCTTTTCACGCCTTTGAGTTGCTTTGTAAATTGGGTGCATAAGTAGCATTCTATCAAATTGGGCTTGCTTAGTATGATATGGTTGTATGTTCATATGGGAGTGACTTGTGGTTTTGTAATTGTGAATCATTGTTCTTATTTATAATATATAAATTCTCTTAGTGCGGGCTAATGGGTTCAAATTCTCTTGTAGTCTTCCAGCTCTCTCATGTGAGTTTGCCTCAATTGATGTGAGCGACGTGTTGGGAACAGTAAGTTTCTACCGTTTTATTGGTTACATCTAAATTTTTGTTATGAAAGCGATATATACTTCTGTTTTTGGATACTTTTCTCTCGCTTTGGGTTCTCAAACAAGTGAAACACACTACTATAGTTGATTGATGTTAAGTTCCCCCCTCTAATTGAATAATGGAAGAAGTTTCAATATCTGTAGTTACTTAATATTTTGATTCTCTTAAAGTAATATAGATCGTGATATTTTGTTTATTAGATCAATATTCTCCATTAAACATGAGGAAACATTTATAATAAGGAGAGATTTACTTATGTAATCATGTAAATTCAGCAAGCAACCTGCTTTCAACAGATAGAAATTGTCCCTGCAGAAAACATTGCTTTAACTTGTAGTTGGTTGTTAGTCTTTTTAAGGGTTCTCCATATTGCTTCAAAAAATATGTTACAGATTTTTATCAGTTGAAGCCCATTAGCCCATACCTGTGAAACATCTTAAGTACGTGATATGGACATGTGTTAGCACTTTTTCTGTGTTAATATTCTGTAACTGTATCAGCAGAGTTCAAAGTGTAATACATGTGGTTCATCATTTTACTATCCAGTTATTCTTGCTAATTTGGATGTTTGTTTATTGATGTTTCAACCCCTGTCCTTAATCTGTGATCTCTTATTTTCAGAGTAGGCTGAATATAACAAAAACAATTCGCAAGTTTCCTATTGATTCACATTTGAGGCCCACTGGCTCTGAGTTTCATTCAGGACCAGCTGCAAACTACATTAAGCATGATGCTGAAGTGGATGAAGAGTCTACTGAAGGATCTGTTTCACTCTCTGGAAGTAACTTCGATAAATATGCTCATCAGTAAGTGGGGAAAATCTGAGATCCACTTCAACCCCCTCCAGCAATCACTCCCCCCACCCTCCCAAGGGGTGTGAAATGTTTTTCTTTTTTTAATGCCTGATTGCAGGTTACATGACAATGATGTATTATTTACAATATTCCAAACAATCTCTCATCAGGTACCCAATTTTGGTGGTAAATTTTTATGCTCCTTGGTGTTACTGGAGTCAACGCTTGGTAATCATCTGATACTTATACTTTTAATGGATAATGGTGTTGTCAATAACAAATCAGTTATTTGTTGATGTGTTCTTCTCTTTCTTCTCAGAAACCCTCATGGGAGAAGGCTGCTAAGATAATGGGAGAGAGGTACTGTATCATTAGTCCATTGTTCCTATTTCTCCTTGAAATTACGTTTTCAAAATGTAAAGGTTTATTTCACCCTCCACTTCTTTTGAACTTGTGATATCTTATTTTCACTGGAAAATCCAATATATGATATGAATGATTACATTTGCTCAGATATGACCCAGAAATGGATGGGCGTATTCTTTTGGGGAAGGTCGACTGCACTCAAGAAGGCGACTTATGTAGGAGGTACTACTAAATTTGCAAACTTCTCCTGGTTAGGCTTTGTAGTTATTTTTTTTTTTTCTGTGGAGGGTCACGTCTTTCAGTTTGATTTGTTCAACTCCTTTCCTACTCTGTTCTCTTTCAGTTATCAATAGAAATCTAAATTTGTTCGTTCTTTATAATTTTTGGTCTTTAAAATAGAAAAAGTGTAAATAGGTTTACTTTGACAATAAGTATTGGGATAGCCATTAATTTAACGCATTACTCATAATTGCCTAGTACAAACCTGCATTTCGTTTTGGTGGTAAAGGGGTGAAGGAAGGAAGATATGTGAAAGAAAATTAGGAGAAAATTGCCTTATTACGTGTCTAATTTTCCAAAATAGAAACTTGAAGGTAAAGCACATTTGGTCCATTAGTGTGGTTGATCTCTGAAGTTAGAAAGGTTCTAAAGACATGTGTATGGTATTGATGGTTTATTGTTCTTCATGTTAATTTGTTATCTTCTTTTTGTTAAGTTTCCTGTCCTCTTTTTATTTCCAACTGTGCTCCTATTGACATATATTGTGTATCATTATAAATGTTCAGGAATCACATACAAGGGTACCCCTCTATTCGCATCTTTCGTAAAGGATCTGACGTTAGGTAATGATATCATCTTGCTGTATTATCATTGTTTATTTTGTTGTCTTTTGATGTTTTCAGTGGCAAGTTTTTCCATACTCACAAGCAATAGTACAAATGACTTTCAATTAAGTAATTTTTTTACCAGGTAGCTGGATTTTATTTATTAAACCTCTCAATTAATCAATTACAGGTGGACAATGCCATTTTTTGTTATTGGTGATCCATTCTATTTATGGGTCTCTAATACATTTCAGCCGTTTCTTTATGATCTGTTCACATATTGTTTTCTTTCCATGTGTGCATCATCAAGATGCCTCCTTAATCTGTGACATTTTTAAGAAGCTTTGTATTTTCTGAAAAATCTTACCTTTTAAATGGTATTACTTCATCAGAAATGACCATGGACATCATGATCATGAAGCATATTATGGAGATCGAGATACAGACAGCTTGGTCAAGGTACATTACTACATGCTATATTTACTACTTGATTGTAATTGCTTTACTGCATTGTTTATCTTCAAAAGAACGGAACATTAAATGACGTGAAGTTTCTTCCCTGCAGACGATGGAAGATTTGGTGGCTTCCTTGCCAAGCGAATCTCGGAAGCTGGCTTTGGAGGATAAATCCAATGCAACTGGAGAGCATGCAAAAAGACCGGCACCTTCATCAGGGGGATGCAGAATTGAAGGATATGTGCGAGTGAAGAAGGTAAACTGTTAGCGTTGCTAAAAGGCCAACTAAAAATAAGACTAAAATAAAATGCAAGAAGGAAACCATTAATGAAAATTAAATAAGCTGTTAATATTAGTCACAGGAAATGAACGAGATAGGGAATGTGACTTCCTATTTGGGATGAATGAAAATTAAATAAGCTGTTTTGCTGTCTGCAGGTTCCTGGAAGTTTAATCATTTCAGCTCGATCTGATGCCCATTCTTTTGATGGTTCTCAAATGAACATGTCTCATGTCATACACCACTTGTCTTTTGGAAGAAAAATATTGCCTAGAGTTATGAGTGATGTAAAACGCATATTACCTTATGTTGGTATGAACCATGACAGGCTGAATGGTCGGGCCTTCACCAATAACCGTGACATAGGAAATGTTACTGTAAGTTTAACTCCCCTGTTAACACTTTTGGTACAATTGATTTTGTTATTGAAATCTCTGGTTATTTACTACTTAATTGCAGACTAAGATACAGTGTAGAATGCATGAACGCCTACGGGCATACAGAACTTGCTAGGTCTGGAATCGGTAACACTGTAATTGTCCTATAAATCATGTTTTGCATCTGTCTTGCCTGCAAAAACAACAAAACACCTTATCCCTCTAGCTAGGGTCCGCTACACAGATCACATGACCACATTGTCGTTGATTCATATTAATCAGATTCGACTAGGTTTTACGTTAGCTGGCGAGTCTAACAGAACCCTTTACCTGGGTTTGAGACCGACTATAAACATAAGTGGAGTAAGGAATTTATTGAATAAACAAAGCTCAGAAAGTTTAACACCTGTCAGCAGTGGAATTAGCAAAAGAAGTTTACTCTCTTGTTATTATGAACATAATACTTAATAAGCGGATGTATTCTTGAGTCAGATGAGTTCCTATCTTTTGATTGGACCTTTATAAAGAAGAAAAATGATATTATTTTTTAAATAAGCTGAAGGTTGATCGGATTTGGTTTGGAGAGGTGTTTGAAAACTCCTGTCTCCTCTCCGTATAAGCACCCTCTAAAATTTGGGAAGGTTTAAATGAAAAATTTTCATGTATTTCTCCCTTAGCTTCTGTTAGAAGATTATTAGGAAATAATTATAGAGTATTAGGAAATATTTGGATTTAAGAATATTATGCTTTTATTAGGTAATCAATCATATTAGGTAAATTTATAGGAGAAGTTTATTGTCTTTTTAGGAAACTTTTATGTTATAAGTATGTAAGCACATCAATGAAATAATAAGAAGACTTTTATTTTGTGAAACCCTTTTAGTTTTCAACAGCTTCCATCCACACATGTTGCAAGAAGCCTCCCAAGTCTTAAGTGTACTTCTTACACCCTTCTAAAGACGTAAACTTGTTTATCCTAGATCAGTTTTGGATATTGATTAGGCATTCACCCTTAATTTATGATTGATAGGCCCAGATAATTATCAACCAATTTAAAAATATTCACTTCTTAGTTACATTTCCTTGGTCATTTAGACAACACAATTTAGTATTTAGCCAACTGTTATCTTTTGTTAACCCTTAATATGGTTCTCTGTTTCCCTCTCTATGGATTTATTCACTACATAGTGCAGAAACTATAGAATCTTTGGCATATGGATATTGAGTCAGATAATCTCAACATTAAAAGCGTCTTTCATGGTTGTGTGCAGATTGAACATTATCTTCAGGTTGTTAAAACGGAGGTGATAACTGGGAAGGATTATAAATTAATTGAGGAGTATGAGTATACAGCACACAGCAATATTGCTCATAGTTTACACCTGCCTGTTGTTAGGTTCCATCTCGAGCTCTCTCCCATGCAGGTATGTAAATGGACTTGATATATTTTAATAATTTCTTCTCTTTATCCTTTACTTTACTTCTTCCTTCATATGGATTGCTTTCTTGTTATGTATTTATTTGTTATTTTTTTTATCATCAGGTCTTAATAACAGAAAATCAGAAGTCTTTTTCACACTTCATTACAAATGTCTGTGCTATTATTGGGGGTGTTTTCACGGTTTGCATCTCACTTCATGGTTCCATACTTCGTATTTATTTTTATTGTAACTATTATTGATTGGTGACTAGAGCTCTAATATATTCAGGTAGCTGGAATTCTGGACTCGATTCTGCACAACACTGTTAGAATAATGAAAAAAGTGGAGATTGGAAAAAATTTTTGATAGATCGGCTATAAATTTGTCTAGCCTAGAAAATAGGACATCTGAGTTTGTTACCCAACTTAACTAGAAATTTCTTTTTTAGAAGTTTGTCCTATACTTCTATTGATGAATAAAAGCCTCTAAATGTTATTGTCCAGTTGCTCAAGAGTGAAATTGCGAGCTTTGATATGTATTCAATATCTGCTTCACTTGAATCTGTGCTCATGTTTTGATGGTTGAGGAAAGCTGGCAGGTATGACAAGATAGATAGGGGGTATTTAAGAGTTGTACAATGTGTTGCTGCCTCTTCTCTAATCTCTACTCATAATTAGCTAAAAATATTAATTACCTAGAATTTTTCTGAAAAACAGAGCAAGTTTGTAGAATAAATAAAATGTATCAATTTGGACGGAATCAACCCGGAATAATATTATTTTTCCTCTGATGAAATTTGGGAAAATTAATTATAGGTCCCTTGTAAGGGACATAATGCAGAAAAAGTCCCAAAAACTTAAAAAATTAAAGTGAAGCCCCTGGGACCTCACTTTAATATATGGAAAAAACTTACCTCAAGTACTTGACCTCAATTACATCCATTACCCAATAAGAATTTGACACATGTCCAACTAACCCCATACACAACTGACACATGGAGGAGAGAGAAAAGGAGGAGAAAGTGATGTGGGTTAGTTGGACATGTGTCAAATTCTTATTGGCTTAATGGATGTAATTTAGGTCAAGTACTTGAGGTAAGTTTTTTCTTAAGATATTTAGAAGATGTGGGACCCACATAAAATAATTAAAAAATCTCCTCCCACTCATTTCTCTCTCCTGACCTCTCCCTCCATCTTCTCCAGTCTCCACCCTCCCCACCGGCCACCGGCCCTCTCACCCCGCCGCCGGAGTATAAAATTCCGGCAACCACCTTCTTCCTCTACGGCTTCCACAACATCTCCGCCAAGAACGACCAGTCCTTCGCCTTCGACCCCCTCTCCCAGCGCTGGCTCCTCCTCCCCTCCTCCTCCTCCCTCACCGCCTCCTCCGGCTTCTTCTTCCTCACCGCCCCTCGCTTCTCCTTCTAAGGACCCCCTCCCTTTTTAATTTCATCAGGGTCTCTTGCTTGTGGTTGCCAAAGGTAACGAATGAGAAGGTGGAGTAAGCCAGAGAGGAAGAAGATGATGGCTAGGATGATGATTATGAGGAGAACACTTGGGCTTATGTTGTCTTTGACTACATTATCATTGGAAGTGTCAGATCCAATGAGAAGGTTGTTGTTTGGAGGGGGAGGCAAAAGGGTTGGTGCTTTGAGTTGTAATAAGGTTCTGGTTTTGCCCATAGTTTAGTGGGTTGGAGCTGAAATGAGATGAAGTTTGAAGCTTTTGTGATGAATCATGGGATTTGAGTAGAGAAAAAGGAAGAGATGAGATGGGTGAGGAACTCAGGATTGATGTAAAAGCAGACGTTTGTTTTTTATGTGAAACTGAGTCTGCAAGTCTAGATTTGAAGTAAGAGGGAGAGGGGGGGGGTCCTTAGAGGAAGAAGGTGGTTGCCGGAATTTTATACTCCGGCGGCGGGGTGAGAGGGCCGGTGGCCGGTGGGGAGGGTGGAGACTGGAGAAGATGGAGGGAGAGGTCAGGAGAGAGAAATGAGTGGGAGGAGATTTTTTAATTATTTTATGTGGGTTCCACATCTTCTAAATATATTAAAGTGAGGTCCTTGGGACTTCACTTTAATTTTTTAAGTTTTTGGGACTTTTTCTGCATTATGTCCCTTACAAGGGACCTATAATTAATTTTCCCATGAAATTTTATAGCACTCTTAGGCTTTTATAAAATTAGCTACAAATTTTTATGTTGGATAAATTTACATTATATGTATAATTCATACCCTCCTTTTGATTCCAACTATCTATGATAGTGCTTTATTCAAATTAGTAAAACCAGACCCATAATAAAAGAATGGTACTATGTCATTACATGTACAACATTTTTACATAGTGAAGAACGAGAAAGCACACAAAAGAGTAAACAAATTATTGTCCTCTTATTTATCAAACATGGCAAATAAATGTCCCAAACAGCATCCAAACTTAAGGCCAAAGGCCTGTTTCAATACAGAACCGTGACCTAAAAAACCATGACAAACCATTGAAAAAACAGAGAAAGAAAAGCATACACAAACCATCATATATATTATACTCACATTTAAAAAGATAAAACCAGAGTTGAAACCATGAATGCTCCAACAGTTCCAACAAAGGTGCTAAAGACTGAAGAAGCACCATTGGTATGAGATGGTGGAGTCTCACTAGAAGGAGCCTGTGTCGGCGAAGGAGCTGGAGGAGATGAAGTGGCAGATGGTGGTGGAGACGGAGGGGAAGCAGTGGCAGAAGGCGGTGGTGAAGCCACAGAAGAAGGCGGTGGAGACGGTGGAGAAGCAGCAGAAGGAAGTGGAGATGGAGCCAAGGTTGAAGAAGAAGCCAAGGGAGAAGGAGCATGTGCATTTGATGAGGATTTGGTTCTATCAGCTAAAACAATGACCACAAGCTTCTCATTCTTAAGACAATTATCTTTATTCCCACTAATGAAAAAGTGATGTCCTGAGTGATCAAACTTGTAAATTGTGTGACCATCAGTGTACTTTGCAATTGGTGCATTAGTATTGCAATTGGCATAGTCTTCACTTTTCACTTCTAGCACCGAATCTTGCCCAGAATTGTAGTTAAACACTGCAATTGTCATTATAATTATTATTTGTCCAAATTTTTTCCTTGTGTATTTCTAGTCTTTTCAACAAAGTTAGATTGCATTCAACATCCTATGATGTTTTCTAGCAACATCTACACTCAATAGTCTAAAATAATATTTGGTGCACTAATAACTTTGAAATATTTCCCTAGTAGCATGCGGTATATATGCTATAATTAAGGTGCTTATTACTATTGAAGAAATGCTTATAGAGTAAAATTACAACGAAAATTACTTTAAAATATCAGGTAGTACTTAAAAAAATAATTAAGATGGTGTTAAATGTCAAAAATTTGTGTGGAACTACGTGAATTTTACTGGAAAAAAATATTTTTAGCTTTTGGATGTAACTACTTCACCATAAAATGTAAATAAATCACGACATCAAAAATGTGTAATTGACCGGGCTCTCTAATTAAGGAAGAGGACAAATGTTCAAGTTCCTCAATAAACGCACTTGTTAGGAGATGTGAAAAACCTTTAAACTATAAGCCTAAAAAATAATATAATCTTCATCAAATAAATAAAGAAAAGAGTGTGCAAAAACTTACCGAGTGAGTCTCCTATCTGAAAACGTCTCTTTTCAGCCCAACTATTGTAAGGATTGACATTAGGATCACTTGGAACATTCCAACCCTTTTGTCCTCCAACTACGAATTGATAAGCACCACTCTTCTCCACCAACAACACCAAACACAACACCCCCAATATCACTCCTTTCATTGCTTTGCAATTGTTTCTTCCCATAGTTGAAAACTTTAATACAAACTATATATATTATTGCTACAAACAAAGAAGCAAAACTATATGGCTAGAAATAAATGTTGAAGCAATGCAACTTAACTTGGCATGCAATATGGTAAGGGGATTTAAATAAGTAGGTGTCAGAAAGAATAGTGAGGTGGAAGCCTTTTTGTTATTCTCTTCCTCTCTTTGAGGTTTACTTTGATTCTGGTGCAAAGCATATTATAAGGTTCACTTTTATTATTATTTGTTTTCTAGGTGTAGAGTCAGTGAGAACTCTTTTTGAATCTTCTTTCATGTAACTTGGCTTGTGGGTTTATGCTTTGCTTCAATGTTTATCAGAATATTCATGTCTTGTGCTTTGGGGTTACCTAGAGTATTAATTGTTTTATTCATCCTCAAAACGTACTCTTTATATCATCAATCACATCATATATACTTTTCATCCTCTGATCTGTTAAAACGATGATGGTCAATGATGTGTCTTTATTGTTAAATTAGAAATTTTTTTACATAGTATTTCGATAATACATTTTGGGCCAATCATATATCTTTAACCTGTAAACGAAGGTCGTAGACTCCACCTCTTCTTTTCCAATTCTTTTTATAGTTAATCCTTAAAGTTTATAATTACCAATTACCCTTTAATAATCCAGTAATATGAAAATTTCTCTATCGGGATTATAGGGTCGGATTCTGTTTTGAACTTCAGACAATTATACTTTTTAGTTTAAAATATTGTCAATATATTAGTGTATATATTGACTTTTCATAACTCATCAAAGCTAAGATAATCCCTTATGTTTTACTTATTTATGTCAACCCAAAATAAAAGTTATGTCAAGTTAAATTTCAATCATCATAGAAAAGTTTGGCCTCTGACCATCCAAATAAATACAATCCTGAGCACGATCATGCACACGTACATTTTTTTTCCTTTTAGTAATTAATAATATATGTATATTTTTTTATTCTTGTAATTCATAATTTACTAAAAAAAGAAACGAAAGAAGGAAGACAAGTTTGTTGAAATAGGAAAAACGAAATTACATTTAAATCATAAATAAAATTGGAAAATTACTAATACAAAGAGAAAAGGAAGAAATTTAGCAAATAAACAGAAGCCAGTGAATTTCGGTCATGAGGTTGTTAATCATCTATCTCACCCATTGAACAGGGAATTACTCCTACCTTGTTCATGAACAATGTTCATCCAGATGCCATAGATTCTTGATAAACAAAATTAAAATGCAATAGATTTTACATTTTCAAAAGACCAAAGAAAAGAAAAAGAAAAAGAAAGAAATTGTTCCCCTCCACGTACGTAGCTCTTTGTCTTTGCCTCTAGATCCCATTGAATTCTTCTCTCTAAAGATCAAATATTGAAGAAGTAGTTTCAATTCCGAGCAATTGATTGTTACGTTGTTTCAAAGGGGTCCAGACTTGACCGTGTGGTGAATATATTTAAACATATATTGACCTTTGTTGGGGATCATTTTGGTTGTTTTGGGATGTGGAAATCAGAAAATGGAGAGGCAGCTGATGCTTACTACGAAATCAAGCCTCAATGTATAGAGAATGTCCCCAAGACCCGATTTAAGATCAAGGTCAGCCACCATTTGTCCTTAACTACGCATGCATATTAATTTTTAAATGAAGAATCACGTATATTTCACATAATGAACAAGTTTCGTCATTGTTACATAGATATATAGCTTTCTTTAAATTATATATAGATTGATATCATATATATGATTCATCTTGTGGAATGTGGTGCAGTCTGGAAAAACCCTAAGTGTAAGAAGATGGAAAGCCGCATTAAATCCAGATGGATATCTGGATATTGGCAAAACACTTGGCCGAATCCAACGAGCGGTAATACCAATACTCATATCAATCTGTAAAATACTTATGTGTGTGTGTGTGTGTGTGTGAGATTGGACATGTATCTTCCTTTTAGTTGATAGGTATAATTACGTGGATTAAACCATCTGTTAAATATGAAAACTTTATAATATTGCCCATCTATGGTTTTTTTGCACAAGCTATAGATGCATGCATGTAGTTAGAGTTTGCATGTTTGTTTGGAACTCATGTTCACGTGAGATGAGATAATAAAATTCTAACCATATACTTATGTTTAAATCACGATAGAAGGGTGTTTTTGAATGCTTCAATTGTAATTTCAAACAAGTCTTGTTTTCAAGCTAGATAACATCAATATTTTAAATTTTGGTATTGTAAAATAATAATTATGTTTTATTATTTATATATATATATATATATATATATATATATATATATATATATATAAATAATAAAACATATGTTGTAATAAATAATTATGTTTTATTATTTATATATTTATTATTTATATATATATATATATATATATATATATATATATATATATATTGTTGGTTGTCAAGGAAAATATGGTATCATTTGTGTTATAATTCTTCGTTAAATATCTCTCCCTCTCTCCCATCTCGCTCCCACCCCTGTGTATATGTTGTAAAATATTCTTTTATATATATATATATATATATATATATATAGAGAGAGAGAGAGAGAGAGAGAAGGCTCAATAAAGTGATTCATTATTAAATATAAGACATATCGGTTGACTTTTTTTGTAGAAATTATAGAAGATAAATGAGTCACTTAATCATAACGTATATTGCGTATCATTCAATTATATGTTAGCTAAGTATTTTAGATTGTTTTGAAGAGAAATTGAAACAAATGAATTTATAAGTAACTTAATTAGTTTTCCTAAATATTAATAAAGTCAACTCCTTACCAAAAAAAAATAAAGTCAACTAAGTCCTAAGCAAATGAAGTATGATTTGAGTAAATTTAACTTGATCTTGAAAGCAGGGAATACATCCATCAATAAGAGGAGAAGTTTGGGAATTCCTATTAGGTTGTTATGACCCACATAGTTCAACAGAAGAAAGAAACCAGATAAGACAGAGCCGAAGGTAATTATTCAACCAAATGGTTTAATTAATTAATTACTTGTTTATCCACTTCATATTATCAGTGTTCATCAATATATTCATTGCTTGTGTATGTGTGTAGGGTGCAATACAAAACGTGGAAGGAAGAATGCCGCAAATTGTTTCCACTAGTAGGAGCTGGAAAATTCATAACATCACCGATCATAACAGATAAAGGCAAACTAATTCATAATCCTTATGTTCTCTTGCAAACAAAATCAGGGATCAATGGAGTAGTTATTCCTCCTCTTGATTCTGATGCAAGTAACTTGGAATGGGTAACCGACAATAGAGTTATTCAATGGATGTCAACTCTACATCAAATAGGTTTGCTTCTCTTAATTCCATGTTTGTAATATAAGCCATCAGTTTATGTATAAATATGGTTAATATCATTTTATCATCCTTTGACTTTGATATAGGTTCTTGTAATTTGAAATCATGGTTTTTTGTTCCCATACTTTCATGCATAAAGATCTAGAGTTGATGGTGTTGGCTTTGGTTAAGGCATTAACTATATCTTTAAGTGTAGTTTTGATTCTGGTCCCCATGTGCATGGTCCATAAAAATTTAATATCTATACTAAACTGTGCTAACTTTTAATGAACACTATCAAACTGAAACCAAATTCTTATAGAAACAAAAGGACAAAATATTATGATTTAAAATGAAAAATGATAGAAAAATAGTTTATGAACTTCAAAATCCAATATAGATAATTTGCAGTTGTTGATGTCATCATTCAGCTAGTGAATACCATTACTTAGATAGTTAAAATCTCCTACATGGGATTTTGAAATTCAGTGTCATTTTCCTATTTGAAATTGCATAGACTAATAATGTATATTAATTAATATCGTTAGTATTATGTATATGTGTGTGATCTTGATTACTTGTTGCACAAACTTGTCAGGATTGGACGTGCTTCGCACTGATAGGACATTGAAATTTTATGATATTCAAGAGAACTTGGCCAAATTATGGGATATTCTCGCCGTTTATGCTTGGGTAGATACAGATGTTGGTTATTGTCAAGGTCAGTGTGATTTAGTTTAATTATCTGTTTGGTCTTATTATATATGTAGCCATTCGGGTATAATTTCTAATTAATGATCAAAGCCTGAAGATTAATTATAGGTAGATTGTAATCGCAGGAATGAGTGAACTATGTTCCCCAATGATAATGTTGTTGCAAGATGAAGGTGATGCATTTTGGTGCTTTGAACGTCTCATGCGCAGATTGGTAATTAATTAACCTTGCAATATTTGATCATTATTGAGGAACAAGACTCCCTACCTAACATTTTCTACAAGTTCAGAGAACTAAGCATATGTTAATCGTCTAGATATTAACAGGCTGTCTAGATTTAATTTTAGACTCCGTATTCATTAAACATTTTGAATAAAGTTAATACTAGAACTTAGAGATAATATTTAAATGGTATAGGCGTATAGCTACATTTAGCTCTTTTTACTCATCTTTCTTTTAACTAGGGAAACCGGTTTCCATTAGTAAATAATGTTCTTGATGATATAAATAAATATATACATGACTCTAATTATTGTATTCAATTGGTAAAGCGAGGGAATTTCAGAATGAGTGGTAAATCCGTTGGTGTGGAGTCACAACTCAGCACTTTGGCTTCAATTACTCAAATCATTGACCCAAAACTTCATCGACATTTGGGTATGTATAGCTATACTTTCTACAAATCAAATTAAACTAAAATTAATCTATATAATCAATTCCCTCTTTGTTATATAGAGTCTTAACATGATTCAGAGATAATTGTGATCTTAAATATATACTACCTCTGGTCCTAAATATAAGAACTAATTGACTTTTTTTTGGAGAGATTAAGATTGTAAAATAGGTTATTAAATCATGACATATTTGAAATCTTTTTAGATTATCCATTAGCTAATAGGTAAAATAAACTAGTGTAAGAGACAAAATTAGATAAATCAATTTATTATTAACTTATTTTTCTTTTTTTTAGGATTTTTCAAAAAAGTCAACTAGGTCTTATATTTAAGACCGGAGGGAGTATATTAAGATAACATGTTAACATACTAACAACTATGTCTGAATATGTTGGATTTTGCAGAGCAACTAGGTGGAGGTGATTATCTATTTGCTTTTCGAATGCTTATGGTTTTGTTTCGTCGAGAATTTTCCTTCTGTGATTCTCTCTACCTTTGGGAGGTAATTTATAACAACCAATTCGGATGACTTGTTATTATTTATAACAACTAGTTGAATTAACTAGTTTGACTTGTTACACATAATTTTAGAATTTTGTTTCATAAAAAAGATGTAGTATATATCTAGCTCTCATCTTTCAAAATTAGTTTTAAAAAATATAAAATGTAAATCGTTCAAATGAGATCTATTTACTATAAAATGGTTATACTTATCAATTTCTCAAAACTAATGTACTATATAATCTCATGATATATATTATAAATTATTTTAAATAGCTTATTTTGTTTACGTAGTAGTCTCTCCAAATTAAGTTAATTTGATTGTACATTAAGGAATATACCTTATATATAGGATGACGAAGTAACAATAAATTCCATGGATAGTGAATGAATCTATTCCTTTTCTTTTTTTCTTTTTTTTTATAACAAGGAAAGAAAAATCTATTCCTTTTCTTGTATTTGATCTTGTGATGAAATCAAGAATATGAACACATACGTATGTATATGTTATTACAGATGATGTGGGCTCTAGAGTATGATCCAGACTTGTTCAAGATGTATGAAGAGCCAGATAGAGATAGAGAGAAGGCAGGAGATATGAAGAGAAAAGCAAAGTTGAAAAGAGATCAGTGTGGGAAATATGAGAGAGCTAACCTTAAGAATAATGCTCATGATTCTCCTCTTCCCATCTCTGTGTTCCTCGTTGCTAGTATTCTTAAAGACAAGAGCTCTAAACTCCTCACTGAGGCTAAAGGCCTTGATGATGTTGTAAAGGTTCATGACCTTACATTTCATATTTCTATATCCTTATTACAACTTTCAAGTATCTCTTTCCTTCTTTCCTTTTGTTTTTAGATATTGATGTCACTGGTACTCTGGCAATTACTATTTTACAGATATTGAATGACATAACCGGCAATCTAGATGCAAAGAAGGCTTGCACAGGAGCAATGAAAGTCCACAAAAAATATTTGAAAAAGGTTTTTATACATATTATGCGTCACTTTTTTGTTCAAATATATTCTGTCACTTTAGATCATCACATATTTCTCATTTTTCTATTGACAATGTTTTAGGCACCCAAGCAGAGTTGAAGTACCTCCCGGGAGCATAGTTCTGGTCTTCTGGACATTTTTCAATAATGGGATCATGCCGTTGATAATTTCATAAAGTTCAGCTTGGCGTTAGCAAAAAACTTAAAATGGTTGCTACTTGCTACCACTAGAAATCTTCCTTGACAGATCATGTGTGTAAATTGTAAATTTTTTTAATAATTTTTTGTAGATTTGGACAAATCAAAGGAAACTCTATAATACTCTTTGTAGTTTGTAATATTATGCTATTAATGCCATAATCAATTACTTTAAAGTAATTATATTGATTGTTTTTTCGATTTTTCCCCCGGGGGGTGTTAAAGATACAGAAAATATTCAATGACAAGTCTAAATAAAATTAGAATGTAGCATCTGATCAATCACCACATTTGACAATTTTGATAGTAATTTGCAATGAACAGATCTTTCCTCTCCTCTAAGTATGTCTGAAAGGTAAAAACACAACCAGCTAGTTCCTAATTCCAGTAAGTCAAGTATCATCAATAATATCTCTAAGGGGGAGGGTATTAATCTGCAATATGACTTTCTTGAAGCAAGTCACCAAGCTCTTCCCAATTTCCATTTCTATTTTTGTTTCTTATTGAACATTTTAAAGGTCTATCAAAACATCTGTCTAAGGATCACAAAACAGATCACATACTCTGCCGCCCAAAACATATGCCTATCCTATCATATCTTGGACAAACTTTGAACCCTTCACACCAAATAATAGCAAATGGATCGACTTGAGTCATCAAACGCCATATTTTAAGCAATGTGCCCGGCTAAAGTAAGAATTTTAACATGTTTCTTCATCCTCAGCTCATGAGGGACTGGCCCAAAAACCCTCGTCCCAATCGGCTGCCCTTGCTTGTCAACCAACACCACTGCATTATCATCAAACCTGACCTCACTGCCATCACAGCGCCCCTTTTGCATCGCCGCGCGCACAACCACGCCATACACAACTTTTCCCTTTTTAACTTTTCCATTAGGATGGGCTTCCTTCACTGATGCAACTATGGTGTCTCCCAATCTTGCCCCTTTCCTCCCTTTCAGAGGTTGTATGCACATAACTTTCTTAGCCCTTGAATTATCCACAACCTTGAGAATAGTCCTCATCTGTATGAAAGTGCGCGACTGCTGCTAAGATGCACAACACGTTTTTTTAGTTGAAATGACAGTCATAACAGAGGATGTCAAAGAGTTCGAGTAAAACAATTGCATGCGCACTACTCTAAAACAAACATGATATGGTTATCATCCCAGGCATGACAACATTGATATAAGAACAAATTACGGACAATGTTTTTACAATAGAAAGAAAAGAATAATATAAATATGTTTCGGATGGAAAAAATATCAAAATATCTATACTTGCTCCAACAATCTTGAATTAACATCTCATATAATCATGTTAACACATTAAAAGAGTTTCTAGAAAAGCCCTTGTACATCATTGCAGTGGTAATAATCAAACACATCCAGAGGAAAGGATTTGAATTTGATGGAAAAATGAGTGGCATGCAAATTAAGCAAAACTAATCCACTTGGAGTTGTTAAGTCCTATCTTACACCATTCTAAGTATCCAACACAGCTGGCCGGCATAACAGGGTATGTCTTTAGGCTCATATAGGAACAACCAGCAGGGTAGGACAAGTAGTACAAAAAGAAATGTAGTTTGAAATGGAATGAAGTAATCATGTTCTACGCTTGAACCACTCATCTATGAGCAATGACACTACCTCAAATTTAACCTAGACTACAAAATAAAGATTAAAAAATTCCCCACTATCCAAATAAGAGGATTCTTTTGAAGATCTAACATTACAAAAGTTTCGAATATTAGCAAGAACCACCAAAAGGATAATACTCCTCTCAGTCCTAAATATAAGACCTATCTACTAAGTCTTCGACACGAACCTGAGATAAGAATTTGCCGCATAAGGTCTCTTGTGATGTGGTGACTAAACCAGATAAAGTACTGCGTATCCCACCATGAGAAACAAAGTGAAATATGTTAACTACTACAAAAATTTACCTTCAAGAGTTACGGTATTGTTTGCAAAAGAGGGGGAAATAAAGGATATAATGTGAGAATCAAACAGGTTGAAGAACATGATTGAAGAATAACATGATTTTGTCTGTGCAGATAGCAATAAACATCAGCTAAAGAACTCAATGATATCAACAAAATAAGAATTTCAGCATTCCAACATGTTTCATTTGGGAGGCATCATTAATATATAGCCAAACTTTGAAACAGCACTAGTAATGCTTCAAACTTTACATTGATTTCACTCAAGGTAAAATTTCTATACTCAAAGATTGGTTCTTCTCTCATAATTGGCTCAACCTTACATCTACCCAGAAGTTCACAAAATCAAAGCACCTGATTGACAATCCCTTCAACAAAAACAAATCTTAATTCCACCTCCCACAAAAGGCATACTCCACAGTCTACACGTACACATCAAAATTATATGCCCAAATCACACTCTTTTCCCCATCAATCTCTAAGTCTTTCTCCTGAGTATTTGTGGGCAGTGCCAGCCCTATGACCAATCCACCTTAACTTTAACCCATCACTTCCCCAATAAAAAAAAGGTTAATGATAAAAAATACACATGTTTTACCCAAAAGGTAAAAATACTCCTCCTGTGCTTTGAATGGGACCACAAAATACACATAAGTTTTCATATTGGGCTCCCAAATACACATAGCATAGCATATTGTGAGCTTTCGGCTAAAATGTGTGTATACTTTTACATTGTTCTAGTTGTTGAGGTGAACCCAGAATAGGATTTAGGAAATTAGCACAACCCCACAAAGAGCATGAATTTGATGAACATTAACCAAATGAGGCACTTAGTCATAACCCCAAATTCATTCATTCATGGCAAGGGAAGGTTAGAACAGTACATGTGTGATGTATGAAGTAGTTAAGTAGTTAGTGTCATGTAAAATAGAATGTGAATAAATAAATAATGAATAAATAAATAAATAAATGAGATAAAAAGAAGAAAGAGTACCAGGAGAAGAAGATTTAGAAGCCAGAGTTGCAGCCATATTCATATTGGGAACGAGATTGAAGAAGCAAGTCTAGTAGGAGGGTTTGTGAATTGTGAGGTAGGTATATTGATTGGGTTTACAAAATATGTACTCCCTCCTGTATGTAAGAGTTGGCCGTCAAAAAATCGCTTCTTAACAAAACATGTGAATGTTAGTTGGGGGTCTGGAGTTAACGCTTCTTTTCCAAAATTGCTCATATTCATTATGGTACTTTTAAGAGAGAGAAATACATAAGCATTAATAAATATGAAAGAGAGTTAGGGGTAAAGTAGGATAAATGCATTAAATGAGGAGAGAATATAGCGTGAGCTCTTACATTAGGGACCAAAATCATTCAAATTTTAGGCTCTTACATTAGGGACCGGAGGGAGTACTGTACAAACTACTCCATGGGTTTGAAAAGTATGTATATTGATTGGGTTTACAAAATATGGTACTATACAAACTACTCCATGGGTTTGAAAAGTATGTATGTTGGTAATGGATAACAAAAAAATGGTAAAATTAATATGAGGCCCCTCACAGTCATATGGACTTAATACTAGAAAGGTCTCATAAACTCTTATGTATGAGAGTCACATAAACTCCCCATAATCTCCCCATACTAGAAAGATGACCTCAACAATTTCTTTGTCATCAACGTTGATTAATTTGAGAAAATTAATTAGAGGTTTCGTGTAAGAAACATAATCACAAGTTATGTGAGGCTAATAAGTTGTTATTGCTAGCTTTAGAAGTTGTAATTACAACTCGTAGTGTCTCACATTAATTATGTTTCTTATATGGGACCTGTAATCAATTTTCCTAATTAATTTATGAGTAATGCAAATATCTCTGGTTTTCAAAGACTGACATTTCAATTAGCGTTTTGATTACTCCCGTATTTAGTAAATTTTTTTAGGAATATTTCATTGTGATTTGGGAGTCAGCAATTCGGAAATTAAAATATTTGTTGCAATTTCAAAAATCAGTTTATTTGGGATATTATTTCGAGATTTTATCAAATTAGGACATTTAAGTCTAGTTTATGTAAAAAGGGAAGATGATTTGATTTGCTATTGTTTTTGTTTGGCAGCCACTATCACTCACACAATCAATCAAAAGGAATATATAGAAAATAATGAAGTTGGAGAATAGATTATTATCATCATCATTGATCACACAAATGAAAGAAAATAAAATTTAAAAAGGGTTCGGGACATATACCAATTGGAGATACCTAATTGATAAACACATCACGAAGAGTAAGGAGTAGGCCGCCACAGAGCATATATAACAGAAATTGATTAACACATAAAGGGATAGACATGCACAGTAGGAGCTAATTCTAACCCATCATATACACATAACACACTATACCCACACGCTAGAAGAAGAAAAGAGGAGGCTAAGGAGTGACTCAACTATGGAAAAATCATCATCATCCAGCAGGAGAGATATAAAGTGAGAGTTGCCATTTTCATTCATCTTCTTGAAGAACTATTGCGGTTTTTCTTTCTATAGGAAATCTGTATTATTTTTTGTTGAGATGATTTTGATGGGACGTATGCGTGGCTAATTTTCTTTCACAGACATTATCACAACTAGTAAATTAGTAGCATCACTTGCAGAACTTTTATCAGAATTTTATCATAATTTTTTCAAGCCTACTTTGCTACACATGGAACTAAAATCAAAATTTTATCATGCCCTATGGCCTACACACACGTGCGGAATTTTTCTCAACATTGTGGTAGCATCACATGTACACGCTATTTTATAATCTTTTTCCATAAAAATTAAAGCAATAAATCCTTATCACCAACACAATTATCAATTTTAAATTATAATACAAATACCAATAAGTAATAAAGGATAAGAAATTATCCAGCAATGATAAATTTTGTCCGATTAGAGAGTAGACAGGAGTTGTCGCCTGATCAATTGATTTGTTGGGAATTAAGTAGGGCGAAGGCCCAAAAATGATACATAACTGCTAAGGAACAAAATTATACATAACTATTTCAAGGTTCAAAAATGATACCCAACTTTTACCATGGGATAAAAATGATATTTTCACTAATATGACAATAATATTAGACATGAAAAGTCTAAAATGCCCTTATAAATTAATTGCTGTCCGATGAAAATTTATTTAATTATAAGGGCATTTTGGAACATTTCATGTCTAATAGTATTGTCATATTAGTGAAAATATCATTTTTGATTTCATAATAAAAGTTGGGTATCATTTTTGTACTTGGAAATTGAAATAGTTATGTACTATTTTTGTTTCTAGGCCAATAGTTATGTATCATTTTTGGGCCTTTTTTTTTTACCTTATCATTTTTGGGCCTTCACCCAATTAAGTATTAGGTTTTTTTTCCTTTGATTAATTGTTTTATGTTGCACTGGTTATTTAAAAATGTGTGTCATTCACTGAGCCCGATTCCCTTATAAATCCTCCAAAATCAAAACTAGCCCTTTAGTTTTATAGACTCGGCCATAATAATATTTAGCTCTATTGATCAGATCAGTGACTAGGATGTTATGGAAATCAGCACTCTTACAATTTTTTATGTGATCAATTCAATTGTTATATGTCGCTTTTTTTTTTATTACAATAAAGCACTAAACTCAGAGCATATTATGTGGCATCTCTTGTCTAACTTTAGCAGCAGCATGAGCAGACACTTCCTTAAACTGTACAGCTCCAGCACCCACTGTCAGCGCCTACCTTGCGAGCAAGTCAGCAACACTATTCCTCTCTCGATTACACCACAATATTTGGACATCCCATGCACGCCTACACAAAGACAGAATCTCTTCCATCTCATTTGTTCTATTCTCATCCATCTCACGGTATTGCTCAATATCTTGGACAAGTTCAAGACAATCGGATTCAAGTATGAGATGTCTAACACCAAACTCCCAGCTCCACTTTAATCCCATGAAAATAGTCCACCGCTCCGCTACGTAGCAGTCTCCTCTTCCCATATTGAATAAGAAGTCTCCCCTCACCTTTCCTTTATAATCTCTCATAACCTCGCACACGCCGATGCCCCTCCATCGGGGTTACTTAAAAGAAATCAGCAAAATAATGTTAACCAGCACTCTTACAATTTTTTATGTGATCAATTCAATTGTTCTATGTCGCTAAAAAAGCCGACTAATGTTAACAAAAATAATGACAAACACATGATTTTTATTATATTTTTGAAATATTTTAGCATGTTAATTACATTCAGCGCCTAAAATACTTAAAGGTGTATAAGAATATTTTAAAATTCTCGAGTCTATGCCTGTATTTTTATTTGTATAAGAATATTAATTACTAGATATGTTTTTCTTATACACTTTATATTTGTTTTTCTTAATTCTCTCACTCGCTTCTCTTAATTAATTAATTAATTAATGGTCATCTGCCATGTTGATATATGGTCAACCTTTTAAAATTAAGATATCGAACATCCTTATATATATATATATATATATATATATATTTCAAGAACAAGGAAAACAATTGTATTAAAATTAAATCAAATAATGCGAAGATCATCATCGGCTCGAGATGATCAACAGGACGCGTGTTGAGCATGTAATATCTGATGTATGGGAAAAGAAACTTAGCTTGAACTATCTAATAAGTAATAATACAGACGTACGTATTTATAAAGTGCTGTACATAGTAAAAATATAAGACTAAATCTGCAACAAGGAAAAAAATGTGTAGATCTATGGATGTAGAAATTGCAAGTATTCGAACAAATTTCTACACACTTCGTTTGCTTATTATTAAGTGCTGTACATATTATATCACATGATCCATTTACATAAAACACAGGCCTTTGCATCATCCATGCATATTCCTCCATCATTCTTTGTCATCAGCTTCCACCATCACCTCTCTGTCCCCTGTTCATCATCTCAAGTCATAACCATATAACCATACATTTATAATTAAGCTAAACTATTTTTTGTTCCTTTATCTTTATATATAGTTCACTTTTTGGTCCTTTAAGTTTCAAAAGTGCAATTTTAGTCCTTTTTTGTTAGCATTGTTAATTTCATTTAATGAAAAATGTTAACTCAACAAATTTAAACGATGATTTTGTATTTAAATTTTGACAAAAAAAGTTTAAATTTCAATTATTTAATATAATTATCCATATCTTATGAAATTTAACCATATTTTATAAGCATTTAACTATATGATTTCCATTTTGAATTTCAAACTTAGCATTTTCCGTTAAATAAAATTAACGCTGTTAACTATAACAAAAAAAATTAACGCTGTGAACAAAAAATGATCAAAAGTACACTTTTCAAATTTTGAAGGACTAAAAGTAATCTTAATGCAAAGATAAGAGACCAAAAACATACTTTAAACCTTTATAAATAAGACTTAATTATCATGAATATAAATGCACAAACCTATATATATGGGGAATGTTTCGTAATTTGATGTGAACAATTGGTCTTAACTGTGAGACGTTTTATTGTTTATATTTATTATATTTTATTTAACTTTAAAGTTAAAACAAATTTACCTAGTTAAGAATTGACATATAATTCATTGTTACATAGAATGTTTTAGAGTGAGCATGTCACATATGTTAAAATCAAGAAGTAACTCTGTCCATAGTAGTTGGCCAAAAATGAAAAAACTCTGTCCATAGTATAAAAGTCATTTGATTAATTTATTTGGAAGAGACCAAGGAGAATAACTAAGTCACTTAATTATTTATAAATACTAATTGATTTAAATTTTGCACAAGTTTACAAGTATTATCAACTGGCTCTTATAATTATTTACTCAATATAGTAATTATTTAGGATTTTTTATCACTCCAAAATGAATAAACAGGATTTACATTGAAGGGGTGGATGAGTGTATATATGCACAAATATACATATTTATACAACACAATAGACATACAAAAGAAAAGAGCTTAACAAGACACTACGTACCGGGAAGCAAAACAAAGAACCAGAGTTAACCATTTAAGTGTTTCAATCATCACAAGTAACTTCCACTTTCCCCAGCACTCATCATCGTGGTCATCAAGAATGTGACCAAAGCTACCAACATGACTGCAACTATGGAAGAAGAAGCTTGACGATGGCCAAAGCTCTTTGAAGGAACATAAGGAGGTAGAGCACATTCCTCTCCATTGAAATACACCTTAGTAGGAAACCCATCTTTCCTTATATCAAAATCCTTAATACCCTTCTTATTAAATGTAATCACCGTTTGTTGTTTCCCTGGCACCCTAGGATCATACAAATGTGTCCCATTTACCTCACCAACCAAATAATTCATATCCTTCAACCCATTGAATATCATGGTGGTAAGATTATCAACCTTTGTGGTGTTGAAAGAGAAAACCTTTTCAATATTGTGATACGATTTATTGAAAGATATCCCCGAGAACCAATCCTCAAAGGCATTATCATCCCAATTAAATATTGTCATCCTTGCCGTCCAGCCAGCAACACTATCTGAGTTAATATGCCAATTTATGCTAACTGGACAATTATCACCACATGGAAGTTTTTTGGGTAACTCATGATGTTTCAATGAAGCCCATGCTTTGGCCTTCAATGTTCGGTTGACAAAAGGAACTAGAAGGGCTTCTGGAGGTAGGAGCAATGATTTGCCATCAGGATCACAAGTTTTGGTATCGGAATTAGAACAACCACATGCACAAGTGTTGCATGGGATTGCTGAGTCATTGTAAAAAGCAGAAAATGAGACACAACAACGGTTTTGCTTGGGCTTGGGCTTTGTCATATTGCAGCCCACTTCCCAGCTAGCTACAGCCAGGGTAACAGCCTGGAGCCCACTAGGGTCAGGGAACTCCTGCGGGCTGACCCTAACGGGCCGCCCGCATTTATAAACCGGGTTTATCACACCATCTAAGCCCCACTTTAACGGCGGCGTAAGCGCGGTAGCTGCGCCATTATCTGGTGGCATCTTCATAACACCAATTTGGAACACCGACCGAGACCTACTCGGGTCGAGCGACGGCGGTAACACCGTGCCATTCCTGCAACAATATGGGATTTTTCCGATTCTCTCGTCGTCTTTGGCTGACGGCGGGAGGTCAGAGAGGATCGGGTTTTTCGCGCAATCGACACCGTCTTGGTTGAAATTAAAGTCAGGATAGAATTTCCCGGCTGGGCCATAGAGGCATTGGGAAAGATCTCTAATGTGAGTGAATGCACCTTTCATGGTGCTAATGAATTCACCTTTTTGCCATTCCCATGTGATGTTCCAATGGTCAAGGCGGGCAAGTGGGTGGCGTGCATCAAGTCTAACTTGTGCATAATAGTTGGTTTTTGTTGCCTGAATTATGTCATAGCCAATGGTTACATCAGCGTATCTCCGGGGAGGAAATTTTGTTTTCTTCTTGTTTAGTACTGTTGATTTTGGGTCCTTCTTGCAGCACACAAACATTTCCGAACCTGTTGTACATCAACAACAAATGAGATTATTCAAAGTAACAATTCATATACACACATAAATAGACATGTGATTTTGGCCCCTACAATTTTAATGTTATTGGCGCAACTCAATTCTTATGGTTTGCAATGTTTTAGCATCGGCAATTTATGTGTGTTCTACTAGTCTTTTCCATGTTTTCGATTGTGTTTTTGTGTCACGTCCTATACTTAGTGTTATGTTATAATGACTTGTTAGTTATAATTCTGTAATCAACATTAATGTGTCATTGCGTGTGTAATTTAAACTACTTTTTTATTTCTAAATATAAGTTTACTTTTACATTACAATTTGTTCTTAAATATATGATCATTTTCTCTTTTTTTTTTCTTCAATTCTTTCCCAAATTAACCTCATAATACTTATTATCAATAATAAACAAACAAGAGATGGAGAATGACGAATTGATAATATAATGTGATAATAGCTAACTTAACTAACATAATTAATCTAACCAAATTAGAAAAGTGATGTTATATTTATATTTAGGAAATGAGGTAGTATTAGATTTAAAGAAAATGAAAATGTCTATTTCGGCAAAATAAAATAGATATGTCCAATTGACAATATATATGGAAAAGAGAAGTTACCTTGCCGTGTTGCAGCGGGACACTTAAAGCCATCATTAACGAGTCTAATGGTCTTAGGCATAGGGGTAGCTCCTGCTTTAGAGCCAAACATGGTACCTTTGATACCAATAATAACAGACATTAAATCAAAATCATTAGCCGTATTAATGGCAGTCTTCAAATCGGTCATGTTACTTCCAGCCATCATGGTCCCATTACTAACGTTGGCTGGGAAGTCACCAGCGTCAAGTAAAACGGCGCCGTCAGCTGACACCAAAATCTCATTATGTTGAAACCCAACAAACATGTTCCACCCAACAACTTCCTCGTCCCCCACGTTTGTTAACGTTGCTTCTGCTTCAAATGCCCATGATTGCTTTGACACATTTTTCACATGTGGATATTCCTTTGTTCTTCCTTTTAACGTGTATGTCAAGAAAACACCATCACAATTTTCCATATCCTTTGGTCTCTTTATAGTCTTAACACCTCCACCACGGTCGTCGCCACCAGCATTGTCATCGCCGCCCATGTTGTAATCTTGTCCATAACATACCTTGGATTGCCAAGATATGAGGAGCAATAATAATACCAATGAAGTGAATTGGAAGGATGAGAATGCCTTCCAAGGAACTTTCATATTTATGTGCTACGTTGTTTTATTTCTTTTGTTTTAATTGTTTTGAGTTACTATGTGATATTTTTTAAAAAAATGGTGAAGGAAAACTATTCAATTGACATGAATAGGATTGTATTGATTGTGGTGAATGGGGGAAGAAAGGTGTGTGTGTGGATTCTGGTAAAACCCAGAATCATCAAAAGAGATAGAGAAGTGTAAAAAGCTATAAATGGGAGGGAGAATGAGAGACAAGGGGTTATTGTTTATTATATTCCTCTTATTTTCTCGTCTGTTTCGGAGGACATATAAGAAAACGGAATATGTTTTCAACTAATTTTTTTTTTCAAGCAAAAATGATAGTGTCTGGTGTATACCTATTTGAATTTTGTTTGTTTTGCATATTCTATTATTACAACTATAATGAGGGGTAGTTTTTCTAGGAGACAATCTCGGTTTAGTTGCATGCGTCAATAGATTTGTTCTTTAATTACATTTATATGCCAATAATATCGTTCTTTTTATGGGTGGTTCTCAATAATTGTAATGGTTAGAACCAATTTACGTTTTCCCTCAAGAAATAAGGTTGGCTCTGTAAATTTCGTTAGATACTTATTTTTTGCAGTTACATGAATGAAACTTTCGTGACTGAGAAACACAGCAACACAAGAAATTTGGGTTGTATTTTTTCACTTCATATTTTATAATTTTATCCCTCTCTGTTTCCCCTTTCCCTCTAAACTTAATTCTATCAATTTACCGCTTAGCGGGTCCTAAGAAAGCGCACTTGTTGGAAGAAGTAAAAGAGTTTTATGCTTTAAGCCTCAAATGGGAAATACTCCCTCTGGTCCTAAATATAGGACCTAGATAACTTTTTTTGGGGAGATTAAGGAAGGCTTAGTTTTAGATGTCTTTCCAATAAAACCCCTCTTTAATTAGTTTGATTACTTAGTAGCCCTTCCTCCCCTATTATTAAGGAGTTGTTAAGAAGAAGAAGGGTAATTTAGGAAAAAGGTGACCAAAAATGTATATAGGTCTTATATTTAGAACCAAAATGAAGTCTCTATCTAGGTCCTATATTTAGGACCGGAGGGAGTATTATAGAATGAATTTTGAAATCCATCTTTGTGCTGGCAATAATTAGCGTGTTTGGCTCGACTTATTTTGAGAAATAAGCTAGCTTATTTTGGATTTTCAAGGCAAAAAACCCAAAATAAACTGGCTTATTTCTCAAAATAAGTCGAGCCAAACACACTAAACATCCTCCATAGTACTAATCTGTTCAATATGCTGGGACTTAGGCTCCAGTTCAATCAATTGATTGGATTTACTAGCTAGGTGAGACATGTTAAACCTCTCATGCCTCTTGATCTAGTACAGGACCCGCGCATATGCGCGGGTATGCACGGGTTCACTTGTTTTTAAAGCAAATGTGTGATCATCTAATTGTTGAATATATTATTCAATTTAAAAGTAACAAATACTAAAAAATGATTAAATTGGACAAAGGTACAATCCTGTGAATTGAATAAACATGTTACATGATCTAAAACATATCACATTAAATTAAAATAAATACAAATATACATGTTAATAATTTATAAATACAGACCTAAGGAAGAAGGTTGTAGAAGACCTCCTTATACACAATATTAGAAGTTTTACATGTGGGGTTCCCTTCTCCATCTAGAATAAGAATTTTCAAGCTTGTCTTGCGCCGAACACGAGATATTGCAACATACAATTGACCATGTGTGAATACTGGCTTTGGGAGGTATAATCCTACATTTAGTAAACTTTGTCCTTGACTCTTGTTAATTGTGAGTGCAAATGCTAGCATGATTGGGAATTGGCGCCTACATAAGGTGAAAGGCAAATTTGAATCTGAAGGTGTGATTGTGATGCGTGGTATGAGAACACGAGAAGATAGATTGTTTTCTGTTATAATGCTAGCTTCTATAACATGTTTCTCTAATCTTGTTACTATCAATCTTGTTCCATTGCAAAGTCCATTGTATTTGTCAATATTTCGCATCAAAATAATAGGTGCTCCTATTTTACGTCGTAGCTCTTGCTTTTTCACAAAACATTTTGATTGGGTTCAAGAATTCAGTTGAGTGCATACCATCAAAAGAGCCTACATCACAATCTTGCTTTGATACACTATCGGCACTCAAATATACCTTCTCTGCACCTGGAAGCATTGCAAGCACCGAATTATTGACCTCTTCTACAACCGATAATGTGGATGTCAGAATAGCTATGTCACGAAAGTATGAGATATCATTTAAGTTCAGCAGCAAGTCTGGGTAAGTTGAAGAACAATCTCTATTGAGAAATATTTTTGGTGTGAAAATTTTCCTGGCATGTTCCATAAACGAACAATTCGAATCGTAATACGACCATTATGTGAAACAGGGGAAATTGTACGTATGGATTGGAAAGGTTGTGATGCATGAGAAGAAGTCATTGTAATATGAGTTTTTTAATCAAGTGATTGCTTAATCAGATGTTTTCTCAGAATTTCATGTACGTGTAAATATTTTATTGAAGCAGTTGATACTTCCATGGGTGTGTTCAATCATTTTAGTGGTTTAAGACATGTTTTATTTGTTCAGAAAAGTAACCCACGTTTTTGAAGGATGGAAAAAAAGATGCATGGTGGATAATAGAACGATCTAGTTGTATGGCTGAGATTGGTTTGTGTGTGGTTATTTTTTACTTGTTTCTACATAATGCATGATGGGTAACTGTTGTGTATTTTTGGTTTTTTTTTTTTTTGCTTTATTAAAAATCTAAATAGGTGACACGTGCATTAGTTGGAGATGCATGAAAATTACTTTTTTAAACCTATCAGTTATCCTCCTAGCACGCAATGAAAAAAATATGGACGGAAAAAAAAGGAGAAATAATAAAAGAAGAATTTAGGTTTTTTAATTTTTTATATATAGAATGAAAAAAGGGAGTAAAACAAACATGAATTTAGTGGAAGCAGTTATTGAAGTATGCTAATGATATTTATTTAAAAAATATATAATATGGAAGAAGAAATGTGATGAGAAATTGATGAGAGAAAAAAGGGTACAATAGAAATTTTTTTTAAAAAAATTAGTTTGTAATTTGTTTGAAAAAAAAAGGAAATTAAAATATAAAACAAAAAAAAGTGTAAAATGAATGAGTGAAAATAGGGAACGTAGAATTTTAATTATTCTCCTGAATTTTTAATTGAATGAAAAAAAAGAAGGAAAATAAAATATATAGTAAAAAAGTAGAAGAATTTTTTTATAGACAGTTAAATTTTTTTTTAAAACTGAATTTAAAAAAAAATATATGAGAGAAAATAAGGGGAAGATAGAATTTTAATGATTTAATAAAAATTTTATTTGAAGGGAAAAAAGGAGGAAAATAAAATAAAAAAGGAAAAAAGTAGTAGAAATTTTAAAGCGTCATTTTTTTATTTAAAAAAAAAGAGGAGATACATAAAGGAGAGAGAATGTGATGAAAAAAAAATGAGAGAAAATAGTAAGAATTATGTGCAGGATGGAAAAAAATAACGATAGAATTATAGAATGAGGGGATGTTTATCAAGGAGCAGTTATATAAGAGAAATAAGGAGGAGTTATAAAGAGGAAGAGAAAAAGGAGCAGTTAATAGGGAAGTTTTTTTCTAGGAAAAAAAGGAGAGAGTATGCTGATGTGGCTTCTTGAGAAGCCTGCTTTTACCCCTCCCTTTCCAATTAATATAATAAATTAACTGTATAAATAAGGTGAAATGTACACTTTTTATCAAAATATTCTGTTTAAAAAATCTTACTCTCAACAAAACATATGAATTTGATAAAAAAACAAAACATATGAAAAAAATCTCTGAGAACGTGATTAAAAAAACATTGTGCAATGTATTCATTCATTGGTATTTGTTACATTTTAATTGTATAATATGTTCAATAATTAGATAATCACATATTTGCTTTAAATAAGTCTAATGAAGAAGCTAGCGGTTTGACTTGAGTGGTAAGTACTATTGTCCCTTAAACAAGTGATTGAGTCATATTGAATGGAGCAAAAGTAGGATATAAATTACATGATAAACAAGTGAACCCGCGCATATGTGCAGATACTGTACTAGTTTAGTAAAAAAAAAAAACTTGCTTCTCTTGCAGAGATAAGTAAATATATTTCCTTTGTCATTTATCACACCAGAAAGCCTCCTGGTACCCAAAACAGAGCTGACAATAATAATAGTACAATACAGACCGTGAAAGGGATCAAGCTATATATGTATTGCAAAACCAAATAGAATCTTAAAAAGTTCATAGACTATGTATGAAAAGCACCATGGCAATCATAACATTGCGGCAAAAAATGAATATGTTCGAGCTAAAGTCAAACGAGTGGTCTTTAGCGTGTAAGTTCTTCTATTTATATTATGTCCAGTCATTCAATTAGGGACGATGCCATAGCATCTTAAGTCATAGCTTCAAATCAATATCTCTTTATAAAGCGCAAAGGTAAGACTACCTAATATATATCATTCTCCAACACCCTCACCAAGTGGAGACTAGACCAAGTGGAGACTAGAACTAAGTTGACCCTTTCAATCTTATCTGTCTAGCTTTTATAAAAGCTAATAATTCTGGAAACATTGCAATTTCACCACCTAGTTCCTCTAATATCAGATCATCTTCATAATGTTTAAATGCAAGTTATTTTGCTAGGTTGCACTAGAATCATAAGTACGAAATGTCATACCAAGTGTGAAAATAATCTTAAATACGAAATAGGAATATTTGCAAGACTGCTTTAACATTCTTTCACACGCATTATTGGGGACAACACGAAATGTCATAGCTTCATAATCCCACATAACAAACGCAAATAATAATAAAGACCAGAAATGTCAAATAACATGTAAACAACAAAGCATAAGAGCCTGTCTCAGACGAGGCAGGTAAGAGTTGATTATCAAGCTTCCAGCAGCTCAGAAACCATGAATCTTGATATGCTCCTTCTTCACAACACCAGCCTGTTCAGGACACAATATCCAATGAAATAATAGAAATAGAAAAAAAAATATGAATTCTACAGCTATGTGATCACATCCATCGACGAAGAGAGCACAAAGATTTGGAGCACTAAATGGCCTTGTTCTGTGCTCTCTGAGACATCTTGATACGATGACTACCCCAAACCCTCTAATAAGAAAAAACTCAATCCCCCCAATTACCGACCAATAAAGGTTTCAATTTCAACCCCAAATGAAAAGTTTGATCAATTCAATTATATAGTAATGATAATTTCTCCCAAGGTACAAAAACGAAAGACCCAACATGATTAATCAATCAATATATCCAATTAGCTTAGCCAAAAAACACAGACTATCAAGCCATCAGAATACATTTTTAAAAGCAGAATGAATTCATAACAGCGTGAACTCATAGCTGAGATGATCATTACCTGAACAAGGAAGGTAGACACATTCTTCCTCTGATCACCTTGGAGTTGAATGACCTACAGACAACACCTACTAGTCAATCCTAAGGAAAAAGAACATGGTCAAGAGATAGTAGTCAACACAACACCAACCTGTCCGAGCTCAGGGTCTTGGACTACAGTGCCATTGCAGCAGAATTCTTTCTTGAGGTCTTTGAGTATCTTGTTGTAGCTGAACTCTTTCTTCAATCCCTGGACAGTTGTCAGGCTTTTTCTACCATTCCGCTGCTGTATGCGGATATGAACATACTCCTTTGTTCCAGCACCTGAGTCCTCAGCATTTGCGTCAGCAAACGGATCTGCAAATGATTCCATACATTTAGCATAGCTAACAGCATAATTGTAAATAATGTAATTCAATAAACCCAACAAGTGCCATCAGAACAAGTGTACTACCCTAAATTCAAATAAACTAGGAGAACTATAAGAAAATAGCTTCTGAGAAAAAGGCTGAAAAAGCTATTCTAAAGAATAGATTCTAGAGAATAGTTTTGTACAAAAGCTGAAAACAAATAGCTTTGTACAAAACCTGAGTTTTCAGTTTAAAGAAACTATTATGAAAAAGTTGTGAGTGAGTGTTTGTTTGACTTAACTGAAACCTAGGTTTTCACAGAAAAAAACTATTCTAAAAAAGTTGTGTTTGTCTGCCCCTGATTTCAAAACCTAGGTTTGAGGTCAAACATAGGTTTCAAAACTAGGTTTCACTTATTGCCAAACAGGCCCTATCTCAACATTTCCAATTAAGCAACCTTAACTAACCAAGTACTATGAAGAAATCACAACATACCAAAGGTAGTAGGAATCTGAGCGTCTAATTCAGACATGAAATTTAGCTCTCCTGGATTGAAAGTCTCACGAACCAGATTGCTCAGGCCTGAATAGACAGAATTATGTTAGCTTATATACAAAACCAAAAAGGCCTTTAGCAGCAAACAACACAAAACCCCTTCACACAAGCCTTTTAAAAATCATAAATCTCAACCTTAATCCTCTCAAGACAACCCAACAATAACATCCTTATTGATTACATAAAAATAGTCAAAAACTATGAAAGCCTGAACAAATTCATCAATCATTAACATCATCCTAGCATAAATTCTCAAAATTTCACAAAACCCACAAAGGAATATTAAAAAAAACAAGAAAAACCTTCTCCTTGAGCCAATATTATAAAGCAACAACCTTTAATAATTAAGATCACAATTTAATCCTCATAGAAAACACCTTACGATCAAAATTAAAGCACATAAAAAAAGCAAAAAAAAAAAAAAGAACCTCAGTAAAATGAACAATTTCAACCGAATAAACGATTCGTGCCGATCAAAACATGAAAACCCCTAAATATGTTAAAAATATTCCACGAACAATCAATCAAACCGAATCCTTAAAATCAACGAAAGAACCACGTGTAAAGAGATCGAAGAGAAGAAATAAAATTAGATGTAAATAAGAAAGAAGCAACAAATACCTGATCCAAAATTAGGGTTCCGATGCGTGAAAAAGCGAGGGGTATAGATGATCTGAAACCCTAAATTGGATAAGGCTAAAGCAACAACCTTCTCTCTCTATATGTTTTTCTCTCGACCAAGGATTCAATAAATATATATATATATATATATATATATATATATATATATATATATATATATAAATAAAAAGAGATATGGTAGAGAACAATTTATTTTATTTTCTTACTCAAGAAAAAAAGGAAATAGTAAAATGACTAATCCACATTACCTACTCATCCCATAGATTAGCATTTTGTACTTTTCTTCCATAGACAATCTCAGTCATTCACACTATCTAATCTTGGCCATTGATTTTATATTTTATTTTTTTAAAAAAAATAATCTCAATAAAGTTGACTACATCTCACCCACTCCACCATATTTTTCTCCCTCTTCCCATATATCTTCTCTCTCTTCACATCTTTGTGGTTATCTTCCTTCTTCATCCTCACTACACACCGTTGCGGCGACTTCCTTCCCTAGCCTCACCACCATCAACGGCTGTAGTGAATCTCCAGATTCGTCGGCAACCAACAATGGCCACGTTGACGACGACGCGGTCTCCGGCGACGCATAGCAACAACCTCTCCTTGTACTTTGTGGTTGTGGATGACGGAGACGGCAGCAGAGATGACGATGGCGAGGAGGTTGAGGGAGATCGTGAGACTATTGTTGTGGTTCATTGCCATCGCCCATCGGAGATCGGAGACGGCGACGTCGTGGACGACGGTGGTGTGGACGGCGGAGAAAGTAGGGGCAAGAGTGGGAGTGATCATTATGAGGATGGTGGGATTGGGGGTAGTTGGAGATGTGAAGAGAGAGAAGAGATATGAGAAGAAGGAGAAAAATATGGTGGAGTGGGTAAGATGCAACTAACCTTCTTGGTGTGGTAACCCGTTACCGTCCTTCTCTCTCTCTTTTTAAATTTCAAATAATGAAGGACACGTGGCCCATCCAAACTGTGTACCAGACTGTTCTCCTAGCAACTTGTATGATTGCCTGCCCAAGTCATCACCAGGATCTGTACCAGAGCCGAACCCAACCCATATGGCCCAAAGGGTGTAGTCCGGATCCATATAGACGCTGAAGAGTACCACTAATTTAGTGGGAAGTTATTTTCAAGTAACTGGACATAAGATCGTGAGTGGTGGAAGGCACCCAGGGCGACACGTGGACAAGTCTCATGAAGCATTACAACGCACGATCCCGGAATATATGTGGTGACAGTTATTCTGGATATAATCTAGAATAAATAGGAGATCTTGTATTCAGAATAGTTCATGTTGTATTTTCTGTTCAAGAAGTACATCTTGTAAACTCTCTCTCTTTTAATTAATATTAAGGAGTAATTTCCAGATTACCTTTTATTGTGATTGAATTGTTCTTCATTTAATTAGTATTGCTTTAAGAAGATATTTTAGGGCATTACATTTGGCGCCGACCGAGGGGAGAAATTCATTTTTCTTCTCGTTATCTTGCAATCCCAGACCATGGAAGACGACGCGATGTCGCCTCTCAACCCTGACGCGCCAGCACACTCGAATATCCAAGAGATTTCCTCTACTGGATACCCTGGAGGGAACACTTAGGAAGCCCCCCATAACGTTCCAGAAAATGATCCACTGTTGCTCACTGTGCAACGGTTACAAGAGCAGCAGCGAGAACACTTTGCGATGCTAAAGAAGCTGTCAAGCGAAAATAGAAACCTGAAACTTGAAATCACCGAATTAAGGATGGTCCGACTCCATATACCAGAAGATAATGTGGAAGAGGAACAACTTATTCCAAGAGTGATTTCCGAAAGTATGTATCACCGGAACGCAGACCCTGAATACCAGAACCCAGAACAATACCAGCCTGGCGAAGACCTACATGAACATCGATCTCGGCACACATAAGTGCGAGATGATCACCGGATTCCTGAACGCGCAATACCAGAGGAGAGGCATAGAGATCCAGAACACAAATGCCGTCAAACCAGAAGAAGAAACAAACACCAGAACCCAGAAACTAAACCACAAGATACCAGAATGGATGATAGATACCAGAACACTGGATACGACGACCCGGATTATAACCCCAGAGTCGAACTTTCTGACGAGGACGAAGAAGGAGTCGGAAGTTCCAACGATACACTTGACAAGCCTGACCCTCCTAAGAAGCCACGAAGGCACTTGACATCCAAAATAACCGTTCCCAGAAACTCAACTCCTAGAATGCGAAAAATGCGGAAAACCTACCCGGAAATTAAGCGAATGCAACGAGAGTTAGATGAACTGAAAGCAACCATGTTCCAACTTCCAGGAGCGCCGATCCCCTTCGAGAAAAATGATCCTTCTAGTTACGCAGATTCACCATTCGTTGAGGCCATATCCAGAGCAAAACTGCCTTCCCGGTTGGTATATCCCGCTATCACTCCTTATGATGGTTCGACAGACCCGGATCATCATATGGCACATTACAAACAACGTATGTTCGCCATCACAGTTCCAGAGAAAGTACGTGAAACATGTATGTGCAGGGGATTCGGGATGACTCTCACAGGACCCGCTCTCAAATGGTATATGCATCTTGAAGTAGGATCCATCGCCACATTTGCTGAACTACATGACTCTTTCGTGAGTCAATTCGCAAGTAGCAAACGGTTGGAAAAAACCGCTGATGACTTGTACAGGCTTCATATCAAACGAGGGGAGACCCTTCGCAGCTTTGTTACCAGATTCAACAAGCAAAGGTTAGAGATAGATCACCCGGATGAAATGACATGTATAAACGCCTTCAGGAAGGGATTGTGGACCTGGATGCCCTTGTATGAAGAGCTGACCAAATGCCAACCTAAGACATGGACAGAGGTCATGCGAAGGGTATTGGCCGAAGTCAGGCTAGAAGAAGACCGGATGAACCGAGACTATGACTCACCTGAATCCGAGTCTAGTCATGCAGGCAAAAGCAAGAAACGAAAGGAGCGACCTGAAAAGCCTCCCAGAGCAGAGTCCTACTCTAATGCTAAAAAGGCACCAGAACGATCCGGGAGGTCAACCAGACAAAGCAGGCCACCGGCTCCCCGAATAGAAGAGCAAGGCTTGCAGTTATCCGCGAAGGAACTAGTTAAAGAACTAGGAAAAATGGGGGATCAAGTGCGATGGCCGGGAAAAATAAAGGTACCCCCGGAGCAGCGAGACAAATCTAAATGGTGTGACTTCCACCAAGATCACGGACACAAGACCGATGACTGCATATCTCTGCGCTTCCAAGTCTCGGAACTCTTGAAGAGAGGCTACCTAGAGCATTTGCTCGAAGGATCAAAGAAGCAGAACCAGATAAACAAGACGGCAAGCAATACACAACCCACTCCTGCAAATCCGCCGATTCCAACCAAGATGATAAACTTTGTTAACGGAGGGTCTTGTATCATGGGAACCAGTTATTCTGCTGCCAAGAGACACATCAGGACCTTAACTGACCAGATAGAATCCCTGACTATAGGTGGCGAAGACTTAGAGGCACAAGAAGGACCATTAGCATTTTTTGACCATGAAATCAATGACCAGAACCATGATGATGCTCTTGTCATCTCAATCTACCTAGCCAACTGCGAAGTCAAGAGGGTCCTCATAGATCCAGGTAGCTCTGTCAATATTATTTACTTGAATACGGTAAAGGAAATGAACATGGAATCGGCCATGTCATACTATCCAACCACCTTGGTATTCGGCAATGGCGCTGCTGACAAGTCAATGGCTGTGATTAATCTAGCAACATATGCTGCCGGAATTAATCAAACATTTACTTACCATGTTATGGATTGCCCTTCTCCATACAACGCCATCCTGGGACGACCATGGCTCCACCAGATGAAAGCTGTACCATCCACCTTGCACCAACGAGTTAAATTCTATACTGCTTGGGGAGTACGCCAGATCAGGGGAGACCAGAAAACATCTCGAGAGTGCTACCAGACTTCCCTGAAGAAGTCCGAAAAACTACCAGCATAGCAATTACAGGGATCATCCCTGAAACCTCAAACCAGGGATGAATCATCCACCGGACTCGAAACCATCCAGATAGACCCAAACCAGCCAGATAAGAAACTCTTCATCGGAAATGATCTCAGCCCAGACTTGAAGAGCCAACTGATAGCATTCTTGATGCAAAATCAAGATTGTTTCGCTTGGTCCTATTCTGACATGACCGGAATCGACCCCCAGATCAATATCCATAGATTGAATGTGGATCCTAAATACAAGCCTATCCGACAAAAGCGCCGGAAGTTCGGTACGGACAGAAACCAAATCATCCAGGAAGAAGTCCAGAAACTATTGGCAGTCAAGTCAATAAGGGAGGTGACTTACCCAGAGTGGCTAGCCAATGTTGTAGTAGTGGCCAAGAAGAATGGAAAACATCGTGTTTGTGTAGATTTCACAGACTTGAATAAAGCCTGCCCCAAGGATTTTTTCCCATTACCACACATTGACATGATGGTAGATGCCACTTCTGGACACCAGATGTTAAGCTTCATGGATGCTTTCTCCGGATACAACCAAATCCGGATGTATCCTCCAGATCAAGAAAAGACCTCTTTCATCACAGACAGAGGAACATTCTGTTACCAAGTAATGCCTTTCGGCCTAAAGAATGCAGGAGCTACCTATCAAAGGTTGGTCAACAAAATGTTTGAAAACCAGATCGGAAAATCCATGGAAGTCTACGTGGATGACATGCTTGTTAAATCCCAGTCCAAGGAAGAACACATCTCGAACTTACAGGAGGCATTCAGAATCCTGAAGCAGTACAATATGAAGCTTAATCCAGAAAAATGCTCCTTCGGGGTCAAGTCCGGGAAATTCCTTGGATATTTGGTCTCGAGTAGAGGCATTGAAGCTCATCCCACCCAGATAACAGTCATCCAGAACATCTGCTCTCCCAAACGAGCAAAAGATGTGCAAAAGCTAACAGGAATGATTGCAGCTCTGAACAGGTTCATCTCCCGTTCTTCAGACAAGTGCCACCCTTTCTTCAAAACACTCAAAAAGAACAAAACTTTTGAGTGGAGTCCGGAATGCGAATCAGCCTTACAAGGCCTCAAGGAATACCTGTCCAAACCGCCACTCCTCTCCAAACCAAAACCCAGTGAGTTACTTCAGTTGTACTTGTCTGTATCTGGGCATGCTGTAAGTGTTGTACTTATACGCGAAGATCCAGGAATACAGTATCCAGTATACTATGTAAGCAAAACTCTCCTAGACGCTGAGACCAGGTACTCACCTATCGAAAAGCTAGCACTAGCCCTAGTCGTAGCATCCCAAAAGTTGAGACCATATTTCCAGAGCCACCCCATCCAGGTTGTGACATCTCACCCGCTCAGAGCCATATTCCAGAAACCAGACTTATCGGGCAGACTAGTCAAGTGGGCGATCGAACTAGGTCAATATGATATATCATACGTCCCAAGGACTGCAATAAAGTCTCAAGTACTAGCGGATTTCACGGCTGAATTTGCACCTGAAATCCAGATAGGAGTGGCTAGAAGTTTGATTTGCATGAGCAATGAATTAATCCCAGATACTTGGATCTTGTATGTCGATGGCTCAACACACTCGAAAGGTACTGGGCTCGGAGTAGTCATCCAGTCACCAACCGGAGATACCATGGAACAGTCCTTCCAATGTACTTTCAGAGCAACCAACAATGAAGCTGAATACGAGACATTAATCATCGGAATGCGCTTACTAGTCGAACTTGGAGCGCAAGACGTTGAAGTTCGATGTGATTCCCAACTTGTATCAAAACAAGTCCAAGGAGAATACCAGGTAAAGGACTCCCGAATGCAAAAATATTATACTATGGCTACTTCGATATCAAAATCATTCAGGGAATTCAAATTAACGCAGATACCCAGAGATAGCAACAAACATGCTGACGCATTAGCAAACTTGGGATCCACCATCCCAAGCTCCAGAACCCGAGTCATCCCAATCATACGATTACAAGACTCAGTACTAACCACCACACCTGTCCACCATGTCCAGGCCAATTATAGACCAGACGATTGGAGATCTCCAATCTACAAATACCTGGACACAGGTGTACTCCCGGATGATCAAAGTGAGGCCAGAAGAATCAAACAACGGGCATCCAGATACCGGATATTCAGGAACGAACTCTACAGGTGGTCTTTTGCAGGCATTTATCAGAAATGTCTTGGCCCAGATGATTCTGAATATGCACTAAGAGAAACACATGAAGGAGAGTGTGGTAATCATTCTGGTTCCAGAAGTTTGGTCAGGAATCTCTTGAGAGCAGGATACTTTTGGCCTAAAATGCAACAAGATGCCCAGAAACTTGTTTCCAAATGCGACAAGTGCCAAAGATTTGCACCTGCACTCCAGCAACACCCAGAATTCCTACACTCCCTGACTCCGGTATGGCCTTTCATGAGATGGGGGATGGACATAGTCGGGAAGTTACCACCAGCACCAGGAAAACGCGTGTTCTTGTTGATGGTGACTGATTACTTTACAAAGTGGATAGAGGCAGGAGCATTTCAACAAGTCAAAGAACCAGAAGTCATTGACTTTATCTGGAAGAATGTTGTTTGCAGGTTTGGACTACCATATGAGATAGTATGCGATAACGGGTCCCAATTCATCGGATCAAAATTCAGGAAGTTCTGCACCAAATGGAACATCAAGTTGAAATTCTCCACTCCCCGGAATCCCCAGTCCAATGGCCAAGCAGAAGCCAGTAACAAGACAATTGTGTCTTCCTTGAAGAAACGACTAGAAAAAGCCAAAGGAAAATGGGCAGATGAACTCCCAGCAGTACTTTGGGCTTACCGGACTACAGCAAGAACCCCAACCGGAGAGACACCCTTCTCCTTGACGTATGGATCAGAAGCAATGATCCCCGTCGAGTATGGGCTACCAAGTCTAAGGTACAAGTGGACAAACGAGGAGATTAACAACATTAACCTGAACTACGAATTAGATCTACTAGATCTTAAACGGGAACAGGCTCTAATCCGGATGGCGACCTATCAACAACAGATAGCCCGTCAATACAACAAACATGTCAAAGAACGACGCTTCCAAGTAGGAGAGCTAGTTTTACGAAAAGTATTCCCTAATACACCAGAATCCAGAGACGGAAAGTTCAGCCCCAATTGGGAAGGCCCTTACCAGATTGAAAGTATCACAGGTCCAGGATCTTACCAATTGCGAGACTCCAAAGGAAAATTGTTCCCCAGGAGTTGGAACGCAATACACCTGAAAAGGTATTTCCCATAGCATCTAAATTTCTCTTGCCCTAGTGCCATAGCATTATAATTTCCCGGAGCCAACCATCAGGCACTATCCAGAACTAAGTTCTATCAACAGGAACACTTTCCTGATGATATAACTTCCCGAAGCCAACCATCAGGCAACGCCCAGCACTAAGTTCTATCAACAGGAACACTTTCCTGATGATATAACTTCCCGGAGCCAACCATCAGGCAATGCCCAGAACTAAGTTCTATCAACAGGAACACTTTCCTGATGATATAACTTCCCGGAGCCAACACTTAGGCGATCAAACGACTCCACTCTTATCAAATGAAACACAAGAGTTAGGAAATCAACTTCCAATACAAGTTCCACCAACTGAATGCAACTCACTTGGTACAACTTCCCGGAGCCAAAGGTACATAATACTTAATCTTACGGTTACTCTTCCTAGATTACTTCATTTGTTTATTCATTAGTTGCTTTAAATCCCTTATTAATTCTAAGTACATAGTAGCTACTAACCCGATACATAACTTATAGACCATCCCGAGCCCAGAAAGATGTATGGATGACGATCCACCACATCCCCGAGTAACCTGATTCCAATATCTAAGGTATACCAAACTCTAATTAGACTTGCACGAATCCCAGACTCTAATTAATACCTATTTTAATCCTAATTCGTCTAACATAACCTGATCGTGTTTGTCTAACCAGATCGCTCAACCAGAAAGATGCATCTTCAAATCGCTCACCAGATATCAAGTCAAAATACCAGAAGAGTGCACAAGAATAAAGACCAGATCTCTTGAACAAATCAGAATATCCAGAAACTTTGAGTCAAAGGCGAAAGTACAAAAGGTTGCGCATGAGTCGAATTTATAAGATTCAAAAGGTGTCTGAATGGAAACCTCCACTATCTAACGGCTAGTATTTCGAAATCTGAACGGATGGGAATCATTACATCTACTCGTGTCAGCAGAAGCCAGACACGTGTCGCTGTGGGGGAGTTAATGTGGTAACCCGTTACCGTCCTTCTCTCTCTCTTTTTAAATTTCAAATAATGAAGGACACGTGGCCCATCCAAACCGTGTACCAGACTGTTCTCCTAGCAACTTGTATGATTGCCTGCCCAAGTCATCACCAGGATCTGTACCAGAGCCGAACCCAACCCATATGGCCCAAAGGGTGTAGTCCGGATCCATATAGACGCTGAAGAGTACCACTAATTTAGTGGGAAGTTATTTTCAAGTAACTGGACATAAGATCGTGAGTGGTGGAAGGCACCCAGGGCGACACGTGGACAAGTCTCATGAAGCATTACAACGCACGATCCCGGAATATATGTGGTGACAGTTATTCTGGATATAATCTAGAATAAATAGGAGATCTTGTATTCAGAATAGTTCATGTTGTATTTTCTGTTCAAGAAGTACATCTTGTAAACTCTCTCTCTTTTAATTAATATTAAGGAGTAATTTTCAGATTACCTTTTATTGTGATTGAATTGTTCTTCATTTAATTAGTATTGCTTTAAGAAGATATTTTAGGGCATTACACTTGGGATTATTTTTTAAAAAAATTAAAATATAAAATCAATGGCCAAGATTACATAATGTGAATGACTGAGATTGTCTATGGGATGAGTAGGTAATGTGGACCGTAAAATAACTTATGTAAAAGGAAATAGAGAACAATTTGTATCTTTACTTCCTTATGTTTCAAAAAAAAAGAAAAGAAAAGAAAAGGAAATAGTAGAGAAAATGTAATACTACAACTTTTGGTCCTTAAATTTTCACTTAATTTGGTTTGATCCCTAAACTTTAAAATTGATGTTTTAGTTCTTAAACTTTTACTTAGTTTTGTTTTTTGTTCCTGAACCTTAAACCTTGAAGTGGATGGTTTTAGACTTTTAGTCTTTAAACTTTTAGTCAATTTGTGTCATTGGTGAACTTTATAAAACTACTTTAAAATTTAGAGATCAAAACCGAAATTTGACTAAAAAGTTCAAAATTAATTGAAAGTTTAATTACCAAAATCATCAATTATAAAGTTTAGAGATTAAAATCAAAATTAACAAAAAATTTTCGACTAAAACTATATTTTTTTAAAATTGAGAGACTAAAACCAATTTTGAGTGAAAGTTCAAGATCAAAGTTAAATTAATCCTAGAAAAAACTTAATACTCCCTCCGGTCCTAAATATAAGACCTAGTTGACTTTTTTTTGGAGATGTTAAGGTTACAAACTATGTTATTAAATTATGACATATTTGATACTTCCTCCGATCATAAATATAGGACCTAGTTGACATTTTTGAAAAATCATAAAAAAAGCAAAATAAGTTAATTATAAATTGCTTCACCTAATTTTTTCTCTTGCACTAGTTTATTTTACTTATAAGCTAATGGATAATCTAAAAAGATATCAAATATGTCATGATTTAATAACTTATTTTGCAACCTTAATTTCTCAAAAAAAAAAGTCAATTAGGTCTTATATTTATGATCGAAGGTAGTATATTTTTATATTAGTCATTAGTTTATAGGTTAAATAAAATAGTTTAAGGGGAAAATTTAGGTAAATCAATTTATAATTGACTTATATTTTACTTTTTTATGATTTTTCAAAAAAGTAAATTAGGTCTCATATTTAGAAACGGAGGAAGTATTACAAAGGACTTTGCAGATTTGTACTCGGGTGACGGATAAATTACACGCGCTGGATAAACAGATGCCACGTGGTGTGAGTGGAACATTGGACGGGAAGATCGAGCGAGTTTATTTGGAAGGATTGTATTTGGGGGGAAGGGTAAATTCGTCAATGGATATAAAGTTACTCATCTTTTTGGGGTCAAGGTCAACAATGGACAAATAAAGTTATGGTTCTCTAGACTTACAATTCACGCATGATCGAGTATAATCCAACCGTTTATATCATTATCATCTAATAAAATCAAAGGGTGGGGGAATATATGCATATATATCTAATTTTTTAACAAGAATGTATCAATTGTTGGTAAAACAATTGATATATCAATTGTTTGGTAAAATTCTGGCAAAAAAATTGTTGGTAAGACAACAATATATCAATTTTAATATTAATATATCTTGGGGTAACCAATTTTAATATATATCAATATATCATTTTGTTTTTCCTATAAGAGCTTGTTTAGTTGGAAGGAAATTTTATGAGGGAATGGAAAGAAAAGGAAAATTTGTAATGAAATGGAATGGGAAAGAAATTTAAAAGGTGTGTTTGGTTGGCACGAAAAAGAAAATGATTTTGATGGAAATTTTTTGTTCGGTTAGTTGAAAATAATGGTAGGGAAAGTAAATATATTAAAATGACCGTATTGTCCTTTTAATATTGTCCTTTTAATAATTCAGATGAGATTCTAATTTGCATGCTCAAGCTCGATTTTTATAAGCTCAAACTCGAGTTTGAGTTGGTGAACATTTTGAGGAAATCTCAAATAATCAACAATCGTCTTTATGAAATTTTAATGCTAGTTTTAATTATAATTATTAAAATGATTACAACTAGACATTGGATATAAGGGAGAAGATGATGAAATATGATTAGAGAGTTAAGCATCCTTTGCATTTTAACAGTTCCTCTGGGTGATATCAATGTCGAGTAGTGCAAGACCTTGTACTATCAAACATAAACATATAGGCACCCAGCTTTATAATGTCTTTCCAGGCGCTATAGTGGGGATCGAATGCTTTCTCTTATGATGCGAATATATGATTTCTTACTATGAACACATTAGACTACTTAGCTTGTTTATTAACATTAATGATAATTCATAATGGAATGGCCTAAACTCACAAATGCAGTGGGTATTATTCATGAACTTCATCTATATTGTCGAAAAAGTTTTAAGAAAGTTTATATATTTTCTAAGTGTATAGAGGCAACATACTTAAAACTGTTAGAAGTTGAGACCTTGAGTAACCTATCAAGGATATTGTCAATGAAATTAGATTCTTGATGCATTTCAGTTGACAAGTTCGTTTTGTTCGTGTGCATTTGCAGTAGTTGCTCTTGCAGGTAAATTAGCCTAACTTCCTTATTTGTCAATGGCTAGCTTCCAAAATTTTTTATCAAGCCCCAGTTCTCTGCCAAGAGGTGGAGTATAATGAAGATCCTATATATATATATATGTGTGTGGTCTGGTCTTAAATATAAAACTTATTTGAGGAAAAATTTTGATCCCAAATATAAGACTTATTTTAGTTGTTCCCAAATTTTCTCTATATTAACCCTAAAAATGAATATGAACAATAAACAAAAAACTCATTCATACTAAAATATCAATTGAGAGTGTGTGATCATATACTTATCTAATATTCTTTGCAGCTTAAAATTTATTTGACATGTTTATATTATATTATTAATTCTCCAAAACCAAAATCATTAATCACTAAATTCCTACATACCAAAACATTGATTAATTTTAGGCTAAAGTATACTCTTAGTTCTTATATTTGTATCAAATTTCAATTTAGTCCTTTTTTGTTGAAACCATTAATTTTACTTAAATCTAAAAGAGTATTGCATAATTAAATGGTGGTAAAATTTAAAACAATGACATATTTTAAAAATATAAGAATAATTATACTAAATTATTTCACTTTAAATATATTTTATATTTTAATCTTAAATTAATCATTTAAAACTGTGAATTTAACATTTCCCAATAAGTGAAACTTCACTAACAGTGTTAACAAAAAATGATTAAAATTGTATTTTCCAAACATAAAAAATTAAATTGAAATTTGATGCAAATATAAGAGACCAAAATCATATTTTATCCTTAATTTAATTTTTAACTGTAAAATACTAATATGTAATAGGAGTAATATGTGTAAACAAAAAAAAATAGGAGTAATATGTACTCCCTCTGGTCCTTATTATAAGTCATTAACCGCTCAAATCTCACATACCAAGGAATTGAAATTACATCATTAAATGAGTCATATTTTATCTATCTTTTCCATTTCTTCCCCTCACAAATGCTCTTTTATATTGGAAACATGATTAGGAGGAAAGGTGTATACAATTAAAAAGTTCTTTTTTTTCCATGGATGATGAAGATATATTGGAAAAATTTTAATAAATAAATTAGTTAATGGTAGTTAGTGACGTATTTTAAGGAACAAAAATTAGGGTCGGTTGTTGACTTATAATAAGGACGGGGGAGTACCTTAAAAAAGAAGGGAAAAAGACAAACAAAGCCATCTGAATATGTAAAAGGACAACTAGGGTGATTGACACTAAATTAACATTATAAAATGTGGTTAAAAGACACAAATACCCCTCCCACAAACACAAACATCAATGATTCTTTCTTCTTTCATATCACGTCAGCCACGGCGATTCCGTATAGCAAAGGAAAGCGCAGTGAAAAAAGGTAGGTATGGCTCCGGTTGGTCCTAGATCGGGCGTCGCAATTTTCGCCAGCGTGGAACGAGTGGTAAGTAATTAATCAATTTCTCATGATTATAATATAATATAATATAATTGGATCCATTGAAACGTGGCTTTTGTGATGAATTTGGATTGGATGCCTAATGCTAATACTGTGAATGTGATTTGTAGAATGCAGAGCTGTTTACGTTGACGTATGGGGCGATTGTGCGTCAGTTGCTCACAGATCTGGAAGAGGTTGACGAGGTTAACAAACAGCTTGATCAAATGTATCTATCTATACTTCACTATCTCTTCACTTTCTAATTTCAATTTCAACTTCAATTTCTTCCTAAATATAAGATCACTTTCCCTAATTTGTGTAAATTAAGGAAGTTAGTTAAGTTAGTTATTTACAGATGATATTACCAATTTATCACGACTATATATCTTTATCCTCACTCTCCCTCTTTTGCTTGCTATTGTAGATAAGCATTGTAGGGTTAATTTGGGAACATGTTGGGAAAAGTTAGAAAGTGATCTTATAATTAGGAACAAGCTGAATTTCAAAATTTAGGAACGGAGCGAGTAGATCATTTTCCCTAATTTGAGTAGATTAAGGAAGTTAGTTAAGTTAGTTATTTATACATGATATTACCAATTTATCACGACTATATATTTTTATCCTCACTCACCCTCTTTTGCTTGTTATTGTAGATAAGCATTGTAGGGTTAATTTGGTAACAAATTGGGAAAAGGTAGAAAGTGATCTTATAATTACGAACAAGTTGAATTTCAAAAGTGATCTTATATTTAGGAATGGAGGGAGTATAATATAACATACTTTCTGATTTGGTTATCTATAATAAACGAGGTATATGTTTATGGTACTCCGTAGATTGGTATTATTATGGGCTAATGACTAACTTTAACTGATATCCTTAATTTAATTAAATTAGGGAAGATGATATTGTAGCTGACCCCATGTAGTGGGATAAGGCTTTGTTGTTGTTGTTATTATTGTTGTAGGGAAGTTGGTCTTATATTTAGGAATTGAGGGAGTGCTTATTATCTGATTCATTGTTGTTTGATTTCTTTATTCTTTTTTTCCAAAGAGAAAACATAATTCTTTTTTTATAACATTTTTTTTGAACAAATTTTTTATAACATTGGAAAGTAAAGGAAAAAAGGAAATTCTATTTACATTGCTGATTTGACATTTTACTAGTTTGATATAATCTTTCATGTCCTAATTATAAGATCAAGTTCACCTTTTTCTTGTGGAGATTAAGGAATGCAAAATTAGACTTCTTAATTTTAACATTTGTTACAAGTAATTGTTTTGTATGCTAGTTTATAAGGAAAATAAGTTAATTCTAATAGAAAAAGATGAATGTAAACAATTTAATGTGGTTTATTTTGCATTCTTAATTTCTCCAAAAGGATCAACTTGATCTTATAATTAGGATTGGGATGAGTAATTAGCAGGTTCTTGGTATGTTTTTACCGTTTGCTTTCAATTTGTTGATTTGGATCATTGGAGGTTATGGTCTTACAAATAGTTATTCATTTGTCCTCAATGTTTTTAGTTTTGATGATGACAAGATATGCATTTACTGATTTGAATGTGCTGGGTGGTTCTTTTTTAGGGGATATAACATTGGAATCCGTTTGATTGATGAGTTTTTGGCTAAATCTAATGTCTCAAGATGTGTTGACTTCAAAGAAACTGCTGAAGTTATTGCAAAGGTAATCTTTTGTCATTTGAGTTGTTTAACATTCAAGGTGATAATATAAAGGACTTATCTAATGAGGACTTGTTTTAGCTGAGAAATGAAGGTGCTACTAACCACCCTTAAACATGGGACTTTTGTTCTGAAAGTATGTTTCTTTCTGTTATGTGCACTGTGACCTGTTCTAAAGTTATGCTGGTTCTTCTAAGGCCCCTATCAGATATGTTACTCCATCACTTATATTTGACGTTTCATTTTTTCTTAATGTTGTCAAAGTACCATCTTTGTTTTTTGCCTTTGGCTGCCTGGTCTAGACACAATTTGAGTGGTTTTCTTTGTGTATAACTGATATCAATTTGACGTGGTTAGCAACATAGTTATTAAGCTTAGTAGCATGAAGCAGGATTGCACCATTTGTAATTGAAATTGATTGATCATTGACCCATTATTCATTTGAGCAGGGCATAAATATATGGTTATACTTATTATGCAATAATCAGTGCACCTTAATTTTTATTGGGATAGATTAAAAATTTGTGCTAGTGAAGTTACTAATATGGAGGTATGGATAAGGCCTCAACTAAGGCAAACATGCACGAAAAGATTATTAAGAGATGAAAAAGAAACCATATTCATTGGCTCACACTTCTAGATTATCTTTTGTCCTGCTTTGCATAAGCTTCATCATCTGTAAAGCCTTTGTGATTTCATCAGGAATGACTTGAAGAATCACAACTTTGTTGGAGTTTTAAATGGAATTGTGGGAACAGCTCTGTCATCTTTTGAACCATTTTTATGGATTGTGATAGATATAATAAGTGAATTTTTGTATGGATCAAAATTCTATTAGAGGATGGATTATTCACCTAAGACCTTTTGGGGAAACATATTCTAACCTAGCATTTGCTTGATATAAATATACATGCTTAATCAAGTATTAAAACTAAAGTTTTTATAAATGGCAGCATAGTAGATGTAATTCCTTTGACTTGGATGTAATTGATTCTTAAACGATGTTGTGTTTCTTTTTCTTCACTTGTCAAGAAGTGTTTGTGCGAAAATACTAAGCATTACTTTCATTGTCATTTTTTTGTTAAAGAAAATAGATTGCATCTTGGTCACACACATTATGTATATCAATCTGAGGGCTATCATGCTAGAGTGAATCTGTTGACTTTCTTTCAAAGTCCAATCCCTTTCAATTTAATTACGTCAATTTGGTTTTAGTTACATGACATAGTCAGTTAGGGCTATTGATGTCTGGTTCAAAGATGTTGTGGTGGATTGACTGGTATAGATTTTGATCAGCATGGTAACCTATATGAAAGTGGACTATGCCCAGTTTGACATGCTTTGCTTTGATTTTTTGTTTTTACTACAGGTCGGTTTTAAAATGTTCCTTGGTGTTACTGCTTCTGTGACCAATTGGGATGCTGAAGGTACGTGTTGCAACATTGTTTTGGAGGATAATCCTTTGGTGGACTTTGTTGAGCTTCCTGATACTTGTCATGGTCTTTACTACTGCAACGTCTTAAGTGGAGTCATCAGAGGTGCCTTGGAGATGGTAAATTTCTATTACTATGTTACCCCCCCATTTTGACATGGTTAAGGGTATTATAGGAAAAGTATCTGACATGGTTAACTTAACTAAAATTTTTAATATAATTAAATTAAGTCCATAGGTCATACATACATTTAGGATGAAAGGGAGTATTCATTTAGCAGTCTATTTTATACATTTAGGCTGTGAAAGTATAGGATTTCGAGCTCATTGTCCTTCAATTGGTGGCTATCTGAAGCATTTAAATATATGAGTTACTCAATGTTATATGAAATTGCTCACATGGTTTAGGCACGGTTAGTGAATAGTGAGGAAGCAACCTTTTTTTATTAAATGTTAGCCTTTCATGTGGCCATTTTCTTTCTTTTTTTGGTTGCGTTTTGTATTCCTAGTCCTTGAGGAAAGGAGGCATGACTTTGATATGCTATTTATGGTTTATTGCTTTTTGTGAGATCTATCATCTATCTACTAACTATTTGATACTTGTCAGTTGATTCATTGTTCTTCTTCCTCTGTATATCCATGTTCAGGTGTCCATGAAGACTGAGGTTACATGGGTCCGTGATATGCTTCGAGGTGATGATGTCTTTGAGTTACAAGTAAAACTCCTGAAGCAAGTTCCTGAAGAGTACCCTTATAAGGATGACGAGTAAATTATATAATGCTGCAGTGTAATGTTTATACTCAAGATGTTTATCGTTTCATCTGTTCTGAAGTGTAGAACATGAGCAGTTTTTTTTGGACACTAAGAGTATGTTTGGTTGGAAGAAAGGAAAGTAAAAAATTAGAAATGGAAAGGATAAGAGATGGAAAGTAAAGGGTAAGAGATGAAAAGTAGAAGTAATAATAAGAAAATAAAGTTTGTGGCCCCAGGAAAAGTGTGAGATGGAGAGAGAAAATTTGTGGGCCCAGGATATATGTAAATGACCATATTACCCCTTAACTTTTCAATTATTTTCTATCCACTTTCTTTGGCTTCATACAACCAAACAAAGCCTAATATGTGTATTTATGAATTGTTAGAATAGAAATTGCTGGTCTAGTTATTTCATTTTAGAGCCGGTATAATGGGCTAATGGGTGGCAGATGGGTTCAGGATGGGCCCAAAAAAGCCTAAATGAATGGGCCAGGCCGAAAATGCCGTGAAAAATGGGTCGGGCCTAAAAGCCCCACAGCCGCATGTATTGCTGTGATTTGGGCTATCCCATATTATGTCCTTTACTACTCCCTCCGGTCCTAAATATAAGACCTAATTGACTTTTTTGAAAAATCCTAAAAAAATGCAAAATAAGTTAATTATAAATTGATTTACCTAATTTTTTCCCTTAAAATTGTTTATATTACTTATAAGTTAATTGATAATCTAAAAATATATCAAATATGTCATGATTTGATAGACTATTTTGCAACCTTAACATCTCCAAAAAAAAGTTATCTAGGTCCTATATTTAGGACCGGAGATAGTAATTACTACTTTCCCCTTTATGACAGAGCTTTCCCTTTTTCTAATAAGTGCATTTTGTTGTGTGAGCTCCTCAAGTAAATCTTTACCCTCTAGAGTGGTATGAAAAAAGTATGTAATATTTATTAAATCAATTTGACATTAGCCCAACTAAATAAATGACACATAAGTTTAAGGGTTAAAATGTAAAATGTCCATGCAATTGTCACAAAGGTGCAAATATACCCATGTAAAATTTTTTGGAGCACAACTGCCCATCAAATTTCAAAACTGGGGCAAAAGTGCCTGTGACAGTTAATTTTTTTTGACTTTTTTACGCATCATTTTCTGTCGATTCATCTCTCACTAAAACATGTGGAAAGTTTATGTATTTATTTGCCCATGTATGATGGTGACGAGACAGAATATGATGAGCGAAAAAGTAAAAAAATTAACTATGATGAGCATTTTTGCTCCAGTTTTGGGCAGTTTTGCTCCAAAAAATTTTACGTGGGCATTTTTGCCCCTTTGTGACAATTACGTGGGCATTTTTGCACTTTAGCCCTAAGTTTAAAGTACACTTTATTGTTTTATGTTTACATCAAGTTTCAGTTTTGTTTTATATGTTTTGAAAGTACAATTTTAGTCTTTTTTTGCTAACATCGTTAATTTTATTTGATGAAAAATGTTAACTTATCGAATTTAAAAGGTGATTCTATCGATAAAATACTTCAATTTATTTTTTTAATATAACTATTTATTTGAGCATGCCTTTTCATTTCGTAAAATAAGAAAAAAAAATTCTTTTCAAAGTTATGTCAAGTGGGATAATGTGGTAGTTTATCTAAACATGCCTTTTCATTTCATTTCAAAAAGTAAATTAAAAACTAATAATTAAAAAGAATTTTTTCATTATAAAAAAAGAATTTATTTTAAGTTGCTGAATTGAGTAATAACGCACAAGAATTTGCTGGAAGATGGTTAGTTATTACAAATTTAATGATAATTGTTTCTTCAAAAATATTTCCATGATTAGTTATGCATTGTTTAGAGGTCGTGCAATTACTTCACTCAAGTCATCTATTGATACTTCTCGAAAAACTTTAGAGGAGTAATTATCTAAAGAAAAGATTAAATTATTCTTTTAATATCTCATGTTTACACTAAGCCTTTTTTTGTCATATGACTTTAAGGGCCTGTTTGGTACGAGGGATTCGGAGGGAAGGGGAGGGGAAGGAAAATTTTTGCAAGATGGATTTTTAAAAACTAAAGAAGTGGGGTATAGACGTATAGTAGGGTTCTTCCACTCTGGATCATCCATATTGAATTTGAACCGTTCAAATTTTAAATTTGTAAGTATATGATTTTTACATCAAACTTATTTTTTACAAAATAAAAACAAATTTAATTTTTTAACTATCATTTTATCAAAAAATATAATTTTATTTTAAAAATGCAAACTTTAAGATATTAAATATGAACGTTATATATTAGATTTGGATGGTTCATAGTGAAAGAACACCACCATACTCATCTTTAATTTGGAATAAACCCCAAAACTGGGTAATTTGATATACGTGTGTGTATTAGAGTGGGCGTGTATAAAAGACTTAGAGCTAACTCACTTTGGAACATAATATCAATAATCTCTCCTCAATTATTGTTTATATAACCTTTTTTTTATTTAGGCTAAAGTATACTTTTGGTCCCTTATGTTTGCATCAAGTTTCAATTCAGTCTTTTATGTTTGGAAAGTACACTTTTAGTCCTTTTTTATTAACACCGTTAGTTTAACTTAACGGAAAATGATAATTTAACAATTTTAAATGATTATTTTATAATGAAATTGAAGCAAAAATGATAAATTTTGAAAATATAAGAAAATTTACACACAAATATTTTAATCTGAACATCTTTCAGTATTTAATAACCATTCAAAATTGTTAAGTTAGCATTTTCCGTTAAGTTAAACTAACGGTGTTAACAAAAAAGGACTAAAAGTGTACTTTCCAAACATAAAGGACTAAATTGAAACTTGATGCAAACATAAGGGACCAAAAGTATACTTTAACCTTTTATTTATAACCTTACTCAAGTAAGATTACGTTAGTTATGAACTATTGGGAAACCTATTTGTTGTTTTTCTCTACTCTAATTCAATAATTTTCATTTTAGTATTTGTTATTTTTATTCCCCTTACTAAATCATTAATTTTACTAGCAAAAAAATCATTAATTTTGCTCAGTTATCACTGATCATATATCATTGTTAAATTAGTATGGTTAATATTTTTTTTGGTTACCCAATGGTATTCTCACCCACGTGTCAAGTGAGACTAATCTCTCGTTGTTCTGAAGTCCTATATAGGCGGTAGACAGCTGACCTGTAAATTTGCTCCATTCCCAAAAGTCAGGGATCGAACCCCCAACCACTTGCTTAAGGGACGAGTGTACTTACCACTCACGTCAACCTGCCAAATTGTATAGTTAATATTTATATAGAAGCTAATAATGTTTACAAGTTAAAGTTAAAAATTTCAATTATGATAAAAATTTACATATATGCCTAAAATCAAAACTAAATGAAAACTATATGTATTGTAAAATGTGTTTCCCCCTTAATTATTTGCTTGAAAAATCAGATTATCTTGCCTCCTCCTAATAACTAAGTTGAGTGTTATCTTGCATAGTCCTACTAACTAATTTGAATGACCAATGTTATGATTTCTCCATCAAGGCACGATAGTGGCCATCCTATAAAATGCGATCTTTGATTAATTCACCATTTCCCACAAACTTTATTTGATATTTGACTAAAGTTGGAACTGATTTTCAGCCCCACTTTTTTAAAGAACTTTTATGATGTAGTGGTTAATAATTTTATAAAGCTAAGATTGATATAATTTGAGGTCACTGTTTATGTGTGTGACTGTGTATCATGGACTCATGGCTTTCACTGTGTGTCGGCAACCTTGTAACCCAATCACCTAATTCTTTTTTTCATTTTTTTACCTGTAATACTCTTATTTTTAAAGCTTGGGTTCGTAGATTTGATCTTTCTATAAATAAGTTCATTCTTTTGAGTGAAGGATGTAAGAAAATATAATACTCATTCCTTTTAAATATAACATATATTTAATTACCTGATTTTATTGAATTAAATAATATTAGTTAAATTAGTTAAAATGACTTAATATTTTTAACCATATTGTTTGTTCTTACACACCATCTCTCACTTGTTTATTTTTAATTAAACTAACATAAATAAAAATAATATGAGAGAAATTAGGAACAATTATAAAGTTTGACATTTAGGATCAATACAAATACTTAAATGAATTCTATTTTAAAAACTTGATAGAGTAGGAACTGATTTCCCTATATGTCAAAATGATAAATAGAGAGAGTTAGTCATATATAAACCGTCCAGATCTTATTTGTGTGGCCTAAATTTGATTTTACATTGTATACTTATTAAAATATTTTTAATAGAATTAAATCTGGGTTATCTAGATGAAATATAAGCGATAAAATATGTTTAACTAATATAAGCGATTTAAATATGGTTGGCTCTTCTCTTCCTACTCTCTTTTTAATGAGTAAGGAAACTGATTGCTAATGGAGTAACTTTGAATCATATAAGTATATATGTGTGTGCGTATTTATTCATCACTCCCTGCAAGCCCTGTTGTTAATGTAACAATTTCACCGTTGATTACTAGTTTATAAATAAATTTGTAAAAGCAAGAAAGTTATTTCATTGTCAAAGTTATTCAAAGGAAGCTCAGGTCTTAAACTCTTAATATAACAGGTGGTTCATTATAACTCTATAACTAGTTTATTCCATTTTCCGTTGAATTTTGTCCCTGTTGTTGACATCTGCTGATAGGGTAAAGTGACATTAATTATATTCAAATCACTTGCTTAGTGCACATTGAACGGAAAGTAATTAGACCCTAGTAAAGTCACTTCAAAATTGGTAGATATATATACTAGAAAAAAAGTAGTTACTTCTCTCACTGTCTCACATGTGTCATGGCTATTGTTGGCAAAAAATGAAATACCAAAGTAGGTATTGTGTTATTATAGAACCCACAATTTATTCCAAAAAACAGCTACGTCACACAAACATCGTTGACACAAACAAGTTAGGGAGTTTCCTAGAGTGAATTAACAATAAGAATTCAGCACATAGCAGAATTCACCCCACAGAATTATACTCTTCTTCTTTTCTATTCTAAGACTTGTTGTTTCTTTAGTTTTTTTTTACATTTTTTTCTTTCATCCAAAAGGACCTATTTATGGTGATTCTTGTCACTCTTTGTGAATGTCTCCATCCATTGTATTCCTATCCTCCAAGTCAACTACTTAATGTTACTCTTTATCATTTCTCAACTTCTTCTCCAAGTCATCATTCTAATACTTATTCATCATCCCTTAATTTTTTGTCTTCAATTAGATCTTACGACCCATTCTTTCTTGATCTCCAAGTCACCTAAATTTTATCCATTCTCACTTCTCCAACTACTGAATGTTTATACACAAACACATTATATATTAATATAAAATAATATTTAGAAAATATCAAATTAAATTTATAATAAGGTAATGAACCTAATCTACCCTCCAAGTAATCACCCAGGAGCACTGGACACCTTGAACTAACATCAGACCCATATTTACACTCAAAGTAACCAAAGTGTTTAAAAAATACCCTGAGTGGACGGTCAATCACGTTGGACTGTTAATCTGCCCATGTGGCCGTCACGGTGGTTAAATTTTTGCCACGTAGGATAAGGGTAATGGACATAATCTACCTTCCAAGTAACCACCTAGGAGCACTGGGCACCTTGAACTAACAACAGACTCATATTTACACTCATAATAAGCAAAGTGTTTAAAAAATACCCCGAGTAGACGGTCAATCACGTTTGACCGACCACGATGTGGATTAAATTTTGTCCACATAAGACATGTCATGTGGGGCCCACATATAATAAAAAACAATTCCCTCTCCTCTCTCTTCATCACTTCCAAACAGCCTCACCCCTCCCCCGAACATAGTCACAGCCCCACCCCTCCCCCGAACATAGTCACCGCCTCACTCTCAGAGGGAATTGTTTTTTTATATGTGGGTCCCACATGACATATCCTACGTGGCAAAATTTTAACCCACGTGGCGGCCACATGGGCAGATTAACGGTCAAATGTGATTGACCATCCACTCGGCCGGGGTATTTTTTAAACACTTTGATTATTTTGAGTATAAATATGAGTCTGTTATTAGTTCAGGATGCCCAGTGCTCCTGGGTGGTTACTTAGAAGGTAGATTAGGTTCATTACCCTTATCCTACGTGGCAAAAATTTAACCCACGTGGCGGCCACATGGGCAGATTAACGGTCCACTCGGGTATTTTTTAAACACTTTGGTTACTTTAACTGTAAATATGGGCATATTGTTAATTCAGGTGCCTAGTGCTCCTGGGTGGTTATATTACTTGGAGGGTAGATTAGGTCCATTACCCTTTACAATAATGTCTAAATACTTAATAATTTAATATTCAATTTTTTTATAATTTTACAAAACCACTTATTCAGCCAATGCAACAAGACAGACAAGAGATTTGAGAGAATTTTAGGGGACGCACTTGTGAAGAGTTATGCTGGTTCATGTCCAACTCAATGAAACTCGGTACATATAAGCAAGCTAGGATGAGACTTATTATTATAGCCCTTTCTTTTCTGATAAATAGTTAAAACGCATTTTTCTTGTTGTTAGATAAGCATTGTAGGAACCTTAGAGACTGTTCTTTGTTTGGACATATTATATATATAATATGTCCAATAACAGATAAAAGAAATTGAAATTAAAGGGAAAAAAAGTTGGCGGGACATAATGATACCTTGGTCCTCTTTCAAAATTCTTGCCGGTTAATGGAAAAAATCTTCGCCTCACTTATTCTAGCATATTTTAGGAGATATACTATTGTAACTTTGTTTTGTTATCCGTTTTACAAGAAGAGGAAGAGGAAGAGGAAGTCGTATGCCTTACGTTATTAAGCTTTTGCAACTTCTGATAAAAAAAGCTTGAACAACAAAAGCGACGGCCCTTTGTGGAAAAGAATAGTGGAAAGTTCTGCCCTGCAAAGCCATAAGATTAATATTTCTTGCCAAACAGTTTAATTATGCTACCTTCTATCAATAAACAACCAATTTTATAAAAAATGTCGATGAAGTTAAGTGTTCTGTTTGGTTTCCTCTATTATTTCTTTTCACATAAGACTCCATATTATTTGTGACATATACACACACTACACACGTATCACTGGCACATCCAATAATCGAATTCCCACAATAATGCCCAACACACACACACATCAATCATAATATCAAGACAAAATGGAGGCTTGCACAAGTGAAGTGGTGCAGAATTGGTGGGAGTCAACCACAACCCAAATTAACACACTGCTCTATTCTATTTTATACAAAATACTCGATCTATTCTATAATTATCATTGGTGATGAGATTTTTATAGGTAATATATCTATCTATTCTTTCCAATATCAAAGTTAATAAAGTCAAGTGATTATATTAGATTAGATTGGAAATGTAAAGTATGTTTTTGGGAGAGATACATACCTCTTATTAACTAGATTAGAATGGACAATATTCAAAAGGCTCTGTGGCAAATATCCTTTCTGTTACCAATGCACAATGCATGACACACCTGGTAAGGAAGTCATGTCCATTAACCATCACCTCTGGGGTTCGATTTGGAGAATGGGAATGGAGCAAGTGTATCTGGGAGGGTCACCCGCATTACTTTGGTTCTGACTGTATTTGAATAATTAGTCATCAGGCTCACTCCGGTGAATACCCTGGTTTCTCCAAAAAAATATGTAGGGATCACGCCTTTAAAAATTATATTAATGAGGTCCAAGAGTATATACTTTAATTTCCTTAATTCATGAGATTTTTCCCATATTATATGTCTAAGGGACATGTAATTAATTACCCAAAAAACAAGGGATGTGCCTAATATTAAAAATCAAATATAGCTTTGAGGTAAACTTCAAATTTTAAATAAAATGTCACGAGCAGTATCACACAATTAGATTAAATTTTATAGGATTTTTGTTAATTAAGTACTTTATATAATTTTTATTCAAACATAAACTTATAAGTACGCCAATTAGATATTACGTGGTGTCTTATGTTAGAGTGATATGGCAATTTCTATTAAAAGATAACGACAAGATAATGGTAAAAGTCCATAATAAAAAATTATAATAGTTTAAGGAGGTTAAATTTAAACTTTAAAAAATAAAAAATAATTGAGGAATACAATTATATATGTAACTGTACAAAAATTAAGGAGGTTTCGTGAAATTTAGCCTATATAACATGACCATATATGTGAGAGAATTCTGACATATACCGACAAGGTTAAAGGGCTTTGTAAAGGTAGCTATAATTTTGTATATATTAACATGTTTAGCCAATGTGTGGCATCGTCCTGCTACTTTCCTTTTTTATATAGTACTCCAACTAACTTCCATTTACGGTTAAAATATCTCCTATATCAACGTGATCGCTCAAGGAGATTAATTGAAGTCTTATTAGGTGATGTCTTGTTACGCATCAATTTAAAATCCATTTAGCTTCACTATTATTGGTGTTCCAAACTTCCATGTCCCTTTGGTTGAATTATTATAGTTACTGTTTTTATTATTTAAGTTTAACGTATCATTGAATTATGTCCATTCCAAAAAAAAAAATTCAGATCACCATGTCAATTTCGTTTATTATAGGTCACCACTTCAAGATTCGATTTCTGCCATTATCTCTCAAAATCATCCATCGTATATTCATCCAATAACTATAAATAATTAAAAAAAGATACATTACACGTAACTTTTTGAGATTATATATCCACTAAAAATATTGAGGAAATCCAAGTACATAAAAGACAAAACTTAGCTTCTTCATAACAATTGATTGTTCAAACTTGCTTTTGATAGATACTAAGGTAAAAAGATATTGGGAGATATACTTCTTTGATCTCATAATCACATAATATTGGCTAATTTTTTTTTGTAATAATGTTTCTCCAAATATAATCTAAAATCATTTGAAAATAAAGTGATGATTAATATTAATTAATCATAATTTAACATTTGCACATTGTTTGTGAGGATAATTTGTTGAAGTAGTGTCATGATGAGATTTATTGTTATGTTTTGAGTTCTTATGACGTTTGTGCCAAAACGTTTGTACATGTGGATGATACTATCAAGGATCTATGGGTTTATACACAGCCAATTACCACTTAGAGGCCTTTCTTATAGAGCTGCAACTATTAGTTCGTTTGTTCATGTTATTTTGATTTATGTTTATGTTTATATTTTGATGTCATAGGATATATAGGCAAAGTATTAAGAATTCATGGTCTCCCGTAACTCTTATGAATGGAAGTATTTCTTGATTAATTACATTTAAGAGCAAGCATCGCATTCTCCATGTTATATAGCATACGGCTTTCCTACGTAATGAAGCTCTCTCTTCAAGATTCAATAGTTTAGTATATGCATGTCCTGGAGCAAAGATCAAAGCTACAATTTATTAGAATTATCATCAACCTCAAGTAAAATTTGAGGACTCAACCTTCCCTATTAATTTTCTGTCATACAAATATACATGGATGATCATTGGGTTTATTGCTTTTACGAATCGTATGAATGGAAGTATTTCTTGGTTAATGACATTCCCTTCTATACTAGCTAGATTACTTTTACTTCCTTTTTTAGAGATTAAGGAAGCAAATTATGTCATTAAAATATAACATATGTTACATGTAATTAGATTAGGGGAAAATCACAATCAGGTCAATCATATGGGAATTAATCACAAACGAGTCTCATTGACAACTCAAAGGCACTCATTAGCAACCTCTAGGAGCCCATTGACAACTTATTTGAGACTTGTCTGTGATTAATTGCTCATGAGACATGATTGTGATTCTCCCATTAGATCATAGTTTAATCTAGGGTAAATGGTCAAATCTAGCACTAAACTATTGTCAAAAGTACACCTCACATAAAAGTGAATTGGTATCACAAATCTAGCACTGATCAAGTACAAATTGGGTCAGATGTAGCAAGATCGTCAATTTTGACGGGTGTGGCCGTTAAGTTTGACCCGAGTATGCCACGTCACCCCAGTTAGGACACGTCACCTGCCACATCACCCAGTTAGGCCACGTCACCTGTCACGTCATCACCACATATATGAAAAGATTTAAGGTTCAAATCTAGCACTCAATTATTAGTAAAGTTCACCCAATATAAAATAACAATTTTGAATTTTAAATCTAGCACTTGTCAGTTACAAAATGGTTCAAATGTAGCAACTACGTCGATTTTTATGAGTTTGACTTTTAATTTTGACCTGATTAGGTCATGCCACTTGTCACATTGCCCTATTAGGCCATGTTACTTGCCACATCATCACCATCTTCACTACATCATCACCACATAAATGAAAATAAATCTCTGAACCCCACATCACCCTATTACAAATGTAGCAATTCTGTAAACTTTTCAGGGTTTAACCATTAATTTTGAACTGATGTAGCAAGTGACATGACCATTTGTAATAGGGTAATGTGGGTTTCAAAACGCCACAACGTAATAAATTATTTAATGGTCAAACCCTGAAAAGTTCACGAAGTTGCAACATTTGTAATAGGGTAATATGGGTTTCAGAAATTTATTTTCATTTATGTGGTGATGATGTAGTGAAGATGGTGATGATGTGGCAAGTAACATGGCCTAATAGGGCGATGTGACAAGTGGCATGACCTAATCAGGTTAAAATTAAAAGTCAAACTCATAAAAATCGACGTAGTTGCTACATTTGAACCATTCTGTAACTGACGGGTGCTAGATTTGAAACTCAAAATTGTTATTTTATGTTGGGTGAACTTTACTAATACTTGAGTGTTAGATTTGAACCTTAAATCTTTTCATATATGTGGCGATGACATGGCAGGTGACGTGGCTTAAGTGGGTGATGTGGCAGGTGACATGGCCTAACTGGGGTGACGTGGCATACTTGGGTCAAACTTAACGGTCAAACCCGTCAAAATTGACGATTTTGCTACATCTGACCCAATTTGTACTTGATCAGTGCTAGATTTGAGCCACCGAATTCACTTTTATGTGGGGTGTACTTTTGGCAATAGTTTAGTGCTAGATTTGACCCTTTACCCTTTAATCTATAAGTAAAATAGATTATTTTTTATGAAAAGTTAAAATTATAGATAATTTAAAGTGGTTAATTTTACATTATTTATTTCTTCAATAAAAGTTAAAGTAATTTTATAATTAATAAAAAAGAAGCATAATAGAAAGCTTTTGTTTGTACTATCTTTTCTGTGTTGATGCAGTTGGCTTTAATGATTTTCGTTTGTTAGTTTGTAACATATAGTGTAACTGTTTGTGCTTTATGATAGTATAACAAAAAAAATGCCGTTAGCTTTTTTTTTTGGTTACCCAAGGGTATCCCCACCCGCGTGTCAAGTGAGACTAATCCCTCGCTGTTCTGAAGTCCCATATAGGGGGTAGACAGCTGGCCTGTGAATTTGCTCCATTCGCAAGAGCTGGGGATCGAACCCCCAACCACTTGCTTAAGGGACGAGAGTACTTACCACTCACGCCAACCCGCCAGGTTAAAATGCCGTTAGCTTTATTTAAAAAGAAATGAGTAATGACTCTTGTTTCCCTCTTTATTTCGATTTTCACGTGCTTCACCCATATTTTCACGTGCTTCACCATATTTTCACGTGCTTCGCCATATCAAAATGTGACATGTGTCCTTTGATTTACAAGCAAAGAGACCCACATAATTGGAATATATGGTTTGTGTATGCTTCACTGATTTTTTTCGCCATGTCAAAGGCCTTGATAGTTACATATGCTATGCTGTTATGCATTACCTTTTTTTTTTTATAGAGGTGTTATGCATTACTTCTTTTTTATAAAGCTGTTATGCATTACTGATCGTGTGGAGTTTTGAGAGTTTTATTACTGTTATGAATTTATCTGGTCATCTTTTTTTGTTCAATTTTTAATTTAATCCTTTAATATGAAGTCACGATGAGCCTTGCCGCCCTTGAGTATCTACAACTACAAGCCACAGCTTGTTTCAGCCTATGGAATGAGGGGTGGATCCGCTTTCCTAATATAGAATACAATAGTAAAGTAATCAATGGTTAATATTTTTTCATACATAATCACTCGTTAAATTTTAGAATTAATTTGATGGCCAAAAAAAATCTTGAACTAATTTGCTTTTATAGTACTGGTATGTACTATCATCTGGTATGAATTTGATTAGTGAATTTAAGTTATTTTATTCAGTTAAAAATAACTTATTTTTATATTTATCTTTTTTAATTAATACCAATATAAAAATATGATTAAAATATCTCACCTCATTTCCAAGTATGTAATGGCTTGTGTACAGGGGAAAATGTATACTTCTTTCTTTTTTTTTTTCAATATAAAAATACTTTTTCTTTCTTAAGAGTAAAAAATACGCGTGTTTTATCCAATCAAAAGTACACATGTTTTTAACACAAAATATGCATAAGTTTTCAATATTGAGTTGTGTATTTTTTGACCTTTAACCTACATAAAAGTGTGTGCATATGTACCTATCTAGTAACAAAAGAAATGTATTAATAGGTGGCTTAAATGATAGATTCCTTCTCAGTTTGTTTGATGAAAATCAAACTCTCAACCAATTATTTAAGAATGAGAGTAACTACTACTTACGAATTAAACTAACCTGCTCAATAGGTGATTAGTAGTTTGTTTTAAATATGCATGTTAACAAATTAGCATGTAATTTAATTTCAAAGAACATGATTATCCACTATTAATTATAGGGGGTGCAAAAAATCGGTTAGGACTGAACCACTTATTTGCTCTAAACTAAGTCCTGTTTATAAATTCTCCAGACTACTTTTTTAGCCCGATATTGACCTAGTTATACATGCCTTGGGAAGATATGTCTTGTTGATTCTTTAGCCTTTAAAATCCAAGAAAAATAATGAAATAATTATAAAATAAAAAATTGGGGGGAAAGTAAGTAATCAAATATGCCTTGGGTCAATATTTCCTAAATTTTTCTTAATTTAGTAACCTTTGTAAAAATATTTGATTACTTTCCCCCCAATTTATAAAGATTGCTCATTTTATATATTGATAGATGTTAGTAACTCACTTAAACTTTTTATTATAAAAAAATTTGAGTGATCTATAAATCACAATTAAGGAATTATAAATTAGAGAAGAATTATGTAGTGTGTGCATTTGGCTGTGAACGCGTGTTCTTCAATTTAACCATAGACTTTTAATCAGCATATAGTGGCACTTCACATTAGAAGCTGTTTTTCATGGGTATAAATATGGACCAATCTTCCTTTGAAACTCCCACCCATTCCCTTGCTAGCTAGCTAGCTACTTTCACTTCTTCGTCTAGCTGCTCTCCCGCCTTGTTCTCTCAAGAGATCCATCAGGTAATCAAACCAATTAAGTTAGTTAATATTTTGTTAAGGGTTAGTTAATACCACATATGGATCTTAATATATATAAGATCTATTTGCATTATGTTATTATTTTCCACTACAAATTATACTCTCAGTTCCAATATATAAGGTCCTTTTAACTGAATTATGAGTTTCTAAAAAGTAATAAGTTAAAGTTAGTTAAAAATAACAACAAATGTATATATAGGAAATATACTCCTTTTCTAAGCCCTTATTTATGTATAGTGAGATTTCGGTAGTAAATATTAAAAAGATAAAGAGACTATGTGACAGAAATAATTAATGCGTGATCGAAAAAGAATATTCAATTCTTTAAAAAAGTTAAATAGGACTTTATATATCGGGACAAATTATTTGAAAAAAATGGACATTGTATACATTATGACATATTGAGTATTATGTATATTAAGTAGTGTTCCTTTAATTCACAGTAGGTGAGTTGAGCATTTTATGGACAGTTTTTAGATCTTTTGTGACGACAATCTCTCTTTTGTGTTGTTGTCGCCGCTGCAATATCTGAACCTTTTTCTTGCCTGAACAACATCTGCACCTGAATTTATACGTTCCTACCTTCTACGTTTATTTAGAATCATCTTAGTAAATATCATCACCATTAATAGATATTACTGTAACTAGATTTACACGCACGCATATTGAGTAATGTTTTCTTCAACAAAATCTATTAGCTGTTTTTATTTGTCATCAATATTTTCAATCAAACAAGTCAAACTATTAGTTAAAAATTCTATTACCAACATATAATTAATCAAAGAGTGTAAGGCTAAATCTCTTGGGTTTGGAGTTTAAATCATAAGTGAGAAGCTTGTATTTGGATGCGAGAAAACCACAAACTTCAAAATTAGAGTAATAAGTTTCTCGGATATCTGGTAATATAATCCAGAAAATCAAAGTCATTGATTGCAGATTCATATATAAAAAAATATTTATTTAAATATAGGAAATTAAAAAAATTGTTGCATGTATTTTTGAATTTAGGGAATCATATTGTTCACGATAAATTCCAAATCATATCTACTAGGTAGTACTCTCTCTCTCTCTCTCTCTCTCTCTCTCTCTCTCTCTCTCTCTCTCTCTCTCTCTCTCTCTCTCTCTCTCTCTGTGTGTGTGTGTGTGTGTGTGTGACAGCCCTTATGTATCCTGAAATTCTTTGTTTGGCTTTTTTTTTAGTGCGTATAAAGTATCTCCATACATGCATTCTAATATATTGCATGCAAAACCCCTATTTCTTTATGGTCTTCAAAATTGATTTATTTCTACATAGAATACAATTTTAATTTCCAGGAGAAATCCAAGTACACAAGAAAATGGATTACGAACCTCCGTTGCCAGATGCCTACAAGAAACTTCTTGAAAGCTCCTTGTCATTAGAGACAAGAACGACGACATGCGAGGACTATGGTAAACCATCATCAATGATGAAGATGAGCGTTTGTGAGCTGCCTGTGATTGATCTGGACCGTTTAAACAATACAGATCATGTTAAGAGAGAAGAGTGCATGAAGGACATAATTGAAGCTGCTAAACATTGGGGTTTTTTCCAAGTTGTGAATCATGGGATATCACAACAGTTCCTACAGAATTTGTTGTTGGAGCAAAAGAAGATGTTTTCATAGACCTTTTGCACAGAAATCTCAGGAGACTTCCAGAAGTTTCATCTACAAGTGGGGAAATCCTTTTGCTACTAATCTCAGTCAACTCTCTTGGTCCGAAGCCTTCCATATTCTTCCAAATGATGAACCAGCGCATATGGTGGAGGACCACCATAAATGTCTGAGGTAAAAAATTTATACTCAACTATAACTTATGTTTCATTAGGTTTCATGAAACCTTATTCCTGTTTTTTCTCTATTTCATCTATTTTGAATTTGTGAATATAGAGTACATACTCAATCCTAAATGTAGAGCTAATACGATTTTGTAGGTTCCATTGCAGCCAAATTAATAATTGATTTTTGAAATTATTCATTGCAATCATGATTGGATTGCAAATAATTACTCCTGTAATGTTAGATATAAACCTATATTGGAAGACGGGTTTAATCCTAAATATAAGACATATTTTGAAGTTATCCTAAGTTCCTTCACAACATCCGTATTGATGATATCTCTCATCAATATAAAAACAAATGAGAGAGAGAATGTAGAAATAAAGATAGATATTTAGAGTACTTTAATAATAATATATGATTTTAATTAATTTAACTAACATATTTAATTAGTCTACTCAAAATAGATAAATAAATCCTACTACATCTGGTCCTAAATATAAGACCTAACTGACTTTTTTTTGGAGAGATTAAGGTTGCGAAATAGGTTATTAAATGATGACATATTTGATATATTTTTAGATTATCCATTAGTTTAGAGGTAAAATAAACTAGTTTAAGGGAAAAAAATTAGGTAAATCAATTATAATTAACTTATTTTGTTTTTTAAGGATTTTTTAGAAAAAGTCAATTAGGTCTTATATTTAGGACCGGAGGGAGTATTATTTAGGCTTGGGGAGTAATTTATAAAGATTAAATAAGTTAATTATTAAAAAGAATATGCTGGTTCTTTTAGAGTACCTCCTTGAGTCATTTTGTGTATATTGGATAATGTTTGCATATAATTCATACGCTAACTCGTTCTAGCCATGTGTACTAGTTCACATATATACACAAATATTAAAATATCATTATATTTCATAGATTTTAGTATTGTTCATCTCATTTTATTATCTTTTTGTTTCAGAAAACAAGTATTATATTATCACGTTTTAAACGATCTCTTTACTTGCCTTCAAACAAAATCGTAATTATATACAATCAAATTTTTCTTACGAGCTTCGTCTATTAATCTATGAACATATATTCTCAGATCAAGCACTGAGGCTTTTGTGAGCAAGGTTAGACCACTGGCAGAAATGTTGGCGCGGAATTCTAGGGGAGGAAATGAACATGGAATGCAGATATTTTAAAGAAAACTGTTTGCCAAACACAAGTTTCGTTAGGCTGAATAGATATCCACCATGCCCAATTCCCAAACATGTATTTGGACTCATGCCTCATAGTGACTCCACTTTTCTCACCATTTTGTTTCAAGACCAGATTGGGGGATTGCAACTGCTCAGAGATGGAAATTGGATTTTTGTCAAACCTAATCCACATTCTCTCTTAGTTAATATTGGCGATTTATTTCAGGTATATGTGCCTTCTTCATAAATATCCCTTGACTTTTTAATTTGGGATTATACAAAAAAGATTATGTCAAAATCATAAAAATCATCTGACCTTTATCTCGTGTAAATAATCTCCCTAATCTTTTAAAGCTTTAGAGCGTTGATTATCCCTAAATTAAAATCCCCTGATGTTCTTATCTTTCTGCAAACATTTCTCAAATATTCATATCACTCTCCTCTTGGAAAAGTTGATATTTTGGGTTATATGCATAGAAGCCTAAAAGTTCAGAGGGTTAATTTATTATCATAAAATTTTGAATGGTCAACCTTAATTTATTATCAAAATTTTGGGATATTTTAGACGTCTAAAGTGTTTTTTTTTTCCTTTGATAACCTTTTAACCATGATCTAGTACTAAGTAATATTCGGAAAGGCTGTTAATATGAATCAAGGCTTTACGAACGAATGTATCTCTTACACCGCTTAGTAATATAATTGGTTTACCACTAAACCAAACAGTACTACACTGAGTAGGTGTAGAGAAGTTATTTACATTATTGACATAGTGTTTTGGGAGTTTTAATTATATAATTCCGTCAAAAATATAAGTTTTATTTATACACACACACACGCACACTACTATAATATAGGAGGGCATAGGAACATTGAAGGTATATTAAGAATATAATTAAATCGTAATTCCCTTTTCTACATGTTTAGTTAATACATATAAAAGAGGAAGCTAATAAGGACTACTTTAGAAAAGTTTTATCAAGTGACTTGCTTTTGACTTCCTCTGATGACTTTAAGTCTACATAATATAATGAGTAGATACATTGTACGGGAACATTTTTTTAACAGAATTATTCGGGGGCATTTCAAACATATAATTACGTGAAAAGTTACTTTCGTTATTATTCATCATATGCTACCTAAAAAAATGGGAAAATTAATTTGAGGTCCCCACAAGGGACTTAATACTAGAAAAGTCTAAAAGTTGGGAAAATTAATGTAGGGTCCCAAGGGACCTCACTTTAATATACTTGAAAAGTGAAAAGACAGTTTTGCCCCTAGCCTATTAACACTTGTCACATGTACCCAGTAACTTGTCAAGGTTTGCCCAAAGAGTAGTCAAGCGTGCCCAGTAACTTGTCATTTTGCCCTGCCCATTAACTTAAAGAGTATTGGCCATTAACTTGTTACACATGCCCAACTAATTGTCACATGTGCCCAGTAACTTGTCAAAGTTTGCCCAAAGAGTTGTCAAGTGTGCCCAGTAAGTTGTTACACCTTGACAAGTGTTACTGGACACATGTGACAAGTGTTAATAGCTAGGGGCAAAACTGTCTTTTCACTTTTCAAGTATATTAAAGTAAGGTCCTTGAGGACCCTACATTAATTTTCCCAACTTTTGTGACTTTTCTAGTATTAAGTCCCTTGTGGGGGACCTCAAATTAATTTTCCCTAAAAAATGCTCTTTGATGATGGGCTTTTTCCATCTTGAAAATCATTCTAAGCAGTGCCGAAGAAGTCTTATTTATTTCTTCTGGGCTAGAGATAATGATTTAATCTACATACACAAACATGAATTTCGACTAAGTATATCACATACAAACACGTATTGTTTAATCTACATACAAACACGTATTTCGACACACACACACACACAGTATATTTCAAAAGGCCTATATTGGCCAGACGGCTTATCAAATATCAGTATCATCACACATACTGTTATATATATATATATATATATATATATATATATAATCATAATGGCCAACAAATGCCTAAGATGTCAATTTTCAAAAACAAATCATCTTTATTTTTTCATTTCCAAAATCACCCGCCACAAAACCTACATGCCTACAAACAACTTTAACCTTATAAGCTAAGGTAGGCCCAAAAATGACAGTAATAATATACTTCGAGATAAATTTTTCGTGGGGGGGATCGGACCAATCAGAATCAGAATCAGAATCAGAATAATAAAAGAAAACTAAAAAGAAGACCCCAGAAAGAGAGCTTTTGCGCGCGCAGTTTGGCTCTTCTCTCTCAGAAAGCATGCATAAATTTGATGAGAAAACGTACCTTTGAAAATCGGAAAACTCATGATGAGATAATATATTTATATTGCAGGCAGTGAGTAATGGAGTTTATAAGAGCATAAGGCACAGAGTGGCGGCACAGAAGATAGAGAGATTTACTGTGGCATATTTTTATAATCCTTCACGTGATGCAGTGATAGAGAGCCATGGCACCGGCACACCAAAAGTTTACAGAAGCTTCACTTTCAGAGAGTATAAACAGCAGATTGAGAAAGATGTGAAGGAAACTGGTGATAAAGCGGGGCTCCTTAGGTTTCTTTTGTAGTTGAAAAATTAAGTAGAGGAATGTGAACAAGGTTTAAATATGAAATAATAAGTGAAATAAACGTATTACACTATTTTGTTGTAGTTGTGTGTGTTTAATCAGAATCATGTAAGATAAATAATCATTACAATTTGAGTTGGCCGTGTAGTATAGTGGAGTCATCTTAATAAAAATGGTAGTTATTCGTATAACCAAGTGTGATTGGTGTATAGCAATGGGTAGTTGGTTGAGCTAGTAAGTGAGTGGGCTACAACTTCAGTAAGGTTGAGAACACGTGTTCAAATCTCAGGAAGTGCTTTCATTGTGGGAGAAGCTAAGGGACAATAATGGCTATGTGGACAACACTCCTACCCCTCGAGTTGAATTAAACTAGGAGGTGATTAATCAAAAAAAGTGTGGTTCGTATAGTGGTTACCTCACTTCAATGCTTAACCAGAGGTCCCGATCAGGATAACAGCCAGAATGACTTATATAACTTTTCGTTTTTTAAGAAAATTTTCAAACATACAACGTATAATAAACATCAACAAATCTAGTTTTTTTTTGTAATAGAAGAAAAGTAAATATATGGCTGCTTTTATCAAACGCTGCCCATTAGTAATGAGATTTTGTTACAAAAAGCGTTTTTCTGCATTTAATTAACCACCAGAAAATAGCACATGTGACGTCAATAATGATGCCAAGGTTTGATTTATATATATATTTTTTGAAAAAATAAATACATGGCGGAGTTTATTAAATGTCATCATATGGTAATGAGATTTAAAAAAAATGATCACGTTTAAATGTTTACATAAACGTCTGGAAGTAACACCTATATGATGTCATCAAGGACATGTATGGTCTAATTTCCGACGTTTAGTAAACGCCGAAAAGTGTATTAAATTGGGGTGTTTTCTTAAATTTAAATGTGGTATTTTAATGTAACGGGTAAACTTTTATTTCAAAGTTTTTAGACATTGATTTTCATGTTAATAACAGAACTAAATTGAATTTGTATAAGAAACTAAAACATCACATATAAGAAAAGGACGTTTATTTTGTCAATTCTTCAATATGTTTGGCTTTCTTTCGTTTAAACTTATATTTTATAACTAAAAGTGATATTTTAAATGTTACCCAAACAAGCATTTGAAAGAGTCGAATTCAAAAAATTCTAAAAAAAAAACACATATAACAAATTAAAAATAAAAGGGAAGTACATTTACATACCTCAAAAATTATTTTTCCTACATACGTGAGTTGAGTAGCTAAAGTAATTATCAATGTAATGTATGGATGCTTGTTTTTTCTTTTGTTAACTAACACCTTGTAATGGATAATAGGAAAAAGTATAGTGAGCAAAGTGAATAATGTTATAGGAGGAGAGATATAGATTAGTCCTCGTGATTAGATATGGTAGGACCACAAAGCATGCTTAAGAAATTCCATCACACAGCATAATGCAAGTTGACATATCTTTTCTTAATATTTCTTTTATACAGACAATGATGAAACTTAAGAGTAATAATTAATTTTATAGAGTCCATTTAGAGCATTTTGTGATGGTTGTTTTTTTAAATAGTTTTAACCACTCGATTGGGCATGTGTGTGTCTATATATGAAATGGCTGATTAATTCTTTTTTTTTGGACTGAACCTGATGGATTCACTTACACGGTCTTAATTACGTTCATTATCGATGTTATAAAAATTTACGTTTGATGAAATTTTCAAACATCTACTTTTAACCGATTTTCTCAAGTAGTAAAAAATACTTCCGGTGTTAATAATCAAAGACTTCAAATAAAAAAAGTAGTTTTAGTTCTTTTAAAATTAAGATTATTTCTTGTTCCTTGATTAGATTAAAAGCACACGGCCTCAAACCACTGGGTAGGGAAAAGCCGACAGGGAAGTCTCGATTTGATTTCAAGTTGACTGATCGCTACATATGTCTTGCTTGCATATCAATTATATGTGATGAGATAATCAGTTAATATATCCACATCTTGAAATTTAGTGACATAAACTGTGGTCGGCAATGCATATAAAACAAAAATATATGGTTGACATTGTCTGGGTAAGTAATATAGACAAATAAATAGATAATGATTGGCATTGATTTTTTTGACATAAAACTTAAATAAACAAGTTATCCATGGCTTTTTGGTGGGATATTTTTTTTTGGTTACCCAAGGGTATCCCCACCCGCGTGTCAATTGAGACTAATCACTCGCTGTTCTAAAGGGCAGCTGGCCTGTGAATTTGCTCAATTCGCAAGAGTTAGGGATCGAACCCCCAACCACTTGTTTAATGGACGAGAGTACTTACCACTCACGCCAACCCGCTAGGTTTCTGGTGGCATATTTTTTTAATGCATATATGGTATATATAGATTAGATTGGTAGTAGTGGATACAATAAGATTGTTGAGATTTATGCGTGGGTACAAAAGAAAATATGAGTTCAACTGGATACAACTTTAGATTCAGATTAATTAGATATGAAGTACGTATGTGGTTATACTTAACATAATTGTACAGTTTGACCTGGCTTTCCCATGGCGGAACCTTGTGTAATATAAGAAGTTTGGTTCAATCAAATGATCCAACATTTTTTTTGGGAAAATTAATTTGAGGTCTCCCATAAGGGACTTAATACTAGAAAAGTCCCAAAAGTTGGGAAAATTAATGTAGGGTCCCAAGGGACCTCACTTTAATACACTTGAAAAGTGAAATTAGAGTTTTGCACCTAGCCTATTAGCACTTGCCACATGTGCCCAGTAACTTGTCAAGGTTTGCCCAAAGAGTTGTCAAGCGTGCCCAGTAACTTGTCAGTTTGCCCTACCCATTAATTTAAAGAGTATTGGCCATTAACTTGTTAAACACGCCCAACTAGTTGTCACATGTGCCCAGTAACTTATCAAGGTTTGCCCAAAGAGTTGTCAAGCGTGCCCAGTAACTTGTCATTTTGCCCTGCCCATTAACTTAAAGAGTATTGGCCTTTGAGTTGTTACACATGCCCAACTAGTTGTCACATGTGCCTAGTAACTTGTCAAGGTTTGCCCAAAGAGTTGTCAAGTGTGCCCAGTAAGTTGTTACACCTTGACAAGTTACTGGACACATGTGATAAGTGTTAATAGGCTAAGGCCAAAACTGTCTTTTCACTTTTCAATTATATTAAAGTGAGGTCCTTGGGGACCCTACATTAATTTTCCCAATTTTGAGACTTTTCTAGTATTAAGTCCCTTATGGGGACCTCAAATTAATTTTCTCAATTTTTTTTAATCTAGATCAAATCATAGGTGAAGAGGGGAAATAAGTTCAATGGAAAAAAAACCAACATCTGGTCCAATCACATCAATTAGGCCCATTAAAGGTCCTATCTGTCGAACAACTAGTTACACTTCCTTGGCCCAATAGTGACAATGATATTACGGGTATGCATTTTTTAACTTGGAGTGAACACTGAATATTACTTGTTTTATCCAATCAACTTGTAAATTGTAATTACACCGTCCATCATTCCTGAGTATATAAGATCTATTCGGGAAAATTGATTTATTCTAAATTATAATACATTTTTCTATTTTCTCTCAAAATTCACTATATTACATTTATCCCTATTGATATTGATACTCTTAATAATAATAATAAATAAGTGTATGATGATGTGAATAAACATAACTAGTTAGTGTGTTTCGTGATATCATAAAATTTTAATTAAGGATTAAGGGTAACAAATATACATATACTCTTGCTACTACAGAAAAGATGGATCTTGATCTTGGGTTTATTTTGGGTCTTTCCTGGCGATTGTTGTAGTCAGTGGCTCAATGTCATGTTAAGTCCAAACGGGCGCTTATAATTGACACTAAATAAAAAAAATGGATTGACACATCATCTTGAATAAAATAAAATACTCTTATAATTGATGGAAACAATGAAATTGTTATTTATGTTTTGCCTTATTTATGATATTAAATCTACACCTTTATCCTATACAATATAAACATTTGTAGGCCCTATTTACCAATTGTTAACATTTTTCACAGCAAGTGAATGAAGTTGCTATATTGTACTATTTTTATTTGATTAATACTGAATCCACGTCTTACAATTGTTATTTATGTTATATGCAATTTTCATAGTTGCTGGAAACTAAAATCTGCATATTTACCCCTCTTCTCATTACTATCACATGACCTTCCCACAAAATTTCCAAAAAACTATTTGAATCAATTGTTTTCATTTTAAAATATGATTTAACACTACAAAATAGTTATTTCAATATATATGTAATAAAAAAAAGTTATTTCAATATATAAGAGATTAAAGGTCTCAGATTCACTCTTGAGAATTGGGCAAAATTAACATTTTTTCGCCAGAATAGTGTTTAGATATTTATCCCATTATCCATGCTAATCTAATTTTTATTAGATCCTCCTATTATTACTGGCCAAAGAAAGTAAACACGCCAATGAAAGGTAACAAGACCATTTACCCCCATCCAGTGCATCAGGAGCTATTTCCTTACCAATGTAGAAGCAACTTTTAATTTTTATCGATATATTTTTTAGATTGTTATTCATATTAATAATTTAATATTTAATAATTTAATAATGATTGAATAATCCAATTCAGTTTGATTGGTTCAATGTTTTAGTATTTTTAACTTAACTCATGGTCTCGACTCTCGTCTTTGGAAGTTGGCATGTCCTCGAGATAATTACTCAAAATTAGTGCAGCGTTCTCAAGTACATAGTCTTGTGAAGAGTACGAGGACATGTCCTTTTAACTAGTTTAATTAAGACATTGCTTCTTATAATGATCCTTAATATATAAAACTTGTTTATCTTATCGTTCCAAGAAATTAATGAAGCTAAATAAATAAGATAATTAAAAGTGACAAGTGATATATTATTAAATTATACACTAATTTGCTAGTCAGGTTAAAGATCACCATTGACTGGAAGTTTTGCGTGAGGATCACAGTAGCCCTGGAAGTATCATTAAGCTCAAATTATCCCCTGACATAAAATAGGCTTAAGATAGCTCTTTTTATATAACTTACTTTTTTTTATCCATGATCAACGTATCCCCTCACTCGACAAGTGAGAGACTAATCCCCCGCTGATTTGTAGGCACCTCAAAGGGTGAGACAGCTGGCCTGAGAGATTTAATGTTTCTTCATACCCAACGCCAGGGATCGAACCCTAGACAATTGGTTAAGGGTGAATGAGTTCTTGCCACTCAACTACACCCCAGGTTTTTGTATGACTTACTAACGATATTTTCAATGGCTAATTTGAACCTAAAAATACTTCCGGAGCTATTTTAGTCCTTAGACAAAACTTCTAGGTCAATCAATGGTGATCTTTAACCCAATCAATTGTCAAACAAACTAGCTATAACAAAATATCACTTCATCCCTCGTTCTTGAATATAAGATCACTTTCTCTATTTTGATTAAATTAAAGATGTTAGTTAAGTCAGTTGTTAACATATTTTATCACCATTTTATCCTAACAATAAACATGTATTCCCACCCCACCTCTCTTACTTGTTATTATTCTCATGTTAGGTTTAATTTAGGAAAAAACTGAAAAAAATCATCTTATATTTAGGATCAAAATAAAATGTGAAATTGATTTTATATTTACTTTGTTTTCTTGTATTTCCCAAATATTAAGAAAAGGGAAAATCCCAAATAAATACCCAAAAAGACAAATGAGAAAACTAAACTTCCAAAAGAACTATGAAGGAACAAAATTACTGTCCTACCTTAAACCCACCCTAACAATCACCCCTCTTCTCACAATTTGTGTTTTAGTATGGGGCAATTTTGTCTTTTCGCAAAAGTTTAAAATGACAGGTAGGTGCTGTTTCTTTAGTTTCTTCATCTATCCTTTTCTTTATTTGGGATTTTCCTTTAAAAAAAACAACATTACTGCGTGAAGTGAGTTGGTGAGTTAACGCGCCGCCAAGTTCTGTGTCTCCTTCATTTTCCGGCCAAACTAGACAACACAATTCTTCTTCTTCTTCTTCTTCTTCAATATATATACATATACATACATATATATATATATATATATATAGAGATATATTAAGCTTAGATGCGTGGCTCTAAGGCTAGAAACCTTTGTACACTAAGTGGTCTTTTCAAAGCTTCAACTTCAAACCTTAAAACTTGTAAGCCCCAATCATACCCACTTGCCTCTTCCATTCCTGAAGATGAAAGTCTTCATTTTTCTGACTTCCACCAACATTCTCACTCTACCCGCAATGCCCTTCAGTTTGAACGACCTTCTGATTCTGGTGGGTCCCTCAAAACTCTAACTTTTGTCTATTTCTTGTGTTTCTTTTTGATTTTCTAGTTTTCTTTTGCTTGTGTGGATGACTATGTGTTACTGTTAGTTTCTTCATGAATGTGCAAATGGGTTTTTGGTGATTGTAATGTTGCCTGCATTATGTTATTGGGTAGTTTCATTTAGTTCAACTAGTGAATTACTCCCTCCGTTCCTAAATATAAGATCACTTTGTATAATTTGGGAGATTAAGGAAGACAATAAAATTACATGATCTTACCAAAATCCCCTCAATTACTTAACTTTAAAAGGAGGAGGGGTTTTCAATGAAAAGAAGGAGTATAAGGGTAGTTTGGACAAAACTTGAGATAAAATAAGAAGTGATCTTATATTTAGGAACGGAGGGAGTACAATTAATGTTTGGGGTTAAAGATCACCATTGATTTGAAAGTTTTTGTTGAGGATCAAAGCAGCCTTGGAAGTAGTTTTAGGCTCAAATTAGCCCTATAAAGTGGGCTCAAGTTAGCCCTTTTTGGATGACTGGCTAACGATACTCTCGGGGCTACTGTGATCCGAAAAGGGATATCTTGAGCCTATTTTATGACTTTAGGGGTTAATTTGAGCTCAAAAATACTTTTAGGATTATTGTGATCCTCTGGCGAAACTTCTGGGTCAATGGTGATCTTTAACCCTTAATGCTTGCTATGAAAGTTGTTGTTTTTAGTTTTTTTGTTAGGTAATGTAGTTTGTGTGTGCATTCTCTGAAATGTTGATGTTTGCCATGAACGTTGTTAGTTTTAGTTTGTTTTAGTTGGAATCATAGCATTGGTATATGTTTTGCTGGGTAGTTTTGTGTGAGTTCTCAAATTTTGAACTTTTTGCTGCAGGGAAGTTACCTGACCTGGTGTCTAAGCAGATTTCTTCTATGTTGTCTGGTGAGGGTTTGTAATTTTTTTCCCTATTGATGAAACAGTTTTCCTTCTGTAGATGAAGCTGGAAATAGTATTTATATGGTGTTTTGGGGAAATAGTGATTGCTTCTCTTTTGTATCAGATCATAAGCAACTTTCAAAAAGTCAAGCTCGAAAGTTGGCAAAATTAAAGTCTACTCTAAATTTATCCATTTTGAAAGATGGTGCTTCAAATCTTGATGGTGAACCTAAGCTTACAAGTTTCAAGGACATCGAGCATGGTCCAATGTCTCTTTCAGGTATGTAATCCAGTGATCATTGATTATGGAAGTAGAATTTGAAAGGATACCTAAGAGGGAATTTGCAGTAAGTCAGGGAATTCATTATCACCATATTTGTAATCAATTTTTTACTCCAACCCACCTTTGCCTTTTCAAGACTCATCTCCACTCCTAGTAAGCATGCCATAATCCTGCATGTGGCCTCTGTACATTATAAAGCTCAATAAGTAAACTGTTGATGTTTGCAGAAAAATTGATAGTTTAATTTGTTTTATCACTAACGATGATGCATGTTTCTATCTTGTCAGGCAACTTATGTGTAAAAGCCTCATTCTCAAACATTTTATTCCAGAATATTTATCTAATTCAGTATCTAAGAAGATTTCATCTTTGTTGTGCAGTAACTGTTTGTATAGTATGAGAAGCTTTTGTACTTTTTCAAGGCCAATTAAGACAGTAGATGAAACTGAAGTTTGGTGGTACATGTTGCTTTGAGAAAAAAAAAAAATCTTTTCCTTTCAATAAGTTATCATTTTTCAGTTTCAGAATCTGATGGAGTACAGAAAAAACTTTCAAGAGGTCAGATTCGCCACTCTTCGAAAATGGAATCCTCTCGTCAAGCCTTGTCCATTTCTGAAGATGAATTTTCAGAACTTGACAGTGAGCATAGTCTTTCTAGCCGTGAAGCCATTGACTTTGTGCAACCCTCTGTTTCAGGTACATAACCCAGTGAGTATATCGCCATTCTTGAGGAAGATGTGGAGGAAAATCTCTGGGAGACAAATAAGAATGTGCAGTTTGTCAAGATGTTTAATTTACTTGCTATGCAATTAATGTCCAGTTTTTACTCGTACCTGCATTTACTTTTTTCAAGAGTTCACCTTTACTAAGCATATTCTAATTGTACCATGGTTTTTGGGTAATTAAGAATTGATCAGCATTATACGACTGGGTATGATTATAAATCTGAATGAGTGGAATATTGAGGTTTGTGATAAATTTTGTTAGTTTCATTTGTTTTCTTGCCCAATTTTATTACAGGTTTCTGTCTTGTTGGGAGATGTATGTATGAAAATCTTATACCTCATATATTTTCATGCAGAGAACTCACCTAATACCAGTACTGATCCAATTAGTGATATACTGTGGGGTAAGTGTAATTAAACTTTACTATGAGAGTTTTTTCTTTATCTTTACTAAAATGGAGTATAAATGAAGCTGGACAATGTGCTATTTTCAGAATTTGACAGCCAGCTTGTTATAGATGGGAAAAATAATTTTTAAAGGTCAAATCACTTTTACCAATGTTCACTATATAGGCCATGGTCTCGTCTTAAATAAAAATGGACCAGAGAAAGGGGGAAACCCTCTTTGGAAGCTTGCCAAATGTTAGTTAAAGATAACTTTTTAATTGAATAATATGAATCAAAAGTTCTATCACGGATCTGGTAGTCTTGGTAGATCACGACATCATCTCCGGGTATTTTCCTTTATAGTGATGCAAGTAAGATGTGCATTGGCCTATTTTGTTGATAATAACATATATGTGTTGGCTTATTCCATATAAAGAAAACAGTGGACTGGCCTATATATGTTTAGTTTTCCCTTATTTTTTAAAGAAATTATTTCCTCTTTCTCGAGAAGTTTGATTATTTTGTTGCACTTCTTTTTGCAGATGGTCGAGATGATGTAGAAAAAGTGGACATTCAACTAGATTTACCATGGATACATGGCCAATTTGGTGGGAGTGTATCGCGGCTACAGAAAGAGAAGACTCGTGACAGAAAACAAAAGTGGATTTTTAAAAAGCACACACTTAAAAACCATTTTGATAGGGTGGTTAAATTTTGTGCAGATAAACTGGGCACCAAGGCTACTGTGGAAGTGTTGGGTAAATTGGGTAGAGAAACGGGCATGAAAGAATACAATGCATTAATAGAAGTATGCATAAAAAATGCAAGGGAAACCAATGATGAAGAGGTGGCAGTCGAAGAAATGAGCAAGGCTTTCCGCCTTTTTAGAGAAATGAGAGAACAAGGTTATGAATTGCTAGAGCAAACATACAGCCCTCTCCTTATGTATTTGATTGACATGGGTCTGGTTGAAGAATTTCAATTATTTAGTCAGGTAATCAAAGATGAGAATCCCAGTTCAGTTTCAAGATTGGGTTACTATGAAATGATGCTATGGCTTAGAGTTGATAACAAAGAAAAGATTGAGGATCTTTGCAACTCTCTTGCAATCAATGATGATATAGAATCTTCTGGATTAGGAGGTATGGAAATTTTAATTTTCCTGTGCATTTTTTATGGCTTGGTTTGTTCTTAATTAACCTTTTCCCGCAACATCTAGGGCAACTTTTAGGGAAATCAGATGTAAGGATCTCACAAGCATTTCTAATTTACTTATAAGAACAAGGATATTATCCTTGATGCCATTTTCTTGCTATTGAGATGTGATACTTCTTCGCATGAGGCGTGAATAGCAAGTGACATGGTCTGTGCAGATAGCTGCATTAAATGAGTTTGTCTGTCACTGTTATTGCAATGAGAAGATTTATCCTTTCTCAAATTTGAGCTCTAATAGAAACATGGTGATTCGGTAGATTAAATGCTGTTTGTGCTATATTATATTCTGATACATTCTGCTCTGAAGATATAATCTCTAAAGTTGTACATTATTCTATCAAATTATTGATTATGTAAATTATTCTAAGTACATTGTGGGAACTTAAGTCATTAGTGTAAGTGTAATAGCATGGCTACTGACATACAATTGGAAGAATCCTGCTTTCTACGTTCTGAAATCCAGTTACTTTAAATTTTTATTTTTCTGTTGTACTATTGAGTATTAAGTCTAACTGGATTCAATTCCTTGCAGAAAGTTATTTATTGGCATTTTCGGAAAATGATTGGAAGGAGGGGCTTTTACAGCTGTTGGAAATTATAGACATAACAAAGCTTCCATCTACAGAATCTATAGCGAGCATTTTAAAATCTTTGGGAAGGCTATCCTTGGACTCATTAGCAGAAAAGATCCTCTCAGCTTTCAAAATTTGCGGTATGGGTTTGACATTAAAATTTGATGCTAATAAATGTAGTATAATGAGTTAAATGCCATATGTACTTGTCTGCCTAAGCAATGGTTTCTTGACACTAAAATTTTGAAGATCCAATCCCCTTTCCCACGTTCTGTCTTCAACCCACCGGTAGATGCACTGACTGAAGAAAATCTCTTGTGTCGTAGCACTGACTGAAGAAAATCCCCTTTCCATTTATATGCTTCTTTTGTTTTTGTATTTTGGGATATTTCACTCTTGACAGAATTACTTACAAGTGACCAGAAAACAAATCTATAAACCTTCACCCATGGGTCAGAATGAAGCCAAACCAGAATTTATGACATGAAATGTTGAAAATCATTTTGTCAGTTCTGTTCAAGCATGAGTTCCAACAAAAACTACTTTCAATTAACTAGCCGCTATCTTACTTGAGTTATATTTTAGCTAAAATTGTCGGGTTAGGTTTTTTGAATGCTCTGGCCAGATGTTTCTAGGGTAATATTGGTGGTCAAAATGTGATTACACAGAAGGCTTTAAGTATTGTATTTGTCAGTTATTTCATTCCATTTAATTTAATGATCTACTTTTATGTGGCAGACGATGAAGCAAATAATGTTACAAACTTCATTGCCGATTATGCTGTTAGCCTACCACATTTAGCGGTGAGGAACTTATTATGAATTTTGTATGTAATTTCTTTGAAGCTATCATACTATTAGGCACATCTGTATTGCCTCAGTTTCATTTCTAACTTGTTACGGCATCCATAATGGGGATCATGTAATTTTTGTCAGTTTGTGTCAACATATAAGAAAAGGTTCATAGATTCATTTAAAATTTCATGAAGAGTGTGCAAATGTGTGCTTTTTTATTCTGTGAAAGGTTGAGGATGTCCTCTTGAAGTTCAAGGATTTGCACCAAAAACTGGAAGTATCACCTTCATCCTCATCATACGAGAAGCTCATTGGATATGCATGTGACTCACTTGAGGTATAACTGCTTTTTTTTTTGTTACATTTTATGTTTTTGATAGCATCAACTGGCTGGAAGAACGTCCATTGAGACCTGTTGGCTCTTGCTTTATTTAAATTTTTTTGTAGAATGTGATTTTTAAATCAATACTGCTAGGATTAGTTTAAATGTCAAATCAATTTAACAACTCCGTAGTTTCCATAATAATGACCTGACAGCTTTCAAGTGATATAGTTGAACTATTTTGTTTTCTGCTGGCTATAATCAACTTCCTGTTTATATGATGTTGGATTGGTCTGTAAATCTTATTGGCCTTATCTTTCATTGCCAACTACTTGGACCAGTCTATCATGAGAAGGAAGCAGGATTTTGTCTTTATTGGATCATTGATTTTATTTGTAATGTAGTGCATGTCATCCATGCAAAATAATTGCCTTTTTTCTCAAATAAAGCCATCACTCTGAAGCAATCACCTGGAAAGTGATGTCTCGTTATCTGAAGATCATTTTATTAATCTTATAAATGATAATAGTTTAGTTTTTTGTTCATATCTTGATCTTATATACTAAACATCTCTATTAAAAAAGGGTCAACGAGTTCTAGTCCCCACTTGTTGAAGGTACTAGGGAAGGGAATATACTAAACATCCTTACCCATGCTTTATGCAGAGAAACTGATTTGAACCCATAACCTCAGACAAAAAGAATTTAGAATAGTTGTAGCAGCTTGGAAAGAGCGAGAGAGCTGAAGAGATGAGGATGAAACCTCTGTGTGTGTGTGTGTGTGTGGGTGTGGGGGGGGGGGGGGGGGGGCTATTGGGCAGCTGAAATAAACATTTTCTAAATGTACATTTCATTGCACAGAGTTGATAGCAAACGTCGTAAATATTGGAATTAAATGTTTTAATAGTCAACTACTCATAATAGATCATAATGTATTTTTTTCTTAATGCAAATGACTTCACAGAGTAAACTATTGGTGTTTTGAATATATCTCGGATCAGCTTATCAATTATGTATGGGTTGAACTTTTCTTTATTTTCATTTACAATGCAGGTGCATTTTGCTCTTAAGATTGTTTGTGAAATGGGTGAAGCAGGCATTACCTTATCTACTGAGGTGTTAAACTCCATATTGCTAACTGTTGAGGAAACATGTGATTATAATTTGGTATGACGCACCTTCTAAGTTACAACTTCCTTGTTATTCCTCTATGTTGTGACTTATATCTGGTCTGTTTTCTATTTCTTGTCCAAGGTCCACTGGATCTATTCCATGATATCTCAGTACAGTTTGAAGGCAAATTGTGAAACATTCAATCGTATGATATACTTGTGCACGAGGATGAAAGATGTAAGTTGTTATTAGTTCATTTATGAGTTAAATGCTTTTGTTTATTTGTTTTCCCCCTTTGGACCAAATTTTACTAGATATTAATATGCTTTTGTTTTGGAAAACAACTCTTTGCAAAGGCCAACATTACGTCACACTTATACATTTGCTTCTAATGCAGTTTGAGAGTGCACATAAGATGCTTGGTGCTTTGGAAAAAATGAATTTGAAGCCTACGTCTAGCATGTACAACGCTATTTTGACTGGATATTTTAGAGAGGTGACATTATTTGTTTATAAAGATGTTTTCACTTCTTCTTTTAGATTTTTGAACTTTTTAGCTTCTATAATTAGATTGAAATGCTTTGCTTAAATTGCAAATATCTATTGTAGTAATGTGTGTGGGTATGTAAGGGATTATGGTGGCTTAATTTCCAACTCTGTCTTAACATCAAACATAAATTGCTACTGTAAAATGGTAGCTACGAGCCTATTGGAGAAAACTGAACCACTTGAAACTAATACTTATCGTTTACGTGGGAATATTATCATAAACTAAGCTTTTGGCTAAGGTATTGCTTAGAAGAAAATATGCATCCCTGTACAATAAACATGAAGTTGTGGGGCATTCATTTGCAATGAAACTGGAAGGCATGTGATTTCTGGAAGAATATCATTTTTCAAATGTTAGTTACTCCTTTGAACCATATATATCAGGTTGTTTTATGACGTATTTTGAAGGCTTCTAAACTGCCTCCTATGGCAACTGTTTAACATTGCCTTTTAAAATTGTGCCAGATAAATCCAGTGCTTTTAAATCTCATATAATATGGAAATATCTATTTATTTTCTTTGTTACCGGGGGGGGGGGGGGGGGGGGGGGGCTATCTCCACTTATTTTGTTATATATGGCCATCCAATCATCTGCTTTCAATTGTATATTCCACCTGTCAAAGCCGGTTCTGTATGTAGCAATCCCCTATCGGATCTATTCTTTGTTTATGATAATGTTGATTGCTGTTGTTGATTATAACATTGCCTATGCTTAAAGCCGGTCATAAGCCCGGGTAAAGGAGATAGGTTGTGTTAGGTATCGACAGCCAATGTAAAACCCTGTCGAACCTCATGAATATGGATTAATGATGATATCGTTGTGTGATTAATGTAATTGTCCCCACTTATTGGGATAAGACTTTGTTTTATCCTATTTCGTCATCACTCCTTGCCAGAGATCCTTTTTATTTGGTCTTCCTCTCCTCACTTAGTTGCAACCAATGTTAGCTTTCAAATGCTATGCTATTTATGGACATCACTGCCTTGTACACCTAGAAATTGCACAAGGTCTCATGGGTTTAGCTGGTCCCATGGCTTTCAACTTAAACGCATCCTGGCGCTGTGAAAAATGTAACAGTGGTTTCTATGGATGATGGATTAGTTAAAATGTGACTGCTGTGAATGGTCAGCCTTGATTATTGGTATAACTGTGTAACTAGACATTTTTATGTGGCATCTTAAAATGTCTGAGGGTAAGCATTAAGTGCCTGTTTCAATTTATGCATTCCTCTTCTTGTTTTGTTTTTGAAATTTTGCAGAAAAAAGATGATGATGCTTTAAGGGTGCTTGACCGCATGAAAGATGCTAATATCAAGCCTGATTCTATCACTTTCAACTATTTGATTGGCAACTCTAAAACTGAGGAGGATATAACCAAGGTATGTTGGATCAGCTGTGTCAATAATTTCTTATATACCCCCTTTTAGATAATTGAGCAATGTTCAATTTTGATTGGCATGTGGTTACAACTTTAGCATTCAAGTTGATCCCCCAAGAAATGAAATGACCATTGTTCCCACTCCAAACATATGTTGTAGTTGCTGAGTAAAATGTTGTGCTGATCTTTGGTTAACTTGAGTGGGTGATAAATATTCTGTTGATGCACTCTATATCTGTATCATATGCTTCCAATTTTTGAGATGCTAATTGAGTGATCCGCTTGATGTAGTATTATGAAGAAATGAGGCAATCTTACATCCAACCTACAAAGCATACTTTTATGGCCCTTATAACTGCTTATGCAGCATGTGGACAATTCGAGAAGGCCAAACAGGTATGGGCACAAGCTGTATTACTGTTTGGTTCTAAACCTAATAGGAAAGTAGATGTATTATACATGATACACGTTGCCAGTTGATCTCGTGTTGATGAACAATATCACCCACACCTGCCATGATTATAGGGCTTCAAGCATTATATAAAACACCATTTCATTATCCAAAACCAAAAGAGATAAAGCATTGAAGCAAGCATGATATATCAATCTAGCCATTTAAAATTGCATGTAGATCTGTCAATGTTATATAGTTAAACTCATGCATGTAAGTTGCGGTTGGGTATTTATGCTATGTCCCTGTTCGGTATTTAGTTTTGCATCAAGAAATTTGAAATTGGTGGACACAGCATTATGATTGTCTTATATTAGTATTATCATTTGAACAGAGTGATTGTTTTATTATTTGCATAAAGTGCTAGATATGTTAATATCTAATCATTCTTGTTTCAGGTGGTTTTAGATCCAGACATTCCTGCAAAGAGCTTAAATGAAATCAAATCTGCTCTTCTCACAACTCTTGCATCACATGGGCAATTGTCGGATTCTATTCATATTTACGATGAAATCAAGGAATCTGGAAACAATCTGGAGCCAAAAGCTGTTATAAGTCTTATTGTAAGAATAATGCCAACATGTTTGCAAGTTGTATTTCCTCGTTTACAAGTAGTTATAACCAACTTATGGATATATTATAGGAGGGCCACATCAAATCTGATGGGGAGTTGGATACACTGCTTCTGCTACTTGCAGAATTGACTGATCCAGACTATTGGGTAGATGGTTGCTTTAGAATTACTATGTTCTGTGTTGACAACAAGCACTTAAGGTTTGAAATCTGTTCCACGAAATTTAATTCGGACATGAAATATATTCTGCAAATTGCTTACACTCCATTGTATGTTGGATCAGTTCTGCGGTTGACTTGATCAAGCAACTCAATGATAAAATTCAGGATAATGAGCTACTCATGGAAGTTCTTTTGGATCAGGTTGGCTCCATTGCTGGCATCTTAATTTTTTCGAAGTTAGCTTCAATACTAGGAGAAAAGTTCAATATATGATGGAATATCTTTTTAAAAGTGCAGTACAGTGAATTTCGGGCTTGTTTATACTTTTCTGCATTATCATGTTTGTTCCATCACTAACTATTGTTGGTGCAATTCTGCTTATTTATGTATTATAGGTGTTTTCTAAGATTGCGTCATCGGAGTCCACGAATTTGAAGTTTGGCCTAGAACTTTATTGGCTGATCAGGAAGGTGCTTGACATTGTGCCTTCACGGCAATGTCTGGACTTTCTTCTATCTGCTTGTGCCAATGCCAAAGATTTGCAAAACATTCGTAATATTTGGAAAGAATACCAAATTGTTGGATACCCTTATAATGTTTTAAGTTATGTGAGGTAGGTTCTTAAGTTAAGATTCCTCTAAACATGTTCAATATTTCTTAAGTTCTTCATTTTTTTAAAAAAAAGTTCCACTAAAAAAGTTGTTTATTATTGTTTTGATGAGTGCAGGATGTACCGAGCTCTTTTGGTTGCAGATGATCATGCATCTGCTGGAGTTTTGCTCAAGAAAATTCCAAAAAGTGATCCTGATGTTATTCGTGTGATCAAACAATGTCAAAAAACATATGATGATCTTGCCTTGGAGAAACTTACAAGGAAAATGGATAAAAATCCGAAGGTGGTAGATTTATCTGAGTGAGAATCAAATCAAGGCAATGCCAATAAAATTTTGTAGACCAGTTAGGCAATGTGTTCCACGAATGTGGCAAAAACTGTTCAAGAGATATATGAATTCGTGGGGCACTACTTTTAGAGATGTAGTTTGATTCAACCCTGAAAATGTGTTTAAATTAAAACACACCAATTTCCATCCAATGGACCCAAAGTAATGGGGGTATGTAAATCATGATTTAATATATAGTAACAAATGTTAACTTAGGTGACTACTACAACGATTAAATAAATGTAAGTTCCTAGAAATCTTCTACTATGATATATCTTCGAATGAACCTCAGGTTCAGTAAATAAGACTCCTCTCTTTTCTAGTTTGGTCGAACCTTGAGTTTAATTTATAGTGCAAATTATTCGGTTAATCACTAATGAACACTTTCTAAACATTACCTCTACCATAATTTTGTTATGAAATGACTAAGCCTAATACCGGATTTCTTGATGTCCTTCAATATAAGCAAAGAAAAAAATTCCATTTTTTAATGGACTAGGTTGACTGTTTTGAAGTGATTGAAGAAGAACAAGGGTCTTATTTTAAAATTTATTTTATGGTATTAGATCATATGTTAGCTTATAAAGCAAATAAGCTAGTTTAAAGAAAACATTTAGGCAAGCAAATTAATTCATAAAAAAATAAATTCTGTCAATATTTCCTCAAGAAGTCAAACTAAATTTCATATTAAAAACGAAGTACTCCCTCCGTTTCTAAATATAAGATTACTTTCCCTAATTTGAGTAGATTAAACAAGTTATTTAAGTTAGTTATTTATCCATGATATCATTAATTTATCCCAACTATATATCTTTATCCCCACTCTCCATCTCTTGCTTGTTATTATAGATAAGTATTATAGGGTTAATTTGGGAAAAAGTTTGGACGAGTTAGAAAGTGATCTTATAATTAGGAACAAATTGATTTTCAAAAGTGATCTTATATTTAGGAATGGAGGGAGTATTATATTTTCAAACAAGGAAGGCTAGTCTACCAATGTTTCCTTTGTTAAAACTAAAAAACTTGTAACATGGATAGAAGTTTACTCCAATAAGTTTTTTAAGCCAAAAGTCAGAGTTAACAAAAACTCAAACTTTTTAAATATTTAAAAAATCCAAAATAAAAAACTGAAAATATCTCAATCCATATTATACCATTGATATTTGTTCTTCCAAGTGCAAAACAATCACCACTACACTATCATATCCTCCTCCATAAAAAAAAACAGAGAGACCATGTTTAGAAAGAATAGGCAACAAGAATGGCTTGCCTGCATCTGGCCTTGGCTTGTTCAAGTCTCTCATTCACAGTCTCCTCCTTAACAGCAGCCTTAACCATAGCCAAATCCATTTCCATAAGCTTCAACACTCTAAAAAGCTCAGTCACCATTCTCTCTTCCACTTTCCCGTCATCTCTCAAAACCTCAGCCTCCTCTCTTGCTCTCTCTGCCACTATCTCCCCAGCTTTAGCAAGCAGCTCAGTTGACCCAAACTCCTTCCCATCAACTCCTCAAGCTTCTCCAAGAAATCTGCAATCACATACCCTATTGACTTCTCCACTTTTATCTCTTTACTTCTCTTCCATCCTATCTCAAAGTTTGGTGGCTCTTTCTTTTGAACACCAGAACTTTGCTCCCTTCTTTCTCTTAGGATTTCAGACCTTCTTCTTTTTTCTATAGGGTATGTTTCTGGGTCGTTTAGTGTGCTAGAGGTTGAATCTGGGGTAGGGAATTCTGAAGGTGAACACTTTATGGAAGTTTGACTTTTGGGTTGTATTTGAATGATATGTTTTGGTTTGTTTGGAATGAAATGAGTTATAGGAGAAGAAGGAGAAGAGAAGAATCGGAGAGTTGATGAAGCCATCATCATATGATTATTGGAAGTAGAGTGAGTGAGAAAGGATAAGGCTCTTTGGTTAGAATATATATATGTGGTTGGTTGAGAAATATCTTGTCTGCATGGTAAACTAGAAGTGAAACTATTTGCCCACGTGGATTGTATATAGTAGTGGTATCAATTACACAATCAAACAAGTAATAGTACAAACACATGATAATGTCTGATGGAGATTGTAATCTAACTGGGCATTCCAAAACAATTAGTTGTTATGAAAAAAATATTTCCTCATTTCTATGTTTTTTTAATTATTCAAGTTGTAAAAATAAAACTTTGTCTACCAGTTAGTTGTAATTGTTGGGTGTTTAGTCAAATTACAATCTTTATGGCAGATATTACGTTTTTGCTTATGATTATTGAGACTATAAATAGAGTGACGAACCTAAGTTTACCTGAAAATTTTTACTGTATGTTGGTGGGAAAACTGGGACAGATTTTTTGAAGAAAAAATGTGTGAATCTTGAGATTATTTTCCTTGAATGAAGTTCTTATATAAAGTATAAGTTTCATTTAGGATTGTGACTTTTGTTTTAATAACTCTTTTAGAATCTTTTTTTTTTTACTTTTAATTTTTCCTCGGAATGAGACTTGTTTAGTCTATTCTTTGGTAAACAAAAGGTTAACATGCCTATTGTGACCTTTGTAAATTGAAGTAAATCTTTATCGCCATTTTTTTGTAGTATACTTTCGTGCAAATGAGAGCAAAAAATTTTATAGAGTTGGACAAAACTCATTTCTCAAGTTTCTGATATCCATGTTCAATAACACATACCATTGTTTTCAATATTTTTTTCATGGAAATAATTATATTTTTTAATGATAGTGCACATAGATTGAAAAACTTTAATTGAATGTACTATACACTTCAGTATTGCACTACAAAAACAAATTTGAAAAATGTAAGAGGGCCTTACAAATTTCTCCTTCCTTTGTTACAGAAAATTTTTATTTAAAAGAAGAAAAAAATAACAATTGAAAGAAAAAAAATAACAAATGAACATCTTTCTTCTCCTTCGGATTTAAAGGTCATCATCATCAATGAAGATATAAGAATATAATACCGGAGAGGGCTTCTTCCAAAACTGTGTAATATTGATGGGAAAAAAAAACTCCTAAGAAACCACCATACTATGCCCACCCACCCCACAAGTTGGAAGATGCTTTTCATGAGGAAGAATATTACATTCCACTGAGGGAAAAAAAGAATCATCAACATCAACATCTAAAAATAAATCCACATTATCTTTTTTCTTTTTTCCTTTTCAAGGGCTGCCTGAATCCTCTTCTGACTCTTCAGCCAAAGATTCTAACATGCTTAATACTCCCTCCGGTCCCTAATGTAAGAGCCAGCCGCCAAAAAAACGCTTCTTAAGAAAACATGTGAATGTTAGTTGGATGTCTGGAGTTAATGCTTCTTTTCCAAAATTGCCCATATTTATTATGGTACTTTTAAGAGAGAGAGATACATAACCATTAATAAATATGAAAGAGAGTTAAGGGTAAAGTAGGAAAAAATGCATTAAATGAGGAGAGAATGTGGGGTGAACTCTTACATTAGGGACCAAAACCATTCAAATTTTGGGCTCTTACATTAGGGACCGGAGGGAGTACTTCACTATTATCATCCAAGTAATATTCCCTCTGTTCCTAAATATAAGATCACTTTGGGGAAGTGAATAAGTTCCTAAATATAAGATCACTTCCTATTTTATCTCAAAATTTGCCAAAACTACTCTTATACTTCCTTTTTTCATTGAAAACCCCTCCTCCTTTTAAAGTTAAGTAATTGAGGGGATTTTGGGAAGATTATGTAATTTTATTGTCTTCCTTAATCTCTCCAAATTAACCAAAGTGATCTTATATTTAGTAACGGAGGGAATACTTTGCTTTGCTGGGTTTTTGCCCAACTGTGCAGGCATATACTGAACAGTTGCCAGAAAGAATATTTTTGGACATGGCCCCACTAATTATTACACTCTTTTATCATACATGTACAACCATATTCCAACTATACTCATGATTTAAACTCAAACATTTCAAGCCACTTAATTTCTTACACATGTTACCAGCAATCCAAACAAAACCATAAATCCAAATACAACAAAATCATCCTTCCTTATTGAATACATTCAGCCATGACAGTAGACAAAATGCAGAACATCAATAACTATGCACCACAACACCATTCAGCTATACCCCTGGATTATACACATATTATAATTCATTTCATTTTTCACATACCAATAACAATTAAAAACAGAGTAAAAGCTTTCCAACAAAAACCAGTAAAGCTCAAGTCAAATTCTTCACCTTTCTACCTCACAAGAGGAATTATAATTAAACTTGGATTTATGTAAGTTAAAGAAATTCAAAAATAAAGTTCTTAAACTTCATAAACACCCATCAATTAAACAGAATCACACTGAGAATGAGAAAATTCCTTATTCCTTTCCAAAGCTACAAAGGAATTAAAATCAGACCTACACATACTCACTCACAACAATAAAATTGAAAGCTAAACTTTATTTATATAGCTTTAGGAACATTAAAACCCCGAAATCAGAATTGATTTCCTCCCACAAACTCCCTAAAATTCGGCCACCAAGAGAAGGAAAGAGGGAAGGAAGCTTACCCACAAACCTTTGAGCTTCTTGTTGTGCTATATTATCTTCGTGAGAAGTGAATAGAAGGTGTGATGGTGAGAGAGTGAGATCGAAGGTGAGAGTGTGCGGTCAATGGTTTTGGTGAGAGTTGAAGAAACGGAAGTATGATGATGAAGGATAAAGATGAAGGGTGAGCACTGAATTTGAAACTTGATCTTATTATAAGGACAATTTCAGAAAGATATACTTTTGAATTTGTAATATAAGGACAATTTCAAAAAAAAATATACTTTCGAATTTGAAACTTGATCTTATTATGTTCAAATCAATACACTGAGCATGAGCCCCATTGAACAAAGAATACACTGGTTATTAACCCCTTGAAATCAGTGGGAATGTTCAGAGGGAATACACTGGTTATTTGAACAACATAACAAGGATCCTTATAAAAAAACAACATTACAAGAAAAATTCCCATTGAACACACAATACACTAGCTAATTCTTAGACATCTAAACCATCATGCATTCCCAGTTGGAATATGTTCAGAAGCTTGAACATCAGAACTTAATGCAGAAACATGAGCTGCATTCTATACAGAATCTTCAGTAGCACCGGGAGTTAGATTTGCAGTTTGAGGCACAGTACTTGGTGTAGCCTGATCCACAGGACTTGGTGCAGACTGAACCACAGGACTTGGTGCAGCCTGAGCTACTGGACTTGATGGAGACTGATTATGATTTAACCATCGCTGCGGCATCTTCGAGGCTACAACTCCAACAAGAGTGCCAGTTGGCACTGCGAGAATCACAAGGCCGTTAGCGGTTGAGGAAAATATTGAACTTGCTTCTTCTCACAAAGCCCAAAAAATGATATGTGTCAAAAGTGGCCAGCTCTCATTCCAAAAAGGCGGTTTTGAAAGGATCTCGATGAACACATGGAAGACAAATACACATAGAACATATACAAGGGAATACTTGTCCCATACCCGCCCATTTAATCTTGAAATGGTTGGCTTATTATCCGCCCATTTTGGACATGTCGGATTTAGGTTGGGCAAAATACCTGAAATCCGACATGTTAACCCACTACCCAATCATGAGTCCAATTAACAATTAAAATTTTCCTTAATATGACAATAAAATTAAACATGAAATGTCCAATTGTGTTATCAGAGTTAGGTATTCCGTGCACATTATCAATTTCGCATTATCAATTTTGATATCAGAATCAGGTTTCCATCTTGTAAGTACAAGTTTACTCCAATAAGTTTTTTAAGTCAAAAGTCAGACTTACACAAAATCAAACTTTTAAAATATTTAAAAAAATCTAAAATAAAAAACTGAAAATATCTTAATCCATATTATACCATTGATTTTTGTTGTTCCAAGGGCAAAACAATCACCACCACACTATCACATTCTCCATTAAAAAAAGAGAGATCATGTTTAGAAAGAATATGCAACAAGAATGGCTTGCCTGCACCTAGCCTTGGCTTGTTCAAGTCTCTCATTCACAGTCTACTCCTTAACAGCAGCCTTAACCATAGCCAAGTCCATCTCCATAAGCTTCAACACTCTAAAAAGCGCTGTCACCATTATCTCTTCCACTTTGCCATCATCTCTCAAAACCTCAGCCTCGTCTCTTGCTCTCTCTGCCACTATCTCCCCAGCTTTTGCAAGCAGCTCAGTTGACCCAAACTCCTTCCCCATCAACTCCTCAAGCTTCTCCAAGAAATCTGCAATCACATACCCTATTGGTTTCTCCACCTTTATCTCTTTACTTCTCTTCCATCCTATCTCAAAGTTTGGTGGCTCTTTCTTTTGAACACCAGAACTTTGCTCCCTTCTTTCTCTTAGGATTTCAGACCTTCTTCTTTTTCTATAGGGTATGTTTCTGGGTCGTTTAATGTGCTAGATGTGGAATCTGGGGTAGGGAATTCTGATGATGAACATTTTATGGAAGTTTTCTTTTTGGGTTGGATTTGAATGAGGTGTTTTGTAGGTTTGTTTAGATGATGAATAGGAGAAGAAGGAGATGAGAAGAATTGGAGAGTTGATGAAGCCATCATATGATTATTGGAAGTAGAGTGAGTGAAGAAAGGATAAGGCTCTTTGGTGTGAATATATATCTATGGTTGGTTGAGAATGAAATAACTTGTCTGCATGGTAAACTAGAAGTTAAACCATTTGTCCACGTGGATGTATATAATAGTGGTATCAATTACAAACAAACATGTAATAATACAAACACATGATAATGTCTGATGGGAATTGTAATCTAACTGGGCATTCCAAAACAATTAGTTGTTATGAAAAAAATATGTCCTCATTCCTATGTTTTTTTAATTATTCACGTTGTAAAAAACTTTGTTTACCGGTTAGTTGTAATTGTTGGGTGTTTAGTCAAATTACAATCTTTATGGCAGATATTACGTGTTTGCTTATGATTATTGAGAGTATAAATAGTGACAAATCCAAGTTTACCTGAAAGTTTTTACTGTGCATTGGTAGGAAAATTGGGACAGATTTTTTTGAAGAAAAAATGTGTAAAACTTAAGATTATTTTCCTTGAAGTTCTTATATAAATTATAAGTTTCGTTTTAAGATTATGATTTTTGTTTTAAAATTTCTTTTATAATTTATATTTATTTTTACTTTAATTTTTCCTCGGAATGAGACTTGTTCAGTTTATTCTTTGGTTAACAAAAGGTTAACATGCCTATGACATTTGTCAATTGAAGTAAATTTTTATCACAAAAAATCTGTTTATTTTTTTGTAGTATACAGAAGCACAAACGAATTCATATTTACGTGCAAATGAAAGCAAAAAATTTTATACAAATAGACAAAACTCATTTCTCAAGTTTCTGATATCCATTTTACCAAGATCTCAATAACACATACATGACATTGTTTTCTATATTCTTTTCGTTGGAAATAATCATATTTTAAATGATAGTGCACGCATATTGAAAAAGTTTAATTCAATGTATTATACACTTCAGTATTTTACTACAAAAACAAATTTGAAAAATGTTGTAAGACGGGATTACAAATTTCTCCTTCCTTTGTTACAGAAAATTTTTATTTAAAAAGAAAAAAATAATAACAATTGAAAGAAATAAAGAACAAATTAACATCTTTCTTCTCCTTCGGATTTAAAGGTCATCATCAATGAAGATATAAGAATATAATACCGGAGAGGGCTTCTTCCAAAACTGTATAATATGATGGAGGAAAAATTAAACAAAAAAAAGAAAAGAAAAATGAGGAAACTCCTAAGAAACCACCATACTATGCCCACCCACCCCACCCCACAAGTTGGAAGATGCTTTTCATGAGGAAGAATATTACATTCCACTGAGGGAAAAAAGAATCATCAACATCAAAATCTAAAAATAAATCCAGATTATCTTTTTTCTTTTCAAGGGCTGCCTGAATCCTCTTCTGACTCTTCAGCCAAAGATTCTAACATGCTTATTACTTCACTAGTATCATCCAAGTAATACTTTGCTTTGCTTGGTTTTTGCCCAACTGTGCAGGCATATACTGAACAGTTACCAGAAAGAATATTTTTGGACATGGCCCCACTAATTATTTCAAACATATCCTCATCTGATCTGTCATCACCTACACACAACACAAAGTCAGCCTGTCTGCCCCTCTCAGCCATTGTTGAAAATATCTTTTCTGCAACTAATCCTTTGCTCACATCCTGTAAAATAGACCCAACAAATAAGAATTAGTCCTTCCTTGTATAGAGCAGAACCATTCAGCAATTACATTGATACTAACAATAAAATATGAATTTGACGTTGAAAACTTTAATCACCACATTACTACAAGCCAAAACACAGGAAGAATGAAAGACAAGTTCCAAGGCTCTACCGAATGCTAACCATCCAGAATCTCAGATAGGATAAGATTGGAAGGTTATTGAATCAAATGAACTGAAATTGACAGGTATTTAAAACATCACAGAAAGGCTATTTTCAAATATTAAGCTCTGATTGGCTGGACAGAATGAAACCAGTCAATTCAGAAACCATTTAATAGTAGAAGCATGAAAAATCTCATTATTAGCAGTATCACAACAAGATTGAAAAACTCAAAATCCACAAGATAAAATGGTGAAATAAAATTTTCTCCTCATACATGGAAATAATAAAGCATTTCTCGGACTAAAGATGGTGCTTTACTTCAACAAAGAACTGACAAATCTTCACATCAGTTGACTGAAAGTTTTAACATATATACCTGAGGTTTTACTTCAACAATGAACTGACCACTCTTCACAGCAACAGGTTCATTGGCCAAAACGCCCTCGAGATGATCTAACATTTCCTTGGCCTGAGAAGATCCAAAACCAAGGTCTGCATCCCTATATTGCCAGACTAAAGCACTTTCCTTTTTCTCAATGCTAGAACCATCAGTTGACTCTGTATATAGTTTCATTACAGGTTCAACAATCTGCATCCATGCAAAGTCGGAGCTCTTACCAACAACTTCCCACTCTTCACTTTGAGACCACCTGAAAACAAGATATGGTAAATAAAAAGGAATGGGAGAAAGCCTAAATTCTAGGAATATGTACAACTGTCCAGCTGATACACCAAATTACTTCAAAAGAATTACTTGCTTAGCAATATTCATCACAAAATCGTGCCATAGATTCAATAGATCAAAGGATTTGCCCAACTATCAATCTAAATGAATGCAAGTTTCAGATGATAATCATACAATAAGAAATTTAAGGCACATTATTGCAATGAAAAATTTAAAATACACAATAAATGACAGTGTATCCCAGCTTCCTGTTGCATTCAATACAACATATTTACAAAACACATGTGACCGACCACAAGCACACTCAGATAAGGAAAAAGATATCCCACCTCAAGAAGTAGCCATGTTCTGCTGCAATGCCAAGCTTTTCACAGGGAGTAAACCACTTGCTTAAGCTCTCCCTGCCCCTTCCACTAACAATGAAAACTACATTTTTGGGGTCTGCACATAGTGTGTTCAACTTGGAGACAACCTCCTGAGTAGGACTCTTACTAAGCGAGTTCTGTGGCATTACAGTACCATCATAATCCAACAAAATGGCCCTGCTCTTTGCCCTCTTGTAAGATGAAACCATGGCATCGATTGACAGCTTTCTAAAATTGGGGTCAAGTGCCACCACTCTGAAACCAAAACTAAGACCTATTCCCCAACACCTTTTCCTTAAAAGGTCTGCACAAGCCCTCTCCATATCTTGCAAGAAACTTCGTGACCAGTAAGCCACATCATGAGAACTAACATATCGGTAATGCTTTTCATGCCGCAACTGTTTCTCATCATCATTCATTGAGATGGCCTCATTCATGGCTTCCCCCGTTGTTTCAACATTCCAAGGGTTGACACGGATAGCCCCACTGAGCGACGGAGAACACCCAATAAATTCAGATACTACAAGCATACTCTTCTTCAATACACTAACATCGGTACTTGATTCAGAATTGGACACTCCTTGTCTACAGGCAATATATTCATAAGGAGTTAGGTTCATTCCATCCCTAACAGCTGAAACAACTACACACTCAGCAATCCTGTAATATGCAACTTTTTCAGTTATTGGAAGTGATCTATCAATAAAAACGATTGGCTGATAACCAGGCCGCCCGAATTCTCTGTTGATTCTACTGCAGCTTTCTTGTATTTCCTCTCGGATTTCATCCAGATGTATCCCTCTACCCCTGGGTGGATTTGCAATCTGTATCAGCACAGCTCTACCTTGCCATTTAGGATGTTGCTTGAGCATCTGCTCCATAGCCAAAATCTTCAAATTAATTCCTTTAAAAATATCCAAATCATCAACACCGAGCAGCACCGTTTTTCCATCATATTCTTGTTTGAGTTCCCTAACCTTACTCTCCTCATCTGCCATTTTCATAACAGATTCAATTCGACCCATGTGCACTCCAACTGGCATGATCTTTATACTGATAGTCCTTCCATAATATTCCAATCCTAAGTAACCCCTCTTTGACTGATATTCCAGGCCCAACATACGACTGCAACAGGAGAGGAAATGCCGAGCATAATCGAAGGTGTGAAAACCAATGATATCAGAGTTAAGCAAAGATTTTAGTATCTCTTCCCTCACTGGAAGAGTTCTGTACATCTCTGATGATGGAAAGGGACTATGGAGGAAAAATCCTATTTTGACCCTGTTAAAGCGCCTTCTTATAAAACTTGGCAGAACCATCAAATGGTAATCATGAATCCAAATATAATCATCCTCTGGGCTAATTATTTCAACTACCTTCTGAAAGAAAATTTTATTTGCCAACACATAAGCTTCCCAATAAGAGCGTTCAAAGCGCTGACTTCTATCAGTCGAAAGTGGCAACATGTAATGAAACAGTGGCCACAACTGCCTTTTGCAAAATCCATCATAAAATTTTTCCAATACATCAGGGGGCAAAAAAGTAGGAACGCAGTTGAATTTCTCTAACAAGTACTGCGATACATCATCCTGTTCCCCAGGATCAACATCAACCCGCAACGACCCAACATAAAGAACCTCCATTTCTTCAGGAAAACCATCCTTCAGCTGTAAAAGCAATGAATCCTCATTCCAACTAAAAATCCATTCTCCAACATCATCTTTTCGCTTCCCTTTCACTGGAAGCTGATTCGCAACAATGATAATCCGATCATTCGAAGCAGCCGATGGATTATCAGAAGACACACTCTGAGTATCATCCAACTCAGAGATCATCCCAGGAACACTCATAGCCCTAGGAATCCTCCTCCTCTCCTTAATTTCCTTCCCCATTGCAGGGAAATTCCCTGAAGCCAAATCTATAAGATTCGAATACGACTTCGACATCATCTTTACCTCCTATGAAACAAAATCCCACAAAAAACCTTTTCCTCTCTGCAAAACAAAACAATCAAAACCATAAACCTCACAGCCTTCAATTAACACAACCAAATTCACAAACCACAAATACACACACACATACACAGTATCAACATAGCTACACAGGAAAAACAAAATCCATTAAAATGTCAATCCTGTATGCATTAACATATGACATAACATTAACATATCTTTTCATCATAGACAAGTAAAGCCCTAGATTCTTTAACCCCAAATATGGTTTCACATCACAATGAGCATACAAAATTACAAATTAACCCCTTCAACACAAAACATTACACCAATAGACAATAAATACAGTCATTTCAAAGAAAAACAAGATCAATGACAATTTCAAAAACACCCCTTAATTCATAACAATGATTTACACAGTTCCAGAAGAAAAAGATTGAAACTTTACAACAGCATTGAAAATCTAAAACCAACCTGGCGATTGATTGAACAGTACAAGATTGATTGAAGACAAATTCAAAGGGGAAATTTTGTCTTTTTTTTATTTTATTTCAAAAATAAAAAAGAAAAATCTCTTGTTCTCTCTCTGTATTTACAAGATCTTCTTCTTCTTTTTCTTCGGCTTCTTGTCTTCTAAAGAAAACAAACACTAAACAAAACCAAGTCACTAGGAAATGATGAAATGAATATTCACAGAATTATATATTATATAATTATATAATATAATATGATACAATATAATATAATATAATATTCTCATTAATATTATGTTCATGATTCATGAATGAATGAAATGAATAGCAAATGTTGGCCAAAAAAAAGAAATGAATAGCAAATAGTAGTAGTAATAATAATAATTTTTATAAAGTTTGTATTTATTTTATTATTTAGTGATTGCTAATTGCACAATTTAATCGTGAAGATTATGGGGAGTGTCACCTGCGGGTGAGGGTGACGGCGAATGGGGGAGAGGGGGTGGGGGTAAAATGGTAATTTTGGGTGGGGGATGGGCGAATAGGAGGGGGCTGTGAGGGAGGGATGGGTGAGGATAGTGTGGTTGAAAAAGAGAATGGATAAGGTTGGGAATAGTGCCAGCTGGCGAGAGGAGAGTGAGGAGCACGCGCTGTTGGGGTTCCAGCTCAGACTCTGACACGTACGCGGACACGGTAAGGATCCGTAGTTGTACCACGCTAGGCTATTTCTGGCACCCCCACCCACTTTTCTTTTTTCCTATTTTAAATATTTTATTATCATTTATATTAAATATTGATAACATTAGTCTTGTTGTTGTTAATGATGAATAGTCTTCTCCCATCGGTTTCATTTGGGCACCATTAAGCTGAAATTCAGTTTAAAATTGATTTTAAGCCATCAAAATTGATTTTAAGCGAGGGTCATGGTGTAATTGTCCCTAGCTCCGTTGGTGCGGAAATAGCTCACATTAGACAACTGTTTATTGAATGTGGTCCACTTAACTTTTCATTTTTAATTCTAAGCCACTAATTCTCACAACCAAACAAACAAACTGTTTCGCCAATGATCTACTATTTGGAGAGTACTCACTTCACTCGGAAATAATTAATATACTTATTAAGAAAGATGTAAAAGTTAGTTGGATTTTTTAGAAATAAATTCTTTTTTCTAATTTTGGCATTATTTAATATATTTTAATATTAAGAGAAAGAAATATGTAAGTATTAATTGATATAAAAGAGGTAAAGTAGGAAAAACACATTAGATGAAAATATCATGTAATAACTGTAATGATTAAATACTTAATTTTAATTTCTTAATCTCTTTAAATTAGTCAATTATAACTTATATTAAGAAAATGATAGTATTAAATAAACGTAATTAGGACGTCAGGACCAATATCGGGAATTTTTTTTCTGACCATACGAATATCAGGAATTCGCTTTTTTGTATTTAATTTTACACACGTTACTATGCCAATCATATCATGATATTTTATCTTAACACTTGGAATAGAAATTAATTGTACAAGTAGTCCAATTGTTGTGGATGATTCTCAATTTCATGCCCTTATCCTTATCAAACTTGCAAGTTGACACTTCAATTTTACCGTTTTTACGGCTCTACCTAAACAAAACATTTCAGGAATCGCTAAAATTTTTAGTCACTATAAAGTATAAACTCATAGAACCTCACAAGTGTACATGTTGAATTGGTCGTTTTTACGTTTCTACTTTACAGATAAATCTGCTAATTTGCCTTCAAACTCATTTCCATTATTTTTATTTGACCTTATTCAATGGATTTGTATAGAAATTTCTTTATCAAGGTTGATAAAGTATAATATATTTATATTTAACACCAACTATTTGTATTTAAAATATATTTAAGTCAGTTTCTTGTTATTTTTGTCTTTCCTATTTAATTATATACTGAAAAGACATGTTTATTAATAAAGGTAAACATTTACGAGTTTATAATTCAAAATTATGATCTGATTTTACCTTCTTTTTAAGAGTTTACTTAAACTCACGAATTTAGCAACCTTACATGCACCTAAATAATGAACTCTAAGTCTACAATTTTTTTTCAACTAAGTTTAGTAATTATTGTTAATAACTTATTATTAGAATCTTGTTAATTTAAAATTTTTTTCCTGATTAGAGTCAAACTCATGCTTAGTATATTCACTTCCCCAGCACCCTCAACAAGTGGAATTAGAATTGGGTTGACCATTTTTTAGAATCAAAGCCCCTGCTTGGAGACCCTGCTTGGAGATATCATACAATACTCTCAAACTTTTTCCTTATCTAGAAAGCTAATTTTTTAAATTAGTTTGAGTGAAGTTAATTAGAAGATAACATGAATATATTTTGTTGATTTTAATTTTAATGATCTTTCCTTTTTTAATCAAATTAGTGATTAAAGATATTGTTTCCCGTTCTTAATCTTTACATAACAATATATTTCTTCTGTTTACTACCCCCAAAAGACTCTAACTAATAACTATTACTATTAGGTCATCTGGTAAAAGTAGAAGATAGATCATAGATGGGAAACAGCTCAGGATGACTCAGCAGTCAGCATCGATCGTACACACTAAGGAGATAAATTAACTGTGTTTTCTAAAGCTACTATTTAGAAAGATAAATTTGCATGGATTTGGGACTTTAGGCTTAGCACGTGCAAGAAAAAAAAACGAGAGAAAGAAATGGGACTGAAAATATAAAATTATTGTGATAACTATATTTAAAAATGGTCTCTTAAATCACAACCTTTTTGAACAAGGACTGAGAATAGATATTACCCCGTTGAAATGACTAAATTTCAGTAATTTATTTTTGGCCCGAATTAAAATTTTAGTGGTGGTTAAAACATTAATTAGATTGTGACAGAATAATGTGAGTGTGACTTCTACTATATTTCAATGTTTAAAAAAAGTTTAACCTTGCGGATGAAGGTTAGGCCGGTTGTCCTGTAATCTATGATGAAATTCCCATATTTGACAACAATTGCTGACGTTGGAGAAAATCGTTTAGTTACCTAAAACTGCATGTCAATAATATAATTAAATTAGTTTAAAAAATGTCAATAATATAAAAAACACTGTGTATCAAAAAATATAAAAAACTTATGTTTACTAAGTTAGAAGATATTGTTTTGGCAAGAAACTAAAGTTGATGATATATATATTATTATTGAAACAAAATATGTAATATTTATGTGGCGAAGAATGTAATATTGAAAATGTTTTTTATCAGCATTCAATGTGTTTTCAATACAACTGTTTTGTAGTATTTTTATGTTCTAATATTCAAGATAACACACATTATTTTCCCCAAAAATGAACCTTTTTCTCATTTTTTATAACTTTTCTCATTTCTTATTAGTATATGCTTCCCGAAATGGCCAAAACATTTCCAAATAAAAATGAATTTATATTTTCAAATATTTTAATTTGTTGAGTGTAACAAAATTAACCGTGAACTTTTATTTTAGAACGATGTAATTGTTTCAAAACTGAGCTATAAATGATAAATAAAGCATTGGGGCCGAGTCTTCGTTTTGGCATGCATAATAGACCGAACTCACAAAAATCTATTTAATTATGAATTTGATTTTTACGGTTTAAAAAAATGTCAAAGGTGTACTTTTTAAAAAATTTGATAATATGTTCAATAATTTATAGCTGTGTTGGTGAACTGTGAACACCCCGAAAAGTGAAGCAACATGATATTGTGAACTGTCTACGTGGGAAACGTGTCTGGGCAATATGAGTATATATGTGATTAGGTGAGGGGAAAAGTGTTTCACAACAAACCCGTTAGTCTTTGTTCCAAAAAGAGTAATTACCTAAAAGGCAAATAAACAGGTGATGCCAACACTTCAATGCCCACTTAAAATGAAAATCATCTAGCACATAGAAATATACACCCACGTGCTATCAAAAAAGAAATATACACCCACGAATTGGTTAACAAAGCACCCGTGAAAAATTCCTTATTCATATATGCTTATTCACTAAATTTATGTTAAATTTTTGTTCAACTTAAATTTAATAAATGTTTTCAGTTCTTTTGTGTTATCATAGTCTGGTGATAAACTATTGCAAAAAAAGTCTGGTGATAAACTAGGTCGAAGAGGGATTAAAAGTAAAAAATAATTAAGTTTATGTACAATGGATAGTGAAGCTGAGAAAAGTACTCATATACTCAAGTAAGATCTGAATGTGAAATATCGTGAAAACTAGTTAAGTTTGAAACGAGAGTGTTATTGGAAAAACATACTTCCTCCGGTCCTAAATATAAGACCTAGTTGACTTTTTCGGAAAATCATAAAAAGATAAAATAAGTTAATTATAAATTGATTTACCTAATTTTTCCCCTAGACTAGTTTATTTTACTTATAAACTAATGAATAATGAATAATCTAAAAATATACTACCTCCAATCCTAAATATAAGACCTAATTAACTTTTTTTGGAGAGGTTAAAGTTGCAAAATAGACTATTAAATCATGACACATTTGATATATTTTTAGATTATTCATTAGGTTATAGGTAAAATAAACTAGTCTAAGGAAAAAATTAGGTAAATCATCAATTTATAATTAACTTATTTTACCTTTTTAGGATTTTCCAAAAAAGTCAACTAGATCATATATTTAGGACCGGAGAGAGTATCAAATATATCATGATTTAATAATCTAATTTGCAACCTTAATCTCTCCAAAAAAGTCAACTGGGTCTTATATTTAGGACCAGATGAAGTATAAAATTAACTAAAAACATTATGGATCAAAGAATTCTCAAGATGATAATAAATATGCAAACAAACTTAGTATGACAATAGAATCAATACCAATTTTTATTGATCTCAAACATTAATATGTCTAATTTTACTTAACTTCATATTAGGATGTAGGGGAATAACCTTCGCTTTACAATTTCAACACACAAGTGAACGAACCTACCATTACTAATCGACTCAGGAGAGACAGATGAACCACCTGTTAATTATAGATTAAAAAAAATTGGGCTCAGAATTGTAGGGCTTTACCCAAAAGGGAGCCCTTCCAGAAATTCTCGAGGGCCAAGGATAAACCCAGGCCCTAGAGGGGGTTTGGAAATAGTTTTCAACCAGCAATAGACGCGCCTCGGTTATTACCTCACTAGCTGCGTCATTGCCCCAAGCGCAAAGATACTTAATATCTTGTTCATCCCTTCCTTTTATAGGCTCATCACGCTGGTCTCTTTCTTCTTATCCTCGATGTGGGACTTCATCTATATTGAAGAAGAATTCATTTAAGCAATTAATTACCCATTGGCTCCATCATCCAGCTTTGTAAAACTTTGTTTTTTCATATTTCGGGAAAAAGCATTTATGGGACATACGAAAAAGTTTTTTTTTAGCCTTTCTGGTTTTAAGTTTTTACTCACACTCCCAATTTCAGCTCCTTGTTTTGAAGTCTTGGACAAAAGTTTCACGTTTATGATGGTTACTTGGGGAAGGTTGCTTTTTTTAATCTTCTCGTACTTTTTGTTGCAAAAAAATGCACTTTTCTAAGCATCCCTCTCCAGCTCTACTGTGTTTGGTGTAAGGATAAAAGAAATTGATCTCTTTTTATGTAGTTGAATTTTGAAATAAGTGGTTTTAGTACTTTTTAACTAGTTAATTTTTATTTTTGAGAGATCAAAATTAAAATTGACTGAAAGTTAAGATTTAAAGATTAAAATCAAAAGGTTAAAAGTTTGAGCACCAAAGCCACTTATTTTAAAGTTTAGTATCAAAATAAAAATTGATTAGCAATTCAAGGAGCGAAAGTTATATTAGACCTTTTTATTAAACCAAGTAACCCATGTTTCCCTTTTTTTTTAGAATGTTCAACTTTCTCTACCTATTTATCTAATTTTAGGGTTGTTTTTCCAACTCAAACGATTTTATTAGATGGTGATCCCGTGTTATATGGTACTATCATTGGTACTGAATTACCAGTACCAAACATGAAAACTTGGTAATCGATACTATCTAATCTCAATCTTAATTCTAACTCAATTTTATCAACAAGTTATCTCCAAGACAATATGACCATGAAATGCCACGGTTATCCATATTTATAATTTGTCTGCATGTGTGCATTATGATTTTATAAAATAAAAGAAGTGAAGCTTGGGTGTTGTTCTCTTGAAAATTTTTATTTCCAATCCAAGATGTGTTTGAATCCAAAACCTCATTCTCGTTTCCCGTCTAACCCCCCAAGTCCTTATATTGCTTTTAATTTCTCTCTAACTTCTCCCTCTTTTCTCTCAAATTCTCCTTCTCATTTGTTTCCTAGCTCACATTTCTCCAAACAATTCTCACCTCAATTCTTTATATTGCTACCTCATTTTCTCTAAATCCCCACCCTCTCTTTTCAAAGTGTCCTGTAAATAATCCCTTCAACAAGTCGTTGTGTTTAGATCCGTGATAGTAGCTTTTCGGCTTCAAATAAGTTCAATAAACAAGATTGCTTATAAAATCCGCAAGGCCCAAAGATGTTACCATTATTCTTCTATTCATCTCATAAAAGCTATATTCTTTTTTAGTCATATCCTATGGTTTTCATAAGTTCATATTCTCTACAAGTGCGTTTCCACTTTTGGGTGGCGAGGGCCATTGCGTGTATTGAGGGGCAACCTCTACTAACAAAGTAAACTCTCATTCTCTCTATAATTCACAATTTTAATATTTTATGCTGACAACAATTTATTTTCAACATATTATAATATAAATTTATTTTTAAATATAATATAGCAAAATTCAGAGACAAGTATGTTTCTGAAAATTGGAATTTATTGTACCATACTTTTTTAATTTGTGTGTTTTGATATATACTCTTTTTGCGTGAAAATATATCATGTGTTTTCTCAATAGTGAATTTTTTAAAAAGTTTTATTCAAGAATGTTCATAATTTATCATGTCCAACATGATTATTTTTAAACTTTTTGCACGACACGGATCTGTTGTTATTTTTTATGAAAACGAAAGGGAAAGATAAAGCTTACTCACACTCCATTGCGATGATTTGATAATGATGTTCAATGGCCACCGAGAGAAAATGATAACTTATTTTTTTAAAAAAACCAAGTACCACTTCTAATCACAGATTTCAATCCATTTTGATTTTTATTCATAAATTCAAAAAATTGATGGTTCCACTACTTCATTTTTTACTAGACTTTTGCTTTTATAGCTAGATTTTAAATAAGTGGTTTTGCATGGCCTTTAAACTTTATACTTGTCATAACATTTGTTTTGTAATTCATGGAAAAAATTCATAAATATTACATAGTTAAAGAATCGAAATCACTCACTTAATTTTTTACCTTCACGAAATCACTCACTTCAAAGCTTATGGATAAATGAAAACTAAAATTAAATAAAAGTCTAAACCACTTATTTTAAAGACATCGACCACAACCAAAATTGGTTCATAGTTTAAAAACAAAAAGTAATATTCCAACTTATAATCTATCACACACAACATACATTACAATCAGTGACCAGCTTCATTATTTTAGGGTAAGTTAGGTTGTAGTAAAGGAAAGTGAAGAAATGAAAAGTGAAAGGATGAATATGGAAAATACAGGAAACGATGAAAGTTAAGTTTATGAGACCTAGAAAAAAGGGTGAGAAGGAGAGAAAGCTTGTGAGCCTTAGATAAATGTAAATGACCAAAATACCCCTCACTTTCCTCACTTTCCATTTAAGAAAAAGTCAAATACTTCATATTATATTTACTAGTAAACACATATTTTTAAAAGGGTTAATACAAATCAGCCTAGAGAAAAAAATTATAAAAAGCAATCCATAAATGATTTATATAAAATTGTGATGTGTTTACTTGTTGGAAGGGTAGTAAAGCACGACCCATCGTCCCGTGGGTTCAGTGGCGAAGGGGTGTCTGGTTGTCCACCTAGTCGCGAGTTCGATCCTAGGGAGTGACACTTAGTTGTGCCTCCATCTCGGCACTTGGGGAGGCATATTCGCAGTGCAAGTTGCATACAACAACAACAAAATCTTATCCTACTATTTGGGGTCAGTTACATAAATCACTCGACGCCATTTTGTACGATCAATAATCATGTGTGGATCCATGCTCATAAGATTCGACAAGATTTTTACGTTGGCTGTCGAAGCCTAACACAACCCTACTCCTTTATGCGTGCTTGGGACCGACTATAAAAATATAGGCGGAGTATTCCTTAATGAAAATCAAATAATAAAAATAATTTTTAAAGGTTTTATAATTATAAATTAATAGATAAAGGGCAAAAATTGGATGAACTTCACAGGTAATGACAAACGAAACCGTGCAACCGTGAAAAAGCTTTCTCTTCAAGAGCGGACTGAAAAGGCTATATATATGTGTGTGTCATCTAACTCACGCCGAAATCACTGGGCGTCGTTGTTGGGTTGAAAACTGAAGAAGACGATATTGATAGTGAGGGGTGAAGGACGACACAAATGAAGAGGGAGTTAGTGAGAAAAGAAAGTGAAAATGAAGAGAGCTCAAACATATTCAGAAATTTGGAATGAGAAGAGGAAGTGAAGAATGAAGGGTGACAGGAAGAGAAATCAATGGTGAGGTTTTTTGGGAGGATGAACGCCGGATTTAATGTATGACCCAAGTTTGCAAGAAGAGGGAAAAGGCAGACGAAGACAAAAAAGGATGAATGTGAGAGAGAGAGGGGGATGGATAAGGGTTTGTTGAAAGAGGGGAGGAGATAAATTTGCAGTCAGATTTTTGCTAAATTACAAAAAGTGTTAGAAAAAAATTGGCAGTTGATTAATTTGATATCATTTATAATTTTTTGGACAAATTAATACCTGCATAATTGTTTATTAGTGAAAATGATTGATTCTTCAACTAATTAAACATGGAGTCTAAACTAAAATTTGGGGCGCGACAAAAATTTTGTCATGAGAATCATATATATATATATATATATATATATATATATATATATATATAACTCAACTCGTACACATAAATTTTTCCTGTCCACACTTCATTTTTTCTTCATCCTCCCCACTTTCCTTTTTTCTCATTCTCTACTTTCTTCTTTTCTACATCTTCTCTTTTATTCTTCATATTTATCATTTAACTACAATTTCTATCTTCCACTATTTAATTTATAGTACATATAATTTCTTTTCTACCTCTCCTCCTTTATAAACTTATAATCAAATTAGACGTGTTTATTGAAATAAACACTAAGAAAAATTTTTATCATACTCCAATACATTAAAATACACACACGATTGATACTCATGGCGATAAATACTATGAATAACCACAAATTAGAGTTCATATATTAAATATATTGGGTTGTTACATATGGTTGCCAACAAGAAAAGATTGAAAGGAAAATCCACTTTAATTTGAGAATAAGAAAACACATCCCTAAAACAAAAACTAATTGAACACACTTAGTTGGCTGATGAGGTCACGAATAATTTGCTTGTAATTTATCTTGCATATATGATCTTCTGGATGTCTATGTCTCCCGCAAAACAAATCTCCACATCGGCACTTGAATCCTAGTAGTCCAACTTTTCTGTTGCAACTGTTGCACCTATTTTTCGCTTTTGGTTGATCAGATTTGGAAACAGGTGTCCTTAAGTCCATGCTTATATTAGGAGACTTGTTGATTTTTTGTTTGCTTGATGAAGAATCCGATATAATGAGATTACTCATTAGTTCACATAACTCATCAATATAGCTATCGACACATGATGAAGAATCCGATGTACTGAGATTACTCATTGATTCACATATCTCATCAGTATAGCTATCTACACATAATGAAGAATCCGATGTAATGAGATTACTCATTGATTCACATAACTTATCAATATAGCTATTAACACCTGGTGGAGGATCCATGATTCAAGTAATCTCTAGAGATTATTGCCTTGTTGTGATGAGAGATTGATTGAGATGTAGTGAGGATTGGGAGATTTTGCAGGAAAGTAGAATAGAATAATATGAGCGAGAAAACAATAGACTAGGAAAAAATAGGGAGATTTTGCAAGAAAGTTGGTAGAATAGAATAATATAGCGCACGTTGTCTACCGTAAAAAAATATCTCACTTCAAAAGCCTACAGCGCTAGGCAGGGTTGGGTCCCACAGTCATACCTTACTTTCATTGCCCTCGGATTATGGTTAGCCGAATTCTTTTTTCCTAAAATTTTGTCATTAAAAAAATGGGCAGTGAAGCACGTAGAATAGAACAAGTGTTGATTTGCTGCACTACATACGATCCCCTGAATCTCGCAACAGTTCTTAAAAATAACAAAATATCCAAATTTTCAGTTCCTCCGTAAAATTTTCCATCCCTCAACAATAATCACACCTCTCTCTCTCTCTACAGCGCATTTCATATACCCACAAAGCTAAAAATCACACCTTTTTCTTTTTCTCCATACCCACATACATACATACATACATCCATATATTTCCTTTGAATTCCCACCCACATACATGGCTGGGTACAGAACTGACGATGAATATGATTGCCTCTTTAAGCTTGTTCTGATTGGAGATTCTGGGGTTGGAAAATCCAACTTGCTTTCTAGGTTCACTAGGAATGAGTTTAATTTGGAGTCTAAGTCTACTATTGGTGTTGAGTTTGCCACCAAGAGTTTGAATATTGATGGCAAAGTTATTAAGGCTCAGATTTGGGACACTGCTGGCCAGGAAAGGTCTGTGCTTTGGTTTTGGTTGGTTCATTCATGGGTTTTTTTTTGTTTGTGGTTGTGATCGTGTTTTTTGAGGTTGTTTTTGGTAGTTTTTATGGTTTTTTTTGGTGCTGGAAAGTGGGTTTTTTTTTTGTTCATAATTGTTTGCTTTTTGTTGGATTTAGGGTTTAATTTTAAGTTTCTAGTGACGTCAACACTGCTCTATGGATGATAGGACTGTCTTTTTTATTTAATTTGGAGTTATCATGAAGGTTTATGTCTTTGTTTCATTGGTTATCGTAGTTTTATTTTCTTTGTAAGCCTATATTGCTTTAGTGTTGGAAAGGGTGTTTGTTTCTTCCAATTTTGGGTCTATGTGTATATAGAGTTTGGGGAAAAAAACTGAGAACCTTTTTGAAAATAGAGAATAGCTTCTGAAAAAGTTGAAAAAAAAAAATAGCTTATGGTAAAAGTTAGGTTTCTGCCTCAAACCTAGGTTTTAAGTTAAAAAAATGTATGCTGAAAAAAGTTGCCAGTGTTTGTTTTACATAATTAAGATCTAAGTTTTGACAGAAAAAAACTATTCTGAAACAGTTGTGAGTGTTTGTCTGCCCTGATTTCAAAACCTTGTCTGAGTTGAGAGTGTGTCAAACAGGATTTATCCTTTATGAATCTTGAGTTGGATAGGATTGGTTTATGATATAAATGACATGAACACTGCTGCATAGCAGGATTACCTACTTTGTCAATAAGGTTGTTTCTTTTAAGGTTTGCTATATAACCACTTTCGATAGGTAAGATGCAAAGAATAGAGAAGATTAAAGAGATGGGGAAAAGAGAGAAGAAGGAGAGAAAGATCAGTCTGATCTGATTTAGTATTCATTATGTTAAAAGATGTGTGTACAATTAGGACAAGTCTACTTATATAGCAAAGACCTTATTAGAATTTAACGCTAAGTAACCACTGGCCCAACTGATCCTAACTAACTCATTTAGATACTATTTTATAATAGTTTGACATGCTTATTGTGCTTTCCTTTGGAAAATGGTTCTTATTTAATCTGAAATGAATATAGATGCATGCTTTTAAATTCTGAAGGTTTCTTATGTGAGTGAAATATAGCTTCAGTCCTTTATGCACCATGGAGCGCGGTTCAATGATGAGTATACTTTGTAGTCTTGTATTCCTTAATTTGGTGAGAACTTTCTGTGGTTTACACAACATCTGGTATTGGCCTCCAGCTAATCAATTATTTGATCATGTACTTTGGCACTACGAATCCAAAAATATGGCTGTTGTCGTTCAGTCAACATTTTGACTTGGTTTTGTTCCTCATTTCCTACTTACTGGGATTGGTCTTTGATTAAACATTTGGTTTATGTGCATACATGAGCTTTTTGTCAAAGATGATCACATAAGATTCTGGTTAAGTTGCTTAATCTTCTCTTTATTTCCCATTTTCTGACTAAGATTTTAATAACAAGAAAGGAAAAGTGATTGTCAACAGGATGACCCCTTTTCATTTTCTTTGTCCTTTGGAGTTTGAATAGCTTATGTCTTCAGTGTGCGCATAGGTGCCTCAATTATATTGCCTGCAGAAGTGGGAATGATTTGAAGATTTTTGGATTTCTCACAGTGCTTTTCATGAGTTTTGACTCTCACAACCTAATGGATTGCTAGGACATTCTTGATTTGAGATCTAGCTGTAGTATGGATGTGATATGATGGCTGTGTTGCCCTTGATTTTTATGCCAATTTGAAAAAAATCAATTAGTTGATGTTGAAGACCCGAAAAATGTCCCACTTTCTGCATAGCAACATTTTGAGTTCTGAATATTCTAATGATGAGATTGGGTAATGTCTGGTTGGGCTTTTCCTTTCGAAGGTTTTTATGTTTGAAATAAGAAACAGAAGTTCTCAAAACCCTACAGCTGCTTTTGGTAAAATCCTGTAACAAAATTTGCTTTGCTCTGTGGATTGAGCTTATTTGGCTCTATGCACTTGTTAGTCCATTTTATTCTAAAGTGTGTAATGGTTGATTAGTAGAATAGTGAATTAGTGTTGTGCTGCAAAACTAGGCTAGAAGGCATGGGCATGAGTTTTCTTCCAGGTTGTGGTTGGTTGTCTACTTCGGGTAGATATGGACTGCACGTGTGGAGTAGACATGAATTTTTGACTCAAGTTCAACTAGTTAGCTCAGTTTGCTCCTAAAGAGCGAAATTAAACATTGATTTATCTTTATGGGATCCTGCGGCATGCCAATTCGATCCAGCCTATGTTTTATATTTCAGGAAATGTATTGGAATTTATTTCAACAAATATCAATATATAATGAAATTTGATTTGGTGCTATCTATTTCTGTAATAGGTATCGCGCCATAACTAGCGCATACTATCGCGGAGCTGTTGGTGCCTTGCTTGTGTATGATGTCACACGCAGTGCGACGTTCGAGAATGTTTCAAGGTGGTTGAAAGAGTTGAGGGACCACACTGACCCTAGCATCGTAGTGATGCTTATCGGAAACAAATCGGACCTTAGACATCTTGTTACAGTCTCAACAGAAGATGGGAAATCTTTTGCAGAGAGGGAGTCACTCTACTTCATGGAGACTTCTGCTCTGGAGTCAACCAATGTTGATAGTGCATTCACTGAGGTTCTTACTCAGATATATCACATTGTGAGCAAGAGGGCAGTCGAAGCCGGGGACCGTGGAGATTCCTCGTCTGTCCCATCAAAAGGACAGACGATAAATGTCAAAGATGATTCTTCCGTTTTCAAGAGATTTGGATGCTGCACAAACTAAGGTGGGCTTGGTGTCCACCTTGTGAAAGTGATTTTCATAGCCTATGTGATTTTGTAAATGCTTACTTGGGAATTGTGATTACATTTGGCAGAATAAGGCTGGTGTTTGATATTGTTTGGACGATATATCTTACATGGGAAAATCCTAGGATTGAAGTTTCTTAAAACAGTCTTTAAGAAGACATATTTGAAACGGGTACAAAATTTGTGCTTGTCTTGCCAGGATTATGAATTTCATCAATTACTATGCCCATAGTAGCGGTTTGCTTCTCTTGTGATTGAAAGCATTGTCTTTATTTTAATAAACGGTCTTGATCCCAACTATGATAACACTGCAAGCCCAATATTGAAACATATAGATATTAATCTTAGTTTATGGTTTATGAATGTTGTATATGTCATCAATTACTATGAATGTTGTGTGTGTGTATATATTATATATATATATATATATATATATATATATATATATATATATTGACTTTTTATCAAAAGAAAAAACTATGATAACGCTGCTAGAGAGAGAATCATTAGTTCTATTTAAAAATGGGAAAATCACTAGGTTCCAAGGAATGTAACGATAATTTTTTTTAACAAGCGGATACAATGTAATGACGAGTTTTAATACTGGAAACTATTTTATCATACGGGCTTTTTGGTGTATTTCACTGGGATTTGGGACCTTATAGTGAGTCTAACAGGAATCGATAGTTACTGTCATCATGGATCGTTGTGGATGTTATTAGTGCATTGGCCGTTTTATCTTGAGATGAATGTCTTCATTTTATAAAGTAGCTCATCACCTAATTTAAGAAAAGTATATAATTTTATTAATATAATTTGTTGAGATTTTAGAGTTATGAGTGTTTGTTGGACAAAAAGATTAGTAAGCCATTTCTTTTTTCGCTGCAAGTTTTTTCATTGGACAAGAATGACAAAACTAGCAAATTTACATATCCACTAACCATAGAGCTTGTTTTTTTTTTATCAATTTCAATCATGTTACATGTAATTAAATTATAATTAATTTAATCTCAAACCAGTGAAATTATAATTTGTTCATAAACAAATTGAATTAGATTTTTTATGCGAAACATAAACATGAATAATTCAAAGTGGTATATTTTATTTAATTAATCTATTTGAAAAAGTTTATTCGATTCTGATATCATCTTTAATGCGAGAGTCAGAGTGAGTGTTAATTTACTAATTTAGTAGTGTGAGTCCAAATACCTTTGCATTTCCTTTTATGACCAAAATATTTATTTATGGGCACACCCAACTAGAAAAGTGTTACAGAAAATTACATACCACATAAAAGATATATAATCATCATTATAGATATAGTATAAATTAAACTGTACAAGATCAAGAAACATAGGAAGAAGAGATATGAGCTGTAAAATACTCCTATTATTTTACTCAAAGAATTTTTATTACTATTATATTTTTCGTCCAATTCTCTATTACCCACGATTTTCAGGCAGCAAATAGTTTATTACCTCACTTGGACCACAAAAAAAAAAAAGGAAAAAAAAGATGTTGCAGTCCTATCATAATTACCCTGTGATCCCACCACACCGGATCACACTCCCTCCCGGAATATTCCCTCGCCGGAAAACCACCGAACATTCCGGCAACTCACCGAGATCGGAAAAAACCGACTCATCTCCATCTTCATCTTCTCTCATCATCATCAATGCCACGTCATCAAAATCTCCGGCGAATATCGGGCTTTCGAGAACTCTCGTCGTGTCGTCAAACCACCCGAATTGGCCATAATCGCCATCGAGGTCTAAATCAGGGTGGCCGGAAAACACCACTGTGAGATTTGAGTTAGTCTCCGCCGGAGCGCCGTCGTCTGCGGCGGCGACGGCGGCGGAGGTTGCGGCGGAGGAGTGGAGCTTGGCGGCGGGGAGGGAGTGGTTGTGGTCGTGGGCATATGTTACGATGAGCTTTGTGGGGTCCACACGGCTTCTCTCTACTTGTTTTCTTGCCGGACAACCTTTGGAGCTACTACATCGGTAATATCCCCTGAAAAAATTAAATTATTATATTTTTGATTTTATAATGAGGACATTAGTATTTAAATACTACATAGTACGCCATGTCTTACTATAATATTAGATCGAACTACCCACTTATTTGTCATATATGTCATCTACAAACTGCAATTCAATATTTTAATTATAATCTTTCATTGGCTACTAATCACAGGAGTTAGTTCGTATTTAAAAAAAATTAATGATGCAAAATAATGCACCATTTCAAATTATTTGTACTTTTATTTTTTTTCTCGGAAATAGTTTATTTTAATTATGAATTCACTTAAAATCTAATTATATGTAATACTCCCTTCGTTCCTAAATATAAGATCATTTTTGAAATTCAACTTGTTCTCAATTATAATATCACTTTCTAACTTTTCTTAAATGCTTATCTATAATTAACAAACAAAAGAGGGAGAATGAGGATAAAGATATATATACTTGGGATAAATTAGTAATATCATGTATAAATAACTAACTTCTTTAATCTACTCAAATTAGGGAAAATTATCATATATTTAGGAACGAAGGAAGTGTATATTAAAAATTAGTGGTACTTTAATCTTCACAGTAGGAAAGTTAATTAGATCTTATGGAAAAAAATTAAATTATCTCATGTCTAAGATAGGGTATTTCTAAAAACATTTAATTATCTTATGTTTAAGATAGGAAGAAGTACTATCATGGAGTAAAATAATAAAACATGCATGGATTAGTTCATTCGACTCACGATTTCAAAAAAGAAAGCCAAATGACTCTAAGCGCGTGTTTCTCAGTCGCATATTCATTTTCAACACCTTGTTAGTAGGGCGGTCTAGTTTATTTGTGTCGGTTCCAACGTTTTGCATGCTTAAATCAACTCTTACTATACTATTCATCCTTTTTTTTTAAATGTTCACAATATGATTGGAGCTAATTATCATTAGTGGTTTGGAAATACTCAGTATTTTCTAGATAGTTTCAAAAGGTAATAAACGTCTTTGTCTTACATTAAAACACAAAGTACAATATATTAGATGTCATTGATGGGATTGAGTATAACTTCTCAAGTAGTATGGAATAATAGGGAAATGTTAATCAATATTTCTACTACCAGTGTAATTCACTAGAGTTCAATGTGTTTTTGTAGGATATTCAAAATTTCTTTAGTTTGTTTATAATGTATGTTTTGCAATCGCCATACTATAGTTAATTTATTTCTAATACCTATTTAAGACCTATACAATATTTGAAATATTTATATTATCAATTTGTCTTTTATTAAAAAAAGACTTATCCAAAATTCAAAATCGAGAGCAAAAAAAGTATTACCAAATTTGGCATGCTAATTTATAAAATACTCCCCCCGGTTCTAAATATAAGACTTAATTGACTTTTTCTGGAAAATCCTAAAAAAGCAAAATAAGTTAATTATAAATTGATTTACTTAATTTTTTCCCCTTAAACTAGTTTATATTACCTATAAACTAATGGATAATCTAAAAATATATTAGATATGTCATCATTTAATAACTTATTTTGCAACTTTAATCTCTCCAAATAAAAGTCAATTAGGTCCTATATTTAGGATTGGGGGTAGTATAATTTTATTTTCACTTTATGGAAGTTACTAATCTTAAAGCAACGATATATATTGTGCTATCTAACCTAAGAAAATGTAAGTAGTAATATTACAAAAGAATGCTAATAAAGAATGTGTAATGTGTAAGCAGACAAAAAACGAGATAATGCAAAGAAAAAGAAAAGGGGAAAAAAGTACAAACTTCATACTAAAAAAATTAAATTAGGTAGAAAAATTTGAGTTGCTACCTAGAGTTTTGGATTGATTATGAGTTGATACACTTAAATAATCAGTGGTCTCATGTCTAAACTCTCAGCAATTGTAATAGCTATTTGGAGGAAGTTAATTAGTAGGAGTCTTCCCATTAATATGGCATACAGTCCTATAAACTAAACTAGTTGGTTGCTGTATACTAGACTTTCATGTACACAAAAGTATACAAAGTGTCGGTAAGTTCTTTCAAAAAAAAAATAATATCAAGCTGTCCAATACAGATGCTTAGCTTGATTGAAAAAGTTTGGGTAATTCAATTAAAAATGAAAACGATTAAAGAGGCTAATCAATATAATTGTGCCTAACATCCGTGAGAGCAACGCGGATTAGATCTCGCGTGAGCTATTATTATAACCCATAAGAAAAGAACACAACAAGCGCATTTTAGCACAGCCGCCTATGATTTGTCAATATCTACGCCGGCGGCCGGCAACATCACACATCACCCAAAAATACCAAAAAAGTTCCCAATTCTTACTTTCTATAAACTCACCACATTGCTTAATTAATCCAAGAATTTAAGCTCTTAATTACATGATTAGTGAGGTTAATTAATTAATTACCTTGGATAAGGAGAGCCTTTGATGGGCTTCTGACCGTACTTCCTCCAAGCCCAAGAATCGGACGGTGGATATGTCTCACCTTTGCTCTTAGATCCTTCCACGTCACCTATTGGTACAACCTTCACCTTCTTCTTTATCCCCTTCCTACGTACGACCACATAACGGTAAGTTAGTTATACATATGTATGTCACATATACCTTCCTAACTACCAAAACGATAGTACGTAGCAAAGAAAAAAAGGAAAAAATTAAAGAGGGAAAATTAAAAGTTTAAAACATATGACATGTCTAATTTAATTTACCTTTTCTTTGGAGATGGTTCCATTGTGTATATTTCATCGCCAGATGACGGCGAGTCTAGTCCGGTCTCCGGTATAGGATCAGATTCTTCTGGAGGTTCGGATCGATGTGCCATCATGAAATAGTTCAAACTTTTTAAGGGCTACTATATGGTTGATGGATTGTGATTTGTAAGGGTATTATGGAACTTTTTGGTATATGTGTAAATGGAAGTGATGAGAGGTATTAGGTGGTGGAAGCTAAGCTAAAGGGCAAATAATGGGTAGTTGAGGATGCCGGAGGGAGGGAGGGAGGGAGAGAGAGAGAGAGAGTGAGAGAGAGAGAGAGAGGGGAAGGGAAATGAGAATAGCCGCCATATATGATGACAGATAGACAAAGAGGGAGGGTATTGTTTAATGTGGACGTGCCATGCAATACCTAATCAATAAAGAATTATATATATGGAATAGGGGCATTCATATGATAGAGGTGGGTTTATTATTACATATATGAACAAATGTTTTTAATTCATTTGATTGGTTGGAACTATAGATATTGATTCCTGAGAATTATATGGCAAACTAAATATATAGGGTTAGTAGAGGAGGGAAATTATTATACACTTAACTTTGATTTTCATACAATTCTTGATTCATTTTGGATAAACACACACACACACACAGAGGACACACTATCATGTAGAATTTGATAGTTTGGGTTTCCCTCGTTCGTGGTTTATTATTTGTTTAGTGGTGCATATAAGTTTTTTCATTTAAAGATAAGTATGTACCTGTGTGTGAAAAAATGAGTTGTATGATCTAACCAAATTTGAAAAATGAGAAATGACTTGATTAACATTTAATTTCCGTATATGAAATAAATTAAACCGTGTCAATATATATCTGTTCATTCTTATCTCTATAATTTACGTATACATGATATGATGATAAACCCATGTATATATATGTATATGTATTTAATGAATCTTCAAAAGGTTGCTCAATTTAATTAATCAGAACCCATCACAAGAAAAATGTAATTCAATGTATTGAGTTTGCATGCATGCAATGCATCATTAGAAGAAGCACCGTTTTCTTTAAAATGAGATCGTGATAAGAAATTATTAAAATTCAGTTCTTTGATAAATTTGGGTATTCAACTAAATTCTGAGCAGAGGATATTTAATTTCTCAATTAAAATTACGATATATTGGAGTTATTATCTCCCTCCGTTCCTAAATATAGGACCTAGATGACTTTTCTGAAAAATCCTAAAAAAAGCAAAAAATAAGTTAATTATAAATTGATTTACCTAATTTTTTTCTCTTAAACTAGTTTATTTTACCTATAAGCTAATGGATAATCTAAAAAGATATCAAATATGTCATCATTTAATAACCTATTTCGCAACCTTAATCTTTCCAAAAAAAAGTTATCTAGGTCCTATATTTAGGAACGGAGGGAGTATTATTTTTTTGTCATTTTTAATTACGAGTAGAATTTGATTTAGTATGTAATAAAAAAAAGAACTTGATTTAGTATTTTATTATATATAGGGCAATGATGATCATATTTTGCCCTTCAAGTAACCACTTTGAACCACTGGACACCTTAAATTAACACTGAGTATAATTTCACCCTTAAAGTAATCAAAGTGGTTCAATTTTACCCTAGGCGAATATAATGTTGACACGTGGACGACGCCCATTGGTGGGTCTGTCCAGTCAGAAAAAATTGTACCACTTTGGTTATTTTAAGTGTGAAATTGTACTCAATGTTAATTTAGGGTGTCCAATAATCCAGAGTGGTAACTTGAAGAAAAACATAGGGTTATTACCCTTATATATATATATATTATAACTTGGGGTTACCAATTGTACTGAGCTTTTGATGAATGAAGAAGACTGATATTTTTTTTGTCTCATCTCTTTTCCTTACACTTTCTTTTTTGGTAAATTACCGCCCAGTTTAATCCGGACTTGAGGGATAGGAGTGTTACCCACATAGGCAAGGTTGTCCCCTCTCCCAATGAGAGCGCTTCCCGGGATTCGAACACGCGTTCTCCTCCTTGCGGAGGTTGTAGCCCACTTACCAGCTCAACCAACTACCCATTGGTTTTTCCTTACACTTTCTTCTGCATCATTATTGTGTTTTGATGGATGAATTGTGTTATGTTGAAAATTTAACTACTTTTTTATTAAACATCGTCCGGTAATCCGGCGCCTATTGACAACCGACTGATTCGAACTCTAAGGGTAGGAGTGTTGTCCACATGGACAAGGTTGTCCCTTCTCTCAATAAGAGCGCTTTCTGAGATTTGAACATGTTTTCTTATCCTTACCAACTCAACCAACTACCCATTGATAAAATAGAACTACTTTTCAAATAACTTAATCAAACTTATCTGTTCAACCGGTTGGACTAAAAACTAATCACATGTTTGATTTGGAGATGCGATAAATTGATTTGGATGGCTAGAAAAACTAGTGACATATACAGGTAAACTTAATAATAAAAGAACCATACACTCTATATTGGTCGAACTGCAATTTAATCCTTTATTTCATAATTATGAATAAATTTTATTTTTCATATATTTTAAAATATATTAACTGACTGATTAATATTACGCATTATAAGATGACGATCATTTTTGGTTTAGCTTAAAACCAAATTTTTAACTGAGGAAGTTCACATATTTGCAATCTGTGTTGTGTATTGGGTTTGTGTATATGTTGTTAAGATTATGTACGCCTGCATGAGTTAGCTACATATATATTCACAAACAAACACCGTGAGGAAATTTTCCATATATTGAAACTGTGAAAAATTTATTTACCATGTTAAGGAAAATATTGCACATAATGCCAATCCTTAAACATCACGTTTCACGTCTTTTTACATTCAAATTGAAATGTGTAAACCCAAATTCAAATTTTGTTCCAAAACGTATATCCATAATAAATTGAAAAAGATCTTCTTACCTTAAAAGTATACATAAAAATACATTTGAAAAATTATATTCCCCAACATGGTTTCATGCAATGAGAAATCGATAAGAAGTAGAAGCACACGTATGTTCATTTGGCTATTAAGTTCATGTCTCATTAAAGGTTCCATAATGGGACAAAATTACAAGAACCTAAGCCATTGATCAATGTAATAATTTATAAACTATTTGCCCTCGAAATTATCAATTTATCTTAATCAAATTATTGATGAGATAAGTGTGACATATATGCAATGTTGTGCTTATTTCATAATCATATAATAAAAAGCTCCATGCTCTCATCTCAAAACCAACAAAAGTTATTACTCCCTCCGGTCCTAAATATAAGACCTAATTGACTTTTTTGAAAAATCCTAAAAAAAAGCAAAATAAGTTAATTATAAATTGATTTACCTAATTTTTTCCATTAAACTAGTTTATTTTACTTATAAACTAATGGATAATCTAAAAATATATCAAATATGTCATGATTTAATAGACTATTTTGTAACTTTAACCTCTCCAGAAAAAAGTTATTTAGGTCCTATATTTAGGACCGGAGGTAGTATTTGATTTAAAAAACAAAATGTATCTTCCATCTTATATACAACATTATTTTAAAATTTGTCATTTTTATAATATAAGGTATGTACAATATTCATTCTTGAAAAAATATTTAATCAAGATTTTCGGGCTAAAGTGTAAATATGTCAATGAAATTTCCCAAAAGTGCACCTACTACAAAAAACATTTTTTATGAGCAAATTTGTCAATTGACAGTTGTTACACGGCGAAAATGACAAACATCATTACAAACTTGTTGCCATTTTTGCCCCTTAAAATTGTTGTCATTGATCGGGATGCCTCAGTTTGAAATTGTCATTGACATATTTGGCCCTTAAAAATTGTCATCAATTGATAAATTTGCCCCTCAAAAATGCTTTTGTGATGATGCACATTGAGGAAATTAATTATCATTGACATATTTGCACTTTAACCTTAAGTTTTTCAGTATTACTCCTCCTAAAATTTGTCAATTTTTTTTTCATTTGATTGTTTTTACTTATTACGAAAACCTTGAAAATAAAGGGGAGTAATGATTAATTCATAGTCTCAGATGAAATGTCACCGATTTCATACTCCGGTTCCGTCGCTTTAAAAATCCATTTGCCCAATAAACTAAAATTTATCAAGTAAACAGTCCCAATCTTATCTTGTTTTTGCCACTGGCTACTCTTTCATTATATTAATATATAAAGTACATATAAGGACATTACTTTTTTTTTTGTTATTCACATGATTGTGATAATGAATGAATAATTCATGTTTCAAACGCTATGTCTGACAGGAATATATTATTTTACGATTTTAATTTGGAATCTACTGATTGGGATTTAAATAATGATACGATTAAGGAAGCTAAGGGAGCATATGTTATTTTGTTAGAAGGAGGGTGGGTGGGATAATAAATATAAAGGATTATTTCATTATAAATTAATGGGAGTCTGAAGTTCACCTAATTTTGTATTGATCTTGAAGCAGACCTAATAAGGGAAGAGAGAAATTACTAAGAAATTTAAATTTAGAAACATATTTAATCTATAGCGCGGTTTTGTATTTTTTCTATTACATTATTCTTCCCTATAGATACTTACATAACAATTGGATAATGATGTTATCATTCATTAAGAAACCTGGCCTTTAACTTTTTTATTGTTATATAATTTGAACCAAAATAATATTTACGTATATTCTTAAAATAAGTATGAAGGACCGACTTAACTCAATTGTAAGCTCGCTTGTCATGGGGCCTAAGGTCATTAGTTCGAATCAGCCTCTCATTATTGCATAAAGCATGGGTAAGGTTTTCTAGTAAATTCTCTTCCCCATCACTTTCATCAAATCAAATGAGGACTAGAACTAAGTTGACTATATTTTATTTAGAATAAGTATATAATTTTATAACTTAATGTAGACATGATTATAATTTTTACCAAAAAAACTTTTAATTTTCTTACAACGACATCAAATTTCTAATTTTCTTATTCTAATTTCCTATTTAAACTGACAATTGATATAATAAATTACATAATTTTAGACTAAATATTATCCATGCTTCGATAGATATACATACGACTAGCTCTTTCCTTCTATTTAATTCAAACAAAATTGAATCAATAGATATTTAATTTCGACAGCTATAAATAAGGATTATATTAAATTTCAAATCATATTAACTAAATTCACAGTTAAATTAAATCATAAAAGAAAATATGTTTTTGACAAAAAAACAGTTTCACATAACATATTTATATTACATACTAATCCTTAAAATTAAAAAATAAATAAATAGATCTATTAAACTTTAAAGGCAGTCAAAAGTTCTATACACAATTATCTCGAAAGTTTCAGGGCTAAAAAGCTGATGAGCCAAAATATCCAGGACAGTATTTCTTGTCAACCTTTTTTGATTAATTTTAATAATTATAATGGATTATGAACACAATCCGTGAAATAAAAACTCATTTTTATTTCGAATTTTATATAATGAACAGATATATATCATATTTCTGTATATGCCGACACTTTTGACCCACATTTTTTTTTTTGGTGTTTGCCACATTTTTTTTTATAATGCACGGAGTATCTTTAATTAGATGGAGGAAACAAACTGGAAAGGGGATTCACTTATTTTTTTTGGGGGGTTCCTCTTATGCAAATAGTGATTTGAATAAACTATGTGACCCCTTGAATAGATATGGATTTTATAACTTGGTTGCTTGTAGATTTTTTTAGTAGGTTGCTTGCGAAAATTTTTATTGATACTATGTCAAACGTATAACATGCGATAAAATTTTATATGTATATGTATGTATATTTATACTTTGTAATTATTTTACAATTGGCTATACCTTCGATAGAAAATAGTCTTAAAAGTTAATTGTATTTTTTTATTAATATAAATAGTTATGGTTTAAAATATAATTTTAAAGATTTGTATGCTGCGTACGTAGTCCAAATTAAAAAAAAGCAAATGATATTGAACGGTGAATCAACATTGTTGTGTGTGCGTGTGTTTCAAATAGGAAAACTAAAATAACTGTAAAACTCTAAATGGAAATAAAATAGTTGTAAAGTACTTATTCAATAATCAATAGTCTTAGAAGTTTATAGGACTGAGTGTAACTTTTATATACATGTAGAAAAAGTATGGAGATTCAGAGCATTCGTTTCATTTCAGGGTTTTGATAAAAAGATTTCTTTTCTTAAAAAAAAAAAATTAAAAGGGTAGACACTATCGGTCTAGATTACAACCCAAGGCCTCTTACTAATTATGGAGATATTATGCCACTAAACCATGGAATTAGGGGTTATCAAAACATTTTAATATGGCAATACGCTATAAGCTTAAAAAGTCATGAAAGTTGATTATGATCGATCTGCATCTCCAAGCTCCATTCTCATTCATCTATCTACATCACAGAAAACAGGTCTCTCTGTGAAGGAGCTAAAAGATTTATGGATTTTGGGTTTGTGTTCTCCGAGGAAGACATGTGTTGTTCGAGGTTGGTGTCTCTTGTTCCTGGGGTTGCACATGGCAAGAAGAAGTAAAGAAAGATAAAGTGACGTTTGCTGGCCTTATTTGCCAGAGGCATGGGGTGTTTGAGAGCAAAGGAAAAAACTACTAATATAGAACTAATAAGATTGACATGAAACATCACAATCCTATATTTTGGGCTCGTTCTGTTGCCTCCATCGTTTCACCCTCTTCATGAATCAACAAAAAGCGAGTTTGCTTTGTATTGAATTCAAATTATAATAATAATGGAGAAATGGTTGCCTAACATGTTATTTGAAAGAATATATGGTAGAAAAAGTTAAATATACTGAACGACTGAAATGGTCAATTTTTAGTGGTGTTAAATACTCGAAAGTGTTCTAACAAAAAAAAAAAAACTCGAAAGTGCCTAGCAATAAAAAAACAGTGGGAGAAGCTCATCAAATATTAAAAACAGGAGAGAGTAATCAGATTATGTATCACGCGGTTCAATTTTGTTGTCATGCATGAGTTCGTTAGACTTCACGCAGAGAATCTGATACTTGTTTATTCCAAGGAGTAAATGATAGACACTCTTTTCTTTTTCATTTTTGTCCTTTTCTTTTCTTAATAATTGAACAATTAATTCACTCAATGAAAATAATTGAACAATTAAATAGACAATAAGTGTACTTAGCTTGTGAATAATCATGATAAAGGTCCTTTGCATGTAGGCAGCTAATTGAGAGTTATGGCAATTGGCTTTGCTCATTAAATAGCCCCCTTTTTTTCTGATAGAATTAAAAAGCCCCTTTACACCTAACGTAATATACACACTTGAATTTTTTTCACCATCATTTCATTAGCATACCCACTAATTAAAAGTTATATATGTTTATGTTTTCCAAGTCAATTTTTTCTCTTTCAAACGACTTCAAACGTTTTAAAAATATGAAATTATTTTTTATTTGAAATTTGAAATTTTCGTAAGAATGGAACAAAATTTTTTCAGCAATCTTAGAAAGCTCATAAGCTTTAATTGTCAATCTGATGTTCAAAGTCTGATCTATTTTTATAGTAAAAAAGTATATATTAAAAGTTGTAAAAAATTCATAATCTAATTGAAATATAAAATACAGATTGATGATCATTTGGTATTCTTCAGAGTACATGTGATTTGTTAAATAATACATGATTTATATCGAAATTATAATATATAATTTTCTTAACTTTAAAGAATTCTTTTAAACTTGAAAAACTGCATAAGTTATTTTTATTATAATTAGAGTTAACATAACTTTTTGTTCTCGACCATTTTACTCCATTTTGGTTTTAGGTTCTAAACTTTAAAAAATTGATAGTGTTATCCTTGAACTTTTCATCAATTTTGGTCTTGATATTTAAACTATAGATTAGTGGCGTTAGTCTCTCAATGTTGTGTCATTTATATGTTATATAATCATTAGTCTTTGATTTTTTAGTTATAACTAAAATTGATTGACTTTGGCTAAGGCTAAATTGACTTATTCAAGGATCAAGATTGAAATTGAATAAAAGTTTAATGACCAAAACTATCAATATTAAAGTTCATGAACAAAAACCAAAATTGACCGCAAAGATCAATGATCAATACCACAATTTTTTAAAATTAAGGGATCAATACTAAAAGTGTAAGGACCAAAATCACCAATTTTAAAGTTTAAGAGCTAAAATTAAAATTGATTAAAAATTGAAGGATCAAAACTTAGACTAACTCTTATAATTATCAATATACTATTTCATTGATGAAAATAAGTAAGTTAAAAATTTATGTTGACACATCACACAATGCAATACAAAGATGAATGACGATATCAACTGTTTTGAAATATTCAGAACATACATTTCTTCTGTTTCCCTGAGTCTAAACTTTGAAGGAATAATTATATAAAAATTCGAAAACTTAATATGATAATCCATAGAAACGAAATGAAATAATAAAAAGCACGACAATATATGATCCAAAAGTGTAAATAAATTTCGTACAAATAAAACATTGCTGGCCTAGCCCCATATGTTACAATGCCCGTTTAGACTTTAGATGGTAAGATTGCGGATAATCATACCTCTGCATATCTTACGTAGGAGCCTTGTGCACTAACTTGCTTTCTATGATTTTTTTTTTTAAAATACTTTTAAGAAAGCCAACTTTACAAATGAAATAGGCCCACCAATATAAATGTGGTGATTGTCAAGGTGGTTCACCAAACATAAGGGTTTATATAACTTTTAATCTTAATAGTTTACCCTAATTTGAACTTCATAATTTAAAAAGGATTTAACTATGTTAAATAAGTTGAAGTGTCATAAACACCGTTAACTATACTTTTTTGTTTAAAAGCCCTCAGTATCCTACCTCTTTGAGAACCGACTAGTTTGGAGTCGTCCCCATATTAAGGGCACTTCCCAAGGATCGAGCTCAGGAACCTTTGGCAAATGGCATGAAAGACACTTTATCAACCCACCTCAAATTATCTGAGCAACATCCGTAGTGCACACTGTTAACTATATTGTGTGGCTAGATTATAAGCAAACTGATGTGGTAAGTAAAAAATCAATTATAGCTTTTTTAGTAAAATAAAAACTCTCCCTTTCTCTATCTCTCTCATCCTATTAACACAAGTATAGATTAAAATTTCTCTGTAAAATAAATAAAATAATTATAATAATTAAAAGAATCACATTGTAAAAGAAATCGAAAGGTCTCACATAACTTTGTCAATTATACTATATTGAACTGTTCTATCTGTTACGTCTAAAGCAAAGTTATTTTAAATAGACTCCACGAAATAACTGAGAGAAGATTAGAGGAAATGAAGGTAGGCTTAATTGTAATTATTTAAATGAAATAGATTCAATGTAGAATGGCAATGAAAGAATATTCTAGTATCATGATTCAAGATGCTTCAACTAAAATATTACTCCGTGGATGAAACAAAAATATTAATCTACTCTAATAAATCCGTTTCCCTCTCCCAGCCTTAATGCCTAGGAGCTAGTCTATTATATGTGTCAGAAAGAAACTGTTGAATTATTAGCATTCGATGTTGTTTATTTTAAAATTATAAGTCATTCGGATTTGATAGCTTAAATAGTTTGAATTATCTCATCTTTGACATTTTTTTTGACCAAGATCTCATCTTTGACATGATACCATTTTAAACTAAATAATCCTCCAGCATTAAACAAATGAAGTTTCAACTCAACTGATGTTTAAATTCAGACCTCAAACTCAACTTTATGATAGTTTTTAAGAAGATAAAATAATGTATGCAAACCTGCGGATAGGAGGAGTATAAAAAATAAAAACAAAACAATAACACATGAGAATGAATCTCTCTATCACCTCTTCCACTTCTAAATATAAATCTACCTTGACATTCTTTTTTGAGAAGTTAAAAACAAATTAGACCTCTAAATTATAACATGTCACATGTGATAAGATTATATATTACTTCATTTACTTCATAAGTAAAATAAATGAGTTTTGAAAAAAAAAATCACTACAAATAATTTAAAGTGGTTAATTTTAAATTATTAATTTCTCTAAAAAAGTCAAATTAGTCTTACAATTACGACCAGAAGGAGCATTTTTGAAATTGTGGATGCTTCAAATGAATTCCTTACACAGTAAACTAGTAAAGGGTCAACAAAAGTGTGCCAAGGGTGTTAAGTGGTTTAATCGTTTGACGCTCACTTAAATTAATTTTCATCGTTAACTTAAACAATCAGATGATAGAGTAAAAATCAAGTAAGAAGATTTTGTCGTTTTAATCCTCAGCAATGGTTTGAAAGTTGCACAAGGAGTAAAGGATTTGCAGGCTCTCTTCTCAAGGAGGGACGTTTTCTCCAAGCTAACTTTATCCATTTTCTTAATTCTTTCTTAATTATATAATTTATCACATCAGAGTCAAATATTTACCTCAGAGTTGCTTGCATATACAATTAGGACTTGGCTAATGAGAAGTAGACTTCATGAGATTTGATGACAGCCTATGGATGAATTAATTACAATGGCTTAATAAATATACAGAATGTATAGAGAAAAGTACTTGTGTCAGTTGTCCTTGCCAGAAGATGCCTCTGGAAGTTTGAATGTTGGAGGCTTGTCAACGCCCCTCCTTGAGTACTCCCTCCATCTTCGTGCTGCCGCTGCAGCTCTCTTTTCTCTCTCTTTCACTTCCTCTTCTGCAAGAGGTTATCATTTTGAAGATAAGCAGCAAAAACCTAGAAACTCATGTTTAAGGTAAATGATCAAGCAATTCTAAGTTATAACATACAGACGTAATATTTTTAGTGCGTGTTAGATACTGAGCATTTGGAATACTTATTGATCCCCAACACAATTGTTGAGTATAAATTTTTACGTCTGTATGTTAGAACTTATCAGAACTAGTTTTTTTTTACCTATAAACTAATGGATAATCTGAGTACAGGCACAAAGTTGTAAAGTCATTGTACCTGTATTTTTGTACTCTTTTGGTTTGCCCCAAAGGTTGTCCCAGTAAGAATTTGTATTATCAGAACCTTTCTGCTTCATCATTCTCCTTTTTGCTTGTTCCTGGGACCCAATTATCGCTGTTTAGTTATGGTAGCAACTATGAGGTAATTAAAAAACTAATGCACTAGTAACTATGCAAATATCGCATCATCAGAACTGCACAGCTATCAGTTGTTCTAGAAAGAATATACTTGACTGCTCTAGGAATGCGCATTAACACCAGAATGATCACAGCCTACACGAATCTATTCTAATAAATCATATGTCAAATCACTGAATTACCTTAATTCTTATGTTCAAAGAACTAGTAAGTTCATACTGAACAATTGTGGTGCAATCACTTTGAGAACATACAATAATTCTATCAAACTATTTAATCTTTGTATCTATTATTTTCCTTAAGAATTTATCCCCTTATCAGATTATAGATGGTCAAAAAATGTAACCACATAACACTATCCAAATAACCATTATTTCATAAATAAAAGGCGGCTAGAAATCAGAAATATAATTGCATGAATACAAGCAATTGTTTACATATCTATGTGAAATTAAAGCTGAATTAAATTCTAGAGGACTTCATACCAAGACTTTTGTCTGTCTCTTTTCCCATCTGGAGCTTGCCTGAAGTGAGCAAGTATAGATCTTGTTACATGAATGCATTACTGAAGTAGTCTAGTATATAGCAAGATAGGTTAAAACAGAAATTTGATGGTTTTTCTCATACAATGAGCTTGATACACTCTACATGACGAAAGCATAAAAATGAATCTAGCAGTTTGAATGTCCAGAAAACGTGTCTCTCAATTCATCTTTGATAACCTTTCCAAAGTTCTATCTGGAGTCCAGATAAACAGATTTCAAAATTCTAGGCCTTTCAACCAGATAAAATAAAATGCACAGTTATGGAGACTGGAAAGTTATTTGAGATTAGGAAAACCATGTCAACCTTCAAAACGTCCACCAAATGTAGGTGAAAAACTATAAGAAAGTCTATGAGGATTTAGAAGTGGGCAATGCAATATCTTACCATTCTGAAAACATCCAATGATGATCCCATTCCTGAAAGCATCAGGGCAACCTGTTCAAAACTATGAGTCAGTACATATGGAGAACTATTAAAAAAGCATTACCTAATAGCATGCATTTATATGTCCAGATTCTTTAGTAAGAATATAACATGCCAATAAATAAAATTAGCAACTAAATTTAAGCTGATTGAGGAAATCCACTTCTCATATTCCTATTATGGCTACTACATTTCTCTGCTCAAATTGTTAATTGTTCTTGCTGAACTTCTATGTTGTCTGCTTTTCCTTGTTCTACTTATTGTGTTGCTTCTAATTCGAAAAGCTAGAGATTAATGGTTTTAAAATTAAGTTTAAATGCTTCACATTCTTATGCTTTAAAGAAGTTTAAGAAGGTTAATTTACAAACTGATCTCGTGGAGATTATCCTACATATATAAATTGCCAACAATGAGAGGGAACAAAAACTTTACGTTATGGAGGTGATGAGAGGATCATAAAACGATGAATAATGTACATAAAACCTGGATTAAATAAATTTCTGAACAAGGTCTCACATTAACTCTTTCTACCCGCCGCATTTCATCTTCTAGTAATGATAGTTGTGCCGCAGATGTCCAATGAATGCAATCAACAGGGCTGATATGCACAAACATTTTGTAAGGTCAATTTTTCACAACCAAAACTTAACAAGCAATTCAATTTTTGTAGCTGAAATTCTAAAACTCATTTATTAAACAGATGCAACTAGACAGACTTCAGTAACAAGATAATTTCTATATTGATCAATGATAATCAAACAAGTATATGACTCGCTGGGGTCAGGACCCTGCTATCTACACAATCTGTCAGATTTCAACTACTATATATTTTTTCAGTTCCAGAAGATTAGACATCTCACCACCTTGGATCTCAACAAAAAAGGCTCAAATGGCAGGAAGCCGCAGACCTGACATTTAGTAGACTTGTTTTTTTGAAGTAGAACATATAAAGAAAATAAAGATAACCAACCATCTTACAGATTGAATTATTAGCTTATTCAGATGGGATTTGGACTTGGAAGTTTGAATCAACCTCAGTTCAACTCAACCCAATTTGATTGATAATCACTATTATGCAGTTATAATTAGGTAAATAACTGAGTATCACGAATAGTCCTTTGATTTCACAAAGCTCAATTCATCATCTAAGTCATTCTGTATTCTGTAACACTATAGTAACTAATATGTTAGTACTATTTTAACATGATACCTGAATGCAGTAGTTAACTAAGATGATTTTAATCATAATCATATAATAGTCAAACTGGAAGGAAGGAAATAAAACGACTTCATGAAATAGTACAAGTAATTTCAAAACAATGTTAATTTTTTAACCCTCTATATCCCTTTCTGTAACATTATTCTTCATCAATTACAAAACACATTTTCATCTAATAAAGCAGAGAAACTATGATCACAATTAGAAAAGCAACTGGAATACAGACTGGCAATCAATGTAAAATTTATTTTTCAAAGCAAAACCCGGTGACAATCAATATCAAGCCAATAGTTGAATTAGTGTTTAATCAAGATTTTATTCCACTTTATCAATTAAAATAATGAAAAGTATAGAAAACAAATATATGACACCGTAGAGCAAGCACAAATGTGCGTAAACTTACCAACTGTCAATAGCTTGTTGAACTAATTCAGTTTTTCCACACTGGCTAAGCGCTCTGGCTCTTCCATAGTCTTCCTCTATTGCAAACACATCAGAGGCCACATTGGCGCAATTTTTGCAACCTGTACAAGAATTTTCAGGGTAAAGAGTTTAGTGCATGATATGCTGTGTAGCTAACCATTCAAGACATCAACCCAAAAAAGGAAAAACTTGCTAGATATGCCACGCCAGTGCCATCAAGTAAAGATGGCTAAAACAACACACAGTTTATTTCTTTCAGAGATATGAAAGAGGGCCTTGATATATTAATCAGGAGTATTCATACAACCAATTAAAAAGGCTTTAATACCTTCAAATTTTGAGAGTAGTAGTCCTTGACAATTGACATGATATCAAAAATCTCTATAACCAAGTGGTCAAAATTCTAGTACATATGTCTCATTCATTTACTCACAGTAAAGTTTCAACGCAAAGTATGGAAAGTTTCTGCACAGTCTATTGTTCAAGATAAAAATATAATGAGCTTCAATGAGGGGAATTTTTGAGAAATCAATAAAAACCATTGACAGAATTAACATCTTAAAAGGTTTGAATTTAAAAAATTCTCAACAAGGTGCTCATAAAATGCTCTCACTGTCTAAAGAATATAAGGGAATTTCAGTTATAATAATAGTGACTGGTACAGTGGACATACCTATGCAGCTGAACTCGTCAACGAAAACACAATCTTTTGGACTAGAATCATCCAAGAAAGGATTCACTGAAGTCAAAGAATATCCATGAATTTCATCATAAACCATGCGTTGAACAGGATCACTGAGTACCTGCACTGCAACAGTCAATCCATCTATAATAAAAACACAGGATAAACTCTGTACTACATTTTTTCTTCAACCTCAAACACAGATTTATTTAAAAAAGAATCCACCTCATAAACTTCATTAATGAACATGCAAAAGTTTGTCGTCTCAGGATCATCACCACTCAAGTCCGGATGACAAGCTTTCATACAATTGTAGTATGCCTTCTTAATTTGCTCCGGCGTTGCATCTGGAAGCTAGTAAATCATACAAACAAAAAATCACCAAACAATACATCATTTTCCTTGGAAAGGATGCTTGTGTTAACTAAATAAGTCTGTACAACTTAATTGACCTTTAACTACAAACAATACATCATTTAACCATACACCATATATATACTCAATTTAACAAATTGCTAATTCTCGTCTACCAAAAATTGTTAGTTAAATCATTAAATATGTTCTAGATAGACATATTTTTCAACATTACCCTCATTCAAAAATTCCCCTATCTTTACTTTTATAAAATATTTTCACGTCTCTCTCCTCTTTCTCTATTCCCAACAATAATTCTTAAAGGGGAAAGTCAAAACATACTCTATATAAGAGTTAGTTTCTTTTTTGGAGAATCCTAGCATTGCTAAATGAACCACTTAATCATAACATATTTTATAGGAGTATATTATTATATCACATATTAGCTTATCAGTCAAACAAACTAGTTTAGAAAAAAAATTAAAAAATCAATTTTAAATTACCTTGTTTAACTTTCTTAGAATTTCCAAAAAAAATTAGCTAGTTCTTATATTTAGGAACTGAGAGGCTAATTATTAATAACCAAAAAAAATTATCCACAGTCAGCGTATAATAAGGAATAAAGCGGTAAAAGATGACGTCATCATTAAATTCACCCTCCATATTTTCTCATCACTTCATGCAAAATTGAAATGATCACATATTATCAATTACACCAAACCAAAGCAAAATTACAAAAAAAAAACAACAGAATAAAAATTGAGAGATGATGAATTACGAGGCCAAGAACAGCGTAATAATCATCGGCAACAGAATCAGAGAGAAGAGTAGAGGCGGAATCTTCAGCGGCAACTTTAACCCTATGATTGGAACCAAAGCATCTTCGCTTCGAAGAAGAATGATTCGCGAACTTGAAATGAGTTGAATTCTTTGCGAGAAGACGAAATGAGGAAGGAGAAGTAGTGAGATTGAGCGAAGGATTGTGAATTTTGAGAGCTTTAGTGTACAGTGGAGATAGTAAATTCGCCATTTAAGATTTCAATTAAAAGTTTGAGCTTAGAACAGAAGTACAGAACAAAGAGAAAGAGAGAAGTAGAGAATACAGTTGATTACTGATATTTTTGTTTTTAAAAAAATCAACTTTGTTTTGAATAATAATAATAATTTGGAATTAATCCATTTTAATGAAAATGGGAAACAGTCCCTCTAATTGCGAAAAATTTTAAATCAGACCCATGATGAAACCTCAAATTCCAAATTTAATCAAAACTACATGTATATACTAAGCTTTGAAATCTTGATTTTATCAATTCAGAGTTTTCTGAATTTATCCATATGAATATGTCTATCTCTATCTGAAACTACTAGCAATCGATTAGTTCAATTGGTGGGGTGATAGATCGACAATAGGAGAAATTCACGACCTTAAAGTAATTATTGTGACAAAAAACTCAAGGTTCAAGCTCAAGATCTTTCATTAAGTTGGAGCAACCCATAAAGCATTTGATGATGTAGTGATATATCATGAGATTATTAATATTTATTATGCTTATACAAGTTCGAAGGGCCTAATTGAGTTAACGGTAAACTCATTTGTTGTATGTCTGAAGTAGTGGGTTCAAAACAATCTCTATGCATAAAGAAGAAGTAAGATTGCCTAATAATATATTCTCTTCACTAACACTCATACTAGAATTGAATTGACCCTTTATACGTAAGCAAGTTCAACTTTATAACAACAATTTTCTATCTTATGCAAACATTTTGCACATTTCAACATTATCATAAAGAAACCATGAAAGCAGCTTTAAGTTACAACATCTTATAAAAAACTTGTGAATATATACATAAATTATAAATTATAACGGGTACTTGTGTCTTCGACATATCTGAAAATCTCAAATACTTTGACTTAGGATTTCATCAAGTACATAGTATGATTTGTCATATTTCAATTTTCAAGGGACTTTATCAGAATTTTCCCTATTATTTTTGAAAATTCCAAATATTTTGTGAGGAGGAAGGAATTTTGGAGGGAAATGCTGACATGGCGGATTGGAGGCCATTCATGTTTAGGAATATGAAAAATGAATCTGGGAGTGGGGCAACCCCATTTTGGTTGAGATAGGCACGTGTCATCACGTGCAAACTTGCTTCTGTGCCCCTTCACCGTTTGGGATAATTGCTTCAACCAAGAGGCAACGATTAACAACACCGCAACAGCAAGAGATTCTCATTTTTGCAACACCAAAATAGCAAGCTCTAGAAACAGAGGAGGGAAATAAAGAATAAATATTAAGAGAAGCAAAAATATTTATTGAGATGAAATTAGAAAAATACGTCTAAAATTATATTTCTGGTTTTTCTTTTTTAGAAATTTATCGATTTTCATCTTCAGATAATTTTGGTGAGGTGCCAATGATTTTGGCAGCATGTGATGAAGTTAGAGGAGAGATGGTTCATATTCAGCTTACATATGTGAAATATGCAGTTTTTTTTTTAATTTTCTTTTCTTCTCAAGAATATAGGAGTACATATTGCTTGTTATCAGCAGAAGACGAAATTACACTTTAATGCCCAAATAAATAAGCCACTGTGGTCTGTAATTATTTTAGATAAAGACCTTAATATTTTTACCTCATTTTCTTTTGTTTGGTTTATTATTTGTTTTGTTTTAAGAAAAGACAGAAGAACGTTATCAATATAATAATAAAGGAAAAATGACCATTTGCTATTGGTCTAAACACTGTTCATTAGACCTTCCCTCCACGAGTCTCATTCTTGGCCATTGATTTGCTCCCAAAGATTTCTACCCTTCCCATTTTTCATCTCACGGTTATAATATTTCCACCAAGTCACCACTAACACAAAACTCTTACTCCTTGTAAGGGATAAGAGCTGTTCCTTTTGCAGATTTCATGGGTCCCACGAGCAAGTTCTCAAGCTTCTTGTAGAAGCCAAACATCTTATCACTTTCAAATTGTCATCTCCTCTCCAGAAACCCATTTCCTAAGAAAAGCAAGGGAGGAGACCAAAAACCTAGCTCCCCTCTACTGCTCCATTCGATTTTCTTGTGGGTGTGATCATGTCAGGCTTCATGTGTGTTGCTTCGCTTCGTCACCTACAGAAGGGTTTTTTTGAAAGAAGCATCATTGTGAAGGTTGATCGCATAGTAACAAGGGAGGTTGTGCGCTACCCCTACGGTCCAGATCGGCCCATGAAGGAACAGGAGGACATTCATGTTGTTGTCTTTGATGAAAGTGTAAGTGTGGGGTGCGATGATTTTGGTTTCAACATATTTCGCTACTTTTTTTTTCGAATAGTTTTTGTTGTGATTTTTTCCGGTTGTCCCTTTCAAGTTTTAATGGTGTCCGCGAATTATGTGTAGCGCTGCCGTGTTTTGGTGGTCCTGGACAAGGCAAATGTCATTGACCACTTCCGACATCTTTTGGCCGAGGAGAGGCTGTTAAGGATATCAAACTTCCACGTCTTGGCGGACGATGTGCTCGACTCAAGGACTTGCTATATTCAAACATAGCTGTGTTTTCATGGTTTATTCTATTTTTCTCTTAGGTTTTTTGTTGGTTATTGCTGCATATTTCAACTGTATTTTTTGTTTTAAAAATGCAACTTTCTCGCTACCATTAAGATTGCAGGTTCGTGTCTAAATTTTATGCCATCAGAATCTAAACATATTTTGTTGCTTGCTGCCTCAAGTCATGGTTTTTAAATGCTACGCCAGACCTTCATTCTTCATCACTACAAAATGGTGTTGCAGAACAGCTTTCATGGGCACTCAATGCTTAAATTCAGATTTCTCTTCAAGACTTAGAGGTTCTTTAATTCCCTTCGTCCCTTTCTTATGCTATAACCATGATATCAATTTGTCACAATAGTTAGTTTTAGTGTTAATAATTGCATTCTCATATTTGTTCCAATAGTTTCTTATGCTTTCCATTGTTACTACAATTTGTATCTGCCACAATTCAGGAGTCAAGTAGTAAAATTATGACATGCTGCTACTTTTAAAGCTAAGCATCACATGACTGATTTTGGAATATTCTTCTCACGTGTTATGCTTTCAGCAGGGAGCTAAGGAAGTAATGGTTATATCTGAGAATCATACCTATGCATGAATCCGCAATGGACAAGCAAGAGTAAAGAAAAGAAGAATAAATAGTTATATGATTAATTGTTAAATAAAAGTTCTAAACACTGTTATTACCATATCTCCTGAATCCTGATTATATGATTAATTTTATCCTTTTGTGTTTTCTGCAACTGGATGTGTTTGATTTTTTGTTTAATGACTATAGCTTGGAGAAATTTCTTGTATTTTTTGCTTAAATGACATAAATTGGTCACTGCATATTCTGAAAATTTATCTAGCATTTGGGGCAAATTTTAGGATTTGATTTCTACTGATTGCTAACTACTTGCAATTGTGGCTCTTTTTATGCTGTTATTGTTAATTTTGAGTTCAAATTCTGAATTTTGTTGTTGATTGGATTGATTACACTGGCTACTACTATTATAGGTTTGCTTAATGTCATGATTTTGGTGGTGTAGATATATCAAACCATGAGTTATTTGTATAGTTTAAATGGATTCTGCAGATTTGGTAGTAATTTCCATGGATATTGGGGATACTTGCTCACTTAATGAAATGCACCGTTCCATATGGAGCAAATGCTGCCTTTCAAATTGGATTATGCAGTTTCAATATTAAAAGGTAGTTGTATCCATGAAGAATTGTCTAATCTCTAGCTGATATTGAATAGGAAGTACAGAAAGTGTCGAGGCAGTGACTTTCTAAGGCACCATTCAAATAAGTACATTCAATGAATAAATCACAAAATGTTATGAAAGGTTTTACACTTATACTCATACTTTATCACTCCTTGATATGTATAAAATAGTTTTTCAACTGTTAAATGTCAAGTATTAACTAAGAAATGCTTCTTTCAACTCACCTTTCTATGTATAAATTTTGCTTGCTCTCCTTATACTTGATATGCCTTGCAGCTTTTGCATCTTTCACAAAAGATGCATCGAAGAAACTTCATAGGGTAATGAAACATGCTTGGATATCATAGTTCCTGTTGTGAATGGGTTGCAGGCTGAATATGATTCTTCCATGAAAATGTAGGAAATAAAAGTGAAAAGAAAACCAAGACAAAGAAGATTGTATAAAGAAACTAAAGGTATGTCCTATTTTATCATCCAGCTTCTGTGATATTTCTTTGTCTCATGGATGCACTGTCATTCTTGAATAGAGTGTGTTTTTAAGTGCTACGTAATGACATATGTTTCTTCTGAGAATGTTAGTCAAAATAGAGCCAAATGTTGATGCTTAATTGATTGGTCAAAAATAAATTTTGTAAGTTTCCAACCTTGAAACATTAATGCTTTTTCATATGTTTTGCTTCCCACCTTGATAAGAAAAATGTAATCATTTGTACTACTTGCCATGGCATCAAATGAAAACTTGAGTAGGACTTCATATCCTAACATGTTTTCCTTTGTGGTTTTGGAAACAGGATGTGGCTAACAGGCTAAGAGAAGAAGATGACATAATTTTGGAGCCAACCACATCTGTCCTAGAAATTCATTTGCATGGATATAATGTTTCTTCAGGTATTGTATCTTCTTTAACTCCCTTTAATTACAAAGGGATAATTTTTGAAATGCGATATATATGAACTTCAAATATGGGTTCATATTACCTAACAATTCACAAAATTTGAAGTCTCTTTAAATCTTTAGCTCCTTATCGTTTATCTTGTGAAAAAGTGTTTCCAAGTTTGAATTCAACTCATGATCATTATATTTAAGTTTGTTTCTTTTAATTTGAATTTTGATTGAGGAAGTTATCTGAGATTTTTGAAATTGGAATCCTAATCTTGAATTTGCGGAATTCGTTTCAGGTGCTGGAATTGGCAGGAAACGCAGTGAGGGACAACACTGAGATGGCTGATAAATTATCATTTTGAAATTGGCAAATTTAATTCAATTTTGAAATTGTGTTGATTACTCTACCAATCCATGGTAATTGTTAGATTCTTAATATACTTTTTCATGGTTATCTTTATGGAAGTAATTGCATGGTCTCTCCTAATGAAACTTGGTTGGTATCCCATGGGTCATTTTAATGTTTCCAAAAATAATGTGACATGAATTATTGGTCTACTGTCCAGAATTATTGGTCTCTTTTGTCACCTCTAATATTCTTTGATCATCCAAAAAGGCTTGGCGAAGAGGATCCTCCATAGTTGTGACATGAATTATTGGTCTACTGTCCAGAATTAGAAATGTGACATGAATGCTCAACTTGGTGGTTTCAATTCTGCATAGTTGCAAGCTGGAAACTCAGTGTGGGTTACGAATGTTGTTCCAACCAGTGGACTAGACTTCTTACCACTGATCTTGGATAGGGGTTCTGTGGGCGTTTTGAATGATTTGTATTTATCCTTCCTTTTTTATCTGCTTTGTCTAAAAAGGCCTGATGAAGAGGATCTTTGTTGGACCATTGCATATTAGACAAGTTTGTTTCAGATAAATTCTAACTTTGTCTAAAAAGGCCATTGGATTATATTCACTTTGTATTTGTTGTGTTTCTTAAGGTTGTGATTTTGTTATGTCATGATGTATATGCATAAAGTCCTTTTCCTTTTGTAATAATGCTTTAATCCATTTGGTTGTAAATTACTATTATTGTTGATTTGTTTCTTCTTCAATGTTGTACGTTTGCTTTCTTTGATGGAGGTATAGCAATTGTGCCATTGGGATAGGTCTTGCAGTCTCTAAGCTGTTGTTGTTTGTTTGTATGCAATTTTGAAGGCAACTAATTCTTTGCAATGGAGCTGAGTTTCTTTGATATTTAATGGTAGTGTTAGCACATGGTGAAGTAGTGCACATTGTATGATAGGTTAATGTTTTGCAAACTTATGATCCTGGGTGAAGATAATTTGCCAAACCGCCTAATATTTTAGATTTTGCTCCAAGATTTCCCTCATGGTTGACAATTTTGTATGTGAATTACATTGACAGTTTTTGTATAATATGGAAATGTGGGTGGATTGCTTTAATGATTTTTCTCATAGCATTCTATCTCATTAATGTTATGTTGGTAGATTAGTAATAATTTTAAGTGAACCGCGCGAAGCGTGGGAAAAATGTACATAACATTTCACTTATATCGGGCATGATACTTGAGATTTGTTGTTTTCTAATTTTTTTATATTAGTTTTACTAATTTTTCCTATTATTATTGTTCCTTAATGCTTTTACTTTACGTGATATTTATACAATAATATTCCCCTTTTTATTCATTACTTAGAATGTTATTCTTTTCTCTTGAACCATTATTTCACTTTCATGATAACCATTTCTTTTCTTTAAAATTATTATATTTGTGAGTTTTTCAAAAACAAATATAATCAAAGGTAAATTTAGATTTAAGTGAAGCTCCCCGTGCAACGCACGGGAGAACTTGCTCGTGGTACAACATAAAGCTCTTCATCAACTTCTGCTAATCTGGAATTCTGTCATTTTATGTTTTTGGCTTCAAATGTATACAAGTTCTCAATGCACTATGCATGTTATCTAACTGATCTTGCTTATATAGCCATGAGTGCTTGCTCCTCAATTTGTGTACTTTAGTATTCTTGATTGCTTTTGCGTTGATTTGTGATTTCATGCATGGAAACGATGTTTAAGCAATTGAAAATTGGATTTATTGTTAGATTACCAAAATAGAAAAGAGGTCATGATTATATTCTATTGGTCCTAAAAACTGTCTCCCCGTGCAACGCACGGGAGTCTTTGCTCGTTACTTGAATAAAAAGATCGGATAATGTTCAATATGGTTGTATCCTGTAAATGACCTTGCTAATTAATCCGTTCATTTAATCATTCATAATTTATTTTTAAAAAGGCGGTAGGATTTAGTTTAGACGGGTGCTTTATGTTGCAAAAGTACATTTAAGTATTGGGGAATTTGCAGTGTAGTCCCTGGTAAGGGAAATTAATACTGGAAGGTCCCAACATATTCCAAAATAATTATAAAGTCCCAAGGGCCCTTTCCTGCAATTGTTTGCTCATCTTCAATGACCATTTTGCCCTCATTAAAGATGGTTTCCATCTCACTGGTCCCTACAGGGGACTATGCTTTCATCTTATGAGGGCAAAATGGTCATTGAAGATAAGCAAATAATTGCAGGAAATGGCCCCTGGGACTTTATAATTATTTTGGAATGTATTGGGACCTTCCAGTATTAATTTCCCTTACCAAGCACTACACTGCAAATTCCCCTTTAAGTATTAACACATAAATTTTTGTCCTTTTTTTTACAAAAACCAAAACTACCTACTTCGGGCACAAGGCCAGTTTTGGACTACAAAATCCTTGTTAACAAATTTAGGCCGAAAGATTTAAATTAAACAACATAAGTAAAATGAGCAAAAGAAAACTAAACATCCCTCACATGAGTACAAGGAAATATAAATACTTTCATTGATTACTGAAAATAAGCAAACATGAGTGTATATATAGAATAAGCAAATAATTCATATATGATTTTACATTAATAAAGTGAAATTGTTAAGCAGTTGGATAAGAGGAATCCATGGCAATTCCACATAAACCTTCCTTAGCAGCAACATTTCTCTTCATCCTCACATATCCTTCTTCGCCCCATTCAGTTCCCCAAGAGTTCTTCACAATCCAATACTCAGTACCATCACTAGTGGCACCATAACCAACTGCAGTTACACCATGGTCTAATTGAGTACCACATTCTCCAGTAAAAATCCCACTCGAATAAAATTGGAACGAACCATCTCCTGCATCAATGGATACAGATATAGGCTGGTTGGCCACAGCTTTCTGAAGTGCTAGCTCACTGTTAGCGGGAACTTTCTCATACCCCTTGATTTGAACAACATGGGATGCTTCTTTGTTGGTGTTACACTTTCCATCGGTTGCTGTGTAAGGATAGTTTGCTTCAGTTGTAATTCCTCCATTTTTAATTATGAACTCAAATCCATCTTCCATGTAACCACCCTCACAACCTTGGTCAACACCTTTTGTGTCACAGTCAACTAGTTCTTGCTCAGAGAGGGACACCAACTTTCCAGTGGTTAATTGGTGAATCCCTTCTGTAGCTGCAATAGTTGAAAACGCCCAACAACTTCCTGGTTTCATGTAAACAAAAGTTGACTTGAACAATATACTTTATTTTACTCTTGAACCAATACTCCCTCTGGTCCTAAATATAAAACATTGATGACTTTTTTGGAAAATCCTAAAAAAGCAAAATAAGTTAATCATAAATTGATGATTTACCTAATTTTTCCCTTAAACTAGTATATTTTACCTATAAATTAATGGATAATCTAAAAATATATCAAATATGTCATAATTTAATACTACCTCCGTTCCTAAATATAAGACCTAGATAACTTTTTTTTGGAAGATTAAGGTTGCGAAATATATAGGCTATCAAATCATGACATATTTGATATTTTTTTAGATTATCCATTAGTTTATAGGTAACATAAACTAGTCTAAGAGAAAAAATTAGGTAAATCAATTTATAATTAACTTATTTTTTGCTTTTTTTAGGATTTTTCAAAAAAGTCATCTAGGTCCTATATTTAGGAACGGAGGGAGTAGCATTTTTCGCAACTTTAATCTCTCCAAAAAAAAGTTATCTAGGTCTTATATTTAGGACTGGAGGTAGTATAATCCAACAAAATAGAATGCCATGCAAAAAGAGGGAAAAAACATGATCATGCATGTTTGTGTACGTGAATGATCTTAATTACCACATTGGCCTTGGTTCTTGATGGGAGTGACAGCTCCTTTCTGCCTCCAATCCACAGAAGTAGGAAGATCAATTGCATTCTCATACCTAAACAAAGACATGGTCTTAGGTGATCCATTATTGGACCTCTTCAAGCCATTACGAATGGCTTTGAATTCTTCATTGGTTTGATCAGCAAATTGGTTGATACTGAGCTTGTAAGTTTTCATGCCATTAGAATTGAAGGACTCAATGAACTCAACATTTTTTTTGAATATCTCAAACCGCTTTTCCTTCTCTGAAACATCCTTGTACACTTTATTATATTTGGCCATCCATTGCTCATGTCGTTCTAGTAACGATGATTCTGGAAGCTTCCGAGACATAGCTCCGGAACTCCAGATTGAAAGAATGAGAAACAAAGTTAGAACAAAGCAGTTTTGGCTGTTGGAAGCCATGCTTGAATGTATTTTAGTGTATGAAGTATTTTGATTGTAAGAGAAGCTCTCTTAAGTTGCTATGCTAAAGGATGGCGAGGGAATGATTTATATAGAGAAGATATTCTCTGCGTGACAAATTTTTTAATGTTAAATTTCAAATGATAAAAAACAAAGTGCAAATATGATTCTACATTCCGGTTTCTGGACAATATTGGTCTATTTTTAAAATATTATCTCCTCCCATACTACAAATAAACTAAGAGTGATTTTAATCGGATTTTTTTTTTTTCCATTTTATCTCTTTTATTTATCATTTTCTTCAAGATTAATTTATCAAACTTAAAAATTGATATATAAATATATATATATATACAATGATATATGTAAGTATTTCAAAGATACCATATGATAAATATTATAGTTACGTCAATTTATTCCTATGTACATTGAACGTGATGACTATTTGAAACGAATTATATTTTGTATATGAATAGCAATTATTAATTAATGAATGTTGATAAGAAGTTATACAGTTTTTAATTATAATAACTTTTAAACCAACGCGACTCATATTTAAACTTTACGTAAATCATACAATCTAAGTGAAGGAAACTTACAAATTAAAGTTCTATATAACTATTTAATTTATATACTTTGTAAATTATATCATTTTATATTCATGAAGAAATTGTTTTATATATTCCTGATTAAAGTACGTAAAGAGACTATAATTTTGTCGTGTATAGTAAAGAACCTTTTTTGACCCGGCAAATAATTAGTTTTGATGTGAAGAAGACACTAAATTTATGTTCCGTACGTCTAATATAGCAATGAACATTTTTTGACACGGCAAATAATTAGTTTTGATGTGAAAAATACACTAAAATTTATGTTCCGTACGGCTAACTTCTAATAAGCACTGTTACATAGTAATACAAACCATTAGAAATATCATATATCTGTTCTATCTATCTGAGCGTACAAAACAGAAAAGAGGCTTATTTAATTTATAGCAATTAGTTAGCGGTTCTCCAGAAGTATGACATGGGAATTCTATAATTTGGATTTTCTTCTGCAGATTCCATTATATCGCTAACCACCCTCTTCTCCTTCTTTTCACTAGTCTATAACAACGAACCAAACTTATTGAGTAGAAAAATTGATTTAGCCACTTCACCAATATACTATTAAGCATGTAGGTTTCTTCACATTTCATGTTAAATTTGCTGTAAATTGGATTGGACGTGGAAGTACATACGTGGTATATCTTTTCATGTTGAAACTGCTGATCGGTGAAACCTTTAAATCTGATGCATCTATCATTAATAAATTTGATTTTAGATCATATATAAAAGCTAATAAGCTCACTAATTTCAAAATAATAATCGTGTTCCTAATACTTTTCTTTGGGAAAATCATGCATGAGCAGGTCCCTAATAAGGGAATCAATTACAGACAGGTCCTATTGAAAACTCAAAGGATACTTTGACAATCCCATGGGCTCAATGACAACTCAGTTAGGGCACGTCTATGATTAATTGCTTATGAGGAACTTGATTGTGATTTTCCATACTTTTTTCTCTCATTTTATAATTGTTCTCCAAGTTAGAAGTTTTAACTTTTAAAATGACACACAATCGATTTCTAAATATAGGAACTATTTTAAGAGGGGAATTTATTCTTCAATACTAAACCTTTTTTAATTGTTCACAAAAATATGGTGAAAAATGGTCCTATACCGGCCATTAGTTGAAATGAGCGCTATTATAGAATCCCAATAACGGCACTTATTTTAACTGTGTGCCGATATAAATTCCATTATACTCCATCCGGTACTAAATATAAGACTTAATTGACTTTTTCTACAAAATCCTTAAAAAAAGCAAAATAAGTTAATTATAAATTGATTTACCTAATTTTTACCCTTAAACTAATTTATTTTAACTATAAACTAATGAATAATCTAAATTTATATCAAATATGTCATCATTTAATGACCTATTTCACAACCTTAATCTCTAAAAAAAAAAGTCAATTAGGTCCTATATTTAGGACCGAGGTAGTATTATTTTAAAAAAATTCCCCCTTTCTTCACTCCTGATCCCTCTCGAACCTGATACTCCTCTCTCAACTTTCCTTTCATTCCTCAAACGCCTTCATTCTTGGGCGTCGGTATAGGATTAAATATTTTATTTAACTTAAATTTTGTCAGTGATTGCCATATACCGGCGCTCTTAAATATTATATCTAACTTCATTGTTCCCACATTAATTAAACAACTTATATTACTAACCATGACTTGTTTATGTTCCCTATAACATACAAACAAACCAAGTATATGCAGTTTGAGGTAAGATGGATAAGACAATGTAGGTTTCTTGCAACTTGATTAGCAATATATGTCTCGAAAAACCCCAATCTTAAATTTAATTTATGCATAACTGATATTCAGTTCAAACAACAGTCCGTTCTCTTGGATTGATGGCAGGAGCAATCTTGTTCCGCCCACAAGTCAAGAGTTTGAACGACGCCAAAGCAGAATATTAGGTTCAGCAAAAAATTTTCTATATAACTAACTAATTAAGATGGAGGTAACGTACGCGCTCATTTGAATAATATATGCATGTGAATTTTTTTTCCTAAAAAAATGTTAACAATGTCGGATTGTACGTACACGATGAGATATACGAAGTATATTTTTAATTAAGGACTCTTTTTTTTTATCAAATTTAATTAAGGACTCTGGAAGTGGTATTTTTTTTCTATGACACACGTGATGTATTTTCTTTATTGAAGTCATTTCAAGGGCCTTGTAGCCTAGTGATATGACATCTCCCCTTTAGGTGGGAGGTTGCGGGTTCGATCCCGCTTGTAACCTCAAGCCATTAGTGCTTGCCCCTTTAAATAAAAAAAAGATTTAACACACTATCAGAAGACATATAGATATTCATTGTAGATATCTCTCCTAATAAGAAATCAAAAATTGGTTTGTCACATTGTAAATAGTCGACTTGTGATTTGGATGTTTTGGGGTTAAATTTGGTACATATTGCAACAATCAATTATATATAAACATGTTTATTTATTCATCAAATTTAATATTATTTTACTTTTATATTTCCAATAAATTTTCATTATGAAATATCCAAAATTTAAAAATAAAAATAATCTTGTACCATGCAGTCACAGTTTTATATTAAAAATTAATTTATTATTGATGTAATTTTACATATATAATTTGTTTTGATGATTGTTTTATATTACGTATACCCTTTTCGGCTTCTTAACTTGGGAGGTTCAGTTTGATATATAGTTTGAAGTAGAATCATACTATTGGGGGCCGAAGAGCGCAGTTTTTGTGTATCACATATCCAAACATATAGCCCCTAAGGTTAATGTAGGTTTTTGATGGTCTCAAAACTTGATGGGCAACCTTTTATGAGGTTTGATTCTGTAGGTTTATGATTACTTTTTTTATTTTTTTTCTTTTAATTTTGTTACCGATCCGTCATTTCAGAAATGTGTTTCAAATTATCCTCTTGATAATCGAGATTCTTTATTTGTATTGACAAAAAAGCGATGAATGACTTTTCTTCTTAACATTATACTACCTTCGGTCTTAAATATAAGACCTGATTGACTTTTTTTTGGAGAGGTTAAGGTTACGAAATTGACTATTAAATCATGACATATTTGATATATTTTTAGATTATACATTAGTTTATAGGTAAAATAAACTAGTTTAAGGGAAAAATTAGGTAAATTAATTTGTAATTAACTTATTTTGTCTTTTTAAAGGATTTTCTGAAAAAGTCAACTAGGTGTTATATTTAGGGCCGGAGGGAGTATATCTAAATTTCTTTTAATTAATTTGCATCATTCACTCATTCACACATGTAGAGAAAAAAATGATGAATGAATGATAGAAACTCAGGATGCTTTGAGTAGAGCCACTGTTTACAAATTTGAAACTTAGCTTAAACCTCTGACCTTTCAATTATCATAAGCAAATCCTAAGTCACGAGATTTAATGCTTGGAATTTACTTACTTGAGGAAAGTTCCAAATTTTTGTAACTTAAGAAATAGTTTTGCTATTTCATTTATAATAATATTGCAATAAAAGATTGCTGATGATACATGAAAACACGTTTTTAGAAAAAAGCAAATTCATGTATGATATTACATCAAAATAGATGCGGTGAAATTGTTAAGCAATCGGATAGGAGGAATCCATGACAATTCCACATAAACCTTCCTTAGCAGCCACATTTCTATTCATCCTCACATGCCCTTTTGAAGTGCTAGCTCACTGTTAGCAGGAACATTCTCATAACCCTTAATTTGAACAACATGGGACGCTTCCTTGTTGCCGTTGGTGTTACACTTTCCATCAGCTGCTCCTCCCCTTGCATTTCAGTTTTTTTCTTTTCTTTCTTATTCAAAAAATGGTCCAGTTCTCCTGCTTACTTAAAGCCCCATTAATTGGCTTTAGTCCAATTCATTCAAGCCCATTTTGCAGCCCCCAATGGCCCGTGAATACTCCACTCCTCTCTTCACAAATATCACCCCCTCTTTCATTTTACTCATCATGTGGCTGCCATTTGAGGGGCCCTCTCTCATGCTTTCTTTTTCGGCTTTTTGTCATTTACTTCCTTCAAAAACCCATGGATGCACAAGACCAAGCTCAAGCAAATTTAATATGAGCATTTAGTTGCAATATACTCCCTCCGGTCAATAATATAAAAGCCCAAAATTTGAATTGTTTTAGTCCCTAATATAAGAGAGTTTCACATTCTCTCCTCATTTAATGTGTTTTTTCCTACTTTACCCACAACTCTCTTTCATATTTATTAATGCTTATGTATTTCTCTTTCTTAAAAGTATCATAATGAATATGGGTAATATTGGAAAAGAAACATTAACTCCAGACACCCAACTAACTTTCACATGTTTTCTTAAGAAGTTTTTTTTTGCGGCTAACTCTTATATTAGGGACCGGACGGAGTGCTAAATAATAATGTTACCCTTACTATTCTTTTTCTTAAACATCAAATAATCCCACATCAAATCTTAACCAAATCATTTTAATTTAGCATGAATGACTCCCACAATATATCTTAAGCAATCATGTATTGGAATTTCGTTCTATGAATTTGTTGTTTTTTAAGTTTTAATTTCATTTTATATATAGAAATGGATACTTAAGAAGGCTAAAAATTTGTACATTCGAATAAAATACTTCATCTAGTTCTTCATATAAGAGTCATGCAACTAATTTATGAATACTTTGAAGAAATTAGTTAAATTATTGCATTTGATAAATAGTAATTATTTATTTGTCTCAAATATACATTAGTTTTTATTTTATCAGTATTAGTTTTTTTTTAAAAAAATATATACAATCATGTACATTATAACAATCATAAATAAAAACTCTTTTCCATACTTAAACAATGAGTATTCTTCAAAGAAAAATTATAAATTTATATCATAATAAGTTAAACTAATTACTTTTATTTACTAACAAATGACCCGTTTTTATAGCTGTCATATTTAAGAGCATAAAGAAAGAAGCGGATATAGGATCACATTTACACAGGGGGAATTTATTTACTAATTCTTAAGATTTAATAAGATATGTTGATTAATTATAATATCAATTGTAGTTTTCAAGTCATAAACTTAATTAATCGTAATATTCAATGTACAAACTCTCTTAACACGCAATAGCCTCTTAATAGCTAGTTTAATTTTGACACATGCATGAAGGTTTTCATCAGTTGTAAACCTCATTTCTTTTAAATATTATTTCTCTAAATTCTTTTTCAATGTGCTACATTCACAGGTGCATTGAGAACATAGCATGACATAAAATCTCACATATAGTATATTATTAGCTACCTTGATAGAGCACATGCTATTTAATTGCTTAACCTCTTGTAAATCACACATAAGTAAATTGCTAAGATTTTCAAGTAAACTTGATGTTTTGAAATTTACTGCTGGGAAACTTTATCATTTTTATAAAATTTAGGAATGTTTTGCTATTTATTACATATATTATAGTGCAACCGGCCACTTCATGCCAACATATCTAATCATAAGCGAATTCATGACATAGTTTTATAATAAAACGTATGGTGCACATTTTAGGTGGTTGGATAAGAAGCAAGCATGGCAATTCCACATAACCCTTCCTTGATATTTATAATGTTCCTCTTCATCCTTATGTATCCGCCTTCGCCCCAATTAGTTCCCCAAGAATTCTTCACAAGCCAATACCCGGTACCATCATCGGTCTTACTATAACCAACAATAGTAACACCATGATTCAAATTAGTGCCACATTCTCCATCAAAAATCCCGCTTGAATAAAAGCGGAAAGAATCTGATCCAGCATCAATGGCAACAGACACAGGTTGATTGGCCACAGCTTTAATAAGATCTAGCTCACTGTTACTAGGAACACCCTCATAACCCTTAATTTGAACATCACGGGATGCTAACTTGTTGGTGTCACACTTGCCATTAGATGCCGTGTAGGGGTAGTTTTCTTCAGTGGTAATCCCTTCATTTTTAATGATGAATTCAAATCCATCATCCATTAAACCACCCTCACAACCATGGTTATTACCTTGATTGTCACAATCAACTAGCACTTGCTCTGAGAGAGACACCAATTGTCCCGTAGTTAATTGGTGGATCCCTTCTATTGCTGCAATGGCTGAAAATGCCCAACAACTTCCTGAATTCATGTAAATAAAAGTTAACGTATGAATACTGAATAATGTCAATGAAATTGAGAAATAGAAGACACTAGCTAGCTAGTTAACACCATTGTTCTTACTCCTCGCTCACTTATTTATTATTGAGAAGAATCATATAATTAAAATAAATATAAGCAAAAATAGAAATATGTTCTACATTTACTATAAATACATATATTTTGTGTGCATAATCTTACCACAATTGCCTTGATCTTTGATGGGAGTAACAGCTTCCTTCTGCGTCCAATCCATAGAATTTGGAAGATCGGTGACATTCTGGTACCTAAATAAAGACACACTACTCTTAGGTGATCCACTATAGGACCTCTTAAAACCATTACGAATTGCCTTAAATTCTTCATTAGTTTGATCCGCAAACTGGTTGATGCTGAGCTTGTAGGTTTTGGTGCCATTAGAATTAAAAGACTCAATGAAATGAACATTTTTCTTGAATATCTCAAACCTTTTTTGTTTCTCCGAAATATCCTTGTACACTTTACGATATTTGGATATCCATTTTTCATGTGTTTCTAATAATGAAGAATCTGGAAGCTTCTGTGAATGCACTGTCCCCAACCAGATTGAAACAATGAGTAAAAATGTTCGAACAAAGTGGATTTGACCGTTAGAAGCCATACACGAATATGTGTAATTGTATGACGAAGTATTGTAGATTGTAAGAGAAGCTCTTGAGTTGCTTCCAATTGTTTATTGAGCGAATGCCTTTTATAGTGATGGCTTGTTCTTCATCATATATAAATATTTTTCTTGTCATTTTGACCCTTTCTTTTTTCAAATCCCCATCTGACTTTTGAACCATGATGCTATATATTTCTCCTCAAGTCTTAAGTATAATACTCCTTTAATTTGATTTTATTTGTGAAAGTTAAAAAAATGAATTAAGCAACTAAATTATAACACATAACACATGTACTTAAATTAGTTTTGAGTTTATGAGTAAAATAAATTATTTTTTAAAAAAGATAATTATAGAAAATTTTCAATTTTTCATTCTTAATTTCTCTAATAAAATTCAAAGTGGTGATAATTAGGACGGGAGATAGTATAAGATTACCATTATATATTGTTGTATCACTACATTTCCTAGAAATTTTGGAAGACGTTTATCACAATTACTTTAATTAGTCTTAAGTATAATACTCCTTTTTTTTTGCGGAAATTGCAGTTTTTGACCCATTCTCCTATTTTTGCGGAAAATGAAGTTTTTTTTAGTGTTATCTATGTCATTCATATCTGATCTTTTCTCTTCTTCCTCTCATTTATCATAATCTTTCTTCTCATCAATCTATCAAAATGAATTAATTTTGATTTTCTTTTTAAGGCATTTTACTAAATTTACATAGTTTTATTAAATATTTTGTTTCTTATGCATCTCTTAACCTTTGTTTATTGTTTGTTGAATACTGTGTTGTTTAATCGGTCAAAAAAAAAGAATATTGTGTTGTTCTGTTTTCATAGTATATTTATTAATTATTATTTTATTTTATTGTTGAATATTGTGGTTGTTCTGTTTTATTGTTTATTGTATATTTTTATTTATTTTATTATTTGTTTATGTATTATTTTATTTTGTTTTTATGGTTTTATTGTATTGTGTTATTATTTTATTGTATTGTGATTATTGTTTTATTGTTTATCGCTTTATTTATTTGTTATTATTTGTGCTAGTTTATTTATTATTAATATTATTTATTTGTTATTTGTTATTATTTGTTATTATTGTGATTAATGTTATTATTAATGTTATTTAATTATTTATTTGTAATTATTTGTTATTTTTTATTTGTTATTAATTTATTGTTTTATTCTATTGTTCAATATTGTGGTTTTATTATATATTGTTATTTCATTTATTTATTTATATATTATTTATTTATTTCAGTATTGTGGTTTTATTATATTGTTATTTATATTATATTGTTTTACTATTTTATTATATTGTGATTTGTTTTATCTCTTTATTTATTGTTATTATTTGTTCTAGATTCATTCTTATTAGTGTTAGATTTATTTGTATTAGTTTTAATATTTATGCTATTTTATGTGTTATTATAATTGTTGTGAGCAATCCTCTGCCTATTTATTTAGCCGGTCCTAAGCCCGGATAGAAAAGAGTAGGTTGTGTTAGGCTTCGGCAGCCAACGTAAAATTTGTCTAATCTTAAAGCATGGACACACACAACCATTTTTGTAATATGTCATAGTATAACATTTTACAGAAGAAGGGATATATAAAGAAGCAAGTGAACGGGTGTAGGATTAAACTGTGAATGATGGGCAGTTAAACAAAACAACAAGACATAAGATGGATGTGACAGAGATGAAAATGTTGAGAGGGATGAGTGAGTATATATTAAAAGATAGGATTAGTAATGATCACATTAGTGAAAGAGTTGGGGTAACATCAATTTCAGAGAAAATGAGAGATTATCGTTTAAGGTGATATGAACATGTTCAAAGAAGAGAATTAGATGTGATAGTAAGGATAGTGGAGTAGATGGTAAGGGAGACGTATATAAGAAATAGAGGGAGACCAAAGAGAACTCTTGATGAAGTTATTCAAAAAGATATGTTAATGAAAGGTTTATCTGAAGGAAAGAATAGGGATATAGCAATATGGCGTCGGGTGATCCATGTAGCCGACCCCACTTTGAGTGGGATAAGGTTTACGTTGATGATGACTTTAATTAGTACTGTTAGTTTAGCTTTTGATGTAATGATAACAAACTTATTTCAACCGCTAAATAAGTTTTGATGATTTTGATTAATATACATCAAAATAAATTAAATTTGTTCCGTCTAATTATGTGTTTCGTTCAATTAGGTCAAAATCAACATGTATAAATGTCCCCACTTCTGTATGCTTGACGTATGTACTTGGGGATCCTATGATTTGGTGTTTATTATAAATTGCGCAGCAAATTACAACCATTATCCTTTTTAATTTAATTTGATTCTGTCCATCAGCCACATCTTCTTTAATCTATAAACTCTATATAAATTGCCTCAGATCCATAATATAATATCTAATTCGTAATTGAATTTATTTATCGAAATATATCTTATTAATTAAAGAAAGGAAAGAGTATATCAAATAAATTTAATTTAATTGATGGCCAGATCGGATAATGGGCAAAGCTTACGTAGGAAGGTATTCTTTTTCAGTCAAAGATATCACATCCTACGTTATTTGTAACTGAAAGTTAATGTATTCTGTTGCAATATTCTTCGCTAACTTTTTTCCTAAAACCGTAAAAGTGATGACATGATTGATTATATATACTTCTGTGGTGACCCGTTATCCCATTCTCTCTCTCTTTCTAATTCAAATTTGAAATAGCCAGGGACACGTGGCTAATCCGGATTAACAACTAGGCAATCTCTAGATGACCAGTATTACCTCTTGTCTGGTTCACCTTCAAGGCCCATGCTGAGATCAGGCCCAACTTGTAACAGCCCAGCATAATAAAATCCAGAACCGTTTCCAGATATCCAAGGCAATCATTGACCAGGTGGGAGGTTATTCTCTGAAGACTTGAAGATAAAGCCGTTGGGCGTGGGGAGTATCCATGATGACACGTGGACAGTTCCCTCTCCATACCAGAACGCATGATCTAGGACGTGCTATGACAGTTATTCTAGAGGCAATTTAGTTTAAATAAGAGCTCTTGTACTGAAATAGGGCATGTTGTATTTTCTGTTCAAGAAGTACATCTTGTAAACTCTCTCATTTGATTAATATTAAGAAGTAATTTCCAGATTATCTTTTGATTGTGATTGAATTGTTCCTTATTTAATTAGTATTGCTTTAAGAAGATTTTTTAGGGCATTACATTTGGCGCCGACCGTGGGGAGAAATTCATATTTCTTCTCGTTATCTTGCAACCCCAGACCATGGAAGACGACGCGATGTCGCCGCTTAACCCAGACGCGCCTGCACACTCGAATATCCAAGAGATTTCCTCCACTGGATACCCTGGAGGGGACACTCAGGAAGCCCCCCATAACGTTCCAGAAAACGATCCACTGTTGCTCACCGTGCAACGGTTACAAGAGCAGCAACGAGAACACTTTGCGATGCTGAAGACGCTGTCAAGCGAAAATAGGAACCTGAAACTCGAAATCACCGAATTACGGATGGCCCGACTCCATATACCAGAAGATAATATGGAAGAGGAACAACCTATTCCAAGAGTGATTTCCGAAAGTACGTATCACCGGAACGCAAACCCCGGATACCAAAACCCAGAACAACACCAACCTGACGAAGATCTACATGAACATCGATCTCGACACACAGAAGTACGAGATGATCACCGGATCACTGAACGTGCAGCACCTGAGGAAAGGCATATAGATCCAGAGCACAAGCACCGTCAAACCAGAAGAAGAAGCAAACACCAGAACCCAGAAATTAAACCGCAGGATACCAGAATGGATGATAGATACCAGAATACAGAGTATGAAGGTAATGGATGCACAAGAGGGGGGGGGTGAATTGTGCTACAAAATAAAAACTCAAATAAAAACAACAGAAGAGTTTATACTGGTTCGGTCTACCTGACCTACGTCCAGTTCTCAACCACCCAGGCTGAGTTCCACTATCCCCAGGTTTTACAACGGGTGCACCTGGAACCTTTACAACCACAAGTTTTAAACGGGATCACTTGCAACCTTACAATCACAAGTTTTACTCAAGGCTTACTTGCTGCCTTTCTAACTAGCTCCCCTTACTTCCAGCAAGGGTTCAGCCTTTACAAATAAAGGATCTTTCTAAGTTCTCTTTAAGAACAGATAATGTTACACACTTAAGTACAATTAATGCTCTTATAACACGAAGAGACTTAACTACAATGAGTACAAGATAGGTAGATGAAAAGATCACTCAATGAGTTAAATGCTCTTTCTCTTTTCTGGGCAGCTTTGAATGCTTGAAGATTTTCTTGGTTTCTCGCTCTAACTTCTCTCAAGTATGTCAAAGATAATTCATTGCTTCATAAATGAAGTTGAACTCCTTTTTATAGTCTTCAAACATTCTGACTCTTGGTAGGTGGGTTAGCCGTTTGAATATGACCGTTTTTCCCATGTTACCGTTTGCCCAATAAATGCTTCATCAATGCATAACAGGGTTGACTTGCTTTATCTCTGAAAAGTAGTTATGACACCTCTGCTCAGACAAAAGCATTCTGACACTGCACTTCTGAACGTTCTGACATTCTGATTGCTTGCGGAAGCAAATTCTCATCCGGAAGCAACTCTACTTAGTGTGCTGCACTTGAACGTTAGTTTAGTAATATATGCATACAGTCACATGCAGTGGGTGTTTACTTAGTCTAAGGTGGCTTCCTTGGGTCCGAAAGCACTTCTACATCCGGAAGCACTACTACTGGATGAAGGGTTATATTCACTTTTACTCACTCTCGCTCAGTGTTCTTCACTCCAACAGTCAGCGCTAGTCACTAAGCTATCGGAAGCAATTCCACTAGATGTGGCTCATGTTCACTGACGCTTAGTGTTTATCTATACAAACAGCCAGTGCCAGTCATTAAGCTATCGGAAGCAATTCCACTTCCGGTTGAATCCTAGCTTAGTCTTAAGGTTTTGTGTATCTAGTGTCTCTGGACTAAGTTATTTCCTTAGTGAATCATCTACTGTCGCTGGGGATGAGTCATTCATCCGCGAGCGCTAGTCCTAGTCTATCCGGAAGTAAATCCACATCCGGTTGCACTCTCACTTGGGATTCTATGTTAACCTATTACTTTCTAAGTACTTGACTCATTCTTTCATATTTTAGTCTTCATCAAAACTTAAGATTCTAACATTCTCCCCCTTTTTGATAATGACAAACTAAGTCTTGTCGATTAAGTTTATATGAAAGAATTAATAGAAAAAGTAATAAGATAAAACACAAGTAACTTAGAAATAATTCATTGATAAACAAGGATTACAAGTTAGAGTATACAAGCAAATAACATATACAAATAATCAATGAATATTGCAAAAATGATCTATGCATGGAAAATAATAAAAAAAAAATTTCTAAGGTAAGAATGTGTGGGGTAGGATGGGGTTTATAGGTTGTGTCTCTTTTTCCTTTCCCTCTCTCTCTGCCTATCCTCATTTTCCTTTTGGAGCTTGGCCAAGTGCTCTTCCTTTTCCTTCTGGTCAATCTGGGCAATAATATTCTGGAGCTCTTGCTCGTCCCTCTCCCTTCTGAGTCTTTCAGACTCAATAGATTCCTCGAAGGATCTCTTCATATTTTCCACTTCCTCATACCCAGGGAATCCTGTAGCATCATCGAAGTAAGAGACCTCTCCATTGGGGTAGTGGACAGCCCGAATCTTCACGTTCCATACTGGGAAGTTGGGATCCTCCTCAACTTCCTGGGCTTTCCTCTTCCCCTTGCCTTTACCCTTTCCTTTGCTCTTGCTTATTGGCTGAGTAGATTTGGCACTTGCTCTATCAGCATCTAGGCAAGCCATCTGACCAAAAGACAGTCTGTCCATGTACCCATACTTTTCGAATTCCTCAGGAGTCATGTCCTCTATCTCCAACTTGACTTCCCTCAGAATTGGAACTGCTTGTACAGATGGGATCTCTTGCTCAACTTGAGCAGACGAAGTTTCTTGCTCAGGTTGGTCAGATGGGGTCTCTTCCTCATTCTCAGTAGGTTCAGTGGAGGCAATAACCTTCTTGGCACGCTTTCTAGCAACGGCCTTCTTCCTAGACTCACTGAATCTAACTGCTGGCTCAGATGGAGGAGGAGGGGCAGATGATTGCTCAGAAGTAGGGATCTCAGACGTTTGCCCAGAGGATGTAAGGATTGGCTTGGCGATCACAATGGGAGGATGGTTGGGTCTCTTCAGCCCGTACTTCATCATAATTTCTTCAACAATGTTTTTACTCTTCTTAGTTGAAGAAGGCTCTGATGAAGATGACTCAGGTTGTGAGGATTGCTTATTCTGCTCAAACAGCACCATGTCCCATTTTGATCCTTGCTTATCCAACTTCTGCTGCTGCATGAACCGGATAGCTTCTCCTCTAATCAAGCTCTCAGCGCCACCCAGTCTTTGGGATTCCATGGCACGGCGGAGGGCAGCCGTGATGTCTTCATCAAGCCAGAGGGATGGCTGGCTGAGGACATCCCTTGTGTCCATGGTTAGGCGAAGGGCGGACATCACATTTCTCCCCCTTTTGTCATCATCAACAAGGGTGAGTGCGAGGGATGAAGTGGATGGAGAGAAGGGTGGAGGTTCAGGGCCAAATCTCTTTGGTGGTGAAGGTTCTGGGGAGGATGTAGGTAAGGTAGTTTCTGGGGAGTTGGGAGGGTTGGGAAACCAGGTGGGATCTACGAAAAGACCTTCGAATGGATAGGTGGAGGAGTATTCAGTGAAGGTAGTGAAAGTATGTGGGGTGAAAGGTAAGTGATCCTCAGAGATTTGCTGAAGGCGGGGGTAATCTCTCAGATATATATGGCTGAGGGGGTGAATGACAGTTTGGAAGCCAAGGTGCTCGACCAATGGGTTGGATTTGGGTCTAGAGTTGGGGTTGGTAAGGTTGGAGTGGGATGGTCCGGCAGAGGGGTTGAGTGGTGAGCGAGTAGGAGCGTTGGGTGGTGTGCGAGTGGGGGAGTTAAGTGTAGATAGGGAGTTCAGAGGTGATTGGCGAGGAGAGTGTTGGGGTGAGTCTTGGGGTTGCTGGTCATGGTTAGGTAAAGGCTGGGATTGTTGGTCATTGTTTGGTGATGGTGGAGGTTGGTGGTCATTTTGTGGAGGTGGCTGTGGTTGTTGAGTGTTGGGAGGAGGAGGAGGTGGTGGTAGGTTACCTTGTTGTGGTTGGGGAATCTGGAGGTGTTGAAGAATAAGATCTAGCTTGGCATCCACCCTGGCAAGCTGAGTCTCAACCTGGCCTACCCTGTCCTCAAGCCGCTGGATTCGCTCCCCTTGCTGCTCACAGTCATTTCTCAGAGGGGCCACCAAAGACTCAGAAAGTTGAAGGAGAATCTCGTCCTTCATCTCCTGAGCAAATGCCTTCACAGTGGCTGGCACCCTCGCAGCACGGCTTGGGCCGGGATGAGAGTCAACTTCTTGATCCCCTGCACCAGATGTAGAGGGGACTGAGGTCTGAGATGCGCTCCCTGATTGTGATCCTGAGCGAGTGGGTTTAGCAGGCCTCAGGTATCTGATGCCCATCTTCCCGACGTTGGTTGACCCCACAGGAGTACACTTGACATTCTCTTCCTCCAAGTCAGATGTGGCCTTGATCAGTTTCTTCTCAAGGAGGAAGGCAAGGATGGTGGGATAAGGAAGATATCCAGCCTTGTCGTTAACCAGCCATCTCTGAAGCTCAAGGCTGATCAACTGCCCGGGGTTGATTGGCTGGTGGGAGAGAAATCTGGGGAACCAAGGACCATAACCATGATGATGCTCTTGTCATCTCGATCTACCTAGCCAACTGTGAAGTTAAAAGAGTTCTCATAGATCCAGGTAGCTCTGTCAATATTATTTACTTGAATACGGTTAAGGAAATGAACATGGAATCGGCCATGTCATACTATCCAACCACCCTAGTATTCGGCAATGGCGCTGCTGACAAGTCAATGGCTGTGATTAATCTAGCAACATATGCTGCCGGAATTAATCAAACATTTACTTACCATGTTATGGACTGCCCTTCTCCATACAACGCCATCCTGGGACGACCATGGCTCCACCAGATGAAGGCTGTACCGTCCACCTTGCACCAACGAGTTAAATTCTATACTCCTTGGGGAGTACGCCAGATCAGGGGAGACCAAAAAACATCTCGAGAGTGCTACCAGACTTCCCTGAAGAAGTCCGAAAAACTACCAGCCTAGCAATTACAGGGATCATCCCTGAGACCTCAGATCAGGGATGAATCGTCCACCGGACTCGAAACCATTCAGGTCGACCCAAACCAGCCAGACAAGAAACTCTTCATCGGAAATGATCTCAGTCCAGACTTGAAGAGCCAACTAATAGCATTCTTGACCCAAAATCAAGATTGTTTCGCTTGGTCCTATTCTGACATGACCGGAATCGATCCCCAGATCAGTCTCCATAGATTGAATGTGGATCCTAAACACAAGCCTGTCCGACAAAAGCGCCGGAAGTTCGGTACAGACAGAAACCAAATCATCCAGGAAGAAGTCCAGAAACTATTGGCAGTCAAGTCAATAAGGGAGGTGACTTACCCAGAGTGGCTAGCCAATGTTGTAGTAGTAGCCAAGAAGAACGGAAAACATCGTGTTTGTGTAGATTTCACAGACCTGAATAAAGCCTGCCCCAAGGATTTCTTCCCGTTACCACACATTGACATGATGGTGGATGCCACTTCTGGGCACCAGATGCTAAGCTTCATGGATGCTTTCTCCGGATACAATCAAATCAGGATGTATCCTCCAGATCAAGAAAAGACCTCTTTCATCACGGACAGAGGGACATACTGCTACCAAGTAATGCCTTTCGGCCTAAAGAATGCAGGGGCTACCTATCAAAGGTTGGTCAACAAAATGTTTGAAAACCAGATTGGAAAATCTATGGAAGTTTACGTGGATGACATGCTTGTTAAATCCAAGTCCAAGGAAGAACACATCTCAAACTTACAGGAAGCATTTAGAATCCTGAAGCAATACAATATGAAGCTTAATCCAGAAAAATGCTCCTTCGGGGTCAGATCCGGGAAGTTCCTGGGATATTTGGTCTCGAGTAGAGGCATTGAAGCTCATCCCACCCAGATAACAGCCATCCAGAACATCTGCTCTCCCAGACGGGCAAAAGATGTGCAAAAGCCAACAGGGATGATTGCAGCTCTGAACAGGTTCATCTCCCGTTCTTCAGATAAGTGTCATCCTTTCTTCAAAACGCTCAGAAAGAACAAAAAGTTTGAGTGGAGTCCGGAATGCGAAACAGCCTTACAAGGCCTCAAGGAATACCTGTCCAAGCCACCACTCCTCTCCAAACCAAAACCCAGTGAATTACTTCAGTTGTACTTATCTGTATCTGGGCATGCTGTAAGTGCTGTACTCATACGCGAAGATCCGGGAATACAATATCCAGTATACTACGTAAGTAAAACCCTCCTAGACACTGAGACCAGGTACTCGCCTATCGAAAAGCTAGCATTAGCCCTAGTCGTGGCATCCCGAAAGCTGAGACCATATTTCCAGAGTCACCCCATCCAGGTTGTGACATCTCACCCGCTCAGAGCCATATTCCAGAAACCAGACTTATCTGGCAGACTAGTCAAGTGGGCGATCGAACTCGGTCAATATGATATATCATACGTCCCAAGAACTGCAATAAAGTCTCAAGTACTAGCGGATTTCACGGCTGAATTTGCACCTGACATCCAGATAGGTATGGCTAGAAGTTTGATTTGCATGAGCAATGAATTAATCCCAGATACTTGGATCTTGTATGTTGATGGTTCAACACACTCGAAAGGTACTGGACTCGGAGTAGTCATCCAAATGCCAACCGGAGATACCATGGAACAATCCTTCTAGTGTACTTTCAGAGCAACCAACAATGAAGCTGAATACGAAGCATTAATCATCAGAATGCGCTTACTAGTAGAACTTGGAGCGCAAGACGTGGAAGTGCGATGAGACTCTCAACTTGTATCTAAACAAGTCCAAGGAGGATACCAGGTAAAGGATTCCCGAATGCAAAAATATTATACTATGGCCACTTCGATATCAAAATCATTCAGGGAATTCAAATTGACGCAAATACCCAGAGATAGCAACAAGCATGCTGACGCATTAGCAAACTTGGGATCCACTATTCCAAGTTCCAAAACCGAGTCATCCCAATCATACGATTACAAGACTCAGTACTAACCACCACACATGTTCACCATGTGCAGGCCAATTATAGACCAGACGATTGGAGATCCCCAATCTACAGATACCTGGACACAGGTGTACTCCCGGATGATCAAAATGAGGCCAGAAGAATCAAACAACGAGCATTCAGATACCGGATATTCAGGAACGAACTCTACAGGTGGTCCTTTGCAGGCATCTACCAGAAATGTCTCGGCCCAGACGATTCTGAATATGCATTAAGAGAAACACATGAAGGAGAGTGTGGTAACCATTCTGGTTCCAGAAGTTTGGTTAGGAATCTCCTGAGAGCAGGATACTTTTGGCCTAAAATGTAACAAGATGCCCAGAAACTTGTTTCCAAATGTGACAAGTGCCAAAGATTTGCACCCGCACTCCAGCAACACCCAAAATTCCTACACTCCCTGACTCCAGTATGGCCTTTCATGAGATGGGGGATGGACATAGTCGGGAAGTTACCACCAGCACCAGGAAAACGCGTGTTCTTGTTGATGGTGACTGATTACTTTACCAAGTGGATAGAGGCAGGAGCATTTCAACAAGTTAAAGAGCCAGAAGTCATTGACTTTATCTGGAAGAATGTTGTTTGTAGGTTTGGACTACCATATGAAATAGTATGCAATAATGGGTCCCAATTCATTGGATCAAAATTCAGGAAGTTCTGCACCAAATGGAACATCAAGTTGAAATTCTCCACTCTCCGGAATCCTCAGTCTAACGGCCAAGCAGAAGCCAGTAACAAGACAATTGTGTCCTCCTTGAAGAAACGACTAGAAAAAGCCAAAGGAAAATGGGCAGATGAACTCCCAGCAGTACTATGGGCTTACAGGACTACAGCAAGAACTCCAACGGGAGAGACACCCTTCTCCTTGACATATGGATCAGAAGCAATGATCCCCGTTGAGTTCGGGCTACCAAGTCTAAGGTACAAGTGGACAAACGAAGAGATTAACAACATTAACCTGAACTATGAACTAGATCTACTAGATCTTAAACGGGAACAGGCTCTAATCCGGATGGCATCCTATCAACAGCAGATAGCCCGTCAATACAACAAACATGTCAAAGAACGACGTTTCCAAGTAGGGGAGTTGGTTTTGCGAAAAGTCTTCCCAAATACACCAGAATCCAGAGACGGAAAGCTTAGCCCCAACTAGGAAGGCCCTTACCAGATTGAAAGCATCACAGGTCCAGGATCTTACCATTGCGAGACTCTAAAGGAAAATTGCTCCCCAGAAGTTGGAATGCAATACATCTGAAAAGGTATTTCCCATAGCATCTAAATCTCTCTTCCTCTAATACTATAGCACTATAACTTCCCAGAGTCAATCATCAGGCACTATCCAGAACTAAGTTCTATCAACAGGAACACTTTCCTGATGATATAACTTCCCGGAGCCAACCATCAGGCAATATCCAAACCCAAGTTCTATCAACAGGAACACCTTCCTGATGATATAACTTCCCGGAGCCAACCATCAGGCAATATCCAAAACCAAGTTCTATCAACAGGAACACCTTCCTGATGATATAACTTCCCAGAGCCAACCTCAGGCAATGCCCAGAACTAAGTTCTATTACCAGAAATGAACTTCAAATAATATAACTTCCCGGAGCCAACACTCAGGCAATAAACGAGTCCACTCTTCTCAAACAAAACCCCAGAGTCAGGAAATCAACTCCAAACATAAGTTCCACCAACTGAATGCACCTCACTTGGTACAACTTCCCGGAGCCAAAGGTACACAATGCTTATGTCTTACACTTACTCTTTCTAAATTACTTCATTTGTTTATTCATTTGTTGCTTTAAGCCTATTGTAAATTCCAAGTACATAGTAGCTACTAACCCATTACATAACTTATAGACCATCCTGAACACTGAAAGATGTATGGATGACGATCCACCACATCCCCGAGCAACCTGATTCCAATATCTAAGGTATACCGAACTCTAATTAGGCTTGCACGAATCCCAGACTCTAATTAACACCTATTTTAATCCTAATTCTTCTAACATAACCTGATCGTGTTTGTCTAACCAGATTGCTCAACCAGAAAGATGCATCTACAAATCGCTCACCAGATATCAAATCAAAATACCAGAAGAATACACAAGTAAGTATACGCAATTTGTACTTTATAAATATTCAATATAAGTCTTCTGAACAATTACAATATCTAAGAACATAACTAGTTAACACTAGTCAGACAAAAACCTCTAAGAACACCAGAACACAACTAGTTAACACTAGTTATACCAAAATAACATCTACCAGAAGAACATGTCCACAACATAAAGCACAATAAATTATTACACATAAAAAGAACTTATACTAAACATCCTTCCCGCCGGCCTTCTCTCCATCTACTTCATGGGAATCTCCAGTTCCTTCCTCATGATCAGGAGCTTGCTTCTTGTCTGAGCCAGAGATTTCACGATGAGAGTTGACCTCTTCTTCATCCCCTGATTCTTCACCACTACCACCTGACGAAGGCATAGAATAACCCTCGTCCTGAACATTTGCTCCAACTCCTCCAAATCCCAGTTCGCACCTCCTCCCGCTCGAAACTCCTTCACCATTCGAATACGTTCAAACAACATGAACTTGGAAACTTCCCGTCTCTCCCTCTCGATCAAAGCTGCAACTTTCTTCTCGCTCTTATCCTTCTCTTCCTCTAAATCGGCAAGCTGCTTCCTCAAGCCATCGATTGTGATGTCTGAAAGCTTCACCTCCTCCCGAGCATCCACAGCTTCGCCTTTGGCATTTTCAATCTCTCGCTCAAGTTGGCGAAACTTCGCTTCCGCTGTGCTCCGGTATAACTTGTGCGCAGCTTCCAATTCCCCTTGCTTTTTCCTCATTTCCTGATCAAACCATTCCAGATTCTTTACGCGCTTCACCAGAGTATCACGTTCCAGACGGAACATCTCGGCTGACTTCTCCAAATCCCAGAAGCGTTTACGCACAGCCTCAGCCACCTGGTTGACCTGTCAAAATCAGAATCCTTAGTAACAAACCCACAAGAACGAGATGCACAGAATCACATCTTGTGACCAAAACTCACACCACAAACCTTAAGGGAACTGGTGGTCAAGGAAACCAGTAAATCCTGCCCATCAGTGTTACTAAGAATCTTTGATGCTTCACCCCCTCCCCCTTTGCCAACTTCAAGAACAGTGTCCAAATCCATGACCACGGGTTCTGGAATCGTTGTAATGGCTCGAGTTCCCTGTGACTTGTCCACTTCCTCCTCAATAGGGTCAAGGTCAACAGGCACCTTTGAAGTGGTAGCAGCAGCACGTTTGGTTCTCTTCATCCGAGATGCTATTGTCTCGGAGACCGCGTCGCTACTAGATCCGCTTTCCGTACTTCCTCTCTTTTTCTTCCCAACATCCACAACATTCAACTTCAGTTTAAGAACTTCAGACTCACCTAACACCAGAAATGGGAGACTCAGCACAGTCACACAATACTCCAGAAAAAGAAAACAAGTCGCGAAGACAATGGACATACCTATCTTGAAAATTTTAATATAAGTACGCTTATCAACAGGGAGAGCCATGATCCTTGCTATCACCTCATCAGACTCCGGACGCAAAGGCACCTTCTTCTCCTCAGCTTTAACTAAACGAGAGGAAAACCAATCCAAATACAGGTCAAACGAACACAAAACTCTTAACACATTACCAGATACCAAAGACCAGAGCAAAAACCTAAAAACAAAAAAATGTACTTACACAGGTTGTTCCATTCAATCCTGAGAGGGCCACCATCCGGAACCAGGCACCTCTTATGCACAACTACAAACCTACGCTTCCACCGTCTAACAGAATCCCAAGGGGTAATGATCAAAGTATCTCCCTCCAGCCGAGTCAAAGTAAAAAGTCCACTAGATTTCCTACCAAAGCTGTAACTTGTAAGCAATTCCGCCAACGAGACCTTCTTCTCCCAGCCTTTGGTGATTGCTTCCAAACTAAGTACCATAGACCAGACCATCGGCATCAGTTGCGATGGCGCCAAGTCATAGAAGCGGCAAATCTCAAGTATCAGTGGTGGAAGAGGGATACAAGGAAATAGCTTCAAGTAGTCTACACCCAAAGTAGTCCAGTTCTCGCTACCCCAGTCTAAACGCTCCTCTGGTCTGGGTGCCCGGATCAACAAAGACTTGTCAAGACCCAACTCTTCCTGGAGCGCAGCCACATCCCTTTCCGTAATGACTGGAGCCTCATCATAGTTCTTCTTCTCCAACAATTTCCCATCCTGTAGTTCCTCCACCAGATCAGCAGGAATTGGGTTGAAACCCTTGGTCACGATTTTCTTAGTGCCAGAAGACGAAACATCGCTAGCCTTAGTCATATTTCACTACTCTGGCTAGCAAAATGTTAGTGTGTTAGTCTCTACCAGAAAGTTTATAAGAGCACATAAATTAATCCCTCCTTACGAGAATGTTAAGGCAATAACGTTCAGAGGGATCTTCTACAAATATACAGGGAAGGAAGAGAAAACACTAAATCCGCTAACGTCACCGTTAGAACGAATGATATAAAGCGACAACCAGAAAACAAACAAAGCTAACATGACCAGATGAACGTCCTAAATTAGTTCATGCTTACCAGAAAAAATTGTATGTTGTCAATAATGCAGGAGTATGGACCAGATCTCCGAAGCAAACCGAAACGCTCTGAAAGTTCAAAGTAAAAGCGAAAGTACCAGAAGTTATTGCAAAGTCAAATATATAAGACTTAGGAGGGTGCCTGAATTGAAACCTCCTCCATCCAACGGCTATTTAGGAAGGATCTTGACAGATGGGAGCAGTCACATCCACCCGTGTCAACCAGGGCCAGACACGTGTCGCTGTGGGGGAGTTAATGTGGTGACCCGTTATCCCATTCTCTCTCTCTTTCTAATTCAAATTTCAAATAGCCAGGGACACGTGGCTAATCCGGATTAACAACTAGGCAATCTCTCGATGACCAGTATTACCTCTTGTCTGGTTCACCTTCAAGGCCCATGCTGAGATCAGGCCCAACTTGTAACAGCCCAGCATAATAAAATCCAGAACCGTTTCCAGATATCCAAGGCAATCATTGACCAGGTGGGAGGTTATTCTCTGAAGACTTGAAGATAAAGCCGTTGGGCGTGGGGAGTATCCATGATGACACGTGGACAGTTCCCTCTCCATACCAGAACGCATGATCTAGGACGTGCTATGACAGTTATTCTAGAGGCAATTTAGTTTTAATAAGAGCTCTTGTACTGAAATAGGGCATGTTGTATTTTCTGTTCAAGAAGTACATCTTGTAAACTCTCTCATTTGATTAATATTAAGAAGTAATTTCCAGATTATCTTTTGATTGTGATTGAATTGTTCCTTATTTAATTAGTATTGCTTTAAGAAGATTTTTTAGGGCATTACAACTTCATATTACATATAGACAAACGAACGATGATGGAGTTTTACACGTATTTATATGTTATTTTGTCGAAACTATATAAGATAAGTACAGCAAAATGGTTGCCTTCTAATTAATCCTTGCAACTCTATATATTTTGACATTATATCTTGAACTTGAACTGTTTCTTTAATCCTGGTCTGACTAATTATGTAGATAACGTATTCCTATAAATTATATATGTTCCTTGCTCATTTGAGTAAAAGACGTGTGGATGTCTGAGTTTGGGATTTAAATCAATTAAGCTTGTTAGTGGCAAAACTTTTAACACTATTAATCCTTATTTTGACAAACAATAATAGTGTGACGGTTCACGTTTAATTTCAATGTTATTATGAGTGGTTTTATGTGTATATGATGTCACACTTGGATAATTATTTGGGCAAAGGTGCAAAGATAGTCATCGTAAATTTTAAAATGTGCAACTATAACTCTGGTAAATTGAAGGGGGCAAAACTGTACACTGTAAATCAAAATGGGGCAAAATTTGGCAAATGTGCAAAAATAGCCATCGTAATTTAAACATACATTTTTCAGACGTGGCCCCACCATCAGTAAATGATGTGTCATACATTTAAGGGTGCAATATGTTGATGAGACTTTAATTTTTTATGAGACTTTATTTTTTCAGATGATTACGTAGAAGTAAGGTGAATTTCACATAATTTAGGGTTCTATTTGGTTTCTTATCGAAATGATTTGGGAGTTTAGAGTTCATTTTTAGTGATTTAGGGTTCAACTGGATGCATTTTAGCTTTCACGTTAGATTTTGGAATTGACATGTCATTTACTGATGGTGGAGACCACATCTGGAAAATGCCTGTTTAACTCGGCCTCACAGAGAGGTTGCTTTTGCCTCATTTTGGTTTACAATGTATGGTTTTGCCCCATTTTAGTTTATAGTGTACAGTTTTGTCCCCTTCAATTTACCAGAGTCATAGTTGCTCATTTTTAAATTTACAATGACTATTTTTGCACCTTTGCCCTCATTATTTAAAGTTTAAATATTGGTTTTGTCTTCAATTTACCAACAGATTTTCTTTGCTAAATTTTGTCAATAATTTTACCGACGAAATTCCTATCGGTAAATTGCTGACAGATTTTCTGTTAGTGATTTGCCCACAGAATTTATCAACGGAAACTCTGTCACCCAAACCCGCCATTTTGTCGGCCACATTTGTCTTCACCTCACCATGCCGCCATCATAGCCCACCCATATGTCATCCTCTTAACCTACCACCACGTGCTGCACTAGCAAATTGTCTCAAATGTAGCCTTAGGGAGATTCGGTCACCCAACACCATGGGTGTGTGGTGATGTCGTAACTAACTCGATTATGAGGATCATGTAATATGATTTGTAAACTATTATAATCATAATATTTAAACACCCACTAATGTAATAATGATAATACTTTCTCCACATTTCTAAATATAAGATCACTTTCTTAATTCGATTATATTAAGGATGTTAGTTAAGTTAGTTATTAGCACATGATATTGGTAATCTATCCTAACCTTATACCTTTATCCTCACTCTCTCTCTCTCTTACTTGTTACTATAGATACACATTATTAGGGTTAATTTAGGAAAAACTTTGGAAAAGTTAAAAAGTGATCTTATATTTAGTTTTGAAATTTTTATACTTTTACATATGTAATTAAATTATAAATATTACAGACATAATTAAATTATAAAATTAAATTTTTATATTATCACAATTTCTATGTTCTTTTCCCTTTTTTGTTCTTTTGATTATTCCTGACGCCTCCTCCCCTTATTATTGTGCTTGTGCTTGTGTATAGTTAAACATCGACAACATCAGCCCATGAGTCCAACGTGTTGTGACTGAAACGCCCTTCCATTGATATGACACTACGCTTTCAATTTCAAGCCTTCTCTTGCATTTCAAATTTCACTCATCCCATTACCTAAGATATATATATATATATATATATATATATATATATATATATATTAAATGTAATGCACTTAGATAAAATAGAAAATATGCAAACTGGTATTGATCCCTTAGGAAAGCTTAGCAGCCATAATAACACATGGGATTTTTTTTAACTGAATACACAATTTAGTCTTTGAAAGAAAGAAATCCATTGTTTTTAGCTGTTGTTGCAGATGATTCCAGATGCTATATACATGTTATGGAGGCCTATATGAAACTTGGTGATTGTGAAAAAGTGGTTCAGTTGTTTCAAGAGCTTGACAGTGATAAACAACCATCAATTTACTTACAAGAGATACTTATCTCTGATATATGGGATTTTATACAAGTCATAAGGCCATTCTGGAAGAGCATTTAATGTTCTAAATTATTCTAAGGAGATGAAGAAAAGAGGGGTTATCGATTATTCTATATATTCTACATTGATATGCTCCTTTGCATGTTTGCGTGAGGTGGATGTAGCAGAGAAGTTTCTTGGAGAATCTAAGAGCAAATCAGTGACAAAGGATCCTGTGGTGTACTTCAAGCTCGTGTTGGTGTAAGTTGAAGAAGGTTTAATGGAGAAGACCTATGGATTTGTTGAGACAATAGAGAATGCAGGTGATTGATGCTGATTCTATACATATTTTCATTCTTTAATTGAGTTTTGATTAAGTAATAATATTTCTAACTGTTCATGTTCTGTCCACTCTAATTAAATTTATATTAGGAGATTTAAGATAGACCCTTGAAGTAGTTGAAACAATGGAGAATGCAGGTGAAGACCCTTGTTTGATATGTGTGCATGCTACAAGTCCATGTTTTGGCTTAAGGTATAAATAAAGATGGAATCATTATTTTCCATGAAGTAACCATGAGATTGAATATTTTAGTGTATATTGAGAAAATGGGATCACAAAAATGGGAATAATTTATTTCCTGACACTAAGATCTTCATTTAAGTTGTTAGTATAATCACTTACATATCTTGATGCAAATAAAGATAGTTAAGTCTTTGCTTTTATTTTTCTGCCATTTCGTTTACTGAAATCATGTGAAGCCCTCTTTTCTTGGTTTTTTTGGATTTCTGAATTTTCCCTTGAAAGTTCTCCATTTTAATCAAGTTCATAATTTTCATTGCAATCACTAAAATTTGTGCTGAACATGTTTCGTTATTGTTCTCTAGAACTGGGTTTAACCCTTGATTCTTATATTTGTTTCCCCTTTTCACATTACTTTACAGGGTCAAGCAGAGCAACAATCTTGAAGTGGAGGTTTGTTTACTGTGATGATTAGGAATTAATAAGTTGCTCATAGGTCTACTTATAGTAAGTGCTAACAGTGGATTTTTTTTTTTGTTGCTAATTACTACTCGGGAAAACTTCATCATTTATATAAACTCTAGCAAAGTTATGCTATTTGTTACATATAATATATTGCAACCACTACATGCCTACATATTTTGTGACAAGCACATTCATGACATAGTTTTACATAAAACACATGGTACAAATTTTAAGCGGTTGGATAAGAAGCAAGCATGGCAATTCCACACAATCCTTCCTCAACATCTACATTCCTCTTCATCCTTATGTATCCGTCTTCACCCCAACTAGTTCCCCAAGAGTTCTTCAAAAGCCAATACTCTGTACCATCATCAGTTTTACCATAACCAACAGCAGTAACACCATGATTTAATTGTGTGCCACAGTCTCCATCATAAATCCCGCTTTCATAATAATGGAAATCATCACTTCCAGCATCAATGGCAACAGACACGGGTTGGTTAGCCACTGCTTTTAGAAGTTCTTGCTCACTATTAACAGGAACTTTCTCATGACCCTTAATTTGAACATCATGGATTGATGACTTGTTGGTGTCACAGTCGCCACCAGATGCTGTGTAGGGGTAATTTTCTTCGGATGGTATTCCTTGATTTTGGATGATGAAATCAAATCCACCATCCATTAAACCACCCTCACAACCATTGTCACCAGTGTCACAATCAACTAGCACTTGCTCTGATAGGGAAACCAATGTGCCTGAAGTTATTTGATGGATCCCTTCTGTTGCTGCAATGGCTGAAAATGCCCAACAACTTCCTGTATTCATGTAAACAAAAGTTGACATAAATACTCAATAAAAGTTTACCAATATCTCAAATAAATTCAGGAATAGAACAATAGAAGTAACAACTCCTTTTTATATACTACCTCCTGTCCTATATATAAGACCTAATTGACTTTTTTTTAGATATATTAAGGTTGCAAAATAGGTTATTAAATCATGACATATTTGATATTTTTTTAGATTATCTATTAGCTTATAGGTAAAATAAACTAGTGTAAGAAAAAATTAGGTAAATCAATTTATAATTAAATTATTTTGCCTTTTTTTAGGATTTTTCAAAAAAGTAAACTAGGTCCTATATTTAGGACCGGAGAGAGTATGTTCTAGAGAAAAAAAGTATAAATAAAAATAGAAATACGTTTTATGTGAATGATCTTACCACAATCGCCTTGGTCCTTGATGGGAGTAACAGCTCCTTTTTGAGTCCAATCCACAGAATCCGGAATATCAGTTATATTTTTGTACCTGAACAAAGATGACATGGTCTTAGGTGATCCACTAGGTGGCCTCTTAAAGCCATTACGAATAGCGTTGAATTCTTCTTTAGTTTGATCCGCAAATTGGTTGATGCTAAGATTGTAGGATTTGGTGCTATTAGAATTGAAGGATTCAATGTATTCAACATTTTTTTTGAATATCTCAAACCTCCTTTCCTTCTCTGAAACATCCTTGTACACTTTGCCATATTTATCCATCCATTTTTCATATTTTTCTAATAATGAAGATTCTGGAAACATCTGGGAATGCACAGTCCCAGAAGTCCACATTGTAACAATAAGTAACAACGTTAGAAAAAAGTGGTTTTGGCCGTTGGAAGCCATGAATAACTATGTGTTTGGTATGAAGTATGGTTGATTGTAAGATAAGCTTTTGACTTGGATACAAATGTTCATCAGGTGGATGCCTTTTATAGTGATGTTATGGTCTTCATCATAAATAGTTTTGTCATTTTGTTCCGCCCCATTCTTACATTGTTTTGTTCAAATCACCATTTGACTTTTTTTTAGTCAAATCACCAATCTGACTTTTCAACCATGATGTTATATATTAAATGAGTGAACCCCTTGAGTTGATATGGAAAAGGTTATTGAAAGGATGTTTTTTATGGTGATGGTATGTCTTCACATTTTATATTTTGATGTCTTTTTGTCACCATTCTGAGATTTTATGACCGACCCCATTCTAACTCTTTTTTTCGGCTGACCTTTGACTTGTTTTTGACTAATCAAATTCTGACTTTCGAACCATAGTGGGGAATAGCAATAATAACTATTGTACTTTCCCATTCGCATGCTATTATGATACGTAGAATGTGGAAGAAGTTCAGCGGCCCCAATACCCACTAGGCCACCACCACACAGAATATCACACAACACCTAAGTTCTCAAACACTAGTACACTACATAAAAGATTTAAAACGTTGCACTAAGGTTTGATTGTAAAAAAACAACCAATGGACATGAGGCAAGTGGAAAAAACAACCAATAGACATAAGACAAGTGGACCAATGAAGGATGAGCCACAAGATTTATAGGTATATATTTGATTGTTTATAATTATCTTTTTCTAAAGCTAATTTATTTTTACTTATAATCTAAATTCATTTGGTGATCTTATATTTATGTTTTTTTAGAGTGTAAGATTAACATTATGGTATATTGTTGTAGAGCTATATATCGTAGAAATTGCAAAAGATGTTTCTGATTGGTATTTTAATAACAATAACAATATTTAGTTTAGCTTACGATGTAATGAAAATGGACTAAAGTCAAAAGCTAATATTAGCTAGGTTCTTGCCATGATAAGGAACATATTTTACCCGGCAATAATACGTTTTGATGATGTCGAATATTACATAAAATAAATTTGTTCCGTTGTGCTTTGATGTAGGTCACCATTAACTTATATGAATTTCCGGATTTATTATGCTTCTATTATAAAGCTAAAGCTTTCTCCAAATCAAGTATGTGCTTTTTTTTTTGGGACCTTTAATCACGAATGTACATGGGGGAACCTATAATTTCGAATTTATTATAATTTAGGCAGCGAATTCCAATATTTTCTTTTATTTAATTTGAGTCTGTCTATTGCCAAAAAACAATTTGAGCCTGTCCATCGATCATCTTCTTTAATTTATAAACTCAATATATATTGCCTCTGATCCATAATATAATACTCCCTCCAGTCCTAAATATATAACCTAGATGACTTTTTTGGAAAATCCTAAAAAAGCAAACAATAAGTTAATTATAAATTGATTTACCTAATTTTTTCCCTTAAACTAATTTATTTTACCTATAAACTAATGGATTATCTAAAAATATATTAAATATGTTATCATTTAATAACATATTTCGCAACCTTAATCTCTCCAAAAAAAAGTTATCTAGGTCCTATATTTAGGACCGGAGGTAGTATCTAATTTGTAATATAATTTATTATCGAAATATATCTTATTAATGACAGATCGGAAAGAGTACTTTTTTTATCATAATTGATAATTTTCATGAGAATTATCAAAACTATACAATAATTCACATTTACAGATGAACAAAACGAAATAGAACTAATTAAATTACAAGGAAATGAAAGAGTAACATCACAACCACTAAATACTCTACAAAATATGAAACACATAGACTACATAATTAAATACAACTGTGTGTTAGCCTATGACATCCATATCATGAACTGTCAACGCCTCTGTTGAAGAAATTGGGAAGAGTATGTTAAAATATAAACTTCATTAATGACCGAGAAGATGACAGCCAATTTATTTCTTTCAGAGATACTCCCTCCGGTTCTATTTATAAGTCGCCAACCGCCTAAATTGTACATACCAAGAAATGGAGGTTAATGAATGTTACATCATTAAATTGGTCTTATTATTTTTGTCTTTTCCATTTTTGCCCCTTCCACCTTTATCATTATGACCCACTACTTTTTCTCCCTCTTCATTAATCCTCTATCTATAAAAGTGTCTTTTTCATCTTCTCTCTCTTCTCATCTTCCAATGTTCATTTTCCAATGTAAGGGTATATTAGGAAAATTTTAATAAATGAGTTAGTTAGTGGCAGTTGGTGACTTATATTAAGGACCAAAATTTAGTGGCGGTTGGCGACTTATAAATAGGACCGGAGGGAGTATGAAAGAGGGCTTTGACATTGGTCAAGAGGCCTTTGACATGTTTGTTAGGGATATTAATGAAAACCAGTTAGAAAGCCTTTAACAGCTTCAAATTTTGAGAGTAGTAGTACTTCTTGACAATTTTAAGTGGTCAAAATTCTGATACTTAACGTCCCATTCGGTTTCTCACAATTAAAGTTATAGCGCAAAGTATGGAGATTAAAGTTTCTGCTTAGTCTACGCTTCAAGACAAAAGAATTAATGAGCTTCCATACGACGGGCATTTTTTGTGGAGAAAAATCCTGAAAAATTAAAGAAACAATTAATCTGATTTGAGTCGTGTGATACCCAAAATTTGAGTTAGAGAATCAGTTGAGGTCATGGAGTGACATTGATAAATTAAAAAGTTTTATACATAAATATATGACTATAAATCCATTTTTAGAAATTTTAAACCTTTTTCTTTAAAATTAAAGAAACATAGTCACTTAGTCAGGAGCTAAACTTTAAATAGAGAATTTTAGGGAAATTATTTTGAGGCCTAAACAAATTTATGGTGAAAGAAAATTCCTAGTTTAAGAAGAGGATTAAGGTGTAGACGCTCATTTTTATTAAAAGGGACTGAACTGAAACTAAGAAATTAAAACTGGGAACATAGGGACCAAATAAACTAAATAAAATAAAGGTCTGATGCTATAATGACTACAAGTCTAAAACAATTAAATTAATTATTGGAAACACATGATAATTAAATAATTAATTCAATTATTGAGTTAGGATTGTGCAAAACATAAAATAGAAATAAAAGATAAGGAGATTGCATGTTTGATATTTATATTCATAGATGTTAGTCTAGGGGAAAAGATAAATAGGGAACTACCGTGATCTTGATTTGGTCTCTATCCTCCTCTATATATTCACGTATTATATTAACAGGGATATGAGTAGATTCTGGAAAAAATATTTTTATGTTAAGATTAGATTTAAGTGAAATACAACAACAACAACAAGAACAACAACAACAAAGTCTTATCCCAACTAGGTGAGATTGTCTACATGGATCACTCGATATCATTGTGCTCTATCATCAATAGTCATTCTTGGAGATAAATCATTTATAAAAAAATCTCTTTGAATAATTTCGTTAATAACTCTCTTCGGTCTATCATCAATAGTCATGCTTGTAAGGACTCTATATCATTTAATCAACCACTATTACAAATTACATCTATACCAGCTCAGCTTTACATGCGCTTAAAAAAGGACGGTAAAAAACGTATGTAAAGATAACGTTTACATGCGCTTTAAGGGCATGTACATATATCACTCTTTACATGCGCTTTAAGCGCATGTAGAAAGTCACTTTTACATGCGCTTTAAGCGCATGAATATAGCCGACTAGATACATGCGCTTAAAGCTCATGTACAGGCAGTAGAGTGAAAAACATGAAGTCATGCATAATAGTTCCTCTTCATATGGCAAAAGCTACTAATGCAAGTGTTTATAAGCTAGAGCACCCCATTGGGGTGTTATGCTTTGGTTATACTACATCTACATGCGCTTTAAGTGCATGTACAGGCTCTACATGCGCTTTAAGCGCATGTAAAGGCAGTATTGGAGTGAAAAAACTTGAAGTCATGCATAAGAGTTCATCATCAGATGTCATAAGCTACTCATGCTTGTGGTCTAGGTGTTTAAAAGCTAGAGAACCACATTGTGGTGTTTTGCATGTGGTAATACTACCTTTACATGCGCTTAAAGCGCATGTAAAGGTAGTATTGGAGTTAAAAACTTGAAGTCATGTATAAGAGTTCATCCTCAGATGTCATAAGCTACTCATGCAAGTGTTTATAAGTTAGAGCACCCCATTGCGGTGTATGCTTTGGTTATACTACATATACATGCGCTTAAAGCGCATGTACAGGCTCTACATGCGCTTAAGCGCATGTAAAGGCAGTATTGGAGTGAAAAACTTGAAGTCATGCATAAGAGTTCATCCTCAGATATCATAAGCTACTCATTCTTGTGGTCTAGGTGTTTAAAAGCTAGAGAACCACATTGTGGTGTTTTGCATGTGGTAATACTACATATACATGCGCTTAAAGCGCATGTAGAGGCTTTCCATGTGAGAAAAATCCTATACATGCGCTTAAAGCGCATGTAAAGGCTGTGCTAAAGTGAAAAAATTGTAGTTAAAAAAATCATTTGGAACTTGAAGCTTTCATGAAAAATATTGGGAAACCTAGATAATATTATGATGGAAATTAATGGAAACAATAATATATACAAACTTTTGGGATAGAAATATAATTAAGGATGAATAATAGGGTAGTTAATTGTAATTTAATTTTCCATAAAGTATTTATATATATATATTCACATCTCCTTCCCCCAAACCCTAGCCGTCGGACCCCCCTCTGTAACATCCAAAAAATTTAATACAGGATTAGAGATATTTTTAGTAAAGGACCATTTGAAAATTTGTAGTATTTAGTATTTTTTTTATTAGGGATTTCTGGAAGTTTTGGGGATAAATACATTTTAAGAAGATAATATGTCTATTTTCTTTGGAAATTTGAGAAAAAGAGTTAGAAAGTTAGGATATATGAAGGTTTTGTTGAAATTAAATTATTTTGAAAGTTAAGGAGATAAGAACTTTGATTTAGTGATTTGGGGATTAAAGAAAGTAGTAGTATGGTAATTTCCCTATTTGTTAACCTAACTAAAATAAACCTCCAACCAAACAAAGTCTCTCCTCCCTTATAACACACCAAACACGGCCTCCCCTCCCACAAATATTCTCAAACCCGACACCCCCTCCCTCAAACCCTAACTCCTTACTTCTTCATCCTTCTCCACGGCGGCCTGCGGCGCGGCGGCGCCGGCCCCCCCTTCACCAACACATCTTCCTCTTCTCTCCCTTTGTTTTCCCCTCACAATCGGAATTTCAATGCCTCTTCATTTTCGAATCCTCTCTTCGTTTTCCTAGTTTTTCCGGCGGGTTTCTTCGATCTCCGGCGAAATAGGCGGCGGATGGCGGCGGAACTTAATGGTAACACTTCAGCCTTCTTGTGCTTTCGAACTATTCCACCTTTAATGTTGATTTCTCACTTTCTTTGTCCTTCCTTTCCCAAATCCGAGTCTTCCCTCTATTTATCTTTGTCTCCGGCGAGCCTGGTCGTTTCCGGCGGCGGCGAAGCTCCGGCCAGACGTGGTGAGGTCGAAAATGAGTAAGGTAGTTCCCTTTATCCCGGTTTTACCCCTCCTTCTGCGATTTGGTGAGATTTGAGTGTTAGGGTTTGACATTTGGGTTAAATAATTAAGTAAACAAATGCTCAGACTTCGAATTTTGATGTTTTAAGAAGATTTGAACATTGTTTGAGTAATATGGCCTTACATGGTTGTTTTCTGTTGGATTGGCTAAATTCTTTTGAATTTTGGGGTTTCAATCAAAAGGTTTTCTTTGGAAATTGGGACTTAAAAACATCTAATAAGTTGATATAATAACCCATTTATAATTTGATTTAAGAACGACATGTTTGTTTGATTTGGTTTTAATGGTTTTGATGTTGGCATTTTCCCTTTTTCCTTGTCCTGTTGTTTGGGGTTTCTGTAGAGCTTGAACTTTGAAAATTCTGATTATATAAACTTCTTTAAGCTATAAAATGGTATTTAAGGTTGAGTTTTGGGTTAATAAAATTATTGATTTCTTGTTTCTTATGTCTTGGATTGATTTCTTTAGATTAATACATATGTGAATGTGGTGAAATTGATTGATTTTATTATCAAAGTCACTGCATTTATTTTCTAAAAATAAATGTTGATTTTGGTTTTTCATGTGACTTCTTGAATGTTATTTTTAATAGTAGAGCCTTTGAGTTTTAAGCACAAAGGTAACTCTAGAAGCAACACAAAAAGTGAGCTTTCATCTTTGATTTTCTCTTTCTTTTATATACACTAATGATTCCTCTTCTTTTTTTCTGATGCAAGTAGCTGATTTCATGACAGATCGGGTGAACTAATCTTCCCATCATGGACGAAGCTAATGATTCCTGATCTGCACAGTTTTCTGGTCTTTTTCAAGAATAGATCTCATATAAGTAATCTTCCAGCATCCTTTCTTGATAATAATTTGTTGGGAAAAATGAAAAGATAGGGGGAGATGGTACATGAATCAGGAACTGGTCAAGATATCATACGGCAGAATGGAAGAACAAGGGAAAAAATGAAGCAAAGAGGGGAGAGGATTCATATCTAAGAAACTAAGTGACTTACAAGATAATTAGTGGTATGACTTATTAGTTGAAATGGAACAATGGTTACTGTGAAGTTATTTTTTCCTGGATCCCTACAATTAATTTCCCACGGTTGATTGTTTGCTTTTACCTGACAAAATTAGCACTAATTCCTTAGTTTTGGGATAAATTAGTGTTTCTTGCAGCAACTTATAAACCCACATCAAGTTGAAAGGCCTTCAAACATCAGTTCTTCCCTAATGAAAGAAGTTTTCCAGCGGCAACTTATGAAACAAAGGTTTTGTTTACTTACAATATGTTTTTCATTTCTAATACAAGGGTACTACTGCTAACATTATTTTATGTCTTTGTTTACTGATGTGGAGATAAAGAAGCTCCCAGATTAACTGAAAGTGGGTTTCAATTTTTTTCATATGTCAAATGATTTTAATTCTTTCACACTCATTGACAAGATTCTCCCCAATGACATGCATAATCATCATTGTAAATTACAGATTATGGATACAAATGCACAGCTTTAATACATCATCAAAGAATACATTTCTAATTCTGAGGTATTAAATAATGAGTTACTTTGATTGTTCAAACATTTGTCCTATCGGTGGCAAGAAATTGCTCTTACACCTTGATTTTTATATTTCCCATGTTCTTATCATGTGTTTCCTAATGGCTCTATATCATGCATTATATGCAGGCACGAGGTGTTGATGTTGCTGAATTGATCTCATTGTTTTTCTTGAATAGAGAGAAAGAAACAAAATGGGAGAATGAAAGAAAGAGTCATGAGTGTTGCTTCATTGATCATTTCTAAAAATGAGCAAGGTTTTATAATTTCTTTTTGCTTTGTTAATTGGTGCTGCAGGACATTCTACTCACATTAAGTCTCAATCTATATGTTGTATCCACTTCTTAGGTGCATTGTTGTCTTCATTTGGCAAGCCTTCGAGATACTATATACCAAATAGTCAGGTTTTAAATACTTTCCTATTGGTGTCTTATTTGAATATTTTTTGACTGATTATAATTATTTTCTGACCAAAAGAGAATGATTCTAATTATTTGTATGATTATGTTACCTTATGTTTAATGTATGCTCATAAGTTCTTAATTTCTTAGCAGGTTGTAAATGATTTCCTTCTTCATTATTGAGAAACATAGGACAATATTACCACTTATACTCTACTTTTTATTAGTTTGCAAGGGATGTTTGAAAGATGTTGTTTCTGTTGCTTCTTAGCAGGTTGTAAATGTTTGCGAATATTGAGGTGAATTGACAAAAGCACTTCATTTAATAGCACTTCAATTGATGTAGCTTGATGAATTTCTCGGATTTTTGAAGTTTTATATGTGATATTCATGCTTTGCAGGTTCCTTTTCTTCACTTTTCATGGGTTTTATGCTTGAATTCCAGCTCTATTCTATTTCTGTTGTCTTTATGATCTAGATGTATCTAGATGTATCTTCATATTAATTTATCATTTGGCTATATATTATTATAGGAGTGGGTGCAAATGTATTGTGTGGCAAATGTAAAAAATATATATTAAAAAAAATATATATATAGTTGTACATGACTTAAAACGCATGTACTACATGCGCTTAAAGCGCATGTAGAGGTATGTACCTCTACATGCGCTTTAGAGGTTGATGACTCCCCATATTTAGTGGTTTTTAGGAAATATTTTGTTGTATTTGGGGAGTCATTAATTAAATAAACAAGTGATTTTGTTGTGAATTGGAAAGAAAGTAATTTGAGGATTATATGAGTCATTCTTTTGGAAAATCTGAAATTTAATTGAAATAGGAAACTTAATATATTAAAAGAAATATTTTGATGAGAAGTTTCCTATTAATGAGATTATGTGATTGAGTCATTGTGATTATTTCCTATTTCTTTCTCTTCATGAATGCAGATTTAATGAAAAAGGAAATAAAGAGAAAGAGGTTGATTTGATTATGTGCATTCATCATACAAGAAAAGGAAAGAAAAGAAACTTAACATGCAAGGCAAAGGCAATATGGTGTTGGGCTATTTTATTATAAATATACACATGCAATTGAGGAGAAAGGAGGGCTGGTCATAATTCTTCCAATTTCCTAAAGCCTAAAGAGTAATTCACGCAAAGAAAGAAGCAAGCAGTCGCGAATAGTGCTTGGAGACAATTCTTCCAATCCTTTGCACTCAAGAGACACGTGAACCTGAGAAGCAAGAGTGGTGTGCTATCATTCATCATCAACGCAATATCCTCCATTTATTCATCAACTTCAATATCAATTTTGGAGAGGAGAAGCAAGGCTGAACAATAGAGAGGGAGATTCCAATTCGGGTTCTTACATCTGTTTGTTTTCCTTGGAACTTGTGATTTAAACGTTTATTTGTTGTGATGATTTTGATGAACCCTATGTGTGGCTAATTTCTTTTACGACCTAGAGTACTATGAACTTGTTTGTAACTTAGTATTTTATTTCCCACTATTTAGTCATGGTTAATTTGATTTAGTTTATTTAATCTTGCTTTTAGTGATTAACTTGTTTAGTGCTTGATCACCATTAGACATGTTTAGGGAATTTAGAATTGGACTCGGAAGAGGGAATTTTAAATAGACCATGAGATTAAATAGTGTAGGATTGGATTTTAATCTGATTTGCGACTAGGATAGGAATATACCTAGAAGCCCTACATAGTCACATTAGAGCGGTACCGAGATAAATTAGCCTAGTAAATTAGTGCAAGACATTGTGTAATTAAGCTAGGCAAGGATGTAAGTGGACCGGAAGGCATTTATAGACACTAATACTCTAGATTAGCTAGTTGAATTAATTCATAATTAACTTAGTGGGAATAAAATCTAGGAAGCAGATAAGGGATTAGTGGCTCTAGGTTGTTCTTTTGACTCGGGAATTTCATCTGTGTGAATATTTGTTTTATTTTATTTTCTTAGATATTAGGTAATTAAAATCAATTTTCTTTTGTTTACTCAACTTGAATGAAAATAGGAGATCTAATGCCTAGTTATTAATTGTCTGAGTCTCTGTGGGATCGACCTTGAACTACCACTTTACTAAATTTACGATCCGTACACTTGCGGAGTTTTTATCAAAATTTTGGTAGCATCAAGTTTTTGGCGCCGTTGCCGGGGACTCAAGGCAATTAGTAATTAGAATTAGAAATTTTTTAATAGTTTTAGTTTGAGTTTTTTTTTTCTTTGGAAAAATAGAAAGATGGACTTTTCGGAGCTTAATTATTATAAATGGTATCGATGTTATCACTGTGGAAATAATCATGTACCAGGAAATTGTCCAGTTTTGCCCACCATAAATTGTATAGGAGATGATTTCACTAGGCAACAAACTTATGTTGATAATTTGTCTAGGCGTAGTTGGAATTTTGAGCAAGATGAGTGTTGGAACCCACATTTAGATCCTTATTCACATGCAATAGACCCACCCTTCATATCTTATTCACATGTTCAAGGAAACAATTTTGAGGATAGTGAAATATCTCCTAGAGAAGAAAGATTTGACAAATTAGAAAGATTAGCCGATATGTGTTTGAAATTGCAAGAAGATTGTTTCAAAAGGTTAGAATCAATTGAGACTAAGTTTGAATCAGGCATACAAAATATTGTAGTACAGGTAAGTCAAATGTGCAGAGACCTTGAGGAATTAAAACAAAATTCCTCCTTTAATCATAGTTCCCCTTTGTTAGCTAATGCAATTGAATATGAGGAAGTTGGGGATAGGGATGACCATGAAGTTAAAGAAGATTTAGAGGTTGTCTTAGAGCCTGAAACTGATTTAGGAGAAACTGATGGGTGTCTAATTGATCTTCAAAGTGTAAATTCAAATGCTTGTGATTCTGATATATATGTTAATGTGAGTGTTCCTATAACTACTTTGGATTATTCTCCTATTACTGTTGTGACTCTTACTGATGAGAGTCAAATTGATTTTATTGGATGTTCATTATTCTTAGAAAGACATATATCTAACTCTTTGTATGAGCATATTCTAATTCCTTTAAAATCAGTGATTGCTTGTTCTTTGAAATTGTCTATGATTGAAAAGGCACAAGTCATTACTTTGATTGATCACTTATACTGTTTGAAAAGGAATGAAGATGAGGTGATTATGGTTTTTGATACTTATGACTAGGATTTGTTTGGAAAGTCTGGCTGAAGACTTTAAACTTAGCGCTTCTTGGGAGGCAACCCAAGGTTTTGGTATTTGATGCTTTGTTTTTTTTGAGTTTGTAGGATTTTTTTTTCTTTTGACCTCAAAGGATGCTTCAACTTGATCTTGATGGACTAGGAGCTAAGAGTGGAAATCGAGAAGAGGAAGGGGAGTATTCTTCTAACCTTTTCTTGATATTATTTGACTGAGAATTATTTTGGTAATGAGTGATGGTGCTTATTGATATGTGCTTGTGTGATGATTAGTCTTAACTGTATGCCTCTTGAGTACATTGCTTGGTTGATATGGAAGTTGAAATATTTGTTATCTTTACACTTGTTATAGATATTTTTGTAATTCCACTACTTGTGTTACATGTTCACATTGGGGATAATGTGACATCTAAGTGTGGGGGTATGAGGGTATCATTGTTCTCTAAAGATTGTCCTCAAACTTTCATTTTGTAAAATTTTCTTGAAAAAAAAAACTTTTGCCAATTTTGGGATTGATTTGGACTTGAAACAATTGGATTTGATTAGACTTTGATCTCATCTTCTTTGAATGTAAGTGAAAAGGCAAGCTCTTTGCTTTAGATAAATTACTCTAGTATGTCAAAAAGCCCTGTGAGGAATTTGAGCCTTAATTTTATTCTTTCATGAGTGAGTACATCTATTGTAACTTCCCCTCTAGAACTTGTCTTGAATCTCTTTTGACGCTCGAGTCTCTTGCATGCACAAAAATGATTAAGGCCTTCGTTTCATAGCCAGTTTAGCCAAATAGCCATCCTTTTTACATTATTTCCATTGCTTAACCCTTTGAGCCTGATTCTCTTTTAAAAAGAAAGATTGCATATTTTAGCCTTTGAATTCTTTTGATGCAATTTTTCATCTCTTATCTATTTCTTCCATTTACGCTTTGAAAAGTGTTATACTATATTCATATGGAAAGGGGTGAAGGAATTAGAAAAGAAAAAGGGGAAATATAAGTGTTGAAGAAAGGAGAAAAGAAAAAAAAATAAAAAAAAGTGAAGGTGAAAAAGGAAAAAAAAAAATCACACAAAGTGTGAAAAAAATAAAAGAAGAAAGAAAAGAAAAAAAAAGAGAAGAAGATGAAAATCGAAAGAATTGAAGAATTGTGGAGTTCAAAAGAGTCAACCCCTATGTGCTTATCAAGTTATGTGATTCCTTCATTCCTTACTGTAATTGAAATGGTTTAGCACTTTTCAAATATACCTCCATCTCATTTTCATTTCATTATCCTACCTTTTTCATTACAACCCTTAAAAGTCCTTTTGATTTGTGTGTGCATTGAGATATAAGAGTGAATATCGAGATGATAAACAAGCCTATGGTAGCTGGATTACATAGATGGAATTGAGTGAAACACAACCCCTATATACTTTGAGAGTAGAGTGTAAACACTTGACCGGTGAGGGACATGCTTTTGTGATTTATCTCTATCAAATTGATTGCCCTATTTCTTGCATTTGGGGATGGTGAGAGAGATTTCTAAGAGGATTTAATTGTTGAGAGTTTGAATTGATTCCAACTTTTTGATGATAAAAACTTGATTTCATTTTTGTGCTAATGTGTTAACAATTTGAAATCTTGAGGACAAGATTTAATGCAAGTGTGGGGGTGTGATGACTCCCCATATTTAGTGGTTTTTAGGAAATATTTTGTTGTATTTGGGGAGTCATTAATTAAATAAACAAGTGATTTTGTTGTGAATTGGAAAGAAAGTAATTTGAGGATTATATGAGTCATTCTTTTGGAAAATCTGAAATTTAATTGAAATAGGAAACTTAATATATTAAAAGAAATATTTTGATGAGAAGTTTCCTATTAATGAGATTATGTGATTGAGTCATTGTGATTATTTCCTATTTCTTTCTCTTCATGAATGCAGATTTAATGAAAAAGGAAATAAAGAGAAAGAGGTTGATTTGATTATGTGCATTCATCATACAAGAAAAGGAAAGAAAAGAAACTTAACATGCAAGGCAAAGGCAATATGGTGTTGGGCTATTTTATTATAAATATACACATGCAATTGAGGAGAAAGGAGGGCTGGTCATAATTCTTCCAATTTCCTAAAGCCTAAAGAGTAATTCACGCAAAGAAAGAAGCAAGCAGTCGCGAATAGTGCTTGGAGACAATTCTTCCAATCCTTTGCACTCAAGAGACACGTGAACCTGAGAAGCAAGAGTGGTGTGCTATCATTCATCATCAACGCAATATCCTCCATTTATTCATCAACTTCAATATCAATTTTGGAGAGGAGAAGCAAGGCTGAACAATAGAGAGGGAGATTCCAATTCGGGTTCTTACATCTGTTTGTTTTCCTTGGAACTTGTGATTTAAACGTTTATTTGTTGTGATGATTTTGATGAACCCTATGTGTGGCTAATTTCTTTTACGACCTAGAGTACTATGAACTTGTTTGTAACTTAGTATTTTATTTCCCACTATTTAGTCATGGTTAATTTGATTTAGTTTATTTAATCTTGCTTTTAGTGATTAACTTGTTTAGTGCTTGATCACCATTAGACATGTTTAGGGAATTTAGAATTGGACTCGGAAGAGGGAATTTTAAATAGACCATGAGATTAAATAGTGTAGGATTGGATTTTAATCTGATTTGCGACTAGGATAGGAATATACCTAGAAGCCCTACATAGTCACATTAGAGCGGTACCGAGATAAATTAGCCTAGTAAATTAGTGCAAGACATTGTGTAATTAAGCTAGGCAAGGATGTAAGTGGACCGGAAGGCATTTATAGACACTAATACTCTAGATTAGCTAGTTGAATTAATTCATAATTAACTTAGTGGGAATAAAATCTAGGAAGCAGATAAGGGATTAGTGGCTCTAGGTTGTTCTTTTGACTCGGGAATTTCATCTGTGTGAATATTTGTTTTATTTTATTTTCTTAGATATTAGGTAATTAAAATCAATTTTCTTTTGTTTACTCAACTTGAATGAAAATAGGAGATCTAATGCCTAGTTATTAATTGTCTGAGTCTCTGTGGGATCGACCTTGAACTACCACTTTACTAAATTTACGATCCGTACACTTGCGGAGTTTTTATCAAAATTTTGGTAGCATCAGAGGTACATGTAGAGGCACATCTACATGCGCTTAAAGCGCATGTAGAGCCCCCCTCTACATGCGCTTTTAAAAAGCGCATGTAGAGCCTTTACCAGCGCCCCCCTCTACATGCGCTTTATAAGCGTATGTAGAGGCCAAAATAAACGCATGTAAATAGGGTAATCTGTGGTAGTGTATTCTTAGTGACTCATCTAATTCCCTTATTTAAACATGCACAAACCACCTCAAACAATTTTCTACCATTTTCTTCACAATTACATTAAAGAGAAATATTTAATATAAATTTGATTCATATGAAATATTTACATATTTGTTTTAATATATTCTAAAATCTATATACTTAATGAAAAACATACACTCGTAATATATCCTGAAATAATTTTAGTTAATAATAAATATTTTGAAATTTTAGAATAAAAACAAGTTGAATTTATTTCTTAGTTTGATAACTTTGAACAAATGCGTCAATGAAATGGTATATTTACATATGGTGAATTACGTGATATTGTTTATAAAAGGGTTAGTCATTTTTCTGCCGTGATGTCTGTGCAGCGGGTTGATTGAGCCTATTGAATTACATAATGTTGAGAAAAGTTTCAGCAAATAAGTTTAAACAAAAAGGGTCTCATATTATTATGAGGAATTTTGAGGTTGTGTGTTAGGATAATCACTTGATCTGTAGAGATTATTTTAAAAAGTCTTGTAACTTCATAATGTTGATGGAAACTGCAAATTTGAGATTTAAAATATAACTTGATCTACTCGGCTTTTTACATGCGGAACGTTGAATTTAAGTCCTTGAAAATGTTCTTAAGAAACCCATCTTGTGAATTTTAAATTTGTAGGTATTGGGAATGTTATATATTTTGATAATAATAATAATAACAATGGAAAAACACGTGTAAAAGTTCCAAGGGTTACGAGCTCTAATACCACTGTTATAGAATTAATATTCTATAAAAAGGAAATTAGATTAAAACGGAACTAGAACAGAAATCAGAGGGTTTAAGAAGAAGAAATATAGAAATTCATAGGGTTAAAAACATTAGAAAATTAGATTAAGGCTTAAGGAATGTGAATATTTTTTTTGATAATAATAATGTGAGTATTCTCTCATATTCTGAATTTGTCTCAGTTGGTTTTGGGGGAGACAAATGCAATGAATGACAATTTGCCCATAATATTTTCACCTTATTTACCCACCCTTCCCTTACGGTGCGATTGGATGAGAGGAAAATGGGAGAGGAAAGAAAATGGGGAGGGAAAACGGGGTAGGGGAGAACCTTTTCCCCTGCTTGGTAGAAGAGAAAATGGGAGAGGAAAGAAAATGAGGAAGGAAAATGGTGTGGGCCCATGCCCCATTTTCCTCCCAACTTTTTCCTCCCAAAATGGGAAGATTTTGGGACAATTTTTTTTGTTCCACTCACTGCCCTTGTGCTCTTCTCACTCTACTACTTCTTCATCTTCGCTCTTTTCTTCTACAACGCACAGCTTTCATAGTGACAGTACCATGTTTATTTTTTCTTAGATGTTATTTCTTCTGCTCTTCCGTGTGACTCTCAGTAGTGTTTTGGAATTTTGCAAATATTTGAAAGATCTAATATATAATGTCATACAACATAAAAAAATAGAAAATAGATAATGTCAAATATTTATTTCACTGTCCAATAATAAAAGGGTTAATATGCAAATCCCCCCTCAAACTATATCAAAAGGTGTAAATTTGCCCTTGACATATTTTTAGATGCAATTTTACCTTCGAAGTAAAACTTTTGTGCAATTTAACCCTTCCGTTAGACAATAAGTTTAACACCGTCAACTTTAATGCATGTGGCAGATAAATTGACACTCTAACGCTTACATGGATGTCACACAACAAAAAGAAATAAAATAAAAAAATAATAACAGTAAAAAAATTTAAAAATGAAAATACTCCCCCACCCCACCATCCCCATCCCCATCCCACCACACACCCAACCCACCCCTCTCTTCCAAATCCACCAACACCGCTGCCCCACCACCGGCCGCCGCCGCCGCCCACACCCGCCGCTTCCGGCCACCATCCGCCACGGCCATCACAACACTCGCTTCTCCTCCACCCTCTCCTCCTTCCATTTCACTCCACCCACAACTCACCATCACTACCACTCTCTCTTCCTCTCAACGTCTCTCCTCCTCTTCACCATCGCCTCCACCACGGCCGACGTCACCTCCTTCCATTTCACTCCACCCACCACCCTCTTTCTCAACCTCTCTTTTCCTCTTCACCATCTCCTTCCATTTCCCATCTACATCTCCATCTCAGTTTTCATGAAAATACATTCAACCTAACAATGGTTACCATCCCCTCCACCACGGCCGACGTCACCCACGGCGGTGACGTCGGCCGTGGTGGAGGGGATAGTGAAGAGGAGGAGAGACGTTGAGAGGAAGAGAGAGTGGTAGTGATGGTGAGTTGTGGGTGGAGTGAAATGGAAGGAGGAGAGGGTGGAGGGGAAGCGAGTGTTGTGATGTCCGTGGCGGGTGGTGGCCGGAAGCGGCGGTGGCGGCGGCCGGTGGTGGGGCGGCGGTGTTGGTGAATTTGGAAGAGAGGGGTGGGTTGGGGGTGTGGTGGGATGGGGATGGGGATGGTGGGGTGGGGGAGTATTTTCATTTTTTGAATTTTTTTTCTGTTATTATTTTTTATTTTATTTCTTTTTGTTATGTGGCATCCATGTAAGCGTTAGAGTGTCAATTTATTTGCCACATGCATTAAAGTTGACGGTGTTAAACTTATTGTCTAACGGAAGAGTTAAATTGCACAAAATTTTTACTTCGAGGGTAAAATTGCATATAAAAATATGTCAGGGGCAAATTTGCACATTTTGGTATAGTTTGAGGGGGGATTTGCATATTAACCCCATAATAAAATTATATTTATATTAAATAATAAACTATTATATTTATATCCCTTTATTTAATTTAATTTCAAGAGATGTTCCACTTATTGATTTATTAGAAAAATAGTTTCCTTTGTTAAAATATAAAATTTTCTTTTAAAAGTATGTACAATAAGGATATTTTAGTAATTTTAATATTACCTATTTTCTTTTCTCTATGTTTTCCCTTCTCCATCCAAGAAACATAGAGGATTATATTTTCTTCCTAGTTTTCCTTCCTCCCTGTTTTCTTTCCTCCCATTTTCTTTCCTCTCCCATTTTCCTCTCATATAAGCACACCCTTAAGCATCATCACCATCTCCACTCCCTCTATTTCTTTCACTTCCTTATTTTTCCCTTCACGGCGGAACAAGCTGCCGCCATCAAATGCAAGACCATATCCATTTGTTTCATTTCTTAACATCCAATAGCCTCTTAGATTTAGTTTAAAAGTCAAACTTAATTAATTGTAATATTCAGCGTACAAGCCTATTGGCTTGACACATGAAGCTTGTTAAGTTCATCATCATCAGATTCAAGCCTATTTCAATTTCTTTTAAACATTATTTTTCTAAATTTCTTTTTTAATGCGCTACATTCACAGGTGTATTGAGAACATAGCATGACATACAATCTCATATATTGTTAGTTACTTTGATAAAGCCCAAGTTTTTGCATGCTTACACATAAGTAAATTGCTAAGATTTTCAATTACATTTGATGTTTTGAAATTTACTGCTCAGGGAAACATCATCATTTATATAAACTTACGGAAGGTTTTGCTATTTGTTACATATATTATATTGCAACATATTTTATGATAAGCAAATTCATGACAGAGTTTTATAATAAAATGTAATAAAAAAATATAGTTTTATAATAAAACACACGGTGCAAATTTTAAGCGGTTGGATAAGAAGCTGTCTTGGCAATCCCACATAACCCTTGCTTGGCATCTATGTTCCTTTTCATCCTTATGTACCCGTCTTCACCCCAATCTTCACCCCAAGAGTTCTTCACAATCCAATACTCAGGAGCATAACTGGGCTTACCATAACCAACAATAGTAACGCCATGATTCAAATTAGTGCCACATTCATCATCGAAAATCCCCCCTGAATAAAAGTGGAAAGGTCCAGCATCAACATAAGCAGACACGGGTTGGTTGGCCACCGCTTTTTGAAGTTCTAGCTCATTGTTAGTAGGAACATGCTCGTAACCCTTAATTTGTGCATCATGGGATTGTAACTTGTTGGTGTCACACTGGTCATTAGATGCCGTGTAGGGATAGTTGTCGTCAGTGGTGATTCCTCCATTTTTGATGATGAAGTCAAATGCATCTTCTATGTAACCACCGTTACAACCTTGGTCTCTTTCTTGATGGTCACAATCAAGTAGCACTTGCTCTGAGAGGGACACCAACTATCCCGTTGTTATCTGATGGATCCCTTCTATTGCTGCAATGGCTGAAAATGCCCAACAACTTCCTGGATTCATGTAAACAAAATTTAACATATAAATATTTAATATTTAATTCATATCTCGATGAATTTGAGAAACAAAACAATAGAAGTAACACTAGCAGCAAGTGTAACATCCCAAAAATTTAATCAATGATTAGTGGTAATTTAAGTTTTTATTTTTGGAATTAATTATGAGTTTAGGGAATTTCCAAGTGAAAATATTGCAAAGTGAAACATTTTTCGAATGATTCTATTTGTAAAAGATTAATCTGTCTAGTTCCTTTAGAAATCAAAAGAGCAATAATTAGTTAAATTTTGATTGAAGAAACATATATGTTGGTGTAAGGAGTATATTTTTTTTATATATAATTTAAAATGGAAAAGTAAATATGTAAAGATACAAGGGCAATTTGGTAATGTGAGTCCCAAACCCTAACATTTTCCTTCCTTCTAAACCTATTCCTTTTCTTCTCACTTGCATAGCCGACACCCACCCCCCAAAACCTGAACCTTTCTCCTTCCTCTTCATCTTCTTTCTTCATTCTCTTCTTCCTTCCTTGTTAGTAAGAATCAGTCGCCCCCATCAAACACACACAAACACTTCCTTCAACTTCATTGTCTTCTTCTCCCTCAATTCCTCTCTTCGTTTTTTTTCCCACCTCCCACCATCGTTCTTCTTCATCTTCGGTGCCGGCGACGAACAACGGCGGATGATGGCGAGTTCGATAATGTGCGACGGCGGTGGAAGTGTCGTTCCTCACTCCTCCCTGTCGGCCACCTTGTTCTCCGGCGATTTCCGGCGAGAATCCGGCGAAATGTGACGGCTATGAACTTTGGTGAGCCTTTTCTTGCAATGTCTATTTTTCCTTCACTAATTTTGGGCGAGATTGAGAGGGGATTCTGGGCCAAAGCTTTTAGATTAATTTCTACAGGAGCATTATAAAGTTTAAATATGTAAATGCATGTTTAAAACTTGAGTTTTGTTGTTCTGAAAATTCCTAAAGTCTTGGTCTGTTTTAGTCGGTCAATGCATAGGGAGGGGATTCATCGATTTCTTATTCACATTTAGTGAAATGCAGTCCTATAAGTTATGAATGAATAAGTTCTGGTTGAGTTTTAAGCTTAGATAATTATTAATCACATAATGATGAGAACTTGTGTTGATTTCTTTGCTTTCCATTCTGTCATGGCCAAATGATTTGAGAAGAAAAATGATAGTTATTCTCATGTATTGATGCTGATTTGAATAAGAAGCTATGTTTTTCCTTTTCCCAATTCTGTTTGATCTATGATTATTGGTTGATATCATTGCACTTAAGGTGTTTGTCAAAATGTTTAGAAGGAAATTTTGGTAGCATTGAGTTGTGACATGTCATTTTGGATGTTTGATTGTGGTGCTTTGAATATATCGCTTTATTTGAGATTTATTTAGTTGTCATGATTGGTTTAATGAACTATGTTAATTTAGTCATGTGAAGTTTATATGAGGTATTAAAGTTTGGTTGGCATATGAACTTTGAATTTTAAGTCATGAGTTATAGAAAATGCTGAAACATGTGTTGATGAGTTTAATGGTGTTTTCTTTCTCCCTGATTGGTTTTGGTTTAGAATATTCATATGGTTGTCTGATTCTTCTAATTTTTGTGCTGATTTTAGTTTACTACTTGACACCTTTACCTTTTGATTCTGTTTATTTTGGAATGGCAGTTTTCTAAGTCACCCTTGATGTTAATATAGTCAAATATATATATGATGGATTGGTAGTATTCTTGCAAATGGAGTCATTGTGTGTATGATTAGATTAGGATTTGCTTCTTAAGGCCGATTGTATTATTCTGTTACCAGTTGGGGGTTTTGAGTGAGAAGGGCGACTTAAGTATATAATTAGGAGACAAGAAACTTCAAAGTTATGTGTAGTTATAATATACTCAATTTGCAATGTAGTAATTTTTGGTTTGATTGATTGGATTTTGTTGAAATGCAAGTGGTTATGGATTTTATTGAATTAGAAAGGTAGAGTATTTTCGGCTTTGGCTGCTGGTTGAATGGGTTCTGATTTTTGTGAACCTTACATGTGTATTATTGTTGCAAAGAGTGATGGTGTATGTATTTATTAAGGTCTTGGCTGCATTGTTTTGTGAAGTTAGGGAGGTATTATCCTACGTTATCATAGTTGGGCTGAAGTTAGAATTTTTGGATTATGTAAAGCTGATTCTATTGAATTGACGAAGGGTCTTTCTTGATCTTTGCTGTCTTTAGTGAGTGTATTGGCTGAATGATTAAATGAGCTGAAGGTTGTAAAATGGAGTGAACATTACCAAGAATATTTTTGTATATGTGTGAGGAATATTGTTATGCTTACTAGAATGTGGTGTGGTATGCATGATGTTAAATTCTGGGTGTGCTATTTATGTGAGCTGAAATAAAAGGCCTAACTTGATTACATGTATGTGTTTTACGTGCTGTGCATTCATCAAGATAATAACAAGTTGGGAAAGGGTAGCATATTAGAAATTCGAGAAAGACGTTTTATGTTACTTATGAAGATAGTTATTGAATTATTATCGTATGTAAAATAGGAGGAAGTCTACAAGGAATGGTAAGGAAAGTACAACAAATTGCTAAAGGGCGACAGGTAATCACACTTAACCTTGCTATAACAATGAGGGTGACGTTAGCTGAGATTTTCTTAAAATCCTTTCTCACCCTCTATATATATATTATCTTTGAAAAATTATTTTCATACAAAACAGGCTATCGGGTGCCTTTCAAACACGATTATTTTGGTATAAAGAAAATGGTTACTTGCTTTATATGTGCTTTATATTTAACCGGTATTCTGGTTGGTGGTAGATTGTTGCAGGATAAGTGTGAGAGATTTATAAAGTACATATTAGGGATAGTGATAGTTAGAAAAGGGAAGGACTTGAATAGTGAGATTGAGATATGAAAGGGAATGATAAAGTGTATGATATTGATATTGAAATTGAGATACTGAATGAGATTGAAATGGATGGATGAGGATGGATAATGTGAGCATTGCATGACACTGAGATATTTATGTACCATCGCGCGATGATAACTGTCGATTGGCCGATCGACAGTTATTTGTACGAATCCTTTTCGGACTAGAGACCGGGGATCACGGGTCTACTTACTAGAGAAAGTAAGTGACCTACGGTTGTTTGGCATTAAAGAGCCCAACCGTTCCCGTTCTGTAAAGGAAACAGAATTGGGGTTCCCTCTCTGGAGATTGCCAGAGAGGGAAATTGTCCCCTCATTATAGAGAGGGGCACAGTGTCAAATCATATAGTGAAGATTAGATGCTTGAATGCACCTTGATAGCACAATGCATCTATAGGTGAGTGTGGAAGTTGATGTGACAATATTATTTGATTGGAGTACGGGGAGATGAAATTTAGTTAATGTGGAATTGACTGAGGGATTTTGAATGAGACATGAGGAGTAGAGATGTTGAATGGAAGGAGACTTGGAATATATATATATATATTACTGATTTAAAATGTGGTACCCTTTAGACGCCCCCGCTACCGCACATCTCACTATTATAGTGAGTTAAGCGGTGATTACTGGGACAAATTGTCTCATCCCACGATTACTGATATTTTTGCAGGTATTCATGCACAGGCGCAAGCATCAGGAAAGGGAATTAGGTTTCAAAGGTTATTTTGATTAGTTAGTTGTGTATATTACCAATTTGTATAGGCCTGCATCTGCTTCCGCATGTATATGTATTTATTTATTATTTAATATCATTTAGTTCTGTTTAATAACCATGTTAGGCAAATCCTTTCTAACATGGTTAGCAATAAATTATCCATGATAGCAGCTGTGCTGTATTAGTTTATTCTTTTCTATCATGGATAATATTTATTCATTAGGAAATTCCTTTTCTAACTATGATAGGACATTGAAGTTATGGAAATCCTTTTTCTATCATAGTTAGTAAAGAGGTTATTAGTCTGAAATGGATATTATTGTTTAAATTAAGAAATTAGTAACATAATGTTACAGCAAGCTAGCACCAACTTATTTGCTTATAGATGCAAAATTATGATCATTATTATAGTAGTACTTCCATTTAGCATTCGGTTTTTAATATACTTAACTAACTTGTGTAGATTAAGGAAATGATTTATGATAAAACAAAGGGTAAGGCGATATCAATAGGTTAGTATTTAGTAACAAGGGCGACCTTATTTCCATAGAACACCCTTGTGTAATAACAATAGAGTATATACTCCTTCTATTGCTAATGATAATTATATGATTTACTTTTTTTATGGAAATTAAGAAAGTAAATTAGATCTCTAAATTATAAAGCGGCCTACTTATAATTAGATTTTAGGTTTTCTTATAAGTTAGTTTAGAGGATAAAAGATAAATATAAACAATTTAAAATGATTTGTTTTATATCATAAATTATACTTTCTTCAAAAAAAAGTCAACTTTAGAAAAAGGAAAAATGGGAAAAGTGGTTTCACAACTTATAGCAACCACTTAGGACTAACGAAAATATAAGGTAAAATACAAAAGTTGAGATTTAACCATAAATAAGCTCATTTTGTTCCTAAATATAAGACATATGTATCAAATTTGATTAGATTTGGCATGTTAGTCAAATTATATACAATCTGATGTTATTAGCAAAATATTCCAGCCACCAACCATTATTCTTACACTCCCTCTCCTATTTATTATAAAGATCATAATCAGATAATTAGAAATATTTAAGCAAAAAAGAGAAATATGTTCTACATTCAGTAGAAGTATATATGTTTTATGTGAAAAATCTTACCACAATGGTGTTGGTCCTTGACACTAGTAACAGCTCCTTGGTTTACCCAATCCACTAGATCTGGAAGATCAGTTACATTTTCATACCTAAACAAAGACTTGGTCTTAGGTGACCCACTAGAGGACCTCTTAAAGCCATTAAGACTAGCTTTTAATTCTTCATCTGTTTGATCCGCAAATTTGTTGATGCCAAGCTTGTAGGATTTGGTGTTATTAGAATTGAAGGACTCAATGTACTCAACATTTTTCTTGAATATCTCAAATCTTTTTTCGTTCTCTAAAACATCCTTGTACACTTTTTTATATTTAACCATCCATTTTTCGTATGTTTCCAATAAAGAAGTTTCTGGAAGCATCCGGGAATGCACAATCCCAGAAGTCCAGATTGTAACAATAAGCAACAATCTTAGAACAAAGTGGTTTTGGCCGTTGGAAGCCATCCGCAAATATGTGTTTGGTATGAAGTATGGTAGATTTTAGGAGAAGCTCTTGAGTTGGTTACAAATGTTGATTGACTGATTGCCTTTTATAGTCATTGTATGGTCTTCATCATAAATATTGATCTTGTCATTTAGTTCAGCCCCATTTTGACTTTTCTTTTGGTGAAATGCCCATTCTGACTTTTGACCCATGGTATTATATTTTATTATTACTCCTTTGAACCTAAATATAAGTTTCTTTTAATTTGACTATAGTTGTGAAAATAAATAAATAAATTAGATCACTAAATTATAACACATGACACATGTAATTATATTATAAGTTTATGGGTAGAATAAATTACTTTTGAGAAAAAAAGATAACTATAGCCACTTTAAAATGATTAATCTTGCATCTTTAATTTTTTGAAAAAAAGTCAAAGTAGTCATAAAATTAGGATCAAAAGGATGTATAAAAAAAATTAGGATCAAAAGGAGTATAAGATTAACATTATGGTATATTGTTGTAGTACTATATAACGTAGAGATTTTGAAAAATATTTATGAATATTACATTAATTATTACTATTGAATTTAGCTTTTGATGTAATGACAACAAACGTATTTCAACCGGCAAATCAGTTTTGATGATGTTGATCAATACATCAAACAAAATGTGTTCCGTCTAATGTACGTGCTTCGATCAATTAGGTCAACATTAACATATATAAATTTCCTAATTTTGTATGCTTCACGTATGTACATGGGATCCTATAGTTCGGGGTTCATTTTAATTAACGCAGCAAATCACAACGATTTTCCTATTTAATTTAATTTCATGAGTCTGTCCATTAATCATCTTCTTTAATCTATAATTTAAACTCAATATATATTGTAACATCATGTTACAAATTCCCTAATTAACCTGTGACATCTCTTTTAATTCAATAATCTTTTTACTAACTATAATAGAAAAAGGATTTCCATAATATCAATGTCCTATCATAGTTAGAAAAGGAATTTCCTAATGATTAAATATTATCCATAATAGAAAAGAATAAACTAATACAACACAACTGCTATCATGGATAATTTATTGATAACCATGTTAGAAAGAATTTGTCTAACATGGTTAATAAACAAAACTAATTGATAATAAAAACAAATAGATATATATACATGTGGAAGCGAATGCAGACCTATAAATTGGCAATATACAATTCTAAATATACTACACAACCTCCACTACCTAATTTCCCTTTCCTGAAGCCTGCGCTTGTGCATGAATACCTGCAAAAATGTCAGTAATCGTGGGATGAGACAATTTGTCCCAGTAATCACCGCTTAACTCACTAAAACAGTGAGATGTGCGGTAGTGAGGGCGTCTAAAGGGTACCTCATTTTAAAACCAATAATGTATATATACATGCCAAGTCTTTCACTTATCATTCAAGTCCCTTCGTCCAAATCAACTCAAATTCATCATCTCTACTTTCCACATATCACTCAAATCCCTCAGTCAATTCCGCATAACTAAATATCACCTTCCCAGTCTCCAATCTAGTCTTACTACCACCACAACTCTCACACTCACCTATAGATGCATTGTGCCATCACGGGGTATTAAAGCATCTAATCTTCACTATATGATTTGACACTATATCCCTCTCCATAATGAGGGGACAATTTCCCACTCTGGCAATCTCCAAAGAGGGAACCCCAATTCTGTTTCCATTACAGAACGGGAACGGTTGGACTCTTCAATGCCAAACAACCGTAGGGGCGGTTGGGCTCTTCAATGCCAAAACAACCGTAGGTCACTTCTCTCAATAAGTCGACCTATGATTCCCGATCCAATCAATCTGAAAAGGATCCTCAGTACAAATAACTGTCGATTGACCTATCGACAGTTATCATCGCACGATGGTACACAAAATTCAGTGTCATGCAATGCTCACATATTCCTGTTAATATCTCATCCACAGCATTTCATATCTCAATCACAAATATCCTTGAATATCTCAATTTCATTCACTATCTCCTTCACAACAACTCAACTTTTTCCCACAACCTACTATCACTATCCTTGATAGCATCTATATAAATCCCTCAAACAACTATCTTAACACTATAATCATAAACCTTTCACACCATCCCAATTCGATAACCACCACCAAACAAGATAATAGATATACAGAGTTTCAATTTTCTTTATATGAAAATAATCGTGTTTGAAAGGCACCCGATAGCCTATTTTGTATAAAAATACCTTTTAAAGATAATATATATATATAGAGGGTGAGAAGGGATTTTACAAAATCCCTAACTAACGTCATCCTCAATGTTATAGCAATGTTAAGTGTGATTACCTGTCGCCCAGCAATTTACACGATTTCTCATCCTTTCTTTATGCCACAAAAGCCATATCGCAATCAATCCTATAATGTAGTACAGAATGATAAATTAGTATCATTCTACTTCATGTTTAACGTCTCTCTCGTATCCACATTACTACCCAATTTCCCCTTCTTAATTCCAATTATCTTATTTATTCAAATCCTCATTGATTAACTAGGTAAGAGTCTAATATTTTCTGATGATGTATAGAAATCTTGTAACATCACAATAAAGCATATACATTCAGTCATTAATCAATAATTAAATCTTCCTTCATCAAAGAACAACCAACCAAAGCCAATAACAAAATCTGAAACTTCAATAGTCATCACGCTCCATTAGATTCTCATATAAGCATACAAGCATTCAACAAATAAATCAGTTTTATATTCTTTTATCACCATAAGAATGTGTCTAAATCTTTTATTCATGCGTCCAGTCCAAACAAAAACTTCTCAAACCAACATCCAAACCTACAAACATATATAATCTCACATATACAAGCAATCAAGCAATTTCAGCAAGTTCAAACAACAATTAATACTTCCAAACATCCTTTCGAATCCGACGCAAAAGACGAAATGTGAAAACCAGATTTGAACTTATAAAAGCCGTCACAATCAACAAGAAAACAAAATAAAGCCAATAATAACTAAATTTCTTAACTTCAGCTAGCACCAATCAAAAACACATCTTATTTCACTTTCTTCAACCATAAACCAAATAAATCCCATTCTGCACATGAAAATCCAAATAAGCATAGCACATGATAATTTTTGGCAACCTAAATCACTTTTAAAACACATAAATCATAGTACCACATCAAACACCCAAATGGTCATATTAGGAAGAAACAGGGAGAAATAAGTTCAAACCAAATGTGTAACACCACAATTTCACTAATGTGTTTTGTAACTTAATTAGATAATTTCTCATGTTCAGTTTTCAATACTATAATCCACAAGAAAATGCCAAGACACAAATGTGCAGCACTAGCCTTTTAAGTATAACCCTAGAAATCAAAGTTTTACTAACCATTCCTCATCATTAAAGTCAACATAAAGCAACCATTTCCTTGTAAAACAAACACCACAAGCTACACCCTTCATACCACTCTAAATGACATCATATAGCATATTCTTCTTTCTCTCCCTCAAAATCGAACACACACCATCTTTTACTTATATTCAATTATTATTTCATTCATTCATTTATATTACAAACATCCAAATCCAGAAAAATCAAATAAGAGACAAAACAGAGTTTGATTCCCTTTAAGATCAGAAATGCAAAACTGATCAACCAGAAGACAATTATTATCATTTCTTTACATTACTTTCCAGCTAAGTTTAAGGAGAAATATGCAAGCACATATCAAGAGCCACAACAGAAAAATAAATCCTTTAAACCATTCATTTTCTATGACTTAGAACAGAATTTATTCATGTAATAGTTCACAAAATCAGCATCATAATCATCACCAAATGTTAAGTTCCATGAGACTATATTCATGCAAAACAACCCCTCCCTAACTTCTCAAAATACTGCAACCATATCAGTCCAAGTTTTAGAAAAATTACTATAGCTTATGTAGTGAACCAAATCAGATTTTAACCTTCCCATAACACCATTTAGTTTATTATGGTTTCATTATTTCTTATTTCATTCCGTCAAGACAGCAAGAAGTGACAATATTTTCCAAATCAATAGGTACACTATCAATACATCATCCTATTACACAAAGCATAAACCAACCAAAAACAGATTTTTATTCAAGCAATTAAATTCATTCCTTCCAAATTCTAATCTGTCATATCAGTGGAAAATGGTTAGAAAAACTTTTAGTTGTGCATGCATCAACACCACCACAGCCCAAAACCTTAATTAACATATGCATCCTCACTATTTGCAGCACCAATACACATGTAAGATTCACAAAATCAGAACCCATTCAACCAGCAGCAAACAAAAGAAAAATGCTCAGTCAAAATCAACAGGAATTCAAGCAACCAACAAATATTTACTAACTTCAACTTAGGTAAGCTTTTCACAACAATGAATTCGAAGTTTTTGTATCCCAATCCTATATTTAAATCAGCCCTCTCACTCAACTATAACTAGCAGAAATTCTAGGAATGAAGAACAAACCCTCACCAAGCTTATCTTGTTTACTTTGGAGGTTTTGCTGCAAATTTTCGAAGCTCCATTCCTCCCCCATAGTTGATGGCCGAATAGAAACAGAAAAAAAAAGAAACAAAGAAGAGTAAAAATCACTTCTTCCATTCCAACTTCATAAGAAAAACTTCCCATGTTAAACTCTCAACTCATAAATGAGTTCGGTTTAAACTATTTTTCCCAAACCCAAATCAGATTTTCCCCAAATCGGATGAACCCCAAAACCTTCCCAAAATACACGAAATTTATATGTGAAGATTAAGAACACTTACCTAAAATAAATTGTGGATTTACATAAAAGATTCTCGCCAAAAGATGCTGGAAATCGTCGGAACCTTGAGCTGGACAAGAGAAGAGAAAAGAAGAACGAAAAGGAAGAGAAGAGAGAATGTTTTTTTTTATGTGTATGTGAGGAATGAGAGAGGGAGGCCGAGAGTTTATCTAATTGGGGGTGGGTGTTGTTTTTTTTTTATTTCCTTTTCTAATTACCTACCCCACATATAAATATGTGGTCCACAAATTTTCAAATGTTTTTGTCATCATTTTTTTTATATTTTAGCCAACTTCTTCACTAATTTTAATTCCTCCATTTTCTTTAGGCAAAAGATTTTCAAGAATACAGATAAAATATCCTTGCTCTAAATTAAATTATAGAACTTTTATAATTAAATTTTTGGGATGTTACATATATTTTTTTTTGATCAAAAGGGATGTTACATATATTGCTCATGATCCATAATATAATATCTAATTTGTAATTTAATTTTTATCAAAATATATCTTATTAATTAAAGTTAGGAAAGAGTACATTTAAAAATTAAATTTCTTTGATGGTTTGATCAGATAATGACATAAAGCTTACGTAGGAAGGTATTCTTACTTTTTAGTCAAAAGGTGTCATAGCTTGCGTTATTTTCAACTGGAAATTAATGTATTCTGTTGCAAAATTCTTGACTGATCTTTTTCTTCAAAGCATCGAAAAAAACTGTCAAAATTATGAACTGCTAGAACGTATTCATGTGTTATTTTGTTGGAACTATATATATGATCGGTACGGCGGACATGAAATCTCATATATTGTTAATAGAGCCCAAGTTTTTACATGCTTACACATAAGTAAATTACTATCATTTTCAATTAGATTTGATGTTTTGAAATTTACTGTTCAGGGAAACTCATCATTTATATAAACTTTAGGAATGTTCTGCTATTTGTTACATAAATTATATTGCAACATATTTTGTGATAAGCAAATTCATGACATAGTTTTATAATAAAATGCAATAAAAAATAGTTTTGTAATAAACCACATGGTGCAAATTTCAAGAGGTTGGATAAGAAGCAGTCTTGGCAATCCCACATAACCCTTCCTTGGCCTCTATGTTTCTCTTCATCCTTATGTATCCGTCTTCACCCCAATCAGTTCCCCAAGAGTTCTTCACAAGCCAATACTCAGTACCATCATCGGTCTTACCATAACCAACAATAGTAATGCCATGATCCAACCTAGTGCCACATTCTCCATCGAAAATCCCACTTGAATAAAAGTGGAAAGGTCCAGAATCAACATAAGTAGACACGGGTTGGTTGGCCACGGCTTTTTGAAGCTCTAGCTCATTGTTAGTAGGAACATGCTCATAACCCTTAATTTGTGCATCATGGGATTGTAACTTGTTGGTGTCACACTGGTCATTAGATGCCGTGTAGGGGTAGTTGAAGTCACTGGTGATTCCTCCATTTTTGATGATGAAGTCAAATGCATCTTCCATGTAACCACCGTTACAACCTTGGTCTCTTTCTTGATGGTCACAATCAAGTAGCACTTGCTCTGAGAGGGACACCAATTGTCCTGTAGTTAACTGATGGATCCCTTCTATTGCTGCAATGGCTGAAAATGCCCAACAACTTCCTGGATTCATGTAAACAAAAGTTAACATATAAATACTCAATATTTAATTTTATATCTCGATGAATTTGAGAAACACAACAATAGAAGTAACACTAGCAGCAAGCTAACACCATCTTATTTGCATATAGATGCAAAATTATGATCATTATAGTAGTACTTCCATTTGGTTTTTAATAAACTTAACTAACTTGTGTAGATTAAGGAAATGATTTCTGATAAAACAAAGGTTAAGGAAAAGATATCAATAGGTTTGTATTTAGTAACAAGTGCGACCTTATTTCCGTAAAACACATTTGCATTGTGTAATAACTGTAGAATACATACTCCGTCAAATCCTAATGATTATTATATGATTAAATTTATTTTTTATGGAAATTAAGAAAGTAAATTAAACCACTAAATTATAAAGCATGCTACTTATAATTAGATTTTAGGATTTCTTAAGAATTTAGTTTTGAGGATAGAAAAGATAAATATAAACAATTTAAAATGATTTGTTTTGTATCATTAATTTCTTAAAAAAAAGTCAACTTAAAAAAATGAAAAATGGGGAAAAGTGGTTTCACAACTTATAGTTGCATCAAATCCAACCACTCATGTATTAAGGACTAACGAAAATATATGGTAAAATACAAAAGATGAGATTTAACCATAAATAAGCTCATTTTGTTCCTAAATATAAGGCATATGTATCAAATTTGATTAGATTTGGTGAGTTAGTTAAATTATTTACAATACGATGTCATTACCAAAATATTCCAACCACCAACCATTATTCTTACCCTCCCTCTCCTTTTTATTATAAAGATCAGAATCAGATAATCAGAAAATTTAAGCAAAGAAGAGAAATAGGTCTACATTTAGTAGAAGTATACATGTTTTATGTGAATAGTCTTACCACAATGGCCTTGGTCCTTGACACCGGTAACAGCTCCTTTTTGCGTCCAATCCAAAGAATCTGGAAGATCAGTTACATTTTCATACCTAAACAAAGACTTGGTCTTAGGTGATCCACTAGGGGACTTCTTAAAGCCATTACGAATGACCTTTAATTCTTCATCAGTTTGATCCGCAAATTTGTTGATGCCAAGCTTGTAGGATTTGGAGCTATTAGAATTGAAGGACTCAATGTACTGAACATTTTTCTTGAATATCTCAAATCTTTTTTCCTTCTCTGAAACATCCTTGTACACTTTGTTATATTTAGCCATCCATTTGTCGTATGTTTCCAATAAAGAAGTTTCCGGAACCATCCGGGATTGCACAATCCCAGAAGTCCAGATTGTAACAATAAGCAACACTGTTAGAACAAAGTGATTTTTGCCGTTAGAAGCCATATGCAAATATGTGTTTGGTATGAAGTATTGTATATTTTAAGAGCAGGCTCTTGAGCTGGTTACAAATGTTCATTGAGTAGTGATTGCCTTTTATAGTGATGGTCTTCATCATAAATATTGATCTTGTCATTTTGTGAAAATAAATGCCTTTTATAGTGATGGTTTATATTATTATTACTCCCCCAACCTAAATATACGACCCTTTTAATTTGATGATAGTTGTTAAAATTAATAAACAAATTAGACCACTAAATTATAGCATATGACACATGTAATTATATTATATGTTAGTTTCTGAGTATGAAGAGTCAGCTTAACTCAATGGTAAGCTCGCTTGCAGTGTGAGTATGAGTTCGTGGGTTCGAATCAGCCACTTTGTAAAAAGCAGATGTTAGATTGCTTATATTCCCTTCCCCAGTACCCTCACTAAGTGGGAACTAGAACTGGGTTGGTGAAAAAAAAAAGTTTCTAGTTTATGAGTATGATAAATTACTTTTGAGGGAAAAAATAGCTATAGACACTTTAAAATGATCAATCTTGCATCTTTAATTTATTTTAATAAAAAAGATCTTTAATTTATTTTAATAAAAAAGTCAAAGTAGTCATAAAATTAGGATTAGAGAATAAAATGAACATTATGGTATATTGTTGTAGCACTATATGACGTTGAGATTTTGAAAGATATTTCTGACAATTACATTAATTATTATACTATTGAGTTTAGCTGTTGATGTAATGACAACGAACGTATTTCAACCGGGCAAAGTTGTTTTGATGATGTTGATTAATTAATACATCAAACAGAATGTGTTCCGTCTAATGTACGTGCTTCGATCAATAATTAGGTCAACATTAACATATATAAATTTCCTATTTTTGTATGCTTCACATATGTACTTTTTTTTGAACACATTTTTCGGATCAAACACAACAGCAAAACCAACTAACGCAGTTGGCAAGCTGAAATGCGAATGTTCTACTTATATATTCACACACACACATTTCTGGTCGATGTGGGACTAAGAGATCCCACAGGGACCCCCCAGTACGGCGCAAGCGCCACCCACACCAACATAAGCAAGACACATGCCTTTTTTTTTTTAACACATTTTTCGGACTGCTTCACCTATGTACTTGGGATCCTATAATTTGGAGTTCATTTTAATTAATGCAGCAAATCACAACGATTTTCCTATTCAATTTAATTTCATGAGTCTGTCCATCAATCATCTTTTTTTATGTATAATTTAAACTCAATATATATTGCCTCTAATCCATATACAATATAATACCTAATTTGTAATTTATATTTTTATCAAAATATATCTTATTAATTGAAGTTAGGAAAGAGTACATTTAAAAAAATTAAATCTCTTTGATGGTTTGATCAGGTAATGGCATAAAGCTTACGTAGGAAGGAAGGTATTCTAACTTTTTAGTCAAAGGTATCACAGCCTGCGTTATTTGCAACTGAAAATTAATGTATTCTGTTGCAATATTCTTGACTGATTTTTTTTCTTCAAAGCATTGAAAAAAACCGTCAAAGTTATGAACTGATTGATCGTATTTATGTGTTATTCTGTTAGAACTATGTATAAGATATGTACGGCAAAATGTCGCCTTCAAATAAACTCTGCAACTTTATATATATTGACTTATGTGTCTTAAATTTTAACTGTTTCTTCTTTTAATAAAATCCTTGTCTGACTTTTTTTAGCCATACTTGGCTGACTAATTATGTAGGTAACGTACCCCTATAAATTATATATGTTCCTTGCTCATTTGAGAAAAAGACGTGTGGATGTGTGATTATGTGATTTAAATTAATTAAACTTAAACTTAGATGTTTTTTACATCATTCTTGTTACGTTCTTTTTCAATTTTTACTTTTAAATGTTAGACTATGTTTACAGAAATTTTATTTTATTTATAGGAAAGTTTAAAATACACGTTTTAGTGTTATGCGTACCAATAATTTAATGACAACAAGATGGATCTGATTAAGCACAAGTGTGTCTATATAGACATGCATAACTGAACTATTTTCACAGATTTTTCAACCATGTATGTACCGTTAGTCCACACAGTTTATACGTAGCAAAACTTTTAACACTATTAAGTATTAATCCTTATTTATGAGACGATAGTGTGATGGTTCACCTTTGATTATTTCAACGTTATTATTGGCTGTTTTCTGTAATACATGACGTCACAGTTTCATCATTCTATTAAAGTTAAATACCAAATTCACCCTATAAGTATACCTAATGTTTCAACCCACCCTAAAAGTTTTTACAGTCTCAATTTTGGCCTAAAAATTTCTGAAACGGAGCAATTTTGTTATGATAAATTAACGCCATTAATTTTAGCCATTTAAGTGATGTGTTGATTTTGACTATTAATTTCCATGAAATTCTACTAGGCATCATTAGAACTCACCTTCCAAGATGCACTAACGGACATCATGTAACATCCAAAAAGAGTTTCATTTCACTACTACTAATAATAAGGAATTGATTAAGGTCTTTTTTTTTTAACACATTTTTCGGACTAAACACAACAGCAAAACCAACTAACGCGGTTGGCAAGCTGAAGTGCGAATGTCCTACTTATATACTCACACACACACACATTCTTGGTCGATGTGGGACTAAGAGATCCCACAAGGACCCCCAGTACGGCGCAAGCGCCACCCACACCAACATACGCAAGGCACATGCCATTTTTTTTAACACATTTTTCGGACCAAACACAACAGCAAAACCAACTAACGCTGTTGGCAAGCTGAAGTGCGAATGTCCTACTTATATACTCACACACACACATTCTTGGTCGATGTGGGACTAAGAGATCCCACAAGGACATTAAGGTCTTGAAGTATACCAATATAGTAAATTAAAAGTTTTATAAATTAATTAATTAGCAAAGTATCAATTTGGCCAACAAACAATAAATTATCTCATTTTGGCCAATAAAAAATAAAAAAGTATCAAATTGGCCAAAGTGACTTGAAAATAATAAAATGAAAGAAGTAAAAGACTTTTTTATCCCTCATTACATTAAACATACTGTTTTGGGTCCACACTTCCTCTTCACATCGGGTTCGGATTCTCTTAGAATCCTAACCCTCCTATTCCCTCAGAATCCCCTCTTTGGGGTATTATTTTGACTATTGAGATTCATTTAAGAGCTCATAATTTGTCACTTGTACCATTAAAAATTAAAAAAACGTATTATAGTATAAAATAAAAGAAGAACTTTTAATTTTTTTATTTTTGAACACTTTTTGGTATAAAAAATTTCAACTATCTAGATCTATTTCATTTCAATATAAGGATCTATAAGAGATACAGACTAGTCCAGTTAACTGTGAAATAATTTTACAGTTAACTGAATATAATTGAATATTTTTTATGCTAAAATTTTTTTATATTATAATACATTTTAGTTTTATCTTTAATGGTACAAGTGACAAATTATGAACTCTTAAATGAATCTCAATGGTTAAAATAATACCAGATTATTTTGTTAAAAGGGAAAAGGAGGGAAAAGGAGAAGGGAGAATTTCAATTTAGGACCTCCATAGGCATTTAATTAAAAAGTAGGACCAAATTATTCTGAAACATCAGTTAAGGACCATGGGGGTAAACTGAAATTAAATGAGAAGGGCAAAAGACCATATTAACCTTCTTCCCAATCCCAAACACCAATATTTCAATTGTCTCCTCCCCCAACTCCATTCACGGCTTCATCAAAGTCTGCAATCAATTCAAAGCGCAATGCATTCTTACTCTCATTCAACCAATAATCTCCTACGATCCTCCGATCGTCCTCTTCATCCCAATCTCACTGTCGGTGGACGGAGTAGAAATTCACCCTTCACATCCAACCCAAACATGAAACCCATTGAAGCAAGCTTTTGAGGAGGAGAGGAAGACAAGAGATGATGGTAGAGGAAGTGGAAGTGGAATTAAGGAGGGGAGAGGGTACATGCACCTACCCTGGACCAGCATCCACGAGATGTGTCCTAGCTACTATTTGTACGGGCCCAATCTCTTCCATGGGTAATGTAAATGAGTTCAATTTTTGTCTGGATCGGATGAGTTTTGAAGTTTGTGGTTTTGTTATAAAACTTGTTTATCACTATACATAATCATTTGCATATGGAATGGCTTCCTAATTTTGGGATTGATGATAATGCTGTGTTGATATTCATGGGTGTTTTTTTTTGCTTTGTCTTTACCATTTGCCCATTGAACACACTGATGTTAGTGCTCTATGAAGCAGTATTGGTTAATTGATACTAAACCTACCAGGACTGTTGTTAAGAGCATCATTATACATTTCTAGTATGGGAAATAACTGAAGTATAAGATGCAAATAATAATGGAATCATATCTCTGTTCAGTTTTCATGTATTAAAGTTTATATAATTAAAGACAATGCAACTGCAACTTCAAGGATTGACTACCATGTTGAACATAGTTTTGAACAATTATAAGTGTTGTATGGAGCTTTTTATTGATTCCATTATAATTTATGAGTGACTGATCATGTTACTCTTTGTTGTTGAAATTGATAATTAATTTGCTTGAACTGACCATCTTACTCTTTATTGTAGAAATTGATGAAGGGGATATGGTTGCTTTGTACTTGCTATTGAAGGGGATATAGTTTTGGTGGCTCAAAATATAGTTTATACTCTACTTTAAAAAACAAAGTTCTGTGCAGTAAATTTGAAGCCTTAAATCTTTTGGCATAACCAGAAGTTTTGTGAAGATCTTTATAATGGTGGGTCTGCTTTGTTTCTTCTTTATGACATACATCATGGTTGATGGCTGGGCTGAGATTGCTGGTGTGATTCTCATATTGAAGCCATTGGTTATTTATCATCTCAAGAACATGTTCTTAGTTAAAACAGAAAGAGACAGAGAGAAGGCTATGGACCCCGGGAGCGTTGACTTCAAGGAGACGATTCCAAGTCTACAGCTATACTTCCTTCTCGGAATCGTGTATGCTGTGGTCACTCCAATCCTCCTTCCTTTCATATTAGTCTTCTTTGCCTTAGCATATTTGATATACCGTCATCAGGTCAGTTAATTTACACACAAGCCAATTGTTGTATTCATTTATGAGGAGGTATATATATACAAGATAGACGAGCATCGATATTAATGGTTCATAGTGACAAGTTAGTACCCTTAGAAAATTATGCGATTCTATACTAATAATTCAAATTATATGCTATTTACATTAATTAGGTAATATTCTAACAGCACGCATAGTCACTCATTTCAAAACCAAAATATTCTAACAACAATAATAATGCTTTACTTGATACTGAAATATGCAGATAATTAATGTGTACAATCAACAATATGAAAGTGCTGCTGCATTTTGGCCACATGTTCATAGCCGTATCATGTTGATGTTGATTCCGATAACAGTTTGCATTGTTATTGCAGAGAGGATACTAATTCTCACTCCCAAATGGATAAAAATGATGGACATAGGCGGGATTTGGTGTGGTGGCTCGTGAACTATGACAAGAATGCCGCAACGGACACAATATTGCAAGAGTTGGGAGAATTTGGGGGGAGGGGCGGGGTAGACGTAAGAATTGAAAATGTGTATATGTATTCGTTTTTGGTGGATAATTGACATCGTTGCTATGGAAATGCTATGGAAACGAATCAAACACTTGTGTATAAACTGTTATTATTATGGTAATATATCAACGCTTATGTAGGCCATATGAAAGAGTAATGACTAATGTCCTTAAAAGCATGCATCAAAGCTCCAACAAGTGAAAGGCAGTTTACAACAAGTGAAACCCATTTTTGATCAGGTGAATTGGCCATTTCAACGAGTAATAGTTAATGTCCTTAAAAATACTTGCTTGTTCAAATGTAAGTTTTTCTTGTTTAAACAATGACTTCCCTAGTTGAGAATGTATTTTCAGTTGTTGAGGGTCTGATGCAAGAATGCATGACCAATTAAATACTTGTTTGTTCAAATATAATTTTTTCTTGTTCAAACAAGGACTTCTCTTGTTGAGAATGTCTTTTCACTTATTGAGGGTCTGATGCAAGAATGCATGACCAATTAAATACTTGCTTGTTCAAATATAAGTTTTTCTTGTTCAAACAAGGACTTCCCTTGTTGAGAATGCCTTGTCATTTGTTGAGGGTCTGATGCAAGAATGCATGACCAATTAAATACTTGCTTGTTCAAATTTGAGTTTTTCTTGTTCAAACAAGGACTTCCCTTGTTGAGAATGTCTTTTCACTTGTTGAGGGTTTGATGCAAGAATGCATGACCAATTAAATACTTGCTTGTTCAAATATAAGTTTTTCTTGTTCAAACAAGGACTTCCCTTGTTGAGAATGCCTTTTCACTTGTTGAGGGTTTGATGCAAGAATGCATGACCAATTAAATACTTGTTTCTTCAAATATAAGTTTTTCTTGTTCAAACAAAGACTTCCCTTGTTGAGAATGCTTTTTCACTTGTTGAGGGTCTGATGCAAGAATGCATGACCAATTAAATACTTGCTTGTTCAAATATAAGTTATTCTTGTTCAAATAAGGACTTCCCTTGTTGAGAATGTCTTTTCAATTGTTGAGGGTCTGATGCAACAATGCATGACCATTTAAATGCTTGCTTGTTCAATCAATGTACACATGACCATTGGTGTTGTTATTGTTAATCAGCTGTGCAACTCCAATGTCGTCCACAAGATCCTGAAATATGTTCTCTGCATAACTGTCTTTAAACTTCATTTTAAACCTTTCATTTTCATGCCACAGCTCCCTTGCTTTGCTGTAATGAGAAACAAAATGAGTTAAATTAATTTTCAAGACAAAACATTGTGCAGACTACAAACAAGACAAATATGTGTATCAACAAGGAAAATTTCATATGGACAAGGAAAATAAAGCTTTCAACAATTAACAATGAATTTACAAAATCAAACACATAGCCCACCATGAATATCAGAAATGCACATATCAAAACAGAATAGCTTAAATGAACAAGGCGTTATTGCATTTGAACAGTTACTAAATGAATTTCATAACCATACATATGTCAGACCGCGGACATGTTAATTGCCTTATCAACAACGAAAAGCTTCATCTGAACAACGAAAATGCTCCTTTCAACAACACTCAATAATTGATCATAAAAAGCACAATCATATCCATATAAGCATATGTGCGCGCTCTCTTTCATAAGTCCAAGAAATAATAGTAAATCAAAATTGATAGAATAATAAGAAAGGGAGGGGGAAAGATGAAAAGATATATATTCCGTAGAAAATATTTGTATGGAGGCTGTGCACAATTGAATAATTACCATGGCAAGCTTCTTCCAACTCCAAGTCTTGTGACAATTATTTTGCTTCCAAGCTGATGAACCATGACCATCAAAAGTGGCACCACAGATAAAGAAGAAGAAATGAGAAATGGTTAACTGAAAAAGAAGAATGGAAGAAGAAGTAGCAGTCTGTGTGTTTGGTTATCAAGGGCAAGGATTCATTATTCTTCCTTCATGGGTCTGCCTCACTTGTGAAGAAGAAGAAGAAATGAGAAATGAGTTGGATGAAAAAGAAGAAGATTGGAAGAAGAAGCTTGCTTGTGTTTGTTTTGATCCGATATTCTTCCATTTAATTTCATTTTAGGACCAAACTTAAGGGTTTTTTAGTCTTTTCAAACATACATTTTATTTCACTTAAGGACCTAGGTCCTCCACAGAATTTTTAGAATGTTTTGGTCCTTCATAGAAATTAATTCCTAAACTTAGTCCTTAAATGAAATTCTCCCAAAGGAGAAAGGAGAAACCCTCTCCCCTTCACATCCCATGGCTTCTCTCCCATTGCGTCAAGTCTTGCTTCTCCATTCTCCCACCACCTACTTCCTCCACCAGACCTCACCGTCAAAGCCAACAAACAAAATGACCCACCGAACCAGCGACTGTGCCCGCGAGATTTGGAGTTCTCTTCAGATTGTTTTAGATTTGGCTACAGCCTACAGCAAGTAACTCGAATATTCGAGACACCATGAAACTAATAAAGAAAATAGAAAGGACAGAACAAACAAATCCTCGTTGTCACGTCTTATCTCAGCGCCTTCTCGATGGATGACGTGGCACCTGATTATCCCTGGCCAGCTGCCACGTCACAAACACACATACACACACAACATTATATGAACGCATGCATAACTTAAACTTTTACGCTTGATTTCCACCAGGACTGATGATGTCGTTCAGATTCAGGAAGGGAGGAGTGTAGTTGCCCTGACAAGAATGATCATGTTGTTTGTTGGCTTTGACGGTGAGGTGTGGAGGGGGAAGTTTGTGGTGGGAGCATGGGGAAGGAAGACTTGGCGGCGATGGGAGAGAAATCGTGGGATGGGAAGAAGAAGTGTGGGCCAAAAACAATATGTTTAATATAATGAGGGACAAAAAAGTCTTTTACTTCTTTCATTTTATTATTTTCAAGTTTCTTTGGCCAATTTGATACTTTTTTATTTTTATTGGCTAATACAAGACCGTTTATTGTTTGTTAGTTAAATTGACACTTGACTAATAGTAAATTAAAAGTTTTATAAAATTAATTAATTATATGAATAAAAATATTTTTTAATGATTTAATTTCTATTTTCTTTAGAAATTAAAGAAAAATAGTTAGAAGATGAGTTTTAGATTATAAATTTTATGAAAAACAGTTTTAAACTTAAAAAAATATGTTGAAATAAAATATATAGATGTATGCAATTTATCTTTGTTTAAGGCTTAACTTATAAAGGTAAATAAATTAATAAGGGAGGGTAGACTGGTAGTTTCTTATGGAATACTATTATTTAAAACAGGGGTGCAATATGGGCTGAAGCCCGCGGCTAGTTCAAGCCTGTTGAGCCTAAGCACATGTAGACCCTGTATTAAGGCTCATATTAAAAAAGGCCTTTAGAGCCCGAGCCTATATGGGCTTAAACCATCAAGCCTATCGGCTAACTCAAACACGTTTTTGCCCTTGTTTCCTCCCCTTTCCCCCTTTTTATAGAAAAAATATTGTTTTGTTGCATGAGTTCGCATTATGTTCCAAATTATACAGATATACCAAGGCAACATGACTCAGACAGTTATTCGGATGATGCTTCAAGTTCAACGGGAAATGTTTTTGCTTATTTCTTTTTGAAAATTGTGCTTCAGAAAACGTATTTTATCATCTCCATCATGTCTTTGATATCCCATTTTTATTTTCTATGGGATTGTATTCCGGAAGACATTGATGTAAGTGACTAGAGTGTTTGTTTTATATAATGATGTACGTGTTTCCCATCATATTTTGATTTAATATAAATTATCTGCCAAATATTTATTGAGTTAAGAAATAACAATGATTGAGATATGGTAATCTAAGAAAAAGTGAGTAGTCACGTTAATCAATAATCATAATTGTTAATGCGTGTATCAAAAAAATTAATGGACATTATATGGGGTTCTCCCCCTTTCCGTACTGTCTTTCTTTGATAAAATGGGGGAAATTCTATTCAAAAATTGGAAAAGAATAATTTTGATATGGGTAGCCCAAGGCCACATAATATGGGTGGGGCTTTTGGGCCCGACCCATTTTATAGGGCTTTCAGCCCAGCCAGATTTACAAAGCTTTTTAAAGTCATGCTCAAGCCCTATGTTTAAACACCCTCTATCTACATCATCATAATCATCATCACACACATTTTCTTCCTCCCTTCCCTGACTTACCCTTTCGTCTAGCGGTGTTTGATGACGATCCATGGCTGTTCCGGTCCCCCAACCTAACTTGAAAAGATGAATTTGACCTCAAGTGATGCTTCTCTACCTTTCTATGCCGATTTTTCTGTCAAAAGCTAGGAGGTTCCCTCAAAACTTCATCGACATTGATGTTCTCATGTGCTCTTCTAGCTAGAAGATCAGCCACTTTCAGCGTCTCCCTATGCGAGTGGTAGATTTGCAGCTCACTTCCTCTCTGATGTCACTAATTTCCTTGCTCAACGGGTGAGATGTATGACAGTCACTTTGAATCAGAAGCATGGCTTGTAACGAGTCTGTAAACAAACTTACTTTGCCAAGTCCCATTTGTTTACATAGTGACAAGCAGCTGCTTTGATTGCCAAAACCTCAGCTGTACGTTGTAGATGGTAGGTTCCCCAATTTCTGCCAGAAGCCCACCACCCACTCACCTCTGTCATTCCTAACAACACCGCCACACGTCGCTTGGTTAGACATCCTTCCTCTGGTGGTTTCCATTGACAGTCTGCTCTGATCTCTGTGTGCAGGATCTGATGCTTGTATCTGCCACCATCAGCTGCCTCCATAAGTTGGAATAGGCAGCGTTGTTTGAGCTTTTCAGCACTATCCCCTGCTCCTTCAAATGTTCTTGTGCTTCTATTCTTCCAAATTGTGGCACCCATGGTTCTGCCACCTTCTTATATATGTTCCCACTTCCCACGCTCTCTCCATTCCTAATTTAACTCATAAACCCGTAAATAAATAGTGATATATAGATTTTTCTCAAAAGTATCATATATATCCGGTTCATAAATATAACATCACTTTTAAATTCAATTTGTTACTAAATAAGTATAATATAATTTTCTAATTTTTCTCAACTTTCCCAAATTAACTTTAATATTGTTTATCTATAATAACAAGCAAGAGATAGAGAGTGAAGATAAATGTATATAGTTAAGATAAATTGGTAATATCATGTGTTAATAAATAACTCAACTAACATCTTTAACCTAATCAAATTATGTAAAATGATCTTATATATAGGAACAAAGGTAGTTAACCACGTTCCTATGTATTATCTTTTTTCAAATATTTCTCATGTATCAAATAGTGGTTCGTTACAATATATTCCCTCCGGTCCTAAATATAAGACCTAGTTGGTTTTTTTTTTTTTTGGAAAATCCTAAAAAAGAAAAATAAGTTAATTATAACTTGATTTACCTAATTTTTCCCCTTAGACTAGTTTATTAGGCCTATAAACTAATAGATAACATAATTTGCAACCATAATCTCTCCAAAAAAGCCAATTAGATCTTATATTTATGATCGGAGATAGTATTATCTTTCTAGCATAACTTTGATCAAACCTTCCAATTTTATTCTTATATACAAGTGAAAAAAAACATTTTATACACTTTTTTACTTGTACATGCTCTCGTATGGACTACCACTCATTTCACATACTTTTTTTTAAGCTTTTACATTTATCAAATATTTTCTTTCATATTCTCTAGGAATAAAGTTGGAGAACTCATGTTGAAAAATGGGAAGTGTATTCATAACATAGAACATAATACTTATTAATTCGTAGGGACGAAGTGTTATGCTAATGAACTACGTACTACCCATGTGTGCAAATGAATTAAATAACTCATATATGATAGCATTACGGTATTTCATATGATATTTCTGAAAACTTATCTACTACCGTGTTCCTTATTATAACTCAACTCCGATTAATTATTGCATACAAAAAATAGCTTGTTAGATAATTAAATATGTCTTATTTTGTTTATAAAAAATTTCATAACTATATTCAAAATTTCCTTCTTTCTACATTTATAAATCATTCTCATATCTCTTTGCCTTAATGTTTTCCAACATGATGAATCCATCAGGGCTAATGTTGGAAAACAATTATCAATATCTTTTAAGTGAACTTAATATAGAAACAATTTTAATTGTTAATTGGACTCATCATATGAAATAGAATGATATATCATCATATAAGATATAGATTTATAAGTTAGACCAATTATTTTAGCAAACCAAAACCAACTATATATTGAATAAAAAGTTATGTCCAACTAATTTCTATATTTCAAGTGCGAGGGCAGTATACTTTATAATTTTCTAAATTAACCATAAAGCTTTTTAAAACAAATGACGAGGGGTAAGAGAGGGAGCTGAAGGCTGATGATCCAGGGAGACATCTCTGAGGCATCCAATAGTGGAGAAGTTATATTAGCTATATTACATAAACTGCATTCTCGAGCTGTTTTCAACGATGGAGAAGTAAATTTTACACGCAATGAAATTCACAATCATGTTAAGGATAAGTAATAGTATAAGCCAACAAATAGATTTATCAAATCGAAAAAGTCATACGATGTGCCATGATTCTTTCCGAAATGCTTCCAGCAGCTCCCATATGCTCACTTATGATTAATTTATTAAGTGAAGTATTATTCCCTCTATATTTAATTATATGATCAGGCTGTCTTTTTTATGGATTTTAAGAAAATAAATTAGACAACTAAATTGTAACATATATATTTTCACCTAATATGATTATTGTAGGTTATGTTATAAATAAAATTAATTAGAGTAGAAAAAAGATAAATATAAACAATAAGAGTGACTTAATTTAAATCCTTAATTTCTCCAAAAAAATTAAATTCCTATAATTAAGATTAAGGTCGAGCGAAATACCCGAAATCCGACGTGTTATCCCACTACCCAATATTGTTCATCTATTTAAATCCTACTCACTTAATGTCTAAAACGGGCGGATAATAAGCCAACCCCATTTCAAGTTTAAATGGGCGGGTATGGGCAGGTTATGTACCTACACCCATCCATACACTCACACACACAATATTAGTTTTTCTTGAATGATTAAAGAAGTAATTAGAAAAATTGTAAAAACTAAACATAATCATAAAATAAAACTTATAATTTATATAAGAACATCATTTGAGGAAAATAATCTTAAGTTTTACATATTTTTCTTCAAAAAGTCTGTCCCAATTTTCCTACCAATGTATAGTAAAAATTTTCAGGTAAATTTGGGTTTGCCACTCCATTCATCATACTCTCAATAACCATAAGTAGACACGTAATATCTGTTGTAAAGGTTGTAATCTGACTAAACACCCAACAATTACAACTAACTGGTAATATGAACAAAGTTTTGTTTTTATAACTTGAATAATTTAAAAAAAATACATAGAAACTAGTAAAACAATTTTCATAACAACTAATTGTTTTGGGATGCCCAGTTAGATTACAATCACCATCAGACATTATCATGTGTTTGTACTATTCCAAAATAACTAATTGTACATACATACATACATGCATGCATGCATGCATGCATGCATGCATGCATGCATGCATACATACATACATACTATCCTTTCTCACTCACTCTACTTCCAATAATCATATGATGATGGCTTCATCAACTCTTCAATTCTTCTCATCTCCTTCTTCTCATATTTATTATCTAACTCATTTCAATCCAAACAAACATATGAAGCACCTCATTATTCAAATACAACCCAAAAGTCAAACTTTCATAAAGTGTTCATCTTCATAATTCCCTACCCCAGATTCCACATCTAGCACACTAAACGACCCAGAAACATATCCTATAGGAAAAAGAAGAAGCTCTGAAATCCTAAGAGAAAGAAGGGAGCAAAGTTCTGGTGTTCAAAAGAAAGAGCCACCAAACTTTGAGATAGGATGGAAGAGAAGTAAAGAGATAAAAGTGGAGAAACCAATAGGGTATGTGATTGCAGATTTCTTGGAGAAGCTTGAAGAGTTGATGGGGAAGGAGTTTGGGTCAAGTGAGCTGCTTGCAAAGGCTGGGGAGATAGTGGCAGAGAGAGCAAGAGAGGAGGCTGAGGTTTTGAGAGATGATGGCAAAGTGGAAGAGAGAATGGTGACTGAGCTTTTTAGAGTGTTGAAGCTTATGGAGATGGACTTGGCTATGGTCAAGGCTGCTGTTAAGGAGGAGACTGTCAATGAGAGACTTGAACAACCCAAGGCTAGGTGCAGGCAAGCCATTCTTATTGCATAGCTCTTTCTTAACGTATTTCTCCCACAAATTAATCACATCAAATGAAATAATAATATCATCAAGGAAGAAAATATATAAAATGACATATTATGAAGGTATAATATAAAATATATGCAATATGTAAATAACCTTATATATATGAAATAACAAGATGATTAATTTACATAAATAATGAAATAAATATCGACATTATATTATAACTGAAAATAAACATCAATGACCCTTCAGGGGTTATCAATATATCTTATGCATTAACACAATGACCCTTCAGGGGTTATCAATATTTCTTTTTCCTAACAATAAATTAATATATATGTTTCCATAATTCATTGCGTATGGTCATTTATACGCATCATAATAACTTGATACATATTTTTTCATATGACATTTAGTCATTTTGTAAAATTTCCTTTTCTTCATATGAATTTTTTTTCATATAACTGTTGATCATATACTTATTCTTATGGCATCTCATTATTTTGTAAAATTTTCTCTCTTTTCTGTATGATTTCTTGTCATATTTTCATATTTTCTCATAATATTTGTCTTGCTTTAACATCACATCAAATATCTTCCATAGCTATAAAACTATTTTATGTCACTTGATGATCAAGTCATTTCTCATTGGCCTTCCAAGCTAGATAATAATATTTTGAGCATCAATTTTCACTCCTCTTTTTTATGCCCCTTTTTAAATGAAAAACCATAATATGGTTTTATAGCAACAAACTTTATCAAAGCAATGAAACTTTAAGTCATCTAATAAAACAAATTTGGGAGTGTCATGTCTTCAAGCCATTGAATAATGTGACATTATAGTATATCATAGATTTTAATCCATGATATAAAAATTATACTAACAAATTATAATAATATAAGAGTAAATAATATAACAAATTATCTTATACCGAAGTACAAGGGTTAATTTGGGGAAAAAGTGTGTCAAATTAGAAAATAATCTTATACTACTACTTAGGAACAAGCTCTCCTCCCTAAAGTGATCTTAAATTTAGGAAAGGAGGGAGTAATTTTTTTAGAAATAGAAAGCATTAATAAATGGCCTCAAAGCAATACAGTAGTAGTATACTGCTCTTGCCACGTGTACCAAACGAAAAAGAAGAAGAGGCGGGAAATAGAGTTAGTCAGCTGAAGTGAAGCTACACAAGACAGTTACGAAGGGAAGTTGGGATTATAAAACACAATGCAATATATACGTGTTCTTCATGCTTCAATTGTTACGAAGGAACAAGCTCTCCTCATTAGTAGAGTAACAATTTCTTAGAGTAATTCATCTCCTTGTACTGTTGTTCTTCAGCCTTCAAATTTCTTTTCTTTATTTCAATAATTATTTCCTGTTATTTACTCTCTTAAAGATTATTTCTTTCGATTCAATTATGAGTTTCTTTGGTGGATTCTTGGATACAATCAATAGTTTCTTTTGTGAACTAGCAATAGGGAACAATTAGTCATAAACAATATATTTAAGTAATATATGTAAAGATTGTGAAACATATGAGCATATGAAACTAAAGATGAAAAGTATCAACAAAAAACATAACATAATGTTCTACATATGTACTAGGTTCCTTGATTCACAGCTTGTTGCTTTTGCTCTTCACATATTTCTTTTTCTTTTTCCCTCTTTTGGCTGCATAAAGAGGATATAGTTAATAAGTTTCTCACAGCCAGATTCACACATTGTTCATTTGTTCACACATTTATCATAAGAAGCAATGCTGGAAGACTAAATATTGTTTTATGGACAATACAGGTAAAAATTCAGCTTAAAACCTTATTAGTTTATGAAAAACCAAGACATTCAGTCTGGAATGACGGCATTAAAACAGTTTGTATAATATTCTTTTTGTTAAGATACCATAATTGTAATTGCACAGCAGAATTAGAGTTTGTGCAGCTGAGAAACATCACATTATCACAGTGCAAATGAATTTTTCGATGACAAGCTTAACTAATGTAGAGATGACCATCTTTAGTATCCAACAGTATTTTTAACAAAATTATCTCCAATAGAATAATACATGTGCTAACCAAACTTATATCTGCCATTGTAATCAATAATACTTAACACAAAAAAAATGGTACAGTGACTAATAATTCTTTACAATGACAGACTACAATTAGATGTGCAATCTAGCCCAATCAACTCCAATTTTATAGAATCATCCCTATTTCATAAGCTTCTGATTCTTCATCCCTAGCAATGGTTACACATCATCAAACTCTGATTCTTCATCAGAATTTTCGTACTCTCCACTTTCCTGCCAAATATCAGAAAATCAAGTAAATGGTGTGTAAACTTCTAGCAATCATCATGCCAAAGAGTTTCAGTTCAATGGCCACAGATTTGTTACCATTTTCTTGTTATATTCCATCATTGCTCTATCAAATTCTGCTCGTTTTTCTGTGGCTATGTCATAGTATTGAGCCTTCTCCTGTAAGATAACAGTGTCATAAAATGGGTGATTTTTTTTTACTCATCAATATTAGTTCAGGAACTGGCTTTTACTTATCAATATGTTAACCCCAATGCCAAATTCACAAGTTGAACATCATGAAAATGTCAAGGCATCAATCAATGACAGGCATCAATCAATTCTAGAATAATGTTTGTTTGGCTGTTTTTTTTATTGCATTGTTGTTTTGTTTTGTGATTCTTTAAATTGAAATTCTTGTTGTATAAACTTTATGCTTGTTTCTATAGGATAATGAGAGAAACTCTAATTCAGGTTCTCCAAAGTTTTTGGAAAATCGTAACCGAGTTACCTGAGGTGCCATTTGTGGGCAGAGTCACGGACAATCATTCCCTACTATATGTTTTAAGTGTATTTTTCTTCCACGTGTTCATCGAGATCTTCTCAAAACCTCCTTTTTGGAATGAGAATTGGCCACTTGTGACACATATTATTTTCTGGGCTTTGCGAGAGGAAGTGAGTTCAATACTTTCCTCAACCGCGAACCCCCTTGTACTTCTGGCAGTGCCAATTGGCACACTTGTGGGAGTTGTTGCCTCCAAGATGTTGCAGCAATGGTTAAATCAGAACCAATCTGCATCAAGTCCAGTGGATCAGACTACGTCAAGTACCATGCCTCAACCTGCAAATCAAACACACAGCGCTACTTTAAGTTCTGATGCTCCACCTGCAAATCAAACACACGGTCCTGCTTTAAGTTCTGATGCTCAACCTGCAAATCGAACGCAGAGTGCTGCTTTAAGTTCTGATGCTCAACCTACAAATCAAACACCCAGTTTTGCTTTAAGTTCTGATGCTCAACCTGCAAATCGAACTCCTGCTGCTGCTGACAATTCTGCATAGAATGCAGCTCATATTCTTCCATTAAGTTCTGATGTTCAAGCTTCTGTACATATTCCAACTGGGAAAGCATGCTGTTTTAAATCTCTAAGAATTAGCTAGTGTATTGTGTTCAATGGGAATTTTCCTTCTTATGTTGTTTTTTTAAATCAGGATCCTTGTTATGTTGTTCAAATAACCATTGTATTCCCTCTGAACATTCCCACTGATTTCAAGGGTTTAATAGCCAGTGTATTCTTGTTCAATGGGGCTCATATTCAGTGTATTGATTTGAATATAATAAGATCAAGTTTCAAATTCAAAAGTATATAATTCTGAAATTGTCCTTATAAATTAAGTATACATGCATTTATTAACTCTTTACGAGCATTCTGCAATTTGTCATTGGTTTTACACTCCTTAACATATTGTCAAAGGACTATCAGTATAAAGATCATGCCATTAGGAGTACACATGGGTCGAAATGAATCTGTTAGGGAAATGGCAGATGAGGAGAGTAAGGTTACTGGTCACGAAGTTTCTTGCAAGATATGGAGAGGGCTTGCACAGATCTTTTGAGGAAAAGGTGTTGGGGAATAGGTCTTAGTTTTGGTTCCAGAGTGGTGGGCTGGTGGCGCTTGACCCCAATTTTAGAAAGCTGTCTATCGATGCCATGGTTTCAGCTTACAAGAGGGCAAGTAGCAGGGCCATTTTGTTGGATCATGATGGTACTGTAATGCCACAGAACTTGCTTAGTAAGAGTCCTACTCAGGAGGTTGTCTCCAAGTTGAACACACTATGTGCAGACCCCAAAAATGTAGTTTTCATTGTTAGTGGAAGGGGCAGGGAGAGCTTAAGCAAGTGGTTTACTCCCTGTGAAAAGCTTGGCATTGCAGCAGAACATGGCTACTTCTTGAGGTGGGATATCTTTTTCCTTATCTGAGTGTGCTTGTGCTCACATGTGTTTTGTAAATATGTCGTATTGAATGCAACAGGAAGCCGGGATACACTGTCATTTATTGTGTATTTGAAATTTTTCATTGCAATAATGTTCCTTAAATTTCTTATTGTATGAACATCATCTCAAACTTGCATTCATTTAGATTGATAGTTGGGCAAATCCTTTGATCTATTGAATCTATGGCATGATTTTGTGATGAATATTGCTAAGCAAGTAAATCTTTTGAAGTAATTTGGTGTATCAGCTGGACAGTTGTACATACTCCTACAATTTAGGCTTTCCCCCATTCCTTTTTATTTACCATATCTTGTTTTCAGGTGGTCTCAAAGTGAAGAGCGGGAAGTTGTTTGTAACATCCTGAAAAATTTGATATAGGATTAGAGAGTGTTTTGGGAAATAATAAATGGAGGAAATGGAAAAAATATTGAAATTTTTAGAAATTTTGGATATTTATTTTGAGATACTTTGGAAGTTTTGGGATAATAATTGTCCAAATAATTAATTAAGCAATTGAAGAATTAGAAATATGAGAGTAGGATGAAATAAAAAATATTTTGTAGATTAAGAAGATTGAATGTTTGATTTAGTGAATTAAAATTGAAGGAGGGCATTTAGGTCTTTTTCCTCCAAATCTTATGCACTATGCCTATATATTAAAGCAAATCCAAACACTCCCTACCTCCTCCCTTACATGTTTTGGCCGAGAACCCCACCCCCCATTCTCAACCTCACTTTTCATTTCTCTTCTCCCACATACACCCACACATTTTTGCTCTCACTTCCCACTACCTCATCATTTTGCTTTTCTCTCCTCCTCAAATCCTTGTTAAAACCGACCTGGATCTGCACCTCATGAGTTCTCTTTGTCCCACTTAGTTTTCCGGCGAACTCTCTTCTTTTCCGGCGAGCACGGGCGGCGAACGGCGGCTGGAGCCACTTAGGGGCTGTTTTCCGGCGATCTGAGCGGCGGCCAGCAGTGGTGGTGCACCCTCTTCGCGTAGAAGCTTCCTGATTGTGGATAACATTGGGCCGAGCTGCGAGCAAGGACTTCGATGATTATCGTATTGTCTTGATGTGGAGCAGGTTCAGGTAATTACTCTTACCTTGTTATAACATTGAGGGTGATGTTAGTTGGGATTTTCAAAATCCTTTCTAGCCCTCGAAACCTTTAAAAGTTACTTTTATACAAAACAGGCTATCGGGTGCCTTTAAAACACGATTACTATGGTATAAAAGAATTCGATACATTATATATATATATATATATATATATATATATATATATATATATATATATTATCCTGTCTGGTGGTGGTTGGACCGGTGAGGTATATGGGTGTAATGCTTGGACAGCGGTGTAAATAGGTCATATCGACAGAAAGTGACAGTTGTGGTAGGGATATATAATTGGTATTTGACAGAGTATTATAGAAAGTGATAGTGGTGGTGGAGATATATAATTGGTACTTGACAGGGTATTGAAAAGTGATATGGATTGGGAGCATCATACTTTGGGGTTGAGGAATTAGAAAGTTGATTGGGATGTTGAAAAGAATTGTGATCATTGCATGACACTGAGATATATGAATTAATCCGCGATGATAACCGATTGATAGGCCAATCAACGGTTATTTATAATGGTCAACAGATTTGAGACTGTGACCAGCAGTCTCCTGATTTGAGACAGGGACTGCTCCCTTTCTGATTTGAGACAGATTGGGGTTTCCCTCGCTGGGAGTAGAGCACCAGGGTTGTACATGGATGAGAGCCGAGAAGTTGGATTTGAGAGCTATGTGTATGAGATTTACAATAATGACGACATGAATTTGGAGATTGGATGGTGAAGTTATCGATGTGGAAGTTGATTGAGGGGTTTTGAGTGATATTTGGAAAGTAGAAAGGATGGACTTGATTCGTTTTGGACGTGAAAGAGGGTATGGAATGGTAAATGGAAGAATGTTTGGTTCTTGTATATATATATTGATTTTAAAACTGTGGTACCCTTTAGACGCCCTTACTACTGCACATCTCACTGTTATAGTGAGTTAAGTAGTTGATTACTGAGACAAGTTGTCTCACCCCACGATTACTTACATTTTTGCAGATGATCATGCACAGGCGCGAGCGTCAGGAAAAGGAATTAAGTTTCAAAGGTTGTTTAGATTATTTAGACATGTATATTATCAAAAATGTATAGGTCTGCATTCGCTTCCGCATATTTTTATTTGTATTGATATTGGTTAATCGGAGAATTGTAGTAGGTTGCTTTTTTTTCTAACCATGTTAGGTGATCCTTTTCTAACATGGTTAGCTATTAATTATCCATGATAGAGTTCAGGTTGTATCAGGAAATTCTTTTCTATCATGGATAATGATTATTATTAGGAAATTCTTTTTCTAACTATGATAGATTTATTGATATTATGGACATCATTTTTCTATGATAGTTAGTAAAGGTATTATTGAATTAAATATGGAATTAGTAACAATATTGTTGGTAAGAGTTCGGACTTTGCATGGATGCAGATTGTTGAACCTGTAATGAAACTATATACAGAGTCAACTGATGGTTCTAGCATTGAGAAAAAGGAAAGTGCTTTAGTCTGGCAATATAGGGATGCAGACCTCGGTTTTGGATCTTCTCAGGCCAAGGAAATGTTAGATCTTCTTGAGGGCGTTTTGTCCAATGAACCTGTTGCTGTAAAGAGTGGTCAGTTCATTGTTGAAGTAAAATGATAGAACCTAATGAAAATGAAACATAAATACGAGAAAGGGAAGAGAAAAGAGAAGAAAAGGGAAGAAGGAGAGTAGAACCAGAATCTGGTCCTAGGAGGAAGAGAGGAGCAATCTCCTACATCTTAATTCAATTCTTCATTCATAACAATACACTTTACAATAGGTCTATATATACCAATAACTGACAAAATAATTCAAATAACACAACCGACATACAATTGTAAATACAAATAAAATAACTGCCATAAACTGACAGAAAATAACACAAGAAACAATAACAAACAGCCCCTAATTCTATTCCTAAACTGCCACTAACTTGGGATTCTATCAATACCCTCCCCTTGAAAACAAGCCTTGTCCTCAAGGCTGAAAATAAAAACATGGAGAGATGTTTCTGCTCGGTCAGCATCAGTGGCTAAATTGAAATCTGTTCCTGTCAAATCAGTATCTTGTTAATATCCTGAAGTCTGAGAGTAATTGAGTAGCACTGTTGTCCATAAAAGAGTCTGCCACAACACCCTTCTCACGCCATTAAAGAGCCATATACCAGATAGTAATTGCTTGTGTGGATTGTAGGAATAACTGTTACTCCAGAAGACCCCGAAATTTATGGGATTGGTGTAACTGAAAAATCAATTCCAGATTTTGTGGAGAGTAGTAACTATTTCTGGAAATTTTGAAGATTTAAATTAATTTAAGCATTCTCAAGGAAAATGATTAGGCGAGAATCTCAAACCTATTATTTTCCCTAATAAATGTTTTTTTTCCATCCGCAGATTCAGCATTCAATGTAAACAAAATAAAAATAATTATGCGAGAATCTCAAGCCTTAATTATTTTTATTTTCCTTATTAAATGCTTCATTCCCATCCACAATTTTTGCTACACTACTCTGCAAATAACGTCCAATTTTCCCCTTTCTGAACATTAACCACATATTGCAACCTTTCCTTCAACCTAGTGATAAACTCTCAATATAGAGTATTCAGGCTAACCCTTAAACTTCAAATCTCCTCACAATTGATAGTATCTAAGTTCTCTTTTTCTTGGGAGACAGATTCTTAATAATTAATAGACAGAGATAGAGAAATTGAGTAGAGAATAATGAAGAGTAGGAGAGAGAAGGGAAGAAATATAGAATCAGCATCTGAAATTCTAGATAAAAGGAGATAAAATGGAAGAAAGGAGAAGGGTGAGAAAGATGAGAGAAACTAGAATTCCAGAATCTGAAAATTCTAATAAAGGAGAAGAATTTGTTTAGAAATCTGATTTAGAAAGCATTAGAACAAGGGAAAGAGTGAAAATAAGAGGAAGAGGGGTGGAAGAAACTAGAATCCAGAATATGAAAATTCTAGTGGAAGAGAAGAATTTGGTGGAGAGTTTCATATGGTTACCATTTTGTAAAACAGGTCAAGAGGATCTTCTGCTCTGATACAAAATGATAGAACCTAATGAAAATGAAACATAAATGGGAGAAAGGGAAGAGAAAAGAGAAGAAAAGGGAAGAAGGAGAGTAGAACCAGAATCTGGTTCTAGGAGGAAGAGAGGAGCAATCTCCTACATCTTAATTCAATTCTTCATTTATAACAATACACTTTACAATAGGTCTATATATAATGACTAATAACTGACAAAATAATTCAAATAACACAACCGACATACAATTGTAAATACAAATAAAATAACTGCCATAAACTGACAGAAAATAACACAAGAAACAATAACAAACAGCCCCTAATTCTATTCCTAAACTGCCACTAACTTGGGATCCTATCATAAAACCTCAGGTATATATGTTAAAACTTTGAGTCCACTGATGTGAAGAGTTGTTAGTTCATTGTTGAAGTAAAACACCATCTTTAGTAGAGAAATGCTTTATTATTTCCATATATCAGGAGAAAATTTTATTTCATCATTTTATCTTTGTGGATTTTGAATTTTCCAATTTTGTTGTGATACTTGTAATGGGATTTCTCATGCTTCTACTAATAAATGGTTTCTGAGTTGACTGGCTTCATTCTGTCCAGCCAATCAGAATTTAATACTTGAAAATAGCTTTTCTGTGATGTAAATACCTGTCAATTTCAGTTCATTTGATTCGATAAGCTTCCCAATCTTATCCTATCTGAGATTCTGGATGGTTAGCACTCAGTAGAGCCTTGAAAATTTTCTTGTTACATCTTCCTGTGTTCTGGCTTGTAATAATGTGGTGATTAAAGTTTTCAACTTGAAATTATATTTTACTGTCAGTATCGATGTAATTGCTGGATGGTTCTGCACTATACAAGGAAGGACTCATTCTTATTTTTTGGGTCTATTATACAGGATGTGAGCAAAGGATTAGTTGCAGAGAAGATATTTTCAACAATGGCTGAGAGGGGTAGACAGGCTGACTTTGTGTTGTGTGTAGGTGATGACAGATCAGATGAGGACATGTTTGAAATAATTAGTGGGGCCATGTCCAAAAATATTCTTTCTGGCAACTGTTCAGTATATGCCTGCACAGTTGGGCAAAAACCCAGCAAAGCAAAGTATTACTTGGATGATACTAGTGAAGTAATAAGCATGTTAGAATCTTTGGCTGAAGAGTCAGAAGAGGATTCAGGCAGCCCTTGAAAAGAAAAAGAAAAAAGATAATCTGGATTTATTTTTAGATGTTGATGTTGATCATTCTTTTTTCCCTCAGTGGAATGTAATATTCTTCCTCATGAAAAGCATCTTCCAACTTGTGGGGTGGGGTGGGATGGGTGGGCATAGTATGGTGGTTTCTTAGGAATTTCCTCATTTTTCTTTTTTTTTCTTTTAATTTTTCTTCCATCATATTATACAGTTTTGGAAGAAGCCCTATCCGGTATTATATTCTTATATCTTCATTGATGACCTTTAAATCCGAAGGAGAAGAAAGATGTTCTTTTGTTCTTTCTTTCTTTCAATTGTTATTTTTTTCTTTTTTAAATAAAAATTTTCTGTATAAAAGGATGGAGAAATTTGTAAGCCCGTCTTATAACATTTTTCAAATTTGTTTTTGTAGTAAAACACTGAATTGTATAGTACATTAGATTAAAGTTTTTCAATCTATGTACTATCATATAAAAATATAATTATTTCTACGAAAAAAATAGTGAAAACAATGTTATTTGTTATTGGAAGCTTGGTATAATGGATATCAGAAACTTGAGAAATGAGTTTTGTTATCTGTATAAAATTTTTTGCATCAACCTACACATTTCCTAACGCTGTGTAGGTTGACCTGTGATGCATTCTGTGGATGATGCAACAAAGGTTCTTGACACAATTGAGATACAGGAGGTGGTTGAAAAGAGGCAGAGCTACTATGATGAATCATCAATGCTACACTATTTGAAATGATGTAATTTTTTTTGAAGATTAGCAGCGGAATTAGTAGCCTTTTAGTAACCATTATGTTTTGTTGTTGATGGAATGGATTTGATTTGTATGTTGTATGATGTTAGGTAGTTTTAGGGTGTAGTATTAGGGCCAAAGTTATTCGGGCTCTATATGTAGTATGTTTTTACTTGTGTGATTAGCTAGGCTGTTTGGTAGTAGTGGAGATATTTGTGCTATGTAGAGGGCTAGCTATTATCGACGTGGACAAATGGTCTCACTTCTAGTTTATTATGCAGGCAAGATATTTCGCAACCTACCAACCAACCAACCAACCACACACACACACATTTTCACACTATCCTTTCTTCACTCACTATACTTCCAATAATCATATGATGATGGCTTCATCAACTCTCCAATTCTTCTCATCTCCTTCTTCTCCTATAACTCATTTCATTCCAAACAAACCTATAAAACATATCATTCAAATCCAACCCAAAAGGCAAACTTCCATAAAATGTTCATCATCAGAATTCCCTACCCCAGATTCCACCTCTAGCACACTAAACGACCCAGAAACATACCTTATAGAAAAAAGAAGAAGGTCTGAAATCCCAAGAGAAAGAAGGGAGCAAAGTTCTGGTGTTCAAAAGAAGGAGCCACCAAACTTTGAGATAGGATGGAAGAGAAGTAAAGAGATGAAAGTGGAGAAGGGGACAGTTTTTTAATAGAGTAAGAGCACCAAGTACCAAGTCAACTTGCATAATTCTGGTGGGCTTCTTCTTTCAACATGTGGCACATCAGAATCAAAGGTATTCACATTTTCTTGTGTTGGCCAATTCAATAGATCAATGGCTATTCTTCCTTATTTGCTTGTTCTTACCAATTTGCTTTTGTTCTTCTCCAGATTTTCTTCTGCAGCTGATACACTCACCCAGTTTGAGTCTCTTCATGATGGCCAAACCTTGGTTTCTGAAAATGGAGTCTTTGAATTGGGTTTCTTCAGCCCAGACAGTTCCACAAATCACTATGTTGGAATATGGTACCACAAAATCCCAGACAGGACTGTTGTTTAGGTTGCCAACCGTGGGAGACCCACCAAGAACAATTCTGGCATGTTGAGCATAAGTTCAGAAGGAAATTCTATACTTCTCGGCCATGATGATGAGAATGTTGTTTGGTATGCAAATTCCAGAGCAAAGGCTTCGAGTTCAGCTTTACAGCTTTTAGGCTCTGGAAACTTGGTTCTAAAAGATTGGAAGGATCAATAGTACCAAAACTTCTTGTGGCAAAGCTTTGACTATCCTTCTGATACAATTTTGCTAGGAATGAAGGTTGGACGAGACCTAAGAACTGGTTTTAATCGATGATGGACAGCATGGAAGAGTTGGGATGACCTTTCCCTTGGAGATTTTACTGAAGAGCTTTTACTGCATGATTATCCTGAAATAGTACTCTGGCTGGGCCAGACAATATATCTGAGTGGCCCTTGGAATGGTGTTCGGTTCAGTGGTGTTACTTATACAACAAGTAATCCATTTTATAAACGAAAGTTTGTCCAGAACAAAGATGAAGTTTATACAGTTCGTAATGTCATAAATGAGTCACGGATTTCAAGAGTTATCGTCAACCCAAACTTTATACTCAATAATGGACATGATATGGAGTGAAGATGATCAAAGGTGGATTATATATAGTTTTGCGCCAATTGATAATTGCAACAGGTATAACCGTTGTGGCCTTAATGGGTACTGTGTGCTGGGTGAGACACCTATATGCCAATGCTTGACAGGATTCTTGCCAAAATCCCCCAAAAATTGGGACACAATGGACTGGTCTGGAGGATGTTCCCGCAATATATCATAGAGCTGCAAGGATGAAAATAGGGATTATTTTGTCAAATTTAGTGGGCTAAAGTTGCCAGATACTACACACACTTGGGTTAATTCAAGCATGACACTTGAGGAATGCAAAATGAAATGCTGGGAAAATTGTTCTTGTAGTGCTTATACTAATTCAGATATCAGGAGAGGATGTACTGGTTGTGTCATATGGTTTGGTGATTTAATTGATATAAGGAAGGTTTCCTTTGATGACCATGTTCTATAGTCTTGCTTCTCCAGAAACAGGTGTGGCCTATTAGTTTACATTTTTCAACCGTCTTTGGATTGATTTAGCAACCTTTACTTTTGGTGTATTAACTTTTAGTTCATTTCCTTGTGATGCTGAACTTGATGTGGTTAATGGAAATAAGATGGAGGTTATTGCTGTGATGGTGACCACCGTATTTTCTGTTTTGATGCTTTTAACTTTGTTTTCCATTTACAAGCACAGAAGAAACTCCATAGGTACATTGCCAATGCATCTGACTTCACTTGTTTCACCTCTTTTTCCCATATTTCTACATCTGTGGATTGTCTTGAGGATAGTGGAACATGATAGAGCTTGTTGTCATTATGTTTTCCAAAGAACAGAGAGATTCCCTTTCCAGTTTTTCTTCAAATATTACTCTTAGAGCATCTAAATGTAACATGAAAACCTTGTTAGCAGTTTATAAGGATCTTAAGGAAATATGGAGCTACTTATAATGACATTTTCTGAAGAAGCTAATGCTATTACTATTTTATTTTTTGTATTTATATATTCCAATTTGATTATGAAATTGAACCAAGAATCCAATATACCCTTGTTAACAGAAACTATGGAAGAAGGCTCTGACGTAAATATGGAGCTGAAAACCCTGATAGCAGGAAACAATGAAGGAGGTCATGAAGGAAACATGGAGCAGCGTGTCTATGACCTTGCAGTAATAGCAAATGCTACTAATAACTTCTCATCTGATAACAAGCTTGGCCAAGGTGGTTTTGGTCCTGTATACAAAGTATGCATTTAACATCATACTAATAGCAAAAGATAATAATCACTCTCCTGATTTATGATGTGACATATTGACAATCATTTATATGATGCAAAAATGCTAGGGTATTCTTGTAGAAGGACAAGAAATTGCAGTGAAACGGCTCTCACAAAATTCTGTCCAAGGGCTTTCTGAATTCAAGAATGAAGTCAAACTATGTGCCAAAGTTCAACACCGCAACCTTGTCAAGGTTCTTGGTTGTTGCATTCATGGAGATGAGAAACTGCTTGTATATGAATACATGCCCAACAAGAGCTTAGATTCATTTATTTTTGGTTTGTATGGATAAAGAACTATAAATTAGCAGATTTATACCTTTTTTTTATGGATAGTTATACATATCATTATTTTAAAATTTTTTAGGTTCTAAAAGGGAACTTCTTGATTGGCCCAAGCGCTTTCATATCATCCGAGGAATTGCTTGGGGCCTTATGTATCTGCATTAAGATTCAAGATTAAAAATCGTCCATAGAGATCTTAAAGCAAGTAACATATCATTAGACGGTGAGTTAAATCCAAAAATTGCAGATTTTGGTTTGGCAAGAATTTTTGGAGGAGATCAAAATGAAGATAATACAAAGCAAATAGTTGGTATATTTTAAGTATGCTTGTCATATTTTGATTTTGTATATGCACACTTCCCTATGATACTAAATACTCTTTATCTTTTTAGTGGTTATTTGGCTCCTGAGTATGCAACTCATGGACTGTTCTCGGTCAAATCCGATGTTTTTAGCTTTGGAGTATTATTGTTAGAAATAGTGTGTGGCATGAAAAACAAGGGGGCTTGTCTTGCCAAGCCAATGCTATAACCTTATTGGACTTGTTAGCATCTTTGAGCCTAGCTTTTCTCGTATCTTTACTGAAAATGGAAAGTGATTTATTGTGGAATGAGGGAGTTCCAGTAACATTCGCTGATGAACTTTTGGAGAGCTCTTATGTTGAATCAGAAGTATTACGATGCATCCACATTGGTCTTCTTTTTCTGCAACGCCATGCCGATGATAGGCCAAACATGACATCTGTAGTTATAATGTTGAGTAGTGAAGGTGTCTTGCAAGAACCTAAAGAATCTGGTTTCCTTTTGGAAAACATTCTACTTAAGGGAGAATCCGCAACTCCTTCTAGTAATGAAATATCTGTGACCTTCTTAGAAGATAGGTAAAATCAATTTTAGTTCATGATTTTGGACCTCTAATGAGCATATATGTTAAAGAAAACCAGCTTGATTTGGCATTGTTGTAGTTTAAAAATGTTGTAATGTGGTCATGGACTTTCTAGCCTTCTGTAAAGTTTTGCAAGTCTATGATTTTGATTAAAAAAAATCATTTTTTGACCTATTTATCCCATCAACAATTTTAAATTTTTACCTTTCTTATCGTTAACATCATTGATAACATACATTTTCAACTCGATCCTCACTGCTTCCGTTCCTCCATCCAAATGCATACATGTATTCTCTTTTCTCTTTATGTATTATTTTCTTCCCTCCCCTTTCTTTCAAAAAGCAAATAGGATATTATTTGCTTGCCAACCGCGTTAGTTGGTTTTGCTGTTGTGTTTAGTTCGAAAAATGTATTTAAAAAAAAATAGGATGATATTAACACATATCCTTGATACACAACTTTGTTAATTTTATTTCGGAAGGTTCAAAATTTGTTAAAAATTTATTTTTTTTCAAGACTAGATAGTTTGGATTATAAACTAGTTTATAAATTGGATAAATTAATTTTAAAAAATTATCAATATATATTTTAAAGTAATTTATTATTTTATTTTATTTCTCGAAATAAAACCAATAAGCTCTTATATTAAACAATAATTTTAATGTTAAAGTTGAGGACTAAATACTGCTTCCTCAACGGGAAAACCATTTGGCTTTTCCGAATTGGGGTTTCAACAGGATCACTTTCATGTGCACCATTGTCATCTAGTGAAAATGGTTCAATCCTCCCACTCGGAGCAGTTAACTGAGTAACGTCTTCTTCCTCGTACTCACAGAGAGTGTTGAAATAAAGGCTTCCTCTGCTAGGGAAATCTTTTTCCAATGAACATTGTGTTTCTAGACTCAACCTCAGTCATTGATCCGTCGTCATTTTCACTAATGAAGAGACATATCATTTAGAGCTTATAAAATATCTTACGAAGATACTTTAAGCCTCTAAACCCAACATTTCCATACTTGTAAGACAAATTCTGGAAATAGGATGCTGACCCTCATGGTCGCAGGACTATTAAGTCCAGTTTATATCCTATCAATAACTTATATGGTGTTGTAGTGACTGATTTTGAAAGCATATGATTAAGGATGAATGTCTTAGTTGAGAGTGTATAACTCTTAAGTAGATAGACAATTCTATCATAGACATCATTTACCTAACCACAACAAGAAGGACTTTGTTCCTCCTTTCAGCGACACCATCTTGTGGCTTGCCAAGAATTGTTATCTATATAACGATTCTCTTTTTATCACAGAGTATCTTGAACTGTTCATAGAGGTACACTTAGCCCCTATCAGTTCTTAAGGGTTTTACCTTAAAGTTAAGTTTGTTCTCTACTAAACTTAGATACTTCCCGAAACATTCCAATGTTTCAGTCTTGATAGATATCAAGTATACATTTCATTATCGTGAAAAATCATCGACAAATGTAACTAAGTATCATGCTCAATGATGTGTCTATCCACAAATATTCAAAAGAATAAGTATAAAAGGGGTACTGTGCATTGGTTTCGTTTCTGAAAGGTTTCCTTATGTTCTTGTATGCAAGACTATTCTCGCAAAGGGACTATTCCCTTTTCGATACATCACTCAACATGCCCTTATTTGGATAATTTAGTCATACGATTATGAAAAAATATATCCTAATTATAGCATGATATGTATCGTAATCAACATTAACAAAAAAAATGTTGATTAGCAAGAAATGAAAACACAATTTCATTAAAACAAGGAAACATTCTGAAATATAACCAAATCAGAAAAGATTGGTCTCATTGTTAATGTCAACTATATTGATATCAAACCCAAATTTTAACTAAAGAAATAACAAACCTAGATTTCACCGAATATCCGACGGGTCGAGAACCTCACATAAATGTCAAAGCTTGGTCTCCTTGCAAATCTAATTTGTAGGTACCAATCCCTTTAACAACAATTCGTAATGTTTCCAACGTAAAGCCACATGCTCTTTGTTGGTAACATGGCGAAAATCCGTGAAGTTCTGACAATCTCTAATCACATGGTCTATATACCCTTTTCACTGTTATAGCGTTGACAGTAAGAAGTAGTTCCATTAAGTACAACGCCACTTGGAAATGTAAACAACCTTGAGCCAAACTACAAGAATGATTAACAAAAAAGGGGAAGGTGGCTATTATCCATAATATTTCAATCTAACTATATCAATCAATATAAAGAGTTATCAGAACAGAACAAAGTGCCACCTAGATAATGCATCATATAGGTTGACACATTAACACAAAATTTCAAATAATAATAATTTCTTCTTGTAAAGTTCACTCTTGCTGCATATGTCAGCAATATTGTGACATGTTGACAAATAATGCAGCTTCAGGTGATCAAAAAGTGGAATCATTACAATAAGCTAAGTCAATCTTAAAGGCCTAACTTATAACTTGAACTCTATTGTTTTTTTTTATATTACTGATTAGTATTTGAAGCATTTTTATAAATATCTGAATAATTGAATAATCCGATTGTTGCCCCTCCCTGCCAAACTTGTCCATCTGTAAGTAAAACTTGATTCCCAGATGAGCTTACACCATTAGATCAGTTCTATATTGGTCAACTATCACCATCATCATATCCAATCCCAAAATGCCTTACCTTTTAATATGATCTTTCAACTAACTCCTTCACATTCTATTTCCTTAGCGAGTACCAAAAAATGTAATCCCTTTGATCACAAATATATCTACCTAACTTGAATAAACATGTTAATTAAGTTAATTTTTTGTTATTAGAAGTTAGTTTAGTTACTTGAGTTACATGCTAAAATACCCTAATCACCAACCTTATCATCCCTCTTGTACTTATTTACTATTGAGAAGAAGAAATATGAGAAAATAGAATATGTCTTATACTTAAGAACAAATATACCCCCCTAAAGGCCATATATTAGGAAAAACAGAATGAAGACAAATCAGTTTTAGAAACAATAAATAATTAGTTATTAAGATTAGCTATGAAATAAAAGTATTAATTAACTTTGAATTGCCTAGTGATTTGTAATCATTCAACACACACACACACATGATGTTTGAGGAATTGACAAATAAATTGACATTATAAATCTTCAATGTTAAATATATTTAGTGAGTTCTACGGCTCTACCTATTTCTGTTAAAAAAACTTAAAAAGTTCTACCTATAACAATTTGGTAAATTGGTAATAATCAATGGTAACAACAAATTTAAACGTATTTATTAATGGTGCATTGAGAGCTTATATAGTAACCATACAACACAAAAATGGGGTCAAATGGATGCTCATATTTTGCCCGAGTTCAAATAAATGTAGGCAAACGAAAGCAACCAAGCCGATTAAAGACATATCACAAGGGTTTGAACAAAAATGATAGAACAAGTGATTATAAAATAAATCTATTAATGAAGGAAAATCAGCCGATTAAAGACATATAAAAAAGGTTTGGTAAATAAAGGGCTCAAATGATTATAGAATCGTTCTATTATCGGTATAGGCAATTAATTTTCTTTGGATTAGATTCAATTGACTTAATCGAAGTGTGTTTGACTTTTAAAAATGGATTTAAAATTACGGGAATAGATTTAAAATGTTAGCAATTTCTTTTTTAAATAGTTTTTAATTACTAACTAGTATATGTTATCGCATGTAATAAAAAAAAAGTAGATGTTATCGCATTTATTTATTTTTTATGGGGCGTAATTTTCAGTTATGTCTGTTAATAATTTTTATAGAAACAGAATACGCCATTAGTATTTTAATAAGCGCATAAATAAGATGCATAAGTTTAAAGAGGATCCAACGATGAACAAAATCGTACTTATCATTTTAATGTAAACCTATTTTTTTTTTTTTGAGAAAGTAGAGAAGAAGACTATGACAGCAAAATTATTGAGATATATGTTTCATAAGAATGATATGACATTTTAAATAGGTGAAAGGGAGCAAATTAGGGTTTCTAAAACCCTACCAATTTTTCACTATCACCATATATATCTCTAACTTATCATAAAAATACTCAAATTGAAATTTAAAATGTTGATTATTCAAATTCAAATCTCAAACTCAATTTAAATAACAACTTCCAATAAATTCTCATATTAATCTTGGATCCTAAAACCCAATTAAATCTCCACTCTTAACAATTTTTCATAGATTCCATATTAAAATTCTACATAAAATATTTAACTGTAATTATTATTATTATTAATTATTATTATTATTGTATATTTTTTAGGATGTTTTGACCCATCTATACATATGGTTTGCATTCTAGAAACCACCACATTTTCTTAGTCATTTTTTACCCACACGACAATATGACACCATCACCTTCGCCTTCTCCTTCACCTTCAAATGTGTGCATAAATGACGCCAACCACTACTTAATTAAGGACCCCATCTTCTTGCTTGTTGTTTTTCTATGTTCGTTCGTGTTGGACTCCATCATTTCTAACAAATACACTGCCAAGATTCATTCCTACAACCGGAGTTTGCCCTACATCATAATTGTGGGCATATACATGTTCTTCAACCTAGCCCACTTGGCGGTGTTGTTGTCCGCCGCCGAATGTCACCAAGGTTTTCTGTTATTAGTTGCTCTTACTGGTCGTATCTTAGGTGCCTACTGCTTTGTATTTAGAAACGGTTGTATTTATTGTTATTAATTTGCCATGAGTTTATATTAATGTTACAATCTATTACTCGAGGAATTTTGTGGAAAATATGAATACAGATTGTAAAGAGGTGTTTTTTTATTACAAATTGTAATGAGGTATCTGATCAAATGTGAAGAGGTACAGTGATAGAAAACAAATCTGAACCTATGATTGATTATACACAGCTTTCTGATCAAAAAAATTATACACAGCTTTCTGATCAAACAAATTATACACAGCTAACGACATTCAATTCTTGAGTTTTTGTAGGCGTAACTGTTGGCTATTTTGACGCTATTATTTCAAACTTCCAGACCATTTATTTCATCCTTTTTAATTTTTTTCTATTTATAGACAGTTTTTCAAATCATTTTTTATTACAACAATTTTTCGAATCTATTTGATAACATTCTGATTAGGGTTAATATGCAAATTCACCCCTGAAGTATATCAAAAGGTGCAAATTTACCCCTGACATATTTTTAGATGCAATTTTAACCTGGAAGTAACAATTCAGTGCAATTTTACCCTTCAGTCAGTTAAAGTTGTTTATTTTGGTGCAAAATGACCAAAATGCCCTCCCCATTAAATTCTCTCTTCTCTTCTACCCTCCCCCTCCAAACCCCAACCACCACCACCACCGCAATCCTCCCCTGCCACAACCACCACCGCGCGCCCCAACCCCCCTCCGCAACAACCACTGAAGCAAAGTACTTGCACACACGTGTGAAGCTTTATATCATATCATATTGTGCGAGAAAAAGAAAACAATAGCATACGCATCATATGACAACAGATGATTGAACGAAAAGATATAAGATGAGAAAACCAAGTGTAGCGTACAAAATGCTCTACTTGCAAACATAAGAAACCCACCCACCGAGGATCAGTTTCCAAGGCAATATGAAGAGCTTGGTTGATGGTGGAATAAAGGTTTAATGATTTCAGGCTTTGCTCACCACCGCTTTCTAAACAAGGAGAAGTCGAATACTCCCTCTTGGCAACAAAAGAGACGAACCTTCTGAATCTCCTCATGCTGGCAAACATGTCTAATCACTCCAAAAAGCAAGTTCACGGAAGTATACGAGATAACGAGAAGGTGTAAATTCAAATTTTGGGTTGCGTGGTGGGGGTTTGGAGTGGGAGAGTGGAATAGAAGAGAGAATTTAATGGGGAGGACAATTGCGTTATTTTGCACCAAAATAAACAGTTTTAACTGACAGAAGGGTAAAATTGCACTGAATTGTTATTTCCAGGTTAAAATTGCATCTAAAAATATGTTAGGGGTGAATTTGCACCTTTTGGTATACTTCAGGGGTGGATTTGCATCTTAACCCTTCTGATTATGAAATGTCTTTCCTATGTGCTATTTGATAACATTTGTGATAACATTTTTTCACCCTACTTGGCTTGTTACAATAATTTTTTTATCAGAATGTTACAATAATTTATTTGTGATAATATTTTTTTATTACAATTTGTGCTAATATTCTTTCTAATTGAATTGAATTCCATTAAATCGAATTAAAAATATTGGTGTCGGAAAATTATTTATTTATTTTCAAATTACATTATTGTTTGACTTGGAAATCTATGAGTTTTAATAACAACTAGTAATTCTCCCTTTCCGTGCGCGCCATACACAAAAAGTAATTATTAAAAATATTTTAAATTATTCGTTGAATGTTTACTAATTTAATAGCCAACTAGCAAAACTCCTCTAGCTGTACACGAATTGTGATAAATGATAACATACATGTTCCATACTCCTGTCATTCAGTTTAATAGCCATAAATTTTGTAAATGTATAGCAGATGTATTCCAATTTCCAAATGCGTTAATATGTTTATTTCAAAATTCGTGAAATTTCAAATCAAATAATAATCACAAATCATGTAATAAAAAAATCACAAATAAAAAACACTAAAAATATAGCAGTTCAATAGGGACTCACAATTTAGTGGTTGATATACCCTTACTTAAACGTGGGACGCTCTCTCCGATAACGTTTTATCTTTTTTCTCTTTATTTGTTTTAGCCCATATTTGATTAGCTGTGAACCTCATCACGGAATGCCATGATATGATAATAATACTACTCTGCGTACAAAAACAAATCAGAATTCCAACTAAAGCATACAATAGTCATTACATCAACAATAATCACATTTTCATCCACTAACTTTTATGTTTACCAACAAACACAAAAACATTTAGAAGTAGTTACTTGCAGCATTTAGCACTTCGTTGCTTTTCCTTACCCTTGTGGATTTCCTCGAAATACCTCACTTACTAAATTTCCCTAATATCATATCATATAATAAAGAATATAAACAACTATGCTTACGTATATTAATTAAAGTTGCTCTCGTTCATAGTAATACTACCTTTTTTTTATAAAGGTAATACTACCTAAGATATTGTACAACACACAAGTAAAATCATTAATCACACTTTAACTATACTTTGACAAACGTGCTGCTCCAAATATTAAGAAAATACAAGAAACAACATCAGTTCCTTCAGAGAATTCAAAACTTAACTACAGCTTCTAAAATACTCAATCTTAGGCTTTTTTCCATTTTCACAAGCAGATCTCCTTCAAATTTAGGCTTAGAAATGCAACTTATACATATATAGTTTAGATCATTTAGTAAAAACTTCATATAGTCCACTTTGATAAGAAAATTAAGATTTTATTCCCAGGCAACGAACATATTACAAAACAGAGCATAAAGAAATATCATACTACATACTTGCAAAGCTAACAAAACACATGCATGTTCTTTTAAACTAACTCATACTTAATATTCCAAGAGCTTCTCAATCTAAAAATTAAAATAAAACAACTCCTCAACATAGAATCATATACGGAAAGAACATCTTTAATCTTCCTAAGATCTTTAACAGTAAAACTCAAGACTTTCATTAAATATCCAATTGACCAAAAACATATTTGCATACACTTAAGAAAACTCCAAACAATAAGCCAAAATCATACCCCCCTAATTTGAAGGCTTTTTTCTAATAAAAAAATTGAAGGCCCTTCATGTTTACATTTCTTAAACATATATAGTGAATTAGTTTCAATGTATAAAACTGAAACTTTAAAACTAAAGCATAAATCATGTATTAACCTATATAATATTCCATGTTTAAAACAACTAACACTTCAAATCTCACTAACATTACATTTCCCGGCATATCTCAAAACATTGTTCAAAGAAAAGGCAAATACAATTTAAAACTAACAGCAGATTCCAGAATTCAGTCATGCACAGCCACTAAGAACCAAAAACTTCAAGTGCACATTGCATAAAACCTGACACAAAACATGAAATAGATGAGCCTCCTTGCAGTCACGAACAATCATACTATAAAGCATATATGACAGATGACATGTTTACATGTAGACAAGAGAACTTCCTTGTCCTATACCAATGATAACTGATAAGAAGCAACAAAAGAAAGGAAGACCAACTTTTCCATGTTTTCCTATACACATTAAAGCAAAGAAATGGCCTAGATACACAATTCTAAGTTTTATACTCCTTTATGCAGACTTTAAATCCTAGATATAACGTGCACTGCAATTTTCAACACCAATGAACTTTCACGCCGGAAATAGCCACTGCAGCAATGAGGAGAAAACGAAGTGAAGAAATGTTGGTGGTGTTGAAGAAGGAGGAAGTGAGGGGTCCTGGTTCATCGGTTGCTCTTGCCTGGCCCTAACCTTCTTTTGTATTCCAAGACTTAATAATTCCTTTATATAAAATTAATACTATATCCTAAATTCTAAAGATGCTTAAGTTCATGATTTATCAATCTATATATAAATATACATGAATTTATTGATACCCATGCCTGGTTTTTCTTCTCCAATTTTCCTTTCCATCTCTCTTATTCTATGATTGTGTTTTTCATATCATTGTGTCTTTCCCTCCACATCTCTCTCTTTGCTTAAACCTTAATTTCCACCTTAATCTCTTCATCCTCATCTTCATCCTCTTTCTTTCCTTTCATTAATTTATTACCCTTAATTTCTTCCCATCCAATTCTCGTCTTGCTGCTTTTTTTTGTAAAACGTTTTTTTTGGAATAAACATGTTATGAAATTTTAAATCCATGAGTTGCTGCAAGAATTTTCTTTTTGCTTAATTGCTGCAAGTTCAGGTTAACAAAATTTTCTCAATCTCGTCATCATCATTTCTCTCTCACTGTTTTATTTACTTGCTTTTGTCTCACTGTTTTATTTATTTTATGATTTGCATATTCCACCAATTTTTTTATTCGGTGATGTGGTTATTTTATTTTATTATTTGGGGACTTTGTGAATGGAGTTTATTTTTGGGGCCACTGATATCTCTCTCTCTCCGGTTACTTATTTTGCTTCTGAGACTCTCTTCCTCTTCTCTTTTCTGCTTCTTTTTCACAAAACAACAATAATAATAACCATGGTGACACCAGAAAGGACCCTTTTTTACGGCGGCTTTGAACGTAACAACCATATATAGGTCCCTCTTCATCAGTGGAGACCTTAGTTCTTGCTCATGGCTTTGGCACAGACCAATCTATATGGGACAAATTAACGTTGTGCCCCTCTTAACCTCTATATATACTGATTCATTGCCATTTTCATTACCATTTTTGCCCTTTTGTTTTCAACTCCCTTTATACAGGGATTTCTTTTATGTAAATCTCTTGATTACATAGTTGCTTGACTTGCTTCACGCGTGCATAATAGTCATGCTGCGAAATTGGTATTATCTTTTTTCTTTCTCAGCCATGATGCCTCATAAATTGTTTCATCTTTGCTATTAAAATAGTCATTATTTTTTATAATTATAATATTGTGGAATGTATCTTTTCATTTCTAAATCCAAATCCAAGAAAAACAACAATTCTGACTCAAGCTCACTCTTTAATTCTGTTGAAGATTAATTCAAGATGAATAAGTTTTTAATTATTGTTTGATGTTTGATGTTTGATTAATTATTTATTTAATAATTTAATAAATAATCTGTTTGGTGGTTATTACTTAGATTTCTTTTGCACTTATTTATTTAGGAATTAGTTTCTGACTTGTTCTATTTTTTTTTACAGTTTTCTGCTTAACATACAGTTTTCCACATTTTCATGTACACCATATAATGGATTAGTTTTTAATTATTGTTTGATTAATTATTTATTCAATAATTTAGGAAATAATTCGTTTGATGGTTATTACTTAGATTTCTTTTGCACTTATTTAGGAATTGGTTTATGACTCTCTTTTTTTTACTGTTTTCCACGTTTTCATGTACATGATATATGTGCTTTTGCTATTGCTTTATATTCTCCCACTATTCATATTGAACATAGCATGTTTTGTTGTTTCCGTTGCTTTTGAGATTGTTTTTACTGCTCACGTTTTTTTTCGTGAAAATTACGGTCTCTGCCCCAAAAATTATGCTTTTTCCCGTTTTCAGTCCCAAAAATTATGTTTTTGCCAGTTCATAGTTTTTTTCCCCGGAAATTACGGTTACTATCCCAAAAATTATGTTTTTTCCTTTTTCAGTCCCAAAAATTGTTATTATTATTATTGTTAGGATTATATATATCATTTAAGTTTTGGTTTATAGTTCTCTCTCTTTCATTCTTTTTCCTTCTTTTATTCTTTTTTTATAGTTATTTTAACATTCATAATTCCTTTTTTCCCTTACTACCACGTTTTTAAAATTTATTTTAAACTGTTTACCTCTATAACGGTTTCATCCTAATTTGACTATTAATCGTTCCTCCCTCCCTCCCTCATATATATATATATATATATATATATATATATATATATATATATATATATATATATATATATATATATATTGCATTTGTTTTGTTTTTATTTCTATTATGTTATTTTATTATTTATTTATTTATTTATTTGCTCACTCCTCATATATCTGCCTTTTTTTACGAATGGTCACTTCTTTTTACTTCTTTTTATTTATTTATTTTATTTATTTAATTATTTTACTATTGCTTCTTTATATATATATGTTGCTCGCTTCCCCCGCCCCCGTTTTTTTTAACAATTACTTCTTTTATTTATTCATTTATTTATTTTTACTATTTATTATTAATTATTATTATTCTCAACAAAAAAAAAACATTTTGATCCTTCCTCCTCTAAGAAATAGATTTTGTAATCTAAGGATCAAAAAAAAAAAACATTTTGATCCTTCCTCCTCTGATTCTCCTTCGCCGGCGACGACTCTCCCTTCCTCCTCCGATTCTCCGATTCTCCCTTCCTTCTTGTTTAGACTCTTGATTTTAGCAATTAGGGCCTAAGAGCGATCCATTTCTTCTTCTTACGTTTCTGATTCTATCTTATCTCTCCGCCGCTCTCTCTACCACCTCGCCTTCTTCAAAACCGAAAGGGCAAATGGAAGCTTTACAGAGGTAGTAACGCAAGATGAAGGTTTTTAGAAATGTTCTTGATGATGAATTCCGGTAATTAATGTTAATTATTGATTAGTATCTTTTCATCTCTAAATCAAAGAAAAACAGTGATTCTGACCAGGTACGTACCTACGTAATCTCACTCTTTAATTCTCTTTAATTACATATGTTTTACACTATGTTTAAGAGAGCATTTTAGGATTAGGTTTCTGATCAAAGTATTATAATGCATTATTACCTTTCTCTCTAATTCTAATTGATACATTATTATTATTGTTGTTGTTGTTGTGTTTAATAGTTGTTTATATAGCAGAGTATTTTAGGATTAGGTTATAGGTTTAATACATGTGCATGCTTTATGAAGCATGATGATGATTATATTCTCAAGTTTTATTATATTATGTTACTCTAGATCTAAATATAATTGATACGTGATGGTGATGAATTTTATGATGAGGCTTTTATCTATCATGTGATGGGATTGAAGATGTTAGATGATTATCAGATTGTTTATGATGATAATGTTGAAGATTATGATGTGTTGATGATGATGATGATGATGATGATGATGGAGAATATGGAGGCTGGTTTTTCGTGTATAAGCATTGATATTGATTGATTATAAATATTAATTATTAATTGATTGATTATTAAGAATGATGGATATGTATGTATGGTGTAGATAGACTTAAGTGGTTAAAAGATTAATCTGGAAACGGTGATGATGTCATTTCTTGAAAAGAAGATCGAAGAATATACCCCAACCTAAAGATAGAAAACTAACCTATTCATCTTCTTCTTCAACTGTTTACATCTCATCGTACACACACGTGTCACATGTATACGTAATCTGCTCGTCTTTTTCATGGAATATATATATTGTAATCAGTTTTCTGGAAATGTTCCTTACCAAATTGGCTTGAATAAGGCTGAGAACAAGTCACGATTTAGTGAGTTAATTTTGGATTTGGGAGAATAAGTCAAAGGAGGAGTTAGTGGATGATTCAGTTATGATAAGTGGGAGGAAATTTAGGTCCATTTTGATGAGGATAGAAAATATAGCTTCAAAGATTTTTTTTTTTTAATTGAATACACATATAATTGTTGCTCCCTAATTTGACTATAACCGTTCATGCTCCCTACCCCCAATATTTATATACTTTTTTTTTAGTTATTTATTTATTATTTATTTTAACCATTGTTTATTTATTATTATTATTATTATTATTATTATATATTCTATTATTTTAATTTTCTTAAATATATAACCGGTCAAAGTTTGTTATAACAATTCCCTTTTTATGTGCTAACAAATTTTTTTTTTAATTCATTTAATTTTACTTATTATTTTATTATTATTATTATTTAATCTTTTTTTTTTTAACTGAACTTCCTAATTTTTATATAATCGTCGCACAATTCCCTCCCGGCATTAAAATAAGGAAAATTAATATGTTTGTGTTTTCATTTTTAGAAATATTTAGTTAGTGTGAAATATTATGAACATTAATTATTTAAACAATTTTAGATGCAATAAATAGTGGAAGAATTTGGTATATGCTTACATAGTATCTTTTCATTAATTAGACCAAGCTATTAAATTCTCATTAAAGTATGTGCATATATGGAATTTTAGTGCGCCAGTTGATATTTGTGATTAGCGTACAATATTGAGGATTAGCCACAGCAATCTCTATAATGTATGCATTATTAATTACATGTGGTTTTGAAAATATCAACTTTTATAAGTAGTTTGATTAATTATTTATTTAATTATTTAGGATATAATCCGTTTGGTGGTTATTACTTAAATTTCCTTTGTACTTATTTAGGAATTGGTTTATGACTTGTTCTATATATATATATATATATATATATATATATATATATATATATATTTACCTGCTTAACAGTTTTCCACGTTTTCATGTACACGATATATTTTTGATCAAAAAAAAAAATGTACACGATATATTAGATTAGTTTTTAATTATTGCTTCCTTTCTTTTATACACACATATTATATATATATATTATATTTATAGGTGTTGATTTATTAAGTATTAATAATATTGTGAGCATTTTTGTTGTTTTGTTTTATTGTATATTGTTATTTATTTATTCATTTATTTATTTGTTATTTATTTATTTATTTATTTATTTATTTTATTGTTGAGCATTGTTGTTGTTTTGTTTTATTGTATATTGTTATTTATTCATTCATTTATTTATTTATTTATTTATTTATTTTATTGTTGAGCATTGTTGTTGTTTTGTTTTATTGTATATTATTATTTATTTATTTATTTATTTATTCATTTGTTATTTATTTATTTATTTATTTTATTTATTTAATTGTTGAGCATTGTTGTTGTTTTGTTTTATGGTTTTATTGTATTGTTTTATTATTTTATCGTATTGTGATCATTGTTTTATTGTTTTATCGTTTTATTTTATTGTTATTATTTGTGCCAACTTCATTATTATTAGTATTTGGATCTATTTTATTGTTTTGGATCATTATTATATAACGTTTGTTTTTTGTGACTTCATGTCACGCTTGGTTATTTACCCCCGTGTGACTGTGTGTCCATGGAATATTCCGCCTATATTTATAGACGGTCCCTAGTCCGGATAAAGGAGTAGGGTTGTGTTAGGTTTCGGCAGCCAACGTAAAAAATATGTCGAATCTATTGAGCATGGACACACGCATTGTTTCTATCAATATGTCATTGCTTGGTTCTTCACAAAGGCTATCATACTATCATGGGAAAAGGCATATAAAGAAACAAAAGGTTCAAAGAAGAGAAGTGGATGAGCAGTAAGAATAATTGAAGAAAGGGTATGGAATCACTGCACAAGAAGGAGAGGAAGACCAAAGAGATCTTTTGATGAAATGTTTACCTCCAAGCATGACTATTGATAGAGCACAATGACCATGTAGCCGACCCCAATCTAATTGGGATAAGGTTTATGTTGATGATAATGATGATGATGATTATTATTCTCAACAGTTGTTTCTTATACAACGGTTTTTTTATACATATAACGGTTTATTAAACTCTTTCATTATTATATAACGCTTGTTTTCGTGACTTAGTGTCACACTTGGTTATTTACCCTCGTGTGACTGTGTGTCCACGGAATACTCCGCCTATATTTATAGTCAGTCTCAAGCCCGGATAAAGGGTAGGGTTGTGTTAGGCTTCGGCTGCCAACGTAAAAATATGTCGAATCTATTGAGCATGAACACATGCATTGTTCATAACAATAGGTCATTGTTTGGTACTTCACAAGGGCTATCACACTATCATGGGAGAAGACATATAAAAGAAATAAAAGTTTAAAGAAGAGAATTGGATGAGTAATAAGAATAACTGATCAATTGGTATGGAAAACTAGAGAAGAATGAGAGGAAGATCGAAGAGAACTCTTAACAAAACATTCAACGAGATCTGTTGAGAATAATAATAATTAATAATAATAATAATAACCCAAATTGATAATGTGAAATTGATAATACGCATGCAATGTGAAAGATTAGACTAGGGAGAATTTCATTTAAGGACCAAAATTGGGAATTAATTTCTATGAAGGACCAAAACATTCTGAAAATTCTGTGGAGGACCTAGGTCCTTAACTGAAATAAAATGTAAATTTGAAAAGACTAAAAAGCCTCTAAGTTTAGTCCTGAAATGAAATTAAATAGAATAGCATTGGATCTTTCATCACCACCACACTAACCATCTCACCGTCACTCACTTCCTCACTTTTACTCTCCCATTCTTCATCACCAACCTCTCCAACTCATCTCACTCTTCTCACTTTTCTCATTTCACCATCAAAGCATCTCTCACTCTCCTTCTTTCTCCATTTCTCACTCTCACCGTCGATCTCTCATTTCCTTTAACTTCTCTTCTTCTCCCAATGGTTACCGATGACATTAACGATGATTCACGGCGGCACTAGCCTCTGTTCAACAAGAAGACCGGGATTTGAATTTCAGTGAGCCTACTTTACACTCTTCTAGCCTTTGATTCTTCGATTTGAGCCGTCTGAAAGTTGGAGTTTCCAATTGGGTTAGAGTTTTAAGAGTTCAAACTTATCAAAATGAAGTTAAAGGTTCAATTTTTGATGTATTAGAAAAGATTAGAGCTTTACTTTAAAGATTTTATTTGTAGATCTTGTTAGTTTACAAATTTTCAATTCACCCTCTCTTCCTCTAGCTGACTGTGCAGTGCTTGAGTGTTTGAACATTATGAGTAATAAATTTAAGGTAATGGTTGTTTTCCAAGTTTACATCCACTGTTTCTTCTCAAGAGCTTAGTCTCAAGTAACTTTTCCTTTTCACTCCTAATCCCTTTTAATTCGTGTTTAGAGTTCTGGGGGTTGTTTACACAGTTAATGAGGAAGCTTAGGTTGTGACTTGTGAAACGGGTGAGGAAATTATGAGAGGGCCGAATGTGGTTTTGAAATTCTGCATACTCTCTTTATTGTGTTCAAGTGATATACATGAAAGAGGCTTTGAAATCTGCTTAGGTAATTGTGTGTATTGTGTAGTTGTCATGAATTATAGTTAAGAGTTTATTTCTGCAGAAAATCCAATCTAGTGGCATTTTATTGTGTTTAACGATTGTTGTTTTCTGAAATTGGGGGAATGTGATAATGGGGGTTGTTGCTGAAATTGTGGTCCATATGTTTAATTTGCAATAGATAGAAAATATAGAATTAGTCTCAATAGAAGTAACAAAGTTAAAGGCAGAAAGCTCCAGAGCAATAGAAGTTGGAACGTGGGTTCTACTCCTCTGTTCCTAAATATAAGATCACTTTAGGAAGGAGAGTTTGTTCCTAAATATAAGATCACTTTCTAATTTGACTCAAGTTTTCCCCAAATTACCCATATACTCCCTTCACCCAAAAAATATTGGTTTGAAGAAGGTGAGAGGTATTTTGGAAATTTCATGTAATCCTAACTCTTTGGAATATCTTCCTTAATCTCTCCAAATTTGTTTAAGTGATCTTATATTTAGGAACGGAGGGAGTATGTTTTTGCGTCAAGACTTACAACTTGGGCTTATATCTTTTACTTCTGATGGCTGATGCTGTGTGTGGCAGAGCATCATAAATTCACAATGACTCTGGCCAATCATTTTACAAAGGGAAACAATCTTAATATGCATTAATGATGTAGTATCCTGAATTTTCACATTCCTACTCTGCAAAACCCATCCACTCTTTTCCCCACCATAGTTTTCATAATTTTTGTGCTTTCATGTTAATTCGAATGATTATGTCAGAATTTTGATCAAAAACTCGTTTTTCTGATTCATGTTTTTCTTTGATGGAGACTGCAATTTTATGATATTTAAGCTGAAAAGGTGTTAGAATTGGTACAGGCGTACAGCTACATTAGTATATGTGGAATTCAGAAGATTAAGAGCCGAATAGGTTTCTCAATGTCAGTTTAATTTCTCTATGTCAGTTTAATTAATAAACATAATCTCTTAACTATTTAAGTTAGTTGTTTTCTTTTGGTTTTCAGATTGAACTACAAAAATGATGTGAGTTTGGATTTTTGAAATTAATCTCTTCAACAGGAGATGCTCACAACAAAGGAAGAAGGACTTGGGCAAGTTTAGCAATGTGGAAATATACCTCACGAGAAGGGCTGAAAAAATAGGCTCTGGGAAGTTACTCAATTTAAGAGACTATATTACATGATCGCAGCAAAGAAGGCTATATTACAAGAGTTGGAAAAAATGAAGTATGATGGAAAGATTCTTGTCAAAATGTACTCAATTCATGTTTTGGTTTTCGGTTCGATAATTAGAATCAATGGCATTCAAATTACACTTTTGTATAAGCTGTGGTTATTATATTGATATATCATCCACTATAATGAATTTTCTATTAAAACACTACTTTGTGTTTAAATATCTTGTAATTCAATTAGTGATGAATTCAAAAGATAAACATATGTCAAACCTTAAACAAGGAAAATGGTTATTTGAACAGGGAACAACCGCAAATGAACGAGCAAAAGAGTCATTTGAACAAGTGACAATTAATATAAAACAAAAACATGTGAAAACTACATTTGAACAAGTAAAAATATCATTTGAACAATTGACAATTATTAACAGGCCTTGAGCAAGTTAAATGCCAATTTGAACAGGGAAACCCCACATTTCAACAAGTAAAAGTCTGTTTTAAACAAGTAAGAATTTAATGTCAAGTGGCATTGTTGCACCAAGCCTTTAATAAGTGAAATGACATCTTGAACAGGGGAATCCCACATTTCAACAAGTAAAGGCCCATTTTGAACAAGCAAGTAATTGATGTCAGTGATCTATTCAAAATGACATTAAAAGTTTGCTTGTTCAAAATATCCTTTTACTTCAAAGGTGGGTTTCATATGTTGAGAACTCAGTTTGACTTGTTGAATGTTTTTTAAGGGAATTGATCATCACTTGTTGAAATGACTATTTTACCTGTTGAGAACTCAGTTTCACTTGTTGAAAAGGGCATTTTACTTGTTGAAAATTTGATGCATGTCTTTTAAGGACATTAATCATCACTTGTTTCTATGGTCATTTCATCTATTCAGAACTCAATTTCACTTGTTGAAAAGAGTATTTCACTTGTTGAAGGTCTTATGCATGTTTTTTAAGGGCATTAACCACCAGTTGTTGAAATGGTCATTTCACATGTTGAATACCTGGTTTTAGTTGTTCAAAACCGCATTTCAGTTGTTGAAGGTCTGATGCAAGTATTTTAGGCACATTAACCCTCATTCGTTTAAATGGGCATTTCGCGTGTTAGAAACCTGGTTTTAGTTGTTCAAAACCGCTTTTCAGATGTTGAAGGTCTGGTGCAAGTATTTTAGGCACATTAACCCTCAGTCGTTGAAATGACCATTTCCTTTGTTGAAAACCTGGTTTCATTTGATGAAAACCGCATTTCACTTGGTGAAGGTCTAATGCAAGTATTTTAGGTACGTTAACCCTCAGTCGTTGAAATGACTATTTCACTTGTTGAAAACCTGGTTTTTGTTGTTTAAAACACCATCTACCTTGTTGAAGGTCCGGTACAAGCATTTTAGGCACATGAAACACATTGTTGCGAACTTCATTGAAAAATAAGTTCCATCTGATCCTATGATAAATTACCATATTAACATAACAATACAAGTATGTACAATCAACACATTTTCAGTGTGAACAATGTCAAGTATCAACAAAAAACAAGTTCATTCAACACATTTTCAATTCCTAAGTCTTTCTATACCTATTCAATTCTTCTAACGCCAACAATATTGAGTCTTTTGAAGTATTCTTTTCATGGTTCACCAGCCACCACACCAAGTTCTGTCTTATCTCCATTTTCTGCATAAACAAGAGGTTACACGGTCAAGTAAAGAAACACAACAGACTCATCATTAGACCCCAACAGAACAACAGAAATACATCATAAACACCAAGCCACCGCACCAAGTCTTGCCTCGTGTCTACCATCACAAACAAATTCTTTACAATACATGATAAAAGGAGACTTCAAATTATGAACATATACATGTAATGACACAATATATATGGCAAACTTCACTCCCATCCATCTAACAACAATTCCAGTTTCTTGATAGCAATAAGATTAAAATCAGCATCATTTTAAAATTACAAGCCGCCTTTAATCAGTTAACTTACAGTATTTGTACAATTTTTCAGCAGGAACTAAACATATCAGCAACACATGCTCTATACCATCAACATTCAGTACATATTTACTAAGCTACTTCACCATCCTTAATCCAGATTTTAGGGAGCATGTTATTCTATGCCCTAAAACAAATACCAAAGGAAAATCAATATGGAAAGATCAATTAAACTTGCAAAGGGAGTTATAATAATATTAAAGTACAATAATTTGAATATATAAATATATGTGCTTGAAAATAATTGGGATATATAAATATACCTTTTTCAAAATCCTGCCAACAGAACTAATACTTGCAATGAATGGAGGGGCCCACCAATCCCCGGTTTCACTGAGTTTCAGCAGCAAGTCCAAAGACTAACCATTTGAATAAAATATTGGACAAAGGAATCCTCGTAATCTTTTAACTTTTCAGATGAAGTTAGCTGAATATGCTCATTCTTTTCAAATAAAGAATGTCTTTACTGTGTGCACAAGTTAATCTCATGGATGAATTCACCAAACAACTAGACAAATCACCCGGGCAGAATCAAGAGTATTGTTAACTCTTTTGATGGATTGAATCTTTTTTATCCAAGGAGATTTAAAGTTTTCCCTAGACATATCTTGTAGTTATGTCAACTTCCAATCTGAAACTTTTAGCCCATAAAAGACATTATTTTCTTAAATAAAACATGCACCCTCTGTTACTGCAAAATCCTCAAGTTACTTTCCCAATATACTCAAAACACTATAGATTTCCCCTAAACAAGAATGACACTTATCATCAACTACAAATCTATACACAATATGATTTAATTAGAGGCTTCCCAACTCAGTATCACCATGCATCACACACCCATTGAGAATTGATCCCATATAGCTCCATCATGTTTCATTGGCATGCTTTTTAGCAGTGCACTTCTGCTTCTTTAGTTATAAGACTAGTACAGGAAACCACATTCTTATGAGAACTTTCATCAAACAAGTTATGTGCAACTTGAATGGCTCATGTCTAAAAAAATATAAGCATGCATAATGCAAACACACAACGATTCCTACATTTCACATAAACACAATCCAAAGCAAACAATTGAGAGAATACCTTAGAGTTCGATTTCGGCTGCAAAGAAACAAACGAAGCGTCAACGTGGAAGGAAATGGCGGAGAAGCTCGCGTTTTTTGAATATGGCCGAGGGAAGAGTATGGTCAGATCTTCAAATGAGGGATGTGGTGGTGTTATGATGAGCTCCGGTTCGATTTGAGAGACAGGAATGCTTTTCGATTTGAGGAGGATTTGAGAGGGAAGTCTGCTTTACGGCTGAGAGTGAGGCTGAGGATAGGTGAGTGAAGCAAATAAACTTAGGGCAGACACATAAGGGCACTTTGGTCTTTAGACTTCCTGATTTAATTTCAGTTTGCCCCCAAGGTCCTTAACTGATGTTTCAGAATGTTTTGGTCCTGCTTTTTAATTAATTCCCAAATTTGGTCCTTAATTGAAATTCTCCCATTAGACTAACCAAATAATATAGGGAAAGTAGAACCAAAACTTACTTGGAGGAATGCATTCACTAACAGTTTGTGTGAATTTATTGGAAACACTTAAGTCTCCATACATGCACATCTGTTTAATACTTCATATGGCAACTAAATGGATTATGTATCATTTTATGATAGGATGAAAATTTTATAAGTAGTAGTTTCGTCTACAATATTTAAGCTTTCAAAATTAAAAAAAAAAATCTTTCACCTTACAAGCAATTTCCTTTTACAAAATTAGTATTGATGGATTGTGAGATATATATTTTGAAGCTTTTATCATACTCTACAAACTTAGTAGTTTTTGTTTTTGAGCTACAGACCGTCTTAACTCAATGTATTTTAATTTATTGGGTTGAGATTAATACTAGTTGTTTTATACTACCTCCGGTCCTAAATATAAGACCTAGATAACTTTTTTTTGGAGAGGTTAAGGTTGCAAAATAGTCTATTAAATCATGACATATTTGATATATTTTTAGATTATCCATTAGTTTATAAGTAAAATAAACTAGTTTAAGGGAAAAAAATTAGGTAAATCAATTTATAATTAATTTATTTTGTTTTTTTTTAGGATTTTTCAAAAAAAGTCAATTAGGTCTTATATTAAGGACCGGAGGGAGTATAATGAATGGACATTATTATTATTATTATGGGTAATGGACCTAATCTGCCCCCAATAACCACCAAGGAGCGCTGAACACCCTGAACTAACAACAGACCCGTATTTGCACTTGAAGTAACCAAGATGTTTAAAAACTACCCCGGGTGGACAGTCAATGACGTTTGACCGTTACAATGCTTACGTGGCTGCCACGTGATTAAATTTTTGCTACCTATGCCACCTGTTGCCACGTAGATATATTTATGTTGGGCCACATATAATAAAAAAAATTCCCTCCCTCCCTCTTCGTGGCTTCTAGACACACCCTTCCTCCCCACCCTCCCCTCACCTCCACAGCCCGCCACCCCTTCACCACCTCACAGTCCCACCGCCACCTCCACAGCCCCACCGCCACCACCACCCCCTTCATTTTCTTTCTCGGTTGAGCTGAAGCTGCACAAGAAAACAGAGATGCTTACAAAAATGGCTATAGAATTCCTTTCTCTGTTCATGTTCTTCTTCTTCATCTCTTTACCAAGTAAGTATTGTATTCACATTTTTCTTGTCAAAATCATTGATTTTGCAATCTGGGTTTTATTTGTTTTGGTCTTATGCACAACCCCTTTTGGTTTTTTCTTCTACAGGTGCAGAATTCTCTACAATTCCTGGGATTAACTATGGTCAACTGGGGAACAATTTACCATCACCATCAAGATCCATTGAGCTCATAAAAAACCTCAAAGCCAAACGAGTCAAAATCTATGATGCAAATCCAGAAATCCTCAAAGCCTTAAGCAACACCGGAAATGGCCCAAACTCCGCCGACATTTCGGCGCGGAAGATTTACGTTGAGGGCGAGTAAGGCGGAGTCGACGTGGGTGAAGATGACAAAGCAGTAGCCTTTGGAGTTGCCGGCGGAGAAGTTGCCGTGAGAGGGTGGTGGTGGGGGGCTACGAAGTAGAGGTGACGGGGATGATGGTGGGGCTGTGGAGGTAGTGAAGGGAGTGGCGGTGGGGCTGTGAGGCGGTGGGGCTGTGAGGCTGTGAGTTAATTACAACTATCAGCATTCAACATACAGTAAAACGAATATGGGCTATTGAGCAATTGAGTACTTTAAGTGACAACTTATCATACACCAGATTCAGTATATCATCCTAGACCAACCAATAGACGAGTGAAGAGCGCCGAGTTCAATAAAATACATGAACAAGTGATGCCACACTCTAATTACTTCTCTTTATCCATTTAAACTTTAAAATACTTGATATACAAAATTAAAATGAACTTGAGCCCACATGATCTCCCCTGTTTCACCCAATTACCTTCCACTTTTCACTCAAGTTTTGCTTTGCATTTACGATAAATCGGTCACATAAAAAGTTGTCACTTTGAAAGGAGAAACATATCTTCCATAAGGTTGGGTTTATATGAAGTTCCATGATCCATAATATCATAAAATCTGCTTTCTCCGCCACTTAAAAAAAATAATAGGACAATGATACACTAAATTTCTTAAATGATAATTTTTTCTTTAATTAAGGATCCAAAGATTGCTTTATGTAATTAAGCAAGTTCAAAAGAAAAAAAAAAGCAAGTCACAAAGACCAAGTTTCAATGATAAAAGTTTGGGGGAAATTTTCCATACGGCAAAGATAACTACTTATGACTTTATGCCCCTAAATCTTTTCAAAGCACACGCTTCAGCTTTAAAAATCATACACAAGTGCATACAGATAAAAATAAATTAGAGGAGACAACACATCCTAATGCAAAATAACATGTTATCATAAACAGAAGTGTGAAGAAAATGATTTTAACTAAAAATCACACGCAAATGCTGATCATTACAACTCTATTAGATTTTTTTTTTTGGGTTGAAAACTCTATTAGATTTTGGATCCACAAACATTGGCTTTAAATCTTTGATAGGCGCATAGTTGATATCATATCATTAAATTTTTCTCATTATTCCAAATGACCAGTAAGGCATTGGAGCTGGTCTTCCATTCAAGGAAGTGTACTCATCAAAACATTCAGAGGAGTAGGACGTAAAAAGAATTAAAAAAAAATTAAAAAAAACACCTCCAATGATCTTATAAATCAGAGAAGTTGGAGGGGAGGGAATGGGAGGGGGAGGGGAGGGACGTAGTTTTTAAGGATATTTTGTTTGGTTAGAGGATGGGAGGAGAGGTAATAACAAATTTTTACTACTCTGACCTTGAATATTATTAGTTCATAAATTTAATATTTTTGGCCACACATATTAATATACTATTTCTCATATTGATATGGTTTGATTTTTTATATTAGTTCATAGACTACTTTCTTAATATTTTTTAATAAGACAATCATAAGGCTTAGAAACACAAAAATTCCAAGAACCAAATAATTGGACTTCAAATTATTTACTTCATTCTCCTCATTAGTGTATTTATTGGTCTTCTTTGGACATGTCCAACCCACCTCAAATGATGTTCTTCTGTCGTTTTCTCACTATTGGTAGCACATACTAATATCTCATATATAGTTAATTACTTTGATAGAGCTCAAGTTGTTTAATTTACATGCTTAACCGCTAACAAGTCAATTACACGACAGGGATTTGCTAAGATTTTCAAGTGGATTTGATGTTTTGAAATTTATTGCTCGGGGAAACTTCAACATTTTGCGGCCATTGCATGCATACATACTTTGTGATAAGCAAATTCAAGACATAGTTTTATGATAAGGCATGATGCATATTTTAAACGGTTGGATCGGATAAGAAGCAAGATTAGCAATTCCACATAATCCTGCCTTGACATCTATATTAATGTTCCTCTTCATCCTTATGTATCCGTCTTCACCCCAATTAGTTCCTCAAGAGTTATTCACAAGCCAATACTCGATACCATCATCGGTCTTACTATTACCAACAACAGTAATGCCATGACTCAAATAAGTGCCACATTTTCCATCAAAAACTCCACTTGAATAAAAGCGGAAATAATCAGATCTAGCATCAATGCCAACAGAAACTGTTTGGTTGGCCTTGGCTTTTTGAAGTTCTAGCTCACTCTTGCTAGGAATGTCCACATAACCCTTAATTTAAACATCATGAGATGCCAACTCGTTGGTGTCACACTTGCCATTAGATGTCGTGTATGGGTAGTTTTCTTTAGTGGTAATTCCTTCATTTTGAATGACGAATTCAAATCCACCATCCATTAAACCACCTTCACAACCATGGTCATTAGCTTGATTGTCACAATCAACTAGCATTTGCTCTGATAGGGAAACCAGTTTCCCCGTAGTTAATTGATGGATCCCTTCTATTGCTGCAATGGCTAAAAATGCCCAACAACTTTCTGAATTCATGTAAATAAATGCTAACATATAAATAGTCAATAGTTTCTCTATATCTCAATGAACTTGAGGTAAAGAACAATAGAAGTATCACTAGCTAGGTAACACTATCGTATTTGTATTTGCTTATCGATTCAAAGTTTGCTTAGTATGATAGTATTTCATTCGGTTTTTAAAATAAGGGCTACTTAAGTAACATGCGTTGATTAATGAAAGGATATCAATGGGTTAGTTATAGCATGTGAAACCTTATTTTCTTAAAATACCCTTGTGTAATAATAGAGTATCCATCTAGTCTTAATTATTAGATCAAATTGATTGTTTCAGGTTAAACAAGCAAATTGTTAGATCACTAAATTGTAATGCATGATACATGTAATTTGATGAAATGATGGTTTATAAGTAGAGTAATTTAATTTTGAAGAGAAAAGATGAATATATATATATAAACAATGTAATGTGATTTATTATCTATTCTTGATTTCTCTAATAAAAAAGTCAACTTAATATTATCATTTGGAGTTTGGACTGGAGGGCATACTATTTTATAATTTTAATAAATGAGCTTGGATAAAATGAAAAATATGAGAAATAAAGTTGTTTCATATCTTACATTTAGTTCAAATCCAACCCTTATTAACTCATGTATTTAGGATTGAAGGGGGTATACCGTATACGTAATAAAACACAAAAGATGAGAATTATTAATCATGAATATATAGTCATGTGCTTCCTTAATAAAAGACATACCTACCTAATTTAGTTAGATTAAAGATATTAATTAAATTATTTAAAATCATGAGTTATTACAATAACATCTTAACCACCTATAATATTATTGTTACCTTTCCCCTCTTACTTATTTACTATTGAAAAACATTAATAGGAAAAATTTGAAAAAAGAATTAAACAAAATAGAAATATATTCTATATTTGTTTTGTATGAATAATCTTACCACATTCGCCTTGGTTCTTAATGGGAGTAACAGCTCCTTTCTGCATCCAATCCACAGAATCTGGAAGATCAGTTATATTTTCGTACCTAAAAAAAGACATGGTCTTAGGTGATCCACTAAGGAATTTCTTAAAGCCATTATGAATGACCTTAAATTCTTCATTAGTTTGATCAGCAAATTGGTTGATGCTAAGCTTGTAAGTTTCGGTGCCATTAGAATTGAAGGACTCAATGAAAACATTTTTCTTGAATATCTCAAACCTTTTTTCCTTCTCTGAAACATCCTTGTACACTTTACCATATTTGGCCATCCATTATTTTTCATGTCTTTCTGATATGAGATTCTGGAAGCTTTGGGGGATGCACAGTACTCCTTGAAGTCCAGATGGTAACAATAAGCAACAATATTAGAAAAAGGTGGTTTTGGCTTTTGGAAGCCATACGTGAATATGTGTGGTATGAAGTACTATAGATTGTAAGAGAAGCTCTTGAGTAGGTATATATGCCCAAGTGTATTGAATGGATAACTTATATAGTGATATTCTTTTCTTCATCATAAATATATACATGTCATTTTGTCTTGTCCATTCTGACTTTTTTTTACTTTTGAACCTTGATGTTATACGAGTAACTAATCCGATCCTCCTATCATTATTATAGAATCACTATTTTTTTGGAGAAAATAAATGTGCAATATTAATCATTTTAATATAACCTATAATCTAAATGCGTATGGCATATATCATAATTTAGTGAAATAATAATTTGCTTCTTTAACTTCCAAAAATAAAAGTAAAAATGACCTCAAATTTAAAATTTTGAGAGTACAAGATTAACATTATGGTATATTTTGTTGTAGTAGTATTTACCGTAGAAATTTGAAAGATATTTAATTGTGACCGTTATTTTAATAACAATATTTGATTAGCTTTTTATGAAATGAAAATGGACGAAAGTCATATATGGATCAAAAGCTAAGTTTAGCTAGGTTCTTGCCATTCAGCAAATTTCAGCAATTTATCTTAGTAATTTGAAAGTGAGTCTGTCCATCAATCATCTTCTTTGATTTATAAATTCAACATATGTGTGTGTATTGCCTCTGATCAATAATACAATATGTATTTGTAATTTATTCAATATATTATCGAAATATATCTTATCCATTAAAGATCAGGAAAGTTTGGGAAAAAAAGATAGGAAAGAGAATATTAAAAAAGTAAATTTCATTGATGGTTGATCAGATAATGGCGTAAAGCTTATGCAGGAATAATGTAATCTGTTTTAGTCAAATGTGTCACAGGACATAGGCTCACAGGCTGAGTTATTTGCAACTGAAACATTAAAGTATTTATTTGATCAACAAAAAACATAAATGTATTCTGTTGCAATACGCTTACTAATGGTCGATTATATATACTGCACATTAGATAATAAAGGTTTCTGTCATTTAACTTGATGGAAATTATAAAACAAGTAAACTAAAACCTAATTAAACATTCTTTCATTTGACTTGACGTAGGAACAGAAATGATGACAAAATGTTGAGAGAAGTAATGCTAGTGCTACCAAGTAGTATCTCACTTCCAATCTACTCCTATAAGCTTAATTACTCAAGCCATCCCAAAAATCAGATGTTAAGTTAAAGTGGCTTTTAATGGCATAAAAGTCAAATTTGACATCACTTTACCTTATGCCACAAAAGCAAAACTTCTAGGCAAGTGTAGCCAATGTTCTACAAAATATTTTACTTCAACACACCAGGCAGACCAATAATCTTGGGAAATTTAACATGCCAAATCCAAGCAAAAAAGATATTAAATAAACACAAATCAATGCCAAGGCACTTGGTCCAAAAAGTAGACCTGATCAAGTACATCTCCAGCTATGAAAGCTCACTTAGACAGTACCACCATATCAACAACCACAGCTGCCAAAGAAAATTAAGTAGCAAGATCAGAAAAGATATTCTTTGGATTTTTGGCATCATCAGAACTCAACTTCTCAGGTGATAAGAACCCAAATAAGTTGTCAAGGTAACTTGAAGCGCCGCTTAGTATTTCAGCTACAATGCACTTTACATTATTCTGCATAAAAGCATTGATATTATCGTGAAAGAAGTAATCAGGCGACTGCAGGCTGCAGAAGAATTCGCTTATATCTACAAAGTAATATTCTAAACAGGGTATTTTTTGTTTGAGTAACAGACCATTTTTATGTAATTAAATTTCTAAGGTTGAGATTGATACTAGTTGTTTTATATAATAAATGGACAATATTGTTATGAAAACAAATAAATGGACAACATTATTATTCATTCATAAGTAACAAGCTAAACACATTGAAAAAACAGTGGCTTTTAAAAGCTAAACACGTTGAAAATACAATTGCTTCAAAACTTGGAAAAACATTCTTTTCTTTCGAATTTAATTAGTTACAATATTGATTAAAGTATTCAAGTCACAAACTTAAATCATTGCAATATTAGGGTGCAAAACTCTCTCAACATGCATTCTATCTCTTGACACGTACATTCAAGTCTAATCGTGAAGTTTTAGTTAAGTTCCAAGCCTCGTTTCTTGTAAACATTATTTCCCTAATTGTTTTTTTTTTCAATGAGCTACATTCAAAGGAGTGTTGAGAATGTAGCATGATATATAATCTTGTATATAGATATTAATTACTTTGATAGAGCCCAGGTTGTACGTTGTTTACATGTTTAACCGCTGATCAGTCAATTAAACATAATTAAATAGAAAAGATTTCAAGTAGATTTGATCTTTTGAAATGTACTGCTCGGGGAAACTTCATTTTTATAAACTTTAGATATGTTTTGCTATTTGTTACATATATTATATTGCAACAACTGCAAGCCAACATATTTTGAGAAAAGAAAATTCATGCATAATTTTCTAATAAAATGACAAGGTAAACATGGTTTTATGATAAAACACATGGTAAAAATTTTAAAGGATGGATAAGAAGGAAACATGGCAGTTCCACATAACCCTTCCACAGCATCTACATTTCTCTCCATCCTCTTGTATCCACCTTCGCCCCAATTAGTTCTCCAAGTGTTCTTCACAAGCCAATACTCGGTTCCATCATCGGTTTTACCATAACCAACAACTGTACCACAATGATCTAATTTAGTGCCACATTCTCCGTCAAAAACCCTGCCTGAATAATATTGGAAATCATTGCCTCCAGAATCAATGCCAACAGACACGGGTTGATAGGCCACGGCTTTTTGAAGTTCTAGCTCACTATTAGTAGGAACGTACTGATAACCATTAATTTGAACATCACGGGATGTGTCAGTTTTACACTCGCCCTCAGATCCTGCGTAGGGGTAGTTTGCTTCGGTGGTAATTCCTCCATTTTGAATGATAAATTCAAATGCACGATCCATTGAACCACCCATACAACCATGGTTATGATCGTCACAATCAAATAGCATTTGCGTTGAGAGGGGCACCAATTCTCCCGTAGTTATTTGATGGATCCCTTCTATTGCTGCATTGGCTGAAAATGCCCAACAACTTCCTCGATTTATGAAAAAATAATTGACATATGAATGCACAATAGTTTCCCGATATCTCATGAAATTGAGGAATAGAACAATAGAAGTACAACTACCAAGCTAACACCATCTTATTTGCTTATCGTTTCAAATTGATGCTTAACAGTAGTTCATTCGGTTTTTTACATAAGGACTATTTCATTAACTAGAGTAGATCAAGGAATTTATATCAATTGGTTTTATTATAACTTGTGCAAAATACCCTTGTGTAACAAACTAACAATAGAGTGTATATACTCTGATCTCCCTAGTTTTAATTATAAGAACAAGTTGATTTTTTTGTGGATGAAACAAATTAGATCACTAATTTTAATGCATGTATATAATATATAATTTAATTATATATTAGTTTATAAGTAAAATGATTTAATTAATTTTGATGAGAAAAGATAGATATATAAACAATTTAATGTGATTTATTATATATCCTTAATTTCTCAAACAAAAAGTCAACAAGATCTTGTAATTTGGACTTGAGGGCATACTATTTCATAAGTTTAATAAACTAGTAGTTTGAAAAAAGAAAGAAAAAATGAGAAATAAAAAAGTTTCATAAAATACCTGCTAACTCGTGTATTTAGGACAACATGGAGCTTAAGTAAAATACAAAGATGAGATTTAATCATGAAAATATACTCCCTCTGTTCCTTAATGTAAATCATACAAATAACATAATTTCGTTAGGAAAATAATATTAGTTAAATTATTTAAAATCATGTGTTGCCAAAACACCGAAAGCATGCACCTACTATTATTTTCTTACACTCCCTCTAGTATATATATTATTGAAAAATATTAATTGAAATAATTTTAAAAAATATAAACAAAAATAGAAATATGTTTTATATAAGTTTTTTTTGTAAATAATAGTAACAACTCCTTTGGTTGATGGTGAACTTGTAGGTTTTGGTGTTATTAGAATTGAAGGATTCAATATACTCATCACTTTTCATAAACATCTCAAACTTTTTACAATATGGAAACCTGACTCTGATATCAAAATTGATAATGTGAAACTTAATGCGCGCGAAATACTGACTCTAATATCACAATTGGACTTTTTACGTTTATTCTTATGGAAACCTGACTCTGATATCAAAATTGATAATGTGAAATTTAATGCGCGCGAAATACTTACTCTGATATCACAATTGAACTTTTTACGTTTATTCTTATTGTCATATTAAGGAAAATTTCATTATTGATCTCATGGTAAAAATTGGATATCATTGTTAAATATTAAAATAATACTATTGTTGATTATAATACAATAGTTATGTATTATAAATGGGTTTTCGCCCTTTAAAAACGGACTTAATATGGGGTAGTTCAAGGCCGCATAATATGGGTTGAGCTTTTGGGCCCGATGCATTTTGAATGACATTTTCGTCCCTAACAAAAGATGATAATTAGACTAACCAAACAATACACAAGGAAAGTAGAACCCAAAACTAACTTGGGTGAATGCATTCACTAACAGTTTGTATAAATTTATTGGAAACACTTAGTCTACATCCGCTTAATACTTCATATGGCAACTAATGGATTATGTATCATTTTATGATATGATGAAAAATTTGTTAGTACTAGTTTCGTCTACAATATTTAAGCAAATCCCGAATTCCTTTTACAAAATTACTATTGATGGATTGTGAGATATATAGTTTTAAGCTTTTATCATACTCTACAAAAAAAACTTAGTAGTTTTTGTTTTTGAATTATAGACCGTTTTAACTCAATGTATTTTAATTTATAGGGTTGAGATTAATACTAGTTGTTTTATATAATGAATGAACATCATTATTATTCATACATAAGTAGCAAGCTAGACACATCGAAAATACAATGGGCTTTCACAAAAACAAATGACAATGCAAATAAAGAGAACATTATAAATAACCCAACGCAAATAAAATTGAAACACAAGGCATATAAATAAAGTCAACTGGTTTTATAATTGCTTCAAATTTTGAAAAGCTGCCTTTTATCGAGATTTAATTCTTGAATTTTGGCAAGCTATGTTGATTAATTACAATATTGATTGAAGTGTATGTCCAAGTCAAAAACATAATTAACTGGAAGGGTTGGATTAGCTCAACGAAGTTCACTTGCCGTGGAAACTGAAGCTTTGGGTTTGAATCATCTCTTTGCGTAAAGCAAGGGTATGTATGTCTTGTATATTTCCTTCCCCAACACGCTCATCATCCGAAGACTAAAATTGAGTTGGTATTAGTGTACTAACTCTCTTAACATGCAATCTAGACTCATGACTCGTGAAGGGTTTTTTTTTTTGGGTTACCTAATGGGGCTAAGCCCAAAGACTCTCTAACTAATCTACCGGCTATATCGTAGCCTTCTGCATCTTCTCTCAACAGAGATTCCAATGAGCTTGGTGGAGTCTTTCAAACTTTGCACTTCTCAACTTGCCTCAAGCTGATTTTTGCCATTAAATTAGCACATCGATTACCCCTCTTCTCTTTAAACATGTTCCACAGTTTAGCACTACTAGAAAATAGGCTTTTCACGACCATAATTAACGACTAAAAAGCCAATGTTGGTCGTTGATGAAAAACGCGGTGGCATAACATGTAAATAACTGTCCAGGCGGAGATCTTTCACGACCACAGTTGTATATGTGGTCGTGGAAGGGTCCCCTTCCATGACCACATATTCCTAAGTGTGGTCGTGAAAGATGGGCAATTTTTTTTCCACTGGCGCCAAATCCCTTTTTTATTTCCCTCCAACACTTTGGCACTCACTATCTTTGGCACTACACTCTCTTCGCACTCACTATCACTTTCTCTCTTCTCCGCCGCCTCTCCACCCTCTCCTCTCCTCTCTCCGCCGTCGCCCTCTCTCCTCCCTCTCCTCCCCTCTCGCCTCTCGCCCTCTCGCCTCCGCCCTCGCCTCCACCCTCTCTCCTCCCCTCTCGCCTCTCGCCCTCTCTCCTCCCCTCTCGCCTCCGCCCTCTCTCCGCCCTCTCTCCTCCCCTCTCGCCTCCCCTCTCGCCTCTGCCCTCTCTCCAACCACCGCCGCCTTCTCTTTCTACAAGCCGCCGCCACACTCCTTTAAGGTGAGTTTTTTTTTTTTTTTTTTTTTATTTTTCTCTCATTGTATTTTCTTTGTTTTTTTATTTTTTGTATTTGCTTTTTAATATAGTTTGTGCGCACTGTAAGACATTTTAAGCATTGAAATATTGTTTGACTGATTTTATAAGCTCAATGGAATTACTGATTTTATTTGGTTTTGGTAATAGATTGTTAATTGTTATTTTGATTATTGTGATTATATTTGGTTCATTTGAGAAAGCATATATGGAGCCTGCTGCTCATACACTTTCCAAACTTGAGAAAACACGATTGTGTGAGTGTTTACGTGGGATGAAAGTGCCACATGGATATTCCTCTAATATTAGCAAACTTGTGTCAATGGATGATTTGAAGTTGACAGGAATGAAGTCTCATGATTACCATGTGTTAATGCAACAACTTTTGCCGGTAGCTATAAGAGGAATTTTGGAGGATGATGCGCGGAAGACTTTAACAAGGTTATGTAAGTTTCTTAATGCCATTTGCGGTAAGGTAATTGACAATGAAATACTCGATGAGTTGGAAAAGGAAGGTTATGTTATTTTGTCGCAATTGGAGATGCATTTTCCTCCAGCGTTTTTTGATATATCAGTTCATTTGATTGTTCACTTGGTTCGAGAGATAAGACTTTGTGGTCCGGTTTCTCTAAGGTGGATGTACCCTTTTGAGCAATTCATGAAAGTTTTGAAGGGTTATTCAAAGAACCCATATCGCCCGGAGGCCTCGATTGTTAAAAGATATCTTGTTGAAGAGGCAATGGACTTTTGCAAACCATACCTAAGAAAACCTGACGATGAGGAAATCAACCTGGATGAAGATGAACTTTCTTGTAAAGGGGTGCGGGGCATGAAAGTAAAGGGTGTAGAGAGAGTGGAGTTGTTACAGGCACATCTATACATCTTGAATAACATGAAAGAAGTGCAACCTTATTTGGCTGAGCATAAAAGGCTTTTGAAAGAGAATAACCCGAAGAAGAGTGATATGCAGATTTCAAATGAACATAACAAGTCATTTATTGGTTGGTTCGAGGAGTATGCGCGAAAACAAAAGGATGTGTCTGACACAGTAAGGTTGCTAGCTGTGAAGCCTCAGTTTATTGTTTTTTCATGGGGTGGTTATGAAATAAATGGGTATTCTTTCTCTACTAAGGTCATTGATGGCAAGAGCACCACACAAAACAGCGGGGTGATGGTTGAAGCTGAGGCAACCCATTTTTCTAGCTCTAGAGACAAAAACCCAAAATTGGCTACAACTACATATTATGGGGTTATTGAAGAAATTTGGGAAATCATCTACGCACCGCATTTCAAGGTTCCCATATTTAAATGTAAGTGGGTACATAGTAATGCGGTTGTGATTGAGCGCCAAAGTGACATGATATCTGTTGATCTTAATAGGGTCGGCTACAAGGATGAACCATTTATTCTAGCAAGTCATGCGAAACAAGTGTTTTATGTATCAGACCCTACAAATGTTAAGCTTTCCATTGCCTTGCAAAATAGAAATCAAATGGATTGTGCTCTCACAGTAAATGATGGTGATGATGATGAGATACAATTATTAGGCAAAACAACAAGAAGTTTGTTAGATGATGATGATGATGATGATGACTTCTGTGCGGTCAGGAATGATCATACTGAGGGTATATGGGACATATGGGACGACAACACATAATGTTAGAAAATGTATTGATTATTGTTATTGTTTTTCATTTAATAATCTATCTAATATTATTAATTGTTCTGTGCTAATGTATGTAATTGTTCCTCTTTCACAGGTTATAATGGCAGAAAATGACTCTGATCGCGAGCAAGAGTATTATGAGGAGGCCCCACCACCCCCTGTGAAGAAGAAGAAAAGAGGGCCTACCAAACTTTCGAAAGTGATTGCTTTGACAGTTGAGCATAAGAAGAAAAACCATTTGGAACTAGATGAAAAGAATATGCCTAAAGGGCCAACTGCAAAGCCATTTTCAAGTTATCTTGGAACAGTGGCGAGAAACAGAGTTGACATCACAATAAATGAGTGGAAACACGTTAATGACGATGTTAAGCAACAATGTTGGTTGGATGTATATGTATGTACATTCGTATTTTAACTCCATATTTGTGAGATATTGTGGTGACTAATCATATTTTTTTTCATTGCAGCAATATTGGGATGTGCCGGATACCAAAGATTTTAAAGAGTTCGTTTGGCAAAAAATTGCAAAAAGGTTTAGTGAATTCAAATATAACATGACCAAGGACTACATATTTGGGGGGTCTAAAATGGGTGAGGATCCATGTATAGCATATCCCAATATTGAACCAGAGAAATGGAAGGAGTTTGTTAAATATCGGACGTCTGAAGCATTTAAGGTATATCTACTATACATGTATAGTTCATAACTTGGTTTTAATCTGTGTACCTGCATTATTAATATTTTATTATTGTGGTACATAGGAGATAAGTAAAAAACAACAAGAGATTCGGGCTAAAAATGAGTATAATCATACCATGTCCCGTGGGGGGTATGATTGGATGACTGATTATGTGGAAGACGAGCAGCAAAAAAAGTGGGAGGAGCAGCGGAAATCTATGGAAGCTGAGTCATCTTCCACTGTCTTAGAACCTTTACCTGACCTCCAACGCCATGTAACATGGGCAGCGGCCCGGAGGAAGAGACCAACTGGAAAATATACCAGTGACAAGGCTGAAGCGGTGGCAAACCGAATTGTGAGTGCTATATAAATTGTATTTAAACACTTACGTAGGATATTATTGTATATTAATCAATGTTTGTTCACTTTTGTAACAGAATGAACTGGAGGAGCAATCTTCTCAGGGGTCTTGGACACCGTAGGACCCCAGAATGGACATCCTAGCAACTTCGCTAGGGAGATTAGACAACCCTAGCCGAGTTGTAGGAGTTTCTGGGAAAGTTGGGGCAAAAGAATTTTTTGGGCCCAAAAAACGAGTGGTGTCTCGACCTAAAATGTCCACTGAGGAGCTTGATGCAATGGTGAATGCACGGGTGGACGAACGGATGGACGAACGGGAGAGCCAATGGCAAATGAGGTTTGAATATCTTACATCACAGTTAGAGGCTCTTCAAGCATCCCAAAGAACAACTTCAACAATGAATGAGCCAAGTGCACCTGATCCTCTTGATGACTACCACGAGGAGTGCTACTTGCATCTTGACGAGCCTTGCCTACACCCTGTTGCTAAGGCTCTCAAGTACCCAAATCACACCACCATTCATAACAGGTCTATCCGGGATGATCAAGTAAAAGTGACAGTCATTTCCGTGATAAAGGGCCAAGAAATGACATGTGTTCCATTTCGTACTAAAGAGGTCACAACTTTAGGACAAGCAATGAAGAGCTTTATTGTTTGGCCTAAAAGGCTTGTGTTCGATACTGCTCAAGAAGCTCAAGAAGCTCAACCAACAATTCTTCTCCCACAGGTACTCAAATTGTCTATGAATTGACCTTTATTAACAATGTTATTGATATATGTGTGTAAAGTTGATGTGTTTCTTATTTCCAGAATTTTAACGGTGAGAAGTACCCATATCTGAATCTGCTGTGGACGATGCAACCTGGATTTGAGCGTAATCTTTTAATACCTGCTGGAGTCGTCAATCCACTAGTAGAGGAGAAGATTTGGTTGCAAAGTTCTCGAGACGTTAAGGAGTTCTTGATGATGGAAGAGCTTGAGCAAAGCTGGCTTGATTTGGCCGTCTGGTAAGTGTGTCATATTTTTATCAATATAGTTGAATATTGTAATGAGTCTTTAAGTTCTAATCCATTTCGCCATGTCTAATAGGTACTGTCACAGTTTATGCCAAAGAACCCCAAAGGAAAAGTTTTGCCGGTTTCTATGCCCTTCTAGACTGGCTTATGATGAAAACGCCTTGAAAGTACTTGAAAGGAGTAAGAAGACTCATTTTTGGGAGATGCAATCTTACGTCGAGCTGCAGATGGGCCTTGATTGCGGCACTCTTTATTTCGCCCCCGTTTTGAATTGGTAATGAGTTATCTTTTAAACAATATTAAATGTTATGTCTTAGTTTAATTAACATTTATTTTCACTTATATCTTTCAGTGGACATTGGACTCTGGCTATACTTTGCCCGAAAGAGTTCAGGATTTTTTGGTTTGACTCTTTAGAGGGATTTATTAGCGACGATCACAGAAAAGTCTTCCACAAGTAAGTTTCTCTCTTTTTTTTACTTTTATGGTTGATAATAATATATCTTTATACTATATATAACATTATTGTTATGATTTTGTCTCTTTTGAAGAGGAATATTAAAATGGCATGATGCTCAAGATACTGATTATTACACAGCTAGTCAAACTTCGATTAATGTTATAAACGTAAAGGTAAAAGCAATTTTTATATTCATTTTCATTTATATTGCTTTTAGGCATTCCCTAACTACCATGATATTGCTGATATTATCTGTGATTTATCAGTGTCCAAGACAGCGGGGCTCTTTAGAGTGCGGATATTATGTCTGCAAATACATGCTGGATATTGTATATCAAGATCAAATTAAGCAAGGGAGGAAATTCCAAAAGGTATGCACGCTTCTAACATATATCTCCAAGAAAATAGTGATTTCTAATTGTAAGTGGTACTTTCCTTGTCTTTTTTAATATTGTTTAATTATGTTGCAGCTTTTGGAGGGACTTTATGGACTTAGTACTGACTCGTTTAAACAAGATGAGGATATTGACTTTGTACGAAACACACTTGCAGAATTTTTAATCACTATGTGAGGCAGAAATTGTATAGGCTTAGATTGTTGTAGCTAAATTTTGAAATTATTACTAGTAAGGCAAAGATATAAAACTTAGATTATGCCTTTTGTATTTTGTTGTCTAAGTAAGGTAATATTTATGGGATACGTTTTTGCAATTGCTCTGGTATTCTGTATTGTGCAGTAGTATGGTATTGAAAGTGGTTTGTAAATGATCTGCAAGAATGCAGATGGCTATAAAATGCATTTACAAAATAAAAAAAAAAAAAAACTCTTTCACATCCACATTTGCGTAACGTGTGGTCGTGATAGGTGCCTCCTAAGGGGCTATCACGTCCACACATATGAGAGTGTGGACGTGATATCCCTATCACGTCCACACTTTGTAAGTGTGGACGTGATAGCTTCAAGCTATCACGTCCACAGTGGACGTGATAGGGCTATCACGTCCACACTCTCATATGTGTGGACGTGATAGCCCTTTAGGAGGCACCAAATTAGGTGCCTCCTAAGAGGCTATCACGTCCACACATATGAGAGTGTGGACGTGATAGCCTCTTAGGAGGCACCTAATTTGGTGCCTCCTATACACCTATCACGACCACAGTTTTGAACTGTGGTCGTGATAGGTGCTACCTATCACGACCACAAAACTGTGGTCGTGAAAAACACACTTTTTTACGACGCGGGATTCCACGACCACCTATTTCTGGTCGTGAAAAGCCCAATATTGTGGTCGTGAAAGACCTTATTTCCAGTAGTGTAGGGCAGACATGTAAAGGTTTCTCAGTTTGTATTGCCTCAATCACTAAAACTTGCATCACATTCTAAGATAATCCTCTTGAATCCCAATCCCCAGCCAAACTTTAAGTTTCAATAACAGCACTTACCTCAGTAATGATTTGAGCAGGTTCAAATATTTTCATTGAGAATCCTTGTAGCCTTTCCCCTTCGTCTCTTATTGTAGCCTAAGTTGTTTGCATGCTTAACCGCTCATAACTCAATTGCACATATGTAAATTGCTAAGATTTTCAATTAGATTTGATAATTTTAAATTTGCTGCTCAGGGGAACTTCATCATTTTTATAAACTCCAGTAATGTTCTGCAATTCATAACATATATTATATTGCAAACATATATTATATTGCAACCACTGCATGCCAACATATTTTGTCATAAGCGAATTCAAGACAGTTTTTTTCTTAAAAAAAAAGCACATGGTGACATGGTTTTATAATAAAACCCATATGGTGCAAATTTTAAACGGTTGGATAAAGGGCCTCCATGGCAATTCCACATAACCCTCCCTCGATATCTATGTTCCTCTTCATCCTAATGTATCCGTCTTCGGCCCAATCGGTTCCCCAAGAGTTCTTCACAAGCCAATATTCAATACCATCATCGGTCTTACCATAACCAACAACAGTAACATAATGGTTTAAATCATCGCCACAATTTCCATCAAAAATCCCGCTTTTAAAATAACGGAAATCATTGCTAGTAACATCAATGTGAACAGGCACGGGTTGGTTGGCCACGACTTTTTGAAGATCTAGCTCACTAGTGGGAACATACTCATAACCCTTAATTTGAACATCATGAGATGCTGCCTTGTCGGTGTCACACTTGCCATCAGATTCTGTGTAAGGGTACTTTTCTTCTGTGGTAATTCCTTGATTTTTAATGATGTATTCAAATGCAGCTTCCGTTGAACCTCCACTACAACCATCGCTAGTATCATCACAATCAACTAGCATTTGCGCTGAGAGAGGCACCAATTCTCCTGTAGTAATTTGATGGATCCCTTCTATTGCTGCTGTGGCTGAAAATGCCCAAGAATTTGCTGGATTCATGTAAACAAAATTTGTCATATAATTTTTCAATAGTTTCACCATATCTCAATGAAATTGAGGAATAGAACAATAGAAGTAACACAAGCTAATTAAGCTAACACCATCTTAATGTGATTTATCATGTATCACTAGCTAATTTTTCTAACAAAGTCAACTTGATCTTATAATTAAGACAATAATAAGTATTATTTTATCATCAATATAACGAATTAGTTTAAATAAGTAATCCAACCCTTGTTAACTCATGTATATATTCAGGAATAAAAGGAGTATTAGTAAAATACAAATGATGACAAGGACCAGACGGGATTGGACACCCCTTTCTCATGTCTCATCCCAAAAAAAGCTCACAACAAGATTTCTGTCTCCAACTTTATCCCGTCCCGATTGGGAACGGGATGGTATTGGAATGGAATGAGAAAATATCAATTTTTATATTAAACTATCTACTTGTAAAAAAGTATAACACTTTTTATCAAACAAAAAATTAATTCAATATTGTTTCAACAATATATCTTATACAACATAATAAGTTAAATATTTATTAGAATCATATTTATCATAAGAAAATACCACATATACTCACACATGATATAAATGACACATGTATTTGTTTTTAAAAAAAGGTTATATAGAAGCACAAACATATATATTCAGGAAAGGACTGGATCGGGAAAACCCCGTCCCACATGTCTCGTCCTGTCTTAAAGATGAATTTTGTCTCGATCCCGAAAATTTTTGGGACGAGAATTTGTCGTCTTAAAAATCTACAGGACGGGATGGATAGACGGGAAAAATTTGTACACCCCTAGTAGTCACCTACCATTATACTTACCCTCTTTTTCCTATTTATTATTGAGAAATACTAATTGAAATAATTTAGAAATGATAATATACACAAAAATATAAATATGTTCTTTATATGTTTTAATTTTCTTACCACATTTTTCTTGGTCATTGATTGGAGTAACAGCTCCTTTCTGCACCCAATCCACAGAATCTGGAAGATCAGTGACATTTTGATACCTAAACAAAGACCTGGTTTGGGGTGATCCACTATGGGACCTCTTAAAGCCATTATGATTGGCCTTAAATTCTTCATTTGTTAGATCCAAAAACTTGTTGATGCCGAGCTTGTAGATTTTGGTGCCATCAGAATTGAAGGACTCAATGAACTCAACATTTTTCTTGAATATCTCAAACCTTTTTTCCTTCTCTGAAATATCCTTATACACTTTACCATAATTGGCCATCCATTTTTCAAATCTTTCTAATAATGAAGATTGTGGAGGCTGTTTGGAATGCACAATTCCAGAAGTCCAGATTGTAACAATAAGAAACAATGTTAGAATGAAGTGGTTTTGGGGGTTGGAAGCCATACGTGAATATGTGCTTGGTATGAAGTTGTATAGATTGTAAATGAAGCTCTAGTTGGTTTGCAAAAGGTTATGGAGAGGACGGTTTTTATGGTGATGGGATGTTCTTCAACATAAATATTTTCATGTCACTTTGTTCCATTTTGACTTTTGTTTTGACCGACCCCATTCTGACTTTTGAACCATAATTAATGTTATACGAGTGTGTGTGTGTGTGTTTGTAGTGTGTGTGTCTATATATAACTCACACTTTAACTTATTTTAGGAGAAATTAAGGATTTAAAATTAATCACTTAAATATGTTTATAATTATCTATTTTCCTCTAAACGAATTTATTCACTTATAATTTAAAATATAATCTAAATACATGTGACATATGTTATAATTTAATTAGTGGTCTAATTTTCTTAATTCTAAAAAAATTTAAAGTGATATTATAATAGATAGGATTTCTCAGAGTTTATAAGATTACCTTTTTGTAGTATCACTATACCGTATAAATTTTGAAATCTGTGTAAGACTGTTATTTTAATAACAATTAGCTTAGCTTTTGATGTAATGAAAAGGGACTAATGAAGTCATATAAGGATCAAAAGTTAAAATTAGCTAGGTTCTTGCCATGGATATAGAACATATTTCACCTCAGCAAATAAATTTTGATGATGTCGATTAAAACATCAAATAAATTTGTTATGTTTCAAAGTGCTTTCATCAATTAGGTCAACATTAACTTGTATAAATTTCCTGATCTTTTTCAAAACAAAGATGTCATCACTACCTACGTTATTTGCAACTGAAAGATTAATATATTCCCTTTTTACGACTTACACATTAATGTATTCTGTCACAATATTTTTTACTAATATTTTTTCAACGCATTGGAAAAAAACCCGTAAAAATGGCCTGATTGATTATATACTTCGTAATTATATATTTTTTGGAACTGTATATAATATAGGTACAGCAAAGTGTCGCCTTCTAATTAAACTGTTTATTTAATCCTTGTCTAACTAACTATGTAGGTAACGTACTCCTGCGAAGCGTATATGTTCCTTAGTCATTTGAGATAAAGACGAGTGGATGTGTGAGTGTGTGATTTAAATAAATTAAATTTGGTTTGACTTAGATGGTTTTACATCATTCTTGTTACGTTCTTTATTTAATTAAAATATTTATTTTTGAAAATTTGTGCTATTCAAATTAATGTTAGGGTAATTTTATTTTATTTACTGAGAAAGTTTAAAAATAAAAGTTTTAGTGTAATGCGCACACATAAGTTAATGTTGATCAAATGGATCTGATGACGGAAATACTTTCACAGGTGTTTCAACCATTTTGTGCACCGTTAGTCCACATACTTTTTGCACGGCAAATATTTTACCTCTATGTAGATGTGATTAATCCTTAATTATTTTACAGACAATAGTGAGATGGTTCACATTCAATTTCATTGTTATAATTGGTGCTTTTCTGTGTAGGAAGTCACAGTTTGATCATTGTTTATACAAGAGAGCCTTCAGGCTTGGAAGTTGGAACAGCTGTTGTATTTCAACGGACATCGCCTCATACTCCCTCCTGTCCTAAATATAAGTCACGGTTGATTTTTTTTGGAGATGTTAAGATTACAAAATATGTTATTAAATTATGATATATTTGATAAATTTTTAGATTAGTCATTAGTTTATAGGTTAAACAAACTAATTTAAAGGAAATATTAGTTAAATCAATTTATAATTGACTTATTTTACTTTTGTAGGATTTTCCAAAAAAGCCAACCGTGACTTATATTTAGGACCGTAGGGAGTACATTTATAGAAGCCAACCCAGTGTTATGAAAGATATAGTACAGTAATTTTTCATAATGGGTTTAAATACTCCCAATCTTATCATGCAAGTACTTGATGGATAGTAATTTTTCTATGCAATCTGTTTTATTTTACCAAATTTCGCCCCGAAACACTTCAAGAAAATAGGTATGTAGTCGCACCCCAAATATCACAGTTTAGCAACATGTGACATTGCGCCTTTTTTGACACACACACACAGTATCCCTTGTTGCGCGACATACATACACATCTCCTTCTCTACTTTCTTCTTTCCTAACTCTCCAATTTTATTGATAAAAAAAAATTTAGCTAGACAAAATTGGACCATAACCCAACATCTGATGATGGCTAGTCACTAGTGGGGCTACCTTTCTCTTGTGATTGAAGGAACTCATTCATCATCATAGGGTTTAGCATTATTGCACTGCTGACATTCGGGTCAGAATCGATAGAAGGCACAACACTCTGGATAAAGCCCAAGACAGTGAAATTGGTTGTGATATTTATAAGTTATGCATTTTGAGACAAAGCAAATCACTATAATATTACTTTACCTGGGCCTCATAATTGACACTCAAATAAAAGCTTGAATGCTTTGGCGCAAGTTCAATTTCAGAAAATATTGTCTCCAAATCTGAATGAGGAGACTTATAGCAGAGACTCTACTACCATCAGAAGAAACCTCAAGTTTGTTGGAAGAACTAGCTCAGAAGACAAGTATATCCCAAAAAATATTATGGAATAGAGTTTCTGTAGGCTCATTATCATGTCAAGTTGGTCCAAAGAACAACAGCCCAATAATCAAAGAAGCCCAGAAGGGAAGCATAGAATCTGTTCCTAATGTACAACGGCAAAATCAGTCCCTCCATGAATTTCATTAAAACCCAACAGACTTGATAAAAAACAAATATAAGTGCAGTGCTGAAACAAATCAACCCTAAAGCTTACATAGGAAGCTATTCTAATTTTTTAGTCAACGGTATCACAGCTTGCGTTATTTGCAATTGAAAATTAATGTATTATGTTGCAATATTATTGACTGATTTTTTTCTACAAAGCATTGAAAACAACCTGTAAAAGTTATGACCTGATTGATCATATATATATATATACTTCACACATAGAGACAAACAAACGATCATGGAATTTCACACATATTTATGTTATTTTGTTGGAACTATATATAAGATAGGTACGGCAAAATGTCGCCTTCAAATAAATTTTGCAACTTTATATATATATTGACTTATGTCCTGAAATTTAATTGAATCAGTGGTTAGCTATTTACTTTAATTATTTTGGATTAGCTGTGGGAGTTGCAACGGTAGCTAGTTCTGTTCACATGCTTAACCTTTGATAAGTCACTTAACACATAAGTAAATAGCTAAGATTTTCAAGTAGTAGATTTGATCCCTTAAAATTTACTGCTAGGCCAAGGGAAACTTCATCATTTTTATAAACTTCAGGAATGTTCTGCTATTTGTTACATATATTATATTGCAACCATGACTTAGTTTTGTAATAAAACACATGGTGACATGGTTTTATAATAAAACACATGGTACAAATTTTAAATTATTGGATAAGAAGCAAACATGGCAATCCCACATAACCCTCCCCTGCCATCTACGTTCCTCTTCATCCTTATGTATCCGCCTTCACCCCATTGAGTTCCCCAAGAGTTCTTCACAAGCCAATACTCTGTACCATCATCAGTCTTACCATAACCAACAGCTGCAACGGCATGATCCGGGGAATTGCCACATTTTCCCTCAAAAAGGCCACCTCTATAATATGTGAAAGCATTGCTACTAGAATCGACAGCAAGAGATACGGGTTGGTTGGCCACGGCTTTTTGAAGTTCTAGCTCACTAGCAGGAACATGCTCAAAATCACTAATTTGAACATCATGGGATGCTAACTTGCTAGTGTCACATAAGCCTTGATATGCCTTGTAAGGGTAGTTTTCTTCAGTGGTAATTCCTCCATTGTTAATGATGAAACGAAATGCACGAGTCATTGAACCACCTGCACAACCACCATTAGTATAGTCACAATCAACTAGCATTTGCTTAGAGAGGGGCACCAATTCTCCCGTAGTTATTTGATGGATCCCTTCTATTGCTGCAGTGGCTGAAAATGCCCAACAACTATCTGGATTCATGAAAAAAAAAATATTCAATAGTTAATCCATACATGAATGAAATTGATAAATAGAACAACAAAAGTAACACTAGCTAGCAAGCTACCCAACACCATCTTATTAATTTTCTTGTAGATTCAAAAGTATGCTTAGTATATAGTTGTACTTCATTTGCTTTTTTAATATAAGTGTCATTTAACTGACTTGAGTAGATTTATTTAGGAGAAGATATCGATAGGTCTACAAAAGACGGGATTTTTAGCGGCATTTTTTGGCCATATAGCGCTGTTTTAAAACGCGATTAAGCCACTACTGCATTTTTGGAAAATGCCGGAAAATGTAGGTGAAAAAGTGACATACCGGCAATTCTAAAAAAATTCGACTTGATCTTATAATTTGAACATGAAGAAATACTATTTTATAAATTTAATAAATTAGTTTTAAAAATGGAAAACATGGGAGATTAAAGTGATTTCATATCTTTCAAATTAAACCCCTATTAACTCCTGTATTTAGAACTGAATGGTGTAAAAGTAATAAACAATAGATGAAATTTAATCATGAATACACACAAACACACACTCCATGTTCCTAAATATAAGGTATATGTATATCATTTGATTGAGTTAAGGACTTGATTTATTAGCAAAACACCATAATCACCTTCCTTTATTCTCACCCACCCTCCCTCTCTTATTCATTGACGAGAAACATTAATAGAAATGATTTAGAAAAAATATAAATTAAACAAAAATAGAAATTTGAATGATGTGGTTTCTGTGAATTCTTACTACAGTTGCCTTGGTGCATGACGGGACTAACAGCTCCTTTCTGCACCCAATCCACAGAATCTGGAAGATTAGTGACATTCTCATACTTAAACAAAGACTTGATCTTAGTTGATCCACTATGAGATCTCATAAAGCCTTTATAAGTGGCCGAAAATTCTTCATTAGTTAGATCTGCAAACTCGTTGACGCTAAGCTTGAAGGTTTTGGTACCATTAGAATTGAAGGATTCAATGTACTCTACATTTTTCTTGAATATCTCAAACCTTTTTTCCTTTTCTGAAACATCCTTGTACACTTTACTATATTTGGCTATCCATTTTTCATATTTTTCTACTAATGAAGATTCTGGAAGCTTTTGGGAATGGACAGTCCGAGAAGTACAGATTGTAACAATAAGTAACAATGTTAGAAAAATTTTGTTTTGGTCATTGGAAGCCATACGCGAATCTGGTCAGTGTGAAGTATTATAGATTGTAAGAGAATAGAAGCCCTTGAGTTGGTATGCACAAGGTTATTCAATGGATGCATTTTATAATGCTTGCAAGTTATTCATCATAAATATTTTCATGTAACTTTGTTCCCTTTCTGACTTTTTATGACCGACCCCATTTTGACTTTTTTTTACCCCATTCTGACTTTTGAACCATAATGTTACCTGAGTATGTGTGTGTATAGCTCCCTCAAGTCCTAATATTGAGAAATAAAGAATATAGGGTTAAGGTGCATTTCTAGTACTCCACAATATGGCAAAGTGCACTTACAGTAATACACAATTTCGGGGTGCATTTGTGGTAAGCAAGAATAAATATCGTTGCCCCTATAATAACTCCGTTATATAAGTCATCTTTGACCGTTAGGAGTAACATTTGACTGTTAAAAGGTGACATGGGGAGGAATTATTAATGACGTGGCAATGACTGGACGGACATGTGGCAATGCATGCTGACTGGATTAAGTTAATACTGGAAAAGTCTCAAAAGTTGAAAATATTAATGTAGGGTCCCTCCTCCCCCCCACCCCCACCCTCCTCCCTCACCTGCCCCCCTCCAGTTCCACCCTCCCCCTCCAGCCCCACCCTCCCCCTCCAGCCCCCTCCCCCGCCACCCTCCCCCTCCAGCGCCCCCCACCCCCACCTTCCCCCTCCCCTGCCACCCTCCCCCTCCAGCCCCACCCTCCCCCTCCCCGCCACCCTCCCCCTCCAGCGCCCCCCACCCCCACCCTCCCCCTCCAGCGCCCCCCCACCACCCCCACCCTCCCCCTCCAGCGCCCCCCCACCACCCCCACCCTCCCCCTCCAGCGCACCCCCACCGCCTCCCTCCCCCTCCAGCTCGACCCCCCACCCCCACCCTCCTCCCTCCACGCCCCCCACCCCCACTCCTCCTCGCGAGTTCATCGGATCTCTCTCTCTCTCATCAGATCGCGAGGAGGAGTGGGGGTGGGGGGCGTGGAGGGAGGAGGGTGGGGGTGGGGGCGCTGGAGGGGGAGGGTGGCGGGGTGGGGGCGCTGGAGGGGTAGGGTGGCGGGGGAGGGGGAGGGTGGAGGGGGAGGGTGGGGCTGGAAGGGGAGGGTGGCGGGGTGGGGGCGCTGGAGGGGTAGGGTGGCGGGGGAGGGGGAGGGTGGCGCTGGAGGGGGGGCAGGTGAGGGAGGAGGGTGGGGGAGGGTGGGGAGAAGGGTGGGGGTGGGGGGAGGAGGGACCCTACATTAATATTTTCAACTTTTGGGACTTTTCCAGTATTAACTCCCTTGTGGGGACCTCTAATTAATTTTCCTTTTTTTTTCAATTTAATTTGGCCTGACAACTTAATCCAGTCAGCATGCATTGCGACATGTCCGTCCAGTCATTGCCACGTCATTTATAATTCCTCCTCATGTCACCTTTTAACAGTCAAATGTTACTCCTAGCGGTCAAAGATAACTTATTTAACGGAGTTATTATAGGGGCAACGATATTTATTCTTGCTTACCACAAATGCACCCGAAATTGTGTATTACTGTAAGTGCACTTTGCCATATTGTGGAGTACTAGAAATGCACCTTAACCCAAGAATATATAATTAATCTTTAAATTGTCTATGATTATATATTTTTTTCTCAAAAGTAATTTATTTTTACTTATAACCAGCCAATAAAGTGAATGCATGTGGCATATTGTTGTAGCACGGCATATCGTAGAGATCTTGAAAGATATTTTTTACCGTTATTTTAATTAGCTTATGTAGTTTAGCTTTTGATTTAAGGATAATGACCCTATTTTGCCCTTGATTTAAAGAAAATAGATTAAAGTCATCAAGGTTAAAACGCTAAAACTAGCTTGGTTCTTGTCATTATAGAGAACATATTTCACCCGTCAAATAAGTTTTGATTATGTTAATTAATAAATAGACTAAATTTGTTTTGTCTAATGTGCTTTGATCAATTCGGTCAGCATTAACTTATATAAATTTCCTGTTTTTTATACTTCTATTACAAGACAAAAGCTTTCTCCGAATAAAGTGTGTAGTTGTGGATCCTGTAATGTATTTATATTTGAACAAAAAAACCCATTAATTCTGTTGCAATATTCTGGACTATATCTTCCTTCTTCAACGAATTGGAATAAAAACCGTTGACGTGACCTGGTTGATTACATATATAAGATAGGTACCGTATGGCAAAAGGGCGAAGGTGCAAAACTAGCCACCGTAAATTTTCAAATAAACAACTCTGGCACCCCTAAATTGGACGGGGCAAAACCGTATATTGTAAATCAAAATAGGATAAATTTAGTTTCGCCGTTAACTTGAGACAAACAGACATTTGTGTATCTGATGATCATGATCAGCACTGACATCCCAGGTCCCCTTCATTAATCTACGTGGCAATACACTCAGCAAATGAACATAGATCAGCACTGGCATCCCCGGCCCCCCACTCTTATCTGTGTGGGGCCCACCTTCATTAATCTACGTGGCATCCCGGTTTGTGACAGAATGCGCATAATTCATATCATATCATTAAATTTTTCTCCTTAATTATACCAAATGACCAACAAGGCATTGGAGTTGGTCTTCAAATCAAGGAAGTGTACTCATCAACATCATTCAGAGGAGTAGGACGCAAAAAGAATTAAAAAAAACAAAAACACATCCAATGATCTTATAAATCAGAGAAGTTGGAGGGGAGGGAATGGAAAGGGAGGAGAGAGACGTAGTTTTTAACGATATTTTGTTTGGTTAGGGGCTGGGAGGAGAGGTAATAACAAATTTTTACTACTCTGACCTTGTATATTATTTGTTCATAAATCTAATATTTTTGGCTACACATATTAATATACTATTTCTTATATTGATATGGTTTGATTTTTAATATTAGTTCATAGACTACATTTTTAGTTTTTTTAATACAGCAATCAGAAGGTTTGGAAATACAAAAATTGTGAACACCAAATAACTAGACTCCAAGTTATTTGGTCCACTCTCTTCATTAGTGTATATGATGATCTATTGACCTTCTTTGGACATGTGCAAACCACATCAATTGATATTTAGTCATTTCTCAATAATGGTAGCACAAAATGAAATCTCGTATATAGTTAGTTACTTTGATAGAGCTCAGGTTGTTTAATTTTTACATGCTTAAACGCTGACAAGTCAATTACACGACGGTGATTTGCTAAGATTTCCAAGTGGATTTGATGTTTTAAAATTTACTGCTCGGGGAAGCTTCAACATTTTGCAGCCATTGCATGCATACATATTTTATGATAAGCAAATTCAAGACAGAGTTTTATGATAAGGCATAATGCATATTTTAAACGGTTGGATAAGAAGCAAGATTAGCAATTCCACATAATCCTGCCTTGACATCTATATTAATATTCCTCTTCATCCTTATGTATCCGTCTTCACCCCAATTAGTTCCCCAAGAGTTCTTCACAAGCCAATATTCGATACCATCATCGGTCTTACCATAACCAACAACAGTAACACCATGACTCAAATAAAAGCCACATTGTCCATCAAAAACTCCGCCTGAATAAAAGCGGAAATAATCAGATCTAGCATCAATGCCAACAGAAACTGGTTGGTTGGCCACAGCTTTTTGAAGTTCTAGCTCACTCTTGCTAGGAATGTCCTCATAACCCTTAATTTGAACATCATGAGATGCTAACTTGTTGGTGTCACACATTCCATCATATGCCGTGTATGGGTAGTTTTCTTCAGTGGTAATTCCCTGATTTTGAATGATGAATTCAAATCCACCATCCATTAAACCACCTTCACAACCATGGTCATTAGCTTGATTGTCACAATCAACTAGCATTTGCTCTGATAGGGAAACCAGTTTCCCCGTAGCTAATTGATGGATCCCTTCTATTGCTGCAATGGCTGAAAATGCCCAACAACTTCCTGGATTTATGTAAATAAAAGTTGACATATAAATACTCAATAATTCCCCGTATCTCAATGCAATTGAGGAAAAGAACAAAGAAGTAACACTAGAGGGCATACTATTTTATAATTTTAATAAATTAGCTTGGATAAAATGAAAAATATGGGAAATAAAGTTGTTTCATATCTTACATTTAGTTCAAATCCAACCCTTATTAACTCATGTGTTTTGGACTGATGAAGGGAGTATAAGTAATAAAACACAGAAGATGAGAATTATTAATCATGAATATATAGTCTCGCCCTTCCTTAATATAATATAAGACATACCTGCCTAATTTGGTTATATTAATGATATTAATTAAATTATTTAAAATCATGAGTTATTACAATAACACCTTAATCACCTTTAATATTATTATTACCTTTCCTCTCTTACTTCTTTACTATTGAAACACATTAATAGGAAAAATTTGAAAAAAAAATTAAACAAAATAGAAATATGTTTTATATTTGTTTAGTATAATAATCTTACCACATTCGCCTTGGTTCTTGATGGAAGTAACAGCTCCTTTCTGCGTCCAATCCACAGAATCTGGAAGATCAATTATATTTTCATACCTAAAAAAAGGCATGGTCTTAGGTGATCCACTATGTAACCTCTTAAAGCCATTACGAATGGCATTAAATTCTTCATTAGTTTGATCCGTAAATTGGTTAATGCTGAGCTTGTAGGTTTCGGTGCCATTAGAATTGAAGGACTCAATGAACTCAACATTTTTCTTGAATATCTCAAACCTTTTTTCCTTCTCTAAAACATCCTTGTACACTTTACCATATTTGGCAATCCATTTTTCATGTCTTTCTGATAATGAAGATTCTTGGAGCTTTCGGGAATGCACAGTACTCTTTGAAGTCCAGATGGTAACAATAAGCAACAATATTAGAAAAAGGTGGTTTTGGCTGTTGGAAGCCATACGCGAATATGTGTGTGATATGAAGTACTAGAGATACCCAAGTGTATTGAATGGATATATACCTTTTATAGTGATAGTCTGTTCATCATAAATATATACATGTCATTTTGTCTTGTCCCATTATGACTTTTTTTTACTTTTAAACCTTGATGTCATACAAGTAACTACTCCGATCCTCCTATCTTTATTATACAATCACTATTTTTTTGGAGAAAATAAAAGTGCAATATTAATCATTTTAAATTGTTCATAATTTTCTTTTTTCTCAAAATTAATTTACTCATAATATAACATATAATAATCTAAATGCGTATGGCATATATTATAATTTATTGAAATAATAATTTGCTTCTTTAACTTCCAAAATCAAAAGTAAAAATGATCTTATATTTAAAATTTTGAAAGCACAAGATTAACATTATGGTATATTTTGTTGTAGTACTATTTACCGTATTTGAAAGATATTTAATTGTGACCGTTATTTTAATAACAATATTTGATTAGCTTTTAATGAAATGAAAATGGACAAAAGTCATATAAGGATCAAAAGCTAAGTTTAGCTTGGTTCTTGCCATTCAGCAAATTTCAACAATTTATCTTAGTAATTTAAATTGAGTCTGTCCATCAATCATCTTCTTTGATTTATAAATTCAACATATGTGTGTGTATTGCCTCTGATCAATAATACAATATGTAATTTGTAATTAATCAATATATTATCGAAATATATCTTATCAATTAAAGATCAGGAAAGTTTGGGGAAAAAAGATAGGAAAGAGAATATTAAAAAGGTAAATTTCATTGATGGTTGATCAGATATAATGGCGTAAAGATTATGCAGGAATAATGTAATCTGTTTTAGTCAATTGTGTCACAGGAAATAGGCTCACAGCTATTTGCAACTGAAACATTACAGTATTTATTTGACCAACAAAAAACATTAATGTATTCTGTTGCAATACGCTTGACTATTTTCCTTCTTCAACGCATTGGGAAAAACCCGTAAAAGTGAAATAATGGTCGATTATATATACTGCACATTACATAATAAAGGTTTCTGTCATTTAACTTGATTGAAAGTATAAAACAAGTAAACTAAAACCTTATTAAACATTTTGTCATTTGACTCGACGTATGAATAGAAATGATGACAAAATATTGAGAGAAGTAATGCTAGTGCTACCAAGTAGTATCTCTCTTCTAATCTATAAACTTAATTCCTCAAGCCATCCCAAAAAAGTCAAGTTAAAGTGGCTTTTAATGGCATAAAAGTCAAATTTGACATCACTTTACCTTATGCCAAACAAGTAAGTTCTAGGGAAGTGAAGCAAACGTTCAACAAAAATATTTTAATTCAACATACAAGGAAGACCAATAATCTTGGGAAATTCAGCATACCACCAAATCCCAGCAAAAGAGATCTTATATAAACACAAATAAATGCACAGGCACTTGGTCCAAAAAGTAGACCTGATCAAGTACATCTCCAGCTATGAAAGTTCACTTAGACAGTACCACCATATCAACTAGCTACCACAGCCAATCCAAAGAAAGTTAAGTAGCAGGATTAGAATAGATATTGTTTGGCTTTTTGGCATCATCAGAACTCACCTTCTCAGGTGATGATAAGAACCTAAATAAGTCGTCAAGTTAACTTGAAGCGCTGCTTAGGGCCTGTTTGGTACGAGGGGAGGGGAGGGAAAATTTTTGTGACATGAATTTATAGAAATTTGAGAAGTGAGATTGAAAAAACTAACTTAATATATATAACTCTTATATTTTGCATTTTATCTAAATTAAAATATAACAACCCCACTTTTTCAATATTTTAAAATTCATCTTACAAAAATTATCTCTCCCCTCCCCTCCCCTTCAAATCCGATCCCTCATACCAAATAGACATTTCAGCTACAATGCACTTTACATTCTGCATAAAAGCATCGATATTTTTGTGAAAGAAACCGTTAGTCGAGCCGCTAGTTTCATAGTAATCAGGCGACTGCAGAAGAATTCGCTTATATCTAGAAACGAAAGAAGTAATTGCAATATTATTGATGTATAGTTTGAAGTTTTATTATACTCTACCAAACATGGATTTTTTTTCTTGAGTAACAGACCATTTTTAATGTAATTAAACTTCTAAGGTTGAGATTGATACTTGTTTTTTTATATAATAAATGGGCAATATTATTATTCATTCATAAGTAACAAGCTAGACACATTGAAAATACAATTGCTTCAAAACTTGGAAAAAACTTATTTTTTTCGAATTTAATTAGTTACTGATTGAAGTTTCCAAGCTAAGTCACAAACTTAAATCATTGTAATATTAGGGTACAAAACTCTCTTAACATGAATTCTAGTCTCTTGACACGTACAATCAAGTCTCGTGTAGGTTTAGTTAAGTTTCAAGCCTCGTTTCTTCTAAACATTATTTCTCTGATCTAATTGTTTTTTTTAATGTGCTACATTCAAAGGAGTGTTTAGAATATAGCATGATATAAATTCTTGTATATAGATATTAATTACTTTGATAGAGCCCAGGTTGTATCGTTGTTTACATGTTTAACCGCTGATCAGGCAATTACACATAATAAATAAATAGAAAAGATTTCAAGTAGATTTGATCTTTTGAAATTTACTGCTCGGGGAAACTTCATTTTTGTAAACTTAAGAAATGTTTTGCTATTTGTTACATATATTATATTGAAACCACTGCAAGCCAACATATTTCGACAAAAGAAAATTCATGACATAATTTTGTAATAAAACACAAGGTAACATGGTTTTATAATAAAACACATAGTACAAATTTTAAACGGTTGGATAAGAAGGAAACATGGCAATTCCACATAACCCTTCCACAGCATCTACGTTTCTCTTCATCCTCATGTATCCACCTTCGCCCCAATTAGTTCCCCAAGTGTTCTTCACAAGCCAATACTCGGTTCCATCATCGGTCTTACCATAACCAACAACTGTACCACAATGATCTAATTTAGTGCCACATTCTCCGTCAAAAACCCCGCTTGAATAATATTGGAAATCGTTGCCTCCAGAATCAATGCCAACAGACACGGGTTGATAGGCCACGGCTTTTTGAAGTTCTAGCTCACTATTAGTTGGAACGTACTGATAACCATTAATTTGAACATCATGGGATGTGTCAGTTTTACAATCGCCCTCGGATCCTGCGTAGGGGTAATTTGCTTCGGTGGTAATTCCTCCATTTTGAATGATAAATTCAAATGCACGATCCATTGAACCACCCATACAACCATGGTTATGATCGTCACAATCAATTAGCATTTGTGCTGAGAGGGGCACCAATTCTCCCGTAGTTATTTGATGGATCCCTTCTATTGCTGCATTGGCTGAAAATGCCCAACAACTTCCTGGGTTTATGTAAAAAAAATTGACATATGAATACACAATATATAGTTTCCTGATATCTCAATGAAATTGAGGAATAGAACAAAACAATAGAAGTAAAACTAGCTAGCTAACACCATCTTATTTGCTTATCGATTCAAATTGATGTTTAGTGTAAGAGTAGCTCATTCGGTTTTTTACATAAGGACTATTTAATTAACTAGAGTAGATCAAGGAATTTATATCAATGGGTTTGTTATAACTTATGCAAAATACCCTTGTGTAACAATAGAGTGTATATACTCTGATATTCCTAGTTTTAATTATAAGAACAAGTTGATTTTTTGTGAACGTTAATGAAACAAATTAGATCACTAATTTTAATGCATGTATATAATATATATAATTTGATTATATATTAGTTTATAAGTAAAATAATTTAATTAATTTTAATGAGAAAAGATAGATATAGAAAAAAAAATTTAATGTGATTTATTATCTATATATCCTTACTTTCTCTAACAAAAAGTCAACATGATCTTGTAATTTGGCCTGGAGGGCATACTATTTCATAAGTTTAATAAATTAGTAGTACGAAAAAAATGGGAAATAAAGAAGTTTCATATCTTACATTTAGATCAAATCTAATACCTGCTAATTCGTGTATTTAAGACAAGAGGGAGCATAAGTAAAAGACAAAGATGAGATTTAACCATGAAAATGTACTCCCTCCCTTCCGTAATGTAAGTCATACAAACCTAATTTCATTAGGTAAATAATGATAGTTAAACTATTTAAAATCACGTGTTACTACCAAAACACCGAAAGCATGCCCCTACTATTATTTTCTTACACTCCCTCCATTATATATTATTGAGAAACATTAATTGAAATAATTTCAAAAAATATAAACAAAAATAGAAATATGTTCTATATAAGTTTTGTGTAAATAATCTTACTACAATTTTCTTGGTCCATGACGGGAGTAACAGCTCCTTTCTGGGTCCAATCCACAAAATCTGGAACATCAGTAACATTCTGGTACCTAAACAAAGACATGGTCTTGGGTGATCCACTATATGACCTTTTAAAGCCATTATGAGCTGCCTTAAATTCTTCATTAGTTTGATCCGCAAATTGGTTGATGCTGAGCTTGTAGGTTTTAGTGTTATTAGAATTGAAGGACTCAATGTACTCAACATTTTTCTTGAATATCTCAAACCTTTTCTCCTTTTCTGAAACATCCTTGTACACTTTACCATATTTGGCCATCCATTTTTCATGTCTTTCTAATAATGAAGATTCTGGAAGCTTTCGGGAATGCACAGTACTCCCTGAAGTCCCGATGGTAACAATAAGCAACAATGTTAAGAAAAAGTGGTTTTGGCTGTTGGAAGCCATACGCGAATATGTGTCTGGTATGAAGTATTATGGATTGTAAGAGAAGCTTTTGAGTTGGTATGCAAAACGTTATTGAGAGGATGCTTTTTATAGTGATAGTAAGTTCTTCATCATAAATATTTTCATGTCACTTTGTTCTCCATTTTGACTTTTTTTTTTTGAACGACCCCATTCTGACTTTTGAACCATAATTAATGGTCTGATCAGATAATTGTGTAAAGCTTAAACAGGAAGGTATTCTTTTTTAATCAAAGGTATCATGACAGCCTGCGTTATTTACAACTGAAACATTAACATATTCTGTTTTTTATGACTTATATTAATGTATTCTTTGGCAATATTCTTGACTAATTTTTTTCTTCAACGCATTGGAATAAAGCCGTAAAACTGGACTGATTGATTATTTAAGAGTCATATTTAAATATTATTTTGTAAATATAGGTACGGCAAGATGTCGCCTTCTAATTAATTAACCCTAGCAAAGTTATATTTATAAACTCATGTCTTTAACTTGAACTGATTATTTAATCCTTGTCTAACCAATTATCTTGGTAACGTGCTCCAATGAAACATTTATGCTCCTTGCTCATTTGGGTCAAAGACATGTGGATGTGTGAGTACAACAATATCAATTACAATAACAATAACAAAGTCTTTATTCTAAGTTTTTAAATTAAATTTAGGAAAATTTTATTTATTGAGAAAGTTTAAAATACAGGTTTTATGCGCACAATTAAGTTAATGATGACAAGATTGATCTAATTAAGCAGAACTGCAGAAGTGAGTCTATACATATCTGAACTACTTTCACAGATGTTTCAACCATTGTGGGCACTGTTAGTCCACATGCTTATGCACTGCAAAAATCTTAACACTATTAATTAATGCTTATTTGACAGACAATAGTGTTGTGGCTTACATTCAATTTCATTGTTATAATCGTTGGTTTCTGTATTTAGGATGCGACAGTTTGATCAATGTTCAAATAAGAGAGCCTTAAGTGTTTGAAATAGCAATTGTACTTCAAGGGACATTGCCTCATACTTTTAGAAGACAACCAAGTGTTATGAATGATATAGTACAGTAATTTTCATAACGCGTTTAAAATACTAATTTTATCCTACAAGTATTTGATCGGTGGTAATTTTGTTGTGCAAATTGTTTTCTAAACCTTATGCCCAGAAGTTTAAAAAATGTAGCCATATAGAGAGAGGATTGTGTCGTAGACAGAAAATGGCTCTCACAATAGAGAGAGGAGAGGCTCTCACCAGGGAGAGAGAAAAGGAATCAAACTTTTCACATTGAAGATTATTTTTTTTGTTCTAAACATTTAAACCTTATAAAACAAATTAAAAAGTATGAAAACACTAGTAAAGCCGAAGAAAGGATCCATTTGATAGCAAGAAAGGAAAGGAAGAAAATGACTAGAATGGAATAGAAATGAAAGAAAATGAAAGTTACTCCATTTGATTAGCACATAGAAAAAAAATGGAATTGCCAAAAATTCTGAAAACCAAATAGCTCAACCCAATGGAACGTACCCACTTTCCATTTCCAATGCCATGAAATCCGGCAACCAAACAAATTGACCCAATATTTAGAGAAATAACGCCAGCGTTCTACCAATTAGTATCTCACGTTTAATCTAAAAACTAACTTTCTGAAGCCATCCCAAAACTAATTTTCTCAAAGCCATTCCAAAAACCAGATGTCAAGTTAATGTGTTAATGGCATAAAAGTCTAGAGAAGTAAAGCCATTGTACTACAAAATATGTCTCATTCTAGACACTCGGCCTACCAATAATCTTGGGAAACTTAACATGCCAAATCCCATCTTAAATAAGTAGAAATATAATCCACCTCATACTGATCTTATATACACACACACAATTAAATGCTAAGACAGACATTTGGTCCAAATAGTAAACCTGATCAATTACATCTCCAGCCATGAAAGTTCGACAAATTGGCGAGGGTTCAAGCTCGCTTAAACAGGACCACCATAGCAACTAGCACAGCCAATCCAAAGAAAGTTCCTGCTACTTTAGTAGGATCAGAAAAAATATTGTCTGGCTTCTTGGCATCATCATCACAACCCATCTTCTCAGGTGATAAGAACCCAAATAAGTTGTGGAGGTAACTTGAAGCCCCGGTTAGCATTTCAGCTACCGTGCACTTCACGTTCTGCATAAAAGCATTGATATTGTGAAAGAAACCATCGGCCGCACTGCTAGTTTCATCGGAATCAGACATTTCTTCCAGCTTTACAGAAGACTTGACGGGTTCAAAATCAGAGACTGCAGCAGAATTCAATTTCATTATTAATTATACAAGACCATAAGATTAATGAAATAAATAATTTCCTAGGGTCCAATTTGGGACCAGATGTATTCACACTGGAGCTGAGCATCTAAAATTTTATAGTTTTAAATCAAATATCACCCCAGAATTGTAACATAAGAGCAATGTGTGATGATCATAAACATAAATGGAGAGCACATATTAAAAGACTAACATATTACAAGGGAAAACCCCTTCAATTTATGAACCCCTTTCTACCTATGACATTTCTTGACGTGAAACTTAGAACACAATGTCGCCCCTAGCCATTAAAAATGCCAATGTTCAACATTAACTTTTAACAGTTAGGAACTTTGGCCCCTTTTAACACTTTCAGGGCAATATTGATCTAAAAGAAAACTTTCCAAACAAAATTGGACCATAATCCAACATCTGATGATGGCTAGAGGCTACCTTTCTCTTGTGATTGAAGGAACTCATTCAGCATAGAGTTCTGCATTATCGCACTCCAAACATTGGGGTCGGAAACTATAGAAGCCACAACAGTCTGGATAAAGCAGCCAAAGACAGTAAAATTGATTGCTGATACTTTAAAGTAATGCATTGATTCTCATGTTGATATGAAGTAATCACTATAATATATTTTTACCTGGGCCTCTGAACTAGCACTCAGATATTGAAAAGCTTGAAGAGCATGATTGGGCACAAGTTCAGATTCTGACGATTTAGTCTCCAGCTCTGAATGAGGAGACTGAGCAGAGACTCTACTACCATCAGAAGAAACCTCAAGTTTGTTGGAAGAACTAGAAGACAGGTAAATCCTAAAATATTACAAAAAGTTAGATTTTAAAATAGAGTTTCCATGAAATTCAAATAATTTAAATAAAAATTACACATCCATATGTCCAGAGAGATTTTTTTTGGGGAGGGGGGGGGGTGGGTGGGAAGCACAAGGATATACAATAAGAAGAGCAAGCCGTATCCAACTACTAATTACCTGGGTTGTATGGCGTCCTTACGCTATATCAACAAACAAATCTTTGGATATGTGGAAAAATTTCTTTTTAAGAAACAGAGAAACTTAAATTATGCAAGATTTAATCGCACAATATAGAGACAGAATAAAGAGATAATTAACAAACAAGGACTGCAGAATTACAATAAGATGATCAGTAACTTAAAGAGTCTATTTCCCAGCTTAACTTTTAAACCACCCCACTTCTTAATATGCTTGAATACAGTGATTACATATTTACAATCCTCCATCTGTCATCATTTCTCAACCCTGAACTCGAAAGTGAGGCTAAGGCATGTCCTATCAAACTGTGGAGAATGAAATAATGGCAATCACAAATGCAACCATTGATATTCCATAGGGCGAAGGCCCAAAAATGATACATAACTATTGGCCAAGGAACAAAAATAGTACATAACTATTTTGAGGTACAAAAATGATACTCAAATATTGGGCGGGGTCAAAAATGATATTTTCACTAATATGACAATAAGATTAGACATGAAAAGTCCAAAATGCCTTTATAAATTAAATTAAACATTCTTTATTTTTCTCAAAACTCTGAATATTATTTCCCCAGAAAAAAAGTTCCAGATCATATTCATCTGTTCTCTGTTTCATCCATCAACCTTGCTATTTTTATTTTATTTTCTTCTTCTTCAATACCCATCTTCCAAGTTTTGTAATTTCCAACACACCTTAGATTTTTTCATCACCCCATCATTTTTCTCAGTAAAAAAAAAACAGCCCACATAAATCACTGTTAGTTTCTTAGCTTAGTGTGTTTTTTCGGAGAAGATAATGAAGTGTTAATGTTTAGTTCATAGTTCATACCAGTAATATATTTTCCTCAAAACTATGGAATCAAGAGATGCAATTAGCAGTGCAGTCACAGTGGTGGGATCAGATGATCCATCAGAGTATCATGTAACTCACCGGAGTGAAATTCCGGCGACAACCGGCGGCGGAGGGTCGGCGACGCCGTCTGAGGCGGCTCCGGCGGCGGGTGGTACTCCGGCTTCCGTGCCGGTGGTGCCAAGGAAGAAGAAAAGAGGGTATGGTGGTGATGATGATGAGAGAGTTTGATGATGGTGGTGAGGAAAAAGGGAAGTAAAGAATGTTTAATTTAATTTATAAGGGCATTTTAGACTTTTCATGTCTAATCTTATTGTCATATTAGTGAAAATATCATTTTTGACCCCGCCCAATATTTGAGTATCATTTTTGTACCTCGAAATAGTTATGTACTACTTTTGTTCCTTGGCCAATAGTTATGTATCATTTTTGGGCCTTCGCCCTATTCCATAACAAATTCTTCATCATCACAGACATAAATTTACATTAGCTTCAGCAAGCACAACTATACTATACATTGAACGTCGTTTGATACAACCAATTTTCATAACAAATAATGAGAGATCAAAACTCCAAATACAGCAGAAAATGCAAGAGAAATCAAATACCCTTAATACTTCTTAAGTTAAATCATGAGTTTATTATTTGAGATGTTGATAGATGTATCTTTTATTTTACTGTTTCCTACCATAAATCTTCCAAAATAATCATAGTTGCAATAGTCAGAACAAGCCATAGAGGAGCACTCCCCAAGGGGATTGAAATCATAATCGTGAAAGCTAACACAAATGAACCATAATATGCAGTTAACAATCACACCACCAATTATGTCAAATTTACTACTCCCTACGTCCAAAAATACACACAAACTAATTGACTTTTTTCCTGGGGAGACTACTAATATAGCTAATAGCTAATTAAATAACAAATAAATTCATTTATCAGAATTCTGTCTATACTCATTTATTTGCTATAAGCTTCCATATAAGCTAATGATACAAAAATATCTTATGTTTTCGTGGCCCATTTAACTTCATTAATTTCTACTATGAAAAGTACTAGGCATTATACTTAATTACAAGAAGAAAGAAGTATCATCTTCAAAACGAATTCTAGTCTTCAAACAACATAGTTATACACTCCTCAATTGATGACCAAATCCATCACTTTATTAAATCTCAACACAGCTAAATAAGTTACTACTTACCAAACTTACTTACCAATCGATTTTCCTAAATTCATTCTCTACACTAATTTATTTATTAATAAAACATATAATCAAGAACAACAACAAAGCCTTTATCCCAACTAGGTGGGGTCAGCTACATGGATCACACAATACACCATCGTGCTCTCTCTAGTCATATTTAGTGATATATGATTGATCAAAAGACCTGGTTAGACACTAACATATCATCTGATAATACAAAATCAAAATACAATGAAATTAAGTGGCTCATTTCCCTACATTAGTCCTTAAATGAAAAACAAAAAAAAAGGTGAATTTGGCCACAGAGGTGGTAATTGCATTAATCAGAACAATCAAAGCTGGAAATTAAAAACAACATACTAGTAAAATCTAACACAAATGAAACATAAGATACAACAACGACAACAACTTATCCCAACTACGTGGGACATTGTGTTTGATCAATAGTCATGCTTGGAGCGCGTGTCCACGAACCATAACATACACTTACTAAAAAACCCTACTTAGCATATCATATCATAATTTTTAAAAATCAACATAACATAACATAACATAACATAACATAACATATAACATAACATACTGATCAATAGCTTGTTTTAATTCAGTGGTAGCATCCTTAGCTTCATCAAAACTAGGCACACCACCATGAAACACAACCCTAGGCATGGGCATGGGCTCACCAGCCTCCATCACCAACTCACTCCCATACTCTTCCGCGAACTCCCAGTCATCCCACGACGACGAGACCCTGTGTGGCGGCGCTGCCACGTCAGCAGTCGCGGCTTTCGCGGCCGACGATGATGACATGGCGGCCGACGCCGTGCGCGTGGGCTTCACCGCCGATTGGGGCGATGAAAATGGTGGGCCCCTCATAGTCCCGTTGGCTACCCCGAGACCTGCGACCTTCATCGCGTTTCTCATCGCTCCTCCTCCTCCCATTTTTTTTTTTTTTGGGTCTGATGGTAAAAAAAAAATTGGAGTGAAGAAGAAGAAGAAGAGTGGTTTTTGTTTGGGTGTTTGCTTAGGGGATAAGGTTGGATCTTTGTTTTTATGGGAATTGATGTTTTTAATGTTATTGGATTAACTTTGTTAGATTGGGCCACGTGTTAGATTAGTTTCTCTACGTAGTGCCACGTGGCTTCTAACAGTAATTGTATGGGTGTGGCGAGGAAGTGTCAAGACTCAAGTGTGTACTCCCCTCACTCCTTCCTTCCTTAGTTTTGTAAATATACTCCCTCTTGGCATATTTATAAATCATAAACCGCCTAAATTATACATTAAATTGGCAATTTAATAAATGTTCCTTTTTCATCTTCTCACTCTTCTCATCTTCCAATCTTCATTTTTCAATGATAAGAGTGTGTCAGGAAAATTTTAATAAATAAGTTAGTTAATGGAAGTTGATGACTTATACTACCTCCGGTCCTAAATATAAGACCTAATTGACTTTTTTTTAAGAGATTAAGGTTGCAAAATAGGTTATTAAATCATGACATATTTGATATCTTTTTAAATTATCCATTAGCTTATAGGTAAAATAAACTAGTGTAAGAGAAAAAATTAGGTAAATCAATTTATAATTAACTTATTTTGCTTTTTTTAGGATTTTTCAAAAAAGTCAACTAGGTTCTATATTTAGGACCGGAGGGAGTATTAAGGACCAATATTTAGAGGCGGTTGGTGACTTATAATAAGGATCGGAGGGAGTAAGTGTTAGTTGACTTTTTTAGAATTCGAATGAAGATAAATAAGATAATTAAAGTTCGATTTTGCTAACATCTTTCTCTAAATTACTCCCCCCGATTCCTAATATAAGAGCTTAAAATTTGATTGTTTTTTGTCCTAAATATAATAACTCATCTCACATTCTCTCCTCATTTAATGTGTTTTTCCTACTTTGCCCCTAACTCTTTTTCATATTTATTAATGCTTATGTAGTTCTCTGATCTCTTTTAAAAGTATCATAATAAATATGAGTAATATTGGAAAAGCTAGCTTCAGACACTCAACTAACATTCACATGTTTTTTTAAGAAGCGTTTTTTATATTAGGGACCGTAGGGAGCAGTTTATTTGACTTATAAGTTAATGTAGTATAATGACTATAATATAATAATATACAAAATATGTTATAATTAAATGTTTTATTTTTCTTTTTTAGAATTTTCCAAAAAAGTCAACCAACTCTTATATTTAGTAACGGATGGTGTAATTTACAATATTAGACCTAATTTTTCAAAGACCGGTAGGAGATAGGTGTAGACTGTAGAGTATATTACTCTCTCTCCATCTTAAGCTATAAGATAAAGTATGTATGTTATCGTAATAAAACATGGCCTAAAATAACATGGCACCATTATGCTTTCCATGTGTAAGTATTTTGGGGGGAAATTTGCACAGTAGTCCCTAGCAAGGAAAATTACTACTGAAAGGTCCCAAAACATTCCAGAATTATCATAAAGTCCCAAGGGACTTTAGTGCAATATTTTTCATTTGTTCATTGACCTTTTTACCCCTTATTAAAAATTTTGGAAAATAACTTTTTTTGTTGCTCTTCCCAGCATTCAGCACCATGTCATCATCACTATTCTTCTTCTTCATCCAACAGTCCTCTGATTTCCTTACTACCATCGCTCTTTTCTTCCCCAAACCCCATATCCCATCTTCTCTTCTTCAAACCCTATTCCTTATGTCACCGATAAGATCATGGCGGGTTCAGGTAAGATTTCCCCCCCCCCCCCCTCTCTCTCTCACACACACACACACTTTGTTTACACTACTTGAATGGGTTGAGCGAAAATTTGTGGGTTTTCTTCTGATAGTTTTCATTTGAAATTTTTCTTTCATTTCTTGCAAGGCTGAATGCAATTTAGAAGTGATTAGGAGAATGATAGAAGGGTTATTGTTACTACATGTTCAATATCTTTTCTGAATGTGATGTATGTGGAGCTTGAATTTCTTGTTGAAATCTCATGAGTATTATTTCTAGAAATTAGTTGCAGAAAATGTTTAATCAGTTCATGTGCTATGCTCGGTCTGATATGAAATTTGGAAGCCTTTGTTTTTCTTTAATCATCTAGAGTGGGATAAGTTAGGAGTAAGCATTGTGTTTGTGGATTCATGTTGCTTACTCACTTTTCTTTGAGATACGACACTTTGGTGAAAATTTTTGTGTTGATTCAATTTGTTTGTTGAGGCTTTGACAAGCTAATTTTGGGTTTATTGAATAATTTTGGAAATAATATACACACACTAATAGCATGAAATAGTCTTCACTATCACTTTGAAAGAGGTTTCCATGATTTAGATTACCACTAGCCCAAACAAACTTCACATTTTCTGATGGCTACCTTTTATCAGTTTATTTAGATGAAGACAATTGGAAATGAATGAAGGAAGGTGGCCTATCTGATTCATTTATGATAAATGAGTTTATGGCGTCTGCTGTTAGCTCTATCATCACTTGGCACCAATGATTTAAAGCATGTAAACAATTCAACTTTTTTGCAGGGACTTATGCAGCGTTCATGTATTGTCTTGGTTGCAAATATGATATGGAATGTATAAAGATAATGAGGGCTACACAATGCCCAAGTACCGTGGGAGGAACTTCGGGGATTTAAGAAGGGATGTTTTGGGTAGCTTTTGAAGTGGGAAGAATGGGAAGCTATGAAAATTAAAATGATGTATTTTGATTTCGGATTGGTATCAAACTACTTTGTGACATCAATGTATTATGATAATATTCCAATTGTTCATGAAACTTTTGTTGACATTATTAATTAGTTAATAAAATGGGTTTACAATGTCTATTATCAGGAACGTGACAGATTGTTAATTAGGTCACAATTAACAAGGATAGAATTTCAAAATATATGAAATGAGTTCCCAAGTTTTTAATAACATTTGGTATGTCTTACATCTTAAATGAGTTTTTTTTCTGAGTAACAAGTGGGAAGACCAGTAATAACAACTCCAAAAGTCTGCATTAACAAGTTTTCAAGTTGTTAATAGCATTCGGTATGACTCACATGAAATGAGTTTTTCTTGAGTGACAAGTTGGGATACTAGTAATAATAACTCCTAAAGTCTGCATCAACACGTTTTCAAATTGTTAATAGCATTTGTTACTGTCGGTGTAGTCACTTGTTAATGCAGGCATGATCACTTGTTATTGTCGAAATTAAATAACAAGTGAGACACTTGTTACTGCAGCTCTAATGACCTACCTGTTCATCTTCTGTAATTCCATAGGCAATAAACGTACTGAACAAATAAGAGATCACAATCACATTGACAAAATTGGGATTCAACATTTTTCTTACAATTCTTCATGAAATTAACAATACCAATATATAAGTTAGCAAACTATTACACTACAATAAAACTAATCACAGGAAAATTTCACTATCACCCCATTTGATTCAAAAATGGGCATAATATATTCCAGGCTTCTTTTTCGCCATTGACAAGTGGGAATGTATGCAGTAACAACTTAACGTGCCTATAGTAGCAGGTGCTTCACTTGTTACTGGAAGTTGTCATTCACTAATGATGGAGTGAATTTTGGTACAGTGACAAGTGGTCAAGAAACAGATACGAACTACGAAATAGATGCATTAGCAAGTGTCCTGAAGGTTAATATAAATTGAACATGATATATTCATCGCTTCATTTCAGTGACAAGTGAGCATGTCTGCTGTAACAAGTCTATATGCCTATAGTAACAAGTGTTTTTGATGACCAATAATAACACTTAAGTTGGCCATTTTCATTGACAAGTTAAAGTACATGTAATGAATACACGGCAAACATGACCACAACAGTAAAAAAACACTAAAATCACAAGTAAAAGGACATGTTAAATGGCTTGTAGTAACAAGTTGCCTTGCATTTACAATATATGAATGATGTAAATAAAAATGAGCTTTCATCAAATTGAGAATGTGACTAGATCTTCAGCCGTGTTCTTGTCAATGTTACACATTTATATGTCATCTTTCATGGGACCTTTCAGTTTTCTGTCCTCTTCATGTTTTTCATCTCTTCACCAAATCAACATTATCGTATATTGGTACCATATGGCCATTTTCCCTTGTTTTTCCTATTTTTGGCAATTGTATTAACCTGCAAGAATAATCACTTAATCAATAATAGCTTTTAAAATCCTAACCGGTGCCATATAAATATATGAAAAATGTATAGATCAAAACATATATAAAGTTCAAGGACATTATTAACTTTATTTCCTAATTTTTATACACGTCAAAATATAGCTAATGCAATAAATTCCACCACTTTCATATCACAATCTCCACTAAAATAGTTTATTTCCAACACATATAGCACCAAATGCTCTTAATACCAACACCAACCTTAAACAGAACAGATTAATTAGCACTACTATGCACCAATCAACAATTGATAGCAACCAAGTGACAACACAAATTTCCAAGTTACAGCAACAATTTGATCAAGATGAAGAAATTCAATTAGTTTTTAGAACCAAGTTCAAGAACAAGTATCAAATCATATCTGAAAAGAGCTAAATCATTCCATGTAAAGGATATTGAAAAGAATACAAGAGTGAACAATAATAGAATATAAGATAACAAACAACTCAAATAACAGTAAGTAATAGAGAAAAAAAAATTCGAATGTTCAAAGTAAAGTCTGAAATAACATCAAAATATGGACACAATGGCCTGTCATATCTAAATTCAAAGCATTCTTCAAGGTAGAAAAAGGAATCTTGCAGATCATAACCATGATATAACAAAGTGAAAATACAGTAAGTCATATTGCACTAGTCTTAACACCATGATACAAATAGATCTTACCTTGATTAAACAGCCTCACATGGTTACAATACTACTTCTAATAACACCTAATCTATCCAATTAGAAGTGTCAAAAATAATCCTTCATCTCAATTAGTAACACTAATGACCGAAGAGGAACACCAACAAATTCCCCCTTATAAGGTCAATACAACTCCATGCAAAATTAATGATTCACAAAGAGGTATAATAAGGTCCCCTGAAGAGTTAACAACATCACAGAAAATTTCTTTTGAAAGTCTCAATTATGTGTAGTGAGCTGTAAAATAAGTCAATGTGTGAACTTTAACAAAAAATAAATCAAATCCCCAAGTATTCACCAAAAACTAATGGGCAATGAATCAATAAAAAATAAGACCATACCATTTTTCTTCTCAATCAACACACATCTTTTCATGGGTTTCCACATTTTTCTAATGCACAATATTTTTGCCAACCAAACAGTACATGAAAGATGCGATTTTTCTTGACCAATTCGCAGAGGAATTTGAAGAATATACATACAGTACCACTACCATATTACTAAAGGGGCAAAAATAACAAAAAGCAAAGCAAAGAAAAGGAAAAAGAAGAGAGTTAGGTACCATGAAGATGAACATGAAGGTCATAGAAGATAGGGGAGGAGGCCTGGGAAGAAAAGCAAAGCTTTGTGTGCAACGTGCTGTGAGTCGACGTCTTCAGGGAAGAGAGAAAGCTCGGAGTGAAGGAAGGGAAATCGAAAGAAAAGGAAAAAAGAAAAATAGTGAAGGAGATGGACATGATGATGGTGCTGGTGAATGAAGATGAAGTAGAGTGACTATGGTGAAGATAGATGCCACGGTGAATGAAGAAGATGGAGAGTGGTAAAGGCAACTAATCTTATGTAAGAAAGGGGTATAATGGTCAATGAACAAATGAAAAGTTTTGCAGGAAAGTCCTTTGGGACTTGATAATAATTTTGGATTGTTTTGGGACTTTGCAGTAGTAATTTGTCTTGCTAGGGACTATAGTGCAAATTTCCCTATTTTGGGCTATGAAACATTACTTATTGGCCAATGTCAACTGGACATGTCCTTGCATCAGTGTTCTTATTTCATTTAGATTCATTCCTAGGTGGCCGATGATATTGAACTTGAGGGATTTAGAAATATGTATGTTGTGTACTCTCAATCTCTCATGTCTCTTGTATATAGTTGCGTTATCAATTAGTCTTTTATATCTTTAGAGTTTCGATTGTGTGTGATTCCAACCTCAATTTAAATTTTTAAATTTATGTTTTACGAAAAAAGAGAGAATAAATTGTTGTTCAAATCAACAATTTATATAATTTTGATTTATATAGAATGAATATGAGTCAAACTATACTCCATCCATTTCTAAATCTAACATATATCTACTTAATTTGATTAGATTAAATATGTTAGTTAAATTAATTAAAATCATATTATATTACCAAAACACCATAACAACTTAAAGTTTATTATTAAAAAGTATTAATAGGAATAATATGAGCAAAGTTAAGAAAAATTTGAAATAGGTATTATTATAATCGAAAACAACAAGTTCATCACATCCCTAAATAAATCATAGATTTAAGAATTGAGTATTTCCTAAAACCAAAATACAATACATGTATTTTAAATCATCTCACAACAAGTGGCATTGGCTAATTGCAATGTGAAGGCCTTAATTAAAAATCAAGAACTTCAATTATAATTATGAATTTAAAAACATGAAAATTTACATATAACTTTCAATATTTTGAGAGAGGGATTAAGAAAATATATCATCCACATTCTAAGAGCCTTCTCATATGCAAAGAAGCCATGATGGTCTCTCCTCTTTAATTTTTCTGGACAATTTTGTCCCGTCTTTTTGACTCATTTGAGACGTGATTGGGATCTTCCCTAACCAAATTTGTAGAGTATTTTTTTTAAAAAAAAAAACTAAACTTCCAGTAGTTCTTTGTTGTCCAAGCCCAACCCGGCAACCCCTTGTGCCGGAAAAAAAAAACACTCGTATGAGAGTAATATTGTATATAATCATATTCGGTATTCAGCACCTTTCAAATGTTTATTTGTCTCAAAATTTTAAGATGCATGTATGTTGTAATAATTTGTATTTTTTGCATTAACTACTAGTGATCAATGCCAACTTTAAATCTAATTGCCAGCTATTGGAACATACAACTGCTTACTCCAATTTTTTGGATTGTGCCCCATAAAAACTATGCGTTGGTTATGTTGTGTTAATTGTTATACAATAATAATAACGGTGTATGGTAATGTATTGGGAATATCAATTTATGTTTTTTTTTTAAAAAAAAAATTATTCATAATTAAAAAACTAGGGAGGCTTATAGTTAAAAGACTGTATACATATTTTCTATTTGATTCGAAGTATAACTGTGTAAAGTGTGTATTTTTTTTTTGGTAGGTTGGGTAATTAATATGATCCGGTTGAGAAAATAACAACACTAGGGACATGTCTTTGCCTGCAATATCCAATTGGTAAAGACAATAAATAACCCACTTCAAAATTCATAATTTTTTTGTAGATATATTTCGTAAAATAGTTGCTTGCAATTGAAGTTGCTCTACTATTATTGGAAAAAGACATATTGATGAATCTGGCTTTTCACAAACAAATAAAAATGAAAGGACAGAATTATATATGGTACCCCAACCAAATGAATGATTCTCTTTGAATATAATTAATCTAATTCTTATTTTTATAATATTGAGATCTTCCTCATTCTCTGGCCGAGCATCAACCTGTTTTCGTTGGGACCACATATAGGACAATCTTTTATTGACCGATTGAATTTAATTAATCTAATAGTTATTAATTTTTTATTTATCAGTGGGGATGATTAAAATATTGACGGAATTATTGAAGAATTTTGCATGCTAATGATACCATTTGAAAATTTGAATTATTGATGATTTAATATTATTGTAGACATGTATATGGCCTCTTTTTAAGCCATTTAAGAATTAACCTTGTGAATATTGATAATCACAAGTCAAGGAAGGTTTGTGTCCAAATTGAAGAAGTAGATAATCACATCGAACATTCCAGATTAATGTATGAAAATCTATCAATGACACTGACTAGGGACTACCCTCAACTTGCTTTATGATATACACTCCATCCATTCCTTTTAAATGGAAGATATTTTACTGATATATATATATATATATATATATATATATATATATATATATATATATATATAGGATTCAAATATCAATTATCTGTTTCTACGACCTGGGAAGGTGGGATACTTCTATTTAAAGTTTAGTTTTAAAAAATAATGTCCATATAATTCCGTAAAATGTATGCATGATAAAATAAATTACTAAAAAAGGAATTCATATTTTAAAATAATAATGAAGGTAATAAGAATTACGCAATTAGACATACAACATTATTTTATATATGCTCCGCGTGATTTTTTTCAATAAACCGATATGAATTTGAAGTTGAATTATTGTTACTACTTTCCACGATTGCCTACCTCGCTTGATCAATGATTACTTATAGCTGTTCGCTTTTTTCATTCATTGCTGATACTGATTCGTTATTACTACCTTCTGAAATTCACATTATTTGACTATTCATAATTCATATGAATACAACTAGTCAATATATAAAGATAAGACTATATATTGCAATGCATTAAACTAATGTTTATTTAATTGGTGGAAAACATAAATCGTCGGTTGAGATGGTGAATGCTAGACTTACTATGATGTGAGTGAGAAGTCAAGTTCAATTAAACGGAAAATGTACTTATTAGATGATCAGTTTAATGTTTTTCCTTTTCTTTTTTAAGACATTGTTAAAACTATGTAATTCTCTTTAATTAATATCATTTTGTCTTTTATCAAAAGAAAAGAAAAAGAAAACGTACTTATTAAAAGAAGTTAAAAGTTAAAACAATTTACACGCTTAACTTCTAAAATCTAAATGAGATATGAAAAATTTCACACCAAAAAGATATCTGAAAAAAAAATGGAGTAATATGAAACCGTATAAAATTTTTTGATCAGAGGATTGAAAAAGCTGCAACTAAGCGAAGTAGATTTAGCAAAGTCAAAGTGAAGAAAAGTAAGTTAGCGTGGGGCCCACATACAGTTAAAAACCGTGACTGGCCCCACATTTCCCGCGTGAACGTAACACCCCTCCCGACCGGACCCACTGCCTCCTTCTTGGGAGTATCTCCTAAATTTCTTTCTTTTTTATTTCATATATTTGAAGTATCTCCCAATTTCTTTTTTTAATGCAAACAAGTTTATGTGAATTAGGTTGCGGGGGTTCACCAGGGCTAAGACAGACTTTCGGGCTTAAAGAACCTTACAAATGTACTTATAGATCGTCCACCAACAAGGTCCTCACATCGGCAGAATTCGAACTCACAATCACATAATTATGAGTTAAACTCATTTACCAACTGGATCAATCTTTTTTGGCATATCTCTCAAATTTCTAATAAGAAGAAAGACGCTTGAATTATAAAAATGACAAATTGGCCTGAGTAACTTTAAAAAGAATAAACAAGACATTTTCTGAAAATATCTTTTTATAAATTAAAAGAAAAGACAAAATTTCCCATTAATTATTTTTTAATGATAGAGGGATGTACCATCATTGGTCATCGGTCGGCGGCCACAGATGTCGCCAATCGTCGGAGCTTCAATCTGGTAATCCTTTACACAATTTTGGGAATGATTGAAATAAATTGGTAATTAGATAAAACATGTTGGTAATCCATTATCAAAATTTGGTAACCCATCACCCTATTTTGGAAATCATTTACACAATTTTGGGTCCGTCATTGACTGTCAGAGCTTGGCCATTGGAAAAACGCCACCACATTGAAACTTGTTTTATTTGTTTTTGAGAATTGTGTAAAGGAATACCAACATTGGATAATGGAGTATCAACATACTTTTTTCAATTGCCAACATGTTTAAGAGCTTGTTTGGTTGTAGGAAAGTTTGTAAAATAATTAGAAATGAAAAGGGTAAGATGAAAAGTAGGGGTAATGATGAGAGAGTAAAGTTTGTGGGCCCCACGATAAGTGTGAGATGGAGAAAGAAAACTTGTGGGCCCGGGATATATGTAAATGACCATATTACCAGTTAACTTTTCAATTATTTACAACATACTTTCTTTGGTTTCTTGCAACCAAACAAAGCCTAATAAAGTTCTCAGAATTGTGAAAAGAATTACCAAACTAGGGTAGTGGATTACTAACTTTAGATAATAAATTACCAAAATGCTTTATCTGATAATCAATAGTGTCAGTGAAGAAGCTTGGCTGCCAAAATAGGGTAATGAATTACCAAGTTTGAATAATGGATTACCAACATGTTTCGTCTATTTATTTGTTCCCAGAATTGTGTAAAAGTTTACCAAATTAGGGTAATAGTTTACCATCTTTGTATAGAGGATTACAAAAATGTTTTAACGAATTATCAACATTGAAGCTCTGATGGTTGGTGACGTCAATGACCTACGGCGGAGCTTTAATGGTTCGGCGGCCAATGGTGGCTGGCCGCTCAAATATAAGAAATATGTCAAGGGTATTTTCAACTTTTCCTTTAAATTTGTCTTTGGACAACTTGAACAATTACACTAAATGGTCTTTATGAAATTACTAGGACCGAATGGTTCTTTTTCTATTTCAAACGTTTTTTCAATCTTTTTCCCTTTCTAATTCATCAATCATACATGATATTTGTTCCCTTTGAATTATATTTAAGCAACATGATTTAATTAAAAATTAAAATATTAATTTTCATAGATAATATGATTGTATTTTTTTATTAACACATCCAATCATATTGTCTTATTTTCTCCTACATCTCTTACTTGATTATAGTAGAAAGAGCACTAGTAAAGATAATGTAGAAATAAAGTTGACAAAAATTAGAATTACACTCCGATATATTAAAGAATAGCCCCAAATAGGTCATATAGTTTGGGGTTTAGGGACTACACTATTAATTACAAAAATATTGACAAATAAATAAATTTTAATTATAAAATTTTAAGATCAATTTATTGCTTATTTCGAAAATACTCTTACTCTTTTGAAAAAAAATACTGGCATTTGTCTCAGGAGTATAAAATAGAGATGAGGAAGAATGGAGAGTTAGATTTTTTCAAATATTGGGTCCTTTTGAAATGCCAAGGCTGCCAATTTACTTTCCATGTAGGCTTTCAAGTATCACAAAGTCTTTTTTATTTAATATAAGTATATAACATTGTCAAAAAGGGAAATAAAAAAAAGGAATCCAACTCATCAGTTCCTTCCAACTCTATCATTGGCACAAGACAAAGCAAGGAACAAACAATCAATTTTGCAAATGGCAATAATTAATAAATGTATGCCTTAAAGGGGAAAAATAATTGAAAAGAGAGGGGGGAGACTATTCATTATGAGTATATTCTTCCATTTTTCTAAAGCAACCTTCCTTAATCATTGCTTGATTTAGTGTAAATTAACCAAATATGAATAATATCCAGCTGGATTTTGATCGTTTCCTTTGGCACTTGTCACAACATCCTTATCTTTAAAGTTGAAAACCATATGATAAAATGAGCAATAAAAAAACCATATGATAAAACAAAGAAATGAACAAAAAATCATCAAGGTTGGAAGATTATTAGAACTTAATACATTTTGATCATGAAAAAAGCAGATGTTCTTCTTCATCTCCCCCACCAATCCTTTCTTTACAATCTCCCGATCTCACAAAACAAACAAACAAACATCCCTCTCAAACCCTAGCAACGCCTACTGATCATAATAAGACTATAATTGTAGAGAGCTAATGCAAGATCATATAAAAATATTTTATATATATATATATATATGAACATGATGATGGTGATGACAGAGCAAAAGACAATAATAAGGAAAGCCCTGTTGAAAAACAGGTGGCATGTTCTGTTTTTCTTTATTTGTTTTTATCTCAAAGCCTCGAATCCTTTCTCCTTCCTCACATGCTTCTTCAATTTCATTCCACCTGCAAAATCCAACCCACAGAAAACAGAATCAGCCTATTAAAAAATACCCAAAAATTTCTGAAACATCACTACAACTACAAAAAGCTTTATGGCTTTTCTATGATGATATGAGCCTATATGGTAAATAATGCAGGCAAAAGTTGAAGAAGCAAACAACCATATCAAGCAAATGACTTAACCAAAACCCTCTTGTGAACTCTCTTGTCCAAGAAAATTTTTAATATACCAAGCTTTCCACTAAAAGTAAAATGTGAACTTTTTTAAATAAGATTGCTTCCAAATCAGATGTTTCAAGTACAAAAATTCTCTGACACGCAACAGTACCTGGAAAAATAGTTATAGTATAATCCCATTCTCCGTATGAACTTGTAGAAACAAATATTGAAATATGAAGATAAAAAAGTCCAACTCAATCTCTCTCACACACACTCTCACACTTCTACCGTGATAACTGTTTTGTTAATAGTAAAACAGAAGAAATGGGTAAAAGAAAGTGATAGGAGTAGGTACTAAGAGCAAATTAAATAACATATTACTCTTCCAATTCTAATTATAAAATGAAATTAACATATATGTTACAATTTAGTGGTTTAATTACTTCCTTTAACTTCCAAAATTATTTAACTCAGATCCTATTATTAAGAGTAGAGGCTACTAATTTTTTCATATATCAACTAAGCAATCAGCCTCTTCTCATAATCCTATTACCAGCCGAACAATATAACTCTAATTTTGATGTTCGTGACCTCCTATCCCAACACAATTAGTGTCTCCTCTATTCGAACTCACTTGACAAATCAATTAATTTAACAAGAGCCTTACATCGGTAGTAGACCAACTATTTGTTGGTAAATCAAATATGACTATTATTGTTTGGTAATGTAAATTTGTTTCAGAAATGGAATTATGAATGTTACTGAACAAAACCATAACGCCCTTCAAAAAGCAGTTTCGTACACACACACAACAAAAACAAATCATGAAAATACAAAGTGCCACGTGATATGTCCCCCAAACACATAAGAAGTAAAACCAAAAATAAAAAACCAAACTCATCTCCAAAATTAAATCAAGAACTAGATCTCAAAGCCTCACAACAATCAAAACCAATAATAATCAATATGATCCGAATTACCTTGTGGCTTACAGTGAGGAGGATCTTCAAAGAGAGACAAAGAAAGCTGTTTATAAGCAAGTCCAATGTCAAACAAAATCAACCCAGAAGTAGGATCATCAACAATGATATCCTTAACAGGAAGCCAAAGAAACAACTCTTCCTGGGACAAACCTTGGACACCAATGAGACTACCAAAAGTCAAGTTTGCCCTCACCACACTCTCAAAGTACACTCTATTCTCATACTTTGTCAAACAAGGACCATCAAGAAAGACTTCCAATAAGCCATTATCTGAGAGAGTGTAGGACTTTACTTCCTTTGGTAAGAGTCCTGCGGGTAGGCCCTTTGAACGGAGGAGGTCGTGAATGGAGGATGAGGAGAGAGAGGGAGGAGAGAAAAGGAGGAGGAGAGAGAAGATGAAGAAGGAGGTGTTAATGAAGGCCATGGATGGGTTTTTGTTTTGCTTAGAGGAGAAAAAGAGAAAGGTGGAGATATCACATGTGGAAGAAGGAGGGTTTTAGGGATGTTTCTTTTTTGTGTTTATTGTGGTGAGAAGAGTTGGAAATTATAGAAATATAGTACTATTTTAGCAATACATTATTATAGAGGCATCGATTTACTATATTGTCCTTCACTTCCTTACATTTTGTCATCACATATATAGGATCCAAAGTCCATATCTAGAATAGTGGTTTTTTTTTTCGGTGCAAAAAAAATTATTGGGACGACTTTTTCTATTTAATTCTTTAGGTATGAATATGGCATATGTAAGTTTGGATTGACTGAGTGTGAATAATTTCATCTTAATTAGTGAAGTGCTGTGGCAATTACTTGTGGAAATTGTCTAGGGGTTATGCAATTCTGCATGTTATTAAGGACGTCGATCTTTTTGTCGAGATGACTTAAGTCAATTAATGGGATTCTTCATGTATTATATACTTTAAACCTTTAGTACACTTAATTAGTGTAGGACTTCTAAATTCTAAATAGAAATAGGTGAGGTCTGCTGGCAAATAAACATGGAAAGTTTTTGTGGTTGTTTGGTCTAACCTATATTATGCAACTTTGGACTCATTAGTAGTGTTGTGTTTAAGTCCTATTATACCATCACAATATTTACTTAGAAATAGTGAAAATATTTTATTATAGACTTATATTCTTGCAAACCAAATTAACTGATTGCTGCTAGTAGCGCTAAATAGAGGTGGGTTAATAAAAAAAAACTGTTTGATGAGATCTACCACTATGAAATGATGACAGTAACAAATTTTCCTTTGAAAAAAATAATTGTTTATATAACAACAAACAATATTTTAATAGGGAAATGCAATCTTGTAATTTAATGAACTTATATTTTCTCAAGTTGGTGGCTGGTTAAAAAAAGTTTATTATAACAATGTATAAAACAAGTTTAAAACATCCTCATATTACATAGGATGTGTGTATCTATAATTCTATTAACTAATGTTGTTTGGCGAAAAAATGTCCGCTCCTTCCTTTGATTTAAAATTCATTCTAGAAGAACCTTTATTTTAAGTGTGTTTTTAAATTTTTTTATTAGAGTTAAATTGTGAATTTAAGGAAAGTGAATATATAGTAACTTTCATATAAAGAAATAGAGTAAATTGTTTCTATAATTTTTATAAGGAAATGCAATCTTCTTATTTTCCATAAAAAATGGTAGGTCTCTGATGTTGGTTGGTTCTATTTATGATTAACGTAGTTGTTAGTTCGTTGCTTGATGTGTGTTTTATTTTATCTTGAAAGTTTCAAACTTTGTTTACACTAAACTGATTATACATATAATACTATGTGCTTAAGTTCCTTCTCTCAAAGTGAAAGCAAAATGATTATCCATAATACTCTATCTTGATATGAATTTAATTAATACTGTAATAACCATGATGAATTGAAAATATTCCACATTAAAATAACTTTAATTTGAAATTAATCTAGGTTTGTAACGTAATTGAGTTATGAGAGTGGAAGAAGTCTGTAAGTCACTACGTTGGTTGCATACTAATTAAATATATTTAAATCATGTATTTCATACTCATTAATTAAAAAAATAAATGTCTTCAACTGCTAAAGAATGATACAACGATAGAAGTGCAAAAATATCCATATAATATTCAGTTAAAAATGTAAAAAATGTCTATGTAGTTTGGTTCAATGTACACCTAACACGTAAAGATTTCTTTGGCCCAAAAATACCCATGTTGTTGCCAAAATAGGTGAAAAGTACGCATACCATCAATATAAACTAATGACGTTAAGTTTTTTAAAGTTAGTGAACATTTTTTTGGCCCAAAAATACTCATGAAATTTAGTCATCAGGAGTGCACCCAACACCGCCAACACACATTGAAAATGAAAAAATTTCAGAGTGTTGGTACACTCTAGACAAAACTTCATGGATAGTTTACACCTTTTATTTTGGCTAAACTTTGAAATTTTAATGTCATTAGTGTATATTGAAGACATAGACAGTTTTAACACATTTTGATAACTATATGGGCATCACTTTTGAGTAAAAGAAAAAATTTATGGTGTTTGATGTATCTTAGACCAATTTAAATGACACTTTTGCACATTGGCCTTTATTTTGATAACATGTTTGATGTATCCTATATATAATGTGTGGCAAAAAGAAATAATTTATAAAGATGTGCACAGACAGATCCAATTTATCATTATTATTCATTTTATTTGTTTGAAAAAATCATCTTTGATTGTTGATAAAAAAAGAAAAAGAAAAATCATCTTTGTCTGTTGCTCAATTGAAGGATTTAGAAGATAGTCTAAATTGTTCTGAAGAGTTCAATGCACACAATTTATATTAATACTTTATTTCAATTATTTCAAAGACTAGAATGCATAACTAGCTGATATTCTAACCCTAAAATGAAATATCCAATAAATAATTTTAAAGTGATAAAATTTAGACGGTATTTACTTTTTTTATTAATTCATTCCATTCTTATCTCTTTCAAGATACACCCACATTAGCATACGACCACAAAAGGGAAATTAAATTATTGGTATCACGGTCCAATACAGCAACATCGTAATGTGACATGTCTTCTATATTATGAAGTATAGTCTAAGTCATAAAAATGAGAAATATCAATAAATAAATAATAAATGTGTCTGGATATTCTTTATATTTCATGTGTTGTTTAGAACAAGACTTATTTGAATAGTTGATCTTTATTCTAATAAATATATAATTAGTTTTAATTTTTGTCAATTTTTCATAAACCAGCCAACTTCAAAATGATTCTCCCTAAACATAGATCAAGTATGAGATGCACGAGAAAATTAATGAAGATGATTAAAGAGTGTGTGTGTGTGTAACTTAATCAGTATTTCAACGTATATGGGTCCATTGATGGCTTGTGTGAGGAGTGAGTGAAGGGGCATTATGGGAAATGAGGGGAGATATTTTGATAATGATCCCGATAGCTAAAGTCGGAACAATTAATTAGGAACACAATGATCATAAGATATTGTTTTGAAAAGCAACGCTTCATAATGATTAGAGGAGTTCAATTTAACCATAGTTAAGAACAAAGGGCGTTTTGGTCGACACACTCAGAAAAATACAAACACAGTGGGGAATACCGGAATAATGCCGGAAGGATGGGCATAATAATAAAATAATGTTTTTTCCATGATTAAAATTATATACTACCTCCGTTCCTAAATATAGGATCTAGATGACTTTTTTGAAAAATCCTAAAAAAAGCAAAAAATAAGTTAATTATAAATTGATTTACCTAATTTTTTCTCTTAAACTAGTTTATTTTACCTATAAGCTAATGGATAATCTAAAAAGATATCAAATATGTCATCATTTAATAACCTATTTCGCAACATTAATCTTTCCAAAAAAAAGTTATCTAGGTCTTATATTTAGGAACAGAGGGAGTATTAGATGTTTACAAACCACTCTTAACCTGATACTAATATCTTACCGGGTTGAGGCTTCTAACTTAAACTTGCCGATTGTTTAAATCATCAATCTTAACGTAACTAACGAACTACCAAAATTTTGTTAATACATGTCCTATAAATTAATTTAACTGACCTTTCAAATATTGTCAAATTAAGTAAATGAATCAATTATTTATAAACTTCGTCAAGATAAAAGTCATTTTTCCATTACGCACACGAAACGAGCCCAGTTAGTTGGGGATGCTAGCTGCATTTGGCCCACGTGTAAAACATGCGTGCATGGGACCATCCACCATCATATCTTTTTCCTGCAAAAAAAACGAATAGAGTACCTTGCAAAAATTTTTTAAGATAGAAATAGGGCAAAAGCGCTGATCTAATAATTAACTATTTCAATTTGGGTAAAAATAATAAATGACTATTTCGCGGTGCATAAATAATAATCAACTTTGTGACCCGGTGCAAAAATAATAAAACTGATACTAAATGTAAATTTGTAGTTTTGTGGAACCTTTCTGATATTGTTTTCTAAAGTAAAAATACATTTTTACCTCTCACAATTAAAACTCAATCATTCTTCCTTCCGCCCTTCATCTTCTCATGCTAATTAGTATCAACAAGGTTTTGATTGGGAGGGGCAAAAATGTATTTTTCACTTTGAAAATAATATCAGAAAGGTTCCACAAAACTATAAATTAACACTTAGTACCGGTTTTATTATTTTTGCACTGGGTCACAAAGTTAGTAATTATTTATACACCGCGAAACAGTCATTTATTATTTTTTGCCCAAATTGAAATAGTTAATTATCATATCAGCGTTTTTGCCCATAGAAATAATTAAGGGTAATTAATTTGAGGTTCCACCCAATACAAAGAATATGAGTTAAGAACTTGAGGGTCATATTTTCGCCTTGAAGTATGCATGGAATATCATATCCTCTAATTATTTCCGATGTATCAAAAAAGGAATATCATGTCCTCTTAAGTAATTTTGGGTCCAATATGCCCCTAAAGTATGCATGAAGATCATATTTGTCATTTATAATTAAAATATCAGCAGTCAAATGTGATCGTTTGTTCATACTTCATGGGTAAATATAAATATTACCCTTCATACATATTTCAGGGAAAACACAACCCTTTGTGCATACTTTAGGCACACATATGATCCTTGATGCACACTTCAAGAGCAAATTTGAAAAAAAAAAGACTTCAGAAGCAGATATGATCATTTGTCATATTTTAAGGGCAAATATGACCATTAACCCCACACAATATATTAAAGATCCCACGAAATGACGAAAATAAAGTAAGGTTTCAAGAGTAATTATCTTTCAAATCAAGAAAATATTTTTGCTCTCCTTGCACTACAAAAGAAGTGGTGATTAGCGGCGCACGCGTCCCCGCGGAAGGTCGAAAACTGCCCCCGAGGATATGCGTTCCGGCGAATACTATCATTCGCGGCCACGCTACGAGGCAAATGGTTTTTTTTTTTATTTTTTTCCTAGCGTAGCCTCGGTCACGTAGCCGCGGTCAAATAAAAATAGGCGAAAAAAAAAAGAAAAAGGTCATTTGCTTAACGTTGGGGCAGGTAACCGCCCCTAAAAAAACAGAAAAAAAATAAAAAAATAAAAAATCATGACCGCCCCCCACAAAAATATAACTAAAAAATAAAATAAACTATCTAGGAGCGAGCACCCGCCCCCACGTGGCGCCGATTTTCGTGCGCATTAAACGCGCCTGGGGGCGGTCAACCGCCCCCAAAAACAAAAAAATCAAAAAAATATTAAATAAACGTGGGAGCTGTCAACCACCCCCACAAAACCCAAAAAAAAAATTATAAATACACGTGGGAGCGGTTGACCGCTCCCACGCTGCGCATTAAATGCGCCATTTAATGAATGGCGCATTTAAATGCGCCCATTTAATAGGCTTGGGGGCTGCCAACCGCCCCCACGCATGACAGAATTCCACCACTATATAAACCTTCCGCCGCTCCCATTTTCCACTCAAATACGAAACTGTAGGGCCCACCGAAAAAATTCGTACTTTTCCACATATATATTCGCCTTTCGGACATGACTGATTCGGGGAAGCGTGTAGTCAGTGCAAGCGAGGAGGAGCAGCGACAAGAGACAGAAGAGGACGCGGATTGGCCAGACAGGTTGGCCCATACTTTTGGTTCTAACTTATTTGATGATGATGTACCTCTTGCACATGGTGCGCAGATTGAGCATGGGGAGGAAGAGATTGTGATTCCAGGCACCGGCGGTTTAAGGGTGCCTGCTGTTAGTAGCGATCTTTTAGAAGAAATATTGTCGCAGATGTTGTACACTGAGGATGGGAGGTTAGTCACGGGAGAGGAGACGGAGAGGCCGGAGGAGCCTCAAGAGGATAGACATGATGATGAAGAGGGGGAAGAGTAGGGGGTGGTGGGGGCGGTGAGGGCGGGGGAGGAACCCCAGGTGCTCCAGTGCAGTCTCTCGTACAGCTTCGACGAGGGAGGAGATCGTCAAGTAGCGGTCGTTTGGTGACAGTGAGAAGTAAGTAGTATTTTGATTATATATATGTTAAATAAAGTAAAGTATATAGTTTATTGATTATATATTTAATTAATGTTTACTTTTATTGTATACTTTTTTTATTATTATTATTATTATTATTATTATTATATATAGCTATTTATTTAGTAGCCTATTTAATGTTTATTTTATTATATCTTTATTACATTTATTGTATTGTTAAAAATATAGATACCGCTGGGGACGTCAGGACGAGGAGACTGTCTGTTGACATGGTTCATCATTTACCGTCAAACGAGAGGGTGGAGTTGATTCATTTCACCAGAAATGGGCAACCAATCAAGGACGCAGGTTACCTGTTCAACCGCTTCTGCATCACCATTGGGCGACAAACGCAGCGGTTCCCGATCGACCCTCCTGATTGGAGGCTAGTACCTGAACACCTTAAGTTAGCCGCGTGGGAAGCGGTTAAGGTAATTCAACGAATTACTTAAATGTTATTTTTTATGGTTCCTTTGTATTATTTTAATTAATAACATTTTAATATATTTAATATTTATATTGTAGGCTCATTTTTGGGTTACTGAAGACCTCAAGAAGTATGCGATCACCAAGATCGGCGACGCCTGGAAGGAGCAGAGGAACGACTGGTACAATGACAGATGGAGAAAGGGTCAGAGGACGAAAGAGCAGATTAAGGCAGACGTTCCTGGGGGCGTCGACCCAGCCGAGTGGCGGCGATATGTGGAGTGGAGGCATTCCGACGTGGGGATGGCTAGATCTCTGTGGGGCATAGCTGCCCGAGCTTGTCAAGATGTCACCCACACCGGCGGCAGCAGACCGTTTGCAGTTCTATATGATGAGATGGTAAATATTTATTTATAATATTATTTTATTTATAATATTATTATTGTATTAACTAATTTTTTGATTTTACTATCCTTTCAGCAGGAAGATGCTACCGCGAAAGGGATAGAGACGAACATCTATCGAGACTTCCTCCTGCAAGTCTACTCGCACGCTGATGGCACTCCTGTCACCCAGAGAGCTGCAGAGGAGATTGCTGGGATTAAAGCTGCAGCTGAGCGGGCAGCCGAGCGGCTTGCGGCATCGCGTGCATCAGCGGAGGCTCAGGATGAGAGCTCTGATCCTTTAGATGAGGTAGTTGTCCTCCGCGAGGAGTTAGGGAGGCGTGACCATTCTGGTCGCGTTAGAGGCCTAGGATTTAGAGCAACGCCTACTCAACTCGTCCGCCCCTCGCAGTTCGCTGGCCGAAGCACGTACAACAACGGCGGCGCATCGGGATCGAGTCAGAGCACACCTTTAGGGACTCAGGTCCTCGAGGAGAGGATGCGAGAGCAGGAGCGCAGACTCGAGGAGCAGGAGCGTAGGATCGCTGAGTGGGAGCGTGCCTTGACTGAGCGGGAGCAGGCGGCGCAGCAGTCCCAGTCAGCTGCCGCCGACTTGTTAGCAGAGGTCAAGAGGGAGCAGGAGAGAGAACGTGAGCGCCACAGAGAGAGACGCCGCCGCCGACGCCAAGGCCTTCCATCGTCATCATCGTCAGACGATTAGTAGGATTAGATTTAATTTGTGTAATTTTAATTTGTTGCCTTTGTAATTTTATTATGTAGACGAAATATGTATTTTGTATGAATATTAAATTATATTTTAATTTATCTTACAAATCGAATTACATGACATTATTATAACGTAAATTAAAGTACATTATTCCTATTCATCACCTTCCTCAACGTCCCTAACAGCAGGTATCTGTTCGTTTCCTTGTGAAATGAAACATTCAAAATCAGTGGGTGCAACAAGTTGAGTGGTCTCTAATTCAAAATTTTCATCCCCCATGTCGTACAAATCGCGGGGCTTCACATGCATTACCATGTACCAATCTTTACTTGTAGGGTCCGGAACATAGTAAACCTGCTGAGCTTCGTCGTCTGTAATATACGGTTAGTCGTCAAGCGATTCTCCAGTGTGGATGAGTCGGGAGAAATTTACAGATGTGATTCCAAGAGAGTCCAACCTCTTGCCGCGTTTTCCCCTAGTGTCTTCCCAATCGCACTTGAAAAGTGGAACGAAAAATTCACCATTGTAATTCAAAACAATTATTTCCACTAACTTTCCGTAATATTCAACCGCTCCTAAGCGCATTTGAGGGTCATTTGAAGTGGAATAACTCCTCGTTCCAAATGAACCAAACACACCAGAATTTTGGGTTGAACGGGACCCATCACGTCCAACAGTGCGGAAGTGGAAGCCATTGACATTGTACGTTGTGTATCTCAGCACATGTTCGAGGGGGCCCATTGCAAGATTGATTAACAACGGCGGTGGATTTGGATCGTTGCGCATTCTCACCCTAAACCAATCAACGAATCCACGGTGGACCAACTTATCAATCATAGCTTCTGTGACTCCCCGTCGTCCTCGATGATCTCTCTTTACTAGTCTTCGAAAATCCCTGTGAATGAAATAGAGAAATATTATATATATATATATATATATATATATATATATATATCATATAAATAACAATATATCTACATATATCAAATCATAATCATATTATTCTTACTCGCGATAAGAGTCCACGGCAGAGCAGTTAGTGAGGACATGTCTTTGTGCCTGCAACAACTCCGTGCGGCTGAGATAATGGGTCTCACTCGCTCCTGATGGCTTGCCGATCATGGGAAATAATGAGTTAGAACTTGTTAGGACGGAATCTGGGACATCATCCACACGTCGAGGGCCCTCACTTTGTGTGTCTTCATAATAACGCCCGACAAATGTAACAGCCTCATCCCCAGCATAACACTCTGCTATGCAACCCTCTGCCGCAGCTGTGTTCCTGACGAAGGATTTCATTTTCCCTAAGTACTTGTATCGGAAAAAATAAATTGTCAACTGCAATTATTACTATAATTAATTATATATAATCATTTAAGTAATAGAATAAAATGATATCTCATCACCTTTCAATGGGATACATCCAACGATAATGCACGGGCCCACCCATCTTTGCTTCATGAATAAGATGAACGATAAGATGAACCTGTGAAGTGAAGAATGATGGAGGGAATATCATCTCCATGTGACAGAGAGTCATTACAACTTTGTTCTGTAGTTCATCAAGCTCTTCTCTGTCCAACACATTTGCACAAATCTGTTTAAGTATGAAGCTGAGGTCAGCCAAGACCATAGACACATCTTCGGGCAGCGTGTGTTTGACTGCTAGAGGAAGAAATTACTGGAGCAAGACGTGATAGTCATGACTTTTTAAACCCGAGATTTTGTTGTTATTCAGGTCAACGCACCTCGAGATATTACTTGAAAATCCATCGGGGACCTTTATGCCTTTGAGCGTGGTGAGAAATATCTCCTTATTCTTTTTCGTCATAGCAAATCTAGTAGGTGCAAACCAATCATCCTCGTTGGGCCATGCGTCTTGACGTATCCCCATCTCCTTTAAATCTTTCCTCACTCCCAGATTATCCTTTGACTTCCCTACTTCATTCAAAATGGTGTACAAAATATTTTCGCCCACATTTTTTTCAATATGCATCACATCCAAACAGTGACGCATATGGTTATGCCTCCAGTAAGGCAACTGAAAGAATATGTTTTTCTTCTTCCATTGAGGCACTGGGCCCGATTTACGCGTCACCGTTCTACGAGGCATTGACCCCTGAGACCTCCTACCACGACCTCTATTGCTGCTAGGGGCTTCTTCACCAGGCGGTGGTGCTTCCTTCCCAAATTCACATTGAACGCCTTGCACCTGCTCAGAGATCTCAAATCCATAGATCAGTGGTGGCAGGTGTCTGTCTTCTCGTGCGCCGTCGAACTTGTTCTTCTGCCGCCTAAAAATATGGCATTGTGGCAGAAACCGTCGATGACCCATGAAACAGTTCTTTTTGCTGTGTAGCAGTCGTCGTGGCTTTTGGTTAAAGTTGCAGAACGGACATGCCCTTCCCGTATAGGTGTTCCACCCGGATAACATTCCAAGACCAGGGAAATCACTAACTGTCCACATCACCGCCGCACGCAAAGTGAATAGCGTCTTGCTTGAGGCGTCAAATGTTTTGATGCCGTCAATCCACAACTCTTGCAACTTCTTTATCAACGGTTGAAGATACACGTCTATATCATTTCCAGGAGATGTCGGACCCGGAATGATGGTCGAGACAATAAAAGAACTTTGTTTCATGCAGATCCAAAGAGGCAGGTTATATGGTATCAACACAACAGGCCAAATGCTATACGCTTGATTACAATCACCAAAGGGATTGAAACCATCAGAAGCAAGTCCTAACCTGACATTCCTGGGGTCATGTGCAAAATCAGGGAAGTTTTGGTCAAAAGCTTTTGAAGGACACCGATTTAGCGGTCGGTGTAGTGTGCCTTGGGTCTAATCCTTCAAGAAATTTTAGAACCTCAAGATAAGCGGAAGCTACCCCGGGTATCGTTCTCAAGGAGCCTTATTTAATCTAACTATCCTAGTAAATTAAATGCAATGTAAGATGGATTTGGGTGAAGAAAATATATTTTGTTGATTATTTAATGAAGGATTGAAGGATGCAAAATAAATAAATATTTTCGGTATTTTTAATAAAAGGGTGTAGTGGAAGTGAAGTGCTCTTGGAAATGATTTTCAATGGCTATCATAGCTTTCTAAATATTTTTGGGGAGTTTAATGCACTAATTTCCAAATTTACCAAACCTCATGGACCCATGAGTCCAATACCTAGTTGTTGAAATCTCATTCAATTAGGCATTGTTAAGCTCTTTAGTACCTTTGAGTTTTCTCTAAGTTTCCTAAAATACCAAACCTCACCAACCGGTAAGTCTAATGCCTAGTCTCATGAACCCATTCAAATAGACATTATTAATTACCCTAGAGTGTGATTATTGATTGCAATGCATTAGGTTCAATTACAATTCAATTCAACAAACTATCTACCGATACCATGAGTAAATAGAAATATTTAATGAATTATAAAGAACATATGTATGACCATACATATTGTTGAGTCCAAATTCCTCATTGCAAGTCAAAACCACAAATCAAACTCACAATAACAACCAAATCCAGTCCAATCTCAAAACATAAATGCTAACCTAAACCTAGGCAATCAAAAATATAAAGAGAAAGGAAAAGAATTGGGACTCCCCTTTGAAGAACCATAGCTCAAGCCACTTCCCATCAACTCCAAGAGCAAGGATGAACTTTATTGAGGCATGAATGGAGGAAGGAAGGTGGAAGATTGAAGAAATGGGATGAGAAGTGAAGAGAAGAGGATGAAGGGAATGGAGGGAACTAGGGTTTTGGGGAGCACCCAACCCCAAAAACTTGTGTTTCTAAGCCTAGTTTTTCACTTAATATCAATAGGAAAATGGGCTTGATCATTGGGTTTGAGTTTGGGTCCAAATTGAGGTCAAAATACCCAAAAAACCAGTAAAAACCGAGACTGGAAGCTGCTGTTCACGACAGGGACCTGTTTGCAACTTCTGAAAGTTTTGGGTCAGCTTCTGTAATTTTCGCAGGACTGTTTTGAAGCATTTTCAGGATTCTGGGCGATTCTGTAATTTTCTCCAAATGCTCAGAATAGCAATTTCAGCTCATTTTTGTCATTTTCTGCAAGGGAAAAATTACAACAACATAATACCTTTCATCTCAAAAATTAATCACTTAAGATAAACATTTAAATGTGACGATTATGCCCTTATTTGACCCTTTTTACTCAAAATCATTTTTAATCCAATTAAATTATAATCAATGCATTTTAATTCAATATTGCATCTTTGAAATATTAATAACTTCAAATTAGCACATTAAACATACAAATACATGGATTTGTCAGCTTTCCACGCGTCACCATCTCTAGGGTGCCTCATCTTGCCATCCAAGTTAGCGTCGGTCGCGTGCCACCTCATTTGCTCCGCCATTTTTGGGGACATAAATAGTCTCTGAAGCCTTGGACCGAGTGGGAAATATCTCATACTCTTAACGGCTCGTCTTTTCTGTTTTCGCCCCCATTGACCCTCCACCTTGTAGCGATCCTAGCCACATTGTTTGCATTTATCCAGCAATGCGTCCTCACCCCAAAACAACATACAATTAAACCGACAAGCATCAATTTTGATGTAGTTTAACCCCATCTTGGATATTATCTTTTTCGCTTCGTAGAATGAAGGCGGAATTTCGAGACCAATATTGTAAAATGCGTCTGACAACAGATCGATAATGTCAGACATGAGAGCGTCAGATGCACCACGTTTACACTTTATACTATACATTTTTGTCAAAAATGACAATTTAGAGTATCTTTCATTCCCTGTAAATTATACCACACGTTTTTCAAAAACTTAGATATATATAAATTAAAGCCAACATTATTGATAATAATGAATTAATCGAAAACAAAGTTATACCCGGATATAATGGCTTGTCGGTTTCGATCATCAATTCAAAGAAATCTTTAGCGGCCTCATTTCTTAAGTACTCTGCCACTGGTCCTTCAACTCCCTCATCTTCGTCTCCGTCGTCAATGGTTTCTTGAACACCGAAAGCTTCCAACAAATTGTTGTTCACCATAGGATTTGCTTGAACTACCACGTTGTGACTGTTTCCGCCGACCTGCATTCCCACCTGAGAGCTCGACCCAACTTCTAAAACTCCGACATTCTCCTAATCCTCCCCTTCGCCATGAAACGTCCATCTTACATAATATCGGGGGAACGGCTTCTGTAGACAGTGATTAAACACCTCATCCCTTGTCTGCCAGCTACGAAACTTACACTTTTGACATGGACAACAAATTTTTCCCTCAACACTAGACCGCCTGAACGCAAAATCTAAAAAGTAATTGAGACCCGAAGTGTATTCGGGCGTCGAACGAGGTAAGGTGATCCACGATTTATCCAACATCGAGACAGTACAGATAAGAATGAAGAAGAAGCAAATTTACTGAATTGAGGTGCAACTAACAACTTACCCATATGCTCTTTTACACTGTAAAGATACGCAGTATAAAACACGTTTTACAAAGCATGGGGGCGGGTCCACCGCCCCCAAGCTATATAATATAAAACACTTGGGGGCGGGTCCACCGCCCCCAAGCTATATAATATAAAATACTTGGGGGCGGTCCCACGCTATTAATTATTATTAAAATATTGTGGGGCGGATAACCCGCCCCACCCATTTCAATTAATTGAAACTCTGGGGGCGGGCCAACCGCCCCCACGCATTAAAATTATATTTAGATTAATTGAGACTTTGGGGGCGGGCCAACCGCCCCCAAGCATTTGAATTAATTGACAACTTGGGGGCGGTCGGACCGCCCCCACGTTATTATCTCTCCCTATAAATATCCTCCCCTCCATTTCAAACGCGCTCAAATCTTATGGGGTTCTCCCTTCTTTCTTCCTCTGTCCCTTTTTTCAGTGTTGTATCACTCATTGGCGCGCAAGTAATTTTTTTTTTGTTAGAGTATTTTTTGTTTTTCGTTTTTATTTGATTATATGTTATTTGTTATTTTTCTTACTTTTTTGTTTTCCTGATATGTGTAAATTTTTTATAACATTTTTTCTCTTATAATATAATGCATTTTGGATATGTTTTGTTTTTATGTTTAAATTGGCTATTAAATTTCATATATATTGTTTTTAAATTTCATATATATTACCAAAATTACATTTTTGATAATATTGTATATTTTCTTGTTTTCTTAAAAACCCGCCGCAACTCTGCCCGTTTTTTGTAGTGTTGTTATTTTGAACTCAGATATTGAGATTGGTGCCCAATAACTTGTTACGTGTTGTCAGAACATTGTTATTTAGTGCCCAAACACTTGCTATAAGTTAAAATGTAAATGTTTGTGACTGACACCGAATAACTTGCTACACGTAGTCAAAATGTTATTATTCATCACCTAAACATTTTTTATATTGTGAATAACAGAAAGAGGACAAAAATGTCTTCTTAACTTGGAAGATAATTAAAGTAAGGTCACTTGAGACCTCCTTTAATTTCATCATTCTATGGGACTTTTTCTATATTATGTGTTGAGTAGGATCTCAAACTAATTACCCCAAATATTAATTTATTACTTATTAAAATAAAAAAAGAGGGTCAAAACTGTATTAAATAAATAAATTCAGTAAAAATCATTATTTTCCCAAGCAAACATATAATTATGGAAGGAAGATGCATGAGATAATGAGTTTATGAAATAAATCAATAGTTTTTTCTGCGAAAACTAATTAATATAGTTGCATGGGATCCAAAGTATCTATGTTTTACTCATTTTATAAAGTCACTTTCATGATGTGAAGTTGCAAACGGTTATCGATAAAAAATATAATGAAAAATTTATTACATAAAATATCTTCAGCTAGATATATCTTTCAGTGCCAGCAATGTTACGTTTATAAATATTCACATGCATATAAAGTGATTATTATGTAATCCGTCCTTCATTTCGGATATGATTTTTTTCTGCAAATGCCCATAATATCAAAACTTAGTTTGATTTTTTTTTTTGCTTATTTTACTTCCCTCCCTTCTTTCTTTATAAAATCAAAATGATAAATAATATGCATGAACAAACAAGATTTAATAGCCAAAGTTTAAGAGAGTGAGGTCTAGGTAATGAGATATTAATAATATATCAGTTTTTTTTACCAGAATTAATATATCAGTCGTATACAAAGAATGAATGGAAAATGACCAGAGAAAGGGTTTTGTATGCATAATTTTCTATTGACAAAAAAAAAAGTATGTATCATTTTCTACTGTGCCCTGAGAATAATTAGAAATGAGATCATTGAGGAAGATTTCCTTTTTGTAATAAGATTGATGTGATTCAAGGAGGCAAGGTGTGAAGTTTACCTGAATAATGTAGTGCAATATCATACTCAAGCGGAGAGATGCAAAGAAGACAAACATACCCACAAAAAATATCCAGCCTGTCCCAAAAAACATATGCCCAAAAATAAATGGGCGCGTTCATATAAATACCGTGCATTGACTAGGGTATGTCGCCCTTCCCAAATAATTTAAAAGGTTATATAATTGCTTTTACTTCTAAGATCTTATTATATTGACTAATCGGCCTTTTTCGGTCTTTCCTGTAAGTGTACATAAAATATAGTATAGAAAAATTATTGTTCTCATAAAAGACTAAGGTAAAATAGAATTAATTATCGCAGTTGTGTTATTAATTATGTTGAGTGAAATTATTTGTGTTTTGGAAATTCTAAGGTACCTAAAATGAAACTAATTCAACAAAATCTAAATTAAAAATTTAATCCATATAATGAAAGGAAGTTTATGATTATTTATCACTGATTGTATATGATTATTCGACATTTTTAACCCATTAATTATAGTGAATTGCCTCTTGTCCTAGGATAATATATGGAAATTTAGGCACTTTTGTACTTAAAGTTTTGATGCATTGAGTTATTTGCATTTAGTGTTAAATTGATCATTTTAAGGATTAAACTCATGCATTTAAGACTTATGGGCTTGAGATATTACAATTGTGCTTGAATTTGTTCATTTCAGGAGGTTTTACAAACACAAGGGCTGAATTTCAGAAATTACATTTTAGTACTCGAATTTGGAAAATCATAACTTGGTGCTATAACACTGATTTTTTGGATTGGTCAAGGACAAATTAGGCAAATTGGGAGTTCATTGGATGGCAAAGATGAGATAGAAATTTTTGGAGTTACTTTCCTATTTTTCTAAATGGAGATTATAAAAATAAGGGTCTTGTTTGGAAGCTCACTAGGATATATCATCTAAACCCTTAGATTTAGGGCTTTAATTCATCAACCAAACAGCCCCTAAAGCTTTCCAATTGCCTTAATACACAGAAAGCACGAAAGAATCAGGGGGAGACACACATCGCACAAAATCGCTTCACACCTTCACCAACTACTTCATCCTCCATCGTCGACGGCTTCCTCCTCCGCCACCCACTGCCGCGGCCATTCCCTCCTCCATCCACTCTTCATTTCCAAATATTCATCTACTATAATAAGTGTCTCCACATCAGATTGTTGTTGATGGCCGAGAGTGGGATCTACTTCCGTGAAGGTAATCCCATTGTCATGAGCAGCTAATCCTTGGTTCCTTGGTGATTGTTGAAGCTAGCTGGAGTTCTTTGAGTTACTAGGGAGTTTCCTCCTTCCTTAGTTTTAGTCTTATTCTCTTTATTATTGTCTATTGTGGTACCTAGGTTTCTAGGAATTGTGATTTGCAATTTTATTGAGTTAATGTTTCGTTTGTTACATTTTGAGATTGAGATTTGTATTATGTTTGCACCTTAATGATGTGGTTGAATGTTTTGTTAGCCTAATGTTAGCTTTATTTTATCACTCATGTGTTTGAAACTCTTGATTGGCCTTTAGGTTGTTAACCTTGTCAATTAAGTTGAGAATGCCTTAAGCAAAGTATAATGCATATTAGGTGCCAATTAAAATGTAGCTAGTGAACTAGACTAGTCTAGGTGAATAGATAAGTCTAGGTAACTAGAAGCATTGTTTGGAGAATATTTCTTCTCACAGGCCTAAGTACTTAGTAAAGGAAGGAAGTAAACTCAATCATATTGGAACAAGGATAGCTAGTGGATTCATTGATCAAGGAAGCTTACATTCACATTTTATTTCACTTATCTTGACATAAAACACTAAAAATATAGTAGCTTAGGATTTAATCTTGTTGCATCCAATTAGTTGTAGTGAAAATATTCAAAAACTCTCATCCCCTTTTATTGCTTTTGATTGCATTTAGTTAGCTAGGGAAGTGCAGAAAGACTCCTTAGAGACGACCCGAGGTTGTGTCACTGTGTTGCAATCCTTGGTTTAAAATAAATTTGCATTTAACCCCCCAAGGCGACTAGGAACCGGTTAAATCAATGGCGCCGTTGCCGGGGAGTCATTTTTGACTCTCTAGGCTAGCTAGTGTCAATTGAGCATTGACAGGGGTTTTAGATTAGTTTTAGGTCATTTAGTGTTATTTAAGTATTTTTGTAGTTGTAGTTTGCATACACATTGCTACACTTATAAAAATCCAAAAAAAAAAATATTTTCCTCTTGTTTGTTCTAGTTACTTGCTCACTATTATATTGATGAGTTTCTGATTTCTTGCACCATCCCATAACGATTATTGTGACTTGTTGCTACTAAGTGTGTTTGTTATTGAGTTGTGTGATTTGTGTGCATTACATACCAAGAATTTGACATATCACCAATCTTTCCAAGTAGACCTCTCAACAAAGTCATTCTCACCTATTTGGACTTGTGGAGACCAATTCCTACTATTTTTAAACCCAATTGCAAGATCTTGGTGCTCCAACCCACTAGAAGTGCAGTTTTGGACATTTTGGCATGTTTGTATCCAAATTTGGTTATAGGCATCTTCCAAGCGATTTGATATTTTTCTCAAGTCTCCGTAACTTATTTTAACTTGTTTTAATCATTGAGGAGGGTTGAAGTGGTCTAAAATCATCATTGCACCTTTTTACAACTTTACTGAAAATTCTACAGTTTTGTGTGTGCAGTGCATTCTGAATTTTTCCAAAATCCCAACAAATTTGTGTGCCTGTTTTGCCACTATTTTGGATGTGTTTAGATAGGTGTATGACTGATATTCTTACACTCAAATTTGTTTGATTGGCTTGGTTGCTCGAATTTCATGGTTTGGAGTCGAATTTGATGGTCATTTGCCCCTTGAACAGTCATATTTTACATTTCACCTCAGTTTGCTCTCAAATCCATTTCTCCAAGTCACTTTTAATGTTTTGAACTTGTTTGGATCATTGTTGCAAGATTTTAACCCCAAATCTTCATTTTTGCAACTTTGGTCCATTTTCTATCACTACTTTGTGCTTTTTCAAAACTCAAGTGGTCATATTGGGTTCTAAGCATTTTTCTAGTAGTTTGACATTTTTCCAAACACCCCATTACTCCTTGGAACTTGTCTTGGCCATTGGGAAGCCTTGAAATAGGTTAGAATTGATTGGGTACTTTTTGCTGCCAATGTTCAGTGAATTTGCCATTGATTGCTGCTCAATTTTAATGATCTATTACAGTTGTTTGTTGCTGATGTTTCGCTGAACTTTTCTGCTATATTGATGCAATATTTGTTGCTGCATTTGCTATCATATTTTCAATGAAAACTAGCAACAAAGTAATAAAAAAATTCTGATGCAAAACATTGCACTTAAATAGTAAGAAAAGTGCACAATTTCAGCAACAAAACTCTGCAAAAACCAGCAGCCATTTGACAGTGATTTGCAGCAGCAAAAACAGCAGCCCTGCAGCATTTTTGTTTTGACTGAAGTGAGGCTTTAAAGGTTTGAAACTGATTCAAAAGCTTCTTGCTGAAAATTGTTCTCAAACTCACCATTTTGATGCTAAACTCTGCAGATTTTTGAATCACTTATTCCTTGAAATATTCCTTGAATTGAGTTTAATTGCATCTCCTTGTTATTGCTGTCAGTGAACTGTACTTGCATTTCTTACTCTTGAAAGTCTGTTTCCTAGACTAGAAACAATTGAATTGTGTGAATGTGATTAAAACACTGCTTGCATTGTGATTTTAGTTCTCCTTGGTGTTGATTTAATTCTGAAATTGATCAACTAAGTTGTCAAGAATTTATTGAATCTAGTTTTCTGTGGATTTATTAAATTTCTCTTGAACACAACTTGTTCTTGTGGTTCCAAAGCACTTCAAAGTTCACTATATTTTCTTGCTTGAGAGTGAGTAATGAGCTTTAACCATGGAAGAGGCACTTACTTCATTTAAGGATGAATTCTTTTAAAAGATCTACAAAGTAATGGCCTCTCTCAATTACTTTCCCAAATCCTATGAATCACCATGTAGGAATTCATTTCCCCCTCCACCCATACATCATCCATGCTTTAAAGGTCCTTCCCCACAAAATTACCATCCATTACAAAACCATGACCCACATCTTGAACCATTCTCACCACAACATGGACAGTTCTATGATCCCCATTTTTCATTCAGGTCGCATGATGAGAGTCCATACCCAACATATGAGTCATTCAATGAACCTCCTTTCCAACCATGTGAACCAAGTCAAGGACCTACCATTATTGATGTAATTCAACTATTCGACAAAAGAATGAATGAGTTTATTGATAAGTGGCAATCATACAACAATGACCTTGACCAAAGGACGGATTCTATGATAGGAAGAATGGAACAATGTGAGAAAAATTGTGAGCATTTGAAAAAGGTGGTTGAGAGTCAAGCTCAACAATTAGAAGTATTCAAGGAAATTTTACAAGAAAATCCTTCTCTAATCCCAACACAAGTTCACAAGGAACAATTAGGTAGCACCACACCTTGCTTCATACCTAGTTCTAGTTCTAGTGATTTGATTGACAATATTACTTGCCATGATTCTACCCTTTATTATCATAATTCAATTGTTGATCATGCTTCACTTCCTAGTTCTAGTAATGATGATGATGCTGGAAAAATTGAACAATTGCCATGTAATTGTGATAAACATATCATTTGTATGGATTGCATTGATCAAAAGTGGCACTTACTTGCTGAATTTTGGGAGCGTACATCTTATGGTGTTGGAAGAGATATTATTGATGACAATGTGCCTTTGGAAAAGGTAGAATCTTGTTTGAATGCTAATGTTGATGGTAAATTTAATAATTACCATTCTTTAGGACTAAGTGACATGCATGGTAATTCTTCCAATGTTGAAGTTGATGATAGTGCACCCGTGATTAACTTTGTTGATTCTCCATTTACTTCTAACCCTTGTTCTCCTACACCTTCTTTACATGGTGATGATGTGAAATGTTCTAGTGATATTCTAGTGGATTACACTCTTTCTACACCATGCACTAATTCATTTGATGATCTCATGCTTGATGAATCTAAGTTTGATAAAAAGGAGGTTAGGAAAGGCAATTTTGGTGTTGACTGTGCAGGCTCTAAACTGAAAAGCAAGGCAGACATGACCTTCAAAACCTTCAAGGAGCTGAGAACCTTTAATGCTACTCATGGACCATTGTTCATAGGGTGTATGACTCACCCTACTCCTTTACCTCAACTGCTTGAGGCTGCTCTTAAGGAGGGAGTGATTACTGATGAGAAATCTCAAAGACCTGCTGACATACCAAAAGTCAAAAAGCCAATGGAGCTTAGGTATGATGAAGGGAAAAAGGCGAAACACAAAAGTGCAAAGGAAGGTTTAACAAAGACTTATCTCAAGCTTCCCCATATGCTTGAAGAAAAGAGTTTAGACTTCAACATCCTTGAGTCTAAGAGGAAAGATTATATGCATGGTGATAATGTTATGGCCTACCTCTCTAATTATGCAACACCAAAAGAAGAAATTAAGGAGAGTTGGGTTGGTCCATTTGAAGTCATTGCTTTATGTCACAATGGAAAAGTCAAAGTGAAGGATGGTTATGGAAAGTATTTTCACATCAAGTCTAGCCGCCTTCGCATGTATCACACTAGCTACAAGCCTCCATGATAAGGTTGTTTCCTTCCTTTACATTGTTCTACTGTTTGAGAATAATTATTTAATGATTGCATGATGTTGAACAAGTGTGGGGGAGGGAAACTAGTAGGAAAAGGTAGCTTGTGTTTTGTTGTTCTTTCTTTTAGTCTTTTGTTTTGTTAGTTCACTCTTGTCTATATTGATTCCTTGCTACAATCATGAATTTCATTGCCAAAATATTATTCTGTGCTTGCATTGAGGACAATGCAAGGATTAAGTGTGGGGGAGGGATGAACTATATCGTTTTGTGTTTTGTAGAAACTCCACTTTGCTGTCACAAATTCACAATGTTGCTTGCTAGCTGTTGTTTTGTCCATATTGAGCCCGATTTTCAAAAATTTTGTCTCAATGTTCATTTAGTTGGATATTGATGTTGGAACTGGTCTTAATGAAGTGAGTTGTCATATATTTTAAGTCCTAAAGGTGATGTATTGTTTAATTTTCATGAATTTGGTTGGAAACAAAAAGCCTAGTCGTGAGGTATTTTGAGTCTAATTCTTCTTTCTATTGTGTGATCTTCCACTAAAGCTATTGCTCTCTAGAACTTGTTTTATTTCTTGCTTGAGGCTAAATTTTGCAATGTCATGAGTAGAGATGACATAGGCGTTCATTTCATTACCTTTTATCCCAAACACAAGCTAGTATTCATTAATCCCTCCCATATTGCATCCTTTTGAGCCTTCAATTCCTTTCACCCTTGACAAGTGACAATACTTATGCACATCATTACTTCATTAGGATTTCCAGAGTGTCCTAGTAATTTGCATGCCTTCTGATATCATTGAATCTTGCTACTTTTAAAATTATAAATGTCAGAATGCCATGTAAGCAGAAAAAAAATTTGAAAAAAAAAAGAAAAGAAAAGAAAGAAGTGAAGAAAAAAAAGTGAAAAAAAAAAGAAAAAAAGAAAAAAAAATAAGGCATTGATTTTTGTTGTAGCAAACATGGAAGGCTTGCACTTAATGTGTGAGAATGGGAGTTACTTTGGTTTGACTATTTGTATTGTGTGATGTTACTTGACATATATCTTTCAACCATTTCATGTAGCCTATTCCATCTCTAAAGCAAAAAAAAAAGTCCTTTTGGATCTACTCATGTCATTGTTATAAGTAGTGGAGAGCTTAGAAAGATCACAAGCCTATGGTACAGCATGATTTAGTGGATTTGAGTGAAAACACCCTACATGAGAGTTGAGAGCAAACACTTATCCTTGTGAGGTGTCCAAATTAAATACATTTTAATTAAACCTTACATCATTTATTAGTTCTTTCAATATATGGCATACTCATGGATTTGAAACAAGAAGATACACCATTATTCTCTAAATGTCATTTTTGGGTACTTGATTATACTAAATCATCTTTAGCCTCTTTGTGTTTTTGATTTGATCTTGCCCAGGAGTGCAAGAGTTCAAGTGTGGGGGAGTGATTGTATATGATTATTCGACATTTTTAACCCATTAATTATAGTGAATTGCCTCTTGTCCTAGGATAATATATGGAAATTTAGGCACTTTTGTACTTAAAGTTTTGATGCATTGAGTTATTTGCATTTAGTGTTAAATTGATCATTTTAAGGATTAAACTCATGCATTTAAGACTTATGGGCTTGAGATATTACAATTGTGCTTGAATTTGTTCATTTCAGGAGGTTTTACAAACACAAGGGCTGAATTTCAGAAATTACATTTTAGTACTCGAATTTGGAAAATCATAACTTGGTGCTATAACACTGATTTTTTGGATTGGTCAAGGACAAATTAGGCAAATTGGGAGTTCATTGGATGGCAAAGATGAGATAGAAATTTTTGGAGTTACTTTCCTATTTTTCTAAATGGAGATTATAAAAATAAGAGTCTTGTTTGGAAGCTCACTAGGATATATCATCTAAACCCTTAGATTTAGGGCTTTAATTCATCAACCAAACAGCCCCTAAAGCTTTCCAATTGCCTTAATACACAGAAAGCACGAAAGAATCAGGGGGAGACACACATCGCACAAAATCGCTTCACACCTTCACCAACTACTTCATCCTCCATCGTCGACGGCTTCCTCCTCCGCCACCCACTGCCGCGGCCATTCCCTCCTCCATCCACTCTTCATTTCCAAATATTCATCTACTATAATAAGTGTCTCCACATCAGATTGTTGTTGATGGCCGAGAGTGGGATCTACTTCCGTGAAGGTAATCCCATTGTCATGAGCAGCTAATCCTTGGTTCCTTGGTGATTGTTGAAGCTAGCTGGAGTTCTTTGAGTTACTAGGGAGTTTCCTCCTTCCTTAGTTTTAGTCTTATTCTCTTTATTATTGTCTATTGTGGTACCTAGGTTTCTAGGAATTGTGATTTGCAATTTTATTGAGTTAATGTTTCGTTTGTTACATTTTGAGATTGAGATTTGTATTATGTTTGCACCTTAATGATGTGGTTGAATGTTTTGTTAGCCTAATGTTAGCTTTATTTTATCACTCATGTGTTTGAAACTCTTGATTGGCCTTTAGGTTGTTAACCTTGTCAATTAAGTTGAGAATGCCTTAAGCAAAGTATAATGCATATTAGGTGCCAATTAAAATGTAGCTAGTGAACTAGACTAGTCTAAGTGAATAGATAAGTCTAGGTAACTAGAAGCATTGTTTGGAGAATATTTCTTCTCACAGGCCTAAGTACTTAGTAAAGGAAGGAAGTAAACTCAATCATATTGGAACAAGGATAGCTAGTGGATTCATTGATCAAGGAAGCTTACATTCACATTTTATTTCACTTATCTTGACATAAAACACTAAAAATATAGTAGCTTAGGATTTAATCTTGTTGCATCCAATTAGTTGTAGTGAAAATATTCAAAAACTCTCATCCCCTTTTATTGCTTTTGATTGCATTTAGTTAGCTAGGGAAGTGCAGAAAGACTCCTTAGAGACGACCCGAGGTTGTGTCACTGTGTTGCAATCCTTGGTTTAAAATAAATTTGCATTTAACCCCCCAAGGCGACTAGGAACCGGTTAAATCAATCACCATTTCATTTTATGAAACTTAACTAAAACCCCCTCAATTAGCATAATAATGAAAACATGTGTTTGTTTCACAAGCATTTGAAAAGGTTTTTTTTTTCTCAAGTCAAGTTCAAATTTCCATTTGTAATAATTGTACAATCTCTCGTTGCAATTAATACAACTTTTAATTCAAAATCAACCTTATAGTAACAATGTTAGGTTAGTAATTATATATCTATGTTACCAACTAATCATCTATTTAAAACCATAAACTTCAAGCCTAATGTGATTTTATCCAAGTTTCAAAACAAAATACATTTTCTCAAGTCATATTTTATCTAACAAATCAAATGGTGATTAAGCACTTGTAAAAGATAGGGCAAGATGAAATTCGCACATAAATTTCAATCGTAGCATAAAAATAGGGTATTAAATAAATCTTAATCCATGAAATAGTTCCAAATAATCCTAATACAAAAATCAGTTACTCATAATAAACACTAAAATCATCTTAACAACACCACAACCCAGAAATAATAATTATCTAAGAGAAATTAAAGAGAAATGAGAGGAAAAGAGAGAAAACCACCAAGAATTTAAAAGCTCCAAACACATCTCTTTTCCAAACCTCCCAATCTTCACCCCAAGCTCTCTTGCTCTCATGATCCCTCTCCCTCTCTCTGATTTTTCATCACTATTCAAGTCTATTTCCTGCTCGCCTAGGAGAAGACCTCTTACGTGGGCTCCTTACATGCAGGTCCATTGTCTTAAGATCAGATAAAGATCAATATGGCTTAGCTTTCTTCACGGCCCACACGGTGCTAAGTAGCCCATGCCTCAGCTGGCCCACGATGCTAATCTGATGGTGTATGAGAAGTAAAATTAAAATGTAGCATCAATCTTATTACTATTTACTGCTAATAATAATACAACCATAGCAACAGTTGTTTTAATATCTAATCATTTCCTACAACATCCATTGTCTTCAGCTATGGTATTTTGCTGCTAGAGATCGATGATATCTGGCTAGCGAAATAGAGGTTTTTATAGTGCAAATCAAAACCAAAACCTTATTGGTCATGTAATAACTTGGGATATTCACCGGCCAAAAAAAAAAAAAATAACTTGGGATATTCTTGGTTTATACTTGTCTTCTATATATGCATATCTAAACACATTTCATTTTGAATGTGACATTAGTTTGTTTTATGTTCTAGGCATGGAGAAAATGGAAAGAAGGCCAGGCTTTGGAACTGATTGACAAGAACATTCAGAGCTCATGCATTGCATCAGAAGTCCTAAGATGCATATATATTAGGCCATTTCTGAGAAGTGAAATGGAGTAAGCTAAGCCTAAGCAACCAGGTTTTTATTTGAGCAAGTTCTCAGTGAAAGAAAATTCCTCCAACTTGCAGAATTTGGAACATCCAACGAGATAATTAAACCTTAATTAATTGTTTTATCAACCAAACCTTAATTAATCTCTCGATGAAATATCAAAGTATTCAAGATTTATACAGCATTTAATCATACCTAGTATTTGGTAGTCATTCTAAAACAACCAATGCGATTCGCATGAGTATATGTCTGGTTTTGTTAGTGGGAGATTTGTAAGAGCACCTTTAAGCATTATTTGAGTCCACAGCTGTGTCGTAATAACCTAGTGAGTTTATAGGGTCCGACTCACATAAACTTTGAGGATACCCAGAAATGAAAATACTATGGGAAAACATTAGGCATATAATCAAATATTCATACATTATCTAGATAGGCATGATTTGAAGGAGTTCCTAAATTATTTGGAAGAACTTTTAAGATGATTCACTAAAGATCACAAAGTTAGTGAATCATGTGTATATAGTGCGATGTCTCTTTCTATAAAAGTTTAGACGAGAGATGTGTCTTAATTCTTAATAAAAATTCATGAATATAGTGCTGTCTTCTTCAACTTGGTATCTTGCAGATAGATGTAAATATGTAGACTTTCATATAAGCCCGTTACAACCAATACAATAGGCCCAACCCACTTATTATTCATACAGATCATCAGTAATTCTCTAATGTTTATGTATGAAATGCAACTTATAAAATAAAAAAATAAAAATTGAAATATAACTTTCTTCCATAATCGAGTCAAAAATAATTAATTATTGAAGAAGTATTAAAAAAATTGAAATCAATGAATTTTTATGAATGTGTAAAAGAATAGAAAAGGTATAACAATAATCTATACTCATACATACTGGAAACAAGTAATAGAATTGGAGTTCCCATTCCACTTCTATAGAAAATGGTGATTTTTCCAATAAAACAAAGGAGACTTAAGGATGTTATTAAATCTCTCTCTCTCTCTCTCCAAGATCTAACCCATCAAATTTTTTTATATTATAAAATAAATTTAAGACACCTAATATTATTATTGGGTGGTCAAGATTTCAAGTGATGACTTCTGATAAATACATATCATAATCTAACATCAATAATTATAAAATCATAGATGTATGTAATCTAGGCTTCTTGATTAGATTTTGCCAATTTATGATGTCAATGATAAGGCTATAAACTACTAGTATTTAAGAATATATCCAAATATCCAATAATTAATAGAAATGAAAGTTTTAGAGCGTATAAAAGATTATATAGTATGCCATGTGAGCTGATAGAAAATTTTTAAAACAAAAGCTTATCTATAACACGAAAGAATACCACTCATATCTCATTTGTATGTTATCGAACCAGTATTTGTAGATACTCTGGTCTAACTATACTATATATCATAATATTATTTTTATACGAAATAGGTATATGTTAATCATATTCAGAATAATTTCGTAAAAATAGATACCGAGCCTTATGTATATTATTACATGAGCTTATAGCTATTTGATAGTGTGTATATACAGTGACATGCGCTTCTATAATAGTAAGCTAAGTAAATGTTATGAAATTAGGGTGTGTGTGTGTGTATTAATTAATCATGATTGAAATGGATTTTTAGTGACATATTAATAGGTACGATTTCGTTTGAAAATCAATATATTGACATTTTAAAACAAAAGGTTCAATTGTCAAATTCATAATCACCTGCAATATATTGACATTTGTGTTGTATGGATATTATGCAAGTATTTGCTAACTTGTAATTCTACAAGCGTGAGCCCACTAACAAATTACAATTACAATTACTAATAAAATAAACTTCTTCAAAAAAAAAAACTAACATAAACAAAGAAATAATCTATAATCCAAGACTATCCATAAAAAATTGTATAATGATTGAGCCTGCAAGTTTATTTCTTTTCTTTTGGCAGTGAAAGGTGTGATCAAATGATGCTACATAATGAAGATGGTCCTCTTATACTTATGAAAAACTCGTGTAATTTAATTAGCACATAAATCAATGATGAAGCGAAATATCAAAGTCATATATAGTTGGTAATATATACTATTAACATAATCAATTAACTAAGGCATATGTCAAATGTGGTTCCGGTTGGTACTTGACAATAAGCTTAATTAACATATACGTGTGTGTCTAAGTTGACCAAATTTTGTTCTCAGATTGCTTCATCTTAAACATGCATGAAAGTATCGTCCAATTAATTACTCCCTCCATTCCTAAATATAAGATCACTTTAGTTAATTTAGAGAGATTAAGGAAAACAATAAAATTACATGATCTTCCCAAAATCTCCTCAATTACTTAACTTTAAAAGGACGAGGGGTTTTCAATGAAAAGAGGGAGTATAAGGGTAGTTTGGGCAAAACTTGAGATAAAATAGGAAGTGATCTTATATTTAAGAACTTATTTACTCCCCTAAAGTGATTTTATATTTAGGAACGGAGGCAGTATTTGATATTGTTTTGTCTTATTGTCCTCAAGACGTAACTACTAGCGTGAAGAAAAGGCATATAGGCTATAGCTAATTAAAGTTGACATTTTTTTTGGAAGTTTCAGTCATCTTGAAGACTTACATGACAGAAAAAAAATTTGTTCAATTATTATTTATCTGAGGTTTGATGTAAACTTCTCAACAACAGGAAGCTTAGAAAAATCAAATTTTGAAGTTAATATGTGTGCTAGTATATGATATTCCTACTAAAGATCAGAGTGATTGAAATCTCTGCAGAAGAACTGTTATAATTTAACAGTATTAAGCAAAAATTGTAGAACACGCACACATTTCCTCCTTGAATATTGACGATTAATCCGACTTTTTACTTGGAATGACAGCGGAAATCAACTTTTCCTCCTTGAATGTTACAAACTCTACTAGAGATATAATATGTAGTATTATGTTGCTTGAATATTATCTTAATCCAAAAACATATATATACAGTAAGTTGCAGATAAGTTTCATTTATTAAAGACTCTTTCACAAGTGCGCGCATGCACATATAGACTTCTCTAAAGGGTGATACAAATGTCAATGCCTTTAACCAATCATGCATACTTAATCTTCTTCTTCTTTTTTTTATCGAAATCATGCTTTAACTTAATCACAACCCACAAGCATATATTTTAACTAAAACGAGATCAATCATTAAGGAACTAATAACTCAAATGAGTGAGATTAATGAATGCAACAAGTTTAAGCCTTTTTGCTTATTCAAGAAACTCTATATATGAACCTATATATATAGTGTGGTCCTTAAAGGCTTAGCAATATATAACTACCATTATATATACTCATTTTCAGATAGATAAAACAGGTGACATTCAATAACTCTGTACATAATTGGTGGCCTTTTATTTATTCTATCCTCTTCAATTAGCCCTTAATCAATTAATTAATTAACTATTATTATAATAATGATAAGATGAGGGATATATATGGAGTAGTTGAAACCTTGAAGATTGGTATATAGAATATCCACAACATGTCTCAAAACATGGCGATTCATTATGTTTGTGTCACTTTCAGACTACCACTACTGCTACTATCACTGACTATTAATTATACTAATTAAAAAATCATCTTAATTAGCTTGTTTGATTGAAACATTCATAATTGACCACCGGGGAGATCACTATCTGGCTATCTGTCATAAGTCTCTTCTTTTAATATGGAATAATCACTATCAAGAGTGTAAGTAAAGACTATTATAGGATAAGAATAAAAACCAAATGAGAAATTATATTGGACGAAATTGTCCATTTCATTTACCAAGTATATATCAAAATGAGAAATCGAATTGCTAATGTTATATTAAATCGAATTGTTCATTTCATATATAATAGTGTCCCTCAAATTAAAATCTTACACGAAAAGGAAAGCTTCATTCTAATCCTAATTAGAGCTAATAACCTAGCAAGCTAGGCACTATAGGTTTTGAAAAATGATACGAGTGTGAGTTGCCAAGTGGTCCAGAAACATTGGAGATAAAGAGTAGTACTAATAATAAGATTATCCTAGCTATATATATAACTGCATGCTTATGCTTTTTGGTTTTTGCAGTGTAAGCATCAAATTTTATTGGCTCCAAAGAAAGCAGATTATGCGTATATAATATTTGATGTTAGAATGTAGCTATCAGTGGAAATAGAACCAGTGAAGAAGAAAATTCTATACACATGCACATATAATGTCTGTGTGTGTGTTTGCTGGGAAGACATTAGGAACTAAGTCTTTATCAAAGCGGCCTTATTTCTTTGAGCAGATAATAAAAACTAATGTTGCTGCTAATATTTTTTGAAACAATAATTATCATCACACCCTGGGCTTGTATTGTGCTTGTGAAACATGGCACTACACTCTTACGTGTGTATACCCACACACAAATATATTTATATATGTGTTTTAATTTGGTTGGAAGATGAGACAATTAATTAGAAAATAGTATAGGGCCAATAGTTAAAGTTACTGTGCTGAACTTATGAACAACATCATACATAAAATAATACCATGCAAGCCTTCTAGAAAGTTTGATTCAACAAACCCTTATTATATATACATATTGTGAATGAGACTAGAAGAATTATTTTTATATATACAAGAAATTTTTGAAAACTAAATACCAGTTATTAGTCATACATCTAGAGGCCGGATGCTAGAGCAATATAATAGTGTAGTATTTGAAAAAAAAAAGTGTAATAAGCCAAATTCCGATTGTGTGATTGGATATCAGATAATAGTTAATAAATGCGTCTTTCTTGGTGTTTAATTTCTTAGTGATTGGATATCATATAAAATTTTATATGATAAAAAAATTAGTGTTTAATTTTAGAACATATTTTCAGAGAAGCAAATGTTTCATGTGATGACCTAATTTTTGTTGTTAAATGTGATTGATTTGGCAAACCGAATACAGCAGCACCCTGGATTAAAGGGTTGTCTCTCTCTGTTCAAGATTTTATACACGCATTATATATATTTTTTGCAATATCCAATAATTGGTTCATATGACGACTATGACTTAGAGACCTTTCATTACTTATTTATTTTTGTCTCCCGTGAAATACCCTCAGACAAAATCAGTAATAAAAAATGGTTTAAAATATTATTTGCATTTTTAATAGCAAATGTCATCCACATTTTTTATAAAATAGCGATAGGGTACTTTTGTAAGTAACAAATAAATAAACAATTTTTTATGTCACATTTTCTTATAGATTCGATATTGCATATAATCCTGATGAAACAAAAACAGAGACATAAAGATAAGGGATAGTGTCTTACTTTCTTATATTTTCAATTAATAATTTATTGAAAATTTAGTCGACAAAACAGTTTATATGATTATAAATATGAAAAGACTTATTTTCTTGTAAATAAACATATCTTCTATATGTTTTATATCGTAATATTTATTCATACATATAACTCATACACAAGTACACGTTTTTCGCTAACTTGAAAATGGAATTGTTTGGCCCAAAAAAAATTACCAGAGTTGTGTACTCATATAGTGTTATATTATATTTTTTAGTACTCATTTTTTGTCCAATACAACTCATATGTGTTAGGTAAAAAAACTTATATGTATGTATAGCTAAATTGATTAATTTTTGGGTAATTGATTTGAGGTCTCACCCAATACACACAATATAAAAAATGTCTCATGAAAAGGTGAAACTAAAGTGGGGTCTCAAAGGACCTTTTTTTTGTTCAAATCAAAGGACCTTACTATAATTATCTTTCAAGTTAAGAGGACATTTTTTTACCTTCTTTTGTTATTCATAGGATAACAAGTGTTTGGATGGTAAATAACAACATTTTTACCACATGTAATCTAACTATTAGTAACAAGTTTTTGAACACTAGTCACAACATCTGTGTTCAAAATAACAATGAAGGCAAACATATCTTCTTAACTTAAAAGATAATTAAAGTAAGGTTCATTGAGACTCTACTTTAATTTCATCATCTCACGAAATCTTTTATTTATTGTGTGTTGGGTAAGACCTCAATTAATTATTGTTAATTTTTTAATGTCAATTAAAATGTCTGGGGGATGAAGGTGTGGAGAGTGGGGTCCACCAATAGCAGCACATATGGGGTGGGCCATTTGAGATGTCAGTCTAAGTCACACGTGTCGATTACATCTGTATACTACTCATTTCTCAATTTTTTTTAAAAATGATAAATATATTAAATATTAGAGAAAGTTACACTAACACACTTACATAGGAAATTAAAACACACTTACGATACTTAACAACTAGCCTAAAAAAACTAAAATTGTTCAATAATACACCAAAACACAAACACAAGCATAAAGTTAGAATTCCAAGATGAGGATATAACCAAGTAATAAATCATATGAAAAATTCTTGCACTATAACGTCATATATAGAAAGAGTCATCAACATGAAGTTGATGAAGATTATGTGATCACTTATTCAATATTACCGTTATCAATTGTACCAAACTCTAATATCATAATAATTATCACATCATCCACTTCCCTTATCTAATATGGACAATCATGGAAATATGTAACTAATGTCCATTTGAAAGTAACAAGTGTCATATAAAAGTGATAAAAAAAAACCTTGTTAGTCGGTTCTTTATAACATGGACAAGAGAAAAAATGACCTATTTTGGAATGGAGGGAGTAAGGTCTAGTTGAATATTTTGAAATACTGTAAAAAAAAATATATAAGTTTCTGATAGGACTCACTCAAAAATTTGTCTAAACTAATTTATTTGACTTATAAACAAATATTTAATTTAATAATACACAAAATATTAGATGATTTATGTAATCAAAAAAAAATATTTGATGATTTAGTAATTTATTTGGCCTTCTGGATTTCTCCAACAACAGTCAACTAAGTCTTATATTAAGCAATGCGAGAGTAATATATATTTCAATTCGAATTAATAAATTATTTTTAATTTTTAAATACCATCCAATATACTAAGGGTGGATCAAAATTTGAGCATGTCGGAAAAAAAATCCAAATTTGAGAACTGAATAGGGATAACTCTTTCAATTACATATTATATAAATTTTATTTGTATAAATTGTTTGTCAGTAAAAAATTTTAAAATTGTTTTATGATTTTTTCACTTCTTTTTATAAAACAAATAATAGAAAACACGTGTGCTGATAAAATAATTTCGTGCTCCACTTTTATTTTGACTGTATATGTTTTAAATTTATTATTCATCTGATTGTAGTACTAACGTTTTGATTTTTGAATGATTATTTAGCATCTTATAGTTACATATAATGAGTTAATCAAATCTGAAAATTTACAGCATTAAATTTCATCAATGAACCCAAGGAAGGTAAAAAGACTTTTGTCTTAAAATAATACTCGTATTAAGAAAAATGAAATAAAGTATATAAAATTATTTTTGGTGAAGCTAGTATATACTACCTCCGGTCCTAAATATAATACATAATTGACTTTTTTTTGGAGAAGTTAAGGTTGCGAAATAGACTATTAAATCATGACATATTTGATATATTTTTAGATTATGCATTAGTTTATAGGTAAAATAAATTAGTTTAAGGGAAAAAATTAGGTAAATCAATTTATAATTAACTTATTTTTCTTTTTTATAGAATTTTTTTTAAAAAAATCAACTAGGTCTTATATTTAGGACCGGAGAGTATATTTTTAGTTTGAAAATTCTTTCATGAATGTCAGTTGTCCTTCACCTAATTCTTGTTATAACTGCCGCCCAACTTTATCATGGTTGGCTCTATGATTAGCAAACAAAATATTAAATCGATTAATTTCATTTTTATTTTAAAACTCTGAATCTTTCGTCGTGGTAATGTTTTAATAGAAAATGACCATCGATCTTTAATAGTGTATTCCACAGCTACTATTTCAACTTTTTTTTCCTTATTCCCTATTTCCATTTACCCAATTAATCAAAACCAACAAGTGTCAGTCATAATCAAAAGTCCACAGAAGTTTTAATTCGAGCTTGTATGAATACAAAAACTTCTTTAGAAATTATAATTTTTAAAGCTTCAACCTACCTCAAATACGGAGTGAAACATAATTTCAAATACTAAATAGTTATATATATATATATATATATATATATATATATATATATATAATGGGGCAATTCTCGTTAAATATAAATAACGAAAGGTAAAGTTCCACCCTTTATCCACATACATTTATTTGAAGCTTTTTGCTTTCCCCCTTGTTAGCTATTAGAATCATGAAGAAAAACTTGTATACATTATTTAAATATAATAATAGATAATATAGAATGTGAACTCGTATCAAAAGATGTTCTTGTTACCATATCATTTTGTGTTATTATACGCATTTTATGATCCATACACATAGATATACAAAATACACACACATGCTTTGGGTTTTGTCGGCATAACTTAGCGAGATGCAAATTTTAATTTAGCCTATATATAATTTGTAAAGTTCTTATACCATAATTAGTCTTATTCATAAGTTGTCATTAATATCTATTAATTAAAATCTCCTCTACCCTAACTTTATGGGTGCGGATACCTTGTACAACCAAAAAATAAAAAAAACTCTCCTTTACCCTTCTGTATTTTCTCTCTTTTTTTATTTCTTTCTCGATACTTTTAGGTATGTCATTTTTCATGCACATAACAACTCCAAATTAATCTAACTCTGATTGTAGGTACCTCTTTGAGTGGCTCAAGTGGACAATAGTCTCTTTCCTCTTTATTTCAAAATAGTAACATTAACATATTAATTTAAACAAGTAAAATAACATAACATTATTAATAATTAACATGAGTGTTGACTGTTGAACAGTAAAAAGAAGCTCTACACTTTTTTATTTTTTTCAAAGTACCATAAATTAACAAAAAAAGAATTTGGTTTGATTCGAAACATATCAAATCAGCTGAAAATTCTGTCCTTTCTTCTTTAGGAAAAAGAAACATCTAGCTTTCAGTTGATACAACAAAAATGGATAACGCAGAGTCACGATCTCATGCATTGCATAGCGTTAATCCATTAACCAAATCAACCAATAAGTGAATAATTTCCACGTGGCAACTTTTGATTAGGTAGTGTATATAAATTTCATGTTATAAGGAGCAGGTGATTCCACTGCTAAGACCCGTATTAACTGGATCGGATCGGATCCGAGATGACAATACCACGTGGTGTGCTGGGCTGTGATTGGCTGAGACAATTTGTAGGGCCCATATTTCCACTTCCTCCTTTTTTCCATTTAGCTTAAGAAGGGGAAAGGAAGGGTAGGAATCGTGTACAATAGGTCAACGGTGTACCGGGCACGTGGCTTGCGTTGAAGGGGTGGTCCCCACATATGGGAGGGTCCACGGCTAATCCAATAGCTTTAGTGGCGGATTCTACGCTCATGGGGAACAGTGTGTGCATGGGAAGTGGGACCCATTGACAGATCGATCTTACACCTTACGTGGACTTTGTCTCCTCCTGCAACTTGATCAGTTTTCTGATTTATAGTAAAAGAGTTTTCCAACAACTTTAATTTCATTAAAATAATTTCATTTTTTTGTGATAAATTTCCTATGTGGTTCATCCTGGTTTTACATAAGATTATGTTGCCCTTTTTAAGAATATTATTGAAGTTGTAAAATAAACTTCTTAATCATAAGATATAATATGTAACTTCTTTTGTTCTTTAATACTTTATTCACACCACAATATAAGGCGCAGTTAGCTATCTTACATAAAGAAATGAAACATGATGCAGTCATTTATTATCGGTAAAATAATGTAATTCTCCAATTTTACCTTTATGTCAATAATTATACTCTTTTCTCTCTCAAATAATTATACTCTTTTTCTCTCCCTCTCTGTTTTTTTTTTACCCAAGGGTATCCCCACCCGCGTGTCAAGTGAGACTAATACCTCGCTGTTCTGAAGTCTCATATAGTGGGTAGACAGCTAGCCTATGAATTTGCTCCATTCGCAAGAGTCAGGGATCGAACCCTCAACCACTTATTTAAGGGGCGAGAGTACTTACCACTCACGCCAACCCACCAGGTTTCTCCCTCTCTTTACATTCAATATGTAAATGTACAAATGAAATTCAAACATTTATTATCTAGAATTTTAGATGTTACCTATTATGACGGGGAACCAAAAAAATTCCCATGTTTCCTGTTATATTATATATTGGAGGAGTATAAGACATAATTAATTTTTTAAAAAAATATTAAAGATGCTAGGTATTTAATTATGACATTTGTGATATATTATTACATGTTATAACAACTTATAACTAATTAATTTATTTACCTTCTTTGGTTTCTAAAAAAAATTGAATGGGTATTGTATTAAGGAAACAAGGAGAGTGTTATATTATAAATTGGTTTATAAGTTAGGTAAATTCGTTTTGGAAAAATTATAAATATGGGTATTTTTTTTATAAAAATAAATATGAGTATTTTAAAGTACTATATTTTGCAACCTTAGTATTAATAAAAAAATATCTTCATCTTATATTAAGATTATGAGGGAAGCATATTATTGGATTTGATAAATTGTAAAATTTGTTTACGCATATATAATCTTAGGCAGGATAGTTTTTTTTTTTTTTGCTGAAGTTGATGGTTTAGACTTTTAATTAGTTCAGTTCACTTTATTTTCAAGTAACACCATGCTTATGAACGTTGCGTCTTATCAAACCTGTATATCGTTCAGATCGAGCAATTTAATAAACTGAAAACACTTAATTACTGCTTGCGACAAATTACACATTATATTGGTAGTTTTTCAGATATTCCTCTAAGTTTCATTGGCGTACTTTTGAACAATTTTATAAACCAACCCATCATAGGATTTATATTTAAAAAACTTCAAAGGTTACTGTAAAGAAACACATCTTCAATTATATGTCGACTAGCCTTGTAAAATCTGATTTTCTCAAATAACTTAACCGATTACTCGCGAATATGAAAGGCCAGGGTTTTAACCTTCATATATAGGCTATAAATAAATAAATATACTATGACTTACTTTTCATATTATATATTAACAATATATAGGAAATAGCATGTTAATTATATTCTTGTTTCATTTGTAATATATGGTTGTTGTTAGTTAGTGGTCTCCAGTGCTAAAAAAAAGGCTGAGAAATGATACCTAATTAGGCAGGATAATTAATCAATACACACACATGCGTCATGTGTTAAATAATAATGTAGTTCCAAGTGGGAGAAGTTTATGTCACAATAGTATTAATTATATTATTACTCAAAATCAGTATTGTGTGTATATGTATGTGTTATATTTTGTGGGGTTTGATGTTGAAAATGGGCAAACAAAGAGTTAGGAAAGAAGGGGAATCAAGCACCAAATTTTCTGTATTTGACACTAAAACATAACCTCCTAATGTCATGCCTTTGACAAGCTTAATCAATTTCATTTATCACTCCCACATCTATTGTTTCTCCCTCCCTTTAATATCTTTTCTTCTTCATTTTGTCTTCTCATATTATTTAGTTTGCCACGCATTTATATTATTAGCCCCTTCACATACATATCAATGTTGATATAGAATGAGCCTTTCAAATCACTTGTGAACCGTAATAAAAAGTTTAATTCTATTCAGTTATTAGAGAATTATAATTTGAAGTTGATTTTATCGATTTGATTAATTTAAATTGATTGATCTAGTGATCAATTAATTAATTAAAACATTTATCAATTAAGGCAGCGGGTTGGTCAATATATCAAGAAAAGAACATTTGTCGATCAGTCCTAAACATACGTCTAAATCCCCCATCAAACCAACCAAAGTCTTGTTTAGTAAGCGCATTTCTCTTAAATATTAGGCTTCTAAATTGATATCCTACGCTAGCATATTAATGGCGCAAAAATTCATAATAAAATTGGGATATGTGTTCCTATCAATGTTAATCATAAAACAAAAAGTCTTATATAAAAAACTAGAACATCTTTAAATCTTAAAAAAAAACTCTTGCATAATATGAACTTTATTGAAAAAATATTTACTTTGATAATCCTTTGACCCATCGATTGTCTTGAATTTTTGGATGATGTTATTGGATATACGAGTGGAAAACTAATTTATTTGAAGACTCTTACAATCAAGTTGCATATCTTTAGGAGCCTTTTTAAAATATATATAATTTCATTATATCATATTATCATATATCAAGTGATTGTAACTCCTCCAACAATTTATTTTATTCTTAAATATAGTATCAAAAGATCCATATAACGATATTAGTAGTCTGAAATATTTTCAAATAGTAAAGGACAAACCAAATTTAATGTTCACTTGGTAAGAGTGCTGAGGAAGGGAATATATTTAACAATCTTACGTTTGTTTTTTAGTAGAGAGACTGATTCGAACCTATGATTTTAGACTCAACAGCAATCGAGTTTATCGTCAAATCAAACTCACCTTTAACATCCTAATGTTAACATCCTAAAATATTGTTTAAAATATTTTTCCAGTAGTGACAACTAGTAATTTAAAATATTTACTATATGTATCTAGCATTTCAAAATATTTGTTCAGCTAAAGCATCTCGAGTTTAATGTACTCATTATTAATTACCAAGAGAGAAAGAGTAGCGGGAAACAGTTTTTATGTTGGTTGGCTGGTTTGTTTGTTTGCAGAGAATGTAGCAAACATGAGAGAAGAGATACTGATATTGCTCTGATTCTTCCTTATTTGCTTTTATTCACTCCAACATCAATCTTCTTCTTCTTCACCATATCTTTCTTAACAGTTTCTGCCATTAATAATAAATGCTCGCATTTACTGATTCATTGGTTCATTTTTTTCTTTAAAAAAATAACTGACCCATATAGATCAGATATAATTCACGCCAGAAAAAAACTATGTAATTAATGATACTTAATCGGAAGATTCTGATCTGACACACTCAACTGTTTTGTTAAAGAGACTGATAGAGATCGACAGAATATATATGCCTACGTTCATATAGTAATATTCTCTTCCAAAAGACTTTGTATTGTCAAGTTTAATCTTTCTCTTTCTTTCCCACTAAACTGATTTCTTAAAAAATTATTATTATCATTATTAGCTTTAGACATGTCTTAATCAAGTTGCAAAATATGTTCATGAAAGTGCACTCTTTAGCAGGCAAATCTCACAGCTCCTCAGTGTTCATTGCCTTACCTCCACTGTAATATCATACTCCCTCCGGTCCTAATTATAAGTCGCCTTTGACTTTTTTGGAAAATTCTAAAAAAGCAAAATAAATTAATTATAAATGGTTTTACCTATTTTCTTCATTATACTAGTTTACTTTACCTGTAAACTAATAGATAGTCTAAAAATATATCAAATATATCATAATTTAATAATCTATTTCGCAACCTTAATCTCTCCAAAAAAAGTCAAAGGCGACTTATAATTAGGACCGGAGGGAGTACTACTTTGTTATCCGCACTTTCACGCTATACGTAATTACTGTACTACATATTTAACAACACATATTTTTCAGTGGTCCATTCAAAAAGGCAAAAAAGTATCTATTCTGCACACTGTTTTCTTTAACCAAACAATTAAGGTGAGTTTAGTCACAGACTAGGATATGCCCCTAGGTTCAATTGTTCAAAAATGGGACCAATTTCGTTATTAATTGCTAAGCACAAAATTAACTAAAGAAAGTTAATATCAAATATGAAGTTTCAAAGACTAATTATCTGAACCAACTATATTTGATTATTTTCAAAATAATGATTTTAAATAAAGCTAAATATTGTGATTATAGTATGAAATCCGTTCCTATTCAAAAAGCGTGTAAAGAGATGTTTAGAATTTTTTTATTAAAAAGATCCTCACATCAAGGATAGAATTTGAACCAATAACATTACATGTCATAAACTTACTCCTATCGAAATTGACTGATTTTTGTTGGCTTACATGTATTTTTTTATTCACATAGCTATGTTCTCTTTTTCTTCAGCTGTAATAACTTGAAACTTAAAAAACAGATACGTTTGTAATTGAAAAATAAATATAGAATGAGTTATCAAACTACCACGTTTCTTCTTATGCCTTTTCATCCTTTTCTGGTTCCAAGTTGACAACCTCAGACTGGGATTAGCCGTAGATTAAAAGCATGCGTAATGGGAAACAATTCCAAGATTACTACTTCAATAAACAAGATATCCAGATAGAGTCAAATATCCATTTCCAGCCAAACCTTACCTAACAATTGAACATAATATTCATACGATTAACATAAGAGAAAGAAGATAAATAGAAAGCTTGTTTGAAACTGGAATTGGCTTTTTACAGAAGAGCTGACAATACAACCCAAACTTAAAAATGGAGTCTTCCCAACATAAAATTACTCTAAATTACCTAACCCCCCTAAAAAAGGATCACAACTTTAAATCAATTAACCCATAATAATAATAATAATAATAATAATAACAATAATAATAATGATAATACTAATCACCCAATCCCTTAATTATTAAGATTAACCCATTGCTTGTGTCCTGGAACCCACTTAGGACACTTTGGGCTGAAATAAGAGCTCACAACTCTAGAATCCAAAAGTTCAACCACTGGCTTAAACTTCACACACCTTGGTGTCTTGTACTGATTAATTGAAGCTCCCATACTAATTGCATAATCCATAAGCTTATCAAAAGTCCCTTGTTCCACAATCTTTATCTCCAATGGTCCTATCGACCGGTCCGATACCCGGCCCTGCCTGTACACGCTATTAAGCGATTCCTCCACCGTGAGGCAGCAATCTTCATACACCGACGGCGGGATCTCCGCCGTCATTGAACCCTTCAAACTGAGCTCCCAATACAGCACATAATGCCCCGGGATTGTCTCGGTGTCCGCGTAGCTCGTGTACTCTGACACGGCCGTACCAAAGGGCTCTAGGTGTGTCACTGCGTTCTTCATAGCTGCCTGTAGCTCCACCTCGTCTGTCTTGTCAGAATCTATGCTCAGTACCACGTTTTTCCTGCACACAAAGTTGAATTGTGGCGCCTTGTTCTTAAACCCTGCCACCCTCAATATGTCCCCAACTCTGTACCTATACAGCCCTGGCAAAAACAATCAAATTCTGTTAAATTCAACCTAGAGATCTTAACATTACAATGCACCCATATAACAACGAGATCTTATATTAAGGACCAGAGGCAACAATAAACAAAAAGATGGAATATTTAGCATAACTTTAACAATATTAATAATACAATGTATAATGTAAAAATAGGGTCTTATATTAAGGACATAAGATAGTAATTGACAAAAAGTTGGAGAATTTAGCACAACGTTAAGAATATTAACAATATAGTGTACGGTAAAACATGAGATTTTATGTTAAAGATAGGAGATAGTAATAGAGGAAAAGTTGGAGAATTTAGCACAAACTTAATAATATTAATAAAACAATGTAACACCAGTATGAAGTATGAAGTATGAACTAGATCTTATATTAAAGATCAGAAGTAGTAGTAATAAAGGAAAAGGTTGAAAATTTACCGGCATAGGTGGTGACGACGAGCTCGTATTCGTGACCAACCTTAACATCAACGAGGTCAACCAATTCATGGTGGTCCTTTTCGCCGCCTGAACCACGATTTACCGGGAGGAATTCGAAGTAACACATGTTGGGGATCAAAGTGTAAGAGACATCACTGGGTTTACACATAGGGTTAAGGTTGACACCAAAGTAACACTCAGAAGAAGCATACATGGTACAAACAAGAGGGAGACCATTACTGTAATAATCCAAAGTAGGAATATACTGTGACATTGTCCCTGTAACAATAACATCCACATACTTAGTATTAGGCCAAAGCCTAGTAATAATCCCCTGCCACGAACTCTTACTACACTCAAATTCAATCAAATCCGCGAGTTCCGGGTCCGGTTTAATTATCCTCAAAACAGAATCCCTAACAGAGGAATCACTAATTTGAGAATTCACAGTCCCTGTACGGATATCATTCACAAGAAGTGACCAATGTTTTTCAAGAAACTTAATGGCCCTTATGAAACCGGAGGCAAAAACTGCGCCTACACGAAGGACGTCGTTTCGCTGAAAGAGACCGCAGAGTAATTGGGAGTACATGCTTTGGTATGAGTCAGAGCAGAGGACTGTTTCATTTGGGGAGGTGTAATTTGTGTAGGGATCATATGGTCTGTGTTTAAAGTATGAACTTTTGTAATAACTTGTTAAAACAGGACGAGCTAGTAAGCCTCCTGGGGTTTTAGCTTCTGATTTTATGAAAAGAAAGTACATTCCTTTCCCTTTCTCTAACCCAGAAACGAATTGACTCATCACAGGCATTAATAGACTGTACAAAAGTGACCTCCTCCCTAGTTCTTCTTCAATTGTTGGCATCAGCTTTCTCTCCCCACCAGAAGTCCCAGAACTGAAAGGCATAAAAAAAACAGAGTCAAAAACAGAGTTAAAACAGAGTAAGAAACAGAGTTGTAGTTTTAGAATTAAAATTGAGTTTCTTTTGGTAATTGATGGGAAAGATTGAGTTTTTAGGGACCTGGTGAGGAATTCTGAGATGGGTTTTGAGCAGAGGATAGGGGAGGTGTCACCATTGGCGATTCTTGTAATGTCGGGTTCGATGTCTTCATAGGAGATAACAGGAAGGAGTTTTTTGAAGATGTCACGGTTGGTTGAACCGTTTAGACCGTACCGGTTTAAGTACTCAACGTTGGCATTTTGGGAGAGGATTTCGGAGAGGACATTGGTTTGGACTTGGTCTGCGTTTAAGGTTACATCCTCGATGAAATCAAGAGTTTTCTTGTTGTTTTCTAAGAGGTTGTACTCTATAGGTGGTGTTGTTGTTGTTGTTGTGTGTTTTGGAGCTTCAGGCATGGTGTTGTTGAAAGTGGGATTTTTCTGAAATTAAAAGAAGTAAGGAGGAAGAAAAATGAAAGATGAGAATGAGAGAGAATTGGGTGTGGTATTATGGTTTTGGGCGTGTGAGGGGAGGGATATATATAGGAAGTGAACACATGTCAAGATGGGGGAAGGGGACACAGAGGTAATTAAGAAGGTTGTATAAGTTTGGGTGGGATATGGCAAGGAGGTAAATAAGATGATGATTGAGGGTGTTATTGGAAATGTACCGACATGTTATGTGTGTCACCTTTTTGTTTTTGTTATTTTTTTGGGACATTTATTTAAAAGTATACTATACTACAACTTCCATGCATTGGTGTTCATGTCAACACTACATCCGCTTAAAAAACATTTAAAAAAAGTACGAATTAGTTAGGTGCACAGCATTGAATAAGTCTAAAATCGTGAGTCGTACTGATTTTGTTTATGACAATTTGATACACACAGAGAAAATACTATACTCGTCTTATTTATATATAGCTCAGAAATGGAGTAGATGGTTTATTGATTTAGTATAGTGAAAAAGACTAGTCCATATTATTTTGATCAATTAAAGGGTTAATCCATTATAATGTTAAAAACTAAGGTTTAAATTTCTGTTCAAAGAGGTTCATATATATTCATTGTCTACTGGTACTTCAAATAGGATTTCATCCTTTGGCCAAAAAAAAAAAAATAGGATTTCATCCAATAAGAGGATGCATATATGCATAAAAAAATAAGAGACAGAGAACGTTGTTTGGTCTTATATGAGTCATGCCATGTATTTTAATGAGAATAAATAATTTTATGCTTAATTTGTTATGTGATAACTTTGTTCTTGTTCTTATTTGATCTGATGAATATTGAAGTATGTGTTAAGTTGAAAGTTTATAAATTATACATTATTTGGTTATTTACACATTTAGTAAAACATAAGCTCATATTCTAAAATATTTTAAAACGTATGAAAATAATTAAGCTTTGGTGTTAATATTTTTTTGTATATTTCCCAATAGTCTATTTAATCAGTAAAATTTCTTGTATAATTATTTTCTTTTTTTTTTCTAATATTAATAATAATAATAATAATAATAATCTAAACGTAGTTTATGAATTCTTGGGCAATCGATTTCTGGAGCAATCAAACACGATAGGCAATTTTCGACTCGGTCTTATTCATTTTTTGGAGCGATCGAATTGATCAATTTGCAGATTAAACCTTCCCTTTCTGCCATGATGTGTTTCTAGAGGTGTATTGGGAAAAAAGGAGATATGATTGGAGAACTCATGATAACAAAGAATTATCATTATTGATGAGAGAAACAAACGGTTTACTTTTCCATGGTGATAAATTTTAGAATGCTAACAAATCCGATTTTCCACATGGAGTTTCCTTGTTGAAGAACAAGAAGAAGAGAAACTAAAAAATTATTGAGATGTTGAGTGAAGTCAAAAGTGATGAAGTATGGCAAATCTGAGAAGAAGATTCAAACCAAAACTAATTGAACTTGAAAAAGGGATAGTATCGAAAAAGCACATAAAATAAATTAACTCAACTATTATTCTTATTCTCCTTAAATTAGATAAATAAAATATATATTTAGGATCGAGGGAGTACTTTTCATCCTACATAGGCATTGACTCTAATAAAAGGAGTTTTGACAATTTAAACTCTAATATTGAATTCAAGTTTGTGTAACCAATATGTTTAAGAGATTTATAAATTAGTATACAATCCAATAGCATGAGTCATATTATATGTTATGATTATCTAACTTATTCTGAAACTTTAACATCTCCAAACAAAGTCAATGTGATATAATGTCAAATATGATAAGTATTAAGCAGTGAACTATGAAAAAAATCTAACTTTTTCAGAAAAAAAGTCTGTGGAATTTGAAAGTGTCGTTTTGTGCCATTGGGAAGTGGATGTAGGTGAAGCATATCGGGTTCAGGTTCTCTCCTTTTCTTTCTCTCCTTTTCTCTCCTTTTTCCTTTCATAAATCATTGGATAAAATATCTAGTGGTTCAAATTCAATGTTTTTATAACAATAATATAATTATGATAATATTTTAAAATGTAATAAATAAATTTAATCTGTCAAAATTTTATGTAAACTGTCCAAAACTGTATTAAACTGTTCAGAACTGTAGAGTACTATTATAAATTTAAATTTATTTTTAATATTGTCATGAATTATTCACACCAAATTTTGACTGATTAAATTTATTTATTATATTTTTAAATGTATTTTAGTATTGAGAAAACATTAAAAATATGAACCATTGGATCTGTATCTAAAGGAAAAGGAGGGAAAAGGAGAGGGATGAAGAGGAGAAAACCCTCTCCCGAAGCATATCGGCGTTCGGTAGTGCTTGTCGTACAAGAAAAACGGCGAACGGTCTCTTTGTGAAGGAAGGAAGGCGTTGAAAAGGGTAATAAAATAATTAACCGGCAATATCCGGTAAACACGGGGCTTAAGCTTAAATCACACACAAGCCTCTTGCACTCTTCAGTGGCGAATGTCTCAAAAAATACCGGCAAACAGTTACTTTATTTGTTAATTAACTCCTTGCTTACTTGCATTTACCGGTAACAGAGCAAATAACGGCGTCCCTCTCTACATTCCTAGTCAACGTCCCGTTCCACGAGGCACCTCAGATTGTGTTACTGTGAGAGAGAGTTGTGTACGGTTCACTTTTTTCCCCATGCTTTCCTTTGTTTTTTATTGCAACAAATTCAGGTAATTGGATACTAATTGCAAACAATGACCCCATATATGTCAGTGTCACAAATTCACAATCACCAACATCAATTAGCAAGGGTTTCTATGACTTAACCAAGGTTTCGAATTCAATGTTAGGTTTCAAGTTCAACAAGATTGGGAACATATACAGAAATGATTATATCATATCTCGACTATGGATTAACCCACGCATATGGAATCCTTCATAAGAAAATGTTGACATTAGATATTAGGGGCATACAAAGAAAAATACTCAAGTCGAGGAACCAGTGGTCGGGTTTCTAAAAAAGTTGAGGTAAGACACACACCTTGCTTCAAGCCCCTAAGTTCAATTCTTGACAGTTTTCCTAGGGCAAACTTTAGATTAGTTAATACCTAAAGGGTGTCGAATATCAGAGATCCTAAGCAAAACAAGACTTAATGTTTTTTATATAACTACTTGTATAATTTTCAATGACAAGTTTTATATTTTAAGTTTTGAATTAAAGAGGCCAGGCATCATTAATGGTAAGATGTTACAAGCTAAGTGATATCAAATACATAAATTATTTATTTTATAGAGAAATTTTGATGTTACTAGATTGCTTACAATATCAGGTTAGGAGTAAATTTGAACTTATGGTATGAATAATTATGGTCCAAAATTATTAATTCAATTAACATTTGTTAGCTCTGTAATAAAAAAAAAATATTTGTTAGCTCTGTTATCCTTACTGAAAAAAATATTTATGTACTCCACATAGCTAAAACCAACCAACGTGTACAATAGCATGGAATTCGGAAGATATTCCAAAATTCATAGTTTTAGATATTTTTGTTTTAGATATTTTTTTTGTAACTGATGATACCTCGCTCTGTGAATTCAGTATTTTAATTAGTAACTAATATTGATATTCAATTATTGATATTCCTATATTTTTAAAAATCTCACAACTTTTTTAGAATTTTTATTAACTTCTCACGTAAAAATATTTCCTTTTCAGCTGCAATTAGTTTTAAAGATTTTTACAATATTTTTTTTGCCATGATTTTTACAATATTTGGATAGAAGAACTTTGGCAATGTCACAAAGTTGGGGTTCTAAACTTGAGGAATAATACTAGTGATTTTGATATAATTTTGGTCCATAAACTTTCACTGAATTTTGGTTTGGTCTCTTAACTTTAAATTTGATGGTTTTGATCTTCATATTTCCAGTCAATTTTAATTTTGATCCATGAACTTTAAAATTGGCGGTTTTAGTTATTGATCTTTTGGTCAATTTTGATCTTATTTGATAAACTTTTAGCCAACTTGATCTTAATCAAAATCAATATCGACTGAAAGTTTAGAGATAACAATCAAAATTGACTGAAAAATAGAGTACTAAAATCATCAATTTTAAAGTCTAGAAAACAAAATCATGAGGGTGAAAATTTAAGGACTAAAAATTGTATAAACTCTAGATAAGAAGAAATATAACATTTCATATTATTTACAAGTTATAAATAATGTAACTCATTTTCTAAACTCCGTAACCTCCATTTAAACTAGTTTATGGAGCTTAAGAAATTATAAGTTAATTTTATCCATTATTTTTAATGAAATTAAATTAATGTACTTGGGGCTTGAAGAGTAATAATTTCCTCTTATTATTAGTAGATGAAGTATGCAAATGGGACCAGCCAGCTGGAACTCAAAGTTGTTTGGCCAACACGTGTACGGATAGGACTTGGGATTCAAATAATTCACGTCGCTTCATTTTTTTTTGACTGAAATGGACTTTATTTATGGGCAAAAGCGCTGATCTAATAATTAACTATTTCAGTTTGGGTAAAAATAATAAATGACTATTTCGCGGTGCATAAATAATATTTAACTTTGTGACCCGGTGCAAAACTAATAAAACCGGTCTTAAATGTTAATTTGTAGTTATGTGGAACTTTTCTGATATTATTTTCAAAGTGAAAAATACATTTTTTTCCCTCCCAATTAAAACTTTGTTGATACTAGTTAGCATGGAAAGATGAAGGGCGAAAGGAAGAATGATTGAGTTTTAATTGTTAGGGGGTAAAAAAGTATTTTTACTTTAGAAAATAATATCAGAAAGGTTCCACAAAACTAGAAATTAACATTTAGTATCGGTTTTATTATTTTTGCACCGGGTCACAAAGTTGGTTATTATTTATGCACCACGAAATAGTCATTTATTATTTTTGCCCAAAGTGAAATAGTTAATTATTATATCAGCACTTTCGCCCTTTATTTATTAACAAACATTGGGGCAGCCATTACAATCAGGGGGTTCCGCGAGGCGGATTACAAAAATGCTGAAACTAAAGCAAAACTGCGAAGAGAGTTCGAAACTATAGCTCTAATTTTACAAGCAATACTACTTGTGGTCTGGGATGTATCTGTAAAAAGTCGAGCGTTGCGTGCCTGCCAAAGCTGCCAGCAAGTCACAAAGACGCGAATTTGCCAAGACGCATGAAGCTGTTTGTCATAGAGGTATCTAGTGAGCCAATCGCACAGGTCTGTGGTAGTAAACTCCCGGAACTGATCTGGTGGAAGTAACTCCTTCCAGAGGGCCTTAGCTAAGGTGCAATGCTTAAACACGTGTTCAATGTCCTCGGTGTCACCATCACAGATTTGGCATCCCCCGTCCTGTGTCATATGGCGGCGGCGTCGCTCGGAATTCGTTAATAAACGCTGCTTAAACAACAACCAGCCAAAGGTTTTAATGCGTTGCGCCATCGGCAGTTTCCACAGCCGTGTCCAAGTGCTACTTGGTGAATCCCAATTGAGGCCCTCGATGCCGATATAGGCAGATTTGGTGGTGAAGTGACCATGAGTGTTTAAGTTCCAAAAACACTTCGCCTGAGTAGCAGTATGAGCACGTGCTGCCTCAATCTGCGGGAGGAGATCAGGCGGAAGAACGTGCTGAAATAAGCCCCAGTTCCAAGAGCCACTGGCAGTCATGAAGTCCTGTAACGGTCGAGCTCGTTCCTCCGCGCTGATGTCCCTGTCGGCGAGAAGGCGCAAGGGGCCTAGATCACCAACCCAAAAGTCATCCCAGAACTTAACAAGTGACCCATCGCCCAGAGTCCACTTGATATGGAAGTTAACATCCTCCCATAGTTTGCCAATACTCTTCCAAAGCGGTGATGAGTTGCGAGGGAAATGGAGATTACCATGAGAGGTTTATTTCCCTCGTAGGACACGGACCCAGAGAGCGTGGTCATTTGCGTGCAGCTGAAAGATGAGCTTAGCCATAAATGCTTTATTTTGGGATTCAAGGTTGAGCAAGCCCACGCCCCCATTGGCATACGGTTGGCACATCTTAGACCACTTAACCAAACTGACCCGACGGCGCTCAGGTGTGGTACCCCAGACAAACTTGCGGATGGTCTTTTCGATATTCCTGCAGCATGGGGAGGGGAGGAGAATACTTTGCATCGTGTACAAGGGAATGGAAGAGAGAACAGATTTCGCAAGCGTGATACGGCCTGCCAGTGATAAGGATCTCTGCTTCCACCCCGAAAGTTTCCCTTGAATACGGTCTAGAATGTAATTATAGACCGAAGAAGAGAGACGACCGGATAGCAAGGGAATGCCTAAGTACTTCCCCAAGGAAGCTGCTTCCTCGTATTGGATGCCATGACAGATAGCCCTGCGTTGCTGCGGCGGAGTGTTTTTAGAGAAAAACACTTTTTTTTGGCTTGGCTCACTTGTTGACCTGAGGCTTGACAGAAGGTGGCCAGTGTACGCTGAATCAAAGAGGCCTGATGAAGGTCAGCTTCAGCAAAAAGAATGAGGTCGTCGGCGAAGAAGAGATGGGAAAGGGGAACCCCCCTCCGGCCCATCTTGATTGGCCGCCAGGCGCCACTTCTAACCTCCTTGGTAATCATTTGAGATAGCCGGTCCAAACACAAGACAAAGAGGTAGGGAGAGATTGGATCTCCTTGCCGAATTCCACGTTGTGGAGAGAAGCTACTCGGGGGTTTGCCATTCCAAAGGACCTGGATGGAGGATGTAGTAAGGCAGGACATAATAACCTGAATCATCCAAGAAGGTAGACAGGCATCCACAAGGGTATCTTCAATAAACCCCCATTTGAGCTTATCAAAAGCCTTTTCAAGATCAATCTTAAGTGCCATCCAGCAACGTCGACCCTGTTTAGATTTCATGGAGTGGACCACCTCCTGAGTAATAAGAATGTTATCCATGATGCTTCTGCCCTGAATGAAGCTGGACTGTTGGCGGCTAATAAGAGAAGGGAGAACTTGCCGAATCCGGTTGGCTAGCACTTTAGTGACTATTTTATAAACCGTGGTACAAAGGCTGATGGGGCGGAATTCAGACAATAGGCTCGGTCTTGGTACCTTGGGGATTAAAGCAACCAGAGTTTTATTGAAGGCAGGATTGAGGGGAGCTCCATGGCGAAGCTGTTGCACAAAAGATACAAGGGACGACGCTACAATTGACCATTGACTCTGAAAAAACAATGCATGCAACCCATCATGGCCAGGCGCCTTAAGCGGCCGCATTTCGAAGAGGGCAGATTTGACCTCCTCGGAAGAGATGGGTTGATCGAGGAGGAGTAGCTGGTTCGCCGACAATTCAGGGAAGGCGCTGTGGATGGCGAGATGTGGGAGGGTCGGGCCATCCGAGGTGAAAAGCTCATGGAAGTAAGAGGCAGCCATGGTTGAGAGGGTCGCAGCATCGTACACCCAGTCCCCTTCACCATTCTTCAGGGCGGTGATGTGATTCTTACGGCGTCGGATGATAGTCTTAGTATGATAGTAGGCGGTGTTCTTGTCCCCCAAACATACCCAGTCGGAGTTGGACTTCTGTAGCCATAGGAGCTCTTCTTGAAAGCATATGGATTCGTACTCCTCGCGCAGCGAGCACTCAAGGTTCTGGAGGAAAGAGGAAAAGGGCTTTGTTTTAAGGCCTTGTTGAGTGCCTAAAAGCCTAGCAAGAATCCTCTTCTTCTTATGACCCACCAAACCAAAGGTGGTTTTATTCCAACAATCGGCCGCCTTGCTGAAATTCTCGATATTCGTGAAGAGAGAGTTAGCTGGGTCCCAATTTTCCTGAACCATGGCGGAGAAGCTTGTGTGAGTGAGTTAAGCCGCCAAAAACTTGAAGTGCTTGGGGTTGGGCCTAGAGTCGAGCCCAATGGAGATCTGAATCGGTCTATGGTCAGAAAAAATTTGGGGCAGATGAATGACCTTAGACTGAGGAAAGGAGGAGAGCCAAGAAGGGGTGGCCAATGCACGGTCAAGCCGGACTAATGTGAGGCCACGGCGCCATGTGAATTTGGGCCCGTGGAAACCCAGATCAATAAGGCCATGCTGAGATATAAAGGATTTAAAAGCTGGGCAGCCATGAGAGAGGCGACTCCTACTACCGGATCGTTCGCCATAACAGGAAGTGGCATTGAAATCCCCAGCCAATAACCAAGGGGAATTGTCGGCAGGGGCAAGGAGGGAAATATCTTGCCAGAGGAGGCGGCGGAGACTAGCCTGCGGGCTGCCGTAGATGGCCGAAAAGAGGAAAGCGGCCGGAGCATCAATGAATTCAATATGGGTGTGGATAAACTGGTAGTGATTGTGAAGAATCTTCACACGGACTCTGTCAGACCATAAAATCCAGATCCCCCCAGAGAAACCCTGAGCTTCAATCCGATGGGAATTAGAGTAGCGAAGGCGCCGAATTACCTAGTCAGCTTTATTACCAGAGATCCTAGGTTCCATAACAACAAAAACATCAGGTCGATAATTCTCTACAAAGGAATTAAAAATAGAGGGAAACCTTTTATCAAAGGCCCCTTGGCAATTCCAAGTTAGAATAGACATAAAACTTTATAAAGAAGGACTAGAGGAAAAGTCAACTCCCTCTATTAGCTGCTGGATATCTGAACTGGACATGTCATCCCGGTGTTCACGGGCTAATTTTTTCATTGCTCGCACTGTGGAATGTGTGGCTCCGTCGCTGGGCCCAGGAGCGCCACCACGGGAGGAGGGCCCACACGGAATGAGGATGCCCCCATGTGGATCAGGGGGTTTGGATGGACCATAAGGTGGGGGGAGGCTGGTCGGCAGGAGACGGGCCCAAGTCCTGGTGGCCCGAAGCATTCCCACGAAGGGGCATCCTAGAATCCGCAATGATAACGGCGTTGTGATGGGCCTGATCCAAAGTGGTCTCAGTAGGAAGAGTCTTGTATGACGTGGAGAGGAAAAGACTGTCCTCATTGGCCTTCATTTTCTCTTTCATTTTTTGGGGCTGGTCAACCTTGTTAGGGGTCTTGGGAGCTGCGCCTTTCTTTTTCCAACTCAGCTCTGAGCCACCCTGCCCATGCTTTTTCCAGCTCATCGCTGTGCCACCCTGTGGTCCCTCCGACACGTGGCCAGAGGGGGCTTCCCCTTCCGGATGGCTGAGTTGCTTGAGCACCTCGAACCGGGACCCACTATTACCAAATTGATGTCCTTGCTCACGTCGGCCTGATTTGTCCAAAGGGCGTCGTTTTGGCGGTACCATCATCCACGCGCCAAACTCAGTTTCCTCACGCGTGCCATGTTCACGCGCCGGCAGCGGTGACGCTGCGAGAGGCAGATCAGCCGCCGGAGATGGTACCGCCATGTTCACGTTATATATTTCTCTCTCTTAAAAGTACCATAATAAATATGGGCAATTTTGGAAATGAAGCATTAACTCCAGACACCCAACTAACATTCACATGTTTTCTTAAGAAGCGTTTTTTGACGACTAGCTCTTACATTAGGGACGGAGGGAGTACTTAGAAATGGAAGATTCCAAGTCGTGTTTAATGAGCGGCAAAGAAAATCTGGCACACTCAAAATTTCATTAGAAGACTTCTAAATCACTTAATTATATGTTTGAAATGTGAACACAAGAAGTATAGAAGAGGCTTCAATCGTCGGCATATTATTAACCTAACTTTTACTATTATATGTTGAAAAATTCGACACTTAATTAATTAAAATACTGCTCACTAATGTTAATATGATAAAAAAAATTATCACCTCTTAATATATATATATATATATATATATATATATAGACACACACACACACACACACACACACACACACATATATATATATATATATATATATATATATTATTCTACTAAGTCAAATTTGTAAAACTTTAAACGCAGTATAATAGAGATAAAATCATACAGTATTCTGATTCTATATAATGCTCAATTTCAATTTGATACCAATGCATAGTAACAAATATATTGTATTCTGCTCTATTTAAAATTATACAGGATTACTTATAAAAATTATTTCAAAATTATGAAAAGAATAAAAGTAAGCAGGATGTAGTATATAAATGTCTACATGCTTTATTTTTTTAAAAATCAATTTATGATTTTATACTTTGAATGCGTGTAATCAATCATATGACCCAAAATATGATTAAATTGGTAATCTAAACTAATTACTAATATAATCAAATAAAATTGTAAAGATTATGAAATGGTAGGTTTTGACGTGGAAGAAAAATATAGCTATTTTAAATTTTCATCAGAAAGAGAAAAAAAATAAAAAAACAAGAACGAAGAAGAAGCAATCACTTAGCTTAGTTAAACTTATCCATTATTGACGTATTATATTTTGACTAAATAAAGCAAAATGAGCTGCTCTTTTTGTTTTATATCGAAAAATGATTACGTGAAACAGAATGGTTTTACCAGAAAAGTGCCGACCAAAATGCATTATGTCGATATATTTCTCAAACATTATTATATTGCGCTTTTGGCTTCGTGTGCGCGTATATTTATTTATAAGTTGGCTCATTATCAAAGTTTATACACAACACACATACTTACGTACCAAAGTCGCCGTATAATCAGAGTTCGATGTATACTTTTGTGTTTTTGGCAATTTGACATACACAAGCAACGTAACACTTAGTGGATATAACACTAACAACTCATGACTATTAACCACATGATCTCTTCCTTAAAAACCGACCATATCCTTGTTCGAAAATCCTAGAAACACACACACACACACACACACACATATATGTATATATATATATAAAATTAAAGTGTACTCAATTTACTTGCATATATACATACATATTAGAAGAGAAATTGATATCACTAGATAACACATTCATTTTTTCCCAAGTTCATATTAAGTTTAAATTTATTCTCTTATGTTCGTATAGTGTATTTTTAGCCTATTCATGTTTAGATTAGTAGTTCCATTATAGAAGAAAAAGTCGACTCTACAAATGTAAGTAGTAATAACTATGCAATTAAATACGCAAGTTAGCGACCTAACAATTAAATATAATGCCTTTTCTTCTAATAAGAGCCGTTAAATTGTTTAAATCCCATTTTTTGTTCTGGCAATGAGAGATTATGTTTAATCTCTCTCTCGATTTCTCTATTAAATTTTATTTTGAAAACAAATACAAATTATTAATTTTATTAAGAGGACCGATGAACGTTTTGAAAAGTTATGATGATCCAACTCCATTTAAATCATCAGCGACGATTCCTATTAGAGCAAGAAATTAAAAAGAAAGCAAAGTAAGGTTTACTTAATTGGCTTTTTGAAAAGAAAGGGATGTGTTTATGTATAATTATACGACATACGCCTGTTGGCTTCAAATAATTGTTTGATATCAGAGAGAAGAGAGATCTGCATGGGAATATGATACAGCTGGGGTATAATGGAAGGAAATGAAATATGTGATCAGATCACATCGTAAGGAATACGATCGAAGATCTCTCAAGAGGGGAAAAAGGCATGCAATAACATTTGACAGAAATATAATTAATTTTATTATTATTGAAATCAATAGTTCATAATATGACCATATTAGTCCTTACAATCGGTACTTAACACAAAATCTTAGGGATTAATTTCCATCGCTGTATGTTGCAGCTCAACCACACATCGTGTGACGCACGCACACCACCTAGAATCCTATACTGTTTTATCAATTATTTTGCATGTACATGCTCCATCTTGTATAAAAAAATAAAATCTACCTGAGAAGTCAACTTTTGGACCTGAATATAATATATTTTTTTAAAAAAATTGTATCTCTTATATTTGTTGTTTTTTCTCCAAATTAAAATGCATGAAATATAATCTAGCATATAATAGTATATTTTTAGACATAAATATTGCAAAGTGATTATATATGTTCCATATAATATAATTAACTAATATCTTTAAATTTAAATTAGATAAATATGTCTTATAGTTAATATATAAAGGAGTATATCCTATCAAATCAACACACCATGACCTTGTAATACAATATAATGCAATGCAATAGTAATCGTGATTATTACTGCATGTGTGCATTGCAATTGAACCAAATGAACCCTTAATATATGCGTGTGTGAGAGAGAGCGTTGACTTTCCTTATTTGACTTGATATATTGATGAAGGTTAGGCTTAACACTTAATGGAATAGTTTTGGTAAGGAATATTGGAGCATAACTTTACGATTGGACATGGTTTTCATGAGTATCATGTGGATCCATCTATAGTTGATTTGGGGATACACACATAATCTAATTTATTGGCAAAACGTACATGTATTAATTTCTTTATATTTTTTGAGTTATTATAACCTCGACGCACATGCTTCCTCTTAAAAATCTAGCTAGAACAGATTATCATTATTATAGTTCGAGTGCATTTATGCAATAAACACAATTATTGATCATGTCTTTGTTTTTTTTTTGGCCAATAGATCATGTCTTTGTTACATACACCATATATTATTATTATTATTATTATTATTATTATTATTATTATTATTATTATTTCACCACATTTATAATCATTTTGATCTAAATTAAAGCTACGATCGAACAGATAAGTTATGTGAATTGGCTACGATAAATAGATACTTTCATTTGTTTTTTTGGAGCATTATAGATATGGTATACATCATATTATTTATAATACATGAAATGTACCTAGCATTGAATATATTTGCAATCCAAAAAGTATTTGTAAGTGACAACCAAAAGTGCTCATAACATATATATGCATGAAATTAGGTATATCCTATTGAAAAAGCGTATGCGTGTTTTCTTTATCTTTCACGTTTCTTTTGAAAATAAGATTCTATAATTCAAAGCAAAAGAGTCTCACAGAAGCTATTGACTTTTAATGAAGAAATTAAACTTGATATTGGTATTTTTCTCTGCAAGACGATGAGATGGAAAAAATATGAATGAGTAACAAAAATTATTGTCTATTGCATGTTCCTAAATATAATATCATTTTCAAATTTCAATTTATTTCTAAATATAAAATCACTTTTTAATTGTTCTCAACTTTTTCCTAAATTAATTTTGATAACGCTTATCAATAATAAGGAAACAAGAGAGGGAGATTGGGGATAAATGTATATAGTTAGGGTGAATTAGTAATGTAGTAATAACTAACTTACTAACATCCTTAATCTAATCAAATTAGGTAAAATGATTTATATTTAGGAAAGGTGATTTATAAATATGATCTCACATTTCGCTTGTATATTATTGATCAAGCACGGTATAATGCATAAAGTGATGTGAAAGGGAAATAATTTGAAAAGCGAAAATAAATTCACACCATCGTTATTTTTTTCCTTAAAAAAAATGTATACAATTTTCAACAGTATTATACACTCGGAATATTTGTTTTTATCACTAAAAATATGAGTTTTGAAGTCAAACCTATTTTCCTTCACGTGTGGACAACGCGCAAAATTTACTAATAATTGGTGCGGAAATGTTCTTTGTTTTTCGTTGATAGGAGAAAATAAAATATTGACGAGGTTGTAATTAAAAAAAAAAGTTGACGAGGAATAATAACGGAGTTAAATCATTGGTAAAAGGATATTCATAGGCTTCAGAGACACGTCATCACATCACCACGTAATCACTTTCCAGAGATTCTTACATCAACCTTGAGTTTCAATGGCATTGCCATTTGCCAAATCATATTATTCAATTATACTTAAAAATTTATATTACATTTAACAAATTAGTCCCGCTATTTATGTTCATGAAATGACTCTATTTTCTCTCTTATTAATGCCCTCTCATATATCAAATGATGAGATTTGGTATATTTTTTATTAGCCATATAATAAATGGAATTTCTTATAACTGTATTGACACGTCATCACATAGCCCTCACCCAAGTGTACCCTCATGATGCCACGTGTCGAAACCTCCCCCACAATGCCACTTGTCCCATCCATGTCACGTGCGACGCACGTGTTGAAATCTCCCCACATTGCCACTTGGCCCATCTCGCTATCAACAATTAAACATGGCAATGGCTCCAATCCCATGAGAAATTAAAAATAGAGAAAGAGACTGAATAAATACCACAAGAAAGTTCCATTTTTCTTGAACTATTCAAAATACTTCTATTCTGTTTTATGAGGTGGGGATTATTTTTCCTATATTAAGTTAAAAGAGATACTGTACTTATCATATATTGTCTAATATTTTCCCTATTTAAGTCTACTAAAAACTGCGAGAGAGTGTAAAATAATACAATATTTTTTCAATGTATATGTTTTAATATGACAAAGCTGTTTTCAAACAAAATTTGAAAGCTAATATACTTTTCTCGCTAATTCTAATTCCAGTGAGATGTTTAGAAGTAGCTTATTAAAGAGGATCATTGGAGATAGTACAGACATAAGTCCCAAGCACAGTGAGTCGATTCAATGAAATTAAACCGTCGCAATTATATTATGTTGGGGGAGTTTTTGCTTCTAGTAGTCACAATAGAAATTAGGACAGTCTTCATATAACGTTGAAGTTGAATTATTTTATTTAATAATGGTACGGGTTTTTATAAATTTTATTTCATTTATTATCGCCCATTTCTTATTGTAACCATGCAAAATATATCATATTAATTTTATAATTTAAATTTAAGTTCTTCTACATTATTTATTTTTAAAATAATATGGATAAGGAATTCATAAACATACAATTTTGTGGGTGATAGTTTTTTTGTTTCAAACAAGAATATTATTGTTCATCAATAATAAAGATTAATCTCTTCAGCCAATAAACAATAATTTAGTTAGTAATTACTTCTAGTGATAAAGTTGTAAATTCAAATGCTACTAAGGCTAGGATTTTGTTGATGGTATGTAACTATCTTCTTAATCATTTTATTTTTGAGCAAGAGACCTGCTATACCCATTAGGAACCGGCAAGCACCTTAACCTCTTCTTGGGAAAAAAAATATCTAAGTCATACTATGAAGTAAGAAGGGTATTAAGGCCAAACAAAGTCGTTTTAGTTAGTAAGGATTTGACTCACATCCCATAAGATTCTAAGTTCAAATCTCACTACTAATTTTGAAGAGCTTAGTGATGTGAGTAATCAATTTATAACTATATGTTTAAGTGTTACTTTGAGTCCTCAAAAATCCAAATGACAGGGAAAAGGTCATAAATAGGTCCATATCAAATAAATTTGCTTCATATATAAGAATAGGAGACACGAGTGCACCAAGAGAGCAAGTAGGGCCAGAGGGAAGTGGGGGAGGCATTGTGCTTGGGGTTGTGAGGGATTTGAGGAATGTCATCTGCTTGTGACACAATGTGACTGTGTGTGGGAGACAGAGACAGTCATGCATATCTTTGACCGTTGACTTTTCTCCTCCCATTTCTTTATCACCCGTCCTATTTGTTGATATGTATTTAACATCTCGAGAAAAATCCTCAGATCTCATATTACTACTTTATTATACTTAATTCTTATACTATTATTATTATATACATATATCCACCAAAATTATGATGAGCACTTTATGTGATGTGCTTATTTTATTGCTCAATATGGCCTGATCTCCTCCACTGTGTGCGTGTCTCCCATTAGCCTATTTGCCACCATTTACTTTGGCTGTTATCTCTAAACATATAATGCATATTAATTATTGGATGTTTCCACCACAGATGGGGAATATAATTCAAATTTTTATTATATTCTATATATCACCCCTTTTTCCTCGCTCTCTCTTAGACGGTCAAAATATGTAATTTTTTATTCCAATCTTAGGACCCCCATTGCCCGATCAATCTCTAGCTCGCTAGGCATTTTGCAGCTGGAACTGACTATTGTTGTACTCATAGATCATAAATAATAATTAATATACGAAATTTTGAAAAGAAAAATGACTTTTTGTGTTTAATTTTATTATTTTGGGAAAAAATAATTGCCATGTTGGAGGAGAATATATAAGATTATATTATTATTTTGGGGGTAAGTAGCTAGGCACACGATGATGGTTCGAGATCATAGGCTGCTGAATGGTCATTGCTAGGGAAAATCCTCTTGGTTTTCTTTCTTTGTCTCCGATATTCTCCTTGATTAATTTATGTTGAAAAGGTCCGCATCTTTACGTATTAATTATTATTATCATTATTAAAGGTGACATTATTATTGGCACTCCAATCACAATTAATTACTTATTTGAATCAGAAGGGCAAAAAAAAATACCGTACGTCTATGAGAAAGATTATAGAAGGTAAATACGTTTTTGGCTCACATTTTAAGACATAATCTATTTGATCCTCAATATAAGACCTTTTAACTATTTTTATTGGAAGTTATAGAGGTAAACAATTAAACATGTAATAAGCTTATAGATTAATTTATAAATAGAATAAAATAGTTTTGAGAAAAAGAGATACTTATAGATATTTTAAAATGATTAATTTTGTATTATCTTTAATTTCTCTAAAAAAGTTAAAGTGATTTTATAAATAGATTAGAGCCGGAGGGAATATTGTGAAAACTATACTTAGTTCATGTTATAAGAGGTGCCATGTAAAAAAAAATAATGAATATTTAGTTTTTAGTTTTTATTTATGCCCTTTCATATTAAATATTTAGGGAGAGAAAGTATATAATGAATTATATAAGGTTAAAATTATAAAACAACATTAATTTTATCATCAATAAATGATTCTAGCCTGTTTATATTGTTTTATATGAAATATTTGACTACTTATAATGTAGATTGCAGTAAATACTTGATTAGGTAAAAATTAGGGGTGCACAAATGACGGGCATGACCGGGCCACCTATATGCCCTGGTCATGTCCTAAATAATTGTCGGACCAGAATTTTTGGCCCGAGACCCGGTCATGTCCTGTTTGGCCCGACACAGAGATCGGGCCGGACATGACCACCGGGCCACATGACGGACCATGTTGGTCCAAATTTTTTTTTGTACAATTAAATAAAAAACTTCCACTTTTCAACCATTAAATAAATTGATGTATTATGTAGGAAAAATAAAGAATTGTAATCAACTATTTTTAAATTAAATAAGTAATTAATTAATTATGAAATAGTTTGATAATTGTGTTAATTAATCAAAATATTTTTACTAAAAATAATAAAATTATCGGGCCGAGCCGTCCTGTTGGTCATGGAGCATATGCCCTGGTCCTGTCCTACCCGATAGCCGGGTCGGTCATGTCCTAATTGGGCTGGTCTCGGGCCACTTCGTGACAGACCATTTTTGGCATAGGACCGGATCGGGTCATGACGGGCCAACCGGGCCGCCGGGATTTTGTGCAGCCCTAGTAAAAAATCATTAATAGTGTAATATAGGAAGGTAAATAATTATACGACCAAACGACCAATCGATAATGAACAATATATAGAATTACTTAAGTTGATTAAGAAAAACATTACATGCACAAAATTAGAGTTGAATGACAAGTTCTTAATTAGTGTTATTCAGCATCTAGAAGATTTTTAAAAAATCATTAAAAACCAATAATTTATGCTAGTAAGCGCCTTATGTTTTTTTTATCAGGAAGCAGGAGTTTTTATTAAACTAGAAAATGATAATACAAAATAGATCTGTAAAAAAGAAAATTCAAAATGATAATACATTGAAACCCTAAAATGTTAAACATGATATGAGAGAGCCGTCGCCACAGCAAAAACCCTACTATCTTCTTCATCTTTTCTTCATGAAAATTTGTGGGTAGAAAAAAACCGTCACCGGTAGAAACGCCATTGAGTAGTGGTTGTTCAAAGAACCATCCCAAAGGATCCACACCTCTTATCGGCAATAAACCAATCAATTTGGTTTTCAAAGAAACTCCGTGAGTAGATCTCACGGAAACAAACATACCCACAAAACTAATACATAAGATGAAGATTGTAGAAGAAATTTCTCTTGTCGTCGAACCTCCTAAACCAATTTATTTGAAAATGGAAGAAATATAAAAGCAGACCAATGAAACTGACGGACATCTCCTTCCTCGGCATGAACCGGGGAAAGAGACGCCGATGAAAAAGCTCGTACAACGACGAGAGAAGAGATCTCACCACCACCCAAAAAGTTTGAGGGGAGAGGGAGAGAGGATAGAGCCGAAAGCGCCTTATGTTTGGCACATGGTAAATGCTGCAATAACATATTCATGATACAATTACGAACAAATAAATTTTAGGATATTCGCTCAAACTATCCTGACCGGATATAATTCTGTTTAGCATCTTTTAAGGGCATGAAAGCATTCAGTCAGGATTTTTCTTCCAAGAAAATGGAGCAAGTTGATGATTTATATGCGTGTGTGAATGTGTGTATACATCTTTCTGGAGGAATATTCAACATAGTTTATGATTGTCGTTGTTTAATCACTGTACCATACAGTGGTAGCATGATTATAATTAAGAAGAAGCGGGAGCGTTGTAGCTAGGAATAATTAACAATGCTTATTTCATTTTAAAAAAATAACAAAATGCTTAAAAAGGGCAAAGAAAGAAAAAGAAACTAAAAACCGCTGGTAAAATTAGATAGCTACAAACGTTGTAACACTCGAGTAGCATAGTAATACTAGGATGTTCACATTGTTTTTGAGCGTTCACACATTATATCACCACATACACGCAACTTGTGGCACGAGGAACTAAAAAGGTGAAACTTTAAGGATAATACTAGACATATAGATTAGGGTGTTATTTATTTATTGACTGTACAGCGAAAATCCAGCACATAAGCACGTTGGTAAATGATAATTAAGAGAAAGGTTAAATGCGAATGAAGAGTGTTGGTATAAGCTTTATGAAACCTGAGAAGTGGTCCCAATATATGATGCTTCCATTTGGGTATAACAAGGAAGAGAAGTGTCAGTTGAAGTAGTAACACTAATACACACCCAAAGAACCATAAGCTACGATTCTGCCTCAAAATGTGTCTTTTTTAATTAATTTAATCATTTTAGATAGCATTATTACTGTTATTAAGTAAAGAATTCCTGATTATCCTTCTGACTTAGCGCTAATTGGCTCTCTCAGATCCAAACCCAAGTAAATTTCTTCAGCTCTATTACAGTTCATCACGTGCAACTTTTTGCTTGGAAATTTGAGATGTATCATGTATGTATGTATGTATGTAAACTAGGGAGTTACGGAGTATGGGGAAAAACGTGGAATTTTATTAATAAGCATATATATCTTTTTATTGCGCGATATTGAATTAAATGCACTTAATAACAATACTCTATCATATAATATGTTGAGTGGAATACAGTTTTATCGATATGAGGTTTAAACCCGGGATCTCATGCTAGTGTGCAGCCGGTGTGCCACGCAAAGACAACTTCTAATTGACAAGCTTTAATTGACGACACTTTAATTTGAAGCGAATAAATTAGATGTATATCAGGCTCTTTATTTTTAGTGATTTTCTGTTAAAAATATATTGATTGGAAATTTGGAATGCAACAAGTATATAGTATTATCTTATTTAGAGGTTTTCTTAATAACTGAAAGTCATGTGAACTTCAGAGAGAAAAGGTGATGCTTTGATTTTCTTTTAATTTACACGTCAAAGGAGGGGGGACTTTTAAGTTAGTGATAGTGGAATGCTTTTTTCTCAGATGGCTAGAAAAGATCACAAATATTTTTTTTTTGGAGGGGGGGGGGTTGTGCTGCAAATTAATGTAATGATGGATTGAGGACCCTCTAAACTGTGATCAGATGAGCAGCCCCACAATGTATCATTATTGCCTATAGAATCTTTTTATCTTCAATTCTTATATAGAGAACAGAAATAAAAGAGTAACGAAACGTTGAGGTTCAAAAAACATATCGATCATATACAAAAGCAACAAAATTTAGCATTCTAGCTAGGAAACGGTGCATTTCAACACCAATATAATATGTATCATCTCGCGGTGCACCTTATTTTATTTTATTTTTCACCCACAAATGAGCAGTTTATGCAGTGGTCCGATCCTACTAATCTTGTGCTCATATTTCCAAGTGACTTTAACAATACTCAACGTGATTATGTGAGACTCTCTATGCGTGATAATTAGTTAACAAACAACAACATTACTACTCCCTCCGTTCCTAAATATAAGATCACTTTAGCGAATTTGGAGAGATTAAAGAAGACAATCCAATGAGTTAGGAATACATGAAATTTTCAAAATACCCCTCACCTAAGTTTTAAAAATATCACCTTATTCAAAACCACTATTTTTTTGGGTGAAGAGAGTATAGGGGTGTTAATGTCTTGGAATTCATACTTTTTAGCATGATTCACTTTCTTTTATATACATTTTTGGAGTGTTTATACATATTTTGGATGCTAAAATATAGGAATTGATGCATGATTTTTGGTGGCGCATTTATTGTTCATCAATTGTGCATATTTTGGAGATTTAATTTTATTGTGCAAGGTAATTTTGGGCAAGGAATTCAAGGCAAAATATTTGAGAAGTCAAAGATAATTGAGAGCATGCTTGGAGGCTGGAGCATTTTATTTGCTTGGGAAGAAACCAATTTTCATCAAAACTGAATTGAGCCACGGCATGATTCCATGTCAAAATTTCGTGCCGCGGCCTAAATTGGATTTCAGCCACCAGAGAAAAACCATGCCGCGGCACAGTTTCTGTCTATTTTACTGAGCCGCGGCACAGTCGCATAAAAACTGCCACATCACTATTTGCACTCGAAAATTAGGTTTAAAAGGGGCAAAAACAGAGGGAGCCGACCATTCTTCACTTCTTGTACATTCTTGGGGCCTTGTGTGGGTGCTAGGGCATGGATCTTGGTGGAGATTGAGTTGGGGTTTGAAGTTTTGAAGAGATTTGGGCTTCACATCTTGGTTCTTCTTCTCCATTCTCCTTTCCTTACTTTTGTTCAATGTGTATGACTATTATTGTATATTTTCCTTTGGGTTTATTGGACATGAGTAGCTAAACACTTTGTTTTAGGATTATTTTGAACCCTTGTATTGATTAACTCTTGATATTTCCTCTCCTTTTGTGATTAATGTTATATATATGTTTATTTCACTCTAGCCTTAATGTTTCTAAATGCTTGATCACCATTTAGTTGATTTGTTCATTTGACTTATGACTTGAGAGAGCTAGGTTAAGTGTAGAACTTGAGTGGAATAGTGTGAGAACTTAAAGTTTGCATGACAAATGAATGGTTTTGTTAATAAGATAGACATATACTTATTAGCCTCACATAGCCACATTAGGGTTGAAACTTAGAAATTGAGTTTTATTAATTATGACAAGGGGTAATTTGGGGAAAACTTAAGTTAAATTAAAAAATAATCTTATATTTACGAACAAGCTCTCCCCCTAAAGTGATCTTATATTTAGGAACGGAGGGAGTATAACATAATTTATAGTGTGTGTATTAAGTGTTAACCCTAATTAATTCATAAAGTTTATATCTCTTCTTCCTTTGATAATATAAATTTAAAACAGATAGTGTAGATTTAAATATCGACTCGAAAGATCAGATATTATATTTTGCATGCTCTACATATTTATAGGTACAGAAAAATGAAAGGATTTGATGTGATTATATATGAAACTATAGCCATGCATGAAGTTAATAATTCGTGAAACGAGCTTGTTTAAGTACATGATTAGCATAGCTCACATATATTGGTCACATAGTTTAGCGGAGAAATGATAGAATTGTTGTTTTGATTATTACAGTTTCATGAGAATTCGGTCTAAATTTAAAAAATGATATATATAATTTGAACAAGTTATGGTTTTGATTATTACAGTTTCATGAGAATTCGGTCTAAATTTAAAAAATGATATATATAATTTGAACAAGTTATGGTTTCAATTCCTATACTCTCTCCAGTCATAAATATATAACTAATTTAAGGAATTAGTCTTATTTCTAATTAATGTAAGACATAATTATAATTTTTGTCAAAATTTTCCCCAAATTATTCCTATTGATATCCGTCCAACAATAATCAATTAAGATATGTGGGAGGGAATCGGAGATGATAGTTGAGGTGTATTAGACAAGTACACAATATATATATTTTTTTGACCATAAAATACACATCATATATTAACTAACATGTAAAAATATTATTAATTTTATCAAATTAGTTAAATAGGCTATATGTTTATGACAAGAGAGAAAATATTAATTTAGATCAAATCCTTACGAATCCTATGTGAACAAAAACTAACAACTAACAATAGTAGTATTAATTAATCTATTACTACATTTCAATCCAAAACAAAGATTCATTATATGTTCGAAAGAAAAGAAAATAAGACATGTATTGTCCAATCAGATACGGACAACACACATTCTTCAGTGACATATATAATTGAATCATCTTGATTCAAGACAAAGTAGATATGACTTGAAATGTTACATATCATTATTGTTCAAGATCAGAGCACTTTCCTGTATTCTCAAATATATATATATATATATATATATATATGGTGGAAATACTTTTCACCGACACCATAGTTATAACCGACAAGAAAATCATCATCATCATACTTATGTGCGTTGAGATTATATAGCTAAAATTTATATAGATATGACTTTGTATGTGTACGCAAAGGAATTAGTACTTTGCTTGTACCACCATCGGAACGTGTTCTTTGCAATGCGTTGCATGCTTTAGAATTTGAATTTCAATCCCTTCGAAAAAGGAAATAAAAAAAAGAACAGAAAAAGATAGAAAAGGAAGGGGGAAAACACTTTGCCACAGAAAGTGAAAAGCAAAAGGAACTGTACGTCTAAAGAGCAAAGTTCACCTTATAGCTAGCACTATATGGTAGATATGAGTATTATGATATCTTGTCTACCACTTCATGCAACAAAACAGACAATAATATTGCACCACTACTACTTACAAAAAGCAGAACTTTGCTGTCAAATTCTTATTCCTCTGGAAAAAAACTCACATGCAGAAGAGAAAGTAATAATTAAGGATTTCCAGAAACATGTATTTCACGTACACATGTTCTAGTCAAAACCTCCTATGACCTCACTTGTTAGGAATAAGTAGCAAAACATAAAAAGGGGAGGGGAGAAAAATGGGCATTGATCAGTGGAGGACACTGCATCTTAACTTAAAAACGTAAATTTATGACTCCTAATCTTACAACTTATCTTTAATATAAGATTTACTTAACCATTCTGAGTCAAACTAAGGAAATAAGTCAACTAAGTTATTTGCCAAAAATGTGGATTTCTCTAAAATGCCTCTCTTAAACACTTGCATTGAAATTACCCTCGATACAAATTCTCCTACTATATGCAATCAAATAGGGATATTTGGGGGTCGGGTAAATGATAAATATGGGGACTAAATTAAATAGGTTGAGTTTTATACTCTAGGATCAAATCTAACCCTCAACCTCTTTAACGAAGGATTGAAGGAGTATTACTTATTTAAGATCCTGATGCATTACTTATTATGTCTAGCATTAATAAGCACAAAAAAAATGGTAAATTAGCGACATAACTTAGTGAGAGAAGAAATTCCGTTGCTAATTTTTTATAGCCCATTTTTTAACGGATTATTCCTCTAATTCGATCTGCCACTTATCCATTGTTTATTTGTAGTGATTTGATTCATATTCTACATCCGATCAAGCCCAATTTTACTTAAAACCAACAGATAATACTGAAATGTGGCTTAAATAATTGTTAATGCTAGATATTAAAAAGGTGTTTGGAGAGAGGGTATTTTAAAGAATTGGAAAGCCTAATAATATTCCTATTAACACTAATTGATTTAGACTCGTTTTTCCGCACTTGGTTCAAAGAGGTTTCATGCTTACTATTATTGCAAAGGAGAACAAGCTAAGGAACTTTTGACACAACAGAACACGTAGCAATGTGGATAATAAAACATATGCCCAATAATTGTGTACTTTTTTTTACGAGCAATGTCAATAAACTTGCACTTTGAAAAACGTTCTTTGTCATTATTATTGCTATTGTTTTATTCCCTCCTCTCGCAAGCTTTTACTTTTTGCTGTCTCTCGTACTGTCTTGCTTTTTAATTTCACATGCATGTTTAACCCTTTGAAATATATTGATCGAGAGAGATTTAGTGTGATGATCATAGGCATATGCTAAGGCTGTAGGTCTTAATTCAAAAAAATGTCAGGGTATGTATATATGGTGTCGGTCAAGTAGTGCCCTAAGAATAAGGATTTGTGTCCTCGAAAAATGCTTCTGCAAGTCATAATGATTTTAGTATTATGAACCAAAAACTTTCTTTTACAACCCCTCTTTTCTTTACATTTATTGATTAACTTGTCAACACCAAGCATTGGTATTAGAGAGTTGAAAATGCAGGAAAAATTCTACAATGGTTGCTATCAAATTCTTCATTAGAATTATATATATGATGGCCAAATAAAATTTAGTGGTGATGACTTAATAATATGTATACATGTTATGTACGTAAAATTGTAAATGTACTTTTTATTGGAGAAATTGATGAAAAAGTAAAGGAGGGGGCTTTAATGTTCAAGGGCATTTTTCGTTCGTGGATATATATGTGTATATTGGTTCACTCCATATAATTTTATCTGAAAGATGGAATGAGAAAAACCACTTTAAAATAATAAGACCAAATGAATTAGCGGAAATTACCCGTGGATATTGTTCACCTGAGGAGCCAAGACGCAATCAATACTCTAATAATTAAGTGCAAATTTGCTTGAATTAAAGCGAGAGAAGTCATTAATAATTGATATTTTCAAAGGAAATTGAGTGTGAAAAAAATGTATATATGTTCAAAAACAAGTTGGTTGAACGAAGGGCGAACTTTGGATTCAAATGGGACGGAGAATAATTTTTGGATTGAGTGATAATGGTTATCCTATCTCAATTAATATATATGGGGGAATCAAATTAGGTGCTACTTCATTAAATTACTAAACTCCATGTACCTATGGCTCCAATTACTTTATTGAATGACCACATATATTAGAAATTGTTAAGTCCTTTAGTACCTTAATTTTTTCTAAATTTCTTAAAATGCTAAATCCCACCATCCGAAAAGTCTAATACATAATCTCATAAATCCATTTAATTAGGAATTAATAGGCACCATAGAGTGTAATTAATGGTTAGAAATGCATTATTAGGTTAAATTACAACCCATTATATTTTAATCAATTATCACCATTAATCATGCATAAATAAAGAGATCGAAATCAATAAGGTTGTCGTGTGTGTGTAATCATAAATATTAATGAGTGCAAATCCTTGTTACAATCCAAAGTCACAGCAAACAAACATAATCAAAGTTTATACTACCTCCGGTCCTAGATATAGGACCTAATTGACTTTTTTTTGGAGAGATTAAGGTTGCGAAATAGGTTATTAAATGATGACATATTTGATATATTTTTAAATTATACATTAGTTTATAGGTAAAATAAACTAGTTTAAGGGGAAAAATAGGTAAATCAATTTATAATTAACTTATTTTGCTTTTTTAAGGATTTTCTAGAAAAAGTCAATTAGGTCTTATATTTAGGATCGGAGGGAGTATATAAATGATAAGTCTAGATCTAGGAATCTATAAATACATAGAGAAAGGAAAAGAAATAAGATTCTCTTATGAAGCATGTGAGTTCAAGTCATCTTCCCATCATCCTCAAGAGCACGAAGGTGTTTAGATCCTCATGGAGAGAGTGTAGTATCTCCAAGCTCTAATTCATGAGCAACCATGGTGAAATGATGAAGGAATTTGGTAAAGAATGGAAGGAAAAGGAATAAGAGAAGATGATATAGAAGGAGAGTGTTAGTGTTCGCACCGCAAGTGCACGGGTCGCGCCAAGTAATAAAGTGATAAGAAAAGTATCGTTCCCACGAGGATTTGGACTAAAATCCCAACCAAGCAAAAGACTAAGTGAATTCAATCAAGTTGAACCAAGAAAACAACGGTGGTTGTTTAAGTGAAATAAAAGAAATCTATTTCTAAAACTAATATAAACAATTGATCTTTTTGACTCAAACAATCAAATGGGGTCTAGGATTATTTATTCCCCTTGTATTTCTCAACTTTAGATTCACCTCCTCTTATAGATGCTATTAATTAACACATGTGCTAATCTAGGGTTCAAAAGGTACTTGTAAACGCTCCGTCGAGTCAAGAACAAGTGTTTAATTCTATTAAATTGCTCAATCTCTTGTTACAATTAATAAAACTCAATTTCTATGCTCCAACCCTAATGTGACTATGCAAGGTCAATAAGTATATCTCTATCTTATCAACAAAACCATCCATTCATCAAGTAAACTTCAAGTTCTTGCACTATTTTACCCAAGTTCTACACTCAACCTAGCCCTCTCAAGCATTAATCAAGTGAACTCAACATCTAAATGGTGATCAAGCACTTAGAAGCATTAGGTAAAGAGTAAAATAAACACATATGTCATTAATCACAAAATAAGAGGAAGAATCTAATGTTAATCCATACAAAGGTTCAAAATAATCCTAGAATGAGAGTTTAGCTACTCATAAATGGAAGAAAATTACAAATCCCAAAACTAGAGGAAGCCATAACATGAAGTTCAAGAGGGAAGAAAGGGGAAGAAGAAAAACCAAGGGAAATGAGGTTGAATCTCTTCAAAATCTTCAATCTCCACTTGAATCTCCTTCAAACCACCAAACCCTAGCAAAAGAGTTGCCTCCAAGAGTCCCCCATGAGAGCCCAGGTCGAAAAGATCCCTTCAATGTTCCATTTTTCACATTATATACCTCAAACCCTTCATTTTAACAAAACTTTGCGTTTTGCAATCTGATGGTGATTTCGCCCAGGCTATACAATTTGGCCTAGGCTCTGTGACATTCTGTAACTTGGTTTGTTGATCAGTGAGAGTAGTTTCGCCTAGGCCCAAATATTTAGCCTAGGCCTTGTGATGTTCGCGAACTGCTCTTCTGCTCCTGGAAGTGATTTCGCCTGGGCCTCAGAATTTAGCCCAGGCCATGTGACTTGTTCTGGTTCTTGTTCTGATTCTTGGATGCGACTTAGCCTAGGCTTCAGAATTTAGCTCAGGCTCCAAGAAGCTTTCTTTGAAATTCATTTCAATGCATCTTATCTTCACTTGATGTTTTCCTGCTCTTTCACAAAATGTTTCTAACACTAAAATGTAATCAAAATATATATATTTGAGTAAGAAAATGCAATCCAAAATCAAATGCACAGATTATTCACTCACAGCCCAAAACATGCACAAATATGCAAATTAAGGCTCATAATGGAAGTAAACTTGCTGAAATGTCATGAATATCTTGGAGTTAACAGTTAGTGTTCCAAAAGATGTTTTCCCAAGTTAGGTGTTTGACGTAAGTTAACACAAATTTATACACATAATCATGACCAATTAATTCAATTCTCAACCAATTTTTCATTTAGAAGTCTATATGTTCAAATAGCATAATTGAGACCAATATTGCATCTTTACTATGTTAGAAGCCTCAAATAAGCATATAAAAATATACAAATTTAGATATTTAATTTGTACGTCAACAGAAAAAATGAAAAGAAAAGGATAATGCATTTTGCTAAAATGTTTCATAATTTGTTTCGTTTGAATGGCTTTTTGATGGAATCCACTAATTGAGTTAAGCAGCAGATTGTATTCAAGCATTAATTAATGGACACTGTTGAGACCAATATTCCCTGTAAAAGGTGAAATGAAATGAAATATGTGAGAAAAGACCTATCAAAGCAAACAGAATCTAATTGATCAACTTCATCATCTTCTAGCTGGACTCAGCTTTCTAAAACTTAGCGTCAAGGTGTAGACATTAATCATCAAACAAAATCTTTTTGAAGACATCATTACCGTTGGAATAATATTTTAGGCTTAAATTATCATAATCGTGCCTTGTCAGGTTTCTAAAAGCATGTATATTACCAAAATTGATAGAAAACCTTATTATATTAGGCACCCTTCCCAATTAGGAAAATTGAGATTATTCTTAAACAAAGTATCTTGAGAGAAAATCATGATTGCTTATGATAATTTCTCAAAGTAGATTCTTTTTACTTTCAATAAATTTTTCCTTTTGGTGTTGAGAATGAAACACAACCAACCAAATGGATGAACTTAGTTGAGGCTACAAATCACATGGCAGAACCTATGGAATGAGTTTGTCGGCTACTTTTCAAGGCTAGGATTGGAAGGATGGTGATAATTAGTAACACTATGAAGTAAGGCACAAACATTTTGATTATGGTCTACTATGTAGCAGAGGATAGACATTAATCCAAAAAGTTGAAAGCCTGCGACCTTTGACAAGATTGATTGAGAACCTGAAAGAACAACATATATCCTCCTCGTTATTACAGTGTTTTTGCGCAGTGATAATTGATTTTCGCGTATGAAAAGGCAATACTCCCTCCGTTCCTAAATATAAGATCACTTTGGTTAATTTGGGGAGATTAAGAAAGACAATAAAATTATATGATCTTCCAAAAATCCCCTCAATTACTTAACTTTAAAAGGAGGAGGGGTTTCAATGAAAAGAGGGAGTATAAGGGAGTATACCAACTTTCGCCCCTTACTTAAATTGAACTGCAAATTAAATATCAGATAATAGTACACATGGTTCTTACATTAGCCATACACATGCACATAAATGACTAACAAAATTTTGCACGTTTTGAAGGAAATATGTGTGTGCTTAAAACTATCAAGTATCAATTTATTAATCTAAAACTAAGATGCTAGGATTATGGTTTCTTTTCATTTGTACATCATGTCATATTTTCCCTCGGAAATGGCTTGTTTGGTTGCATGAAAGTCAAAAAAGTGGGGTGTAAATAATTGAAAACTTAAGGGATAATATGGTCATTTACATATATCCCGGGCCCACAAGTTTTCTCTCTCCATCTCACACTTATCGTGGGTCCCACAAACTTTACTCTCTCATTATTACCTCACTTTCCATCTCTTACCCTTTCCATTTCTAATTCTTTACTTTGTTTCACACAACCAGACATACTATTAATTTTGAAATACATAGTTTTGACTTCATGATGAATAGCACAACTTCAAAGAGTTTAAATATATCATTAAGTTGTTCTTAGTCTTGTGTTTGAAATCTTGTTATGCAACCTTGATAATTATTTAGAGGATCAAAGTAAGGTTTTCTTACCATGGACCGATATTCTAAGAGTTAGCTGGTTGTTAATAACTCCATATACACGGCGTGAATGAATAAAAAAAATACGTAAGACGTTTTTTTAAGTGTTTCATGCATGTCGATTAAAAATCATAAACTACATTCTTAAACTATTTAAAGATCAGGGTAGAGTGATAACTAATCAATCAAAACATGACTAGAGGACTATTTACCGGAGATGACACAAGGATAAAAAGGAAAACCATTGCCTATTACATACTACTACCTTCGGTCCTAAATATAGGACCTAGATAACTTTTTTTTGAGAGGTTAAGGTTGCAAAATAGTCTATTAAATCATGACATATTTGATATATTTTTAGATTATTCATTAGTTTATAAGTAAAATAAACTAGTTGAAGGGAAAAAAATTAGATAAATCAATTTATAATTAACTTATTTTGCTTTTTTAGGATTTTTCAAAAAAGTCAATTAGGTCTTATATTTAGGACAGGAGGGAGTGTTATATAATTTTTTTTGGTCAATATTACAATTATTATACAGAAATTTATCTTATGGAGAGGAAGAATATGTTCTGATGAGTTCTACAAACCCCTTACATTAAATAACCGATATGTAATGCTATCTCTTTTAATTTTTAACTCAAATTTGACTGAGCATATGATCCACAGTAGTTTAATAGTGGCATTGGAGTAATCAAAGGCATATACTAGTGTAGGGGATAAGAATAATTAATGGGGTTTGTGGATTTCTGATGCTAAAGCTTTATATTAAGATTCCTAACAATGGTTATATTTGGTTCTGAAATGAATGAAAGATAGAAAGGAATGGGATGAAAAGTGGGTTCAAAGTTTGAAGAGTAGTTCATGTCAAATCCTCCAAATAAAACTTTTTTTTTTAAAAAAAAAGACACATACATAGAGCAAATGGCTTAGTAAACTAAAAAACCTTTCAGCCCATCGTTTCGTGTCTCCTTACAGGGTAAATGGTGGGACCTTCAAATGCGAATGCCCTCTTCACCTCTAAGTACGCCATGAACACTGTGTCTCTTTTAGATGATCATTGTTGCCACATGCAGTAGTAGGACTAGTAGGGGCACACTTTAATTTGTTCTCACTCCCACACTCTTTTCTCTAATTTATTCTTTTGGGTAAATGAATTTTTGGTTTTATCTAGTCTTTCTGATTTTCAAATGGTTAGTTTAATTCTCTATAGTATAACAAAGATTCGCTCTAATAAATTTAATAACTAGAACATATATTTTTAATGAGCTCTAATTTTAGTTAATATACTTTTAAGATCAGACCAAATCTTTATAAAATAAAACAACAACAACAATAACAACAAAATTTTATCTCATTACGTGAGGTCGGCTACATGAATCATACGACGTCATTTTACTCTATCATTCGCCAACTATTTGGGTATACCATTTACCAATGGATCTCATTTTATAAGTTCACCCAGAATTTATCAGACCAAACTTTATAAAATAATAAAGATTAAAACCAATAGTATAGAAGGGCACGTTTTTGCCCTCACTCTTACCCTCTTAATGACATTAAACATATTTATTTCTGTTGTGATATGGCCATATCAAACTAAATTCTCTCTTGAATGATCTTTTTAAAGTACATTCTTTCATATCAGTTTTAAAGCTTAGATGAGACATTACAGAGAAATTGGCCACGAACAAGACTAAGGGTGATGCATTATTATCTTATTCTCTTAGAGCTAGCTAGCTAGATGACTTTCTTCCATATTTGTCTGTAAAAAAAATTTAAGAGAGAATTATAATATTATTGGGATAATAAAGAGAGATGGAGGTGGTGGTTAAGAGTTAAGACCAAGGAAGGTGGGGAGCATATTGATGTAGAGGTTGAAAATAAAATAATGTTTGTAGGCTACTAGGCTGCATAACGGTGTTTCCTTCTCGTTTTGAATGGGGAATATAGAGGGAATTACCATATTTTCCAATATAAATAGTTCTAAGAGAGGCTTGTGTTGTGTGGACCATTTTGGTGTTTGCCTTTGCTTCATATGCTGCATTTTGTCTAGATAGTGCTCTCTATAGTGCACAAACATTTTTTCTTTAAAAATGATTTCTTTTCTTTTTCATTTCTCCCATTTATTGGTTTTAGTATTTTGACCAATATCATATTTAGCGTTGAAAATTTAGCAGATTGGAAAAGTTATCCCCCCAAAAAAATATTCTTTATTAGACTTGTTCAAACTAAATCTAGCACAAAGAGATCTTATGTTACGTATCCATTCATTTTGAGAAAACAAAACATGTTTCTCCCACACTATAATATTATAACTTATAACTTATATAATGAGATATTGATTAGGTATGTAAATTATAAGATATTTTGGTTGGTGTCTCAGGCAAATGCACCTAGAAAGAGAGGAGTGGTGTGTCATGTCTGCTACAATTGACCCCCTTGGAAAAAAAAATGGAAGTAAATAAATGCATGATTATGTCTTTGCAAAGAGTAGCTAGCTAGTTTTGGCCCCCTCTTTGAATCTCTCTTGCTTTGAGGGAAGAAGTGGATGAACATTAAGAACAGGTGAGTTTGCCCCCACAGACTAACCTCTTAAATGAATCCACATTTTGGTGTTCCATGGTAGGTATTGGTTATAAGCACCTAGACACACTTTTCTTGACTAGTGAGCTAGCAGCACCATTCCTTTCAAGCCTGTGATTATTTTTATATCTATGTATCAAAAAGAATATTAAGGTTACTGTTATATGACATCAAAATTATAGGTTCAAATTGAGAATGCTGTCTTTCTGTTAGTTGGGATAATGCTACATACACCTATCCTTTCCCAAACTTCACCTTATGAAAATCTTGTGCAATAAATTGCCATTTATTTGTGTGGATATATTATTTGGGACAGGACATTCAACTACGTGTCATAATTTCCAGTTTCTCAGCCTTGTCAACTTTTGGACACCGTGTTTCTTTGAACTTCAAAAAGAAGAATTTTCATTGAAATCATTTAAACAAGAAAATCCTGATGGATGTAACTGATATTGTTTGTAGTTGTAGTGGTAGGCCATGCAAGCCAAAAATCTTAGCTATTCATTTGATAGGGCCAGCCCATAATCACAACACGTGTCACACATGGAATGACTAGATCAAATGAGTGACTAAGATTTGCATTCTGTTCATACTTGTATTAAGAGATGGAGAGTTGATTACTATTTGATTCATTGGCAAACACATGTTAACCTTTTGTACTGTTAAATTTTGGGCCAAGCCCTCAAAATGGAACCTTGCAACTTGCAGGCCAATAATTTTTTGAGACAACAGCTGAAATCAGCTAGTCATTTTCTCTTCAGACAAAAACTGCTTTTTTTTTTTTTATGATGGCACCCTCATTCCTTTGACTAAAACAATATAATCTTTGTTTTTTTTGGAGAAAAACTAAAACAATATTTTCTAGAAAGAGAACACTTTGTAGAATCTTGGTAGCCATGATCCGTATTTTGTGTTGCTCACTACCTTTTTGTTTCAAAGTGGGGTTGGAGGCAGAATGACTAATCCAGCCAATTTAGATGCTGATGGGAAACAGACATATCTGCAGACTGCAAAACCAATACCTCACTTATCTGTAACAGCTCATCCATTGAAAAAGTAAAACGTTACCAACAGGAATCAGAATGATTAAGGGCGCCCTTTAGAAGGCCAAGCAAAGTTCGAAACATGTTAAATACTCTCTCCATTCCTAAATATAAGATCAATTTTCTAATTTGATTAGATTAAGGATGCTAGTTAAGAAATTTATTAACATGTGATATTACTAATCTACCCTAACTACCTACATTTATTCTCATTCTCTCACTCTTGCTTGTTTATTATAGATAAGGACTATTAGAGTTTATTTGGAAGGAAATTGAGAAAAATTAGAAAGTTACTTATATTTATGAACAAATTGAAATATAAAAGTAATATTATATTTATGGAGGAGTAAGTATTATCTTAGATAAGATCAAGTCACAAGATATACATATGCCACGAGTCAGAATATATGAAAACTTAAGCATTAAATAAAATATGACCTGGGACAAATCTACCTAATCAAATCCTATACTACTTGAGAAAACAGGAAAGAGGACATTCTCCTCCCCATATTCTTTTGTTTCCATGCAAGTCAATTATCTTGTGATTAAATGCAGAGACTTGCTTCCACATTCCTCTTCAGCCACCTGAAAGCCGGAAACCACCATGACACCGGGCTGATGGTTCACGTCTCTATTCAAATACTGAAATGCTTCCATCCCAAGAGCATGAAGCCATAACATTAGGTATAACAGGATGGAAAGCAACATCTATGCATGCTTGTTCAGAGGTCTTGATTTTCTTAACAATGTTAGATGATTGGTAATCATATAGATATATACAACCATCTGAAGAACCAGAAGCAAGCCTTTTCCCATCCAAACTGAAATTGCACTTTATGGGGAACCCAGAGACCCCATGGCCTTCATACCTCTTGAATTTGTTAAGCCTGAAAGGGGGATTGGATGTAAAAATTGCAATGTAATTCCCATTTGACTGGGCAATGAAAGTAGACTCAAACGGGTGGCGCCTAACACATGGACATGTGTAAGCTTCAACATAAACCTGATTCAAAAGTACAATAAGGTTATCTAATTTCAGAATTAACAGAGACATATAACAGTCACATGACACATTAAAAACAGCTGCATGTAAATAAGGTTGAAATAGTATTGATTGCATAATTCAATCAATGATTTGACATGCCACTACAATTTCCATCTAAACTTCATTTTTGGCTTTTCATGCAGGTCTTCAGGTTGTGGTCTGTCCTGAACTGGACGCAGCATCAAAGAATCAGTTGATGCTACATGTTTATGTGAATTGTCACTGTCACACAGCATGCAGTTCAATAATTAACTTGTTCCTCATTTTCAATTTTTCAATAAATCCAGTATTTCCTCCTTAGAGAGTAGCTTTTAGACTTTGATAGGTATTGGTGGTGTAAAATTTATTCAGTTTTGGATTCAGTCCTGTTAGAATGGGTATTTAGTATGTGGCTGAATCCAATTGAAAATACCAATGTTTCAAAACTTAACAAATAGCTAAACAAGGATAAAGTACTGGTCCATGAATATTCCCCCCTTGGATAATTTTCAGGGTCCAAGGACCAAGCCATGGTTAGTTCATGAGTTTTCCAGTCACAATAAGAAGTTTAATCTTATTTTTTAATCCTTGGATAACACCTTAACTGAGAAGCCTGTGGACAAGGTATAAAATTTTCTATCAAATGCTTGTTCTTGGTACAAGTTTGCCTTCTCCAGAAAACTTTCTAGGAGGTTCACCCCAACAAGAGAGACAGGTGGCCTCACCTGCTCTCCAAAAACCACCTCAGTATTTAGCCAGATGACAGAGTAACTAATTGGAACTAGAGTTTACATATATTTAGTGTAGATTATTAACTGAGGTAGACTAGTCTGATTCATATGAAACCCAAATGTGAAATTTGGACAGTCTGCCTTCGGTCAACATGGCTGTCTTGCACATATAACTTCGCAATTTTTGTGAGTCAGCTCAATATCTATATGGAGGTACTACCTCTGGTCCTAAATATAAGACCTAGATGACTTATTTTTTGGAGAGATTAAAGTTGCGAAATAGGTTATTAAATTATGACATATTTGATATATTTTTAAATTATTCATTAGTTTATAGGTGAAATATACTAGTCTAAGGAATAATTAGGTAAATCATCAATTTATAATTAACTTATTTTGTTTTTTTAGTATTTTCCAAAAAAGTCAATTAGGTCTTATATTTAGGACCAGAGGGAGTATTACGTATGAAGTATAAACACGTCAAATATAAAATTTTTTTGTACGAAAAGTAATCCCTCTAGTCCTTGTTACAAAGACCTCTTAAAAAGTTTGTAAGGATTAAGAAATTCAATTAAAATTCGTTAATTTCGAAATTTCAAAATTACATAAACCTAGCTCATTAGTTAGTTAGAAGGTTGTTTGGTTGGTTAAGGGATATCAAAGAAAAGAATATTTAGGGAATGTTTTTGATAAAAAATCTTATGTTAACGTTTTACAGGTATGAAAATCTACTACTAAACATTAGCAATACTACTCACATTACAAAAGGTGGAAAACATAATACTGAGATTTGAATAATGTAGAGGAATCTCACCTGATTAGACAGCGGAATCTGTCGGGACACATCCCAAACAATAATTGAGTTCTCACTGACATTACTCCCAGATACATCACTAGAAGAAATGAACTGCTTCCCATTGCTTGTAAACTCAATATCCAAAATTGGACCTAAATTGCGATTAAAGCTATGGACTATTTTGCCAGTCCTGATATCCCATAATCTAATATGGCCCTTTGAACCACCAGAAAGAAAGAGGTTTGAGTTATCTGGGTGAAACTTGATAACTCCAACGATTTGATCTTCACTGAAAACCTGAGTCTCTGACCCCTTTTCTACATCAATCAACCTTGATTTACAATCATATCCACAAGAAAGCAGAGAGTACCCTTCCTGAGACCATTTCACATCTTTCACTGCTGCATTGTGGAAGTTTAGTACACGTGCTTTCTTTTGATCTCTACTCCATACATTCCAAATGCAAACCAAATGGTCCATCCCGGCAGATGCAAGGAGATGAGCTGAAAGCTAACATTTTGAACATGTTATTCATTCTTAAAGAAGACAAACTCACATATCAAGAGAGAAGTTTGAAAAAATCAATGAGGATGCCTTACCATAAGAGGGAGACCATTGTATAGCATTGACAGCTTTTGTATGGCCAGATAAAGCCACAGATAGCCTTTCAGGTACCAGATTCAGATTTTGATGACTTCGAGCTTTATTTCTCAAAAGTGATAGAATGCTAGTGGGTAGATTGGTATCCAAGATGCTTCCTAAGATCATGAGCAATAACATGTCATAAAATTAGTGGCTTTTGCCAATGAAGTTTAATATAAACACAATGAAATGAAGCCGTGAACAGGGAAAGGTTTATCAAAGAGAAATAAAAAGTAACCAAGAAATTGCAACTTATGCAAATTCATCATCTGTAGTCAGGGAAAATAAAGTCGAAGACAACTGGTAGAAACAGAACACATATACAAATGAGCTCTTCAGTCCTAATACATGTCTAAGAAGGGAATTCCTAGTAAAACTCACAACTTGAGATAGAGAAAAATGACAAAAAAAAATATCCTAAAGAAAGCCTAAATACATTTACTTTATAAACCTGAACGCGTTACACCTACCGATAAAACCAAAGTATTTGATAGCACTCTGCCATAAAACTTTGGCTTCCCTTAATTTGTTGTGCAAACTTAACTTTCCTAACCCGCCAGAAAACCTATTTCAAATATAGATGGCAAGCTAAGTATTAAACAAAACTATCCCTTCAAGTTCACATTCTCCCCTTCAAAATGGAAAAATAATTGTGTAGGTGTTTCTGAATTAGAAAAGCACATCACTCACATAGTTATCGTTTTCAAACCCACAATGCTTAGTGCTATATTAACCAAGGGAAGATTATAAACTTGAAGGGCACATTTTTGTTTAAAGTGATATTTTTCAAAAGGAAATTCTCTTTTTTCAGAAAATGGGTAAGAAACCAAACAGGGAAAATGCTTATCCCCCCATTCATATCAGAACAATCAAACAACAGCATATATCCTTAATTGTCAATACACCAAATCTTCCAATCATTATCATATGCTCCATCTTTCCTCTAGACATAAGATAGTAAATATCCCATGTTATTAATCCAAAAAAACATGGTGCACCAACCCAGCTCTCACAAAGGGGTTTGAAGTATCTCTCGTTTAGCTTATTTGTCATATATTTCCTCAAAGAAAATGTGCTCACATTAGCCCTAAAAACTTCAAAAGGGCAAAAATCTTATCCCCTCAAAAGGAAAAAAAACAAGAACAAGCAACTTTTGTAGCATAACAATTCAGTTAATGCTTCCATCATCCAAGCTTCTCATGATCTAAACTAAGGCATAAAAACCAGCACAGTGTGACTTCTCGATCAAATATAGAAACATATTCAGTGAAAGAAATGTAGAAACATCTTTTTACATGTGTACAACGTGCATCTAGACCTGTTGGTACTTGGAGCTAAGGAAATGGCCAAAATCATCAATAAGCCAAAATGGGGAAAAACTATAACAGTAAATGAACAAGTATAAAACAACCAACATTCAAAATTTAGCAAATTCTAGTTCTACATTCCCTGTTACAGTCAATCGAATCCATCAGATTGTACATGCTAGTAAAAACAGTTAAACCACATTGGCATTCAGTAGCACAAAGAAAACACAGCATAAATCAAAGAAGCAGTTATATACATATCAAATGCATCCACTATCATCCCAATTATACTCCAACTTTTCCTAAATATATATAGGACCTAGATGACTTTTTTTGGGGAATAAAGCTAAACATGTTAATTCCTCCTGTCATAAATAAAAGACCTATTTGACTTTTCTAGAAAATTTTTTAAAAAGCAAATAAATCAATTATAAATTGATTTACCTCATTTTTTCCCCTTAAACTGATTTATTTGACCTATAAACTAACGGATAATCTAACAAAATATCAAATCTGTCATAATTTAATAATCTATCTTGCAAACTTAATCTCTCCAAAAAAAAGTCAATCAATTAGTTCTTATATTTACGAACGGAGTGAGTATTTCAAAAATGACTCTCCAAATTTTTGTTCTCTAAACTACTCCCTCCGGTCCTAAATATAAGACCTAGATGACTTTTTTTTGGAGATGTTAAGGTTACAAAATATATTATTAAATTATGACATATTTGATATATTTTTAGATTAGTCACTAGTTTATAGGTTAAATAAACTAGTTTAAGGGAAAAAAAATTAGGTAAATCAATTTATAATTGACTTATATTTCGCTTTTTTAGGATTTTTCAAAAAAGTAAATTAGGTCTTATATTTAGGACAGGAGGGAGTATTTTATTTGACCTATTACCTAAATATAGTGCCAAGGGGTCATATTTATATTTAGGACTAAGTAATCAATCTAGATAAAATTCAGTAACTTACCAAAAACCCCATAATTAAAATAAAACCTCTCACATCAAAACCAACAAAAAAACAAAATAAGCAAAAAAAAAGAAAGAAAGAAAGAATTACCAGATAAATCAACAGAGGGTGAAACCATAGGCATAGGTGGATTTGTATTAGAAACAGTGCTGTGATTAACTTCAAAAAGAGCCCTTTGTCGCTTCGAAATATACCCACCAGGAATTAAAGTCTGTGATTGAAGCTGCTGCGAGTAGTAATTATTAGTAGAAGGAGAAAAAATGGGTTTTGAAGAAAAAGATGACACCTTTTGACGTTTCCCTTTATTTTCTTCTTCTTCATCGTCGTCAGATGAGTTATTATATGCATTGCACAGAAGATCCATGCCTGCCTCCCTTATTTCTCACTCACAAATTCTCACTTCCATTCTTCTTCCTATGTTGCTTTCATACATCAAACGTTGGATCATATGGATTATAGGACATGTTTGTTTTACATGTCGGGCCCAGTTAGTTTTATTTTTTTTTTTGGATTTTTTATGGGCTGAAGTTTTTTTGGTGATTTTTGGGGATACTTTCTCCCAAAAATATTGCTGGGTTTCAGGTTTAGTCCATAAAAGGTTTTTGCAACAATAGTGTGTAGTAGTCGTACAATCAACAAACATTGCACAACACTTGGTTCAGCTAGGAGGAGAAGATAAATCATGATTTGGATTAGTCTGGACCCTCGATAAATTGTATGAGTTAAAAGGAGGTAGGAAGGTATAGGGTATAAGATGAAAGAGTTCGAAAAAATTTGCTGATTAGTCTAGTTATAAGGAGTGTCTATTCATTTTAGACACTCCTTATAAGGAGTGTCTATTCATTTTATCAAAAAAAAAAAAAAGGAGTGTCTATTCATAAGTAGTTCATCAGTTCCTTAATATAAGATCTATTTAATTAATTTGATGGAATCAATTGTGCTAATTAAGTTAGTTAAAATAATATAATATTACAAAGTACTCTTACAAAGTCTCTATTCCAACCCTCTTGCTCACTTGTTTCTAATTGAATAATAGTATCAATAGGGACACTTAAGGGGGGGAAATGAGAAAAATTATAAAGTAATACTCCCTCCGGTCCTAAATATAAGATCTAGTTTACTGTTTTGAAAAATCCTAAAAAAGCAAAATATAAGTCAATTATAAATTGATTTACCTAATTTTCCCCTTAAACTAGTTTATTTAACCTATAAATTAATAAATAATCTAAAAATATATTAAATATGTCATAATTTAATAACATATTTTGTAACCTTAACATCTCCAAAAAAAGTCAATTGGGTCTTATATTTAGGACCGGAGGGAGTATTATATTTAAGAACAAACTCATCTTGTCAAAATGGTCTTATATTTAAGAATGAAAGGAGTATAACCTATACCACGGTCGTGTAACCAAGTAATATGACACCTCCCGCTTATAACCTCAAGTAGTGTTACCCCTTCAATTTTTGAAAAAAATAGACATAATCTATGAGAGTTGAAATTGTTAGTGTGAAAACTGTGTTCATATGCAATGCGTAAATAAATTTATAAATGCTTTCGAGACTAAAGGCAGAATTTGGGCCTAGTTAGCCTCTCATGCCTATTGACTTCACTTATAAGAAAGGGTAGTAATGAACATCCAAAAGAGATTGATTAACAAAAGGCAAATTAACCACCGGTTGCCCTATATCTTCCAACGTTCTAATATAGAAAGATTTTAAAATATCCTTAAGAATAAATACAAGAGAAGAGAATTCAAGAGAAGAAAAAAAACATGACTAGGACAAATTAATCTTCAAATCCTTATTATTGTTTAGGTCTTAACAATTGTAATCTTTTATATGGTTAAGTCCTAATATATGAGTATCTTTTATCTGAATCCTAATTAACGACCCAGTTCTTTAAATGTTTAAAAGGCTAGGGTTAAAGTAAAATTATGAATAGAAAATAAAGAAGAAGAAAGAATGATGAAAACATGTGTTCGAATTTTGGGAAGTTCTCTCATTGAGAGAGAGGACAACTTTGTCTATATGGACAACACTCTTATTCCTCAACTTCGGATTAATTGAATGTCAATAAGCGCCGAAGTATAATGCTGTGTTTAACAAAAAAAAATATAGATCTTTTTAAATAGTCATGGTTTGACTTAAATGGAAACTAAATTCAAATTTAAAGACATATAAATGGAATTGGAGAGACCCTCAGGCCTGCCCATAACAATGTAACCAAATGGAATGGGGAGGACATGGGTTTGACTTGTAGGCTTGTAGTAGTGGCCAGCATGGTGGCACTCTCAGAGTCAGAGATGTTGATATTCACCGACCACGCATCCTGCATCATATCCCATATTCTTTCACGCCTTCTCTTTCTCCTTCTATTTTCATTGCAACAGAAGCTACCGACTTTTCCTTTTTATTTTGTACCCTTTTTTTATTTGGAAATAATTCTGTTATGCCATTGTAAGTTATGCATATATGTAATTAAGCATGTTAAACTTAAACTTCTATTTGTATTCCAATCACCACCTGACCAACATTCAAGTGCAGTGCTGATTTTCAGAAATGGAGTCCTCCCACAGTTATAAAACTCAAGTTGAGTGTTTAAAATCTAATGTAAACCGTTAATTTATCAACAATTATTTGTAAATTTACTGCATTTTAATAATTCAACAGAAAATTTGTCTTAAGTTGCAACTTCGCGGACGAAATCAACCTGTTATCCTATAAAAAAAATCTGCCTAATCCTTAATAAATGGCTTATTCAAATATTTGCTTTTAGTTTTTTTTGGTAACAATATTTGCTTTTAGGTTTAAATATAACACCTATTACTAATTTTTGTTAACTTTTCTCGAAATTACTTTAATGATGTTCTATCAATAATAATTAAGAAAGTGTGGTCAATTGAGAAAGATTGTCATGAGATTTTTAAGAAATATATTAACCAACTTAATTAGCATTCTCAATCTAAACAAATTATATAAATATATTATATATTTGGAAGTATAGGGCATATAGATAAGTTTAAGTGAGTTCGCATCTCTCATATATGGACCAAAACATACCTTGCAAATGCAAAGAAAAGGTTGCATACTTTCCATCCAGAGTTCAAAGGTGGGTCTAAGTGGCTAATCACTGTTTGGGCCTTTTAGAACTGCATGCCGAAAGGCCTCCCAAATCACAAGGCTTGAGTTGCTTCCACCCAAAAAACAGTGTAAACGTCAAACCTTAGTTTTATTTTTTGGCCAACAACCTCAACCTTAGTTAATAAATAATAATTGTTCTTCACTCATTTTATTCTTTGTACCCACAACACGGATGTACGGATGTGAGTTCTAAAAAATGTTACATTCTCCTTACTTAAGTCAAATTAGCTTATTGGATGACATGTTCGATATCTATACACTCCCCCACCATTGCATAGCTTAATGCCATAGCCCAACAAAAGTGGGAATAATTTTTATCTCATTAAGTAGGTTAAGCTATATAAATTATTGATATCAACATCATACTCGGTTAATAACTAAACTCTGGTAAAAAAATAGCTAAATATTTTAATATATTGTTAGCCAATAAACTAGAAAAAGAGAAGATGGATGATAAAAAAGGTAGAGAAGATGAATAAAGAAGCAAGGATACCTCCACCGACTTTGCAATTTTACTTTATAAGAGAAATTGACTTTCTCAAAAACAAAATTCATGTTCAAATCCAACTTACCAGTATATTAGTATAGATTGTTTTTACCAAAAGAATTTAAATTTTATATAATGTATGAGGAAACAAACGTAATTAACTTGAGTAAATATGTGATTTTAATCAAAGTTAAGTAGCTAATAAACTCAATTAACCATGCGCAAAGTCAATATCTATAGTTTGCAAGATAAGAAAAATATATAAAAGTGAGGAGATTTTAACTTTAATTCAATAGTGTTTCAATATAAGCTTGTTGCATATTATTATGGGCGAGTATGTAGTCAATGATTACTGAATGTAGTTAGAGTCAGAGTCATTTATCAAATACATACATATATTTTAGACATCCAATCAAACTTGAATGCAATACTTTAACAAATTGAGTTAACCTAAAGATTCAAACCAAACAACAACAATAAAACTTTATTTCACTAGATGAGTTAGCTACATTGATTACATAATGTCATTGTGATCTATCAATAATCATATTTTGTGATAAGTTATTGACAAAAAATTTCATTAAATAACTTCATTAAGAGTTCCTACATAACCAAACAAAACCATAATTGTGTTTGGTTTTGTTGAATTTGATCTATCCCTAGTTGCATAGAGTGTTATCGAGAAGAAAGAGAGACAGGGACGGGCTTAGGCTTAGAGGCTCCAATGCTAATAATTAGGGAAGAGGAAAGGAGTGTGAAGGGGGTCGGTACATATAGGACCACAGTGTGGTCCTTTACATATTTCCATTTATCATCATTGCCTTATAACTTAAGGGCCCTATTACCCTTCAGATCCTCCCTGTCTTCATCCCTGTTAATACATGATGTGGATAAAGCTTCCTAGTTCCTACTACACTTCATTTATTTTTTAAGTTTTATTTTGTTTATTATCATTAATGATGTAAAAGTGAGGTCATGCTGTGCACTTGTTGCCATAGAAACTGTTCCACAAGGCTCGTTTTCATTGGATGGTGTCCACTGAATTATGTTTCCTCAATTTTTTTTATTACAAACATAATTAATCAATGCTATGTTTGAAATGATTATACTATCCATATCCAATCTCTACTCATAAGAATTTCTCTCATCATCTTCTTGAGTTTCTTAATAAAAACAATTGTGTTTGTTTTGAGATCTAGAAAAAAATTGTCAAATTTAATACTTAATTAAATCTGAGTATGTAATTATATAAATCTGAATATGTTCCTGAATCTCATTATAGAGTGGTACATAGCTTGTCTGTGCTCTAAGAAGTAAATTCTTTGGAATAAAACCGTATTTAATTAATCTTTTTATATCTTATAAACATCTCCAAAGGGTTTCATTTTATTTTTTAGATGTCTATTATCAAAATCTTGAAAAAAAACATTAAGGCACACAGACAAACACCACACTATTAACTCGAAAATTTTACAAAAAGAAAGATTTTTCAACAAAATAAAGTAATTTGACTGAGAAATCATATAACAAGATCTTATTCAATTAATAATTAATAAATCATTGTTGAATAATTGAGTGTGTGATTATTCATTAAGTTCAGCTCTAAAATTTACACGAAACAACCAGTTAGATAGATGCGGGTTTTAGTGTCAATTATTTGAAGAGACAAGAATCGGAGAAATAATGATGAAAGAACGTGATACACAGAAAATAAAAACAATGTTCGATCTAAGGTCTCGCACAAGGTCTTGTTTAAATAATGAACAAAAGATATTCTTTTTGTGTAGACAATTGAACATCACACAGCTGGAGACAAAATTATAATAATTAATTCTACTACTAAAGAAAGACATTGAATAGTTTATCACAACAGGAAGAAAGAAGAGAAGAATATGAAGACATAGAGTGAGAATGAGAGAGACACAAAAGGACAAGCAAATCAGATAGAAGGATTGGAAAAATACTAAAATGTGTAGGGATTTATAATACTCCCTCCGGTCCCTAATATAAGAGCTAGCCGCCAAAAAAACGCTTCTTAAGAAAACATGTGAATGTTAGTTGGGTGTCTGGAGTTAATGCTTCTTTTCCAATATTGCCCATATTTATTATGGTACTTTTAAGAGAGAGAAATACATAAGCATTAATAAATATGAAAGAGAGTTAGGGGTAAAGTAGGAAAAAATGCATTAAATGAGGAGAGAATGTGTGGTGAGCTCTTACATTAGGGACCAAAACTATTCAAATTTTGGGTTCTTACATTAGGGACTGGAGGAGTATTATACAAGTGGGGGCCAAATTATGACTCCAAAGAATGTTTCATGAAGAGGGTCAAAATCCATTATTTGTCAACCCTGCCCCACCATGTTATGAACCCAAATTACGTGCCTCATGTTTTTGGTGTATGTACATCCGGACACTCACCCACTACTACTAACATAGGGTTTAGTCAAATTCTTATATTCCTTGCTGATGAAAAAAAAATCTTATATTCCCGTGTGTTTGTGTATAATGTTATTATTCGCACTCTCCAAAGAGAATTTCATCGTTTCTCTTCAACACCTACTTAGTTTCATAAAAGTGTTGCTTCATTCTCTTTAAAGTCTAATAAATTAAGTTTTATGGGTCAAAAACAAATTTTATAGTGGTTTTAGTTTTGACGTTTGTGGAAAGTCTGTCATGTGGGTTAACAATCAATGGTTCAAACTTTACAAGAAAAATCTTGAGAGTGATGAGGGAGAGTAGAAAAAGCGACGAAGAGAAATCTCCGATATTTTAATGCTTGTGCAGTGTGCTGCAAAATTGACTGAATAACATATGTAAAAAAATTTCTATATACTGGTTGATTTAAGAGTTATGGTAAAATAAAACAAAAACTATTACTGACACTTATTTGCAAAAGTACCGCTGTTTGACCAGTATATGTGGCTATATTCATATATTACTGTATATGCATATGTATTATCGGGATTATTTTCGTCATTAGCATCATGATCATCCTTAACATATGCTACGAATGTAGGCGGCCTTTTTATAGTTGAAATCCCACGTTTAATTTCAAATCAAAGAAAGTTCAACCAAAGTCAATAAAAAAGAGTGACACTCACATTGGGCACACAGGCGTCGTCATGTATCTATCTTTCTTCTTCTAAAATCATCATCATCATTTTACTTTACTAAAGGAGAATAATATATAAATATATATCATTTTACTTTATCATAAGTCAATGTAAACCTTGGCAAGTTTACAACTAAGTTAAAAAAATGTATATCCTTATATGTAAAACATATGTTTTCCCATTGTGATCATAAATGCATCAAAAATCAAAATCCTTAATGATAAATTTGTTCTCAATTTGAAGGCAAATAAGTTAATTAAGTTAAAATAAAGTTCAAAATCAGATATCAGGGCCAACATAGTGATGCGTAAAATTTGGAATAAATACTATTGTTTTATTTGCAGTTTTCCCTGCTTTGTCTTAGCTTGTTTTTCGTTTCTCCTAAAAAAATATAAAATAAAAAGGGAGAAACCGAGAAAATACCGAAATCCCCATATATGATTCCGAAATGGCAGAATCACCATAAATCTAAAAATCTTAGGGACTAGCTAGTCTGTGAATAAAGTTTGTTGTGAAATTATACCTTAGATCCCTTAATTTATAAAAAAATGACAACATTTTAACAACTTTAACCTATAACAATAATTTACATACACAATGACAAGTTGACAACTAGCTTCAGCAAAATTTCTCCATGGATATGAATGACAACAATTGTTATCGATCAAACAACAATTCTTACCTATCAAATGCCAACTAAGATATATATATATATATAGTGATAACTATTCATGTCAAGACAATTAATTCATTAAACAAAAAACTAACTTAATTTCATAACAGCAACTAAAAATTCTATAGGTATTAAGTTATTTTGAATTACCATATTTTGGAATTTGGAATTCTCATAAAAATATGAAAGTGCTAGGTGCGTGGGAGATGGTGTGATTATTATTTAATTATTTGAGACTTCAGAGAGAGTGTTGGTGAGGATTATAGGGATTTAGACGGCTTTCAAAATGGCAGAAAATTTGACATGTACAAATGGTTACTTGTTAATATGTTACACGATAATTAATTAGCAGAACTTTAAAACTTTGGATGTTTTATTTTAATCATAATGGAGTGGCCATTCAAATTTTAATAACCTATAAGATCATAATGGTTTGCAATAATTAAACTATACACTATGTCTCTAGCCATAACTAATGGATTAAATTAATAAGTGGATCTTACTAGAACAAGAAAGCATAATCAACCTAAGTTGTATAATTTAAAATTTTATCAGACACGAATTATATATAACTTAGTCACATTAAAAATAATCATATCCGAGAACCCATTGTCTTTTTGGGAAGCCAAGCCATCTTTTGCTAAAGTAGACAAAAAAACTTTAGTGTGAGAAAATGAATCAAGTGGAAATCTTAGGTGGTTTTGTGGGAAATGCGAGTGATTGGTGGGTATGTTTTTTATTGTAAGAATATATTTTAGTGGGTGAGTAAGCATCAAACTATAATAATAAATAAAGCAAAGAGAATATGCATTAGAATTAACAGACACAATATAGGACAAATTCAGAGAATAATCTTCAATTACTTATCATTGTACTGTCACATTTAAGCTCAACTAGATGTCAATATTGATCCATTTGTGTGCCTATGCATTAGAGTATGTATGTATGTATGTCTATGCGCGTGTATTAGCAAGCCTACAAATGTTATTAAATAGATGTATGTAGTGAATACAAACTTGACTATTGGCTGAGTTGTTCTGCAAACTGGACCAATTGAACACATATATATAAGAAATCAAACTTAAATACTAATACCTCCTATCCTTAATATAAGGAACAATTAACTAATATAATGAAATTAAAAAGTTAACTAAATTATTTCAAAAAATTTTATATTATCATTTTTTTCTAAATTGATTTGTTCGACTAATGGTCATATTTTAGAGACACAATGACATGATTATTCAAAAAGATCATGTAAATATTTTATAATTAAATATTTATTTAGTTTCTTTAATGTTCTCAAAATAGTCTATACTAGGTTTTATATTCAAAAAGGGTTTAAATCCTACTTTCATTATTATCAAGTGATGTAGATCAGACTTGGATTTGTATGTTTTTAATGTGTATATTTGAGGCTATATTAACATTCTAAAGATGTAATATTGGTCTAACTGTGTATAATTTGGTATTATAAGACCCTTAGATGACATTATCATAAAAATAAGATTAATTGGCTATGATTGAAAATCAATTAGCATTGGTTGATTTGTTAAGGTCATATGATCCTTGTCTGTTTAATATTTTCACTTGTAAGATCGTTCGAGGACTATGCATGCTGGAATTGGGAAAAGTAAGAGAAATAGGACAAAAAACTAAAAATTCTAGAAAAGGGCAAAAATGGAGTTTCCAGATAAATTGCAAAAAATTATAGACAAGGACCCAAATCTCAGAAAATGCAGTTAGACCCTACATTTGTAAAAAAATTATTTTAGTGCATTATTGGAGTCGGCTTAGCTGCCGCAAGAGTACTCTATTTCTGGTGCATTTTTCAGTGAATTTGGGCCCCTAATATAGGCATTTAGCTCACTATGTAGTTAGATTAAACAAAACCTCTTAAAGATCAACTTAAATTGCACCTTATTGCTACACTGATTTTGAGTCTGCGTAATAAATTACATTTAGAATTGACGTAGGAATGATACGAGGATGGTCATTTCATCAAGGAATTTGAGTACTTTTTAAATTTTAATATTCAACTTTTCATATATTTTTTTTATAAACTTAAGATTTTTTTCTCATGACACTTGAAAAACATTCAACTTGAAGTTATACTATTCTCATAAGTATTGATAATGCTGTTTGGTTCATTTTACTTAATAGATCCTTTTTTAGCTATAAAATTAGGGCAAGACCCATCTGTTTCTCATATTGGATGGAACATTTATACATGGTTATGTTTAATTTTTTTTACCAAAAGTTCATGTTTTATTTTAATATTAAGATAACTTGGTTTAGTTTGATGGCTCATATAATCAATTGTTATGGGAAATCCAGTGGTCGCTTTACGGATGTTGCTTAGAAAAAATTTAAAGAGTAACACAATCTATACAATGGTTTTAAATTCTCAAAATTCTAATGGTCATTGTAAACCATTAAATGAATATGCTCAAGAATGTTCTTAACCGGCCGATTTATTCAAGTCACTTTCCAAAATTATATTCAGCCAAAAAAAATCTCAAAAGTTGTATACATCATTTTGACTTATGTTTCATAATAAAAGTTTATTATATAAGAAATTGTTGTTGACTTATGAGTAAGCATTGTCGAACACAGTGCACAATGACTCATTGGATGATCAGTAACACTAAGAATCTATCACATCAATGAAATTAATAATTTAATTACAACTACGTTTATAAAAATATCTAGTACAATCAACTCGAATGATTTAAACCCCTAGACAACGAAGTCAACGCATTTGACATAGATTAAAGAAATTTAATTAGCTTCTTTTAATTGATTAGTGTTTACCTACTCAATGTTTAAGTTTTGGAGCAAATTCCCTAATCGGTTAATCTAGTTAATAATTGAGACGCAAGGTTGGTGAAGTAAACCAAGCCATCATGAGTCTTTAATTTGGCGTGTAAGGCACAGTGTGTGAATCTATATCTGAATGCTTTGTGGCTGACTTTGACAATAAAAATATATAAAAAAGCATAGTGTGTGTGTGACTTCTCAATAAGTCAAATATAATATATGCTGCTTTTTGTTGTCAATTTTTTCGCCTAATTAATTTTAATTATATTTTAAAGTTGTAAAAATTTGCATAATGTAATCATTTTCAGAATGTAATCCATGCGCATTTTATTAAAATGAGCCACTGGAATTTTGATGTTTTGTTGATTTACATTTAAGAACAAATCGTCTAAATCAATCACATTAAAAACTTGTTCAAATACTCAAGAACCTATATATATTTTGGAAATTTTTTGTAAATATTAGACTCATAGATCTAGCTTAAACTTCTCCTTCCTGAAATCTTAGCTTCAGCTAGCTCTTTACCGAGTCTTCTGGGTTCTTTGTTTTGTTCTATGCTATACACAGTTGTACATACAATTTTTTGGATTCAATACAATTCTTTTACTCAAAAAAAATGCCATCAATACCATTTTGCACAAGGTCACCACAGCAATTACTATAAGTTGTAAATTATAGCCAACGGTCGACAACGTTTCTGTGTTGTCCTTGAGACAAATATAAAACAAATTAGCTAGCTCGCTATCTAGTTAGCCAGCTAGGATTTATATTTATTTTCCTTCAACTTGTCAATTCTTCTTCCCGCACTCATGGACATTTGATGTTTTTGGAAAAAATGTATTGAGGCCCCAATTAATTTAGAGAAGTCTGATAAGTTGTTAATGACCACATTGATAAAAATGAAAATAAATGACATTATTAAGTAGTGAAAAACTTCATTGCCAACTTATTGGTACTTGTCTAATATTAATCATCTTATTTAGACTAATAAAATTTTCCCTATATTTTCTCCCATATATATCTATATTTTTTTATTACATATATCTATATACTTTTCAAAGTTCTTAACATAAAACCTGATTAACTTTTTTAGGAAATGTTAAGAAAGATAAATAATTTACTTAAAAAACTTGATTTATCTAATTTTTATTCTAATTGGTTAATTGAAATAATATAAAATATATGGGTAAATGTGCAAAAATGGGTCCAAACTATTACGCCAGAAGCACATAGGGGTAACAAGTATTTCCGAACTCAATTTTGGGACTGAAGAATAAATATTGGTGCAATATAGGGAACGTCGTTTATGTTGACCGACGTTGACCGTTAAAAGCTAACGTGGTGGGGGAAATGAATTTTTTGCTGACGTGGCGTTCTTATGTGGCAATTTTTTGCTGACATGGCGCGCTTGTGTGACATTTTTTGCTGACGTGGCACGCTTGTGTAGCGTGCCACGTCAGCAAAAAACTTCATTTCCCCCGCCACGTCAGCTTTTAACGGTCAACGTCGGTCAACATAAACGACGTTCCCTATATTGCACCAATATTTATTCTTCAGTCCCAGAATTGAGCCTGGAAATACTTATTACCCCTATGTGCTCCTGGCGTAATAGTTTGGACTCATTTTTGCACCTTTACCCAAAATATATAGTTCAACAATATAATACTAAAATTGAGTAACTTATTTTTATTTCGCAAGATCTTTAAAATAATTAAATAGGTTTATATTTTTTTAAAAAAATATATATGCTTAATTTTGTCTCTCATATCTGGTAAGATGGCACCAGACATTTCTTTGAGTTCTTGTGAGTCTACTACGCATGTGCTCCGTCACCATGTTATCCTTTTGTCATCACTTTCCACACTTCATCCTTACTCCAATATGACCTCATAAATTCTTAATTTCCCCCTTTACCTTCATTACACATCTATAATTGTGTACTCTCGTCAATTCGGATGTTGTCAGGATCATTTACTCTAACAATTGCATTCCAATATATCCACATTTATTGCATGGGCAATAACAAAGATCATAAGATTCTTAAATGCTCTAAAATAAGTTTTCTCGAAGGAATACTTGACATTGAGAAGGTTGAATTTTTAATTTTAAATGTCTTAAAGGTTGAGGCTCGTACTACCACATGTCCATTAGGTGTTATGTCAGCATGTCCACTTAAATCTTGTTAACTTAAAAATTGACAACAATTCTACAAAATACTCCCTCCGGTCCTAAATATAAAACCTAATTGACTTTTTCTAGAAAATCCTTAAAAAAGTAAAATAAGTTAATTATAAATTGATTTACCTAATTTTTTCCCTTAAACTAGTTTATTTTACCTATAAACTAATGGATAATTTAAAAATATATCAAATATGTCATCATTTAATAGCCTATTTCGCAACCTTAATCTCTCAAAAAAAAAGTCAATTAGGTCCTATATTTAGGACCAGATGTAGTACTACTTACAGGAATTTAAAATATAAAAGACTTTCTTATGGTGATAAATCATGGATAAAACTCCCTAGTTATTTAAGAATTGAACATTAACCCTAGTTTCTTTCACGTCCATGAATATTAATCCCCAATATTTAATATGTATATATTTACATGAGTTAATTGAAGGATTTTTTATCCTTAATAATATAATAGCTGAAATTACTTTTTCTGCTGATGATTTATAATCCCTCTCATAAATTATCCCTATTGGCAACAAGTATTGTTAAACGGATCGGAGTTTCCACCAATGAGGTGTGTGGTTCCAATATAAATAACCAATTTAACTCATTCTCTTAATACATGCAAATTAAACTAGCTTTAGCCATATAAATTCTATATAGGTTAATGTGCAAAAATACCAATATAATTATGGTTAAGGTGTATCAAATAACATGTATTAGTTTTTTGGAGCAAAAGTAATCATAACTCACTATAAGAAATGTAGAGGCTAGTCGCACCGTAAAAGTGGGGATAGTCACTCCCATGGGAGAGACAAATGAGAGTGGTCGCACAAACCTCAACCGCGACGGAATCACATGAAACAAGGCGGATAGTCGTGCTTCAATGGGGCGCGACGTTCTGAATTTGAACCGCAACATACATGATGGAGGAGCGAGAAAAGACATATCATGTTGTCTCTTCCTAGGGCGAGACAATGATTTATTAAAATATATTTTTCCGTCTCGCCCAGGGGAGAGACAACAATAATATATTTTAATAAACTACTGTCTCACCCAGGGGCGAGACAAATTAAGATATTATAAAAAATTAGTGTCTCGCCCAGGGGAGAGACAAAAGAATATATTAACATATTTTTCTGTCTCTCCCCAGGGCGAGACAACGATGCAGCGACCTGCAGAATGAATGGAAATAACAATGACAAAGCAAAACAGGCAGAGACGAGTGAGAGGGAATAAATTAAATTCGCTCTATTTTTCGACAAAGCAAAGATCTGCAAAATGAATGACAAAGCGAGCATGAGACGTGTTTCAGGCAAAAAACAAGCATGAAAATGAATGAAAGTTAACATGGAAAGGAAAGGTAGATATAGAAATTAAATATGATGTAATAAAAAATATACTTGAAAATAAAGCAAACAAATTATGACTCACAAATGAATATAGAAATTTGATGTTAAAGGTTGAGTAGTGGCCTGCAAGAAAGAAAAAAATAGGATCAAAATAGTATATAATACAATAGAATGGAGAACAAAATTTAAGTGTAATGAAAGAGATGAAGAAGAAATGAAAGAGGAGTGAGATTAGTTTGGTGTATGTATGGGTATATATAGATCCAAAAGTATAAAATGCCCGCCAAATGTTTTTCAAACATTCAAATGTTGTCTTGCCCAGGGGTGAGACAACATACAAAGTAAAATAAAAATATTTTTACTTGTCTCGCCCAGGGGAGAGAACACATACATTAGAATATAAAAAAAATTGTTTTATGGAGTGTCGGCAAGGGAAAGACAAAGTATGGTGGTATATAAAAAATATTTTATATTGTCTCGCCTAGGGGAGAGACAATATACAATATATAACATAAAAGTAATGTAGATATTTTTAATATTTATAAATTAAATTATTCTTATTACCTTATATGCAGTGGCGGCATGTGGTGGGACAACATTTTTCAGTATAGTATGTTGTCTCGCCTAGGGGAGAGACAACATACAATGTAATAGTCTCACTCAGGGGAGAGACAACATACAACAGAATATAAAAATATTTTTTTATAGTGTTAGCCATGGAAAAGATAAAATAATTATTTTAATAGATCATTGTCTCGTCCTGGGAAGAGACAAAATAATATATTATGATATATTCTTTTGTCTTTCCCCAGGGCGAGACAAAAAAATATATTATAAAAAATATTGTCTCTTCCAGAGCGAGATAATGATCCATTAAAATATATTATTTCATCTGTCCCATATTTTATATTATAATTTATGTTGTTTCATCTAAGGGAGGGACAAAATAATATATTTTAATGAAAAATTGTATCGCCCTCAGGAGAGACAAAAGAATTCATTATTATATATTCTTTTGTCTCTCCCCAGGGCGAGACAAAGTAATATATTATAAAAAAATATTGTCTCTCCCCAGGGCGAGACAATGATTCGTTAAAGTAATATATTATAAAAAATAACACTTGTAGAGTGAATCACTTTTTAGGTGTTAGGAAAGAAAATAATAAAGATAGGTAGAGATAGGTAGACGAGATGATAAGTGAATGTGATTTGCGAATTTAAGAAAGATGTAAATAGTATATAAATTAAATGTAATGTAATGACTAGTATGATTGACTATATAAATGTAATAAAATGACTAGTATAATAGAAAACAGGGAAAATTAAATACAAGTCCCTGGTAAGAGACATAATACTGGAAAAGTCCAAAAAATTGAAAAAATTAAAGTAGAGTCCATTGGGACCTCACTTTAATTATTTCTGAATGTGTGGGTCCCACGTTTAATAATAAAAAAATTCACTCACCTTTTCTCTCTCCTCTCTTCTTCTCTCGTTCTTCCCCATTCTCCTTTTTTTATTATTAAACGTGGGCCCACACATTCAAAAATAATTAAAGTGAGGTCCCAAGGGACTCTACTTTAATTTTTTTAAATTTTGGGACTTTTCCAGTATTATGTCCCTTACCAAGGACTTGTATTTAATTTTCCCTAGAAAATAAAGCAAAGAAATTAAAATTTATAAATGAATGAAAATATAGAAATATAAATTCGGAAATAACAACCATGATATTGATTTAAATTTGGTGTCATATTTAGGCTTCTTTGATGGTCCTAAATATGATAAATGGGACAAAAATAAAAAGCAATTATTTATGAGAAATGTGGAAAGTTTATTTGTCTCACATTTTTCATTATCCGTCTTGCAACCATCAAAACTTACTCTCCAGATAGAATAAAAAGCTAATTAAAAAAATAAATAAACACTTTGTGGCCCCCTGGGGAGAGATAAAGTAGTTTGTCTTGAAAGGAACTCTGTCTCACCCCTGGTGAGACAAAATTAGTGACTTATATTAAAAATTAATAAAAAACTTATCATTGAGTCACGTTTTTCTCTTGCGTGACAACGACGACACGACTACCACCTTATTTTCTTGTAGTGACCAAAGTAACTAATAAACACCATCAAATATTATGGTTATTTTTGCTCCAAAAAGATCACATGGTATTCGGTGCACATTGGCTACATTCAGTCTATTTTATTTATCATTAGAGGAAAATAACTATGAGCAATAAATAAATGCAACCCAACTGGCTATCAAGCTATAGCATGCATGCAATTTGCATAGAAAAAAAAACAAGAAGAATTGTGGTTCGTCATGCACTCCCATTTCCCATATTGTGGTTTTATATATTTTCTGTTTTTTCTCTTATCAATATTGTATATTTCAATATTCATGTGATATTCATGCAGCACTTGTAAATGAAGGGGAAAAATTAAAAAGCATTTTCTTTATTATCAATCATAAGCAACGGTTTTGCAACTGTTGTGACAAAATCTATCAACAGAGAGAGCCTACTTAAAAATGTGACAATCAAATTTCCATCATTGTGAATCATTAAGAAAAACCATCATTGTGATGAGGATCATAATGTGCATGCATACACACAAACACATGGTAAACTAGTTCTATGTTTAGTATAATAAGAGGCGCATATATACGCCTTCAAAATATTATAAACAATGTATACATTTACAGTAAAGATATTTTATCAATATATGTTGGTTTATATGTTTCAATGCTCCTAAAAGTGTTAGTGAAAATTACTCTAATCGAATATGACCTTAATTTGAGGGATATATGTAAGTATTTTTGCCAGCATTATTTTTAGTTACGGAAGAATCTGTTTTGTTCTCTACTAGATTTTAGATTCAATAATTCACTTTAACCTTTTTAAATAAAAAAGACACAGAACTTTATTTACTTAAAACTCAATTCACACCATGAAAATTATAATAAAATCACGGGGCATTTAATTTAATAAACAGTAAATACTCATTAATGTCTATTTCTACTTGTTTCCTATATTAATCGTTTCTGTCCTATAATAATACAACTAATAATAATTAATTGATAATGATATGTTTTATAATGGAGGATGTGTATTGATTGAAGAATGGTGTATTATGAATTTTTGGCATGAATGGGTGCAGGGTTGACCCTTAATATTGTCAACAATTCCTACTCACTGAAGAACTTTCGTGGCTCTATAATCACTGTTTTTTAAAGTGCAAGCCTCTCTCTCCATTGTTTTTCAGCGCCTAGTTAATCTTGCAGGCTGAGGAAGACATGGACGAGAAAGTGAGCAGAAGAGGGGAATTAAAGAGGTTGAGTGATCTTATAAAACTCTTGAAAATAATTAACATGACAAGATTGTAGCTAGGCCTTTGATTATATTATTTTTATCGTTCCACTGCTCAACGAAGGGTTCACATTTGCCGCAGAACATTGGTTGGAAATATTATACATATTTTCACCTTGATGAGGGAGGGGATCTTGAAAGAAAACAGAAGTTTTGAGAAATATCCTATTGGAAGGAGAAAGGAGGTAACTCATAAAAAGACGGAGAGATGAGAAGGGAATATTTCGAAAATAACACAAGGACATATATTTAAAGAGTGTGTTTGGTTGGGGCTTATTTTTCAAAATAAGCTGGCTTATTTTGAATAAGTCAGCTTTTTTTGAGTGGGTGGCTTTTTTTCATGTTTGGTTGGGCTTATTTTTCACCCAGCTTATTTGAAATAAGCCAGCTTATTTATAAGCTACACAAGGTAGCTTATTTCTGAAAATAAGCCAGCTTATTTTTCTATATGACATAAAAATAAGCTAGCTTAAAAATAAGCCCATTTTAAACAAAAAGTCATCCAAACATGTTTATAAGTCAAATGGGAAAATAAGCCACTTTTTTCAAAGTTCATCCAAACATAAAAATAAGCCAACTGACTTAAAAATAAGTCACATTAAAAATAAGCCACTTTTCCATAAGCTGAACCAAACACACCCAAAAAACAATGAATTTATAAGGGAAAAACTTACATCAAGTTCTTTTCTCCAGGTTCTCAAGTTCTTTTAATATAGGAGTGACACGTGTCCTTTTATAACAATCATCCATTCAATCTAACGGCCAGTAATTGGAGAAATGGAGAACCTGGATGGAGGAACTTGACCTAAGTAAGGTCCATTTATAAATCTCTAATCAGGCCTCTTGGTTTGGTCTTTTTTTTTATCAGACTCTTGGTTTGGTTTGAGATTAGTTAAAATGTAGAACAAAATTTGGATGCAGTGTCATTATTTCCAATGGAATTAAATGGGATTTTTCCAAAAAAAAGTCTTTTTTCACCATAACAAGATGGATTTTCCCTGCCAATTAGATGTTTCTTTCTTATATTTTGATATCTTATATATTAGGAAAGTATCTTCCAGGCATATAAATGATTTCATACTAATTCAAATCGCTGATTGTGAGCACCTCATTGGGTAAAACAACTAGTCATGAATTTTAATGTGTTTCATGCGCAAGCAGGATCCAACCCTTAATATCGATATTCTTTTGATGCTTACTATGAATTTTGAGAAATGAGTTAAATTAATTTATTTTGTAGACAATGGAAACAAAAATTAACAAAATAAAAGACCACATGTCTAAAGAAATTAAGGTGAATTATATAATTTTGTGTCGTAAATGGCATATTTTTTAAATTTTTCTAAGAAAAAAATGATACCATGTCAACTTTGGATTTTTTGTTTGACAAGTATGGCAGGAACCCACTTTAACAGGTTTGAATGGATATTTGTGTGTGTAAAAATGACCGACATGTTAGTTATCAATATCAATAATACTCCTATAAAAAAAGAAGAAGGATGTATAGTGTATAGTTCAAAACAACTCATGTGAAACGTTGTGTAAAACTTTTAATCAGATTCTTCATTCTTGTTGACATTATTTTGTTTCCATTATTTCTTCTTGCCATGAACATCACTGGGAAAATTAATTTGAGGTCCCCCATAAGGGACTTAATACTAGAAGAGTCACAAAAGTTGGGAAAATTAATATAGGGTCCCAAGGGACCTCTCTTTAATATATTTGAAAAGTGAAAAGACAGTTTTGCCCCTAGTCTTAATAAAAAAATACCCAACCCTCCCCCTTCTCTCTCCTTCTTCATCATCTTCACCGACCCCCACCCCCCCAATCATTCCCCGGGTATTTTTTTATTAAGGCTAGGGGCAAAACTGTCTTTTCACTTTTCAAATATATTAAAGTGAGGTCCCTTGAGACCCTACATTAATTTTCCCAACTTTTGAGACTTTTATAGTATTAAGTCCCTTGCGGGGACCTTAAATTAATTTTCCCAACATTATTTTGTTTCCTTTGATTTCTGTTGACAAATGTACGGTTAAATTACCCATGAAACATGAAATTGACATTGAAACAATACTTTCCCTAAATATAAGACAATTTTCAAGATTTTATTTAATTCTAGTTATATGACTTTAATCCACTTTGTCTTATATATTTGTTCATTTTCCTCTTTTATATATATATATACACACACATACTTTTTACAAACAACTTATTTTTACCTTGAGAATCATAAAGCGTATTGTGTGTCTTTTCAATTTATTGTAAGGTTATTTTTGGAATATTAAATAATTAAATTAATTTTCTTAATAAAAAGAAAGTGATCTTATAAAAAGTTATAATTATACTATAGCATATATTTGTGTGTTTGTGTGTGTAGAGAGAGAGAGACTTTTGAGGGCTCTGACTCTGATGAAGAGGGCGGAGGGTGCAGCCTACCGGGGAATAGAAGTGGGATCCACCTGTCCTTGCACGCGTGAAGCCCTCCCGGGCCCCGCATATTGACTCATGTTTCAACCTTCTTTTCTCTCAAAGATTTATTAAATCAAGCTGTCTTATTCACTTTTTCATCCTTGTCAAGTTTCTGGTGTTTTTTTGTTAAAAAATATTTTGAGATTGAATTAGAGTTGACATGTTGTTCTTGCAACTCTGATTTTTTAAGAAAAAGTCATTTTTAATTTGATTTGCTTTTAAGACTGAGAAAGATGTAGGAAACACGACTTTCTTAAGAGATTTGTATTGCACTAAATACCCACCTCAGAGAAAAAAATAATCTTTGGTTTTAGAATCCAAACATATAGTTCCTCCTATGGTCACTTATTTTATACAAAATATAGAAACATGTTAATTCATTTATTATAGGTAAAATTAATGTGATTTTTCAATATTATATTTATACCTACCATGTACTCCCTCTGGTTCTATTTATAAGTTGCCAACCGCCTAAATTGTACATACCAAGGAATGGAGGTTAATGGAAGTTGCATCATTAAATTGATCTTATTTTTTTTGTCTTTTCCATTTTTGCCCCTTCCACCTTTATCACTATGACCCACTACATTTTCTCTCTCTTCATTAATCCTCTATCTATAAAAGTGTTTTTTTCATCTTCTCTCTTTTCTCATCTTCCAATGTTCATTTTCCCGGTCATGCAGCAATTTTGTGAAGTCTCGGGTCACAAGATTAACTTGGATAAGTCTAAAGCCTTTTTCTCTAAGAATGTTCACATGAACCGAGCCCTCCATCTGAGCCTCAACTTAGGCATTGGGATTACAGGTGACCTTGGCAAATACTTGGGAGTTCCACTTCTACATAACAGAGCCACAAAAGCTACCTTCCACCCGATCATCCTTAAAACCCAGAAACGGCTATCCACTTGGAAAGGTAGATACCTCACTATGGCAGGCAGGACTACACTCATCAAATCGGTATTATCCACCATCCCAAGCTACCATATGCACACAACCCTGCTGCCTAAGGGAGTCCTCAAGGATTTGGAGAAAATAAGCAGGGATTTCCTATGGAATCAAAGCCAGGAGGGGAGGAAACTCCACACGGTAGCGTGGAATCAGATTAAACAGGAGAAAGCACACGGCGGCCTTGGAATTAAGTATCTACAACGCCAAAATCAAGCTTATATCATGAAGCTATGTTGGGGTCTCATTTCTAAACCTGAGGAACTATGGGTTCGCTGCCTGAAAAGCAAATACGGGTGTGGAAATGACAAATATCCTGCAGTCTACAAAAAACAAAATTCTTCTGGTATTTGGAATAGCATTACATCTGTCTGGAGCAGGTTCTACAAAGCCATTGGCCGCAAACCAAAAGGAGGTGGAACAACGAGCTTCTGGTGGGACTTGTGGACCCCCTTGGAGGAACCCTTGATCAATTTTGTTGAAGATGGCCTGCAATTTGTGGACCCGGAGGCCTGTGTGCTCCAATATGTACGTGATGATCACTCATGGGACAGAGCAAAAATGGCACAAACTCTCCCCCACTGGATAATAAACACCATCTGTAAGCTTAAGCCGCCAAGAGGGGAGGAAAGTGATATCTTTGTGTGGCGCAAATCTAGTGATAACAACTTCAGTGTGAAGTCTGCATACTCTTGACTCTCCAACACAGGCACAGCTGACGGTAATTCCATGGAAGCAAGTGTGGAAAATGCCCGTTCCGGAAAAAGTAAAAGTCTTCTTATGGCAAATGTTCCAAGAGAAATTACCCACCAATGCTTTTAGATACAAAATAGGTGTAGCAACTACCCAAGAGTGTCCCTTTGAGTGCCACGGTGAGGAAAACACTCTACACATAATGAGAGATTGTGAGATGGCAAGGAATGTCTGGCTGCTCTTTGTCCCTACTAACAACCGATTTAGTTTTTTCTGTTCTAATTTGCAGGTTTGGCTTAAGGAGAACATGACTAGGAATTTTGGTGCCTACAATCGTGGTCAAGTCCCATGGTCACAAACCTTTGCCACAGTTTGCTGGATATTACGGAAGACCAGGTGCAAAGGCATTATGGAAGGTTCCCGACCGCAGGCAAAGGAGATCCAACACCATGCAATGTTCCAACTGATGGAGGACCGATTAAGATCAACATACAAACATCAGATTTTCAATAATCACTTCCAAGAGAACAACACGTGGACGGCCCCCCCAACGGGCTTCGTGAGGCTTGACACAGATGGCTCAGTTACACAACAACTAACTGGAGCTTGTGGAGGGGTCATCAGGGATTCCCATGGTCACTGGTTATTGGGGTTTCAGCACCAATTGGGTTTTGTCCCCAATACGTCAGCTGAACTACTAGGAATCCAAAAGGGCCTCTCACTATGTAAACAACATGGCTACTCTAAGGTTATCGCCTACACTGACTCAATGGAAGCACTCCGGCTGCTCATGTACGAAGGGAACATCAACCAACCCCTGAGGGAAGAAATCAACAACATCCGGGATTGTCTCTATTCAGGTTGGCAGGTTGAGCTGCGATATACCCCCCGGGAAAACGTAAGGTGTGCTGACTATCTAGCACGGACTGCCCATGAAATGACGGAGGAAAGCCACATCTGGTTTGCACCACACCCAGGCTGCAGAGAGATCCTGCAAGAAGACCATAGCGCTGCTATAGGATCTACCATAGGACCACTAAGTTAATCCAAGCCTAGCTTGGCCACTATTTTTCCCAAAAATGTTCATTTTCCAATGTAAGGGTATATTAGGAAAATTTTAATAAATGAGTTAGTGGTAGTTAGTGACTTATATTAAGGACCAAAATTTAGAGGCGGTTAACGACTTATAAATAGGACCGGAGGGAGTATTACACATCAATTATCCCCTCATTACATCCCATATGCAAACGTAACTATAGAAATATCATATTTATTATCTTGACTTTCACATGTTACAACTTATCATAATATGGATAAAAAAATTTCTCATGGTCTCTTATATTATGGATGCATGTAGTCACATGTGTGGATGAAGATTGCTAAAATATTGTCACAGAAAATTATTGTAAAGGATTCATCATATAACTAATGAAATACAACTAAAATTCATCATATACCTCGTATATATGAATGTATTTAACATATTTTCATCTACATACATATATCTTTTCTTTTGCACTAAGTTAAGACAGATTGCATACACGTAAATATAAAAAAGAATAGTAGAGCTAAAGATAGACTATATGTATCAAGGTTTTTTTAACAAATTAAAGGTAAAAAATATTTCTGTAACGATTTTTTTAAATATTTTTCTCATTTACGCTCTTACACACACATGACTAAACCAGTGCTGTTTAATGTGCTTGATTTCCATATGAATTACGAGAAAGAGAAGCTAAATTTGATTTTCATACAAATTTGTAGGAACATAAATTAGATAATATTAATTAAAACTATAAAATACATATGCTTATGGATTGGCACAACAACAAACTACAAAGCCTAATTTCAAGTCAACCTCAAAAGACGATAAACCTCATTTTGCTCACTTCAAGCAAGTCACAAGCCTAATATTTCAGCTCGGCATTACCGATTAAGATCAATCATTTAGGAAGACATTATTCATGAGCTTAATTAGTTCTTTCGCTAATACTAGTATTAATCACATCCGCCTGCATAGGTCTTTAAGTAATCTATTAGTGCCTTCAATTGCATTTCATGTTTGACTTTAATATTATATTGTCCTATTAATGAAAAAATCACATTAAAATTTAAAACAATAAGCTGTTACCGGGAAAAATATTAAACCAATTCAATTGGCACATTTCAGAAAAGGGTTTTCACCGGTTAACTTCATTCGATGTCTTAAATTTGATTTCTTTTGTTTTGCCCGAGTTTAATTTCATTTCTGGGAGAACGTGTTATCTCCAATTCGATGCATCAAAACTCAGATCAAACTCGACTATATTGTGAAATGAAAAAGACAGAAACACTGTTTATTAACTTCATTCGATGTCTTCAATTCAAATCGTTTTTGGGAGAACGCGTTATCTATCTCTAGACTCTAATTTGATGCATCGAAACTCCTATCAAACTCAGTTAGATTATCAAATAAGAAAAACAAAGCATATGGAATTATTGATTAAAAATTATTTTTCATATATGTTAAATGTCTGCAAGAAAGTGTGAAAATGTTTTAAACATGCCGGTATTTTTATTTTACAAATATAAAAGATGTTTTTATCAAATTAATTCGTACAAGAATATATTGACTTGGAATGACAGGCTCAATGCATATTTGAATTAGAATAGACAAAATAAAAGATATACGCACACTCATATCTCTATGTTTGATAAGCATGAACCTTAGCTTGTAAGGGGATCTAGAATATGCCAGAGAATATGATATCGATGCATGACTGCACCTTAAATTGAATAGCTTAAACTATTTAGTGAATTTTTTTAGAACTATTCAATTAAATGAATAAACATTATTTCAGTTTGACAAAATCTTAAAAAATACTTCATTGGTTCTTAAATACACGACAAATTGACCTTTTTAAGCGATTAAAGCAAACAATATAAATTACTTAATCATAATGTATTATGTGTATTACTATTAGATTATATGCCAACTTATCAATTTTCAATAATTTAATTTAGAGAAAAACTTAGTCAAATAAATAAATAAATAACTAATTTATTTTTCTAATAATCTTCCAATCAACCAAACTCAGGGATTATGTCCAAAACAATGACTAAACAAGAAATTTGGTATATAGTCTATAGCAAATTATAATTAACAATATATCTATGACTTAGTTGATTTTATTTGATATTTAAAATTTCTAAAAGTTATTCTCTTATTGCAGAAATAAATTTTATTCTTTTTTATATCTAGTTATTAATTAACATCCCTGAACCACTAAAAGTCAACAGGGTTTGCAAGTGTCAAATTGATCTTTTACTAGACCCCAATTTTTTGTCAACTAGATTTTCACGTGCAATCATTCAACTTTTTGATAATTCGTCTCCGTCTGAAATTCTTGTGTTAGATTACGTATTAATATGTATTTTAAACCAAAGTTACCATTTAAACAAAATTAATTGATCAAATATGTGCTTTCATTAGATTATAAAGTTATCGTTAAGTAAAATATTGCATTAAAAGGCGATTATTGTTGCCTAACACATTGTATATAGAATATAACAGTAAACTCCCCCCCCCCCCCCAACTCAAACAAAACAAAGAATATAGGCAGTCTCCTCCGATCGATATAGTTAACTAGAGACATATAGAGACGGTTGAAATGAGTTTTGTATCTCTAGCTAACAGATGAGAAAAATTTTAAAAAACTTCCCTAGTTCAAATACAAATTTGTTGGTAATTATTTTTTTTAATTCTAATATATGATGAACACCCGTAAAATTCAATGAATAAATAAAAATTGCGAATATTATTAATAAAATTTGAAGATCAATGTTGTTGGTGATGTGAAATGCATCCGTTGAGAATGACATAAGAGAATTGCGTATCTGACTTCTATATTCCATTGACTGCTAAGTTGTGTGTATATAACGATAATGTCAAAACATTGATTCGTGCTTGACCTAAAGTTCTTCTGAATCACATATAGATCGAATACACAATTAATTAAACTAGGTCAATAATTAGATAATTCATGATAAATCACATATAAGTTGGAATGCGTAAAAGATAGTTTGGGTTTACTTTGTATTTATAAATCAATATTAATTTTTCTATCTGGTCCTATATATTTTCTATTTTTAAAATAAAATCTTTTGTGATAATTCATATCTTGTGTTAAACATTTTGTAAACTATGATCATCATTCTAAGATGAGAACTTTTTATATTCAATGATTCATCATTATGATGCTTAAAAAACTATCATATCCTAATAGAAAAATTAAAATAAAGGACAGTTTGTTATGGAGACTATTTTGTAAAATAAAAGGAAGAGAAAAGAAAAGAGATTATTTAATTAATTATTAACTTGAATGTCGATCTCCAAGTTTTCTTTCAGTTTCATATGCATTGTGATTCTTAACGAACTTAATTAATTAAGTGACATGATTTATTAGATGCTTTGTCGTCAAAATCAAATCCGTGATTCTAATAAAAAAGCAAAGCTAATCAAACATATCTATCCTTGATCTCATTTGATCAGTCTAAATTTAACTTTATTAAAACTAATAAAAAAAATAGGTAAAAAATAAAATCAAATCCAAATTAAACCGTATAGCTGTATAGGTAAAATCCCAATGTTATAGATTTACCTAGTTCTCCTTATTCATATTTTTTGCGAGTAGAGATACCAGTTCTAGTAACACCGTATTATTTTAGTCATAATTACTTAGATCAATTGCAAATTAATTATGCTAACTATCTTAATTTAACATGGGAATGATATCTAATAAGACAAAATTGTAGAGTAAAAGTTGGGTATGATTAGATTCTTAAAACTCACATCAAAGTAAAATACGTCATAAGTTTCTTTTTTTTCAAAATTTAATTTTGTTTCTAAATTAACATGGTTTTTAAAAATTTTCAATATTCATGGAAAAAATTCATGTAATATTTTGTTTAATTATCTCAAGTTAATTCCTTAACCGGACCTTTTGTCTTATCCTCACCCGCATGTTAGGTGAGATAAATTCTCACAGTTTTGAATTCCATATAGGATGTAGAGGATTGACTTATAAATTTGCTTCATTCACAAGGGTTATGGATAAAACCCCAAACTACTTGTGTAAGAAACAAGAATACTTATCAATCAAACCAACCAAACAAGTTATATTAGTATATTTTTTTGATATATTACTTAGCTTGGCAATTGCCACAATTTCTAAATCCTATTATTACCAAGAATTTGAGCAGTCAACACTGAAGTTTTGAGGTTCATGACTTCCCTATCTGACACAATTGTTACTATAGGACTCAAACTTAAAAGCCCAAGGGATTTAATGGGTGTTAGACTAACTATATATGTATTGATTTTATTCTACTATATTTCAACAATAATAAAAAGTAATAAAAAAACACATCTTTGTAGACACGATCATTTATCAAATTAATTTGATTTATTTCATTAAGAATGTGGCTAAATTTGACGTGTTAATCTAAATCCTAAATAGTAAAGCGAAATATAACAAAGGGCGTCTTTCATTTCTAATGTTAACACCACTTGGGATAGCCACACAGTGGCTGTGATGAAAGAATAGGAAGGACAACGTCTACAACATACCACTAAGATCAAAGAATTACTAGATAACTGTGATCACTAAAAAGCAGCCTTTCTTTCACAAAAAGTAATTCTTCATTTTTTATTTAAAAATGAAAAAGATGAACGGTGAATAGGAATATAGTATGAGAATATGAGAGAGAGAGAGAGAGAGAGAGAGAGAGAGAGGAAAGTGGGTAATAAAATGACCTAATTCTTGTGGGAGTGAGTGTGTGAGAGACTAGGGTCTAATCAGTAATATCATAGCTCTCTGAATTGTCAAAGTGTCAACCACATTCTTCCTCTTAGTCGGTTACCCCCCTCTCTCTCACACACTCTTCACTATATATATATGACCTTAGCAACTGAATCACTTTCAATTCCATTCATTTCTATTTCTCCATCATCACTTCTTTGTACATATACACTCACAGACAGAGTTAAAGATAGGTTCTTCATCAGCTTTCTTAGCTTGCTTGTTCTTTTCTTCCATGGCGGATGATCAATTTCAAGCAAGTGGGAATTGGTGGGACTCATCTTCAAGAACCACTGCTCCTTCACAACAATCATCCTCCTCCTTCCCCAACTTCACTTGGAACTTGGATCATCATCATCCTCATGACCTAAAACCAACCTCTTCCATCTCTGATTCTCCCACTTCTTCCACTCACCCAAACTTGCACATGATCATGCCTCCTTGGAACAACACTACTAACAATCAACCCTCTCATCATCATCTTAATCTCCTGTAAGTTGTCTTTATCTATCTTCTTAATTTCAATTAATATTTTTTTCTAAAAATAAAAGTTTAGTTGAGTAAGCTCTGGAGACTAGTTATTTTCTCTCCAGCTTCATTCTAAAAATATGTTTAATTTACATGATTTTTTATATATTTCCTATTAACTAACCAAGTATTTATGTTAGTAGTGATTTGAACTCACGTGGGTTTGGGTCAATTCCATACAAATTAGATCATTAATCTTTTGTTGGCCATTTTCTTTCAATATCTTTCAATTAAGATCTTGTGTTTTGATTTAATGTAACACTATATATACTCATATGTAGATGCTTTTTCTGTATGTAGAGAAGAGAAAGGCGTGTCTGATGGGCGATTCAGATCCATGTTTCAAGAGAATAACTTTCAAAATCATCACAATCATAATCAGCATCAAGTTGAGTGGAGAGAGAAGCTTTTGTTTTCTACAGAATCTTCTTCAACTTCTGGTGAGAGTATAGTAACCACAAGCCAAGGCTTAGCTAGTACTAATTTCCACATGGATTCTAATAATAATTCCTATTCTACCACTCCAAATCCTTCAATGTTTTTACAAGGATTATTAGCACCTGAAGCTTCTTCTTCGTCATCTTCCTTTGACAATAACCACAATCGCTCCTCATGCTTCAATAACTTTCCCTATACTTCTGCCTTGAGTTCTTGTAATAGTGATCAGTTAATGGCTTCTCAGTTTCTTAGGGCTTCGCCTCCCAAACAAACACCACATCATGGTGGTGGTGGTAATAGGCAATTGCAGTTTACAAACAACACAACCTTCTGGAATGCTTCTGAAGCTCATCCTCACCAACATCATGCTGCCATCAAAGAGGCTGGACCTTCTTGCATCTTCCCTAATTCTTTGCAGCCTCATTTTAACTTCCCAAATTTTGATGCACAACCGAAGGTGCGGCACCTTTTTTTAATAATGGTGAAAAGTTTGTGTTTTAGAATTTTATTGGTAAGGTTTTAAAATCTTTAATTTTGTTGGCCAAGGGGTAGAAACTAGTAAGATTTTAAATTCAAGTGGTATTTTGTTTTTTGTCTTCAAAACATTATAGAATGCCCCTACTTTCTAACGAATAAAAACATTAGATAGATCTAACTAGTGAAATTTGTAAATTTTGACTTTTCACTACTTCTATTCTTCATATTAGTTATAATTAATATGTGCTGCACATAGAATTTTTTTCTTATTAATTCTTTTTGGAAACAAATTCCTGATATATGTGTGTAACATTTACTTGTGAATATATGCATTACTGTTACACAACTTTGATGATATTTTTAGTAACAAAAAAACTGATGATATTTAATAGAATAAAGTAGTCTTTTACTATCTCGAAAAATGACTTTAATTTGGAGATATGCAACTTCTTAAAAAAATCTTGAGAAACAAAAAGAGTCTGATTTTGTTATTAATTATTTTCTTTGAAATTATGGTATTGCAGAATATTTGTGGAGGAAGAGAGACGAGCAGTGTGGGGAAGAAAAGTGGTGGAGAGACAGCACCAAAAAGGGCTAGAAACGAAACCTCATCAACTTTGCCACCTTTTAAGGTATTTAAATTTAAATTATATAAAAACAACAACAATCATAAGGGCACCGAAACTTTTAAATTTAATTGCTTTAAAATTTCTCAAATTACATTTTGCTTTATTTTCTTTTTTGGAATCCATGGATAAACAAAAACACATACTTGAAGTAATAGATTCTACTGTTATTCTCAGGTGAGAAAAGAGAAGATGGGGGACCGTATTACTGCACTTCAACAGTTGGTTTCTCCTTTTGGGAAGGTAATTTAATTTCAGTTTTTTTTTTCATAATTTTAAGTAAAAGAACGTTATATCAATTATGAGTTCAATTTGATTTTCTATTCGGAGGTTGTTCAAATAGGGTTTATAATAATTTGTCCAAAAAAAAAAAAATAGGGTTTATAATAATTCTGCATCTTATTGGACCACTTTGCGATCTGTATAGATTATTTGAAAGTTACATTCACACTTGATATATAAATATTATATATGTTTTTGGTAAAAAAGATTATATAAATTTTTGGCCTATAAAATATTTATTTCGTAAAACTAATTAAAATAGAATAATGATATAACACTTTTTCATTTTTTGAGTCTACCTCTATCAGACTATATATACAAGTTTATGCATTGAAATTATGGAGATCATTCTTGTGTTCTAATAACAAGATATATAACTTAATGGCAAAAAAAAAAAAAAAACAAGATATATAACTTAAATATATACCAGTTCCTTCAGAAAAACTTAAACAATAATCTCCCGTACGTGCGTCAATCCTTTTTCTTATATCATTACTCTAATTAATAACAATAATATATAGTACTGCTGTTTAATTAATTATAAATTATAATCAATTAATTAACCTGCAGTTATTTGTTTTTCTGTCAGACTGATACAGCCTCAGTGCTCTCTGAAGCCATTGAGTATATCAAATTCCTCCACGAACAAGTCTCTGTTAGTCCCATGACCCATGAATATACGTATATAAGTACCCCATACATGATTTATTTATTTATTTCCTTCTGTTTTATTCTCTGCTAGGTTTTAAGCACCCCATACATGAAAAGTGGAGCTCCATTACAGCACCAACAGGTATATACACATTCCTCCGATCCATACATAATAAAATCAAATACCGCAAATATATTAAAAGTAGTTAAATTAGATTCAGTAGTAATGTAATTAACATGGTATAATGATGAATATTTTGTATTGCAGAGTTCTGGTAAATGTAAGGAAAGTGAAGTCCTTAAACAAGACCTGAGAAGCCGAGGCTTGTGTTTGGTGCCAGTCTCAAGTACTTTCCCAGTAACTCATGAAACCACTGTTGATTTTTGGATGCCAACTTTTGGAGCCACTTTCAGATAATTCATACAACACAAAGCATATATACAAAAAAAATTAATTAGCTAGGTATATTCAACTTTCTATAATTATGAACTCATTATTATTATAGACATGTAAATGTTTATGATCTTTAACACATTAATTAGAGTGTGTGTGTATAATTGACTCTTCAATTATATTTTGTTTTAGATTGAATATAATATCTATGATTCTAGAAGGAATCTTACAAAGTCAGAATGGAAATGATGAGATGATAGCTAGGAGAAAGAAGAAAGAGGACACAGAGGCCACACAAATTTGTCAAGTTGTTGTATGTGCTCATGGAAGAGAAGAAAGCAAAAGGAAAGGAAAGAAAAAAAGTGTTATTGGAAAATGTGTTGAAAGAGAAAGGAAAAGAAATGGGCCCTCCAAAAGAGAGGCGGCCATTGTTTTAAGCAATTTTTGTATGCAGAATGATGCAACATTGGAACCGTATTATAAGTATTGTTAACTTGCCATTATAATTGGAGAATCATCCTTAAATTAATTAGGGGATTAGGAAGATATTATTCAAAGGATAAATGTTGTCATAAATTATATATCTTATAAAAGATAAAGAAGCTTTGATTTTATTGTTGTTAGTGTTTGGTGAATTGAATAGAGTTGTCTCTATGGCACTTTGATATATATGAATGCTTTTGATGAATGAAAGAAACAAAAAAAAAAAGAGATGATTTGATTTGGAAGGAATAATGGAAGCTGATAAATACTAGTAAGTAATTGGATTGGACATCTCACTTTACATTATTTTCAATTATGTTCTTAAAACATGTAAGTGGAAGTCAGAGGGTGGCCCACCTACCAAAATACCTTTCAGATTTTTCATTCATCTGTTATAACGTATAAGACAAAATAATTAAAAAAATTAATATGCGACTTCTTACAATTTTATCAAATTTTCAATGAAGTCTCTATAAAATTTCATTAGATATTGATATTTTACCTTTTGTAATGTTTTTAATCAATTTATTAAAATTATATTTTTTAATGTTTTCATTTTCAAGCAATTAATAAAAATAGGAGAAAGTTTATAACAAATTTACAATCAAATGAAGATCTATAGAAACTTAATAAGAATATAAAACAATATAAGAACTTTGCTTTATAAAAAAATAGATGAAACTATAAGTTAATTATATAATTTTTCTCGAAATGAACCAATTTTATTCATTGTAACTTACTTTATGTTAAACGAAGTATTTTAATTGTTTTTCGTACGAACATATATTATCATCTGCAAGACAAATATATCGTATGATTTGGATGCTTTCACGCATGTTAATGTTATTTGAATCGATCGAGTGGCTATAATAGAGAGACGATCATTGTTATATATATACTGCATACATTTTCCTAATTCTATAAAAATAGAGACAATACACTACAAGAAAAACATAGTCTAGTCACGCAAGCTATGTGGCGCATGGGGCAAGAGTGACAAAATCAACTTTCTTTGTCACGTATTACTTCCCCAAACGTGACACACACTGGAAATGCAATTTTTTTTTCACGCATAACTACCCCAAACGTGACATAATTTGAAACGTGACAAGCTCCAACAATCCCCTGCGTGACATAATGACCCATGCGTGACATATACCATACGTGACATACAGTTCATGCGTGACATAATGACCCATGCATGACATATACCATACGTGACATACAGTTCATGTGTGACATAATGACCCATGCGTGACATATACCATACGTGACATACAGTTCATGCGCCACACAGTGTTCAAATGCCAAATGCATTCATACGCCACATCTGTTCATGCGTGAAATAATTTGAAACGTGACAAGCTCCAACAATCCCCTATATAAACTCACTTCTAAAATCTCCATATTCACCTCATTTCATTTATTTCCTTTACCATCTCCATCTTTCTTCCTACCCACTATCATTATTTCTTCACTTAAGGTAATGACCAACTTTCATTTACACATCTTCTACAATTAATTTCATACACTATTCTTTCACTTTTTTTACTCTACTAACTAATGTTCTTAGCCTATTATTAAATGAATTATGCTAATCTTGTTATTTCATTTTGTAGGTTGCTTTCAACGTTTGGCTAGCTAAATTTGGGACAAAAGACTCATTGACTATTTAGTAACACAATAAAGTGCCAAATTCCAAAAAATGACCCCTAAAAATTATACATATTACAATGAAAACATTTTAGAACCAGACAAATAAAATTAAAATTTCATTTGGGTAAATATGTAAATTTCCCGCCAGTGCATAAAAAAATTTGAACTTCCCTACTTATGTCGCGTATGAATGCTGCGCCACATATAATGGATAGCATGTTAAAATGTGTATGTCATGTATGTGTATGTCACGCATGGCACCAACTTTTAAAAAAAAATATGTGGCGTATGGTGTATGTCGCGTTTGGACCAGGTCCATACGCCACATAACCACCTCACTTTATGTGTCACGTAAGGCGCCAGTTTGTGGCGTTCAGATCAGCTTGTCACGTCATGTTTTGTGGCGTTTGGTTCACACGTGACATACCTGTTTTGTCTCGATATTCAACACCACAAACCCCACATTTCATACGCCACTAGCCTATATTTTTCTTGTAGTGATAATAACAAGAACATAAAAAAGTTATAGACAAGAGAGCGTGCAATGCAAGAAGATAATGAGAAAATCTCTCGCTATCTTAGAATTTTAAAATATACTTGATTGGTATGTATAATTTCAAAAACCCTAGCTACCTACTTTCAAGAATTTATTTTTATTTTAAAACTTTAATTTCATATTGGACCACCTCTAGGGTTAAAAGGGAAAAGCTTCATCAAGAGTCGCTATCTTCTCTAGCAAGATTTATCTGCATAGATACTAGATAGATGTGTGTTTTTTTTAATTAAACTAGCTTTTTATAAAAAAAATATTGATAAATATAATTATTGGTTCTTAGATTTTGATCCATTTGTATTTAGTAGCTGTAATTTCAAACTGTTAGTGCAATCCTTATAGTTTGACAATGATTTTGTTTAAGTTTATGAATCAAAGTCAAACAAAATAGATTTATGATTTATTAACTACTCAAACCAAATTAACCAAATTAAAACGTTTCGTAATTGTTTAAGGAAGTCAATCGAAATCTTATTCTTGGCGTCAACTCAACTCAATCTAAACAGTTCAGTGTATATTAATGAGAAAGCATTTGACACACAAATATATATCATTTGAAAGAGGTTAGAAAAAGATATTCCATATCATTGACCTTAAAAAGTTATATATAAAGACGACATCAAACATATAATTTTGTTAATTTTACTTCCCATGCTTAATGGTGAGATCTCATCATATATTGCGATATTTAAAATTAAATATTGTATACAGCCAAAAAAATAACAAGCTGCATGGACATAATATGTTTTTGAATGTGAGTTTGAGATAAGAAACTTTTCGAATATGTAATAGCAGATTAATGAGATTATATTTTAAAGTATATATGCAAGGTGTTTTTGAAGTGAGTAAATAAGCACATTTATATAAAAAATGGTAGAAGTATTCTGATTTTGATATATTATTATATAGTATGGATTAATTTTCTCACTTTTTTTATGAGCATCTTCTTTATCCATGACCACGAGCCATTGTTTCCTTGAATATGCCACTTTCTTTTCAAATCAACTTAACAAAGATTAATTACGGGTTTATCTTAAATTGAGATTGATTCTCGTACTCTTTTCTTTTGATTAGTTATAATATAAATAATATTGGGTTTATTAATCAGTTTCTGTCTTTTAACGCAAAGCCATGATTATAATCAATGATTGTTATTGATACTCTAGAGCATATATTAAAACTAAAAAATAATAAAGCGAAGAGGAATAGAATCTTCAGATTGTTAATTAGGCCTGTAGATGATATAATAGTATAGGCTATGATATTCCATATATAATTTCATCTTCTCCTTCACTTTTTTTGCCACCCAACACGATTCTCCAGACAATTGTTAATTAATTTTCTTTACTTCTATTTAATATCTCTTAATCGTGTTAATTAGACTCGCTTTTATTCACATGTTTGATTTTTAGTATTATTAACATGAAATAGTAAAATAACATGACTTTAACAATATTAAATCGTTAAACTGAAATGAGAGTTTCCAGAAAGTCTACAGCAGTAGTATCTAATTGAATCTTTCAAAATTTGAACAAATATATATCTCACCTTAGTATTTAAGAAATGAGTTTTATTCATAACATATCGCCCTTATGATGTATGTAATTGAACAAAAGCTGATCAGTAACATGTACTACCCGCATCACTCTCATAGTACCTTGAAAAGGTGCGGGGGAAAAACATTTTTATGAGATTAATTAAAGAGAAATGTGTATTATTAGGCCTTAATTTAATTAGAAGATCATTACAATTAGTCTTATATATCCCACTAAATTGGGTCGGTATGTAGATCACATAATGATATTGTAATCTATCGACAATTAGATCTTTCAGATAAATGGTTGACTAATAAGTCTCACTCAATAACTTCATCGGTCGGTAGATTTTCTTCTACCATTTTTTAAATGTCTCTACATATTGTTTGATTTATCATTCTCTTTTGTACTTCTAACAACTTCAAATGATTTTCTACAACCTCCTTTTTTTATAGATGTGGAAGGAGAGATTTAGAAGAGCCTTTCTGCTTGTATCAATAAAGTTGTATACACTTGGTGGAAGCCTTGTGCATTGGACCACCATTTTTTAGTAGTTGTTACTCCCATTTAATTTAAAAGACCATTAAAATTAGGATAAGATATGTCACCACACAAATACACACACTCAATTCATTCACATTATGAGAAATACAGAATAAGCAAACTAAATACTCTCTCCGGTCCTAAATATAAGACCTATTTGATTTTTTTGGAAAATCCTAAAAAAGCAAAATAAGTCAATTATAAATTGATTTACCTTATTTTTTCCCTAAAACTAGTTTATTTAATCTATAAACTAATGAGTAATCTAAAAATATATCAAATATGTCATAATTTAATAACATACTCCCTCCGGTCCTATATATAGGACCTAGTTGACTTTTTTGAAAAATCCTAAAAAAGTAAAATAAGTTAATTATAAATTGATGATTTACCTAATATTTTCCCTTAGACTAGTTTATTTTACCTATAACCTAATGGATAATCTAAAAATATATCAAATGTGTTATGGTTTAATAGTTTATTTCGCAACCTTAACCTCTAAAAAAAAAGTCAATTAGGTCTTATATCTAGGACCGGAGGTAGTATTTTGTAACCTTAACATCTCTAAAAAAGGTAACTAGTTCTTATATTTAGGACCGGAGAGAGTAATTCCTTATGAGGGCAAAGATTCCATTCCAAGTTTTTATCTGAGCATTAGCATGTGTATGTCAGAGACTGTTAATCACGTTTCGAAGAGGGCCAAAGTCATTCATTCATTGGAATCCAAAACTAGAGGACTTGCATGCCATCTATCACTGAAAGTCATGGTGGGCGTGAAGAAACGAGAAGGTGGAATTAGATGCTGCAGAGTCATAAGTGGAAACTCATTGATACAAATTGATCATAAGAAGAGGAAATAAAGTAGAAACCTTTCTGTGAATCACATGTTGACAGACAGAGAAGAAGAAAGAAGAATTGAAACAAGTAGTGAATGTTTCAGAATATTTTCTTTTCTTTTCTTTTGTGACAGATCATATATGCTTGCTGATATGTCCATTGCAGTGTCCTCTCAGTTAGTAATTGTTTCAAGAAAATGTCACACTGAGCTGTGTGTTGTAGAAAAGAGAGTATAGTGTTTTTCCCAAGATTTCAATGATACAGAGAAAAGGAAATTCAAAAGGAGGGACTGAGAAAGATGAAGCTGGAAAGAGCAGAAATGGAGAATATATAGAGTAGCATATATCAGACTGCAGGTTATCTATAATAACAACTACGTTCATATATTATAATATGCTAATATAAATTATAACAGAGTGAACTGTATGATCTAATAACTTTATGTAATTTCAAGTACTAATATAATTTTTTTAAAGTGCTACCATGAAAGAGATTTAACAATGATTGTAAATTAAAATGGTTAATAATAAAAAAAATTGAAAGTTATGGGTATTCAATTCATTCTAAAGGGAGGAAAAGAGTGACCCTGAGCAAAGCCCAAATTTTGTGTTCATATTATTTAGTTTGGCCCAGAAAAAGAGATGTATGTCCAATTGAAACAGAGAATTTGAAAAGTATATTAAGTACCTAACATTTTTAGTGTACTTGCTTTGTTTATTTATATTTATTTTTGGGGGTAATTCTCGCTATGATGAATGACCAGAACAGGGTTACTTGATTGGTGTGGCGCACACAAATAAATACCTTTCTTACAATGTATTGGCTTTAAGAAATCTTGGAAAGGTAAGGGAGTACAAATCAAGCGATAAAAATATTATTTCCTCCGATTCGTAATAATATAAGAGTCAAAATTTGAATAATTTTATTTCAAAATATAAGAGTTCATCTCACATTTTCTCCTCATTTAGTGTTTTTTTGTACTTTGTCTCTAACTATCTTTCATACTCATTGATACTTATGTATTTCTCCCAAGTATCATAATAAATATGGGCGATATTAAAAAAAAATATTAACTCCATACATTAAATTAACTTTCAAATGTTTTCTTAATAAATGTGTTTTTACGATTAAACTCTTTATTGTGAACTAAAGGGAGGTAAAACCTAAAGAAGAAAAAACAAGACAAACAAACTTTCTTAATCAACCAACAGAAACCACCATGAATTACGCATTCAAAACTAGATTCACGGGAATGATTTATTATTAACAAGCATATAGAAGCATACTATTGACAAGCATATAGATTCTAGGGCTTTTTTTGTAAGAAAAATAGGCAAGAACTTTGAATTATAGCAACGAGTTTAATCTTTTTTCCCCTTGAAGAATGCTATGTCTATGTTGACTTAACATCATTATGCAGATCCTTTGAGCTTCTTTGTAATGGCTGCAATGTGCTTCCCTTGGTGGAATGCTTGGCTCAACTCAAGGTCTGATGGCTGTCTTGAGCCATCACCAGCATAAGTCCCTGCACCATAAGGACTCCCACCTTTCACCTCCTCCATCTCAAACATGCCGGCTCCAAATGTATATCCAATCGGAACAAATATCATCCCATGATGAACCAGTTGAGTAATAGCAGTCAACCTGTTATATTTACAAATTTCCTTATATCATCAATATATGATATGCTTAGATTATGTCAAACATAAAGGGTTATTATATGCATGTCAAATTTGACAAGTTTATGTGTTTCTTTGTGAATGGCTTGATTGATTTTTATGAGAATTTAACTATAGTATATCAAATAGAGGCTCTTACGCTGTAGTCTCTTGTCCACCACCTTGTGAGCCAGTGCTGTAGAAGATCCCAGCAGGCTTACCTGCAAGCTGTTGTGTTCTCCATAAACCTCCAGTTGCATCTAAAAAGGCTTTGAATTGAGCAGCCATCATTCCGAATCTTGTTGGGAAGCCAAAAATAAAGCCATCAGCCTCAGCAAGTTGGTTGGGGGTAATTATTGGCACATCACTCTTTGGTGGTGCACCCATCTTACCAAGTACCTCCTCTGGCAGAGTCTCAGGTACCTGTTGTTCACAAGTTCTTTCAAGTTAGTTGTGCTACCTTCTTTTTGAAACAAAGTTACTCATAACACTAACAGTTAGCCACTTAATCACTCCAATTCTCATCAATAAAAATCATGATGTTAAATGTTTTCTCAGACCACCTCAAAATTAGGAAGAAAAAATGTTTATAGTACATAGAGAACCACATCAGGTTATTGAAAAGAAGGTGGTTCTGCAATGTCAGGAGCCTATTATATGTTTCTATGAAGGAAAAATGTGACCCCAAACTTGGGAAGAAGTGAATATAACTATTTAAAATCTCATGGACATCATGACTATGATGCCACGAAGGAACTAAGCCATAATAAATCTTGCAAACAAAACATTGATAGTCAGAAAAGCAGGAACAATGGTATATCAAGTCAAAAGCTTCTCAGTGTTAACTACTATATTCAGTATATTGGTAGAAGCACAGCTAGATTCACAAAATCCTAAGCTCTGGAATTTATTTGATAAGCTAAGAAGATGTGCAGGGCACACATTAGCGTCACAAGTACTTGCCTGCCATAATTTGACCTCAACATCCTCCACAGTCGCAGCACCTTTCTTTATTTCTTCAGCTAGTTTCTCTACATGCCCATACATGGAGTAGTACCTGTACAAGTAATGGAAATATTACATTTTGTACATACAGCTTACGGAAGCTTGCACAACAATATACATTAGTGATGAAATGAGAAAGACAATAAAATTGTGAAAAGAGAGAGCAGACCAAAACTGTACTACTTCTATTTTGAATATTAAGTTGCCACCAATCAATGTCATCTTCATTAATTGTAAAATGAAATCATAAAAGACATTTTGCTCACAGGACCTTACTTTTCTCATCTCTTAATCTGCTAAAATAGCACCCAGATAGTTTTACTAAGACAATGGGTGGACTGGTTAGTTTTGTAGACTCAGCTATCTGTTAATTAAATAAATGAGTGCTCATCTGAATTTTAGCATAATCTAATCAAATACCGATGTAGAAGCTATGATAATGTTACAATATTTTCACTTAATGACATAGATATTAAATAAAGAAAAGGAAACTTGAGCAGTGTAAGCTCATAGAAATATGCATCAAATTAGGCAGAACTCAGTACTTAGAAGTGGAAAAGAATGCAAACAAATAACTTGATAGCTCATAGCAGCATGTATGTTATACTGTTTGATACTCCATTACTATACATATCTCTGCCTGCGCCTTTACATGTTATTATGTATACATTCATATGTGTGTGTGTGTACTAACTAGGCATTACGTGATCAACATGATCAATGCAAGAGAAGAATTACAGCACATATATGGAAAGCAGAATTTTGACAGCAATAAGAACAAGTTTTGAATGACATCAGCAGATAACTATTGCGTTAGCAATATTATCGTTTTCAATTTTACTCAGGACTCTATTTTCATTTAATAAAATTTTGCAAGCAAATTCAGAAACTAAACCTTCTCTAGGCATTAGTTCTATTAATATCATGATTAGCCTCAAAATTCATCCGATACATTTTCCAGAAAATATCACTATCATAATAATTAATTCTCAAACACAAAACGCCAAGATATATGTTAGTTAGCTACAAAATTAAATCAAAGCAAGAAATGGACCATAAATTCACTTCTCATAAGCCATTTTTCCAACGAATACAACATAATCACACACCAAAGCATCAATAGAACTCAAGAAAGCGTCAATTACTCATAATAAACAAGTAAAGTAAATTCAAAAATAAATATACCAGACATTGAAACTCAAGATTATGGATCGATAATGAAAGCGAAAAAGCAAAATCAGCGATTACAAAAAAGTAAATGTAAAGAAGTAAACATACACAATGTAGAGTTTGACCGCCATTGAAATTATCGAAGCTTAATGAAATTCTTCTTCTTCTTCTTCTTCTTCTTCTTCTTCTTCTTCTTCTTCTTCTTTCTCTTTGGTTTTCTTTGCTGATAGTGAAGAATGTGAAAATGGTGGAGAAAACAGGACGTATTTATAGTTGCACGTTATATCCTGATTATCATTTATTTTATTTATTAATAATAATAATAATAATAATAATAATAATAATAATCGTGTATTTGTAGATTAATTTAATTAACTTTCTAAGTTTTGTTTAAAAGGATTATCATGATTGTTGATGATGGTATGGTGGTGTCAGCTCTATCATCATTCTTCAGTTTGTCAAAGTCCGCACTTTAGGAGCCTTTTAATTTTTTGTGATCATATAAGAAAAATAGTATTTTGTAGTTTTTGACTTTTTATTATAACTTGATTATCTTTAAAATTTTAAATATATGTTTTATGATCATTTTCATTTTTTAAAATATTATTTCTGAAATGCATCTTGTTTATGACACGCATTTTGTTTTTTCTTCCATAAAGAAATTAGGTGAATTTGATTTAGAAGCTTGTATTTTTTTTTCGATTTAAAGGGCACTTATTAATATTAATCACTCGTTTAATAAAATATACATAGTACTTTTTACAGGTGGGGAGTACAGCTATGCTATGATTTTTTTGACCGCCATATCAATGATGGGATTTAGACGTCATCTGAATTTGAAGACAAAATCATGATATCCAAAAATATAGTTTTTTACAAAAAAAGAAAAGAAAAGCCATCAAGTTGTGCGCTATATCTAATTCACATTTGTCCACATCTAAACCGTCAATTTTGTTTTCATGCTTGAATCTGCCATTATACATAATTACATACTAGTCTAATTCATATTATAGCCTCACTTTTTTTTAAAGTTAAATAAATAAATAAATTAAATTAAAGTTAATTCATAAATAGAATACATTAGATTAAATAAATAAATGACTCTACGGATTTGACGAGTTATTTGAATGTATATTTAAAGTTGTTAACTCGCGAGTTTAAATAAACTCGTGAAAAAAATATAAATTCGGATGATTAACTTGAATCGTTAACTTGTAAGAGTTTACTTTTATTCATAAAAACATTTTCAGAATATAGTTAAATAAAATACAAAATAACAATATTTTGAATTGAATATATTTTAATATGATTAGTTGATTTTAAATAAATCAACATTCCTATTTTATCATCTTCAACAAACAAATTTCTAAAAGATGTATACATGAATTCTCATTGAATATTGTTAAATAAATTAATTAAAATGATTTTTAAAGTAGGTTAAAATGATTTTCTATAAGATGGAAACATAAAAACGGTAGATTTGACATGTAAATTTGTGAGTTTCTAACAAGTTTACAGCCATTACAATTTTAAGTGAATCGTAACACATTTTGGCTAGATAGAGTCATAAAACATTAACATCAGGTATTAACTCACAAATTTGACAATAATGTGCACATTTATTGTAAACTCAGTAAAAACTCGTAAGTGTACATGTCAAATTTATTATGTTTAAGTTTCTAACTTAAGGAAAATTGTGTTGAATTGCTCTTAAACATAAGTTAATCGTTTTTTATTGATCATTTCATATATAAAGTTCATAGAAGTTTTTATTAAGGTTTGTTAGAATCTTAAATTTTGATGAAGACAAAGATATGAAAGAATAAGCTAAACACTTAGAGAGAATTAGGTTAATATAGAACCCCAAGTAAGAGTACAACCGGATGTGGATTTACTTCCGGATGGACTAGGACTAGCGCTCGCGGATGAATGACTCATCCCCCAGCTGAAGCAAGTAAAACACTAAGTCATAACTCAGTCTAAGAACATTAGAACTATAAAATCCTTGAGACTAAGTTAGGACGCAACCGGATGCAGGAATGCTTCCGGATGCTTAATGACTAGCGCTGCCTGTTGGCTTAGGTAACACCGAGCGTCAGTGAGTATAACTCTAAGCCATAACTCAATGTCCAGTAGAAGTGCTTCCGGATGTGGAATTGCTTCCGGAAGTAAGAGAGCTCCCTTAGACTAATTGAACTCCCACTGCATGTGATTATGTGTTGTTATACTACACATCCCATAACATGAGTAAATGACACACTAAGTCACTTAGGAAGAATTAGACTAAAATCAAATCCTAAGTTAGAATACAACCGGATGCAGAATCGCTTCCGGAAGACTTAGAATAAAATAATGAGACTTACGCTGACTATTGGAATAGACATCCCCTAGCGTCAGTAGACAATACACTAAGTCAGAACATAGTCTAAGTAAGATTGCTTCCCATAGCAAACAAGCTTCCCACAGCATGTATAGTTCTTACTGCACTTGATTATATATACTACTCTGTTGGACTAACAGGTATGTGTAGAACTTAGTTTTACTTCCGGATGCAAATGAGCTTCCGGATGCAAATACTCTTGGCACTGGGACTCAGAGACTAACACTTGCAGAGCAAGATTGCCGCTTCCGGATGAACGATGATCATCCGTCAGCAAGAGTACAAGAGTCAACGTCACATACTCAGAGGTCAGAATGCTTTTGTCAGAACAGAGTTGTCAGAGTTGCTTTTCAGAGATAAAGCAAGTCAACCCTGCTAAGCATTAATGAAGATGTACTTCTCAACGGTAACATGGGACTAACGGCTATATTCAAACGGACATATTCTATCTGTCGCCCAAGCCTGAATGTTTTGAGGCCGAGTATAAAAGGAACATCTACATTCAGAAGAGAGGTTGGAAGAACAGAGCCTATTGTCTGAGATATTATATTCTACATTCCTCTCATCTTCTACTCTCTGATCTTAGAGTTGTAACATTCTTAGAGAGTAATTCATTTGTACTTAAGTGAGTAACATCATCTATTCTTAGAGAGAATCATTTGTACTTAAGTGTTTATCACAATCAGTTCATAGAGTAAACATATTATCAAATCCTCTAATTGATAGAGACTGTTCTAAAGCTTGTGCTTGAAGAACAGTATTGTTATCTTACAAAAGTGAGGGGGAGCATTTAGAGGTTTTCTAAATCTCCATAAGTTGCAAGTTAGCCCGCAAAACTTGTGGTTGAAAGGTTGCAAGTGATCCTGTTGTAAAACTTGTGGTTGTAAAGGTTTGCAGGTGAGCCCGTTGCAAAACCTGTGGGTTGTTAGGTGAACCCGTGTTCGTAAAACCTAAAGTGTAAAGGCTTTCTTGTGCCTGATTTAAACAAGAAGTTTAGTGGATTGAAAATCTCAGGTGAAGTCTGGGGACTGGATGTAGGTCTGGAAGTGACCGAACCAGGATAAACTTGTGTGTGCATATTCTGTTTATTTGATCTACACGTCAATCACCACACCACTATATACTCACTTGTGCTTGGGATGATTCATTGTCACTCTCATCAAGCACAAGAAGTAATGTTTTAAAAAGGAAGAATTTCATAAGTTTTATTCTGCCACCCAATTCACCCCTCTTGGGTGACAGCCACTCATTTCAAGGTTGATAAAGCATGAATGTTGATATATTTAATATCTATTATTTTATATTTAAATGATATTTAAGTCAAATTATTTGTTATTTTTGTGTATTTTTTTATTTCATCATATACTTTAAACATGTGTTCATTAACAAAATTAAACTCTTACGAGTTTATGATCCGATTTAATATTCTCTTCACGAGTTTATTTAAACTCAGAGTTTGACAATCTTGCTCTCTATACTCTTTATATTTAATGTACAAAATTATAATTTGAAATCAAACTTTGATTTTCTTATCTTGATTTTCACGTTTATTTATTATCGGCGGACCAAAATGCTTTTCATGTTACCTCATATATGATGGACTGGATAGAGAATACCTTTGCTACATTGGATTTGTAAAATTAGAAGGATTATATTATTGAAGTAATTCCACTTTGTTATACTAATACTGCATTTCAAAATTGAATGAATCTCATTATAAAAATATTAAATGATTCTAATTATACATTAATTTTGCTTTTAATATAAATCCCCAATCTAGTCTATTTCTCATACACTTCTCATATTTCATGCTTGTCATTTATAGAGAGATGCTTCCTGAACAATAATTTTAATCAAACCCAACCACTAGATCGTGTATGTTATGTTTGTTACAATTCACTAATTTTTAAAAAATTCTTCAACTGCCCATGTGACTTAGCTTTAATTTTAAAACTCCTATATTAATGGTTGGATGAGAACAAGGTGGTTGAATGTTACTGAGGATTCCCTACAAGAAAAATAATGTCGAGCATTATTTAAATCCATATTCTTTAATTTTGCGAGTTAAAAGAATTGAAGTGAACATATATTTGGACTATAACATACCATATGATATGTTTTTGTTTCGCTTGCAACTAAGTTGGCCAGATGATGATGATAAAAATAAATAATAAGACGATCAAATTATGATAAATAATTCTCTTGACATCAAGTTCATTGTAAAACAAATTACTCCTAACATATCTATCCGCCATATGGATGGGAGAACGCCCACACACTCATTATATCATCTCTATTTGGAGGATAAAACTTAACATCTCTAATTCAAGGGAGAAAGTATAAGAGAGGAATAACCAAGGGACATTTACTTAATATTTAGTGAGATATTTTTAATCATATTTGAGACTTTAAATAATAAACATGAGATGAGGGAAGTATAAAAGAGGATTAAAGAGGTGATGAGGTGTAATGCTGTGGAGTCAACGGAGTCCATTTTGGAGGGTCAATAAAATGTAACATAGTTGTCATGTCCTCCAATAATGGTGGCACAATACAAGAAAACGGGTCAAAAGCCATCATAGTGTTCGCAATTTAACACATGAAGGGTGGCCTCATCCACCCACCAAATAATGCCTTATTTTAATCATTTCACACAACAACATCATCACCTTTTAAAAAATAGGGGCCGTAATTAATGATCCTTGCTATTTGTTCATGCTTCTATGCTTTCTTCTTGGGAAAATGACATAGAGATAGATCTAAGGAAGAGTATTCCCTCAATCCCTTGTTCCAAGTGATAAGATAAGGAACCCATTGTCCCGTAGATTGAGTGACGAAGGAATTGAACAATGAGCGTCGAGTTGTCCACCTAGTCACGAGTTTGATCCTGGGGAGTGACACTTAGTTGTATCTCCATTGCGGGCGCTTGAGGGGGCATATTAAAAAAAAAAGCGTAGGCTGCCTACCGTAAAAGTTCCAATTTAATCTACTCCTTTCCTAAATTTTGAGTCATCTAAAAACAGAAATGAGATAAGGAGGTAAAATCACACAAAATTAAAAAAGCAGTTGAAAGAACAAAAATCATCATTTCTGTACAGTGAATTTTTGCCTAGCTGTCATCTTACTTCTGGTAAAGTAGTAGTTGCTTCACTAGATGAACTGAATTCCATTTGACCTGAGAACAAATGGGGTTCAATGAAATCTTTCTGTGTGTAAAAAGCTGGCTCCTTTGGATGAATTAATCTAGTTTCACTTCCTAACATTAACACCACTGAGGACATGGTTGGCCTGTCTTCTGGGTATTGCTGAACACATAGGAGACCAATGTGGATGCAACGTTGTACTTCTGATTGAATGCATGTTTCCTTCATGTTTGAGTCAATTAGTTCATGTTCTATTCCTTCTTTCCATAGATCCCAAGCCTGAACCATGAATATGAAAATCATTAGTCACTTCATTTGCTTCTGTAATTGTAATATGTGGAGAGTTTTTTTTTTTTTTTTTTTTTTTTTAAACAATCAATTGTGTTGTATGAGGATGAGACATTGGAATTGAAAATTTTTTGTGACATGCTTACATGAGATATAAGGTTGAGGGATTGGTCAGGATGATAAAATCCTCTGCTTCTCTTTCCGCTTATAATCTCAAGTACTAATATTCCAAAACTGAATACGTCAGACTTTATAGAGAAATGTCCATCGGCTGCATATTCTGGTGCCATGTACCCACTGTAACCCACCATCGAAATAATGTTAAAGAAGATCGAAGAAATGAATATATGGAGCTTGTTAGATTGGTATTGAGGCACTCACTAAGTCCCAATTACTCGCTTTGTGTTTCCTTCAATTTGGTCTCCTCCGAAGATTCTAGCAATGCCGAAATCTGATATCTTTGGGTTTAAATTTTCATCCATTAAAACATTACTTGGCTTGAGATCCCTGTGAATAATTCTCAATCTAGAATCTTGATGAAGATAAAGAAGACCCCGGGCAATTCCACAAATAATGTTGAAACGCTTAGGCCACTGTAGTACCTTGCCTTTGGTATCATCTGTTTTATGGAAGTAAGTTAGGTGTCTAATTTGAATGTTGCTAAGTTAGTAGTTAAAGTATCAGAAGAAGTGATACTAGTCTATCCTATTAAAACCTTTATGTTAAAGTGATCATACCAAAAATGAAGTAGTCCAAGCTTCTGTTAGGCATGTATTCATACACCAGCATTTTGATCTCTCCTTCAATGGAACAACCAATAAGCTTTACAAGGTTTCGGTGCTGAAGTTTCATCATCAATTTAACTTCGTTTTTTAACTCCTCCATTCCTTGTCCTGATCTTTTTGAAAGCCTCTTCACAGCAATTTCTTGTCCATGCATTAATATTCCCTGCATATTGACATATTCAAGTATACTGTATTACTCTTTATAGTTTATAGCCTGGAAACCTCTTCAAATATTGTTATCCTAGAACTGGTAAAGTGATTGAAGGCTATTGTAGGTCTTAGAATAAAAAAAACTTCAACTTTTCTCTCCTGATTTTGTAAATTACCTTAATTGTTATTCTTCTTTATTTGATGTCTACTTTGTAATGTTCACATAACCTTAATATCATTTTGAACTTTTTATGAAAAAAGAAACAACTGTGAGAGAGTTACCTTATATACAGGCCCAAAGCCTCCTTCTCCAATCTTGTTTTCCTCTGAGAATTTGCTGGTGGCAATAGCTATAATAGAAAAATCAAGCAAAGGTAGATCCAGATCATCAACCATGCTCCCTTCTTTCTGAACTTCTTTGTTTTCTGATTTCTCTGACAAAATTGGAGAACATGGTACTGTTTAGTTACAATTATAATGTACTTAATGTTTCAAGGAATTCTTTTTCCTAACACTTCAGACTCTTATTTCACCCCCACCCCCATGAGCTTTAAAATACAATCAAGTCTTGATTAATTTACCTGTTTTCTTCTTCTGGTCATAGTAGATATAACAGCAAAAACTGAGTAAAAGCATCACAGAAATTGCACCCAAGGTCGAGACAATTATTATAGTCAGCTTCCTCTTGCTCCTGAATACTTCCCCTTGAAGGCCAAATTTGATTCAGAATACAAAATGCAAAAATACAAACAATTTCAATATATAACATCAAACTTGAAGTATAACCCAAATGCAACATACATAGTGCTGAGGAAGAGGCACCTACATTTAGCACTAACAGTATCTTGAATATGATTGTCCCTATAAGAGGACACATGTGCCTAGTATTGAAAAGGGTTCTTACCTAATTCTGAGGCAGCCATTCGAACAAATAAATCCTGTCCACCATCAGAGAACTTTCTTATATCAATGAGATCACCAAACCACATGGCACAGCCACTACCTTGTCCTCTGATATCTGAATTAGTATAGGCCATACAAGAACAATTGTACAAGCATTTGTTTCTGCATTCTTCTAGAGTGATTGTCTCATCTAACCAACTATGTGCAGTATCTGGCAGCTTCAAATTACTCATTCTGACAAAACCATCATCCATGCAGCTTAAATTTTCATTCCTGACACATCCACTAGACCAATCCATGGAGTTCCATTTTTGTGGTGACTTTGGGCTGAACCCTCTCAAGCACTGACAAACAGGAGATCCTGAAATTGTACAGATTCCATAATCTCCACACAGGCCATAAGTATCACAATAATCCAATGGCACTGTTTGATATAACCTCCAAACTTGTTCACCTTCTAACCATACAAAACGTTGACGAGCTTGAGTTGTAATGTTCAATACTTGTCTTGAGATTACTGAATTATTGCCTAGCTGATACATGAAGTAAATCTCATCCTCATTGGAGACAAACTTGTAATCATAAATTGGATTGGCTTTGATTTGTGGTGAACCACTAGGACGAATGCCATTCCATGGTCCAGCTCTATAGAATTTCTGATTTCCCTTCATCATATAAGCATCAGGATAATTATTAAGAACCATCTCCCAAGAGAAATCTCCAGTGGAAGGATCATTTGGACTTTTCCAAGCTACTAGACGTCTATTTAGACCAGTTCTTAAGTCCCACCCAAATTTCATACCTGGTAAGAATGTATCAGTTGGGTAATCAAAACTTTGCCACAAATAGTTTTCTTGGTTTGCTTCTTTGTCTTCTCTAACCACAAGATTTCCAGAATCCAATAGATATGCCACTGGACTTTGTGAGGTTTTCACATAGCTTGTGGACCAGACAACTGTGTGGTTTTGAGCAAGGACAAGATTTCCTCCAGTGTTGTTTAGAGTTAAGATTCCTGTGGTATCATTGATTGGGTTGTTCCTATTTGCTACCCAAACTATAGTCTGAATTGGTATATTCTTGTACCATATTCCCAGGTAACGTTTGTTGGAACTTGCAGGAGTGAAAAATCCAAGTTCAAAGGTTCCACTTTTGGAAACTAAGGTTATATTATCAACATCTCTAATGGATTGAGACTGAGAAATGAAGTCTACTACTGCTAAGGAAAATTTTGGACATAGAAGAAGTGTATAAGCAATAGTAATAATTGCAACATGATGAGTGCCCATGAAAAAAATATTCAGCTTTTTCTATCACTGGAAAACTTTGCCTAGAAATGATAAGGAAGAGGAAGAGATTTCTGTCTGTGTTGTTAGTTGGAAGCACTTGATTTTTTTTCTCCATTTAATTTCCATGTTCACATGAATTTTTGTGTTGGACTATCATGGCATCAGAAGTCAACATGATTGGAAGAGTCTGAGGATTCATGTCACTTTCTTATTCACATGCTGTTTTGCTTTGACGGTCTTTTTAGTCCCCTTTAAATGCTTTTTTGGTTGTTAAGTTATATGGTTCCCGTTTGGCAATGAATCTAGTGATAGAAATCACTAAATTATACTCTTATAACTCAAAAATGGGTTTAAAACTATACAGTATACGTATAGGCCACTTATTTTGTTAATACAATGTTTGATATTTTGTTAGGGTACCAAAGTTTTGATCTTTTCAAGTTCAAATTACAGGGTCTTTCATTTTTCATTCCTTTTGAAGTGTTGATAATTATAATTATAATTCAATAATCTAAATCATTTTGCTTACAAAGAACAAAAATAGAGATTATGTTCACCTTTTTCTAGAACATCTTTATTTATTTATGAAGAGGGTGAGTAAAGGGATGAATGAAATGCAATAAAAAAAGATGTGCTAAGGACACATTGACACACAAATAAACTCGAGAGACAAATATTGTATATAAAAAAGGAAATGAATATTAAAATGTTACATGGAGGAAGTGAATCTATGGAGGAAGTGAATCTATCAACACTGCTTAATGTAACTTGAAAGCGGATTGTACAACTATAATTATTTGATTAAATGATTATTGTAATTAGCAGAGAATATAAAGGATTATAAGTAGTGCGGAATTGACCGGGTAACTTGCTTATCTTCATTTTTATTTTAGATATTGGGCTTTCTTTGACCAGTCTGCTTCTTCTTTTCTTTTTTATACTGAGATGTCTCCTTTTTTCAAACAAAAGATCAAAATGATAATGCCTTCTTAAATACTACCTCCTCCGGTTCTAAATATAGGACCTAATTAACTTTTTTTGGAGAGATTGAGGTTGCGAAATAGGTTATTAAATGATGACATATTTGATATATTTTTAGATTTTCCATTTGTTTATAGGTAAAATAAACTAGTTTAAGGGAAAAAATTAGGTAAATCAATTTATAATTAACTTAATTTTACTTTTTAAGGATTTTTCAGAAAAAGTCAATTAGGTCTTATATTTAGGACTGGAGGGAGTATAAGATTTAGTTAATTTTTTAAACGGATTAAAGAAAAAATAAACCAATTAATGATAATGTATTTTGAGCACTAGTAGTTTTATATCAGTTTATGTAAGTCAAGTAATTAAACTATTTTTTTCAAAAAAATCAGCTACATCAATTTAAAGATAACATACTTTTCTTTCTTAAGATTGTCCATAAAGTTCATTAGGTTGTATATTTAGAAGGGGATATCATTAATTTGACCAGTCTACTTCCCTAAATGAAAACGAAAATACTCCACTTGCCTCTTTCTTAACTTCTTTTATTTATATCACTGTCTTGAGCACGACTCTAGTTATTGAACAAAATTAAAAATGGTCGTTATTTTTTTCTGTTTGTATCTTCGTAATCTTGTATGCGTATATAATTCTTCTGGTCAACTAAATTAAACATATAATATTTCTTTTTATTAATCATTTATGTCAATGTCTCAATTAGTTTTTTAAAAAATTAAGTTGATTTCTGCAAGGTAGAATTCAAAATATTCATTCACAAGGAAAAGAAAAGAATTCAAAATATTCAAAGATTACTTGTTTTAAGAAAATTCAAAGATTGATTAGTCTTTTGTTTTGTGCGCTTACATAATTTATCTCGCCCTTGATATAAAATATAATTGTGTAATTTTTGGCATTAATTTGATAGTACGATTTAATGAAATATTTTATTTGATTTTATTATACCTTCTTTTCTGCCAAGGAACTTGATATTACACAAAAGACTGAAAATAATAATTTATTTAGTTTCATTAGTACTTTTGATTCGTAAACTATATCTTGTATTAAAGATCAGAAGAAGTGCAATACTAATAAAATAAGAACATATGATCTCCTGCTGATAAAAAAAAAAACATATGATCTCCATACTTTTATCTTTCCATTGCCTTTTTCATAAGTGTGTACATATAATTTTTCAATTTGTGACACAGCAATTAATTATCATTAACCCACCCCAATCTAAGACCATAATAAGTAACTAACTAGTTCTATTTGTTGAAATGTATGCTTATAATGGGGAAATTCCACCACCTCCACATAATTAATTATCGCGAATGGAATATTAAGGCTATAATTTGAAACCAGTTTGGTTAAAATTGGAATAATGATTTGTAACTAGTTGATCCAAACACGTTATATAATTTTGTTTAGAAATGAAACGTGTTGTATAAAATGCAAACCATGATTTTGCCTAAAGTATATTAGTCATTTTACTGAAGTCAATCATATGAGCGTTACATGAAGAGAGGCTTACGTTATGCTGAACTCAAAATTGACATAATACTTGGACATTAAGATTCCAGACTTTTGATGCCACACAGACACCAAATTCATCAATGGCGTTCCATCAAATCGATTTTAGATACCATAAAATCAAGGAATATATGAAAACAAATAATTCTGTCATTTTCCATTTAAACAAGTCATTGTATGGTCGGTCTTAAATTTTGGCTTGCATGACTTCTTACTGTCAAAGCATGTCCCATTTTCTTTGTCCTACTTCAAGAGTTAAACTCTCGAACATTTCTCGTCATTGAAGTCTACAAAGCAAGGCTCAAATGAAGCCAATTTATGTTGAACCCTTTCACACTTATACTAAATCCATTTGTAGCATGGAAACTTCCACTTATTTTAGGGTCTGTTTGGATTTAGCTTCTGAGAATAGCTTCTGGGAAAATAGCTTTTGAAGAATAACTTTTGAGTAGAATATCTTTTCGGAAAAATAGCTTTTGATGAAATGAGAGTGTTTGGATTAAGTTTTTTGAGAATAACTTTTAAGAATAACTTTTGAGTAGAATATAACTTTTTTGAAAAATAGTTAGGATGAATAGCTTTTCATGTTTCTTTTATTTGAAATAAGTGTTTTTCCTAAATGAGACATCGAAGCTTTCAGCTAGAAAAAAAGAAAAATGTAGTTTTTCTCAAAATAGCTTTTGGAACCCAAACCAGCTTTTCTTCTCAAAATAGCTTATCCAAAAAAATTGAGTGTTTGGATGTCTTTGCGTGAAACCTAGGTTTGGAAGCCAGAATAGCTTTTGGAAATGTATCCAAACAGGCACTTAGGTGTATTTGGATTAGCAATTAAAAAATTAATTCTGAAAGAATGATCATAGAGTATAGATTTTGAGAAAGAATGTGATATTTTTTGGGAAAATTAATTACAGGTCCCTCACAAGGGAGTTAATACTGGAAAAATCCCAAAAGTTGAAAATATTAATGTAGGGTCCCAAGGGACCTCACATTAATATATTTGAAAAGTGAAAAGACATTTTTGCCCCTAGCCTTAAAAAAAAATTACCCCCCCACACCCCCACCCTCCTCCCTCACCCAACCCCCACCACCCCCACCCTCCATCCCCCACCCCCACCCTCCAGCTCCCTCCAGCCCGCCACCCCCCCTCCACCCCCACCCCCACCCTCCAGCTCGCCCCCACCCCCAGCCTCCCCCTCCAGCCCGCCCCCCCTCCAGCTCGCCCCCACCCCCAGCCTCCCCCCTCAAGCCCGCCCCCTACCCCGACCCTCCTCCCTCCACGCCCCCCACCCCCACTCCAGCTCGCGAGCTCAGTGTCGCGAGCTGGAGTGGGGGTGGGGGGCGTGGAGGGAGGAGGGTCGGGGTGGGGGGGCGGGCTTGAGGGGGGAGGCTGGGGGTGGGGGCGAGCTGGAGGGCGGGGTGGCGGGCTGGAGGGAGCTGGAGGGTGGGGGTGGGGGTGGTGGTGGTTGGGTGAGGGAGGAGGGTGGGGGTGTGGGGGGGTAATTTTTTTTAAGGCTAAGGGCAAAAATGTCTTTTCACTTTTCAAATATATTAATGTGAGGTCCCTTGGGACCCTACATTAATATTTTCAACTTTTGGGATTTTTCCAGTATTAACTCCCTTGTGAGGGACCTGTAATTAGTTTTCCCATATTTTTTTGCCGACGTGAAGAAAGTGATATTGATAATAGAAAATGTTTGGATAGTTGTTACCATTAGTCACTACTCCTATTTAATATATAAATGATCATAAAAGACACAAGTAAAAATGTTAGTTATAAAGAAAAGGGCCTGCGGCTTTACGTTGAATGGATGATACTTTTGGTATAATACCCTCCATCAGTGTCACTATTTCTTCCGAAAACTTATCGCTCTAGAACTCCAAAGAAAACTATGACTTTGGCATTATTAATCAATAAATGGATTGTATGTGTTTAACTACTTTTATGACAAACCATGGTTTCCATTTAAAAACGGCACTTTATTTTATTATTTACCCTATCCAAATTCCAAATACTAAGAAACCCATAAAAAACGTGCACTAGAAGCTACAATAATCAAACCCTTCATTGCATAATTCAAAAGGGAGTACATCTGAAAAAACTTTTAATTGTTCAAGTTAATATCGACTTCATCTTTTCAGGATTAATGATCGACAACAGCAAAGTGAAGGTAAATGAAAAGAAAAGGAAAATGTGTACCAACATTATGGTAATTTCTAAAAGGTGCACATAACAGTGAGATAATTTTGTTAAAGTGAAAATTTAACACTTGTAACTTAAAATGGGGCAATTTTTTTTCCATCTATTGAAGTTAATTTTGACCATTTTTTGACTAGAAAGGATGAGGTGGGACCCACGTTTGCCAAATTTTTAGGGTAATTAATGGACTTATACCATTTTTGACGGATGCCAAATTTGCACCATCAAAATTATCACGTTGCTGGATACACCTTTCAGAAGTAACCATGCTGGTAGTTGCACCTTTGCCAAAAAAACTTGATGACCAAGAAGTTGATAAAATAAATGAAATATTAACAAAATTGTAGATTGTCCACATAATTTACAAATTTACTCACTTCTGTACAGAGGGGAAAAAACCCTTCTTCTCATTGAACACTTGGTTACATCCCTTTCTGCATAGCTCCACTCATGCAACCCATCTGCACAGAGAGTTACAATATCATCTAGCTTCTAGTAAAGTTATGGTTAATTCATTAGTGGAACTAACTTCCATTTGACTTGTTTGTGAATTGGATTCATTGAAATCCTTTTCTGTATAGAAACCAGGAACTTTAGGTTGAGCCAATTCTGTTTCACTTCCTAACATAAGAACCACAGAAGGCATAGTAGGCCTATCCTCAGGATATTGTTGGACACACAAGAGTCCAACATGCATACAACGTAGTACTTTTGATAAATTGCATGACTCCACTAAGTTTGAATCTATTAATTCTGCTGCACTTCCTTCTTTCCACAGATTCCAAGCCTATATCATAACAAAAATAATGGTTAGTCATATCTCATATTTTTGTTCTTTATGGATGTTACTATTCATTCCTATCAGAAACTTCATACTTTCAAAAAAATCAGTCATGTGTTGCTTTGTAAAGATATATTCAATATTGAGACTTAAGATGATATGCTTACATAGCCAACAAGGTTATGGGAGCGCTCTGGATGATAGAAGCCTCTACTTCTCTTCCCACTTATAATCTCTAATAATAGTATTCCAAAACTGAAAACATCGGATTTCACAGAAAAAAGACCATCTGCTGCATATTCTGGTGCCATGTACCCACTGCAAAACAAAAATAAAACAAATGTTGTTCAAGAAGATTCAGAAGTGAATGTTTCAGGAACTTGCTAGCTTGGTATTGAGTTACTCACTAAGTGCCAACTACTCGCTTAGTGTTTCCTTCAATTTGGTCTCCTCCAAAGATTCTAGCTATACCAAAATCTGATATCTTTGGGTTTAACTTGTCATCAAGTAAAACATTACTTGGTTTGAGATCTCGATGAATAATTCTCAATCTAGAATCTTGATGTAGGTAAACAAGACCCCGAGCAATTCCACAAATTATGTGGAGTCGTTTAGGCCAATCTAGCCATTTACTTTTGGTATCATCTGTACATAAAAACAATGTTAATTGTCTGATATACTGACCTTATTGAATTAGTCTATCCTAATATAAGCTTTCTGAAAATGTTCATACCAAAAATGAAACAATCCAAGCTGGAATTAGGCATGTATTCATACACCAGCATTATGTTATCTCCTTGGATGCAGCAACCAAAGAGTTTCACAAGATTCCTGTGTTGAAGTTTTGCTATCAATTTCACTTCATTCTTGAACTCAGTTATCCCTTGTCTTGAGCTTCCAGAAAGCCTCTTAACAGCGATCTCTTGTCCTTGGGCTAATTTTCCCTGCATTTCATCATATGCAAGTATATTGGATACTTCTTACTTTGTGAATACGTTAAATGTTTATACATTAAACTAGGAGAGTTAATTACCCTATAAACAGGTCCAAAACCTCCTTCACCAATCTTGTTCTCTGATGAGAAGTTATCAGTGGCAACAGCAATTATTGAAAAGTCCAGCAGTGGGAGATCCAGATCATCTACACTTTCTCCCTTATTTTGATCTCCTTCATTTTCATTTGGATTATCTGACAAAACAAAGAAAAAGCTTGTATCTAATACATGGATAATTTACATGTTGGTTTATTTAAGGGCTAAATTTACTGCTTTCTAATTTGGTTTTAACTTGGTTTTTCCCTGAGTTTTACCCAACAAATGATTAGGAAATAAAATCACTTGTGCAGTAACATATTCAGTATTTGATGTAAATTTTTGATAGTGTTGGTAATAATAAAGCTACTTTCAAGTTAGAATTTTCTATTTCTAAACTGTTATCAAACTCTATTGCAGCAAGTTCTTCCAGGATTCTACATTGCATTAACTTCCTCAACAAAATAAACACAAAGATTGATTATCTCCTACATACACCTAAATTCACCTCTTCAAATTGAATGGCTTTGTATATAACTGCACATACCACTATATTTCTCAACAACATCTACATTTGTATAGGGAAAAAGAAAGAAGAGAGAATTATATGATAAGAAATTTACCAGCCATCTTCCTTGTCTTCCTTCGGTCTAGATAGATATAACAACCAAAGCCTACTAAAAGAAATACAGAAATTGCACCCAAGGTTGAGACAATTATTATTGTCAGCCTCTTCTTGCTCCTACGTTCTTCCCCTTCATGGTTGAATACAATTAAACCAGAAAAAAAGTTAAAAATCAAAGATCCAAACATTTGAAGACTTCATAGAACTCTACACAAACAAACTATGTACTTACCTAGTTCCGAAGCAGCCATTCGTATATACAAATCCTGCCCATCAGAAGGAAAGTTTCTAATGTCAATTAAATCTCCAAACCACATAACACAGCCGCTTCCTGCTCCTGATATGTCAGAACTTGTATAGGCCATGCAAGAACAATTACTCAGACACTTCTCTCTACAACCTTCTAAACTCAAACTTTGATCTATCCAACTATTTTCAGCTTCTGGCACTTTCAACTCAGTCAATCTGATAAACCCATCCTTATTGCTTCCAGTAACATTACAACTCAATGCTTCACTTCTCACACACCCTCCTGACCAATCCATTGAGTTCCAAGCCTGTGGTATCTTTGGCTCAAACCCTTTCAAGCATTGGCAAACAGGTGAATCACTGATAATGCAATTCCCATTTGGTCCACATAGATTATAATTATCACAATAATCCTTAGGAAGTGACTGATAAATCAACCAACTTTGATCTGATTCAACCCACACATAACGATTTGCCTGAGAAGTGGTTTGGTTCACAGCCAATATAGATATCACAGAAGTGTTGTTCAGGCTATAAGTATAGTAAACCTCATCTGAAGTAGATATAAAGTTGAAATCATAAATTGGATTTGGCTTCAAATCTGGTATGCCACTGAAATATAAACCATTCCAAGGTCCAATTCTCATGTACTTCTTTGATCCCTTCATAAGAAAAAACTCAGGATAATTATGAAGCAATAATTCCCAAGAAAAACCACTTGGGGTTGGATCATCTGGGCTATTCCAAGCAGTTATTTTTCTATTCAGATTATTTTTCAAGTCCCATCCTAGTTTCATACCAGCAAGTGAAGTATCAGAAGGAAAGTCAAAACTTTGCCACAAATAAACCTCTGGATTTACTTCATTCACATCTCTCACCACAAAATTCCCAGAATCTAAAAGCTCAGCCACTGGATTCTGAGCCTGCCTTGTTATATTAGTCTGCCAAACTATTGTGTTGTTCTGTGTGAGTACAAGGTTACCGTTGACGTTGACCGTTAATATTCCAGATGAATCATTAGTTGGATTGATGCTACTTGCTACCCAAACAACAGTTTTTGGTATTTTCTTGTACCAAATTCCAAGGTAACGTTTGTTGGAACTTCCTGGGGAGAAAAAACCAAGCTCAAAGTTCCCATCTTGAGAAGTTAAGATTGCTTTTGAGGCATCACTAAGGTTTTGGGTTTGAAGAATGGAACTAACTGCTAAGGAAGATTTGAAACATGTGGTAAGAACATAAGCAATGAAGCTTATGTAACAAAGTGTGTCCATTGGTTAGAGTTTGAGGTTATTTGGATGATGGATCATATAAGGGGCTATATTTTTGTGTGTTTTGTAATGCATAGTATTTGTTCAAGCTTGTAAGGAACATGATAGGCTTGTGACTTTGATCAGACTAACAACCTTGAAGAATGGTGTTGTATAAGAATTAAATATAAATTTGGAGCAAGTAAATGTGAAAAGATGAAAAAATAATCAGTTTTGAACAAGTATACAGGTCATTATCAGTGTAAATATGAGAACATCACTATTACACATGAACGCACATGGTTGAAGAAAAATGATGGCCAACTAAGTCAAAGTTTTATGTCTTATCAATGAAGGATAATTAAATTAAGTTAGATTTGTTGTTAGATATGTATTTGTGTGTGTGTGTGTGTGAAAATGATATTTTTATTGACTTGACGTGGTATACAGAAACAGGATCCTTTGTTAAATTTGTATGCTTAACAAGCAATCATAAATGATGTTCTTATTGGGAGATATTTAAGTTAAGAGTCTTGTATTGATTCTGATAAGTCTCACAGATTAATTCATCTAAATTTGTTAATTTTTTTTGTTATGATAGAAAAACAAGGTGTAGGAAAATGGGTTATGATTTGTCTGTGGATTAGATCCATCAAATGAGGATTTCTTACATAAAGATAGGATTGTTCATGTGTACATTTATTATATAGATACCTAGTTTTAGATTTATCACATAGAAACCAATTGCCCTAAATCTGGATATAATATTTAGATTTGTTGAGGATATTAAATGTAATATTTTCCTCAACTCAAAATTCTTAAATATAGAGGAAACAGATTTTGTGGAAATTATGAGGGAACAATTTTTTTATAACGTGAAAGATGTGTTTGAGTAAGTGAGCTAGCAATCAAAAAAGAAAAACAACAAGCGAAAACTTTTTCTAGTTCCAAAAAAGAAAAAAATTCTCGAATCTCTTTTTCTAAATTGTGTGTTCTGCCGTACGTGTATTATAGTCAAATCCACTATAATCATTATCTGATTCATGTGGTTATTTGAAAAACATTTATCGTTGTGCTGATAAATAAAAACTAAAGCTGATAAAAAGAATACATTCATCTTTGTCAAAGGCTTGACCCCGAATTCTTTATAGAGAAAATTTTACAAGATGAGTTATAACTTCTTGGTGTTGTTACTTACTGAAACTAAGTGAGCCTTTATTTCGACAAAAATTTAAATTGGAAAATCCCATTAAATATTTGAATCTCATTTTATGCTAATAATATTTGTATATCGTCCCTAATTATAAGACAACTTTATCTAATTTAGAGAAATTAAAGAAAGTAGTTGAGTAAGGTAATTTTATGTGATTTTCCAATAATACTCCTCTTTATTCCTCTTCCCATTTAAGATTTATTTTTTAAAAAAGTATAAGGAATAAGTTTGGGAAAAGATGGATAAATAAATGAGACAAAAGTGGATAGTAGCAGATAAATTGAATGTCAAAAGTGACATTATATTTAGGATGGAGGGAATAACATTTATTCCAAAATTGTAGAGCATCTAACCAATGAATGAGACGATTTTCGATCCCATATATAGACACGTTTTATGTTAGTAAATTTAGAGGCTATTATACGATGAAAAATGTATCTATATTTAATTCTAGACTTCAATAAGACTGTCTCAATACATGATTTTTTAAAAGAATTACAAGAACATTTACACTAGAATTTTGTTACTAATGTATATCTAGTATACCGGTGTAAAACCTTGTTAAATTCATTTGGGTCTAGAGTTTCCTCCAAGAGAAGATATTCATGTTGAGAGGAGTTGTCCATTGCTTGGACATCTAAAAAGGGCTTTGGTTGTTGTATAACAATCCTTTTATAAAATATTGACGAAAGAGATGTTTTAGTTGAAATTGCTTTATTTTCTGTGGTTGTAATCTTTCGATGAAGCAAAATAGGAATTGGAGACACTAAGCACGGTCAAAATAGGTTATTTTTTCTTTAGGTTTTCGAAAGTGACACAATTGGATGACTTCTTTTCTTTCTTTCTTGACATTTTGCTTTCCCTTTAAGCTATCCTTCAAAGAAATATTGCAATTTTAATTTTTCAGAGCATAATTTTGTTTCAAGGGAAACAAAATTATATTGTTACATTTCTATATAATGTACAAAGAAAGAAACAACATCAATTTTAGAATTTTAATGTCCAGTTTATGCTCATAACTTTGTCCTTTTTTACATATCATTTTCAAAAATAATTTAGAGATCATTTTGAAATGAACTTATTGGGAAACGCCCAAAATTGCTTTCAACTAGGATAAAATTAAAGTCTCTAATAAAAAACACAAACATGTGCACATAAATCAATGCTCAAATTTAAAATAAGCCGGCAGTCAATGAGTTATAAATTTCCATATAAAAATTAAATAACTAATAAAGAAACTAGTGCATAGACTATGATAGTTTGAGTGATAAATATAGGCTCCAAGTTTTCATATGTAAATGTTGATTGAGAGGGTGATTTGCCATCTATAATTTGGATTAGCGGTGGATTATTCCAATGTAACCTATATTTTCGTGTTCAAATCCTCCGTATGCAATCACAATAATATCAACTACTTAGAGGTAGTGATGATACTTCATACCTTCCGATAAATTGGATATGAGTTTTTTTTTTTCATTTTGCGTTGTATGTTTATACATGCATAAATGAATAGATTAATTTAAATGTTCAAGCTCCAATATTGTTCTGTGATCCTGAATTACAAACTATAGTCTCCCTAGAAGAGTGGAGAATTTTGGCTGGCCTCATTTTCTTCTGGAAAATTGGGTTGGCTTCATTTTCTTCTATTAGGAGTCAACTGTGGGTCACCCTATAATTTCCACACAAGCGGCGGCTTTTTTTTCTTATAGGATATAAGTGATTATATTTTCAAACTTTCGGACTTTGACACGCCGGCTAATTATGAGGAGTTTCAATGTTAAAATCCAATTTAGTCAAAACTGTCCTCTTAGATTATTTCTTAAACCCAAATTGAAATTGTTTTAATTTTTTTGCTTAGAGCCTTCGGTGTCCGGCCCCTTCGGAAACCGACTAATCCGAAGACGCCGCCGGGATTCCCCATTTTAGGGGTGACGACTTCCCAAGGGTTCGAACCCATGACCTGGTGGGTACGCGGTGCCTTACCTTCCCCTTTCTTATTAGCTGGTCTACGCCCCTTAGGCAAATTGAAATTGTTTTATCATGTATAGTAATGGGTAGGTTTCAGCGTACAGAAATATACTCATGAGATAATTCATGTCTTATTATTGTCATTTCTCAATATGGCATGTTCAAGAAACTTCCTTGAAGCTTTGTATGAATGGTACATCTAAATCCTTTTATACTTACAATTAAAAGTGGTACTTCAGCAAAGTTTGAGCTTTCACAAGGGTTTACCAACGCCAATTTTGACATTTCGATAAGAAACAACATTTTTAGATTATATATATTATACATACAAAAGCTGATGTTAAGTTAGTGATCATAACAGAATATATAGTAGCAATACTTTAACATTGCTTACTACCATAACATTGAATAATTTTTCAAACTATGAGATTTAAAATGGAAACTCTTCATGATGTGTTTTAGTTTCCTTCAACTTTTAATTGAGAATTTGTGTTTTTTTCCTATTATGAAATATTTTTATTTTATTTTATTAGCAAAATTAGCTTTTGTAAATGTGCTAACAATGACAAAACAAAGTTGCTGAGGCTAACAATTATAAGATTTAATTGGCAGAAGAAACACATTCTAAATTAAAAAATGAAATAGAACTATGAATACCTCAAGAATTAGTTTTCCAAAAAAGTAAAACAATCTTTCACACATTTTTAAATTTCACTCACCTATATGAAACAAAGCTAATATAATGTACATAACCTTATCTGGCCTGAAGCAGAGTTAAAGTTATTTCATTGCTTGTAATGGTTGTCATTTGCATGTGAGAAGAAGAGTCTTCAGCTGAACTCCTTTCTAATAGAAAACCAGGCTCCTTTGGATCAGGCAATGCATTCTCACTGCTCAACATTACTAACACTAATGCCATGTCTGGCCTATCCTCAGGATGCAACTGTACACACAGAAGAGCCACATGAATGCACCTTAATACTTTTGATAAATTGAAATTATCCCCCAAACAAGTGTCTATTAGTTCCTCTGAGTTACCCTCCTTCCATAGTTTCCAAGCCTGCATGAATTTAGAGCATATATGATCTCAACTAGTGGGCTGCAGCATTGTAGGTAAAAATGAAATTATTTAGGTTATCTGTCACTTACTTGGCTGATAAGATTAAAACCGTAATTTGGATAGGAAACCCCTCGGTTTCTCCTTCCACTTATTATCTCTAAAACTAATACACCGAAGCTGAACACGTCGGATTTTATTGAAAATATCCCATGAACAGCATATTCTGGTGCCATATAGCCACTGTAATAAGTGACAAGAGTTAACAATTGGTGAGAATGTGTAACATGGTAGTGTTTCAAATCTTGAGATACTTACTATGTACCAACCACTTTCTTTGTATATTCTTCCATTTGGTCTCCTCCAAACATTCTAGCGATGCCAAAATCTGAAATTTTTGGATTAAAATCCTTATCTAACAAGATGTTACTTGCTTTAAGATCTCTATGTATGATCCTTAATCGAGAATCTTGATGTAAATATAGAAGTCCTCGAACAATTCCAAATATTATGTGAAATCGCTGTGGCCAATCTAGAGATTTACTTTGGCCAAAACCTGTCAAATTTCATAATTATATTAAATTTGAACATGCATGAAACAGATTTTGGCTTCCAAAAAGTTAAGTACCAAATTTGTTTTTCAAAAACTGACCAAAGAGAATGGAATCTAAACTTTTGTTGGGCATGTATTCATATATGAGCAATTTCTCCTCTCTTTGAACACAACAGCCAAGAACCTTAACAAGATTCCGATGTTGAAGTTTTGCACACATTAAAACTTCATTCTTAAATTCCCTCAATCCTTGTTTAGATCCCTCTGATAATCTTTTGACAGCAATCTCCTGCCCATCTTCCAGTGTACCCTAAAAATTGACATTCAAAGAAAAGTAACTCATGATAATGGAGAACAATGTTTTTTCCTTTGTTCTATCTAGGGATGTTGCATATATACCCTATATACAGATCCAAAACCACCTCGGCCAAGTTTCTTGTCACTTGAGAAATCATTAGTTGCATGGATAATTGTAGCAATATCAAAGAAAGGCAGCTCTATGTCTTCTTTCTCTCCTTCATGACCATTCTCAGTCAAAACACTTTCTGTATCATGCCAACTAAAACTGATTATCACTTCATTATAAATAAAAAAAATAGAGTACTTTTATTTAAAAGTTATAGGCATGTGTGTGCCACCAAATGCAGAACTTATCCCACTAGAAAATTGGGGAAGTTTCAGAGATGTTTCTGTTCAAACAAATCAAAGTCATAATCATTCCATAGATATATCATCAGCTGAATGAAATTTCACAAATACAAATAAATTCATAGAAAGGTAATCTGGTTAAAAAAGTCTACCTCTTTGCCTCCTTTTCTTCCAATGAATGTAAAAGAAAGCCAAAATCATCATGAGAACCAGGGTAGAAATAACTGTTGTTATCACAACCACCGTTTTCTTATGCTTTTTAGCATATTTTTGTACTGGTATATATATAGAGAGTCATGAATCATCCCACAATCAGTATACTGAAAAATGACGAAACAAAGCACCAAGTAAAAGATTGAAGTTCATACCGGTATCGGAATAAGCCATTCGAATAAAAAGATCTTGTCCAGGGACTGTAGTCACTCTCATATCAATAAGATCACCAAACCAAAGGATACAGCCACTACCTCCACCAGTAATGTACAGGTTTGCATAAGCCTTGCAGGAACAATTGTCCCAGCATTTAGCCTTGCACTCCAAAAGTGTCATACTTGCATTAGCCCAAGCTGTTCTTGTATCTGGAATTTTTAACCCACTAAATCTTTTAAAACCATCTTTATCTTTGACCCTGCATTCCCATGGTTCACTGTGCACACATCCCTGAGTCCAGTCCAATGCATTATACTTTTGAGGTAATTTTGGCTTGAATCCTGTTAAGCATTTGCAACGTGGTGCCTCATTCACAATACATTGTCCATTGGGACCACAAGTATTATAAATGTCACAGTAATCTTTTGGTACATTTGAATAAGGAGTCCAACTTTCAGCTTGTTTGTCCCAGATGTAACGCTGACGAATAGATCCGGTTTGGTTTAGAACAACTCTTGTAATCAAAGATTTGTCCTTGATATTAGAAGTGTAAACCACCTGATGCAAAACCAAAAGACATGAAACAAAGATGGTCAAACAACTAAAATATTAGTTTCATTGTTATCTTTGACTATGAGACATTTAGTAAACATGAATTTGCATCACTACCTCATCTTGATTGACAATATATTGCAGCTGAAAAATTGGAGTTCCATTACCACCAAACCCAACTCCATTCCAAGGAATTCTTTGGAACTCTTTTGAGCCCTTCCACATTACTAATTCAGGAGTGGCATACAGATCAATACCACAAGTTAAGTCTCCAGGAGAAGGCTCATCCCAATTCCTCCACGCTGTTAAGCGTCGATTTAGCCTGGTTCTCAGGTCCCAACCAATCTTCATTCCAGGTAAGAAAGTATCAGAGGGATGATCAAAACTCTGCCATAGGTAGTTCTCAAGATTTTGGTCTTGTTCATTTCTCAGCACAAGGTTACCAGAGTCTAGAAGCTGTGCAATTGGATTCAGGCCTTGTACTGTTGACTTTGCTGACCAAATGATAGTACTGTTTTGGTTGATAAGCACAAGACTTCCCTCTGAGCTTATGCTCAACATACTTGAGTTGTCTTGGACTGGTTTTTCACGGTTGGCCACCCAAACAACAGTTTTTTGTGGGATGTTCTTGTACCAGATTCCAACATATTGGTTTGGTGAACTACCTGGCCTAAAGAAGCCCAATTCAAAGATGCCATCTTTAGACACCAAGGTGTTTCCATAAGTAAGTGGCTGATCATGAGTAATAACATCAGATGCATAAGAAAATGGAGAGAGTATCAAAAGCACTTTTGTAACAGCAAGTACTATAAGGTAAAGAATGGCCATTTCTTTGGTTGATTTCTAGATAACCACTTTCCTTATTCTCAATTATCAGCAATGAAAACTATACATGGGAGTTTGTCATTGTCAAAACTAGGAAACTATACTTCAGGAAGTAAAATTAATGGTGGAGAGAAGAGCAGATGAAAGATTTGACCAGGAACTTAGAACATACAGATAATAGTTGATTTGGCAGAATTCATACCACGAGCTATTGTATCATGTATCAAAGATTGCTTTCCATTATAATGTCCCTACAAAATAATGGTAATAAGGACATTCTAATGGAAAAGGTATGAAGTATTGTCTACTCTTTCTGACACTGTTGTAACTTTTTAAGTCTCTTGAAAAGTCAAGGAACAATGAATGTGAAGGAAGAAAAAGTGTGCACAAATAATAGTACTCCCCCGTTTCTCAATTTGTTCTTAAATATAGATTACTTTTTATTTTTTCTTAAATTTCATATTTTAATTTGTTCTTTCTATTTTTTCCCAATTTTTTCCTAAATTAACTTCATAATACTTATCAATAATAAGCAAACAAGAGATGAAGAGTGAGGATAAAAATATATAGTTTAGGTGAATCGGTAATATCATGTGATGGTAACTAACTTAACTAACATCCTTAATCTAATCAAATTATGAAAGTGATCTTATATTTAGGAACGAAAATAGTACTACTTATAAGATTAAATTTATTTTCATGGAGACACTAATGGTACGAAATAAATGACTCTAAAGTATTTATATCTATAATTTTCTCTCAAAACTAATTTAGTTAACTATAAACTTTTTTTTGTACAATAAGATAATTAAACTGTACTTAGCCAGTATTACTTCAAATTTTATCATGGAGACTTAGCAGAGCACTAGAGAGCCTAACACAATCTTCCTTAAGAGAAGTGAGATCTCATGTTACCTATAAATTAATACATAATCTAACTACATGTAACAAATGTTGATTTATGTGGTCTATAATCTATGTGGCTTTCTTAAATCTTAACCTAGAAAAATTTACTTGACAAAGTGGGGTGTCAAATTTCATGGAGAGTAAGAATAAGAGAGAACATAAATGTCAACATTGAAAAATGCCTTTACAACAAAATTATAGTTATTCACGCTTAAGTCAGGCTTGTTTCACACGTGTCTCTGAAGAATCGGATTCTGATGAGCTTCCAGGTCAGTTCAATTAGGGCAAATGTGCAAAAATAGCCACCGTAAATTTAAAAATGGGCAACTATAACTCTGGTAAATTGAAGGGGGCAAAACTGTACAGTGTAAACTAAAATGGGGCAAAATCATACATTGTAAACCAAAATGAGGCAAAAGTAACCTCTCTGTTAGGTCGAGTTAAACAGGTATTTTCCAGACGTGGGCTCCACCATCAGTAAATGACATGTCAATTCCAAAATCTAACGTGAAAGCTAAAATGCATCCAGTTGAACCCTAAATCACTAAAAACGAACTCTAAACCCTCAAATCATTTCGATAAGAAACCAATTAGAACCCAAATCATGTGAAATTCACCTTCTATGTATTCATCTGAAAAAATAAAGTCTCATCAAAAAATTAAAGTCTCATCAACATATTGCACCATGAAATGTATGACACATCATTTACTGATGGTAGGGCCACGTCTGGAAAACGTACGTTTAAATTTACGATGACTATTTTTGCACATTTGCCCAATTTTGCCCCATTTTGATTTACAGTGTACAGTTTTGCCCCCTTCAATTTACCAGAGTTATAGTTGCACATTTTTAAATTTATGATGGCTACTTTTGCACCTTTACCCGTTCAATTAGGATTTAGGAGTTGTAGAAATTTGACTTGACTGAGGGATAATGAAGAAGTATCGGTTCAAAAAAAACAAAAAGAAGAAGGAACTTTATTTCTAAAGCAAAAAATCAAAATCAAAACCAAAAATTAAAATGTTAGATTTTAGTTACTGAGCTAACTACTTATATATTGCAGTTAAATACACACTTGTATCGTTGTTAATTACCATTTTTAGTAACCTCACATATATCGCCAATAACTACCTGAAAATCGCCCGTTACTAATCTTTTTCCACAAAGTCACAAATTTCATTTAGGACAAATTGGGGACTATTCCTTATTTATCCATGTTATCCAAATTGGGGACAAATTTCATTTAGGACAAATTGGGAACAAATTGGAGACACCATTTTATCCAACTCAAATTGAAGTCAAGTGTCATTTATTTTTTTGTCATTTTCCAATAATACATAATTTAGATTTGTGTTGTTTTGTGTGAGAAGAAAAAGGAAAAGACTTGTTTTGACCTCAAAACAAAACCGCGCGGGTAATCCAATAATATCCATGTTCAGAGTAGCCGCCATGGATTAACTTTGTAAGTTAATTAATACTCTATCACTATGTGGAAATAAATAAGATAAAGCTAGATAGTTAAAAATAATATTTGTAAATGATTAGGAAACTTGACATTTTTTTAAAGTGCCCTGTTTATAAATGTGTAAAAGATTGTGTAAAAACTCATTATCACTCAAACAAGATCAAACAGGGCATTATATTTTAGAAAAATATTGTTAAAGAAAAGGACCTTGTATTTTGGAATAGAGGGAGTACTATACTTTTGGGATGGATTACAAATAAGGGCATTGGTATAATATTTGTTCATCGATCTTATTTCATTATTTTTGGTTACTGAAAGTTTCATATAAAATATCGGTTCATGTAATTGAACATAATTTTGGATCATTTAATTTTATCACAGGAAGACCAAAATATTCAGTTAAAAAAATGGAGATTAAAAGCATACTTTAAAATTTGGGAAACTGAATTAAAATGAGAGAAAATTTGAGAGACAAAATAGCATTGTATTAGCTCAGAGCAATGGAAAATTAGTCTTTTACTCCATATAATCCCTCATATAAAAAAATTAATGACTTAGTTATAAAATAGATTGTAGCTAAATATTAGTGACAAAACTTGGTCTTTACTAGTAAAATTTTGTCCCTATTTTACTGTTTTTTAGTATGGCTTAATGTTTTAAATGCTTAAATCACTATATCATAATGACTAGACCACAACAAGTTGTCCCGAATCAAAGTTGTCTTTCATATAAGTCACTTTTAAATCAATTTTCACCCAATCGGTCAACTTTGATTCGGGACAACTTGTTGTGGTCTAGTCATTATGATATAGTGATTTAAGCATTTAAAACATTAAGCCATACTAAAAAACAGTAAAATAGGAACAAAATTTTACTAGTAAAGACCAAGTTTTGTCACTAATATTTAGCTACAATCTATTTTATGACTAAGTCATTAATTTTTTTATATTAGGGATTAAGATATACTAACTCATATACTTTTTCTTCATAGAAAATTAAACTCATACTTTTTTAATTAAATTGTAAAACATGGTGTCAGAACTAAGAAGCTAAGCTAGATCACAATCAAAATTAAAGAGACAAGTTGATTGTTATGCAAATTCATACTTTTTTTTTAAGTAAAATCAACTTGCTTGTTTTTTGATAAAATCAACTTGCTATAATTGAAATGGAGGTAATGAATATATATATTGTATATAATGTGCAATTGTGTATCATGTGGATTCATTTGTTTAATATTAAACCAGACAACAATGACTTTTCCTTGTATTATTATAAGCAGAATCCGGTAAAAATCATGATATAGATGCAATTGACGGACCCATATGCTCTAGGTTCATAGAATTAAGCTTAAATAACATCAATGTAACTTTTTTTATGATTATGCCTATTGCCTAATTGCGTTTAGACATTATAACTTCACGTTCATATCCTATGTCAGATTCATTTAACGGATTCTATTTTGGGACCATTATGTTTAATTAATTCAACTAGTTGTTTTAAAAATTTAGTATTATTTACATCCATACATATATGTTAGTTGAATAATGATTTAGAAAATAAAAAAATGTAAAATATATGCATTAAAATTATATTTTAAAAATTTAAATGATTTTTAAAAAATATTCATGTTTAAAAGATGTATTTTAGTTCAAAATATAATATTTAATGATTAATCCATAGGAATAGTTTTTAAGAAAATGTGGAAGATACCCATATTAAGTAATTTTTAATTTTTTATTTTACAAAATTTAAATAATTTTAGATATAAAAGTTTATATGTGCAGTAAAATAGTGGAGATATTAAAAACCGTTGTTCTAAAATTTAATTAATTTCTGAAAAAAAAACTGATTAAAAACCTAAATCGTTCAGCATATGTAACTCTTTCCAGCAATTTACATGCAAAATGAATTATATGTTGTTTTGTAAATATTTAAATATAGGTTAGACATAATTGAAGGAGAGATACATGACTGAATTTAGTTATTTATAGTCTGTTAATGAATTATGCTTACTATTGGTTCTTGAAGGCAAAATACAAATTGTTTTGATTTTGCATGACATCATTCAAACTTTTCTCTGCCTGTGGGTGCCAAGTTGCGTCAGCAATTGGGTGGTTAGTGATTAATCCATATGCTCAATCTCTCTACCTACCCCTCTCAATTATGGGCGTGCCTTTTTAATATGACTGACAATCTTTTTAATATGACTGACAATTTTTCCCTTAATTTTTTCATTTTTTGAGATGAATATGTAAGTATAAATATTTATGGGAAAATTTATCTTATAAATAATAAAAGTGATTATATTGAGCTGATACGACATGGCTTGATATCGTACGTATTTGTGGAAACCTTTCTTGGTTTGATGCCTAGAGTTCACAAGTTGAAATTAAGAATTATTTTCTTTTAACTTTTGAAGTTCAAAAGTAATCCCTTAAAAACTAAGTAATAGTAACAAATACCATATGATCAAGAGGAATTCTTATATAAACCCAATGCACGACATCATTTATCGTATAATTCATTACAATAAAACACGGTGTTACGTGTAACTTTTAATTTGATGTGACAAAAAAAAATCAACGGACAGATGAAAACAATTTTTTCAACTTGTAAAATAAAAATATTATAATAATATTTAACTTTTTAATTTGTTAGCAAATTTTTTTGTTATATACTCCTTCTAATCCCTAATATAAGATCTCAAAATTTGAATAATTTTGGTTCCAAATATAAGATAGATCTCATCTCACATTCTCCTCATTTAATGTGTTTTTTCCTACTTTACCCCTAACTCTCTTCCATATTTATTAATGCTTATGTATTTCTCTCTCTTAAAAGTATCATAATAAATATGACAATATTGAAAAAAATATTAACTCCAGACACTCAACTAACATTCACATGTTTTCTCTAGGAAGTGTTTTTTGGCGGCTTACTCTATATAAGGGACCGAAGGGAGTAATATTTAAGAGGGTGAGGAGACCAATTTTCTTCTGATTAATAATATATCACTAAACATGACTATTTATAAGTGATTACTTTTAATATAATTTGCGAGTATGATCTATGTAGTCGACTTCACCTAGTTCAAATAAATTTTTGATATATGTTGTTGTAGTAGTAAAGTTTTTTAAGATGGTCAAGTGAAACAAAATATTTCACATTAGACCTTAAGTGATTACTTTTGTTTTGTTAGACAACAAATTAAATGACGTGGAGGCACCAATTCAGGCAAGAGTTTCTCTTCGAACTAAGCTAATATATGGACTTTATAACTTTTTAATATAATATGTGGAAGCATATAATACTCGCAAATTATAGATTGGTAGATTACTTGCATTCATGCACTTAGATAAATTAATCAGTTAAATATCATTTTGGCCAATAAACAATTTTGAAAGGGTCAAATTAGACAAAGAACAATAAAAGGGCTCATTCTGGCCAAAAAACAATAAAAATGGTTCATTTTGGGCAATGAACTACTTTTTTTTAATCAAGGGCAATGAGCTACTTGAAAATACCAAAATACCAAAATAACCATTGAGACCCACATTTTCAAAAAATTATTTTAATTATGTCCCAAGGGTTATTTTGGTATTTTCAAGTAGCTCATTGGCCAAAATGAACCATTTTTATTGTTCTTTGGTCGGAATGAACATTTTTATTGTTCTTTGGCCAATTTGACCCTTTCAAAATTGTTTATTGGCCAAAATGATATTTAATCCTAAATTAATTATCAGGGACCCTGTATTATTTTATCATTTTATATAGATATTTTTGACTTTAGTTGAAGTTATTTAATTCTGTAGGGACTACCATGACGCAAACACAACGACGAAATCGATCGTTGACTTCCAAATTGAGATAGGAGTAGTACTAGTCATCACCATGCATATCCTAATTATAGGTAGAGATGAAATATTTTTTCCATAAATAGAAATAAATTTTTATTGAATTGATTTCGTGATATATTGTAATTTAACTCCTAAATTATCACTCATTCGGCCATTCCTTCGGATAAAGTTGAAAAAAAAATTTAAACTTAAGAACATGCGAGTATTTAAAAAAGTCTAAAACTTGTTTAGTTTAAATAAAAACAATAGAGATAGTTTATAAATAACATTCCTTTTGTCCTATTTATATTTCTATTTATAAGGCAAAAAATATATTTATTTCGGTTATATTTACACATTAGAGTTAATTTCCAAATGTTTCTTGACGTTGGGTATGGAGAAACATTAAATCTCTCAGGCCAGCTGTCCCACCCTTTGAGGTGCCTACAAATCAGTGGGAGATTAGTCTCTCACTTGTCGAGTGAGGGGATACCTTGATCATGGATAAAAAAGAGTTAATTTCCAAATGTTTCCCTTTTCGGTAAAAATGTTGGCAATCAATTCCATATTTTTGAAGGTCAACATTGATATTTAAACGGAAAAGGACAAAATTGCTACACTTTTGAAACTTATGAGGCAATTTTATACTGAAAAAATTGAAGAGAAAATGCTGTAGAGCAAAAACTTCACCGACAAATTTGCATATTAACCCTTTAAGTTACACCATTAAATTTTTTATGTATATGATGAATATTATAATCAAATTATCATACTATTGAGATATATTTATATAATTTTCTGATCCTATTTATAAGTCACTCTCACATATACGAAGGAAAAAATTTCATTGACTTAATTTTAAAATTTTCCAACTTTGCCTATATTTGATAACTTCTACACACCAAAAGAAATTAACATCAACACATAATTAATGAAAAATGAAATATATATACAAGAAAAATTAATAATATAACTTATAATAAATATAATCAAATAAAACATTCTTTCCCTCCAATAGGACTAGAGAAGAATTAAATGCGAGCAAGATTAAGAAGTGGTTAAATTTTAAGACACAAATTGTACTCCTTCCGTTCTTAAATACTATATATATATATATATATATATATATATATATATATATATATATATAAAAGACCACTTTTGAATTTAAATTTATTCCTAAATATAAGACTACTTTTTAATGTTTCACAGCTTTTTTCTGAATTAACCCTAATGATACTTATTTATAACAAACAAACAATAGAGAGAGAGAGAGAAAGTGAAGATAAAGGTATATGGTTAGTGTAAACTGGTAATAACATGTAATAAAAACTAACTAAACTAAACCTAATGAGTTGACGTGAGTGGTAAGTACTCTTATCCCTTGAGTAAGTGTTTTGGGGTTTGATCACTAGCCCTTGTGAATAGAGTAAATTCACATGCTAGCCATCTATCCCTTATATGAGACTTCAAACACATGGGGTGTGGATATTCTTGGGAAAAAATCTAACTTAACTAACATCCTTAATCTAATAAATTAAGAAATTTGTTCCTATATATTTTGATGCAAAGGATATGCACGTTTGTTAAGATGGTAGGGGTTTGGATTAGAGGAAGGAATTTTTGTTTTTTTACAAAAATTAGATACGTGGGGTTAAATTTTTTTAATTAATATTTCCTAGATCTTATAATTCTTTCAAAACATCAAAATCCTCGTACCAGTCAGATAAGCTATATCATGAGATACTTTCACACTAAATTCTATGGTCTGAGTTTATTCAATCAAATATTTGTTTGGTGTGAACTTACCTTACTTTCCTTCCCCAGCCATACCACCTTACACATTAAAACATGTCTGAATTCACAACTTCCAACTACTTCTAACATCTAAGGATCAACCATGACCATTCTTCTTCCTCTCCTCATTACCTTCACCACATTATCCTCACCATCTTATTCTACAAGCAACACTCTCACAATATCCAATCCTATCATTGATGACACAAACGTATCCAACACCTTAGTGTCCAATGATGGAACCTTTGAACTTGGCTTCTTCTCACCTTCCTCTTCCTCTCCTAACCGTTACCTTGGAATATGGTACAAAAATATACCTCAAACTACTATAGTTTGGGTAGCCAACCGCCAAACACCCCTTACTACAAACAACACAACCAACTTCATTACTCATAGCCGTTTAACTATAACTGACAAAGGTGGCCTTGTCTTGTTAAACCAAAACAGCACTGTTGTTTGGTCAGCAAACATAACAGTTAGTAAAAGCAGCTCAAGTTTGACTAGTCAACGTGTCATAGCTCAGCTTTTGGATTCAGGGAACTTAGTGCTAAGAAATGAACGTGATGAAAGTGAAGATGATGAGTATGTGTGGGAGAGCTTTGATTATCCTAGTGACACGTTTTTGCCTGGGATGAAGATTGGGTGGGATTTGAGGAGGGGGATCAATAGGGAGTTGAGAGCTTGGAAGAGTTGGGATGATCCTTCTGTTGGAGATTTGAGATGGGGTATGGTGATTGGAGTTACACCTGAGCTTGTTATGTGGAAGGGAGAAGATGAGTATTATAGGAGTGGTCCTTGGAATGGAGTTATTTTCAGTGGTAAAACTACACCTATCTTTGACCTTCATTTAGTTTCTAATCAAGATGAGGTAGTGTATTCTATTTTCTTACTTTCACATTGCTTCTTATTTCAAAAAAAATTGCCTCTTATTTCTTAATTTTCCTTCTTAAATATGACCTTTAGGGAGGTAATTTTGTTCTCTAAGTTTATGACATATTATATTTTTCTCATATTTTTCACTAAATTTATGCATGCCAATGCTTCTCAATAATAAACAAATAAGAGAGGATGATGGGAATAAGATTGGTGATTATAGTATTTTAGTAATATCATGTGACTAAAGTAACTTGGCTAACTTCTGATGACAAAAAAGTAACTTAATTAACATGCTTAGTCAAGTTAGGTAGATATAACTTATATATGTGAACAAAGGGATTATCATTTTTTTGTAAGTTAATGGTTGCTAAGGAAGTAGAATGTGAAGAAGTTGGTTGAAAGATCATATTAAATGGTGAGGCATTTTGGGATTGGATATGATGATGGTGACAGTTGACCAATATAGAACTGATCTAATGGTGTGAGCTCATCTGGGAATCAAGTTTGAGTTACAGATGAGACAATTTTGGTAGGGAGGGGCAATCAGTGACTTAGAACCGGATTATTCAATTATTCAGATATTTATAAAAATGCTTCAGATACTAAACAGTAATATAAAAAACAATAGACTTCTAGTTATAGGTTAGGCCTTTAAAATTGACTTAGATTCGACTTTTTGATCACCTCAAGCTATACTATTTGTAAGCATGTCACAATATTGCTGACATATGCAGCAAGAGTGAACTTAGCAAGAAGAAATTATTATTATTTGAAATTTTGTGTTTTAGTGTCAACCTATATGCATTATCCAGGTGGCACTTTGTTCTATTCTGATAATTCTTTATATTGAATGATGTAGTTAGATTGAAATGTTATGGATAATAGCCACCTTCCCCCTTTTTGTTAATCATTCTTGTGGTTTGGCTCAAGGTGGTTTACACTTCCAAGTGGCTGAACAACTCGGTGATAACAAGGGTTGTACTTAATGGAACTACTTCTTATCGTCAACGCTATAACTATGTTGACCAAGCAAAAAGTTGGAGGCTTTATTCATCTGTGCCCAGAGATAATTGTGACAGTTACAATCTCTGTGGTCCCTATGGAAATTGTGTCCTTAATGAATCTCCTCCTTGCCAATGTCTCACTGGGTTTGGGCCAAAGTCACCCCAAAACTACAATGCATTGGATTGGACACAAGGATGTGTTCACAGTGAAATTTGGAGTTGTGGGGTTAAAAATAAAGATGGGTTTAGGAGATTCAGTGGGTTGAAAATGCCAGATACTAGAAAAGCTTGGGTTAATGCCAGCATGACACTTGAGGATTGTAGGGTGAAATGCTTGGCTAATTGTTCATGTACTGCTTATGCAAACTTGTATGTTACTGAGGGAGGTATTGGGTGTTCGCTTTGGTTTGGTGAACTTATTGATTTGAGAGTTGCTTCCACTCCTGGCCAAGATTTGTATATCAGAATGGCTGTCTCTGAGACTGGTATGAAATCTAATCTTCCATTTTGGGCATTCAAAGATTATTTGAGTGCCATTCGGTTGCTTTGAAGATTTTTGAGCAGATAGAGATTTTGGTCATTTGCTACACCTTTTGTCTTTTTAGTGTCTCATTATAGTCTTGTAGATGGTTGAATAGCATGCCTGAACTGTAAACTGATATGAACCTTTTTTTAGTTGGCTTCAAGTTCAAATAAATAATTCTTTTAAGATAATTGTTCTTGCGTTTTCTGGTTATGGCCTTGAAACAATTTATTTGGTAATTGCTTATGTCTTTATGTCAGTATGAAATTTTCAAATTACTGTTTAGAAGACTAAAATGAATTGTTAAAAGTTTGGGGAATTACATTGAGACAAGATGCATCTTTAGAGGTTTAAAATCTTAATTCATTAAGGATCTGTACTATGAAGTTTGCTTTTGTTTTCACTCCATATTTCATCTGATTCTGTTATAAATGAATACTGTATTAATCTCTACTGTACATTGGAAGATAGTTTTGGCTAGGAAAATGAAACAAAGTTATCCTTGTTAGCACTGAAGTTATCCCAAAACTGAACCTTTGAAGAAACTACTTGATAGTTTGGCAATATTTGGATAATCTGAATGGGAGTATAGTCTTTTTCTTCCTATTTAGTGCATTCTATGCTGATTCGTTTCTCTGTCAAAATTTTAAAGATGCAAAAAAGTACATGAAAGTGGTGGGGATTGTGGCTATAGCAGTAACTGTTCCATTGATTCTTCTGGCGCTTTTGGCTTTCTCTTTTATTCATTGGAGGAAAAGAAAGCGTAGAGGTAATCTTTCTTATTTTCTACATTTCATTCAACAGCTAAACTAACTGGGATGGGCATAAGTAATGAATGAACAAACTTGATCTCTAAAAGGGAGGAAAAAATGGAAAAGATAATTCACTTTAACATGTGTGTATTGTAAAGGCATCTGTTGGTGTTTCTTCCTTGTTAAGTTGCAGCATAAGATGCAATGCACTTTATCAATCTCACCCCCACACCACAATGTTTCATTAATGGTTAATTTCCCATCTACGTATAATGTGGTGAATTTCCTTTGTGCAAGGCCACTTTCCAAACTTGTCATATTTTGTATAGATTGTTGCTTCCATTCATGTGATATTGGAAAGATTAAGCGAAGTCTTGTATTTTCTTTTTCCTTCAAAAGAAAATTCCTACTTTATGATGTTGAACTTGTTTAGTTGATGCAGAGATAGTATCCATAGAGAACAACAATGAAGGTGAACAAGAAGACTTAGACCTTCCACTCTACGACCTTGCTACAATTGTTCTTGCCACTAATTACTTCTCAATTGACACGAAGCTTGGTCAAGGTGGTTTTGGGCCAGTATACAAGGTATGTCTATTTGTGCCACACTTATGGTGAGTATATCTATATACAAGCAACATGCCTCTTAACATAAATGTATAATCCACCACCCTTTATTGATCATTTTTTAATGGGCAAAGGCCCAAAAATGATACATAACTATTGACCAAGGAATAAAAATAGTACATAACTATTTCGAGGTACAAAAATGATACCAAACTTTTACCATGTGATTAAAAATGATATTTTCACTCATATGACAATAATATTAGACATGAAAAGTCCAAAATGCCCTTATAAATTAATCGCCGCCCAGTAAAAGTTCATTTGATTATAAAGGTATTTTGGACATTCCATGTTTAATATTATTGTCATGTTAGTGAAAATATCATTTTTGATCACATGGTAAAAGTTTGGTATCATTTTTGTACCTCGAAATAGTTATGTACTATTTTTGTTCCTTGACCAATAATTATGTATCATTTTTGGGACTTCACCCTTTTTTAATTTTCTGTAAAAACATTTATAGGGCATTTTAGCTGATGGACAAGAGATTGCAATCAAGAGGCTATCACAGAGTTCTGGACAAGGAATGACAGAATTTAAGAATGAAGTGTCATTGTGTGCAAAACTGCAACACCGGAACCTTGTCAAGGTTCTTGGCTGTTGCATCCAAGGAGAAGAGAAGATGCTTATCTATGAATACATGCCTAACAAAAGCCTAGATAACTTTTTATTTGGTTTGTCTTTATGCAAAATCTTATATTTAGAAGAATTCTAAAATTTCATTTGTATCATGTCCAAATTTTAAATGATTTACAAACTTGACAGATCCAAGGCCAAGCAAATTCCTAGACTGGCCAAGGCGCTTTCATATCATATTTGGAATTGCTCGAGGGCTTCTCTATCTTCATCAAGATTCTAGATTACGGATCATACATAGAGATCTCAAAGCTAGTAATATATTGTTAGATAAGGAGATGAACGCAAAAATTTCAGATTTTGGCATGGCAAGAATGTTTGGTGGTGATCAAATTGAAGGAAACACAAATAGAATAGCTGGTACCTAGTAAGTAAATCTTAAGTTATCACTTTATATTTCATATGTTATCCATTATACAAGGTTAGTAACCCATTTTCAACTTCTTTCAGTGGATATATGTCACCTGAATATGCCATTCATGGGTTATTCTCCATCAAATCCGATGTGTTTAGCTTTGGCGTGTTATTATTGGAAATAGTCAGTGGAAAGAAAAACCGAGGAGCTTGTTATCCAAAGCAGAGTTTTAACCTTATAGGACATGTAAGTGTTAACTTAAACTTCATTTCTGCTGTGTTATTCAAAGTTAAACATCATCTATAAAATTCTGACAAATATGTACTATTCTATATTTATTTGTCTAACCTTTTATTTTGTGGTATACTTTAAAAAACAAGCACATCTGCCAATATTTTGTAGTCCATGCATATTTTGAATGTTATTTAAATTATTAATGTGCAATACAAAAGTTATGTTTCATAACACTTTTCAATGTCGATCATGTATGGACGGACCTAGAAGCTAATATTCTTTGGGGGAAGGTCATAAATTAGTTTTAACATTCTTTGCAAAATTTTAAATTCTGAAATAATATGTCTAACACCATCCCAAAGAAAAGATATCTTCTAAGAGAGAGTCATTTTGGTCTCTTGTTCTGTTTTGCTTGAAACTTGAAAAGTAATATTGTTTTTCCTTAGCTTTAATGTGTATAAAACATGTCTTGACACAAAATAATGCTGTTAGTAGATACATGTGAATATGGTTTAATTCTTTCATATTCTTATCATCTGCTACCTTTTGGTGGATTATGGTCTCATGGATGCTTTGTGTTTTTTCAAGGCATGGAGATTGTGGAAGGAGGGCATCCCATTGGAATTGGTTGATGGCTGTTTGGAAGAAGCTTTTAATTCATCAGAAGCACTGCGTTGCATTCAGGTTGGTCTTCTTTGTGTGCAACTGCATCCAGAGTATAGGCCAAACATGGCCTCAGTAATAGTGATGTTGAGTAGTGAGAATGTGTTGCCTGAACCTAAAGAGCCTGGTTTCTTGATAGAGAAGATTATGATGGGTGAAGAATGTGCTTGGATATCTTCTTCAACTAATGAAGTAACTATGACTCAGCTGGAGGCCAGATAAGGTGTTATTTTACTTCTCACTTTGTGATGTATGTGGAAGCATTTCATTTTGTTTTCTCATTGTATATTCTATGGCCATTCATCATTCTTGCAGATTATTAGAGTAAATATAATATTTCTAAATTGGTTGTTGTGTTACCCAAGGTAGATGCTGAGTGAGATTTTTGCTTGAGTGAAGTTTTCTTTTCTTTACTCATCTACTGAGTACATGATGAATTAAACTCTAATATTGCTCTTTTTTTATAAGTTGGAATTATAATATTGCACCTTACCAAATACCAATTGCCAATTGATTAATGACTTATTTCTTTATTGTCTCATTGGTAAAAACTCAATTTATTTTGGGCAAATGTGCAATTTTGCCAATGGCATTTAGCATGATGAAAATCTGATAAAAAAGTATTGGATGATGCTTAAATACTATATGTTTCAAAAATGGTGTGAATTTAACAAAACTGTTATCTACACACAACCGACCATCAATATAACCTACGTCTATATGAGTTGTGTTAAATACCTTCCTCACTATTTCATGGATACTTTAGTGTCCCTACTCCTTATAAGGTACAGTCTGTATGAGTTGTGTTAAATACTTTTGTGGAGTACCATTTTTAACTATTTTTGGGAGTCTTATAAAAGCAAGTATGCGTGTTATTGGTCATATGAAAAAAATTGTAACATGTTTTTTTTTCCTCAAAATCCTTTTTAATGATTAAAATCTAATGAACAGGGATAAAATGCCTCAGTAAGTAGGGGTAATATAGGAAAGATCACTTTAATATAGGAGATAAGAGCGAATAAGACCTTATATTTAAGACTGAACTCAAACCCTTAGAGAAACGTAATCCCATGTAATATGTTACAATACAATGATGCAGGGAAACAAGTTAACAACATTGAGCAATAAACAAAATTGTCACCAGCAAAATTTACCCAAGAGTAGTTTATGATCAGCATATACCATCTCACATGGTTGTGGATTACCATTATTTTTTTTTGGCATTATCTAAAAAAAGAAGCAAAACCATTCGTTCATCTAGGCTCTATCTCAGTTGTTGAAATTCTATTTGAAGCTGGCATGTGATTGCTGGATGAAGATTCACTATTAATTGTCATGTTTTCTAAGAGAAAACCAGGCTCTTTAGGTTGAGCCAAGTCAACCTCACTGGTTAACATCACAACCACAGATGCCATGTTTGGCCTATCATTAGGATGGTGTTGCAAACAAAGAAGACCAACATGAATGCATCTTAATACTTCTGATTTAATACAAGATTCTTCCAAATGTGCATCAATCAATTTGAGTGGGATGTTCTCTTTCCACAATCTCCATACCTACAATAACCCCAAACACCAATCAATTGCCACTTCATTATGAAAAATTAATTTTGATTACAATTTACTTTACTTACATGTCCAATGAGGTTTTGACTTTGGCTTGCGAAGGAGAATCCTCGATTTTTCTTTCCACTCACAATTTCCAGTATTAATATTCCAAAGCTAAATACATCAGATTTTATAGAAAATAACCCATGGGATGCATATTCAGGTGCCATATATCCACTTGAATAAATTATCAAGGAATTAATAGTACATTCAATAATGCATGGAATTAAAAAAAATAATAATTATGCAATAGTGATACTTACTATGTACCAACGACTCTCCTTGTATTCTCTTCAATTTGATCACTCCCAAAGATCCTTGCCAAACCGAAATCTGATATTTTTGGATTCAGTTCATTGTCTAGTAGTATATTACTTGCTTTAAGATCTCTATGAATGATTCTCAATGTAGAATCTTGGTGAAGATACATGAGGCCTCTAGCAATTCCACATATAATGTGAAAGCATTTGGACCAATCTAAGAGTTTACTTTGAGAGGGGCCTGGAAAGTCATAATAGTGAAAAAGCACTTAGTCTTTATCCAAGTTTGATTAAAAAGAATTCAATAAATAGATGAATATACAGACCAAAAATAAACGAATCTAAACTCTTATTCTGCATGTATTCATAAATGAGCATCTTTTCCTCTCTTTGAATGCAGCAACCAAGAACTTTCACAAGATTTCGGTGTTGGAGTTTGGCACACAATATAACTTCATTTTTGAATTCCTTAGTTCCTTGCTGAGAATTTTGTGAAAGTCTCTTGACAGCAATCTCTTGACCATCAACTAATACTCCCTGATTATAAAACATGATCATAATTACGACAACATCTATGAAAAGACTAAAATTACTTGATTTACTATTTTTCACAAGTTACCTTGTACACTGATCCAAAACCACCTTGGCCAAGTTTATTGTCAATTGAGAAGTTGTTAGTGGCACGGGCTATTATATCAAAGTTATAGAAAGGTAGCTCCATATCTTCTTGAAGAGTGTCTTCTTCAATATTTTCTATAGACAAGGTTCTATCTGTTTTCACTGAAGCAAGGTACGAAATATACATGATTTTTTTTCCCAGGCATGAATGCACACAAGGAAATTCAAAATATGTCAATTTATAAAACAAAAACTTGTTTGATAAAAACCAAAAACAATAAAAGGCAGTTGAACCTACCTCTAGATTTTCTGCTTTTCTTATAAATACAAAGGAATGTGAAAAGCATTACAGAAATTGTTGAAATGGTAGCTGCTATCACAATTCCTTTTCTTTTACTGTTGTTTCCTTTAGCACCTCCTGGGTTAGCTTCACAATGTAGGCAATGCACAAAAAATGAGTTAGATAAACACAAAATAAGTGAAGAGGCAAGAAATAAAAATGACACACAGTACACACACAGTTCTGTATCAATGCTGGCTTGGTGAATATATAAATCCAGCCCTTTTTTTTTGACCAAAATATAAATCCAGCCCTTGAAGGCCGAATTTCATGGAGAATACAAACAAAAAAAAAGCAAAAATGCAAACTAATTCATTGAATGACATGAATCTTGAACAATAACTCATGCAACATACAAAGTGTTTAGGAATAGGTGCCTAAATTTAACACTTACAGTACCTCAAACATGCTCACCCTTAAAAGAGAATACATGCGCCTAGAAACAGAAAAGGTGCTTACCTAATTCTGAGGCCGCCATCCGGACATATAAATCCTGGCCACCATCAGAGAAATTTATTATATCAATTAGATTACCAAACCACATGGCACAGCCACTACCTTGTCCTCTGATATCTGAATTAGTATAGGCCATACAAGAACAATTGTTGAAGCATTTGTTTCTGCATTCTTCTAGAGTCATCGTCTCATCTAACCAACTATGTGCAGTGTCTGGAAGTTTCACATTACTCATTCTGACAAAACCATCATCCATACAGCTTAAATTTTTATTTCTAACACATCCATTAGACCAATCTATGGAGTTCCATTTTTGTGGTGACTTTGGACTGAACCCTTTCAAGCATTGACAAATTGGAGATCCTGAAATTGTGCATATTCCATTACCTCCACACAGGCCATAACTATCACAATAATCTGTTGGCACTGCTTGAAATAACCTCCAAACTTGTTCAGCTTCTAACCATATAAAACGTTGAAGAGCTTGAGTTGTAATGTTCAATACTTGTCTTGAGATTACTGACTTATTTTTAAGCTCATACATGTAGTAAATCTCATTCTTATTGGAGACAGACTTGTAATCATAAATTGGGTTGTCTTTGATTTGTGGTGTACCACTTGGACGGAGGCCATTCCATGGTCCAGCTCTATAGAATTTCTGAGTTCCCTTCATGATATATGCTTCTGGATAATTATTGAGTACCATCTCCAAAGAGAAATCTCCAGTGGAAGGATCATTTGGACTTTTCCAAGCTACTCGACGCCTATTTAGACCAGTTCTCAAGTCCCATCCAAACTTCATACCTGGCAAGGACGTATCAGTTGGGTAATCAAAACTTTGCCACAAATAGTTTTCTGGGTTTTCTTCTTTGTCTTCTCTAATCACAAGATTTCCAGAGTCCAATAGATTAACCACTGGATTTTTTGGAGTTTTCACTGAGGTTGTGGACCAAACAACTGTGTGGTTTTGAGCAAGGACAAGATTTCCTCCAGTGCTGTTTAGTGTTAAGATTCCTGTGGAATCATTGATTGGACTGTCCCTATTTGCCACCCAAACTATGGTTTGAATTGGGATGTTCTTGTACCATATTCCCAGGTAACGTTTGTTGGAATTTGCAGGAGTGAAGAATCCAAGTTCAAAGGCTCCACTTTTGGAAACTAAGGTTACATTATCAACATCTCTAATGGGTTGAGACTGAGAAATGAAGTCTACTACTTCTAAGGAAAGTTTTGGATATAGCAGAAGTACATAAGCAATAGTAATAATTGCTAAATGATGAGTTCCCATATTAAGTTTTCAGCTTTTTCAAAGATGAAACAGTGAAAGAGGAAGAGGAAGGAGAAGGAGAATGGGAGAATCCAGAGAGTAATATTTTATATCTCTGTCGTTATGATTGATTGCTTGTGATTTTTTCCATTCGGTCACCATTACTGTTTTCACATTTGGTGGACTATACTGGACTTGGATAGTGAACATCATTTTCTTTTTGGACTGAAAAGTCAACATGATTGGAAGAGTAGGAGGATTTAGATACTCCACCCGATTCATAATTATCTGGTGCACAGGAAAATTGAAAACTGTTCATTACATTACTAAGATAGCATGCTGTGGTGTCATAATTAAGAACTCTTCTTGTACTCAGTAGAGGCATTCATGTTGAATATAGTCCATCAAGTGGTGATCAAGCACTAAGTAGAAAATTAACTCAAGATTATGTAAACAAAACTAAAATCAAACACAAATAATTGGTTCAAACATGCTCTAATCCTCAAATTAGTTCATAACAATCATATGTCCAAAAAAAATTAACTAAACATGCTAAAATCCAATCAGTGCAGCACACATATTCAATCAAAATAAATTTCAAGAACACTGAAAAAAAATTACAGAGTTGCTTTCCCTGGTACAGTGGATGATAAGCTGAACAATCCTCTTACTCTCTTCTCTGCAACTTGTATATGTCTTCTCTGATGGTGAAGATGAAAACTGGTGGCTCCCTCTTCTCCTGTTTCACGCGTCTCTTTTTCTTTTTCTCCTAGTCTTCTCTTATATAGGGGCATACAGCTGGCTTGCGAGTTTACTCCATTTACAAGAGTTGAGGGTCGAACCCCTGACCACTAGCTTAAGGGATGAGAGTACTTGCGGTTCACGCCAACCCGCGATGTTATTCAAACTGTCCTTTTGCTTTTAATGACTACCCATTTATATTTTGTTTTGTTGAACACTGTCCAGTACTCCGACACCTATTGACAACCAACTCATTCATCTGACAACTCATAACAGTGTGGTAGTGGGTTTGAACCCCATCGATGTACCTTTATAAGCGCTCTTTGAGCTTGGAAAATTATTCCTAGTTTAATTTGAATAATGATATTTACAATGAAATCCCCAAAATAGTGCTCCAATTGAATATCTTATCAAAATAACGACTAAATCCTTTTAATTTAGAAATAATGACTTTCAAAACATTATAATATATCACAAAAGTGTAAAATTCATGGTACTGCCTCAAACACGCGATTGGTAAGAGCAAGAAATGCCTCTGCCTCGCCTCCAAGTTCTTCAGATATGGTCTAATGGATAACAGGTTCAGAGGATCTGGGGAAACATAATAATTTCTCTGTTCTTAACCTTTCTAGCAACAATTTTAATGGGAAAATCCCACATAGTTTACGTCACTCAGGTTCTCTTTACAAGCTTATCCTTTTCTCCAACTAAGTCAACTACCATCACAACTAAGTCAACTTTCACTTGTATACTAATTGGACATAATCCAATAACCATAGGCAATGGTGGAATATGTTGTCAATTCAAACGTTAAATTTGGGTTACAACAATTTCTTTGGCGAATTACCAAACACTTTTTGAGTTTCCAAATTCAAGTATTGCGAAATCGGAGAAATTTCACTGCCTTGAGAGGCACGTCACCTTTCTCTTCATTAACACCGAGGGACTTCTTGAAGAGATAACTCCACATTGAGGGAGTCAAAAGTAAAAGTTCTGAACCCTTGGAGAGGAAAATTAAAATAATACATTCCCCGGTCACTAACCGCCCAAATCTCACATACCAAGGAATGGAAGTTACATAGTACATCATTAAATGAGTCATATTTTATTTGCATTTTCCATTTCTGCCCCTCTCATCTCTCTCTTTCATCTTTCCAATGCTCTTTTATATTGGAAACAAGAGTAGGAAGAAAATTCAATGCAATTAAAGAGTTCTCTTTTTCCCATGGATGATGAGGGTATATTGGGAAAAATTTAATGAATGAATTAGTTAATGGTAGTTGATGACTTATATTAAGGACCAAAAATTAGGGGTGATTAGTGATTTATAATAAGGACTGAAGGGAGTAATAATTTAAAATTAATTACTGTGGGATCAACAAGCAAAAAAAGTAGTGAAAATTTATCTCATCATTTAAAATCATGCAATCCCAAGAAATTTAGTTGCTGAATTATTGACTCCTTGAAAATCAGTTCCTTCGTTTTCATCCATGACTCATCAATAAAGTAATGCAGCTAGAAATAAAAGGACTCAGCATCCACTTTATGTCATTCCTACAATCTCTTCGCCAACTGGTGTCATGAAGTAAAAACAAGACGAATTAGTTAATATATCACACACCATTAGCTTGAATCATTGAAAAAGAGTGGACCTTAGGGTGATCAAGGAAAATAAATGGAAGAGGTACAAAGGAAACATTATTAGGGGACCAAAATTAAAATATATACGTTGAAATTGGGTGATGTTATTAATATCTTACTCTGATGTTATTACTAACATATTTGCCAATGATGCATGACTTCATGATTATTCTCCCTAATTCATTTCAATAGTTAAACTCTGCTTATGTAATATGTCAGTCTTGAGCATGAAGAAAGAAAGATGATTGTGATAGACCCTTGACAATCAACATAAAATTCTGTTAAATTTATATGAACATGGATGAATGAGAATGGAAGGCATAAAACTTTACTTTGCTCAAGCTCATAGAGCAATAAACAAAATTGGCTCAATCTCATGTAATATATTTCCCTACATAATGACAAAGAGCAATGAACAAAATTGCAAGCAATAATAAACCTATGAGTAATACTTATTATATTCAACATGTATCATCTAGCACTGCTGTAGATTGCCAATCTCGTATTCTGTATTAAAATTCATTATTTTAAAAAGAAAACCAATCCTTTATCTTGGCTCAATCTCAGTTATTGAAATTCTGTTCGTTGAATCTAGCATCTGATTGCTGGTTGAGGATTCACTTTTAAATGGCATATTATCTAAGAGAAAACCTGGCTCCTTAGGTTGAGGCAAGTCAACCTCACTGCTTAACATCACAACCACACATGCCATGTTTGGCCTATCATTAGGATGATGTTGCACACAAAGAAGTCCTATATGTATGCATCGCAATACTTCTGATTCAATATAAGACTCTTCCAAATGTGCATCAATCAATTTCAATGGGATATTCTCTTTCCACATTCTCCATGCCTACAATAATCCCAACATCAATCAATTGTCAACTCATTAGAGATAAAAATGAAGTTATGTTACAAGTTACTTACATGCCCAATAATATTTTGACTTTCGTTTACTAAGGAGAAACCTCGATTTTTCTTTCCACTCACTATCTCTAGTAGTAATATTCCAAAACTGAATACGTCGGATTTTATTGAAAATAGCCCACTTATTGCATATTCAGGTGCCATATAACCACTGCAAAAAGTCATTGATGAGTTAATAACATATTCAATTTAACGTGTCGAAATACACACAATAATGTAATCATATGATAGTGATACTTACTATGTGCCAACAACTCTCCTTGTACTCCCTTCATTTTGATCACTTCCAAAGATCCTTGCCAAGCCGAAATCCGATATTTTTGGATTCAATTCATTGTCTAGTAGCACATTACTTGCTTTGAGATCTCTATGAATAATTCTCAATCTAGAGTCTTGGTGAAGATACATAAGACCTCGAGCAATTCCACAAATAATGTGAAAGCGTGTGGACCAATTTAAGAGTTCACTCTGAGGGGTAGAACCTGCTAAGTTATAAAAGTTAAAAAAAAATTGTTGTATTGAAAAAGTAGTTGTGTTAAAAACAAAAGTTGTAATCCAAGTAGAGTTAAAAGAAGTCCATGAACACTTAAACACACATACCAAAAATAAATAAATCTAAACTCTTATTAGGCATGTATTCATAAATGAGCATTGTTTCCTCTCCTTGAATGCAGCATCCAAGGACTTTCACAAGATTCCGATGTTGGAGTTTGGCACACAATATAACTTCATTCTTGAACTCTTTCATTCCTTGGTGAGAATTCTTTGAAAGTCGCTTGACAGCAATCTCTTGACCATCAACCAATACACCCTGCCCATAAAAAAAGACTGTCATCATTTATGACACCCGAAATCAAAAGACTAAAAGTACTTCATTTCCTCCTTTTGCATTGGTTTTTCTGTAAATTACCTTGTACACTTCTCCAAAACCACCTTCGCCAAGCTTATTGTCAATTGAGAAGTTGTTGGTAGCACAAGCTATTATATCAAAACTATAGAAAGGAAGATCCATATCCTCCCGAGCAGTGTCTTCATCAATATTTTCTTTAGAAAAGATCCTATCAGTTTTCACTGAAGCAAAACATACATTACTTTTTTTCCAAGCATGAATGAACACAATAGAAAACAAAATGTGTCCTTTTATACCCTTTAAAAAAGATAAACCAAAAACAAAAATGGCAGCTGAAATTTTGAATGTTTACCTGTAGATACCCCTTAAAAAAAGATAAACCAAAAAACATGAAGGTAGTTGAACTCAAGAGTTAAGACTGTTTACCTCTTGATTTTCTTCTTCTCTTGTAAATATAGAGGAAACTGAAAAGCATCACAAGAGCTGCTGACATGGTAACTACTATCACAATTTTCTTTCTCTTGTTTTTACCAACACCTTCTGAGTTCGCTTCACAATGTAGGAAAGGCACAAAAAGTGAGTTAGCTAGAACCCCAAAGTTAATAAATAAGTAGTAATAAGGATGCCCACAAAGATCAGTTCAGTTGATTAGGAAATGACTCGTAACCTTTAACGTCTTGAGTTCAAATTTTCCTATCCATTTGAGGATCTGGTTGGTGAACGATTTCTTTGTAAGCGCACTCTAACCCCTAAGGTATGCCATGGATTTGATAAACCACCAGACTCAACTCACCTAAAATTTTATATATGAAAAAAGTAATAAAGAGGATATAGATATATACCTATTTCTGTTTCTGTACCAGCAAGGCGGACATATAGATCTTGGCCAACATTTGACATTTGATTCATGTCAATCAGATCACCAAACCACATGACACAGCCACTACCCCCTCCTCTGACATCTGCATTAGCAAAAGCAGTACAAGAACAATTATCCCAGCATTTGGCTTTGCAATCTTCAAGTGTCATACTTGAATTAACCCAAGTATGAGTTGTATCTGGCAATTTCAACCCACTAAATTTTGTAAACTTGTCCTTGCCTTTCACCTTACAACTCCACTCTTCACTATAAACACACCCATCTGTCCAATCAAACATCTCCCAATTTTTGGATGACCTTGGCTTGAATCCTCCCAAGCATTGGCATGTGGATAATTCCATATTACAATTCCCATTTGAGCCACAAGTGTTGTACTTTTCACAGTTATCTCTTGGCAAGTCACCAAAAGATTTCCAACTTTGAGTACCTTCATCCCACACAAATCTTTGCATAGCATACTTTGTTTGGTTCAAAATATCTCTAAAAATCAGTGACTCATTAGTTAGAGTGTACATAAAGTAAACTTCATCTTTGTTGGAGACCAATGTTATATTACTGTTCACTGAATTAGATCCACTAAATGAAACCCCATTCCAAGGTCCCATCCTATAATATTCTGATGATCCTTTCCAAAATACCAATTCTGGTAAATTATGAATCAAGAGCTCATTCATAAAGTCTCCAGGAGAAGGATCATCCCAATTCTTCCACGCTATTAAACGCCGGTTTAGACTGGTTCTGAAGTCCCACCCTACCTTCATGCCTGGCAAAAATGTATCAGTAGGATAATCAAAACTCTGCCACAAGTAGTTTTGAGGATTCTGATCTATCTCATCTCTTAGTACCAAGTTTCCAGAGTCTAAAAGCTGAACAATTGGACTCACAAGTGCCTTTTCTGTTGTATTTGCTGACCAAACAAGTGTGTCATTCTCTTTGAGAAGTACTAGATTTCCTTCTTTGCTTATGATCAACTTTCCTGAACTGTCTGTGATTGGATTTTCACGGTTAGCAACCCAAACAACTGTTCTAACTGGTATGGCTTTGAACCATATTCCAATATAACGATTAGGTTTTGAACCTGGACTGAAAAATCCAAGTTCAAATTTTCCATCTTTAGATACCAAGGTGGTTTGTATACCATCATCAAGAAGTGGCTGAGATTGTGTAATGTTATTAATATTAGTTGCACAAGAGGCCAATGAAAGGAAAAATAGATGAAGAAGCAGAATACAAGGAAGGATGGCCATTGCTTTAACAAAGGTGTTAGAAATTTCAAAAGGTTTGCGTTTATAAATATATGAATATATGTACATGTAAGTATCAATGTATGTGCATAAATGTGTAATATAACAAATAACAAATTCTGAAGAAGGCCATAGCTTGAGTTGACTATAAAGTGGGACCCAAAGTCGTCGTACGTAGTCAGATTGAAGATGGTTAAAGTCAATTTTGTTTTTGGTAACAATAAAGTCAAAATTTGCGAGCTGCTTAATTATCCAGGAAAATGATGATATTGAATTTTTCCATGTCAACTAGCACCCCAATATACTAGAAATTATTTGTTAGCTGCATATTCTGAAGTAATATTTTAAAGAGTTATGACATTCTAAATTAAATTTTTTAGTAATCTTGTAGAAATCTTCGGTAAATCCTACACTAAATATTTTTGCTGTGATACTTTTTTTGACCTTTTTTTTCTGTGGTACTATATATCATTATTTTATGATGCTCGTTCTTAAAGAGAATATGTTAAGGGTGAAATTGTACCAAAAATTATTTTATAATATTGGATACTACCGGCAAGGCAAACTACTTTAAACTACAACATGTAATAAAAATTAATTTATGATATTGAGTTCTAACAACTTAAAGTTGGTTTTTAAATCCTCCAATTTTTTTCCTAAGTACCAGAGTGTGCGGAAAATGTACTCCATCTTATCCTTAATGTCCTTAATATTAGATATATATAGAAATATAATTTTTTAATATTAAAACATTTTTAAGTTAGTTATTTGTAATCAATTTATGTTGATATTTTTCTAAAATACCCCTTCAATCATATGTATAGGAAATGAACTTAAGACACGCTTTTAGTATGTGAAATCAATGCGTCTTCTTAATTTCATCGTGGTTCTTAGGAAAGTAATTAAAAGTAATAGGAGTACATTTTATTTTTACTGGTGATCTGTTGTTCCCTTATTTTCTCCATGGTAACTATATTGGCCAAAACCATATTTATAAATTCAAAACATTCTCATAGTATTACATTAGAAGATTAAATCATTCAAATAGGAAAAGGTTCTTAATAAATTGAAAAAAAAATGAAAGTACATTAGGGGAATGCTATAAATAAAAATTTGGCTGCTAATCTACGAGTAATTTTCTAAGGCTAGCTAATTAATGCTAACATATATAGAAGGGTTAAAAGTCATTTTGACCACCAAACAATTTCTAATATATCAATTTGGCCTATAAACAATTTTCGGTCTCAATCTGGCCAACACTCTTAAATATGTGTTAACACCGTTAAAAAAAGTCCATGTCAGCGACTATAGATGCCAAGTCAGCCTCCCCTCTGCATACATGTTTTAAGTATCAAATTAAAAAAAAAAAGCTGAAATTGAATCAGAAACCCAGAATTGAATGTTTGAAGGAGGAAGGCTAAGCACGAAAGCTGAGAAAAAACAAAGACCCAATCTCATGGAGAAAATGATCTTCACCATGAACTCACAGATCTACACCTTCTTCATTCTCTCTCCCTAACCTCACAAATCCCTAATTCCCAAATTACACACAACAAATCTCAATCCCTAATTACAGATCTAAATTCATAAATCCTGAAATTAAATTCCCTTAAAACCTTCCAAGTTTCTCAGATCCAAATAATCTCCCACCACAATGTCAGAAAAATCTTCCACTCTTCTCGTTCACTTCGACAAAGGAACACTAGCATGAGCCAACCAGATCAAAGAATCGCTCAAAGGAAACGAAGTCGAAGCCAATCAACACCTTAAAGAAAGCAATCATGCTTTTACTCAACCGCGAGATGATTCCTCAGCTTTTCATCACAATCATTCGATTGTCCCTAATCCATTAATGAGTTTTGGGTTTTCCGTTTCAGGTTCCTCGCAAGCTTTGAAGATTTTATAATTTGTTATCTACCCATATAACAAGTTTAACAAGAATATAAAAATGCTACTACTATTACTCAATTTCAGATCATTATTAATTTGACAATAATAAAAATAAATACAAAAAATTTGGGCATGCCATGTAACTAAAAAAACACAATCACCTGCCATATGTCTGTAAAAATGCTTACAGTGTTAAAGAGTGATGGATGAAGATGGTCAGATTGGGCCTTTAATATTGTTTAGTGGTCAAATTGAGACCGAAAATTGTTTATAGGTCAAATTGATACATTAAAAATTGTTTGGTGGTCAAAATGACCTTTAACCCTATGTACAAATGTCCACAATATAATGTCTACGTGCCCGCGCACTCATATAGTCACATCACTTAGCTCTTCTTTTTTCCCCTAATATGACCAATGAAGGCAAAAGAGTGAAAGACTTCCACACACTAGTATATGAATGATTGGCTAAAAATGGGCTGTCAATCTTAATCCTCCCCCACAAAGATAATTACAAGTTCTTTCTTTTTTAGTGGAAATTCATTGAACTATTGTGAGTAAATTAATTAAGAGATTTACATAGTATCAACATCATCTTGCATTGCTGTAAATATAGCATGTCTTAAGAGTATACTCATTGGCATTATAAAGATTAGTAAGTAGGAATGTTGATTCACATTAGTCTCAAATGTCAGTATATATACAGATATAAGCAATTCAATATGCTCAACTTAATTAGCTTGCTTCACTGTAACTTGCTAACATTCTTGCATTTAGTGTAATTGTTTCCAGTCAGAGGCTTCATAACTTAATTGTATGTAAGCCTCGGGGAAAGTCGCGTATTCAATCCTTACTTCAAGTTGTTAGCGATTGCATGTCCCTCTAATTCAAATAAAAGAAAGTGTTATCCATGATACACGCAAATGATTCTGCATTATTGATTGATATATATTGTAGGAGGAAACCACAATCTTTAGGTTCAGGCAAGTCACCCTCACTGCTTAACATACATTACAACCACAATTGTCATGTTTGGTCTAATTAGGATTGTGTTGCACATAAATAAGTTCAATATGGATGCATCTCAATAGTTCCCATATAATAATACATACAAGACTACTCTTCCACATTTGCATCAATCAATTTATGTGTCCACAACCTCCATTTATATGCCTAAGACAATTCCAAAATAATCTATCAATTACAAGCATTTTATCATATGCAAATTTATTAAATTAATATGGTCGCTGGCTATGGATACAAACATATATCAAAGATTGAAGCTTTGGTTTGTTGAACAGATCGATCATCCTTTGTTTTTCTTCCCACTAACCATATGCAACAATATAGTATATTTCAAAACTAAACGAACACATCAGATTTCATGGAAATTAACTCATAGATTGATATGGTAATAAGTATAGCGGTTCCACCTATATTGTGACCGATTCAAGAGTTTAGCTTGATGAGTAGCATAATCTGTAAAGTTTCATATGAAGACATAAATTACATTTACCCAAGTAGATTGCGTAAAACTATAAATATATATAAATATAAGTATGACAAACCAAAATAAAAATAATTCAAGCTCTTTTTTCGCATGTACTCATAGATAAGCATTTTCACATCTTCATGTATGCAGCTTTCAAAAACTTTGACAAGAATGTTGAAGTTTGGCACATAATAATATAGCTTTATTTACTAATCTCAGTGCAACTCCTCTCTCGGCGCTTAATTAAAATAAGCGCCTTTTTAGGTAAATCTTGTCGCAGCGCCTTAACATGTGCTATGTTTGGTTGGGGGGTTTTGGAGGGGAGGTGAGGGATGAAAGCCAAAATACCTTGTTTGGTTGAAAAAAATGGAGGGGAGGGGAGGGGAGGGGAAAAATTTTGTCCTTTTCTAGCCCTTTGCTCTCTCTCTCCTCACCCCCAAAAGTGGGGTTTTTTGGAGGGGTGAGAAAACTTGTGTCATATCTAGACACAACTACCCATATCAATCCTTCAATATTCCAATTTTACCCTCTCCACTTTCACACTATTCATCGTGTTGTTTGTTTTTCACTTTGCCATCTCCGCTCCCTGTCACTACAAGAATTTTGGCCGCTTTTCACGCTTGAAAAGTCGCGCATAAAACAAGTGTGAGACTTTTTTTTTTTAAAAATTTTAGAAATTATGTTGCGCCAAAAATCACTACTAGAAAATAGGCTTTTCACGACCATAATTAACGACTAAAAAGCCAATATTGGTCGTTGATAAAAAACGCGGTGGCATAACATGTAAATAACTGTCCAGGCGGAGCTCTTTCACGACCACAGTTGTATATGTGGTCGTGGAAGGGGACCCTTCCACGACCACACATATAAAAATGTGGTCGTGGAAGGGGCCTACCCTTCCACGACCACACATAAGAGAGTGTGGTCGTGGAAGGGTCCCCTTCCACGACCACATTATATATAATGTGGTGGGCCCCTTCCACGACCACATGTTTATATGTGTGGTCGTGGAAGGGTCCCCTTCCATGACCACATCTTTTAAGATGTTGTCGTGGAAGCTGGACAAATTTTTTCCCACTCGCGCCAAAACCCTTTTTTATTTCCCTCCTATCCTATTTCACTCTCTGCAACCTTCACTCTTCAACCTCTCATTCCTTCCCTCCGCCGTCTGTAACACAACGTTACTAATTTCCTAATTAACCTAAGTTATCCCTTTTTAATTCAATCATCTCTTACTAACTATGATAGAAAAAGGATTTCCATAATAACAATGTCTATCATAGTTAGAAAAAGAATTTACTAATGGTTAAATACTATCCATGATAGAAAAGAATTTCCTAATACCACCTGAACACTATCATGGATAATTAATAGCTAACCATGTTAGAAAAGGGTCCACCTAACATGGTTAGAAAAGAAGAAACTAATGTCAATCATTATTAATTATCTAACTATGATAGAAAAGACTTTCCCTATTATTACAAACCTATCATAGTTAGAAAAGCACTATGCTTATATTACATTTCATAATAAACATCACTGAATCTATTTTTCATTTCCATGAGAAAACATGCGGAAGTAGATGCAGGCCTATACAAATTGGCAATATACACAACTAACTAATCTAAATAACCTTTGAAACCTAATTCCCTTTCCTGATGCTTGCGCATGTGCATGAATACCTGCAAAAAATGTCAGTAATCGTGGAATGAGACAGTTTGTCCCAGTAATCACCGCTTAACTCACTATAACAGTGAGATGTGCGGTAGTAAGGGCGTCTAAAGGGTACCACAGTATTAAAATAATTCACCTGTATACAGCACACATAATATATATATATATATATATATATATATATATATATATATATATATATATATATATATCACACATCTCCAAATATACATAACCTCAATAAGCCAAACATCTCCAAATATCCAAAATAAATATGATTGACACTGTGCCCCAGTCTCTACTCTGAAAGGCATATTTCCCCTGTCTATAATCAAAAGGAAATAATAAACTGAGCCTGTCTCTATTCGGAAACCGTAAGTCCCTGTCTCTACTTATTAGGACCAGTACAACTAACCGTCGATTGGGCTATCGAACGGTTACATCGGCCGATGGTACAAGCAGTGTCATGCAACAACCTTCCACAATATCCTTTTCAATATCTCACTGTATTCAACATCTCAATCACCATTTCCTTTCAATATCACCATCCCATTCACAATCATTCAATTCCTTTCCCTAATAATTCTCTCCACAATCTCCAACTCAACATCTCATTCCTATTCTTATAATCTATGACACATCTCTCAATATCCCTGTCAAGGTACCAACTCTCAATGTATATACATTCACACATACATATTCCAGCAATACCACCAGTCAGGATACTACATATAGTAAGTCAAATTCTTTATATGAAAGTAATCGTGTTTGAAAGGCACCCGATAGCCTATTTTGTAGAAAAATAACTTTCAAAGATAATATATAGATAATGAGGGTGAGAAAGGATTTTTCAAAATTCCCAACTAACGTCACCCTCACTGTTATAGTAAGGTAAGTGTGATTACCTGTCGCCCTTTAGCAATTCTACGCGATTTCTCAACCTTTCTTCCTCGATGCCATGAAAGTCTACTGCATCCATTCCTATAATAATATATAGCCAAATGATAAATTAATATCATTTCCTTTTTATCGTAGTTCGACGTCTCTCTCTCTCATTCTTATATGTTACTACCCAGTTCCTCTTTTTCTTAATTCAAATATATTAACCAATTTAAATCACAAATCACATGAATTTCAAAATCATCAATTTCAAACAAAAGAAATCACATCAATCAATTATAAACACACCATCCCAATCACCCAATGGGTCATATTTGCATACATTGCACACATGTTCCTCTTCTCAAAATTCATATTCAAGCACACAATGTATCAACTTCATCTCCTTTGTTTCCTATCTAGTCTAACCAATCTGAAGAAACAAGGAAGACAACCATGTTCCAATCATTCTTTAACTCACTTTGTACACATCCTTCATCAAACAATTTCCCAGTTTCTAGCACAAAATAATAATCACCCTATTCTTTCTTTGTTCACACTCAGAGAAACATATACAAAAGCATGTAACCAACATTATTCCATACATTCAGGTTGGAACCCAAAACAGAAAAACTAGAAGGCATTCAGGCAATCAAAATCAATCCAATAATTATTACACCACATAAACTGAAATTCAATTCAAACTTCAAAAAGAGTAACAAAAGCTTAAACCATAGTAATTTCATGCAACAAAATTCAATCATAAAATCCATCCAAGCAAACCCTGTACATGAACATATTTAGTGATCATAGACTATAACCCACAATACAACTATCAAAGATAGAAACCAATAGTACCATCACTTCACAATAACCAACAAATGTGATCAATCATAGTCCAAGAATACAATAGAATAAGGCATCAACAAATTTCAGATTCTTGACAGTGATAAGATTACAATTAACATCATTTTAACTTTACAAATCACCTCAAACACATTTTCACACTTAAACAAATTATTATCAACCTCCATTACCTCCAAAACAGCATGGCTTTAACATTGGCAATAGCAGAAAAATATCTAACACTTATGCATAACAACATTCCAGCAATATCCACCCCTTAATCACACATACTTTCCTATGCATCATCATTCCACAAACATACTAACATCAATATTACTCACTATGTCAACTCAAACCAATCACAACAAAACCGGAGAAATGGAAAACCCCCAATACAATCAATTCGGCAGAGAAAGGAAGAGAACGAGAGAAGTTGCAAAATCACATACATACACTCAACAAATAAATCAGATTTGTATACTTTTATCACCATTAAAATATTTTGCAACCTTTTACTCATACGTTCAGTCAAAATACAGAATCTCAGTCACTTAAGCGAGAAAATAATGCAGCTCAAGAAAAATTGCAACTCAACTTCAAGATTTAACAAGTGTAACACCGTACTATAATTACAAGTTAAAACATCATTAAACTATACACCAGTTCACCCCTTCACAAAGAAAGAGCAGAAAATCAACACCTAAAACAAAACTTCAATTCTTCCTTCGGTACATATATGCCTATCTAAACTTCAAAAGAGAAGTTCAACAATCTCAATGCAACCAAAATTTTCTTTTACACATTTCAACAAACACCTTTAGCTCATTTACTTTTACTGCCAGATTTCAACACCCAAACTAGTTCAATTCGGACAGAGGAATAGAAAGAAATAACATAATCAAATGTTAACAAACCACTCTGAGAGACTCCTATGGTGATTAATAAAGAAATTTCGAGCCAAAATTACTATGAAACCAAAAATTAGGGTTTTGCAACAACTTCACAAAACTTAAATGAACATTCAATTAATGCAAGAACCAACACACTAGAAGATTAAATTTTAACTTCATTTTATTTTGGTTCATTACCTCCCCAAAATCGCAAGACCCGATTCGGATTCGGATTCACCCTAAGGATCGTTCAAAATGGGAAATAAAAGGATATAAAGTGAAGAAATGAAGCTACCTCACTCGTTTTCAACCGCCCGATGTCTCGTTGGAGCTTCATCGTCGCCGGAAAATTGGCCGGAAATCGGCCACTCATGTGGCTGGCCGAGATTGAAACCAAGGAGAAGCAAAGAAGTGAGAAAAATGAAGTTGGAACGGAGTTTAGTTCGAAAAACAACCAAAACAAACAAACTCACCATGCACCGCCACCGTCCGCCGTCGTTCTCCGCCTAGGCCGCCGGAAACGAAGAAGAAACAGAGGAGAGAGGACGCGAGGGAGAGAAAAGGGAGATGGGTTTTGGTGAGAATGATGAAGGGAAGAAGGAAAAGGCGATGGATTTGTGAGGGGGTCGCCGGCGCCGCCGCCCCTTATTGCCGCCGGAAATCGCAAGGCGGAGGAGAGGAAGAGGAAGAACGAAGAAGAAGAAGACAGAAAGTGAAGAAATGGGGGGGGGCGACGGTTTTGTAAGGAAATGGAGGGGAAGGGTGTGTTTGTTTTAAGGGAAATAAGGATGATTTGGTTGTTTAAAGCCTAAACTTGCTATAGTGTACTCATTTTGATTTAAAACCACTTAAACCAGCCTCCAATCTTCTTAAACTTCAAAATATTTTTAGCTCTACCACTCCCTCATATTTCAAACTTTTCATTTCTTTAGTAATTATATGCATATTAATTACTCAAAATTTCCAAAATATTCCCAAAAATCACCAAAAATTACTAAAAATTCCCAAAACTCCTAATTTCTCCATTTATCATTTCCAAAACACTCTTTAATCCTGTATTAAATTTTTCAGGTTGTTACACCGTCTCCTTCACAACCACCGCCGTCGTCTCCCTCTTCACTCACATTCCCTTCGTCGGCCGCCTCTTCAACTTCGCTCCGCCTCTCTCACACTCCGCCGCCTCCTCACCTCCGCCCTCTCACCTCCGCTCACCTCCTTCACCGCCTTCGCCTCCTTCAACCTCCTTCAACCTCCACCGCCTTCGCCTCTCCCATCTCACACTCCGCCGCTGCCTCTCCCCCTCACACTCTGCCGCCGCCTCTCCCCTCTCACACTTCCGGCGAGAAAACCGGTGGAGTGGACTAGGTGAGTTTCTTTTCCTAATTTGGTGTTAAATAGATGTGGAATATGAAATTTTGGGGATGGTGGTTCTGTTTATGGTTGTTAAATGTTATATTTGTCATAGAACAATATGAAATTTTGGGGATGGTGGTTCTGTTTATAAGTTTGGGCTGAAGCTGCAAAAAAAGGAATAAATAATTGCAGGAGGATGAAAGCTTGTTCCTGTTTTATAATTATATATATATATATATATATGTATATATATATGTATGTATATATATATATATATATATATATATATATATATGTATGTATGTATATATATATATATATATATATATATATATATGTATGTATATATATATATATATGTATGTATGTATAACATGGCCTTCTTCCTGATGCTGTTGTTGTAGTATTATGGTAGTCTCATATTGTACTTATTTTGCATGCCGTGATCTGAACTTTGTTGCAATGTATTGGATTTCATATTCCAAGTTCTGTCTTATTTGTTTTCTCTTCAATAGCAGTGGCTGTTTGGTTCTATTATGCTATGAATATATTTGAACATTTGATTTCTATATCTAATCTTGAAATTAGCAGAAGTATTAATAAAAAAGGATTTGTATGCTTTGTTAGAAATTATTAATATTAATGTGATAATATTGTGGTTGCATGATGATCGATGTTTATAGCACCAGAAAGTTAAAGAAAGATAATTGGTAATTGCAGGAGGACAAGTAGTAGTTGTTGATTCTCATTCTCCGAGGTCCGTGCTTCGCTGTCCAGTCACACGAACCGATATCCTCAAGGTAATAATAATGACCTTAGTTGCTCATATATATTTTTGATTAATTTTTTTGTGCTTGTGAATCTGTGTGTAGTTTAAATAAGATTTCATGAAACCCTCATATATTTTCTCCTGCTATAATTTTACTCTTTTAGTTAATGATGTTTCAAGTCTGATTTAATGAAGCAACCATCCATAAGTATATAAATGCTATTTAAGATTGCTCTATGTGTGTATAGAATGATGTGGTTGTTTTATAGAAAGTAGCATTGTGAAATATGAGGTGAGTGTTTTTGTAATGCGAGGGAAATAATTGTTATTGGCTTTGTGGATTTGTGTGACTAAACTGATTCTGAGGGAAATAAATGTTAAGTAACCAAAGCTTGTAGCCAAATGGTTAGCTCATTGGTTCAATTGTCTTCTATTCTTTGTAATGAAGGCAAATGTATATATTATACACATTTCGGCACATGGATCTTGCTTGGATGGATGCTTTGCGAACTAATGAAGAGTATCAAAAGGGGGTGGAAGAGTTTATTGAATTTGCCAAAAGAAATGTGTCGAGTAAGAATGGAAAGTACCTGTGCCCTTGTGTGAAGTGTGTGAATGTTGATCGCAAAAGCCTTGACTCTATAAGGAATGACCTTATTTGTGAGGGGATCAATCGCCGATACAGGAAGTGGATTTGGCATGGGGAATTGGGAACTACCGTGGAACATGGAAAAGCAGCGGAGGTGGACGATAATGATGATGATGATGAATATGTTTGCGATGTTGGCATGGATAACATGATAAATGATATCGCAGCGGAGTCGTTTGTTGTGTCAGACGAGTACGACAAAGTGCGTGGTGATGCTGAGACACCTTTGTTTCCAGGGTGTAAGAAGTATAGCCGTCTGACCTTCATTCTAACAATACTAGAAATAAAGACGGAAAATGGGTGGGCAGACGCGGGTTTCTCGAAAATGCTCGCAGCTTTGAGCGATATGTTCCCGGATAACAATGCGGTTCCGAAGACAATGTATGAGGCCAAGAAAATGCTAAGTAAGATGGGTATGGAGTATCAGAAGATACATGCTTGTCCCAATGATTGTATTTTATATAGAAATGAATATGAAGGGTTACATGTGTGTCCAAGATGTCAGGAGCCAAGGTATAAACAGAGGAAGGGTGCTGATGATGACGACGCGACGAAGAGACAAGCAAACCAAAAAAAGGTGAACCTTCGAAAGTAATGTGGTACCTTCCAATAGTTCCAAGGTTTAGACGATTGTTCGCGAATGCAACAGAAGCAGAGAATCTGAGGTGGTATTGTGATCAGAGAAATTCTGATTCTAGATATCTTCGACATCCTGCTGACTCTCCTCAATGGAAAAAGGTTGATTCAATTTTTCCAGAATTTGCTAGTGATCCTAGAAACCTCCGTCTCAGCCTTTGTACAGATGGATTCAACCCATTTGGGAGTGTCTCTAGCAAACATAGTGCTTGGCCAGTTTTGCTTGTCATTTACAACCTTCCACCTTGGTTGTGCACGAAACGGAAATATCTTATGATGTGTATGATGATTTCGGGACCGAAACAGCCTGGGAATGATATTGATGTTTATCTTGCTCCGTTGATCAAGGACTTGAAGATGTTGTGGAATGAAGGCGTTGATGTGTTTGATGCATATAAAAAGGAGACATTCAAGTTGCGAGCTTTGTTGTTTACCACAATAAATGACTTACCTGCATATGGCAATCTCTCAGGATATAGTGTCAAGGGACATAAGGCATGTCCAATTTGTGAGGATGACACTAATTTCGTCCAGCTCAAGTATGGAAGGAAGACTGTTTACCTCGGTCATAGGAGGTTTCTTGATCGCCACCACCGTCGACTGAGGAAGCGATTTAATGGCTTTCCTAAGCATGCATCTACTCCAATTCCGTTAACAGGTGAAGAAGTTTATCGTCGTGTTGGTCGTGTTTCCGTGGAATTTGGTAAAGGAAAGAAGAAGAAGAAGTTAGAGATGAGTTGGAAAGGGAAGGTTGTGTTATTTTGTCGCAGTTAGAGATGCATTTTCCTCCAGCATTTTTTGATATATCAGTTCATTTGATTGTTCACTTGGTTTGAGAGATAAGACTTTGTGGTCCGGTTTCTCTAAGATGGATGTACCCTTTTGAGCAATTCATGAAAGTTTTGAAGGGTTATTCAAAGAACCCATATCGCCCGGAGGCCTCGATTGTTAAAAGATATCTTGTTGAAGAGGCAATGGACTTTTGCAAACCATACCTAAGAAAACCTGACGACGAGGAAATCAACCTGGATGAAGATGAACTTTCTGGTAAAGGGGTGCGGGGCATAAAAGTAAAGGGTGTAGAGAGAGTCGAGTTGTTACAGGCACATCTATACATCTTGAATAACATGAAAGAAGTGCAACCTTATTTGGCTGAGCATAAAAGGCTTTTGAAAGAGAATAACCCGAAGAAGAGTGATATGCAGATTTCAAATAAGCATAACAAGTCATTTATCGGTTGATTCGAGGAGTATGCGCGAAAACAAAAGGATGTGTCTGACACAGTAAGGTTGCTAGCTGTGAAGCCCCAGTTTATTGTTTTTTCATGGGGTGGTTATGAAATAAATGGGTATTCTTTCTCTACTAAGGTCATTGATGGCAAGCGCACCACACAAAATAGCGGGGTGATGGTTGAATCTGAGGCAACCCATTTTTCTAGCTCTAGGGACAAAAACCCAAAATTGGCTACAACTACATATTATGGGGTTATTGAAGAAATTTGGGAAATCATCTACGCACCTCATTTCAAGGTTCCCATATTTAAATGTAAGTGGGTACATAGTAATGCAGTTGTGATTGAGCGCCAAAACGGCATGATATCTGTTGATCTTAATAGGGTCGGCTACAAGGATGAACCATTTATTCTAGCAAGTCATGCGAAACAAGTGTTTTATGTTTCAGACCCTACAAATGTTAAGCTTTCCATTGCCTTGCAAAATAGAAATCAAATGGATTGTGCTCTCACAGTAAATGATGGTGATGATGATGAGATACAATTATTAGGCAAAACAACAAGAAGTTTGTTAGATGATGATGATGATGATGACTTCTGTGCAGTCAGGAATGATCATACTGAGGGTATATGGGACATATGGGACGACAACACATAATGTTAGAAAATGTATTGATTATTGTTATTGTTTTTCATTTAATTATCTATCTAATATTATTAATTGTTCTGTGCTAATGTATGTAATTGTTCCTCTTTCACAGGTTATAATGGCAGAAAATGACTCCGATCGCGAGCAAGAGTATTATGAGGAGGCCCCACCACCCCCTGTGAAGAAGAAGAAGAAAAGAGGGCCTACCAAACTTTCGAAAGTGATTGCTCTGACATTTGAGCATAAGAAGAAAAACCATTTGGAACTAAATGAAAAGAATAGGCCTAAAGGGCCAACTGCAAAGCCATTTGCAAGTTATCTTGGAACAGTGGCGAGAAACAGACTTGACATCACAATAAATGAGTGGAAACACATTAATGACGATGTTAAGCAACAATGTTGGTTGGATGTATTGGTATGTACATTCGTATTTTAACTCCATATTTGTGAGATATTGTGGTGACTAATCATATTTGTTTGTTCATTGCAGCAATATTGGGATGTGCCGGATACCAAAGATTTTAAAGAGTTCGTTTGGCAAAAAATTGCAAAAAGGTTTAGTGAATTCAAATATAACATGGCCAAGGACTACATATTTGGGGGGTCTAAAATGGGTGAGGATCCATGTATAGCATATCCCAATATTGAACCAGAGAAATGGAAGGAGTTTGTTAAATATCGGACGTCTGAAGCATTTAAGGTATATCTACTATACATGTATAGTTCATAACTTGGTTTTAATCTGTGTACCTGCATTATTAATATCTTATTATTGTGGTACATAGGAGATAAGCAAAAAACAACAAGAGATTCGGGCTAAAAATGAGTATAATCATACCATGTCCCGTGGGGGGTATGATTGGATGACTGATTATGTGGAAGCCGAGCAGCGACAAAAGTGGGAGGAGCAGCGGAAATCTATGGAAGCTGCGTCATCTTCCACTGTCTTAGAACTTTTACCTGACCTCCAACGCCATGTAACATGGGCAGCGGCCCGGAGGAAGAGACCAACTGGAAAATATACCAGTAACAAGGCTGAAGCGGTGGCAAACCGAATTGTGAGTGCTATATAAATTGTATTTAAACACTTACGTAGGATATTATTGTATATTAATCAATGTTTGTTCACTTTTGTAACAGAATGAACTGGAGGAGCAATCTTCTCAGGGGTCTTGGACACCGCAGGACCCCAGAATGGACATCCTAGCAACTTCGCTAGGGAGATTAGACAACCCTAGCCGAGTTGTAGGAGTTTCTGGGAGAGTTTGGGCAAAGGAATTTTTTGGGCCCAAAAAACGAGTGGTGTCTCGACCTAAAATATCCACTGAGGAGCTTGATGCAATGGTGAATGCACGGGTGGACGAACGGATGGACGAACGGGAGAGCCAATGACAAATGAGGTTTGAATATCTTACATCACAGTTAGAGGCTCTTCAAGCTTCCCAAAGAACAACTTCAACAATGAGTGAGCCAAGTGCACCTGATCCTCTTGATGACTACCACGAGGAGTGCTACTTACATATTGACGAGCCTTGCCTACACCCTGTTGCTAAGGCTCTCAAGTACCCAAATCACACCACCATTCATAACAGGTCTATCTGGGATGATCAAGTAAAAGTGACAGTCATTTCCGTGATAAAGGGCCAAGAAATGACATGTGTTCCATTCTGTACTAAAGAGATCACAACTTTAGGGCAAGCAATGAAGGGCTTTATTGTTTGGCCTAAAAGGCTTGTGTTCGATACTGCTCAAGAAGCTCAACCACCAATTCTTCTCCCACAGGTACTAAAGTTGTCTATGAATTGACCTTTATTAACAATGTTATTGATATATGTGTGTAAAGTTGATGTGTTTCTTATTTTCAGAATTTTAACAGTGAGAAGTACCCATATCTGAATCTGCTGTGGACGATGTAACCAGGATTTGAGCGTAATCTTTTAATACCTGCTGGAGTCGTCAATCCACTAGTAGAGGAGAAGATTTGGTTGCAAGGTTCTCGAGACGTTAAGGAGTTCTTGATGATGGAAGAGCTTGAGCAAAGCTGGCTTGATTTGGCCGTCTGGTAAGTGTGTAATATTTTTATCAATATAGTTGAATATTGTAATGAGTCTTTAAGTTCTAATCCATTTCGCCATGTCTAATAGGTACTGCCACAGCTTATGCCAAAGAACCCCAAAGGAAAAATTTTGCCGGTTTCTATGCTCTTCTAGACTGGCTTATGATGAAAACGCCTTGAAAGTACTTAAAAAGAGTAAGAAAACTCATTTTTGGGAGATGCAATGTTACGTTGAGCTGCAGATGGGCCTTGATTGCGGCACTCTTTATTTCGCCCCCGTTTTGAATTGGTAATAAGTTATCTTTTACACAATATTAAATGTTATGTCTTAGTTTAATTAACATTTATTTTCACTTATATCTTTCAGTGGACATTGGACTCTGGCTATACTTTGCCCGAAAGAGTTCAGGATTTTTTGGTTTGACTCTTTAGAGGGATTTATTAGCGACGATCACAGAAAAGTCTTCCACAAGTAAGTTTCTCTTTTTTTTTTTACTTTTATGGTTGATAATAATATATCTTTATACTATATATAACATTATTGTTATGATTTTGTCTCTTTTGAAGAGGAATATTAAAATGGCATGATGCTCAAGATACTGATTATTACACAGCTAGTCAGACTTCGATTCATGTTATAAAAGTAAAGGTAAAAGCAATTTTTATATTCATTTTCATTTATATTGCTTTTAGCCATACCCGAACTACCATGATATTGCTGATATTGTCTGCGATTTATCAGTGTCCAAGACAGCGGGGCTCTGTAGAGTGCGGATATTATGTCTGCAAATACATGCTGGATATTGTCTATCAAGATCAAATTAAGCAAGGGAGGAAATTCCAAAAGGTATGCACGCTTCTAACATATATCTCCAAGAAAATAGTGATTTCTAATTGTAAGTGGTACTTTCCTTGTCTTTTTTAATATTGTTTAATTATGTTGCAGCTTTTGGAGGGACTTTATGGACTTAGTACTGACTCGTTTAAACAAGATGAGGATATTGACTTTGTACGAAACGCACTTGCAGAATTTTTAATCACTATGTGAGGCAGAAATTGTATAGGCTTAGATTGTTGTAGCTGAATTTTGAACTTATAGTAGTAAGGCAAAGATATAAAACTTAGATTATGTCTTTTGTATTTTGTTGTCTAAGTAAGGTAATATTTATGCATGATACGTTTTTGCAATTGAGCTAGTATTCTGTATTGTATATATGATTTATGGTGCTGTATTGAAAGTGGTTTGTAAATTGATCTGCAAGGGTGCAGATGGCTAAACAATGCAGTCCCTAAATATATAAAAAAAGAGCAACCTTTCAACGACCACAATTGGGAAATTGTGGTCGTGATAGAGGAGACCTATCACGACCACAATTTCCAAATTGTGGTTCCCACGACCACAATTTACCAATTGTGGTCGTGATAGGTTATACTTATCACGACCACAATTGGTAAAGCGTGGTCGTGAAAAGCCTCCTTGGAGGCTTTCACGACCACACTTTATTAAAGTGTGGTCGTGAAAGCCTCTTAGGAGGCACCTAAACTAGGTGCCTCCTAAGAGGCTTTCACGACCAGAGTTACATGACTGTGGTCGTGATAGGTCCTATCTATCACGACCACAAATATGTGGTCGTGAAAAACACACTTTTTTACGACGCGGGATTCCACGACCACCTATTTCTGGTCGTGAAAAGCCCAATATTGTGGTCGTGAAAGACCTTATTTCCAGTAGTGAATGGTCCTTTGTCGCGCCAAATGACGCGACAATCGCGAATATAATTAAATATTCCTAAAACAGCGAGCTACATAATAAAATATTCTTTTTTATCTTGTCGCGTCGTATATGTCATGCGCGACACAGAGATATATGTTGCGTATGCCATGCGTGTATGTCATGTGCGACAAAGACACACACACACACACACACACACATATTAGGCTAAAGTATACATTTGGTCCCTTATGATTGCATCAAGTTTCAATTTAGTCTTTTATGTTTAGAAAGTACAGTTTTAGTCTTTTTTTGTTAACACCGTTTGTTTAACTTAACGGAAAATGTTAACTTAACAATTTTAAATGATTATTAAATACTAAAAAAATGTTCAGAATAAAATATTTGAGTGCAAATATTCTTATATTTTCAAAATTTATCATTTTTGGTCCAATTTCATTATAAAATAATCATTTAAAATTGTTAAGTTAATATTTTCCATTAAGTTAAACTAACGGTGTTAACAAAAAAGGACTAAAAGTGTACTTTCCAAACATAAAGGACTAAATTGAAACTTGATGTAAACATAAGGGACCAAAAATATACTTTAACCTATATTTTAATAGATAAATGTCGCGCCAATTTCTATTTGTCACGCCACGTGGCGCGACATACCTGCGCAGAATCTAAATTCAAATTTTCCCTCCCCTCCCCACTTTCTTTTCTCCTCCTTCACTACTCTCTTATTTTCTTACTCTTCACTTTCATTCTTTATATTTCTCTTTTAACTAAATATATTTTTTTGCAGGTTCATTGTTTAATATCGTCTACAATTTAAGGTATACACTTTATCATTCTTTAATACTTTGTTTTTTTCCATTTAGCCAAAAAAATTTCCCCTCATTTGTTATAATTCAATTTTTTTATTCTATTATAATACTGATTTTTCATTATTTTTCTCTTTATTTCTCCTAATTCAAACACTCCCTCTTTTTTTTAAAAAAAAAAAGCTCCCTCACTTTCTTCCTAATTACTATATTATTTGTTTATTCCCTTTGGCCAACAGCATGTCAAGGAAGATTCACAAATCTTCCTCGACAAGTTGTTGGCCCATTTTTTTTTCACTTTCCACATTATGTCGCGCATCTGGCGCGACATCTTGTGCAAAGGATGTCGCGCATTAATGGCGCGACATCAATTGTTTAATTATTTTTTTGTCGCATTTTTTTTTTGAAATGCGACAAAGCATTTTGCTACGTTCATTTAACTCGTGTATGCCTAAAACGTGACAAACCCTATTTGTCACTAAAAAAAAGTGACTAGACCCCTTTTTCATGCGCGACTACCCTTACAATTTCTTGTAGTGTTGCTCCCCCGCCATCTCTGACCGCCGCTCTTTTCAGGATTGTAGTCTACTCCCCTCACCAGTCACCACTCATCCTTCGTAGTTCCTCTTGTTTTCATCGTTCCAATCTTGTTGCATGTCAAGAAATTTGCAGCAACATTTCTTTGATATAAATACAAGTACCATCTGAGAAGATTACTGTTGCTTCTTCACAAGAAAAGCATACGGAAATGGAGGTGCAGCGTAGGAAAAGTGGTGCAAATAATTGAATCTTGGTCTTTGCCTTTTTCTTTGCTTGCTTATAAGTCCTCACAAAGCAATATGTTTTGATCTGATGAATCTATTTCACCTAACAAACCATAACCAAACATTCGTTCTTTAATTTTTAGTTTTTATTATTATGATTTAATAATAATTACCCCAAATATTCGTTCTTTTTATTTCTTCTTTAATTTTTTGATTTATTTTATTATTTAAAAATTAACACACCCAATACCCAATTTGAGAAAAAAACATACCTCAAAATTATTTTTGTTTTTTTTTTCATCTGCCATAAAAAGTGTAAAGGATATATTTGTTTTTTTTTTCATCTGCCATAAAAAACATACCCCAAATATAATTGTTTTTTTTCAGATATTCTTAAGGTGGGTGCTCCAGTCATGATGTTGGGCAATATTGACCAACAGTCTGGTCTATGCAATGGAACACGACTGCAGGTAACAAAAATCGGGAAAAATGTGATTGAGGTAACAATGTTGACATCATCAAAGAAGGACGAAAAGGTGTTAATCACAAGAATTGACATGAATCCTTCCGAAAATAAATGGTCATTCAAGATTCAACGAAGACAGTTTTTGCAATGACAATTAACAAGAGTCAGGGTCAATCTCTTAACAAAGTTGGCCTTTACTTAGAGAAACCTGTTTTCACTCATGGCCAACTTTATGTTGCTCTTTCACGTGTTCGCAGCATGCATGGATTGAAGATTGTGTTGGGAAAAGAAGACGAACGCCATGTTCAAACAACAAAAAATGTTGTTTATAGTGAGATCTTCACCAACATTTAGTCACAGATTGCATAGTTATGATTCTCAGCATATTGTAATAGTTTTGTTCTATTGAGGTTCATAATCAATTTTTTGAGGATATTTACACACATTGAAGCTACTTTGTTTTTTTGTTGTAGCTTCAATATCCTTTTTGTAAAACAACTGCATTTTTGTTGCAGTCCATATAATGAAACATCAGTTAAGCTTTATTTTAAATTATTGCGCAAAAATAATGCAGTCCGTGCAACGCACGGGAGAAGTGGCTAGTTGTCAACTAATAAATTACCACCTTCCCCTCCCCTCCCCTCCAAAATCAAACAAGAAATTGAACGTCCCCTCCCTTCCTCCCTCTAATGAACCTCCCCTCACCTCCCTTTAATGAACCTCCCCTCCCCTCCCTTCCCCTCCTCCCCAGTTGAACCAAACATAGCCGTAAGGCTTAATTAAAATAAGCGCCGGAAAAAAGGAGAGGGGAGGTAAAAGGCGAGTGCCTATCCATTCTAAGGTTCCTAATTCAACACTCATCTTTTCTATTTTTAAATTTTCATGCAAAGCTATGGTATACAAAAAGTTCTGATGTATTTAATACTGGATTTTAATGCTTTCATGTTGAAAAATAAATAATAGAGTATATAGTAGTGCTAAAAACATGAAAGATGTGTGTTACCAATATGTAGTTGATCTTGCGGTATAAGGTTTCACATATTTCCCTTATTAAGATCTTGAGATCGAAACCAAAAGAAGATGTTTGTGTTGGGAGGGCCCGGAAGCCAAGAACTCGATACTGTACCAATTACTCCCAACGTTTCTAAATATAAGATCACTTTGGTTAATTTGAGGAGATTAAGGAAGACAATAAAATTACATGATCTTCCCAAAATTCCCCCAATTACTTAACTTTAAAAGGAGGAGGGGTTTTCAATGAAAAGAGGGAGTATAAGGGTAGTTTGGACAAAACTTGAGATAAAATAAGAAGTGATCTTATATTTAGGAACTTATCCACTTCCCCAAAGTGATCTTATATTTAGGAACAGAGGGAGTAATTACTAGATGCCTGATAATAATAGGATCAGATTAATTAAGTGCCGCTGATTGCTAGTTAATTTATAAAAAAAACATGAAAGATGAGTGTTGAGAATATTGAAAAGATATCTAGTTTTTTTGGATTGAAGAAAAGATATCCAATTCAAAAAGAGAGTATTAAAAAATAGTATTGAAGTTATAATATGAAAAACTGATTATATATATGCATAAGCAACACAACTTATTAGGTGAAGTTGCTTATATCTAGTTCAAATTATCCACTAATACAAACTACCAAAGTGATCAGTTTTCATTATTTTGTATAGATTTACAGTTAACTAATGGGCATGCATGTTTCTGCATGATTAGAGAACTTGACCAAATATAATTACACTATAATATACTGCCTTAGGTCCTATTATATAATAACATTTTGATTTTTTTAATTTTGTGAAAGTTAAGTAAGCAAATTGACTACTAAGTTATAGTATATGCCACAAGTAATTAGATTATATGTTATTTTATGAGTAGAATAAATTATTTTTGAGAAAAATATAATTATGGAAAATTCAAAATGGTTAATTTTGCATATTTAATTTTCTCCAATAAAATTAAAGTGTTTTTATAATTAAAAGCGGAGCGGCATAAAGAAGTCGTATTGGCTAGCTACGTTATAAAAGTGTTTTCAGGTACATACATTTGACCTAAATCATCAATAAAATTAAATAAACTTCTACTGTTGAAGTTGGAATGGTTTCGTAGGCAAGTTCAATAAGATTTAAGTACATACATTCCTTTTTCGGGATTATGTCCAGCAAAGGGAAACTATTTCCTCTTTATTAAGTAAACTAATTAATGATCTCATTACAAAATAATCTTTTTTTATTGATCACATGATTCACATCCATCGTATTTTTTTTAATAAAACAACTGAACTCACTTATTAGTCTCCATGCGTGCTCAATAAATCGCTAGATGAGTTCTATACTAAAGGATTGAGGGGTAACTTTTTCACGTGCAAGTTATTTTTAAGTTTTTTTTACCATATTCTTTTGTAAATTCAATCTTATAGTTTTTGAATTTAATATTTTTTCCTATTTCGTTATAAAATTATTATTGACAATTGAAAAGAATAATAGTTGACCATTACTATTTTTGTGGGAGGTAAAATTGCTTATTTTTAATAATTTCAAGAGTTATTAATTATTACTCCAAAGAAACTTCCAAAGTAATATAGCTTGGAAGATAAAGCTTTTCAAATATAATTGCTATCAAATATCTAATGTCAATTCAAATCCTTCATTAGTGAAGGCAACATCAAACCAAACGTACACGAGAAGAGAACTACCATTTTCCACATTATTTGTCAATTATTTGAACTATGGTGAAAAGGATGAAGGGAAAATATTAAAATATGATGGGGTTAAATATCTCACAATGAAATATTACTTATACGAAAGATTTATCATTGACTTCATGAATTGGTCTGCACTATAAAAATCATAGAGGTTTGATATAAACATATGTCACTGTTTTCCTTCAAAGGTGGAAATTTTCAAAGTATGAATAAAAAATTGATGGCATACCAACTCTATATATTATATTTTTTCAAGTCATGGCATTAATTTTGATCAAAAAAAAGTCATGGCATTAATAATAAGATTATAAATACCTTATTTAAAATAGGGTAAGGGACCTAATCTGCCCCCGAAGTAACCACCGAGGAGCGCTGAGCACCCTGAACTAACAACAGACCCGTATCTGCACTCCAAGTAACCAAGGTGTTTAAAAACTACCCCGGTTTGACGGTCAACAACGTTTGACCGTTAATATGCATATGTGGACGCCACGTGGAGACCTGTTTTGCCACCCGGCGCCTTGTCATCGCCACGTAGGATAAGTTAATGTGGGTCCCACATTAAATAAAAAAAAATTCTCCCTCCCTCTTCACCTCCCACCCACCGCCCCACCCCCCCCCCCCCGTTCACCTCCCTTCCCAGCCCCCGGCCCCCACCACCAGCCCCACCCCCCCTTCACCTCCCTCCCTCACTTCACCACCCGCCCCACCTCCCCCCACCACCAGCCCCACCCCCTTCACCTCCCTCCCTCCCTTCACCACACGCCCCACCTCCCTTCACCACAGTTGACTCCTCCTCCTCCTCTCGCAGCACCTCCGACACTTCCACCTTCAGCTTCAGCTCATGGTCCTCCTCGGGTGACCCCCTCCCCTCCCCTCCCCTCCCTCCCTCTCCATGAGGGACAAGTGCGTGGGAAGGACCAACAAGGGCCTCTCCTGGGGGTCCACCTCCGTTATTGGGCGCAGGAAAGAGATGGAAGATGCCATCTCCGTCTTCCCTTCCTTCCTCTCCCTCCCCTGCGATCGCGTCAGCGGCTGTACGACCCCCTCCTCCCTCTCCTCCTCCTAGCTTTCCCCCCTCCATTTCTTCGGCGTCTACGACGGCAAGGTTGGGAGGTGAAGGGGGGGTGGGGCTGGTGGTGGGGGGGAGGTGGGGCGGGTGGTGAAGTGAGGGAGGGAGGTGAAGGGGGGGTGGGGCTGGCGGTGGGGGGGCTGGGAAGGGAGGTGAGGGGGGGTGGGGCGGTGGGTGGGAGGTGAAGAGGGAGGAAGAATTTTTTTTTATTTAATGTGGGACCCACATTAACTTATCCTACGTGGCGATGACAAGGCGCCGGGTGGCAAAACAGGTCTCCACGTGGCGTCCACATATGCATACTAACGGTCAAACGTTGTTGACCGTCAAACCGGGGTAGTTTTTAAACACCTTGGTTACTTGGAGTGCAGATACGGGCCTGTTGTTAGTTCAGGGTGCTTAGCGCTCCTCGGTGGTTACTTCGGGGGCAGATTAGGTCCCTTACCCTTTAAAATAAGATGCAATTTTCCTATTTTTTCATCTTTAATATAATTAAGTCTCTTAATAAAAAAATATAATTAAGTCTAAATTAAAAAATATTTTAAAGCAACTTTAACAACTTAACCACCTCTTTTTGGTTATTGTTTATAATTAAATGGATATAGATGCCTTTAATATGGATTTGGGGTGTTAATTGAAATTCAAATCACAAACTTCATTGTATCTGCTTCTGATAAAAAACATTTGTATCCACCAATTACAAAACGATCGATTTTCCAAACCCTTGTGCATCTGAATGGATCCACCAAATCCTTATGCTTCTGGATTAAAAGAAAAGTGGGAGGAAAACAGGGGAAAAGAAGAGAATCCTTAAAAAGAAAAAAACTTTTGTGAACAAATGGATACTAGCTACATCTATCAAGGCTAAAGTAGACTTCATTTCAGGGATCCTACAAGTTTTGATTTACAATTAGGTAAGCTTAATATTATCTAGCTTCTAACAAGGTGATAGATATTTCATTACCTGAAGGAGGAGAATGATTGCTTGAAGATTCTCCCTTAACTGTGATATGTTCTAAAAGGAAACCAGGTTCTTTAGGCTCAGACAATACACCTTCACTGCTTAACATTATAACCACAGAGGTCATATCTGGTCTGTCATCAGCATGGTATTGCAAACAAAGAAGACCAATGTGGATGCATCGCAATACTTCTGATTCAACATAAGACTTCTCCAAACATTCATCGACACATTTTAGTGGGATTCCCTTATTCCATAGCCTCCATGCCTACAAAAATTTAGGACATTGAATAAGTAACCAATATCAGGATAGATAAGGGAAGAGCTAGGATCCTTGTTACTAACATGACTGATGAGATTAACACTTTGGCTTGGCAAGAAAGGACCCCTGTTTTTAATACCACTAACAATTTCTAAAAGTAATACTCCAAAGCTGAACACATCTGATTTGGCTGAGAATAGTCCACGAATTGCGTATTCAGGAGCCATATAACCACTATCATAAGTCAATATAGAGTTATTATCTCAATAAAAATGTGCATATAAAAAAAATTAAAATATAACTTAGCATACTTACTATGTACCCACTATTCGTCTTGTATTATCTTCAGTTTGATCTCCAGCAAATATTCTAGCAAGACCAAAATCTGATATTTTTGGATTTAATTCACTATCCAACAATATGTTACTAGCTTTAAGGTCTCTATGGACGATTTTTAATCTAGAATCTTGATGGAGATACATAAGTCCCCGAGCAATTCCTTGGATAATGTCAAAGCGCCTGGACCAATCAAGAAGTTTTCTTTCCGAACCTACAAAATTTTAATGTTAAGTTACTAAGAATTAATTGAAGGATAAATAGAAGAAAAGGATCAAAGTGTGCTGATTTATTGTTCTTTAGCGATACACACCAAAAATGAATGAATCTAAGCTCTTGTTGGGCATGTATTCATATATGAGCATTGTCTCCTCTCCTTGAATGCAACAACCAAGAACCCTAACAAGATTTCGGTGCTGAATTTTGGCACACAATTTGACTTCATTCTTAAATTCACATAGCCCTTGAAAAGAACATTGTGAAAGCCGTTTCACAGCAATCTCTTGTCCATCAGCAAGTATACCCTACCATGTTTACATTATATAAATGATCATTGTCAATATTTAACATCATAAATCAGAAAAATAGTTGTAATCCTTCACTCTCAATAACAATATAATTGCATACTAACCTTGTATACAGAACCAAAACCACCTTGGCCAAGCTTGTTTGCTGATGAGAAGTTATCAGTAGCTTTCGCTAATACTGCAAAGTCATATATTCGTTGCTCCATATTTCCTTTGTTTTCATCTTCAATGTTTTCTGCTATTAAGGTTTTTAGCTCTATATTTCCTTCATAGCCTTCTTCCTTGTTTGCTGCTAACAAGGTTTTCTCAGTTCACATTCCTAAATTAAATGAAATATAGAGTTTATCTATAGAGTTGCATAGGGAATGTTTACCTACAAAGTATCTTCTATGCAAGTAAATGTAAACCAAAGTGAAAAGCATCACAACGGCCAATACTGCAGTCACTATTACAGCAATCATCTTTGTCTTATTTCCTTCAGCTTCATAATGTTGAACTTCATAAGGAAATGAACAAATAGATAGTACATAGAATGTTAAGGTTGCTGAATCAATTATGGTTGAAAAATTAAAAATATAGGGTCATACCTTTTTCTAGAGAAGCAAGGCGAATATATAAATCTTGGTCATCAAAAGGAACCTTCCTAATATCAATCAGATCACCAAACCACATAACACAACCACTACCTCCTTCCTTGACATCTAAATTAGTAAAAGCATTACAAGAACAATTTTCCCAGCATTTGACTTTGCATTCCTCAAGTGTCATACTTGCATTAACCCATGAGTATGTAGTATCTGGCAATTTCAGACCACTTAATTTGACAAAATAATCCCTGCTTTTGTCTTTGCAACTCCATGAACTATTGCGGACACATCCTTGAGACCAGTCCATTGTGTTCCAATTTTTAGATGACTTTGGAAAGAATCCTGTCAAGCACTGGCATATTGGTGTCTCACCCAAGACACAGTTTGCATTAGGGCCACAACGATTATACCTATCACAATTATCCATTGGCACAAAACTATAAGCAATCCACCTTTGATCATCTTCACTCCATATTAAGTCCAATAGTGAGTATAATGTTTGGTTCATGACAAATCTTGTAATCAGTGAATGGTTCTTGATATCATAACTTGTATACACCTCATCTTTGTTCCAGACAAACTTCACTTCATAAAGTGGATTTCTTGTGGCATAAGAGATGCCACTAAACCGGACACCATTCCAAGGGCCAGTCCTCACATATTTTGTTGGGCCCAAAAAGTTAACTAATTCAGGATAATTGTGTAGTACAATCCCCCCTGTAAAGTCTCCAGAAGAAGGGTCATCCCAATTCTTCCATGCCGTGCAACGTCGATTTAGACCAGTTCTTAGGTCCCATCCAAGCTTCATTCCTGGCAGATAAGTATCAGAAGGATAGTCAAAGCTTTGCCAAAGGTAGTTTAGGGGATTCTCAACTTCCTTTCCATCTCTTAGAACCAAGTTTCCAGAGTCTAAAAGCTGCAAAATTGGACTCAAGGCCTTTGTGGTGGATTTTGCTGACCAAACAATAGTTTCATCATGGCTTAGAAGTACAAGATTTCCATCTGTGTTTATCCTCAACATGCTAGAGTTGTTTTTGATGGGTGTTTCACGGTTGGCAATCCAAACAACAGTTCTACTTGGGATTTTGTGGTACCATATTCCAACATAGCGGTTTGTAGAACTACCTAGGCTGAAGAAACCCAATTCAAAGATTTCATTTCTAGAAACCAAGGTTTTGCCATCAGGAAGAGACTCAAACTGAGTGATGAAATCAGTTGCAAAAGAAAGTCTGGAGAAGAAGAACAAAAATGGATTGGTAAGAACAAGCAAACAAGAAAGGATAGCCATTGACTTAACTAATTAGTCTGCACTAGAAAAAAATAAATATTCCACTGATCATGATGAGGCATATGTATAAAGTACAGCTCACCAGAAGCATTCAGGTTGACTTTGTGATTTTTCTTTCAAGGTAGAGAATATAAATTTTAACACAAGAATAAAATATTGACATTTTCAAATGTTTGTATGAGATCATGGCATCACATTCAAGATTGACAACTCTGAAGTCTATATTTAAAGAAAAAGGTCTCAGGACACGTAATCATGCAAACTGTGTACATGAAATGGTAGCAAGAAACATAATAGGCTTCATTTATGTCAAATCAAAATTATACAAAATGCATGCCTATGTCTATGTGTGTTTTTATTTTATGCTTTATTTCGTAATAAATACAAGATCTAGTTGACTTCTTAGACATTCCTAAGAAGCATAATAATCTACTTATAAATTGATTTTCTTGAAAATTTACTCTAAACTACTCCCTCCGTTCCTAAATATAGGACCTAGATGACTTTTTTGAAAAATCCTAAAAAAAGCAAAAAATAAGTTAATTATAAATTGATTTACCTAATTTTTTCTCTTAAACTAGTTTATTTTAACTATAAGCTAATGGATAATCTAAAAAGATATCAAATATGTCATCATTTAATAACCTATTTCGCAACCTTAATCTTTCCAAAAAAAGTTATCTATGTCTTATATTTAGGAACGGAGGGAGTAGTTTATTTGACTCATAACCAAACATATAGTATAGTAGTACACAATATACATACATTTTAAGTGGCTCATTAAGCTTCCTTCATATCTCAAGATTAAAAAAGTCAATTAAGTGTTATATTTAGTATGTGTAGACTATTTGCTCTAATCATAATACCAAACAAATTCAAAAATATATTAGTACACCAAACATAATGGGCACCAAATTGGTATGAACTGAAGCAAATTCGGAAATATTTTAGTACCAATTAGATTTCACTGATTTTGTTAGCAGGAATTAGTGAGGTGAAAAAACCATGCTCTGAGCCTCCATCTTTCCAACCCAAGAGGATGAGACAGGGTGAATTAGCCTTAAGTAGTTTAACAAAGGGAAATTTAATTGCAGTTGTACTTGTAAGTTGTAACTTGTAAGCCTTATTTTGGCCAATACAATATTTCTCCAGCGATATTAATTACTCAAGTAGACTTAGATTGATTACAATATTAATTTTGTTAGTTAATAAACACCCAGTTATGTTCTCGTATTTCATTCCTCATATCATTATTATTATTAGATAGATGAGCACCAATAAGAATAACTTTAACAAACAACAATAACAAAGGCTTTGTATTTAGGAATAAGATTAAGTCCTATATTAATACAAAGGCTTACACCTCTCTTTAAAATATTTATACATATTAATTAATTAATTTTATAATAATGGCAGAGCAAAATAAATTCTTCAATTACAACACATGTGATTTGATCTTTTTGAAATATTTATGTGCATAAGAAAAAATAAGTATCATTTTATTAGTAAAATAAATTAATTTTAAAAAATATAAATGCAAGTACTTTAAAGTAATATATTCATCTTCCTTACACTCTATAAAGAAGAGTTCTAGACAAAAGGGAAAATATGATGGCATTTGTCAATTATTTGAACCATGATGGCCAGGACAAAAGGGAAAATATTAAAATATGACATGGTCAAATATCTCACAATTAGATATTACTTATAAGGTTTCATAAAAAAAAAAAGATATTACTTATAAGGAAGATTTATTATTGACTTGGTGAATTGGTCTGCAGTACAAAAATCATAGAGGATGTTGAATTTTGATTCTTTGATATAAAAATATGGCATTACTTTTCTTCACAACTTGGGAATTTTCGAAGTATAAATTAAAAAACTGTTGGGAAACCAACACTCCATACTATAACTCTTTTTCTAATGCAGGGCAATAATAACAATTTTCTCAAATACCTTATATAAAATAAGATGCAATTTTTCTATTCTTCTATTCTTTTTCATCTTTGATCTAAATAAGTCTAAATAAAGAAAAATCATGTTTAAACAAATTTAACAACTTAACCACCTCTCTTTAGTTATTGTTTATAATGAAATGGTTAGAGATGACTTTAATAGGGATTTGAAGTTTTAATTGAAATTCAAATTATACACTTCCCAGCATCTTTATCTGCCAATTACAAAATGATCTATCCTCCAAATCCTTATGTCTCTAAAAGGATCCACCAAATCCTTATGCATCTAGATTGAAGAAAAAGTGGGAGGAAAATAGGGGAAGAGAATTCTAACGAAAAACTTTCATAAAAAAAGGAGGGAGAATTTCAACTAAGGACCAAATTTGGGAATTAATTTCTGTGAAGGACCAAAACATTCTGAAAATTCTGTGGAGGACCGAGGTCCTTAAGTGAAATAAAATGTACATTTGAAAAGACTAAAAGGCCCTTAAATGAAGGAGGCTTTGGTCCTTGTAAGAAATTAAATGGAAGTTTCCTTATCCTCCCTCTCTCTCTCCACAATCTCCCTTCTTCTCCTCTCGTCAAATTCCTCCCCACCTTCCTTTTTCATCATTTTTTTGTCTCATGCCCATTTCTTTATTTCTCTAACATCTATAATCTTTTTAACATTAGTAAATTCAGTGTTTTCCTTTTCATTCTACTCAACAATAAATGAAGAGATAACAACAATGAAGGTTTTTTATGTGAAATAAAAAAGGTTTTTTATTCAAGAGTTAAAAGCCCATCAAAGCTTTGGCTGATTAGGAGCTTCATGGGCATGGCATGGGTTTTCAATTTGAGGATGGAGACGAGTAACAAATCGTGGGTGTTCGATTTGTGGGTTGCAGGAGACATCCAGAAATTCCAAGTAAGGGAGCTTCCAAGAGGAAGGGAGTGTGGTCGGTGATGGCGGAGTACACGGCGTTAGTAGTAACGACGGCGGAGCAGCTCTTTCTCTCCGATCCCCTCCCTAGACGGTTTTAAGTTCTCATCTTCCTTCACCTTCCTATATCCCTTCCCATTAGTCTCTCTCCCTCTCTGTGTGCACAGGCGGTGTAGTATATAGCTGTGTAGAACGATAAACTTCATTTTTATGGATTATAAGCTTCTTTGTATTCATATACTTCTTCAGTTGGACTTGTAGAAGAAATTCCAATCAATTCTCTCCCCTTTCTTTGCTTGTTTTCACTGTCATTGGTTTTCCTTTTGTGAGGCATTATTGTTTTCACTGTTATATACTTCTTCAGTTGGACTTGTAGAAGAAATTCCATCGTCTTGTTATACATCTTTGATCTTACATTAATATCCGAGCAAGAATCAGGGGTCGTTAATTAACATGCTTTATTTACTTCTTCCAAGGGGTTATTTGGGATAATTAGCATGAGTAGGTTTATCTTGTTAAAAATTTATATTTGAACAAGCAAGCATTTAATTGGTCGTATATTGTTACATGAGACTCTCAACAAGTGAAAGGGCATTCTCAACAATGAAAGTCCTAGTTTGAACAAGAAAACTTATATTTGAACAAGCAAACATTTAATTGGTCATATATTGTTGTATCAGACCCTCAAGTGAAAGGGCATTCTCAACAACTGAACCACACGTTTGAACGAGTAAAATGATATTTTAAACAAGCAACCATTTTAAAGGATATTAATCATTAGTCGTTCAAATGGTCATTTCACCTGTTAAAAATTGGGTTTCACTTGTTGAAAATTGTTTCACTTGTTGAAACTTTAATGCATGTTTTTTAAGAACATTAACCATTACTCGTTTAAACGGTCATTTCACCTGTTCAAAACTTGGTTTCACTTGTTGAAAATTGCTTTTCACTTGTTGAAACTCTTGTGCATGTTTTTAGAGGACAATAACCATTACTCGTTGAAATGACTAATTCACCTGTTCAAAACTGAGTTTCACTTGTTGAAACTTGCTTTTCACTTGTTGAAACTCTTGTGCATGTTTTTAGAGGATATTAACCATGACTCATTGAAATGACTAATTCACCTGATCAAAACTGAGTTTCACTTGTTGAAGCTCTGATGCATGTTTTTTGAGGATATTAACCATCACTTGTTCAAATGGTCATTTCACTTGTTCAAAATTGGGTTTCGTTTGTTGAAAACCGCTTTTTCACTTATTGAAACTCTAATGCATATTTTTAGAGGACATTAAACATTACTTGTTGAAATGACTAATTCACTTGATCAAAATTGGGTTTCACTTGTTGAAAATCGTTTTCACTTATTGAAGTTATGATTCATGTTTTTAAAAGACATAAATCATCACTCGTTCAAATGACCATTTCACATGTTCAAAAATGAGTTTCGCTTGTTGAAAACTGTTTTTCACTTGTTGAAGCTCTGATGCATTTTTAAGGACATTAGTTGTTACTTTCAAATGGCCTTCTCGTTGATGAATTATCAATATGTTGGATGTTTGTCCATTACATGAAACACAAAGTGTTGCGAAAATATATAAAAAAAATTCCTCTCATTTCTGATATATTACCATATTAATAATAGTTTATACATTCAATACATTTTCAATGGCAATAATGTCAATTATCCACAAAAAACAAATACATCCAAATAATTTTAATTCCTAAGTTTTTCTACCCCCTCCTTCAATTCTTCCAGCTCTAGCAATATTGTGTCTTTTGCAGCATTCTTGTTCTGGCTCACTAGCCACCAAACCAAGTAGGCCTTATGTCCATCTTCTATACAACAAGAGGGCACATGGTCAAGTAAAGCATCTTCAAAACCGTCAAGTAAAGCAGATTCGAAACCCCAATTAGTTTGGGAACATGAAAATAATTAGCTTTCAACTAACATACAGTCTTTTTTAGCTTTTTTAGCTGATATAAGTATCATATAAGAGAGTATTTAATTTACTTTCCTTTTAACAGGACAGCTTGGAGCAAAAGACTAAAATATATTCATGTCATTCACTCCTATAAGTATCATATAAGAGAGTATCATTATACAGCTAAAGACTATCTTTTCCTTGATTCTTAACAATACAACATGCATGTACACTAGAATATATTCATGCCATACACTCCTATACCACTCACATTGAACAGAAAAAGCATAGGCAATCTACTTCTCTACTAGTTAAGAAATATCGCACAAATACAATAAAATCTAATGTGTTCTATAGGCTACATGATTGAACCAAACATTTCAGACAAATCTAACAACAACTTCAAACATAATGATAAAAACATTGCATTGACATCTCAAGAGCAGATAAATGATCATACATATATACTAGCCCACAAAATGCATCAATACCTAAGAAATTTTATTGACCATCAAACAGTTCAGAAAAACAGACTACTTTCCTTACAGCAACTTCAAACATAATGATAAAAACATTGCATTGACACAAGAGCAGATAAATGATCACACAAACAATTCAGAATACAATGGGGAAATCAAAAACTATCTGCCTCCAAGTATTCCAAATGAACCTAAACAAAAAAACAAACCCATTTCCAATAAAAGACACAAAACATAACAGAAATGAAGAAATGCAGAAATGGGTTGTTTGGACAAAGGAAGGCTTGTACGTTTGTACCTATGAGAGGTCGAATTACTGTGGGCTGTACACATGTTGACTTATCACTCCATTCCATTGGGAAATAGGTCTTATTTCCCACTTTATTGTTAAAAAAACTATCAAAACTGAAACCAAAACAACATACTGATGTTGTTCTAATAAAATGCCATAGCAATAGTTCATCCCTGGCCTTCATGTACCCGGCCTTTTTTGGCAATAAAATAAATTCCTTTTCACTTAATTCTCCCATGCATTTGCGCGCACAGAGAGAGAGAGAGAGAGAGGACCTTTTTTATGAGATGGGGATTTTTGATCAGTATAGCAAAGAGTGCTCCGAGAGGACCTTTTGTGTTCGTGCTTGAGTGACCTTTCCCACCCATGAGTTTTTGATCCTTTCACTCACATAAGGGTAATTGGGTCTTTACCCTTCCTGATTTAATTTCAGTTTGCCCCCAAGGTCCTTAATTGATGTTTCAGAATGTTTTGGTCCTGCTTTTTAGTTAAATCCCAAATTTAGTCCTTAAATGAAATTCTCCCAAAAAAGGATCTATACATCAAGGCTAGGTAAAAAAGGCTTCATTTCAGCATATGCTACAAAATCTTATTTACAACCAGAGGTAAGATTGACTTTATCTGGCTTGTAACAATGTGATAGATATTTCATTACTAGAAGGAGTAGAATTGTTGCTAGAAGATTCTCTTCTAATTGGGATGTGTTCCAAAAGGAAACCGGGTTCTTTAGGCTCAGGCAATACACCTTCACTGCTTAACATTATAACCACAGATGTCATGTCAGGCCTATCATCAGCATGGTATTGCAAACAAAGAAGACCAATATGGATGCAACGTAATACTTCTGATTCAACATAAGACTTCTCCAAACGTTCATCCACAAATTTTAGTGGGATTCCCTTATTCCACAACCTCCATGCCTACAAAAATTTAAGACATGAATCAGTAACTAATGTCACTACAGAAAAGGGAAGAGTTAGGATCCTTGCTACTGACATGTCCGATGAGATTAACGCTTTGGCTTAGCAAGAAGGGCCCCCTGTTTTTCATACCACTCACGATTTCAAGTAGTAATACTCCAAAGCTGAACACATCTGATTTGACTGAGAATAGTCCACGAATTGCGTATTCAGGAGCCATATAACCACTAATTTAAATCATTACATAATTAGTACCATGTGAAAACATGTGCATCTAAACAAAATTAAAATACAACATAGCAATACTCACTATGTACCAACTATTTGCCTTGTATTATCTTCAATTTGATCTCCTGCAAATATTCTAGCAAGACCAAAATCTGATATTTTTGGATTTAATTCACTATCCAACAATATATTACTAGCTTTAAGGTCTCTATGGACGATTTTTAATCTAGAATCTTGATGAAGATACATAAGTCCCCGAGCAATTCCTTGGATAATGTGAAAGCGCCTGGACCAATCAAGATGTTTACTTTCAGAACCTACAAAATTATAATGTAAAGTTACTAACCAATAATTGAAGGAGAAATAAAAGAAAAGGATAAAAGTGTGCTGCTTGATAGTTGTTTAGCCATACAAACCAAAAATGAATGAATCTAAACTCTTGTTGGGCATGTATTCATATATGAGCATTGTCTCCTCTCCTTGAATGCAACAACCAAGAACTTTAACAAGATTTCGGTGCTGAATTTTGGCACACAATTTGACTTCATTCTTAAATTCACATAGCCCTTGGAAAGAACATTGTGAAAGACGTTTGACAGCAATCTCTTGACCATCAGCAAGTATACCCTACCATGTTTACGAAATATAAATGATGACTGTCAATATTTAACATCATAAATCAGAATAGTATTTGTAACCCTTTACTCTCAATAACAATATAATTGCACACTAACCTTGTATACAGAACCAAAACCACCTTGGCCAAGCTTGTTTTCCAATGAAAAGTTATTAGTAGCTTTAGCTATTACTGCAAGGTCATAAATACGTTGCTCCATATTTCCTTCAGTGCCTTCTTCATTGTTTGCTGCTATCAAGGTTGTTAGCTCCATATTTCCTTCATAGCCTTCTTCCTTGTTTGCTGCTAACAAGGTTTTCGCAGTTCACATTGGTAAATTAAATGAAACATAGCGTTTATTTATAGAGTTGCATAAGGAATGTTTACCTTCTAAGTTTCTTCTATACAAGTAGATATAAATTAAAGTGAAAAGCATCACAACAGTCAATACTGTGGTCACTATTACAGCAATCAGCTTTGTCTTATTTCCGTTAGCATAATGTTCCGCTTCACAAGGCAAACAGAATGTTAAGGTTGCTAAATCAATTAAAATATGGTTGAAAAATTTAAAATGAAAAGCCAGACCTGTTTCTAGAGAAGCAAGGCGAATATATAAATCTTGGTCGTCAAAAGGAACCTTCCTAATATCAATCAGATCACCAAACCACATGACACAACCACTACCTCCTTCCCTGATATCTGTATTAGAAAAAGCATTACAAGAACAATTTTCCCAGCATTTGACTTTGCATTCCTCAAGTGTCATACTTGCATTAACCCAAGTGTATGTAGTGTCTGGCAACTCTAGCCCATTGAATTTGATAAAATAATCCCTATGTTCATCCTTGCAACTCCATGATCTGTCACGGACACATCCTCCAGACCAATCCATTGCATCCCAATTTTTGGGAGTTTTTGGCAAGAATCCTGTCAAGCACTTGCATATTGGTGTCTCACCAAGGGCACAGTATCCATTTGGACCACAACGATTATACCTGTCACAATTATCAATCGGGACAAAACTATATATAATCCACCTTTGATCATCTTCACTCCATATCATGTCCAAATGTGAGTATAATGTTTGGTTGAGGACCACTCTTGAAATCTGTGACTCATTTATGACATTACGAACTGTATAAATTTCATCTTTGTTCCACACAAACTTTATTTCATAAAGTGGATTGCTTGTTGCATAAGTCATGCCACTGAATCGGACACCATTCCAAGGGCCACTCCTTATATACTTTGTTGGACCCTGCCAGAGTACTATTTCAGGATAATCATTTGGTAAAAGCTCTTCTATGAAATCTCCAAAGGAAGGGTCATCCCAATTCTTCCATGCTGTCCAACGTCGATTAAGACCAGTTCTCATGTCCCATCCAACCTTCATTCCTGGCAAAATTGTATCAGAAGGATAGTCAAAGCTTTGCCATAAGTAGTTTTGGGAGTTTTGATCCTTCCAATCTCTTAGAACCAAGTTTCCAGAGCCTAAAAGCTGTAAAACTGGACTCAAAGCCTTTGTTGTGGAATTTGCATACCAAGCAACAGTCTCATCATCATGGCTGAGAAGTACAGAATTTCCTTCTTTGCTTATGCTCAACATGCTAGTGTTGTTCTTGATGGGTTTCTCACGGTTAGCAACCCAAACAACAGTCCTGTCTGGGATTTTGTGGTACCATATTCCAACATAGCGATCTGTGGAACTTCCTAGGCTGAAGAAACCCAATTCAAAGATTCCATTTTCAGAAACCAAGGTCTGACCATCATGAAGAGACTCAAAGTGTGTGAGTATATCAGTTGCCAATGATAGTCTTGATAAGAAGAACAAAAGCAGATTGGTAAGAACAAGCAAATAAGGAAGGATAGCCATTGATTTGGTGAATTGGTCAGCACCAGAAAATATGAACATACCTCTGATTTTGATGTGCCACATGTTGACAGTGCAGCCTGCCAGAATTATGCAAGTTGACTTGGTGCTCTTAGTCTTTTAAAAAACTGTTCCCTTCATGGTTGATGACATGACTTTCAACGCAAGAATAAGATATAAAAAAATTTCCATATGTATGACTTTAATAATGACACCATATTCAGACTTCCAAACTCATATTTCAAGTTCAATGAATCAATGAAATCCTTTCTGACAACAAACAAACAGATTCTAACATGTGTACCAAGATCCATCACATCAAATCCTTTTAGTAGGGTCAAGGAAGGGAAAGTTCAAATCTTTCTTTGTTTCTCTTAAGGAATGATATTCAACATTATTGACTTCTGCCACCATCAAATTGTTTCGTTTTCGTGCTTGTCCTAATGTAAAGCAAATTATTACTCTCTCCTTACTAATTATAAGACCCCTTTGACTTTTTTTGGAGAAATTGAAAATGCAAAATTAATCATTTTAAATTGTATATAATTATTTTTTACCCCATAACGAATTTATTCTCCATATAAACTAACCTATAATCTAATATGTCATAAATTATACTTTAGTGGTCCAATTTACTTCCTTAACTACAAAAAAAAATTAACTTGATAGTTTACTTAGGACTTTTTTTAACTGAAACAGTTAAGACTAGTAATAACATTTTTTAATATATAATTTGTTCCAAAATTCTAGTACAGAACCAGAATTAGAATAAATTAGGTATACTATGAAGCCAATTAAGAAAAAGCTATGTACTACCTCCGGTAATATAGGACCTAATTGACTTTTTTTTTTAGAGATTAAGGTTGCAAAATAGGTTATTAAATGATGACATATTTGATATATTTTTAGATTATCCATTAGTTTATAGGTAAAATAAATTAGTTTACGGGAAAAAATTAAGTAAATCAATTTATAATTAACTTACTTTGCTTTTTTAAGGATTTTCTAAAAAAAGTCAATTAAGTCTTATATTTAGGACCAGGGAGTATAATGTATGTACGTATGAACTTATTTCGCTGATTCGTTGCTTGTAAAGGAGTAGTAAAACAAGAGAGTGTGAAAATGAACTTCCTTCGTTAATAGATAGAAAATGCCTGAATTTCGACATCGTCATTTACAATTTTTCAGTTATATAGTTATGTTATTTAATTAAATAAATACTCCCTCCTATCCTTAATAAAAGAGCCGAAATTTGAATGGTTTTGGTCCAAAATATAAGAACTCATCTCACATTCTCTCCTCATTTAATGTATTTTTTCAACTTTGCCTCTAACTCTCTTTTATACTCCCTCTGTTCCTAAATATAAGATCACTTTGGGGAAGTGGATAAGTTCCTAAATATAAGATCACTTCCTATTTTATCTAAAGTTTTGCCCAAACTACCCTTATACTCCCTCTTTTCATTGAAAATCACTCCTCCTTTTAAAGTTAAGTAATTGAGGGGATTTTGGGAATATCATGTAATTTTATTGTCTTCCTTAATCTCCCCAAATTAACTAAAGTGATCTTATATTTAGGAACGGAGGGAGTATTTGTTAATGCTTATGTATTTCTCTCTCTTAAAACTATAATAATAAATATGGACAATATTAGAAAACAAACATTAACTCTCGACATACTAACTTTTACATGTTTTATTAAGAAGCGTTTTTTTACGGCTGGACTCTTATATTATGGACTGGGGGAGTAAATAAGTGACTAAATGAAGGTGCTAGCTGATTTAGGATTATAAAATGTTGGTGAATGACGAAAACGCCCTCCTCCATGTTTATAAACTTTGTCATAGGCAGCATCATGTTAGTTCTAAACTGTGTCATATATGTGGGTATTACCGTATTACTATAATTGCTTCATGGGTATGGGTAGTGAATGATGGGATTGAACGTTCTTGTGAAACAGGCAAAGGGCAGTACTTCTTCTCTTTATTAAACATCACTAGCATCATTCTTAGTGAAGCGCCATGCTTTATTCTTGAAAAAGTCCATAATTTTATGTGACCTGTTAGTCCCTAGTACTAATCAGTAATTGACCTTTAATTTTGCTTGGACTGGTTGTTTGAAATGTGATTGCTTCTGTCATTACCAATAAATCGTATTCATGTCTTGCTTCTGTCATGTTTTCGTTTCAAATTGGAAGCTAAATAACGGTATCCCCTTTTGATTTACAAAAACTGATCTGAGATCTAGCTTCATCTTAATTCCACAATTTCTGTTTTATTCATCAAGTTTATTTTTCCTTAAGGATAACAGTTTGTTTAAATTTGCACTATTTTTAAAACATGTTTGGTATTTATTTAAGTACCACCCAATACTTTTTTTGTGCTAAACACTCATGCCCATTATGGTTCAGTCTCTTTTCTTTTCAGGTATCTTTATTTAATTCTTAGTGACCTGTTTATCTTTGATTAGGGAATTGAACACATTTTTTACACATGACTACTATTCCCCAAGGCAAGATCCTCGCTATAACCTACATCTATTTAAGTTGTGTTATACACTTTCCTCACTATTTCATGTATACTTTAGTGTCTACTCCTTAATATGAGAGTACCATTTTTGACTATTTTGTGGAGTCTTATAAAAGCAAGTATATGGGTTATTGATAATATGAAAAAAATTGTAACATATTTTTTTTTCAAAATCCTATTTAATGATTAAAGTTTATTGCACATGGATAAAATGCCCTCAATAACTAGGGGTAATATGGAAAAGAGCAATTTAATATAGGAGATAAGAGTGATCGAAATAAGACCTTATATTTAAGATTAAACTCAAACCCTTAAAGAAACATAATTCCATGTAATTAATATGTTACAATACAATGATGTATAAGGAAACAACCTTGAGCAATAAACAAAATTGTACCCAACAATAGTTTATTATCAACATATACCATCTCGCATAGTTGTGAATTGTCATTCTTTCGTTTTTTGGCATTACCCAAAAAAAAGAAGAAAAATAATCATTTATCTAGGCCCTATCTCAGTTGTTGAAATTCTATTTGAAGCTGGCATGTGATTGCTGATTGAAGATTCACGATTAATTGTCATGTTTCCTAAGAGAAAACCGGGCTCTTTAGGTTGAGCCAAGTCAACCTCACTGGTTAACATCACAACCACAGATGTCATGTTTGACCTATCATTAGGATAGTGTTGCACACAAAGAAGACCAATATGAATGCATCTTAATACTTCTAATTTAATACAAGACTCTTCCAAATGTGCATCAATCAATTTCAGTGGGGTGTTCTCTTTCCATAATCTCCATACCTACAAAAACCCTAAACATCAATCAATTGCGAACTCATTATGAAAATAAAGTTAAATTACAATTTACTTTACTTACATGCCCAATGAGGTTTTGACATTGGCTTGCGAAGGAGGATCCTTCATTCTTCTTTCCACTCACAATTTCCAGTATTAATATTCCAAAGCTAAATACGTCAGATTTCATAGAAAATAAGCCATGGAATGCATATTCAGGCGCCATATATCCACTAGAATAAATTATCAAGGTGTTAATAGTACATTCAATAATGAATGGAAATACAAAAAACAATGTAATTATGCAATAGTGATACTTACTATGTACCAACAACTCTCCTTGTATTTTCTTCAATTTGATCACTCCCAAAAATCCTCGCCAAACCAAAATCTGATATTTTTGGATTCAATTCATTGTCTAGTAGTATATTACTTGCTTTAAGATCTCTATGAATGATTCTCAATGTAGAATCCTGGTGAAGATACATAAGGCCTCTAGCAATTCCACATATAATGTGAAAGCATTTGGACCAATTTAAGAGTTTATTTTGAGAGGGACCTGGAAATTGATAAAATAAAGTGAATAAAAACTTAGTCTTTAACCAAATTTAATCAAAAGAAGTCAATAAATATGCATACCAAAAATAAACGAATCTAAACTCTTATTCGGTAGGTATTCATAAATGAGCATCTTTTCCTTTCTTTGAATGCAGCAACCAAGAACTTTCACAAGATTTCGGTGTTGGAATTTGGCACATAATATAACTTCATTTTTGAATTCTTTCGTTCCTTGATGAGAATTTTTCGAAAGTCTCTTGACGGCAATCTCTTGACCATCAACTAATACTCCCTGGGCATAAAACATGAACGTATTTACTACCCATAAATGAAAAGACTAAAACTACTTGATTTACTATTTTTCACATGTTACCTTGTACACTGAACCAAAACCACCTTGTCCAAGCTTATTGTCAACTGAGAAGTTGTTAGTGGCACGGGCTATTATATCAAAGTTATAGAAAGGTAGCTCCATATCTTCTTCAATATTTTCTATAGACAAGGTTCTATCTATTTTCACTGAAGCAAGGTATAAAACATACATGGTTTATTTTTTTCCGAGCATGAACGGCACAAAAGGAAATTTTTTTTGACCAAAGATATATTTTCATTCATGAAATAAGCTACTACACACACATAGATCTAGAAATCTAAAAACATAACCCCATAGAAGAGGTATAAACACACTCTAACCCCATAGTAGAGGTTTTATTAACAGACTCTAACCCCATACACAGAAATCTAAAAACATAACCCATAGAAGAGGCCTTTCTGGTTATAAACTACTCTGTCTGGTCCTTATTATAAGTCACTAACTATCTACAATTTTTGGTCCTTAATATATGGCACCAATCATCGGATTAAATGTTTTTCCCCACTTTAACCCTGTTATTAATGGAGATTCAAAATTGAAAATGTGGAAAACATCATTTAATGAAGGGTGAAGTTGGAAAAAGTGGCAAATTTAACAAGAATTTATAGACTCAACTACCATTCCTTGGTATGTGAGAACTGGGTAGTTGATGACTTATAATAAGGAACGGGGAGAGTATTAACAAGGTTTTCATAGTACATTTAGATGCACTCAGAGTAATATTTGGAGGGCAAAAATACGGGAAGTAAACCGCACTGTTCTTTTAAAAGCATAATGACAACAAGCTCAACCATGTTCTGTTCTACTATCATCATGACAATCCACAGATGTAGTAAGATGAGAGAAAGGCTAAGCAAATGAAGACAGATGCATTAGGAATGTACCTATGGAGTTTCTTCTGTGCTTGTAAATGCAAAACAAAATTAAAAGCATCACAACAGACAATATAGTGGTCAACGTCGTAGCAATCACCTTCGTCTTATTTCCAATACCTTCATCATGTTCCGCTTCACAAGGAAATGAAATAAACATATTTTACATCAAAAGTCAGGGTTCCAAAATCAATCAAAAGAAGGTTGAAAAATGAAAATTAAAAGGCCACACCTGTTTCTAGAGAAGCAAGACGAATGTATAAAACTTGGTCTTCAAAGGGAACCATCCTTATATCAATTAAATCACCAAACCACATGACGCAACCACTACCTCCTCCCCTGATATCTGAATTAGTATAAGCACTACAAGAACAATTTTCCCAGCATTTCATTTTGCATTCCTCAAGTGTCATACTTGCATTAACCCAAGTATATCTAGTATCTGGCAATTTCAGCCCACTAAATTTGACAAAATAATCTCTATTTGCATATTTGCAACTCCATGATATATTGCGGGCACATCCTTCAGACCAGTCCATTGCACCCCAATTTTGCGGGGATTTCGGCAAGAATCCAGTCAAGCACCGGCATATCGGTGTCTCACCCGTGACACAGTATCCATTAGGTCCACAACGATTATACCTGTCGCAATTATCATTTGGCGCGAAACTATATATAATCCACCTTTGATCATCTTCACTCCATATTGTGTCCACTATTGAGTATAATGTTTGATTGAGGACAACTCTTGAAATCTGTGACTCATTTATGACATTACGAACTGTATAAACTTCATCTTTATTCGAGAAAAATTTTACTTCATAAAGTGGATTGCTTATTGCACGACATATGCCACTAAATCGAACACCGTTCCAAGGACCACTCCTTAAAAACTCTGTCGGGCCCTGCCAGACTACTACTCCAGGATAATTGTCTTGTGAAAGCTCTTCAGTAAAGTCTCCAAAGGAAGGGTCATCCCAATTCTTCCATGCTGTCCAACGTCGATTAAGACCAGTTCTCAGGTCCCTTCCAACCTTCATTCCTGGCAAAACTGTATCAGAAGGATAGTCAAAGCTTTGCCACAAGTAGTTTTGGGACTTTTGATCATTACCATCTCTTAGAACCAAGTTTCCAGAGCCTAAAAGCTGTAAAACTGGACTCAAAGCCTTTGTTGTGGAATTTGCATAACTTGCATACCAAGCAACAGTCTCATCATCATGGCTGAGAAGTACAGAATTTTTTTCCGTGCTTATGTTCAACTTGCCAGAGTTGTTCTTGATGGGTTTCTCACCGTTGGCAACCCAAACAACAGTTCTGTGTGGGATTCTGTGATACCATATTCCAACATAGCGATTTGTGGAACTACCTGGGCTGAAGAAACCCAATTCAAACATTCCATTTTCAGACACCAAGGTCTTGCCATCACGAAGAGATTCAAATTGGGTAAGAATATCAGTTGCAAAAGAAAATCTAGAGAAGAAGAACAAAAACATATGGGGAACAACAAGCAAACAAGAAAGAGTAGTCATTGATTTGATAGTTTGGTCAAGACCCGAAAACATGAATATAAGTCTGATTGTGAATGTGTCACATGTTGAAAGGGCAGCCCACCAGAATTATGCAAGTTGACATTGTGCTCTTACTCTCATAAAAAACGGTTCTCTTCCCTTCACGTTGATGACATGATTTTCAACGCAAGAATACGATATAAAAAAATTCCCTTATGTTTTTGTTTGATTATGGTATCATATGCAGGCTTCCAAATTCACGTTTGAAATTCAATGAGTCAATGAAATCCTTTCTGTCAACAAACAAACAGATTCTACTAGCATGTGTACTAAGAATCTGAGATCCATCAAATCCTTGTAGTGGGGTCAGGGAAAAGAAAGTTCAATTCTTTCATTTTTGTCTTTTTAAAGGAATGACATTCAACATTATTGACTTTTACCCCCATCAAATTGATCTGTTTTTTTTTTATGTTTGCTTGTTCTATTGTAAAGCAAGTTATTCCCCCCTTCTTAATTATAAAATCACTTTGATTTTTTTAATAAATTAATTATATAAAATTAATCATTTTAAATTGTCTATAATTATCTTTTCCTCTCATAGCTAAGTTATTCTCCTTAGAAACTAACCTATAATCTAACTGAATGTCACATATATTATAATTCAAAGGTCTAATTTCCTTAACTTAAATGCAAAAAAAACAGTTAAAAGTGATATTATATTTAGGACCGGAGGTAGATAATAATATTTTCTTAATAATTTATTCCAAAATTCTTGCTTGTTATATGTTCAAACAATTCAGATGGTAAAAGGTTGCAAGTAAGTCAATTCCATGAACTTATATTCCAATGTCTTATTTCCTTTGCTATGATCCACATGATAAAGTTGTATTATGGGGAAATAGATGAACCAAAAGTCGCAGGGAAGCTAATTTCAATTGGAATTAAAATCACATGAGTTTAAAACTCAAAAACTAGTAGCTAGGGAACCAGAATTAGACTAAATTTGGTATAAATAAAGCAAGAGATATGTAAGTACTTTGTATGTACCTTATTTCGCTGATTCATTGCGTGTAAAGCTGAAATTAGAAAAGGCAGCCATTAGTCGCAGAGCAAAATAAAAGATAGAAAATGTTTGAATTTTGACATCTTCATTTCCAGTTATATAGTTATCGCTATGTATTTGTAAAATTCAGCAGTTATGTATTTTATGGTTTTTCCAATAAAAACGGGTCAATCGCTTACCCTTCAATCTTCATCCATAATAAAATTGAGTTAAAATAAAGATATTAACATACTCCATGTTGGTGCTAAATGTAAGACTTAAATACCTAATTAAATAAGATAGATGTTTTTAAAGAAAATATTAAAGTATATGTTAACCATCTACCTTTAATCTCATACCACCTCTAGAAAAACTAGAAATAGGTAATATTTTTATCCTTTTATGACTAAGTTAACCTCCCTAAATATGTCTTATTCAGTAATGGAGGGAATATTAGGGAGCAGAGTTTGTTTATATATGTAAGACTTCTTTATATTTTTTCCTCATATTTTCTTTAAACTATCCCTATTAATCCTCATTAATAATGAAAAAGCAAGAGCGGGAGAATTGGAATAAACGAAGTATTATTATCTTGGACCTGCATAAGAATGGCCATAAAACCAAATGTAAAAATATACTCTCTACATTTTTAAATATAAGGTCAATTTACCTAATTTGATTAGAATAATAATGTTAGTTATGTTAATTATTATCACAATATTGTTAATTTACCCTAACCATATACTTTCATCTCCACTCTTCCTCTCTTGCTCGTTCATTATTGACAAACATTATTAGGGTTAATTTAGGGGAAAAAATTAGGAACAATTACAATGTGTTCTTATATTTTATCATAAATTGAAATTTAAAAGTGGTCTTATATTTAGGAAAAGAGGGTGTGAGTTTAATAATATCAAATTACCCTTATATTCTCCAATCCTTTATTCCCACTGTCCATCACTTTTTTGTTTACTACCGAGGAGTTTCAATAAAGATAATATGGGGAAATGTTGAAAATGTTGAGAAAATGAGAAGGAGCATATCATACATGTATAATTTTATTACTAATTAATTTATAAATCAAACAAATTAGTTGGATAAAACTACATGTGATTAAATCAATTTATAAAGATATTAATTAATTAATTAACTAGAGAAGTTTAAACCTTTTATCGATCATGTTTGTAGTTATTTTAGTTTTATTTTTATAAAGATATTGAGATTTCATCTTTTAAATTTCATTTTATTTAAAACATCGATCATATCATTCAACAAAGACATGGACCATTTCATAATAATTTTTTTCTTAAATTATGGGATCAAAACTAAAATTAAGATGAATGTAAGGGATCAAAAGATGACATTAACTTGAGAATAAATAAAAATTGGCATTCACTGTGTTTATTAATCATTTTTCAATTTTTAGACTGCCAATTTTTCATGTTTGTATTATCCTTAGTATATATTATAAGCTATAATTGATGTGACTCTAACTTTACATTTTGATGTAAGAATTTCTCCAATCAAATAATCACGGTCAATTATTATATTGCCTCTGGTCCTAAATATAAGACCTATTTAGGGAATATATTTTGGTCCTAAATATAAGACCTAATTTTAATTTTTGACCACTTTTTTCCTTAAATGCCCATCTTATTTCTTATTTCCTCGTCAATAATTAAACACAAAAGTAAATGCTTTCTGCCATAGCTTCGCCTTCTTCGCATCTGCCATAGCTTCATTTTTCGTAAATTCTCTTTATTCCTTCCTCTTCTTCTACTTTGTTTTGAACAAACTCCTTCGTCTTCTTCTACAAAGAACTTTTTGCAGTTCAATTTCATCTCCCAACACTCCTCTTGCTTGAATTTCTTTAGATTTATCAAATTCAACGAAGAGAATTCTCGAAGAAGAAATTGAAGAGAAGTTTAGATCCTCTTGCAGTTGATTAGTCGATATAGAGAGTGAAGTTTAGATTCTGGATTTTTCAATCAATAGTCATTGCTTCACCTCACGATGCGTATCTAACTTCACTATACTCTGGAAATTTTCACCGACTAACTGAGTAGGATTAGTAAGATTCTGAAGATGAATTGAAGAGAAGAGAGAGAGAGAGGAGAGAGGAAATAAATCAGAAGATGAAAGCAGATTTTGGTTGTGGATCACCTTCATTTTTTATGATGATTATGAATGCAAATTATGCAGAAGAAGATGAAAACAGATTTCGGATTTAGATCTGGAATGTTATAAGAGACGAGATGAAATTTCTGAAATGGTCCATGATGAAGACGAAGTGACGAGGTAAATATTGATGCTCGGGTCAAGACCTTAGAGGAGGAAGGGTATTTTTGTAAAGTCATTGTTATCCTTAATCTCCTCAAATTCAGCTAATTAGATCTTATATTTAGGACCGGAGGGAGTATCATAGAAGAAAACTATGTTAATTCTTAACATTTTTAAATTTGGTTGTAAAATTTGTTTTGTTGGATGAGATTGAGAATAATACTTGAGAAAAAATAAATTAAGAAAATTTAATAACCTTAATAATCTTCTTTAATCCATTCACTATATATTTTGATTATTGTTGAAAACATTAGTAGTTATTTTGAAAAGATTGACAAAAATAAAAAAATAGATTATATATTTATGATCAAGATTAACTTCCTAAATTTGTTCTATGCTATAGAGAGCTAGGGGAAGGAAAATATTAGTAATACACTGCCTTCAAATCCTTGGTTAGGCAGGTTAGCGATCACAATTCACAACATCCAAGAAGAGAACCAATAGCTGTCACCCTTTGTTAATTCTTCCCGTTTATAGTGTGGTTGTTACAAATTAGATCCGCAAGATGAAAATCATAGTAGAGAGGAAACAGTGAGAAAATTTAACATTAACTTTATTAATCTTTAATATAAGAGCTTATTGGTTTTACTTCGATAAATCAAATTAAATAACAAATTACATCAAAATATATATTGAACTTTTTAAAAGTTGATTTGTCCAACTTATAAACTTGTACATAATGAGAAGTCAGAACTATTTAGTCTTTATATAAATTAATTTTTTAACAGATTTTAAACCTTCCCATATAAAATAAACAAACTCGTGTATCAAGGATGTAGGTTAATATTATCTTATTTGCTTTTGAAAGAAAGGGGAGGGAAGAAAATAATACTCCCTCCGGTCATAAATATAAGACATAATTGACTTTTTCTAGAAAATCCTTATAAAAGCAAAATAAGTTAATTATAAATTTATTTACCTAATTTTTTCTCTTAAACTAGTTTATTTTACCTATAAACTAATGGATAATCTAAAAATATATCAAATATGTCATCATTTAATAACCTATTTCGCAACCTTAATCTAAAAAAAAAAGTCAATTAGGTCCTATATTTAGGACCGGAGGTAATACATCAAGTGTAAGCATTTGAATGGAGAAACGGAGCCAGTGAGAGGATGAGCTGAAAATGTATGTTATCAATAATGTTAAGGAACAGAAAGGTAAAAATTTAAAATTGTTATTAAGATAAATAAGTCGAAATGAGATTTTTTTTTTTAAATCAAAATCATAGACTTGCAAAACTTAACAATAGAGTTTTCATGTCAGAAGGCTAGAAAGTCAACATTTTTAAACTACAACAATGCCAAATCAAGATGGTTTTCTTTAACATATATGCTTACTAGAGGTCCAAAATCATGAACTAAAATTGACTTTACCTAGCTTCTAACAAGGTCATAGATATTTCATTACTAGAAGGAGTTGCAGATTCTCCCTTAAGTGGAATGTTTTCCAAAAGGAAACCAGGTTCTTTAGGTTCTGGCAAGACACCTTCACTACTCAACATTATAACTACATATGTCATGTCTGGCCTATCATCAGCATGGCGTTGCAGACAAAGAAGACCAATATGGATGCATCGTAATACTTCTGATTCAACATAAGAGCTCTCCAAAAGTTCATCAGCGAATTTTATTGGAACTCCCTCATTCCACAGCTTCCAAGCCTACAACAATTCAAAAAAAAATGAATCATCTTTTTCGCCAACAATGAATCACTTTCCAATTTCAGTAAAGATAAGAGAAAAGTTAGGCTCAGAGATACTAACAAATCCAATAAGGTTAAAGCATTGGCTTGGCAAGACAGGTCCCCTGTTTTTCATGCCACTCACTATTTCTAACAATAATACTCCAAAGCTAAAAACATCGGATTTGACCGAGAACAGTCCATGAGTTGCGTACTCAGGAGCCAAATAACCACTAATAAGCCAAAGTGTAGTTAGTATCATACGGAAGTGTGAATATACAAAATCAAAATATGACAAGCATACTTACAATGTTCCAACAATTTGCTTTGTATTATCTTCATTTTGATCTCCTCCAAAAATTCTTGCTAAACCAAAATCTGCAATTTTCGGATTTAACTCACCAATAATATGTTACTTGCTTTAAGATCTCTATGGATAATTTTTAATCTTGAATCTTGATGCAGATACATCAGGCCCCGAGCAATTCCTCGGATGATATGAAAGCGTTTAGGCCAATCAAGAAGTTCCCTTTTAGAACCTACAAAATTTTAAAATAATGATATGTATCACTATCCATCAACAAAAAAAAAGAAAAGGATATAAATCTGCTAATTGATAGTTCTTTATCCATACAAACCAAAAATAAATGAATCTAAGCTCTTGTTGGGCATGTATTCATATACAAGCATCTTCTCCTCTCCATGAATGCAACAGCCAAGAACCTTGACAAGGTTGCGGTGCTGAATTTTGGCACATAGTTTGACTTCATTCTTAAATTCAGAAAGCCCTTGGACAGAATTTTGTGAGAGCCGTTTCACTGCAATTTCTCGTCCATCTGCAAGAATACCCTAGCATTTTTGCATCATATAAATGATTGTCAATATGTCACATCATAAATCAGGAGAGTGATTGTAATCTTTTGCTATTAATATCATGTTAAAAGCATACTTTGTATACAGGACCAAAACCACCTTGGCCAAGTTTGTTATCAGATGAGAAGTTATTTGTAGCATTAGCTATTATTGCAAGGTCATAGACACGCTGCTCCATATTTCCTTCATGACCGTCTTCATTGTTTCCTGCTATCAGGGTTTTCAGCTCCATATTGACGTCAGGGCCTTCTTCCATGATTGCTGTTAACAAGGTTATCTTGGATTCTTAGTTCGATTTCATAAACAAAGTGGAATATATAAGTACAAAAAATAAAGTGGTAATAGCATTAGCTTCTTGGACAATGTCATTATAAGTAGCTCCATATTTCCTTAGGAGCCTTTCTCCTTATAAACTGTTAACAAGGTTTTCATAGTACAGAGTAGTATTTGAAGAAAAAATGGAAAGGGAATCCCTATGTTTTTTGGAAAACATAATGACAACAAGCTCTTGTCATGTTCCACTATCCACAAGACAACCCACAGATGTAGAAATATGGAAAAAAGAGGTGAAGCAAGTGAAGAAAGATGCATTGGGAATGTACCTATGGAGTTTGTTCTGTGCTTGTCGATGGAAAAGAAAGTTAAAAGCATCACAACAGACAATATGGTGGTCACTGTCACAGCAATAACCTTCATGTTATTTCTGCTAGCCTCATCAAGTTCAGCTTCACAAGGAAATGAACTAACAATTAATACACCAAAAGTAAAGGTTGCTAAATCAATCAAAAGATGGTTGAAAAATGTAAACTAATAGGCCACACCTGTTTCTGGAGAAGCAAGACGGATGTATAGAACATGATCATCAAAGGAAACCTTCCTTATATCAATTAAATCACCAAACCATATGACACAACCAGTACCTCCTCCCCTGATATCTGAATTAGTATAAGCACTACAGGAACAATTTTCCCAGCATTTCATTTTGCATTCCTCAAGTGTCATACTTGAATTAACCCAAGTGTGTGTAGTATTTGGCAACTTCAGCCCACTAAATTTGACAAAATAATCCCTCTTTTCATCCTTGCAACTCCATGATATATTGCGAGAACATCCTCCAGACCAGTCCATTGTGTCCCAATTTTTGGGGGATTTTGGCAAGAATCCTGTCAAGCATTGGCATATAGGTGTCTCACCCAGGACACAGTACCCATTAGGACCACAACGGTTATACCTGTCACAATTATCGACTGGCGCGAAACTATATATAATCCACCTTTGATCATCTTCACTCCATATCATGTCCACTATTGAGTATAATGTTTGGTTGAGGACAACTCTTGAAATCTGTGACTCATTTATGACATTACGAACTGTATAAACTTCATCTTTGTTCCAGACAAACTTTCGTTTATAAAGTGGATTGCTTGTTGTATAAGTCACACCACTGAACCGGACACCATTCCAAGGGCCACTCCTTAGATATATTGCCTGGCCCAGCCAGAGTACTATTTCAGGATAATCATGCAGTAAAAGCTCTTCAGTAAAGTCTCCAAAGGAAGGGTCATCCCAATTCTTCCATGCTGTCCAACGTCGATTAAGGCCAATTCTCAGGTCCTGTCCAACCTTCATTCCTGGCAAAATTGTATCAGACGGATAGTCAAAGCTTTGCCACAAGTAGTTTTGGGGCTTTTGGTCCTTCCCATCTCTTAGAACCAAGTTTCCAGAGCCTAAAAGCTGTAAAACTGGACTCAAGGCCTTTGCTGTGGAATTTGCATACCAAACAACAGTCTCATTATCATGGCTGAGAAGTATAGAATTTCCTTCTGAACTTATGCTCACCATGCCAGAGTTGTTCTTGGTGGGTCTGCCACGATTGGCAACCCAAACAACAGTCCTGTCTGGGATTTTATGGTACCATATCCCAACATAGTGATCTGTGGAACTGCCTGGGCTGAAGAAACCAAATTCAAAGACTCCATTTTCAGAAACCAAGGTCTGGCCATCATGAAGAGACTCAAACTGGGTGAGAGTATCAGTTGCAAGAGAATATCTAGATAAGAAGAAAAAAAGCAGATGAGAAAGAACAAGCAAATAAGAAAGAATAGCCATTGATCTAATGAATTGGTCAACACATGAAATATGAACATACCTTTGATTCTGATGTGCCACATGTTGAAAGAAGCAGCCCACCAGAATTATGCAAGTTGACTTGGTGCTCTTACTCTCTTAAAAAACTGTTCCCTTCACCGTTGATGAATGATGACATGATTTTCAATGCAAGAATAAGATATAAAATATTTCCATATGTATGACTTTAATATTGGCACCATATTCAGACTTCCAAACTCATATTTCAAGTTCAATGAATCTATGAAATACTTTATGTCAATAAACTAACAGATTCTAACATGGGTACTGAGATCCATCAAATTACTCTCTCGGTCCTAATTACAAGACTCTTTTGACTTTTTTGGAGAAATTATAAATGCAAAACTAATCATTTTAAATTGTCTATAATTATCGTTTACCCTCATAACTAATTTATTCTCCTTATAAACTAACTACATGCTCTAGATATGATAAAAAAATGTATATTTTGAACACATGAATAAGATATGAAGACTTTTCCATGTATTTTAAATTGATTATGAGATCATATTCAGACTTCTAAACTCATTTCAAATTGAATGTAGTGCTTTCTGTCAACAAACTAACAAAGTCAAGCTTGTGTACTAAATTGACTATTGCCATCAAGTCTTTGTTGTAGGGTCAGGGAAAGCAAAGTTCAAGCCTTTCTTTGTGTTTTTTTCACTTCTCTTTTTTTTAAAAAAAATATCTTTGCTCTAATCCATCTGATTAAAATATTACTGACCAATCATTGAACCAAAAAATAATCACAGGGGTTTGAACCTTAAAACAGAGTAAAACATGAAATGGATACTGAAAATGGTGTGAAGTGATTATATTAAGAAAGAGCTATGTATAATGTATGTATATTACTAGTACCTTATTTTGTAGATTCAGTTGGCAGAAATCAATGGCCAAAGAAACCAAAGTTGCAGTTTAAATTCCTTCGAAGAGGATGAGAAGAATTGGTAAAAATCTACAGATACTCCGTGATCCTATCATGCTAATTAAATTAATTAAAATCATAATATACTACCAAAAAATTTCTTAATTATCTAACTTTAATCTCATACTCCCTCACTATTGATTTCTTACTAAGAACATCAGTAGAAATAATTAAGGAAAATTTATAGAAAAATTATAATTATATTTATGATCAAATTCATGTTCTCAAATAAGTCTAATTTAGGAATATATGGAGTATTGGGAGATAAGTTCATCCCAAAATATAATCTCTTTTTTTTATTTTTCTCCTATTTTCTTTAGAATATCCTATTTTTTTTTGGCCAACTTTAGAAGTCTGAATATGATCTCATAATCAATTTCGATACGTGGAGTTTATGAGACTTTTCTACTATTAAGTCCCTTGTGAGGCACTACAAATTAATTTTCCCTTAACTTTTGAGGTCTTCCGCTACCGAGAAAATGGAGTACTATTTTTATGTACTTTTGACTCCGAAAGCAAGGCAAAGGAAAATAATATATTGCCATTCAAATCCTTGGTTACTGAACACATAAGCTCACCTTAATTTATAAGAGAAGAGAACTAATAGTTCTCACCCTTTGTTGATTCTTCACATTTTCAGTGTGGTTTCAACAAATTAGTTTAGCATGATGATGAAAATATTAGATGAGCGGAAAGGAATCATAGAAATTTTATAATTAACTTTATTGTTTAACATAAGAGCTTATTGACTTTATTTTGAGAAATTAATTTAAAATTTTACTTTTAAAACATTTTTAAAATTAATTTGATAACTTTTTAAAAATATTTATATCTATAACTTTCTTAAAGTTAATTTGTACAACTTATAAACTTGTTCATATTCCAAACTATTTAATATTTACATATAATTTGTTTTTTTAACATTTTTAATCTTCCAAAAAAAATCAACAAACTCGTGTAAACAAGGACATGAGTTAATCTCATTACCAACAAAAAAGGATATGAGTTAATCTTATCGTATTTGCTTTTAAATGAAGTGAAGGACGAAGATAATATAGCAAGAGAAATTGCTTTTCAAAGAAAGAGAAAAGAGAGTAGGGCGAAGGCCCAAAAATGATACATAACTATTGGCCAAGGAACAAAAGTAATATATAACTATTCTGAGGTACATCAATGATACCTAACTTTTACTTTGGATCAAAAACGATATTTTCACTAATATGACAATAAAATTGGACATGAAAAGTCCAAAATGCCCTAATAAATAATATAAAGGGTGAATGCTCAAAAATGATACATAACTATTGGCCAAGGAACAAAAGTAATACATAACTATTCTGAGGTACATGAAAAGTCCAAAATGCCCTAATAAATAAAATAAAATAAAACATAGAGTTAGTCCCTATAGTTTTAAAGCTAAGGTTTTAGTCCCTATAGTTTCCTCCATTTAATAGAGTTAGTCCCTATAATTTTAAAAGGACCAACATATGGCATTAACAGAGTTAAATATGATTATGTGGCACTAATTCTGTTAGTTTTTGTCATGTGGCTTATGACTGGAGAGTAAGAGTTGGAAATAATTATTTAAGGTGGATAAATGATTTTATTTATTAACGAATATATTAAAAAAGTAGAAGTCATCTCTGTCACAAATGATGCTACCAAAATTTTGATAAAAACTCCGCAAGTGTACGGATCGTAAATTTAGTAAAGTGGTAGTTCAAGGTCGATCCCACAGAGACTCAGACAATTAATAACTAGGCATTAGACCTCCTATTTTCATTCAAGTTGAGTAAATAAAAGAAAATTGATTTTAATTACCTAATATCTAAGAAAATAAAATAAAACAAATATTCACACAGATGAAATTCACGAGTCAAAAGAACAACCTAGAGCCACCAATCCCTTATCTGCTTCTTAGATTTTATTCCCCACTAAATTAATTATGAATTAATCTAACTAGCTAATCTAGAGTACTAGCGTCTATAAATGCCTTTCGGTTTCCACCTATATCCTTGCCTAGCTTAATTACACAATGTCTTGCACTAATTTACTAAGTCAATTAATACCGGTACCGCTCTAATGTGACTATGTAGGGCTTCTAGGTATATGTCTATCCTAGTCGCAAATCAGATTAAAAATCCAATCCTACACTATTTAATCTTATGGTCTATTTAAAATTCCCTCTTTCGAGTCCAATTCTAAATTCCCTAAACATGTCTAATGGTGATCAAGCACTAAACAAGTTAATCAATAATAGCAAGATTAAATAAACTAAATCAAATTAACCATGACTAAATAGTGAGAAATAAAATACTAAGTTACAAACAAGTTCATAGTACTCTAGGTTGTAAAAGAAATTAGCCACACATAATTTTGATCGTCATAACAATTGGCTTAAAATCCAAAGGAATGCTAAATGTTCAAGAAGAAGTAATAACTAAATAATACAAGATTGAAGAATAGTGCCGTGACTCCTCTCTCTCGTCTCTTTGTGCATTAATCTCCTTCCCCTGCGTGCGTGGATATAACAAAGACACCAATGAACAGTGCTTGCCACCTCTTGCTTCCTTTTCCTTTTGCTGCGTGAATGTGAATGTGAATGTGTATAGGCTTATGAAAATAGGAAGAATTATAACCAGCCTCCTTTCTTTTCAATTGCATGTGTATATTTATAATAAAATAGCTCAACACCATATTGTCTTTGCCTTGCATGTTAAGTTTCTTTTCTTTCCTTTTCTTGTATGTCTCTTTCTCTTTATTTCCTTTTTTTAAAATCTGCATTCATGAAGAGAAAGAAATAGGAAATAATCACAATGACTCAATCACATAATCTCATTAATAGGAAACTTCTCATCAAAATATTTCTTTTAATATATTAAGTTTCCTATTTCAATTAAATTTCATATTTTCCAAAAGAATCACTCATATACTCTCAAATTACTTTCTTTCCAATTCACATCAAAATCACTTAATTATTTAATTCATGACTCCCCAAATACAATAAAATAATTCCTAAAAACCACTAAATATGGGGAGTCATCACACCCCCACACTTGCATTAAATCTTGTCCTCAAGATTTCAAATTGTTAACACATTAGCACAAAAAATGAAATCAAGATTTTATCATCACAAAGTTGAAATCAATTCAAACTCTCAACAATTAAATCCTCTTAAAAATCTCTCTCACCATCCCCAAATGCAAGCAATAAGGCAATCAATTTGATAGAGATAAATCACAAAAGCATGTCCCTCACCGGTCAAGTGTTTACACTCTACTCTCAAAGTATATAGGGGTTGTGTTTCACTCAATTCCATCTATGTAATCCAGCTACCATAGGCTTGTTTATCATCTCGATATCCACTCTTGTATCTCAATGCACACACAAATCAAAAGGACTTTTAAGGGTTGTAATGAAAAGGGTAGGATAATGAAATGAAAATGAGATGGAGGTATATTTGAAAAGTGCTAAACCATTTCAATTATAGTAAGGAATGAAGGAAACTCATAACGTAACAAGACATATAGGGGTTGACTCTTTTGAACTCCACAATTCTTCAATTCTTTCGATTTTCATCTTCTTCTTTCTTTTTTTTTCTTTTTTTTTCACACTTTGTGTGATTTTTTTTTTCTTTTCCTTTTTCACCTTCATTTTTTTTCACCTTTATTCTATTTTTTTTCACTTCTATTCTTCAACACTTATATTTCCCCTTTTCCTTTTGTAATTCCTTCACCCCTTTCCATATGAATATAGTATAACACTTTTCAAAGCGTAAATGGAAGAAATAGATAAGAGATGAAAAATTGCATTAAAAGAATTCAAAGGCTAAAATATGCAATCTTTCTTTTTAAAAGAGAAGTAGGCTCAAAAGGGTTAAGCAATGGAAATAATGTAAAAGGGATGGCTATTTGGCTAAACTGGCTATGAAAAGAAGGCCTTAATCATTTTTGTGCATGCAAGAGATTTGAGCGTCAAAAGAGATTCAAGACAAGTTCTAGAGGGGAAATTACAATAGATGTACTCACTCATGAAAGAATAATATTAAGGCTCAAATTCCTCACAGGGCTTTTTGACATACTAGGGTAATTTACCTAAAGCAAAGAGTTTGCCTTTTCACTTACATTCAAAGAAGATGAGATCAAAGTCTAATCAAATTCAATTATTTCAAGTCCAAATCAATCCCAAAATTGGCAAAAAGATTTTTTTTCAAGAAAATTTTACAAAATGAAAGTTTGAGGACAATCTTTAGAGAACAATGATACCCTCATACCCCCAAACTTAAATGTCACATTGTCCCCAATGTGAACATGTAACACAAGTAGTGGAATTACAAAAATATCCATAACAAGTGTAAAGATGACAAATATTTCAACTTCCATATCAACCAAGCAAAGTACTCAAGAGGCACACCATCAAATCTAACTATCACACACATATCAACCAGCATAAAGACTCATCACCAAAGCAATTCTTAGTCAAATAAAATCAAGAAAAAGTTAGAAGAATACTCCCCTTCCTCTTCTCGATTTCCAGTCTTAACTCCTAGTCCATCAAGATCAAGTTGAAGCATCCTTTGAGGTCAAAAGGAAAAAAAAAAAAAAATCCTACAAACTCAAAAAAAACAAAGCATCAAATACCAAAACTTTGGGTTGCCTCCCAAGAAGCGCTAAGTTTAAAGTCTTCAGCCAGACTCTCCAAACAAATCCTTAGTCATAAGTATCAAAAACCATAATCACCCCATCTTCATTCCTTTTCAAACAGTATAAGTGATCAATCAAACCAATTACTTGTGCCTTTTCAATCATAGACAATTTCAAAGAACAAACAATCAATGATTTCAAAGGAATTAGAATATGCTCATACAAACAATTAGATGTAGATTTTTCTAAGAATAATGAGCATCCAACAAAATCAATTTGACTCCCATCAGTAAGAGTCACAAAAGTAATAGGAGAATAATCCAAAGTAGTTATAGGAACACTCACATCAACATGTATATCAGAATCACAAGCATTTGAATTCACATTTTCAACATCAATTAAACACCCATCAATTTCTTCTAAACAAGTTTCAGGCTCTATGACAACCTCTAAATCTTTTTCAACTTCATGGTCATCTCTATCCTCAATTATTGATTTTAACCTTTTCAAACAATCTTCTAACCTTTTGAAACTATCCTCTTGCCATTTCAAACTATCCTCTAGCATTATCAAAAATTTACCGGCTAATCTTTCTAATCTGTCAAGCCTTTCTTCTAAACAAGAGTTTACATTATCCTCAAAATTGTTTACTTGAACTCTTGATCCAGAACTATTGTAATATTTCTCATTCCTTTCCAAAAAGATATCGGCTAATCTTTCTAATTTGTGTAACCTTTCTAAACAAGAATTCTCATAATCAATATTTTCTTGAACATGTGAAAAAGACATGAAGGGTGGGTCTATTGCATGTGAATAAGAATCAACATGTGGGTTCCAACACTCATCTTGCTCAAAATTCCAACTAGGCCTAGAAAAATTATCAACATAAGTTTGTTGCCTAGTGAAATCATCTCCTATACAATTTATGGTGGGCAAAAATGGACAATTTCCTGGTACATGATTATTTCCACAGTGATGACATCGATACCATTTATAATAATTAAGCTCCGAAAAGTCCATCTTTCTATTTTTCCAAAAGAAAAAAAAAACTCAAGCTAAAACTACTAAAGAATTTCTAATTCTAATTACTAATTGCCTTGAGTCCCCGGCAACGGCGCCAAAAACTTGATGCTACCAAAATTTTGATAAAAACTCCGCAAGTGTACGGATCGTAAATTTAGTAAAGTGGTAGTTCAAGGTCGATCCCACAGAGACTCAGACAATTAATAACTAGGCATTAGACCTCCTATTTTCATTCAAGTTGAGTAAATAAAAGAAAATTGATTTTAATTACCTAATATCTAAGAAAATAAAATAAAACAAATATTCACACAGATGAAATTCACGAGTCAAAAGAACAACCTAGAGCCACCAATCCCTTATCTGCTTCTTAGATTTTATTCCCCACTAAATTAATTATGAATTAATCTAACTAGCTAATCTAGAGTACTAGCGTCTATAAATGCCTTTCGGTTTCCACCTATATCCTTGCCTAGCTTAATTACACAATGTCTTGCACTAATTTACTAAGCCAATTAATACCGGTACCGCTCTAATGTGACTATGTAGGGCTTCTAGGTATATGTCTATCCTAGTCGCAAATCAGATTAAAAATCCAATCCTACACTATTTAATCTTATGGTCTATTTAAAATTCCCTCTTTCGAGTCCAATTCTAAATTCCCTAAACATGTCTAATGGTGATCAAGCACTAAACAAGTTAATCAATAATAGCAAGATTAAATAAACTAAATCAAATTAACCATGACTAAATAGTGAGAAATAAAATACTAAGTTACAAACAAGTTCATAGTACTCTAGGTTGTAAAAGAAATTAGCCACACATAATTTTGATCGTCATAACAATTGGCTTAAAATCCAAAGGAATGCTAAATGTTCAAGAAGAAGTAATAACTAAATAATACAAGATTGAAGAATAGTGCCGTGACTCCTCTCTTTCGTCTCTTTGTGCATTAATCTCCTTCCCCTGCGTGCGTGGATATAACAAAGACACCAATGAACAGTGCTTGCCACCTCTTGCTTCCTTTTCCTTTTGCTGCGTGAATGTGAATGTGAATGTGTATAGGCTTATGAAAATAGGAAGAATTATAACCAGCCTCCTTTCTTTTCAATTGCATGTGTATATTTATAATAAAATAGCTCAACACCATATTGTCTTTGCCTTGCATGTTAAGTTTCTTTTCTTTCCTTTTCTTGTATGTCTCTTTCTCTTTATTTCCTTTTTTTAAAATCTGCATTCATGAAGAGAAAGAAATAGGAAATAATCACAATGACTCAATCACATAATCTCATTAATAGGAAACTTCTCATCAAAATATTTCTTTTAATATATTAAGTTTCCTATTTCAATTAAATTTCATATTTTCCAAAAGAATCACTCATATACTCTCAAATTACTTTCTTTCCAATTCACATCAAAATCACTTAATTATTTAATTCATGACTCCCCAAATACAATAAAATAATTCCTAAAAACCACTAAATATGGGGAGTCATCAACAAACCAAACTGGACGGAGAGGAGAAATTAGGGGAAGACGAAGAAGACATAGCCGGAGTAGTGGAAGGGGTGGGGGCCGCGGCAGCGAGCCTTCTCGCTGGGGTAGGCGAAGGGGAATTTGGTCTAGTCGTGGCTGCGGCTTCACCTTGGGCTTCACCGTTCTCTGCCACCATATGTCGCTGCTGGTTTCTAAGAGAGGAAGAGAAAAGATGATGGGATGAAAGAGAGAGAGAGAGAGTAAGAGATGTGGTGAAAAGATCTTTATTAGGAAGAACAAACTGACCAGATTGATATCAAAAGCCACCAAGTAGTAACATTTTTTATATTAAAGTTCTCAATTTGAGCACCAAACTTACAGCAGAACCACACTAGTTGGTTTAACCCTATGTTTTATTTTATTTTATTTATTAGGGCATTTTGGACTTTTCATGTACCTCAGAATAGTTATGTATTACTTTTGTTCCTTGGCCAATATTTATGTATCATTTTTGGGCCTTCGCCCTTTATTTTATTTATTAGGGCATTTTGGACTTTTCATGTCCAATTTTATTGTTATATTAGTGAAAATATCATTTTTGATCCCAAGTAAAAGTTAGGTATCATTGATGTACCTCAGAATAGTTATGTATTACTTTTGTTCCTTGGCCAATAGTTATGTATCATTTTTGGGCCTTCGCCCGAGAGAGTATATGTAAGCATTTGAAGGAGGTCATGGAGGCAGTGATAGGATTGAGCTGAAAATGGATGTTATCAATAACGTCAAGGATCACAGGTAAAAATGTAAAATTGTTAATGAGATAAATAAGTCACTAAGATTTTTTCAATCAAAATCAGAGTTACAACACCTTACAATAGAATTTTCATGATACAGTAAGGCATTTTTAAACTACATAAAAAAATCCCGCATCAAGATAAGTTGTCCTGAGACAACAAAGTCTTCCATTATTGCAATAGCTAGCCTCATCCATAACTATATGTATGTTAGGGGTCCAAAATATAGAACTTAAATTGATTTTACCTGGCTTCTAACAAGGTTACAGAGATTTCATTACTGGAAGGAATTGCAGATTCTCCCCTAATTGGAATGCTTTCCAAAAGGAAACCGGGTTCTTTCGGTTCAGGCAAGACACCCTCACTACTCAACATTATAACCACAGATGTCATATCTGGTCTATCATCGGCATGACGTTGAAGACAAAGAAGACCAATGTGGATGCTTCGTAACACTTCCAATTCAACATAAGAGCTCTCCAAAAATTCATCAGCAATATTTAGTGGCACCCCCTCATTCCACAACCTCCATGCCTACAACAAGTCAAGACAATGAATCACTTTCCAATTTCAGTGAAGATAAGAGAAAAGTTAGGCTCAGGGATACTGACAAGTCCAATAAGGTTATAGCTTTGGCTTGGCAAGACAGGTCCCCTGTTTTTCATGTCACTCACTATTTCTAGCAATAATACTCCAAAGCTAAACACATCGGATTTGACTGAGAATAGTCCGTGAGTTGCGTACTCAGGAGCTAAATAACCACTAAGAATCCATAAGCAATTATTATCATAAAGTAGTGTATATATATAAAATCAAAATATGACAAACCATATACTTACAATGTACCAACTATTTGCTTTGTATTATCTTCATTTTGATCTCCTCCAAAAATTCTTGCCAAACCAAAATCTGCAATTTTTGAATTTAACTCACCGTCTAATAATATGTTACTTGCCTTAAGATCTCTATGGACGATTTTTAATCTTGAATCTTGATGAAGATACATGAGGCCCCGAGCAATTCCTCGGATGATATGAAAGCGCTTGGGCCAATCAAGAAGTTCCCTTTTAGAACCTACAAAATTTTAAAATAATGCTATGTATCACTATCCAACAACAAAAACAAAAGAAAAGGATATAAATCTGCTAATTCATAGTTCTTTGTCCATACAAACCAAAAATAAATGAATCTAAGCTCTTGTTGGGCATGTATTCATATACAAGCATTTTCTCCTCTCCATGAATGCAACAACCAAGAACCTTGACAAGGTTGCGGTGCTGAATTTTGGCACACAGTTTGACTTCATTCTTAAATTCAGAAAGCCCCTGGACAGAACTTTGTGACAGCCGTTTCACTGCAATTTCTTGTCCGTCTGCAAGTATACCCTAACATTTTTGCAACATATAAATGATTGTCAATATGTAATATCATAAATCAGGAGAGTGATTGTAATCTTTTACTCTAATATCATGTTAAAAGCATACTTTGTATACAGGACCAAAACCACCTTCACCGAGCTTGTTTTCTGATGAGAAGTTATTGGTAGCATTGGCTATCACGGCAAGGGCATAGATACGCTGCCCCATATTTCCTTCATGGCCTTCTTCATTGTTTTCAGCTATCAGGGTTTTTAGCTCCATATTAACGTTAGAGACTTCTTCCCTGTTTGCTGTAAGCAAGGTTAACTTGGTTCAACTTCATAAACTCACTCAAATATATAAATATAAGAAAAAAGTATTAGTAGCACATTAGCTTTTTCGGGCAATGTCATCATAAGTAGCTCTTAGCCTTTCTCGTTGTTAACTGATAGCAAGGTTTTCATAGCACACTTAGATGCACTTATAGTAATATTTGAAAAAAAAAATGAAAAGGGAATATTTTTGTGCTTTGGAAAACATAATGCTAACAAGTGAAGCAAGTGAAGATGCATGGGGAATGTACCTATGGAGTTTCTTCTCTGCTTGTAAATAGAAAACAAAGCTAAAAGCATCACAACAGCCAATACAATGGTCACCGTTACAGCAATCAACTTTGTCTTATTTCCATTAGCTTTACCGTGTTCAGCTTCACAAGACAATGAACTAAGTTAATGGTAAAAAAGCTGAGGTTTCTAAAGCTTTATGAAGATGATATAAAAATGATATCCCTAGAGGCCACACCTGTTTCAAGAGCAGCAAGACGAATATAGACATCTTGGTCATCAACAAAAATCTGTCTTGTATCAATTAAATCGCCAAACCACATAGCACACCCACTGCCTCCTCCTCTGACATCTGAATTGGCATAAGCAGTGCAAGAACAATTTTCCCAGCATTTTGCTTTGCAATCCTCAAGTGTCATACTTGCATTAACCCAAGTGAATGTAGTATCTGGCAGCTTTAGCCCACTAAATTTGACAAAAAAATCCCTGTTTTTATCCTTGCAACTCCATGATATGTTGCGGACACATCCTCCAGACCAGTCCATTGCATCCCAATTTTTGGGAAATTTTGGCAAGAACCCAGTCAAGCACCGGCATATCGGTGTCTCACCAAGGACACAGTATCCATTTGGGCCACAACGATTATACCTGTCGCAATTATCAATTGGCGTGAAACTATATATGATCCACCTTTGATCATCTTCACTCCATATCGTGTCCAGTAGTGAGTATAATGTTTGGTTGACGACCATTCTTGAAATCTTCGACTCATTTATGACATTACGATCACAATAAATTTCATCTTTATTCCAGACAAACTTTATTTCATAGAGTGGATTGATTGTTGCATAAGTCATGCCACTGAACCGGACACCATTCCAGGGGCCACTCCTTATATACTTTGTCGAGCCCTGCCAAAGAACTATTTCAGGATAATTGTGTGGTAAAAGCTCTTCTGTAAAGTCTCCGAAGGAAGGATCATCCCAGTTTTTCCATGCTGTCCAACGTCGATTAAGACCAGTTCTGAGGTCCCGTCCAACCTTCATTCCTGGCAAAATTGTATCAGACGGATAGTCAAAGCTTTGCCACAAGTAGTTTTGGAGCTTTTGATCCTTCCCATCTCTTAGAACCAAGTTTCCAGAGCCTAAAAGCTGTAAAACTGGACTCAAAGCCTTTGTTGTGAAATTTGCATACCAAACAACACTCTCATCATCATGGCTGAGAAGTACAGAATTTCCTTCTGTGCTTATGCTCAACATCCCAGAGGTGTTCTTGATGGGTTTCTCGCGGTTGGCAACCCAAACAACAGTTCTGTCTGGGATTTTGTGGTACCATATTCCAACATAGCGGTCTGTGGAACTGCCTGGACTGAAGAAACCCAATTCAAACATTCCATTTTCAGAAACCAAGGTCTGGCCATCAGTAAGAGGCTCGAACTGTGTAAGAGTATCAGTTGCCAATGAAAGTCTTGATAAGAAGAACAAAAGCAGAATGGTAAGAACAAGCAAATAAGGAAGGATAGGCATTGATTGTAAAGTGGTGTACAATATGAAAATTAAATATACCAGTGATCCTAATGTAGCACATTTTGCAATGGCAGTCCAACATAAGAATGCTGGTTGACTTGGTGTTCTTGATTTGGTTAATGTCTGTTGTCTTCCCGTAACAGTGAAGGACATAATTTTCAAAGCAAGAATAGCATAAAGAATTAGAATTTGATTGTGACATCATGTTCAGAAGTCAAAAGTCATATTTCAAAATTTATGAAATGATTTTTGTCAAAATGCATGGTGAGGGAAAGGAAAGTTCAAGCCTTTCTTTATTTGTGAGCATGATATTCAACAAAATTGACTATTTCCAGGAAATCGCTTTCTGCTTGTCCTAATGTAACAAAATTAACATTTTTTAAAACTCTTTTTTTTTTATTTAAAGGGGCAAGCACTAACGGCTTGAGGTTACAAGCGGGATCGAACCCGCAACCTCCCACCTAAAGGGGAGATATCATACCACTGGAAAAAAAAAAAAAAAAAAAAAAAAAAAAAAAAAAAAACATTTTTTAAAACTCTACCCGTCCTAAATTTTAGATCTCTTTCACTTTTGAAAATTAAGCAATCAAATTAGACCCTTATAAGTAGCATAAATAAGTTTTGAGAAAAAAAGATTACGATAGACATTTTAAATTAATTAATTGTACATCATTAGTTTCTAAAAAATGTCAAAGTGGTCCGTAATTTCTACACACGTGATGTTTGTAATTCTGTTGAAGTACAAACAATTGAGATAGTAACAGGACATAAGAAACTTCAAAGGTTTTTCATAAATGCAGCAAGTCAATTCTCCTCCGGTCCTATATGACCTGTTGACTTTTTTGGAAAATACTGAAAAGCAAAATAAGTCAAGTACAAATTGATTTACCTAATTCTTTAGGTTATATTTCCTTCATATGTATAATCTAAAAATATATCAAATATGTCATAATTTAATACTACCTCCAGTCCTAGATATAAGACCTAGTTGACTTTTTTTTGGAGAGATTAAGATTGCGAAATAGGTTATTAAATTATGACATATTTGATATATTTTTAGATGATATATTAGTTTATGGGTAAAATAAACTGGTCTAACCGAAAAAAAAATTAGGTAAATCAATTTATAATTAACTTATTTTGTTTTTTTTAGAATTTTCCAAAAAAGTCAACTAGGTCTCGGAGGGAGTATCATATTTCGCAATCTTAATCTCTCAAAAAGAAAAAGTCAACTAGTCTTAAGACCAGTGATTAATTACTGTGTGCTTTCTTAAGGAAGCAGAATGAGACTGAAACATGGAATGGGTACTGAAGTTGATATAAATGAAGCAAATTAAGATAGTGCTATGTATAATATATGTGCCTTAATTTGCAGATTCAGTTTGTGGAAATGTGAAGAAACAAGAGTTGCATTCTTTGGAACACCCAATTGAGTTCATTCCAAGAGGAGGATGATGAGGTAATAGAATAAGCCATTATTAGTTGCAGAACCCAAAAAAAGGAGTGTAAAAAAGAAGTTCGTTCGGTAATAGCTAGAGGAAGAGATGAAAACAAATCTACAGAAAATGTCTGAATTTTGACATCTACACACCGCAATTAAATTTTTTGTTAGCCAACGCATCAAATGTTAAAGTTAAACGTTTAAAAGAAGGATACTACCTACCACTTGTTAATTTATTACACTTGTTAATTTATTAGCCCGTTTGGTTGTAAGAAGGGAAAATAGAGAAATGTAAAGTGTAAAGGTAAAGATAGAAAGTAGAAATAAGATGAAAGTAGAGTTTGTGAGTCCGGTAAAATGTGAGATGAAGAAAGAAAACTTATGGGCCAGAACTATAGGTAAATTACCAAAAAACCACAACTTTCCTTAGTTTCCTTTCCTCTAAACTTTCCAAGGGCAATCAGTGTTAGAGTGTGTTTGGATGGCAGGAAAGTGATGGAAGGAAAGGGAAAGGGAAAGTGAAATATAGATTTTTTTAGTAATTTACATATATCCTGGGATCCACAAGTTTTCTCTCTCCATCTCACACTTTTTCTGGGCCCCACAAACTTTTACATCTCATCATTATCTAATTTACCTCTACTTTTCATCTTTACCCTCATACCCTCAATTCCATTTCCATTTCCATCACACATTTTTCGTCCAACCAAATGGGCCCTTAGAGTTTGGTTGATTGAAATTGGAAAATGGAATTGGAGGTGGGAAATGAGGGTAATAGGTAAAGATGGAAAGTAGATGTAAATTAGGTAATGATGAGATGTAAAAGTTTGTGAGCCCAGAAAAAGTGTGAGATGGAAAGAGAAAGTTTGTGGACTCGTGATATATTGAAATTATCTTTTTCATTTTCTTTTTTACAATTCCTTTTTCACTTTCCATACTACCAAACTCGCCTTAGTTTGTTGTCAGATTTGCGAGATGAAAATAAATACGCGAGGAAAGGAAATTGAGAAAATTTATTAACCTTCATAATCTTCTTTAATCCCCTCACTATACTTTAAATTTTTTTATTTTTGTTGAAAAATAAAAGTAGCAATGACAAAAGTTAAAAATAAATATATTTTTTAGACCGCTAAGTAATAACACATAACACATGTAATTAGATTATAGGTTGGTTTATTGGCAACTTTTTCAAGTTAATTTGTCCTACATATATTTAGCATTCATATATAATTATTTTTTTAACTTATGTACCCTTCCCAAGTAAAATCAACTAACTCTCGTGTGTGTGTATCGAGAAGATGAGTTAGTATTATGTTATTTGCTTTTGAAAGAATGAGGAGTGAACATATAAAGACAGAAGAGAATAGATGTTAGCATTTGTTGTTGTGGACATAGAGACAGTGAGATGATCGAGCTGAAAATGGATGTCAGCTATGATGCCAAGAGCAAAGGTACAAATTTAAAACTATTATGAGAGTATAAAATAGTCACAATAATTTTTTTTAATCAAAATTAGACAAAAAAACTGACGATATAAGTGGGAATTAACTTGTGACACCTTAAATTTGAGTTTTCATGCCAGAAGGTTCGAAAGTCTTTCACCAGAGTAAGAAATTTTTAAACTACAGGCAAAATGTCTGATCAAAATGGCTATCTTGAATTAACATCATCTTGCATTATTGCAATAGCTAGATTCATCCATATGAATGTATGCTCATAAGTGGTCCAAAATCAAGAACTGATATTAATTTTACCTAGCTTCTAATAAGGTTACAGATACTTCATTACTGGAAGGAGTTGCATCATTATTGGGAAATTGCACTCTGACTGAGATGTTTTCAAAAAGGTAACCAGGTTCTTTAGGTTCAGCCAAGACACCATCACTGCTCAACATGATAACCACAGATGTCATGTCTGGCCTATCATCGGCATGACATTGCAGACAAAGAAGACTGATGTGGATGCATCGTAATATTTCTGATTCAACGCAAGACTCCTTCAAAAGTTCATCAGCTAATTTTAGTGGCACTCCTTCATTCCACAATCTCCATGCCTACAACAATTCCAAACAATTAATCACATTTTTTGCCAACATTGAATTATTGACCCATTACAGTATAGATAAGGTTACTAACATGTCCAATAAGATTAATGCTTTGGCTTGCCAAGAAGCGACCCCTGTTTTTCATGCCACTCACAATTTCCAACAATAACACTCCAAAGCTGAACACATCAGATTTGACTGAGAATAGTCCATGAGTTGCGTATTCAGGAGCCAAATAACCACTAATGTATCATCATGTAGTTAATAACTCAATATCATATTCAGTAATGTGCACATACACAAAATAAAAATATGACAAAACATACTTACAATGTACCGACTATTTGTTTTGTATTATCTTCATTTTGATCTCCTCCAAAAATTCTTGCAAGACCAAAATCAGATATTTTTAGATTTAACTCACCATCCAGTAATATGTTACTTGCTTTAAGATCTCTATGAACGATTTTCAATCTAGAATCTTGATGAAGATACATAAGCCCCCGAGCAATTCCTTGAATAATGCGAAAGCGCTTGGGCCAATCAAGAAGTTCCCTTTGAGAACCTACAATGTTTTAAAAGAATGATACTTATCATTATCAAGGAAGGGAAAAAAGAGAAAAAGATATAATCTCCTAATTGAAAGTTCTTTAGCGATACAAACCAAAAATAAATGAATCTAAGCTCTTGTTGGGCATGTATTCATATATGAGCATTTTCTCCTCTCCTTGAATGCAACAACCAAGAACTTTAACAAGATTGCGGTGCTGAAGTTTGGCACACAGATTGACTTCATTCTTAAATTCACAAAGTCCCTGGTCAGAACTTCGTGAAAGCCGTTTCACAGCAATTTCTTGTCCGTCCACAAGTATACCCTACCATTTTAGCATCATATCAAGGATTGTCAATATGCAACATCATAAATCAGGAGAGTGATTGTAGCTTTTCAATCATAATATCAAGTTAGTAGCATACTTACTTTGTATACAGGACCAAAACCTCCTTCGCCAAGCTTGTTGTTCGATGAGAAGTTATTTGTAGCATTAGCTATTACTGCAAGGTCATAGATACGTTGCTCCATATTTCCTTCATGACCTTCCTCATTGTTTCCTGCCATCAAGGTTTTCAGCTCCATATTTACGTCAGAGTCTTCTCCATTGATTGCTGTTCCAAATATTATCATGGTTCAATTTCATAAACAAAGTGGAATATATAAATATAAAAATAGAAGCAATAGTAGCTCTATTCTTCGAAAAATATAACGACAACAACCTCAATCACGTCCAACTGTTATCCACACAAGCAACAGCTATAGTAAGATGGGGAAAAGGGGCAAGGGAAGTAATGACAGATGCATTTGGAACGTACCAATGGAGTGTCTTCTGCACTTGTAAATGGTAAATGAAGTTACAAAAATCACAACAGACAGTGCAGTGGTCACCGTTATAGCAATCACCTTTGTCTTATTTCCATTATTAGCTTTATTGTGTTCAGCTTCAAAAAAAAATTAACTAAGAGTTAACAGTCAAAAGTGGCGGTTTAGAAAGCTTCAGGAGGATGATTAAAAACGATATCCCAAAAAGGCCAAACCTGTTTCAGGAGAAGCAACACGAATATAGACATCTTGGTCATCAATAAAAATTTGTCTTGTATCAATTAAATCGCCAAACCACATCGCACACCCACTGCCTCCTGCCCTGACATCTAAATTGGCATAAGCAGTACAAGAACAATTTTCCCAGCATTTGACTTTGCATTCCTCAAGTGTCATACTTGCATTAACCCAAGTGTATGTAGTATCTGGCAACTTCAACCCACTAAATTTGACAAAATAATCCCTATTTTTATCCTTGCAACTCCATGATATGTTGCGGACACATCCTAGAGACCAGTCCAATGCGCCCCAATTTTTGGGGGACTTTGGCAAGAATCCTGTCAAGCACTGGCATATCGGTGTCTTTCCCAGAACACAGTATCCATTAGGACCACAACGATTATAATTGTCACAATTATCAATTGGTGCAAAAGTATATATAACCCACCTTTGATCATCTTCACTCCATATTGTGTCCAGTAGAGAGTTTAATGTTTGGTTGAGGACAAATCTTGTAATGTGTGACTCATTTATGACACTATGAACTGAATAAACTTCATCTTTATTCCAGACAAACTTTATTTTATAAAGTGGATTGCTTACTGAATAAGTTATGCCACTGTACCGGACACCATTCCAGGGGCCACCCCTCACATACTCTTCTAGGCCCAACCGACATATAAGTTCAGGATAATTGTGTAGTTCAAGCTCTGCTGTAAAGTCTCCAAAGGAAGGGTCATTCCAATTCTTCCACGCTGTATAACGTCGATTAAGACCAGTTTTCAAGTCCCATCCAAACTTCATTCCTGGCAGAACTGTATCACAAGGATAGTCAAAGCTTTGCCACAAATAGTTTTGCAGATTCTGGTGTTGTTTCTCATCTCTTAGGACCAAGTTTCCGGAGCCTAAGAGCTGCAATATTGGACTCAAGGCCTTTATGGTGGAATTTGCTGACCAAACAACAGTCTCACTATGGCTGAAAAGCACAAGAGTCCCCTCCTTGTCTAATGTCAACGTGCCAGAGTTGTTCCTGATGGGTCTGTCACGGTTGGCAACCCAGACAACAGTTCTGTCTGGGATTTTGTGATACCATATTCCAACATAGCGATCTGTGGAACTGCCTGGGCTGAAGAAACCCAATTCAAACATTCCATTTTGAGAAACCAAGGTCTGTCCATCAAGAAGAGAATCAAACTGGGTAAGAGTATCAGTTGCAACAGAAAATATATAGAAGAAAAAAAGCATATTTAGAAGAACAAGAAAATATCGAAAGATAGCCATTGATTTAATGAATTGGTATACACTATGAACATTAAATATACCTATGATCCAGTCCAACAGAAAAATTCACGTTGACTTGGTTTTCAACGCAAGTCAAGATAAAGACTTAAGAATTTGACTTTCTGTCAACAAAGCAACAAACTAATGCAGGGTAAGATAAAGAAATTGACTCTTTCCATCGAATACTTTTCTGCATGTATAGGAAATTACCATTTTTTTAATAATTTCTACACCCTCATCATGTTTATAATTCAGTTGAAGGCCAAAATATTCAGGAAGTAACAGGTCAAAAGAAACTTCAAATGTTTTTCATAAATGACTCAAGTCAATTCGTTTGTTTAATAATTACTGTCTGTTTTTTTTCCTCATACTTTATTAGTCAATTGCATGGACTAATTCTCCAAAGTCTAATAAGGATGCTTCCTCTATGCAGATAACACGTCTTTTTTTTTTTATCAGAATGCAGATAAACACTTCTTTTTCTTAAAAAGTACTCTTTGCTCTATCCATCTGATTAAGTTATTATGGGCCAATGAGTGAACCAAAAATTATAGGAAGGCTAATATAAACTGAAATTGGAATGGATAGGGTTCAATCTTAAGAACATATTAGAATGAGAGTAAAACATGAAATGGGTATGACATGAAACAAATCAAGAGAGCTATGTAAGATGTCTGTGCCTTTAATTGGCTGAATAGTTTGGTGGAAATGAGTGGGTGAAGAAACAAAAGTTGCAATCTTTGGAACACCCAATTGTGTTCCTTGGAAGAGGATGATGAAGTGGATGAGAATGGGAAATGGGGCAGTGATAGAAATTAGAATCAGCCATTATGTTGAAGAGAAGAGCTAAAAGAAGAGAGTGTATATATAAAGGACTAACTTTCACAAAAACTGAATACAGTACTTGCTTCCTAAGATGGCCAAGTGTCCAACCTTAACCAACCAATGGACTATGGGTTCTTCGTAAAGAGCTATGTTCCCACTTGCTTCTTTCTTTTCCCGTTAGTTTGGAATTTGGATAGATGCAATGGAATTGGAGATAAGTGTAAGGGATAGAAGATGGAAAATAGAAGAAAATGTTTGTAAGCCCGGATATGTAAATTATCAATTCCAATTCCATTTCCCACTCTGCCCAAACAAACGACCAAACTGAGAAGAAATTACTATCTCAGCTCCAAAATATAAGACCTAGTTGACTTTATTTTGGAGAGATTAAGGTTGTGAAATAGGATATTAAATTATGACATACTCCCTCCGTTCCTAAATGTAAGAACACTTTGACTTTTTTGGAGAATCCATAGAAAGCAAAATGAACAATTTAATCATAACATATTTTAAATATTATTAGATCATATGTAAGTTCACAAGTCAAATAAACTAGTTTAGTGAAAAAATTTGGGGAAAATCAATTTTTAATTACCATATTTTACTTTCTTAGGATTCTTCAAAAAAGTTAAAGTGCTCTTATATTTAGGAACGGAGGGAGTATTTGATATATTTTTAGATTATCCATTAGTTTATAGGTAAAATAAACTAGTCTATGTGAAAAAATCAGGTAAATCAATTTACAAGTAACTTACTTTGCTTTTTTAGGATTTTCCGAAAAAATCAACTAGGTCTTATATTTAGGATCAGAGGGAGTAGAAAATAAAGTGTTTTCTCTCATTGGTGTACTGACCTAGAAATTTAAACAAGATAATCATATTATTTAGGTGAAAATATGATATTAATGTGGGATGAAGATTTTCTTATGTAGGTAAATTTAAATTAGTAGTTCGAAATGTAACAAAAGAAAATTTGAGTACAAGTGGAAATTATATGTATTTGTAAATAAGGTAGTGTTTAAATTTTGGTGGCGAGTGAGGGGAACTATGATGATAAACTATGATGATAAAGTGTTTTCTCTCATGTCAAGTGACTAGTGATCTAATGGTTAGAAAATGTGAAATAAGACCTCCCCACCTTCAACGTGTTTTCTCTCATCATTGTGACGAGGATTCCCTTTGCTTTACTTGTAAATCGACTTGGTTTATTTATAAACAGAATACTAATATCCTCGTGTTTATTTTTGTCACTAAATTTGGTATGTATATTTTATTTATATTTTTTTAACACTTTTTGTTTTGAAACTATGGTTCAGTAATTCAGTTCTTTTAGGATCGAGCAAGTAGAGAGCTTTCATGATCTCACTTTTCTTAAAGTAATTATGTCTCATCCCAGTGTGTTTGGATATTTAGGGAAGGAAAAATGGAAGAGTAGATTTTCTCTTTATTTTTTTGATCTCAAGAGAAAATGGTCACCACATTTTGCCCCCAAATTTTATCCCCAAATATGTATGAAAAGTTGAAAACGTTTTTTTTTTCTAGGTCCAACATATGCCCCCTTCCCTTCGTCTGGGTTTTCGTCTTTCTCCTCATCTCGCAGTCCTCCATTAATTATCATTATCAATTATCAATAATAGCTATGGGGCCATTTCAACAACATACTTTTTCATGTATTATAAAACTCATAAATTACAATTATAACAAAAATAATAATAATAAAAAATCAGATTGAGTTTTTTTAAAAAAAAATGTTTTGAATTTTGATAATCAGGATATGATTATATTATTATCATCGTGGCATATTTATTTTACTCTAACTTTCTTTATATTATTTTAGTTTAGAGAAAACATAGTTTCCTCATATTTTGATTTTAAAATAAAATCTATTTTTTTAAATAATTACATGAAAAAATGGGTTAAAAATAAAAAGGATATTAATGTTTGTAAATGTTGAGTATTTTCTCTCCTTTCTCTCTTTTCATACCATCTATCCAACCACAAGAGGAATAATACATCCCCCAATTTTCTCACACCACATTCCACACATAGTGAGTTAGTAGTCCTTATATTTTGAAATTAAATACCACAAAAGAAGTAATGCCTAAAACACTCATGCTTTATGTATCATTCCAATCATTGGACATGAATATTTGTAGAGGTAGATAAAAGACCTTTTGGGGCCACTAAACAGAAAAGAGATAGTAATAGGCCAAGGGCAAAAGTGAACTACAATACCAAGGGCAAAAATGAGAATATCAAAATATGATGGGGTTAAATGCTAGTTGTCTAAATGAATTGGTCAGCACAATCAAAATCACAACGACCCACAGGAAGATTTGGTTGATATGGTGCTAAACTCAGCGTATAATATTTTTTCCTTCACAGGATGCATGACTTAGGTAGTAATGACAAATTTGTAATTCAAAACGCCAACTATAAATTCCTTCTATATTTATTATCTAATTACAAACTAATAGATTAACATCCTCCATCGAAGTATACTTTCCGTTTGTCTAATAAAAATAATTTCCGCTTGTCCTAATAATGTTAATGAAATTTGCTTTATTAGAAACAAATAAAATTGATATAATTATTCAAGACTACAAATCTTGCTCATTATTCAGATCAAACCTAGATAGTTTAGACAATAAAAGGTTGAAATAATAAAACGAAAAGAGTTCATTTGAGGGTTGCTATAAGTCCAAATTTGCAAGCTACCCATAATTTTAGAAGTCAATTCCAACTTTTCCACAACTTCTCTACAGGCTTAAGTAAGCAAAGTCCTTGTTGTTATCAAAAAACAAAAAAAAGAAAGAAAGATAAAGTCCTTATTCACACCAATGCAGAAGTTCGTGTAATTTGCATGCCTCATATATATGTTCCACACAATTAATATTATAGGATAATCACAATCAATTCCCTCGTAAGACAAGTAATTACATCCAAGTTCCAAAGAATAATCAAATTAAATTGAAGTCACAAGGAACTTGGGTGATATTAAATGACTTGTCAGTGAGTAGTCAATATTAGCCCATTGAGTTGTTAATGATAACTAATTTTTTCATGAGTTGCATTGACAACTCAAAGGTTTAGTATTAACAACTCAATGACACCATTTAATATCACCTAAGTCCCTTGGGACTTTTTTTTTATAACACCCTTGAGACTTTAATGTACTTTGATAATTCTTTGAGACTTGAATGTGATTAATTTCCTTTAAAGGACGTCATTGTGGTTATCTCATTATTATATTGATGGGGTAAATCACATTCAATGAAGAAATTGTTTCTATATATGACATGCCAAATCAAGAGAGTTATTTAGAATAAAAAATTGTCACCAAATCACAAATAGCTAGTCTCATCCTTTACAATATGCTTGTTAGTGGTCCAAAATCAAAAACTAAAATTCACTTCACCTGGCTTCTAACACGGTCATAGAAACTTCATTACTCGAAGGAGTTACATGTTTGTCAGGAGGTTCTCCCATTACTGGGATGTTTTCCAAAAGGAAACCAGGTTCTTTAGGCTCAGGCAAGACACTCTCACTACTCAACATTATAACCACAGAGGTCATATTTGGCCTATCATCAACATGACATTGCACACAAAGAAGACCAATGTGGATGCATCGCAGAACATTTGATTCGACATAAGACTTCTCCAAACAATCATCAACTAATTTTAGCGGGACTCCCTCATTCCACAACCTCCATGCCTACAACAATTTTAAAAAAATTGAATAGGTTACAAAGTTTAAAATAGTAAAGAAAAATTTTACGCCGATTGATACTCACATGTCCAATTAGATTAACGCAATGGCTAGGCAAAAAGGGCCCCCTGTTTTTCTTGCCACTCACTATTTCTAACAGTAATACTCCAAAGCTAAACACATCAGACTTGGTAGAGAAGAGTCCATGAATTGCATACTCAGGAGCCAGATAGCCACTATAACAAGTCATAACAGAGTCAAATCATATTCAGTAATGTTCATATCTACTACACAAAATCAAAAAAATATCTACGAATACTTACTATGTACCAACTATTTGCTTTGTATTATCTTCATTTTGATCTCCTCCAAATATTCTTGCCAAACCAAAATCTGAGATTTTTGGATTTAAATCACCATCCAATAATACATTACTTGCTTTAAGGTCTCTATGGACGATTTTTAATGGAGAATCTTGATGAAGGTACATGAGCCCCCGAGCAATTCCACATATAATGTGAAAGCGGTTGGTCCAATCAAGAAATTTACTTTGATAACCTAAAAATTTTTATGAAATGATATTTCTCAATAACCAAGGAGGAACAAATAATAGTGTAAAAGTCTGCTGATTCATAGCCATACAAACCAAAAATAAATGAATCTAAGCTCTTGTTGGGCATGTATTCGTATATGAGCATTTTCTCCTCTCCTTGAATGCAACAGCCAAGAACCTTAACCAGATTACGGTGCTGAAGTTTGGCACACAACTTGACTTCATTCTTAAATTCACACAACCCTTGGGCAGAACTTTGTGAAAGCCGTTTCACCGCTATTTCTCGTCCGTCTGCAAGTATACCCTACAATTTTTACAGCATATAATTGAGTCTCAATATGAAATGTCATAAACTAGAAGAGTGACTGTAATCTTTGACTCTCACTAGATAATTGCATACTAACCTTGTATACAGAGCCAAAACCACCTTGGCCAAGCTTATTGTCTGGTGAGAAGTTATTAGTAGCATTAGCTATTAGTGCAATGTCATACATACGTTGCTCCATATTTCCATCATAGCCTTCTTCATTGTTTCCTGCTATCAATGTTTTTAGCTCCATATTTCTGTCTGAGCCTTCTTCCCTGTTTGCTGTTAACATGGTTTAATTGATTCACTTTCTAAAATCAAGTGAAGAATATATGTGCAACAAAAATTATTAGTAGCATTAGATATTTCGGCAATTTCATATATATGCAGCTCCTTATTTTCTTAGGAACCTGTTTGGTTATTTACTATGAACTAGGTTTTCATAGTATACTTTGATGCAATAAGAAAAATTATTTCAAAAAAGAAAAAAGAAATATTTACGTTGTTTTGGAAACATAATGACATCAACCTCAATCATGTAGTAAGAAGTAAGGCGTATGTAAAGAAAATTGATGTGGAAAATAACAAGGTGAACGAACCTTATCATTGATAATGAAGATTATGCAACAATCTATCTAATCCATTTGGATTAGACAAATCATCCCTCGCATGAGGTGATGACTATCCCTCACATAATCTCACACCCATTTATATTAGGATAGGACCCTTTATATATACTTAGGACCACTAACCAACACTTACAAGATCTAACTCATTTAACTATGATTCTAATATTTCTAACACGGTACAACAAGAAAAGGCAGGTGTATTGGGAATGTTTACCTGTGGATTCTCTTCTGCTCTTGTAAATGTAAATCACAGTTAAAAGCATCACAGCAGCCAATACAGTGGTTACTGTTACAGCAATCACCTTTGTCCTGTTTCCATTAGCTTGATTGTATTCAGCTTCACAAGAAAATGAACCAAGAGTTAAACAAAGAGATGATGTTCCTAAAGCATCACAAAGATGACTGAAAAAGGATCCACCTGTTTCTGGAGCAGCAAGACGAATATATATATCTTGGTCATGAATCAAAATATTTCTTACATCAATTAAATCACCAAACCACATAACACAACCACTGCCCTCTTCCCTGATATCTAAATTAGCATAAGCAGTACAAGAACAATTTTCAAAGCATTTGACTTTACACTCCTCAAGTGTCATACTTGCATTAACCCAAGTATATCTAGTATCTGGCAACTTCAGCATACTAAATTTAACAAAATAATCCCTGTTATTTTCTTTGCAACTCCATGATTTATTGCGGACACATCCTTCATGCCAGTCCATTGCATTCCAATTTTTGGGAGATTTTGGTGAGAATCCTGTCAAGCACTGGCATATTGGCGTATCATCCACGACACAGTTTCCATTTGGGCCACAACGATTATATATATCACAGTTATCATATGGTTCATAACTATATGTAACCCACCTTTGATCATACTCACTCCACATTAGATTTAGTATCGAGTATAACGTTTGATTATAGACGAATCGTGCAATCAATAACTCACTATCTACATTATAAATTGCATACACCTCGTCGTCATTCCAGACAAACTTTATTTGATAATATGGATTGCTTGTCACATGAGACAAACCACTGAACCGGACACCATTCCAAGGGCCAGTCCTTAGATACTTTGCTTGGCCAATCCAATGTGCAATTTCAGGATAATTGTGTAGTTCAACCTCTTGAGTGAAATCTCCAAAGGAAGGATCATCCCAATTCTTCCATGCTGTCCAACGTCGATTAAGACCAGTTCTGAGGTCCCATCCAACCTTCATTCCTGGCAAAATTGTATCAGAAGGATAGTCAAAGCTTTGCCATATGTAGCTTTGTGCCTTTTGATCCTTCCCATCTCTTAGAACCAAGTTTCCAGAGCCTAGAAGCTGCAATATTGGACTCAAGGCCTTTATGGTGGAATTTGCTGACCAAACCATAGACTCATCATGGCTGAGAAGTACAAGATTTCCCTCTGTGTTAATGCTCAACATTCCAGAGTTGTTTTTTATGGGCCTGTTTCTGTTGGCAACCCAAACAACAGTTTTGTCTGGGATTTTGTGGTACCATATTCCAGCATAGCGGTCTGTGGAACTGCCTGGGCTGAAGAAACCAAATTCAAAGATTCCATTTTCAGAAACTAAGGTCTGGCCATCAAGAAGAGAATCAAACTGTGTAAGAGTATCAGTTGCAAAAGAAAATCTGTTGAAGAAAAAAAGCAGACTTAGAAGAACAAGCAAATAAGGAAAGATAGCCATTGATTTATTTAATGAATTGGTGTAGACTATGAATATTAAATATGCGTGTGATCCTAATGTGGCACATTTTGAAACGGCAGTCCAACATAAGTATGCAATTTGACTAGGGGCTCTTGATCTCATAAAAAGCTGCTCTCTTCCCTTCACTGTAGGGGACATAATTTTCAACTCAAGATTAAGTTAAAGACTTGTGGAATTTAAGACATCATATTCAGACTTTCAAACTCATATTTCAAATTCTTACACGTGTACCAACTATTGATATCCTTGTGGTAGAGTGAGGGAATGGAAAGTTCAAGCCTTTCTTATTTTTTCCTTTACTTGTGACTTGTGAGGATGATATTCAACAACATTGACTATTACCTACAAATCGTTTCCTGCTTGTCCTAATAATAAATAATTAGTAAGGAAATTATTAACAAACAAATAAGATAGTAACAGGTCACAAGAAACAAAATTTTTCATAAATATCGCAAGGTGATTCATTTTTTTAAATAATTAATGTCTGCTTTCTTTTTTAGTCAATTCCGTGGACTACTTTTCCAAAGTCTAATTAGGATGCTTCCTCTCTGCAGATAACTCATTTCTTTTCATCTGATTGAGTTATTATTGGCCAATCTTTGAACCAAAAATCAAAATTATGCTAAAATCAATTGGAATAGACAGGAAAGGGGTTTAATGGTTAGAACTTAGTATGGAAGCAGAATGAGACTGAAACATGAAATGGGTACCGAAATTGGTATAAAGTGCAGCAATTGAAGATGACTCAATGGTAAGCTCACTTGCCATGGGTCATTGATTTGACTAGCCTCTATGCATAAAGATAAGGTAAAGCTACCTAATACTTCTTCTCTTCTTAAATATATAAGAGATAATTGACTTTTTTTAAGAATTGTAAGAAAGCGAAATAAACCACTTATTAGATCATATGTTATGTTAGCTTATAATTCAAATAAACTAGTTTATACAAAAAAAAATTAGGAAAATCAATTTTTAGTTACCTTATTTATTTAGCTTGTTAGCCAACTCTTATATTTAGAAATGGAAGGAATATATTCCCTTTCCGACTCTATTCTCACCAAGTGGGGACTATAGTTGATTGGGTTGACTTTTTTTAAAAAAATTGAGAAATAGGCTATGTATAATTGTATATGGTATGTACCTTATTTAGCTGATTCAGTTGGTGGAAGTTAGTAAGGTGAAAAAAACAAAGTTCCAAGCTTTCTTCTCCATCTTCAAAATCCAATTAAGTTCGCACATAGAGGAAGAAGTGAATGAGAGTGTAATATGCATAACTTCGTTTGGTATTAGTAGCTTGCCGAGGAGAAAGAAAATAAGAGAGGTTAATCTTCATCTGTATTGGTAGTTAATTTGGTATAAGTTTCACTATTACTATACATATTGCTGGGAAAAATATTATCTTTTGACTTGTTTAGAGATATTTAGAAATTTCAATAAATCAATTGTAAATTTATTTTTCTAATTTTTTCACTAAGATATTTCATACACGTTTAATAATGCACCAAATACTTTATGATTAGGTGGCTCATTTATCTTCCTTAGTTTCTCAAATAAGTCAGATATTAAGACCAAAATTGAGATTATGAAATGTTGTGAGGAGAAGACATGTAAGTAATTGGTTTACATTTAATAATCTCAAATCAAGTTATATTACTTTCCTTACCCTTTTGCAAATTTGAGTATTTTCCTTATCCTTTTCCCATATTGGGATTTTCCCATTGGTTTTATATTTAGGAAGTGGGAAAGTAAATACTTAATTATTTTCTTTTTTTCCGGCATACTTACTCATTTTCTAATTATAAATCTAAGTTGTCTTTTGTTTTTTTAGAAAAAAAGTAAAATTAGAAAACTAAATAAATCACTTAATCATAGTGTATTTTATGTATTATTAGATCATATATTAATTTATAACTCAAATGAATTAATTTAGAGAGAAACGCATGGAAATTAATTTATAAGGCTCATTTAACTCCCTTTCATGACTGAAGCCAGCGACCATGAGAAACCATCCCAAAAAGCCAATTTTGACGTAGTTTAGTTTGCTTCTAACACTTTCAAATTTCCGTATGCACGTACACATGAGTATTCCATGTGTTGGTTGTTCCAGCTAACACACACTATATGGCTAGCATTTTCCGAGGAAATGAAGCAGTCTCTCAACACTTTCTTTCCATGTCTATCTTCATGCACAAACGTCTCTATTATTTATATAGTCATCCATTTGATGTAATGATATGAGATGAATGACCTATCCCATTGAACCAAATGTATTATTCATTTATACATTAAGTCACTGCTATGAATAAGCAATATGGTCTCTTTTTTAAGAGGAAAGTGAAAATAAATACATAGCCATTTTGACCATGGAGAATTGTGTATGGAGATAAAGTGTTGATCATTCACACTGCCTGAGGTGCATGATTAATGTAATATTTATAGTACTTGCTAAGGTTTCTATTGATAGTTTCGATTAAACAGTGCCTTGTGTATACAGAAGTATTTGATTTTAGATGTTTTTAGTATTCATAGGTAAATAAATTATGTTCCCCAAATCAAAAGGTTAATTATAAACTGTAAAATCTTCATCTTTTACTACCTCTTTTCACAATAGAAAACAAGTTTAGGAATGAATTGAATCACATAAATGGGTTTGCCTTTAGCAGAACTACCCTTCTTTTTCAAACTTCCCTACCAAGTTATATCTCATGAAGCTATATTTGCTTCTCTCAGAAACTGAGATTTATGAAGCTATATTGCTTTGGATGAATGTCAGGGTAAATTACCATTTTTGGTAAAAAAGAAATATGGCCTTCTTGGCTGATGGAGAGGGATAAATTTATATGTTCATTTTTAGTTTTAATTAGTGGGAATGAAGCAGTTGTCCCAGAATAATTTCCTGTATGAAAATATGAGCTTTGAAGAATTTTGCTCAGATTTAATAATCAATCTCATGTAGTACTGTGATATGAAGTGTGATTCAGTATCCAGTATTGCATGACGATGATGAGGTGCTAGCAAACTGCTACAATGCTCATAATAGCTTGTAGTGTAGAACAGAACCAACTTTTCTTATCTAAGATGAAACCAAAACCACATGACATCAAGTATTGTCTTCTATTTTCAGTTCGAACCTAGATAGTTCAGACAGTAAAAAAGTCTAAATAAAAAGAAAAAAGTTCATTTGAGGGATGCTACAAGTTAACATTTGCAAGCTAGCCATTGTTTTTGGAAGTGAATTCCAACTTTTCGACAAGCTTATGTAAATAAAGTCCTTGTTCACCAATGCAGAAGTTCGTGTAACTTACATGCCTCATGTATTCTTTGATCTGTCTGGAGCATTTATTTTGATGGGGTCGAACCCATTCAAAGAAGAAATTGTTTCTACCTATGATATGCCAAATCAAGAGAGTTGTTAAGAATCAGAATCATCCAGCAAAATTAAAAGTTAGTCTCATCCTTGACAGTATGCTCATTAGTGGTCCAAAATCAAGAAGCAAAAATTAACTACCTGGCTTTTAAAACGGTGATAGACATTTCATTACTCGAAGGAGTTGCATGTTTGTTAGAAGATTCTCCCCTAACCGGGATGTTTTCTAAAAGGAAACCAGGTTCTTTAGGCTCAGGCAAGACACCCTCACCACTCAACATTATAACCACAGAGGTCATGTCTGGTCTATCATCAGCAAGGCGTTGCAAACAAAGAAGACCGATGTGGATGCATCGCTGAACTTTTGATTCGACGTAAGATCTCTCCAAACACTCATCAACTAATTTTAGCGGAACTCCCTCATTCCATAACCTCCATGCCTACAGCAATTCAAAAAAATTGAATATGTTACAGAGTTCATAACAGAAAAGAAAAAAGTTAGGCTAATTGTTACTCACGTGTCCAATTAGATTCACGCATTCGCTAGGCAAAAAGGGCCCCCTATTTTTCTTGCCACTCACTATTTCTAACATTAATACTCCAAAGCTAAACACATCAGACTTGATGGAGTAGAGTCCATGAATTGCATACTCAGGAGCCAAATAGCCACTATAACAAGTCATAACAGAGTTAAATCATATTCAGCAATGCGCAGACATACTATACAAAATCAAAACATAGCAATGCACACTTACTATGTACCAACTATTTGCTTTGTATTATCTTCATTTTGATCTCCTCCAAATATTCTTGCTAAACCAAAGTCTGAGATTTTTGGATTCAAATCACCATCCAACAATACATTGCTTGCTTTAAGGTCTCTATGCACGATTTTTAATCGAGAATCTTGATGAAGGTACATGAGCCCCGAGCAATTCCACATATAATGTGAAAGCGGTTGGTCCAATCAAGAAATTTTCTTTCATAACCTACAATGTTTTGATGTAATGATATTTCTCAATAACCAAGGAGGAAAAAAAGAAAAAGGTGAAAGTCTGCTATGATTGATAGTCATACAAACCAAAAATGAATAAATCTAAGCTCTTGTTGGGCATGTATTCATATATGAGCATTTTCTCCTCTCCTTGAATGCAACAACCAAGAACCTTAACAAGATTACGGTGCTGAAGTCTGGCACACAACTTGACTTCATTCATAAATTCACACAGCCCTTGGTCAGAACTTTGTGAAAGCCGTTTCACTGCTATTTCTCGTCCATCTGCAAGTATACCCTACCATTTTCACAACATATAAATAAGTCTCAATATGAAGAATCATAAACCAGAAGAGTGACTGTAATCTTTGACTCTCACTAATCAAGTTAATTGCATACTAACCTTGTAGACAGAGCCAAAACCACCTTGACCAAGCTTGTTATCAGGTGAGAAGTTGTTAGTAGCATTAACTATTACCGCAATGTCAAAGATACGTTGCTCCATATTTCCTTCATAGGCTTCTTCACTGTTTCCTGCTATCAATGTTTTCAGCTCCATATTTTGGCCAGAGCTTTCTTCCTTGCCAACTGCTAACCAGGATTGCTTATGTTCATTTTCATAAATTAATCAAAATATATAACAAAAAATACCTAGCAGTGGCATTAGCTATATCAGCAACTTCATTTATAAGTAACACCACATTTCCGTAGTAGATTTTCTTATACTTTATAGTTAATAAGGTTAAAGTACACATCAATACATGAAAAGAGAGAACATCTTTTGAAAACAAAATAAGAAAAGGAAATTATTCTGTTATGTTCATTGGCAAACATAATGGCATCAAGCTAATTCATGTTCAGTCATCCTCTAGAAAGCCCTCAGATATCAATACACAAGTCACTGTTACATTGGGAATATGGTAAAAGTAAAGAAAGCTGCAGTGGGAATGTTTACCTATAGAGTTTCTTCTGCGCTTGTACATGTAGTATAACATAGTGAAAATCACTTTAACAGCAAATCCAGAGATCACTATTAAAATAATCACCTTTGTCTTATTTCCATGAGCCTTATCTTGTTCAGCTTCACAAGGAAATGAACTGAGTTAATACAGAAAACGTTAAAGTTGCTAAATCAATCAAAATATGATTGAAAAATGATCACTAAAATGCCACACCTGTTTGTGGAGAAGCAAGACGGATGTATAAATCTTGATCATCAAAGGGAATCTTCCTTATATCAATCAAATCACCAAACCACATGACACAACCACTACCTCCATCCCTGATATCTAAATTAGTATAAGCAGTACAAGAACAATTTTCCCAGCATTTAGCTTTGCATTCATCAAGTGTCATACTTGCATTCACCCAAGCGTTTTCAGTTCCTGGCAATTTCAACCCATTAAATTTGACAAAATAATCACTGTTCTTGTCCTTGCAACTCCATGATGTATTGCGGATGCATCCTTCAGACCAATCCATGGCATTCCAATTTTTAGGTGATTTTGGCAAGAATCCTGTCAAGCACTGGCATATTGGGTGTTTCCTAGGACACAGTTTCCATTTGGGCCGCAACGACTATACCTGTCACAATTATCACCTGGCGAAAAACTGAAAGTATTCCACATTTGATCATCTTCACTCCATATTGTATCTAGTACTGAGTACAATGATTGGTTAATGACAACTCTTGTAATAAGTGACTCATTTTTCATACTATAAACTGCATAAGCCTCATCTTCATTCCAGACGAACTTTATGTCATAAAGTGGATTTCTTGTCACATGAGAGTAGCCACTGAACCTGACACCATTCCAGGGTCCACTCCTCATCTGCTCTGATGTGCCCAGCCAGGTTAATAGATCAGGATAATTGTGTAGTGCAAGGCCAGTTGTAAAGTCTCCAGAAGAAGGGTCATCCCAATTCTTCCATGTTGTCCAACGTCGATTAAGGCCCGATCTCCGGTCCCATCCAACCTTCATACCTGGCAAAATCGTATCAGAAGGATAGTCAAAGCTTTGCCACAAGAAGTTTTGCTGATTCTGGTCTTCTTTCTCATCTCTTAGAACCAAGTTTCCAGAGTCTAAGAGCTGCAAAATTGGACTCATGGCCTTTGTGGTCGTATTTGCTGACCAATAAACAGTCTTGTCATCATGGCTTAGAAGTATAAGACTGCCCTTTGTGTTTATGCTCAACGTGCAAGAGTTGTTTCTGAAGGGTTTGTCACGGTTGGCAACCCAAACAATAGTTCTAACAGGGATTTTGTGGTACCATATTCCAACATAACGGTCTGTGGAACTTCCTAGGCTAAAGAAACCCAATTCAAATATTCCATTTTCAGAAACCAAGGTCTGGCCATCAGAAAGATTCTCAAACTGGGTAAGAGTATCTGTTGCAAAAGAAAATCTATGGAAGAACAAAAGCAGGTTGAGAAGAACAAGCCAAAAATGAAAGATAGCCATTGATTTGAAGAATTGATATACACTATTAAGTATAAACATTAAATGTACCTGTGATCCTGATGTTGCACATTTTGAAATGGCAGTCCAACAGGAGCATTTAGGTTGACTAGGTGCTCTTAATCTCATTAAAAAACTGTTACTTTCAGCGCAAGAATAAAATAGAGACTTATGAATTTGAATATGACATCAAATTCAGACTAAAACTCATATTTCAAATTAAATGTAATGCTTTCTGTCAACAAACCAACAGACTAATGCATGGTGAGGGAAAGGAAAGTCGGTCTTTCCTTTTTTTAGTGAGGATGATTTTCAACAAAATTGACTACTACCATAAAATAGTCTTATGCTTGTCCTAATGCAATGAAAATTAACGTTTTTTAATCCTAATGCAATGAAAATGTACGTTTTTTAATAATTCTACACACATCAATCAAGTTTGAAATTCAGTTGAGGTCCAAACAATAATTGAGATAGTAACAGGTCACAAGAAACATCAAAGGGTTTTCATAAATGCCGCCAGTCAATTATTTGTTTCTTGATAATAATTAATGTCTGCTTACTGTCTTAGTCAATTCCATGGACTATTTTTTAAAGTCAAATCAGGCTGCTTCCTCTATGCAGCTAGATTCTTTTTCTTACAATAAAAGGACCCTTTGCTCCAATCCATGTGACTTAACATGGTAGGCTAATTAATAACAATTGGAAATGGTTTAATAATTAAAACTAAGTATAGAACCAGAATGACAGCAAAACATGAAATGGTTAATGAAATTGATGTAGAATGAAGAAAATTAAGAAAGAGCAAATTATATTCACCATTTAGAGCAATCATATTCACATATCATCTTTGGGCTTTGGTGTTTCATATATAAAACCAGGATGGCCAAATTTGGTGAGATAATTACAAAAAGTCAAACAAATTATTTGTAAGTATCTATATTTTTTTTTCATTTTTCTCTTGTATAATCCATTTGACTTATACATTGGTATATAATTGAGTGATATATATACTTATGCATAAATATTTATAGAAATATATAATATGAGCTATAATTAAGTATTTTTTTTAACTTGCTTAGTATCCCTAAATTAATTAATTGAGTGTTATATTAAAGACTAGATATATTAACTTACAATTAAGTATTTATAATTATTTACTTTCCTTAATCCATCTCAATAAGATAAACTGTCTTACAGTGGAAGGGTATTCATCAATATTTTTAATCACATACTACTAGAAGACAATGAAACAACCACAACACACCTTATGATTAAAAAATATTTAGATGTAAAAAGAAACACGATGACAAACTAATAATTATAAGTTGAATACGGAATAATAAAGACCAAATTTTGTTAAATTTGGTCGTTATGTTTCTCGGTATGTAACTGTTAATATCTTGGAATTCATGCTTTTTAGCATGATTCATATTCTTTTGCATACACTTTTGAAGTAATTATACATATTTTAAATGCTAATTGATTCATGATTTTTGGTATCACATTTGTTAAGTGATTGTGAATATTTTGGTAAGCTAATCATTTAAGTTAAGTGTTTTGCAAAGCAAATGTGTTTAAGAAATTAAAGTCAGGTCAGGTGTGAAGCCAAGATGAATAAAATGATGTCAAAGCACATTGGAGCAACAAATTTGCATGGGAAGAAATCAATCTTCATCAAGACAGAATTGAGCCGCGGCATGATTCCATGTTGAACTTCTGTGCCGCGGCCCAATTGAACTTCAGTTACAGGGAAAAACTATGTCGCGGCATGATTTTGGTTCATTTTACTGAGCCGCGGCATGGTTGCATTAAAACTGCCACATCACCATTTTTCACTCGAAAATGAGTGTTTAAAAGCAAGAAAACAAAAAGGGCAAAGGGGTTCTGACTTTGGAAGACTTGGAAGCTTGTGGGTGTGCTAGGGTTTGGGATTTTGAAGAGATTGGAGCTTTGGAAGAGATTTGGAGCTCCAACCATTTGGTTTTCTTCTTCTTCATCTTCCTTTCCTTTCTCATGTCATTTATGGCTATACATTCACCTTGTATTTGTGCTTTTATATTGACTATGAGTAGCTAAACTCATTTATCTAGGATTATTTTGAACCCTTATATGAAGTAACTCTTTAAAACTCCTATCCTTTTGTGATTAATGTATATATATGTGTTTATTTTACTCTAGCCCTAATGCCTCTAAGTGATTGATCACCATTTAGTTGATATATTCATTTGACTTATGACTTGAGGGAGCTAAGTTAAATGTAGAACTTGAGTAAAATAGTGTGAGAACTTGAAGTTTGCATGACAAATGAATGGTTTTGTTAATAAGATAGACATATACTTATTAGTCTCACATAGCCACATTAGGGTTGAAACTAAGAAATTGGGTTTTATTAATTGTGACAAGACATTGCATGATTAATGGAATTAAACACTTGTTCTTGACTTGACGGAGCGTTTACAAGTATGTTAGAACACTAGGTTAACAGATATATAAACATTGAAGCAATTAAGGTAGGAGTTGATTAAATGTTACAAGATACAAGGGGAAGAAATAATCCTAGGTTTCATTTCAACTTTAAAGTCAAGAATCACTTTTAGCATTTATTTTCTACTTTCAATCAATAGTTTTAGTTGTTAATTTCTCAACCAATATTTGATTAGCTCAACTTAATTAAATGACAAAGTCTTTTGCTTGACCGGATTTGTATCCCAATCCTCGTGGGAACGATATTTACTTTCACTTTATTACTTGGCGCGACCGTGCACTTGCGGTGCGAACAGTAACAACAACCATATTTAATACTCCCTCCTGTCCTAAATATAAGACCTAATTGGCTTTTTTGGAAAATCCTAAAAAAATCAAATTAAGTCAATTATAAATTGATTTGCCTAATTTTTTTCTTAAACTAGTTTATTTAATCTATAAACTAATGACTAATCTAAAAATATATCAAATATGTCATAATTTAATAACATATTTTGTAACTTTAACATCTCAAAAAAAGTCGACTAGGTCTTATATTTAGGAAGGGGGGAGTAAAATTTTGTTCCTTGTTTGTAAATTTTTGTTCAATTTACATGCATTATCAATATATGCTTTGTCGTTCAATCCTTCATTGTGGAAGAAAAAGGACAAAGCAATACAAAAGGCTGTTGAATATATGCCTATTTTCAATTTACATTGTCAATATCGCGTGCATCGGGTATAAATTGCTAATATTGCAATTAGAATTAATGGTTTCCATTGGAATATGGAAACTAAGCAAAATATTTATAAATAATATTTTTTTATCTTGGCACTAACTGGGTGATAGAAACTTCATTTATTGAAGCTCCACTGTGATTCCCTGGTCTACTAATTGGAATTGCTTCTAAGAGGAAACCTGGCTCCTTAGGATGAGGTAAATCACTCTCACTACTTAACATCACAACCACTGATGCCATTTTTGGCCTATCATCAGGATGATGTTGCACACAAAGAAGACCAATATGGATGCATCTCAATGCTTCTGATTTATTATAAGATTCTCCCAAATGTGTATCAATCAATTCAAGTGGGATTCCCTCCTTCCACAACCTCCATGCCTACACAAATTAAAACATTAGTAATCATTTTTCTTGTTAACATGAAAATAGAAAAAAAATGTAGTGAGGTTTGTTACTTACATGCCCAATAAGGTTAACGCTCTTTTTTGTTAAGGAGAATGCTCCATTTTTTATTCCACTCAGTGTCTCGAGTAATAAAACTCCAAAACTGAATACGTCAGATTTTATAGAGAATAACCCATAGATTGCATATTCAGGTGCCATATAACCACTGAAATGAATAATCCATGAGTTCATATATATCATCTCTAACAATGTGGTGTAGAAACTATTAAAGACTGTGATGAAGTTATACTCACTATGTACCGATAACTCTCCTTGTATTTTCTTCATTTTCATCTTTTCCAAATGTCTTTGCTAAGCCAAAATCTGATATTTTTGGATTCAAATCATTGTCCAATAATATGTTACTTGCTTTTAGGTCTCTGTGAATGATTCTTAATCTAGAATCTTGATGGAGATACATAAGTCCTCGAGCAATTCCACATATAATGTGAAATCGTTTAAACCAACATAAGCATCTCTTTTGGCTAGGAGAACCTGTGAATGTCCAAGTGCACACAAATATTGGTTATTATAAAAGTTAAGATTTAAAATTAATTCAAAGTAACTGATAATAAGACACGAACCAAAAATAAATGAATCTAAACTCTTATTAGACATGTATTCATAAATGAGCATTTTCTCATCTCCTTGTATGCAACAACCAAGAACTTTAACAAGATTTCGATGTTGAAGTTTGGCACACAACATAACTTCATTCTTGAATTCTTTTATTCCTTGATGAGAATTTTGTGAAAGTCGCTTCACAGCAATTTCTTGTCCACCACCTAATGTTCCCTAACCATTGTAAAAGTATTGTCATGCCAAGAGACAATACAAATCGAGAGAGTGAAACTATTGGCTCTGCAGTGCTTATATTTAATTTGTTGGTTGCAATGAGCAAGTTACCTTATATACCGGTCCAAAACCACCTTGGCCAAGCTTATTGTCATCTGAAAAATTTTGGGTAGCACTAGCTATTATAGCAAAGTCATAGAGAGGAAGCTCCATTTCTTCTTCAGAGACTTCATCTATACTTTCTGTGGACAAGTTAGGCTTTCTCAATCAGTTGTTGAGAAAATAATTTGACTCAAAAAAACTAAAAGGTACTCTAAAAAAATTGTTTACTTCCTAAAAAAGCACACCGATTATGCTTTCCTGTGCTTAACATAAATGCATCTTTAAACCAAGGATCGCCTTTTTCATACTTGTTTAAAAAGAATTGAAGTGAAAATATTGATATGTTGGATCCTCTCTAAACTTCACTTCGATTTAGTGCGCAAACAACTCGCTGTAGTTCTGACTCAATTGTAATTAAATCTTTAAAATTTACTCGATGTGTTTCACTTCCGTATATTTTTAACCATTTAAAATATCAATGTAATGCTTTAGAAAAATAACATATTATTTATATATATATATATATATATATATATATATATATATTTCATAAATTAAAAAGTTTTAAATAATTATATTTATATAAGGATAGGGTTGGAGTAAATTACAATACAGGGGAGTGGGGTTAGATCAGTTTTAAGTGGGTAAGTTTAGAAATGAGATATATATCATCTAATTAAAGTTTAATGATAGAGTTACAGTATAATCAAAACTACTAGAGGGACCAACAGATTTAATATCCAGTATGATCAAGACAACGCACCTTGAGAACGCTTACCTTTGAACTTTCTTTTTCTCTTATAAATGTAGAGGAAGGCCAAAAGCATCACAAGTAATAAAACAGAAGCTGCTATGCCAGTTACTTTCATCATATATGAGTTAGAACCTTGATGCTTATAACTAGCTGCATGCACAGAAATAAACATATAATTATAGTATATAATGAGGCAATTAACTAAACACTATTTAAAAATTCATAGGTAACACATATAAATAAATCTATATACTTGTATCTGCAGAGGCGAGTCGAATATATAGATCTTGACCAGCATCATTTGACATTTGATTCAAATCAAGGAGATCACCAAACCACAAGACGCAACCACTACCTCCATTCCTAATATCTGAATTAGCATAAGCAGTACAAGAACAATTTTCCCAACACTTGGCTTTGCACTCCTCAAGTGTCATGCTTGTATTGACCCAAGTATGTGTAGTATCTGGCAATTTTACACTACCAAATTTAACAAAACTGTCTTTGTCTTTCACCTTACACATCCAAGGTTTACTTCGTACACACCCTCCTTTCCAATCATACGTGTCCCAATTCTTGGGTGACTTTGGCTCAAATCCTCTCAAGCATTGGCATAAAGTTGAGTCAGCAATGGAACAAATCCCATAAGCACCACAAAGATTATATCTCCCACAATTATCCCTAGGAACATCACCGAAAGATTTCCAAGTTTGATCCTCTTCAATCCACATGAGATTTTGAAGGGAGTTTCTTGTTTGGTTCAAGACTCTTATAGAGATCATTGACTCATTCAAAGGAGCATATATGTAGTAAAGCTCATCTTTATTGTTCACAAGTGTTGCATTATAAAGCAAACTCCTAATTGATGAAGGAGTATCAACAAAGTGATCACCATCCCAAGGGCCACTCCTGTAATATTCAGTTTTGCCTTGCCAATAAATTATTTCTGGGTAACTATGACTACGCATGAGCTCACATGTGAAATCTGAAGGAGAAGGGTCATCCCAATTCTTCCATGCTCTTAAAATCCGGTTCAGACCGGTTTTTGAGTCCCATCCAAGCTTCATTCCTGACAAAAATACATTAGAGTAATAATCAAAGCTTTGCCACAAGTAGTTTTCTGGATTTCGGTCTTTCTCATCTCTTAGTACCAAGTTCCCAGAGTTTAAAAGCTGAACAATAGGACTCATATTCAAGGTCTTTGTTGTTGTTGTTGTTGTAGTTGAGTTTGCTACCCAAATAGGAGTGTTATTTTGGGAGAGAATAGTGAGAAGTCCTTCTTTGTCTATGCTCATCATGCCAAGCTTGTCTTTGAGTGGTCTATCACCATTAGCTACCCAAAGAATATATCTAACTGGGACATTTTTGTACCAAAGACCAAGGTAGCGGTTGGTAGAAGAGCCTGGGCTGAAAAAACCAAGTTCAAATCTTCCATCTTTAGAGACCAAGGTTGATTTTCCATCATCAACTAGAGTCTGAGACTGTGTCATAATATCGATTGTTGCAGTAATGGCCAATAAAAGTGAGAATAATATAAGGATATTGAAAAATAGGATTGCCATATTTTTTTGCATGTGCATCAAGTCTGGTGAGATCCTTTCAAGAGGTTGGCTCCACCAACAAGTGTTTGATATTATTGCTGCATTTCTGAATTCAAACTCAATACCTAGATTAAGGTGAAACAACTCCCTTACCTGTTGATTCGATAGTTGTAGGATAATTAGTATACTAATTATATGTGTGTGTGTGTGTGTGTGTGTGTGTGCTGGAGCAGTATGATCTAACAAAGTAGGAAGAAGCACGCACGTTGAGTCATGATGATGATCGAGTTGGTCGCATGGGATTCTGGACACGCACACTCACACTCACACACACATAGTTAGTCATGTCAGGCAATGCAAATGAGTTATCATGTTAGGTAAAGATGATAGAAAAATAGAAAGCAAATTTATAATAGAAACCGAGAGAGTATTATTTTGATACTTTTCAGAGCTGAAATTAGCGGACTTGGTTTTTTTTATTTGATCTAACTTTTTACGCATTTATTTGATCTACATTAACTTTGAGATACTACTCTCTCTTGTCTAACTTTCTAAGAGACTATTTACGCATTTATTTGTTCTACTAGTAAAAAAAAGCATCTGATCTAAAGTATTTGTTTAAATGTTAATGTTTTTTCATTAAAAATATTATTTATATGAGATTAAAATTAAAAGCCAGTAAATCAAATTTAATTTATCTTTTATAAAAAGGATCGGAAAATAATTAATATTAGAAATAAAAATGTTGCAATAAAACTAAAGAATATGATCCCTCACGTTAGCAATATATAAACACACACACACACACATTCACATTCAAATGCAGCATGCTCAAAAACTTGTAAAATGAACACTCAAACTGACCGGAATAATGTACAATCAGAGAGTAATACTGTGAGCAGCCGACTAAATACTCCCTTCCATTCAATAATTTTAAGAGCACTTAACTCAAATACACGTGTTAATTACAAAAATTGCTTAAATACATAAAAACGTGAAACATGTTTAGTTTATGAGGAGAGAATGAGAGAGGAGTAATAGAGAGTATGAAAAAATATCATAACAAAGAAAACTGTGGAAGAGAAAATAAAAAACTATATACAACTGAGAATTGTAGAGAAAAAGAAGAGAATGTGTGATGGACTAATAGAGAGAGTGATAATGGTTATATTACAATTCAAAGTGAGTAATTAATTTAGAGCGAGCGAATAGGGAAGTATTTTTATATAGATAAAAAAGACACGTGGTAATTATTTCTTATAAAAAGCGATTGAGGCAATCTATGAACAGTAACAAAACAAACCAATTTGGAAGCTAATAACTAATTATCAAATACACATAAATCAAGATCAAGAATGGCATGAAGATGATCTCACTTGGGAAGATATACATTCAAGCAAAACAAAAATAAGTGATGGAAGCTAAGGAGATGAAGAAGAGAATATTACATGTTTTTTATACATGCATGTTGCCTTCTCTATCAGTTGATCGTAATCTTCTAACCTTGTTTAATAATAGAGCTCTTTGTGGCACTCATGAATAAGATAGAGCCATGTATTTATCATTGCAATGGATCATATCCTCAACTTACCACCATTCGTTCCATGTGATTTCTTGCTTTTGAGGGAGGCAGGGAAATCGATAACAGGAAATTTTCAATTATGTGTTGTACGTATTGATGTGATAGTCACGATAAAGAGGCTAAGATAATCATGGAAGAGAAGAGAAAATCTGTGTTGTACTACTGATCTAACGAACAGTCACTATATAATAATGAATGCAAACTTAATGATAAATGATAAATAATTTTAAAGAAAAAAACAAGGGAAAGTCTCATAAATGATAAATGACGGTTGAATTTCAAAATCACATGAAAGGTATTTTGAATAGTAAATGTCGTTATTCCACTAATTAATCCTGCTATTCAACTGGTTAAAATAAAATGACTTTGAAATTCAACTATCTCTCATCCCAAGAAGCAACATTGTTGATTGACTAAGAGAAACCTCTTGATAATGTATCAATTATCAAGAAAACAAAACACAGAGAGAGGGAGAGAGAGAGAGAAACCTGTTGATTTTGTTGACATGAGTGAGAAGTGGGAAGTTAAAAGGATGTTTAATAAAACTGAGAAATTCTGTTGATTTTTAATAAAACTTTCCAGAGAGAAATTTTGTGTTGCATTGATATAACAGCCATGATAATGAAAGCAAACTTAATCATGGAAGAGAAGAAATTCTGTGTTGTATTGATACTATATAGTCACGTGTGAATAATGAGAACCACTGCTTTCCAAAAAAAGATAAGATTTAATGATATACATTCTGAAATTCAGAAATCAGCTTTTTCTGCTATCTCTGACTACCATTGGAATTAAATATATATATAGAGATAATGAGATGTCTGGACTCTGGAGATTATTTAAAATATTTTATGGATTTGTAGAGACTACTCTCATGATCATGAGAGTAGTCTTCTATGGAAGACATCATGATGTCTTCTATATGTATATTATATTCAGTATTTTTTTGAATATGGAAGAAAATGACATAGCTGTAGAAAGCTGTAAAAATGTGACAAATCGAAGATTGTTGTTAATTAATCAATATTATATCGTCCATAATATATATTTTTTGGATTGGACAATGTAAACATTTAATTTCCACCCAGTGGGTAGGGAACCTCCTTCCATGAGAGAAGGCATGAGACGTGAATTGAGCTATCAACAATTGAGAAGCGTGTAATGACAATTTCTCTACTACTGTAATAAAAGAAAACATAATTATACTCCTCACTTGTTAAAAATTTTCGGTAGACATGTCCATACCATTCAATGGAATCTTATAGCAACAATTCTCAAAATATACTGATCCAAATAATATTCTTCTATCTGGGCTCTAATTGGGTGATGGAGATTTCATTTATTGAAGCTCCAGAGTGATTAGGTTTGCCAATTTGAATATTTTCTAGGAGGAAGCCAGGCTCTTTGGGTTGAGGCAAATCACTTTCACTACTGCTTAACATCACAACCACTGATGTCATATCTGGCCTATCATCAGGATGATGTTGCACACAAAGAAGTCCAATATGGATGCATCTCAATACTTCTGATTCGTCGTCACGAGATAGTTCCATATTTGCATCAATCAATTCAAATGGAATTCCTTCCTTCCACAATCTCCACGCCTACAAAAATTCAAACACTTATCATTTTTCTTGTTCATGAAAGAGGAAAAAATGAAGTGAAGTTTTAGTTACTAACATGCCCAATAAGGTTAACATTATGGTTTGCCAAGGATAATACTCCATTTTTCATTCCACTCACTATCTCGAGTAATAAAACTCCAAAACTGAATACATCTGATTTCTCAGAGAATAATCCATAGATCGCGTATTCTGGTGCCATGTAGCCACTGAAATAAGTACAATAAGTTAGAAATGAATACATATATTATATTTATAATAACCAGTGTAAATACAAATGACAAATGTAATGAAGAGATACACTCACTATGTACCAATAACTCTCCTTGTGTTCTCTTTGCTTTCATCTTTTTCAAATGTTTTCGCTAAGCCAAAATCTGATATTTTTGGATTCAGTTCATCATCCAATAATATGTTACTTGCTTTAAGATCTCTATGAATAATTCTCAATCTTGAATCTTGATGAAGGTATGTAAGTCCACGAGCAATTCCACATATAATGCAGAAGCGATTGAACCAACATAGGATTTTCCTTTGGGCAGAAGAACCTATAAAGGTTCAAATGATAAACAAATTAGTTGCTATCATGGTTGAATTTAAAACCAATTGACAATTTATGGATAAGAAATACTAACCAAAAATAAATGAATCTAAACTTTTATTAGACATATATTCATAAACAAGCATTTTCTCCTCTCCTTCAATGCAACAACCAAGAATATTAACAAGATTTCGATGTTGAAGATTGGCACACAAGATAACTTCATTCTTGAACTCCTTCATTCCTTGCTGAGAATTTTGTGAAAGTCGCTTCACTGCAATCTCTTGTCCACTAGCTAATGTTCCCTAACCAACAAAAGTATTGTCGTTTCCAAGAGACATTAAAAAATCAAGAGTGAAACTACTTGCTTGATCAGTCTTATTTGTTGGTTTTGTAAGTTACCTTGTATACAGGTCCAAAACCACCTTGACCAAGCTTATTGTCATCTGAGAAGTTTTGGGTAGCACTAGCTATTATAGCAAAGTCATAGAAAGGTAGCTCCATATCTCCTTCCACCATTTCATCAGTATTTTCTATGGATTCGGTCAATTAATTGAGAAAATATTTATCACTCAAGCAAACAAAAGGTAATGAAAAACCTTCACTTTCTAGAGAAAATAGATGACAAATTTTTATTTTTTTAGAAAACACATATAAAATGTCCTTCTACTACCAATAAAATTTTTAATTAACCACAAACTTTTCATTGACTTTCACTGTAAACCTAATAATAATGCTTTTCAACCCTAAAATAAATGTACCATACCTAATTAGTTAGAATGCTTACCTCTGGGTTTTCTTCTGCTCTTATAAATATAAAGGATGGTCAAAAGCATCCCAAGTGTGAGAATGGAAATTGTTACCGCAGTTAATTTCACCTTGTATGAATTAACATTTTTATGTTCAGCTTCACAGCACAAAAGTGAAAAAACAGCTAGTGAGGTAACTAGACACTAAAAAAATGAATAGATAGCAAATTAGCAATAAGGAAGATTATAACAAGTAATTAAGCAGCATGTACCAATTGTCATTTAATTATTATACCAGAACTTGTTATTACATGTTGGTCACATGAGACATTTAAGTGATTTTATTCCTTCATGGAGACATATATTAATAATAATGATTATATCGAACAATAAATGGTTATACCTATTATATATGTAGAAGCAAGGCGAATGTATAAATCTTGGCCAGCATCATTTGACATCTGATTCAAATCAAGAAGATCACCAAACCACAAGACACAACCACTACCTCCATTCCTAATATCTGAATTAGAATAAGCAGTACAAGAACAATTTTCCCAACACTTGGCTTTGCACTCCTCAAGTGTCATACTTGTATTGACCCAAGTATATGAAGTATCCGGTAATTTTAGGCTACGAAATTTAACAAAATTGTCTCTGTCTTTCACCTTACAACTCCAAGGTTCACTGCGAACACATCCTTCTTTCCAGTCAAAGAGGTCCCAATTCTTGGGTGATTTGGGCTCAAAACCTCTTAAGCATTGGCATAAAGTTGAATCAACAATGGAACAGATCCCATAAGCACCACAAAGATTATATCTCCCACAATTATCCCTAGGAACATCACCAAAAGATTTCCAAGTTTGATCCTCTTCAATCCACATGAGATTTTGAAGGGAGTTTCTTGTTTGGTTCAAGACTCTTATAGAGATCATTGACTCATTCAAAGGAGCATACATGTAGTAAGCCTCATCCTTCTTGTCCACAAGTGTTGCATTATAAAGCAAGCTTTTCGCTGATGAAGGTGTATCAACAAAATGATCACCATTCCAAGGGCCACTCCTGTAAGATCTTGTCTTACCTTGCCAAACATATATCTCTGGGTAACTGTGACTACGCATGAACTCACATGTGAAATCTGAAGGAGAAGGGTCATCCCAATTCTTCCATGATCTTAAAATCCGGTTCAAACCGGTTTTAGAGTCCCATCCAAGCTTCATTCCTGGCAAAAATACATTAGAGAGATAGTCAAAGCTTTGCCACATGTAGTTTTCTGGATTTTGGTCTTTCTCATCTCTTAGCACCAAGTTTCCAGAGTTTAAAAGTTGAACAATAGGACTCATCAAGTTCAATGCCTTTGTGTTTGTTGAGTTTGCTACCCAAATAAGAGTGTTATTTTGGGTGCAAATAGTTAGATGTCCTTGCTTGTTTATACTCATTTTGCCAAGCTTGCCTTTGAGTGGTTTATCACCATTGGCAACCCAAAGAATATATCTAACTGAAACTCTGTACCATAGTCCAATGTAGCGGTTTGAGGAACTACCAGGGCTGAAAAACCCCAGTTCAAATCTTCCATCTTTAGAGACCAAGGTTGATTTTCCATCATCAACGAGAGGTTCAGACTGTGTAATAATATCGGTAGTTGCAGTAGCCAATAATGGAGGGAAGAATAAATAATTAATATCGATGAAAAATAGAAGTAGCAGACAAGGAAGGAGCTTCATTATTATATACAAATGATGTTATATGAAACACGTTTGCTGATTGATTGTTCTCACAAGTCGCAGCTTAGGAAGGTCTCCTTGAAAGATAGAGGTCTTCAGATCACCATATCTCCAACAATTAGCTTTTGAAACGTGTAATCCTTGAAACATATAGTCAAAGTTAATTAGATATGTTAGAGAGCTAACTTACTTGTAACTGCTGGGCAACATACATGATAAAAACATATATAGCTGGAGGGAGTGGATTATTGTTGTATAAAAAGGTTATTGACTTTTTTGTAATTTTTATGTTTTGAGTACAAAATATTATCGGGAGAATGCAAAAAAAAAATAATATATATAAAGAATTGGGTATATATATGAGTCTAATAATATATAGACTAAGAGTATTAAGGGTTAAAGACATGCAATATCATGTATTTAAAATTCATAATACTGATTATGATATTGAAATTATGTAAGTTGTGAGATTATGATATTGAAATGTATTTAAAATTCATAATAGTTTTAATTATTACACACACGGTAATGAACTTGGTTACATGGGGACACAATTCCTACATGCACCTATTGGGCACTACAACAATGATACTCAAGCCACTAGCTAGACAGAAAGGATTTATAATACTAATTTCTAGATTACTAAATCTACAAAAAACCACAGTAAAAGTACATTATTATGAATTGTTTCATCAACAAGATTTGCACAGGGCAAACCTGTGACAACAAGTGTAGTTTATAATGAAGTGTTTAGAAACGTTATTTGAAGAAAGTAACCGAATAGACATATCGTGCTTGCTCAGTGGTTTTTCCTTTTTTTGCTAGCCGCGCATTGATCGTGAGTGGAATGGCTAGTTGGGTATATATTGGAGAATACAATATATATATATATATATATATATATATATATATATATATATATATATATATATATATATATATAAGAGTATTAATATACTCTTGTGTTAAAGACATGCAATATCAATTAATAATAGCCACCTGTAGTATTCGATATTAATTCAACTAAGGTTTCTTTACAACAATTAAACATACACACACGCAATGGCATTATGAACAGTGGGTCAAATTTTATTACTTCCTTCACTAATAATTATAAGATTAAGCTAATTTTTCAAAAATAAATTATAAAGATGCAAAATTAATAATTTTAGATTATCTCTTCTTATCTTTTTATTTCTTAAAAATATAATTTACAATACTTATAAAATATCATATAATATAATTACATACATATGATATGACATATGTTAAAGTAAAGTGATTCATTTTTTGACTTCTTTAATCTCCACAAAAAAATTAACTTAATCTTGTATGTAGGAACTGATAGTATCATAATTAGATATAGAAACTGAAACATTGTAATATAAAAATAGTACCATGCATGAACAATACACACAAATTAAACAATCTATTTAAAAATCTATAAAAAGCACCAGCCACACATAACAAGATCAAGAATAGCACAAAGAATATGATTACACGTACACTTGGGAAGATATATGCACTCAAAAACAAAATAACAAACTAATAAGAAATACTCCCTCTATCCCATAATATAAGCTTCACTTTTGGGAGAAGGTGTGTGTCCCAAAATATAAGTTTCACTTTTCTGGGGGAATGTGGTTATTTGAAGCTTATTATACCGGACAGAGGAGTATAACCATAATTAAAAGTAAAAGGATGAAGAAGTGTATTACAAGTATTTTATTGCCCCTCCAGTACTGTATTAACCTCGTTTAATTAATGGAGCTCCTAGTGACACTCTTGAGTAAGATGGAGATAGCAATTTACTTATCTTCGAAATGAATCTTCATTCTATATTCTCTTCTCTTCTACTTAAAAAGAGAGAGAGGATTCAAATTCTGTGTTGTATAAATATTATAATGACAATCGAGGCAAAGCTAATGATAGAGTTTTGACCAAAAAAAGTTAATCATAGAGGAGAGAACAATTTGTGTGGTATAGTCACATATATTCACGTGAGAGCAGTAGTTAGCACCACTGATTTCTAACAATAGATAAGTTTTCTATATGCATAATGATGAAAAGGTGAAAGCTACTTCTATGTCTACTATCTCCGGCCAAGAAAGAAGATTTATATAATACTCCTATATTGATAAAAAGTTGCCTGATATATATGTCTTCCGAAATAATTTATTATTATCTGAATTTTAAATATTGAAATATATATATATATATATATATATATATATATTGTTTTCACATATGGATATGAAAAATGTAAATAGAATCTCCACAAAGATGGTTTGGGGAAAATTATTATTTTATAATTATTTTTGTATGGCTCTCATTCTCTTAAATTTTAATTAAAATACTTTAATACTACCTTCGGTCCTAAATATAGGACCTAGATGACTTTTTTTTGGAGAGATTAAAGTTGCGAAATATGTTATTAAATGATGACATATTTAATTATATTTTTAGATAATCCATTAGTTTATAGGTAAAATAAATTAGTTTAAGGGAAAAAAATTGGTAAATCAATTTATAATTAACTTATTTTTTGTTTTTTAGGATTTTCCAAAAAAGTCAATTAGATCTTATATTTAGGACCGGAGGGAGTATGTGTTATTAATTAGAGTCATGAGTAGTCAATATAAGTCGCTATATCTTCTTCTTCTTCTTTTGGTCATCAGTACTCAGTACAAGTGACTGGTTATGAAATTGCTGCAATTTCTTAGGTACAGTTGTTCCTTAGAAGACCATGACATGTTCTACATAAAACGATTAAATTAAAGATATTATCTAAACTGTAGTATTAATGACACGTATTAAATATATCTGGATGTTCAATCTACAGCAAGATAATTTTCCTCTGGACACGTGACACATGTGAGTAGGATCCTGAAATGGTCTGAAATGTGCTAATAGCTTGATGAGTTCTCTATAAGGTTAGTTATCGATTGCGAAGAAGCCTAATATAGAACTTAGAAGACATTTCAAACATGAATTAAAAGCAAATCTCGGAATTGATCACTACCTTCATCACCACTACTCTTTTTTTTTTTTGGACAACATCACCACTACTCTTAATGACTAATGGATACAACCAGCCAGTTACAAGAAACGCATAATTGACCCTGTCAAGATCGCAACTGGCCAATAATTATGCTATTAAATACACAGTTTATGAAAGGGTTAAGCACGTTTAGAAAGCAGGCTCCACAAATTCCACTTCTATACCCATATTCTATAGAATCACTGTATTATCAGAGAATCACTACTTCGCTCTTTCGTGATTATATTTGGAGGAATATTATATTATAACTATTATTGCTGGTGATCCCATCACTTCAGAAATAAAAACTTTTTTTTTTTTTTAATCCGGTATCCTGAGCCAGCCCCAATGTCACGGGGAACTCAACGGGCTCAGACTAATCCAGATCCGCACCGGGGCCTCCACTTAAGGGTAAAGTGCTGGCCAAGGGGCAGACTGCATTCCCAGAGCTCGAACTCGAGACCTCTGGTTAAGCGGTGAAGTGAGGTAACCACTACACCAACCACGCTTGGTTTAGAAATAAAAACTTTTTCCTTTATTTTGTTGATGTTGATATTACTAGTCAGTAATAAATGTTGGTGTAAATCAAGACAACTTAATTTGTTAATGAAGGTACTTGTACTTGTTACACTTCTTTGTTTATTAATAAGGACAATGATGTAATTTCATAATAACATATCATAAGATTTCTCAGGACCTATTATGAGGATTAATTTTGATATATCAAATAGCTAAGGGTTTTCGAAAAATCCCCGTCCCGCATGTACAATCTCATACGTGCATGTTTGGGCGGAATTGAAAATCTGCCCCAAAAATTTTTGGGACAGGAATATGACAGGATAGGCCCAAGGCCTAGGGGTGGAAGTAGCCCAGACCGGCCTATTAAGGCCTATGACCTAGCCTACTAAAAGCCTAGGCTGTTTGGTATTCTAATAGGACAGACTTAGTCATAGGCTTTTTTCTTGGCCTATTTTGTTCAATAGGTCAGGCCTAAGTTTAAAAAAAAAAAGCCTATAAAGCCTAGCAGGCCGACCTATTAAATATAAATATAGGGCTAATATTCATTGGGCTAGTATTCATTGAGTCCAATTCTTCCCCATTTGTTTTAAACCTAATGCAGTGCCTCAATAGTCAGCCCCTTTTCTGGCTAGTCGTTACTCCCACAGACTCCAATGAAACCTAACACACTCCTTCTATTTTATTTCATCGTGATCACAAGAGTCCTTTAGGCTTTAGTTCCCCTGCGTGGCTGCTTCCCTTGGCTACACTACTCATCTCTAAATTCTTCTCTGTTAGTTCCCAAATCCCAACATTTCATTTTTAATTTATGCATATTTTAGATTATTGAATTTCATTTTATTTTTCCTTGTCTTTTTAGGTCTATTAGCCTATGGCCTATTAGCCTGAATATATTATCAGACCTCTTAATAGGCTTATAGCCAGGCTAGACTTTTTAATAGGCCGGGCTCAGGCCTGAAAAAGTGGCCTATGATCATAGGCCAGGCTCAGACTTGTTTTCTACATCACAAGTCTGGCCTATTAAGGTGGTGGCCTAGGCTGGGCTAGACTATTTACACCCCTACTTGGGCCTATCCCATTTCTGTCCTGATAAGTATTATTTTCTTAATTTTAGTTTAATACTTTAAGCCCAAAAAAGATGGATTAAGGTATACTAGGCTTTTATATCCTGAACAAATCCTATATCCTAGCATTGTTTTTCTTTTGAATGAACCATGTCCGAGTTTTGCCTGGGACTCTGGGAGGCCTTCATTGAAGTAATACTATTCCTCCTTTTATTGGCCCATTTTCACTTTCATCCCTGCAACCTGGAAGACAAGATAAAAAGCTTTTTGTTATTATTATTCTTGTGCAGTGGTAACTTGTACTAAAATTATATTGTTTAGAGGGCCATATATTGATGGGATGATTTTGTAGAATTAATGGAAATGGTGAGAATTTGTATATGAACAAGACATGGTTAATTCAAAAGTAGCTCAGGTTTGTCTTGGAGGAATGACTGTCATTTCTATTTACAATGTACCAAGCATTCTTTTTTCCTTTTACATCAGATATCTTGTCTCAAGACAAATACATTGTTACGTACTAAAATGCCTTTATTAATTGAAAAAACATGCCAGAAATTCCGGTCATATCCCAAATGGGATAACTACTGGAGGAGAGATGTCACATAGGACTTTGCAATGACATTTTCCACAGGTGTAATTTTCCACACAAAAAAAACCCTTTGAGTTCGAGGCTTGGGGTATGTCCGTATGTAGCCGCAATAATTTCTTGGAGGTTGTGAAGTTCTTCCTATTATGCACCTACATTCTAATGAATCAGATTAGTCAATTGCTAGGGGCAACGGATGCCGTTAGATAAATAAAAAAAATGTTAATAGGTTCGGTTAAAATCCCATATCTAACAAGACTAACTTAATAATTAGTTAAGATATTTGCATCAAACTAATTGCTATATTTATATATTCAAATTCCTTAATTTATAGGAAATATCCTATTTACATTAAATTATAATTATCACATATTTCCATATCATCATTATCCTTCTTTCAAATTGAAATAAAATTAATTTACAACATCATCTCAATTCAATTTTAACCTGTTATATAAAATATATAATATAAAATATATAATATAGTATTTCAATCAATAGTTACAGAATACAATTCTCTAATTTTAAGCTTTAAAGAAAGGAAGACTTACTTTTCCTTCATTTACATGATTAGCTAATATTTCCTATGGTTACTCACTCCTATTATCCCTCCTCAGTCCTCACCCTTATTTTTCCATTAATTAATTTGATGAATTAATTATAATAAGTTTAATTTATTTATTTCTAAATAACTCCTTTTTATTCTTGGGAAAATTAATTTGAGATCCCCCAACTTAATAATAGAAAAGTCTCAAAAGTTGAAAAAATTAATGTAGGGTCCCAAGGACCCCACTTTAATATACTTGAAAAGTGAAAAGACAGTTTTGCTATAAATTAATTAATTTGATGGATTAATTATAATAAGTTTAATTTATTTATTTCTAAATAACTCCTTTTTATTCTTTTACAGTTTTTCTTTATTTCTTTTGACCTTCATTTCATTTCAGTGTCTTCTTCATCGTCACACACACTGAAGCGGCGCTCAATCCATTCGTTTTCAAACCCCGTCACAAATATCAGTAAAGTTTCCTTCTTTTTCGCTTCTACTTCGTTGAAACCCACTTCACATCACTTTCTAAGCATTTCCCTACCTCAATAAATTTGGGTCTATTTACTTTTTCTGCTACTAAATAGTAAGTTCATATACTTGTGCACACTGTATGAATGATCTGGAATTTGTGGGCTCAATTTCCTATGCTGAATTAGTTTGTACCCAGTTCGAATTTTGGGCTGAATTGTTGTAAATTGTAATAAAAATTGATTTTTTTAATGTATTTGGTTCTGTATTGTTGATTATTTGGAATGATTCATGTAAACTTGGATTTTTCAATTTGGCTTCTTTGAAGGAATATGGCCTATGACCTATGTAGTAGCTAGGAGGAGGAGGAGGAGGAGGAGGAATGAAAAATAGGTGGTGTAGGGGTTTTGCTTTGATATGTTTCAGCGTTTTGGGGCCCACCGCCACATATACCGCTCTCTAATTTCCAAGTACATTAGAACAGGACACGTTGATGAAGCCATTCAAGTGTTCAATGAAATGACACAATCTAAATGTAGTAGTGCCTTGAGCTTGGATTACAATCGATTCATCGGTGTTTTGGTTTGCGAGTCTCGCTTCGATTTGGCTGAGTATTACTATTGTAAGATGAATCTTCGAGGCTTTTCTTTGACTCCATTCACTTACTCAAGGTTTATTACTGGTTTGTGTAGAGTTAAACATTTTAGCCTCATAGAGAAGCTTCTTGAAGACATGGATGATCTTGGATGTGTCCCTGATATTCGGGCTTTTAACATTTATTTAAATCTTTTATGTCGTGAGAATAAGTTAGGCATGGCTATACAGGTTTTTTCTGGTATGTCTAATAAAGGAAGAAAACCTGATGTTGTATCATATACCATAATTATTCATGCATTGTGTGAATCTGAGCAAGTTGATGAAGCTACAAAAATGTGGGATCATATGGTTGAAAATGGGTTATCACCTGATTGTAAAGTCAGTACTGCGCTTGTTATTGGGTTATATAGTAGTAGAAAGGTTAATTTGGCATATGAACTTACAGTCAGTGTTATTAAGGGTGGAGTTGAGGTTAATAATTTGATTTATAATGCTTTGATAAGTGGATTCTGTCGGATGGGCAGGATTGATAAAGCGCTAACTATCAAATCGTTCATGAGGAGAAACGGATGTGAGCCAGATTTGGTCACATACAACATATTGTTGGATTATTGTTGTAATGAGCTTATGCTGGATGAGGCAGTTAAGTTGATGGAGAAGATGGAGAAAAGTGGGATGGGACTAGATGTATATAGCTATAATGAATTTCTGAAGGGTCTCTGTAAGGCTCATAAGCTGGAGAAGGCCTATCTAATGATGGTTAAGACAATGGAAAGGAAAGGTTTGTGCGATGTTGTTTCTTATAATACTATTATTAGAGCTTTTTGTAAAACTCGTCAAATGAGTAAGGCTTACAAGTTATTTGAGGAAATGAATGCGAAGGGAATTCAACCTGATGTGGTGACATTCACTATCCTTATTAAAGCTTTTTTAATAGAAGGTAACTCTGATTTTGCCAAGGAACTTCTTGATCAAATGACCAGGATGGATCTGCTTCCTGATCGTGTATTTTATACAACAATTGTTGATCACCTATGCAAGACTGGAAAGATTGATATGGCTTATAGTGTATTCAATGATATGGTGAAGATTGGAATAAGTCCTGATGTGATCTCATATAATGCCCTCATAAATGGGCTTTGTAAAGCCTCTAAAATGACAGATGCCATGCTTTTATATGATGAAATGCAGAAGAAAGGACTTTGCCATGATGAGGTGACCTTCAAGTTGATCATTGGAGGTTTATTAAAGGAAAACATAGTTTCGGTTGCTTGTAGGGTTTGGGACCAAATGATGGAGAAAGGTTTTACACTTGATAGAATTCTTTCCGATACTCTAATTAATGCCATCAATTCAAGTGACACTACATGAGGAATGCAGCATTTTATTATTTGTATACCTTTAGAGGATTTAACTTATCTCTCTGTGTGACATAATCATAGCTCAAGCCTGCTTAACGTTTTGATGTAATATGTGCCAAATATAATGGCAGAGTAGTCCTCTTTTGGCATGTAATGGCACCAATTAATCTTTGCCAAATCACTTTGCTGCCCACAGTGCAATGGCATGCTGTTGTCAGACTCTCTGTTCACTTGTGCTTTCGCAATGTATGACATACTTTGATCTGCTATACTATTTAATTGTTATTGAATTTATTTACATGTTGTTATTTGTATATATTCTTCATTGGATACCAGCCTGTTCTTATTATTATATATTTTGCTTCACTAGGTTGCAGTTTATGATCCACTATTCCCTCTTTTTTGAGATGCAGAGAATTTGTTTGGGCTTTGGAGATACTCATTCAATGGGCATTTCACCTTGGTGTGAACAATGCCTTGTTCCTTCTATGGTGATGTTTATCCTGGTAAATCCTTGAACAAAATATTTAGATTTTAAAGCACTTACCTTCTTGGACATTGTCTAGTGGATGAATAGCTGAGGCTGTATATTTGAGTTCCAAGACTTCTTATAATTCAACAGATAATAATTGAAAATGGGAGATCCATTAGTTACTCTAGTTGGGTCCAGGTTTGAAGTATTCGATTGAATAAGATTATAGAAAAATTGTGGTGATGTTACAACTTGTAGCTATCTTGTGGGCTGTTATTTTTGTTGGCCAAAATAATCCAGAGTTGTTGGCTTATAATATTGTTAATTTCAAACTTATATAATATCTTGTTACTTTCTGTGAATTTTGTGAGGAAATTATATATTTTAGAGTAAGTATTTGAATGAAACGTTTAAGAGAAGATACATATGCACCATACATAGATATTTATGAAGGTTAAAAGGTATTATTTATCACATTGTGTACTGTGTAGTATTGTGTGCTATGTAGTGCAATGAATATGAATGCCACCCTAGTCTTTGTTTGTGCAGGATGAAATAATTATGTTTGAAAAATTTCTCCTGCCAACTTGCTTTTGTCCAAGCATGCTCCAAGTTTTTCACATGCAGACTATTCTCTAACTTGGTGAAGTCACTTCAACTCTTAACAATAATTTGTCCTCTTTGCATCTGCCAATTTTTATCTGACATAAAATTAGGAGAACACAAGGGAATATACTTGGACACATGTACCCTTTAGAGGTTGCATAATGTTGTTAAAGGGTTTCTGAAATACCAAATCTCAAATTATTTGGTAAGCTTTCTGTTTCATCTCTTGGCTCATTATTGCATGGAAAATAATGTCAAATAATTACTCAATCTTGTTGCTTTATACGTAAGATCACAGTACCATGCATGTTGGAGTGTGTTGTTTATTTTTAAAGTATAAGAAAATGCCAATCTTCTCGTATGTTGAATTTCACTCTTATCCATAAATTTGTCAGCTGAAAGTCTGTGCTAATTAATGCTTTAGTCTTTGTTGATATAGATTTTGGATTTATCTTTTGAAGTTATTTTTAATTGTTCATTGCTAATGCTTAGATGTTATGTTCGTTGAGGCACCGATTATCTTTTTGTTACACCAGTCTAGCCCTATTATAAGCCATTTTCTAGCAGAACTTATGGTCCTCAGTCCTCATTATAAGGCACTTAGCGGGGGGATTGATCTCGTTTTCCAGAGTGCCCTCGATGCTATTTTCCTATTTGGAGGTGAATTAACCACCACTTTTTGGTTGTGACGAAGTGATTGGAGGTGATTTATAATAGGAACCAAAGTAATTGATACAGTTATGAAGTATTACATACTTGATGTATGACACTGGCAGAGGTAGAATTTGTTTCTATATAGTTAATATACTGGCAGCATAAATGTAGTGTAACCATAAATTGTTCCAAGTCAGTCAGTCTATATTGTCAAGTTCAATGGTTAGACGCACATCTAATATCTCTGAGTGCTTATATTGTGGAATGAAGTAAAGAAAGCTGTCAGCAAATCAGCGCCTGCCTTAAACTTCTATATTTGTCTTCAAAATTTGAGTACGTTAAGTAATTATATTTAGGAAGTTTGAGGGGAAATTTCCATCAGGCACCACACTGATAGATTGAGATTGGCCTATCCGACTAGATTTTAACTTATGGGAGCCCTTGAGGTTTGGTGGCCATTGGCAAAGGGCAAGTAATAGGCTGGTATAATCCATGGTGTCTTTTCTTTTTTCAACCTGCTGGGTTACATGAAGAGATCTTATCATCATGAGTCATGACTCTATTTATTTGCTCCAATGACTTTATATTGAATCAATCAAGAACACCTTTTTCTTTTATCTTAATGAAACAAGCCCTTGGTTCGTCTTTAGTTATTCGACATTCTGTTGTATCCTAAGGTGGATTTTAGATTATATAAAGTTGTGTTTTAAAAATCCAAGTCTAACTCTAGGCATTTTAAATATTTGATTTTAATTTACAATCTAGGCATGTGTTCACGCCATGGCTTGATTTTTTTTGGGGGGCCCAAAACCTCAATGCTTAAATTATTCACATGTTCAAGCTGTATAATTATTATGCGCAATGTTACATATACCTAAATTATTAGTTTGAAAGACTATCCGAGTAAATCATTAGTTGGGCGCGCAATTTTCAAGTTAGGTAAAATATTTTTTATAGCAATATAAGTAAATTATTCTTGTAGATTTTAGCCTTACACCGAAAAATAATAGCACCACGCTGAGCATATGGAATAAGTAACCAAAGATGGTGAAATAGATTTGAGTTTATTAATAAATGTGGACAGAAGCAATAAAAAGTGAATTCAATGTATAAAATATTTTCAAATACCATTAATAAATGAAGGTAGAAATTGATCATAGTAATTTAGGATAATTTAATTGAGTTAACTAAAGTTCAAAAACATTTCAAAGTGGCATCGCTGTCGAAGTCCATTAACTTTGACTGTTTGTCTGAAATAATTGACCAAATGCGATGATGTGTGCAATGAGCTGGTAAAGGGAGTTTGAAAATTTGACAAGTGTTGAAATAGGCAGTGAGGTGGCAAGGCGAATGAAAAAAAAAAGTAACTACTAAAACTATATGTCCCAAAAAAAACAGGAAGAAGAAAATGAAATTTGTGATAAAAGACATGAAAATTGGGAAGTTAAGCTAATTCATCCTACTCTCTCTGATCTCCGATCATACTTTTCCACATCTCATACAATAAGGGCCAAGAGAATGCCTATCCTGTGTGTACCTTGGCGCTTATATGAAAAATCGCCGCAGGGGCATTAAAGTTGGAGCGTCTACACCAGCGCTTTTCCGAAAAAGCACCATATAGACATAAGCCTATCGAGGCGCTTCTTTAAACACGAGCCGGTATAGGGTCCGTTTATTTCTTTGGAAAAAAAATACTCAGCTCTTCTTCTCTCTCCCTCTCGAAATCTCACCCAAAATTCCTGAAACTATCTCCTTCTCCTACCTCTCTCACTAATTCTTGTGCAAATAAACATGACTAGTGTTATGCAAATAAACCGCCTTTGCGTACTATTCAATTTTCTTTTTCAGTTTTGTTTTTTTGAACTGAATATTTTCACTTTTGTTCACTTCAAATGATGTTTGATTTTGATGCTGAGATGGTTTTCCTATGTGTTTATGGGTTTGGACGAATTCTGTTTGAAAAAGTTTAGATTTTGACACCTTTCTCTGGTTTCTATGATGTGTTTCTATAAATTTGGCATAGTGTTGTGCTTGGATTGTCATTGATTCTTGTATAACAAGCAAGTGTATTTTTCATTCATATATCTCTATACGTAGACATGGCTTTCATTTGAATGGATTCATTTCCTTGAGTCTTTGTCTGGTACCCATTGCAATTGTACTCTTTGAATTGGACTAATATGCTTACACATACCAATGAATGTGAATTCTATTGCAGTCTTGTTTCCATTGCTCAAGTATGAGCAAAAACATCCTCACAACTACATCCTATGAATGTTTGCAAGGAAAAGTGAGCTATAGTATGATGAAGCTATTTGATTTAGATTGGGTGTGGTAGTGGTTGTAACTATTGAAATTGAAACCATTTGTGCACAAGAGTTATGTTTAAGTTGGATGGTATGATTGAGTGCATGAACCATTGTTGCTGCTATGCTCGTTGCTCTTATTGATGCTTAGAAATTTTGAAGGAACATTATACGGTATCTGATTTAAGTTAAACCTAATCTTAATCAGGGATTTGGATACTCTGCTATTGTTGGTTTTGGTGATTTCTTTGCCATCTTCACCTCTTTCTTGGTGAGTAAAACATTACAAAGTTCCAATATACTCTTTCGATAATTTCTCTGTTCTTTCATTTAGGTTAGGCAATGAACTGAAGCTTTTTATTCTACAGCCTTTTTCAAAGTTTCTTACCATCATGGAAGCTTTTAACTTCCAAGGCATTAGAATCAGTTACTGATTTTGTTAAATTTTTCTTTTGGATTAAGTATTGTTGGAGACGCGATATGTTGGGTCCCGCCACACTTCTGAATGGTTATTACTGCTGGAGGAAGTGTTATATCTGGACTTATTGCTAGTGCCATTGTGTCTCAGGTAAGATACTCACTCATGGATTCTTAATTTCACATTTAGTTGACTAAAAATCATGAATGTAGATATAAAATGGGGGACACACAATAGACAATACAAGTATTTCAAAGTAATTTAAAGTGCTGCCTCATGCCTAGATGTATTGATACTTCATTGTGAAATTGCAGATTTATCAATTTTTAGAAATCACTATGGTTTTGTATAGTGGACATGGCAGCAAGACAATGGTAAAAGTTGGAGTTCAGATCTGCATATCAGTGTCAGTGTGGAATAAGCTATATAATAAGTAAGAAGCTCCATTTCTAAAAATTGCAATCTGGGAAAATTCAAACGACTGGAAAACTTCCCAAAATATATAAGAGAATATGATGGTCGATTGCAGCCATTCAATATAGGATATGCAGCCATTCAATATAGGATATTCCTTCTTACCCCTTGCAATGAAAAGAAAAAGAAGACTAGAAGGGCACTTCATCTAGCATCTAATTCTGAAAAAGATAATTCATTGATTGAAGGACTTGTATGGTTGTTTTGAGGAGATTCTTGTCTACATGGAGTGTTCTCTAAAAGGAAAGCAGGCTCTTTGGATTGAGGCAAGTCACCCTCACTACTTAACATCATAACTAGAGAGGTCATGTTTGGTCTATCATTAGGATGGTGCTGCACACAAAGGAGACCGACATGAATACAACGCAACACTTCTGAGATAGTAATAGAGTCTTCCAAACAGGTATCAATCATTTTTAATGCCATGTCATCCTTCCACAACCTCCAAACCTACAATAGTATAATACAAATGTGATTTCATGGTGTTCAAATTCAAAAAAAAAAATATTGAAAAAGAACATAGATGTAGTTAGGATCTTGGTTACTCACGTGCCCTATAAGATTAAGACTTTGGTTTGAATAGGAAATTCCTCTGTTTTTCATTCTACTAATGATTTCAAGTAATAATATTCCAAAGCTGAATATATCGGATTTTATAGAGAATACTCCATCATAGGCATACTCAGGCGCCATATATCCACTGAAATCATGAATTCACTAAAAAATTTCCGGGTGCATGTATTTTATCTATAATTTTCGAGAATGAAATAAAATTAATTATCATAAAATAAAGAATACTTACTAAGTACCAACCACCTTGTTTGTATTTTCTTCAATTTGATCTCCTCCAAAGATCCTTGCCAAACCAAAATCTGAAATTTTTGGGTTCATCTCATTGTCTAATAAAACATTACTAGCTTTGAGACCTCTATGAATAATCTTCAATCTAGAATCTTGATGAAGATATAAAAGCCCACGAGCTATTCCATTTATAATTTGGAAGCGTTTGGACCAATCGAGCATATTACGTTGATTGATAGATCCTGTGAAAGTTAAAGCTACATTAGCTATTACTAAAACACATGGATTTAAGAAAGAGAAAATCACTATGATCTCTCAAAGAAAGAATATAATGGACATAAAATCCCGCTAGCGAGTATCATGCAACAATCCATGCATGATTTTGATCGCCTGTAAGATTTTTTTTTTGCTATTTCTTTTTTAAGATCTCATAGAGATTTTCCCCTTAAATAAAAGAATGACTTCAGGATTAAAGAGTATTTTTACCACCTTTTGTTAGCAAAGTAGTGTTTGGCACAATTCACAATTGACTAGCGAAGGGTCAGAATTATAGAAGGACCTCCAGGGGCAAAATAGCCAAAATCGTCTATTTTATGAACGTTGCATTACTTGTTGACACATAACTCTCATCTGTCCATGGTTTTGGCTTTGAACCAATAGTCAACATACATCAAATAGACATTTTTAGCTACTTTGCCTCTGGATAAAAGGTGCATTAGTAATTACAACCCTTTTGATAGTTAATTATAGTGCTAGCTGCTATTTTGTTAACAGTTAGTTGGTAAAAATACACTTTAACCCAATGACTTTGTTAATACATATTTATGAACAACACACAAACCAAAAATCCATGAATCTAGGCTGTTGTTGAGCATGTATTCATATATAAGCATCTTCTCTTCTCCTTTGATGCAACAACCAAGAACCTTAACAAGATTTCGATGTTGGAGTTTAGAGCACAATATAACTTCATTCTTAAATTCTTTCATTCCTTGGTGAGAGCTTTTAGAAAGCCTCTTGACAGCAATCTCTTGTCCATTTAATAAAGTACCCTACCATTTGACATAATGTCAAGGATAGATCATTATCTATCACGATTACAACATAAATTTAAAATAGAAGTTATCAGAAGTACTTGTTTTCATCATTTTAACAGATTATTTTTGTATATTTACCTTGTATACAGGTCCAAAACCTCCTTGACCAAGCTTATGATCTATTGAGAAGTTGTTAGTAGCAGTAGCTATTACAGTATAGTCATAGAAGGGAATTTCCATATCTCCTTTTGAGTCTTCAACATCATTAGCTACAAAGATATAACTATTTCACTCCCACATAAAATGAATTATCAGATAAATATAGAAAATAGGACTTGCTTTTATTATTTGCTAACAGAATCCTATAAGACAATTATGATGGGCCAGTTCAAAACTGCTTCGTAAAATGTTTACCTCTATATTTTCTTTTGCTCTTGCAAATGCAGACGAAAAAGAAAATAATCACAATAGCAAATGCAATGGTAGATATGATCACAACCACCTTTGTCTTATTCCTACCACCATCTTTAACTTCAGCTGCTTCAAAAGGGAAATGAACAGATAGACAAACTATTAAAGCTTTTATATAAGAACCAAATAATTACTATATGATTAGGGTCAATATATTGTTGGTTCTTATAGTTTCAACAAGTTTTAATTTGATACATGTAGCACCAATAGTTTATTTTGGTACCTACAGTTTCATAAGAATCTGTCTCCAGTTTAAGTATATATATGGACAAAAACCAAAACCTCGTTAAAATTATAAGGACCAAACCAAAACCAATTACTTGAAATTAGATGTATCAAAAAAACAAAACAGAACCCATACAAACTAGCTATAATGACAAACAATAGTATTAATCCATAAAATTAATATGATCAAAAGTAAGTTACACCTGTTTCTGGAGCTGCAAGGCGAATATACAGATCATGATAAGCATTTACGGAAATCTCTCTTATGTCATTTAGATCACCAAACCAAATGTCACAACCACTGTTACTAACAATATTTGAGATAGCATAAGCTGTACAAGCACAATTCTTTAAGCACTCTGCTTTGCACTCCTCAAGTGTCATACTAGAATTAACCCAAGAATGTGTAGAATCTGGTAATTTGAGCCCACTAAATTTCAAAAAACCATCTTTTTCTCTTACTTTACAGATCCATGGTTCACTTCTAACACATCCTTCACTCCAATCAAATGCATCCCAATTCTTTGGTGATTTTGGCTTGAACCCTTTCAAGCACTGACACATGCCACCTATGACACAATATCCATTTGGACCACAATGATTATATCTATCGCATTCATCTACTGGCGTCTCTTTCAAAGTACTCCATTTTCGATCTTCTTTTATCCATATGAAGTCATAACTAGCATATGTTGATTGGTTAGTAACAATTCTTGCTAACAACGGCTGATCAGGTTTGGTGTTTAATGTGTAATACACCTCATCCTTATTAGAGACAAACTCATTCACAAAACTACTGGATATGTTCAGAACTTGAGCGGCACCACTAAATCCAACACCATTCCAAGGGCCACTCCTGAAATATTTTGCTCCACCTTTCCAGAAAACTACTTCTGGTAGTTTATGAAGCATGAGTTCAACTCTGAAATCTCCAGGAGAAGGGTCATCCCAATTCTTCCATGCTATGATACACCGATTTAGACCGCTTCTCAGGTCCCATCCAAGTTTCATGCCTGGCAAAAAGGTATCAGAAGGATAGTCAAAACTTTGCCACAAGTAGTTTTTTGGATTTTGATCTTTCTCATATCTTAGTATCAAATTTCCGGAGCCTAAAAGCTCCAAAATTGGACTGTTGAAGGCTTTTGTTGATGAATTTGACACCCAAAGGATTGTGTTATTCTGGCTAAGAAGTACAAGATTTCCCTCTACGTTAATGCTCAACATTCCTGACTTGTCTTGGATTGGGTTCTCACGGTTTGCAACCCAAACAATAGTTCTTGCTGGAATATTATTTTTGTACCATATTCCAACATAACGGTTGTTGGAACTACCTGGGCTGAAGAAACCAAGCTCAAATCTTCCATCTTTCGACACCAACGTGGTCCTTCCATCATCATGAAGTGGTTGTGAATGTGTGATATTATCAATGGCTGCAGATAACCCTGTGAACAGAAGAATTTTAATAAGAATTACAATCAGACATTGAAGAATGGTCATTTTTGTTGTAATGATGGTTTGTGTACGTGTCGTTGATAACAAGCAATGGCTGATGAAAGATTTCAAGACAAAGGGTAACGTTAAAGACCTTGAGTATATATTATACCCCCAAGACTCAAGTATGCAATAATAATTTTTTTTTTTTAAAGTGATCATTTCATTTGGTGATTGTAAAAGATATTTGGAAGTTTCTTATCTTAAATAAAAGATTTTGTCATTTTTTTTAAATTACCCTTGTTGATACTCCAACAAAATCAATTGAGAGAGGGAGGAAATTATAGGAGATAATTGGTGCACTTTAAAATAAATATAACATTATTAACTAATTTGATTGACATGTATAATCTAATTAAATTAGGTAGGGAGTATTTACATAAGCCATATATATGACGATCAAGTAACAAGTAGAAATAATAGACTAATTATAGGTAAGAGATTATTTTTTTCGTGAATTTTGTATCCATCAAAATAATTATTTTTCAAATAAAAACTTAAAATCACTGAATGTAGACCTTCCAAAATATATTTAAACTATCTAGATCGGATGAACACGGAAAGTGTTACATAAAAAACCATTTTTTTAAAAATATAACAACTAAGATTTTATCCTCATTTCAGATTCTACATCCATTAAATTTGTTTTTTTTAAAAATATCGAATTTGAATCGTGAACAATCCTAATCCGAAAAGATGTAGCTCCCCATTCTAATCTATTAGATGAGTAAGCAAACTGTTTTGCATTTAGTTGCTTTGTAGAATTTAGGATCGCGACGTTTCCTACATGAACTCCCGAGCACGGCCACTAGACTGGAAGAAACCAATTAAGTTAATTCAAAGCCTACATTTCAATTTTTTCCCAAAAAAATCAGAATGGTGCATACGCAAGAATTCCTATCCGCGTATATAATTTTCAAATATTAATGGTTCATTAGACTTCTTGCACAGATAAAAACTTAAGTTTGTTGACTTGTTATATCATGGTTGACAAAACCACTAGTATAGCATCATTAATTAGTACTCCCTCCGTTCCTAAATATAAGATCACTTTCAAATTTTAATTTGTTCCTAAATATAAGTAATTTTCTAATTTTACTCATTTTTTCCCAAATATACCCTAATAATGCTTATATATAATAAACAAGTAAGAGAGGGAGAATGAGAATAAATGTATATATAGATTAGTAATATCATGTACTAATAACTAGCTTAAATAACATCTTTAATCCAATCAAATTAGGAAAACAATATTATATTTAGAAGCGGAAGGAGTATTTAATAAAATTCGGTTCCGTGACAATATCAGTCATAGTTTGTTGTGCCAGCAAAATAAAATCCAAATTACATTACAAGAACGCTGTATACTGCAAGTGCTACGAAAATTACCGAGTTTAAATCAAAACCTATATTGTTTTAGGGTCCATAACATAATAATAATAATAATAATAATAATAATAATAGGAATAAAACATATTATTGTTTTCAATTTAAGATTGGTTCGATAAAAGTCTAGTATTCATAATTATGAAAATGTTATATTTTGGAGCTAGCGTATGGAATATACTATACGATTGGATCAAAGAAAACCTTTAATGGTAAATGTGCGATATAATATCAACGATCATTTCTTTCTAAAGGGGTAAGATAGAGTCGTTGGCGGTTGACTTGAACTGATGTACGTGTCTTAATAAGGATCGCGGGCCACAACAATCCAATGTCGGCTCAAGGGTAAGAATAGTGCCCAGTTTCTACAAACCAAAATTTTCAAAGACAGCATTGCATCTTAAAAAATCTAATTATCTGACCCTTAGTTACGTAAGAGAATCGAGAAAAATCAAAGGAAGCAAGAGAATATCACATAATGAAGAATATTATAGCTGGAACCATTTATTTAATAAATGAATAATGATAACAAAATTGGTATGCATCTGATTGTTAATATTTATTTATGCATATATTTTATTTTCAATGTCATCTAAAAGTTCCAAATCTTGGCAATGTTCCAACAATTGTTATCCAGATTTGGTTTGACCATTAGTTGATTTGATTAAGTATGCTGATGAATTGGCACGTCCATATGTCATCCACTTATATTTTATTTTGGAAATAAGGTTCAAATTTGCCCCAAATAATTTTACTTAGGAGTAGTAGTGATTATTATCTAAAAAACATTCTTCCAATATTGCCTCAAAATTTTTTAAATTGTAGTGATATCACCACGATCACTATCCAAGTTAAGTATAACCATTAAATAATAACCAAATATGTTAAGTTGGTTAGTCTATGTATCCACCTCATTTTTATTCAAGAAAATTTATAAATGAGAACAATAAAAGAACTTAAAAAGGCATCCCATTGAAAGTCAAAGCCTTTTATTATTTCATCATTTCATGAGTCATACACTACAAAAAACGGGGCTCTTATCGGCATTTTATTTGGCCTCGTATCGGCGAAATTTTCCGGCGGAATGACGCTACGGCGTTTTAGCAAAACGCCTAAAAATTCACCGTGGGAAAGTGGCAAATCGCCGTTTTGCAAAACGCCACCCCGAGGCCAAAACGCCGGCAACAAAACCCAATAAAATAATATAATATTAGCATATCAGCGTTTTACCCAAAACGCCAATATGTAATATAATATAATATTATTTAATTTATGCACACCGGCGCTTTCCCAAAACGCCGGTCCGCGTTTTTTCAAAAACTAAAAAAAACCATTTTTCGTCCTGGTTGTTTAAAACCAGAACGAAAAATGGTCAAAAATGAACAAAAGATAAGCACCAAAGTGACAATAACAATAATAGACATAAATATAAGGAATAAAAAACATAATTCAGAAAACATGATACATAAATATATATATATATATATATATATATATATATATATATATATAATCAAACAACAACAACAATATGTAAAAGAAAAATCATAAGATCAAACAGATATCAACATTACAAAAGAAATGTCACCAAGAATCATAAAATCAAAAACAACAACATTGAAGGAGAGAGACGAATGAGAAGAAAAACAGGAGAAATGAGCGACATAGCTGAAGGAGGGAAGAGTTATTTATAGGGAACGGAGAAAAACATTAAAATAATGCATATAGGCGTTTGACAAAACGCCAATATGCATTATTTACATTAAATAATGCACATAGGCGTTTTGGCAAAACGCCTATGTGCATTATAATGCATACAGGCGTTTTGGCAAAATGCCTATCTGCATTAAAAAAATAATAAAAAGCATATAGGCGTTTTGCCAAAACGCCTATATGCATTAAAATAATGCACATAGGTGTTTTGGCAAAACGCCTATATGCATTAAAAAATAATAAAAAACATATAGGCGTTTTGCGAAACGCCTATATGCGATTTAATTATTATTAAATCGCAAACCGGCGTTTTGATCAAAACGCCTATATGGTTTTTTTCTGTAAAATAAAATAAAAAATGTCAGGCACCTATGTTTTTTTAAATAAAATATACATATTGGCGTTTCGGGTTACCAAAATGCCGGTTGGGAAACGCGGGAAAAAAGGCGGGAAGTACGCGCCATAATTACCAGCGCTTCATGTAGGCATTTTCATTCAAAACGCCGATGTGCGTTTCATTTAGGCGTTTTGAATCAAAACTCCAGTATGCGTGCGCCGGAATGACCCGTATTTTTTGTAGTGATAGCAACAAAAGGAAAGAGTATCAGAGGGGTCTTTCATCTGGCATCTAACTCAGTAAAAGATATTTTATTAGTTGTATAATTTATAGGGCTGTTTAGAGAAGATTCTCGTCTATGTGGATTCTTTTCAAAAAGAAAAGCAGGCTCTTTGGGTTGAGGCAAGTCACCCTCACTGCTTAACATCATAAATATATATGCCATGTTTGGTCTATCATCAGGATAGTGTTGCACACAAATTAAAGGAGGCCGATTTGAATACAACGCAACACCTCTGATAAAATAAAGGATTCTTCTAAACAGGCATCGAGTAGCTCTAGTGGTATGCCCTCATTGCAATTTTACTCTTTGAATTGAGCTAATATTCTTACGCATACCAATGAATCTGAATTCTCTTGCAGTCTTGTTTCCATTATTGCTCAAGTATGAGCAAAAATATCCTCACAACTCCATCCTATGAATGCTTGAAAGGAAAAGTGAGCTATAGTTTGATGAAGCTATTTGATTTAGAATTATTGTGGTAATGGTTGTACCTATTAAAATAGAAACCATTTGTGCACAACAGTTATGTTTAAGTTGGATGGCATGATTGAGAGCAGTAATCTTGAACCATTCTTGCTGATATGCTTGTTGCTCTTATTGATGCATGGAAATTTCAAAATAACATTATATGATAGCTGATTTAAGTGAAACCCGTACTTAATCAGGGATTTGGATATATACTCTGTTATTGTTGGTTTTGGTGCTTTCTTTGCCATCTTCACCTCTTTCTTGGAGAGTAAAACATTACAAAGTTCCAATATACTCTTTCGATAATTTCTCTGTTCTTTCACTTAGGTTAGGCAATGAACTGAAGCTTTTTATTCTACATCCATTCTCAATGCTTCCTACCATCACGAAAGCTTTTAACATCCAAGGCATCAGAATCAAGTTATGGAGTTTGTTAAATTTTTCTTGTGAAACAAGTATGGTTGGAGAAGCGATATGTTGGGTCCCGCCACACTTCTGAATGGTTATTACTGCTGGAAGAAGTGTTAAATCTGGACTGATTGCTACTGTCATTGTGTCTCATTGTGTCTCAGGTAAGATACTCACTCATGGATTCTTAATTTCACTTTTAGTTGACTAAAAATTATGAATGCAGATATAAAATGGACACACAATAGACAAAACGAGTATTTCGAAGTAATTTAAAGTGCTGCCTCATGCTTAGATGTATTGATACTTCATTGTGAAATTGCAGATTTTTCAATTTTTAGAAATCACTATGGTTTTGTATAGTGGACATGGCAGCAAGACAATGGTAAAAGTTGGAGTTCAGATCTGCGTAGCACTGTCAGTGTGGAATAAGCTATAGAATAAGTAAGAAGCTCCATTTCTAAAAATTGCAATTTGGGAAAATTCAAACGACTGGAAAACTTCCCAAAATATATAAGAGAAGATGATGGTCTATTGCAGCCATTCAATATTGGATATGCCTCCTTACCCCTTTCAATGAAAAGAAAAGGAAGACTAGAAGGGCACTTCATCTAGCATCTAACTCTGAAAAAGATACTTCATTGATTGAAGGACTTGTATGGTTGTTTTGAGGAGATTCTTGTCTACATGGAGTGTTCTCTAATAGGAAAGCAGGCTCTTTGGGTTGAGGCAAGTCACCCTCACTACTTAACATCATAACCACAGAGGTCATGTTTGGTCTATCATTAGGATGGTGCTGCACACAAAGGAGACTGACATGGATACAACGCAATACTTCTAAGATACTAATAGAGTCTTCCAAACAGGTATCAATAATTTTTGATGCCATGTCGTCCTTCCACAACCTCCAAACCTACAAAAGTATAATACAAATGAAATTTCATGGTGTTCAAATTTAAAAAAAAAAATTGAAAAAGGACTTAGATGTAGTTAGGTTCTTGGTTACTCACGTGCCCTATAAGATAGATTAAGACTTTGGTTTGGATAGGAAATTCCTCTGTTTTTCATTCCACTCATGATTTCAAGTAATAATATTCCAAAGCTGAATATATCGGATTTTATAGAGAATACTCCATCATAGGCATACTCAGGCACCATATATCCACTGAAATTATGAATTCATAAATAAATTTCGGGGTGCATGTATTTTATCAATAATGTTCGTGAATGAAGTAAAATTAATTATTATAAAATAAAGAATACTTACTAAGTACCAACCACTTTGTTTGTATTTTCTTCAATTTGATTTCCTCCAAAGATCCTTGCTAAACCAAAATCTGAAATTCTTGGGTTCATCTCATTGTCTAATAAAATATTACTAGCTTTGAGATCTCTATGAATAATCTTCAATCTAGAATCTTGATGAAGATATAAAAGCCCACGAGCTATTCCATTTATAATTTGAAAACGTTTGGACCAATCTAGCATGCTACGTTGAGTGATAGAACCTGTGAATTTGAAGTCAAAATATTAATTGCTAATACATGAATTATTAACAAAATGGATAAATTTGATAAAAAAATATCGATGAATATCAAACAAACCAAAAATCCATGAATCAAGGCTCTTATTGGGCATGTATTCATATATAAGCATTTTCTCTTCTCCTTTGATGCAACGACCAAGAACTTTTACGAGGTTTCGGTGTTGAAGTTTATAACATAATACAACTTCATTCTTAAATTCATTGATTCCTTGGTGAGAACTTTTTGAAAGCCGTTTGACAGCAATCTCTTGTCCATCTAATAATGTACCTTGCTAACATTTTAATTTGGTGATGATGATTATTAATGTATAGAAATGTATCAAAATTAAAGCTAATTAATACTATCTTCAATAATTGATTATCATGTTTACCTTGTATACAAGTCCAAAACCACCTTGACCAAGCTTCTGGTCCATTGAGAAATTGTCAGTGGCGGCAGCTATTACAACATAGTCATATAAAGGAATTTCCATATCTCCTTTTGGGTCTTCAACATTTCCTTTTGATATATATATCCCTATTTTATTCATATGAGCTAATCTTTCATAAAAGTATACAATATAGAGCATGCTCTTATTATTTGAAAATAAAATCCCACAAGAGACACTCCTAATATTATTTATATGTGACTTCCATGATGTTTCAAACATACCAAGAAATACTTTCTTATCTCTACCTTAAAATTCAGTCCATTTTTCAAAATAAGGAAACTCACGCTAGGGTCCTACCCAAAAACAAATAATATCCAGTAAGTTTCATAACTTATAAGGGACAAGTGATCAAAAGTGTTTTAATTTACAAATTACAAGAGAGCACTCCTATTGATACCCCTTTGTCCCAAAATATAAGCAATATTGTTATTTAGAAATGTCCCAGGATATAAGTTAATGTTGAATTTTGTCTACAAAAATAGGGGTAAAGTTGGGAAAAACATATGTCCCAGACATATTGATTACTTTCAACAACTTTTAACAGTTTTCTCGAACATAATGATTTGCACGATATTAGCTTATATTTTGTGATGGAGAGAGTAAATTATAAAACTTATTGGATTTATTTGTCTTAATTAAGTAGATTCTTAGTTTTATTTCACTTATTCAATATACAATATACCCCATAAAAACTTTGTCAACTTCTTAATAAATTATGAATAATATCGTACACTCAAGGAAAAATGTATTGATTTAAAAAATGAAAATTTAATGACAAGCTTTATAAATTAAACCAAATTAAAGTGAACGTTATCTTTCTGCCTTGAAAATAGCATCAGATTAATAATTATGATCAATTTAAAACTTTGCAAATGTTTACCTCTAGATTTTCTTTTGCTCTTGCAAATGCACACGAAGATGGAAACCATAAAAAAAGCAATTACAATGGTAGGAATGATCACAATCATCTTTGCCTTATTCCTACCACCATCTTTCACTTCTTTCACTATAGCTTCACAAAGAAATAAACATGTCGATATAGTTAATACACAAAATACTAGAGGTTTTAAGAGCCCAAAATTGATTAAAACTAATATATATGATAAAAATAGATTGCACCTTTATCTGAGGCTGCAAGGCGAATATATAGATCTTGATCAGCATTAAGGGATAACTCCCTTACGTCAACTATGTCACCGAACCAAATGCCGCAACCTCTAGAACTAACGGCATTTAAGTTTGCATAAGCAGTGCAAGAACAATTATCTAAGCACTTTGCTTTGCACTCCTCAAGTGTCACACTAGCATCACCCCAAGAATGTGTTGTGTCCGGTAATTTAAGCCCACTTAATTTCAGAAATCCATCTTTGTTTTTCACTTTACATCTCCATGGTTCACTTCGAACACATCCTTCACTCCAATCCAAATCATCCCAATGCTTTGGTGATTTTGGCTTGAACCCACTCAAGCACTGACACTTGGGGGTCCCATCTACAACACAATTTCCATTAGGACCACAAGGATCATAACTATCGCAGTTATCTCTTGGAACGTAGCTGTAAGATTTCCATCTTTGATCTTTTTCCATCCATATGAAGATATTGACTGTGTATGTTGATTGGTTCAGCATATATAATGTCTCAGTTATGCCGTTGTATGAATAATACACCTCATCCTTATTAGAGACAAACTCATGCTTAAAACTAGATCTGTTAGTAGCAGCTACAGGACTACCACTAAATCGAAGACCATTCCAAGGGCCAGTCCTGTGATATTTTGTTCCACCTATCCAGAAAACTACTTCCGGGATTTTGTAGAGCATAAGTTCAATAATGAAATTTCTAAGGGAAGGGTCATCCCAATTCTTCCATGCTATCAAACGCCGGTTCAGACCAGTTCTCAAGTCCCATCCAAGTTTCATGCCTGGCGAAAGGGTATCAGATGGATAGTCAAAGCTTTGCCACAAGTAGTTTTGTGGATTTTGGTCTTTCTCATCTCTTAGTATCAAATTTCCAGAGCCTAAAAGCTCCAAAATTGGACTCTTCAAGGCCTTTGTAGATGAATTTATTGCCACCCAAATAGTTGTCTCATTCTTGTCAAGAAGCACAAGATTTCCCTCTAAATTTATGCTTAACATGCCTAACTTTTCATGGACAGGCTTCTCACGGTTTGCAACCCAAATAATAGTTCGTTCTTGTTGGAATGTTTTTGTACCATATTCCAACATAACGGTTGTTGGAACTACCTGGGCTGAAGAAACCAAGCTCAAATCTTCCATCTTTCGACACCAACGTGGTTCTTCCATCATCATGAAGTGGTTGTGAATGTGTGATATTATCAATGGCTGCAGATAACCCTGTGAACAGAAGAATTTTTATAAGAATATCAATCAGACGTGGAAGAATGCCCATAATTGTTGTAATGATAGTGTGTGTACGTGTGTCGTTGATATTTTGTATGGGCAAATGTGTCGACAGATTTGATTCACCCAGCGGCCACACTATGATTCTAATTTTTGGGTGGAATTGAATTCGGGCTGATTAAAGATTTCAAGACAAAGGATACAGTTAAGGACCTTGATTTGGTGAGTGTAAAAGATACTTGGAAGTTTTGCTTATCTTATAAAAAAAATTTTTATCGGTTACGTGTTTTTTGAAATTACCCTTACAATACTCCAACAAAATCATTTGAGGTTATATACATATAGTACAATCCCTGATTTATTTTGGATTTGACCATAAGACACATTAAGGCAAAGTTAAATCAACCTAATAAATTAAAAGGAAAGTTTTATCAAAATTATATTAGTAATTGTTGAACTTCATTAAGGTACATGGTAGAAGCATATACTACTGTGTGGCTAAAATGAGGTAGTTGAAATGAATGTGTAGACATACATGATAAGATACATACTACTTCCGGAACATAATATAAGAGATCAACCACCAAAACATGTTTTTAATAAAAAATGTATAAGTTAGTTGAGTGTCTAAAGTTGATTGTTTTTTCCAATTTTGCTCTTATTTATTATATACTCCCTCCGGTCTTAAATATAAGACCTAGTTGACTTTTTTGGAAAATCCTAAAAAAACAAAATAAGTTAATTAAAAATTAAGGGCGAAGGGACAAAAATAGCCACCGTAATTTTCAAAATGGACAACTTTGGCACCCGTAATTTCGATGGTGCAAAACCGGACATTATAAACCAAAATGGGACAAATCTAGCACTCTTAAACATGGGTGTTAAGTTTGACCGTTAGTTGACTGGGAATGATGATATGACATAATGATGTGGCACAATGAGGCATTATGTGTCACCCTCATGCTGATATGTATATGACATGACAAAAATGAAAAAAAAATGACATGAAGGCTACAATGGAGGCTTTGATGAGATAATGAATGAAACTTTTAAAAGTACAGAGATTATGGGATGGAATATGGGAGAGGAAGGATGAATATGGGAACTGGGAAGTTGCAAAGGGGGTGCGCTGAAGCAAGAAAGACGAAGAGGGGTTGAGATTCTTCTTATTTTTCATTTTATTAATTTAATATACAATCAGATTATAAGTAGGGCGAAGGGGTAATGTCATTTTTTTCATTTTTGCCATGTCATATCACTACTACAGAATAACCCTATACCATCGCACCTTTACATGCGCTTCAAGAAAAGCGTTGGTAATGTACTCTTATACATGCGCTTTCGAGAAGAACAGAAAAAAGCGCATGTATACAATACATTATTACATGCGCTTTATAAAAAGAGCGCATGTATATGACTCAACGCTATACATGCGCTTTAAGCGCATGTATAGAGTACCTCTTTGCATGCGCTTCTAGTGAACAGCGCATGTATATGATTGTAGCTTTTACATGCGCTTAAAGCGCATGTATATGGCCCTGTTTACATGCGCTTTATCCCAGAGAGCGCATGTAGAAGTTTTACTTAAAATATCCATATTTTTGAACAATATATCCATGCATAGGATGAATTTATATGTTATAACATGTCTCATACTCATATACATTAAGTGAAACCATCATAAATATATATAATATAAATACCTATACATGCGCTTGTAAGAATAAAGCGCATGTATAACATATATATTATTACAATTGTGAAATTACTTAAATGTTTGAACAAAAAATTTTCTAGATGTTTAAAACTTGACTCATTGCAAATAATTTATGCCAATGCATTAATTGACTCAACACATTTGATTTGTTCAATCTTTTCTCTGATTTGATAATTTTTTTGCAGCTCCAATTTCATAGTAAATCAAAATTTTTGTACTGAAAACTAAGTCTTATAGTTTGAATAATTTTGTAAATTGATATCAAATAATTAATATATTGAAAACTTAATTATTAAGTTCACATAGATCTTAAAATAATGAACTTCTAGCCTTATACAGTATATAGCCTACCAAATAAACTTTTATGCACTAAATATTTATTAAAAAATTTCATTTTTCCCGCGCCCTTATGTCTTACCTCTTTTTTTTTCCAAGTCCCTCATGCATACACTCATGTACTTTCCCGTCGTTGCCTTTGTTCATATCAAAACAGCGAAGCCCTCCTCCCTCTCAAACGATTTTTCCCTTCAAAACAGCGAAGCCCTCCTCCCTCTCAAACGATTTTTCACAGCGAAGCCTTTGTTCATATCAAAACAGCGAAGCCTTTGTTCTCGGCTCAACACAGTGAAGCTTCATCCCTTCAAAAGGTTTGTGCTTTTAGTTTAAAAGTATGAGATTATGAGTTTTTGGGGGCAAAGGTTTGTGCTTTTAGTTTAAATTTATGAGATTATGAGATTTTGGGGGCAAAGGTTTGTGCTTTTTGCTTAAAGTTATGAGCTTTTGGATGTTAAGATTTAAAGATGAGATTTTGGAGAAAGCATATTGAGAAACCGAAATGTTTTTTATCTTTCCTGTGCTTTTGATTTTGAATGTGCTAAAACAGTATGTCAGTAACTAGGCATGAACTTAAGGTTTTACTTTTAGGAATGGAGGGAGTATGGGATTGTAATTTTGTTTGGTTTTGTTCTAGTTATTGTTGGAGTGGAATTTGTTGTTTGGGAAGTCTGGATTTTCGTTAGTTTTAACAGTGTGGGATAAGCCTGTGAATTGCTTGAAGGTTAGGGAGTTGGCATTTGATGCAAAATGACCCAAAACATCTGCTCATTGTAATGGCAAAGGATGGTCATAAACTGTCGTATCATATTTGTGCCAAATTGCTTTCAATGTAGATAAGTTATGGGTTTGGTTCAATGGTGGCATTTGATTTTTTATTATCGTTTTAAAATACTTCATTCGTGGATTTTGAAGCTCTAGGTGCTTGCTATCTTTTTCCTAAAACGAAGCTACATTTTTTGTATGGCTCTTCTAGAGCATTTCATCATTAAAAGCTGTTAATTGCCTCTAAAAGTAAAACCTTAAGTTCATGCCTAGTTACTGACATAAAGCATTCCGTCCCCTCTTGTTTTAGGTGCTGGATTATTTTAGTTCAATCTACCCTGAAATCATTAGTTCTGTGCATTTACTACATGATTAAAGCAGTAAACAAACCGAAATTATCTTTCTGCATCATCGAACGTGTGGAATTCGCATCCCAAAAACTATGGCCCTGGTTCCCGTACTTGGTTTGTTTTCCAATTCATTCTTTTAAACATGCATGTGTTTTCGTTGCTTATGGATTGCTTGATTATTAGGTGAATTCTGTTGTTCTCAATGCCCTTCGGATTGTTTAGATAACTAAGTTAAATTATACGCTACGAGATTATTAGTTTGCTATCTCTTTTTGTGATTATCAAGTTGATTTTTTTTTGAGAAATTGAGGAACAATTCACTTGAATTGTTTGTATTTATATTTTTTAGTAAAACTAATTTATTTAAGTTATCGAGTAACATATGATATAGTTTCACGTAGGAGATGTTAAACATTGGTTGTATATTATGGTTGTATATAGAGTTCCATATAAAGTCACTTTCTAACACTTACTATCAGCTCTTATTGGATAGTATAATTTTATTCTGTTTTCTTTGAATTTTGTTAGATGGGAAAGTATGGACAAATAGTATTGTGCTTGAAAGTCCAAACATCTATCTTAAGTTTCTTAACTGGGAAGTGGTATTGTTGCTGATATGAAACATCCCCTTGACAATTTGATTTTGTGTGAATTTGCAATTGTCTCACTTTAGTTAATTTTAGTTCATTTGAAACTAAGCCAATTCATGGAAGATTGATAATTCATCTGCGTAGGTTGTTCTCTAGGTGTGAAATGCTGATTTGGACGTATTAATTTTGATTTCGGTTTATTTCAGTTTGATTTCAGTAGGTTGTTTCAATTAGTTTGGCTAAACTTTGCACACACTTTCTGCATCATCGAACATACTGTTTTAAGACATTCCACTTTTTCATTCCATTGGATCTTTTAACTTTCTGCATCATTGAACATACTGTTTTATCCTGTGATTATGAGATTAAAGCTCGCTCGGATAAGAGACATTACAGGAGGATCCTTCTTCAGAACTCGCTCCAAGTACTTCTAATCAGCGATCCTGATATTGATAAGGTCGAAATTATCTCCTCACAAGCTGTTTTCTCTATTTTTTTCTCCGTTTTTTTGTTTTTGCTTTTTTTTTTCAGTGTGCTGCTTCTATACTCGTGCATTTATGTGATGTGTTGCCTAATATCATGCTTAATCATGAGAGTAATCTTGATATCATGCTTTTACTTATACTTTTGCATTCGTTTGTTCTGCTGTTGTGCCTAATATCATGCTTAATCACAAAAAAAGATCCCAGGGCTGAAGCTTTTCTGAAGCATTCGTTTGTTCTGCTGTTGTGCCTAATATCATGCTCCCATATACGTGTAATCTAGCATAATCGTTAATAATCTAGCATCAATTTAAATTAGTCAAAGTGATCTTTTATTTTCGCTGCTCAATTCATTTCTTAGTTTGATCACTCATTCCTCGTACCTCAGATTGTAAATTCAGGTTGAAAATTCAGGTTGTACTTGTTTTATAAGCAATTGAAATCATGAATTTTTAAAGTGTATAAAAGTCTTTTGACTAACGTGTTTGTGTTTTTTCTTGTTGCAGTGCCCTTTCCAGCCCAACGACAATGATTGTGGTTACTATGTGATGAAATTTATTAAGGACATAGTAACACATGACCAATTGGAGGTGCCTGAATTTGTAAGTTTATTATTGCACATGACATATATAGTCTTAACTTACAAAATTGTTGTTGACTTGTTATTTAAAGTCAATTGTCACATAAATATGTTTATTATGTCCATTAACTCAGTATTATGAAGATTGTCGATCATCAAAGTTATCTATGGAGGAGGTGGATGATCTCATTGAAGAGTGGTGCAAGTATGTTTTCCCTATTGCTCATCCTATTATTCAAAATTTACATCCTTCTTAGAGTTTCATACATCTAAGGAGGAAGTGGGAGTATGACACTTTTGATAGATAAACTAGTTGGTTATTTAATCTAAATGTCTTTTGTTGGTACAACTTTGATGTGTATTTTGGCTGGTAGACTTTTGGTGCTACAAATTAGATGTAAATTCTGATTGGGATATGTGGATGACTTTTATATTACATGTAAAGTAGTTCTTGATATATAAAGGATTTTGGTTATTCTGGCTGGTTGGGTATAATATATTGTGCAGGTAGCAATTTAACTGCCAAAAAGCAGGAAAAAGAATTATGACAAATGAAAAAAAAAAAATAACTTATACATGAGCTTATGGCGCAAGCTCATAAGCGCATGTAATAAATACATCTTTACATGCGCTTTTAATACAAAAGCGCGTGTATATATATATATATATTTACATGCGCTTTTATTACAAAAGAGCGTGTATATATATATATTTACATGCGCTTTTATTACAAAAGCGCGTGTATATATGTATATTTACATGCGCTTTTCTGACGATTACAAGCGCATGTAAATCCTTTCCCGGCGAGGCCATTGCCAGCGTTTTTTAAGCGCATGTAAAGGCCAAAATGAGCGCATGTAAAGGGGTTATTCTGTAGTAGTGTATACATATCAGCATGGGGGTGACACATAATGCCTCATTGTGCCACGTTATTATGTCATATCATCATTCCCAGTCAACTAACGGTCAAACTTAACACTCATGTTTAAGAGTGCTAGATTTGTCCCATTTTGGTTTATAATGTCCAGTTTTGCACCATCGAAATTACGGGTGCCAAAGTGGTCCATTTTGAAAATTACGGTGGCTATTTTTGCCCCTTTGCCCAAAAATTAATGATTTACCTAAATTTTCCCTTAGACTAGTATATTTTACCTATAAACTAATGGATAATCTAAAAATATATCAAATATGTCATAATTTAGTAACCTATTTCGCAACTTTAATCTTTCCAAAAAAAAGTCATATAGGTCTTATATTTAGGACCAGAGGTAGTATGATACTATTAAGATAGAGAAATTTGTAAGAATTAATAAAAATGAAAGATAGTTAGGGGTAAAGTAGGAAAAACATTAAATGATGAGATAATATAAGGTGAACTCTTATATTTTGGACCAAAATCATTAAAAATTTGAGCTCTTATTTTTTTTTGTGACAAGATAGAGCTTAGGCCCAATACTACTCTACACTTCTCCTAGACCAAGTAAGGTCTGAGTTATCAACAGCTAGCAGCCTAACAATACTAGTGGGGGGTAACTCCCAGATCACCAACTTTTCCACTTGCAACCTGCTCAATTGTGCTAGTTGGTGGGCACATTGATTGCATTCCCGGTAGGTGTGATCAAATTTAATTTGCCACTCCCTTTTGCTCAGCTCTTTGATATTTTGCAGTACTCCTCTGTTTCCTCTGATCTCAATTTCCCCTTTAATTGCTGCAATAGCTAGCTTAGCGTCCGACTCCACTTCCACCTTCCTGAGGCCAAGATCCCAGCACAGTATAAGGCCCTTCTCAATTGCCCTTAGTCTAGCGGTGTGTCTTCTTCACTAATGCTATGAATCCTTTTATCCATTCGTCCACGTCCCCTCTGATGAGTCCTCCACATCTAGCTCCTGATTGGTGAGTCCAGCTGCCATCTATATTCAGTTTACACCACATTTCCAGGGGTGGTGTCCACTTGATATTAGCCACTGGTCTTGGGCAGTCTCTAAGGTCATCACCACTCCACTTCAAATGGTAGTGTCTTACCATTGCCTTTATTTTCTCCGCCGCATCTCTGGGGGGAAGAAAGTCATCCTCATGTACTTGTTGGTTTCTCCAGATCCACATATACCAGCAACCTGTGGCAAAACATTCTGGCCAGGAGTGGTCAGGGAAGATCTTTTTGCTGAAGAGTAGGTTCGTCTTCACCCAACTCTTCCAAGGTAGCTGGAAAAATAGATACCATTTGTCTTTTGGGACTAACTGTTTCCAGATATGTTGAACCAAAGGTCAGTTGCGGAGGGCATGGAGTTGATCCTCCACGGCCTGGTGGCAGATCTCACACTCAGCACTAGAATCATCCCATTGTGCGGTCAGTTTCCTTGTGGCAAGCCTTTGGAGGGAGCTGAGCTTAACCACATGAATACCCTCACCCTCTCAGGGACATGTAATTGCCATATTATTTTCCAAACGTTATGCCTGCTACCATCGCCGATCTGAAGAAGGGCATTGTAGGCACTGGCCACAGTGAATTGACCAGAGCTGGAGGGGTTCCATATGAGCTCGTGATCCTGTTGGCTGACCAAAGGTGCCATTCACTCATCTATTCTACTCAAATCCTTCCATATCTTTGAATCCCCTGGTTTGGCGTCTAGGTTTGATCCACCTTGTTCTCCTCTGCTGTACTTCCCCTTGAGGACCTGCACCCATAAATCCTCAGGTTTGTTCTGCATATTCCAGATAAGCTTCATCAAGAAAGCCTCGTTCATTGTCTCAAGCTTCTTGACACCAACTCCGCCATGGAGTTTCGGTTTGCAAAGTTGGTGCCAAGCAATTGCATGTCGTTTCTTGTGGCTTCCCCCCTCCCCCCAAATGAAGTTCCATTGTATTTTCTCTAACTCCTCTACTACACCTTTAGAAACTCGCTCATGTTGCATTGGATAAAGGGTCATGGCACTTGTGACTGATTTCACTAGGGTGATGCGCCCGGCTAATGATAGGCTTGAGGCTTGCCAATTACTTAGCCTCTGGGAAACCTTGTCAATGACAGATTGGAACTTATCTCTTCTCCTCTTTGGTGTTGAGATATTGGCTCCTAAATACCTTCCAATGTCGGCAACTTCCTTGAACTGGCTCCGGTTACAGATCTCCTTCCTCAGCTTGTGTTGGACGTTAGGGGAGAAGTAGATATGAGTTTTCTCCCGGCTAACTTTGTGCCCAGACATGCCCCCAAATTCCTGCAAACAATTCAAAACAACATCAATTTGGTTAGTTGATGCTTCCGCAAATAACACAAGGTCATCTGCGAACATCATATGGGAAATAATAGGACCTCTCCTCCCTGCCCTTAACCCTTTCCATTTTTTCTCTCTCACACGGTCTAGGATCAAGTGGGTGAGTTTTTTCATTCCAAGCACAAAGAGATATGGGGAGATAGGGTCCCCTTGTCTGAGGCTGATTTAACCTCTTTTTGTCGCCTAAAAGAGCTAAAACAAATAAAAACTAGAATTAACTACAATAGTTAGTAGCAAGTCCTAGGTCAATTCCACAGTTTAGTTAAATCTCTTGCTTAGGTTAAAGTTATGCAACTTAACAAGATGTTTGAGGTTGATTTTGTTCTATTAACTACAATTACAAACTAATAAAAACAGTAAGAGTTACCGAATGTAAAAGAGTGAAGGTACGAGTTAGGAATTCACCTCCTTCTCCAAGTACTTAGTGCTTTGATGAATTAGACTTCATATACTTGTTTCACTTAATATAAACTAGTTAAATCCTTGAGATCTCTTTAATCAAAGACATCTACAAGAGTTTAACTAATTTAATCAAGCCTAAAGCTCTTTCAAGCCAAGAACATACCTAAGCAACATTAAGTACTAGATCTATAGCACTTAAGAAACAAATTCATTCCATAAATGCAAGAGGAGCTAATCGCACACACATACATGTATGAAACTACAAGAATTAAGCCTCGGTTTTCATGTTCTCAACACAAAAGAGAGATTCCAAGCTACAATTAAGTAGAACACCTCAAATCAAGATGATCTAACCTATACAAGCCTAAATCAAGGTCATACATAGGCAAAGATGTACATCTAGCTTGAAACCTAAAAGAGCAAATTACAAGCATATGAAGCCAAATGTTGAGTTCTTCAAGCACTTTTCCTTGGAGAAGAAGGAGAGGCGATCTAGCCTGACATGGAGATGGCGGATGAAGGAAGATGTGAGGTTCTGGACATGGCGGAGGTTACGAAGTGAAGAAGATGAAGAAGATGAAGAAGATGAAGATGGAGTTGAGAGAGTTTATTAGAGGAGAGAGAAAGTGAAAAGTGAAAGAATGTGATGGATTTAATCAAATGGAGTTAGTTAGGGATTAAGTAGGTGAGTTAGTTAGATGATGAGCTGGCAAGTGGAGTTAGTGAGCCGTCAATTTGGGATTATGAGCTGTCAAAAGATATTTTTGGTGATTATGGAGGGTTATGGCCGAGAGGTGTAAGGTTAAATGGAAGGAAGGGTATTTTCGGTATTTGGTGAAAGGTGAGGATGAATGTGGACTAGATCTCATCTCCATGCATTTCTAAAGGTTTCTCCTTTTTCTCCAAATGATTGTGCTTCCAAAATTGCCCTTAATGAGGCCTCCAAATTTGAATTTGACGTTGGAGCCAATTTTGCCTCTTTGGAAAGATGCTCCCCAAGTACCTTCAAGCTGCAGGGCTGACTTTGCCTTAAATTTACTCTGCACAAAAGACTTCTGAAAAGTAGCCGACATTTCTGAACATTGTGCAGTCTGACTCTTGTACTCGCTGACGGATGACCTTAAGCTTCAGGATGCCAAGAGCAAGCTCAAGAGCATTCACTTCCGGATGTAACTTTGCTTCCAGATGTAAACTTGCATCCTGATGTGAGTATGCTTCCGGATGTGAACCTGCATCCGGATGTGACTTTGAGTACTAGTTATCTAGCCTTTCTCCTTGCCAAGTTATCTCCACTGAAGCTCCACCAAGGGTGTATGGGGCCCACGTGGGACCCCCTACATGAAAACACATCACACAGTCAAAATGACCAAAATACTCTTGGTTTCATAAAATGCAAGTAATAAGGCTATTATTCTTCAAATATTTACACATAAGCATGCGCATGAAAATGTACCAATAATGATCAGATATAACAAATAAACCACACTAATTAAGCTCAAATGCACGTGCTTATAGGTATAAATTTTGGTCTAATCAGAGGCCTCTTGATGTAGTGAATTCATCTAATTGTGACCCATTCCATAGGATATTGGTTGTCGAGGTGTGGATGCAGCCCATGATCTGCCGAATCAGAATTGGAGGTGCCCCAACTTCCTCCAGGACCTTTACCATATAATTCTAGTTGATACGATCATATGCTTTCTCAAGATCTACCTTGATTGCCATATAGCCTTTCCTTCTTTTTTTCTTTTTCATAAGATGTACCATTTCGTTCACTATGATGATGTTATCATGTATGTTACGGCCAGGGACAAAGCTGACTTGAAAGGGGGAAATCAGCTCTGGCATGATGAGCTTCAGTCTCTTGACTAAGGCTTTAGAGTAGCACTTATAAATGACGTTGCAAAGAGAGATAGGCCGAAATTGTGCAACTCTCTCCGGGTGGTTCACCTTTGGAACCAGGGTGATCAAGGTACTGTTAGCGGCTTTGATTCTATCAGGGTTATGCCACATGTCCCCGACAGATTGTATAACACTGCTTCCCACAATTTCCCAATTGCGCTGAAAGAATATTGCAGGGAAGCCATCCGGTCCCGGGGCTTTGAGGCCACCAATCAAGAACATAGCTTCCTTGATCTCTTCATCAGCGAGTTCTTTGCTGATTTCAATCCGGGTTTCAGGGGCTATGGCCGTCCATTTTTGGTTGGAGGTGGTCCAGTTCCGGGTGGTTTCTTCTTCCGTAAATTTTGAGCTCTTAGGTAATACTCCTTTGGTTCTATTTATAGGGCAGAGAGAAGATTTTTCTTAGTCCCATGTATAAGTCACTTCAATTTAAATGTATAAGTTTGTCATTTATTTATTGTATATTGACTTAGTTTTCATGTTATGAATTGAATATTAAATATGAGTAGAATAAGAAATCGGTTGGATTTTAGTAGACAATTAATGAGATTTAAGGTTTTCCTTGTTCTGTGTGAAATATGATATTAATGACTTATAAATAGGTCAATAGGTGTAATATTTCTAAGGTTTACATATGAGGAACAATTGTGAACTTGTGATATCTATATTCCAAAGAAAATGGTAAAAAAGCATTTAATGTGGTTTGGACTTTAGATGCACACAAAGACCACTGCTGGATGCCCCATTAAGGAGGGCGCAAATATTATGACCAGAACAAGCATTCAATAAAATTGTTAAGAGTAGTGACATTTCAACTAACAAGGTTTAGGTTTTTGGTTTTAGCCTAACAACGTAATACTATCAATATGTTGACAATTTCACATAATTGGATAAATTTTTCAAAACCTCGTTTGACACTTTGACAGCAAATACGTGTGCATTTTTTACTTTTGTGACTTCAAGTGCTCATATGTACTACATCATACCATCCATTACATGATATAGAGTTCAAGTTTTAAATAGTTTTGATGAAAATATAAAAGCACATCTTAAGTTATCTCATCGTTTAATGCGTTTTTTTCTCTATTTTGCTCCTAACTCTCTTTTATCTTTTTTTTTTAGTTAAATATCGTTTGGTAATTAGGCGTCTATTTACAACAGATTAATCTGGAATCTAAGGGTAGAAATGTTACTCACATAGGCAAGGTTGTCCCTACTCCCAATGAGAGCACCTCTCGGGATTCAAACATCCGTTTTCATCCTTACAAAGGATTGTAGTCCACTTACTAGCTCAACCAACTATCCATCGACACTTTCTTCTATATTGTTAATGCTTACATATTTCTATTTCTTAATAATATTGTAATAAATAAGAAAAGAATTGAAAAAAATACTTCAGTTTTTGATAAATGGAGAAGTTCTTTATCACAGAAAAATGGAGAAGCAAACCTTAACTATAGTATCATAAATTGGTTTTATTTTCAATGTCATTTAAAAGTTCCAAATCTTGGCATATGTTCCAACAATTGTTATGCAGATTTGGTTTGACCATTAGTTGATTTGATGAAGTATGCTGATGAATGGCTCGTCCATATGTCATCCACATAATTTAATATTTTATTTTGGAAATAGGGTGCAAATTTGTCCCAAATAGTTTTTACTTAGAGGTAGTAGTGATTATCCAAAAACAATTCGTTCAACATTGCCTCAAACTTTTTCAAATTGTAGTGATATCACCACAATCACTATCCAAGTTAAGTTTAACGATTAATTGATCAAATATGTTAAGTTGGCTAGTCTATGTTATCCACTTCATTTTTATTCAAGAAAATTTGTAAATGAGGAAAAAGAACTTAAAAAGGCATCCCATTAAAAATGAAAGCCGTTTATTATTTCATCATTTCACGAGTCATAGCAACAAAAGGAAAGAGTATTAGAGGGGTCTTTCATCTGAGTTAGACTCAGTAAAAGATATTTCATTGGTTGTACAAGTTATAGGGCTATTAAGAGAAGATTCTTGTCTACGTGGATTCTTTTCAAAAAGAAAAGCAGGTTCTTTGGCTTCCCGTTTCAAAGCAACTAGTAAAACTATGTCCAAAAAAACAATAGGAAGAAGAAATTGAAATTCGTGATAAAAGACAAAGAAAAATTGGGGGAAAAGGAAGATTTGTTCAAATGGGATGGAATTGCTCTTGGAAAATGATTGATGATGAGTACTATCCTAATTCAATTAATATGTTTGGGAAGTTAATGTAGATGCTACTAATTCATTAATTTACCAAACCTTATGAACCCTTATGAGTCCAATTACCTAATTAAAGGCAACCTATTTAATTATAAATTATTAAGCCCTTTAGCAACTTTGAATTTTCTCTAATTTTTCTAAAATATCAAACCTCACAACTGGCAATTCTAACAACTAATCTCTTAAAGTGTGATAAATGGTTAGCATTGCATTAGGTTCACTATACAATCTATTTCTATCAAATCATCTATCAATACCATAAATAAACAGCGATTTATCGAATTGTTAGAAATGTTAAGTTTTTATGATATCTAAACATAATTTAGGCATGAAGTAAGATTAGACTTAAATTAAGAATAAACCTAAAACAATCTTATAAATATCGCAAGTCATTGACTAATCAATCAAAGAAATATAATCAATTAGAAATACAAGACTACATTTAATTAGAGTTAGATTAGGGTGAGATTAGAATAGACTTAGGGCTCATTTGGTTACCTAGAGAAAGTAATAAAGAAATGGAAAGTTGTAGAAAGTAGGGGTTATTTTTGTAATTTGCATACATTTCAGGGCCCACAAGTTTTCTCTCTCAATCTCACATTTTTTCTGAATCCCACAAAATTTACTTTCCCATAATTACCTTTAGTTTCCATTTTTATCCTTTCACTTTCCATTTATCCATTTTCCTTTTTACAACCAATAAGGGACTCTTAAGTTATGAAAGTTGTTGCCCATTCTATTAGAAACCCTGTGATCGATAAGAGAAGTTTAAATACAATTGATAGATAAACTTAGTAATCTCAATATGATCAAATACAAGTGCCTAGTCGAACAGAGTTGAGTTTAATCGATCATATGGATTGGGGAGCAATTTAAAATGAGACAAGTCAATTTAAATCTTATTTAAATAGAGTCGCCCATTGATCAAAGCTAAGACTATGTGAGGAATATTCTGTGATCAGTTAAGAGCTATTCATCCTACTCTCTCTGATTCTCAATCATATTTTCCCCCATCTCATACAATGAGGGCCAAGAGGATAACTAGATAGGTAAAGAAATGCCTATCCTGTGGCGCTTGTATGAAAAATCGCCGGAGGGGCATTAAAGTTGGACCGTCTACGCCAGCGCGTTTCCGAATAAGCAAAGCATAAGCTTATCGAGGCGCTACTTTTAAAACGAGCCGATATAGGATCCGTTAAAAAAAATCTCAGCTCTTCTTCTCTCTCCCTCTCCAAATCTCACCCAAAATTCCCGAAACTATCTCCTTCTCCTACCTCTCTAACTAATTCTTGTGCAAATAAACATGACTTATGTTAGGTAGTTTTGTTTTATGTTTTGCGTCCAATAGATAAGGTTGGCTTTGCGTACTCTTCAATTTTTTAACTTTTGTTCACTTCAAATGATGTTTGATTTTGAAGCTGAGATGGTTTTCTTACGTGTTGATGGGTTTGGACGAATTCCCTTCGAAAAAATTTAGATTGTTACGCCTTTCTCTGGTTTCTATGATGTGCTTTTGTAAATTTGGCATTGTGTTGTGCTTTGATTGTCATTGATTCTTGTATAACAAGCAAGGGTATTTATCATTCATATATCTCTTTACATAGACATGACTTTCATTTGAATGGATTCATTTCCTTAAGTCTTTGTCTGGTAATCATTGCAATTTCACTGTTTGAATTGAGCTAATAATATGCTTACACATACCAATGAATCTGAATTCTCATGCAGTCTTGTTTCAAGTATGAGTAGAAACATCCTCACAACTACATCCTATAAATCCTTGAAAGGAAAAGTGTGCTATAGTTTGATGAAGCAATTTGATTTAAATTGGGTGTGGTAATGGTTGTAACTATTGAAAGAGAAACCCTTTGTGCACAAGAATTATGTTTAGGTTGGATGGTATGATTGAGTGCGGTAATCTTGAACTATTCTCGCTGATATGCTTGTTGCTCTTATTGATGCTTGGAAATTTCAAAATAACATTATACAACATCTGATTTAAGTGAAACCTGTGCTTAATCAGGGATTTGGATACTCTGTTATTGTTGGTTTTGGTGCTTTGTTTGCCATCTTCACCTCTTTCTTGGTGAGTAAAAAATTAAAAAGTTCCAATCTCTTTCGATAATTTCTCTGTTCTTTCATTTAGGTTAGGCAATGAACTGAAGCTTTTTATTCAACATTCATTTCCAATGTTTCTTACCATCTTGAAAGCTTTTTACTTCCAAGCCATCAGAATCAAGTTACTGATTTTGTTAATTTTTCATGTGGAACAAGTATGGTTGGAGAAGCGATATGTTGGGTCCCGCCACACTTCTGAATGGTTATTACTGCAGGAAGAAGTGTTAAAACTGGACTGATTGCTAATTGACTAAAAATGTTTAAGATACTCACTCATGGACTCATAATTTCACTTTTAGTTGACTAAAAATCATGAATGCAGATATAAAATGGGACACACAATAGACAATACAAGTATTTCAACGTAATTTAAAGTGCTGCCTCTTGCTTAGATGTATTGATACTTCATTGTGAAATTGCTGAGTTTTCAATCTTTAGAAATCACTATGGTTTTGTATAGTGGACATGACAGTAAGACAATGGTAAAAGTTGGAGTTCATCTTAATCTACATAGCATTGTCAGTGTGGAATAAGCTATAGAATAAGTAAGAAGCTCCATTTCTAAAAATTGCAATCTGGGAAAATTCAAACGACTGGAAACTTTACAAAATATATAAGAGAAGGTGTCGGCCTATTGCAGCCATTCAATATAGGATATGCCTCCTTACCCCTTTCAATGAAAAGAAAAAGAAGACTAGAAGGGCACTTCATCTAGCATCTAACTCTGAAAAAGATACTTCATTGATTGAAGTACTTGTATGGTTGTTTTGAGGATATTCTTGTCTACATGGAGTGTTCTCTAAAAGGAAAGCAGGTTCTTTGGGTTGAGGCAAGTCACCCTGACTACTTAACATCATAACCACAGAGGTCATGTTTGGTCTATCATTAGGATGGTGCTGCACACAAAGGAGACTGACATGGATACAGCGCAATACTTCTGAGATAGTAATAGAGTCTTCCAAACAGGTATCAATCATTTTTAATGCCATGTCGTCCTTCCACAACCTCCAAACCTACAATAGTATAATACAAATGTGATTTCATGGTGTTCAAATTTAAAAAAAAAATGAAAAAGAACATAGATGTAGTTAGGATTTTGGTTACTCACGTGCCCTATAAGATTAAGACTTTGGTTTGGATAGGAAATTCCTCTGTTTTTCATTCCACTCATGATTTCAAGTAATAATATTCCAAAGCTGAATATATCGGATTTTATAGAGAATATTCCATCATAGGCATACTCAGGCGCCATATATCCACTGAAATTATGAATTCACAAATAAATTTCGGGGTGCATGTATTTTATCAATAATGTTCGTGAATGAATTAATATTAATTATTATAAAATAAAGAATACTTACTAAGTACCAACCACCTTGTTTGTATTTTCTTCAATTTGATTTCCTCCAAAGATCCTTGCCAAACCAAAATCTGAAATTTTTGGGTTCATCTCATTGTCTAATAAAACATTACTAGCTTTGAGATCTCTATGAATAATCTTCAATCTAGAATCTTGATGAAGATATAAAAGCCCTCGAGCTATTCCATTTATAATTTGGAAACGTTTGGACCAATCTAGCATGCTACGTTGAGTGATGGAACCTGTGAATTTGAAGTCAAAATATTAATTGCTAATACATGAATTATTAACAAAATGGATAAATTTGATAAAAGAATATCGATAAAATATCAAACAAACCAAAAATCCATGAATCAAGGCTCTTATTGGGCATGTATTCATATATAAGCATCTTCTCTTCTCCTTTGATGCAACAACCAAGAACTTTTACAAGGTTTCGGTGTTGAAGCTTAGAACATAATACAACTTCATTTTTAAATTCGTTAATTCCTTGGTGAGAACTTTTTGAAAGTCGTTTGATAGCAATCTCTTGTCCATCTAATAATGTACCCTGTTAACATTTTAATTTGGTGATGATGATTATCAATGTATAGAAAATGTATCAAAATTAAAGCTAATTAATATTATCTTCAATAATTGATTATCATGTTTACCTTGTACACAAGTCCAAAACCACCTTGACCAAGCTTCTTGTCCACTGAGAAATTGTCAGTGGCGGCAGCTATTACAACATAGTCATAGAAAGGAATTTCCATATCTCCTTTTGGGTCTTCAACATTTCCTTTTGATATAGATATCCCTTTATTATTCATATGAGCTAATCTTTGAGAAAAGTATAGAATATAGTGCATGCTTTTATTATTTGCAAATAAAATCCCACAAGAGATACGCCTAATATTATTTATACTTCCATGATGTTTCATACATACCAAGAAATACTTTCTTATTATCTCTACCTTAAAATCCAGGCCATTTTTCAAAATAACGAAACTCACGCTAAGGTTCCACCAAAAAACAAATAATATCCAATGAGTTTCATAACTTATAAGGGACAATAAGCGATCAAAAGTGTTTTCATTTACAAATTACAAGAGAGCACTCCTATCAATACTCTCTCTATCCCATAATAGAAGTAAGAAGTGTATCAAAATATAAGCTAATGTTGCATTTTGTCTACCATTTAATGTTTTTTTTTTCTAGTTTCGCTCTTTGTTAGCAACTACACTCTCTTTAATGTTCCACATACACACACACTTTCATTTTTTCCCTCATACAATCACTATCTCACTTATCCTCTACAAAATAGAGGTAATGTTGGGAAAAAAATAATTTCAGACATATTGATTACTTTCAAGTTTCAACAACTTTTAATGACAAGCTTTATAAATGAAACCAAAATAAAGTAAACGTTATCTTTCTGCCTTGAAAATAGCATCAGATTAATTATGATCAATTTAAAACTTTGCAAATGTTTACCTCTATATTTTCTTTTGCTCTTGCAAATGCACACGAAGATGGAAACCATCAAAAAAGCAAATACAATGGTAGGAATGATCACAATCATCTTTGTCTTATTCCTACCGCCATCTTTCACTACAGCTTCACAAAGAAATAAACAAATTGATATAATTAATACACAAAAATACTAGAGTTTTTAAGATCCCAAAATTGATTAAAACTAATATGACAAAAATAGATTGCACCTTTATCTGAAGCTGCAAGGCGAATATATAGATCTTGATCACCATTAACGGATAACTCCCTTACGTCAACTATGTCACCGAACCAAATGCCACAACCACTAGAATTAACGACATTTAAGTTTGCATAAGCAGTGCAAGAACAATTATCTAAGCACTTTGCTTTGCACTCCTCAAGTGTCAAACTAGCATCACCCCAAGAATGTGTTGTGTCCGGTAATTTAAGCCCACTTAATTTCAGAAATCCATCTTCGTTTTTCACTTTACATCTCCATGGTTCACTTCGAACACATCCTTCACTCCAATACAAATCATCCCAATGCTTTGGTGATTTTGGCTTGAATCCACTCAAGCACTGACACCTGGGGGCCCCATCTATAACACAATTTCCATTAGGACCACAAGTATTATAAATATCGCAGTTATCTCTTGGAAAGTTGCTGTAATGTTTCCATTTTTGATCTTCTTCCATCCAAAAGAAATTATTCATTGTGTATGCTGATTGGTTCAGCACACTTAATGTCTCAGTTTTGCTGTTGTTGTATGAAACATACACCTCATCCTTATTAGAGACAAACCCATGCATGAAACTAGATCTGCTACTAGCATTTACAGGAGTACCACTAAATCGAAGACCATTCCAAGGGCCACTCCTATGATATTTTGTTCCACCTTTCCAGTGAACTACTTCCGGGATTTTGTTGAGCATAAGTTCAACAATGAAATTTCCAAGGGAAGGGTCATCCCAATTCTTCCATGCTATTAAACGCCGGTTCAGACCGGTTCTCAAGTCCCATCCAAGTTTCATGCCAGGTAAAAGGGTATCAGATGGATAGTCAAAGCTTTGCCACAAGTAGTTTTGTGGATTTTGGTCTTTCTCATCTCTTAGTATCAAATTCCCAGAGCCTAAAAGCTCCAAAATTGGACTGTTGATGACTTTTGTTGATGAATTTGCCACCCAAAGGATTGTGTTATTTTCGTTAAGAAGTACAAGATTTCCCTCTGCATTTATGCTCAACATTCCTGACTTGTTTTGGACTGGTTTCTCACGGTTTGCAACCCAAACAATAGTTCTTATTGGAATGTTTTTGTACCATATTCCAACATAACGGTTGTTGGAACTACCTGGGCTGAAGAAACCAAGCTCAAATCTTCCATCTTTCGACACCAACGTGGTTCTTCCATCATCATGAAGTGGTTGTGAATGTGTGATATTATCAATAGCTGCAGATAACCCTGAGAACAAAAGAACTTTAATAAGAATAACAATCAGACATGGAAGAATGGCTACCATTGTTGTAATGATGGGGTGTGTATGTTTGTCGTTGATATTTTGTAGGTGCAAAGGAAATAAGTTAGCAGATTTTGATTGTTTTGGTGGATTGTTTTTTATATTTTTTCCTTAACTCTTTTATATTTTTTTATTAGTTAAATACTGCTCATTAATTCGGCGTCTATTGACAACTGGTTAATCCAGACTCCAAAGTTAGAAGTGTTTGCCAAATAGATAAAGTTGTCCTCTCTCCCAATCAATGAAAGCACTTCTCAGAATTTAAATACTCTTTCTCATCCTTATGGGATTATAGCATACTTATTATAGATCAATCAACTATTAATTGATACTCTCTTTTATATTTTTTAATGCTTACGTATTTCTCTCTTTTAATAATATCATAATAAATAAGATGAAAATCAAAAAAATTACTTTAGACACGTCAAACTTTTATATGTTTTATTTTTTATCGAGAACTTTAGACACGTCAAACTTTTATATGTTTTATTAACAAGTGTGTTTTAAGGGATAAACTCTTACAATTTTTAAACTCTTATATTATTGTTATGAGAAAGCTAACTATCACATAGCCTGTATTTTGACTAAGTCTCGGATCACTATGCTTCCAACGTCAGCTCTGCAGCTATACTAGCTACTTGGTCAAAGTCAGCATTCTTATAAAGGAAACTCACACGCTAATTAATGAATTCAACAGACATATAAATATAAGAATATTGTGCGCCATTTTACATGTAAATAAAAATGGTTTAGCACGTACCTCAATAAGATAGACTAGTCTAGCTACTTGATCAAAGTCAGCATTTTCTACTTATTTTAATGTACAGAAACTTGACTTTAGTCATATAATTCCTAACTGCACATAAATAAAAATGAATTCATGTTATAAAAAAAATGAATTCAACACAAATTCCATTGAATATCCCCTTCCACTGAAAAGGAAAATGTCTCGATATTACTTGGTATTCTCAACAAAAATAATCCTACGATAGGATTTAGTGACCACCATTACAAAAATTGTTTTCTTATTTTCCAAGCAGAAAATAACTCTGGATTTGAAGAATTACATGTCAACATACAACATAACATGAAAAATAAAAATCATTTCATTTATGATAGAATAAAACAAAGATGTGAGCAATAATTACAAAATTTTAAAATTAATGCATACCACTCAGGACATCTTTGGGGTGAGTATTCTCTTTAATAAAGTACACAAGAGCAACCAAATGGATGATCATATATAAACCTATTGAGGAAAAATCAGCAAAAAGGAAAATTTTAATTAAAAAAGCAAGATAAAGTGGAGGCAAGAGGCTAAAAATGCCATGGTTTTCAAAAAGGAATTTACTTTACATGTAATTGCAATAATCAGTTCAATCAAGCTAGAAAAACCACAGATCAGTGGAAATTCTTAAGCAAGAAGGGAATGAATTCTTGCTTCTTATTTTACAAAGTTACAGGAATAGATTAGTATTTTCTAGGGGGGAAATAGCACCAAGTGATGCTTTATTGTCAACATTAAAGCTTTTAATCAACCTTTCTAATAGAATGCGTAGGGGGAGCTCACCAGAAATGATGCAAAGGAGGCCATTAGTGTGCCTAAAACAACCTTAGTTAAGAAGTCGAAAGCTCCAGTTAAATCAATTCAAAATCTCAAATCAATTTGGACCCATCCATATAAAAAACCTCCAATGAATGAACAAGAAGGGACTCACAGTTCATAGAAAAAAGCATATATCTTTGCAATTGGAGATAAATTTCTGCCACATACAGTATATCTATGTGCAAGAGTACCGGAGATAAGTAAAAAAAAAAGGAACCAAAAGTTTTGGTGTGCTTATAACTGTAGGGTGTGTGAAGCCATGGATTTCAATTTTTAAATGAACAAAACATGATAGCTTAGGACTTGTCAATTGAAAAAGTGAGAAATGATTTAATGCTTTATCATAATCACTTGAACAAGATTTCCCTTTACGTTTATGCTTAACATGCCTAACTTGTCATGGACAGGCTTCTCAAGGTTTGCAATCCAAACAACAGTTCTTGTTGGAATGTTTTTGTACCATATTCCAACATAACGGTTGTTGGAACTACCTGGTCTGAAGAAACCAAGCTCAAATCTTCCATCTTTTGACACCAACGTGGTTCTTCCATCATCATGAAGTGGTTGTGAATGTGTGATATTATCAATGGGTGCAGATAACACTGTGAACAGAAGAATTTTGATAAGAATAACAATCAGATATGGAAGAATGGTCATCATTGTTGTAACGATGGTGTGTACGTGTGTGATTGATATTTTGAAGGTGCAAAAGAAATGTGTCAACAAATTTGATTCACCCGTTCACACTTATGATTCTAATTTTTGGGTGGAATTGAAATCGGGCTGATAGAAGCTAAGATTCCAATACAAAGGATACAGTTAAGGACCTTGAGTATAGACCAAGACTCAAGTATGCAATAATAATTTTTTTATTCAAAGTGATCATTTGATTGGTGATTGTAAAAGATATTTGGAAGTATATTATCTTAAATAAAAGATATTTTTTGTCGATTATTTTTTTTTAAAATACCCTTATGTTGATACTCTAGCAATATCATTTGAGGTTACACCTATAGTACAATTATCTCTTGTTTATTTTACATTTGACACTAAGCGACATTAGGGGAAATTCAAATCAACCTAATAAATCAAAAGGAAAGTTTTATCATCCTACTGTAAATTTAGTAACAAAATTATATGTTAGTAATTGTTGAACTTCATTAAGGTACATGGTAGAAGCATATACTACTAGGCACGGTTAAAATGAGGTCGTTGAAATGAATATGTAGCCATACATAATAAAACAGATACTCTTCCTTCACCATAATATAGGGGATTGACCGCCAAAACATGTTTTTTAAAAAAACAATTAAAAGCTGGTTGGGTATCTAAAATTAATTTTCTTTTTCAGATTTTGTTCTCATTTATTTTACATGATCATATTAAAATAGAGAAATCTATAAGCATTAAGAAATATGATCATATTTATTAATGTTTATGAAAGAGAGTTAAAGGTAAAGTAGGAAATAACATTAATAAACAATGAGATACTATAAGGTGAACTCTTATATTTTGGAACAAAATCATTCAAATTTAAACTTTTAAGCAATACTCCTTTGGTCCTATTTATAGGGCAGAGAGAATATTTTTCTTAGTCCCATATATAAGTCGCTTCAATTTGAATGTACAAATTTTTAATTTATTTACTATTATTTGTTGACTTTTTTTTCATATAATGTAATGAAATACTCCCTCCGTTCCTAAATATAAGACCTAGATAACTTTTTTTTGGAAAGATTAAAGTTACGAAATAGGTTATTAAATCATGATATATTTGATATCTTTTTAGATTATCCATTAGCTTATAGGTAAAATAAACTAGTTTAAGAGAAAAAATTAGGTAAATCAATTTATAATTAACTTATTTTTTGCTTTTTTTAGGATTTTTCAAAAAAGTCATCTAGGTCCTATATTTAAGAACAGAGGGAGTATTAAATATGGGTAGAATAAGAAATTAGTTGGATTTTAGAGGAAAGTTAGAGAGATTTAAGGTTTTTCCTTTTGTGTGTGAAATATGATATATATTAATGACTTATAAATAGGGCAAGAGGAGTAATATGTTTACATATATGAGGAACAATTGTGATATCTATATTCAAGACTCAAGAGAAGAGAAAAGAAAATGATAAAAAAGTATCATATCATGTGGTTTGGTGTTGTTCCCCTTAAGTCTTCTCTTGAGATGGCAATGATTGGGTTCTCATTTTTTTTACCTCGACTAATAGATTGGGTACTCATTTATTTGTCCGTTTTTTGTGTTTATATTTGGGAAAGTTCTCCATGATAAGAAAGTTAATGGGACTTGGAAATGGTTAATATAACTTTACTATGGCGTTTTTAATATTTGAATTATAGGTGCTACTGTTTTTTAAAAATGAAATTTTAAAGCCCAAAAATTCTTATTTAAAATATGAATGATCAAAACTAAAATAAAAATAAATTTGACTGCCAAAAACATATATTAACCATTTATTTTATTGCTGATCTCACATTGAAAAGGTGGTTCCATGATGGGGGACTTAAAGGGAGGATTGTGTTAAAAGCAAACCAATAATTTCCAATCATTTTTTTATCAGAAGGCAAAAAAATCATGGATGTTAAGTTGTTAACAACATACTAAGACTCTAGACGGATATTACTCTTAATTATTAATATAAGGATTAATTTTTTTGAGAAGATTAATGAAGCCAACAAAGTTACTTGATCATAATTTATGTTATATTTGATTAGATTATATATTAACTAATTAGTAACTTATTTAGTTTTCTTATGATATTTAGAAAAAATTAACTAAATTATATATTAAAGACAAGAGGAAGTAGGTTTTGGGTTGAAATGGTCTGGTTCTACTTATAATTGTGATGCTTAAATTTGAATTTGATTTGGTCTAATACAGGCATTAACTTATTCTCCCTGGTCTAGACTCTAGAGTAGACATTACGCTCCTTTCATTACAACACAAGTCCCCGATTAAATAATGAGGGTGTTCTTATTCTTCTTGATGCCAACAATATTACAGTCTGGTCCTCCAACAATAATTCATCAAACAGAAACATAATAGCTCATGACCCTTTTGCCCAACTCTTGGATTCAGGAAATTTTGTGGTGAAAAATGGAAACAATGACCAAATTTTGTACCAGAGTTTTGACCATCCTTGTGACACCCTTATGCCAGGATTGAAGCTTGGGTGGGACCAAGAAAGTGGTCTAGATAAAGTGATGACATCTTGGAAAAGCTCAGATGATCCAAGTGAAGGAGATTACACAATGAAGATTGACCGTAGAGGGTATCCTCAATTCTTTGCATTGGTAGGTTCCAAAGTGAGGTTTAGAGCTGGGTCATGGAATGGCTATACTCTCACAGGCCTCCCTAATCACAATCCTGATCCATCAGTAGCAGTTTATGAATTTGTGGTGAATGATTAAGAGGTCTATTATACTTTTAAGCTGATGAATGATTCTATTTTTTCTAGATTTGCAATGAACCCATCTGGGATTGGGCAGCGATATGATTGGGAGACTCAAACAAGCAGCTGGAAATTAATAGGCACAAGTCCTCTTGATCTATGTGAAAATTATGCCTATTGTGGGGAAAATTCTATATGCAACATTATTACTAATGGTCCTGGTCCAGTTTGTGAGTGCCTAAGAGGGTATGGACCTAAGAATTTTAAGGAATGGAATGCTTCTGTTTGGAGCAAGGTTCTGAAACCCGGCCCGACCCGGACGGTCGGACCGTCGCCCAGTGGGAAAAACGGCCTGTCTGCCGCTCTGTTGAGTCGTTTTGATGGTCAGCCCGCTTTTAAGCCGTTGTTGACCCGGGAGCCGGAGTTGGACCGTGAACCGGAACGAGCCGGACCGGTCAGAAATTGAAGACTGCAAAAAAAAAAAATCAGCAGAAAAAAAAATGAACTTGATTAAAAAAAATGAACTTGATTAAAAAAATATCTTAATCCTAATTATATTAATTTATTAAGTATTAACAATATTTATATATTTAATTTTCATTAAATCATTACGTCACCGGTTCGACCGAACGGTCCAACCGTTTCAACCGTTTCAACCATGACCCGCTCAGTTGTCCGGCTCGACGTCCGGCTCGGGTTTTAAAAATTAAAACCTTGGTTTGGAGTAGTGGCTGCACTTTAAAGGTTCCTTTGGATTGTTATGGTAGTGATGGATTTAAGCAGTATAGTGGCATTAAGTTGCCAGACACTTCTTCTTCATGGTATAACACAACCATGGACCTTGAAGAATGTAGGAAAACATGTCTGCAAAATTGTTCTTGTAAGGCATATTCAAATTTGGATATAAGAGGTGAAGGAAGTGGCTGCCTCATGTGGCTTGATCAATTATTGGATATGAGACAATTTTCTGGAGGGGGACAAGACATCCATGTACGAGTTTCTGCTTCAGAGCTAGGTACTCTTGTTTCATTATTTTGATTAATGCATATCCTTTACCTTTCCCCTTACCCCAGATTCTTAGTATAATATTGAATTAACTTTTTTAGGATATTAGAGATGGCAAATGATATATTTAATCTAATACACACGCACACATATTTTGAGGTATATTAGTTTGGAAGAAAGTGATAAATATAAATACTTAAAAAATAGTCATTTTAATTTTCTTCTCTAGTGAATTGAATTAAACTGATTTTATATTAAAAACCAGAGGCCCAAGTTTTTACTTCAGGCCAGGTGAGGTTGAGAGAGGTGAGAAGAAGGAAGGATTACGTTAGGGAGCTCTTAGGTGTGAGATGAGGGGAGGATTAGGTAGGTAAAGGGATAATTCTTTTGGATAAGGCTGAAAACAGGAAATGTGATTAAAAGTTTCAATTTTAATTTTCTTATTCTTTTATATTAAATCATATTTGTTAAATTCCATAACCATTCTTCTTCAATTATTTTAAATTTAATTCAAAACAAATTTCTCTTCCCTCCCATCCAGATCCTTCTTAAAGACAACAAGAAAACAATAGTGGATGTTTGCAACATATGTAAGATTCTAAGCTGAAGAGATCTTACTTGTTGTGATAATGTCCATTTCTCTTGATGTCCCTTGAGGCTTTGACTTTAAGTTCTAATGAAGAGGAGAGGAAGTTAGGAAACCCATAACTAGAATAGACATTTATACAAAAACTTTATTTCTCACACTTTTTGTTTGTGTTAGATCATTTTGAAAATGAAGACCGTGGGATTATCGGCAAGAAGAAGATAGTAGTAATTGTGGTTGGGTGTGCAATATTTGTATTGGTTTTAGCGATTCTTGGATTGACTTTTATTGCAAGGAAAAGGAAACTTATAAATTCGGGTAAGTTTTTCCATGTTTGTCTTTCAACATGGATATATTTTGTCAATGATTTAAATTTTTGGATATTGACGCTTCTGATAACAATATTTAGAAAAGGAAGTTATGGATATTCCAACATTTAGTCTGTCGGTCATTATTAAAGCTACAAATAACTTTTCTACCATTAAGAAATTGGGTGAAGGTGGATTTGGACCCGTATATAAGGTACTAGCTACAACAAAATCCAAGATACGATTTAATATTATTGTCTCTACTCAACAATTTCAAGATTAAATTCTCAAATATAAGGGCGAAGGGGCAAAAATAGCCACTGTAATTTTCAAAATGGACAACTTTGGCACCCGTAATTTCGATGGTGCAAAACCGGACATTATAAACCAAAATAGGACAAATCTTGCACTCTTAAACATAGGTGTTAAGTTTGACCGTTAGTTGACTGGGAATGATGATATGGCATAATGACGTGGCACAATGAGGCATTATGTGTCACCCCCATGCTGATATGTATATGAGATGGCAAAAATGAAAAAAATCATTCTGATATGTATAATCTGATATGTATATCCAGTCATTCTTATAATCTAACTGGATATTTAACTAATAAAAAAAACTAAACTAAATTCTCAAATCAATTTAGAGACTGTCTTCTTCCCCGAATCTGAGGCTTCGATGGTGATGGGCTTCTAGGTCGTCGGACTTCCAAGAGCCTTTGACGGCGGCAGACTATAGGAGTGAGTAAAAAAGAAACTGAAGAAGAAAAGCGAGAGAGATAGAAACTGAAAAAAAGGAAACGAATCTGAAAATGAAAAGGGGAAAAATATATTCGGTTATAACCAAATTTGTAAGCTGAGCTGGAGAGCTTCTTCTCCGATTTTCAGTATTGAAATTCACGTTTTGCTTCCCTCAGTCTTCATCACCAATCCATCTTCTTTTTTCTGCCCAAATTTCATCTTCTTCCATTTAGTTGCTGCAATGGAGGCTTTGATGAGAGTGATGAATAAAATTTTTAGAAGTACAGAGATTATGGGATGGAATATGAGAGAGGAAGGATGATTATGGGAACTGGGAAGTTAGGGGGGTGCGCTGAAGCAAGAAAGACGAAGAGGGGTTGAAATTTTTCTTATTTTTCATTTTATTAATTTAATATACAATCAGAGTATAAGTAGGGCGAAGGGGGCAATGTCGTTTTTTTCATTTTTGTCATGTCATGTACATATCAGCATGGGGGTGACACATAATGCCTCATGGTGCCACGTCATTATGTCATATCATCATTCTCAGTCAACTAACGGTCAAACTTAACACCTATGTTTAAGAGTGCTAGATTTGTCCCATTTTGGTTTATAATGTCCGGTTTTGCACCATCGAAATTACGGGTGCCAAAGTTGTCCATTTTGAAAATTACGGTGGCTATTTTTGCCCCTGCGCCCCAAAGATAATTTTCAGGGTACTTTAGAAGATGGACAAGAGTTAGCTGTAAAAAGGTTATCTACAAAATCTGGTCAAGGCATGGAAGAGTTAAAAAATGAAGTTGTGCTCATAGCTAAACTTCAGCACCGTAATCTTGTGAAGCTTCTTGGTTGTTGTATTGAAGGAGAAGAGAAATCATTGATTTATGAATATATGCCAAACAAGAGCTTGAACCACTTCATTTTTGGTTTGAAACTTTGAATCTTTGCCAAATCCAAGTTGTTGACAATTTTTTTGATGTATAATAGTATTTCATGTTCTAACATGTTTTCAATGTCCAGATGAAACACGTAAAAACTTGTTGGATTGGCTTAAGCGTTGGCATATTATTCATGGCATTGCCCGAGGACTTGTCTATCTTCATGTTGATTCTAGATTAAGAATCATTCATAGAGACCTTAAAACCAGTAATATATTACTAGATTCTTACATGCTTCCAAAAATATCTGACTTTGGCCTAGCTCGCACATTTTGGGATGATCAGGTTGAGGCCAACACAAACAAAGTTGTTGGAACATAGTAAGTCTTTTCATATTTGATTCATTTATCACTTTTTATATGTTGGACCTTATTTTCTCACTCATTTTACTTCATGGTTTTTTTTACTTTTCAGTGGATATATTCCTCCTGAATATGCTATGAATGGACAATTCTCAATAAAATCTGATGTATTTAGCTTTGGCCTAATAGTTCTTGAAATTGTTAGTGGGAAGAAGAATGCGAGATTTTCAGACCGAGAATATTCCCTCAATCTTCTTGGACATGTAAGAATGTTTCCCAATTTGAAGCACTTTTTTTGGATTAGTTTGCAAAGTAAGGAGTGAATAGGAACTCATCAATTAATCAAAAAAAAAAAAAAAGGAACTCATCAAAATGATTGGGATTCGTTCTCACAACCTAAACCTCAGATGATAAGCATTATTTGTAATTGTCTACTTTATTTATAGCGGACTGATTACTCATAAATGTTTTGAGAACTTCTTACTATCACTTATTAGGTAAATCAGAAGCTTTGCCTTTCATTTTTCTAATTGCACCGACTTTTTTCATTAACTAGTTTAGAAAAAAAATTAATAACACCTCAATCAAATACATGCAAATAGGCCCACCACCTAAAACACCCATGTCGGTGAAGGATCATTATCGGATCATTGCACAAATTAACATATGAAATATTACAAGTAGTACAAGTTGAAAAAGAATTTTCCTTTAATTTGTTGTCACTACTATGGTGTTAGGCATGGAGAATGTGGATTCAAGGAAGACCAATGGATTTACTGGATGAATTCATAAAAGAAAGCTGCATCGAATATGAAGTCATGAGATGCATACAAGTAGGACTATTATGTGTTCAACAAAGAGTTGAAGATAGGCCTGATATGTCAACGGTAGTTCTAATGTTGAATGGCGAGAAATTGTTACCACAACCAAATTTTCCAGGCTTTTACACAGGAAAAGATGTCTCTACTGATGATCCAAGTGCATCGTACAAAAGATCTATACCACCACTCTCACAAAACGAAATTTCCCAAAGCATGATGGAAGGGAGGTGATTCGGAGATTGACACAAGAAATGTCATTCAATTTCCATGTGTATTACTTACACTTTTATGTATATCAAACTTGTTATAATTAATTGATAATACATAAGGACATGATCAATTGATCCAATAGGTAAGGATTTGATTGAAATCTTCTTGTTGTTGCTGCTGTAACAAAATCCTATAATTTAGTAGTTTGTATATTTTTTTTATTTCTCCTTTGTTATCCTAGCTAGGGTGAGACTAATTTGAATCGAGGCATGACATGAACCATCAAAGTTAGTTGGAGCAATTGACATGTAAGATCGATGTATTTCAACGTCTTGAACTCAAGACCCGTAGTTAAGCTAGAATGCCCAGTCAATTGATACAATCAACTAGATTGGTAGCTATATATATATAAAACCGCGTTTATCCAGTTCTATCCGCTTATCAATACAAAAGTCAGTTAGTTAGGGGATTATATTGGGTTTCAAATACAAAACTGCCATTCATTTCATCAATTCAATTTATTATAATATTTTTTTATTAAAGTACTCATTTATTTCACATATAAAAGGAGTTTTCATCCGCGCAGTTATGATTAGAATGGGTATTTCATCAATGGGGTTAACAGTATTGGCCTAATGCCAAGATCAATTCAATGTTAAGACTTCTATCTTAATTTGGCAATATTATATAGTATTTTATATTTTTAGTGAAGATCTTGTAATCTAGTAATTACAATTTACTAAATTATGTTTTTGATTGTGCAATTACCAAATTAACAATGAATTAATTTGAATATTTTTTGAAGACTTCTATACACACATACTACATACACAATATTGGGTTGTTATTATATATAATTAGTTAAATGCACTTTGAAGCAAAGTGGACTGAAGCCTTGTAATTTGACTGTAAATAAATCTGTTTACTGACTCTTATATTGATTATGAGATCAAAAAAATCAATACAATTTGTATGCGTTGAATTTTTAAGGTAACAAAATTTACATACGTATTCGCCCTACACGGAAGACTCGACAGAGCTATATTTTATAAGTTTATATTATCAGAATACAAACTATTTCAAGTATTTAAAAAAAGAATACAAACTAATAGAGAGGATACGATACAATAAGGTTAGGTTCAATGGAATAATGTGATTAATACAAAAAAATGTTTTAGTAGAAAGGATACAGGTTGTTAAGGTATTAATAATAGTTTAACATGCCTGAGTTGTTAAGGTATTAATAATAGTTTAACATGCCTGAGCGAGCCAATTCTATCGGACAAACTGCAGACTATAACATTAGATAAAATAAAGGGTTAAATATCAAATTGGCCAATAAACAATTTTCAAAGGTTCAAATTGGCCAAAAAACAATAAAAAGGCTCAAATTGGCCAAAGAACAATAAACATGGGTCATTCTGGCCAAAACCTTCCATCACTCTTTAACAGCATTAAGTTATGTGCCAAATAAACAAAATTTTAATGACATGGCAAGTGACTGTGCAACTTTTGATGACATGGCAAGACCAAAATTTTAAATGTATTTTCTAACATAATATTTGAAGGGAAATACATTAATCATGCTACTGAAACCATTTTATTTAAATTAGAGACCACAAAAAACAAAAAGCACATCTTAAATCTAAATCTAAAATCAATTAGTAACAATTCCATTTAGGCAAAACATTTAGAACCTGCCATGGAAGAACCCACCTCACGCCAAAGACAAAAAAACAAGCCCTAGCTCAGATTTGTTGTTGCAAGTGAGAAGGACGGCGACTTCTGGGTTTTTGTCTAACGAAGGCGACATGGTTTTCGATTGAAAGGAGGATTTACTGCAAAGGCTTCTGGGTTCACTACACACGGCTTCGGGGTATTTGAAAGTTAAAGGCTTTTCATTCTTGCTTTAAGGGAGTCAGCGTGGGAGGGTAGGTAAGCTATTTATTTGAAAGTTAATGTTTGTTTTTATATTTTGTAGTTAAGTTCCATGAAAGCCCTTGTCTAATGTACAATATTCCCTGAATGCCAGATGACATGGCAACAAATGGGGACCAATGGGACCACAATGTGACCAAACGCACCTCTCGACAACTTAAATCAATTCACGATTTGTTGTGGGATGAGGCATGCAAAGATGATGAATTGGGAAAAAAAAATCAGTTAAGAACTGTAGGAAAAATGAAAGCTTTAGATTTAGACTTGAATGAACAATTGGTAGGGAAGTTGAAATCAATTGGTAGTGATGGGGATGTATGTCAAGAACCTGAAAGTGGTAATGTTGAAGTTGAGATTGGGGCTGAACTTGAAAATAATGATGTTGTTGTAGATGAAATTGAGCATGAACCAGAACTGGACATTGGGGCTGAACTTGGAAATAATGATGTTGTTGTAGATGAAATTGAGCATGAAGAAGAAGTTGATATTGAAGATGAGTTTAATTATGAAGATTTTTGTGGGTTTGAGGGTGTTAATGAATATGGCAATGACTTTCTCAATGAGTTTGACAATGAGGGCAGTGACAGAGACGCTTATTGGGGAGACAATTCAAGTAGTTCAGATGCCGAAGAAAGTGTGATTGATGATTATGAGATTGAATTGTATGAAGGATGTAAAATTGGGGATGATGAAGAGGAGTTAAGCTGCAGGGAAGTGATGAATGGGCTAGATGGGTTAGATGTTCTAGATGGGCCCAGTGAAAGACCCATTATCACTTTAGGCATGACCTTCATAGATAGGGTTAAACTATGGAAGGTTGTTGCAGACTATGCTATAATTAATGGGTTTGGTGTTAAGATAGTTAATAATGAGAAGAAGTTTTTCTTAGCTAGATGTCAAGACGGATGTCCCTTCAGGCTATATGCACCGATTGATAAATCGGGAATTGGTTACAAGGTGAGTTCTATTAATCATGAGCACAAGTGCACTAGAGTTTTTAAGAACAAGTTGGCAACATACAAGTGGGTCGCAGATTACTTTAAGTTGAGAGTACAAGAGAATCCTAAGTACCCTGCTGAAGAGATGAGGAAGGATCTAGAAAGGGAGCTGAAGTTGCATGTTACCAAACAAAAGGTGAAGAGGGCTAGAAAGATTATAAGGACTGCAATGGAAGGAAGCTACTGGGATGAGTTCTCCAAATTAGAGGCATATTGTAATGCATTGAGAGTGTCAAATCCAGGTAATGATGTCAGTGTGGAGCTAAACCCGGATGTTTCATATCAACGGAGACGAGTATTCAGAAGAATGTATGTCTGCTTCTTCCCTGCCAAGGTAATTTAATTTCAAGATTTTTAGTATTTGTTTCTTTTATCAGAATGAGGTTAAGTATTTGTTGGATCAACACGATTATTGATTTTTATGCTTTGTCTTCAGATTGGTTGGAAGAATGGTTGTAGGCCATTCATTGGGTTAGATGGAACCTTTCTAAAAGGATTAAGTCGGGGGGTTCTATTAACTGCTGTTGGATTAGATGCAAATGACTCACTATACCCATTAGCCATTGTTGTGGTTGACAAGGAGACAAATGTGTCGTGGACTTGGTTCATCGAATGGCTTCAACGCTCACTAGAACTAGGGGACGGTAGCAAAGTCACACTTATGTCTGACATGCAGAAGGTTTGTATAGTCTTTTGAATTTGGGTAGTTGGTTGGAATAAGAATTAGCTATATGAGTAATGTTTAACATTGTTTAATATGTTGTAAATGCAGGGACTGACTCGCGCCGTAAGACATGTGTTGCCTGAGGTGGAACACCGGTTATGTGCGAGGCATGTATGGGCAAATTGGAGTAAGCATTGGAAAGGCAATGAGTTAAAGAAGAGATTTTTCTTTTGTGCATGGAGTAGCTTCATAGAGCAATTCAATGAAAATCTCAAAAATATAGCAAATATTAACAAGCAAGCGGCTAGAGCTGTCATGAACTACCCTCATACTGCTTGGGCAAGGGCATTCAGCACGCGGAGTTTGTGTTGGTCAGTTGACAACAATGCTAGTGAGAGTTTCAACTATTGGATTGATGAATGTAGATATTTGCCCATTATTAGGATGATTGAAGGAATAAGAAGAAAGTATATGGAGAAATGGGCTAAGAGTGAGGAGAATGTGCGTCGTTGGAGGTGGGATTATAGCCCGAAGTGTATGAAACTATTTGAAGCAAACCAAAAATTAGCCGTCAAATGCAGCCTTCACTACAACGGTGATGAGGGGTATGAGATTGATGAAGGCCGTGATAGGCATTGTGCGCAACTAAGAGAAAAGAGGTGCACTTGCAGAGGATGCACTACAAAACACTTGCCGCTTACCGGCGTTTATTTTTGCCTCTTTCCGGCGTTTTTTCCGGCGAAACAACTCTACGGCGTTTTTGCAAATCGCCGAAAAAAAAAACGTGGAAAAGTAGCACATCGGCGTTTTTACAAACGCCGTAGGGTACCCACAAACGCCGAAACACGGGATGCAGAAAATAATATAATATTCAGACATACCGGCGTTTCCCGAAACGCCAGTATATCCATTATTTTAATAATTGACATACCGGTGTTTTGATGAAAAGCCGGTATGCTATTATTTAATATAAACTTTTTCGGCGTTTGCAGAAACGCCGAAAAGTGTTTAAAAATTATTAAAAAAATAATTTCCGTCCCAATTTAACATTAAATTGGGACGAAAATTTAGTATTATAGATATAAATAAAAAATATTAATAAATAATAATGATAGAAAAATCATACTACACATATTAAAAGAAAATAATACCTATAAGAGCAATTAAAGTATATCAAATATAAAAATTAACAATTACATAAAAATAAACAAAAATGAAGCAAATATAGATAAAAAGAGATATGAAAATAAGCAACCACCAAATGTGCAATGAGGGGGGAGCACCACTATTTATAATGATCGCTGAGAAACAAATAGAAAGAAGTAGGAAGGAGCAAGAAACGAATGAGCAAGGGAAAATGAGGGGGAGCATCGCTATTTATAGGGAAGGTGGAGCATACCGGCGTTTATGATGGGAACGCCGGAAAGTGATATTGTATTATTATTTTACCGGCAATTTCGCAAACGCCGATATGCATGGTTTGTTTAAAAAAAGTATTATTTAATACTTACGGGCGTTTTTCTTACACTCATCGGCATTTCCAGGAAACGCCGGTATGCATGTCTTTTTTTAAAAAAATAATATTTAATACTTACCGGCGTTTTTCATACGCTTATTGGCGTTTTCAGGAAACGCCGGTATGCATGTTTTTTTAAAAAATAATATTTAATACTTACCGGCGTTTTTCTTACGCTTACCGACATTTCCAGGAAACGCCGGTATGCATATTTTTTTTAAAAAAATATTATTTAATACTTACCGGCGTTTTTCTTACGCTTATCGGCATTTCCAGGAAACGCTGGTATGCATGGTTTTTTTAAAAAAATATTATTTAATACTCACCGGCGTTTTTAAGAATGAAAAACGCCGATATGTGTTATTTTTTTCAAAAAAAAAGAAAAGGAAAAGCAAATAACAAATTTTTTGATTAAAATATACATACCGGCGTTTTTGTGTCCACAAACGCCGGTATGTGTGCGCGGGAAAGAAAGCGGGAAGCGCGCGCCAAATTTTGCGGCCAAGGAAAACCACCACCAACATACAAGCAGCAACGCCATCAACACAAGAACCTAATCCCACAGTCACACAAGCAACGCCTCAGGTTGAAAGCCAACTAGGAAACTTACGCCGTGGACCAGGTCGTCCAAAGAAGACCCCCTTCACAGAGTCTCAAACCGTGTTTAATGAAAACTTGTCCTCAGGCATGGGAATATTAGTTGATGACATAACTGGAAGAATTGTGTATAAGGTATGCACTGCTTGTATACACTGCTTGTATAATGCCAATATATTGTTTCTGATTTATTGATCATGTCAAATGCAAATTCTGATGTCAAATGAGCATTTTTCGATGTCAAAATGCTGATATATTGCTGATATACTTGCCCAAATGCCAAATTCTGATGCTCCCTTGCCCAAATTCTGATATATTGCTGATATACTTGCTAATATATTGCCGATGTCATTAATTTTTGATGTCAAAATGCTGATATATTGCTGATATACTTGCCCAAATGCTGATATATTGTGTTCCAATGCAGTTTAAAATGCTGATATATATACTTGCTTATATAATGTTTTACATTGCAGTCATCTTTACATTCGGTGCAAGTTCTGACAGATGGAACTTCAACTGAACCTTTACCTAGAGTTGCAAGTCCAACGAAAAACTTTCCCCTGCCCAGCCGCATGACAAACATGGAACATGCAGAAGTTAATTCCTCCCCACAACGTGAGGCGAAAGGTCCTATAAGAATTCAATTCACTAATGAAGGTGACGGGTCATCAACACTCAATAAGCTTGCAATTAAACCACCTGGATTGATGTGGAAAGGCAAGCCTGCAATTTCTACCTCACAGTTGCTACGTGAGAGGGACAAGATGATAATGAGAAAGAGGAGTAGTAAGGACAAGGAGCCAGTCAGTTAGATATAATGCTTTAGTTATTTTGGAGGGGTGTGATCCTTAAAATATGTACCCAACAATGTTTTTGACACATTTTGGTCTATGACACCACTATGTTATAGATGTTATTTTGGAGGGGTGTCATCCCCAAAATATGTAACCCACTTAGGAATGTTGTTGGCATATTTTGTTCTATGACACCACTATATTATGAATGCTACTATATTATGACATCAATGTTTTTGACAAGAAATTGTGATGAGTAAATTGCTTCTTCATTTTATATTAGTAAACTGTTATGAGTAAAAGTACTTCATTTCACTAAACAAATAAGAGTACATCATCAACTAAAATAAAATTACATCATCAACTAAAATAAAATTACATCATTACATTAAACAAATAAGAGTACATCATTATATTACACTCCTTGTTCCACTCCTTGTCTTTTCCTCTTCTCCATAACATAAACAATTTCCTTGATCAACTACTTGTTCCTTATATCATTCCTTTGACGAATCTCTAATAATTGTTTTCTGCCACCCATTAAACTCAGCATCATGCCAGTTGAAATAATCACACTGACCCACCTGTTCAATCCAAGATTTAACACACCACCATCATTATAAGCAACATAGAACACTTTATCATTTCAGAAATAAGCTACAAATACTTGACTCAATACATTCCCAACTAGAGTTTAATATCTGATAAAAAACTTAAGTTTAATAATTGTTTCACTGTTTTTTGTGGGAGTGAGAGTTTAACATATTACAGAGCTAAGGCCTTAATATCTTATCAGCAATATATCAGCAATAATGGCATTTTAAACTGCATTGGAACACATATCAACAAGTATATATATATCATTAGGATACTAGGCTGCATGCCTGCATCACAACACATATCAACATGTATATATATCAAATACTAGGGTGCATCAGAATTTGGCATTTGGGCAAGTATATCAGCAATATATCAGCATTTTATAATTATTTTACCCAATCATTTTTACCCATTAGATCTCAACCAACAAACTAAATCACAGAGCAATGGGATTACATTTATAATTACAAAACGCAGCTTCATCCAAAATTAATAAATATAACAGATAGACCAATCACAAGAATGGGCAGAGCAACATAATAGGCGAATAAAAACTAAAATTGAAAAGGGAAGCAAATGAAAAATCAAGAGCTACTTACATTGAGGAGGAGGAGGAGGAGGATGACATGAGCTTCTCAGATGCACAATCCTTCGATGATTTTAGACGAGCAAGCCGGCCACCTGCTTTCGATCACGTACACTCGACGAAGAAGCCTCGTTTCTTTCTCAGATGAAGCTTTGTTCAGATGCCCATGCCCTACTTCATTCGTTCAGAGCCGTCCTTTCCTTCAGCCCTTCTCACAATTTTTTTTTTTATTTTAGCTGAGATGGAAATGCTTTTACACATGTGCAGATGAGGTGTCATTATTTTGGCTGACATGGGCAAATGTTTTAACGGTGTTACAAAATGGTTAACGGTTTTGGCCAGAATGACCCATGTTTATTGTTTTTTGGCCAATTTGAGCCTTTTTATTGTTCTTTGGCCAATTTAAACCTTTGAAAATTGTTTATTGGCCAATTTGATATTTAACCCTAAAATAAAAAGGCATTAAATTTCTTTGAAACAATTATTCTCTATTAGATCATGTGATCCATATCTGATTTTATTTCAGTTTGTTTTTTCATGGCTACTTTGAAAAGTGCCGGCCTACCAATGGTTATTCAACTTCTCATTGAAATTTTTATTAATGAAGCTTACCATCAAACACTAAATAATTATATTCTTAACAAAAATATGTTAAAAATTATAGTGTGTGGGAATATAACTTCACATGTATGTGAAATTATAAGTTAATTAATTATAATAAACATATAGCGTGGTATCACGTTTGTAAAAAAGGAAAATGATATCTAAATATATTTTTTTACTTTCAAAATCCTATGTAGAGATTTCAACCAATTCAGAAAATATTTTTTTGGCCATTCTCTTTGAAAAAAGACAAACATATATAATTAAAAATAGATACAATTATAGGGAATCACAGAAAAAATTTTATTTTTAACATAAAAATAAATTAATATCAAAGATGCAATTTCACTTTGTGATCGATCAGGTATCACTTATCAATTAAATATAATCCTAACAAAAATATATGAACTCATTATTTTTATCAAATTGATATATAAGTCTTCATTTAGAAATTTGAGATAAACATTGTGTTAGAAGTCAATCAGAAATTGTTTTGCTTGGAATACCTTTATAATTTATTGTTTGCTCTGAATTGTGAATATCTTTATAATTTGAGATATTTAACTTAAGAATGAATTATTTTCTTATTTCACAATTTTAACAGATAAGTGGTCCTCATGGATAATTTCCTTTTGGCGGCTAATATATGTGTGCATGTGTGGATTTCTCCTTTAGAGCCGGTCTTCCTTTAGTTATGTCAACAATTTAGTCTTCCTTTAGTTATGTCAACAATTTAGAGTGTGTTTGGCTCCACTTATTTTGAGAAATAAGTCAGTTTATTTTGAATAAGCTGACCTTATTTTGGGTGTGTGCACCTTTTTTCTATGTTTGGCTGGACTTATTTTCCACCCAGCTTATTTGAAATAAGCCAGCTTATTTATAAGCCACTCAAGGTGGGCTTATTTCAGAAAATAAGTCAGCTTATTTTTCTACATGCCTTAAAAATAAGCTAGCTTAAAAATAAGCTCATTTTAAACAAAAAATCATTCAAACATGTTTACAAAGTCAAATGGGAAAATAAGCCAATTTTTTCAAAGTTCATCCAAACATAAAAATAAGCCAACCTAGAGCTTATTTTCCAACTGACTTACAAATAAGCCAGCTTAAAAACAAGTTACTTTACCACAAGTCGAGCCAAATATACCCTTGGAGTAATTTGAATGGATGATTATAAACCTTAGTTAATGTATGTAAACTAATAAAAGTATGTATCTTTTCTAGCACAAAACAGCACTAAAAGCCTTCGGCCAAAAAAAAAAAAAACAGCACTAAAAGCCTTACGATGGTAAATAACTGAACGCGGAAACATTATTATCAAGCAATCAAATCTCTTTGACTCTTTCTGAAGTTTGGTTAGAGAATAATACAACCAATACAAAGAGAATAATCCGTCAACACTGAAAAAGTCAATAAAAGTCCCCACAGAACAACGAAATTACAACAATTGATAAAAATTGGGGAAAACTAATTATTTAATCCAAAATTTATAAATCAAAGTTGATTCCACATGACGTAGTTGTTATCATGAGTAGCCTATGTCCCACAAATTAGTGGTTAGTCAACACAATGAAACTACACAGATTGATATGCAACAAGTGGAAGAAGTACAGACCAATTAGTAGTTCATTGAATTGGTAAGTGAGTTACAACCCCAGTTATGGTAAAAAAAAGAGTTACAAGTAAGGATGATAACACGTGTTCGAATCCTGGGAAGTCTTCTCATTTGGAGAGGGAACAATCTTACTTATATGTGCAACACTAAACAACATTGTCTATATGCACAACACTCCTATCACTCTGTTCGAATTAGTCGGTTGTCAATATACGCCGAATTACCGGACGATGATTAACCAAACAAGAAGTACAAGGACTAAGTTTTGTTCAAACTATAATGTTGACATGTGTCGTGACACGTGTCAACATTATATTCGTCAGAGGGTAAAATTGGACCACTTTGGTTACTTCATGGGTAAAATTGTACACGTTATTAGTTTAGGTTGCTCAATGATTTAGGGTGGTTACTTGAAAGGTAAAATATGGTCATTGTCTTTTTTAAATGTAAGACATATTAAATGAGTGAGTTTGTTCCTTTATATCACATATTGCCTATTCCTATATACAAGACACTTTTTTTCACATTTTCAAGATTATCCCTATAAATTTGAAGTAAGAAAGAGTACCAACGAATAAAGACAGGTTGTTAGTTTCTCTTAACATTCTTTTGGGCATCAATTAGGTGTTTTATTTTTTCTAAATCTCAACTAATTTAATTAATTTGTACAAGAACCTTCCTCTTCATTAAAGTCAAAACAGTCTTCATCATCCCAAGTCACAACGTTGTTTCCTCATTGACTTGAATTGACCATTTTGCCCCTTGCCCACCTTCCTCGAAGGAAGGCCATGGCATGGCCGACCAACCTTCCTTCTTCTTCCTTACCTGTGACTTAGCTGTCTCCATTATATCTCCCCTCCTTCTTGGAAATCCCTCCTTCTTCCTCTTCCTCATTATATAATCACACACACACATATCTCTTTCCTCACTTCCATATTCAACTCATATTCTTGTGAATTGTATTTGACTAAAAAGCTCTCTTTTTTTCATTCTTCTTCAATGGCTTCACAAAACCCACAAGCCCATTTCCAAGATTCTCTGCCCACCATGGCTGGAAAGCTTGGAGGGGATGGTTTGATTGATGAGCTATGTAATGGGTTTAATCTGCTGAAGGATGCTGATAAAGGGGTCATCACTTTTGAGAGTTTGAAAAAGAATTCAGCTTTTCTTGGTCTTGATGGATTGAGTGATGAGGATCTTCATTCCATGGTGCAAGAAGGTGACTTTGATGGTGATGGTGCTTTGAGCCAGCTGGAGTTTTGTGTTCTTATGTTTAGATTGAGTCCTGAACTTATGGAAGGCTCTAAGTTGTGGTTAGAGGAAGTTCTTCAACAAGAACTTAAAGATTACTTTTGATTTTTATTTTTTTTGTTGATTTATCATTTATGGATTTGTCATGTTTGGCAAAATTTGGTTATACTTGTGAAGGGGAAAAAATTGTAAGAAAGGAAATGGAAAGTGATTTGAATGACATTCTTATATGTATATCATATGAACAATTGAATTATTCTTTTTTTCTGCCCAATACTTTTTGTGTTGGTCAATCTTCAAGTGTAAATTGGAGTTATCTTTATGAAGTTTCTTTATTTGATCACTTTGGAATTTGGAGTAGTAATTTGATGATTGAGGTGTGCTTCTGGTTTAAGGATTAAACCCTTTTAATCTAATCTGGTAACTTTTCAGTCTTGTATATACCTGCTGCAATTGATTCACAAATTAATGGTGAAGAAAAGTTATATTGGATTGAAAAGGAGAGCAAAGGAAAACTTTCTAATGGTATATGTATATGCCTTTGTTGTTGGACAGGATATTTTGCTCTAAATATTAGTCCTAAGAAATGGAGTAGGAAGCATGCATTTCCCTGGAAAACTTTTGACTTACAGCATCACTGATTCACTTCTGAAAAAAATTGTATTCATATATGATCTGCCTTCAATTGTTCACTTGGAATAAGATCATAGTGTGTGGGAAATGGTAAAATTATCAGTTTTTTTATCATTGAAAAGTTAGTTTCTTTACATATGGAAAACAGACAAAGTAGTTGGTGGCGGATGATGATAATCATGTTGTTGATTGTATGAAAGGAGGCCAAAACATTCAGAGTTTTTAGTTTTTCTTGTTATGCTGATACACGAATTTGTACTGTCAGGAAATTTTTCCATATATTTATGACAAAAATGATTAGAAAGAAATAGTAGTAACTTGCATGACATTCTTATGTATACACCATCAGATCAATCAAATTATCATTTTCTGCCAAATATTGTTGTGTTGGTCAACCTTCAAGTGTAGATCAGGGGTTCAAAATCTTTTATCAATTTTCTATAACTGATCACTTCTTAATACTGGTTCAATGATTAAAATGATCAAATCTTAAGGCTTCAACCCTTTGATTTGAACTGGCAATTTAGTCCAGACCAACCCGACTGCAATTTTGTTTTCACAGTGATTTGCCAAGAAACTCTCAATCAGATAGGAAAGAAGAGCAAAGAAAAATTTGGTGCTATATGAATCTCTATAGCTTGTAGCCCTTATAATTCTGGACCAAAATTTTGACCCTGAAATTAACTCTGGGGATTGTAGCAGGAAACAAACATTTCCCTTGAAATCTTGACTTATAGTTATACTGTGCGAGTATTTACTGCCGAAAATGTTGCTGTTTATATATGATATGTTGAAATTTTAATTTCCTTCAACATAGGGAAGCAGAGATGTACTTCATGGGAGACAACTAAATTGAATATAATAAAAAAGTGTTGGCTTTTCTACTTGACTGCCAATAATGATGTCACTATCTTTGAAACGTTTCTCCATTACATAACTTTAGGTAAGAGATGAGTTCCTGATTATGAAAACTTCATACATGTTGAGCCTAAATCTGTATGTTTCTTATTATAAAAAGAATCTGCACTCTTCTGGTACCCTTGTTACCATGGCAGCTTCAGTGATATGTATCTATAGCCTATGTAACCCATTTCACTAAAACAATGGCCCCTCTTCTTTATGTGCTTGCTTATAAAAATCTGTTTATGTTCTGTGCCCAATTTTCTTATGCAACTGACACTCTTACCTTGTTTCCGTCACTTCCTGATTGTAGGACTTTGATTTTCTGTAATGGAATATTTGGTGTAGGTTTCGTTAGCCCAGGCAGTTCAGGAAATCATTATCATGGAATCTGGTACAGGAAAATCCCAGTTAGAACTGTTGATTGGTTGGCAAATTCAAGAACCAAAGTGTTGAGTCCATTTACAGATTTTAGGCTTTGGAAACTTGGTTTCTGAGACAAGAAAGACCATAATCCTCAAAACTATTTGTGGAGCAGCTTTGACCATCTATTTCATACCTTGTTTCTGAATGAAGCTTTGATGATACTTGAGTCCACTTACAAATTTTAGGCTTTGGAAGGGGCAAACAAAGTATTTCAGGAGTGGTTCTTGGAATGGTCTCCAATGAAGTGGAACACTTGAGCTGAGGAACCATAGCTTTGTAGCGTATAAGAATGAGGTATATTATATGTTCAATCAGAAGAACGAGACCATGAATTTTTTCTAAAATTTGCATATGCATTCCCCTAACGCAGTACTTTCTAAGTATAAGCAGTGATTAGATTAGAGGTAACAACAGTGCTTGCATGGCCGTTATTAACAATATTTTCATTGCGCGTCTTGTAATAGCCGCTGGGGTGTTTTAACACTATCCCTGCACGTGAAACGCCTGAGTTGGGTGATTCAATTCAGCACCAAAACGCCGCTGTTGCACCCCTCACGTGCTGCTATTGATCATCGTTGCCAGCGCCTATAACAAAAGCCGCTAGGATATATCTTCTAGCATCGCGGCGATTTAAACGCCGGGTTAGAGTTTTGAAAATCAGGGTCAGAAACGCCTCTGTTGCCCTACGACGTGCCGCTATTAACTATCCTTTACCAGCGACTATTCTAATAGCTGCTATGATATATTCTAAATATCGCGGCGGTCAAGGGCCGGGTTAGGGTTGTGAAAAACTGAAAATTAGGGAAAGAAACGCCTCTGTTGTCCACCGAAGCGCCGCTATTGGTCATACTTTGCCAGCCCCTATTACAATAGCCGCTAGGATATATGTTCTTATATCGCGGCGTTTTAAACGCCGGGTTAGGATTGTGAAAATAGGGTCTGAATCGCTTCTGTTGCCATCCTACGCGCCGCTATTGATCATCTGTTACCAGCGCTTACTATAATAGCCGCTAGGATATATATAATGATATCGCGGCGCTTAAAAGCCGGGTTAGGGTTGTGTAAATTAGGGTCATAAACGCTTCTGTTGCCCGACCACGCGCCGCTATTGGTCATACTTTACCAGCGCCTATTGCAACAGCCGCTAGGATAGATTTACCAATATCGCGGCGCCTTAAACGCCGGGTTAGAGTTGTGAAAATTAGGGTCCGAAACACCTCTGTTGCCCTCCAACGCGCCGCTATTGATCATCGTTTGCCAGCGCCTTTTACAATAGCCGCTAGGATAGTTTAATGATTCCAAATGCGCAAAATTTTTCTGCCTCAATTTGGAAACCCTGAAAAATGTAAACAAAATGTATTCATGTCGTTTTATAAAAAAATATGGTAATATAAGATCATATATAGATCATCATAAATTTTTTTAATTAAGTTTTTTATCAATAATTTAATTAAGTATTTTTCACTATGTGCCTTTGTATCTTAATTTGTTGTAACACAGAGCTCAAGAAGCCATTTAAAATTAAAATTTATCATATCCAACTACATATCGATATCCTCTTTTTAACCTAACATCAACAATGGTTGAATGACACTTGACAACATATTAGTGAAGCATCATTAAAAAACTTGTTACATGTTTGTTCAAATCTTTGTACTCACTTATCTAAGGAAAAAGTTGAATATATAAACATTAAAGATTAATATCAAACTTTCAATTAAAAAAAAATTATTCACAGTCTTGTATTGTTTTAATATATATGTACTAGGAAGTGAAATCTGTATTTTTTTTAATCACCCGATAGTATTGCTGCATACATCACTATTCAATAAAAGGACTACGTCCATACTAGACATGTGCTTAATTATCCAGTTAGCAGCTTTAAATAGCAAATACACCTACACTATGAATGTTCTTCATTCTATAAGCATTTAAAGACTCACACAGTTCACGTCAACAATTGAAGATAGCAATAAAAATAATAAATCAAATAAAGTTTGCCTTCCACATTTCAAGATAATGAAACAGAATCTAAGATGTCTCGATAATACTTAATAACCTTTTAGAAACTTAATCAGCGTGATTCATATAATAAGTTATGATTGGATTCTACAACACAATAGAGTAATACACGTAAGCTATTGAAATTTCTCAGCAACATCAACATTTTTCTGCATAGTCTAAATCATTATACACAGCCAAGCATTCATGTGCAACCAAAGTGCAACAAATGATAGATTCACAAACTAGAATTCACAATACAACCTTAGCAATTAAAGTAAGTCAACGCAATGACCAATTACATAGTAAAGAAAACAACAGCCGGAATTCCATCTTCAATCCCACAAGTTCTGTCTCCATTCTCAGATCAATTAGGCTTTTGTAAGGAAATAACAGAAAAATATTTACACTAAAAAGTTTCAACCATTCTCCCTTGACCCATTCTCCAATTATACACAGTTTTTTATAATCAAACAAGATAGACAAAGAACCGATATCCTTCCTTAACCCACACAAGAAGCATTTCAAAAGCTGAAAAATAAAACTTCTGTAATCCAATCAAGAATTAAAAAGAGCTGAAATTTCTTTTTCATCTTTGAATGAAATTAATGTGAACAACAAATTCTAAAACTGACTTTGAAATCAATAATATAACAAAACCTTCTATCTTTAACTCAATAGAAACCCATTATACTGAGCTTATAATGCTTATACATCACAAACTCACTCTACTTGTTAATTTAGTCACCAGCATAGCATTTGAAAACATCAATATACCATACACATACTTGAAGGACACCGAATTTACGGTCGGTGTAGTGTGTCTTGGGTCTAGTCCTTCAAGAAATTTTAGAACTTCAAGGTAAGCGGAAGTTACCCCAGGTATCGTTCTCTAAGGAGCCTAAAAAATCAATTAATTTCCTAGTAACTAAATGCTAAACTTGTTTGAAATAAGGAAAATTGTTATGGATTAATAATGAAAATTAGTAAAATGTGTGATATGCAAAAGAGAACATGAGGATTGAGAAAAAGTAAAGATTTGATAAATTAAAATGGAATTGCTCTTGAGAAATGATTGGGAATAACTATCCTAGCTCAATTAATATATTCGGGAAGTCAATTAGGATGCTAATGTACTAATTTACCCCTCATGGACCCATGAGTCCAATACCTAATTGTTGGAACCCTATCTAATTAAGCATTGTTAAGCCCATAGCACCTTTGAGTTTTCTCTAGGTTTCCTAAAGTACCAAACTTCACCAACCGGCAAGTCTAATACCTAATCTCATGAACTCATTCAATTAGGCATTATTAATTACCCTAGAGTGTGATTATTGATTGCAATGCATTAGGTTCAATTACAATTCAATTCAACAAACTATCTACCAATACCATGAGTAAATAGAAATATCTAATGAATTATAAAGAACATATGTATGACCATACATATTGTTGAGTCCAAATCCCTCATTACAAGTCAAAATCATAAATCAAACTCAAATAAACATAATAATCCAAATACAAATCTCAATGTAAATAACCAACCTAAAACTAGGAAAATCATAAATACAAGAGAAATAGAAAAGTACAAAACTCCCCTATTAAGCATGTGAGCTCAAGTCATAACTCAATATTCCCAAGAGCAAAGAGGGTGTGTTTAGTTACCTCCCATAAAAAGCCCAACAAGGAGAGAGTTGAGACAAATCATGGTGAAAATAGATGAAAATAGAAGGAAAAAGAGAGATAATGAATATAGAAGTGAGGAGGTTTGCGCCGGCACTGCACCTCACTTCATTCATTCCTTTGCGTGGGTCCCTCTCGCGTCGCCTCTACCCTCTTTTCTTTCAATTCCTTTCTTCTTTTTTAAGCAGCTCCTCCCTTTGCCACGTGTCCAGCTTCATGCCTTCACTTCCTTCTTTTTCTTTTTCATTTTGCTGCCACACGTCCTCCTCCAGCCCACACCTTCTTCATTTTCCTTTTCTTTAATTTGTTTGGGCTTTGCTTTTTTCTTTTCTCTTCCTTTGCTAAGCCCAAAAAGCATGGAGTTTACTTCAATCCAACAAATCTTCAAATGGCCGACATGTTGCTAGCCTAAAGAGAAGGAGAGCAAACATGTTTACCTCTTCCATTTTTGTTCAATCTTTAATCTATTGTTCATTTATTTGATGATTTGTTCAAGATAAAATCTCTTTATTTTAATTCTAAGAATAAGCATAGATTGGTACAAAATTTGCATCTCAAATATGTTAGTAACATCAATTTGACATAATAAAATCATACAAATCTTGTGATTTGTCAATACTTAATGAAAACTATGGTGTTACATAAACCACCTTACAACAGACCTTTCATTTGAACACACCTTTCATTTGTTTTAAATTCAAACACAAACTTACTGATTTCTAACTCAATGAAAATGCTTTATAATAGTAATCATATGAACCTATGCCTTCCAACCATTACCCTACATACAATACTCTAGGAAACCCTTGTGCACTCTTTAATCTTCCATACATTTCAAGTGACTGAAAAGACAAAAGAATAAATGAGATAAAGTTTGGCTTTCACATTTCAGTTGCCAAAACTATACTAATTCTAAACCAGAAATTTATGGCAACTTGTACTACACATGGTAATATTTAATGCACTTGCTGACAGAGAATGGGTAGGTAGACGAAAACAGAGGTGGGGAAGAGGGAGAGACAGATCTCGAAGATGATAGAAAGAGAGCTCACAAAGAAATCGAATTTCATTCATCATTTAAGTCTATGAATTACAAAAGGGGCATACCCACATTAATAATTGAGGTTCCCTTCTCATAGAGGAAACATCCGCTCGTTTCTATCCTTTCTTCTCATCACTCAACTTGCTAAATAAACTAATACAGCACTTCCGTAATAAAATATCCCACTTGCAACCCATTTACTACAGGTGATATTAGTAAAAACATATAGTAAGAAAATGTATAAAGCTATAAAATTCTGCATAATATCTTCTCATATTCCATAATAGAGGAAGTTGAAATGGTGTGGTTCATGATGTTTATTTAGTATATGATTGTTGCATGCCTTTAGTGGTTATGCATGAAACGAAGAATAAGCTTGAATTTCAACTCTGGTAGCTATCGGACTGTTGGGCTATTTATTGAATCATTTTCTAATAAGAATAAGGATGCTTTTAATTTGTTTCCTAATTTTTCTCTGAAATTTAACTCAAATGGTGAAACAAACATTAGCTATATTAAGTTAAAAGTCCGAAATTATTGTTCAAAATAATGTGTTCATATATTAGCTAATGGTGAAACAGACATTAACATTTGTTTGAGATTGTTCTTCTGTTATCATATATGCATCATTGTTAGGTTGTATGTAATTCATCTGCACCACACTGATAGGCTATATATAACACAAAATACTGAATTGGCCGATAAACATTATGCTTCATAAATTATAATTATGAATAATTTGTCCTGCATATATTCTATTTAAAAAATGATGCATTTAGGACATTATTTTAATTTTTACTTAACCTCCTTGCATGTAGAAAATTGCTCAGCCTGGATAAGAGACTCAGGTAACACTACAAGAAAATCGCTACATGCCGGCGTTTGCGTTCCGGCGGTTCTAGAAAAAAACGCAGGTGTGTTTTTGGCGTTCTGGCGGTCGCACACCAACGCAGGAACGCGTCGCCAAAAACGCCGCTAAGCGCGATGATTTCATTTTTTTTTATTTTTTTTATTTTCCAGATCGCGTTCCGACGGTTGGAAGCGCCGGTACGTTGCACTGTTTTTGATTTTATTTCCCGCCACTTCACCGGCGGTTCGAAGCGAGCCAATGATTTTAGTATTTTTTTAAAAATTAATAACATGCCCGCGGTTGGAAACGCCGACACGTTTACAATTAATGTGGTCGTTACGTTCCGGCGGTCGGAACCGCCGCTATGCTGAACCAATAATATATAACTCTGCCGCGTTTAGAAACGCCGCAGAGTAGCGAACTTTACCTATAAATACTGGTCTTCCCTTAGTTCATTCTCGCCCCTTTCCATCTTGTCTCTTCTTCTTTCTCTCTACTCGTTTTCCTCTCCTTTGTTTACAGTTTAAAAAAAAAGCATTTTTTTAATGTTTTAGTTTTCTTTTATATTTTTGTTTCTGTCATTGAAACTTTAATGATAAACTGTTAGTAACTATATTTAGCCATAGAAATAGTTTTTTTATTTTTGAACTGTTTTTTGGTTTTGTTAATATAAAAAATTTGGATTTATTATAATAAAAGAACTCAGATTGATTTTATGGTTCAATATTTTTATTGTTATTTTACATTTCTTATTATTTTGTTATTTATCATTTCTTATTCTCGCATTAATTTTAACCATTATTTATAATGGTTAAATTAATGCTTTTTTTAAATATGAAGCTCAACAAACCGCCGGCATGTAAATATTAAAATAGCATACACGTAGCCGCGGTTGGTAACGCGGGAAAGCTGGAAATTTCAAAAAACCCGCCAATTTCGTTCCGGCGGTTTCTAAAACGCTCCCGCGGTTTCAGAAACGCAGCTACGTAACTTTCCGACGCTCAATTCGCCTGTGTTTGTGATAAACGCTGTAGCGTCATGCCAGCGGTTAGAACCGCCGGAATGTAGCGAAATTCTTCCGCCGGCATGACCCGTGTCTTTTGTAGTGTAAAGAGTTTTAGCGCTTGGCATCACAATCGTTCATTAAGGTCATGTTTGACATATTCTTAAGGCATATATGTAGTTGCAGTTCTCGCGGGTCAGAATGAAAGCAACACATGGGACCTCATTACTGGTATAATTAAAAGCATTTCCCCAACTAAAATTCATAAATTCCATTATCAGTGGTCCCTCTTCTTCCTCAATATTTATACTTAAATGTTAAGGTTTTCTTTGATCAATCGTTATAATACAAGTAAAAACTCCAAGGCACAAAGATGATGCACATTGTGTCAGCATATATATAGAAATACATCATAGTATTTTTTTTTATATAGAACATACATAGTAATATTGCAATATACAAGTAAAAGAAAAGAAAAAAAATGTCATTATTCATAATTAAATGGAACATGTTAATTTGCCTGAAAAAATTTTGAGTAGACAATCAAATTGAAGCTTCAATCATACAAAATTATTGTCCGTAATTAGATGGTAAGACATTAGAGGACAACCATAGATATCTTGAAAGGTGGTCCTAAAGTTGTGTTCCTCCAACGCCTCACTACCTTTTTTTTTTTTGTAAAATCCCCCGGTATCCAGTCTGGCTCCTTGAGAACTTATTTGTTCAGAATCATCCCCAAGATCAAGGGAATTTCCCAGGATTGAAGTTGGGCCCTTCGACAAATAACGTGGAAGATAACTTATCAACTCACTTAAAATCATCCGAGCAATGTCCCCTAGCTAGGCTCTAATGCCTCACTATTACTATTACTAATAGCAAATATCCCCTAGGCTCTAGTGCCTCACTATTACTATTACTAATAGCACAAGGCCATTAAATGATTTATACCCTGAAGACCTCTCTCTCAAGGTATAACTAGCGCTTGACGTGGGACTTCTGACATATAGGAGCATTAGAACTCTATTTCTAGTGACCTATCAACGTGAACTCTACGTATGTCGCTTAAAATTTTGTTTCTTCACTAAGCCAACTAAGTTATTAATTTGGAAATGTAGTGATCTTAAACCCAACCAATTGACGTACGTAAAGGCGATGTGATATTTCATGAGGTCTCCCTATGACCAAGCACGAACGCGTAAATTAAAGTCAACTAGTAACATTTCTTCCCACTTTGTTATAATTAAACTATTACTTCAAAATATTAGACCCAAATTATTTTTAATTTTTGGGAGGTCAAGGAGGTCAAACAAACATATATTATATAAACTCAAGAAAATCAAAGTGGAGAAGAATGATATATATATATATATATATATATATATATATAAGTAAATTCAAATGATTTATTTAGCTTTCTCACTCTTCCCAAAATTGTTATTTGGTTTTATATTAAAGTCCGTAGTGAGAGTGAGCCAGGGAGTTTATACCTTTTTATATCAATGATACTCACATACATGTGTATGTGTGTGTAAGCCAGCCAACACCATCATTGATAACAATGGCCATCTTTAATTATGTGGTCGTTCTTGTCGGAATGATTTTGTTCTCTCAAGTGGCTTCTACCATTGATACTATCACACGGAGTCAGCCTCTTCATGATGATGGAAGAACCACTTTAGTGTCTGAAGATGGAAGATTTGAGCTTGGTTTCTTCAGCCCAGGTAGTTCCACAAAGCGCTATGTTGGAATATGGTACAAGAAAATCCCAACTCAAAATATTGTTTGGGTTGCCAACCGTGAGAAACCAGCCAACTACAACTCAAGCCAGTTGATCATAAACACAAAGGGAAGTCTTGTTCTCCTTGACCAGAATGAGACAATTATTTGGGTGGCAAATTCATCAACAAAAGCCTTGAACAGACCAATTGTGCAGCTCTTAAGCTCTGGAAATTTGATAGTAAGAGATGAGAAAGACCAAAATCCACAAAACTACTTGTGGCAAAGCTTTGACTATCCTTCTGATACTCTTTTGCCAGGCATGAAACTTGGATGGGACCTGAGAACTGGTCTGAACCGGCGTATCATAGCATGGAATAATTGGGATGACCCTTTCCCTGGAGATTTCATAGTTGAACTTATGCTTTACAAAATCCCAGAAGTAATTTACTGGAAAGGTGGAACAAAATATCTCCGTGCTCCTTGGAATGGTCTTCGATTTAGTGGCAGCCCACAATTTGTGAATGGAATATCTAGTTATGTTTCTGAGGTTGTCTCTAATAAGGATGAGGTATATTACTTATACAACACCAAAGTTGACCCGTTAATGAGACGTGTTTTGAACCAGTCAACATACTCTAGTAACAACTTCATATGGATCGAGCAAGATAAAACATGGAAGCTTGTCAGGACGTTTCCGAGAGATAACTGTGATAGATACAATCTATGTGGTCCAAATGGAAATTGTGTCATAAGTGAGTTACCTATGTGTCAGTGTTTAAGAGGATTCAAGCCAAAATCACCAAAGAATTGGGATAATATGGATTGGAGTGAAGGATGTGTTCGAAGTGAACCATGGAGTTGTAAAGTGAAACATAAAGATGGTTTTTTGAAATTGAATGGGCTCAAATTACCAGACGCAACACATTCTTGGAGTAATGCTAGTATGACACTTGAGGAGTGCAAAGCAAAGTGCTTAGAGAACTGTTCTTGTACTGCGTATGCAAACTTAAATGTCGTCAGTACTATAGGTTGTGTTATTTGGTTTAGTGATCTAGTTGACATAAGGGAGATGTCCACTAATAATACTGATCAATATCTATATATTCGCCTTGCAACTTCAGAAACAGGTGAGTTTTCTTTATCATTCATATTATTTGCTCAATATTATTTAGAATGTGTGGTGGAGATGATCTTTTTAATCAAAATCACTCAAGCCAATTAATTGGACATAAACTCACCTTGTACTTTTAATTCATCTTCTAAAGACTCAATATGGGGCATATTCTAATGTTAATGATGTTTTTGTTCCTAAGAATCTTAATTTTTTTTTCTTGCTTAACTATCCCCATTTCCTTTTGTAAAGCAGAGACTAAAGAAGGTGGAACGAATAAGACATTGGTGATTGTGATTATAGCTTCCATTGTATTTGCTTTATTGATGGTTTTCATATTCGTCCGTATTTACAAGAGTAAAACACAATCTAGAGGTAAGCAATTACAAACTCTTGAATTGATCATTATTCTCTTATGGAGTGTTGTCTGCAAAAGATAAAAGCATGCCTATTTGGCATACCTATCTAATTAATTATTTTGTGACTGAAAATGATGGCGATATCTTTGTCAGAAGAAAATGATGTTGAAGATTCAAAAGGAGAAGATATGGAAATTCATTTATATGACTATAGTGTAATAGCCATTGCTACTAATAATTTTTCAATGGATCAGAAGCTTGGTCAAGGTGGCTTTGGACCTGTATACAAGGTAAACATGCAATCAATTGGTTAATTAAAACAATGAAATCAAACAAACATGCAATGTTAGTTTAATTTTTCATTTATTGTGTCATAGATTGATAATCCTTGAGAAAATGTTAAATGACAGGGTACATTAGTAGATGGACAAGAAATCGCTGTCAAACAGCTTTCAAAAAGCTCTCACCAAGGGATGAAAGAATTTAAGAATGAAGTTATATTATGCTCTAAACTTCAACATCGGAATCTTGTTAAGGTTCTTGGTTATTGCATTAAAGGAGAAGAGAATATGCTTATATATGAATACATGCCCAACAAGAGCCTAGATACATGGATTTTTGGTTTGTGTGTTGCTCATAATTATTTATCATCAAATTTATCCATTTCTTTAAAAATGCATGTATATTAGCAATGAGTATTGTATTGTGACTTTTTTTGCATATTAGCAATGAGTATTGTATTGTGACTTTTTTTGCCGGAATATTGTATTATGAATTTTATACCACAGGTTCTATCGCTCAACGTATTATGCTAGATTGGTCCAAACGGTTTCAGATTATATGTGGAATTGCTCGTGGGCTTCTTTATCTTCATCAAGATTCTAGGTTGAAGATTATCCATAGAGACCTCAAAACAAGCAATGTGTTGTTGGATAAAGATTTGAATCCAAAAATTTCAGATTTTGGGTTGGCAAGGATCTTTGGAGGAGATCAATTTGAAGAAAATACAAAAAAGGTGGTTGGTACATAGTAAGTAACACACAACATATTGCTGAATTATATTCATATACACATGAAGAGAAAAAATAACAACTCATTTTTTACTTGTTTTAGCGGATATATGGCACCTGAATATGCCTTTCATGGTGTATTCTCCACCAAATCAGATGTATTCAGCTTTGGAATATTAATGTTGGAAACAGTTAGTGGAATGAAAAATAGAGGACTTTCCCATATGAACCAAAATGTCAATCTTATTGGGCATGTGAGTAACAAAGAATCTAAATATTTCTTAGTATTTTCATGTCTTTATTTCATTTGAAGGCGATAACAAGGTCACATTTGTATTGGAACAATGTAGGCTTGGAGGTTGTGGCAAGAGAACATGCCAATGAAATTGATTGATGCCTGTTTGGAAGATTCTTATGTTATATCAGAATTGTTGCGTTGTATCCATATTAGTCTACTCTGCCTGCAGCAGCATCCTGATAATAGGCCAAACATGGCCTCTGTGGTCATGATGTTAAGCAGTGAGAGAGACTTGCCTCAACCTAAAGAGCCTGCTTTCCTTTTAGAAAAGGCTCCATGTGGACAAGAATCTTCTACAAATTGTCTAATTAGTTGTACCACCAATGAGATGTCTTTCACTGAGTTGGATGCCAGATGAAGGATCCTTCTAATACTCTTTTTCCATTTATTGCAAGGTGTTCTGTTGGATATGTAAGTTATATAAATGTAACACAGGTTCCGTAGTTCCTATCGCTTCTAGTTTAAGTTTTAGTTCTCGGTTGTACAATGAAGCCTTTAATTAATTTCATTTTTTTCCTTTGTCGTCAATCTTCTCAGATTTTAGTGACTCGGTATTCTTGAATTGTTTGTTCCATCAATATAGTTATCTAATTATGAATAATAGGAGGCTATGATTTTCAATAAATTGTGTTGTGTTATTGTTCCTTCATATTAAAAATATAAATAAATGTGTAGATACTTTGTCTAGTACACAATGAAGGTATGGTGCTTATCGAGCTCACTAAATGTGAATTATATATTCTTGATTTATTGATAGGATATTTGGACAATGTAGATTTTTTTCCCATTGAGAAGCACTAATATATTTATCCCTGAGTACCAAAACAGGTACTTTGATGTGTATGGTTGCAAATGAGAGGTGAGAGTGATAAATAGCAGGACAATATTACCATGGTATTGGTGATAAATTGAAAACTCCCCAACAACTATCAATCAATTCCAGCTAGGTCGCTCTTCTTTCCCATTAGCCTTTAACCTTCGTTAAGGTTAAATTGACACCAAAGTTGAGTTGAATTGAAAATGAAGATGCCATCTTTGAAATCTTTGATTTGTTCAAGATAGGATGATTAATCCAGCTCTCTAGCTTACGTTGGAATATTGTACATGTGGTCCTTAGAACTGCCTTTATGACAAACACCATGGATTCAAACCAACCGCCAACAACTCTAACGACTATCTCGTTTGTGCTTAATTACTATTATGGTGTCCAAGTGTGACCATGCATGGTGTCGGTAGAAAAAACTGGCAAAATAATTATGCTCAAACACCTGTTCTCATTTGTTGTATGTAGCACTAATTGGTTATGGACTGCGTGACTATCATATTCTAGGCTTTGTTTAAAAACTTTAGGTGATAGCATGGCACAGAATCATTTTAATTTGAGAAATCTTCTACTATCATTTGTATTAATTAATAATATGCTTATAATTAAATATGTCACACAAAAGAAAATCATTAATGTTTCCTTACTCCAAAATTTAGGTTGATTTAAGTCGCCTATTTATCTAAAACGGGGGAAATTGGGGAAAAGCTTCCCATTGAGAATCTTACCGGGGAGATTGGCCTGACAATTTTTTTATGTTTGATCCACTGGTATGAATAATATAGATTAATTAATTAACGACAATTTTTTTATTGGATAACATATAGAGTAGTAGAGCATAATAGAAACCATATAAAAGTAAAAAAAAAACTTAATTAATTAACGACTAAACATGCATCTGTAATTATTTTTGTAATATATATGGCCAAAAAATTGTGTTTTAACGCATCCATCACTATATACTAAGTTACTCACTGTATGTCATTGATTTTAGTCAAGATGTCAAGACTAACTTTTGATTGTATCGATTTATTCTCTAGGTTTAAGTTTAAAAATGATAAATAAATATATTAAAATTTTTAAAATCTCAATTAGTTGATTTGCACTTATAAATGTGGTTAATTACTATCATTACTCAACCTATGAAAATATTTGAAATTTCAATTTTTTTCAAGATATATACTGTACGTACAGCCCATTTATGAAACCAATTAATGTTAAAATAATAGGGCAAAAGCGCTAATCTAATACTCCCTCCGGTCCCTAATGTAAGAGCCCAAAATTTGAATGATTTTGGTCCCTAATGTAAGAGTGGGTAAAAACATTGCTGATACAAGTTAGCATGAGAAGATGAAGGGTGGAAGAAAGAAGGGTTAAGTTTTGATTGTGAGGGGTAAAAATGTATTTTTACTTTAAAAAATAATGTCAGAAAGGTTCCACAAAACTAAAAATTAACATTTAGAACCGGTTTTATTATTTTTGCACCGGGTCACAAAGTTAGTTATTATTTATGCACGGCGAAACAGTCATTTATTATTTTTGCCCAAAATGAAATAGTTAATTATTAGATCAGCGGTTTTACCCAAAATAATATGTCCAAACAGTCCAGTTATGAATTCTTTTGATGCAACATTCTTATTTGTGTGTTTTTGTTTTAATTATTCTCTGTTAAGCTGTTATGCAATTGACTAGGTACGTCGTTAAATTCTAAAGATAGTGACTAGGTACGTCTAGCTCTGGAGCCGATGTTGAAAATTAAACGTCCACAGTGACATGTATGAGCACCCGCTCCCGAAGTCACAAGCACGTAAATACGTAGTCAAGCAACGTGTTGGAAAACATTTAGGATGAAGATATATTTTTAGATGATTTGATGTGAAAAGTCATCTCTTATATGGTGTAATTTCAACAACAAACTTTCATATCAAGAGTGTAAAGCATCATAAATTTTTAAAATGCAAGTAAATTTATACTTTTTTGTTTGCTAAAGCACGTAAACTTTATACAATTAAGAATTTTTAATTTACGCAAACACCATAACTAATAAAGTTTACATTAATTAATTTTAAATGGTTATTTAAAAATAATTTTCCAAACTAAACTATTGTGATTTCCCCTTTCCATATTTTTATTCTCCTTCTCCACCATTATATATTGCGTTTAGTGTTTCACCATCCTTACTTTTTGATTCTGATACGAACCAAACATCCATCCTTCTTAAACCACCCAATTCTTCTCACTAGCTGAGTAGCTCCTTCATCGCCATTATTGTATTCGTCGATGTCACATCAGTGTTGGCCCTCATATGACGGGTATGTACCAGGGTAGTACCGTAGAATCTCGTGGCTCCATTATATTTTTCTAAGAGAAAACCACAATGAAATTTCTCATAAGAAAATTAATCATATTTAAGTCCCTAAAATTGCGAAATTGAGTTGAATTCACAAGTGACTTAAGTTATATTAAATGACTAGTCATTCAATTGTCAATATCAACCCTTGATTGTCAATGTAAGAGCTGCATTAACAACTCAATCACAAGTCATTTTATATCAAGTCACTTGGGATTTCAATGTAATTTAATTTGATAATTCTTTGAGATACAAATGTGATTAATTATTGTATGAACACTACAAGAAAAAAGGGCAATAGTCGCGCATTAAATGTTGAGCTAAGATGAAACGCAGCAAATTTTTTTTGAAAAATTATACACTTTGTCACACTTTGAAAAATTAAATATAAAACGTGTGTGTATGCATGTATGTATGTTGTGCTGTATGGGTGCGACATACATACATGCATACATACACACATACATACATATATGTCGCATCACTCAAGCGCGCACGACATAGATATTAAAAAATAATATATGTATATCGCGCCAAAAGGCATAATATATATGTGTGTGTGTGTCACACTACACGACACGACATACATGTGTAGAATTAAAAACATAACGTTTTTAATAATATGTCACGTCCTGGGGCACGACATAAGACTAGGGAGATGTGATATCATAATCCTTTATATAAACTCTATTCCTCCTAAATTTCTCCCTCTGTATTTTCTTTTCTCCTTGTTCCTATTTTCTTCCTCTCTACTCTCATTCTTCATATTTCTCATTTAACTAATTATCTTTACTTTTTTTGTAGATTAATTGTTTAAACACTATAATTTCTATCATCCACAATTTGATTTTCCTACTATGTATATATTTTATCATATCCAACTCTATTATTTCATTATTTAATACTTGTTTTTTTCACTATTTTCATTCTACTTTTCGTCATTGAAAAATTCCCAACTCTTTCTTCATTATTTTTCCAACTCTTTCTCGACTATATGGTCTTTTAAAAAAAATTTGCAACTTATGTCACACAAGGTGGCGACACAGTGACACGACATGTTTTGTCACAGTTCCAAAAATCACGCATTAGATCGATAACCACGACATATGCCTCTTGTTGCTCCATGGTGGCGCGACATCCTTCGCAATTGTTCAAAATTTAAAGCGCGACTAATGAACTTTTTTTGTAGTGAATATATAGGACTGTTAAGTGCCCAAAGGGAGTATTGTTTACAGCAAAATTATGTGTAATCGCTCGGCAATCTACACCACATTATTAATAGGCGTGATTTAAATAACAAGAAATAATAAATTGGCCAATGAGTCGGTCAACCTGCATAAGGTAGTAAGGCATAGAATTTTCAATGCTTAAACATCACAAAATTAATTTAGGCCATAATAATGTGTCCATGTATATGACTATTCATAAGGTATCTAGTTGCATTACTCGCAGTCAGGATGAAAGCAACGCAATATATATATATATATATATATATATATATATATATATATATATATATATATATATATATATATATATATATATATATATATATATTAACCACTACGGTATGTACTAGTCATGATAAAAAAAGCATTTCCCAAACCACCATCACACTACAAGAAAATCGTTACATGCCGGCGTTTGCGTTCCGGCGGTTCTAGAAAAAACGCAGGTGTGTTTTTGGCGTTCCGGCGGTCGCACACCAACGCAGGAACGCGTCGCCAAAAACGCCGCTAAGCGAGATGATTTCATTTTTTTTATTTTTTTTATTTTCCAGATCGCGTTCCGGCGGTTGGAAGCGCCGGTACGTTGCACTGTTTTTTATTTTATTTCCCGCCACTTCACCGGCGGTTCGAAGCGCGCCAATGATTTTAGTATTTTTTTAAAAATTAATAACATGCCCGCGGTTGAAAACGCCGGCACATTTACAATTAATGTGGTCGTTACGTTCCGGCTTTCGGAACCGCCGCTATGCTGAACCAATAATATATAACTCTGCCGCGTTTAGAATGCCGCAGAGTAGCGAACTTTACCTATAAATACTGGTCTTCCCTTAGTTCATTCTCGCCCCTTTCCATCTTGTCTCTTCTTCTTTCTCTCTACTCGTTTTCCTCTCCTTTGTTTACAGTTTTAAAAAAAAAGCATTTTTTTTAATGTTTTAGTTTCCTTTTATATTTTTGTTTCTGTCATTGAAACTTTAATGATAAACTGTTAGTAACTATATTTAGCCATAGAAATAGTCTTTTTATTTTTGAACTGTTTTTTGGTTTTGTTAATATAAAAAATTTGGATTTATTATAATAAAAGAATTCAGATTGATTTTATGGTTCAATATTTTATTGTTATTTTACATTTCTTATTATTTTGTTATTTATCATTTCTTATTCTCGCATTAATTTTAACCATTATTTATAATGGTTAAATTAATGTTTTTTTTAAATATGAAGCTCAACATGCCGGCGGTTCCAACCGCCGGCATGTAAATATTAAAATAGCATACACGTAGCCGCGGTTGGTAACGCGGGAAAGCTGGAAATTTCAAAAAACCCGCCAATTTCGTTCCGGCGGTTTCTAAAACGCTCCCGCGGTTTCAGAAACGCAGCTACATAACTTTCCGACGCTCAATTCGCCTGCATGCAAAAATTAAATATTGTCATTAGTTCGAGGTTAGGGGGTTATCTAGAACGACAAAACTTATAAAGTTATGGATTCACAAATGCCTTCTGATAACATCTAATTCCTAATTAAATATTAGTAGCACAAGTCCATTAAGGCAACTATATCCTGAAGACCCCTCTTGCAAGGTAACTGTTGATGTGGATCTTCTGACAATGGGTGTTGGAACATTTCTAAGGATTTATAACAATGGCAATTGTGCAAAAATACCCAAGTTATTATCATTAAGGTGCACTCAACACCATATAATTTTTTTTATCAAAAGTAATTATGACATTTCAAAACTATGGCAAAAGTAACCATGAAATTTAAAAATTGAGGCAAAAGTAACAATAACATTTCAAAAATCAAAGGTACTTTTGTCCTAATTTTGAAATGTCATGGTTACTTTTACTAAAAAAAATTACATGGTAATTTTGCACTTTAACCCTTATAAAAAAGATGAACTCTGAATATGATGGATATCTATGGCTTTAAATTTGGTTTATTTACCACTACGACAATGACAACAACACTTTAACCCAACTATGTGGGGTTGATTGTATAGATCACATGACATCATTGTGCTTTATGAATAATAATGCTTAGCATTATATATTATTAACCAAAAGATCTTATTGAATAATTTCGTTATAAGTTCTCTTCGGTTTCTCTCCCCTTTGTTGGAAGGATTATTCCACACTATTTGATCAACTATCCTTACTAGTGCATCTAATTGTCTTATTTGAATATGCCCAAACCACTTCAAGCATTTTCAAATATGACAATTGCGAATTATATGACCACACATCCATTTCAACATTCTTATTTTTGGCATCCCCACTTTATGTTCGTGTTGTCCCAATAAAGACGACCAACATTCCTATCAAATAACATTGTTGGTTTAATGATTGTCTAATCAAAGTGCCCTTTTACATTATTCTTGACTTTGTAGTAGATCACATAAAAACCCAGTATGACAATATCTTTTCTCCATTTAAACAATCTAACTTGAATTGTGTTATTAATATCGCCATCAATTTCACAATCTTCGCCATCAATTTGGTTTCTCCACTACGCCAACTAAAATTCTAAAGTTGGAAATGTCGTGATCCTAGCTAAACGACTAAACCCAACTAATCAAAGTAAAGGCGATGTGATTTTTTATGAGAGCTCCCTATGACACAAGCATGCACATGGGATTCTACAAAATACTCCTCTCATCTGTCTTTAATATAAGACCCAATCAATTCTTTAGTGAAATTATGAAGTCAAATAAATTATTCAATTATATACATATGTTATTTATTAATTATATTATCTAAATATATTATATTTTTCTAAAATGTTAATTAGGTTATATATTGATGATCAGAGTGAGGGAGTATCAATGATACACACATACTAGTATATATGTGAACCAGCCAACACCATCACTACACCGTAACAATGGCCATATTTCTTGCTTATGTGTTCTTTCTTATCAAAATGATTTTATTCTCTCAATTGGCTTTAGCCATTGATACTATCACACGTACTCAGCCTCTTCATGATGATGGAAGTACCACGTTGGTGTCTAAGGATGGAAAATTTGAGTTAGGTTTCTTCAGCCTAGGTAGTACCATGAACCGTTATGCTGGAATATGGTACAAAACAATCCAACCTAAAACTGTTGTTTGGGTGGCTAACCGTGAGAAACCAGCCAAAGACAACTCAAGCAAGTTGAGCATAAACATAGAGGGACACCTTGTGCTTCTTGACCAGACGGATGAGACAATTCTTCTGGGTGGCGAATTCATCAACCAGGGCTTTGAACAATCCAATTGGGGAGCTTTTAGGGTCTGGAAATTTGATACTAAGAAATGAGAAAGACCGAAGTCCAAAAAATTACTTGTGGCAAAGCTTTGACTATCCTTCTGATACCTTTTTGGCAAACATGAAGATTGGATGGGACATGAGAACCGGTCTGAACCGGCGTATCATATCATGGAAGAATTGGGACGACCCTTCTCCTGTAGATTTCATAACTGAGCTCATGCTTTACAATTTCCCAGAAATAGTTTCTTGGAAGGGTGGGGAAAAATATTATAGGAGTGGCCCTTGGAATGGTAAAAGATTTAGTGGAACCCAAGAACCAATGAGAGGATCCGGTTTTGTATCCGAGTTTGTATCAAATAAGGATGAGGTGTATCACTCATACAGCAACAAAATTGAGCCGTTCTTAATCAGAAATGTTTGGAACCAATCAACTTACACATGCTATAACTTCATATGGATGGAAGAAAATCAAAGATGGAACTCTCTTATCGGCATGCCAAGAGATGACTGTGATAGATATAATCTTTGTGGTCCAAATGGAAATTGTGTCATAGGTGGGTCACCTATTTGCAAGTGCTTAAAAGGGTTCAAACCAAAATCACCAAGGAATTGGGACACTATGGACTGGAGAGATGGATGTGTTCGAAGTGAGCCTTGGATGTGTAAGGTGAAAAACAAAGATGGCTTTGTGAAATTAAATGGTCTTAAATTACCAGATACAACTTATTCTTGGGTTAATTCTACTATGACACTTGAGGAGTGCGAATCAAAGTGCTTAGAGAATTGTTCATGTACTGCTTATGCTAACTCAAATGTAGTTAGTACTAGAGGATGTGCCATTTGGTTTGGTCATCTAATTTTTTTTGGTTACCCAAGGGTATCCCCACCCGCGTGTCAAGTGAGACTAATCTCTCGCTGTTCTGAAGTCCCATATAGGGGGTAGACAGCTGGCCTGTGAGTATTCCATCAATACAGATCAATATCTATATATTCGCCTTGCTGCTTCAGAAACAGGTAATTTTTATTGATCATATTAATCTTAATCATTTTTCGTTCTTAAAATACCACACTATTTTTATGAATTAATTATATCTGGTAATTTTAATTTCTTGTGATTGTGAAGCTGAAGTCAAAAATGGTAGCAAGAATAAGACAAAGGTGATTGTGATCATAGCTACCATTGTATTTGTTTTTGTGATGGTTTTCATGTTCTTCTGCATTCGTAAGAGCCGAAAACATTCAAAAGGTAAACAGTTACAAAGATTTGGATTATATTGATCATGATTGCATTATGTGATTTTATTTTCAAATTATAAAAGCTTGCATTATTTTCTATATTTATGTAATAAATTAATTCGTTCATGGGAGTGAAAATAGAAATATCTTTGTCAGAAGGAAATGAAGTTGAAGACTCAAAAGGAGATATGGAAATTCCTTTTTATGACCATTCAGTAATAGCCAATGCTACTAATAATTTCTCCATCGATAACAAGCTTGGTCAAGGTGGTTTTGGATCTGTATACAAGGTAAACATATAATCATCTATTAAGAATAAAATTAGTGATCGATGTTAACAAGTTTGAATTCTAATGTATAGTGTCATAGATTGATGAACTTTTGACAAAAATGTAAAATGGTATCATAGATTAATGAACCTTTGACAAAATTGTTAAATGACAGGGTACATTAGTAAATGGACAAGAGATTGCTATCAAGCGGCTCTCTAAAAGCTCTCACCAAGGAACGAAAGAATTCAAGAATGAAGTAGTATTGTGCTCTAAACTTCGCATCGGAATCTTGTTAAGGTTATTGGTTGTTGCATCAAAGGAGAAGAGAAGATGCTTATATATGAATACATGCCAAACAAGAGCCTAGATTCATGGATTTTTGGTTCGTGTGATGTTCATAAATAATATTATTTATCATCAAATTTATCTATTTCTTTAATAATTTATGTACACTAGCAATTTTTTTAAAAAAGGTATAATAACAATGAATATTGCGACTTTAATTCCTCATCAGGTTCCATCACTCAGCGTAACATGCTAGATTGGTCCAAACGTTTTCATATTATTCATGGAATTGCTCGTGGACTTCTTTATCTTCATCAAGATTCTAGATTGAAGATCATCCACAGAGATCTTAAGGCAAGCAATGTATTGTTAGACAGTGAAATGAATCCTAAAATTTCAGATTTTGGATTGGCAAGGATCTTCGGAGGAGATCAATTTGAAGAAAATACGAACAAGGTGGTTGGTACATAGTAAGTTTTCTATTTAATATTTTACTGAACCTTATTCATGAATGTTATAAGATGTTATGAAATCTCATTCCCGACTTGTTACAGTGGATATAAAAATCCTGAATAAGCATTTCATGGAATATTCTCCACCAAATCAGATGTTTTCAGCTACGGAATTTTATTACTAGAAATTGTGAGCGGAATGAAAAATAATAGAGGATTTTCCTCTACAAAACAAAGTGTTAATCTTATAGGACATGTGAGTAACAAAGAATCTAACTATGCCTAAGTTTATTCATCTTTATTGAATTTGAAGGCCATAAGGTCACATTTTGCATTCAATTGTTATAGGTTTGGAGGTTGTGGAGGGAGAGCATGCCACTAAAGTTGGTCGATTCCTGTTTGGAAGACTCTTTTTTTGTATCCGAAGTATTGCGTTGTATCCATGTTAGTCTTCTTTGCCTGCAGCAGCATCCTGATGATAGGCCAAACATGGCCTATGTGATTATGATGTTAAGCAGTGAGGTTGACCTGCCTCAACCCAAAGAGCCTGCTTTTACTTTAGAAAAGACTCCACGTAGACGAGAATCTTCTCACAGCAGTCATATAATAAGTTCATCCATTAATGAAATATCTTTTACTGAGTTAGACGCAAGATGAAGGACACTTCAAATACTCCTTTTTCCTTTTATAGCAAGTGGTTTTGTAGAATGTGTATAACTCATAACTATTATAGCTAGGGCTTAGACTTTCAGTTATATATATTGTGTTATAGCTTCTTCATATGAACAAATATATACCTATATATAAATCTTGTGGCTGATTACTTATTGGTCCACTTGTTATATAAATAAAAATGAAGATATATAGTTTGTCTAGCATACAGAGAAACTTTGATTTTCAAACTAATATTTCTTTTTCCATTTAAAAACCTTTATATAAAAAATTTGCATTTGAATTATTGAAAGGATATTTGGACTGTATAAATTTTTTCGCAGCAAGAGGCACCAATATAATTATCACTAAGATGAGCAAAGTTGAAAGCGTTACTCTCTCATTATTGAATGTTCAAAGTTGAAAGAGTTACTCCCTCCGTTCCTAAATATATGACCTAGATGACTTTTTTGAAAAATCCTAGAAAAAGCAAAAAATAAGTTAAATATAAATTGATTTACCTAATTTTTTCTCTTAAACTAGTTTATTTTACCTACAAGCTAATGGATAATCTAAAAAGATATCAAATATGTCATCATTTAATAACCTATTTCGCAACCTTAATCTTTCCAAAAAAAAGTTATCTAGGTCCTATATTTAGGAACGGAGGGAGTACTCTCTCCGGTCCCTAATATAAGAGGCCAAAATTTGAATGGTTTTGGTCCCAAATATAAAAGCTCATCTCACATTCTCTCCTCATTTAATGTGTTTTTTCCTATTTTGCCCCTAACTCTCTTTCATATTTATTAATGCTTATGTATTTTTTTTTCTCTCTCTCTTAAAAGTATCATAATAAATATGAGCAATATTGGAAAAGAAGCATTAACTTCAGACATCCAACTAACATTAACATGTTTTCTTAAGAAGCGTTTTTTTGGCAATTGACTCTTATATTAGAGACCGGAGTGAGTAATTCATATCATTAAATGAAGAGTAAAACTTGAAAAAGTGATAAATTTGTCTTAGTTTAATTATCCAACTATCATTCCTTGTTTTGTGAGAATTAATGATTGATACCTTATAATAATAATACTCCCTCCGGTCCCTAATATAAGAGCTTATCGCCAAAAAACTCTTCTGAAGAAAACATGTGAATGTTAATTGGGTGTCTGGAGTTAATGCTTCTTTTTCAATATTGCCCATATTTATTATGATACTTTTAACAGAGAGAGAGAGAAATACATAACATTAATAAATATGAAAGAGAGTTAAGGGCAAAGTAGGAAAAAACACATTAAATGAGGAGAGAATGTGAGATGAGCTCTTATATTATGAACTAAAACATTCAAATTTTAGGCTCTTATATTAGGGATCAAAATCATTCAAATTTTGGGCTTTTATATTAGGGACCGGAGGGTAATAAGGACTATAGAGATGAGTAGCAAAACCTATTATTTGATGTATATGGGTGCAAATGAGAGGTGAGAATAAGCGGGACAGCAACCAAAACAGATCAGGCTTCATACTTTCAAAATAAAAAAACAATATTTGTTTTTGTTGTCAGGAGCAATATTTGTTTAGCTTTTGATTTTCGCAAATATTGTGTTTGTAGCTTTGCTAATGATATCGCCAGCAGTAATGTTAGTTGAGATTAAAGTTTTGTACTTAAATGAATTTGTGATTTGGGTTCTTTTAGTTTCAGATTGGTTTTACTAATTCCTTTTATTATGCTATTTTGCTCAAATTCTCTCTGTTTGGACCAGAGTTTATAGTTGAGGCTTTGGCCCCTGGTAATCCTCCTTTTATTCATTGATTAGGCTTTGGCCCCTGGTAATCCTCCTTTTATTCATTGATTGAAAGATTAATATTCCAAAAAAAAATGAACCATCTCTATTACTAAATATAAGATCATTTAACCTAATAGGATGTTAATTAAATTAGTTATTATCACATGATATTATCAATTCGCTCAAACTATATACTTTTATCACATGATATTAGTTAAATGATTGAGTAGATAATGCATATGAGATGAACTCTTATATTTTAGATAAAACTTGAGTAGATATGACTGATATGAGCACTTGAAGTCACAAAAGTCAAAAACGCAACGTATATGCTGTCAAAGTGTAAAATATAGACGAGTTGAATGCTTGTACTGGTCATACTGTTTGATATTTGCGCCCTTCTTAATGGGGCATGCAGCAATTGTCTTTGTAATTTTTTTTTTGACCAACTAGATGTCTTTGTATGCATCTAAAGTCCAAACTCAACAAAGCATCATCTTTTTGTTGAGGTCAGCGTGTTTGGATACCACGTTTGGCATGAAAAAGCCTAGCAGCACAGTGAAAGCATTTTTTTTTTCATTTTTCTCATGTTTGGTTGGGTGTGACTATTTTCTTGCTGGATATATTATATATATAGATATAATCATTAACCATTTTTACTTCAATGCTCCACTCCTTTTTGCTATATATTTTCATTACTTAAATATATATAATCATTAATCTTACATACATATTTTTATTTTTGCATAATTTAATCCACTGTGGAAAATATATATGATTTTCAATTTATATGCATTTTAATCTATTAATTTGTTGTTATTTTCAATTTTAATACATTTAATTCACCTTTTCTCCCTAAATCATAAAATATATATGAATATTTTATTTTTGTATTACTCCCTTTGATCCAATGAGAGCCCAAAATTTCATTCCTAATTCCAACATTATATTACAACCATGACACACTTGCTATATGAGATAAGAAAAGATTGAAAAGTGGTAACACAAAAGTTGAATTTCATTCCTTGTACCATTCTCTGAATCATCTTCCCTGAAGAATGGTTCGAGAAATTTCATTTTGTGAAAACTGTATATATCTCTCCTCTAAAATAGTTGGACCATGAAAAACATCGCTTAAAGTGTAGAAGGCAGGCTCTTTTGGCTGTGGCAACAATTTCTCACCATTTAACATTAAAACTACAGCTGACATCGTAGGCCTATCTTCAGCCCTTTGTTGAACACATAAAGTCCTACATGTATACATCTTATGACTTCAGACTCAATGCAACTTTCCCTTAAACATTCATCCAATAGTTCCATTGGTCTTCCTTGGATCCATAGTCTCCATGCCTAGCATCATAGTAATACAAGAAAAAAAAATATCTATTTCAACTCATTGTGCAGTCAGAATTATGAGTAGAAAACTTTGTCCTTTGCCTGGTAAGCTACCAAAAATATTTTCAATAAATTTGTAAGATATTATTCAGCTAACTCTTCACACACTCAATTATATTAGTTACTCTTGACTCCTACTTTGAGGATTATTTCAAAGATAATGTTTTATTTCAAGCATAATTTACCCTCATTTTCATTTTCTCCACAAAATAATTGTCTTGTGAAACTTGTAAAGGAAATTTTTTTTGGATGGATAGAAATTTAATTTGTCATTTCCGTTATCATGTAATATAGCTCTAGTCTAGTGAATATGTTTCTAATTAGATAATGGTATTTGACATGAGAAAATTTGGTACTAGGTACTAGGTACTAGGTACTAGGCAGGCATGTATGATTGCTGTTTACACTGGACAATAATTCCGAATCTTTCCCAGTTTTTAATTTCAACCATCATTGCATTTCGGCCTGCAATATTTACCTTTTTGCCATAATTGATTTCTTATATTTATATTTTAATCACCAACTTCACCCTTTGCTCCTCCCACAATTAAACCAAAAACACATGGCCAGGTATGTAATTTTATGTTTGATATTATTTATGTAAGATATTTTCTGCATCTTCGCTTCTCAGTTGTGGCTACGATGTTTAAGCTTTCGAGGTTCGTTTCTCTCCTAATTCTTCTATTTCTCTGTTATAATTAAAATACATGTCATCACTTATTCTGAGTATTCTTTGGTGCGTGGCGGAAATTATTATTATTATAACAACTTCTAACTGCAATATTATCATCATTATTATTATTCAAACCCCTTTTATTCATCCCACAGTCTATGACATTTAGTGTTTAGTCCTTTTTGTTATTCATGTTTTCAATATTAATGTTCTTTATAGTTTGCTTGTTTGTTATATGATTCATTTAGTGTTGCATTTTGGAATTCATGATATGTTGTTGCAATGATTTCAATATTAGTCTGTGATTGAAGTTTTTATTTGTTTGATGGAATTTGATACATGTGGTATATGATAATGAATTTATCTTGTTTCATGTGATGAAGACTTTTTAGTTTTTAGCCACCAATATGTGAGATATTATTCCATTGATTTGCACGTTCTGTTTATGATTACGGAAGTTTAGTGGGTGAGAGGCCGAAAAAAAATAAAAAACAGAGGGGAAGCTAAGAAGAAGCAGTTGAGAAATGTATGCAATTTATTTAGGAGATAACTACGTATTAGTTTTTGTATATGAGAATTTTGGAAGAGACATTTTGGAATTGGTCTATAATAAATAGAGGGGAGGGAGTACGGTTATGTTGTAGAAAACATAAAAAAAAATATTATAATCCGGATAATGATCGTTTCAATGAAGGAATGGGAAATGGTCTTGAACATATAGTAATACAAGCATAGATTTAGGAATTTGAGGATTATTTCAAAGATAATGTTTTATTTCAAGCATAATTTAAGGATTATTTATTTATTTATTTATTTATTTTACTTTTGCTTATTTATATATATATATATATATATATATATATATATATATATATATATATATATATATATATATATTTTTATGCCTGCGGAAATTGCGGAAATTACAGTTTTTTCCTGTTAGCTTGAATGATAGAACCAGTCAAAGTTTGTTCTAAACGTCTCCATTTTTTTGTGCGTTTAGTTATTTATTTATTTCTTTTTTTTTTTGGATAACAAATTATTTCTTATAAATATATATTTGTTGCTCACTCCCCCATATTTCAAGATTAATTCAAGATGGATTAATTTTTAATTATTGTTTGATTAATTATTTATTTAATAATTTAGGAAATAATCTGTTTGGTGGTTATTACTTAGATTTCGTTTGCACTTATTTAGGAATTGGTTTATGACTTTTTTCTTCTTTTACCGTTTTCTGCTCAACAGTTTTCCACGTTTTCATGTACACGATATAATGGATTAGTTTTTTAATTATTGTTTGATTAATATTTTATTTAATAATTTAGGAAATAATCCGTTTGGTGGTTATTACTTAGATTTCTTTTGCACTTATTTAGGAATTGATTTATGACTTGTTCTTTTTCTTTTTTTTTTTACAGTTTTCTACTTAACCGTTTTCACGCTTTTTTTTTCCATTTTTTGTACCAAAAATTTATTTTATTTATTATTATTATTACTATTTTTTTTTTCAGAACGTGGCATGTACAGACTTAACCTTAACCAGATACCGAGTCTTATTGTGAGTGGGCAGGATTTTTTACTGTTTGGATTTATTTATTTATTTATTTTTTAAACTGTTAAATTTTAGAACGTTTCATGTGCAAAATAACATTACTCACATCCCGAGTTTTATGGCGAGTGCGCAGATGATTATAGTCTATCTTTTAATCTTTAATTTTTAATTTATATTTTTATTTTTATTTTATTTAAATTTCAGAAATATTTATATTATTAAGTATTGTGGGTTTATATAATATTGTGGAATGTATCTTTTCATCTCTAAATCCAAGGAAAACAATACCAGGTACATACTTATGTAATCTCACTCTTTAATTCTGTTGAAGATTAATTTAAGATGGATTAGTTTTTTTTTTTTAAATTATTGTTTGATGTTTGATTAATTATTTATTTAATAATTTAGAATATAATCCGTTTGGTGGTTATTACTTAAATTTCCTTTGTACTTATTTAGGAATTGGTTTATGACTTGTTATATATATATATATATATATATATATATATATATATATATTTACCTGCTTAACAGTTTTCCACGTTTTCATGTACACGATATATTAGATTAGTTTTTAATTATTGCTTCCTTTCTTTTATACACACATATATTATATATATTATATTTATAGCTGTTGATTTATTAATTATTGTTTTATTTTATTGTGAGCATTTTTGTTGTTTTGTTTTATTGTATATTGTTATTTATTTATTCATTTATTTATTTGTTATTTATTTATTTATTTATTTTATTGTTGAGCATTGTTGTTGTTTTGTTTTATTGTATATTGTTATTTATTCATTCATTCATTTATTTATTTATTTTATTGTTGAGCATTGTTGTTGTTTTGTTTTATTGTATATTATTATTTATTTATTTATTTATTCATTTGTTATTTATTTATTTATTTAGTTTATTTATTTAATTGTTGAGTATTGTTGTTGTTTTGTTTTATAGTTTTATTGTATTGTTTTATTATTTTATCGTATTGTGATCATTGTTTTATTGTTTTATCGTTTTTTTTATTGTTATTATTTGTGCCAACTTCATTATTATTAGTATTTGGATCTATTTTATTGGATCTATTTTATTGTTTTGGATCATTATTGTATAACGTTTGTTTTTTGTGACTTCGTGTCATGCTTGGTTATTTACCCCCGTGTGACTGTGTGTCCACGGAATATTCCGCCTATATTTATAGACGGTCCCTAGTCCGGATAAAGGAGTAGGGTTGTGTTAGGCTTCGGCAGCCAACCTAAAAATATGTCGAATCTATTGAGCATGGACACACGCATTGTTTCTATCAATATGTCATTGCTTGGTTCTTCACAAAGGCTATCAAACTATCATGGGAAAAGGCATATAAAGAAACAAAAGGTTCAAAGAAGAGAAGTTGATGAGTAGTAAGAATAATTGAAGAAAGGGTATGGAATCACTGCACAAGAAGGAGAAGAAGACCAAAGAGATCTTTTGATGAAATGTTTACTTCCAAGCATGACTATTGATAGAGCACAATGACCATGTAGCCGACCCCATCTAATTGGGATAAGGTTTATGTTGATGATGACTCTTGACTCCTACTTTGACGGTGCTAGCTATCTAAAGAAGTGCTCTAAATTAGGGATTATTACACTTACATGTCCAAGAAGATTAAGGTCGTACTCTGGATTTGCAAATCCTCTGTTCTTCTTGCCACTGATAATCTCTAGCACTAATACCCCAAAACTAAATATGTCGGATTTCATTGAATATTGTCCATGCACAACATATTCTGGAGGCATATATCCACTAAAAGTATAATTTTGTGAAGTCAAATAAGTGAAAACAATGAGGTTATAGATGAATTGATAAATAAGTAGGAGATAAACAACTTACTATGTCCCAACGACTTTGTTAGTATGGACATCGACTTGATCATCCCAAAGTATGCGAGCTAGGCCAAAGTCTGATATTTTCGGATTCATGTAAGCATCTAGTAGAATATTACTAGTTTTGAGGTCTCTGTGGATAATTCTAAATCTAGAATCTACATGGAGATAAACAAGCCCTCGAGCGATGTCATGAATAATATGCCAACGTTTGAACCAATCCAACAGGTTGCTTTGTGATTCATCTGGACATAAAAATATTGGTGAGAAATTTTTGCGAGAATCTGGCATACCACGTTATGTTTGTTTTGACCAATCTAAAATAAACATATAGGGCTAGACGTGAAATTTTCAATCTGTCTTGGCACCTAAAAAATGGCAACTAACATATTAGAAGTATTTTCATTTAATTTGTGACATATGAAAACATTGAAAACGTGAGATTTAAGTTTTTTATGTGTTAGTTAGTTTTTTTATTATGCCAAGTCAAATTGAAAATTTCAAGTCAGATTTTATATGTTTACTTTACATTAGTCATACCATAAATGACGTGAGAGACCAAGTTGATGTAAGAAAAATTGTACTACTTGCATTCTCAACAAATAGGAAAGTTGGTGAACTCAAAGTTCCTAACCAAAAATAAAGTGATCCAAACTCTTGTTTGGCATATATTCATAAATCAATAACTTCTCTTCTTCAACGCAGCAACCAAGAAGCTTTACAAGATTACGGTGTTGTAGATTTGCAATCAAGGCAACTTCATTTCTCAACTCGCCCAACCCTTGACCAGATTTTGTTGACAACCTTTTCACAGCTACCTCTTTCCCATCTTCTAGTGTGCCCTGAAAATAATGACTTAGATTTCTTTGAATGTTTCCATAGATGAAAGATACTCATTCTTTGGATAAAGTTATAGTACCTTATATACTGGTCCAAACCCACCTTCTCCCAACTTGTTGGTGATTGAAAAATTATTAGTAGCTTTAGCTATCACTGATAGATCAAATGTAGGTAGATCCATGACTTCCTTCTCTGGTTTAAGGTTGTTGAACACAACAAATATCCAGGAATTCAGAATTGTTGAGAAAAAAAATCTTCATATGAAAGACAAGCATGACAAAATTTACCTGATTTTTTAAGTTTACTTTTCCTTTTGAATAAAATCAATCCAAAAATTATGAAGATAATGACTACAGAGCCAACCACAATTCCTACTAGTTTGTTCTTGCCAATGCCCCCTTGTCCTTCATTCTCAATGCGATCTGGCAATTACAGACAATATAGATACCACCAACTTTAAGTCAAACATCACAATCAAAGACCTCAGCTACTATTAATACTTCAGAGGCAGTAAATAAAAAAATAATTAGAGATGAATAATTTCTCTACATTAAGTCTCTTCTATATAGAGAAAAGGGTGAAGGTGCAAAACTAGCCATCGTAAATTTCTAAATGGACAACTTTGGCACCCGTAAATTGGATGGTGCAAAACCGTACATTATAAATCAAAATGGGACAAATTTAGCCACACCGTTAAGTTGAAGCTAACAGACGTTTGTGTTGGCGTGGGGCCCACCTTCATTAAATCAAAACGTCTGTTAGCTTCAACTTAACGGCGTGGCTAAATTTGTCTCATTTTGATTTATAATGTATAGTTTTGCACCATCTAATTTACGGGTGCTAAAGTTGTCCATTTGGAAATTTACGGTGGCTAGTTTTGCACCTTCACCCTAGAGAAAAAAGGATAACAACAAGGTCAAAACAAAAACATTCCTAAAAATGGCCATCAAGTAAGAATTTTATGTATGTTCTTAAAGGGCAAAATACTAAAAAAAATATACTTCAAAGGCAGCCTTTGGAATTGTTTTGTGGTAATTCTTTCATGAAATGAAATTGAAAAAAATGCATCAAAGTACCTAGATAAGAATCAGGAACTCGTACATATATGTCTTGCCCCCCTGCAGGAAATTGTCTCATGTCAACAAGTTCATCAAACCATAAGAGGCAGCCACTTCCTTCCCCACGAAAATCCAAATTTGAATATGCTTTACATGAACAGTTCCGCAAACATGTTTTCTCACATTCCTCCAAGTCCATGGTCTTGTTGTACCATGAAGAAGAAGTGTCTGGTAACTTGATACCCTTATACTGCTTAAATCCTTCACCATTACAATCCAAAGACACCATTCTAATGCATCCATTATTCCAATCAGACCCGCTCCATTCATTAAAATTCTTGGGTTCATACCCTCTTAAGCAATCACAGACAGGATTGTTATCTATATTGCAGATAGAATTTGCACCACACAATGCATAAGTGTCACACTGATCTTGTGGACCAGTGTGCAATACCAACCAACTGTTGGTTCTATCTACCCAATCAAAAAGTTGCCAAACCCCAGATGGGGTCACAACATATCTAGCAAAAATAGAATTATTTATCAGATCAAATTTGAAATATACCTCTTTTTCATTCAACACAAAGTTAAGAGTTACCACAGGATCTTTAATATGATTTGGAAACTCAGTGAAAAAGAAACCATTCCATGGTCCAGCTCTTGATATCATTTCTGAACCTTTTAACTCAACAGCTTGTGGATACCCTCTAAGATCTAATCTGATTGCATAATCTCCCCTACTTGGATCATCTGAACTTTTCCAAGATGACAGAAATTTTTCCAAACCAGTTTCTTGATCCCACCCAAGTTTCATTCCGGGCATTAAGGTATCACAAGGGTGGTCAAAAGTCTGATATAAAATTTGGTCCAAGTTTCCACTTTTCACCTCCAGATTCCCTGAATCCAAAATTTGTGCATAAGGATTATGTGCCCTTATTGATGAATCATTAGAGGACCATATTGTGTTGTTTTTGGAATCAAGAAGTAGGAGAACTCCTTGCTTATCTAATTGTAAAACACCATTTTTACTAAGAGGAGTGTCTCGATTGGCTACCCAGAAGATTGTAGAAGGAGATTTCTTATACCATATTCCTAAGTATGTAGCATTTGGAGAGCCAGTGTTGAAAAATCCTAACTCAAAAAACCCACTTGCTGAAACTAAAGTCTCACCATCTCTAAGAGAACTTGTTGGGGTGATGATATCTCGTGAAGTGATTGGTTTTATGAAGCATAACAAAAGTAAGGAGTAGAGAACTCGTAAACACATCATTAAATATGTTGATCAACACCTTTTGCATCACACCACATGAATTGAAGAAACATGGATATAGCTAACAGAGTAGTATTTTGCCTTCAGTGCTAATACAACGAACTTTGTTTTTCTGATATCACTACAACGTAACTTTTTAATACTAATAAAAGCGCACTCGAATCAATCATTTATATAGGTAGTTGTAACGAAGTTGTTATACATTTTTTTTTCCTTCTCTCCTTGCATTCAATTAACATTTTTTTCATTGCTTTGACTTCGCATATGATATGTTATTTAGACAAAAAGATTTACCTTATTTCCTTTTATATTTAGAAATTAGAACCAAAAGGAGTAATAGCTAGTTGGAACTATGAATTTCGATATGAATTTCTAGTAAAAGGCAAGGCATCTCTATTATAAAACTTCTCATTTCACTTTCATTTAATATCTCTATTATTGTATTTACTTTCAATAGTTTAGAACTAATATAATTGGAAAAATATTATACATTTCACTATAATTATACAATAATTTGCAAAATGGATATGTTCATGCATCTCTCAATTTTTCGTTGTTTTGAGTTTTGACTGGCCTTATTGAGAGTTTGCCCGCCATATTTTCTTTATTATGCTAAGAGTCTACGTGTCCAACTATTAGCAAAAGTGACTAACGACAATGGTTTAGACTTTGAATGTAATATATTTTTATTACGTAAAGAGGCTACGTGTCTAATATTAGCAAGAGTGACAAATGACAATGGTTTAGACTTTAGATGTAATATAATTTTTATTACTTAAAGAGTCCACGTGTCTAATATTAGCAAAGTACAAATGACAATGGTTTAGACTTTAGATGTAATATAATTTTTATTACGTAAGTCCACGTGTCTAATATTAGAATGAGTGTACAAATAACAATGGTTTAGACTTTAGATGTAATATAAATGGAAAAGATATTTTACATTTAACAATGAATATATAATCATTTACTAAAATTACATTCTCCCATTTTTTATGTTTTGACCGAGCTTATTGAAAATCTCCCGCCATCTTTATTTTTTTGTAACGCAGAGTCTACATCCATGTTTAACTACTTTCTCCGGTCTGTAATATAAAAGCACAACCGTCAAAACACACTTCTTAAGAAAACATGTAAAGTTAATTAGATGTTTGGTTCTAATTCTTATTCTTTTTTTAACCATTTCCTCTATTTATTATGATACTATTAAGAGAAAGAAATATATAAGCATTAATGAATATAGTTCCTTGGGAAAAAAAGAATAATAAGATACCGGTGGTGATTCCATTCACACACTCACTTTGACTAATTCCTACTTCCTATTGACTCCTTACTTTGCCAACTATCTAAATATATACTTTGAACTTGAATACATCAGTAAAAAAACTAGCATACTTACATGTCCAAGAGGATTAAGGTAGTAGTTTTTGGGTTTAAAAACTCTTGTTTTTCTTTCCGCTAGCAATTTCTAGCAATATTCCACCAAAGCTAAAGACGTAAGATTTCATTCAAAATTGTCCATGAACGACATATTTAGGAGGCATATATCCACTGACACTATAATTTGTGACTTTTAATAAGTGAGAAAATGAGGTCTAATAGAAAAAAGATGCACAAGGGTGAGAAAAAAACAACTTACTATGTTCCAACAACTTTGTTAGTGTTGGTCCCAAAATGTTCTAGCTAAGCTAAAGTCTTGTATTTTCAGATTCATATAAACATCTAGCAGAATATTACTAGTATCAAGGTCTTTATGAATAATTCCTATATACAAAAATACACAAGTCGCCATGAACAATGTCATGGATAATATTCCAACGCATAGGCCAATACAAGATGTTCCTACGAGTTTCATCTAGGCATTAAGAATATGTTAGAATTCTACTTGCAGTGCCAACACTTGGAAAAATGTAAAAAAGAGGCTGATAGATACAAACCAAAAATAAATTTGTCCAACTTTTGTTTGGCTTATATTCATAAATCTACAACTTCTCTTCTCCTTCAATATAGCAACCAAAAAGCTTCACGAGATTACGATGCTGAAGTTTTGCTATCAATGCAACTTCATCTTTCAACTCTTCTAGCCCTTGAGCAGATTTTGTTGAAAGCCTTTTTACAGAGTTATATCTTCTAGATACCCTAAATATAATATTTGACAGTGAATTCTTGGAATTCAAATAGAAACATTAATATAAAATCATATTTTGGATATTGTTATAGTACCTTTGTATATGGGCCCAAAGCCGTTTTGTTATTGGTAGAAAATTATTGGTAGCCTTAGCTATGACTGATGACAATCTAATGTTGAAATATACATAACTTCCTTCTCTTGATTATTTTCACTGACATGGCAATATTTAGAGTATTAAAATTGTGACAAAATATAATGATGTAAAAATACAATCATGAAAAAATTTACCAGAATCATCTTCCTTGAAGCATGGTTTGAGAAATTTCATTTTGTGAGAATTTTATAGATCTCTCGTCTAGAGAAGTTGGATCACGAGGAGCATCAATTAAAGTGTAGAAGGCAGGTTCTTTTGGCTGTGGCAACAATTTCTCACCATTTAACATTGAAACTACAGCTGACATAGTAGGCCTATCATCAGCCCTTTGTTGAACACATAAAAGTGCTACTTGTATACATCTTACTACTTCAGATTCAATGCATCTTTCCCTTAAACATTCATCCAATAGTTCCATTGGTCTTCCTTGGATCCACAGTCTCCATGCCTAACATCATAGTAATAAGAGAACTTTTATTTTACATCAGTGCAAGGAAAATTATAAGTAGGAAACTTTTTGCTTTTCCTTGTATGCTAACAACAAAAATTTTCGAAACATTTTTGGGATATCAACCACACACTCATAGACATCATGAGTTACTATTAACTCCTACTTTGAGTCTTTGACGTTAGCAGTAATCTAAAGAAGTTTTCTAAACAGGGATTACACTTACATGTACAAGAAGATTAAGGTGATATTCTTGATTTGCAAATTCTCTGTTCTTCTTCCCACTGATAATCTCTAGCACTATAACTCCAAAGCTAAAGATGTCGGACTTCATTGAATATTGTCCAAACACAACATACTCAGGAGGCATATATCCACTGAAAGTGTAATTTGGGACGTAAAATGAGTGAAAAAATAGAGGTCCCGGATGAAGTAATAAATAAGTAGGAAATAAACAACTTACTATGTCCCAACGACTTTGTTAGTGTTGGCATCAACCTGATCGTCCCAAAGTATGCGAGCTAAGCCAAAGTCTGATATTTTCGGATTCATGTAACCATCTAGAAGAATATTGCTGGTTTTAAGGTCTCTATGGACAATTCTCAATCTAGAATCTATATGCAGATAAACAAGTCCTCGAGCAATGCCATGAATAATATGCCAACGCTTGAGCCAATCCAACACGTTGCTTTGAGAGTCATCTGGACATGAAAAACATATAAGAATAATACTGGCATTCTCAACAACTAGGCTAGGCAATTTTGCAAGCTCAAAGTTCCTAACCAAAAATAAAGTGGTCCAAACTCTTGTTTGGCATATATTCATAGATCAACATTTTTTCTTCTTCAATGCAGCAACCAAGAAGCTTCACAAGATTACGGTGTTGTAGATTTGCAATTAAGGCAACTTCATTTCTCAACTCTCCCAACCCTTGGCCAGATTTTGCTGACAATCTTTTTACAGCTACCTCTTTCCCATCTTCTAATGTACCCTGAAAATAATGATTTAGATTCCGTATATGAAATAGAATTATTCTTTGGACAAAGTAATAGTACCTTATATACTGGTCCAAAGCCACCTTCTCCCAACTTGTTGCTGATTGAAAAACTATCAGTAGCTTTAGCTATGACTGATAGATCAAATGTAGGTAGATCCATGATTTCCTTCTCTGGATTAAGGTTGTTGAACATAACAATTGAATGTCCAGAATTTCAGAATTGTTGACAAAATGTATTTATTGTGAAAGACAAGAATGACAAAATTTACCAGGATTTTTGAGTTTCCTTTTCCTTTTGAATAAAATCAATCCACAAATTATGAAGATTGTGACTACAGAGCCAACCACAATTCCGGCTAGTTTCTTCTTGCCAATGCCTACATGTCCTTCATTTCCAATGTCATCTGCCAATTACATATAATATGGCATATCATCAACTCTAAGTCATATATCTCATCAAAGACCACACCTACTATTAATACTTCAGAGTCAGTAAAAAAATAAATTAGAGAGGAATAATTTGTCAACTTTAAGATCTCTTGAGGATAGAGAAAACTGGAAATCAACAAGGTCAAAACAAAACCACTTCAAAAATCTTTCACCTCATCAAGTAAGAATCTTGTGTTCTTAAACTGGACAATACTTTAACAATACTTCAGAGGCATCCTTTGGACTGTTTTGTGGTAATAATCTATGAAATGAAATCAAACTAAAGAAACAAAATACCTAGATCAGAAGCAGGAACACGTACAAATATGTCTTGTCCTCCTGCAGGAAATTGTCTCATGTCAACAAGTTTATCAAACCATATGAGGCAGCCACTTCCTTCCCCTCGAATGTCCATATTCGAATACGCTTTACAAGAACAGTTTCTCAAGCATGTTTTCTTACATCCCTCAAGGTCCATGCTCTTATTATACCATGAAGAAGAAGTGTCTGGCAACTTGATGCCCTTATACTGCTTAAATCCCTCACTACCATCACAATCCAAAGAAACCCTTCTAGTGCATCCACTATTCCAATCAGACACATTCCATTCCTTAAAATTTTTGGGTTCATACCCTCTTAAGCAATCACAAACAGGACTGTTATTTATATTGCAGATAGAATTTGCACCACACAATGCATAACTGTCACACTGATCTGGAGGACCAGTGTTCAATATTAACCAACTGTTTGTTCTATCTACCCAATCAAAACGCTGGCCAACCCCAGATGAGGTCAATGCATATCTAGAAAAAATAGAATTATTAATCAACTCAAATTTGTAATATACCTCTTTTTCATTTAACACAAACTGATTGGTTACCACAGGATCTTTATTATGATTTGGAAACCCAGTGAAATAATAACCATTCCATGACCCAGCTCTTACCTTCATTTCTGAACCTTTCAACTCAACAGCTTGTGGATAGCCTCTAAGGTCTAGTTTGATTACATAATCTCCCCTACCTGGATCATCTGAACTTTTCCAAGATGACAGAAATTTCTCCAAACCAGTTTCTTGGTCCCACCCAAGTTTCATTCCAGGCATTAAGGTATCACAAGGGTGGTCAAAACTCTGATATAAAACTTGGTCCAAGTTTCCACTCTTCACCACCAGATTCCCTGAATCCAAGATTTGTGCATAAGGATTATGTGCCCTTATTGATGAATTATGGGAGGACCATATTGTGTTGTTTTTGGCATCAAGAAGTAGGAGAACTCCTTGATCATCTAATTGTAAAACTCCATTTTTACTAAGAGGCATGTCTCTATTGGCTACCCAGAAGATTGTAGAAGGAGATTTCTTATACCATATTCCTAAGTATGTAGCATTTGCAGAGCCAGTGCTGAAAAATCCTACTTCAAAAAACCCACTTGCAGAAATTAAAGTCTCACCATCTCTAAGAGATTTTTCTTTTGTGATGATGTCCCTTGAAGTGTTTGGTTTTATGAAGCATAACAATAAAGAGTAGATGTATAGAACTTTGAAACTCATCATTAAATTTGTTGATCAAGACCTTTTGTATCACACCCTTAGAATTGAAGAAACAAGTTTGTGCGTGCGTGTGGTATATAACTATATATATTACTAGTATTATCTGACAGAGTTAGATTTAATGATTCTTGATTAGTGTGAACTTTTATTTGAACTCTGAAGTCAGAAGTAACGGTGTGTAGTTGTCCCATTTTTGTTGTTTTGACTTATGACCATGCTTTTAGGAGTTGGCAACCATCTAAGTCATGGAATTTCAATACGCAACGAGTCTACGTGATTAACTCAGCATGATGAATGTTTTAGATGTAGTGACATAGTGTGGGCCGTGGGGTGTGTCCATTTAGTGGACCCCTCCATTGCCCTTCATTGGCCCACAACGCATCGTTTCAGTTATGTTTACAAATTAATGGCCCATTTGGAAGCAATACATTGAGCGAAGGAAATGGGAAGTAAGGGGTCGTTTGGTTCGCTGAAACTGGGGGTAGAGAAGTGGAAGTGGAAGTGGAAATCACCATTTGGTGTCTTTGGTGTGGTGGAAAGTGGCTTCCACTTCCACTTCCACTTCCATCAAAAACCCCAAAATGGGTTCCACCCCAAAACCTATGGAACCCATCTCACTTCTTGGGAGTCCAATTTTGTTGACAAATATATCCTTATAAGTTTTGTTTATTGTCAACTCTACCCCTCTCACTCAAACATCAATCTCAATGCCACCTCATTCTCAACTCTTCACCAACCTTCTTCACCACCACGCCGACGACAGGTCCGACGCTCCACCACCACGCCGGCGACGGTCCAGTACTCCACCACCGGCGACGGTCCGGTACTCCACCACCACTCTGGCGACGGTCCGACACCCCACCACCACGTCGGCGACAGTCCGGTACTCCACCACCACTCTGGCGACGGTCCGACACCCCACCACCACGCCGGCGATGGCCCAGCACCCACCACCACCACGACATGTTTCAAACTTCCATATTCACCGGTGAAAAGAAGAAGATGAAGCCTCAAACTCCTCAAACTTCCATATTCTCCGGCGACGACTCCGGCAGCGTTGATCAAAAGTTGAAGTGAGAGATGAGGTTGGTAGTGGATGAGGTGATGGTGGGTTCGGTGTAGTGGTAGTTGGAGTGGTGGGGGCGGGGGTGGCGAGTTCGTCGGTGGTGGTGGTGGGTGGCGGGTGTGGGTTCATTGGTGGTGGTGAGTGTGATGGTAGTGTGTGTGGTGGTGGTGGTGGGTTCAAGGCGGTGGCGGCGAGTTCGGTGGTGGCAGCGGCAGAAGAGGGTTCGTCGGTGGTGGTGGTGGTGGGTAGTGGGTGTGAGTTTCATGGTGGTGGTGGGTATGGTGGTGGTGGGTATGGTGGTGGTGAGTTGGGTGGATAATGAAGAAGATGATGAAATTCTTTTTTTAATTTATGGGCATTTTAGGAATTTCCCATTTTATTTACATATATAAATATTAAAAAAATACCTCACTTCCATATACACTTACCTCACACCAAAGACACATTAAAACCACACTTCCACCTCCACTTCCACTCCTACATCCACCTCTACTTCCACTTCCACTTCTATCAAAACCTCTTCCAGCGAACCAAACGACCCCTAAAGGTTTTAAAGTAATTTCTATTTTCATCATTGTTCCTCCACCTCTGTATAAAATATAATAAAATCAAAACTAAAGACGACCATCTGATGTTCAAGTTGCATCACATCTGTGACACATTCAATCAAGCCTAGGCAAATGCTTTTTCATCATAATATTAGCAAATCAAGCTAATCCATACGAAAAAGGGGAGATTTTACAATTATTGAGAAATCTTTTAACGTAAGATATTCTCACACTAATGCATCTCAGTAATTTCAAACATGTGGCTCCCCAAAATATCTGCCAACGATAAGGACATGCATTAAAACTATATATTGTGAAAAACGTCAATAATGAAACAGCTGCAGGGGCTTGCACCAGCAGGCAGATTCAGAGTAAAACTAAATTTAAAAATTATCAAAAATTTCTACTAGGAAGAACTCTGTTATTGTCTTTTTAGAGCATCCATCTTCTCCCTAAGGTAGTAGAGTTTGGCCCTCCTCACTCGTTTCTTCTCGAGAACCTTTACCTCCTTTATGTTGGGTGAGTACCTACCATACATTACACAAAGTTTTATCAAAACCACATGCCACTTTGCCAGAACAACACATCTCAACAACAGGCAGGTCCATCAAAAAATGAGAAGTTTGTACTCACAGCGGGAAGAGAGACTCAATACCGACCCCAGCCACCAGCCTCCTAATTCTGAATGTAGAATTAAGACCAGCATTTCGCCTCGCGATAACAATGCCTTTTATGATTGACACACGTCGCTTGTTCTCAGGAACTTCCTGTTGTCTCAGTTTATAAGGAAAATATCCAGTTAATATGTGTAACCAAACCCAGAAATAGCAATACTATCATAATACATCTTCAAAAACAAATTCTCATACCACTTTGAGTTGCACAATGTAACCTGGTTGTATATCTGGTATCTCCCTCTGTGTTCTGACTTCCTTTACTGCTTCCTTATCTATAATCTGCATGGCAGGCTATCAGCAGTTTTTACAATGATAAATTAAAATGCATTAATTTTAAAAGAAAAAGTAGTAGTCATATGCCTGCATAATGTGCTTGGCAGTTTTATCTAATCTCTTAAATTTGATGCGAGGGGGCACTTCAGAGACAGGAGAGGAACTATCTGGAGGAGACTCAACAGAGTTTATCTGTGTTGACATAGATCTGGAAGGGAAAAGGGGCACAAGGGCAGCAGCATGGTGAGACGAACACGATCTAGAATCTCCAAGAATTGATGCTAAGCCACTTTTGGACTCAAGTCTTGAGAGTGCCGCAGTCTGGGCAGATATGGTCTGGCAACGATTTGAAGGAAGCAGATACTCATTAATTGGAATCTAAAATTCAAGGTCTAACAATTTATAAATAACTGGCCACTTAAATAACGGCACTCAAAATGGATCTACTTGAGTGTCATAATTAATTTTTCTCATTCAATCCAGTATATGTAGCATGAACAAAAGCTCAAGTGTGTGTGTGTTATTAAGAAGCTTTATTAGAAATAGGAGGTGCAGATTGTTGGATGGCGAGAAACCTTCAAACCAAAAGCAAACAAAGAAAAACTAGAAACAGGATAAAGCAAAGGCCCTGTAAAACTAATTATTGTAGAAGAGGTCCAATCTCTGGGTATCAAAAATTGATGCCACATACCATGACCAAAACCAGTCGAGTAAACATATAGTCAAAAAACAACAATGCAATTTATGACCAAATTCTCAATGTGATACTACTATCTTTTTAGACATGAGGTCCATGTGCATATCATATACAATTTCAGACATGTCCTTTCAAATATAAAATTGCTCAGTTTAAGTTAAGCTTATTGAACAAAAACAGTCAAGAATACATAAAAAATATCAGACTTCATACCCACTCACAATTCACATAATCCAGAACATTATCAAGTTAAGCTGAAGAAATATATAAAGTTCAATACCGACACAGAGTTCACACAATGCAGAACATTACAGTATAACGATCATATAACTTTCCATGACTTCATTCGAAAACAAAGATTCTCATGTTTATGTTTATTAGTACTCCTCAGTCCTCCCAGTCCTAATAATAAGATCACTTTAATTTTTTGGATAAATTAAGGATGAAAAATTAATTAATTTAAACTATCTATAGTTATTTTCCCCAAAACTAATTTATTCCTATCAGATTATTCTTTAATACATGTGGCATATGTTATGATTTAGTGTTTTTATTTGCTTCCTTAACTTCCAAAAAAAAAAATCAAAGTGATCTTATATTTAGGACATAAAGGAGTATATTATTCTTATCATACAAAGCAAGATACATCTTTTCAGAAATCTCAGAAGAAATAGCACACCTACACGCCTTCATTAATGTCATCAAAGCCCACCCTATGCATTATGAAAAGTGCTTATCATTTTCAGGGATTATCATTTTCAGGCAGTTAACACAGAGCACAAAATTAAGTTGAACTAGATCAGTAATATCCACATAAATAACCATAAACTACAGAAAATATTATCATTTCCAGATTGCATCAAATAGCAAAAAATAAAAGCAAAGCAACAATTCTAACTAAACACATCAAACCCACTAATAAATTCCACAATTAAGCAAAACCCAGAATTCCAAATCAGCATAGGAATGAAAAAATCTCAGCTTTATGAACACTGAACTATGTTTGAGAATGAAATGGAGGCTTACATTGAGAGAAGAACAACGAGAGAAGACGTATGAGGAAGAGAATCGAATGTTGGAGATTGTGAATTGAGAGCCTAAAGAAGATTTAGTGAAGGATGATCGGAGAGATGAAAGGAGGGTGCGAGAAGCCATGGAAAGGAAAGTGAGATTATTTGATATTAGCAGAGTGATGATGTGAAGAAGAGAGGGGTTAGGGTTTAGAGGAAGCTCACGTGCCTCGCACATGATCGCTCCATGGCTTCCATTAATTAGTCCAAATTATTGCTTAGATTATAAGTGAGTATATCACAAAATCAATTATGTCACACAAAAACATTACCACTACAAAAGTTTGATTTGTTAGAGGTCCGGGTTTGAGTTTGACTTGATGGAATGGTGGTTGATGTTGGGAGGAGAGAGAAATCGTCTTAAAAAAAGGGTTGCATTAGTGAGACGGAAATTATTGCTAGAGATGATTTAGACGATGATGTCTTGTAACTTAGAATTTTTAGAGTTAAATCATTTGAGTTCATGGGAAAAGCTAGCTTTGTTAACAGACAATAACATTGTTTTAAATTTCAATTTCTAAGGCTTAATTGAGAAAGTGAAAGCTTCTATGGTGGAGTTGAGATTTTGGGTTTAAGTTTAGGGATAATTTAGTATTTAACCCAATAACTAAATACTCATCTAATATTATTTACAAGGCAACAGAAAGTTTTCATTATTTTAATTAAAATATGAGAGCGTATAATTTTGTCTTTCTTCTGTTTTCTTTTATTACGAGTTGACTTTATTTTATACACGGCAAAATTAGAAAAGTTGTTAGATTTTTTAGCAAAATTAATGAGTTTTGAAGTTTCCTTATATGTGTAAACCATGTGATTAATTACTTGTGGACATGAATGTGGATTTATGTATTTGAGCTTGTACGTGTGCATTTACCAAGTGGCATAGGCAACACCAGGGTAACCTCAAGGCCCCACCACATCCCACAAAAAAGCTCAACTGCACCGAGAAAACTCTAAATTTCTCCTAAAACTAGAAGTTTATTACCTCCAAGGAAGTTGTAAAAGTTCTTTTTTTTCGACAATGAAACTCAAACATCAATAAAATGTAAAAAAGTAGCTTCTAAGGTGGGACTGAGTTTTTGGACCCCAAAGAGTGTCAATACTCCTTTGAGGTTACTTCCAAGGGAAAATTGAATCTTTACACTATCTTTTCATCAAAATAAAATCTGTGTTATTACCACATATATAGAGTATCATTGATTAGAAATCTTAAAACTTTTAATACAGCAAGAAATAATCTAGTAAGGACACTTGGCAAAACTTAATACAATTAATTATCAAAAATACACATTATTCTTTGTTCCTCGGAAAGGTAATATTGTAAATGGATTCCATATTTAAGTGACTTGCTAAAAGGATTGAACAATCCAAAATGCTTCTCAAGTTCTGCACCTCCCTTGTCGTTTTCATCAAACATGATAAACAATTATGTCTCGATAGGTATATTAGGCCTCTTGGGAGTGCCAGCTTCCACGTGATTAATCAAGTTCTTATACTCCATCTGGTCCGAATTATAAGTCATCAACCGTCTAAATTGTACATACCAAGGAAATGAGGTTAATAGAAGTTACATACTTACATCATTAAATTGGTCTTATTTCTTTTGTCTTTTCCATTTTTTACTTAAACTTGCGATTTTGACAACCATGAATATCGGCCGCCACCCCCTCCACGCGTGTGTGCCTCCTCTTTTTAGCTTTAGGTCTTCTTTTTTTTTTTCTTCGTTGCTAAAACGGTGCCGCTTCAATGTTGGTTTGTTTAGTGTTATTTAATTCAATTTGTGCTCTCCTCCACGTAAGCTCCCGAAAGCCCAATGAATGATCAGTTATTCAGTTCTATGCCATAGAAAAGAAGCAATTAATTTCATCAAAAAAAATGAAAAGAAAAGAATCAATTAACGTTACAAAACTAAAGAACTACTATACCAACTGACACTACCACACTAAGCACTTTTCATCTCTTTTTTTTTTAATTTTTACATCCTAAATTATTGCTATCCCATTTTAATTAAGATACTCCCTCCCTTCGTTCCTAAGTATAAAATTACTTTTGAAATTCAACTTGTTCTTAATTATAAGATTACTTTCTAATTTTTCCCAACTTTTTCTCAAATTAACTCTATAATGCTTATCTATAATAACAAGCAAATGAGTGAGGGTGAGGATAATGGTATATAGTTAGGATAAATTGATAATATCATGTATAAATAACTAATTTAACTAAATTTCTTAATCTACTCAAATTAGGGAAAGTGATCTTATATTTAGGTACGGATGGAGTATATAATATTTATTCAATGTTCACAAATGAGCTTCCAACTTGATATCTTATCAAAATATTTAACAAATCAATTCAATTTAGCACAAATAACTACCCAAATACACCCTAAATATGTATCAAATATAATAAAATTAGTTCTGATAAAAAATATAACAAAATTGGGGAGTCACTACCACACTAAGCACTTTTCATCTCTTTTTTTTTTAATTTTTACATCCTAAATTATTGCTATCCCATTTTAATTAAGATACTCCCTCCCTTCGTTCCTAAGTATAAAATTACTTTTGAAATTCAACTTGTTCTTAATTATAAGATTACTTTCTAATTTTTCCCAACTTTTTCTCAAATTAACTCTATAATGCTTATCTATAATAACAAGCAAATGAGTGAGGGTGAGGATAATGGTATATAGTTAGGATAAATTGATAATATCATGTATAAATAACTAATTTAACTAAATTTCTTAATCTACTCAAATTAGGGAAAGTGATCTTATATTTAGGTACGGATGGAGTATATAATATTTATTTAATGTTCACAAATGAGCTTCCAACTTGATATCTTATCAAAATATTTAACAAATCAATTCAATTTAGCACAAATAACTACCCAAATACACCCTAAATATGTATCAAATATAATAAAATTAGTTCTGATAAAAAATATAACAAAATTGGGGAGTCATCATTTATGTTACCAAGTCAAATTGAAAAAAAAAATATTCTCTAAATGTTATTATGAAGTGTAAAATCAGATGATTTTGACAATTTGAAATTTAAATTTTAATAGTTATATTAAGATTAGATTTGTAATAATTATGGACATAAAATATGTATGTTAGGTCTTATCCAAAAAATTATGTACGTTAGGTCTTATCCATAAAAAAATAGGAGTATAATATCAGTCATTTGTACGCATTGAATGGGAGTGAAAAAATTTGGCATCTCTATCATAGACAAAATGGCTCATCAAAATCCATCTTCTTTCTTTTCATCAAAATCCATCTTATTGTTTTTCATTCTCATCGTTTCCACAAGCCTTGCTACATGCATATGTTAACCCTTTATCAATTAAAGGTAAGTTTATCATAGATGCATCTATATGGCTTCAATAACATACACACTGTATAACTCTGATACCATTAAATATTATTAACATCTGTTAAAATTTAATAACGTTCAATAAAATTTATCTTTTACCTTTCTTGTTGTCAAAGTTATATAAATTTACTACAATTTTATAAAATATACGCTGATTTTTTTTACAAAAAATCCCCAACGAAAAATACACACTATTCCTGCTTTTAAACTTTAAGAGTAGGTTTGGATGGAGGAAAGGAAAGTGAACAATTTGAAATGGAAATGGTAAGAGATGGAAAGTAAAGGTAATGATGAGAAAGAAGAGTTTGTGGGCCCATGAAAAGTGTGAGATAGAGAGAAAAACTTGTGGGGACAAAAATATATGTAAATGACCATATTACCCTTGACATTCCATTTATTTACGGGCCCATTTCTTTAGATTATTACAACCAAACGTACCCTAAATTAAAGAAACACTCCCTTCAAAGCTCCCAAATATATAGTTTGGTTTTGAAAAAAAAAACAAATATTTTGGTTAGTTATATTATTTACCCATATTTACAATATTTAGATTGGCCTTATTTTATACTCTTATTATCCTATTTCCACTTCACTTTGATGTGTTATTTAACTTATTTCTGAATTCTATCTTCACAATATTCCCCTCTTTTTTTATCAGAACCCCTCTTTTGAAACTATAATTAAAAAATATTTTTTTATTTACCAAACAAACTTGTATTCGTGTTTTTTTATGAAAAGTAACATCTATATAAAAATAATATTGTTACAAAATGTAAGTGAAAAATAAAAATAATACATAATGAAATTGTGATTACATAGTAGATTACATGATTACATATAGTGTACAAGGTAAAAAAACATAAGATATAATACATAACATATATTGGAAACACTTCAATTTAAATAAGTCCTCTCTCTCTCTATTTATCAAAAGAAAAAAACACAAGCCCTCTCTCCTCCAATTCAACGAGTGAGTTGAATATCATTAGCCATAATAGTGACTCTCTTGATATGAATAGCAATTTGCTTCCTCGGTGCTTTCCCTCCTGTTGCTCTCCTTGCAGTTTATACTTTATAGTGTGGAAAATAATATTGGAAACACTCCAATTTAAATAAGCCCTCTCTCCTCTAATTCAACGAGTGAATTGAATATCCTTAGGCATAATAGTGACTCTCTTGGCATGAATAGCGATTGCAGTTTATATATTGGAAACACTCCAATTCAAATAAGCTCTCTCTCTATTTATAAATAAAGCTCTCTCTCCTCTAATTCAACAAGTGAGTTGAATATCCTTAGGCATAATAGTGACTCTCTTGGCATGAATAGCGATTTGCTTCCTCTGCGCTTTCCCTTCTGTTGAATATCCTTAGGCATAATAGTGGTCTTTGTGTATGTAAATGTGGTTAATGAGGGTAGAGTATAGTACATATAGTAGATGTATCAACAACAAAAAATAGTATAGTACAATAGTATTTTTGGCCAAAAATATAGTATAGTAGTGTTTTGGTTAGTGGTATTTGTGTGTGTAAATGAGGTTAGTGTGTGAATGTGGTTAGTGTGTGGATGGTATAGTACAAGGTATGTTAACGTGGGTAGTGAAGGAGGTATTTATAGAGGGGTTGTGTTTTTTTATTTTTTGTTATGTGGTTGTGAGAGGATTCGGACCATTGATTAATTTATTAAGGACGGTAGAGATTTTGGGATGATTGTGATCTGTGTTTGTGACGAGGGACCAATGAGAAAATTAAACTTGTATTCATGTTATTTCTTTCTCATATAATTAAAAAAATTGATTGATTTATTTTTTTAAGTGAAAATATTTTTTGATTTATAGGAAACTGTTATTTGTTGAGGATGTTTAGGAACTTAATCTTACATAAAAATTATTAAATAATTAATTAGAATTGGAGGGTGTAATTTAAATTTGAGATTAAATTTTGATTTGATAATTTAATAGGAATAAATGGAAGATGTGAGGATAGAAAAATTTTCTATGTACAAATTTATTCATGATTAAATCATTTTTTTATGATTTGCATAAGGTAGGATTGTACAAAGACCGGGGGAGACCGGATTTACCCTCAACCCGAGGTCTGGTCTCGTAAACACCTCAAGCTCAACTTTATAACCAAAAGTCCAGTCCGGCCCGATAGAAAACCCGACCATTATCGGTTTGGCAGACTGGACCAGACAAGCTCGATGGTTTGCCATATATGGGGTTAGAGTTCATTATTTTCTCGAACAAACGCAGCCTAGCTAATAGGTCTAGGCCTAAGTCGTTCAATCAATTTTCTTTTGAACTTGTGTAAATATTCAATCTTGTTTAAATAATGATTATAATAATAAATAATGATACAAATGCACCGAAAAATATTTTAAATATTTTTTGACTGAATTTTTTTTATGAGAAGAACTGAATTTTTTTTAACTGAATAAAAAAATATTTAAATATGATATATATATTTATTATCAAATTTTCAGCCATAGAACTTGAAAACTTATCAACTTGTGTAAGGTGAGTCTTTTTTTTTTTTTTTGATTACAAAGGTGAGTCTTTTTTTTATCAACGTGGTGAGTTAGAAGTATGATTGATAAATGAATATACATTTAATTTGAAGAATTGATGAATATACATGTGTGCATCAAATTTCGTAGACGATTTATTAGATATAAGAATAAGGAGAGCTAGAATAACAAATGTGAAATATTGATCTTCATGGTCTTCTTAGTTTGATCACTTTAACATAATAGATGTCTGAATTACATTACAATTGTGTTGAAGAAGAAGATGAATATTGATATTGGCCGCCACCCCTCCACGCGTGTGTGCCTCCTCTTTTTAGCTTTAGGTCTTCTTTTTTTTTTTTCGTTGCTAAAACGGTGCCGCTTCAATGTTGGTTTGTTTAGTGTTCTTTAATTCAATTTGTGCTCTCCTCCACGTAAGCTCCCAAAAGCCCACTGAATGATAAGTTCTTTTTTTTTTATCAGAAACTGAATGATAAGTTCTATGCCATAGAAAAGAAGCAATTGATTTCATCAAAAAAAAAAATAATAAAAGAAGCAATTAACATTACAAAACAAAAGAACTACTATACCAATACCACACACTAAGCACTTTTCATCTCTTTTTTTTAAATTTTTACATCCTAAATTATTGATACTCTCCCTCCCTCCGTTCCTGACTACAAAATCACTTTTGAAATTCAACTTGTTCCTAATTTAGCACAAATAACTCCCCAAATACACCCTAAATATGTATCAAATATAATAAAATTAGTTCTGATAAAAAAATATAACAAAACTGGGGAGTCATCAGTTATGTTGCCAAGTCAAATTGAAAAAAAAAAAAATTCTCTAAATGTTATTATGAAGTGTAAAATCAGATGATTTTGACAATTTAAAATTTAAATTTTGATAATTATATTAAGATTAGATTTGTAATAATTATGTATCACAAAAAAAGATTTGTAATAATTATGGACATAAAAAATATTCTAAAATTTAAAATTAAAATTTGAAAAGCTTAAAGAAGAATTGGTCAACAAAAAAGCAAAAAAAAATATGTCCGTTAGGTATTATCCAAAAAAAAATATGTCTTTTAGGTCTTATCCAAAATAAATAGGAGTACAATATCAGTCATTTGTACGCATTCAATGGGAGTGAAAAAAATTTGGCATCTCTTTCATAGAAAAAATGGCTACATCAAAATCCATCCTCTTGCTTTTCATTCTCATGGTTTCCATAGGCCTTGCTATAGGTTACCCTCTCTCAACTAGAGGGAGGTTTATCATGGATGACTCCACAGGACACAGAGCCAAATTTGCTTGTGTTAACTGGGCAGGTCATTTGGAAGTCATGATGCCGGAGGGTCTTCACAAACAACCACTGAAGAACATAGTTGCTCATATCCCTAAAAACAACTTCAACTGTGTTCGTCTAACTTACGCTATTCACATGTGGACTCGTCATGCCAACGAGCCTATCCTTAAGAGACTCAATAGTTATGACTTATCGTATGCCATCCAAGGCATACAAACAAACAACCCTACCCTACTCAACATGACTCATCTTCAAGTCTTTGACGCTGTGGTTAGTGAGCTTGGTGCTCAGAATGTTAGGGTTTTGCTTGACAACCATGTCAGCATTCCTAAATGGTGCTGCAATGACGATGATGACAATGGCTTTTTCTATGACCGCCACTTTGATCCTCAAGAGTGGATAGAAGGCCTTAGCCTTGCTGCCAAGCATTATGCTGGACATCCTGCGGTATGTATATACTCTATCTCTTCATACTATTAATATTTTTTTTACCAAATCTTCATGCTATTAATTGATTGTTTGGCATATAGGCAACCAGTTTTCCTATTCATCATCTCGCTCTAAATCTCATCATCTTATTTGGTTCTATTAATAATATTTGATACGTTTTAATGAATACATAGTTTAAAATTAATATACATAGTCAAAATAATAGGTTCTAGGCGTTTTACATGCACTTTATCTCTTCATACTATTAATTTTTTTTACCAAATCATTCATGCTATTAATTGATTGTTTGGCTTTGACATATAGGCAACCAGTTTTCCTATTCATCATCTCGCTCTAAATCTCATCATCTTATTTGGGTTTATTAATGGAGTATTATTTGATACGTTTTAATGAATAGATAGTTCAAAATTAATACTACCTCCGGTCCTTAATATAAGACCTAATTAACTTTTTTTGGAGAGGTTAAGGTTGCAAAATATGCTATTAAATCACGACATATTTGATATATTTTTAGATTATACATTAGTTTATAAGTAAAATAAACTAATCTAAGGGAAAAAATTAAGTAAATCAATTTATAATTAACTTAGTTTGCTTTTTTAAGTATTTTCTAGAAAAAGTCAATTAGGTCTTATATTTAGGACCAGAAAGAGTATCATTTTTTTGGCTTCGCCCATTCAAAAAATTAACTCCCCCGTACCCCACTAAACCAAACACAAGCATATATGTTCGTTCACTAAGAATTCCTCCAACAATGTTTTACTCGTGACTTCTTTTTCTTGTAAACTCAAATGTCTTATTGTACATTAACCTACCGCAGGTGGTGGCCATGAGCTTGAGGAATGAGCCACATGGTGCGCGTCAAAACGTGGCAGATTGGCGAAAGTTTATGAGCCAAGGAGCCATGGCCGTACACCAAAAGAACCCACACGTAATTGTTGTGATCTCTGGTTTGAACTACGACACTGAGCTTGAATTTTTGCGCCGCCATCCCTTGAAAGTGGACATTGGTAACAAATTAGCATTTGAGACACATCTCTACTCGTGGTCCGGGGTAGGGACCCTTAAAATCCAGGCCATATGGTCACAACAGCCCTTAAACAGAATTTGTGCCGAGACTGTGGAGAGCATAGAATCCAAATGTGGATTTGTGAGAAATGGTGATGATGCTGTTCCTTTGTTATTCACTGAGTTTGGGTTTGACCAAACTGGTGGGGTCTCCCAAGGAGAAGCAAAGTTCATCACTTGCCTTCAGACATACCTTGCAGGCACAGACTTGGACTGGGCCTTGTGGGCCCTTCAGGGATCTTATTACGCTAGAGAGGACAATAAGCAGGTCGATGCTTGGGAAAACTTTGGTGTGCTGGATGGATCATGGTCTCAAGTTAAGAATCCTAACTTAAATCAAATGTTGCAACTTCTCCAAAGGACTAATATAGGTATATATAACCTTTCTACTTTCATCTTAATTTATGGAAACTAAATAAGTAACATAATCAAAATAATAAGCTGCATATTATTTAGGCTAAAATATACTTTTGATCCTTTATGTTTGCAACAAGTTTCAATTTAGTACTTTATTTTTAGAAAGTACACTTTTAGTCCTTTTTTGTTAACACCGTTAGTTTAACTTAACTGAATATGTTAACTTAACCATTTTAAATGGTTATTAAATACTGAAAAATGTTCATATTAAAATATTTGAGTGTAAATATTCTTATATTTTCAAAATTTTTATCATTTTTAGTCCAATTTCATTATAAAATAATCATTTAAAATTGTTAAGTTAACATTTTCCGTTAAGTTAAAATAACGGCGTTAACAAAAAAAATGACTAAAAATGTACTTTCCAAACATAAAGGACTAAATTGAAACTTGATGCAAACATAATGGACCAAAGTATACTGTAGCTATTATTAATTATATCCCATTTTAAATTAAGCAAACTAGTCTTTTTTTTTAATATTTCAAATTAAGTTATAACCATGTCTTATGTAGTGAGGGCTAACCATGTCTTATGTAGTGAGGGCATAAATGCATTAATATGATTTTAATGATGATGATATATATGCAGATCCTTCCTATGAAAATAGCGTCCACCAATACATATTGTACCACCCTCTGAGTGGGCGGTGTGTCACTGTGAACCAAATGGACGAGGCTGAGTTAACAAGCTGCGACACAAGAACAAGATGGACCCGTAACAACTATGGAGTCGAATTGGTTGGCTCAAACAAGTGCTTGAGTATCGGTAGGGAGGGCCAACCTGTATTTGTGTCTGCCAAAAACTGCAAAAGCATGAAGAGTAATTTGCAATCTCTATCTCCCACACAGCTTCATTTGGGTGTTCGAGGCAATAGTAATAACTTGTGCTTGCACAAAGATTCCAGCTCATCTGCCCTTATCACTGCCCAATGTGTCTGCCTTGATTCTAATGATTCTTTGTGTTTGGATGATCCTCGTGATCAATGGTTCCAGCTCGTTCCGGTTAATGTCTAGCTACTACATATCTTATGCATAGTTAATTTTTTTTATCAGAATTATACATAGTTAATTTTTTTTTATCAGAATTATGCATAGTTAATTAGTGCTAGTATTTTAATTTCTTCGTTGCTCTAGGTTTATTTCAAGTTGTTATTGTTATTCCCTAGTTTTCAAGGGATTTGGATTTTATTTTTTTCTGGTAAAGTAAGAAAAGGCTTACCAGCTACTGTAAGCTTAGGATTTGTTTGAATTTATTTATCCCATTATTGTTGAAACTTGAAAGAGTTTTAATGTTTTTAAATACGGTATAGGTTTGTGAAAGTAGAAGTTGATTGTCTATTAGCTTTAAATTTATTAAAGTAGGAAGGAAAACAAGTCAATGCCTTTTCAAGTTTTATTAGGCAAATTCTTTCTCTACTTAGTAGAGATTGGCAAATTGAAATCCAACATGTTTTACGGCTTGTAGTTTGCTTAGCACTTACTCAAACCTCAAGCTTTCCATATTTTACAAAACTTTATAAACTCTGATTCAGTTATTCTTTTTTTTTATCCATGATCAAGGTATCCCCTCACTCGACAAGTGAGAGACTAATCCCCCGCTGATTTGTAGACACCTCAAAGGGTGGGACAGCTGACCTGAGAGATTTAATGCTTCTCCATACCCAACGTCAGGGATCGAACCCCACTGATTCAGTTATTCTATCATGCATAGAACTCGTTCTTTTATTGCCATTTCCATGGGCTCAATTCTATCTCAAGATATATACTTAATCAATAAGTAGTTCAAAATTTAAAATTTATACATTACCTCTATCCTTTGCAATAAAGTTTTCTTGAATTATACGATTTCCAAACATCTTAGGCTCCACCAAACTCATCCATCATGAAACTACAACCATGAGAGTATTCCTATTGATGAGAGAAGCCACTCTAACTAGTGGAGGAAGTGAAGGAAAAGAAGTGATTTTTTTCATAATGGTTTGCTTGATGATCTTCTAACTTCCATGAATAAAATATCTTCGTCCCCCTCTTTCTATTATTGTTGGAGAGAATTAATTAGAGAACCCATAAAATAAACATAATTAAAATGAGGTCTCATGAGTTGTTATGTGAGGCCAATAAATTGTTATTGTTAACTCTAGAAGTTGTAATTTAATTTACAACTTGTGAGACCTTATCTTAATTATATTTTTTCCATGAGACCTCTAACTAATTCTCTCCAGCAATAATAGAAAGAGGGGGATGAAGATATTTTAATCTCCAATTTTGTCCTTTTTTTGGCTGCCCAACAACAAAACTAAAAATATCTATAATATATTACAATGTCAAAGGTCTTTTTAACACTCTTTTTTCAATTCCATTTGGGAAACCTCTATGTAAGAACATATATCCATAACTTTGGCGATACTTTCTTCCTCATACACTTAATATATACTTAAACTCACATATTTAAGTTACACATGTACACCTCAAAACAAAAATCTGAAACCTCACACATTTCAAAACAAAACCTAAAATCAAATTCAAATTGAAGATGAAAAGAAAAAGAAGACGTGAAAGAATGGAAGAAGGAAGATGAACTTTAGAAGAAAATGAAGATAGTTTTTTTTCAAAAAAAATTAAACAGGTCAACCCGCTAACCCGATAGGTTAGCTCGACCCAACTCGATATAATCGGGCAGCGTGTTTACCTGACCCGAAATAAGTGGTTCCAATTTCTTCAGTTCAACCCACTTTTTAAAAGCGGGTTAGGTTGAACTTGGCAGACCGAGTTGAAAAGTCTCAGGTCTAACTAGTTAAAGATAATATTATTTCCATAAATTACCTCGGTGATAATTAAATAGGACATACTCATCTATGTGATAATTAAGAAGGCATATTTATGTTGTTTGAAAATATCAACTTGACCCTTACTCCATCTCCTTTTGTATATACATAATTTAATTCGTCGAATCTTAAATATATATGACATCTTTTCTAATTTAATTATATATTAAAAGATGTTAGTTAATGAGGCGTCTTTTTCCTAAACATGTCAACCGTCTATCTTCACGATGAAGGAGAAGGAGAAGGAGAAGGAGAAGGCCAAGTTAAAACTTAAAAGTGGAAGTAGAAGACATATTCTAGGCTATAAGTATCAATCTAAAAATTCATAAAGTTAGGACTTACTAGTATCCAGATAATTATTATTATTATTATTATTATTATTAGTTAGTATAAGCAACAGCTCGGTGACATGTGAGAAGTAAATAACTAATATTCACATTTTTTACAATTTAAATGTATTTTTATAATTTACCATTAATTCATTCCAACAGAGTCTATCAGGACATAAAATTCAACTTAAATGGTATGTATTTATCGCTTTCCTTTTTAATTTATGAGAAAAGGAGTCCTATGGAGGTAGGGGTGTAAATGAGCCGGGCCGAGCCAGGCTTTACGTGAATAGGCCTGGGCCCGTAATGCAAAAGGAAAACATAGGCCTAGGCCCAGGCCTGGTTGTAAGCTTTTTTTCAGAAAAAAGCCTAGGCCTGCGAAAAATATTACAGGCCTGAAAGCCTTTTTAAAAGCCCACTTACAATGTAAGTCTTAAAAAAACTTCAGGCCTTTTAAAAGCCTACTTCAAATTTAGGCTTTTAAAGGCATACATATCAAGCTTAAAAATACCATAAATATGACACATATCAAGTACAATAATAAGCACAAAAAACATGTGAGGCCTTTTATTATTACAGCTTAAAAAGGCCTACTTACTAATATTATTATTATTATTATTTTATTATTACTTATTAGTAGTACTATTAAATAGGCCAGGCCTGAAGGCTTTCCAGCTAGGCTTTAGTGAAATAGGCCTGGCCTTTTTAGTTAAAAAGATTTTTAAATGGGCCTGAATCTGGCCTATTTGTTAAAAAGGCCGAGCCAGGTCGAGCCCTAAATAGGCCGAGCTATAGGCCGCCTGTTTATGGCCTGGCTCATTTACACCCCTATATGAAGGAAAAAAAAGAGAGTATAGATTTTTTTTTTGCCAGAAGAGAGTATAGATCAGAAAGTGAAATTATAAATCCGTTGAAGCCTGAAGGTATGCGTAGCATAGAAGTTTCATTGAAGTTTACACTTCACTCAAACCCAACGAAGCCTGAAGGTATGCGTTGCATAGAAGTTTCACGGAAGTTTACACTTCACTCAAGCCCACACATACCTCTCAATGTTCTCCCTATCCTCTAGTCCAATTTTAAAACATTATAAGTTTACATGTTAATATAATCTTTGGTCTATGAAGTTTGGCTTCGTTTTTTTTTTTCATCGAGGTTCAAATAAAAAATATTAGCCTTTTTTGGGGAAAAATGGTCCAAGATTTTATAAATATACATGGATTATTATTTTGGATTAAGAGTTATATTTATTCCAGAAGTTTTATCTAAGGATTAAGTTTGCTCTTTAAGTTTTTTTAGGTTCAATTTTTCCTTTGAAGTTTATTGATAAAGGATCAATTTCGCCTCACTCTTAAATAATGTTAAGTTTGACCGTTAAGTTAATCAAATATTTTATGTGGAATGCTTATGTGTCACCCACCTCAATATTCTCTAGCTTCCATGTCATATTTTTAATTTTTTTAAGAAAAAAATCTTTTTCTTCCATGTTATATTGTCATATTTTATCTTTTCTTCCTTCACCCTCTACCACTTCATTCCCCTCTAATTCTCTTCAACCTTCAATCTTCTGTCACGAACCTTTTTTTCAAACGACAACGGGATGGGGTTATCTCAATTATTTCACCTCGTCACGTGTCCACCGCTGCAATAACACGATGTAATTAAATTGAAGAAGGTGAAGGTACACATTATATATCCATTATTTTTTTTAACTGAAATTATGTATCCACTATTAAAGCAATTCGGTTTACATGTACGTACATCGCTCGTGAAAGGAATTCCATTTCGATATATACGTTAGAAATAAAACATAAATCCTTGTGATTGTTCAATAACGTATGTATTTCCTTAGAAGAATCTTTATTGATGCATTGTAAGACGTACGTACTAAAAATACCACAAGTCCACGATGTATAATTTATCTCTAATATTAATTCATCGACAATATGCGCACATGTGACAACTTCATGACGTAAGCTTCACAGACGAGACCAAGAGGAGGTTGTTGCAAACTTGCAATGAGGGTCCAGCGAAATGCTCCAAAACAGGACATATATTGATATGGACATAACTAACATTAAAATTAAAAATAAATTAAAGCTAGGGAAAATTGCTAAAAAAATATATCTCCCCAATTGAAATTTTCATGGAACAATATCATTTAACCCCTCTGAAGCTGAAAAGTCGGATCCCCCTCTCCAAAAATCTGAAACTTCACTTTGCCATTGGAGGGCATGTAAAGTGAAATTAAATTTCACCTTAAAATCAAAATTCCCTTATTAATTAAATGATCTTTTCATATTTGAAAATACTCAACTAATGTTTGAAAAAAGTATAAACGTTTTGAAAATTCCCTCTATATATATATATATATATATATATATATATATATATATATTGAAAATTTCATTGTAATATTTTGGATGCTTTAGTGTTTGATTCAATGATTATTTTTAGGCCTAGAAAATACTCAAATTATGTTGGAAAGGAGCATGAAAGTCTTAAAAATTTCACATATGTGTTTTAAAAATCCAATTGTGAAATATTGAACGTTTTAGTGTTAGATTCTATGATTTTCAAATTTGAAAATCTTTTTTATGTTGTTGATGTTGGAAAAAAAATATGAACATCTTGATGAAAATATTCACGTGCAAAGAGAGGGGTTGAAGGTGTGAGAGACTACACGGTGGGTTTTTTTTTCTTCTCTGCAAAGGGACAGTTTGTCCGAGGAGGTAAGAGGTAGAGGATGAAGAAAGGGGTGGAAAGAATAGGGCATATGAGGGAGGGGGAGGGGCAAGGGAAAGAGGAACCCATTGTAGATGAAGTGACACTGAAAACTTATGCCAAATAAGCAACATTATTTGTCAAGTAAGATAATGTCGCCCGGTTTTTTTATAAAAAATTTGAAACTATAATGATTGAGTTGTTACTCAAAATATAAAGACTGAATTGAAACTCGATAAAACTAAAAGGTTGCAATAATTAATTTTCCATATATATATATATATATATATATATATATATATATATATTATTTCAGTTTGAATACTATTATACACATAATTGAAAGTATACTAAGAACAATTGAAAATGAGTTACATATAATAACATTATATATCTTAGGTGCGAAACATAGATGAGATATTTGCATATAGATGAATATAAGTAGCAAACAACTTAAAAAGGTTAAACATGCGGGAGACGTGTTGTCTCTCAAGGACATACACACTTTTGAGCAATGCATTTTTGATATATATAGAATTCCTGCAATTCTTCCTATTATCGCTTTCTTTCTGGACTCGGGTACTCTATATAATGAAGTTTTTCTAAAGAACTCATTCAATCGCATTATAGTGAGAAAGGTTATGATGTCTTACTATCATCAGCGGGAAATGTTATTGCTGACCAAAAAAGGGGAAAGGTTATTAAACTTGATACGTGTGTTTTCAAATAGAGTAATGTTTTAAATTTTAATCTCTCGGAATATTATCTATCACCGGTTTGAACTATGTTGCAAGATTTGATGTGCCATTTTCACCTAACATCCTTGGACTACGTCGTGCTCTATGTCCCATTCGGTATGTAGATAAAAAATGAGTCGCGTTAATTAAAATGCAAATTTTTATGGTTTATTAAACGAGGACATATTATAGAAGGTACAAAAGATCGAACATTACCCCCCTCCCAATAAAAAGGCCAACAAGTTTGTATCTTTTCTTATTCTAATTGTTTGTTTAATTGTAGAAGCAGAAGACTAGTACTATATATATACACTGAGCACATGAAGTTTAGGTAGCACTCAAAAGATTATACTAAAAAACTAATTAACTAATTTATAAAATCTAATTTGCTTACTGTAACCCGCATAGCTTCTACGTACTTGTATACTGAAAGTTAGTGTTTGAGAAGCAAAACCTAATTTATCAATAGCAAACAATCAAATATATATAACATCCTGCTACTGTATTCGCAGACTAATTTGATTCAACAAAAATGTCATATTAAAACATGGGAAGGAGTAATGCCCATTGTTATATCTTTCCAATTTTCGATTCGAATGAAATAACAATAGTTATTTTGATAAAATATAATATCGATAATAATTTATTCAATTATATGTGCCCTCTTCATGTAAATATTAAAAAATAATGTTTAGCTTAGGACTATAAATAAATAATAACTGATAGATTCACACAAATTAATTCATCATTTGAAATTAGCTAGATAAAAGTCAAACTTGTAATTTTTAATATACATACGAGACTAAGCCTACATGGAAAAATGTTGTTTATTAAAAAGCTACGGAGGGAGTACTTCATTTTCTTGATCGATACTTTAAACTGTACAAATTAATTATAGAAAAAAAAAGTCCAATTAAAATTTGAATCCATCTCTTTCTCTTTTCACAAAAATGGAAAAAACAATAGTTAGATTCCAAATCCCCTTTTCTCCTTATATTCAATCATTTTTCGCTCTCTACTATAGTGAGAATGGTTATGATGCATTACAATCATCAGTGGGAAAGGTTATGAGGGCTAGTATTTCAGGTTGAAACAATTAAACTTGATTCAATTCGTGTTTTTTTCAAGTAATGTTTTAAATTTTAATCTATCGGAAGCGATTTTTAATCACCGATATGAATTATGTTGCAAGATTCGATGTGCCATTTTCACCTAACATCCCTGTCCCATATATAGTTCACGGGTTGTTATGAACTACGTTGTGCTCTCTTTCCCGTTAGGTATACGTAGATTAAAGTGAGTCGCATTGATTCAAATGCAAATTTTTATGGTGTGTTAAATGAGGACATATAGTTTTTTTTATTAAACATCACCCGTAATCCGGCGTCTATTATCAACCGATTAATCCGGAATCGAAGAGTAAGAGTGTTGCTCATATAGACAAGGTTTGAGGACATATTATCGAAGGTATAAATAGCACTGCACAGAGCACATGTTAAGATAGTAGTCATAAAAAATTATACTAAAAAACTAATAATAACTAATTCATTTAAAAATCTAATCTGCAACTGTAACATTCATCATAGCTTCTACGTACCTGTACACTGAAAGTTAGTGTTTGAGAAGCAAAACTTAATTTATATTGCCAATAGCATCTAATCAAATATCTGCAGATAACAAACCACTACTATATTCGCAGACTAATTTGATTCAACAAAAATGTCACATTTAAACATGGGAAATATTTGAATGATAATTTCACACTCTGCGCAATGTTATATCATTCCAATTTTCCATTCCATCAAAATAACAATAGTTATTTTGATCGAATTTAATATTGATAATAAGGTATTCAATTATATGACCCTCTTCATGTAAATGTTAAAAAACTATTATTTAGCTGAACACTTTAAATGAATAATAACTACCAAATTCACACAAATTAAATTGTCATTATTTAAAATTAGCTAGATAATAGTCATACTTAAAATTTTTAAAAATACATACAAGATTAAGCCTAGGGAAAATGTCATTTAAATCCCTCCGAATATACAAAATGACAATTCAGGAACTCAAACTTCCAAAAGGACCATGAAGGAACTAGGATCTAGTTGATATTTTAAAATTGTGTGAAAAGACAAAATTGCCCTAATCATAAAACAGAAATTACTAACCACCCTATTGAAAATAGTGGGTGTAAGGGTGATTAGTAATTTCTGTTTTATGATTAGGACAATTTTGTCTTTTCACACAATTTTAAAATGTCAACTAGGTCCTAGTTCCTTCATGGTCCTTTTGGAAGTTTGAGTTCCTGAATTGTCTTTTTGTATATTCGGAGGGATTTAAATGTCATTTTCCCTTAAGCTATGTGGGAAAATGTTGTTTATAAAAAGCTACGGAGGGAGTACTTCATTTTCTTCATTGATAGAACTTCAAATCGTACAAATTGATTAAAGACAAAAATCCATTTAAAATTTGAATCTATCTCTTTCTCTTTTCACGAAAATGGAAAAAACAATAGTTAGATTCCAAATCCCCTTTATTCCTTCCATTCAATCATTTTTGGCTCTCTATTATCACCCCTACTCTTTCCATCTCACTCGCCGACCCTACCTTTCAAAATCTTCAAGCTTAAGCTACTGATACACAGTGTCTTTGTCTTCTCATAAAGCCCATATATAAAACCAAAAGCAACAAACGAAAACATATATAAAACTATACACCAATTTGCAGGTTTAATTTTTCTTCAACAATGGAAATAGGTTACGGGATGGAATTCAACTTTGAGGACTTCTTTCCCTCCATGGTTGCAACCTTAGGAGTAGAAGGGTTTATGGGCGAGCTCCGCAGTGGATTCTGCCTTCTCATGGACTCAAATAAGGGAGTGATCACCTTTGAGAGCTTAAAGATGACCACGGGGCTTCTAGGTTTGGATGTTAGTGATGACCAGCTCATCATGATGCTCATGGAAGGTGACTTGGATGGAGATGGTGTTTTGAATCAAATGGAGTTTTGCATTCTCATGTTTAGGTTGAGTCCAGGGTTGATGAAGGACCAGAGGCCTATAATTTGTGTGGACAATAATGTGTATTGATAACATGCATAATAGTGGATGTTTATGTGATTCTATCTCCTGTGGTTTGTGAATGTGTGCTTCTCCAATTAAATCAATGTGGCTTCAACTCAACTCAACAGTTATATAATATTTACTAATTTGTAGTCTATGTTTTCGTTGATTATTTCTATAATTCAACATCAACACTCAAATCAGTGTCATATGCACATTCTTGCGATGTAAATTTCAAGTTTGATAGGATTTCTATCGGCTAATAATTAGTGAAGTGTTGTTGATAAGCGCTATGGATTCTTCAACCTATAATGTACAATTTCCTTTTTGAAATGTGTTAACCTTTAGATTTGTGCTCATACTAGTTAAAACTTTTGGCGGAAGAAAATCGTATTGTATCTAGATTCAAGTAGTTATAAATAGTGATATACACATAGTTCTCAAAATGATTTATCTCGAAATATGGCAGTGAGAAAAGTCCATGAAAAAGATTAAAGAAAAGTTACAAGAATTAAAGCATGCTACACACAAAATTCGTGCAAAAAACGAAAAGAGGCTTTTCCAGAAATTATGTTCAACAATAAGATCCGAGCCAAGAGCGGGTGCAAAAACTAAGATCGGGAATTCTGAAAATATTTTTATAGGAAAAAGGTTCAATTACCTAAACATCTTCAAATTTTGGCAATCCCAAATTAATAATTAGTAATTCCTATTAAAACGTGTTGTAGTGCTCGTCAAATGTTATGGATAGTTTTTAATATTGAAATTTTCAAGGTATTTCTCTAGAATCCTCCTTATTATGTTTTTATGTGAAAAACTTGAACATACCGTTAGTAACATTGATAAAGACTTAGATGATGTTATGATTGAAAAAGTCCCAATGTCAAATGATAGTTGAAAAACAGGTTTTGATTCTAGGCTCATCACCCCCTTCTCATCACATCTCATCACCAAAACTGTGCCGTTTTGCGTAGCACACATGCCTTCAGTCTTCTCACAAAAAGCAATGGATTAAACCCCACCAATTCACCATCTCATTCTCTCTCTCTTTGGCCCCACCAATCCCCACTGACCCCCTCCCCTTGGTTGGGATTCTCCCGTAACCCCACCCTCTCATAATCCCTCATAATCTCATGTGGGTCTCATTTTGACAATCAAGATTCATCTAAGAGCTCATAATTAACTTATCCCATTAAAAATTAAAAAATTGTATTATAATATAAAATAATTTTAACATAAAAAATTTCAACTATCTAAACCTATTAATTGCAACTAGCTAGACCTATTTCATTTCAACAGAAGGACCTATAAGAGATACAGACTTATCCAGTTAACTGTAAAAATTTACAGTTACAGTTAACTGGATAAGTCTGTATCTCTTATAGGTCATTCTGTTGAAATGAAATAGGTCTAGGTAGTTGAAATTTTTATGATAGAAAGTTTTAAAAAATAAAAATTAAAATTTTTATATTTATTTTATATCAATATTTCTCCACTATTATTTAATATGAGATGGGATGGTGAATTGGTGGGATTTGATCCTTTGCTTTTTGTGAAAAGACTGAAGGCATGTGTGCTACGCAAAACGGCACAGTTTTAGTGATGAGATGTGATGAGAAGGAGGGGATGATGAGCCTAGAATCAAAATGCTTGAAAAACCGTATATAAATTTTCTCCTAAAGGAATGATAACATATATTCTTTGATAAAAAAATTGAATACAAAATAGTCCTAAAATTTTATTTTTATAGGTTGAACTTACAAAATTCCAAGTCAAATATTAATTTATGTAGACAAATCTTTTGAATCTATTCTATATATAGGGTAGATGAAGAGGAATATTTTTTCTAGTAAAAGAATTGGGGTCAAATCCCTATCTTTTAATAATGTTATCCCTTATTAATTTATGTGCTACATCAATATATTACTACAATTTAATCCCTTATTAATTTTTTGCTAAAGTTAGTCTCATAGCTTCTGATAAAAAAAAAAGTCTCATAGCTATAGCTAGTGATATGGGCATAATTAATTCGTGCGCGAGTTAGAGTTGGAAAGTTCCAATCTGTAGTTCGCACCATGTGACCCGCGGCCCACGGGCTAGGTTAAGGCAAGCTATCATGCGGGTTTCCAAGTGGACCCGCTGTATCTGTATATATTTAAAAAATATACTTTTATTTTATTTTATTATTCTTTAGACACTTCACTTATATAAATTCTAGTTAACACAATAACTTGTGATCTTTGTGAAATACAATCTAAACTTTCTTAATAATATTGTTATTAAAATAAAAGTGGTAAGATGTCAATATAAAAAAATGTAATTGTGGAACTAATAGTTTCATTATATTTAATTTGAGGTGTTTTACTTCAGTTGATATAATGTTGATATATTTTTATTGATTAAGAGATTTATAAGTCTTTTTTGACATTTTGTAAAATGAATTTAAAGAAAAATTATTAAAAAAGGTGGTGGGTTGGCATGCGTTAGGTTAAGGTTGAGTTTTTTGCAATCCTTTAAGGTGTACGCCGCACAGTCCACACCATGTAATCCCTAACATATCACAGGCCAACCCGCAACTTGTGAGCTAGCTAGCACATTTTGCCGATTTATTCATGGGATTATTAGCAAGATTGGTCTGTAGTAGTGAATGTCTACTTTATTAAGGGAAAGGGATAAATAGCCCTGTGACAACACCCAAGCCTTTTCACCTTTTCTCTACTTAGTATTCTTTTCAATTTATTTTCTTTCAATGGTTGAGATCTATTACATAGTAAAATATTGCATTACATATACAGTTGATTGTATATACAGTATTTTTATAATATATATATATATATATATATATATATATATATATATATATATATATATATATATATATGATCAATCAATGAAAACAAATTAATATCAGAGATACTAGCTACTAAAAGGATTTGAAATGGAGAGGTTATGCAAGTTTCTGTGACTAATCTAGAGTTTAACAAAACTCGACATAAAGAGGAAGGGAAGTTGAAAACTAAATAATCAAAATATAGGGCTACGATCAATTTTAAATATCTTGTACAAATACAATATTTTTTAAAAAAAGATGAAGCTGAAAGTATAGAAGGCATTATTACTACTTGTCACCTTTAATCCGTTATGGTCCTATAGAAAGAGCCATACGCCTAAGGAGAGAAAGTGACATCCATGTATGTTCTTTAATTGAGTCACTTTTGTTCATAGTTTCTAGACATAATGTCTCTCCTTCGTTCTTTATATTATATTCATATATTGTGTTTGTCTGTGCGTGTGTGTCTGACTAGCTATAACGAGGGTTTTGAAATCTTCATCTGCTCCATTCTATATGCTTACTCCACTGTCAGATTTAGTGTCTTAAAAAATTTGTTAGGACTAAACGAGGACATTATAGAATTAACAACATAGTCTGTTTTATATCAAAATGATACTAAAAATTTAATATTACCTTTTTTTTTGGTATAAGATCCAGTTTGGAGAGTACAAAATTACATTATAGATAGGACATTATAACTCACATTAAGGACAGAGACGGCTTCTCCCATTTGCTTTTTCCATGTTCTTCTATCCTTCACTACTCTAAAATTATTTCATTTTGAGGTACAATGTTCTATGTTTGTTTTTATAATTAGATTCTATATAAGATTAGTGAATTTTGATATTTTATGAGCAAAACACAGTTATATTTTCAATTAAATATGATTTTTCCAATATTTAATACTAAAGAATTTTGTTATTTTAAGTTAGACTACTATTAGAGTATCGAATCTTTGAAAAATAAACATATAAAATTTAAAACTGAATCATTTTTTTTTTGTTCTTAAGGTATCTTATATGAATAAACATAGCCCAAAAAAATAAAGTAATTCTAAAACAAAGAACGATAACATATATATGAAAAGAAAAGCAAAAGAAGCCAAGTTCATTAAGGATAGGAGGTATTACTCCCTCCGGCCCTAATTATAAGATTAGATTGACTTTTTTCTTAATAATTTAAAATGCAAAATTAATCACTTTACATTGTCTATAGGTATCTTCATTCCTCAAAGTTGATTTATTCTAATTAGAAATTAATATAAAATCTAATTACATGTTGCATATGTTATAATTTAGTGGTCTAATTTAATTCTTTAACTTCCAAACAAAAAAATCAAGGGAGAGTGAGTAATTATATATGTAGTTACAGGATAGATTTTAACATTGAATTCATACAAAAATGCTATATAAGATCATGAGAGTTTGACAAAGCCTATGTGTGGCAGTACAGTCAAACACTTGCGATTATTAGGAGTTTAAATATTTGAAGAAATTAAATATTTAAACTCAACTGAATTAACAAATCAATCCTTTTTAATGCCAAACAAGTTCAACACGCGCAAAACAAACTACTTATTGGGCCACTCATAAAGCGAACATTAGAAAAGCCCTTTGTCTTGGGTTCAAATTGAGAGAACCCCGTCACCTTCACCCCTAATTCAGACTCGCATCACTCGTTAGTCAATTTATTTTTTTTAAAAGCAAAAATTATCTTTCTAATTTGTAGTATTATCAACATTCAACAGAAGAAATTATGACCCCTATTCATGAAAAGTAACGATAACAACAGTATATATCCAAACAAAGAAGACAGTTATAACAACAATTAAGCTACTCTGAAACTTAACAAGCCAAGTTTAGGAAAAAAATTAGCTTATCCGATCCTTATTTTATTATGCGCATCTATCACGAAACAAGACCTTCATATCACTCACCATGCGCGAGAGGATGGTGGCATGAATAGCTATTCTTCCTATACCTTATAATTTTCTCATCACCTCATCTGCCCAGCAATTTGCAGCTTTATTTCTAGATCTAGAAACCAAAGAAGTCTCCCACAATCTACACTCCCACCTTTGCAAAATATAATTACATCTCAGAATAATATCCACACAACCCCATCCACAATTTGTTAAATTTGTACCATTCAATTTTCTATATATATAACAATAAAGTATAAACTATATGTCTTTAAAATCACCTTACTCCCTTTCCTTAAGCAAGTAGTCCGGAGTTCAATCCCTAACTTTTTTTAATGGAGTAAACTCACAGACAGCTATCTGCCCCTATATGAAACTTTAGAATAGTGAAGGATTAGTCACACTAACACGTGTAAATAAAGATCCAAAAATTAAAAAATAAAATCACCTTATTTCTCTACTACATGTTATTCTCTAAAGCCTCAAAACAAGCCGGAGATTCTGCTTGAAAAGGGTAACCTGCTTCTACCACCTTCCTTATAATCCCAAAAACCTCCCCTCTCAATCTCTCATAATAATCTCCATAACAGCTCTTTTTGAATCAACACAATAAGAGGCATTAATATTAACCTTCACCTCCCGCACCCAGGTTTAATACATTGCAATTTACGGTCTAATTAATGTTGAATGAACAAAAAATCATGTGAATCTCAAAGTGACCTATCATTGTCACATTTGTGAATAAAATCTATCCTTGATATGTAGGACTTCATTCTGAATTGAGTGAAATCAAATATGTGTTATTCGTATGCGTGTTTATCATCTATTTAATAAATAATTTATCGGCAAATATTAGTATTATTGAAAGAAATTACATACGTAGTATGAAGTCTTGCTTTTAGGATGAATAAAAGTAAGAGTGTGTTTCTGACAAGTGGTATATCGATATACCTTCATTCATTTCAAGTTTGACAATATTTTCAGTTCAAAAAAGTTTGACAATATTTAAAACTCATCAGCTCAACACTTAGAATTAGTAATTTTCGAATTTAACCTGATTTAATATACAATACATCATATAAAAAATGAAACATAATAATAAATTGGAAAAAACTTATATCAAGTTGCTTATATCAAGTTTGTCCAATTCACCTATAAAATATCGTCACTTGTACAGTTTTTCCACGTCAACAAGAAGGTGTTTGTTGTCTCACAGTACTCAATCCAAAAACCAAATAATAAAGAAAAAAATTACGAAACCTACCTTTTCTACAGCCAAGAATAACAGAATAGGAATCGACATCGGCTTCTCAGAATCGGAATTGACCCTTCATCCACACTAACCCACCCATCTTCTTCATTCTCCAAAAACCAAATATGACCTCTTCTTCCCTTCTCTCTCAGCTTCACTAAAACTCCATAATCTCCACCACTCATTCCACCATGGCCGCCTCTCAACCTCCGTAACCGCTCCCCTCACAGTTTCCTCAACCATAAACTCTCTCTGTCTTTCCATTATCACTCCCTCCTACCTTCTTCTTCCTCCTCTCTCTTCCTCATGCACCGAACCCAAAATCCATCCCTCACCCATCATCGTCTCCGTGAATGAGATGGTGGAGTAATGAAGGCAAAGAGAGAGATAGAGTCACATTAATCACCCATCACCATCAGTTTTCCTTTTTTTTTTCTTTTTTTACCTTATTTGATTATTTCATTTTTCTAGATCTTTTATGTTTTGAGATTTGTGAGACAATACCTTTTTTTTCTTTTTTTACCTATTTGATTATTTCCTTTTTCTGGATCTTTTATGTTTTGAGATTTGTGAGACAACAAACACCTCCTTATTGACGTGGAAAAAATGAACAAGTGGCAATATCTTATAGGTGAACTTGACAAACTTGATATAAGTTTTTCCTAATAAATTTAGGGTATATTATACATACAATGAATGGATACGACTACTAAAATAAACCTTCTATCCATTCAATGAATTGGATAAGATAAATAATAAAAAATAGAGGTTGTATAATATATATAATATACATAAATAATTTATATTATTTAAAAATTTGGAAAGTGAAGATATAAATCCAAAAATAGGTAGAAGGAAAGAGATGAGTCACATACCTCATCTCATGACTCACACCCTTACTCTCTTTTTTGACCACACATCTCACAACCGCACACAGTGCATACACATTGACTTATTCAACTCCATTATTAAGCATTGGCTGTTATGACTATCCTCCAAAACAAGAATGTGATGCAACCCCTTCTTCTTCTGATTTTGCCTACTCAGTCTCCATTCATAGAACCTCTCTCACCTTCTCTCCTCTCCTTCTCTACTTCTATCCACACATTCTCTCCCCACATGGCATCCTCCCCCTTTTGCTCCCAGCCCATAAAAAGATTCTATATATCCCATTTGACAAATCACTGTATATATAAATAAATAAAAATTAATATTTTTTTGTTTTGAGTCGGTTTTAAGATATTCCTAAACTTTGATTCACTATAACTCAAATCTATATAACTTGAGCTGTTTTTATATTTTATCCCCTACCTTTATTAGGTATATTTTTTTTGAAACATAAAGAATAAAGTATTATGAAATTGCTAAAACTGAAATTATGTACTTAATATGAGAAGAGCTGAATTATAAAATGGTTAAAATTATAAAGATATAAATAAAGTGAGCTAAAATTCAGTTCTTCTCATATACTCCCTCCGGTCCTAAATATAGGACCTAATTGACTTTTTTGAAAAATCCTAAAATAAGCAAAATAAGTTAATTATAAATTGATGTACCTAATTTTTTCTCTTACACTAGTTTATTTTACCTATAAGCTAATGGATAATCTAAAAAGATATCAAATATGTCATGATTTAATAACCTATTTTATAACCTTAATCTCTCCAAAAAAAAGTCAATTAGGTCCTATATTTAGGACCGGAGGTAGTACTATATATTAATTACTTAATATTCTTGAGTTTTAGCTCACTTTAGTTATGCCAAATCAAAATGTATGGGTAGAGGTACAAATACAACCATTTCGGAACTCTAAGTACAAAATATTAAAAGATTAATTTGCCAATAAATAAGTATATAAAATATAATATCTTCTAGTTGAAGTCTTCCATATCTTAATGAGTGTGTTGTGTTAGTTCCAAAGGAGAGGAGAGGTAGCCCTCCTCACAGGATTTTCACGTGAATCGGGCTCCACATGTTGCCACATAGGATTATGGATGACGTGTCAAGAAGAATTTCTTAAAAAAAATCTAGAAATATCTGGGAGGATCCCCTGGTGGTGACGCTAAGTTATTTGTGTCCACATAATGGGAGACACGTGTTGAGGAATAATCTGGTGTAGCAACTGTTACCATGCTTAAATTATATCCACTCGTGGTTTTGCCGCCTAATTAGAATCCGCGTTTAGAATCTCACCATTAATTTATTCTAGCATCTATTTTTGGCTATCTAATCACTCACATCGATCACATATTACAATTTCTCCACGTTCCCCAACTTGCTCATTTTCTTTTCAGAGCAAATTATCTAACTTGCATGTTGACGTTTTTCAACTACTTGACTTGAGAATTAATCATATCTTTATCAATGTCTATAAAGTTAATTTCTCAAAGAAAAATTAACTGAAGTTAATTGCAAATAAAAAAAATCTTTTTGACATATGATGATCTTCATTTATAGGAAATCTTAGTTTTGGTGTTCCAACTTACACGTATCTACCCACTCTTGTACCACTTTAAACTTGTTAAAACAGTATGTTCCCTAATTGAGTTAACTCTTTCTTGTACTTTTGCTTTCTCATTTACATAATCGTGTCAACACTGTCATCATAACTTTTTGAATTTCATTATTATGTTAAGTGAATTAACATGAATTTTGTTTATTTATTATGATGTGTTTTTTAATAATTAATAGTAAAAGTAACCTCTTAATTAATTACTAATTCCTATTTAAATGTAAGCCGATCTTGTTGTAAAATTTTCGTCATATATAAATTATATATTGTAGGGGGAAGTCAGAAGGATGAGTTGAAAGGGGGAATTAATTAAATATTATAAACACACAATGTGCTGTAATATGATCGTTGGATAGAGGAAGGAGCCCTCTAAACTCCTAAAAGGTAGCTTTAGTGATAAAATAAACTATACTCAATATCTATCAAGAGTTGTTAGATTGATGATTATGTTCTAGATCCTCTGAAATATGTGGTATTAGGAGTGTTTCATCAAGGACCACACCTAAAAACGTCTTTTCCATACTATTCTATTTTTTAATCTTCTCGAATTCAAACACTTTAGCCCACTAATTTTGTATACGTAAAAAATAACATGGAATAAATCATATAACATGAATTATTATAACATGCTGTTTCTGTTTATGAGACAACAGAGTTAAGGACCTCAACAGAGTTTTTTTTTAACTGACCTCAACAGAGTTAATAACATGGATTAAATGTTCATGAGAACATTTAAGTTCCATGAAATATTTATATATAAATAATGGATCAATGTCAATTTTGGCCTTAAATTTTGATGGATTTTAATATCATTCCCTAGACTTTAAGATAAGATAGGTGGTCTTAATAGGTAAACTCTCTTTTATTATCAGAATAGTTAAACTCTCATTTGATATTAATTTTAGTCTTTCAGTTTTAAAATTTATCGTTTTTATCTACTAATTTTAAGTTATTTAAAACTATTAATTTCAAATGCTAGCCATTATAAGAAATGCAAAGCTCATGAAGGAATCGTGTAAAGCAATACAAAATTTTTGATCAGATAAGCGATACATACTTTTTTGATCATAAATAAGCAATACATACTTAAACGCCTAATGTGATCAATTTATGTTTGGAAAAATAATGATTCATTTTATTAATTCCTTAAAAATACCAAATTAATATAAAATTGAATTATCAATCTTGGTTTTAATAGTTAAACTTTCTTTTGATATTGATATTAGATTTAGTTTTTAAATTTTAAAATTGATGGTCCTTATCCTCTAACTTTGAGTCATTTATAACTACTAAATCATTAACTTTGAAAATTGTGGCTCTAATCGTTTACATATATCGCTCATGAAGCAATAGTTTTAAACAATACAAGCTTTTTTTTATCAGAATTTAAACAATACAAGCTAAAACAACTAAAATGATCAATTTTATTAATGGAAGAAACTGATCAGTTTTATAATTCCGTAACAATACCAAACTGCCTTACCCAAAAAAAAAACAATAATAAACTGAGTCAAAATTGAATTATCAAAACTCTTGGTTCTTTTCGGCCAAAAAAATCTCTTGGTTCTAAAATTTAATAGCAATAACTAATATTAAATGGAATAAATTAAAAACCCGAATTAACGCAGACCATAAAAAAAGAAGCCAGTGTAAACGTTTCAAGCTTCAAACTTCAAACTTCCCATCTGTAATAATTTTTTCATCTAACAACGCGTCATCGACGTAAATGACAATAATACCCCTAAGCATATACAGAAGACTCCACGAAACGAATGGCAGGGAAGCCACGTAAATATGTGGTGAAAACAAGGGCCAAAGTAAGAACTGAGAGTATTTAACACACGTTAGGGAGCTCGGAAGCAAAAACACAAAAAAACCCAACAAGTAACAAAGAAAGAAGCTAAGGAAGAGAATTAAGGAAGTGAAGCAATGGAGAATTGTGCACTATGTGGAAACAAAGCTAGGATGTTCTGTGAGTCAGACGAGGCTAAGCTATGTTGGGAGTGTGATGAGAAAGTTCATGGGGCAAATTTTCTGGTAGCCAAGCACACAAGAGTTCTTCTGTGCCGTACGTGTCAGTGTTTGACTCCATGGAAGGCATGTGGTCCAAAGCTCACACCAACTCACTCTCTTTGCAACAACTGTGCCACCAGCTCCAACAACAACAATAATCATCCATCACAAGAAGAAGAAGAAGAGGATAATCATCATCATGTAATTCTCCGTGATAGTAATGATCGTGATGAGATCGATGAGGAAGATGGTGAAGCTTGTAGTTCTGATGATGATGAATCTGGTTATGATGATGATGATGATGATGAAGATGATGATGATGATGAAGAGGGGGAAGATGAGAATCAAGTGGTGCCATGGTCACCGCCTCTTGCTAGTTCTGCTTCGGCTAATTGTTCTGGTTTGGCTTGGAAACGCCCAAGAGAGGGCTCCTTTGTTGATTCCGATGTAAGTTTTCATGTTATCCAAATATAAATTATGGAAGTTAAACGAGTCATTTAATCATAAATTATTTTGTATATTGGCGGATATGTGTTGATTAAATTAAGAATCTTAGTTATGTTAATGTCTTTTATGAAACACTCCAGACATCTTCTCTTATTCACCAAAATTGTTGGAGGTAGAGTGATAGGTAGGATTAATTTATGAAGAATTTGATTAAATTAAAAGTAGTTCTTATGTTAAGAATCGAGACTAATTACTTGAATAGTTCCTATATCTTAGATGTAACACCAATGGAATGTTAGAATATAAATTAGTTTATAAGTCAAATAAATTAATTTAAAGAAAAGATTTAGGTAGATAAATTTGTAAGTCTTACTTAATTACAATTTTCCAAAAAAGTATTTAACTAGATTACATTTAGAATGAAGGTAGTGTTAATCAAATCGATTTGGATGTTGTCACAAGATTTTTTGTCGTTTTTTGGTATTGTAAATTCTCTTTAGGAAAATAGGAACATTTGGTAATTTCTTTTGTTGTTGGCTAATGTAGGATGAGATTGGTTGTTCTTCATCGGAAATGCCTTCTACATCGCAACTACCGGAGGATGATTCAACTTCTTGGAGTATTCTTAGGCCATGGAAGTATCCAAGAAGTACTCAGCAGAGTCAATAACATTGGTTGAAGAAGACGATTGATGAGGACAGATTTGAACTGTTGGTTGATTTCAGAGTCTAGACCATACTGACTCTTCAATATTTGTTTTTCTTGACTCTATAGGTTCAACATTAGAAAGATTTACATGTATTCCATTGATTCTTTTAACAATGGATTGAGGGATTCAACCTTTGTTGGGATTCTGTTTTATGTTTAGTATTTCATGAAACTGGCCTCAATAGTCAATATATGGAATTTGTGTGATGCCTTAGTGGCTACAATTGTTTTCTTTATTGATTGAATTTATGTGACTGTTACCTGACTTGTGATCATTGCCATTAAAATGTTCAAGACTTGGTCATACACGGATGTCATGGATGGATAATTCGCACACACTAGAGAACATGGGAGAGGAATTTGCGTAGGTCTTAGGAGGCTGCTGAAACCTTAGATGTGGCATTGATAAAGTGTGTAGTATTATTGAAGACTTACTACAATGGAAGTTATTGTCAAACTGTTTTGATTAAAACCGGGGCTGGTTTTGTAGACTCTAGTTTTGGTTTTAGATTTTTATTTCTCATTATAGGCTTTTCTCTTGTGGAGGTTTGATGGGGTGGGACCAAATAGGAAATAGGATTGGGGAGGTTGTTGGATCACGTTGAGCTTTTGTCTTGCAGCTCAATTCAGTAGATTGCGGTACAAAGTAGAAACAGCAAGGCGGCTTTTGGCAAGTTGAATATTAATAGTTGGAATAAAAATATTTTATAATTTGTATTTTTTTTTATCTATGATCAAGGTATCCCTCACTCGACAAGTGAGAGACTAATCCCCCGCTTATTTGTAGGCACCTCAAAGGGATTTTGTATTTCTTATATATCGTCCATTGTAATTTTGATTTTAAGAAACTAAATATTACATGTGAGAAACACTTGCACACTCTAAAAAAAAGAATTACATGCAAAAGGTATCATGTCGTCTGATTCTAAACCAATTAAAATTTAAAAATTAAATTACTTTTAATCTTAGTTGACTGATTTTTCATGAGAAACGATTCGTGTTTTATTTTGTTTTTAGGAGAAACCTTTCATTTGAATTTCATTCAATAATAGGCTTGTCCATCTAAAAGAATAAATTGTGATTGTTTACAGTAGTAATTTAACAGTAAACTATTATTAAAATCAGTTAAATATTAAATTGTAATTGGTTGGAAAATAGATTATATGCCATTCTAAGATTATGCAAGTATTTGTACTTTAGCATAAATTAATTGCACAGCAGGGGACAAGCAAGCTCTCAAAATAAAATATACAAGGAAAACAGAATATGACTCAATCAAGTAAGCTTAGGAACCCCACAATCCCTTCATCACATAAGAAGGGTAGGTACTCAAGGTAATTTTTCCTTAGAAAATTATACTCCCAAATTGAATATTGGACCACTGATGCCGGACGAATAAGAGAGCTGCTAATAATAAGGTACAAACACCCATTGTAGCATCCTTAGAGACAATAATCTCTTCGTTTTTTACATTAAAAGTGGCAGCGAGGACCAATGTGGGTATTGAACTATATACTAGTATATAGTGACAATAATTTTCCCAGCACATTTATGCAGCTTAAGAAGTCATGCCTTTACACTTACTTTTTGGTCATTGAAAAATAAAAAACTAGGGACGCAGAAACAGAAGAATAAACTCAGACTTGAGCAATAAAACTCATTGCCTTTTTCTGTCAATTTCATTATGCTCATTTAGACATTTGAAAGACAGCAGTCACTTTATATTTATAATTACAGATCGGAAATAAGAACCAGAAAAACAAAAATCAGTGGCAGGCAAGCTTTGTCAATCTACAACAAAGAGCATATGCCACATCAAAAAAGAAAAAGCTACCACAATTTTTGGATGGCCTAAAGAACAGAGATCACATCAAAACATACAATAAGCATTTGCAAAATCATTATTCATATGCATGAAATGCTCCTAGTACAAGAGTAGTAATAAAGAGAAGGTGGGCACCCGAGAAAATATTATATATCCCCACATCATTTTGCTGCCAATCCCAGTTGAGATCACATGCATTCTGCAATTTGGTGTACACAAGAGAAGAAAGTCAAGATATATGAAACCTATGAAACAAATACTCCCTCCGTTCCTAAATATAAGATCACTTTCACATTTCAATTTGTACCTAAATAAAAAGATCACTTTCTATTTTTTCCTAAGTTTTTCCCAAATTAACCCTAATAATACTTATCTATAGTAACAAGAGAGGGAGAGTGGGGATAAAGGCTTATGGTTAGGATAAATTGGTAATATCATGTGTTAATAACTAACTTAACTAACATCTTTAATCTAATCAAATTAGGAAAGTGATCTTATATTTAGGAATGGAGGGAATAGATAGCAAGGCTATGCCATGCAAAATGCATCAAAAGACTGCGTGAAAGAAGAAGAGAGGTTTTTAAATATCTAAATGGGCGTTAAAATGACAAAAGCATAAAAGCACACCTGATGATGCAGGATAAAGCTTAACATGACTTCAGCTAATCCTCTGCATGAGCCAAGAGTTAACAAATTAATTTAAATGACCAGAAGTAGAAACAAAGAATGGAGAACAATGATCCAGATATTTGGCCATCGTGTCCAGTCAAAAAATACATAAACCAAATCATATAAATAATTCTGAAAACTTTACTCAAGACTAGCATTTTGACCAAAACAAATTGACAAACATTGTATCAAGCAACACGTGTGAAAATTTCATCTCATAGATGTACATCAAGTTTACATTTGTCAAATTAAGTGTGCTTAAACATTCAACACAACAGCATTAACAAACTTGTCAGCTTAGCTTAGACTTTGGAATTCAAATCCTCAGCTTGATTTAAGGTCAATTCATACTTACATAATTTTTCACAAACTTATGTGCCTACAAGAGTTCAGTTGGCCCGAATTATACTGTTCCATATCAAACTCAGATGTAAATATAAGTTTAACCATTAACTTACTAGAGAGGCCAGTGATTGACCAGTTAAACTGTGCTGAATAAAATTTTTAGACATATATAGAATTTTATAATTATATACCTCCATAACAAAACGGATGTTTAGCAAGAATATATTATACGCCCGTCAAAAAACAGAGAGACAGACATTTCAAATTTTAATTCAGTCAAGGGAGCTATGAGCCTTTTGCCAGTTTAGAGAAGAACCCTCCTCCGATCCTTTCAAGTGGGTGAAAGATGCCAACCCAAGGGGCATCTTGCCAACTCAAAAGGCAATATGGCTGTTTATTTAAATAACTCTTCTGGAATTTTTATGTGCTTCCAAAATTTTACCAATGCTTGGTTGCCGGACAGTCAGCAACACCTAATTTGGAAGAAAATATTATTTCTGTTTAATTATTTAATAACTTTGATGCACAGTTATATATTAATTTTACGCTATAATAGTTTGATTTATATGCCAAACGTTATCACAACACTTCACCTTCGGATGCCTATTTTAACTTTTTTCCTTATTACAGCAGCTTGATTCATCAAGGCAATTGTCTAGCCAGTCATTCCTGGAGGCACTGGTAGGATCTAACTGCTTAAAGCGCCTTTCAAATTTAGCTACCTAGAATATAACTTACCATGATCATCACAGTATTATAAGAAAACAAAATTTTCAATAAAATCCTTTAAGTTAAAACTATAACATATTCACGCTATAACTGTATTACTCAACTGACATGCGGCTTCCAAACTCACATCTCACTCGATAAAGCATTCAGTTGGTCCTCTGTCCATGATACCTAGGTTATAGTCCCAATTACTATCTAAGAATGTACTCTTAAGATGATACAAAGTACAAACTCCTTTCCCTAGTGACGCTTCTATTCTATTAAGATGGTTGTCATAAATCAATGAAATGAGAGAAAATCTCAGACCAGATATATATTATGACATTTCAATTACAAAACCAGTTTTAATTTATCCATAATTTTACACATGTCAAATCACCACCATCTACTAAGCTGGTAGAATCAAATATAATATCTACATCAATAGCAAGTGAAATCCTCCCTAAAATTCTGGTCCCATAGGTGTCACCAACTCACCATCCATCAAGTTGATAAAATCAAAATTAAAGTAAATCTACATCACCAATGAGAAAAACCCTTGATAAGATCATCTCTTTGATAGCATAGCACCCCCTCTACCCTCTAACTAAGTAAGAATTCCACCCATCCATCAATACAAAGTATTCATCTACAAACAAACCCAAGAATACCCAAGAAAAGCGGCTTCATTACACTTGTCCGTAATTATGGACCTTTAAATTCAAAAAAAAAAAAAAACTCATACCCAATATCTCCAAGATTGTTCATTCCAAAACAATCTAAAGAAATAGCTACAATAATGAAACAAAATAAAACTTCAAGAAACACACCAAAACATAACCCAGGACCAGAACAACCCATAAGATGACATCAAGAAAGAGCATTAATGCATAAAAATACACACAACAAGCAATGTAAGATTAAATTCCAAACCTTTTTTATGTTCTTGTTGGGTAGCTGGCACAGTCTTGATTTTCGGCTCACCTTTTTCGTCCACCTTTGTAGTCACCACAGCATTTCCACCATCTTTATCACCATCGGGATGTCTAACAACAACAACAGGACAAACACAATGATGAACACAATAATCACTAACACTCCCCAGCTTCCCATCACTACCACGACGAACAGCACCAAAACCACGACTCCCCATAATCACAGCACTAAGCCCAAGCCTCTCAACCTCCAAACACAACCTCTCCCTCATATCATGATCCTTCACAATATGTATCTTGTACAAAATCTGTGCATCCCTCAGTGGCTTCGCAAGATCCCCCAATTTAGACGCCGTATATGCATCAAAATCAGCCTCAAGCTTCTTCGAATTCTCATCATTACAAACATCATTACTTTGCTCCCATACCTGTTAATAAAATCCAAATTAGACACTGATTACCAGTTAATGTGTGTGTGGGTAAAAAAACATTATCCCCTCCTGTCCTAATTATAAGATCAATCTTTTCTCTCTTTCTTCTTCTTCATTACAAGATCAATCCTTTCTTCAGATGACTGCTAATAAAATCCAAATTAGATGCTTAATACCAATTAATAAACGTTAAAAAGAAACATTATCCCCTTATGTCCTAATTATAAGATCAATGCTTTCTTTGGCTAACTACTAATATGATTTAGATTAAGCACTTAATACCAATTAATATGGATAGAAACGAAATATAATCCCCTGACGTCTAAACTATAAAATCAATATTTGGTTAAAAAATATTACAAGATCAATACTTTCTTCGGATAATGCTACCATGATCTAAATTAGGCGCTTACAAACAATCAATACACACACATACACACATATCACACATCAACATATTTCACATGTATAACTCTCTCCGTCCCTAAATATAAAATCACTTTCACAATTTAATTTGTTCTTAGATATAAGATCACTTTCTAATTTTTCCCAACTTTTTCCCAAATTAACCTCATAAAACTTACTTATCAATAATAAATAAACGAGATGGAGAATTAAGTTAAATATATATAGGTTGGGCTAATTGGTAATACCATGTGCTAATAACATAACTAACATCCTTTATCTAATCAAATTAGAGAAATTAATCTTATATTTTGGAACGGAGACAGTATAGACATTTAAAGTAATTAATTTTACAAGCATAATTAATTAAAAATGCAAAATTGATGTTATAATTATACTACCTTTGTTCCTAAATATAAGATCACTCTCCTAATTAATCAGATTAAAAATGTTAGTAACGTTAATTATTATCACGCGATATTACCAATTTGCCCAAACCATATACTGTTATCACAATTCTCCATCTCTTGTTTGTTTATTATTGATAAGTATTATGAGGTTAATTTGGGAAAAATTGTGAAAAATTAGAAAGTGATGTTATATTTAGGAACCTGAAAGAAATAGTAACTAAACATGTTTAATCTAATCAAATAATGGAGGCAGTGTGAAACATTTGAAGTAATGAATTTGACATGCTTAATTAATTAATCAATTAAAAAGTGAAATTGATGTAATAATTACAGTAATTAGGAAGGATTAGAATGAGTACTTACGGGATTATTGGAAACGGGATGGGTGGGAGTATTGGGAATGGTGGCGCCCCAATCGGCGCCGAAGAGGACGGAGGTGGGGCTGACGTGGACGAGGATGACGGCGTCGCCGGGGCGGAGGTAGTGCTGGACGGCCCAGCTCACGGCGTAGGCGCTCTCGTCGGAGAGGTCCACGGCCACGCCGATTCTGCGGCGGGCGAAGGAGGTGGGCGTGGCGGCGGACACGGCGGGGCTGTGAATGCGCGGCGAGGAGGGGTGGTGGATTTTTATCTGCGGTAGCTGTGGGTGGTGGTCGGAATCCAATGATGCGTGATGGTTATTATTCTTGTTGGGATTGGGATGCATTTTTTGTTTTTTCTTTTCTTTTGTGTTTGTGTGTGTTGGTTAATTTTCAGATGTGAGAAATATGAGAGTGATGGAATGATATGAGTTTGTGTTTTGGATGTGGGCTTTGAAGGATGTTGTTGTTATTAGGCCCAAATCAAATTTTGTGGTGGATAAGGTTGTTTCTTTCTTTCTTTCTTTCTGAGGTGTGAATGTGATGTGGCATTTATTCCGCTACTTCAAAATTGGTAAGGGTGTTAGTTCTATTTCATTTTGGGATAATTGCATCTAACTACTTAATTTTAAAGAGGTCTCAAAGGGTTGTTAATGAATACTATTAGCAACTGCAATAGCATTCATTAACAAGTGGTAATAACTCCTTGGAAGTTGGAACCTTTTTGAAATTGAGTGTCTTATTTGAGGCTTAGGTACAATTGTTCATTTCATTTTTAATAAGTTACCCTACCTTAATGATGTGACCTAGTTATTTAGTCAATTATAATGTTAATTAAGATAAGTAAAATTATATGATTTCATTCTTGACCATATTTTAAAGAACCGGTTTGACTCAGTGGTAAGCTCGTTTGTCATGGGTCCGAGGTCATGAGTTCTAATCAGTCTCACTGCATAATAGTACATGTATACTACATAGTATATTCCCTTCCACAGTACTCTTAGGATTGAACTGAGTTGGCCCTTAGTCTTGACCACATTTACATTTGTCTATTAGTTATATATTAATGTGGAGTCTTGATAAATAATAAGGCTAATCTAGAAAAAATATAAAAAGACTTTATGTTTATGAACAATCTCACCTATTTGAAGAAGTCCAAATTTTAGAAAATGAGGAAGTACTAGCAGTATGGTTGGTTGGCTAATATGAAATTAATATTATAGCTATTTAAGAAACATTTGGATCAACTAATGTTTTGTTGTTCCAACCTAACTCATGATTTTGTGTTCAAACTCGGTTAGGAAACAACAATAATAATTATTTGGATAACATTCATAGGTTAAGTTGGTTGTCAATAACTATGCATGCTGGAAAATAAATAAATAGAAAGTTAATAGCTTAATAGTTAATATACAAATCAAGACAGTGTATATCAATAATTATTTATGGGAGTTTGAATAAATCTATACGTATTCTATTTTTAGAAAAGCCATTACAATTTACAAGTCGGCTTAAATGTTGGATTAGTCGAAATCTAATGTACTAATAATTTTTCTGAGCAAAAAAAATGTACTAATAATTTAATATGATGAGTAGTTCATTATTGAAAAAGTTTTCTTCAAAATAAAAGAATACTAAATAATTGTCTTAATGCAGGAAAAAAATCTTTTTTTTTATATTTGATCAATTATTTATTATTGATTACTTTTTTTGATAAAATTTATTATCGATTACTGATTAGTCTGAATGATTACTGAAATGTTAATGTTAGTATTCCTCCGTTCTTAAATATAAGATCACTTTGAGGAAGTGAATAAGTTCCTAAATATAAGATCACTTCTTATTTTATCTCAAGTTTTGCCCAAACTACCCTTATACTCATTCTTTTCATTGAAAACCCCTCCTCCTTTTAAATTTAAGTAATTGAGGGGATTTTGGGAAGATCATGTAATTTTATTGTCATCCTTAATCTCCCAAAATTAACTAAATTGATCTTATATTTAGGAATGGAGGGAGTGTTATGTAATATATATGCTAAATAGAAAACCAACAGATCTAGTGGACGTGCCGGAGTGGTTATCGGGCATGACTAGAAATCATGTGGGCTCTGCCCGCGCAGGTTCGAATCCTGCCGTCCACGCTTTTACATGTCTTCTTCTCTCTTTTTTATTTTTCTTGTTAACCTACATATACTTTTAATTTGTTTACTTAAATTCCACCAAAAAAGATTAAAAGTGTCTTATATTTGGGACCTAATAGTACTTTTTTATCCTTTTTATTTATTTTATTTAAAACAAAACGCACACAAACAAATTGATTTGTGTTCTTTTTTAAGAAATGATGTTGCATTGGAATGACAAGCACTTAGAAGAATAAGATGATAAGGTAAATGATGTGTATGTTATGATTACTGTTTTGGTTCACTTAGCTGATAAAAAACAATTTCTGATAATTTTCTGTATAAATAGCGAGATTTTTTATAAAAAAAAGAACAGACATACTTATAAAATAGCCAAATAAAGCATAAAGAACAAACATACTTAAAAAATAAAATAGCACAAATGAAAAGATTTTAAAGAAATAATTTGTCTTGTTTGTTCTGATATTTTGTTAATAACTTATTTTCTAATTATCCTTTCAAATTTCTTATTTTGTTCTTTTACGGATTAAAAAATTGATAGATTACATATTAATTAGTAAAAAATGGGACGGTGCATATAGCAATTAAAGAATCCATGAATAAAACGCACAATCTCAATACTACATATATGTTTAAGTTGCAATGCCTTGAAGAAACCTAACACTAACTGATACAAATATATTTGATAAGAGAATGAGTATAAGCTCTCTCTCTCTCACACACACTCACAAGAGTAAAAGGAAGAGTGGTGCGTAGCAAAAGAGATAGGGTGGAGAGGACAAAAAAAAGATGATTACCCAAAATATAATAGCAAGACATATAATAGGAGGAAAGCAAAAGCTGGCATCCATCTATCATCTATGATCATCTAACAAAACACCTTCGTACATCTCTAAAACTGATATGTGTGTGTAGGAGTATAAAAGTTCAAATAAAATGACACCAGTTATTAATTGAGAAAAACGAACATAATAATAAATAGCTTCCTCGTATTATCATCCCCCTTTCACTCCATCTTCCCTGTTCAAATAAGTAGCACCTACCTAATTACATTATTTTACATCATTTACGAAGAGAGATACTGTTTTATTTCACATTAACGAAAAGAAAGCCCTGAAATTTTAATTCATTGCCCAGCCATAACAATCAGTTGCGATATGTTCAGACACAAACTAAGTAATGGGGAGTGAGGGAAGGGATATTATCACTTTCATATATAAGTAAAAATAGTTTCGTTCTTTCTCCCTAATCACACACACACACAATACAAAACGTTCTTTAATTTTCCCATACAAACTTAAGTGTCCATTTTGTTAATTATATCATATCTGGTTCATAATATAAGATGCACAAACTAAAGAACTAAACAATGTTGGTTTAAATATTTATTGGGCATGGTGTTGATAATTTTTTTATTTTATTGCAGTAAAACTAAAAATACATATAACAATGATTAATCACCAAGCCAACTTCTTATATTTCAAACAAAATTTCTTTATAAAGACTTCTTATATCATGGATCAAAAGAACTGTATACAATTAACTAGAGATATTATGTTCTTTTTTGTTGCAGAGTTATGACTAGCCATTTGACTAAATAACTTGCGTGTACTAACTGACCTTTCACGTCTAAAATTGGATATTGAAAGGAATGCATGCATTTAAATATTTGAATTAGAAAAACAAAATGTGATTAATTAGTGCCTTTTCCTTTGAGAGTGCCTTTTCCGATCCCCATGCATGGACATATCTTTTCCATAGAACTCAATGTCCATTGGCATTATCATCTTTTTCTTAGATTGTATCCACCCATAGAATGTTTAGACTTTGACGTGTGTGTGTGTGTGTATTCTGTAAAATATTTTAGTTTGCTTCATTCTATAAGGAAAAAAAAACTACTTGGCTTGTCTATAACTTTTATTAAAATAAAGTTGTAACAAAAAAAGATAGACTAAATATACAACTCTTCTCATTATTTTTATAAAGAATATACTCTATAAAAATAAAAATCGACATTAAATTAAACAAAGTATAATTATATATTTAAAAATTGGCCAAAAAAATTATATATTTAAATAAAAAAAATTTAACTTCTCCCCTAAGGTTAGGACCGATCGATCTATTGCGGCTACTCTCATAAATTTGATCATATATAGCAGTGCTCTCATGTCCATTTTTACTACTGTTTACCCAATAGCTATTACCACTAGTCTTGCTATATATAGAGACTGTTTGAAGACAATTGATGAGAGATTTAAATATTGTTAAACAAAAAGAAGTTTATTTTACCAATATACTCCATTTTTGTCACAAGAAACAAAGCTTTCGTTTTCAAAATAAAAAGTAGCCATGTGTAACGAATGCTAATTAAATTGATGAAGAGATTTTAATACAAAGTGTCCATACATCAGTATTCTTTTATTCTATCTCTCCCAAGCAAAGACAAAAGAAAAGTTTATTAAAAGGCCTTTCAGTGAAGGATCATTTTCAAAGGGTTTTTTGGGAGGACTCTCCAAAGGCATTACTCTGAGCTCTATATAGGGCAAGACAGAGATACCTTCCATGTGTTTCAGCACATAAAAGACGCAAACTTATCTCAAGAACAGAAATTCTGTATTTTCTGTTAAAGTATTAAAAGTCTCCTGCCACCTCCTTTTACCTTTACAGTCAGAAACAACTGCTCCCAGCTGCTTTAACTTAACCATTCTAGCATTTCAAATTTTAAGTTTTTGTTTTCATCCATCACAAACCCTAACTCTCTTTCCTTTGCTTTAACCTCCATAAATCTCACACTACAAGAGGAAAATATTGGAGAACTCAAAATCTACCAGAGAGATTCTATGATACACACATATATAACATATTCATTTATACATGCATACACTAGCTAGCACAGGAAAAATAGAGAAATCATAAAATCTACCAGAGAGATTCTGTGATATATATATATATATATATGTATATATATATTCATAGAATAAGAGAGAGAGAGAGAAGATTTGAATTTCCCAAGAAGGAGATGCAAATGACTGTTGAGATGAGCATCATTTTAACAACAAAAAGGAAAATGGACAGAAAAAGGTTGTACTATGGGAGGTAGTTCGGTTTTTTTTTTTGCTTACTAGCTAACATAGTCTTACATATGCATCACACATACAGATGAAAGAGATCACTAGCTAACTAGTCTCAAATACAGCAAAAGAACAAAAAGGACTCACATATGGGTCTGATTCTTCTCTATTCAGTTTCATATAAGAGACTCTAAAAGCATTTTAATTAAGGGTCTGATGAATTTAAAGCCTGAGACATAGATCAACAGATTTAGACTCAGCTGGAGCAGGAGGTGCAGCATCATCAGTAGTAGTAGTGTGTGCATTAATGTTATTATGAGCTCTAGCTGATGCTTCTTCTGCTGCTGTAATAGAATAAGAAGAAGCTTCATAACCTTTAGCTTCTAAAGATAATCCCAGTTCCTTGAAATTTGTGCCCCTCATAGCATCCTCTTTTCCAGGAAAAAACTCATACTCCATCACAATTTTCCCATTACTCATATTTGACCCTACTTTCCTGTGAACAGCTACAACTCCCAGAGGCTGCAAAATTAAATCAAAGCCCATTTATTAAAATTGTATGCACATAATTGCTTATGTGTTCACTGTTCAAACAAGTTACAATGCAAATATGTGTTAAAAATTACTTGTATATCTATATATACCTCTTCAAGATAGCGATAAGGATGGGCATTATTTGATGACATTCTGATGTTGAAATCAGTGGCTTCAGCTTGATGGTTTGGAGGAAATCCCAGAAATTGATCAGGACTATTATGGATCATGGACCATAAAGCAGTGTCTCTCCTAGCATTTGTTCCTATTAGGATGTTGTTGTTGTTGTTGTTGTTGGTTTTTTCCTCATTAGTTAAGCGCTTTTTCTGCACATATAATCACAACAATGGAATTAAGTAAACATATTTTTTTTTAAAAAAAAAAACAAACTACAAAGAAGAAAAATCTCAGTTTTGCTCCAAGTTCCTAACCATATCCTTCTGAACAAATCATCACAGCAATAAAAACTTTGAATAAAAAACAACAACCTAAGATAAGAAAATTATTCCATTGTTGTCTCCATATCTCAAACATATAAACATTTTTTTCAGCACAAATCATCACAGCAATAGGAACATTTTATTTTAAAAAACAACCTAAGAAGAAAATCTCAGTGCTGCCTAGAATTCTTAAACATATAAACTTTGTTTTTTCCAAAGAAATCATCAAAACAATAGAAACTAAAAATAAAACAACATAGAAAGAAAAACCCCAGTTTTGTCTCAAATTCTTTAACACATGAACTCTATCTTGATAAATCAAAACAATATGTAGGAACATTACAAAAAAAAAATAAAGGGCATTAAATAAATCTCATTAAAAAAACAAAAACCTAGGAAAAAATGAAAATCCCAGGGCTGCAGATAATTAAAGGCTGTACAAGGTTATTATTATTATGCAGAATGAAGCATTAAATTAAAGCATTAATAAGTCAAATAAATAAGAGACCTTGTAGCAGAGATCACAGGGATGATGGTGATGAGAATGAGAAGAGTGATGATGAGGAGGAACAATAAAATTATTATTTGGCATTGAAGAGAGCTCTCTAGAGGAGGCCTCCAACAAAGGGCACCCAAAAACCCAAGGACTACTCGGGGCTCCGAACCCAGCCTGACCCGACCCGCCAGGGATCACAACATTCCCATTATTCAACATCATCACATGAGGGTGCAGAAGGGGTGCATGGTTAGCAGGTGGAGCATACTGCACAGGAACATTAACATTAACATTATTATTATTATTATTAATATTATTATTCCCCCCAGAATTGTGGCTCATCTTTTCTTGATCTCTGAGGATGCTCTCTAGCTGGGCCACACCCATGCCTCTCTGGGGTGCTTTCTTCACTTTTCCACTGTTGTTGGATTTTCTGCCCCTACTATTGATGATGCTTCTAGAAGGTTCTGTTGTTGTTGTGGTAGTCATCATGTTATGTTGTTGTTGTAGAGAAGAGGGTTTGATGGACTTGTTGTTGTTCTTGTCGGAAGACATGAGGATGAGCGAAGTGGAAGCCATGGCTTGGCTTAGCTTAACTTAGCTTCTGGATTTGAAAGTGAATGGAACAGTGAGTGAGAGAGAGAGAGAGAGAGCGAGATTGAATAATAAAGGTATGTGGGGATATAATGATATATTATATGCTTGTTGGGTTTATAGAGAGAGAAAGGAAGGGGTGGGGGGACATTGCATACGTGTGTTACAGGGTACCTGCCTGTCGTTTTCTTATGTTGCTTTATTATTTTTTTTTTGGTGAAGTGTTATGTTGCTTTATTATTGGTTTTAATTAATTAGGTCTTGTGTTTTGATTATGTCTTGTAATTACATATTAAGTAGGTCTAGTAGTTGATTTATTATACATGAACTAAATTAATGTTTTTGTAAATTTGCACCCTCATTTATGAATGTGTATTTAAGTGATTTTTATATATTACTATATTATTCCAACATTTCCTTCTATCTATATTTATTAACTACTGAAAATGTGCAAGGTTGTAACATTCACGTTAATTATTCTCAAATTAGATTTATAACAACAATAGAATTTTTTGGGTTAATGGTTATATACGCCATAAAGTATGTATGGAGAATCATATTTATCATTAAAGTATTTTTTTTGCTTATATTTGTCACTGAAATATGCATGAAAGGTTACATCTGCCCCTAAATTATACACAAAGGGTCATATTTGCCCCGTAATTATGTATGAATGATCATATTTTCCCTTGAATTATGCAAGAGGCCAGACTATATATGGTCTCCGTGTATACTTTAGGGGTAGATATGAGCCCAAAATTACTTTAGGCGCATATATGATTTTCTATGCAAACTTTATGAGCAAATATGATCCTTAACTCAATTTTTTCTCCTACAAACTTGAGTGATATGTTTTATCATGGTGCGACTCGTTAAGATTACAGTCTTGATTCATTATAGCCTATCATTTAAATTTGATTCAATGCAAGTCAATACTTTTATTTTCATTGTTTTATAGTTTAGCCTTTATATTTTAGAATAAAGGACATGGAATAAGTTATAAAATAATGAAAACTATCAGGATTTAATTCAAGTGGGTTAAAAATCAGGTTTACTAATATGGAGTTGCTTTGGGTTAAAGCATATATTACAGCTACTAGAAAGATTGATTTTCGTCTCTTTCTACTATGGTGGGCTCCACTGATGCACCCTGCCAATTTGGGGCATATATGGGAAAGGGTTTTTATGAAACAAGGTAAAGCAGGCGCGAACTTAGTAATACCTTCATTATTGCTCTTATCTTACACACAGATATGAGATATGCCTCTATTAGCGCGTTGAGCCACGCTCCAATTCTCCTTTAACCTCCCTTTAAACTACTTTGAGGAGGAAAGATGTGCAATATACATAGCATTCACTTATGTTTTAAAAAAAGAAAATATATAAGAAATATATAGTTCATCTGTAAACTCAAAGCTGTTGTACAGCAATAGATATTGTTGATCCAACGTATATATGAATAGCAAATGACAAATTTTACTGGTCATATCTTTCTTTACTGGTGGCATAATTAATATCATAAGGTAGTTTGTTGGATTTTAGTGGTCAAGTCTTTCTTTCGTAGTGGATCTCTGCATGACATATATAACGTCCTCACTTATGCTGCTTATTACTTCCTCCATAATTACGTATGAATCTATGTGATTTATTTTATACTTAACAACCAAAACGAACCTTAGTATTAGTTAACTAATTAATTAATTAATTAAGGAGTGTGATAATGAGTATCTTATATATCGACACGTTTCATGAGAGTAGGAGTACAGTGGTGGGGGACCAAGAAGAGGCAATGCATGATCCCATGAGGCTAGGTGGGAGCAAAACAAGCTTTTTCATGGTTGTAGAGAAGACAGTCAGAATTATCCAAATTAGCTAACAAATCATTATGCTTTTTCAGAATTATATATATTATTCTCTGATCTATAATTATTTTTGAGCTATGCTGGTTTCTGGTTTTTAGGCATGGCACTGCTTGTGTTGAAGCTTGAACTCGCACATCAAAAATAGGGATTTAGAGATATGTATGACTCAGTTATAATAGTAGTAATGAGTGGATCATCTGAGACACGCTGAACCACATATTCACAGAAGATCAAAAGTAAACAAGAAAAAGCAAGAAGTAGGTGGAGAGGAATGCGATGTTATTTAGGCAATGATAGGGAGTGAGATTTTTTGGGTCAATAAGGAATAAGAGAATCTTCCCTATGCAATATAGCTAGTCTTGTAAAGTTGTAATGATGTTCTTTTCTTCCTTTTTTAATTTATTTTCTTTTAGTGTGTTCAGTACTGACTAGATTTTCAGCTTAAAATTGTAATAAAAAAAACCATCTTAAAAGGGTTGCCTAAGAGTGTAGGAAGCCAAGTGGTGGGTAGACTTACACTGATGCTAACATAGGGATCATCATTAATTATAATAATTATTATCTTTATTAGCTTAGTGTCTTTTGCTTTTGCATATTTATTTGAGTAATTCAAAACAAACACACAAATTCGATGCCACCTTCAATTTTGTAAAATCTTACTCATCAATGTTTATTTAGGATTGATCCCAAACCGCGTGACCAACCAAATTTTGTGTCTACTTTCTTCTCTCCCACTCATATGTGTGTCATGTGTGTATATAATCACTCACTTTTCGATCAAAAAGTGTGAACAAAATCCATCCTGGACAACAGTATGTAGATGGTGTGAAAATTGATCACAAATTCACAAATATGTGTTTTGTGAAAGGTAAAATTTGAAAAGTGCATTTGTGAAATAGATTATTAGAGAAGCATTTAATTTATATTTGCATGTTTATTTTTTTATTCTCCAAACAATAAATGTATGGAAAAAATAATTTATATTTGTATGTTTATTATGATATATACTCTCTAGGATAGGTGATAATGGTATACTACCTCCGGTCCTAAATATAAGACCTAATTGACTTTTTTTTTAGAGGTTAAGGTTGTGAAATAAGCTATTAAATCATGACATATTTGATATATTTTTAGATTATTCATTAGTTTATAGGTAAAATAAACTAGTTTAAGGGAAAACATTAGGTAAATCAACTTATAATTAACTTATTTTGCTTTTTTATAGGATTTTCTAGAAAAGTTATCTAGGTCTTATATTTAGGAACGAGGGAGTATTATATATAAACTTCATAACGGTATCACTTAAAAAACTTATTAATAGAAAAGGAAGGGGACATGTTATGAGGCTAGTGACGATGGAATCTGGAAAGAAGAGGATGGACTGAGGAGTTGGAGTGGGGCCCAGAGGTGGTCCCCACGGCTGTGGGGGTGGTGGGTTCATCCTGTGTGACCCACCGTACTGGATTTAGGCGGCTGAGGAGGTTGGCACATGGGAAAGACACGTGTAAGGTGGGGACAGTTGCTGGGTTTGGAGAGACACGGTGGATTCTAAATAGCCTGAAACCCAGATTGTGCTCTGGAGGGAGTGATTGCCAATTGTGGGCCCTTATGGCTTCACCGGGGACCACTTCCCCCTCTCACGCCCTTAATTTCTCAAAAATACTTTGTTACCATATGGAATGTTACTTGCTTTAACATGAATCTTTAAAGAAATAAGTTTACAGTTTTTGGGTAACGATTTTTTCATATAATTTTTCTTAATCGGATAATCCTCACTTCAGTTATGATCCCTCCAGTTTAAAAGAAGAGGAATCGGTTAATCCAACTATTTATTAATCTATAGAAAGCCAATAAATAAGGAATGAAAATTAAGGAATGAAAATTTGGATGACTAAAACCAAAATTAGAAGGAAATTTATTTTTGGACTGAAGATTAGAAGGAAATTAAGGAATGAAGATTTACATTATTGGCTCTTCACATTATTTTACAAAAAAACTGGATTGTAAGTGGCGAGAGTGCACACTTAGGATATAATGAATTACGTTATTCATTAGTCATATCATTCTGTTTGGAATGTTCATTGATCATTAGTATAATGCTGCTTAAATGAAAAATGTTCAATAGTAATGTTGTTTTATAATGTGTATTTATTTCTGACAAAAAATATAATATAATGTGTATTTATTAATTACAAATGTAATAGGAGTATATAAATTATAACTAAATTGTTCAATATCTAACCTCTTTGAGAACTGACTAGTCCAAAGTCAACCTCGAATTAAGGGAATTTCTCAATATCAAGCTTGGACACCTTTAACAAATGACACAGAAGACGCCTTACCACCCCACTTCAATAAATCCGAGTAAATCCTCTGAGCTGCAATTCATTCATTCTCATTCGATACTTATAATAAGAGAGGTAGTCATATTCCAAAGTACTGCTCAGACACCGATTATAGGCATCTACTTCGATAGAGAATCAAGAATTGATTATTAGTCACATTGCGGTGGACTATCTCATTTCACTAATCAAACTTTTGTTGGTGATATTGTTGATATTCTCTTAGGAGGTTGAAGAAGTTGAATAAAGTATATTACAATATTTATATTTTTAATATTTTTTAAGCTATCTAATTCCCAATTTATAAACCAATATTATTATAATGACATATTATATATTATAATATAATTAAATAGTTCATTCTCTTCAAACGACTTACTTTGAATCATATTCATTCATTAAGCTAATCCATTATCCATTAATTTGAAACAGCATAGAATATTTTACATGAAAAAGAGCATCGGCATTATGATATTCATAGTTGCTTTGTACCATTATAAGAAGGGATTTAATGAGGGAGGGGACAGGCAGAGAGAAGGAAAATTGGGAAAGAAGTAGAGTAACTGTAACTCCATGATTTTTTTTTGACTGAGAATGGACCATTCACATTTTTGGTACGAAATAACCAATCCACTATGTCCTCAAGGTTCCTACCTTCCCTCGTCATGCATCCTCTTTAATTATGGTAAGTAATTACTTAATTAATATCATATTCCATAATATGATATTAATAACTAGGCAATTAATAACTAGGTAATTAATATCAAGGTCGATCCCACAGAGACTCAGACAATTAATAACTAGGCATTAGATCTCCTATTTTCATTCAAGTTGAGTAAACAAGAAAATTTGATTTTAATTACCTAATAGCTAATAAAATAAATAAAACAAAATATTCACACAGAAGAAATTCACGAGTCAAAAGAACAACCTAGAGCCACTAATCCCTTATCTGCTTCTTAGATTTTATTCCCCACTAAATTAATTATGAATTAATCCAACTAGCTAATCTAGAGTACTAGTGTCTATAAATGCCTTTCGGTTTCCACCTATATCCTTGCCTAGCTTAATTACACAATGTCTTGCACTAATTTACTAAGCCAATTAATATCGGTACCGCTCTAATGTGACTATGTAGGGCTTCTAGGTATATGTCTATCCTAGTCGCAAATCAGATAAAAATCCAATCCTACACTATTTAATCCCATGGTCTATTTAAAATTCCCTCTTTCAAGTCCAATTCTAAATTCCCTAAACATGTCTAATGGTGATCAAGCACTAAACAAGTTAACCAATAATAGCAAAATTAAATAAACTAAATCAAATTAACCATGACTAAATAGTGGGAAATAAAATACTAAGTTACAAACAAGTTCATAGTACTCTAGGTTGTAAAAGAAATTAGCCACACATAGGGTTCAACATAAGAATTGGGTGAAAATCCAAAAACATACTACAAGTTCACAAAGGAGTAAGAATTGGACAAGATTGAGGAGCTGCTTCCTTCCTTTTGTGTGTTGATGTCAATGCATATGTGTGTGTGCCTTTGTAGTACGTCTCTGGTGCCTCCTTCTTTTCCTTGCGTCAATAACTTGTGATCTGCTTCCTCTCGTCTTCAATTTCTTCGTGAATCTCGTGTAGGCTATAGGAATTGGAAGAATTATGACCAAGCCTCCCTTTCTCCTCAATTGCATGTGTATATTTATAATAAAATAGTCCAACACCATATTGCCTTTGCCTTGCATGTTAAGTTTCTTTTCTTTCCTTTTCTTGTATGTCCCTTTCTCTTTATTTCCTTTTTCATTAAATATGCATTCATGAAGAGAAAGAAATAGGACATAATCACAATGACTCAATCACATAATCTCATTAATAGGAAACTTCTCATCAAAATATTTCTTTTAATATATTAAGTTTCCTATTTCAATTAAATTTCATATTTTCCAAAAGAATCACTCATATACTCTCAAATTACTTTCTTTCCAATTCACATCAAAATCACTTAATTATTTAATTCATGACTCCCCAAATACAACAAAATATTTCCTAAAAACCACTAAATATGGGGAGTCATCACAGTGCGGACCAGAAAAGGACCACCGCAGAATAGCCCTCCCTCCATGCTCCACAGTGCCAGTTTCAGATGTGAATTATGATATGCTGATCCATTATATTTATATCTATCATTATATTTTTTGTATGTAGTACTCTATATCATTATGGTTACTATATATAGATCTAAATCTGAACTGGGATTTCCTCTGCTCTATCTATCCACTTGAATTCCCTCTTTTACCCCCACTTACCATCCTAATTTCTCATCAGGCTCAAGATCTTCTATATCAAACCTCCATTTACACTTTGAAGGCCACCCAGGCTCCCACTACTATTTGATGGGTACTTCTCATTTTGTAGCAAGAAATATGAGTTCCACGTATAGCATTTTCCCCCCTTGTCTCTCACCATCTCTAGATTTTTTAAGAAAAAATAGGCTTTCCTTAGTTTTATAACAATAAATTTAGTTTTTAAAAAAGTTAATGCTCATCCCATCCCAATTATAGGATTTAGTTATGAGGTTTAGTATCATCCTTTTTTTAACTGAAAACAAAGTTTAGTATCATCCTTAGCTTGAATATAAGATATTATCAATTTTATCTCTTTTATTTATTTTCTTTTTAGCTAATTCATAATTTAGTATTCTATAAGTATTTTAAGGATATTTGATCAGATCTATCATGTTAAGAAATTGATTTATATTTTTTAGCATATCTAATATTTGTTAGGCGACTCTTTTTCAAGTAGATTTTACACATTTACTTCGACACATAGTTAAAAAAATTTTGTTTACATATGAATAAATTCCCTTCTATTAAAATCATAGCATGTTAGTAAAAATAAACAGATCAAATATCTATAACATGAAGTCATAGGGAATTATGTATATATTGTATAATAAGCCTAAGAAAATTGAAAGAAAAGAACAGTAAAAATGAAATGCTGATATTGAAATATATTAAGGGAGAAAGGGCTGAAAAGGTTAGGTATACGGTTCCGGCACGCAGTTAAGATGGTATAAAGAAAAGGCAAAACAATTTACAAAACAAAAGGTGAAACAGAAGAGCAATTGTCTTGTATATGTCCCCACTCTCCTATATGAAGTGCACTAGATTTTCAGTGAGTAATGTTTAATTTATCCACTTCTATCTTCGAATTCAAATAATAATAACTGTACTTCTGACCAAAATTTAATTAAATTAGACGTCATTAATAATTGTTTTACTAATAATCTTACACTTTGTTTTTCATTTAGAACGAAAGTAAGAAGGGAAAATGATTTGTAGACGTCCAGGGAGATTTATGTAATATTAGATAAATTTGATTTTCTCAAAACATCATTAAATATGCTTTAAATTGATAATTGTTTTAAATATACCCTAGTCAAATTCATTTCTTAGAATTATAAACCATCATTTATACATATCTCTTTCCTTTTCTATTTACGAAAAAAATAAACAAAGTAAAATTGTAAAGGGCTATTTAGATATTAATCTTTAAATAGAGTTATAATTATATTTAAAATAAACATTTTCAACTATGATGAGTGAATCTATAATAGAGCCAGAGTGGATAAGTTTTATTTTAATGGTCCTAAGAGTATTGAATGCATGCTTCCAATGAGATGCTTTCAGTTGTGAAAATAATTGATGATAATATAGTTTATCTCGAAATAAGCATATATGGTCCAAATAATTAATGGCAGGGTCTGGCAAAAAGAGGCAGAGAGAATACTCTCATACCTTCGTTTCCCCAAAATAATCTTAGGCCATCATAAAAATTTTTAGTCAGAAGTAACTTTGAGGTAGACAAAAATAACTTTTAAGTAGACAATAACAATTTTGTGGGAGCTATGAATTATTATGTTTTCTTTGGAACTCATTTTAATTAAGTTTTTACATGAAACTTGTAATTAATTTGGGTACAGATCAATTTCGCCAATAAACTATTTTGAAGTATCATCCAACACATCCATCACATGTAGTAAATGAATGAGGTGAGGGAGAGTGGAGAGAGAGAAAGGAAGTTTTTTTTTCAAAAAAATGTTTATTAATAAATCCCACTGGATGAGATGACATATGTACTCTTTTAAATGATATGACAATGAACTTTGAAATTTTTAGATAGTGTTAGCATGAAATTAACTGTGCATGCAAAATTAACCCATTTTAATAGTTGTTAGACATATATGATACATTTATCAATAATGTAAAGGTACAAATCGTCGGAAAGTTTACCAAAAGTTGCATATCCCCATAAAGTATTTTTAAGTGTAATTTTACCCTGAAATTAAAAATATTGTAACGATGTCACCCCTCTGTTAGATTAGATGATAAATGTCGTCTCTTTCAATCCACGTGGCAAATAAGGTTGATTGTGGGCCCTCCAAGAAGCGACCATGGCTGGTAAAGATGCAAATCCACCACAGAAGTTTCCAAAAGTTGCAGGTGAAGTATTTTTAGGTGTAAACTATCAAATTTTAATTGACCTTATTATGATGATGTGAAATGCTTATGTGAAATCTATGTCATTTGTTTTTCTGAATCTAAAATGCAAGTCAAATTTATTAACGAAAAAAAAATTAAAATGTTCCTCTTCTTCCTCCACTTCCGCCCAACCGCCCCCTCAAATTCCAGATTTAACCCATCCTTCACAATTCATACTTTCGAATTTTACTTAGATTCCAAATTTGTTGCTTGTCTTGTTACGCCTATATACACCATTTTTCTCTACTTTACATGTTAATTCTGAAATTTGAAGTGGAAGAAGTAGAAACTGGACATTTTAATTCTTTTTTCCATTAATAAATTTGACTTTCATTTTACAACTGACATGGATCCCACATAATATAAGGTTAATTAACATTTGATCGTTTAAATAGTTAACTTTAGAACGAAATTGCACCAATATTTTATTCTTAGGGCAAAGTTGCACCTAAAATTAATTAAGGGGAATTTGCAATTCTCTGGAAACTTTCGCTGTATATTTACACCTTTACCCAGTTCATGTGTCGCTGCTTGGCGTGACCACAATCCAAGCTTATCTTCCACGTGGATTAAATGAGTAGTTGTTTATCATCTGATCTAATGGAGGGACAACATTGTTACGATATTTTATTTGATTCCAAATTAAAATTGCATTTAAAAATACTTCAGGAGGGATTTGCAAGTTTTGATAAACTTTTGAGGGAGATTTGCACCTTTACCCATTGAGTGATACTTCAACAATAATTCATTGGTGAAATTGACTATTCACCCAATTAATTTTCCTTATTAATTTTATCAGCTACTTATATTCAAATCAAAGAAGATATTTATAAATCAAATATTTAACATAAGACCATTTTACTGGAGAATATACCTACATCCAATTTCTTATAACTAGATTGCCTAGTTCTCCTATCATAGATGAACCAACACTTGATCTAGCGGTCTAAGGCTTCATTAAATCCTGAGGTTTCAAATTCAAGTATGAGAAGAAACGTTTGTAAGAGGGTATCGATGTAAGAAAACATAATGTTGATAGCTAGTAGATATATAAGAAAAGATCATAAGAAAACATAATGTTGATAGCTAGTAGATATATAAGAAAAGATCATTGAATGCATGCTTCCAATGAGATGTTGTCAGGGTGTTAAAAATAATTGATGATATAGTATAATAAATAGAGTATAGACCAGATAGTTTAATTTGTCGCATAAATAATATGGTCCAAATAATTAATTGCAGGTCGGGCTAAAACAATAATTGCGGCTAGTGTGAAGTATAAACATGCTCAAAGGTAAAAAAGGTAGAAGAAGAAGAAGAAGCAGAAGTATAAACATATATACTCGTATTTCTTATAATAAGGCATCAGCAACAATTGTGAGAAGACAAAACTCACCCGTACAAACACAATCACTGTTAAAAAAAAAGCACACATATAAAATTGTCTATTTAGTTATTTTTTTAGGGCCACTTAAAATTGTCCAATTTATCATTCTCTTATTCGCAACCCCACAAATCTCCCTCTTTTAAAATCCCTATACACTGACGCCTCCTAGTATCCCACCTTAATTTTTACTCTCACGATTGATAGAGGCGTTGGATGGTTCAAGCTTCAACGACCTGGTCCTAATTGACCAACTAGATGAGCTGGATAATAGTGAATATAAATAATATGGTTATATATATATATATATGTTAATTATTATTATTTTCCATTTTTGTAGTAAATTATTCTTTTTAGGTAATGAACTGTACATTATTTATATTGTAGTGAAATTATTTAGTTAATCGACTTAAAATGAGAGAACACATGGATAATCTTATATGCTAACATGTATTCAAATCAAAAGTGTATAAGAAATAATTAATCAAAAGGATAAAGTGATCAAAATGTAATATCAAATGTTCAAACTTTTTTGGACAAAAATAACCATATCACTCATCTGCAAAAATTGGATCGGTACAAACTAGCCAATTCCTGACCGACCCTGAGGTAAGCAATTATCCTCCAAAATCCTAACAAAAGAGAGGTTGGGAGGGAGAGTGTCCACCCCCCATAAACAAGCATTGTTGGCAGGCCAATCTACTACTGCCAAGTTACAAGATCTAGGAATAAAAGACAGACAAATTTTGGTTCTTTACTAATACAGCTGTTATTTCCTCCACCAAAGTTGGGGTGGAAACCCTGCCTTAGGCCTAGCCAGACTTAAATTTAATAGGTTACAAGCTCATGTCTTAGATTTTTTGAAAGCCTATTTAACTAAATAGAACATATATTAAAAACATATATTTTTGAAACATTATATTTATACCTTAGTTTGAAATAAAATGTATCTAAATCTTCATCCACTTACTACTCTAAGTAGCACTCCATTCTCATCTTCGTGTTCTCACCTTTTCACTAACTCAAAATATTTTCCTTTATCTTGAAGCTTTACTTTGATATATTTTTGTGGCTGGTGGTTCTTCTTTGATATGCCTATGTTGTTTAATTTAATAATGGATGATTATGGAAATGATAGGGAGGCACCCAATAAAATTAATAATGGAGTATTGGATTTCTTTTTCTTTTTTGTTATCGTTGTGTATCATACAACTACACTTGGCATATTCGTGACCAAGCGGGGCCAAACTTCGACTATTGCCACCTTAACAAGGGTAAATGCAAATCCGAACAAGGGGATCTCCTGAGAACAGCAACTACCAAGACTTTGCTAATCTGACTCCACCAAGACTGGGCCTAGATCAACATCTGTGTAACAGTCTGTTACTAATTTCCTAATTAATCAATATCATTTACTCTACTTGTAATTAATTGTTCTGCTAACTATGATAGGAAAATGATTATCCTAATATTATAACCCTATCATAGTTAGAAAAAGAGTTTTCTAACAATTCAAGTATTATTCATGATAGAAAAGAGTCACCTAATATCATATGAATACTATCATGGATAATTAAAAGCTAACCATGTTAGAAAGGATTGATCTAACATGGTTAATAAAATCAAACACATTAGATAAATGACTAAAGCTAACCATGTTAGAAGGGATTAATCTAACATGGTTAATAAAAAAAAAACTCATTCAATCCATAACTAATTTCTTAATTAAATGTAATAATAATGCGGAAGCGAATGCAAGCCTAAAATCTGTTGGCAATATACATCCCTACTAACATCTATAACCTATACCCCTTCCTTGATCCTCGCGCTAGTGCATAATCACCTGCAAAAATATAGGGAATGGGGTGAGACAAATAATGTCTCAGTAACCAACACTTAACTCACTATAACAGTGAAAAGTGCGGTTAGCAGAGCGTCTAAAGGGCACCACAGTTTTAAAATAATTCACCTGTATACAGTAGTATACATGCACACACATAACATATATATATATACCCACACATCTCCAAATATACATAACCTCAACAAGCCAAACATCTCCAATTATCCAAAGTAAATATGATTGACACTGTGCCCCAGTCTCTACTCTGAAAGGCATATTTCCCCTGTCTATAATCAAAAGGAAATAATAAACGGAGCCCGTCTCTACTCGGAAACCGTAAGTCCCTGTCTCTACTCAATAGGACCAGTACAACTAACCGTCGATTGCGCTATCGAACGGTTACATCAGCCGATGGTACAAGCAGTGTCATGCAACAACCTTCCATAATCATATTCCATCCACATGATACTACATATATATATCAAAACCGTTGTATGAAAATAGCTGTGGTTGAAAGGCACCCAATAGCCTGTTTTAATATCAAACTAATTTTGAAGCTTTATACATACATATATAGAAAAAGAATTTGGAAATCTCGACTAACATCAGTCTCAATGTTATAGTCAGGTAAGAGTGGTTACCTGCGGCCCTTAGCACTCTGTTGTTTTCCCTTTTCTTTACCATGCCTCGAGAAATATTTCGGTATCACACTCCTTTCCTATTATTACACCATGTAATAATAGTAGGTTAATAATCATTCTAATTTATAGATTAAATAGCGTCTCTCTCGAATCCTAATATACTACCCCTTCATTACTTATATTTGTCATCCTAATATAACACATTGAGCTCAATTCATGAAATTCATTCAGCGTTCACCACAGTTCTTCATACCAAATCAAAAACAATCAATCACAACATTCTTACAATCAAGCAACACCATTTCTCATGTATTGAAAGCTCACTGCACTTATTTAACATTTAGGGACTTCCAACATAAACAAAAGATAAATTATTATTCCTAGAACTAAACCATGTCACAATAAGCTCAAGCCTTTGCTTTATCAACATTATTAAAATATTGGTCCAACCTATAGAACTTTTAAACAATTTACAGAGATTAATCACATGTAAAGCCACCCTCATTTCTTCTATTTCCGCATAGATTTAAACCAAACAACCTTCAATGAGCAAATTAAGTACAAACGTTCATACATCAGACTTTATACACTATTTGGAATCTCCCTTCCTTGAGTAAATCATTGCATAAAATAACGTAACCATTAACAACCAGAACACAATGTTTTCCTTTGATAATCAAATCACCATTCAAATATTTCCATTTCTATTACACAGCCTAATGCCGTTCTCAGTAAAACAAAATTCCTAGATTTGAAAATCACTCTTTCCATAGTAATATTTAATAAGTCATCCATGAACCAATCCAATCCCCTGATCCATGTACCCCAAACATCAAGATCATTCTCTTTCTATATTACTAGCTAAATTTCTCAAACCAAAAATGACAGCAAGGAATTCCTATTGTTCAAGCATTTAAAGCACAAGCACAAAACTAAGAAAATACTCATGGACATCACTTTCCGTATCTTTTAATCTTCAAGATTTCAATTCACCCTCTTAACATGTGGCTTCCCATGCTTTTTACTAACTCCAAGACCTTATTTTCCCAAGACATCTAGGCCCAATTCATTTAACTAGATAACTCACCTATTAAAACTACAAATTTAAACAGTGATTGCCTCCAACTACTTAATTTTCTAAATAAAATTCCCCCCTTTTAGCATCTTTTATTTCTTTGGAAGATTCACTAATAAAACCAAATTCCCAGTAAGCAATGTAGCACATATTACCATATATTCACCTTAAATAAAACAATGTAAACAATCTTATGATAGTCCAACCAATTAGGCCAAAACTTAACTCAATCAATCATGTGTTTTAGTTCGCAAAGTACTCAACATCAACTCCCATTTCTACGGTAGTTTAACACCCATTCCCAATCCAAAATAGGCACCTAACCAAACTTCTTGTTAAAAATTTGTTACCCTAGACATTTCCAAAAATCCAAGTTATTAACAAAACAATTTGTTCACACATTAAACTTAAACACCCAATTTACTCAAAACTTCCCCCAATCTCAACATTCTACAATTAACAACCTTCGCTAAGTTTAAACTACTCAACAATAGCCCACAAATTACCAAATAATGCAGATTTTAAATCACCGAAAGCTCTTTAGGCCACAACTCACCTTAAATGTCAAGAAAAATCAATTTAATTCAATCCTTCCCAACTTCCTTATTCCATAATCAGTTAATAATTTCAATCAACAATTTATAGCTATCAATTTAGTCATAACAGTCATAAACCCCATAAATCCTAGTCAAGAAACAACTTTGACAACATGAATGATAAAAATTCAATCCATGGTTTCCCAAACCAATTACCCCATTCAATATGACTTATTAGCAATTAGATACCATACAAGATCACCAAAACTATGAGAATCAAAAGGGGTTTCGAAATCCCCATTACCTCAACTTATCAACACTTTCATTTGACATACTTATTTACAAAATAAAATATAGTACAAAGACCACAACAAACAGCCGAACAATGGAAAGGAAGGAAAAAGAACTTGAGAAATCACCAACTCAACACAAATCAGACATGGAGTATTAGAATCAAACTATAACAGGTTTACCATTCAATTAGCATTTTCGTGCCTAAAAAAAAATCAACAAGAACACCTCATTTAAATCACAAAATTCTTCAATCCTTCCACAAAAATCTGAAATTAAACACTTAGAATCAAAGTTTATACTACCTCTTACAGATTCAATAGTTCATAGCCCCAAACAACCTAAGCCATTTCGGATTCTCTCTCATTCTCACTCAGAAATAGCAGAAAAGGGGTACAAATTGGAAGGGAACCTCACCTAAGCTCATATCCAAGGTTGTTGTTTGGTCTGAGCTCGCCTCCGCCGGAAACAATGCTTTTCCACCGTCTTCCACCATCGTGTCCGCCGGAGAATGCAATGGCCAGTGGAGGGCGATGGTGACTTCAGTGGGAAACAGAGAAAACGAAAGGACAGTGAGAGATAAAGAGTGAGGAAGAAATGGGGATCAAATTTGGGCCAAAGTCTTCGGCCATCAGTGATCAATCGCCGGAAAACGAAGGCGATGGAGGAGGAGGAAGAAGGGGGTCGACGGTGAGGGGAGGAGAGGTGAGAAGGAAAATGATGAAGATGGGTGTGTGTGTGTGGTGGCTAAACATAAAGGAAATGAAGAAGATTGTATAAAATTAGGGTTTAAGGGGGAAATTACTATATTGTCCTTCAATCCTTATTTATTTACTTTTCCTTTTTACACTACTTCTTAGAACAAATTATAAAGTTATTCTATATATACCAACTCACATATTTTCTCTCACTATAATATTATTTATGCTAGAGAGTATTTTCCATCAAATATTTAATTTAAACTCAACCTTTAATTATTTTTCTTTAGTTCTAAAGTAATTAAGATTTAATATCAGTAAATCATCTCAAATATCATGAATTCTTCCTTAAAAACTCTAAATTTCCTTAATGGCACCTCAATAATTTCGTATTTTCCCTAATTAAATTTTGGGATGTTACAATTCACCCCACCTTTTAGGAATTTTGTCCTCAAAATTCGCTAAACATGCTACTTAGCATATAAGAAATACTCATTTCATGCTGCATTACTCCTAGAAACTCTAACTATTCAACCACAATTTAAGGCATTCAACCCCATCCTTTATCATTCAACTTTAGTCCTCAATTAAACATCATCTTTGGTCAGATTATATATATTCAACTTTAACCAACTAGATGTCAAAATTACCCCAACTCTCGTTGCTCTTTCCAAACTTATGGTTCATACTCCCTAAACTTTTATTCCTATGCTCTATTCCCTGCGTCCTCCATTAATTTGTAGGTAAATTACCGATTCTCATTCTACTTTCCCTAGCCAACATTCATTTACAAGACCTTCTTAACCTCTATTGTTTTTTTCCTAGTCATATTCCCAGGTCTCACTTATTACTGTTAGATAACAATTCCCTTGAAATATATTCTTTACTTCTGCTTATGACTCATGCCTAACTAAGTCCAACCAAATCAATATCATCATCAAATTCGTGATCAATTGCCTTCAATTCCAATAAATCCATCAAAGAAACGTTCGCTAGTTCTCCATAATTTGATTAAAACTCCTTGCAATGCTAAAATTGTAGGCATAGAATTTCAAGAATAAAAGCACAAAGTTCTCCATTACACATCTAAGTTCTAATATTAAAATCTATTACTCTACATAATAATTATTAAGTCATATGGCTCATTACATTTCAATAACATTCTAGTTCCATACATCCTGAAAACAACCAACCATTACCTCACATCCTTTCCTTTCAAAATCTCTTTGTTTCTCTAAATCCACATTTCTGATCTTTTCATGTCACTATAATTTGCTTTGTATTTGCATTCACGCCTAAAAGTATTAAGATTAGAACCTTAAAATCCCAAACATCATTTTATCCTCTCAAACTATTATCATTTGCATTTCTCTTATCACCACTTCTTATATCCTACCATTTATCATTCCACCAATATGACTAACTAAACATCTTAATAATATCCTTTCAATTCAACTTAAATATTTACAATAGCGGGACAAAAGAAAAAAAAATTGTATCACACATAAACAGATATATTCCCGCAGCATTGCTCCTAAGTAGTTAAGCCCTGTAATCATTTATATTACACCTAAGATTTAAATATTCACATCTCAAACCAGCTCAGTCCTTCACACCATATTCCCAATTATTGCACTATTTTTCCATAACTCACTCAGCCAAGGCATCAAATAGTAACAGACAATCCCAAGTATTCTCCCTATTCAACTTTAATCCAAAACCTAAATTTTTTTTTTCCAATCATTCATTTAGCATTTAAAACACAAAGCAAACATTTTAAATCAGATTCCAATACTGCACATTTTAAATCTTAAAGAAGAAACTAATTCCTTCAATTCCATTATTAACCCATGTTCATCAACTATTCCTTTCATCCACTACCATCACATTCTATATCCCATATCATCCCAATCATAAACCTCAAATGATAAACAAGGTTCCTCCTTCACATTCAAAAACCTCAACTACTAATAATTAACTTCTAGTGAGATCAAAACTATAAACAATGTGAAAATAGACAAGGTAAGATCTTTAGACTCAATTGATCACTTGATACTTCGTTACTTTATATTCTATTGCATTAAGAATCTTTCATTACCACTCTCTTATTTCTTCTCATTATGCCCACAGAATCTACATAGGTTACTAATCAACTTTTATAAATCTTTAATGTAACACTTCATCTCCAGTCACAATTTGGGTATTTAGGGTCATATACCTATTCTTATTTACCTTTACTATTATATCTAAGCAATGTCAAAATCTCATTCTAACTTAATTCCATAATAACAAACTTCTAAACTTTATCTCACCAAGGCCATACTGGCTGCACTGGCCATTTGATACACTAGTCAACCAAGATAAAAGATGAAACAACAATTCAAGTAAAAGTCATAGTTTCTTTCTAGTTTAATATACATGATGCGAGAATAATTATCATCCTCCCTTTGTTTACTATGTTACTATTGGTGCTGGTAATTTAACTTTTTTTTTATCCCAAAATGTAATCTAATTCATATTGTGGTTAATTAACCCTATAAAAAATTATGTCATAAGCACCAATCAATCTAGTGAAATCGACAAACTCTTGAAAATACCTACAAAGTTCGAAATTCCTTTTTAAAAACTACTCAAATCAAACATATAACATGTAAAAATCAAATATGATCCGATTACTAATGTGACCATCATTGTCACAATTTAGAGAACATTACCAATATCCCTCTACTAAGACTATTTCGCAATTTCCCTTCCTTTTGAAAGCCCAAAATTCAATCAAATCACTATTCTCTCTAACAATTCGTATCTTAGTCTTCAACATTAATAAACCAATAGAAATTGTCAATCCTCACATTCTACTCCCTTGGCTTATCTTAGAAACTTAAGCCAACATTTACATTTCACTTACCTACCTCAGCTATATGTACTCCTAATCATTAATGAATCGCCTCCAAATCTCTTCATATATCAACTTAGCTTGGTAAACCATACCTCACCCCAAAACTACCAAGATATATTTATATCTAAAACCTTTCCAACCTCGTCAAGTTATATCATTTTACTAGTATCAACAAGCATTAAAAATCACATTTGATTCATAGTCCATATTTCCAATCAGACATTAGTAACAAAACCTTAAAGAAAATTTGAATTCTCCATTCTACATATAAGCATTTCGATCATTTAGTTTCCTCGCCTACCAACCACAAGAGAAATTTAGTATTTCCTACTCCAACCTGTATTAATTATCTCTTATTATTTTCCAAAATTTCTCTACTTCCCCTTGACTCATAAGTTCTTCAGTGATGCCTCGACTATAATTATGCCTAGGTTCATAATTATATCCGAGACCCCAAAAGAAGAATCCTTATTCCGTCAATCTTCTCCTAAAATTTCTATCCATCAACTTTAACCGAAAAACTTATATTCACCAATATTAAATCACTTCTAATAGATTCACTTTTAATCACTCTACCTATTTTGTTACCTGAGTAAGTCACTTTCGACCTTATCCTCCCCACCAAGGGACGAGACATATACCTCCAACAGAGCTGGTGATCATGCACAAAAGGAAGGGTATTCAAAGAATGTATATTGCCATTCTATATGCAATGCAACAAAGTCCAAGGTTATCGTTTACCAAATACTGATAACCAAGTTGTAACAGTCTGTTACTAATTTCCTAATTAACCAATATCATTTACTCTACTTGTAATTAATTGTTCTGCTAACTATGATAGGAAAATGATTATCCTAATATTATAACCCTATCATAGTTAGAAAAAGAGTTTTCTAACAATTCAAGTATTATTCATGATAGAAAAGAGTCACCTAATATCATATGAATACTATCATGGATAATTAAAAGCTAACCATGTTAGAAAGGATTAATCTAACATGGTTAATAAAATCAAACACATTAGATAAATGACTAAAGCTAACCATGTTAGAAGGGATTAATCTAACATGGTTAATAAAAAAAACAAACTCATTCAATCCATAACTAATTTCTTAATTAAATGTAATAATAATGCGGAAGCGAATGCAAGCCTAAAATCTGTTGGCAATATACATCCCTACTAACATCTATAACCTATACCCCTTCCTTGATCCTCGCGCTAGTGCATAATCACCTGCAAAAATATAGGGAATGAGGTGAGACAAATAATGTCTCAGTAACCAACACTTAACTCACTATAACAGTGAAAAGTGCGGTTAGCAGAGCGTCTAAAGGGCACCACAGTTTTAAAATAATTCACCTGTATACAGTAGTATACATGCACACACATAACATATATATATATACCCACACATCTCCAAATATACATAACCTCAACAAGCCAAACATCTCCAATTATCCAAAGTAAATGTGATTGACACTGTGCCTCAGTCTCTACTCTGAAAGGCATATTTCCCCTGTCTATAATCAAAAGGAAATAATAAACGGAGCCCGTCTCTACTCGGAAACCGTAAGTCCCTGTCTCTACTCAATAGGACCAGTACAACTAACCGTCGATTGCGCTATCGAACGGTTACATCAGCCGATGGTACAAGCAGTGTCATGCAACAACCTTCCATAATCATATTCCATCCACATGATACTACATATATATATATATCAAAACCGTTGTATGAAAATAGCTGTGGTTGAAAGGCACCCAATAGCCTGTTTTAATATCAAACTAATTTTGAAGCTTTATACATACATATATAGAAAAAGAATTTGGAAATCTCGACTAACATCAGTCTCAATGTTATAGTCAGGTAAGAGTGGTTACCTGCGGCCCTTAGCACTCTGTTGTTTTCCCTTTTCTTTACCATGCCTCGAGAAATATTTCGGTATCACACTCCTTTCCTATTATTACACCATGTAATAATAGTAGGTTAATAATCATTCTAATTTATAGATTAAATAGCGTCTCTCTCGAATCCTAATATACTATCCCTTCATTACTTATATTTGTCATCCTAATATAATACATTGAGCTCAATCCACAGTTCTTCATACCAAATCAAAAACAATCAATCACAACATTCTTACAATCAAGCAACACCATTTCTCATGTATTGAAAGCTCACTGCACTTATTTAACATTTAGGGACTTCCAACATAAACAAAAGATAAATTATTATTCCTAGAACTAAACCATGTCACAATAAGCTCAAGCCTTTGCTTTATCAACATTATTAAAATATTGGTCCAACCTGTAGAACTTTTAAACAATTTACAGAGATTAATCACATGTAAAGCCACCCTCATTTCTTCTATTTCCGCATAGATTTAAACCAAACAACCTTCAATGAGCAAATTAAGTACAAACGTTCATACATCAGACTTTATACACTATTTGGAACCTCCCTTCCTTGAGTAAATCATTGCATAAAATAACGTAACCATTAACAACCAGAACACAATGTTTTCCTTTGATAATCAAATCACCATTCAAGTATTTCCATTTCTATTACACAGCCTAATGCCGTTCTCAGTAAAACAAAATTCCTAGATTTGAAAATCACTCTTTCCATAGTAATATTTAATAAGTCATCCATGAACCAATCCAATCCCCTGATCCATGTACCCCAAACATCAAGATCATTCTCTTTCTATATTACTAGCTAAATTTCTCAAACCAAAAATGACAGCAAGGAATTCCTATTGTTCAAGCATTTAAAGCACAAGCACAAAACTAAGAAAATACTCATGGACATCACTTTCCGTATCTTTTAATCTTCAAGATTTCAATTCACCCTCTTAACATGTGGCTTCCCATGCTTTTTACTAACTCCAAGACCTTATTTTCCCAAGACATCTAGGCCCAATTCATTTAACTAGATAACTCACCTATTAAAACTACAAATTTAAACAGTGATTGCCTCCAACTACTTAATTTTCTAAATAAAATTCCCCCCTTTTAGCATCTTTTATTTCTTTGGAAGATTCACTAATAAAACCAAATTCCCAGTAAGCAATGTAGCACATATTACCATATATTCACCTTAAATAAAACAATGTAAACAATCTTATGATGGTCCAACCAATTAGGCCAAAACTTAACTCAATCAATCATGTGTTTTAGTTCGCAAAGTACTCAACATCAACTCCCATTTCTACGGTAGTTTAACACCCATTCCCAATCCAAAATAGGCACCTAACCAAACTTCTTGTTAAAAATTTGTTACCCTAGACATTTCCAAAAATCCAAGTTATTAACAAAACAATTTGTTCACACATTAAACTTAAACACCCAATTTACTCAAAACTTCCCCCAATCTCAACATTCTACAATTAACAACCTTCGCTAAGTTTAAACTACTCAACAATAGCCCACAAATTACCAAATAATGCAGATTTTAAATCACCGAAAGCTCTTTAGGCCACAACTCACCTTAAATGTCAAGAAAAATCAATTTAATTCAATCCTCCCCAACTTCCTTATTCCATAATCAGTTAATAACTTCAATCAACAATTTATAGCTATCAATTTAGTCATAACAGTCATAAACCCCATAAATCCTAGTCAAGAAACAACTTTGACAACATGAATGATAAAAATTCAATCCATGGTTTCCCAAACCAATTACCCCATTCAATATGACTTATTAGCAATTAGATACCATACAAGATCACCAAAACTATGAGAATCAAAAGGGGTTTCGAAATCCCCATTACCTCAACTTATCAACACTTTCATTTGACATACTTATTTACAAAATAAAATATAGTACAAAGACCACAACAAACAGCCGAACAATGGAAAGGAAGGAAAAAGAACTTGAGAAATCACCAACTCAACACAAATCAGACATGGAGTATTAGAATCAAACTATAACAGGTTTACCATTCAATTAGCATTTTCGTGCCTAAAAAAAATCAACAAGAACACCTCATTTAAATCACAAAATTCTTCAATCCTTCCACAAAAATCTGAAATTAAACACTTAGAATCAAAGTTTATACTACCTCTTACAGATTCAATAGTTCATAGCCCCAAACAACCTAAGCCATTTCGGATTCTCTCTCATTCTCACTCAGAAATAGCAGAAAAGGGGTACAAATTGGAAGGGAACCTCACCTAAGCTCATATCCAAGGTTGTTGTTTGGTCTGAGCTCGCCTCCGCCGGAAACAATGCTTTTCCACCGTCTTCCACCATCGTGTCCGCCGGAGAATGCAATGGCCAGTGGAGGGCGATGGTGACTTCAGTGGGAAACAGAGAAAACGAAAGGACAGTGAGAGATAAAGAGTGAGGAAGAAATGGGGATCAAATTTGGGCCAAAGTCTTCGGCCATCAGTGATCAATCGCCGGAAAACGAAGGCGATGGAGGAGGAGGAAGAAGGGGGTCGACGGTGAGGGGAGGAGAGGTGAGAAGGAAAATGATGAAGATGGGTGTGTGTGTGTGGTGGCTAAACATAAAGGAAATGAAGAAGATTGTATAAAATTAGGGTTTAAGGGGGAAATTACTATATTGTCCTTCAATCCTTATTTATTTACTTTTCCTTTTTACACTACTTCTTAGAACAAATTATAAAGTTATTCTATATATACCAACTCACATATTTTCTCTCACTATAATATTATTTATGCTAGAGAGTATTTTCCATCAAATATTTAATTTAAACTCAACCTTTAATTATTTTTCTTTAGTTCTAAAGTAATTAAGATTTAATATCAGTAAATCATCTCAAATATCATGAATTCTTCCTTAAAAACTCTAAATTTCCTTAATGGCACCTCAATAATTTCGTATTTTCCCTAATTAAATTTTGGGATGTTACAATTCACCCCACCTTTTAGGAATTTTGTCCTCAAAATTCGCTAAACATGCTACTTAGCATATAAGAAATACTCATTTCATGCTGCATTACTCCTAGAAACTCTAACTATTCAACCACAATTTAAGGCATTCAACCCCATCCTTTATCATTCAACTTTAGTCCTCAATTAAACATCATCTTTGGTCAGATTATATATATTCAACTTTAACCAACTAGATGTCAAAATTACCCCAACTCTCGTTGCTCTTTCCAAACTTATGGTTCATACTCCCTAAACTTTTATTCCTATGCTCTATTCCCTGCGTCCTCCATTAATTTGTAGGTAAATTACCGATTCTCATTCTACTTTCCCTAGCCAACATTCATTTACAAGACCTTCTTAACCTCTATTGTTTTTTTCCTAGTCATATTCCCAGGTCTCACTTATTACTGTTAGATAACAATTCCCTTGAAATATATTCTTTACTTCTGCTTATGACTCATGCCTAACTAAGTCCAACCAAATCAATATCATCATCAAATTCGTGATCAATTGCCTTCAATTCCAATAAATCCATCAAAGAAACGTTCGCTAGTTCTCCATAATTTGATTAAAACTCCTTGCAATGCTAAAATTGTAGGCATAGAATTTCAAGAATAAAAGCACAAAGTTCTCCATTACACATCTAAGTTCTAATATTAAAATCTATTACTCTACATAATAATTATTAAGTCATATGGCTCATTACATTTCAATAACATTCTAGTTCCATACATCCTGAAAACAACCAACCATTACCTCACATCCTTTCCTTTCAAAATCTCTTTGTTTCTCTAAATCCACATTTCTGATCTTTTCATGTCACTATAATTTGCTTTGTATTTGCATTCACGCCTAAAAGTATTAAGATTAGAACCTTAAAATCCCAAACAGCATTTTATCCTCTCAAACTATTATCATTTGCATTTCTCTTATCACCACTTCTTATATCCTACCATTTATCATTCCACCAATATGACTAACTAAACATCTTAATAATATCCTTTCAATTCAACTTAAATATTTACAATAGCGGGACAAAAGAAAAAAAAATTGTATCACACATAAACAGATATATTCCCGCAGCATTGCTCCTAAGTAGTTAAGCCCTGTAATCATTTATATTACACCTAAGATTTAAATATTCACATCTCAAACCAGCTCAGTCCTTCACACCATATTCCCAATTATTGCACTATTTTTCCATAACTCACTCAGCCAAGGCATCAAATAGTAACAGACAATCCCAAGTATTCTCCCTATTCAACTTTAATCCAAAACCTAAATTTTTTTTTTCCAATCATTCATTTAGCATTTAAAACAAAAAGCAAACATTTTAAATCAGATTCCAATACTGCACATTTTAAATCTTAAAGAAGAAACTAATTCCTTCAATTCCATTATTAACCCATGTTCATCAACTATTCCTTTCATCCACTACCATCACATTCTATATCCCATATCATCCCAATCATAAACCTCAAATGATAAACAAGGTTCCTCCTTCACATTCAAAAACCTCAACTACTAATAATTAACTTCTAGTGAGATCAAAACTATAAACAATGTGAAAATAGACAAGGTAAGATCTTTAGACTCAATTGATCACTTGATACTTCGTTACTTTATATTCTATTGCATTAAGAATCTTTCATTACCACTCTCTTATTTCTTCTCATTATGCCCACAGAATCTACATAGGTTACTAATCAACTTTTATAAATCTTTAATGTAACACTTCATCTCCAGTCACAATTTGGGTATTTAGGGTCATATACCTATTCTTATTTACCTTTACTATTATATCTAAGCAATGTCAAAATCTCATTCTAACTTAATTCCATAATAACAAACTTCTAAACTTTATCTCACCAAGGCCATACTGGCTGCACTGGCCATTTGATACACTAGTCAACCAAGATAAAAGATGAAACAACAATTCAAGTAAAAGTCATAGTTTCTTTCTAGTTTAATATACATGATGCGAGAATAATTATCATCCTCCCTTTGTTTACTATGTTACTATTGGTGCTGGTAATTTAACTTTTTTTTTTATCCCAAAATGTAATCTAATTCATATTGTGGTTAATTAACCCTATAAAAAATTATGTCATAAGCACCAATCAATCTAGTGAAATCGACAAACTCTTGAAAATACCTACAAAGTTCGAAATTCCTTTTTAAAAACTACTCAAATCAAACATATAACATGTAAAAATCAAATATGATCCGATTACTAATGTGACCATCATTGTCACAATTTAGAGAACATTACCAATATCCCTCTACTAAGACTATTTCGCAATTTCCCTTCCTTTTGAAAGCCCAAAATTCAATCAAATCACTATTCTCTCTAACAATTCGTATCTTAGTCTTCAACATTAATAAACCAATAGAAATTGTCAATCCTCACATTCTACTCCCTTGGCTTATCTTAGAAACTTAAGCCAACATTTACATTTCACTTACCTACCTCAGCTATATGTACTCCTAATCATTAATGAATCGCCTCCAAATCTCTTCATATATCAACTTAGCTTGGTAAACCATACCTCACCCCAAAACTACCAAGATATATTTATATCTAAAACCTTTCCAACCTCGTCAAGTTATATCATTTTACTAGTATCAACAAGCATTAAAAATCACATTTGATTCATAGTCCATATTTCCAATCAGACATTAGTAACAAAACCTTAAAGAAAATTTGAATTCTCCATTCTACATATAAGCATTTCGATCATTTAGTTTCCTCGCCTACCAACCACAAGAGAAATTTAGTATTTCCTACTCCAACCTGTATTAATTATCTCTTATTATTTTCCAAAATTTCTCTACTTCCCCTTGACTCATAAGTTCTTCAGTGATGCCTCGACTATAATTATGCCTAGGTTCATAATTATATCCGAGACCCCAAAAGAAGAATCCTTATTCCGTCAATCTTCTCCTAAAATTTCTATCCATCAACTTTAACCGAAAAACTTATATTCACCAATATTAAATCACTTCTAATAGATTCACTTTTAATCACTCTACCTATTTTGTTACCTGAGTAAGTCACTTTCGACCTTATCCTCCCCACCAAGGGACGAGACATATACCTCCAACAGAGCTGGTGATCATGCACAAAAGGAAGGGTATTCAAAGAATGTATATTGCCATTCTATATGCAATGCAATAAAGTCCAAGGTTATCGTTTACCAAATACTGATAACCAAGTTGTAACAGTCTGTTACTAATTTCCTAATTAACCAATATCATTTACTCTACTTGTAATTAATTGTTCTGCTAACTATGATAGGAAAATGATTATCCTAATATTATAACCCTATCATAGTTAGAAAAAGAGTTTTCTAACAATTCAAGTATTATTCATGATAGAAAAGAGTCACCTAATATCATATGAATACTATCATGGATAATTAAAAGCTAACCATGTTAGAAAGGATTAATCTAACATGGTTAATAAAATCAAACACATTAGATAAATGACTAAAGCTAACCATGTTAGAAGGGATTAATCTAACATGGTTAATAAAAAAAACAAACTCATTCAATCCATAACTAATTTCTTAATTAAATGTAATAATAATGCGGAAGCGAATGCAAGCCTAAAATCTGTTGGCAATATACATCCCTACTAACATCTATAACCTATACCCCTTCCTTGATCCTCGCGCTAGTGCATAATCACCTGCAAAAATATAGGGAATGAGGTGAGACAAATAATGTCTCAGTAACCAACACTTAACTCACTATAACAGTGAAAAGTGCGGTTAGCAGAGCGTCTAAAGGGCACCACAGTTTTAAAATAATTCACCTGTATACAGTATACATGCACACACATAACATATATATATATACCCACACATCTCCAAATATACATAACCTCAACAAGCCAAACATCTCCAATTATCCAAAGTAAATGTGATTGACACTGTGCCCCAGTCTCTACTCTGAAAGGCATATTTCCCCTGTCTATAATCAAAAGGAAATAATAAACGGAGCCCGTCTCTACTCGGAAACCGTAAGTCCCTGTCTCTACTCAATAGGACCAGTACAACTAACCGTCGATTGCGCTATCGAACGGTTACATCAGCCGATGGTACAAGCAGTGTCATGCAACAACCTTCCATAATCATATTCCATCCACATGATACTACATATATATATATCAAAACCGTTGTATGAAAATAGCTGTGGTTGAAAGGCACCCAATAGCCTGTTTTAATATCAAACTAATTTTGAAGCTTTATACATACATATATAGAAAAAGAATTTGGAAATCTCGACTAACATCAGTCTCAATGTTATAGTCAGGTAAGAGTGGTTACCTGCGGCCCTTAGCACTCTGTTGTTTTCCCTTTTCTTTACCATGCCTCGAGAAATATTTCGGTATCACACTCCTTTCCTATTATTACACCATGTAATAATAGTAGGTTAATAATCATTCTAATTTATAGATTAAATAGCGTCTCTCTCGAATCCTAATATACTATCCCTTCATTACTTATATTTGTCATCCTAATATAACACATTGAGCTCAATCCACAGTTCTTCATACCAAATCAAAAACAATCAATCACAACATTCTTACAATCAAGCAACACCATTTCTCATGTATTGAAAGCTCACTGCACTTATTTAACATTTAGGGACTTCCAACATAAACAAAAGATAAATTATTATTCCTAGAACTAAACCATGTCACAATAAGCTCAAGCCTTTGCTTTATCAACATTATTAAAATATTGGTCCAACCTGTAGAACTTTTAAACAATTTACAGAGATTAATCACATGTAAAGCCACCCTCATTTCTTCTATTTCCGCATAGATTTAAACCAAACAACCTTCAATGAGCAAATTAAGTACAAACGTTCATACATCAGACTTTATACACTATTTGGAACCTCCCTTCCTTGAGTAAATCATTGCATAAAATAACGTAACCATTAACAACCAGAACACAATGTTTTCCTTTGATAATCAAATCACCATTCAAGTATTTCCATTTCTATTACACAGCCTAATGCCGTTCTCAGTAAAACAAAATTCCTAGATTTGAAAATCACTCTTTCCATAGTAATATTTAATAAGTCATCCATGAACCAATCCAATCCCCTGATCCATGTACCCCAAACATCAAGATCATTCTCTTTCTATATTACTAGCTAAATTTCTCAAACCAAAAATGACAGCAAGGAATTCCTATTGTTCAAGCATTTAAAGCACAAGCACAAAACTAAGAAAATACTCATGGACATCACTTTCCGTATCTTTTAATCTTCAAGATTTCAATTCACCCTCTTAACATGTGGCTTCCCATGCTTTTTACTAACTCCAAGACCTTATTTTCCCAAGACATCTAGGCCCAATTCATTTAACTAGATAACTCACCTATTAAAACTACAAATTTAAACAGTGATTGCCTCCAACTACTTAATTTTCTAAATAAAATTCCCCCCTTTTAGCATCTTTTATTTCTTTGGAAGATTCACTAATAAAACCAAATTCCCAGTAAGCAATGTAGCACATATTACCATATATTCACCTTAAATAAAACAATGTAAACAATCTTATGATGGTCCAACCAATTAGGCCAAAACTTAACTCAATCAATCATGTGTTTTAGTTCGCAAAGTACTCAACATCAACTCCCATTTCTACGGTAGTTTAACACCCATTCCCAATCCAAAATAGGCACCTAACCAAACTTCTTGTTAAAAATTTGTTACCCTAGACATTTCCAAAAATCCAAGTTATTAACAAAACAATTTGTTCACACATTAAACTTAAACACCCAATTTACTCAAAACTTCCCCCAATCTCAACATTCTACAATTAACAACCTTCGCTAAGTTTAAACTACTCAACAATAGCCCACAAATTACCAAATAATGCAGATTTTAAATCACCGAAAGCTCTTTAGGCCACAACTCACCTTAAATGTCAAGAAAAATCAATTTAATTCAATCCTCCCCAACTTCCTTATTCCATAATCAGTTAATAACTTCAATCAACAATTTATAGCTATCAATTTAGTCATAACAGTCATAAACCCCATAAATCCTAGTCAAGAAACAACTTTGACAACATGAATGATAAAAATTCAATCCATGGTTTCCCAAACCAATTACCTCATTCAATATGACTTATTAGCAATTAGATACCATACAAGATCACCAAAACTATGAGAATCAAAAGGGGTTTTGAAATCCCCATTACCTCAACTTATCAACACTTTCATTTGACATACTTATTTACAAAATAAAATATAGTACAAAGACCACAACAAACAGCCGAACAATGGAAAGGAAGGAAAAAGAACTTGAGAAATCACCAACTCAACACAAATCAGACATGGAGTATTAGAATCAAACTATAACAGGTTTACCATTCAATTAGCATTTTCGTGCCTAAAAAAAAAATCAACAAGAACACCTCATTTAAATCACAAAATTCTTCAATCCTTCCACAAAAATCTGAAATTAAACACTTAGAATCAAAGTTTATACTACCTCTTACAGATTCAATAGTTCATAGCCCCAAACAACCTAAGCCATTTCGGATTCTCTCTCATTCTCACTCAGAAATAGCAGAAAAGGGGTACAAATTGGAAGGGAACCTCACCTAAGCTCATATCCAAGGTTGTTGTTTGGTCTGAGCTCGCCTCCGCCGGAAACAATGCTTTTCCACCGTCTTCCACCATCGTGTCCGCCGGAGAATGCAGTGGCCAGTGGAGGGCGATGGTGACTTCAGTGGGAAACAGAGAAAACGAAAGGACAGTGAGAGATAAAGAGTGAGGAAGAAATGGGGATCAAATTTGGGCCAAAGTCTTCGGCCATCAGTGATCAATCGCCGGAAAACGAAGGCGATGGAGGAGGAGGAAGAAGGGGGTCGACGGTGAGGGGAGGAGAGGTGAGAAGGAAAATGATGAAGATGGGTGTGTGTGTGTGGTGGCTAAACATAAAGGAAATGAAAAAGATTGTATAAAATTAGGGTTTAAGGGGGAAAATTACTATATTGTCCTTCAATCCTTATTTATTTACTTTTCCTTTTTACACTACTTCTTAGAACAAATTATAAAGTTATTCTATATATACCAACTCACATATTTTCTCTCACTATAATATTATTTATGCTAGAGAGTATTTTCCATCAAATATTTAATTTAAACTCAACCTTTAATTATTTTTCTTTAGTTCTAAAGTAATTAAGATTTAATATCAGTAAATCATCTCAAATATCATAAATTCTTCCTTAAAAACTCTAAATTTCCTTAATGGCACCTCAATAATTTCGTATTTTCCCTAATTAAATTTTGGGATGTTACAATCTGCAACACTTTCTACTGCTTTCTTTAGAGCTCTTTCTTCACTCACGAACGCTGACTGGGCAGCACATCACTTTGACGACTTCAAAATTCAAATTGACCACCTCCCAGCATTGTTAGTCTCAGAATAAGAGCCATCTATATTCAACTTCAACTTACCCCTTGGGGGAAATAATAACCACTTTTAAGCCATGGTAGGAGAGCCTGATGTTAGTGGGTTAGTAACTTAGTATAATTATTATGCTAATCATATGATTAAAATCTTGGTTGAAAACTTGAAATAGATTAGAAAGAATAAATATGTTAAAATACAATTTATTTTCAAAGTCAATATTCATTAGAAAGGAAGGAAGGGTGAAATATGTACTCTCTACGGCCCTTAGATTTCTAGTCTACTTGTCTTTTCCTCTCTATCTTCCACAAGCAAACCACACTCTTTGCTTAGGCTTGGCCCATTAAATTTTGGTCCATTAGCTACGGGTTCTATCAGTAGATATTAGTAATTTTAATATAACTAGTGATATACCCCGTGCGATGCACGGGCACCATGTTTAAAAATAAAATGGTACATATGATTTCAAATATCAAAATCATGGTATTTAAATGTTTGAAGTGTCCTTTGTAAACAAATTTAAATTATATGGTCTTTTTAAAATTTAATAAATTTTATCACATGTTATTTAAAATCCAAGAATGATAACCCATGCAATGCATGTGGTTATTTCAATTGTTGATCAAATACATATGTATGAATATGAAGGTATTTGGATGTTCTGAATGAATAAAAAATTTATGTGTTGACGAAATAATTTACTTGACACAATATAATAAAATAAATTTGCTGGTATATTTGTTTAGTATTCATGCATAATTTTTATTATGTAGAATTGCATGTAAGTTTCATATATTTTTATTGTAGTCAATAAAGTGAAAGACATTAGCAATGACATTGTAGCATGTACTGTGTTTATGCTGTAGAGTGTCCTGATTGAGCCTACCAATAAACATTGGCATAGGTCTGGCAATCATGGTTGCAGCAAAAGACTATAAACTTATTATAACCATGCCTTCTTTGGTGAGTCTAGAAAGACGAAACATTTTTCGAGCTTTTGGAGCTGACTTAGTCCTCACAGATCCGGCCAAGGGTATGAAAGGAGCTGTTCAGAAGGCAGAAGAAATAGTGGCTAAAACTCCTAATGCTTATATGCTTCAACAGTCTGAATACCCTGCCAACCCAAAGGAGAAAACCCTGCCAACCCAAAGGTATTAACTCAGTCATGTGCTTTTTGAGATAAACAAATTGATCCAAAATAATAATACAATTGATACACACAAACACACATACACACCCTTTCTTAGATCCATTATGACATTACTGGACCAGAGATCTGGAAGGTCTCTAGTTTGGTCTAAGGAACTACTCTTAAGAGTTCTTTGAAATTCAGGAGCCAATAAAATCTCAGATATCCAGAAGAAAATTTGATTAAGAATTGATTCACTAAGCATTGAAACGCAAGTTACATAATTAAAGCACTTCAAAAGAAAATTTGATTTTCTTGTCACTTCTTAATATAATAACTGCAAAGGCATTTAATTCCTTCTATAGTTCTCGTACATCAAAATCCATTTTCCATAAAATGAAAAGAAAACACATGCTAGGAAACATTCAGTTTACGTTCTAAGAGCACAGTCCCCAGTAGAGTCAAGCTACACTGAAACATTCAGTTTTTATGGTGCCAAAATAATTTATCTGAATAGCAAGAATGATTCCATATAGCAGAACAAATTCATCAAGTTCATAAAAAATAAAATAACAAACAAAATCTACAACGCCTAATCCTTGTGATCCTCCTCCTAATCCTAAAATCAACAATAAACTTGTCCTTATTTGGGAGTAAAAATGACAACACCTCAAATCTCAAAGGACATGGCAACTCAAAAACTAAATATAAAATCAAACATATTTATCACAACTAGCACTTGTCATTATCATTAACATGCCTTTAAAAAGCAATATAAGACACAATTAGAAAACATAAAAATGCTTTAGGAAAGCCAATAAAATACTAATTTAATGTCACAATGATAGCAAAACAATATTTAATGTTCGGATCAAGTTTTACAGCACATTGTTGCATAACATGCACAGTAATCTGCATAAAAAAACATGGGAAATAATTCTCTTTGCAGCATTGTTGATACAGAGTGAAAAGTTGTCAAAATCAATTGCAAAACAACACCTTTAGCATGAATAACCAATATAAGGTAGAGGAAACATGCATATTGTGGATTTTTTCCCCAAAATAAAAAATATTGTTTATTCACAATTTATAGTAGTAAAATTAATTGATTGTTTAGAGCAACACTTAGGCTACTTTTTACAGGCTGACACACTTATAAGATGCAATGTTTGAGTGATACTGACCTGTACTGGTGTAAATGCAAGACTGGAAGTCAAATCGGATGTGGCATTAATGCTCCCATAATTCTCCTCCTTGAATCTGCCAAAATTGAGATAGCACATCAGTTTTACAATTGTTATTACTTATTAGACAAAGAAGTAGCATAATTGAGACAATAATTGTGGCCTAACTATTACCACAGTCCACATCCAAAAGAAAATGTTATTGGTACAATTATAGCACAAAAAATGCTAAACTAAAGTCTGATCAAGGACGTACTTGTTAGCAACCTTTTAGTTAAGTATGTGAAAGGATTACCTTAAGAGCTCTTTCAGGACACCAAACAGCAATAGAAAAAGAAAATCTACCAATAAAATATAACTATTATGCTCTTACTACTCTTACTGATCTTACAATCCTTTCCAACAATAAGCATGATTTTAATCATGATTCACCTTAATGTATGTTGTACAGTTGAAGTGTTGTACTCACTCAATTTAGGAGTTAAACTATCTAGTTATTACCAGCTTAATTGTTGAAATGGAACAGACTTTTCCTGTGATATTCATGTAGAGTTCAAATACCACAGATAAACTGAGAGTATCTCCATTTTGTACTTCAATTAAAAAATCATGGAGCAACAGTAGCATCAACCTAACCTCTAAGTTACCAATTGTTTTGTAAATTTCCAACTCTTTCTGTACCATTTGATAGATTCATTGAAATTTTTGAGCTTCTGGTATGATTCTCCAATAGCCAGATATGAGTTACTGAGCATTTCCATTGTCACGCAATTCACTTGCTATTTCTTTCTTCTCCTTTGCAAATTCAAAATGCTACACAACATGACAATTGTCATCAAGAAAAACTGACATTCAGTTAATTAGTTACACATCAACTTAGTATAAAAAAATCCACGTAGAATTCACAACAATGGCTTCCAATTAATTACCTATAACTAAAAAGGAAATGTTTTACTAACATTCATATCCATATATACTAAATAAGCAAATGAACCAAATAATTAAGTACATGTTCTCAATGAAAAATTAGCACAGCAAACTAACAGATATTCAAAACATTTTAATCAAGGATTCACAGCAAATTTATGATAAAAGGTAAGGTGAAGCTAACCAAATGGTCACATGGACATGCTCTAAAGAGAACTGATACATTCTCCCATGCAAATATCATACTTATTTAACAGAACGTCCTTATTAAGGAAAGTCTGAACATATATAATACACTTCCCCAAGATTAATGTAGCCTTTTGCTTCTCATTGACTAAAATAAAACTTGCTTTACCAAAACTTAAGTTGCCTAAATTCTGCCAACCTGCACTTACTTGATATAAACTCTGCCAAGATGCACTTACATGAACAAACAATATACTATTCATCAATAGATAATAGATTTAACTTGCTATAAGGATTAGAGAGAAGCCCAGAAGACCAAATATGTTTGTGCAGGCAAGAGAACTTGATGAGTGAAAAATAGGAAACAGGAAGTTGTGATAGCATGTTGATGCCTACAGATGGTAAGGGCAGAATGGAAACAGAACCTAAAAAATGAAGCCAAATATAAAGTGACAGCAATTCCAGAACGATGATTAGTGAAACACAGGTGAAAAGGAAAAATTTATGAAATCAACAACCCCAAAATGAAAATCAAGCATGCAAGGCCATCCAATAACTCTCAAATAAGCTCCTCCTACAACAAATTTGAAGTTTCGAACCCCAACTAATCCCTGAACTTATTGGATTCAAAGCTCCCAATTTTGGGCATTTTATGAAATCTCAACTAAAGTTAGTTCCAACCTGGAATTCCTTTGTAAAAGATGAAGAATCCATGTTAATGTTTAGTTTCATTTGATTATTGGACCCAAAAACCTCAAAACCTAACTCGAACCCCTCTCAAATATCTCTCAAACACTGAAAATCGGGCATAGGAAGGAAGGAAGGAAGGAGAAGCTCACCTAATGTTGTTTCTTTTTCCGTTGAATACTGAAGGAGTCGGAGAAGAGAAAATACAAAAGCTACAAAATAAATGGGAGAAGAACCTCAAAAGATGTTGAAGAGCTGAATGACGCCTAGCTTGGTTGATGGCGTCGACGTCGTCGTGAGATGGGATGGTGAATGAAGAATGATTTTTAGTGAGGCAACTGGGGAGGGAGGGTTTGTTGATTTTGGAATAGCAGAGGCCTCGAGAGATTCAATGCGGTAATTAATTGGAAGACCAAACGGTTTATACGCATGTAGAGGGGTTTCAGATTCTTGTGTGAATACCATGACGTCAACGGATAATAAAACTTATGGAAACATTAGAATTCATCAATATCAAACTTAGACAAACCCACATTTTAAACCCCATTGTGTGTGAACGCATGGAAAGATTATATTTGATGATTGATTGAGGCAGATTAATAATATTATGTGCTAATAACTAACTAAGTATATACACACCTAATTTATTTACAACCAAAATCTAAAATCTCACATTGGCAAGAGAAAAGGATCACAAAAAAAATCTCACGCGACTACTGACTACGTTTATAAATACGCGTGCGCACACAATTAATTGTCTCTGTTTTAACTGAACTACAGCTAAAAATTGTAAAAATCATACATGCACTAAAACTGTGCTTTATCTCTTACCCAAATAATACTTCTCAAACAAAAAAAATATAATATACACCTGGTACTAAAACTTAAAGCTACAAACAAAAGGCCTATCTAACTATATTGCTCACTAAACGGCTCCGATCTCTCTCAAGCAATCCTTCCATGATAATCTTCTTCTTGTACTCCACCGTATCAAACTCTTCCTCCACCTTATTTGTCATCAGAGCAGGCGGCTCGCTTAGCTTGCTCCGGCGTGGCAAGTGATACAACCAAAAGGATACACATACGATTGCCCATATCTTACCCCACATTATCAAAACAAACAGACTAGTTACCAAAATGTAACACAAAGCCTTAGTTATATCTTTGTGGTCGTCGTCATCATGATTTGTTTCTTTTTTCTTATCTTTGATGGGTTTAGGAGTCGTGTTGAGGCTAAGAGTGGTGGTTGTTGAGGAGCTTGAGTTTGTTGGAGATGATAAGGAAGATGGTGTGAATAATAGAGCGGATGTTGAGTTGCTTGAAACTAAGCTACTTTTGCATTCTTGTTTTGAATTCTTTTCTAATTTCACGATCAGATTTGATTTGGAAATTTTACTCTTCTTGGCTGCTTTCCTTCTTTTCATCTTCTTCATCTATAAAAGTTACAAAACAATTGTTGAATAGATGTCAATTATCATCATCACACAAGTAAAACAAAATTATTGAGTTCTCTTTTTTTTATTTCTATGTAACATTTATTGCTTATTTACATTAGAATCATGTTAATTGATGAGTTTCTTAATTTTTAATTAATTTCATCAAAAGATACATAGCACAAACTGTAACATTGATCCATTCATTTCTGTTGCAATTTCACTCATAGTTAAATTCTGTTTTTTTACCAGTAGAAACATGTTAAACATTAAATCATAACAAATACATGGAGTATCTTGGTACAAACAGGCACAGTAGTGAAATTCATGTAGGAGTATTTATTTTCTTTAAGAGAAAGATATAAGCAAAAGTTTGGAAAAAGATTGTGGATAAAATAAAACTGGGTAAACGGTCACCATACATTAACTAAATTTATTCCAGCATTGACTAATCAACAAGATAAACATGACCACGGAAGGCAAATACGTCACATTGAAAATTAAGTTTTTAGTTTAAAATTGCAAAATGTCAATTTCAGACATCTAAAGAAAAAACCGACGACTTTCAAACTTGAAAGAAAACTGTAAAACCACTCATAGAATTTCATCCAAGAAAAACAATAATTGTCCAATTCGTTCATATGTGTGTGTATGATCTTATATATGTAACCGAAAAAGGAAACAAAAGAATTAACGAAAGCGTACGTGCGTACCAAAACTATGTCGTTGAATGACTTCTTAAGAGTATGCCAAAAACCGTTATGGTAGTTATTATGGTCCACTTTCTTAATGTTGTAATGTCGCCAACCGTCGCTTCCCTCCCTGCAGTCCTCCATGAGCGCCGACGACAAGATGGCGGAGAACGAGGCGGTGTCGCCGCCGTTGTCGATGGAGGAGACCGGCTTGAAACAATGGTAGAATCTGGTGATGAAACTTGGGTGGTGGTGGTGGTGGTTGGTTTTGGAACTACCGGTCTTGTCCTCTTTGAAGGACTCCATGGGAGAAGAAAAACGGTTGATGGTGAAGAATGTTCAGTGGAGATCAGTGACAGGGAGAAAAAAATGGATTGGAATAATAAGATGAAGATGATTATATGGAGGGAAAGAGAGGTGAGACCGTGAGAGAATGGCGTTTAAGATTTTGTGATTATCGGTTAAGTCGCACGAACCGATGATTTAGTTTGCATGGATATTATATAATTATTTTTGGGTCGAAGCATGGGTAGTTTATTTTATTTTTTATTATCAATTCAGACGTGGAATACATAATTGCATTGACAAATAAACGTTGAAGTACTAAGAATTATAAAGGTAAAAAAAGTACTAAGAATTGTGGTAAAAAAAGTACTAAGAATTGATTTATTTGTTTTGATCAGAAGCATGAATATTTTATTTTAAGTTATAGCTTTTAATAATGTGTAAAATTAAATAATTAACTCTTGCATCATTGATCAAATTTTTTTTATATTAATGATTGTGGTGAAAAAAATATTGCATTAAAAATTAAGTCTTTTTTTTAAAAAAAAGATTGAATTTTTTAGGAAGAAATTGCAAAAATGTCTATGTATAATTGTCATGAAGGTGCAAAAATAATTTTTTTTAGTCATAAAAAAAATTATTTTGACCAAAACTACCAATCAAATTTTAAAACTACTTCTGGCAAAAGTGTCGATCACCATTATTTTTTTTTAACTTTTTTCACTCATCATCCCCTGTCCCGTCATCACTCACCAAAACACGCAGCAAACTTATATATTTATTTGCCCTTGTATGATAATGAAGCGACATAGGATGATGAGTGAAGAAACAAAAAATTAGCGATAATTGACACTTTTGCCCCAGTTTTAAAATTTGGTGGGTAGTTTTACTCAAAAAATTTTACGTATATATTTTTTCACTTTTGCAATAATTGCATAGACATTTTTTTGCACTTAAATGTCCGTACACAAATGATTGAACCTATAATTAATCGCCCGTAATTTATTACTTCCCCGTCCCACACTGTAAGCTAATGTATGAGAGAGAGTTTGTCCCATAATATAAACTAATGTTACCTTTTGTCTTAGTAGTTACTGTATTTTTTACACTTTTACCCTTTATTGGCAACACTCTCTGTTATCTTCTCCATTCACACTCTCCTCATTTTTTCTCATCCAATCACCATCTCACTTATCCCTTCATAAATAAGGGTTAAGTTGGGAAATATTTGTTCTAGATACATTGATTGCTTTCAACAGTTTTCTAGAATATAGCGATTTGGTAAATATTGGCTTATATTATGGGATGAAGGGAGTATTTGTTATGCATCACACACTTGTTTAATAGCTCACAAGCAATGAAATATGTAGATTTAGCGTGAGTGACAAGCACTTGTCGTGGGAGTTTGATTCCCAACTCATATGAATGGAGCAAACTCATAGGACAATTGTATGCCCTACACGACTTCAGATCAGCTATAAATTAATCGTATTACACACGAGTAAAAATGAACGGTGGATACCCTTAGATAAAAAAAAGCTCACACCCTCACATTACCAGTGGGTAGTTGATTGAACTGGTAAGTGAACTACAACCCCGTAAGGATGAGAACACATATTCAAAGAGATGAGACAATCTTACTTATGTGGGCCTACCACTCAAGTCCAGATCAATCAATTGCCAATAATCGCCGAATTATGGGGTTGGGTTTGAAAAAAAAAAACTCACATTGAAAGATGAAAATCATGCTTCAACTAAGGTGAGACTTGTTGTAGACACTCTTCCAAGTGAGTGAAAAATAAAAAATCCCTCCTTTTTGGTCCCAGCCCATTCTGGGTTATATATAAAGATACTTGGCATTTGCTACAAGGCAAATAAAGGCAAAGGCTTATTCTTGTCTTCTTGAAACCTTTCTTGTTTCTTCCATTTCAGGGTTTTCTCTTACAGTCACAGTGATTGACCTCATCGCCATGGACCTTCTCCGATCAAATCTCTCCCATGTTCGAATCCCTGAGCCCACCAATCGCATCTTCAAGCAAGAATGTTGCTTGTCTTTCGATACTCCAGTAACTTCTTCTTCTTCCTCCTATCATTTCCTTTCGCCTCAAATTTCTTCACCTGTCTAATTACCATTTTAACCCTCTCGTTACTCAAACACTATTCTTTTCATTGTTTCTTGATGGCTTCTTCTACATGCAATGCTACTTATAGTTTAATCACTTTCTTCTTGCAAATAATAATGGTTCTTGCTTATCTCACTTTTTTTTTATTGTTCATCACTATTTAGCTCATTTTTCCTAGTGTGATTGGTATTAGTTTATTTGGAATTAAACTGTGTATAGATTTTTACATTCTATATGATTGATACTCTATCTGTTCCTAAATAAAAGATCACTTTCTAACTTTTCCCAACTTTTTCCCAAATTAACCCTATAATGCTAGAGAGAGAGAGAGAGAGTGAGGATAAGGTATATAGTTTGGATAAATTGGTAATATCATGTGTAAATAACTAACTTAACTAACTTCCTTAATCTACTCAAATTAGGGAAAATGATCTTATATTTAGGAACGGAGGGAGTATATTGTAATGGAATGGAAGTTATAGTGTAATGCCTTTCTTCTTGCAAATAAGGGTTAAAGATCATGTTTGCTCCTCAAGTATGTATGGAGGATTATATCTGTTCTTGAAGTATTTTTGGGTTCATATTTGCCCAAAGCATATGTGAGGATCATATTTGCCCCTTTACAGTTAAAATATTAATGGTCAAATGTGATTCTTTATGTATACTTCAGGGGCACATATGATCTTTGGTACACTTCCAGGACACATTTGGGCCACAAAATACTTTAGGGGCATATATGATGTTCCGTGCATACTTCAGAGGCAAATATGATCCTTAACCTGCAAATAATGGTTTTTTGGTTATCTGAGTTTTTATACTGTTCATCACTATTTAGCTTATTTTTCCTAGTGTTATCTAGCTAGAAGTTTGATTGGTGTTAGTTTATTTGAAATTAAATTGGGTTTAGACATTTGCATTACATATGATTGATACATGTGGTGGTATTGATGGTGAATTTCAGAGGTCAGATGGTGGGCTATTCATAGACATGAGCAATTTTCTTGCTTTTGGGAAGGATTTTGTGGGATGGAATTATGAGAAGACTGGACATGCCGTTTATTTGCATATAAAGCAGACAAAGAAGGTAGTTCCTGAAGATAGACCGTCCAAGAAGCCAACCCTCTTGGCTATAGGTATATGAATAAGAATTGTGATTGACTGTGTGATGTTCATGTGTTATAGCTTATAGTCTCTACACTTTGCATTTTGTAGTACCCTAAGCATTTTTCATCATTCATTTTATTTCTTGGGCTTCAGAGTTCAGTATAGTTAAATATATTATTGTATGCTGGAAGGCTAGTGTTGACATCTCATGAATCATCTATCCAATCATTTTACTGTTGAGACATTACTTCAACCCATTCCTTGCCGATTTTTCCTTTAATTTTCTACTGGGACTTTGAACAAGCTATTACCTGTTTAGTATTTTCTTATTTTTTGTTGATTCAAATTGCTGAATCTAATGATGAATATCCTCTTTCCTGTTTCTTTTAAATGAATTATGTACTCTGAAATGATAGTTCTATCTGGTGCCCTTTTCTAAGTACCAAATGATATAGGTCTAGTAGTTTGGCTATTTTCCGAAGGCTAAGTAATTTGTTTCAATATTATTATCAATGGGCTGTTCTTTTCTTGATAACATGTTTACATCTTGTTACTTCGTAGGCATTGAGGGGGGATTTGATAACAATGAAGTTGAATATGAAGAAACTCACAGTATAGTCATATTGCCTGACCATGTATCGCTTCCATTTCCTTCCGTTGAGTTACCGGAGAAGGTACCTATTACCTACCTTTTGTTGTTCTTTCCTTGTTATTCCTCTCTTTTCATTATTAAAAGTGAAGTTGGATTACAATGAGCAGATTGATGTGGTAGAATACCTTTATTAAAAGTTAAAATCAGAAGGCAGATGCTAAAAGTGGGTAAACATGTGACTGAAACAGCTGATTTATTGGTGTCATCGAATGTTGCCATTATTACTGGCTCCACCACATTTGCTTTCTTTAGTGCCCTGTTCTGCTTGTTTTTCCATTGGTGTGTATAGAACACCTCTTAAATAATTTATCACATTTGTTAAAAATATTGCAGGTAAGGTTGGCTGTTGATGCTATCTTATTGGCTGAAGGTGCTGAACGGAAACAGCAAGTTGCAGCTTGGACTGCTGATGCCAAGAAAGTCAGTGCATTTGCAAAAAATTTACAACAGATTGACAATGGTGTCATTGTTCCTCCAACTGGGTGGAAATGTGCCAAATGTGACAAGACAGATAATCTTTGGTTAAATTTGACTGATGGGATGATCCTTTGTGGGAGGAAAAATTGGGATGGAACTGGTGGCAACAATCATGCTGTTGAACACTACAAGGAGACAAACTACCCTCTTGCTGTAAAGCTTGGGACTATAACTGCTGATCTGGAAGCTGCAGGTAATGCCCACTTGCTGCATATGTAATATGCTACGAGTTATGACATCTTTTCCTTGATAATAATCTGATATTGATATATTTTTTTCATATGGCAATTAATTTTTTTGGTGCAAGGGTTGAAATACATTTTTGGGAAGGACACTTGAAATCTTTGCTTCCAGCTTAAGTTCAAGCTCTCTTGGAATGAAGGATTGATATTTGATATTATTTTTATGGGGTTTATTTATGAATTTTGTGTCACAATTTTGTAATGTTCTTTCAGCATTACTGGATAATTTCATCAAATGAGGAAATCCTAATTCTATTTATAGAGTCCTTGGTACAATTATTTAAAAGAGTAGTCTAAACTGATCCTTGATATGTTAGGATTATATGCTAAATTCTCTGAACCATATCCTAATAAATGTCAATAATATGTTGAATAGACTGAGTAATCCCATCATTTTCCCTGTTTCTACCTTTTTGTTGTTTGTTATAAACCTTTGTTTCTGTTTTAGTGAAGTAGGATGGGTATCTCCATCAAATTTTGATTCCATTGCTGAAGGATTCATTATTTGCTATATGATGTGTTAAGTATGGTTAATGTATTGTGGCAGATCAGACGTTTACTCCTATCCAGAGGATGACAGTGTATTGGATCCACTTTTAGCACAACATTTGGCATTTTTTGGCATTGACTTTTCATCACTTCAAAAGGTTTTTTCCTTGTCTTAAAGTGGTATTTTTTCAGCTGTCACATGTTTTCTCAGTGATCCTTTATTTTAACTTGAAGTTACTTTTGATAACATTTATATGGGGTGGTCTATGCCGTGCTAGTCTTCAAATAAAATATATTTTCATCTTCATATTTCAATCTATTCAATTTTGATGAGAATAAAGCTTTCCGAGCTTCGAAAGGCACTGATAAAGCACGTCACTTTCCATCATATTTGATGAGTTTTCTATGGGTTGACATGATGCTCATGAAGGCATCAAGTTGAATAAATCCTTTAATTAGATCCCTATTGCTTGTGCAGGACTGTATGCTTTAAACTTATTTTTCTTCCCAAGGGGGTAAATTTGACTTGTGAGCCATGACTAATACTTTCTAAAAACTTACCGATATTTTTCTGTTCAGACGGAAATGACAACTGCTGAAAGGGAACTTGACCAAAATACCAATTATGATTGGAATCGAATCCAAGAAAGTGGACAGGATGTGGAACCAATTTATGGACCAGGATACACCGGGCTGGTCAATCTTGGAAACAGGTTGGGTTTTAGACCTTTTCCTTGTTGGTTGCTGCTCTTGACAATGTACTTACTTTTACTCTCTCGTTTCTCTTTCCTTTCCAGTTGTTACATTGCTGCAACTATGCAAGTGGTGCTTTCTACACAATCCTTCTCTTCACGGTCAGTAGATGTTCCTCTTTTAGTTGTTTCTTCTCATGGTCTATATCGCTCTTGTTTCCAGTCACGTCAATGTGTTGTTTGATTTCTCATAGGTATTATGTAAATCAAAATCTAAAGAAAGCATTTCAGGTGGCACCTGCTGATCCTACTGTCGACCTGAATATGCAGTTGTGAGTAATTAGCTTGTATTAATTTTAGGCTTCTATAGGCATGTAGCAATCCTTATTGTGTATTTCTGTTTTGCGTCATGTGGTTAGCTAAGAGACTAGTTTTTCCTCCATATTCTCGTCCATTTTTGCATGGATGTTTCATTATAAAATATGTCTTGCATGGCAAAGATGAATTAGGTCAGTCATGGATTGATTATAGTTATATCATTGGTTGTATATTCTATGGACCATTTGGTTTCCCTTATGAAAGAGAAAATGTATTGAGGCGGTACTTGAAGGAAATATATGACTGTGGCCTTTCATTTGATGACAGGACTAAATTGGCACACGGTTTACTCTCTGGAAAATATTCTTTTCCGGCACTTGAGGTGTGTCACCCATTTCTTAAGCACAGTCTTTGGATACTTATATAGTAAATTTTGGTCGCTTATATGTTACTTCTTGCCTTCCAGAATGATGGAAATGGAGATGCGGCCACCTCAACCACTACTGTAAGCTCATGATTATTTTATTCTTCAAGTTATTGTATATGAAATGTTTTTATTGTTGTAAATTTGGATAAGTTCTTCAGGTGACATGTTTGGGTTTTTCTTTTTTGGGTTCTATGCTAAGCTAGTTTTCATATGGAACATTCTTTCAGCTTCATTTTTCAAGCTATTTTAATTTTGGAATAAATGGAGGAAAATTGTTTTAGCTTTTGGTTGAAGTTTTTGTTGAAAAAGACGAGATCATTTTATTGAGTGTTCCCTTGCCTTGATGAGTTTTCTCTGCCTGTCCTTCTTTCACCCCTCTTTAGGAACAGGAAGGGATACCACCCCGCATGTTCAAAGCTGTAATTGCTGCCAGCCATCCTGAATTTTCGTCTATGAGGCAACAGGTATTTTTGGCTATTACTTAATGTTGAATGCAAATTTTTGGCATGAGAATTGTGTGGTATAATTTTGTTTCATTTGCCAACATCAAGATTTCACTAGGAAAGGAAACTTTTAGCATAAGCTTGTAAGATGTGATATTACCTAGAATGGTAACTTTTTGGTATGAACCAGAAAATGAATGGAAGGCATGCTTTTACTGCCGTGTGGCTATGAGGTCGTGGGTTTGAATCAGCCACTGGGCAAAAAGCAGAGGTTAGGCTGCCTAGTATATTCTCTTCCCTAGCACCCTCACCAAGTGGGGACTAGAACTGGGTTGACCCTTATTTTTTGTTAGAAAATAGGAACTTTTACTGGAAAGGCTAATGATATTCTATTTTTCTTCAAATGATTATTGGAAGTGGTTATTGGTCCAAGAATAAATATGATGGATTCGTTTGTCTCTTGTTTGAAGCTGCTGCTAATGAATTCTTTATATCCTTTTATACTCCCAACATTTTGCTTATGATATTTTCATGGCTAATGATTTAGCTATTTGAAGTTTTGAGATTCTGATGACTTATTTAATTCCCTTGCTCTTGGATCTGTGGTTATTTTCTTATATGAAGTAGTAATTATGCACACAAAGTGAACTTGTAGTCTGAAAACTAAAGTTTTGTATTCTGTGTTTTTACAGCTCAACATTTCATTGTTGTGATTGATTGTTTATAAAAAAAAAAGTATAGGCATTTTACTATTTTTTCGGTTCTGTAGTAGAGTGTTTTTTAATAAAAAAAATATACTGTCCTGTTGTGTCTATTAATTTGCTATTCTCTGACGGCATAATTCCAAATTGTGTGATAGGATGCTTTGGAATTTTTCCTGCATTTTGTTGATCAAGTTGAACGAGCTAATGCTGGGAAATCTGAATTGGATCCTGCAAGAAGTTTCAAGTTTGGTATTGAAGATAGGATATCGTGTTCTTCTGGAAAAGTTGCTTATAACAGAAGGCATGACTACATTCTTTCTCTTAATATCCCCCTGGATGAAGCAACTAACAAAGGTGGATTTCTTAGTCACCTATACCTCGTGGGCTATGATAATTTAGTGTTGTATATAACACTTGTATTGTTTAATACATTTCAGGAGAAGTAGAATCATTTGAGAAGCTGAAGGCAGAGAAACTCGCTGAAGGAAAGGAAGTGTAAGTTCTGATGTTTAAATATTTTATACCTTCATTTGTTTTTGTAGATTCTGCTGACAGTGTCTATTCTGAATTTCTGATAGGTCTGGGGATGACATCGTCCGCCCAAGGGTGCCTTTAGAATCTTGCCTGGCAAGCTTCTCAGCCCCAGAGGACATTAATGATTTTTATAGCTCTGCCTTGAAAGCAAAGACAACAGCAGTGAAGTAAGTATTTTGATTATTCTAAGTCTGGTCTTTGTTTCATGTGACATCTTACTAGATGTTTATCTTAAACGATTTATCGAAGTGGTATGATGTCATCTTCAATGTTGCTAAATTCATCTTGAAATTTCAACATCATTCATTCTGCAGGAAGGCAGGTCTAACCTCATTCCCAGATTACTTGGTGTTACACATGCGTAAATTTGTTATGGAAGCAGGCTGGGTACCAAAAAAGCTTGGTATATTTTACATTGACATGTGTATATTATGTCTGCATGATTTTTTCTTAAAATATGTCATCAAATTATTGGTACCTTGTTTCTTTTTCCAGATGTATATATAGATGTTCCTGATATCATAGATATTAGTCATATGCGCAGCAAAGGTCATCAACCTGGGGAGGAGTTGCTACCTGATGGAGGTATGTGAATGAATTTTCTGTTCAGCGATTATGTTTTGGAGATCTGAGAAGGAAAAACAAATTATTTAATTTCTAATGGCAAGAACCTTGCATCAAGGCTATATCGTTATATCATTTTCGGGCATCACAACTGTTATAGTTTTAAACACATGATAATTAGTTATATGTGAAGATATTTGCATTTTGACGACCCAACCTAGTGGATAAGGCATTGTTTTTGTCATCATTGTTGTATATTTACCTTGTAACAGTCATTGGGGGAGGAGAGCAAAAAAGAAAGGGGTAGCAGTACCAATTATTGGGATCCTTAATCTTATGATTAAGCAGATTTTTTTACCTCTCGTGGCCTCATAACTAAAAATTATGCTCAGCACTTGATGCATTTGTTATTTGTGTTGCACAGTATCTGAAGAGGAGGATTCAAGCCTGCCTGTAGCTAATGAAGAAATTGTCTCACAGCTTGCCTCTATGGGCTTTCCTCATCTTCATTGCCAGAAAGCTGCGATAAATACCTCAAATCTTGGGGTAGAAGAGGCAATGAATTGGCTATTGTCTCACATGGATGATCCAGGTTTGAGATTAATATTTCATCATTTTCAAGAAGAAAAAAAATCTTTTGCTAATGTTAGAGGAATGATGCCAACATATTTCTTTCCATTTCTAGATATTGACAATCCAATCACCAAAGGCCAGAGCTCTGCCATTTCGTCAGCCATTGACCAATCTAAAGTTGATACATTAATCTCATTCGGGTTTCAGGAAGAAATCGCCCGAAAGGCACTGAAGGCATCGGTAAGTTTCTGCCTTCAAACCATGCTCTCCTTTTAATTATAATGATTGGAGGAGATTGAGTATTGTAAAGGAATGTTACTAATTGCCTGGGTGTAACTAACTCTCTCCAGGGCGGCGACGTTGAAATAGCTACAGATTGGATATTTAGCAATCCTGAAGCATCTGTTTCCAGCATGGACACAACCCCATCAGCCACTTCATCCGCTCCCAATGTGGATGACTTGCCCGATGGAGGAGGGAGTAAGTATCCAGTGTTTTTTCTTGTCATTACCATTTTATTATGAAGAGGTTGGGTAGCAGTTGTAAAGAAATGTGTTATTATAGTGTTGCAATAAGGAAGAGAGGATCTGAGAGAGAAACAGAATAGAGAGAGATATATCTATTTGTAGGCTTATTGCTTCCTCTCTCTAATGAATTCTAAGTTTCTAATAACTAATAATCCATAACAACGCGAGCTGCTATATTATCTTAACTAACCAGATAACTAACTGCTTTAGTCTTACTACTGATTCCATATTATAATGCTAATTATGCTTATCGATGATTTGTTTGTGTTGTGAAAGGGTATCGACTCATGGGAATTGTTAGCCACATAGGGACCTCAACACATTGTGGACATTATGTTGCTCACATTCTGAAAGATGGAAAATGGGTTATCTTCAATGACAACAAGGTTGGAGTTTCCATTAAACCTCCCAAAGAAATGGGTTATCTCTATTTCTTTGAGAGGCTCAATAACGAATAATTCAGTAGTACCAAGTCAAAGGCTGAAAATATATGTTCCGTTTCATTTGGATGCACCATTCTTTTGTGTACTCGAGCTTTTGTTTTCACCATTTTACCTTAATGTGAACTCGTTAATGTGAATTACTACATGCATCATGTCTCCTAGTATTTCATCCTATGCAATAGTCCGGTTCTCGTTATAAAAGAATGTTGACTAATTCACAGGTGTAATCTGTCATAGAAGTTTATTGCCTTCCAACATTACTCTTGTATGAATTCTCAACCAATTTTTTTCCAAGAAATTTACATAAAAACATTTGAACCCTTGACATTGATCTGAATATGTGTGGGCTTTCCTATGACCAAATAATTGTGTTTGGGTAAAAGAAAAGGTGAGTGAATTTCGTATTTTAATCATAATGTCAATCATTGAATTAGCCTACAAGGTTATTGTTTCTTATAGCGGGTTCACTAAGCACTATTCGTTATGGTACTTGATGGGCTCACTAAGGGCTTGTTTCAAATTAATTATAAAACCAATTTCATGACTTAATCACTACATAAAGGACTGAACTTCATGGACAAAACTAGAAGAATGAGCAGAGAATGATTTAATTTCATGTCATCAGAATCTGGTGGTACTTGGACCCCAGCAATTGAAGTCCAAGACTCTTCATGCATTCTTCTTTGGTGATCTTGACATGATTGGAAACAGCAGCAGAAGAAGGAGCAGACAATTTCTTGGCCTGACTAATAATGAAGAAGAGATTAATAGTAAGAAGAAAATATGGTGAGAAAGTGTGTGGAATTGAAGGTGAAGAGGGAGGAGTGAGATTATGGCGGTATAAATATAGTTGACAAAGAAATAAGTAGGCGCCTTGAGCTTAAAGTTAGGAAGTACTCTTCATGTCCTGTAACATTTGTTCCATGATTTAATGAAAACCTTAAGTATCATTAACTTCGCAATAAAATCCAACAAATCTCTTGCTATACTCATACATTATATAATATCGAAAATACCACATGAAAACAAAGTAATATATAATAAATGAAGATGAACTTATACATTTACTTACTAATATATAGGATAAAAAAAATCTTCTTTATATGCCCTATAAATAGTACAAGAGGAGTAGAGGTGAGATAGCGAAAACTAGGGGCGATTTAATTAATGTAAAGGAAAACAATGGTTTTGCCGTTTTTTTTATTTCATTGCGTGTGGGTTTGGTATTGTTTTGTTTTTGCGCGTGTGGTTTACTGGTTTTTGAAGTCTGGATTCATGGCACGGTTTCAGATTTTTTTTTTGGTACAAGTTTCTGATTTTATTTCTGAATTATGCTTTGACAGGTTCTAAAATTGTTTATATTTGACGATAACTCATTATGCAATGTAACAAAATAATTAAATTAGTAAAAAATATTGTATAAAAAATATTTAATGCATATAGTAAATAACAACGTAAACCTTATCCCACTTAAGTGGGGTCAGCTACATGGATCACAGACGCCATTTTGCACTGTCCCTAGTCATTCCTGGAGATAAACCTTTCACTAACATATCTCTTTGAATAACTTCATCAAGAGTTCTCTTTAGTCTCCCTTTATTTCTTATATACGGCTCTCTCACCATCTGCTCCACTATTCTTACTGACTCATCTAATTCTGTTCTTTGAACATGTCCATACCACCTTAAACGATAATCTCTCATTTTCTCTGAAATTGGTGCTACCCCAACTCTTTCACTAATGTGATCATTACGAATCCTATCTTTTAGTGTGTACCCACTCATCCCTCTCAACATTTTCATCTCTGTCACATCCATCTTATATTCTTGTTGTTTTGTTTTTTTTTGTTTTGCCCATCATTCACGATTTACATTAATTAATTGTTTTCTCCTCAATTACCATTTTTATCGATAATAATCTGTCTCCACTTCTATAAACTTCAACCACATTCTTCTTTTATACTTCATCCATAATTATACCTACATCATTCCTATGACTCACTTTACCAGTGTATCAAAGCTTATAACCATCAATATCCTTAGCCTTTTCACCTACCCATTTAGTCTCTTGTAGACATAAAATATTTATCTTTCTATCCCTCCTCACACCTATTACCTCCCAAACTTTGCCTCTCAATGTTCTAATATTCCACGTACTAAATCTAATCCTACACTCATTCACTTGCTTATTTATATATCCCTTCTTCTGTACAATGTCACGCGATGACATATTGCTAAAATGATTGTGTGTGTCCATGCTTTAAGATTAGACAAATTTCTACGTCGGCTGCCGAAACCTAACACAACCTACTCTTTTTATCCGGGCTTAGGAACGACTATATTATAGGCAGAATATTACTTACAATAATACCAAAATACAATAAAATAATAACACTAAACACTAATAATAATTAAACTAGCACAAATAATAACAAATAAATAAAGCCATAAACAATAAAACAATAATTACAATACAATAAAATAATAACACAATACAATAAAACCATAAAAAACAAAATAAAATAATAAATAAATAAATAAATAACAATATACAATAAAACAGAACAACCACAATGTTCAATAATAAAATAAAACAATAATAAATAAATATACAATGAAAACAACAACAATGCTCAACAAATAATATACAAAGGTTAAGATATGTATGAGAAACAAAAGATTTAATAAAACTATGTAACTCTAGTAAAATGCCTTAAAAAGAAAATCAAAATTAACTCATTTTGATAGAGTGAGGAGGAGAAAGATTATTTTTTTTTATGTCAAGGATTAAAATAAGGGACTAAAATATAAATGCAGAAAAAAAAATTTGAGCTTTTTATAAAAAGAATCAATTCAATTAAAATTTGAGCTTGAGTGGAGGTGTATAATTTTGTTGTTAACTTGTGATATTATATTATCTTTACTATATAGTAAGTCTTTTATTTAAAGAATTGAATTAAATACACTTTATGAACAACGTATTTTAATTGATAAAATATATTTACTTCAATACTTATTAATTAATATTCTCGACCAAAGAAATACTTATTAATTAATTTATTAATTTGAATCAACAGGCTGGATATAATGCTTGTGAGAACTGAGAAGCGATGATACCATTAATAATATATATCAAATTAAAAGGCCATCATACAGGGTTCGGCCGAAAACAATAATTAAATTAAATAAAATAAGCCATATAGTGGACTGCAAGTGTATAATACTATTATGATTCTGACTTGAAGTATGTTGGTTGGAACCTGGAAATAACGTAATACTCTGGCAGAAATATATCAGAAGTTTCTGGGTCTCCCTGAATCTGAGTAAGTGATTCACTTTATTTATTTTAAAATATTTATCCTTATAATGGGTCTAGGCCCACTCTACTCTTCTGTTAGCCCATGGTCTGTTATAAGGCCATGGCATTGTCCCTGGGAAGATGACTACTTATACTATATTATTCATATAACCATCTATCTAACTAGATAAAATTAAATATTGTCCTATACATCATTGTAGTACTTAGTAGTTTGATCAAATAGATGATGAGAATGATGAAAATTGAACAGTGAAATAGGAACCAGGCCGCAATCTCATTAGAACTTGCATATCATAGAGATCTCCAAATTGTCCGTACATAGCAAATTAATTTACATAACCAAGTTCTCAACCACTATATAACGGACAGAAATTATGAACAAAATTGGAAGAATGAAAAGAGAGTGATTGAACTTTCATGTTATCAAAATCTGGTGGTGCTAGGACCCCAGCAATTGAAGTCCATGACTTTCTTCATGCGCTCTTCTTTGGTCATCTTGACATGATTGGACACAGCAGCAGAAGAAGAAGCAGACAACTTCTTGGCCTGGCTATAAGATCTGATGTTGTTCTTTGCATGTTGTACAAGGGACCTCACAGGATGGTTCCACCTGCAAAATCCCAATTGATCTTTTAATGCCTCAACAGCCCCTATGCTAGTGGCCACAATCCAAGCCTTCCTTCCAGAACTCATTGATAGATAGTTTGGTAAGCAAAGATGGTGAGAAAGTGTGTAGAATTTGAGTTGAAGAAGAAAAGTGAGGTTATGTGGGTATATATATGATTGGTTGAGAAACAAATCAGGAGGCGGCTTGAGCTGAAAGTTAGGAAGTAGACATGAGACATAGCAAAAACTAGGGGCGGTTTAGTGGTAATCTTTGGACTAATGAATTTAATGTAAATGGAAAACAATTGGCTTTGCCTTTTTTTTTTTTTTGCGTGTGGTTTTTGAAGGCTGCATTCATTGCACGGTTTCTGATTTTTTTTGTTAATTACCGCCCGGTTTAATCCGGACTTGAGGGGTAGGAGTGTTACCCACTATCCCAATAAGAGCGCTTTCTGGGAATCGAACATGCGTTCTCATCCTTACGGGGGTTCTAGCCTACTTACCAGTTTAACCAACTAACCATTGGTGCACATTTTCTGATTTTATTAGTACAAAGGTTTATGTTTTCTTTTGGCAGCTTTAAATTATGCTGTGACAGTTTGTAAAAAAGTTTTTTTTATTAAAATGATAACACATTGGGTAGTGTAATAAACTTATTGAAAATTTGGTAATAAAAAACTGATCGGATTAGTTAAAAGTAATGAATATGCAAGAAATGTTCTTTTTTTTTAAAAAAAAATACGTATTTATTTATATGGGTTCAAATAAGAAAGAGAACTAGAGTATAATGAGGGAAAATATGAAAGGTAATATAATAAGAAAGAAAATATATAGGTAAGAGAATGGAACTATTTTTTTCTGATAAAAAGAGAATAGAATTGATTTAGGTAAAAATGGAAAATAAATGCATATAATGTTTCTGAAATGAATTTTTATATAAGGGTTAAGGTGGTTCAAATTTTAGGCTGAATGTAGGAGTATAACTTTGTAGCTGTTATTTGTCATATTATCTTAATACTACCTCCAGTCCTAAATATAGGACCTAATTGACTTTGTTGGAGTGATTAAGGTTGCGAAATAGGTTATTAAATGATGAAATATTTGATAGATTTTTAGATTATCCATTAGTTTATAGGCAAAATAAACTAGTTTAAGGGAAAAAATTAGGTAAATCAATTTATAATTAACTTATTTTGTTTTTTTTTAAGGATTTTCCAGAAAAATTAAATGAGGTATTATATTTAGGACGGGGGATATTATTTAGCCTTTTACCAAAAATTAAATTAAATATGCTTACAAATTTTAATTTTGGAAAATGAAAATTTTACTTACAATGTTTAAATCAATCAATATATTCGCTCCAACATTTGTAAATGTCTATCATTTTCGTAAGTTATTAATTTGACTGTAATGGCTGAGATACAGTGCTCGTGATGTGATGATACTAGTTTACTGCCATCAATAATATATCAAATCAAAAGGTCATCATATTCATACCGGGTTGGACCCAAAAACAAAGGAAAATAAATAAAATAAAACTGGCCATACCGTGGACTGCAAGTGTATAATACTACTTTGATTCTGACTTGAAGTCTGTTGGTTGGAACCTGGAAATAACGTCGGCACTTGGTAGAAATATACCAGAAGTTTCTAGGTCTACTTGAGTCCAAGTGTCTCAATTAGTTTTTTAAATGTTTCTCCATGTAAAGGGCCTAAGCCCACTCTAATATTAGCACATTTCTCTGTACGGTCTTCTATATGGCCATGGCCCACGAGCTTCATCCCAAAACATTGATGAGTACTTTTATTCAGTTAGAACTAACGGTATCTCCCGTGCGTTGCACGGGGTTTCCCGAGCTCCGCTCGATTTTGTTTAAAAATTAGCATTAACCAAAAAAACTACTTCTTCCGGTTCTAAATATAGGACCTAGATGACTTTTTTGAAAAATCCTAAAAAAACAAAAAATAAGTTAATTATAAATTGATTTACCTAATTTTTTCTCTTAAACTAGTTTATTTTACCTATAAGCTAATGGATAATCTAAAAAGATATCAAATATGTCATGATTGAATAACCTATTTCTCAACCTTAGTCTTTCCAAAAAAAAGTTATCTAGGTCTTATATTTAGGACCGAAGGTAGTATTATCTAACCTTAACTTTAGAAGGAAGAAAATTTCAATGACAACTTCTAGTTTACATTATCAAATGACCATTTTTCTGTAAGTTGTAATGAAAATCGAAATTAAATCTAACTGAACACATCTTCCCTATGTGAAGAAACAACTCTTCTTTTTGTGTTCTATATCTACATGGAACAACTTCTAGTTTGCACGGGGAATATAGACAAATAAAAAGACACAATAAAAAATTTGCAGATATATATTAGGTCAAAAAGATCATCATAATGGTGACACTAAAGATATAAATCTTTAAGGCAAATTCACAAAAAAAAATATGTGACCCAAATAAATTAGCCCAAGAAAGTAAAGAATACGTAGCCCAAATAAATAGGCAAATAAAAAGACACAATAAAACATTTGCAAATATATATTAGGTCAAAAAGATCATCATAATGGTGACACTAAAGATATAAATCTTTAAGGCAAATTCATACAAAAAAAAATATGTGACCCAAATAAATTAGCCCAAGAAAGTAAAAAATACGTAGCCCAAATAAATTCGCACAAGAAAGTAATCATATACAATAGTAATGGAGAATGTCAATCACTGCACTAAAAATTTGTTCATGAACAAATTGTTTAACTTTTTTTTAACAAATTTGCAATAAAAAAATATATGACAAATTTTTTTAACTAAAATATCGGGTGAAAAAAATCATATAAAAACTAAAAAGACAAAATAAAACATTTGCAGATATATATTAGGTCAAAAAGATCATCATAATGGTGACACTAAAGATATAAATCTTTAAGGCAAATTCATACAAAAAAAATATGTGACCCAAATAAATTAGCCCAAGAAAATAAAGAATACGTAGCCCAAATAAATTTGCACAAGAAAGCAATCACATACAATAGTAATAGAGAATGTCAATCACTGTACTAAAAATTTACTCATGAACAAATTTTTTAACTTTTTTTTTAACAAATTTGCACTAAAAAAATATATGACAAATTTTTTAACTAAAATATCGGGTGAAAAAGATCATATAATAACTAATTTTTTTTAAAAAAAAAGAAAAGAAAAAGTTAAAAAAATAATATATTATATTCCGCCAAATCAGTTTTCATAAACAGTGCTATGAACAGTGATTTGCTAGAAGACTTTTTTTTTAATAAAAAACAGTTAAAAAAAAATATATTATATTCCACCAAATCACTGTTCATGAACAGTGCTATGAACAGTGATTTGGTGGAAAGACTTTTATGTTATATATACTAGCGATATCTCCCGTGCGTTGCACGGGAAAGATAGGCAAATAAAGAGACATAATAAAACATTTACAGATATATATTAGATCAAAAAGATTATCATAATGGTGACACTAAAGATATAAATCTTTAAGGCAAATTCATACAAAAAAAATATGTGACCAAAATAAATTAGCCCAAGAAAGTAAAGAATACGTAGCCCAAAAAATTCGCACAAGAAAGCAATCACATACAATAGTAATAGACAATGTCAATCACTGCACTAAAAATTTGCTCATGAACAACATCTCTTGTTGTTTTGTCTTGACATTAATCCTAGGAAGGTCATAAAGACACACAAAATATTAAGGACCACTATTAATTGTTTGGATAAGTAAAAAAATATTACTTTCTAAAAATAAAGTAGTTTGATGGGACAACAAAGGAAAAAATTTTTAAATGGAGAGAGAAAATAAATTAACTTCCCTAATATTGGATAAGTAAAAAAATATTAAAATAAAATAATAATAATAATAATAATAATAATAATAATAATAATAATTAAATGTATCAACTGTAAGCTCGCTTGCCGTGTGGGTATGAGGTCCTAAACTATTTAATTATCTTCGACATTGGAAATATACTTTTAGTCACTTTTTTATTAAGATAAAAAGGGTGTATAACAAATTTAAATAGAGAATTTATGACTAAATATTGATAAAAGTGTTTTGGAATTAATCCTAGGAAGGTCATAAAGACACACAAAATATTAAGGACCACTATTAATTGTTTGGATAAGTAAAAAAATATTACTTTCTAAAAATAAAGTTGTTTGATGGGACAACAAATGAAAAGTTTTTTAAAAGGAGAGAGAAAATAAATTAACTTCTCTAATATTGGATAAGTAAAAAAATATTAAAATAATAATAATAATAATAATTAAATGTATCAACGGTAAGCTCGCTTGCCGTGTGGGTATGAGGTCCTAAACTATTTAATTATCTTCGACATTGAAAATATACTTTTAATCACTTTTTTATTAAGATAAAAAGGGTGTATAACAAATTTAAATAGAGAATCTATGACTAAATATTGATAAAAGTGTTTTGGCATTAATCCTAGGAAGGTCATAAAGTCACACAAAATATTAAGGACCATTATTAATTGTTTGGATAAGTAAAAAAATATTACTTTCTAAAAATAAAGTAGTTTGATGGGACAACAAAAGAAAAGTTTTTTAAAAGGAGAGAGAAAATAAATTAACTTCTCTAATATTGGATAAGTAAAAAAATATTAAAATAATAATAATAATAATAATAATTAAATGTATCAACGGTAAGCTCGCTTGCCGTGTGGGTATGAGGTCCTAAACTATTTAATTATCTTCGACATTGGAAATATACTTTTAGTCACTTTTTTATTAAGATAAAAAGGGTGTATAACAAATTTAAATAGAGAATCTATGACTAAAAATATTGATAAAAGTGCTTAAATTAAAAAATCTATTGTAATTATTCTTATATTTAAAAATTTATTGGTTTTTATAATTGTTTAGTTGTAAAATAACACCTTTTTTGATACATATTATAAAATAATACCTTAATGAGGTTGAACTAAATAGATCTCAGAATCAATTTGTCACCAATAAATATGTATTGATTGATGATAAAATAAAATAATAATAATAATTAAATTAATTAATTATTAATATTATTATCAATTATTATTATTATTTAATATTAAATAATATATTATATTCCACCAAATAACTGTTCATGAACAGTGCTATAAACAGTTATTTGGTGGATCACTTTTACTTGATATATTGATGATGATGATGATTGATGATGATTGATTGATATTGATGATGATCATTGGATATCATTAAAGCATCTTAAACTCATTTTTTTAATTCCCACATCTCTTCTTTTGGTTGCTTAGAGGGAAGTTGAGATAATTTTGAAAGAAGGGTTTACATTCCCTGCTAATCCAACATTTTCTCATCCCTCACTCATCCCCAAATACAAACAAAAATATGTGGCCCCCACAACCTCTCTCCTCTCTTCTTCTTCTTCCCACCCCACTTTATCTCCTCTCCAACCTCCATCCCCACAGCCTCCTCCTCCCACCTCAACCGTCACCGCCACTGACATCTCCACCGCCTAAGCTCCCCAACCGTCGGCCTCTCTCCTCTCCTCCGACCTCCACGTCATCAACCTCACGTCCGTCGACGTCTCCGCCTTTCCGACCACCTTCCTCACATCCGCCGACGTCTCCAAGGTCCTCACGTCCGCCGACGTCCTCTCCAACCAAACTCTCCAGCTCCTCTTTTCGACGGCTCCGCCGGCGTCGAAGAGAGGACCTGAAAATCTGAGGTTGAAGGAGAGGCGAGAGGAGTGGAGGAGGTGAAGTGAAGAGGCCGACGGTTGGGATGGTTGGGCGGTGGAAATGTCGGTGGCTGTGGCAGTTGAGGTGGGAGGAGGAGGCGGTGGGGATGGAGGTTGGAGAAGAGATAAAGTGAGGTGGGAAGAAGAAGAAGAGAGGAGAGAGGTTGTAGGGGCCACATATTTTTGTTTGTATTTGGGGATGAGTGAGGGATGAGAAAATGGTGGATTAGCAGGGAATGTAAACCCCTAAAAGAACCATCATATACTGAGGAATAAGTTTCCCTGCTCAGATATATAACCATCTATCTTGACAATATTCAAGTATTGTCAAGTCCATCAATATGTTTCAGTTCAAAAAAAAGTCCATCAATATGTAGCTATATGAGAAATTTAAGTGAATTCGGTTCACATCATTCTGTACTTCCATAAGTAACAGACAATCACAAACACATAATTTCTCATGTGAAGATTTATTCTGAAGTGACACACTAAAATAATTAGCTATTAGATAAAACTTTCTTCTTCCAAAATTTGAAAAAACAATAATAGCTTGGAGAATATTGATCATATTCACTTTTAAGAAAGAGAACATTCTTTACCGGTTATCAAGTTAACGCTTATAAATATTCATTCATTCACATAAAAAAAATAAGCTTAGTTATAATACTATCAAATAATCATAAATTAGTGTCACAATTGACAAATATCCATCCCAATAGTTACTTTATAACTCCCTTCTAAATGGGAAGGGGAAAGGATCAAATACATGGAAAAGGCTAAAAGCTTAAAGCTTGAAACTTCAAGTCAAGTGTGCAACCATGCAACTCCCAACCAATGCTTAAGGTTTAAATCAGAGGCCCATACATCCCAATATCGATCATGTCATCAAATAAACCCATTACAACCGTCTAAAAACAAAAAAAAATTTCTTATATTTATTTATTAGTCATCCTATTAATAATAGACTAATCTGATTTCTAGGAATGTAGGTTTATAATGAGAGAAATTTCATTACTTCAAATAATTATCGCGGTGTACTAGCTACCCATAGAGGCCGACAGGCGACAGGCGTATTCGTTGACAACCCATGCTCAATGTGTCTAGCAAATTTTTCCTATACAACCTTTATGAATAAAAAAAATTAACTACAAATATCCACAGGATCATTAAATTGAATCCACTTGACGGAGAAAAATGGCTAGGTATTAATATCTTAAATGACTCAATTTCATGGCTCGAATTCGAGATCACTGGTTAACGTTAATTGTGGCAAAAAAAAAAAAGAATAATTAAGGTAAAAAAATATTCTTGAGAATATAGTGATATTGATTTAGAGGAATGATGATGATGATAGTATAAGCATAAGCTAAAATATGGGCCTCAACAAGAGAACAGTACTAACTACTAAGTCACTTTCTCCGCCGTCATGACATGCTACTCACGCCGGTGAGTATTCTCTGCGGTGGCCGCCGGCGAAGATGAAGTTCCCTTCCACCTTTACATTGTTTCAACATCCACATAATCATCATGTCTAGGTTACTTATGTATTCTCTTCAATAATGCTTATATCTATCATTTCTGATGCTAGTTTTAGCATGCCTTTTGCTCATTACTTGTACAAGTTCATTTTTTTACTATGCCCCTTTTGTTTTTATCTGCTTTAGTTTGCTTATAGTGCCGTTTCATTTGTTTGGGGAGATGGTTTTGTTTGGAATACATGTCATTTGTGCTGCTTTTTTGTGTTTGTTCCCTATTTATGTATTTATGCTTGTAGGTTCTCATGCATTTGTGGCATTTGCTATGCTGATTTCAGTTTCATTTAAAACAAAGGGATGGGTTAGGCCAAAAAAGTACTTTACACGGAAATGGGTTTGTACTTTGTATATATAGGTAGCATTTTAGAAGTTATAGTTTGTATGAATTAAATTGGCAAACCCAATTTTTAGCTTATAAGGGTTAACCCAATTCTAGTCCCACTTGGTGAGGATACTAGGAAAGGAAATATACGAGGCAGTCTTACCCCTTCTTTTTGAAAAGAGGTTTATTCGAACACACGACCTCAGGCCCCACAGAAGCGAGCTTACCGTTGAACCAAGTCAGCGCTTCAAACTTGACAGAATTTGTTGAGCCAAATCCAGTTTTTAGTATGTAAGTTTTGTTACTTATTCATGCATGTATGTGTGCACTATTAGGCGTACAAACTCAAAGGAGGCGTATAAATCCCTTAGTAGCTCATGGGTCTACCTGAAGGTTGTGCACCAATTGGCTAATTTGCTTCCTTCTTTGTGACTACAAATCTGGTTCCCTATTGAATGAATGAATTTGTGCTACTTTGAATGAGGTTATGCTGATGGTTGGACCGCGGAAGAGAGGGAAGAATATCTAGGATCCCTTTCTTTTTAAGATAAACTACTTGAAATTTTGCTGGAGTAGATAAAATAATTCCTTAGCAGTAAATTAAATTTGCAACTGATAGTTTTCATTATGGATGAAACTTTCATATAATAAAAGTTGACATTATTGTTGTTAGTTTAGGACCCCTGGCTTAGTTCCTTTTGGCACTCTTAATCTTTCTGTGTTTGATCTTTAATGGACTACTTGACGGAATTTTTGAATAATTTAACGTGCAGGCTTCTTGCTTGCGGACGTGTTAAAAGGTTTGCACATTCCCTTGTCCAAAAACAGAAGTCTGGCTTCTGGGAAGTGTATGATTTTGGGCCACATTGTACTGGGGGATCACCATTCTCAGTGTTTAGATTTTCCTTGCACTATAGACTTATACTCAAAAAGGACTTTTTGACATCTGGCAAAGCAAAGAGCTTCTACACCCATCAGAAAAATAATGTGAATAATCAGTGTGCTCAAGTTATTTGGAACAGGATTTATCAAATATGTTTCCATACTGTGCCAGCTCTACCCCCAATAGGTCAAATTGCCCGTGCAGTAAGTGTGGCTTTGTCCCGGTCAAATCTTATTGTGCCTGGTATTGTTGTCTTCATACTAGGAGATCTTTCTTGGACACCACAAACTCTGGCAGAAGCAGAATCTACCCCACCTAGGGATTTCCAGAACATGCATGCGCAGGAAGGACATTTATACTTGGCCACTGCTTTGTTCAATGTCGTTGAGGTTTTTATCTTGTTTTGTAGGGCTATCTATTTGTTGATTTTGTTCTCACCTTGCATAGCTATGTCTCCGTTTGTGGACTACTGTGGTGTCAATTTTAGGAAAAGATGGCTTCATGCTGTCCGTCTTGCACTTGAAAAAGCTGGCTCAGCATTTATAAAATGGGGACAATGGGCTGCTACAAGGCCAGATCTCTTTCCTCCAGATCTTTGTTCTGAACTTTCAAAACTTCACACAAAAGCGCCATCACATAAATTTTCCTACAGCAGAAAAAGTATTGAAAATGCATTTGGTCGTAAATTGCATGAAATTTTTGAGAACTTTGATGAGGAGCCTGTAGCATCAGGTAGCGTTGCTCAAGTTCATCGAGCTACCCTTAAATTCCGGTACCCAGGTCAGCAAATGAAACCTGTTGTTGTTGCAGTTAAAGTCAGACATCCAGGGGTTAGTGAAGCAATTAGAAGAGACTTTGTCATCATTAATCTTGTTGCCAAGATTTCAAGTTTCTTACCCAATTTGAATTGGTTGAGATTGGATGAAAGTTTACAGCAGTTTGCTGTTTTCATGATGTCTCAAGTTGATCTTTCGAGAGAAGCTGCAAATTTAAGTCGTTTTATCTATAATTTCCGGAAGTGGAAGGATGTTTCTTTCCCAAAGCCTTTATACCCTCTGGTGCACCCATCCGTTTTAGTGGAAACTTATGAAGATGGTGAAAATGTTTTGTACTATGTCGATGAACTTGAAGGACATGAACAATTCAAAACTACCCTTGCTCATATTGGAACACTTGCTCTTTTGAAGATGCTTCTGGTAAAATATTAGAAATCCTGTTTTGGTTTTGCTTGTTAAGTGTTTTCTTAGAGTATTATTTAGTTCTTGTATGACCAAAAGAAAAGAACACATCATTTTGTTATCATTTATCACTGAATGACACTGTATCCGTAATTCAGTTTATATAGATTGCATGTACAACATTTGAGCGCATATACGCTTTTCTGTGTGAATTAATTGCTTAGGATTAGAGGAGCAGCCATTCAGTCGAAAATACCCTGTTCTTCAATTTACTTGTGATGGAAGGATCGTGATCTGCGTGCTTAAGGTTAAAGACTTCTGTCAGTGTTCTAAATTCTTAATAAACTCGATAAAGCCTCATAATGGTCCAGCATGATTCTCCCCATCCATTGTATGATTAGAAGATGCAAAATTTGATTATTTATCCTATTAGTAATGTAGAATTATACATTTGAGTAATGTAGTTGATTGAATAAGCTTATATATTTGCATAAGCTTATGGATTTGTAATCTTCCAGGTGGATAACTTTATCCATGCTGATATGCATCCGGGAAATATTCTTGTTCGCAGAAAACATATCACACCATCACAGATACAGCTTTTTAAATCACAGCCCCATGTCGTTTTCCTTGACGTAGGCATGACTACTGAACTTTCAAAGGGGGAGCAACAACATTTACTGGATTTTTTCAAGGCTATTGCAGTTCTAGATGGTTACACTGCTGCAGAGTGCACTCTTAAATTATCTAAACAACAAAATTGCCCTAATCCAAATTCTTTCATTGAGGTAATGCCTTTGAAATGCTTTTTTAAAATTTATGTTTAATTTTTTATTGCCAACTTACCTGTTCATTACTCCATCTGTTCCTAAATATAATATCTATTTGGGAAGGTGAGTATAAAACCACTTTCTAATTTGTCTCTTCTTTTCCCCAAATTATCCCTATTGATGCTCTTAAATAATAAACTGGCAAGGGGAGGATTGGAATAAAGGCAAGTGGTAAGGGTGTCTTAGTAATATCATGTGATTTTAACTAACTTAAGTAACATCCTCAATATCATCAAATTAGGTAAATAGGTCTTATATTTAGGAATAGAGGGTTTAGTTTGACTCACATGTAGAATTGTTTTTACATTTATGACATATCCTTCATGTACTAAAATGTATTGGTTTAAAAGCTGCCAGTCATGCAACTTATGAATTCTGAGTTGTCCTTAAAACGAATCATCTATTGATCATTCTAACTCGTACTTTGATTGGTTTCAAGCTATTAATAAATTGTTAGGCTCAAGCTTTAGATTCCTTAATAGAGTCACCATATTTTCTTGTAGAGTTTATGTGCCAATGTGACTTAAACAACAAAAAATATATGACAATTGGATGCTAACAGTCGTTGTTAGAATTTAAGTTGTTTTTAAATATTTTAATAAATATATTAGCTGTGTTCTGATGGAAATCGGAAAATCTAGGGTTCCATCTTATATGACAGGAAAAAATGGGAAGATGACAGGGATAAATCTTATCACTTCTGAGGGCTTGAGTTCTTTCACAATCTTATCACCTTTTTTAGTTCAGGGTCCTTCTGTCTTTTGCATGCTTCCCAATCTGTTCCACTCATTTCATATTTACGAATCTCATCATGTTGTCCTTGTCTGTTTTAGGGTTTGTATCTGTGTTGTTCCTTTTATTGATCTAAACCATGATTCCATGTACTTATCATATCATCTTCCTATAATTTGCATTTTTTTTAGAACTTTTAGCTTTTGATTTTAACAGGATGTGGAGAAATCATTTAACCTCTGGAAGGCCAAATCCTTCCACCCAGCGGATTGTATGCAACAATTACTTGAGCATGTCAGGCAGCACAAAGTTAATTTAGATGGCAATATATGCTCTGTGGTGGTTACCATGTTGGTTTTGGAGGTATATTTTGCATTTGAATCATTCCTGTTAAATAAATCAAACGCATGCCGACATATAATGTGTTCACCCTGTGCAACCAATGATTGAAATATATGGTTCAAAGCTCACCCCAACTCCCAAATTACTTCGGGCATCACAATAACAATATCTAGCAAATCTGGATGCACTCTTCAGATTTTAAATTAAAGATTAGTGAAGACCATTATAATGCTCCATGTCAATTTTCATTGTAATGACTCAAGAAAAATGCTGTTGTCTATTTTAGAATGCCTACTAGTCTGATGATCAATACAGCCATGCTTTAGAGATATGAATGTTGCTTTTTCTTTTTCATTTGAACTTTTTTTTTTTGGTTAATCACCGCCCGGTTTAATCCGGACTCGAGGGGTAGGAGTGTTGCCCACATAGACAAGGTTGTCCCCTCTCCCAATGAGAGCTCTTCCCGGGATTCGAACACGCGTTCTCATCCTTACGGGGGTTGTAGCCCACTTACCAGCTCAACCAACTACCCATTGGTTTTTTCATTTGAACTTTTCACAAACTAATTCTGTTGCATTTCATTCTTCCTTAATTTGTAGGGGTGGCAGAGGAGACTTGACCCAGATTATGATGTGATGCACACTTTGCAGACGCTGCTTTTTAGATCAGATTGGGCAACAACACTGTCTTACACCATTGAGGGACTGATGGCTCCATGAAAGATGGTCATGAAAGATGCTAGTTGAATTAGTGTAAATGGTTATGTTTCTTAGGCAAAGCACATTGTCTTCAATCTTTGAGGTTCTTCGTTTGATTCTAATAATGTGTTGAGAGCTTGGCCCTGTATTTCCAAGCTATTCCTATTCATTTTATATTTCTCATGTTAACTCGTGATGTCAAGAAAAACCTCAAACCAGAATGATCCGAGAAAGGGATGTGATATGTATCCCATGCGGTGATCCTTTTTCTCCTTATTAATCTGCTATTAAGCATAAAGAGAGTTTGTACAGTAACGACTATCAAGTTTGAAAATTTTGATGTGTGACACTTCATTGATATTCATTTGGCAACAGTCAGATAATAGAAATGTTCATATGGCAATAGTTGAGTATTGAAAATGCACTTTTGCTCTGGTTAGTTTTATAATTTTATTTCAACAATATTATAACTAAAGATGCTAATTTGTAAAAGGGTGCTGTTAGTTTATTACTCTAATATCAAATGATTGATAACCCATGTAACTTGGGGTTTGGAAAAGTTCTGCGTTTAATGAAGCACAATGTGCACATCAAATCTACGTAACACCAACTGCCAGTATTAGTCAAACACAACAACACAGCATCCATTACTGATGTACTCCCTCCGTTCCTAAATATAAGATCACTTTGGTTAATTTGGGGAGATTAAGGAAGACAATAAAATTATATGATCTTCCCAAAATCCCCTCAATTACTTAACTTTAAAAGGATGAGGGGTTTTCAATGAAAAGAGGAAGTATAAGGGTAATTTGGGCAAAACTTGAGATAAAATAAGAAGTGATCTTATATTTAGGAACTTATCCACTTCCCTAAAGTGATTTTATATTTAGGAATTGAGGGAGTAACTAATTAAAAAAAAGGAAAATCCCAATCAAAAAATCACAAATGAATATTAAAAGGACAAAAGTGGGACACAAATTTACAAAAGGACAAAAGAGATATTGTTCCTAATTTGGGATAAATGAGCTACAAGCGTAGTTATTTGCCCTCCACTAGTACTTACTTACATTATTGAAGAAGTCAATGTAGTTTCAAGGAAACAAGTCTCCTTATAAGTGGTGAAAAAACAAAAGTAGTTAATAATGTCACAAAAGTAGTTATTCGCTCTTCTAGAGTAATCACATGTGTTACTTAAGTAGTTAATGTAGCTTAATAGAAACAAGTCCCCTCTATGTAGTTACAAAACAGAACTAGTTTGTAAGAATAGTTATTCGCGCTCCACGAGTAGTTATTTGCATTACTGAAGTACTTAATATAGTTTCAGAGAAACAAGACTCCTTCTAAGTAGTGAAAAACAGTAGTTATCATGACACGATAATAATTATTCGCACTTCCAGCTTAGTTAACCGTGTTAAACTTCTTTATCCCAAGTAAGGAATGATCCTTCTTTTGCCCTTGTACAAATTTGTGATCCTTTAAATATACAATTGTCATTTTATTGGGATTTTCCCTTGAAAAATGAGCCAGTTTCCCAAGCAGAACTAAGCATAACAATATGTTTTTATGAATCTTATTATAAATATCTGATAAAATTATAACAGATCTACATACAATAGTTCTAAAATTAAGAGAGAGAAGAGAAAATGGATTTGTTTCCAACAGGAAATTATGTATAGCCAATAATAATAAAGAGGGGTCACAATACTGTTTTACATGAAATATTGACACTGGCGTTGACCGTCTATGATACCAAAAGATGTGGGAAAGAAACTAGAAAGTGGAAAGCATAAGAATGATGATGTACGTAGGGAATAAATAAGCTTGAACAATCAAGCCCACCAGGGAGCATCGCCAGTTCTGAAATCAGTTTCAACCCAAGGAACAAACAACACTTTGCCATCATCAACATCTGCATGAGCCAATGCCAAGGACTGCACATAACAACACCAAACAAACAAACATGTATGTGAATCCAATCCAATCAAATCGATCTTGGAAGTAAAAAACCAGTGAATTAAAGACAAAATGTGGTGTTATTGTTATGAAAATAGACTATAATTAGTTTATCAGCACCAAAATTTTATTGTTAATTCATTGTTATTTTGTTGTGCATGTAAAATTAAGATTGTAATTAATTTACCAGTGGAGCGGGGCCACGGACAACCCTGCCTTGGTTGTTGTACTGAGAACCATGGCAGGGACAGATGAACTTGTTCTCTGCTGCATTCCATGGCACCACACACCCTAAGTGTGTGCACACTGCATTGATCCCATAAGTTGCCAATGTCCTGTCACTCTCCACCACCAGGTATGTTGGGTCTCCCTGCATTTATTCATTTATATTTCTATTAGTTCATGCTTTTGTAATTCTATTGCAGCTACATAAAAAATGTCAACTCAGTTCTAGTCCTCACAAAGGTTCTAGTCCTCACTTGGTGAGGGTGCTGAGGAAAGGAATATACTAAGCAGTATTAACTATGTTTTATGGATAGAGGCTAATTCAAACCCACGACCTCAGACTCCACGACAAGCGAGCTTACTGTTGAGCCAAGCTGACCCTTCAATAAGCTCCATATTATCAATAAATCGTATACTCTTTTCCATCCCTATTACAAGACGTAGACTGAGTTTATTTTAAGATCTTAAATATAACCACTATTTTGTCTCGGCCACATTTCAAATTTTTGGCCTAGAAATCTCTTTCAGTTACACACATTACTGAGTTAATTCCAAAGCAAATGATTTAATAGACTATAGGAAATTAGACTAATGTGTTACAACTAACTTGCTTGACAAATCATCTTAATAATCAGTAAATTAGTCATATATATACTTGTTTGCCCCCAATTCTTGGTCTCTGAGAAGTGAGAGAAGGGTACCTTCAAGCCTTGAGTTAAGGTTCGGTCACCAGGTCCATGTGTTTTGAGCCATTCTGCTGCTATCACATCATTTCCTACAGCATCCTTCGCCACAGTACCCCCACTTCCTCCTCCTGTCCTGTTTCCACCATCTCTCATTTGTTAACAACATTACATTCATTTTATATATACACGCATGTTATGTGTGCCAATACATCCTAAATACACATTTACATGTCATCTTCTAGTATTTACACTTATAGTCAGTATGTGCAGTCAATATTTCTTTATCTTGCACTCATCTGCAATTCTTCCTTTACTACTTTAAGGAAGCAATCTAATCAAAAGGATAATACTGAGTTACATGGCCGCAAACTCATCATCTCTATTCTTTTCTACATATATATAATCATCACCAATTATACTAATGTACTCTCTCCGTTCCTAAACATAAGAGTTAGTTGACTTTTCTGGAGAATCCTAAGAAAGAGAAATGAACCACTTAATCATAACATATTTTGTATATATTATTACATATAAGTTAGTTTATAAGTCAATTGAATTAGTTTGAGAAAAATCTTGGGAAATCATTTTTTAATGACTTTATTTAACTTTCTTAGGTTTCTCTAACAAAGTCAATCGGCTCTTATATTTAGAAACAGAGAGATAAATCATCAAAACTCGATACACTTTAGTAAAAACAACCTAAACAATATGTTCACACACGTTCTAATGTAAACCATTCACAAACACATTTCTTAGAAATAGCTAACTTAACTAATATCTTTAATCTATTGAAATATCATAATAATATGGTGGGAGGGAGGGGGGACTAGGACAAATAAGAAAAAGTTGAAGAGAATGGTATGAGAGTCAGACCCAGGTGGGACTAAGAAGGAGGCGTAAGGGACAAGCATGCCGGCGGTAGGAAGCGAAATGGCACCAAGGAGAAGCAGATTCATGAGCTGTCTCTTCCCCATATCTGGCACTCTATCATCAGCTATGCTTGTTGCCTGACATGTCACTTTTCCTCCCATTTTCTTTTCCTTCATTCCCAAGCCATTCATTCTCCTTACCTTCCCCATCAAAGCTTGTGTTGATGAACTGCACAGTCCATTCTCCCTTGAACTCAGCTACCATCAATCCAAACACCACAACCAAAACCATATCAACACATATATAATATTAAATATCATGTTGGTTAGTATATATATGTGTGTGTGTGTGTGTGTGTGTGTGCATGTTACGTACCTTACAAGGGGAAGCGGAGGAGATAGTGAAGGCAGCCATGGAAGATGGGATTATGGGTGAGAGATGAGATATGGAAGAGAGAGAAAGAGAGGATGTGTTATATGTTTGTCAAGTTTGAAGAAGAAGATAAGGAGAGAGAGTGTGGTTTCCATGGTTGGATGGCTGTGAAGTAACTTGGCCACAGGTTGGATATCAACTTTGAGTAGCTAATTTGAGGATATAAATTAAAATTAAAAAGAAATAGAAGTCCTTTTCGCTTTTTTATTTTGGGTTAAATTAAACATATTTCTGTACAAAAATTTCAACTGCAAATAAAAAAATTGCTTCCTTTTGTTTTAATATCTGAAATAAAATATCAGTATGTTAGGAAGAAAATTTGGGTTGAGTATTTACATTCAATTTTTGGATGCAATTAAATGATTTATAAATTTTGTTTCCACAAACAGTTCCTTAATTACTCTAATATGTTATAAAGTGATCGTTTTATCTGTTTACTTCATCTAATCCTAAATACTATAAGAATTAGTTGACTTTTTTTTTGGAGAATCTTAAAAAAACTAAATAAGTTATTGAAAATTGATTTTCCAAAATTTTTTCAATAAACTTATTTATTTTACTTATAAACTATCGTATAATATAATAACATACAAAATATATTATAATTAAATGGTTCATTTCACTTCGTTAATTTCTCCAAAAAAAAATCAAATAACTCTTGTATTTAGAAAGGGGATGAGGGTATTATTTTTGCAAATCACAATTATGTGCTCAGTGCTCAGCTTGGTATTAAATAATTGAATTTTAATATCAATAGCACCCACAAAGAATTAAGACCCTTATTTTATTTTTAACTTAAACAAAAAAAATCAATGAGTTGGGTTTTAAAACTTACTAAAGCAGAACATACTCATAAGTACAGTGTTAATATGTATAGAACTATCTACATATGTACCTTCATCTAGGGGTGTTCAAAGTTTCCCGTCCCGTCCCAAGACATTTTGGAACGGGAAATTTCTGTCCCGAAAAGTTTCAGGACGGGACAAAATTAATCTTCGGGACGGGACGAGACGGGACACGAGACGAGATCGTCCCAATCCCGCCCCGAATATATAAATATGTGTTTTTATATATATTTTTTTAATAAAAATGTATGTGTATGTATAAATATACATGATATTTTTTTATAAAAAACATGGTAATAATATAATTTGACCTTATTATGTTGTATAAGATGTATTATAAAAGTAATATTGAACTAATTCATTTGTTTGTTACAATAACAAAGTGTCATATTTCTTTACAAGTAAATATTTTTAATAAAAAAATTTCAAATTTTTTGTTTTCCAGAATTTCCCGTGCCGATCCCGTCCCGTTCCGGTCCCGATCGGGACGGGACAAGTTCGGGACGGGACGGGAACCCCGTCCCGTTCCTTTTTCGGGACGGGACACGGGACAGAGATATCCCGATCCTGTCTCGTCCGATGAACACCCCTACCTTCATCAATAAAATCATCAACATATTTGAACACATGGTTTCCAACCGGGTTTAACTTCTGTTTTAACCCAAAAGAAATTGGGCTAGCTTCTGTGACAACTTATTATAACCCATGCCCGAGGGGGCGTAGCTTGATGGTTTGAAGAGGATCCCAAGGTGTGGATCCCGCCATTTAGCCCAAAGGTGCCAAGTTCGAACCTCGGGAAGTCAGTCACCCAGTTTACGGGAATTCCGGCTGGCGACTCAGGATTAGTCTGCACCCGAAGGGTGTGGGACACCGAGGGAAGCAATTAAAAAAAAACTTATTATAACCCATGTTTCACTTATCACTACCGAAATATATCATGTAGGATCCAATGAGAATGAGCTGCCAACAGTATTAAATAGGTTTATCTCCTACGCACGCAAAGTTTCATCAATGGATCAATAAATCCAAAAACAGAACAAATCCTGTACATACATTAAATCCTAAAAAAATTTGGCCAACATGTTATTACAATAGAGCATGCCACATAACATGGAATCAAATCTATAACATCAAATTTATTAATAATGATAATAATCATATGTCCTCAGGGAGCTTGAAACTCTGTGACCCAAAAATTTGATGAGACCTATTCTGAACAAAGAGGGCTATTCCACATTTAGAGGCATTGAATCCTTCCCATAAGGGAAAGTTTAAAATTCCTGAAATTGTCTTCTTGGGACCAATATCTTTGACATTGCATAGCTTTTCGAGCCTTCGAACGACATAGTCGTTCGATAGAACTCTGTCTTTGTTCTCTCCTTTCTCGCAGTTAATCACTAAACCACTTTCATATAATGCCACCATAATGTTCATACCATCACTGTTCACCTTCATTCTCAATGCTCCTATGAGGGAGACTTGTAGGGAATCTGGCGAGGGCCTTTGGAAAGTTGCCTGAAAATGTAAATGAACTATCAGTCAGTTATTAGTTAAGTGATTTTGAACATAATATGAATGAATATACTAGTCTATTAGTAATCACATGGGTACAAATAAATATCTTTAGGCTTCCAAGCATAGCCCAAAAAATGTTAGGAGGCCAATGCAAGCCCAAAGATGATGTTAAAATTGGTTTTTGGTCAAAAGTCTACTTTTTTAACTTTAAATTTTTCTTTATATTTAATATCTTCTTAAACTGGCTTCCTAACATATTATCCAAAACAAATTCCTTCAGACCTTTTAGTAAAATTTGAACCAGATTATTGATAACATTATATTGATTGACTTTTACCCCAATTCAGTTTGCAATGTACAACTACAATTATAATATAAGCTTATTTACTGATCTAATCCAAAGAAGCCCCAAGTTTGCAATGCACAATCAGTATAAAGATATTTGTACAATGTACAATCAGTCTGCAAGGCCTATAATTCTTGACCAAAAGTTAAATTTCTGTTTAAGCACAATAAAAGTTAAATAAAGAATTTTAATATATATTAGGTAAGAAATTGGCATCCTATACTTGACGTTAGTTGGGACGTTAGTATTGAGGTTGATAATCACATGTATAAAGATATATCCAAATGTCTTTCAGATCTACCAAATGACAGAGAAACATGTGGTTGACAGATAACCTAAAAATATTCTTTTCTCCCCTCGTCCTTTTCCAACTACCAATTGTATTTGATTATAATTAACTTGAGCTTTATGCCAGTTTTGGGAACTAAATTAAACACTTCACAAAAATTAAATTGACCACTCAACAGAGAGTGAGTATCTATACATAAACGATCTTAACATTTTTTTTTTGTATATCGCAAATTGCATCAAAGGAATGGCCTATTCTCGCCTTTGTTTCTCTTTACGCTTGGAATCTTCAAATTAAGTAAAGTAACCAAACTATTGAAGCATTTCTCAAAGAATACAATGCCTATTAGCTTTAAACCAATTGTGGAAAGCAGATTTTCAATTTAAGTCATTCATAAAGATTAAATGTCATTCTCCTAGACCACCTAAAATTAATACCAATAATGCAATAAAAAACTATAGAATGACATGCATATGTTTTGCTTATCAAAACAAAATCTACTTTTAGTTTTTTTGAGAAATTGAGAAATATAGTTAAATTAGTTAATATTATCTACTATTCCAAAAATAACCTCATTCAATCAAAAAGACACACTAGGCCTAAACATTCTAAACTATACAAAGTGGTATTTTCGGAAAAGATGGACAAATATACGAGATAAAGTGCATAAAGATCTTGTAATTAAGATTGAATTGAAACTTGGAAGTGGTGTTATGTTTAGGATGAGTATCACATAAATAAGCTTTAAAGAATTATTTTATTATTTATTGAAAAATTGATAGCAAAATTATAAGAGAATGAAAAAGCAGAATGCCATTTTGCTGATGAATTATACGAGAAATTAGCCTCATGTGCATTTATTTTTAACTTTACTCCATTGAAGTTATTTCATCTAATATATTAATATAACTTTTTGAAAGACTATTCAGTCTCTATGACTACTTCTACTTATTAGAGGTGGAATTTTAAAAGCTCACTTTTTAATTTGAGCTTACCCACTTTTAGCCCGTTTTAATTTGGACTTAACTATTTTCAACTCAACTTGCTATATTATGTTTTTTCTGAGTTCAACCCGACCAAATACAAGTTTTAAGTCTAAAGTTGAGATTTCAAGTCAGTTCAACCCAATCCATTCTAAAAGCGAGTAGCTCGCTTTTAGTCCATTTTAATTCAGGTTGGACTTTTTTACAACTCAACCTCTTTTTCCTATATTTTTTCGAGCTCAGCCTGAATACAAGCTATTTTCTTCTTGTTTTTTTATTTTCATTTTTGCTGTTCTGAAACACATATCTAAAATGGAAAAATATGAGGAAAGCAATCAAGCATAATGCAAACCTTGAAGGAAGGAGGAGGGTATCTAGGCGCTTCATTGATGGCAGTGAGGAGGGCATTCTCGTCATTTCCAACACAATGGGCCTTCCCTTGGACTACAATCTGGGGAGTAAAAAGCGTATCAAGCCCAAGACTCTCAACATAGGCCTTCTGCCTAACGGTCCATTGACTAGACCCAAATGGATCCTTCCAGCCCATATAGTCCCAATAATCCACATGGAAGCCCAAAACCACCACCGGCATGTCCAGCCCAAAATCCCCCCGGCCCAACCTCGCCACCACCAGCTCCGCCGCCGGCGACGTCGCACACCCCTGAGATGAGAACAATTCCACCACCACCGGCCCTCCGCCCCTCATCTCCTCCGCCGTCACCGTGCTCTCTCGCCCCGACTCTTCTCGGCCGCCGCCGCCATCGCGGGGCCGGAAGCAACCGAATAAGCCCGGTGCCATCGTGACGTGGCGATGGCGGAGGAATGGATGAATTATATGAATAAGATTTAGAGAGAAGAGAAATATGGAGAATGGAATGAAGAGAATATGTGTTGTAATGAAATATGATGTGTGTAATGAGGAGGGAGACAAGAGATATGGGAGGTGGAGAAAGAAAGGTGGCGAATAATATGGTAGGAGATTTTACTACTTTTTAGTTTATAACTTTATGTTCATGGTGTCACGTATGTAATAGATTAATGATAATGATTTACTTTAATTAATTATTTTGGTTTGTTTTTGTGAGGGACAGGTGGGAGATTGTTGGGTGACGTTGCTTTACTGGCACGATGATAGGAGTACTTGTATTGTGTCGGTGTCACATCGATTGTGACGTCTGAACTCACGTTAGAATAATAAAAGTTGACTCTTTACGCAGCTCCACTTAGCTACATGGAAAATTAAATTTTATTTTTTGATAAAATATTTTAACTTTTTTTAAAAAAATTAATAAGTATTCTCCTCATGAATTACACATTCAATCAATGATAAATCAATTAATTCCATTGGTCTATGCGAATCATATAACTATATTTAGTTGTAGTTATCAGAGTTATATTGTTGTTGACTTAATCATAAATCATATAAATATTTTCATCTTATATATTTAATCTTCTTTTTATATAATTTATATGACTTTTTACGTATAAATTATCAGAAATATAATATAATATATATTAAATTAAATATTTTAGTTAACTTTTCAAATTAACCAATCGGCTTTATGTTACGAAGGTGGGGCAGTAATTATTTGATTCTTATATGTAGGATGAGACCGATATTTTCTTTAAATAATGTTTCGGTGTTAATTATGTAACACATGTTATGGTAGTAGTTCCATTTTTTTATAAAATTAATCAACATAAAGTACATGAACTGCTAATTATTGAGGTATTATGTGTAGGATGAGACAGATTTATATATGTAAGACAGAAAAGGTGTTAAGTCTAAAGTCGGTGGGATGTATTGAAGCAAGTCGGCAACGGATCCCCGAAGCTGCCAACCAAAGGTAGAATTCTCTGTCCAAATGTTAGACTATTCTCCACCCAATCATTTAACTATATATATAGTAGTATATCTCCTAGATATAATACTTATTTATCTGATTTAGTTTTAAAAGAAGTTGATAAAATTTAGAAAAGAGTCTGCTCTTATATTTAATATTTATTTAATATTAAATATTTTATTTAATATTAAATAAATATTAAATATAGGATCTAATTGATTTTTTTGAGAGATTAAGGTTGCGAAATAGGTTATTAAATGATGATATATTTGATATATTTTTAGATTATCCATTAGTTTATAGGTAAAATAAACTAGTTTAAGGGAAAAAATTAGGTAAATCAATTTATAATTAACTTATTTTGTTTTTTTAACGATTTTCTAGAAAAAATCAATTAGATCTTATATTTAGGACCGGAGGGAGTATATTTAAGATTGGAATGAATATTATTTTATGTAAAACTAAAATTTATGCAGAAATATGAGTTTTTTTTATAACAAAAAATATAAGTTATTTTACTTATAATCTATAAGTGACTATATAATTGCTTGTTTTAGATAACCATATAAATATATATTAATTATAAAATACTCTCGGATGTTCTAAATGTAAGATCTATTTGGGGATAACTTTAAATATAAGACCCCTTTTTAATTGTTTCTAACTTTTCTCCAAATTTAATAGTAATAAACAAACAAAATAAAAAGAAGTAAGAGGCTAAAAGTATATGGTGGGGTAAATTGATAATGTCATTTTAATTAATTGAACTAGCATCTAATCTAATAAAGTTAGATAAATAGGTATATTTAGCACAAGGGAAATAATAGAAAAAGGCCATAGTGATAAAACGAAGACCATTTTGGACATTACTTTGATGGAGTATGTGGCATAAATCGAATTGAAGAGTTCAGATCGCACACGCTTGCAAGGGAGCCATTAATTGAAGCTTTATTCATTTCTTTAGGTGAAAGGTCGCAATGATAGTATTACTTTCGGTCCTAAATATAGGACCTAATTGACTTTTTTTTTAGAGATTAAAGTTGCGAAATAGGTTATTAAATGATGACATATTTGATATATTTTTAGATTATCCATTAGTTTATAAGTAAAATAAACTAGTTTAAGGGAAAAAATTAGGTAAATTAATTTATAATTAACTTATTTTGCCTTTTTAAGGATTTTCTAGAAAAAGTCAATTAGGTCTTATATTTAAGACCGGAGGGAGTATTTTGACAACAAAATAGCATCATCAAAAGTTGATCATAGTGGTGAACTGGTGGTTCTTCAAAGAGGAAAAAACAAACTTGAAAAAGAAGAGGATATAAACTTATTTTTTTTACACGACACGTTGCAAACTCCACACTTTTCTGCACCATGTAAAAACTGTTTGTTATTTTCCACTACCAAGTTTGTCTTTCAATCCCAGTTGGACAATAAAGATTAATGTGATAGCTGATATCCCCTAAAGCCAAAAAGTTTAGCTTATCATGCCCATCTTGATATTAACATTCACCAGCTTTATCTACTGCATTATCAAAATTATGCTTCGCATATCTGGACGGTGAGAAATCTGCAAGAAAATGTCTTACAAGAAACAGACTTAGATGTTGTCTAACTGGTCAATTCTGAGATGATCTCAGCTTCAAGCAAATTTTCCAGGGCAAGAGAACACTAATCCTTTATGCAAATATTACACTTGGACTACTCGTTAAGATGGCAAAGATTGGGATCAACAATGCTACACGTTTTTGTAATCTTTACCCTAAATCCAAATGAAACCTAAGACTATATACAATGTTGAGGTTGAGTATGTGAACTTTGTACACTTCACGTTTGTGATGACCAGTGCATGAATCTTACAACGGTATTATGCTCTATCAGTAACAATTATGGCGCATGCCATTTATCCTCAATGAATATTGATAATCCAGCATAGCATTTATCCTCCTCCAAATATCAGTTTTCATCAAAAGCATGGATTAGGCCCGTGCGAGAACAATTATGGTGCATGCGAGAAAAATAAGGAGCTGACCACATATACAAGTTCTTGATTTGCTTTCATATCAGTTTTTCCATTCGAACAACATTTTTCTTTCCAGGCTCACAATTTTGCTCTCACTGATCCCTGATTTAGATAGTGAATTGGCATGCTGAAAAGGCTCTGACAATGAAATCATGTACTCAAGGCTCTCAAGTTAAAAATCATGTGGGGGCTAGAATCTTGCAAGCTTACCAATAATCACTGCAGGAGCAAAAACCATCCTTGAAGTGGTGAAACCTTGTGGTATCTCTAACAATGATTTCTCTTCCTTCAATAGCTGAGATGTACTTGATTGCAGAGTGGCAATCTCCACAGACTCTCAAGTTTTTCAAGACCCGAATTGGAGACCCCAGTGGAACCTTAAGAAGTCCAAATGCAATTGCCAGTTTCTCGCTATGCCATAAAAGAAGCTGTTCCTTTTGCTCCTCTCCTACATCATGTAACGCAAATTCTAGATCGGGTACATAGCCAGCCAGCTTCATTTTTCTTTCCAACTCCGTTAGTTTTTTGTGTATAGAAGTCAGTTCAGGATGCAACCTATCATTTGATCTGAATTCATGTACCACATTGTTTACTTCAAGCCAACTATATCCAGGTGTCTTAACCACATTATTTTCTTTCATCGATCTTCGGATCTTAGCCACATGATCCCACTTATTTTGTGCAGCATAGATGTTAGCCAATTGAACATAACCTGCAGCATTAGCTGGATCATGTGCAAGCAATTGTTTAGCTGCGAACTCGGCTATGTCTAATTTTCTATGGATTCGGCAGGCGCCCAAAAGTGTTCCAAAGATGGCAGAATGTGGTTTAAAAGGCATATTCTCAATCAAGCACACAGCCTCAGATAACCTTCCAGCTCGGCCAAGAAGATCAACCATGCAAGTGTAATGATCTAGCTTGGCTTCAACTCCAAAATCCTTTGCCATTGATTCAAAGTAATGGATGCCAAGATCTACCAAACCTGCATGGTTACAAGCCAATAATACTGCAATGAAGGTAATCCAATCTGGCTTTATGCCATCTCTTTTCATCTCATCAAACAAATGGAGAGCCTTTTCACCACCTCCATGTTGAGCATAACCAGAAATCATTGCATTCCAAGTTACAACATCCCTCCGTGGAACTTGAACAAACAACTTCCAAGCATCATTTAGATCCCCACACTTGGAATACATGCTAACCAGTGATGTTCCTACTGTAGTATCACTAACCAATGGTACTTTACAAATAAATTGATGAACTTGCTTACCCAATTGCAATGCTGATAAAGTACTGCATCCCAATAAAACACTACTCAAGCTTGATGAATTACCTTTCAATCCAGCTTGTAACATTTTCTTGAAAAGCTTTAACCCATCCTCTGCTTGATTATTTTCAATATATCCTGCAATCATAGCATTCCAAGTCACCAAGTTCTTCAAAGGCATTTCTTGAAACAATTTTTCTGCTGATTGAACTCTCCCAAACTTCATGTACCCAGTTATCATAGCAGTCCATGCAACCACACTCTTAATAGTAGCTGAACTGAAAATCTCCAATGCAGAATCTAAATCCCCACATGCAACATATCCGGATATCATTGCACTCCATGAGACACTGTTCTTCTCCGGCATCACCGAAAACAACTCCCTTGCCTCACTCATCTTTCCCATCTGAGCATAGCCAGATATCATAGTATTCCATGAAGCAGCATCCTTGACAGGCATATTATCAAAGAAAGCACAAGCATTACCAATATCAAGATTATGCCAATAACAAGCCAGCATTATGTTATAGGAGACTGTATCTGGTTCCGGAATTTTCTCAAATAGTTCACATGCCTCCTTAATTTTTCCAGGCTTCCTAGCATACCCAGCTAACATAGAATTCCACGTTATTGTAGTCTTAAACTTCATGTTTTGAAACACATGATTAGCAGAATCCAAGTCACCCGCTCGAACATAGCAACTGATGATCTTATTTGATTCAATAACATCACACAATTGATGATGTCTAAAAAGTGAGGTTTCTGTGGAGAAGGGACTAGACATTGTAGTTGTGGCAGTTCTCTGAACCATTTTAACAGAACTGTCCTTCTTGTCATCTAAGATTTTCATAGGCAATATTTGGCATTTTCTTACCAATGAACTATGGTGGGAGGCTACATAGCTTTGGTTCCTTAAATGATGTGAAAGTGAATAAGACATACTTCATGAAGGTGCAAGAGAGTGAGGCAAGCTCTTCTAATAGAAGAGTATCAGCACTTCCATGCAATAGCTTATCACCTGCTATCTCATCAAAAGGCATTTTCTGTCATATAATACATAACATCACCATCACTGAAAAATACACTTGCCAAGAGTTACAAATTTAGAGCATTATCTTGAGTCATATTTGATAATTGATACACACACAAGAAGACAAGCTAACTAAGCAATTATCCACCAGCCACCATCCTAAACAAAATACTACATTCATTCCTAAATATAAGATCACTTTCCTTAATTTGATTAGATTAAAGATTTTAATTATGTTAGTTATTAACACATGAAATTACCAATTTATCCAAATTATATACCTTCATTCTCATTATCCTTCTCTTGCTTGTTATTATATATATAAGCACTATTAGGGTTAATTTGGGAAAAGGTTGAGAAAAATTAGAAAATAATCTTATACTTAATTGAAATTCGAAAGTAATTTTATATTTGGGAACGGATGTGTATTTTTTTTTTTTCAAAAGGATGACACTTTTGTGGAGTTCCTCATAGACAGACGACAGTATATCAGTCCACACATTTAGCTCACAACTAGAAAAACTTGAGCATTTTATGTTAGCAGTTAAAACCAACAAGTTCCACATTCATGTCTCACTTGACACGCGGGTGGGGATACCCTTGGGTAACCAAAAAAAAAAATAAAACCAACAAGTTCCACATTCATGGTAATTTATCAGTCCACAAACTTACACAAGAACAATAACTGCATCTTCTAAAAATAAATTAAAAGATCATATTCACTTAAAAATCTAGCAAATAATACCATTAATGGGTCACCATAAACTACTCCCTCGGTTCCCAATTATAAATCAACTTTGACTTTTCAAAAAATACCATTAATGCAGGGTCCCAAGGGACCTCACATTAATATATTTGAAATGTGAAAAGACAGTTTTACCCCTGGCCTTAAAAAAAATTTACTTCCTCCCTCACCCACCCCCTCCCCCTCCTCCTCCCTCACCCACCCCCTCCCCCCACCCTCCCCCTCCAGGCCGCCCCCCACCCCCACTCCAGCCCCCCACCTTCCCTCCATCCCCACCCCCACCCCTCCCCCCTCCCCCCACCCAGTTCGGCCCCCCTCCCCCACCCCCTCCCAGCGCCCCCCACCCTCCCTCCCACCCCCACCAGCCTCCCCCCCTCCAGCCCCACCCTCCCCTCCAGCGACCCTCCCCCACCCCACCCTCCCCAGCGCCCCCCCTCCCCCACCCCACCCTCCCCAGCGCCCCCTCCCCCACCCCACCCTGGGGGAGGGGTGGGGGTGGGGATGGAGGGAAGGTGGGGGGCTGGAGTGGGGGTGGGGGGCGGCCTGGAGGGGGAGGGTGGGGGGAGGGGGTGGGTGAGGGAGGAGGAGGGGGGAGGGGGTGGGTGAGGTTGGAAGTAAATTTTTTTTAAGGCTAGGGGCAAAATTGTCTTTTCACTTTTCAAATATATTAATGTGAAGTTCCTTGGGACCCTACATTAATATTTTTAACTTTTGGGATTTTTCCAGTATTAACTCCCTTGTGAGGGAGCTCTAATTAAATTTCCCTAATCTTAAAGGACCATTTATTCATAAATTTGCTGAGAAAGTGAAGAATATAAATAATAAATAAATCAAGTGATAACCTGTTGGTTATGCCGTATGTGACCACCTCACAAGAAAGGGGATGCAGGTTCAAATATGAAAAAATACACTTGGGTGAAGGAGGTGAACACCCTTTGTGATATAAGCATGGAAAAGGAATAAATAAGTGCTGGCCAAAAAAAAAAGGAATGAACAAGTTTAAAAATAATGGCCTTGAGGATATTATCGATTGTTAAAGTACGAAATGAAAAAAGCTGATAAAATTAGTAAGTTGTTGGGTGGTGGATTCAAATCCAACTTGTAATATACAAATCTTGTTGCTGAGTGAATATAAGTGTCTCCATAAGTATGGTTAAACTTGGAGACATATAATAGCCTTGATGAGTTTAGAAGACCAAACTCATAAAAATGTAGTGTAAAAAACATAAGAAAACGAAGTCATCTTGTGTTGTACCTAATTTTGCATGTCTCAAGTATCTAATTTTGTTTTGAGATTTCTAACTCGAGTTTTGGTCTGGGGGCTCGAGCACCCCCTATTACTCTCAATCTCTCATGGTCCAAATCCAAGTTATTTTTGCGCCATTTATTTCATGATTCATCATTTCATCTATTGTCCGTGAGACAGATTTTCGGAGAAAATAAACAATTTTATTTATTTTATTTTACTTTTTAAATGTTTTAAAGACTACAATATACATTTATTCTTTTATATTTGCATTAAATTTCAATCCAGTCTCTTATGTCTAGAAAATACATTTATAATTTTTTTATTGACGCTGTTAGTTTCACTTAATGTGAATGTTTATTTATCAAATCTAAATGGTTAGGCTAAAGTATACTTTTATTCCCTTATGTTTGCATCAAGTTTTAATTTAATCTTTTATGCTTGAAAAATACATTTTTAGTCCCTTATATTTGCAAAAAGTTTCAATTTTATCTTTTAAATTTGAGTGGAACTAACAGCGTTAATAAAACAGGACTAAAAATGTAATTTTCAAACATAAATGACTTAATTGAAACTTGATGACTAAATTGAAACTTGATGCAAACATAAGTGACCAAAAGTATATTTTAGTCAAATGGTTATTTTATAATTAAATGGGATAAAAGATTAAAATATTAAAATAATTACAGAAAAAATTAATTCAAGCATAATTTTATCAACATTTAATCATAGATTCACAATTGAAATTGGTAAGTCATCATTTTTCCTTATGTTTTTTTACCTCATTTCTTATGTGAAACTAGGAGTGCTAATAAAAATTAAAGGATTAAAAGTGTACTTTCTAAACATAAATAACTAAACTAAAACTTAATACAAACATAAATGATCAAATATATACTTTAGTCATGTTTTAAATTATTAACACTCCATCAAATTCATTTTTATAATAAGATACTCAATACACCGCACTTCTTTCTTTTGTTTACATTTTATCTTTACCAAAAGAAAAGGGATCTGCTAATGTTTTATTGATTAGTGACATCAGGGACTCAAAGAGTTGTGACAAAGAAAAAAGACTCAGAGAGCCATGAGGACATGGTGGCTGCTAGTCGGGCGAGTCAATTTGATTATCGCAAGGCTTTAAAGCTGCGGAGAAAAACACATGAGAAGTTTAAAACGTCAGTTTAAAACGTTTTATACGTACAATTGGGGAAACCTTTTTGACACGCCCTTGCAAGCAAGCATTTTCAATTCCAACTTCTTGCTTCCAAAACAGATTCCACTCCACACTCTAATTTATTATCAAAACTTAGTCTATTTACTATCAGATTTTCAACAATAGAAAAAAACACATATAGTGTTTGTTTGATTGGATTTATAATATATTAAGGGAGAATAATTAGAGATTTCATGAAAAAAAACATAATTGATATAAGCTCCCACAAATTGTAATTGTCACGTCAAAAGTTGTTATTACTAGGTTATAAGTTGTTATTTACAGCTCTTTGGATCCTTATTTTAATTATTTTTTTTCATGAATCATTTAATTAATTCTTCCATATACTAATTGGTTTCAAGTGGGAAGCAAGGTGAATACATATCAGTTAAGCATGTGTACATTGTTTAGATTTATTCTAGACAATTATTATTTGTATTATATATGCATTAAAATATTTCTAATAAAATTAAAATATATACTAAATATATAGAATTTTAAACTGTCTATATGTCTATATTTACCTATCCCTTTCATTTCTCGATGCATATATATCCGGTTCTATTCTATTTAGGAGATGAGAAAAAATAGTTGAATACAATCTCAACTATTTAATTGTTGGTCTTGTTAATATGTTTTGAATCTTCAATACTTTGCCTGATTTTATTTAAAATGACTCCAAATCAAAACATTTAGAAGTAATATGTTCAATGAATAACATCAAATAAATAGTCAAGTATAGTTGGTGTAGTGATTATCTTTCTCCAAATCAAAACATTTAGAGATATTGAATTTGAGTTTTAGGAATGCAATCAGCTACTTAACCAATGCTTTATTATAAGTGGAGGTTCCAGTGCAGATTAGATTAGTTTAAACTCGTTGAATATTTCGTGGCATTGAGGTGACGCAGGATATAGAACTAAAAACTCAAAAAAAGATAACATGAAATAGAATCCTAATCATTCATGGCCATCATGTAAAAAATGGCTTTATTTAATTGAACCTAGAAAAAGAATAAATGGTAGTGAGCAGCTGCAACAACAAAATATCGAAGTAAACAGTGAATTTGACCGAAGAAAATTTATATTGACTTCACATTGTTCTTCTCTTTCCTTACCTCTATAAAATACTACCCTACATAACTCAGACGATAGCCAGACTAAACAACCAAAAAGCACTTATACAATTTTCTTCCTTAAAATTGTATGCTATAGATTAAACAAGAGAGTTTAGTTCTTTAGAAATGGCCACTCCATCATCAGCTTCAACTTCAATCTGGTTAGTACTGTGTTTTTCCCACACATTTCCATGCTCTGTATATTCTACCCCCTCCTTATAACAGTTAATATTTGATTAATCAGGCGAGAGAAGATCCTAGAAACAGCTAACAAGTTTTTCTTCCAAATAATTTCGTCATTTTCCATCATCATTACAAAGATCAAGGTTACTGGACAAGCTGTCATCATTGCAATAAGGTAAACACTCGGTTTCTCCCACTTTTTTCTTAATCTTTAGGATGTTTGAGTATTTGAGCTTTTCCTTAATGTTGTGTAGGAACATAGAGATTGATCCTCTCAAGGTATCAATAGAGATATTCCATAACTGGTTCACTTGGTTTCTTGGCTCAATCTTTGCCCTGAAGTTTACAGATACTGGGAAGGTCTTCTTCTCTGAAAACACTTCTATTTTTATGGCTCTTATTCTCATCAAGTTCATTTCATTTTTTATAACGTTGCTGGCAACTCTGTCTGAAATGCACAAGAGACACATAGTTCCACTTGTTGTAATGCTGTTTTTTGAGGGTATAGCTTCTCTTTTAGCTGTGGCCTTGATTTCTGGTCCTGCTTTGTGGATCTCTTCGGCTTTATGGATCTGTATTTTTGGGCTGCTTGGGTATTGTTGTTACCAAGAGATTGAAGAATTGATGTTAAATATCAAGAGATGGTGTAAGAATTAAAATTTAGAAGGTTCTTCACTGGAAATTGTCACAGAAATCACTACTCGCATGGCGGGATAGTGAAGCTTTTACTCAATTCTTGCCGTTTGTTTTGTTTATTTAGTTCATTAGTTACTTGTGAGTTCTGTTATATCTGTAAGGAGTCTTTGTATGTGATTTAATACTATGAGATATAGCTGTGTAGATCACAAGTCATGAGTTATTTTAGTATATGATTAATGAAAGATTTTTATTTTGTCTTTTCTTTGATTTTTCAAGAGAGTTATTGTAAGGGAATAAAAGTTACTCATTAGCGAGCCAAAGGAAAAAATGATGCTTCCAAAGAATATATTTAAAATTAGTTGGTTGAGCCAATAAGTGGGCTACAACCCTCCCTCGTAAGGATGAGAGCGAGTGTTCAAATCCCGAGAAGCGCTCTCATCGGGAGAGGGGACAACCTTGCCTATGTGGGCAACACTCCTACCCCTCGAGTCCGGATTACACCGGGCGGTGAATAATAAAAAAAAAGAATATATTTGAATAATTTTTCAAGAGAGTTATTGTACAAGAAAAAAAAAAGAAGATTCCACTGATTGATTGAGCATACATATTTGACTAATTTCTGAAAAATTATGGAACATTTTTTTAATAAAGAAAGAGATGGTTCCAAAGAAGAGATAAACAAGTTGATGAGTATATTTGATGTATAATATTTTTTAATTTAATATATAAGATTTTTCAAACATATGTACATTTGGGATAATTAATTTGCCACCCATTATAGGTACACAAAACATAACTTATGCAGTATAACCATCAAACAACAAAAAGAGAGAAATTCACAATTAATTAATCACGAGCAATTCTTTCAGTTCAAAAAAAAATTACGAGCAATTCTTTTCAAGATGATTATGAATTATGATTGGAAAAAACTTACCTCAAGTACTTGACCTCAATCACATCCATTACTCAATAAGAATTTGACACATGTCCAATTTACCCCATACACAACTAACACATGGAGGAGAGAGAAAAGAAGGAGAAAGTGGTGTGGGTTAGTTGGACATGTGTCAAATTTTTATTGGCTTACTGAACGTAATTGAGGTCAAGTATTTGAAGTAAGTTTTTTCTATGACACGGCTAAAAAAAAAGATTATGACTTATAATGATAAAAGAAAAAAAAAACAGTAGTTCACTTCACTCCCGCCAAAAAGAAATCCCAACTTTTGTTTGTCTCATTGAAACGACGTCGTTGGCTTGCAGAGAGAAAATTGGGGCTCTCTTCTTCGTCTTACTCCGACGACCACCGCGCCTAAAATTTCTCCGCCGCTACACTTTCTTCTTCTTCTTCTTCTTCTTCTTCACCTTCGTTTTCAACTCTCATCATCACTGTTTAGTGCGAAGTAGTATCATACTATTTTCCATGGGCGACACTAGCAACACACTTCGCATACTCGTGGCTACGGACTGTCACCTTGGCTACATGGAGAAGGACGAAATTCGCCGTCACGACTCTTTCCAAGCCTTCGATGAAATCTGCTCCATTGCTGATCAGAAACAGGTCGTTAATTACTTTTTTACTTCTTTTCTCTCTAATGTAATGTGCTTCTCTACTTTTTTTTTTGTTTTATATGGTTCTCATACACTGTTTTTGGTTCATGTTATATTCACTTGCTTTTACTTCTTCACTGTGAGCATAGAAGTAAATACATTACTCAGTAAGCTCTTAAATATAAATATAGGACTTAATTGACTTTTTTTTAGTTATTTATTAATTGATTTTCATGATTTTTTTGTCTAAACTGGTCAATTTGATTTATAACATAACATATAATCTAATACTCTCTCCGTTCCTAAATATAAGAGCTGGTTGACTTTTTTTTAGCCTAAGAAAGCGAAATGATCCACTTATCATAACATGTTTTGTATATTATTAGATCATATGCTATCTCATAAGTCAAATAAACTAGTTTAGAGAAAAAAAATTAACGAAAATAAATTTTTACTTATCATAAATTTTTAATATTGAGCTTATGATTCTTCAAAAAAGTTAACTAGCTTTTATATTTAGGAATGGAGAGTAATACATTGAATACATTATGGGGCTCTTTTAGCTTCCTGTGATTTCTCAACAAATGAAAGTCAACGTGTCTTGTATTTAGGAATGGAGGAATTGTCTTTCATGGATTAAAAGCTGGTTAGTGGAAAGTTGCTTATTTCGTTTGGTTGATGTTATATTGTTCTGATAGATTAATTTTGGTGATGTTCTATTGAGTTGATTTTAGTTCTTTGGAGTGATCATAGGTTCCTCAGAATTGACAAAAAAATGACGAAATAAAAGAAAATACTCTGTAGCCTACTAAACATAGGACCTAAATGATTTTTTTTTTGAATTTAAGAAATCTAAATAGGTTACTTATAAATTGATTTTCCTGATTTTTTTCTTTAAAGTATCTATTTAACTTATAAGGTAATATCTAGACTTATAATAAGCAAAGTACACGTTATGATTAAACAACTAATTTAGCTTCTTTAATTTCTCCTACGAAAAATGCCAGTTACTCTCATAGTTAGGAGCGGAGGAAATATCTTTGTGGCTTAAAAGCTGGCTAATGGAAAACTGCTTTTCTCTTTTGTTCATATTGTTTTTTGTATTATGATATGCTTGTGTGAATGTGATTGTATGTTGGATTTTGGAGAGTATTTGATGTAAAGTGTTTGCTTATGGTGTTAGGTTGACTTTTTATTACTTGGTGGTGATCTTTTTCATGAGAATAAGCCATCGAGATCGACGTTAGTTAAGTCTATTGAGATTCTCCGTCAACATTGTCTCAATGATCGGCCTGTGCAGTTTGAAGTTGTCAGTGACCAGACTGTTAATTTTCAGAACGTGTAAGAAATTTATGTAATTATTAATTAGCAACGGATTTTGGCATGAAGATTTACTATGCTATTTCCAACTACACTTTTAAGCTAAACTTTCTGCTTGTCCTGCTGATTACTTCTCTAGCAACCTGTTTAATCCTTTTCAATTAAAGTTAAATAAATATATAATGATATTTAGGCCACCAATCTGCTTTTTGTCTCCTCTTTAATCCTTTCATGCTTAGACTGATTCGGTGTCTCACCCACACACATGCACGCACACACACACACACACACTTGTTTGTTTACCTTGCTTTTGCTAATGAATACACTGAATGCATTCAATTTGATTCTCAGAGAGAAGTTAATATGTGATCGCATATTTGTGTTTATTCTCGCTATAGATTCTTGAGAATTTTCTGTACTGTTGTAGAATTCTTAAAAGCTTAACCTCACTTGATTCTGCATGTACAACCGGTTTATTTTCTGTTGTTTTCTTAACAGATTTGGGCATGTAAATTATGAAGATCCTCACTTCAATGTGGGCTTGCCAGTTTTCAGCATTCATGGAAATCATGATGATCCTGCGGGCGTGGTATGAGCATTGTCAAAATTATATATATAGTTTTAGGACCTCTGCTTACTATGGTTGCTGGGGCTATCATTATTTTTGCTTGAAGTTCTTCTGTTTCTTATTTATACAAAATATAAGACCTTGACTACTTCATTCATTATTTCGTAAATCAGGTTTACTTAAGTTGGGGGTTCAATATTTCATTTCAATCTGACCAATTAAGTAGGTTGGAAGCAAACTAGTGTGTTAGAAAATGCTCTACAGTTGTTTGAAATGATATTTTTAGAGTGGGTTGCGCTGAATAACTTGTTTCTTTAAACGTTGATCTATGATTGTAAAAGGTGTTATAGTTTTATATTTCCAATTATTCATCAAACCAAAATTTAGTTGGTTAAATATGAAAATCATGTAATTGGTAGCTCTTTCCTGTTGGCAGAAGGACTGGTATCATTCACTGAAATTTAAAAGGCAAAACTTTACCTTTTATTTTTATAAGGGGCAATGAAGAGTAAGAGTATGAAAGGAGTTATGATCTCCCTTCAGGACTTGGACATATGAGATGACAATTATTAGTAATAGTAACTGAAGTTTTTATTTCTTTTTAATTTATTTCATATCATACTATTTTGTATTAGAAATTTGAACTCCTCATTCTAAATGATTAATTTACGAATTGATATCTGTTCCTTTTAATTTATTAATGCATCAATATTAGCTATAATGCGTCTAGATGTAGTCTTTACCACAAGAAATATGTACTCCTCACTCTGAATGATTATTACAGGACAACCTTTCTGCAGTTGATATTCTCTCAGCATGCAATCTTGTCAACTACTTTGGAAAATCAGTTCTTGGTGGTTCTGGTGTTGGACAGATTAATGTCTACCCTATTCTCATCAAGAAGGTTCGTTTTGAACATTGTTAGCACTAGAATCTGATGCCTTTGAGCAGAATTTTGTTATTTTTTAGAATAAGGGGAAATTATAACCTTAATGTGGATCTTCTGAGATGTATCTCCATAAGTTGCAGGGTTCAACAGCTGTAGCTCTGTATGGTCTGGGGAACATTAGAGATGAAAGGCTAAGCAGGATGTTTCAAGTATGCGAAAAATTTTCTCTTTCAAGCAGTTCATCTATGGATTTCATTGTGCTCAGTTATGGATGTGACATATCATTTGTTTGTCCTTCAGACACCACATGCTGTGCAGTGGATGCGGCCTGAATCTCAGGAAGGATGCCAGGTGTCTGATTGGTTTAACATTTTGGTACTTCATCAGAACAGGTTTATACCTGCCTGTGTGTTTGATATGTTTAAGAGATCCCATCAAATATTGTGATTCACAGTTAGATGTCCACCAACTATGCCTGAAACTTTGATCATGTGTGTTGTTTGCAGCATCTATGTTTTATATTTTAATCTACTTAGCAATTGATCCAATTTTCAAATATGGCATGCAGGGTGAAAGCGAATCCAAAAAATGCAATAAATGAGCACCTTCTGCCACGTTTCCTGGACTTCATTGTGTGGGGCCATGAACATGAGTGTTTGGTTGACCCACAGGTGCATTGATTTAAGGTTGGCTCATACAAGTATTTAATGTATTTCACCGCTTAGCTTAATGTCGATTTTTCTTTAGGAAGTTCCCGGGATGGGATTTCATATTTCACAACCAGGTTCTTCAGTTGCCACATCACTGATCGATGGAGAATCAAAACCAAAGCATGTACTTCTTCTGGAAATAAAGGTTGTGTGAGCAAAAATGTAGAACATGGTTTTATAAGAGCAGCTATCATGCCCTGTAGTCTTCTTTATAAATCTCTAGTGCTTAAATTGGCAATTATTGACAGGGCAATCAGTATCGTCCAACGAAAATACCTCTCACGTCTGTGAGGCCTTTTGAGTATACTGAGGTACGATGATAGCTTCTATTATTGTATAATCTGTTGTGATTAGGATTTATATCACATTTCTCCCTTAAGAATTTGAAATTTTCTAATTGATATTCATAAATCAATTAAATATTCTTGGTGCAGATTATATTAAAGGATGAACCTGATATTGATCCCAACGATCAAAATTCGGTTCTTGAACATTTGGACAAAGTGGTATGTAGGTTTCCTAATGTTGATGGTAATTTTAGTTTCTTGATCAAATTTTCATCTTACCTTTGGGTTTTTCTTGAAGTCTTTCTAGGATAGGTACTTCGAATTCCTTGTAAATGTTTTCTTCTCTACTTCCATAAAAAAGTGCTATTCTGAGATAAACTTCGGTCAAACAATTGAATCAGACTTTGTTATTGTGCTACAAAATGTAGTTTCGGACCAAAAAAATTTGGGTTTTTACCCCCTGTTATATTCAACTTTTGGTCTTCTTTTCCATGTGTAATGCTCTATCTAGTACATGGAATAATATTGTATTGATTCAGGTCGAAGGGCTGATAGAGAAATCAAGTAAAAAGGCTGTCAGTAGAGCAGAACTTAAACTTCCACTTATACGCATTAAGGTAATTGTTATGGTGAATTCGACTTCACAAATCCGTTGTACGAAATTTTGCTGTACATATATTTATCTGAACTACAGTCCATTGGCTATAATGAAAATCTACTGCTTCAGATAGTAGTATGTTCTTATTGAACAATCTTAACTCAAACAATATAATTGGCAGGTCGACTACTCAGGATTTATGACTATAAATCCTCAAAGATTTGGGCAGAAATATGTGGGGAAGGTACCTCTGTTGATCTATCTTCCCAATGGTGAACTACTACATAGTTTTTTATAAAATGAACTACAGCTAATTTTTGTTAATATTTTTTTTACTACTGTTGATGGTCTTAATATGTTAGGTTGCAAATCCCCAAGACATTCTCATATTCTCAAAGTCTACAAAAAGGGAAAAGGGCGGAGGTAATTTGGATTATTTTTGGTTGCCCTTTTGTATTCATATGATCAAAAGTAATAGTGAATTTAAGATTGATTCATCAAGTTCCATCTATTGTATATGATTGTGCATTGGCAATTCACCTTAACAAAATAGGGTAAAGGTGCAAAACTAGCCACCGTAAATTTCCAAATGGACAACTTTAGCACCCGTAAATTGGATGGTGCAAAACCGTACATTATAAATCAAAATGGGACAAATTTAGCCACGCCATTAAGTTGAAGCTAACAGACGTTTGTGTTGACGTGGGGCCCACCTTCATTAAATCAAAACGTTTGTTAGCTTCAACTTAACGGCATGGCTAAATTTGTCCCATTTTAATTTATGATGTACGGTTTTGCACCATCCAATTTACGGGTTCCAAAGTTGTCCATTTGAAAATTTACGGTGGCTAGTTTTGCACCTTCACCCAACAAAATATGTTGCTTTTGGAAATCTTGATGTTATCTTTCATTATGCCCAATAGTTTGATACTGCACTGTGTATGCATTAGCCTTTCTTTAACTACAATTTTCTGGTTTATCAAGCTACTATAAATTTTTTGAGATAAAAAAAGAAATTGAATTAACCTCTCAAGTGGTATAGCTCTGAATCCCTGTGCACTCTTTATTTGTAATTTATCAGTTTTCTGAACTCTTATGAAATGTCTTGATAGACAGTTGGCTTCTCTTACTCCATATCACTTTGTGTACTTTCAGCATTTTTTTAAGTTTTGTGAGCTACAATTCTCTCTATTTTTTTATACTGAGTAGAATTGGTAGTTTTTGTTATGGGAATTACTTTGAGGTCCCAAGGAAGGGACTTAATTACCAAATAATCCCTTTGACAACTAAGGGCATGCAATGACAAGTTCCAACGTAAGAAATGACAGCATCTTACTTGTCATTGGGACTTCTTGGTAATTGAGTTCCTTCTATGGAACCTCATAGTAATTCCCTCATTTTTGGGATAATAGTTATCCAATGTGCACTCCAGTTGAGTGGGGAGTCCTTAAATGATAACTTGATTTTAGACAGCTAGGCTCTTGGGTGTTACAAAGAACATATCATGCTACTTAATGTGGAACTTAGACATCCGGCACTAATTTAGTTTCCATCATAGTCAAATACGAGAAAGTTAAAATCTCTGAAAATAATAAAACATAAAACAAGTCAGTACAGTGACATGTTTGAAGCAAGTGATTATAGTTTTGATTCAGGCTGAAAAAATGATGGCATAAGTTGAACTTCCCATTTGCTATTCTGTTTTCCAATTCTTGACGAATTCTTCTAACTTAAATTTTTTGTTTGTTTCTTTCAACTGTAGGTAAAATTGATAATTCAGAACTACTACGTCCAGAAGAATTGAATCAGCAAACCATAGAAGCATTGGTTACTGAAAATAATCTGGTATTTAGTTAATCCTTTTAGCCTTTTCTGTTAATGACTTTTATATATGCTTCATAATTTAACGAAGGACCTACAAGCATATTTACTAGATTGTGCACTATATTATATATTTAACTTTCTAGAATCTTGGTCTAAACATTTATTTAAACACTTTTTTCCGTTCTTTCTCTTTTTTACCGTGGGAAAATTTTTGGGAGGAAAGGAGAGACTAAAGAGGAGCAATATATTCTCCTAAAAAAACAGAAATAAGAAAAGAAGTTGTTAACACAAAAGAGTTCTACCTCTCCATATTTGTTGGGTCTTTGCTGGTTGTATCGAGAATAGAGATTAAACAAAGTTTATGGTATCAGGATTCAGTGGAGCTTACGCTGAAGATAATGAAAATTGTTTATAAAATTGAAGATATTATAGAAATGTAAAATATATTGTTTTTGACAAATGCCTTCTAATGATTTCACAGAAAACAGAGATACTTCCTGTCAATGATTTAGGTATTGCATTACACAATTTCGTGGACAAGGATGACAAGACGGCATTCTATTCTTGTGTGCAATACAACCTTGATGAAACACGAGTGAGCATTCTGTATTACATTTATCTCATTTAGTTCCTCCCTGTATATTATATTATCTTAACTATAAAGCATCTGCATCTTATTTTTGTGTTCCTGCATACGTTGTATGATGGATTATTTCTTATCCTTTCTCTTTTCTGGGACATTGATGACTTTTGTACTTCTGTAGAGCAAAATTGCTAAGGATCTTGATGCTGCGAAGTTTGAAGAGGAAGATTTGATTGTTAAAGTTGGAGGGTGCTTGGAGGTTAGAAGATTCATGAATTAAGTTGTCTCCAAGTCCATTATGATTTTGTGGACAGTAGTTTACATTGGTTTTTGGAGTAGCCTTACAGCTACTAGGACCTCTCATCATAGTTTCTGTGCACTGACACATTCATATAATATAGTTCTTCTGACTGACCTTATCTCACTATTTTCTTCAGGAACGTGTAAAGGAGAGATCCATCCGTGGCAAGGATCGTACCCAGTTCACTTATAGCGCTCAACCATCAGAGGTAACACCAACACAGGATATTGTACCCAATATTTCAGAAGTGGTATAGTATTTCTTTATGCACCAATGTTCTCCATCACTTGTATTCTTAGCTTCTCGTTTTTTACTTTATATAGGAATTCCAAAGCAGAAGTACCGCTGGATTGGGAGATGCAGTTTCCTTTAGTGATGATGAAGATACCATGCCGATATCTGCCTCAAAACCAAGCACTAGAGGCCGTAAGGGGTCCTCTGGACCATCTCAAACTCCTGCTAGAGGGAGGGGCAGGGGGAGGGGTAGAGGCAGGGGCAGGGGTTCCAGCATGAAGCAGACAACTCTGGATGCATCACTAGGGTTTCGCCCATCTCAGAGGTGCTTATTCTGATAGATAATTTATTAGTCTTCTTGATTTTTTGCTACGAAGTAATTTCAAAAGATATGAATATCAATCAGTTCATGTCTCTGGTTTTTATTACTGATTTTGGGTTTTCTTTATGTATCCCTCTTGTGGAATGTATATCCAACAGTTTATGAGGGCATTTATATCGATATTTTGGTAATATAATATAATTAGATCTGTCTTCTGTTCTTATCACAACCATTTTGTTTTTGGGGACCTGAGCTTCTTTTGTTAATGCAGGCTTGCATCCGGGAGTGTTGCTGATGATGATTCTGCTTCTAGTGAAGATGCTGGAAAACATCATGTAGAAGAGATTGACGATAGCTCGGTATGGGCCAACTCTAATTCATTTTGTTATTGAAGCACATTTCTGATTATGATTTGTTATGTGAACTTAATGATTTTTACACAATGATTCGTCTTTGATACATAATGATCAAAATGAATTTACTTTGTTTCTTTTACTGTAAAGGAAAATGAAGGAGAGCTCCAAGGAAGGAAAAGGGCTGCTCCACAGGGACGAGCTAGAGGGTCTAATCAAGCTTCTAAAAGAGGAAGGAAATCAGATAACACTTCAATCCATAAAATGTTCATGAACAATGAAGATGACGACGATGACGACGATGAAGACAATGTCAGAAAGAAATTAAACAAGTTACCTCGGGTTTGTACCTTCTATGGTTTTTTGAATTTTTTTTCTATGCTACCAATAGCACTTGTAGCCTGTAGGCTGACCAAGCGGCATCTTGTACTTGGATTTAGATTTGAGATGCAAGGGTCAAAATATGTATGCTAACAGATGTCTCTCAATATCTTGATATTACATTTTTATTATCAACACTGTCCATGACAAAATTTGAGCAAATAATAATACTTTCTACTGTCATTCATGCAATGGAGTACATCAAAATATCATGCTTTGTTTAGATCTCGGGGTTTCAACTTTTTGTCCTGGAAATGACAGTTTTTTTGTTCTTGCAGGTAACCAAAAACTATGGAGCTTTAAGAAGGTGATAATCCGGTTGACTATTTCTCAAAGGTTTTGCTGGCTATGTAGTCAGAGTTTTTTTGGATCAAAACTATGTAGTCAGAGTTAATTTCCCAAAGGTAGTATTTATCTGTATAAAAATTTTCGATTATGTTAATCCTGGTTTGGCAAGTGTTGTAACGAGATGTCAAGTGATGGAGGGAATCGGTAGAGTTGAGAGATGTAAAAAATGGGCGAAGACGAAGTATGTACTCGAGCATTTTTTTTCCCAAGTTAAAATAATTTATTGTTGTATGTTCATTTTTTTTTATACATTATTGTTGTATGTTCTTAATAGTTTCGACTTTCAATTTGTTTTCGGGTTTAGAAGTAGACAATTTTATCCTCGTGTTTTTTTACCTATTTATTGTTGCACCTTATGTTATGATTTAATTACAAACTCAAATTAACTTCATGTGTTTGAAAGTTTTCTATTATAAGCATTTGTTAATTATAAATAAATTGTCTGCTGTTGCTTATTTATCAAAAAATCATTAAATCTTCATTAAATGATAATATGAAAATATTCTCTCTCTTTTTTTATAACATATGAAAATGTTCTCAATTTTAGATTAATAAAGTATTTTTTATATATACTGTATGTTATAAATATTATACATATATGAATATATGGATGTCCATAAACCTCTCAACTCTTAACCTTCCTCATCCTACATAACCTCCCTAATAAGGAGATGTTATTGTTATAAAGCAAATGTTACAACTTGTATACTTATGAGGATTAAACTTGTCATTTATTTTGTGTTGAAGTTGTATGCCTATAAATAGATGACAATGTACTACACATGAGAGATACAATTGAATAAAATATTCTCCTCTTTCTCCCCATTCTCTTATGTCCTTCTTGTTTATCATCTTCTTATTCCTTTTTCTTCTCAATATTCTTATATAGTTCCATGGTTTTATAACACGTTATCAGCACGACGCTCTAACCAATTTAGGTATACTTCTCTCATTATCTTATATATATATTCATATATTATATTATGCCATTTATTTATTATTATTATTATTATTATTATTATATTATATATATAATACTATTTATATTTATTTATTTATTTGTTTCCTTGCATCATATCCTTACCCCTATCGGAGAGTTAGAGAGGCTGTCACAATGAATTCGAATGGTCGGTTCACCGCCTGTAATTCATACGCCCTTTAATTTCTCACGAAAATCCCCGTTGAGCATATTTAATTTTAATATTTTACATTTATATATATATATATATATATGAATTCGATTGGTCGGTTCACCGCCTGTAATTCATATATATAGTATTATTACAATATTATGTCATTTAATATTCACATTTATTTATTATTATTATTCATTTTATATTATACATTTTCTTTTGTTTATATTATGTCATTTTATTATTTTGTTATTTATGACTATTATTTTTATATTCCAATTAATTTTATAATATTATATTTCTTGTTAATTTTCAATTTATTATTATGGCCTGAAGCCATAACAAGATATTTGATGTCATAAAAAGAGGAATGACAGTTTGATGTCCTAAAGAGAAAAATAAAAGGTCTTGAAGGCTAATGACAAAGAAATATAAGACCCTGAAAGCTAATGACAAAGGACTATAAGGCCCTGAAGGCTAATGACAAAGGACTATAAGTAACTGAAAGTTAAGACAAAGGACGATAAAGCCCTGAAGGTTAATGATAAAGGACTAAACATCAAATCTATAATTTTCACTTTGAAAGATATTTGATGTGGTTTTAAATACAAATATTATGAGAAAATGTGAAAATATGACCAGAAGTCATATAGAAAAAGAAATAAAATTTTACAAAATGATGACTAGATGTCATATGAATAAGTATGAATTAGATGTCATATAGATAAGTATGTATCACTTTTGTGATACAAATGAATGACCATAGGCAATGAGTTATGATAACATATTTATTAAATTGTTGTAAAGCATAAAAAAATATTGATATCCCCCGAAGGGTCATTGTTGTAAGGCATAAGAAAAAATTGATAACCCCCGAAGGGTCATTGATGTTTATTTTCAGTTATAATTTAATGTTGTTATTTATTTCATTATTTATGTAAATTAATTATCTTATTATTTCATATATATATATATATATATATATATATATATATATATATATATATATATATATATAAATAAGGTTATTTACATATTGCATATATCATTTGATGACATTATATCCAATATTATATTTTCATAATATGTTCAGTTGATGTGATTTCATTTGATGACATTATTATTGTTATTTTATTTGATGTGATTAATTTGTGGGAGAAATATGTTAAAAAAAGTCCTGAAGACTGATTAACATATTTTGCTATAATCACACATGAGAAATGAGCATGTTGTGAATTAAGGACACCAACATTTGGTGATATAAAAGTATAAGATTTTGATGATAAGTCTATATGACTAAGAAGTTATAGTCAATGAAAGCAAGTAACACAATGGTATGGTCCTGAAGACCAACTAATATTTTGAATTATTGATAATGCACTACTGAAAGTGGGAAAGATAGTGATCATATTTTGAAGATGAATCAAAATTATTAGCAACAATGTTTGATGTCATTGAAAAATGATACAAAATTATTAGCAAATATTTATACGTGGCCAGAAGCCATAGAGAAATATTATAAACTTGTGGAAGTTAATGGTGAAAAGGTTGTGAGATAAAAAAAGAGATGACAAAAATTCTATGGAATAAAATGATACCTAAGGTATTAAGGTATTTCATAAGTTTATGGAATCATGATATTATGCTGAAAAATATTTTTCTTAATGGTGGTGAAATCTAATGGGGATATTAGATACCAAATCTTCTTGAGTTTGAATTTGCGCTTTACTTCCTTTGACAATATTTTTCCAAATAATATATCATCTTTCATATTATGTCATCATCAAATTAAGAATGGTACGGTACGTTTCTTCTCTCTATGTTCTACATTCCTATTCCTATTTTTTTGAAATAACATATGAATTAAATGATAATTTATAATATGTTGATATCAATCAATTATTGGTTTAAAATTTAGTTATTACTTCATTAGTGTAACCTCCTCACTCGTATGTTCCTATAGATGTTATATTAATTTTGTTAGTGTAACCACCTCATTAATATTTTGATATGAATGTTATATTTCTTGAATTTGTCATCTTCAATATGGCTACGGTTGTTTATTTATAATAACTAAATACAATTATCTATATGAGGTTATGATGAGAAAAACAATTTGTGTTTTGTTAGTCTCAACTTTTGTTTGAATTATAGTAAGAAAGTATGTATTAAAATTAATCTAGGCTTATTGTATTTCACGTGGAAAAATGGCTTATGAGAGAGAAAGGAAAAATCATATGTTTGTGACAATTATGAGTTAAATGAGAATTTAACAATTATGAGTTAAATGAGAATTAAGGAAGTATTTGAGCTTCAAAGTGAAATGTAGGTCATTGGCCTACTTCAGATGTCTTTGAATTACATGAATAGGGGAAGTTTATTGGTAGGACTCACACTTGAGGGGGAGATTATTGGAGTATAAATGTGAGTTAATATTGATTGTTATTACCTTCTCACATATCCAAATGTATTTTTATTTATGGTTGGATTTTAATTTTGGTAAAATCTTATTTATATTGGATTTATAAATTATATAGTAATTATAGTTATGATAGTTCCATAAGAACTATATGACAATTCTAGAAGAATTGTACGTATTAAAAGTAATAATATAATGGGTTAAGGGTCAAATCTAGCAATCTACTATTGCTTAAAGTTCACCCAACATAAACAAGAATTCGATGACTCAAATGTAGCACACATCTTTTAAAAAATGGCTCAAATCTAGCATTCTGTCAACTTTAACGGGTTTGACAGTTAAATTTGACTTTATCATGCCACGTCACCCACCATGTCACCCTGTTTTGCCACGTGGCCCGCCACGTCACCCAATAATGGATAGTAAGTGGGCCCATTGGGTGACATGGCAAGCCACGTGGCAAAACTGGGTGACGTGGCGGGTGACGTGACATGTTAAAGTCAAACTTAACGGTCAAACCCCTTAAAGTTGAAGGAAATGCTAGATTTGAGCCATTTTTGAAAAGATGTGTGCTACATTTGAACCATCAAATTCTTGTTTATGTTGGGTGAACTTTTAGCAATAGTAGAGTGCTAGATTTGACCCTTAACCCTAATATAATTATAGTTCTTGAAGAACTAATAGTTGTATATTTATATGACTCACTTGAGGGGGAGATTGTGTGAAATAATATGAGTCATATTGAAGTAGAGTTTTTACTCCTAAACTTTCCATAAAGCTTGTATAATCTCCCAATAACCAAAAGTTAGTTTGATAATAATAATATTGCAACAAACCTGAAGTTTGTGAATGCAATATTAGGCAATAACCGGTCAGATCATCCCGGATCATAATGATGCAAATAATATAATTATGAAAGAGTATTAATACTCACTAATGAACCTGAAGATTCAATTGTTTGTTCTCAAAAGAATGAAATATGAAATATCACTAGTTTTGATTGAAATTATACACATGTAAATGTGTATTGTATGAACTATATATATGGGCCCATACAAATATCATATAGACTAAACGATACTTTATGAATATTAGATGCATCTATGGAATGGTCACATTGGTGTCCATGTTATATGATCAACTTGCAACCTAGAGTTTGCAAATTTGTTCAGTTAAGTACATTAGTCATATGATTTTCATTGAAATAACTAGTGATTGTTAATTATGTTTTTAATGTTTATATGTCATGTGAGAGCTTATCCATATCTCGCAAAGCCTCCCTGAATAATTAGAAAAATATTTGAGAGAACAAAATTTTCAATTTTAAAGTTGGGTGAAATGTACTACCACTATGATTGCATCATGCCAACAAAGTATTATGAATTCTCCCATTGGTTCTTGGTCAATAGTCAAATATTTTCCATCTTGGGTAAATTTATTCATATTGTTCCACCACAATAATGCACATAGATGAATATTAATTGAAATTTGGGATAAATATAGATGTTCCCAACATGAGGGGGAGAAATGAATAACTGGAAGAGATATATATTGTATGCAACAAACGTGGATCCTCAAATACTAATAATGTGAACTAGAAGTTCATCAAATGTTGCAAAATATTTGTCAGACACTGTCACTGACCAAATAAAGATTTTTATATCTCATGATCCAGTTGAAGAATGCTCCAATAATTATATATGAAAATGAAACATGCTTGAAGCATGGGAAAATGAACGGTTCCAAAAGAAAAAGAGGAGCAAATAGTTACTATGATCATTTTGAGGAGGCTTTAAGTGAGACATAACTATTTGTAAGACCCCAGAAGTGGCTCAGGTACCTGAATGAAATAAAGAGAGTTCAATATGTTATGTCATAATAAAAAGGAACCGTGAAAAGATAAATTTGTCGTCAATAATTTTGATATCAAAATCACGTGATTAAATGAGGATCTAGTATACAAATATGTCATGAGAAGACATAAAATGATTAGCTAGCAGAAAACAAAAGATGCTATATGAAATGTGAAAACATGAATTTATAATCTACGCACCCGAAGTGCTATTAGAATTATATAAATGAGAATATTTATGCGAAAAAGGGGGAGAAGTATTGTTAGAATATTTTTCGCAAAAGATCAATGGTGATAAATTTTGTCTCGTAGTAGAATGAATATTCATGTTTTGATTGACAATAAATGAAATTTTTGATATGCGTTTAGAGAATATGATTATGACCCATGGGTAGATATTGTGAGTTGAATCCTAAAAGGATTTCAAAAACTAGAAGTATTATTCGAAATGATTACATACATGTATAGATGTATATATATGATCATATGAAAGTCTTTGAAGAATTTGGTAGAAGCATTTGATTTGTATAAATACAACTTCCCAAAATTGAAGTTTACAGAAGTAAACAATTTAATTGATAGATTTCACTTGAAAGAAAGATTAAAGGAATAATTCATAATGTGTGATAAATATTATTTAGACTCTTGATGAATTTAAATATTTTTGGTACTCCTGAAGAGTTTGAAAAAATTTAAATATTACTTAGACTCCTGAAGAGCCAGATGCTAAAAGATTAACTCATGAAAGATGTTAAAATAAAGAAAAATGTGTTTTCTATATGGATTAGTACATGATCCAATAGTTGTAAGATCGTTAAATATGGAATGAGATCATTTTGTATCTCAATAAGATTATATGAGAGATATTTGATCCAGAAGTATCATATATCGGTTGAGATGTATTAGACATGCATGAGTCAGTCTGTCTTTTCTTATCAACAAGAGTAACTGATTCAACAACCAGAAGACATTATGATGAACTAGCATATGATCAATCCATTTGAATGTAAATTTAGTAAATTTGTTATCACGTCACTATGACGATAAATTTTTGGAATATTTGTTCGTGACATGACATTGCAAGTCCAAAAATATCAACTCATCTTGTGAAGAAGGGGAGTAATATGCGTTGTACTCTTTTTCCCATGTCTATGGTTTTATCCCACTGGGTTTTCCTAGCAAGGTTTTTAATGAGGCAACTTTGAAAGATATAATATTGTGTACTCTTTTTCCTTCACTAGGTTTTTGTCCCATTGGGTTTTTCCTGGTAAGGTTTCAATGAGGCACAATATTTGTTTATAGACATCCAAGGGGGAGTGTTATAAATATTATACATATATGAATATATGGATGTCTATAAACCTCTCAACTCTTAACCTTCCTCATCCTACATAACCTCCCTAATAAGGAGATGTTATTGTCATAAAGCAAATGTTACAACTTGTATACTTATGAGGATTAAACTTGTCATTTATTTTGTGTTGAAGTTGTGTGCCTATAAATAGATGACAATGTACTACACATGAGAGATACAATTGAATAAAATATTCTCCTCTTTCTCCCAATTCTCTTATGTCCTTCTTGTTTATCATCTTCTTCTTATTCCTTTTTCTTCTCAATATTCTTCTATAGTTCCATGGTTTTATAACAATTTTAGATTTATTAAGTACTATTTTTTAAAAAGCGTGAACACTTCAAAAAATTACAAAAAATTAGGAATATTTTAATTTAAATAAAATACTAAAATTGTGTACCAATCTAGTATAATATACGAATTTAAGGTCACATTATTCATATTTTAAATCAGAGTACTTTTCTTGACAAAAAAATCAGATTACTTTTCTCATTAGGTCTCATTTATCATCTCGACTCAATTTCTCGGTTTTTTTTTTTTTTTTTGAGAGCCAGATCACTTTATACTAGGAGTCAAATGCTTATAAACACATAAGTGGAACATTCCAAACTTTGGTAAGATATTACTATCTATCATTCTCTCACTAAAGAGGAATACGTGTGCTCTAGTTTAATGTCTAACATATTTGGAAGAATTTGTGTAAAATGGGCTTGAAAAGTAACCCAAGTCTAACACCAAAACACAATGACGTGGGCCAAAAACTGTGAATTTACAAATATGCCCAATTGAACTCAAACAAGATTGCCTCGGATACAAAGCACACGAGGCACATATGTCGATCAAAAAACACATTGAGGAACGATTTGCTCAGCTTGCTCTATGTACACACACACAAGTCAGTATATAGCTACACCTTATCTGAAGTAGATCCTTTTGGCAAGATGGTTCGTATTCTTTGCATCTCGGGTGATTTTTCCCTGCAACAACATTTTTGGATGAGAATTCAGAAACAAAACTCTATTACCAATTGAAGCAGGGCCAAGGAAGGAATCAACAGTCTATTAATATACTACACTTTAACATCACTTGAATCTTCCCCTATTAGTTAAAATGAAAAATTATAGGAAGCGAGCAAATGGTAAGATAAGCATTAAGGATGTACCAACTAGTTAATAGAGAAAGTGTTTGCTTACACTACACTGAGTTTCAACTAGTCTTCATTATAGCTTCTTTATAGTGCATGATGTATTTAGATATTACCACATTCTATACTTACTAAATTTGAGTCATTGAGAAAAGAATAGAGAACTTAAAACATGTACCTGCAAAGTAGTTGACCCTGCTCTGTCACTCTTCTGCAGAATACTCCGTCCTGTGATTTTCTGGTCATTGGGTAAGCCCCCAGTAATATCTTCTCTTTTACTGCTTTTCTGATGATCTGCCACAGAACTTGCAGTGTTCTCATTTCTCTTACCAGCCAAACCAGGCTTGCCATTTTTTTGTTGACCCTTAGTTGCAATAGTAAGAGAGTTTTGTTTATTGGCAGGTAACAAAGCCCTTGAACGTACATTTTGATGTTGGGACTGCAAAAAAGCACATCTAAATCCAAATTAAATTGTCTCATAAAATTGGAACACTTATGTCCAGCTACTTTTGAAGATTCTTAAGAAAAAAAATTGTTAAAATAAGACATCAGAGTTGACCTATCAAAGAGTGCAGTAAAGAGGCTAAGCAATGGATTGCTATATAATGACATTATAAAATATGGATGACTAATGCAGCTCCTCACCAATGATTTTGTAGTTTTACAATTGGTTGGCTTTGCAGATTCAATCGTAGTTCCCGATCTGTTACTAAGTTTTGGTTCTTCAAATTTAACAGTAGATTTCGTGGACACATTAGCAAGCTTGCCTGGGTTCTTAGCTGCAGGATTCACAATGGCCACTTCTTTCCCATCTGAAGCAGGGTTTGAACAAGAACCAACACTAGACTTTCCAGAAGATGAGTTGCGCTGCCTTGATTTCTTGCTATCCCCACTACTCCCATCTGAAACAGGGTTTGGACAAGAACCAACACTAGACTTTCCAGAAGTTGATTTACTCTCCCTTGGTTTCTTACTATCCTCAACAATGATCTCTCTCAAAGCCTTTTTTAAAACACAGCTTTTCCTAAGGCCCATACTATTATTACAGAAAGAAAGTTGGCTTTTATTATCATATGATGTACTAGACACATCCGTCAAATTCTCCGGTCGCTGCGTATGCTCAGATGTAATTGTACTTCTCGAATTACTTGCACCAGTCTTATTACCTGTAGAACCTGACCTGATCACCATGCTCCTGCCAGTAGCTGCCATAGATTTTGTACAATTCAACATGGCATTTCCTCTTGCATTGCGTCCAGAAACCAATCCCAATTTCTCACTTGCCGTTCCTTTTGACTTGATCCCATTTGCTTTGGCTTTCACTTCTGGATCAAAGCCAGCGACTTCCCGGGAGTATATCCTGCTAGAACCACTAGCCGGAACCTGCTTGTCAAACAAACCATCCAGATTAACCCCCCAGTTCTTGCTTCTATAGTGTTTTCCTCTTGATCTTGACACAGAAGATGGAAGCTCTGGTGAGTCAATTTCTGATGTCACTGTCTCATTACCAGGTTTGGAAAATTTAGATTTTAACTGATGCGAAGACCAGCTGTGGAACCTGAAAACAATTTGATACCAATACTATAGTCAAACATCATTCTGCAAACCACTGCTCAATATGCCAAACCTATATCAGAAAATTGAACAAGAAGAAAACTTACAGGTGGCTCACACTGAACCAGCCATCATCATTTCTACAATATAACAAAACATAAACATAAAAACAGGCAGCATCAAATAAATGAAATTTGACAATCTTTGTCTATAACAGCAACATTCTGTTATCATATATACATCTATGCAAGCATAAAACTCACATGTCTTCACCCCCAGAATTTGGTTCCAAAGTGAGATCTGCCCACATTGGGGCTTCAATATGTTCCTGCATGTCATGCACCACAAAATCATACATTGATTTGTGAGAGAAAAAAAACATATTTATAATATTTCATTAATATGATACTCCCTCCGTTTCTAAATATAGGACCTAGATGACTTTTTCGAAAAATCCTAAAAAAAGCAAAAAATAAGTTAATTATAAATTGATTTACCTAATGTTTTCTCTTAAACTAGTTTATTTTACCTATAAGCTAATGGATAATCTAAAAAGATATTAAATATGTCATCATTTAATAACCTATTTCGCAACCTTAATCTTTCCAAAAAAAGTTATCTAGGTCTTATATTTAGGAACGGAGGGAGTATCATATTTATAAATACGAAAACTTCCTAAAAGATAATACACTTCTCCTACAAGTTTACCTAATATATACGATTCTCTAATACTTTAATTTCCTAATACAATAATAATTGATAATTATGACTAAGATTGTACTAATACAAAATATGAAATACTAATACTAATTTTCTTATTCTAACACATAGTCATTCTGGAAAATCACATAGGAACATGAATAATAGGAGGAATTGGAAGTAGATATCTCATGATGTGTGCTTCATAAATCATAATTGTCCAAAAAAAATGAAGAAACTTAAAACACAAAATGTGAATTTCTTCAACTGAAATAAATGCCTACAAAAAAAAAAAACAAAATGCCAATTTTAACTTGCTTTCCTTTCACGCATTTAGCCTACAGTAGAAAAAGCAAGAGAGAAAGTTAAAAGGAAAAAAGAAGAAAATTACCAGAAAGGCCCAGTGATCATGGGCCTTCTTGATTACTATGCATTCCTTTGAAGAATCCATGCCCTAACTAACTAACTAACTAACTAACTAACTAACGATCATTCGAAAGAAGTTCGAATATCGTTGACGATTCAGAAACTGAAATGCTTGAAGAGAAAAAGAGTCAACATCTTCTTCTATTCTATGGAAGAAGAGAAAGATGTGAAGTGAAACAATATTATAAAACGACATCGTTTTGAGATTTGATTGGACGGTTGAGATTGAAAATGCCGTTTTTATATCTTTAAACTAATTAATTAATTAATGGTGGAGATGTTATGTTAATGTTATTAGTTAGGGAAAAACTTATCTCCAGTACTTGACCTTCATTTCCTCCAGTGTACCAATGAAAAGTTGACACATATACAACAAGCCACATCAGCCCTACATCTCATCATTCCCAAATAAAAAAAATCACCCTCTCTCCTCCCCACTTCATCTTCTTCCCCAACCTTCTTCATACCCCTCCACCACCCACCTCCACCGGCGTCTGCCACAACCGCCGCCGCCACCTCCACCGGCGCCTCCCGCCGCCGGAGGTGGGGAGACGCCGGTGGGGGCTACGGCAGCGGCGAAGACGGCGACAGTGGGATGCGCCAGTGGAGGGGACGACGCCGGCGGAGGCGGAGGCGGCGAGATGCGCCGGTGGAGGGGGCGACGCCGGTGGGAGGCGGCGGCGGCGGATGCTCCGGTGGAGGCGGCGGGATGCGCCGGTGGAGGAGACGACGCCGGTGGGGGCGGCGGCGGCGGCAGTGGGAGGCGCCGGTGGGTGGTGGAGGGGTATGAAGAAGGTTGGGGAAGATGATGAAGTGGGGAGGAGGGAGAATGATTTGTTTTTATTTGGGAATGATGAGATGTAGGGCTGATGTGGCATATTGTATATGTGTCAACTTTTAATTGGTACACTGGAGGTAATGAAGGTCAAGTACTGGAGGTAAGTCTTCTCCTATTAGTTATTACTACTACAAATCCAAGGGGACATTCAAATGGGAAAATGCCATTTAAATCCCTCCTAATATACAAAAGGACAATTCAGGAACTCAAACTTCCAAAAAGACCATGAAGGAACTCAGACCTAGTTCACATTTCAAATTTGTGTGAAAGGACAAAATTACCCCCATCATTAAAGTTCCGTTGTTAATGCACCAAGTTCCATTGTTAACAGGTGCGTTGTAAATGTTAACATCAATGTTATGTTGTTAACGAAGAAGTTAATTCTTATGTTCAAAATGTTAATGCCTAAAGTTCAGCTGTTAATGCTGAAAGTTCCATTATTAACAGGTGCGATGTAAATGTTAACACCAATGTTATCTTGTTAACGAAGAAGTTAATTCTTAAGTTCAAAATGTCAATGCATAAAGTTCAGTTGTTAATGCTCAAATTTCAATTGTTAACAAGTGCGGTGTTAGGGTGAGAAGTAATTTTTGTTTAATGATGGGGTAATTTTGTCCTTTCACACAAATTTGAAATGTGAACTAGGTCCAAGTTCCTTCATGGTCCTTTTGGAAGTTTGAGTTCCTGAATTGTCTTTTTGTATATTCGGAGAAATTTAAATGACATTTTCCCCATTCAAATTGTATATATGGCCTCATTTATCTATTTTTCTGGTTAATTGACAGCCGACTAAACTCGACTCAAAAGATATGAGTGTTATTACCCATATAGGTAAGGTTGTCTTCTCTTTCAATGGAAGTGTTTTAATTTGCAAAACACGGTGAGATTAAACATTGTCTTGATCTTATAAAAGTGGATGAAAAAGATAAAATTAACTTCAATTTTATGATACATTTAATATTTAAAAGTTTTTATATCGACATGAATAAATAAATTTAAATTTCAAATGGCTGACAACAAACTAGTATTTAGCCTTGTATAAAATAGTACGTGACACAAAGTCTTTAATTATCATGGGTGTGTGTGTGTATATGTCAGATATTTCTCTTATTTCATTATTTCAAAAACATTGTCCTTTATTTGATAAAAAAAAACATTGTCCTTTAGATATTTCGTGAGAATTAGTCATGCATTATTTATAATCATCTCAAGTCCGAATAATAAGGAAGAGTTGCCTTAGGAACTAACAACTAATATTTAAAGTCATCTCAAATCTTGTGGTTATGGAACAATGATGCGATTGTGCTACCATTAAATTGTTCCTTGACAACAAATATATATATGACCTGAGCATTGTGAGATGAGAGTGTCAGTGAGGCTGTGAGCCGCTACATCGTTGCCCAGATATAAAGTTCTATGAGCAAGGTTTATCGCTTTATTTAGAACAAAGACAACTTAAGTTTGATAGATCACAATGGCGGTGTATGATTCACATAGATAAGACCACATGATAAGATGAGGCTTTATTGCTGTTTTAATTGAATATTTTGTAAAATATTAGTTAAATTAGTTAATTATTAGTAATTAACTTAATCAATTTTTCTTTTTCATTTCTCTTTAGTAATTAATTATTAGTGATTATTGTTGAGATAGTAGAAGTCAAATGAAGTCCTAAAATTCTCGATCAAAAAAAAAAATGAAGTCCTACAATACGTTTTAAATTATTATTATTATTATATTCTATTCTTATATAAACGTTATACATAAGTGAACACATCGCGGGGATAGCTCAGTTGGGAGAGCGTCAGACTGAAGATCTGAAGGTCGCGTGTTCGATCCACGCTCACCGCAACTCACCCTTTTATTTATTTCCACTACTTTTGGACACATTAGGCTCTTGGGAAAGATAGATAAACATGGTGATAGATAGATGATGAGTTGGAGATACTTCAAATCCTTATAACTCCTCTCATTGGTCACTTCAACTAACACCTTCCCCACCACACAACCCAACTTTTGTCTCCCTCCCTCCTCTCTTCTCTCACCACAACTCTCTCTCATACTCTCTTCCCTACTTAAACATTGTCACACTTTCTACACACTTCCACAACCATTCCCTTGTATTAATATCTATCTTCCATTTGTTTTAGCCCATAAACACAAAACTTGCACTTCACTCATGGCATCCACTTTCATGGCAGCCACAGCCACAGGCTCTAGCACTGTTCCTAAACCTTCAACTTTCCTTGGTCAGCCCAGAGCTGCCAACTCTCTCAAAGATGTTGTCCCTGCTGGAAATGGCAAATACACCATGGTATGTATATAAATATATGTGTTTTGTATTATAGAATGCCATGGTATGTATATAAATATATGCGTTTTGTATTATAGAATGTTTGGCATACACCATGATATGTATATATATGTGTGTGTGTTTTGTATTATAGAATGTTTGGTTATGTATGATTCTTTATTATATATATGTATATGAGTATTGAGGTTTTGGTTTTTGTGTTTGTGAGCAGGGAAATGAGTTGTGGTATGGACCAGACAGAGTGAAATACTTGGGTCCTTTTTCAGCTCAAACCCCTTCATATTTGAACGGTGAGTTTCCTGGAGATTATGGATGGGACACTGCTGGTTTATCTGCTGACCCTGAAGCATTTGCTAGAAACCGTGCTCTTGAGGTAACCATACACTATCTTCAATTCATGACATCACCATACACTTCCTCCTACATAAATACCAATACTTCCTTTTTATTTTCAACTTGGTATATGTGTTTTTTTTCTTTTCTTATTAAATCCTTTAATTTTTTACTCAAAGCAAAAAAAACCATCAATTTTACTCATTCAAGCATGATTAGCCACTTGGCTCCACAGTAAGTTCGTTTGCTGTGGGGTCTGAGGTCGTGGGTTCGAATCAGTCACTTTGCAAAATGCAAGGGTTAGGTTGTCTGTATATTCGCTTCCTCAGCACCCTCACCAAGTGAGGACTAGAACTGGGTTGACCCTTTTTAAGCATGATTAGCTTCTGCATACAAGCCTACGAGAGAGAAAAACATATACTCCAATTTAAAAATAAAAGTTAATTAGAGGTATTTATCAAAGAAATGTTATGATAAAGGTTTAGCTCTAATTTTAATGAAGGTGATTCATGGGAGATGGGCAATGCTTGGAGCTCTAGGATGCATAACACCAGAAGTTCTAGAAAAATATGTGAGAGTGGACTTCAAGGAGCCAGTATGGTTCAAAGCAGGAGCTCAAATTTTCTCAGAAGGAGGACTTGATTACTTAGGAAATCCCAACCTAGTGCATGCACAAAGCATTCTAGCTGTTCTTGGATTCCAAGTGGTTCTCATGGGTTTGGTTGAAGGATTTCGCATCAATGGCCTTGATGGTGTTGGAGAAGGCAATGATCTTTATCCTGGTGGCCAATACTTTGACCCTTTGGGACTTGCTGATGACCCTGTCACTTTTGCTGAGCTCAAAGTGAAGGAGATTAAGAATGGAAGGTTGGCTATGTTCTCCATGTTTGGATTCTTTGTTCAAGCCATTGTTACTGGAAAAGGACCTTTGGAGAATCTGTTGGACCATCTTGATAATCCTGTGGCTAATAATGCTTGGGTCTATGCTACCAAGTTTGTGCCTGGAAATTAGATGTGTGTGTATGTGTGTGAGGTTGTGAATGAAGGATGCTAAATTGCTGATGTTATTGTAACTTGCAAGATGTGTAGTTTATTTTGTGATGGTAATATAGTTCAGATTTTTAGTGAACTATGGTTATATGGTTGGTCTTGGTTTGCATGGAAGAAAAGGTATTAGATGAAAATAAGAAAAAATTTTCAAATTTAATATTAGTTAATAGTATTTGATAAATAAAGGATTTCACTAGTTTATAGTAAGAACTTAAGTGTAAGGTGCCTTTTAAAAAGTTGCTTTGTTATTGAACAAAAGAAAAAGAGATAATAATACTATAATACGACGTGGGAATCTTACTTTAAATTTCACATTGCGATTGCTAGTGACATACCCTTTATGAATGGAAGAATACGAATTCAATTTTTTTTGTAACAACACTGTTTAGTGCATATCTTCATCAAATAGAGATATATCACATTACCCCTGATCATCCAGTTATCATGCATTGCTATACAAATATATTTATTTACTGTTGAAACGATAAAAACCAACGAAATTATCATGTCGCTTTATATTAAATTTACAATCAAGTTTACTTGCTTGAGGGGCCATCTACATATTAGAAAGTTAAGTTGTTTCAAGGGATATACACTTTTGGTAAACTTAAGAGGGAAAGTTTGGATCCAAAACCTGCATAGGAGAACTGCACTTTACGATGATATCAAAAAGAATATGAACAAATGGATTGGAAGAAAGATATCAATGCTTATTAATATCTCCAGAATTGATTTCCTTGACAAAAGAATTTACATAGCAACAAGAGCTTAACTAGACGCTGAAACAAATCTATGACCAGCGACGGCCAAACAGATACAAACCTATGCAATCCTACATAGTCTATAACTTATGCACAACCTAACAATACTTCCAGGTTCCACTAGCTAGTAACAAAATTGGTAGATACAGATGAGACACTTCTCCAATAGTGATGCAGACAATTCATCAGCATTACTGACAAACATTCCATTTGCCTTTTTCTTTTCTTCTTACCATCAAGTTGAATGTTTGAATATTGACTACTATGAGGCTTTTGAGCTTAACTTCCCCCACCATCTCCGACGACTCTTATCACCTTCTCCGGCTTTATGAAGCCTTGCTTTTGTTTCCCGTAATCTAAACTTGTATTCTTTCTTCCATCCCTCAAACCTATGTTTAAGTTTCCTGAATTCTTCATCCGAATTTGTGATAGCAGGTGGCCCCGACTTGGCATCAAGCAGAGCCTTGGCATCGCAATCAAAAGTCTGCCTTTTCTGTTCGAATTCTCTCATCAGATTGCTAACTGCAGAAAGGGTACCATTAGCTTCTCGCCCTGCCGCTCCAGAATCAGAGACGGAGAGTGAGCCGGAAAACTTGATAGGTGTGCTCCCACCAGGAGTTCGAGATATTGTGGAATTAAAATCTTCAGAGTCAATGTAACGAGGTGATACAGCTTCTTGTCTTCCAGGAAAAGCAATGTTGTCAGAAGCAAGGCTCTTTCTAGCAGCAGCAAGACTCACCTGCAATGAAATCACAATAAGAAATTAAGGAGCAATAAACTAATCGTTGATCAGAAAATCAGCACATCTCTCTGCATTACCATTTTTTGTAATTAAGAATTGATCTAAGATGCATCCCTTTATATTTTGTGATAAATTTCATCAATTAGAATATCACAAATATAAATTGAAATTAAAATTTAAAACCTGATTAACTCAGTTGAATTATGTCAAACATATAATCACATGTTAATCATGATATTACAAGAAATTTCTAAATTTGAAATGTTTTAACCTTAACTGAGGAACCCTTCTTTAGCAGTTTTTAATTAAGGAGCTTAACGGCAAGGTACGGCATAAATTCTGTCTTTCCCTTATAACAACGACAGAACAAAAGCTACAATAGCCTAATTAGTCCATTTTATTTTAACAGTTTGGTTCCAGAAAAAAATTAACTATTGAAAATTTGGCTTAGATCATCATTTCAATACCACAGTATGCAAGGCTAGCATGAAAATCAAGCATATATTCATTATAAATGTTTAAATTATGGAGACTAACTTGCAAAGATGCCATCTGCTTTTGCCATGTCTCCTCCATTGATTTCATCTTCGCCTCATATTCAATCCATTTTGTTTCGTTTTGTTTCAGCTGTTCCCTCAATGCAGTATTTTCCTCTTCTTTTTGCTCAAGAGTTGCCTCGGCCTTAAGCACCCGCCTTCGAAGTTCATCTAGAGCTGAAGGCAAATTCTGAACCTGTTCTCTGGACGCTTCCTGCAAAACCAGAGTAAAGCTTTCTTCATCTTGAGCGGATGGAATTTCAACTTTCTTTTTATGGAATTTCCAATTAATCATGAGACAATATGCGAGATATTCATTTAAAATAATTGTTCGCCAACCAAGAGCAATGCTCTTGGGGAGCACACAATTGAATTTATATCATACCCCCAAGAAATGAAGGATGAATATTATTTCGGATAGTGCACCATTATCAGTGGGCAGTATAACAAACCCCAAAAAAATTGATCAAAACATTCAATCCAAGTTAAAGTTTCAAGAGAGAGAAGCAGACATATACAATGAAAAAGTGTAAAGTACCTTCACATCTGGCATCTTCACGTGAGAATATCGCTGAAGTTTTTGGTTACTAGGGTGCTTCTTCACCTTATGTAAACCATTAGCATTCCTCCTTCTAGCTAGCCACCCACGAATTACTGCATAAAAGAAAATGAATAATGAAACTCCATTAGCAATTCCCTTCACCAAAGGGTAAACTTAACAATAATTAAAACCTCACTTACCTGATTGTAGCAGTATGATTGCCTCAAGCTCCTGAGAATTTTTACATTCAATAGTCATAGAATGCTTTTTAGCTATTCTACATTTCCACCTCAAAATTTCTCCATGAGCAACTGCAAAGTAAAGCAATTAATATTAATATTGAATAAAGAGTAGGAAAATCCATGATAGAAACAACTAAGAATTTGTGAGAACAAAAATTTAAGCCATTAACAAGGCATATAGTTTTTTACTGAATATATGTCAAGAAGGTCTTTGATGATAAAGAATTTTAGAAAATAATAGAAGCCAAACTGTGCATATGCTACTTTCAAAACAAATATTAATAATCATTTATTGAAGAATGTATTTAGTTCACTTTTGCATGCATATAGGCAGGAACCGGCAGAGTACTTTGATGCAAATGCAATTAGTATTGAAAGACAAACGTGCATTACATGATTGCAACTTTGTCATTCCATTCTTAAGTTCACGGAAATATTGACGGGCTTGATGACCACGGAACCATTTTTGAACCAGGAGTATTCCTTGCATAAACTGTTGTCTTCTATCCTCCAATGCATCAATCTACAATAAAAGGAACACAATTATAACCATATCTGAGAAAGCAATACTCAAAAGATCTAAAACCAAGCAGAAATAGTATATTCAAACCGTATCGTTGAGCTAGCAAACATGATAATAACTAGATAATACTAGTATATTATTTTTTGATAAAATCATGAACTGTAGACAATTTATAAAAACAAATTTATGTTTGATTACAATCAGAAATAGATGTTATTTACTGATTTCTAGATTTTACAATATCTTCAACTTTTTCAGTTCATAAAAAATAATCCCTCCAGTCCTAAATATAAGACCTCATTGACTTTTTTGAAAAATCCTAAAAAAAGAACAAAATAAGTTAATTATAAATTGATTTACCTAATTTTTTCCCTTAAACTAGTTTATTTTACTTATAAACTAATGGATAATCTAAAAATATATCAAATATGTTATGATTTAATAGACTATTTTGCAACCTTAACTTCTCCAAAAAAAGTTATCTAGGTCCTATATTTAGGACTGGAGGGAGTAATTTACAAGTTATTTTCAAATTTTGTGATATTTCTACATGATCAGAAAAATATGGAGATGAAGAAAGAATATCTTCGAATTTTTTGATATTTTCAAAATAATTTACAATAAACTAACACATTCAGAAAAATATGGAGATGAAGAAAGAGTATCTTCGACTTTTTTCAGCCTCTTTGGACATACCTGCCCTTTTCGCAAATGCACTTTGGTGAAGCCAAACTGATACATTTCAGGAGGGATATTAAATTGTTGCAGTACAGCAATTGAGATGCTCAGTGGATCGTGAGATACATTGGGGTCCAAAAGCAGAAACCCATACCTAAATAGAAGTAGTAAAATAAATAAACTAAAGTTTCAACATAATCATAAATCTAAAGGAGGTTTCCCCACTACCTTTCAGCGAACTCTTGATGTGTCATTTGAATAGGATATCCAATCTTTGAAAGTCTAACAGCCTCTAAGACTCCACAGCAACGAAGTTGTTGCATGACAAGATCTTCATCAAATAAGCCAGGAAGCTGCTTAGCATTTGGCCTTATGCAGTGAATAAAGTGAGGTGTGCTGTTCTCCAATTGATGCATTAATTCAAACAGTTGACCCTAAAACCAAGGAAGCAATCAATTAGATATATATCCCATAAACTAAATCATTTCAAAAGCTTCTTAAAACAATCTTAAATTTCAGTGTCCTGCAATATAAAAAATGCAATGTTCAGAATAAATTCCAATCCATAATCATCTATAACACATCATTAAGTGCTAATCTTCCTTGACAAGGCAACACATAATCATCTCTTCCCAAGTAGTAAGATATAAAATCGACTTTCAAGGAATAATGGATGAATACCTTAAGATTTGCGCCCACACAATGCTTCTGCGCATCTAATGCACCTATTTGTGATTGTAAGGTATTCAGTTGTTTCTGCGTTTGGCTAGGCATTTTCGAGAACAACTGCAGCAGTTGACAGCTACATGATGCCAGGAGTTGTATGTATTCAGAAGGCAGCACATCTTTGTTCTGCTGTAGAAAGCCGTTTGTATCATACAAAACCTAAAAGAGATCCAGGTGTTAGATAAATCAGGCATAAATCTAAAATTAAATTCCGTGGTTCACATTCTGTTAGCAGAAGTTACAGGACAGTTCTTGGTGGAAGCTAGATAGTCCGGTTTTGGTGCTCATCGCCATAAGATATTTGAATGGTACACCGTTAAAAGTTTATTAGTAATTTTCAAATGAAAACATTTGTTAAAGGAGTGATGAAAAATTATCCGTTTTTTTTAGATCTTGCAACTATCAAAATAACAAATTATTAAAAATATAAAAAACTTAGTTTAGTTAGCAAAGTTTCACCATATGAGTCATCTTCTTTATGCATTTGCTGCAGATTTATATAAAGATGTGATATGATATTCCTCTACATGCTTTTACTACTATTTAGGACTACACTTGGCTGAAAACAGTAAATTAAATCTACAAGACTCTACAAAAATACTAATAATCTAGACTTTTTAGCAACTAATTTTCATTAACTCCTTGAAAACTGAAGAAGCAACTAACCTCCCCTGCAAAGTGACGAACACCAAAAGCCCTCCCTCTTTCTCCTTTAAAGCAAGGATTAGCATTCAGGTGTTGTTTAAGTTTGTTAGCAAACGTCAGATCAGTAGCCCTTGGCAAATTTGTTTCTTCATCCAACAAAGAGAGTATCCCCGATGGTTTCTACAAAGTTTACAATTCACAACAGGTTATATAATGACAGCATAATTTACAGGTAGTGTAAAAAGCCAGCAGTAGGACCTCAAAATATGTTTTTTTGCAATAATCTGTAAAAATCCACGTGTCAATCCTAATGTAACCAAAACCATAAGAATGGGCCATTGCCCAGATGAAGTGGAAACGTATGTAAACACATAAAAAATGAACCATGAGTACCTTTTCAAATAGATCCAAGCACTCTTGATTGTCCTCAAAATCTACTTTAGTCCAATGAACACCGTCCATCTCACAGTTCTGAAACAAAATAATATTACATATTGCAATAATAAAAAGACTAAAAAAGAAAAACAAATCAAATCACGAATTTAGCAAACAATATGAACTCTATATGTCAAACAAGTCCCCGCTAAGAGATAAAATATACCGCAATACAATTAACACATCTATAATGATTGACAAGGTTAATCATTACAAATTTAAAATTTTTAACATATATGATTCAATACTGTTGTACTAATTTCACTCCAGCAATGTTGTCACCGCCTATTTACTTGTTAAAAAGGAAACTACCTCGAAACAATCATAAGTGGAGCACCAAAGATAAGCCGTGAATATAACGCTAACCCGTAACACAAGTAGGGGGGCAGGAAGACGACCTAAAGGACTAACAGTTGCAGGGATTTGCATTTAAGAAGATGACAAGCCTAGTTTAAGAGCATATTTGTTATGATCTATGTCCTCTACTGGCAACTACTGATGGAAACTATTAGAAATCTATTATTTTCTAGCAATAGAATAAGTAATTAATCCGCTAAAACTAATACAAGTACAAATTGCTCCTCATTTGCATTAATATTCAATATCTGAGAAGTTTTCAATCTAATACTAACCTCCTGCTCAAGTTTAAATACATGCCGATTGAAATGTTGTTGAAGCCTCTCGTTCGCATAATTCACACAAAATTGTTCAAAACTGTTTTTCTGAAAGTAAAAACATAAAGCCATTAGAACATCAGCAAACATTAACTGGTGCACCAGTATTCACGTAATACAAACTGCAGACCTTGAATGACTCAAATCCACAAATATCAAGAATATTTATGGATCTCCCAGTATGTCGTTTACCAGCTCCAAGTGACTTGTTGACTTGTTCAATGAGCCATCCAAACAAGCTTACATACATAAATTGTGCCAGAGCATCTCTTGTTTCAATAGCCTGAATAAGATATTTCATTGGAGCATTAAAAACCCTGAACAGTGCATTTAGGAGCTCTAGAAAATTGATAAATAAAACTAAAATAAGGACCTGCTTCAATATATCCTTGCCAGCTTGGACTTTACCAGTGGAAAAAGTTGCTATTAACTCTTGGGAGCTGCAACCCATCAACATGGCTGCAGTGGTGACAGCTGCCAAAAGAAATATATTTACATAAGTGATGTCATTTAAATTCTCCTGTATATCTGTCATAGACAGTCATTGTGTACCACTCCAAATCCACTCCTACTCAAAACAATACTAGATATTGATTATTTCGTGCAAAGTATCACATTGAAAGGATTTATTTAAGATAATCCCACCTTGTTTTTAAGTATCCAATTTTTTTTTTGTCAGAAAGTACTCAAATAATCATTGCCATTAACATTCCATGTCAATAACAGCATAGCATAAATAATGCAAAATTCAAAGCTTTCAATCATACCTTCATCATCCACCACCATGGCATGATTTTCATTGTCAGATCTTCTAATTGATACATTTCCAAGCCATAATACTGCAGCAAGGATTTTAAACAATTGCTCTTGATCCTCTCTGGAAATTTGAAAAACATCCAAAGCTTTCTGAGGAAAAAGCAGAGAAAGAAAGAGGGAATTAGATGAAGATATCTTAGATGGACAGGATGAAACTCTGTAGAGGAAATTGATCACAAAATGAAGTGTAATGAATTATACCAGCAGCTTATCAAACATTTTAGCATCATCCACACCCTCAATTGTCATACAGTCACTCTGATTAAGATATTTATACTCACTGGCCCTTTTAAGATTCAGCTTCTCTGCACAGAAAATCAAAGTAATTTGAACATGAGTTGAAATATCAAGTACACCTAAAATCCATTCAGCTGATCAAACAATTGCATTACAAAGGAGACGTGACATGCCAATATTTACTTGAGTGTGTAAAGAAGCTAAAAGATTGCAGAGAAAGTACCTTTAAGGCTAGGTAAAGATCCAGCACAAAGTTGATAAAAGATGTTATATGACCGCTCACCACCAGTGAACTGAACAACTCTTGACTGCTCAAAAGAGACAAATAAATCAGGAAAAATAGAAGATAAATAACACAGTTCCACCCTTAAAGTTCAAATAGGACATCTCAAGTTACCTTTTGTAACATGACTTCATGTGTCATTCAGTGAATTGCAAAATCAAACCCAAAAGAGTAAACAAGTTAGTAAGCTCAATGGAAAAGGATATCAAAAGACAGCACCCATGCAATGATACATTAACAAACTTACAAGGTTGAACTTTAGCACCACATATTTCCCCTGCCGCATTGAAATTAATCTCAATTAACTTCCCCTGCTCCAAACAAACCAAAATATACATTGATTAAACAACTTAGTCTTTAGAAATTATAACCATTCAATTTGAAGGCACACAAATCAATAAAATCAGAAATATTTCAAGATATAAAATTTCTATGAAATAACAGAATTGGTAAGTTTCATTACAATGAAAAGGGACACAAGAACTTACAAATCTGCTAGAATTGTTGTGCCTTTGTGTTTTTGCATTCCCAAAAGCTTCTAGAATAAAATGTGTCTGAAGGGATTTATTTTCTACATCACAGCTTCCACCACCAAGAGCCGCCAAAAACTGCATGGCGATTTTTGCTGTCTCAGTCTTCCCAGATCCACTCTGACCACTATAAATAAAAACCAACAGTCATTAAAATACAAAGTATATTGTCCTATCCCAGCTAAGATACTTAAATACTCCCTTCGGTCCTAAATATAAGACCTAATTGACTTTTTCTGAAAAATCCTTAAAAAGCAAAATAAGTTAATTATAAATTGATTTACCTAATTTTTTTCCCTTAAACTAGTTTATTTTACCTATAAAGTAATGGATAATCTAAAAATATATCAAATATGTCATCATTTAATAACCTATTTCGCAACCTTAATCTCTCATAAAAAAAGTCAATTAGGTCCTATATTTAGGACCAGAGGTAGTACTATTTATTAGGTAACATAATTCAAGATAAATGCACAAAGTAGAGCCCTTGATGTACATAGACTTCTGATGCGGAGCTTACCTTATGATGATGGACTGATTTCCTTTATCTGCAACAAACAAAAATCAAACAGAAATTCTTCAGAAACATAACATTTATCTCATAAATACAGGAGTAGAAATTACAGAAGTACTTAGAACGGGAGAATTCCATTCACCTCTCATCATCTCATTATAAGCTGTATTTGCCACAGCACAGACATGTGGGTAAGTCTTGCATCTCCGCCTATAATTTGTGGCACGATCATTTCCACAAATCTGGACGTCTTTGAAGGGGTTAAATGCTATTAAAATGGGTCCTGCTTTACTCTACATTAAGAAAGGACGGGGATCATATGAGAGCAGATGGATGGTAACCAAAGAAAAAGCATATGCCAAAAGCTGTACACATACATAAATCATTTCTTGAGAATATCTAAAACGAAGAGTGTGAAGAACTGATGGTTCATTCAGATAACTCAGCTGTATGAGATCATCTACGCCTTTTAAAATATCTGGATTAGCTGGTACGAGCTCCGATCTAGCCACTTTCATAACCTACAGTAACAATTCAATGGTACAGAAAAATCGTCAGCTTGAAAACTCAAAAGCGCACAATTTTTCAAGGACACAGAGGACCAACAAACTTACATTTCCACTTGTGAGTAGAACTGAAGCTTCATCTTTTGAACTTGACTGTATCTTGCCTAGTCCCCATTGCCCATTTGGTTGCCTACACCAAACATGAAGTTTCTGGGAAACGAACAACACAGAAATTAACATGCCAAAAAAATGTGTCCACCATACTAATGGTTCAGTGTCAAAGGAATTTCAGAGTAAAGCTGACATATAGTTTCAAACAGAATAAAGCTGAGACTAACACATTTAAGACTCTCCGTAGGAATTTTAGACAGAATTTTGATATCTTCTAACTACTAGACTTTTCTAAAACAATAGGAAGCATCTGATGCGAAGATCAAAAACAGACAGGGGAATGGAACCAACATGTGCTATCTACGCTTATATTTCAACCATCAGAAGAACATATATCGATGCTGCTATCAAATATAACTGAATACAAGCCCTGAATAGAAATCAAATCTGATCAATAACAAAGCACTTTAATATTTCTCAATATAACCCATCAATTCTCTCAGCATGACAAATATTATTCAAGAAATCTGTGCTTACATCAACAGGTCCATCATCACATGCAACTAAGAAATTACATTTCAAATATACTTCCCATCAACCATGGCAACAAATGAAATTATATGTCAACTAATTTCCCTTTATGCAAAGCCACTAGAACTAAAAATTTCAGACACCGAAGAGCTATCAACAAACAAGTAACAACCACTTCTAAAAATCATTATTAAACTAAAATCATTTTTAAGCTAAGTCATTGCAAGATCATAACAAAAGCAAAGGTAAAGCTGCCAAGTATATTCCCTTCTCCAGCACCCTCACCAAGTGGGGACTAGAAATGAGTTGACCCTTTCATTGCAAGATCATAACAACAAAAACCCATATTTTTTTCCAACTACAAAAATTTCAGACACTAAAGAGCTATCAACAAACATGAAACAACCACTTCTAAAACCACTCAAAAACCAAGTTATTTCAAAATCATAACAACAAAAACCAATCTTCTTTCCACTCCACTTACCCTCTTAATAAAATAAGTAACATCATCAACCAAGCTCTCTTCAGAACCAACAACATACGGAGATTCCAAATCCCTCTTCAACTTCTTACTCCCACCAAGCCATCCACCCCTCTTCAAATCACCACCATCCTTCTCCTTTTCCTTTTCTTTTCTCTCAATCTCTTCCTTCACATCATGAAACCCATTCTGAAGGCAACTTCCATGATCCTCTCCACCACTAACCTTAAGGCTAAAACCACTAGGCAAAGACCTTCTAGCTGAAGGAAGCCTAGCCTTTGAAGTAGGCCTAGCAGGCAATGCAGGAGGCAAATCCTTAGCCTTACTCTCCTCCTCATCTCTTCTCTGAAGAGATTCCAGCATCACCTCCAATGAACTCCTCGCTAAAGAGGCAGGTGAAGCTGACAACATCATATTTACTAATAATTACCACTAAACACCCCCAAATTTCACTAATTCCCCCCAGATTCACCCACTGAAAATCCAAATAAATAACAACGCTATGATCCCAAATTCAGTAAATTAACCCGGAAATGTACGGATTGAAGTAGGAATTTAAATAATACTCCACAGATTTCCTCTCAAAATCACTACTTGTAAACTGTACGGATTAAAGTAGGAATTTAAATAATACTCCACAGGTTTCGTCTCAAAATCACTAGTTGTGTTCAAAAATTGGGTGAATTAGCTCGAAAACTGTACGGATTAAAGTAGGAATTTGAATAATACTACACAGATTTCGTCTCAAAATCACTAGTTGTGTTCAAAAATTGGGTGAATTAGCTGGAAAAGTGAAATCAGTGAAGTGGTGTTGAGGAAAAAAAGGAGAGAAGTGAGGAAATTGAAATTAGTGAAATTGGGAATGAGAAAACCTAATTTGAGAAGCGAAAGATACGAAGGTGAAGAAGAAGAAGAAGAAGAAGAAGAAAGAGGTTGAGGTTGTTTCGGAAGAAGTAACAAGAAGAGAAACAAATTAAGCAAAATTTATGCTTTTCAATTTTTATTATTATTATTTTTTCTTTCTCTGTTGAATAAAAAGATATGATTTTCTAATTTTATTTCTTCACCTTCAGGAGCTCACACAGACACAGAAACACACTCTGTGAAGGAAAAGAGAAAGCTTTGGTGGTGGTGTTTGTGGCATGTGCTTTTGTGCCCAGAAAATTCAAATTTTGATTTTTTTTTTTTAATTATTTATTGGGTTTTTTTTTGTTGAGGTGGCAGGCCACGCAGTTCGACATTCGTTTCTTCAAAAACCGGTTTGATTCTAAGCTACGGATAATTAAGGAGTAATTTATTTTCAGTTTTTTGGAAATGGAGCGTAGCGTGGAAATTTTCAAATTCAACGAATAAAATAAGAGTATGAGTGAAACAAGCCAACAAGGTAAGAGAGAGAATTGAATAATTGATACAACCTCCTCCTACGTTGCTAAATATAAGATCACTTTCCTTATTTTAAATAGATTAAAGAAGTTAGTTAATTACACATGATATTACCACTTTATCCCAACTATATACTTTTATCCTCACTCTACCTATATTGTTTGTTATTATAGATAAACATTATTAGGATTAATTTGAGAAAAGTTAGAAAGAGATTTTATATTTTATAATTAGGAATAAATTGAAGTTCAAAAGTGATCTTATATTTAGGAACGGATGAAGTATTATTTTGTTAGGATACATAAAAAATGAGACTCCTGAATAATAAATATTTTTTAAATTTTTTTAAAAATGGAGCGTGGTGTGGAAATTTTGAAATCCAACGAATAAAATAAGAGGGAGGGAGGGAGGGAGAGAGAGAGAGAGTACGGGTTTGTTAAGGGTAACTTTGGAATTTTGTAAGGTAGGATTGGATATGGGAGGAAGGAATCAATTATTGAGGACTTTGAATTAGAATTGATAACAACTTAAAAGTACTCTATCGTTCTTATTAGGTAATGGGAGATAGATACTAGTTTTGGAGATTTTTTTTTTTATACACGGAGATTTTTTTTTTATTGTTATTAATTTCATTGATTTTTTTTTATCAGAAATTAATTTCATTGATTATTCCTCACAAGTTTTGTTTTTTCCTTAGTTTAACTTTGACTGGGTTTTTCTTAATGATTGTTTAATATTGTATTAAGGATTTGCTCTTTTTTATTACATTATTTTTTTACCAACATTTAAGTGATTAAGCATATCGAGATATTTTTTTAAAATAACATTTAAATATTTTAGGATTCTATGTTCTTAAAATTTTAAAAATATTTGATGTAACTATCTTTCATTTTACATTAAACAATCATTTTAACTCTCTTAATTAAGTAGATGAAGTGCAAAACTATGAATAATTTATGTACATTATATGGATAAGAAATCGCCTTCCAGATAAAATTCAATCTTGTACTTTTTGGTCATATGTAAACTTTCAACAAAGAATGTTGACTTTGACATAAATCCTTAAAAAATAAAAATAATATTATTTATAAGAAAAAATTATATAAATATACGTGTACATAATATGGTAAAATTATACTCCTTGTAGAATTAATATGGCAACAAAATAAATATATTGATATGTATACCAAAATATTATATCATTGTGTCTACTTCTTTTCTCTCCAACCACAATGATTCAATCTTTCACTTTGACGCCAAGACTTCGTAGTCAAAATCCAAAATGGAATTTTACACAACCAAAAATGGAACAAGGAAACTACCAATTTTTGGTTAAAATTTCTTTTTTAAAGGAACCTGCAAACTGAATGCATGACAAACAAAGATAATTAATAATTAAGACCATTAATGTCACATTATCCTTAAGATTATACCATTATTAAGCTGAGATTGTAATTTTGGGATATAAACAAGAAGATCCAGACTTGAATAATGTGAAACCCCCAAACGTAGCATTACTTTATTACTTTATAAATAAAGGGACAAAAAAGGTTAGTGGTGAACAAGTGGAATAGTGGTCCATCAATAATTGCACTGAAAATTAAGGGCATGCTTTCATTATTTATAAGGATGCAGATATATGCTAAACATGTATCCATTTTACTGGAATGAGTTTTGAGCATTCAAGTATAAGGTCTCAAGTTTTAAATCCACATAAATATGTTATATGTATGTTGTTATTAGTTTTTTATCATTAGGCTAAGCAAGATTTAAATCTAAAGTAATAAGATATCCATCTAAAAATTGTGATGACATTTTAAAATTCGGACCAGATATCGAGTCAGAAAGACGAGTGAGTCATGGTTCAAATGGTTTAAACGGTCGGACCATTGACTAGGCCAAAAACGTAATAGTTTAATGGAAAATTAGATATATATACATATATAGTTAATATAATTTGCTTTGAAATTTGAATAGGCTGTTAGAGCAAATTTGACTCCCATGCTAATAGAGAGTGATAGTCCAAAAATAGACTCATATTAGCCTAAAATGGTTTAAATGAAGAGGTGATCCAAAAAAAATATAACCAAGTGGATTTTGCTGATTGACTCTAAAAACATGATAAAAGGAGCATCGTGGTATATGCTACTAAGAGATTATTGTTTGATGATATGTTTAAAATGAGAGGTATAAAGGATAATCAATGACCATGCGCTTGGACTTGAAGAAAATGACGTGACAATTTGACAAATAGCTTTTGTCCACTCAAGTTTTCTATTATTATGGCCACATAAACAAACAACAAGCTTTTAAAAAAATTTGAACTCATCTCACCTAAAAACAAAACAATTTGAACTTCAAACTTAATCTTTGGTATAGCGTGTTACTACGTGTATTATGCCATCACCCCGTTTTTTCTTATCATTTGATGTTTAATTTTATTGAATTTGAATATCAAGAAAATAGTGATGGTTGAGTGTAATATTTTAAAACAAATTGAGCTCCAAACTTAAATATTACTCCATCTTGCGGCTAGTCGTTGAGGGGCTTATTTTAATTTTAAATTGAATATCTCAATTTACTTTACCTTCAAAATTTATAATTATTTATAAACAATTCATATCTAAATGCAAGTATTAAATATTGTTCATGGAGATAACTATAAAAAGTAAAAACACAACCAATTCCCCTACTCATAAAAAAACAGAGTGTGAAGAACTTAAAGCTAAGCATACTTAAAATCAAATCTACATCAGTCAAATCAGGTTTATATGGTCTAGATATGTTTAACTCTCCATAGCCAAATTTTTTTATGACAAAGAAATTCGATTTTCTATTCAATATAAATACTTTCAAATTAGAGTTATAAGACATATAACAAGTTACAAACAATTTTAAAAATTTAATACAAGTAAATTCACTTAACCATTTTTCAAACAAATCAATCATACATTTAGGAAAGAGCACATGGAGTAGAGTTATTAGACTTCTTGGCTGTATCTATACATTTGGGAAGTCCTCCCACCTAAAAACGAAAGAATTTGAACTTCAAACCTAATATTTGGTATAGCATGTTACTGCCTGGAGTAATATACCACCCAACCCATCAGTTTATAGTTAACTAATATTTAATATTTTTTATTTTAATATTAAATATTAGCATGGCTTCCATATGCATGTATAATATAAAAGTAAAGTTTTGAGAATTAAGCTGCATGCATAAATGTAATATAATAAGTTGTACGAATTAATAACTATATGTGTATTTCAGTTCAAAAAAATAACTATATATGACATATATTAATGAACTATATACTCCCTCTGTTCCTAAATATAGGACCTAGATGACTTTTTTGAAAAATCCTAAAAAAAAGCAAAAAATAAGTTAATTATAAATTGATTTAACTAATTTTTTCTCTTAAACTAGTTTATTTTACCTATAAGCTGATGGATAATCTAAAAAGATATCAAATATGTCATCATTTAATAACTTATTTTGCAACCTTAATCTTTCCAAAAAAAAAGTCATCTAGGTCTTATATTAGGAACGGAGGGAGTATTATTATAAAAAATCAACATAACTATGTTATAAATAAAGATTCTGATAATAAAATTTCATAAGTTAATATTAATGACTTGAATACTGCATTCGGATTTTTTTCTGCCATATTAATTATATAATGATATGCAAGGAATTTATAAGGGGCATTGGTACACTATTGAAATAAAAAATAAAACATCAACAGTAATATATTTCATAAAATTTGAAATCTTGACTTAAATACTTCACGCGCAGACCTGTCTATTTTTTAAATTAGACTGACACAAACGAACTTTGGCCAATTGAAAAATTGAATTGATGATGTTGGATGTGTAGGCCTTCTCGTCCCTTCAAAGACAATGTTGTTGAATTTATTAAACCATATTTTGGACCAACCGAATTTATAAGACTGAACTAAGTTCGAAAGGAGTGTGGATAATATATAGACACATATATAAATATAAAATTATGAATCACTTTTTAAGGTAATGTGAAATTTGGTTTGAGCTATTGCTTGCTTCTGGAGTGAAAGGGTCTGGACTCTAGGCAACCACTTCACACAAAGCTGTTTTTTGCTACAAATTTGAAAGGGACCAATCTCAATCTATCTCAACTTTTTTTTGGCCAACAATCTCAATCTCAATCTCAACTGGGGCCAAGCAAATCGGAGCGGTTACATATAAAGAAAAATTATTTTTATGCTTTTTTAACATGTTGATATTTATATAGTATGATCGTTCAACCATTATGAGTCATTTCTCAAATTCTACAAAACAAGTGTAACTTATTAACCAGGACCCTTTTTTTCGAAGGAGACAAGTTGTCCTAATGCCTTTTTAAATTGCAATATTTGAATTTCAGTGTTTTGTTTAAAATAAATCAAATCGCTTATTATTTTTTGATGAACATTTATTATTACAATTGATAAGCTAAGTGCTGAGAAATTAAAGCGAAAACTACACACTTATATAATAAATGATTTAAATACGAATAATATGATGCTATCATTTTTATAAGATTAATTTATTCACCTAATCAGTGTGTGTGTGTGTGTGTATAGTGATACTGAATTTAAATTATAATTAATTATTTAAATTGCATATTCAATATTTATTCTTTAAATCAATGAACTGTTTTTTCTCATAGAATAAATTATGAAGATCAAGTCAAACTAAGTTTTATGCAACAACTTTTTAAATTATTCGTCAGAATCATCCAATATTATATTCTAAAATGATTTATATACATTCACTACTATACTATAAAATATTTTTCATCGGAAGCACTTGGCAAAGTTTAGAGCATATGCTATTAATGAAAAATACTTTCATACTAAACTCTTTCTATAAAGCTTTATGATTGATATACCTTGACATGTTGGATAAACATTTTAAAGTGATAGATGCACCAATAATTAGGTTATTGCACAAAATATTGCAAAAAGTACTTCAAGTTTAAGGATGTAAATTAACCATATGATGAAGTGTATACTCTATCTTGATAATTTAAATTTAAATGATTGAATAAAGGAGGAATAAGGACCCATCGTCCCGTGGGTTTAGTGACGAAGAGATTGAATAATGAGCATCAAATTGTCCACCTAGTCGCATATTCGATCCTGGGGAGAGTGACACATAGTTGTGCCTCCATAGCGTAAGTTGCCTACCGTAAAAAAGTATCTCTGTTCAAGCCACAACGTTGGGCTAAGTTGGGCCAGGTGGTCTAGATTGTAGGTGAGCCCAACCTGTTTCCTAAAATTTTGTTATAAAAAAAAAAGAGGAATAAGGGAGAGAGGTACACGCGTGATTTCCAGGCCAGATATGGGGGGACAACGGTAACGTGGCCCCCACACAGTTTATATTTTTTAAAAAATAAATAAATAAATATGTGAATAAAAGTGAAAGAAAAGGAGACCGATGGAGATGGTTGATTGGGCAATAAGGTCAAAAAAGTAAAGAAAGAAAAGCAGAGGCAGCCACTAAGGGAATAAAGTCAGAAGAATGAAGCCTTCACAGCCGGCAGCACACACTGCGTTGCTCTGCTTTGCCCTCACCCTTGTTCATGTGATAAACTTTGAAGCTTGGATTGGGGTCATTTACATTAATCCGATTGCACACAATCCAGTCACCTATCGACCACGTACAACTCTTTAAATAACTTTAGTGTAATTATGTCAATGCGGTTAGTGTATAGCATTAATCATATGGGAGTTTGCTCAAAATGTTGTGTTTTTATTGCTTGGATATGTGATGTCTCTCCCAACATTGTAATGCTCCCTTGTCCGATCCTTCGTTCTTTGCATTCATTTTTGTTAATTCATGTGACAAATGTTAACATAATATTATAAGTGAAATACAAAAGAAATTTTATATTACTAAAGTGCATGCATATATGACATAAATTGGTCTAACTTAACCATATGACATAATTTTATTATATAATGGCTCATTGTATTATTTGTTTAAACCTTAACTATGCAAGCTTGGTTAGGAAAAATTGGTCTAACTTATTTGATTTTGTGTTTTATATATGACATAAATATGTGGGAAAATTTTATTTTATCAAGGAATAAAAGTAATTTTTTTAAAAGGGTCGCCCTCAAATACTTTATGTTTAATTGTGCATGTGATTTTATGTAAAATTAGTTTTAGCGTTATTATTAAACTAAGACATGTTAGGTAAAACAACATGGAGCTCTTAAATTTACATCGCATCATTAACGAACTCTCTCAATATGCTACCGCATAAAAATGTGGTTAAGACTTAAGAGGGCATTTTCTTTCTTTTATCTGTATTTTTATGAGAGATCTCGAATAATACCTCATCATATCGAAATTAATCAAAGCTAATTGAATAATTGACCTTATCAAAAAATGAAATAAGTTTTATTTTTTTTCATAATGAAAACAAGACATGAAAATGTAACTAATGAGATACAGCTAGGGATCGACCGGATAATTAATACTCCACTTAAGAATCCATAATAATTAATAAGCATAATTTTTTTATAAAAAACAAAATGACATTTAAGAAACCATCGTTTACAAGTTACATAGATAAAGTGCATAGTCTAAAGTTTAAGAAATTATAGAAGGAAGATTTTGAAATCCCTATAATGCTAATAATAGAAAAATCATACAGCAATGCTAATAGTAGTATTTCCTTCCAAGTAAAGTTAAGATTTGTGAAAGTTCCGAAGGAGGTTCGAGGAAACATGTTTCCACGTGGTGAGTAGTCAAAGATGATGGGGAAGTAGGATGCATAAGCCCTGAATTATGAAACTAAAAAGAAACCGCACGATAACATTTGGTGAGGAAGCTAAGGTGTTTCCTCGCGTTCCTATCGATTCAGCAACAAGAATTCTTTGACCGGAGAAAACCATTATTATGATAAATAAATCTATGAAAGAAATGTTTACCTGACCTTTCGTATTTGTGAAGAATGATGTCTTAACTTGAGGAAGATTTATCCTTTTGGTTATCTCTTGTTTTGAATAGCTGGAAAATGCCGATTCTTGAATGATTATAGAATTTTTTATCTCTCTGAATATAGTAATGGGACTTTAACTTTGTTCATAATAATGTAGGGCTTGATTCCGTTGTTTCCACAAAATATATATGCAGTGAGATATATTTTTGATGAATTATGTGCACGAAACCATCTCTATGAACGTTGAGAAATGTCACTCTAAGCCAGGCCTTGAACTCCGTAAAAGTAGATGCAGGAATTCTTGGACACCCAAACCATAAGCTTCTAGCCAATGGACAAACTCTGGTAATTAAAAAGTTCAAAAAAAAAAAGCCAATGGACAAACATGCGACAACGATATGTTTAAGAGATTCCTCTGCATTTTATCCAAATAAGCAAAGTTCGTGATGGGAGTCAATATATTAACAAATCATTATTAAATATCTTCTAGATGAAAGTAATTTGTTTGTAAGGTAATTCTTATCTCCTCACAAGATCTTCCAAAAATTAAATGATGGTCAGATCCTTATGTTAATACACCTAAAGCATATTTTTTTTTAAAATACCTTACAATAAAGATTGGAGGGAATAAATACATAGTTGGTTTAGCTGTGTAAGTATTATTAGATCCCTTGAGGTATCAAAGTCGAGTATATTAGAGTAACAATTGCTCAAATATCTAATAATTTTAAATTAGGCCCTGATTGCAGCTAGTTAATATATGGAAAAAACTTACCTCAAGTGCAGTATATCAAGTACAACCAGTGCACCACTAATTAAATGACACGTGTCCAATTTTTCCTACACCCACCACACTATATCACTCTCCCTACCTTCCCCATTTCTCTCTCCTCCTCTCTCATCTCCTTCCCCATTTCAAGTGTCTCCTTCACCATTCACGACCCCCCATCTACTACCAAAAATATAAAAGATCAACTTTAATCAAGAATCAGCCCAGTTTACAAGGAGACAAATCAAATAAAAACAAAATATTAAAGGAGGAACAAAACTGATTTGCTGGACTGCATCCATCCTATTCTTCATCTAACAAGAAATCCATCTCTTCATCGTGTTGTTTCGCAACAAACATTAAGAATAATAAGAAAAATTGAAACAACAAAGATGAAATACAGACTATAAGAAAGTGCCCAAGAATGTGTTCAAGAACCAAAAATCAAAAATTAAATCAGGATCGATTCCAAGGATTGGAGTGCCCAATAACGAGCTCGCCGCCGAAGATCGAAGAGGGAGGAGATGAAAGAACTCGCCATCGTAGATCGAAGTGATCTACGGTCCAAGATGCGCCATCCTCTTTCCCACCCCTCGCGTATCCCGCCGCCGGCGACGGCGCCGAAATGGGTGGTCACCGGTGAAGGTGGGAGGAGGAGGAAGGATGGGGGTGAGGTGTTGGTGCTCAGATTAATTGGTAGGAGTATTTGTTTGTGAATCAATTGAAGAAGATAGAACTTGGAATAGAGAGAAAGAAAATAGGAGCATGCGCGTAATCATGGTGAATGTAGGAGGAGAGAGAAATAGATGAGAGAAGATAGGGAGAGTGATATGGTGTGGTGGGTGTATGGAAGAGTGTACATGTGTCTTTTAATTAGTGGTGCACTGGTTGTACTTGATGTACTGCACTTGAGGTAAGTATGACTCTTAATATATTAAAAAACACTCAAGGAGAAATAACATCAATAGATCAACATTAAAAAATAATCTATAATAAGAATTATTTCTTCCTTTCAAAAAAGGGAGCCAATATATAATATTAGGTAGAGTGCATGGATATAACAATTCATAGTAGTTTTGTTTTGAAAATTGCAAATGACTGTTTTAACTTTTAACTGTTTTTCAAACATAATAATCTAGAATCATTTATGTGGGGTTTGATTTGTGTGGTCGTGCCATGTTGGCCTTTTAGAGATTTCTTTAGGCCTTATGTATTTGAAAGCAATTTTTTCAGGCCTTATGTATTTAATAGCAACTAATTTCACATTTTTAGATCAAAAGTCAAAAGTAACAATAATTTAACAACTCTGTTGAAAACAATAATACACACACACATAAGTGTATGGACACTACCTAAAAGGTCTTTCCTTTAGGATATGTTTATTTACAAATTTTTATATTTATTTATTACAACATTCATCTGAACAGAAAAACACAATGTGATGATGAGTCAATCAAATAATAAAAAAAATAATGGTTAAAATATTTAATTATTAAATAATAGCTGGCCAGCCAATTTTCTGTCCCATGAATTCAGATCACTCTGATTATATGACGTATGGGTTTTAGTTACACCCTTTATTTCTTATCGGATGGGTCTAATTCTTATCTTTCTAACCTAAACTACCGTACCTAATCATTGGAAAGTCTAGGATAGTACATTATTGCTAAAAATTCAAAAGAAAACTCTAAGCAGCCACCATTTATAGACGTCGACTTGAACTCTCTTTAAATGATTATTAATATTTATATTCAATCCATATTAAATTGTTTAGGGAAAGTTGGAAAATTTTGAAAGTTCTATTAGTGTGAGTAACTGATAATTTTTTTAAAAAAATGTAAATTTTACACACACAAAATAGCGGTATTCCGATTGAAGTTATTCTCATTAACAATATTTTTAATAGGGAGAGTTTTTTCTTTGAGAACCATCCTTGCCCAAGTGATAAACCTATATATATTACTACACTCCGGACTAACAAATATACATTGGTGATCATCGATTACTTAATTAGGTATCAAACTTATTAGTAAAGATTGGATAAGGGGTCACCTAACATTTACCATGTATATTTATTTTTCCACTGTACCTTGTTACCGCACAACTAATAACGCGTGTTTAATTTATTTGGAGACACTCAGGATCTCTCCGTTACTCATCATGGAATGACATGAACAAAACAGACGCATAAACATGCTCATGGCTCGTGCTAATCATTAATTTTTTAATATGATATGTGTGTGTGTGTGTGTGTATTGTGTATGTGTGTGTGTGTATAATCATTTGATTTTATAAAAAATTCCAAATTAATTAATTAAGTCTATAATATAATGATGTGCAATTTTAGTCTTTTAATCATCATAGCACTGTTAAGCTCATCATTAACAAAAAAATTGATGATTTAACAATTTAAATTATAACTAAGGGAATAAAATTAAATAAAAATAAAAATAGAATATTTTGTATTTAAATTAAATATTATATTAAATGATTGAAAAATAAGCATGTTTTGTTGTCCTTTAAACTTATTCAGTATTTTCCGTTAACTATATTAATAGCAATTAGATTGAGAGACTTTTTTGATGTATATGAACATTGAGATTGATTGTTCAGTTCAAAAAAAGGGATTGATTGAAATGAAACATACTATTGTTATTTTTTATACTTTTTCTTGTCTTAATTATAAGATTAACTTTACTTTTTTTGGATGAAATTAAATATATATAATAAATCATCATTTTAAATTATTTATATTGATATTGTTTTATGTTTTTTTATCGTAAGTTGTAATGTTTCTGCAGTCTAAAATTCTATTATTGTCGCCACTTTCTCTTTTTTGTGATAATTAATTTAAGTAACGTTAACAGTACCATGATTTTATGCAAGATTCGCTTACACTATGCATGGGACCCCATTTGGGCCAATCTGTTTGCACACCAAGTGCTAAAAGGGATCATCATTCTGTATCAAAAAAAGGGATCATCATTATTATTGCAAGGACGACACATATATTCCGGGCTTCGTGGCATATAGTTTGAAGCTTTTTTCATATATTGATATCTCAACCAATTAAAGTATAAACCGTGCCATTTTCAATCACTTTATCCAAATTAAAACAAACTAAAATGGTCACCTTTTTACACTAATTGACGTTCGTGAGGTTAGTTAGACTTTTTTTAGTTATATACTATTATTCTCAATTTTTAGGCCACTTTTTGAGAAATCTTTCCAAACATTACTTGCCTAAAGTAAAGCATGCATATATCCCTTGATACAATAATTTTGATGAGGTGAATATTCTTCAATTAATCCCTTTTTCATAAGATGACATTCATAATAACGTGATGTCGTACGTGATGGTGTATTTAATTGCTTTAATAAGAGGCATATAAATACAAGTGTCAAGCTGGTGGATTTTTCTTTCTTTAGTTTCAAAAATACATTTAAAGGGTTTGATTTTAGTTAATTGTAATCATAATTAAAATTGAATTCAATAAAATGCTGAATCGAATTTTCCGTTGTCTTGACTTTATGTAGACTTGAAGTGGGGGAAACTGCTTGTTTGTAACGGGTGGTGTCCAATTTTTTTTTCATACATGAATGGAATAATCCTATAATTAAAAATGTTTGTGTATTTAAAGGTACTAATTAACTCAAAATAAAATGATGATCCATGTTCTTGTCACTAATTTTCTATTCCAAAAACAATAAGTTAGACTTGATTCAATCAAGATTTTACGTATGTGAGCTTAAAGAGATAAAAGAGAATCAAGTTCCATTTAAAACATGGTGTTAAAACTTGACCTATATATTATGAGTTTACATTTCCCAAATTGTATTAATTAGTTATTAATAGCATCGCATACAGGTAAATAAATCCAAATCATGGTGTTAAGAATAAATTCATATCGATAAATTAAACTAATAAATTGGCGAACTAATCTCTAGGCTGGTCTGATCTACTCAACATAAAATTTTGGAATTATCAATTGGATCGGATTTTGTTTATTTTTATTATTAAACCTTAAATGAAAATTTTCCAATTGAAAAAGAACAATAATTCATAATATTTGTACTTGAATAACTTTAATTTATTGGACTATTATCTATGATTTAAATAATATACTAAAATATTATTTTATTCCTGCCAGACATATATAAAGTTAATATAATTCCATTTGAGCCCAACTACTAACTGTTTTGATCATCTAAACTCGATAATTTCAATTAGGTGAGGTCATGTGAGAATTGCCATGATCTTACTTGATCACTTGGACTTGATCGAGCATGATAATAGGGAGTTGTACTTTTTAAGGAATATTGAATTATTGGTTGTTATAGATATGTCTATGTTGATGTATCTTGAGTAACAATAAATGATAATATATAGGTTATGATGATATATATACATGGACCAAATACTCGAGATCCATGCAAACATTGTTCATGACGATGTATGTGCCCCTCCTTAGGAACCATCACTTCAATACGCCCCCATGAAAAGAAACATATTGCCTTGCTAAAAGAGATTATTGTTTAGCTCCTCTGTTGTCTAATGCCTCTATTATACTACCTCCGGTCCTAAATATAGGACCTAGATAACTTTTTTTTTTGGAGAGGTTAAAGTTGCAAAATAGTCTATTAAATCATGATATATTTGATATATTTTTAGATTATCCATTAGTTTAAAAGTAAAATAAACTAGTTTAATGGAAAAAATTAGGTAAATCAATTTATAATTAACTTATTTTTGCTTTTTTTAGGATTTTTCAAAAAAGTTAATTAGGTCTTATATTTAGGACTGAAGGGAGTATTATACTGTAGCTAGTAAGAGGTAAATGTATCTCCTCCGCGATATGATTGAGCATGCAATAGCTCAAATGGCGTTGCTCATTCCCCCTTGTTGAAGAGGTAGGGGTTTCCATCCCCATAAATTGAAGATGTGTGTGCTTGGGTGTGTGAGTAGTGCCTGCTTGGGTGTTAGTAGTCACTTTTATTTATGGGAGGGTCAAGATAAAGTGAGTAATGAAAATTAGATATATTCCCTATAATATCAAATATAATAACTCACTTAAAAGCAAGTTTTTTTTGTTTGAAACACTTTTATATTTATTCATTACATATCCTATATTTATATTTTTTTTAAAAAAAAAAATCTCATATATATATAAATCAAAAGATATGGGTATAATAGAAAATTTGTTATATTTTAGAGGGAGAGAAGGTTTCATTTATTTATATTTATAAGTCATTTCAATCAAATATCTACAAGTTTACTCTTCATTTACCATATATTGGCTTTGTTTTCATGTAGTTTGACGGATATTAAATATGGGTAGAATAAAAAATTTGTTATATTTTTGAGGAAAGTAAATGAGTTGTAAGGTTTTTCTTAATCTATATAAAAACATGCTGCAAGTAATTTTTAAATAGGATTGGAGGAGTATTTATTTAATTTTTTTATCACATTGGAAGCAGTGTGCCGTGTGCGTATACCTTTTCAAGTATATAGTAATTTAATAAGTCTATGTGAAATGATTTTAGCCCCACAGTGGTTGCTATAATTACATTCCCCTTCAAAAGCGACCCCATCATCACTCCCCCACTACTACTAAATACTAATCATTCTTATTTCTTACTAAGCTTCTTTACTCTTATCATTTTCTCTTACACCCGTTCTAGCTTCTCCCTTTGTCATTTTCTCCTTGCACCCCATCCACTATTCATAATTCGCACCCTCATTTAATTTCAATGAAATTTAATTAGTTGCTTCTCAAGAATCTAATGTAAATGTTACTTAATTTGGGCATATTGATAGGGAAGTTGAAAATAGTCTATCGGATGTCAATTTTAGATTCCATATATATGGATTTATAAATTTTATAATTAATTAAAAATAATAAAGTGATAAAATCTGTAATATATATATATATATATATATATATATATATATATATATATATAAAGTGGATTAAAGTTTTAATTTAACAAAAATAAACTCGATCTGTAACTCTTAAAAGACATGAAGAATAGTAGCTGTTATAATGCATGAACACTCACATTTAATTAAACACAATAAAGTGGTCTTACATAAAAAAATATTAGTATTATTTAATTTATACCAATATGTAGTTCTCTTTTAAAAAATGTTATCAACATTTTCTGAATATGTTTTTTTATGTTGGCCAATACCCTTATAAATAACGCAATAGTATACAAACTTTCTTTTAGATATAGTATGGGTTGTGTCTTTGATCCTTCGCTGTCATCATGGTCGTAAACTACTCCCTCCGTTCCTAAATATAAGATCACTATAGGGAGGAGGACTTGTTCCTAAATATAAGATTACTGTCTACTTTGACTCAAGTTTTTCCCAAATTAACTCTATACTCCCTTCACCCAAAAAAATAGTGGTTTGAAGGTGAGAGGATATTTTTAAAACTTAGGTGGGAGGTATTTTGAAAATTTCATGTAATCCTAACTCATTGGAATGTCTTCCTTAATCTCTCCAAATTTGCTAAAGTAATCTTATATTTAGGAACGGAGGGAGTATTAGATTGGTTTTTAGTTAAAACAAAAAACTTATATTATATTGTTACATGTTATCAATGGAACAGATTGAGATATGATGAAAACAACATGTCTGGCAAAAAAAAAAAAAGAAAACAACATGGATAAAAATTTAAAGGGAAAAAAAGATAAAAGATGACAACGATGTTTAATCGTACAAGAAAACTCTTCCTCCAAGAGTGTTCCTGTTGGAGAATCTTGATTCTTGACTTGATTCTTCCTAACTAAAGTTCAAATTAAAAAAAAAAGAATAATTATATGCTGAAACATATAACGAAAGGGTTAGAATATGGTAGACAGCAACTAGATCCACGCAATCTAGTACTACATGCAGCTAACAATGTTTGATCCTATAATGGAATTGATTTGTATAGTGAAAAAGGGAAACGAAGTCATGTGAAGAGGGGGGCGTAGCTTGATGGTTTGAAGAGGATCCCCAAGGTGTGGATTCCGCTATTTAGCCCAAAGGTGCCAAGTTCGAACCCCCGAGAAGTCAGTCACCCTGTTTACGGGAATCCCGGCTGGCGACTCCGGATTAGTCTGCACCCGAAGGGTGTGGGACACGGGGGAAGCAATTCAAAAAAATGCAGTGAGTGAAATGATTTCTGACACAGATTAGATTTTCCAGACAAGTTACTGAAATGTCTGACCTCTCTCTGAGGATGAGAATGACATTATTATTCCTAGTCTTTAACTTTTTCTTTCTCTTTCTCTTTCATATTCCTTTTTGTCTTGGAAGGGATTGGAATGTGATATATTGAAACTTGGCATGTATGAAGGATATGGAATGAAGATGGAAGGGTAAGGAGGAAAAAGATTTGTATCCACATCGTAACTCTCCACATGCTGTTTGAGTAAATGACAAGGATGAATGTGAGTGTGAGTGTGACACTACACCGTCTTTGTGAATAGTGAAGAAGCTTGTAGTCGATCGCACATATACTAGAACCACCATTTGATGAACAATGAATAACAATTTAATAGAAGCTTCAAGAGCAACTTTTGACTGTGCTTTATATATTTGAGTAAACATTAAGGTTGTGAGATTAATTTTATCTTGACTTGTATGAACTGTTCATGATGTATGTATAGCAGTTTGATTTATTGTATGAACTTGTTTAGATATACTCTTTTGGTCGTAATAAATATAACATAAGATTATTTTAACCATATAATAATTAGATTATGCCTTATTTTATAACTAAAAAATTTGTTTTTGAGTAAAAAAGATAACTAAAAAAATTTAAAGTGATTAACACTACTATATATATATATCCTTTTTTAAAAAAAATACAAGAGTGATTAAGATCGGAAGTATATAGTAATTTGATTTACTCCATATATTTACTCCCTGTTTATTATACATACTACTACTCATTGTTATAAAGATAACTAAGTAAAAGTTTGAATAAATTAGTTGAGCTAGATGTAATGTTTAGTTAGAACAAGTGATATGATCTCCTTAAAATATTGTATATAGCGTTTATTTTGAGCAAATTAGATAAATATTAGAAAGAAGATAAATTGACACTACAAAAAAAGGGCAGATCTGCGGCGGGTATTTTCCCAGCGTAGGGGCGGTTCTAACCGCCCCCATGGCGCTCCGGCGGTCAAATTTACCGCCGGCGATTTTAACGTGGCAACGCTGCGTGGGGGCGGAAAGATTTACGCTGTAGCTCCCTTGACCAACCGCCGCTACGCGTTGGGGCGGACGTAGGGGCGGACCAACCCGCCGCCAAAATTTTTTTTTTTTAAAAAAAGGCATGGGGGCGGTTACGACCGCCGCCATGTGATTTTTTTTTTTAAAAAAAATCAAATAGTGCCGGCGTATCGAACCGCCGGCATGCTGTTATATTTACTAAAAAAAAATTGCTTCATGCGAACAATTTAATGATAATGACTTGAATTGAAGACCGAAAAAGGAATAAAAACAAGAAAAAAAATAAAACAAATGCAGCAAAAATTAATTTTATTGTAATATATATGAAATAAATATATACTAAACCATCAAGCACAAAAAGATCATGTCCAAAATCCATAAGATATATTACGAAAACAAAATAATAAGAAATAAAAACAATCAGATATAATAAAATAAAAAAGAAAAAATAAACAATACCTATACCAAAAGCAAGACAAACTTTTAGACATCATGTGTGCACCAACAATGAAAACAACAAGAAACACAAAAGGGAGAAAGTGAGAAAGAAGAGATTGTGCGCGGTAGAAATGAGGGGGAGGTTATTTATAGGGAGAGATAGCAACGTGGGGGCGGGCGACCGCCCCCACGCAACAGTAAATGCACACAAAACTCTGTGCGCCTTGGAGGCGGTTGCCCGCCCCAACGTGATTTTATTTTTTTTTTTAAATTTTTTACGCGACATGAAATGCGCACAAATCTCTGTGCGAAGTGGGGGCGGGTGACCGCCCCAACGTGATTTTATTTTTTTTTAAATTTTTTTATTCACGTTGGGGCGGTCGACCGCCCCCACGCGACATGAAATGCGCACAAATCTCTATGCGCCGTGGGGGCGGGTGACCGCCCCAACGTGATTTTATTTTTTTTAAAAATTTTTTATTCGGGTGGGGGCGGGTGACCGCCCCAAAGGGATTTTATCTTTTTTTTTAAAGTTTTTTATTATTCGCGTTGGGGCGGTTGCGACCGCCCCAACGCACCGTGCCAATGAAATTTTTTTTTTAAGTATTTGTTTTATGCTGCGTTGGGGCGGGTATTATTTTTGTGACCGCTGCAACGAATGCACCACAAAAAAAAAATTTTTCCCTCGCAACTCGCCCTCGGATGGCTTAGACCGCCGGAACGCGTTTTCGTGGGGGCGGTTTTTGGCGAACCGCCGGGACGCGTGCGCGGCTAATCGCCGCTTCTTTTGTAGTGTGAGGTCTTTTATATGTGTGTGATGACCAAAATCTACCACTCATTAATACCAACTAACCATTATAATTAGGACTGGAGGAGCATTTTATTTTAATAAAAAATGAAAATTCATTTACGTAATTTAATCAGCATTCAAACAATTTACTCTTCTTCTTTATACATGATCCACCCAATATGCAATTCAGAAGAGTGTCATATCTTAAATATTTATAATCCATATCTCCAATTTAATCGTAGGAATTAGTAAAAATGTTTGATTCAATCTTAAATATCTCAATCTACTTTTTTCTAAAATTTATAATTCATTTAAAACTCTGTCTATTATTTAACTACGTATATTAATAGTTTTCTTTTTTTATACATGAAAAATAAAATAAACTAAAATGAAAACCTAAGAATCAACAACTACCTTGAGAAACAGCCCCACTTCATCTTTGGACATCAGGTGAAATCCAAATCCATAGTTGTAGCTACGTCTCGCCAAATTAAAGCCTCTACATTAACATTCTGCTCACGCCTAACCAACTGAAGCCCGACCTACCAATAATATTGCCCTATCAGATTAGGAACAAACCCGAACAAGCTGGCATACTCATACAAGTTAGTATCTCCATTTGTAAACCTTGAACCATATGCATAAAATATACTCTCCCTTAAGTATTAGACCTATTTGGGGAGATGAGTTTGGTTATAAATATATGACATACATCTTTTTAATTGTTTTCAACTAACAAGGGAGAGATGTGAAAATAAAGGTAGATAATGAGAGTTTAATTATCATTAGTAATATTATGTGATTTTAATTAACTTAACCAACAGATTTAATATAATTAAATTAGGTAAATGAGTTTAATATTTAGAAAAAAGAGGAGTAATATACAAATATCGTGAATGCGTTTGTAAATAAACCACGCTCCCAAGCATTTCACTCTTTGCAGTAGCCAATACGAATTCATGTTAATTACCATTCTAATCTCGGTCCGTTAATAATTTGGGGTGGAATAAATATCTCAGATACATAAAAGGATGGTTTAAAGTCCCACTCAACATGACAAACCAATGTAAATAAATTATTATAATGTGCAGTGTCAACATTCAGTTCTCAATGTGTCATATATACGGATTGGTTTCTAATTATAAGAGGATAACTACACTTAAAATATAATTTGTTCTTTTTAATATTGAAATATTATTAAAAAGTTCTAAATTTATAAAAAAAAGGTTATGTTCTTTTTAGTATTTTATGCAAACTTTATATCACTTCGAAATATGAAATATATAGTGTTCAAGCATAAAATTTAAATTGCGTGTTGCATTGTTGTTGGTGGGGAGTTATGGGACCTCTGAATTCCATGAAAGCACTCTGATCTGACCATGGACTTGAGAGTTATTATAAATAAGGAGATTAAATTAAATGAATCATTAGGATAATGAGTTGTTGGAGAGGAAGATCCAGTTATGACGTACCACCTAACATCTTGAATAGTTAGAAACACTATGCTGGATGGGGTCTTAATTAATTAATTGTAAAGAGGTTGGTTTGTTCCTTTTGGAATTTTTGGGATGATTGATGATGATATGGCTAGCATTTTGAATATGTGATAAGTGATTGATGAGATTTTTAGCTTTATATTTGGCTCATTCTCGCATTAGCTGGCTTTATGATCATTATTTCATTCTCATTTCAATTCTCTAGCTGTTTGTAATATATGGGTCTTACTATACGCCGTGCTTAGTACGTCTCAGTATGGGTAAAAGAGTGGGTAAAAGAGGAATGGTCTGCAAAGAAAGTTGAATTTTCAATTCTTATATTGTCATCGTTAATACGGAAAATTAAGTTTTCAAGTACAATTTACAAGAATTAGTTTTGACTAAAAAATCATAAGGTGTAGTTTAATATTGTAAATAAAACGAGGGTTTTCAAAATTACACATTGGAATAAAATTTAATACTATTAATATAAAGATAAAATTTATTAGTGTATTTCTTTTTGTGGACTGAGACTCATTGTGCGTTTCGGTATTTTTACTTGAGCAAGCTTTTATCCCCACACTCTACTTTGTCAACATTCCCATGAATCCTTCAGAGACTTCTAGCAATATAAACTTCCCAAATGTTACTTTTTCATTACTTAGCTAACAGTTTAAGCATCACGTCCATATGAAAGCAACTAACCTTTGCGTTATGATTGGATTACATCAAGCTTTAATTTGTTTTGTCTTGTGTCAAGTAACAAATTACTTAATTTCACATAGGCCTTAGAGAGTTGTTAATAACTAATATTAACTATTGAAATATTATTTGTTAACCATGAAAAGGTTGTCAATAGACCCATATAATATTAAATTTCTTGTTTGGGATTTAAGTGCAATTTTCTTCTTTTTTATTAAAATTTAAATATTTTAATAGCCTTAACAGTAACTAAAGCTTAAAAAATATTAGATCCAATTGAAAGATCGGATTGAATGCACAATTTTCCACAATTCAAGTGGGTTTGTTTGGTTATCTGAAAATCTGGCAAAGGAAATGGAATATCCAGATTTGATTTCACTTCAATTAAATTATGTAAATACTTCAATTGTTTGACTATTATGGATTATATATGTCATTTCAAAAGACTTTTTGATTCCACTTAAAAAATGCCTTCTACCCCAAGGTATCGCATTGATTTCCCAATTAAATTACTGACATTTCTGAGGAATTCTTAATGACATGCCACTTAAAGTTGCAAGAAAATGGAGGGTACTAGTACAAAATATCAGTAAACTTTGAAGATAATTAAGTCATATCAGAAAGCAAGTGTCTTGCATGCTTAATAAGTAACCAATTGTTGCCAGAATGGTTTACAAAGAAATAAATGAAAATAACGTTCACAGTTCTATAATAACTCCATTCATATCTAACTCAATTTAGGTTTAGATTCTAAATTTCTAATGAATATAGTGAGAGTGTGTGTTTTTTGTTGGGCCAGAGTATATTATCTTTTTCTGGGTCAATAATTTACCTTCCTCAAAATGGGTCCTTCCTCTTTGAAAATTGCATGGTATGTACAAAATCATGGGCCTCATACGAGGCCGAGCTCACTATAGTCTCTATAAAGGTAAATGCCAAAATCCATGATAATGCAAACAAATAATCTTTCAATATTATTTCTTTTCTTTTTCAAAACTAATTTATTCTATTTATAAACTAACTTATTGTTTAATGTTTTTTTTGACACACCCTTAAAGTTAGGTTTTAAAATTAGGTTAGACAAATACTCATCTTTTTCAAAATATTTTTTTTGTGTCAAAACCTATATGTTTCAGTTAAGTCAGATAAACATTTACAATTTTTTCAGAATAGTTTTTTTAAACTGAAAACCTAGGTTTGATGCAGAAAACTTAGAGTTTGCTAAAAACTATTTTTTCCACCTTTTTCATAAGCTATTCTGCAGAATCTATTCTTCAGAAGAGTTTTCTCTAGCTTTTTCCCCCAAAGATATTCTCTAAAAACTATGTACAAACAAACAGATGTGATATATATATATATATATATATATATATATATATATATATTATAATTTAATGATATAATTTATTTTCTTAGTTTTCATGAAAGAAAATTCAAAAGAATTTTTATATTTATATCAAGAAAGCTAGATAGGACTACCTTTTAGTTCATTACTACTCCTTCCAATCCTCATTATAATAAGTCATCAACTACCAATTTCTCACATACCAAGGAATGGTAGTTGTGTCTTAAAATTTATGTTAAATTTACTACTTTTCTCAACTTCACCCTTCATTGAATGAGTTGTTTCACATTTTCAATTTTGAATCTCCATTAATAACAAGAGTTTGTGGGAAAAAGCAATTAATGCGGCGGTTGATGACTTATACTACCTCCGGTCCCTAATGTAAGAGCCCAAAATTTGAATGGTTTTGGTCCCTAATGTAAGAGCTCATCCAATATTCTCTCCTCATTTAATGCATTTTTTCCTACTTTACCCCTAACTCTCTTTCATATTTATTAATGCTTATATATTTCTCTCTCTTAAAAGTACCATAATAAATATGGACAATTTTGGAAAAGAAGCATTAACTCCAGACACCCAACTAACATTCACATGTTTTCTTAAAAAGCGTTTTTTTGACGGCTAGCTCTTACATTAGGGACCGGAGGTAGTATTAAGGACAAAAAATTAGAGGCGGTTAGTGACTTATAATAAAGACCGAAGGGAGTATTTCTCTCAATGTTCTCAATGTGATTTTATAAAATAGAAATTCTTAAATAGGAGTACAAAATCTAGCTGACTATTTTCTATTTTAAAAAAATTAATGAATATTTTAATTTTTATTTTAATAAAATAAAGGGAAAATTAATTACAGGTCCCTGGTAAGGGACATAATATTAGAAAAGTCCCCCTAACTTGTGAAATTAAAGTAGAGTCTCACATTTACAAAAATAATTAAAGTAGAGTCCCAAGGGACTCTACTTTAATTATTTTGAAAATGTGGGCCCACAATTAATAATATAATATTCTCTCTCTCCTCTCTTCTCTCTCCCCTCCCCCCTTCTTCTTCTTCTTCTTCTTCATCTTCTTCTTCATCATCATCATGCATGGCCACCCCCTCCCCCCACTTAACTCACCACCCTCCTTCAACACTCTCCCACCCTCACACCCTCCACATCTACCGCATCATCACCATCATTCAACATTCTCTTTCATCTCCCCACCTTCTTCCCCACCATTCGTTCACCCCCACCACTCGGCCCCCACCCCACCCGCCGGAGCAAATACGGTGGACGGAAAAATGAGTTACCTCTCATACCGGCGTTGTTAATCAAGGCATCAATACGGCCAAAGGCGTCCCAAGCCTTCTGGACGGAGGAGTCAATGGTGGGGCCATCGGCGGAGACGTCAAGCTCGACGGCCACGGCCTGAGAAGAAGCTGACTTATTGATCTGATCGCAGAGGGACTGAAGTCTGTCCACACGGCAGCCACCGGCAGGTCCGGTACCCACCGAACCCACCATTCAGCACCGGTGGTGGGGGTGAATGGTGGGGAAGAAGGTGGGGAGAGGTCCGATGGATGTGGAGGGTGGGAGAATGTTGAAGGAATGAAGGAAGGTGGTGAGTTGGTGGGGGAGCGGGGTGGCCGTGAGTTGCATGCGATGAAGATGGTGGTGATGATTAAGAAGAAGAAGAAGAAGAAGAAGAAGAGGGAGGGGAGAGAGAAAGACGAGAGAGGGAATATTATATTATTAACTGTGGGCCCACATTTTCAAAATAATTATTTTTGTAAATGTGGGACTCTACTTTAATTTCATAAGTTATGGGGACTTTTCTAGTATTATGTCCCTTACCAGGCACTTGTAATTAATTTTCCCTAAAATAAACATAAATGAAAATCCCCATCCACCCTCAACTTTAGACTGTTTACTTCATATAGCCCTCGGACGCTACGAACTGCGGCGCTGCTTCTCTCTCCTCTCACTATCACCATGGCCAAAAACAGAAACAACAACAACAAGAAGAAGAACAACGGCGTCGTTTCCATGGATACCACCGACCTTTCCGTCGGGGACTCCCCTCTTGGTACCTCTACTTCTTTTTTATTTCCTTTTCTTTTTTCATCAACAGTAAATAAAAAGTGCATCTTTGATTCTTCATTTTGTTTCATGTGCTAAAAGTTGACATTTTTACTTGCAGCAATGGACACATCTGAGCCTGCACTTCATGCCCCACTTTCTGCTGCTCCCCCCATGTAACTATCCTTCACAATTCCTCGCCTTTACTGTTAGCTTCTAATTTTCCCAAGTTTCACTTTTGTAAAACTAATATTATTAGTTTTTCTATATTTCTGTTCACCCATTTTATACATGGGTGATAGTCCTATTTTGCTCACTGGGCACCCTAAACTAACACTGGGTGCAATTTTACCTTTCAAGTAACCAGATCGGTCCAATTTTACTCTCTCGCCAATGTAAATGTAATGTTTGACACGTGGACCACGCCTGTCAACATTACATTCGCCAGGGGTAAAATTGGACCACTTTGATTACTTTAAGGGTAAAATTGCACCCAGTGTTAGTTTAGGGTGCCTAGTGGTCCGTGGTGGCATTGCCCTTTATACATTATAACGCCTTTGTATTAATTATCCCATTGCAATGACAATATACCATTAGTGCCCGCATCATATTTTAAAAAAGAAGGTACCCAACTAGTTTGAACTTTATCTATGCTTGTAACATTTGTAGTTTCTCGAAATGTGCATTATCATGTGCATGGAACTTTGTAGTCTGTTCTGTGCAAGATGTTTTTGCTTTTCTCTTCTTTGTTGGAACCCTCTATTAGTTTAGGTTATTAAAAATTGCAATGAGACAGGTTAGGCTACCTGGTTGGAGCTTAAAGACTTATATTCTGTGTGCTTAATTAGGATTGCATATTATTAATATTGACTTGTGGATATCGATATGATGTTGCCAACAATGTTCAAACGAATAAAAGTATGAAGTCAAACACTACCCATTATGATCAGTGTTGGACCTTTGATTTATATCCATTGATCTATTTTGCTGCAGCGATACCTTTTATCTAATATTGTTGCTCCCTCTGGTCCGTTATAGAAAAGCCCAAAATTCAATGTTTTTTACAAGTTTTCGAAGCGTGTTTTGGAGGTTGATCTCTTATATTAGGCCAGGGAGCATATTTGGTATGGGGTAACAATGATTGAGGTTGGTGAAATAACCCAATCAAATACCCTATTCTCCTATAGGGAAGTGGATTGTACTAAATGTGGACTTAAACATCTTAGAGTATGTTTGGTTGTGTGAAAGAAAGTAAAGAATTAGAAATGGAAAGGGTAAGAGATGGAAAGTAGGGGTAATAATGAGAGAGTAAAGTTTGTGGGCCCCACGATAAGTGTGAGATGAAGAGAGAAAACTTGTGGGCCCGGGATATATGTAAATGACCATATTACCCTTAACTTTTCAAATTATTTACACTCCCATTTCTTTACTTTCTTTAAACCAAACGTACCCTTAGATCTTCTTCGAGAGCCAGCACAATGGTGACTACTATAATACATGGAACTTACTCAGTGACGCTTGGTTTCATTAATGATTAAAACCCTCCTTGGTTAACCCTTTCTGAAACTGCTCTGACAATTAGGTTTTGGTATTAATTGATGAGCATCCAAGAGGGACAGGACTTTTGAGTTGGTTAAACAAACTTCCTAAGTATCACTTTAGACCATCCCATATTATTCATTGTGGAAAATAGGCATCCCATACTTCTCTTTCCATTTTTAGTCTTCATCAGATTGATCTTTTCTCCAATTCCTATCCAATCAGTTGATCACTGCTACTTAGTGCTGATAGACTATGTAGTTGTGCTTGACTGAAGAGTGTGTTTGTTTGTTCATGTATCTTTGCAGTGAGAAAAGTAAAGGGACTGCATAAGAGTTAAAGTGTTAGGGGTTTTGGACATTTTTGTGGTGGCTACTGGCTAGGAATCGAGTGGGTTAGACTTAGAATTTAGTATTCAGTAAACTCATGAAATTGTTGAGTATGCTGTAAATTCATAAGTACATTCAGGTTTGTTAGAATTAGATTTGGCAACATTCTGACTGGTTTTCCATATGTACTGACGTTTGAACTGCAATTTTTTATGTCTTGCATATTATTCGATACTCAAAAATTAACACATCTCACTGACAAGTGGCTAAGAGTACATTTTAGGGAAAATCACAATCAAATCCCTTATAAGGAAATTGATCAGAATCAAGTCCTGTGAGTTGTCAATCTAGCTCATTTAGTTGTCAATATGAGCTCCTTAATCATACCTACATTTTAAGTCTTTTTTCCATTTGTTGCTGCTCAAATTTTTAATTTGTTTTTTATGGCTCCTCTGATTATGGGTGTCTTTTGAAACAGTAAGATAAAGAAGGGAAGGCCTATGAAGAGAACTAAGAATGTCCGGAAGCTGAAGGCAAGAGAAAAAGCTATATCTGCAAGTGAGAAGACCGCAGAGAAAATGTTGAAGAATGATAGTAAAAAATTGAGAGTTCTATCTGCCAAAACGCTGTATGACTAAATAGCTAGCTGGATAGTTGACATATTTACCGGGAAAGGTTTCAGTTTTTGTTTTGTTTTCAAGGTGAAAGCTAGTATACATATTTTAAGTATCATTGAATGTATACATGCTGTATCATCCTTAGGTAAATGTCGTTTTGTTGCATTATTTTCTGAGTTCCAAGTTATGTGGATAGAGAAAATTTTACTGTGCTTGGTTGCTTGCTATGTGTGAAAATTCCAGCACCAGGGCTTCTGATTTGTTTCATTCATAACAGAAGTCCTGGTGAAGAATTTTTTTCCCAACAAAGATATCTGAAAAATTCACTTTCCATATAAAATCTGACTTTTGTTTTTACATGTTTGGTTGGATGGGAGGGGATGGAGGGGAGGGAGATTTTTAATATTCTCTAGTTTGGTTTGATTGTAGAGGAGGTGAATGAGTTAGTTTTTAATGATCTTTTGTTTGGTTTTTGGAGGGAATGGGAGAGGATGTAATAACAAATTTACTATTTTTATGTCCTTATATATTATTAATTCATAATTTTATATTTTTAGCACACATATTAATATATCTATTTCTTATATTGACATGCATTTAATATTAGTTCACAGACTATTTTTTTTCAATGAGGCAATCATATGACTTGTAACCACATAAATTCCCAGCACCAAATAATCTGTGAAACACTAAAAGCTTCGCATCATATATATATATATATATATATATATATATATATATATATAGCAAATTCCATCATAAAGGTCAAAATATATTTGTGGATGATATCCCAAATCCAAAGAAATTTTGGGCACATCCAAGTATTCAAATGCATGAAGTAAAACCCAATGAATCAAAAGGAAAAAACTGGTAACGTGAAAGCGCAGCCGAAGTTGTTTGGAAGCTCTCACAAGTTGCGTCCCGCACGCTATTCCTATCTTGCTTTCTTCCATTTCAACGCAACTACTGAAATTTTTTTTATTTGAGTCAAAATTTGAATAATTTTGTTCTAAAATATAAAATCTTCTCTTATCGTTTAATTCATTTTTTTCCTACTTTGCATAGTATTCCCTTCTGTCCTTACTATAACTCACAAACTACCCATTTCTCACTATTAAGGAATACGAATTGAGTTTAAAATTTATGTTTAGTTTGCTACTTTTTTCAACCTTACCCTTCATTAAATAATGTGTTTCACATTTTCAATTTTGGATCTCCATTCATAACAAAGGTAAGATGGGAAAAAACATTTAATGCGGCGGTTGATGTTTTATATTAAGGACAAAAAATTGTAGATAATTGGTGACTTATAATAGGACAGGATGGAGTACTTCAAGAAGAATTTAGCCAAACTAACTTTTAAATATATTCCTAAGAGAACTTATGCGGGCCCACTCTTATATTTGTTATATACTTATATCTAATTAGTGCCAATCTTTATCTGACGTGGGCTTCCACGAACCGCGTCTATAAACCAAAGTACCAAACCACTTCACTTCTTCACTCTTCTTATTATACTACCCAAGCTAACATCTTCCAACCTTAACTCGCAAAAAACAATGTAAGTCTTTCTTTTAAAAAAATTGTTATTGTACCTTGTTTATCTCGCAGGAGTGAGCTTGAATTTGCTCCCATTTTGGCAAAGAAAAAGGTTGCAACGTGTTTTAATTTGATGTTTTTGTATGTTTGTGGGTTGATGCAGATGAGTTTGTGTATAAGCTACTATGGGAGTCATGGTGTTCCTTCTCTTACAATAACTAACTCCAATATTATTCACCCACATAACCCTAACGGTAACTATATCCAATTTGTTTGCTTTCGTTTGCCACTTCTCTTTTGATTGTAATATGTGTAGCATTCACCATTATTTAAAAAAGTTCTTCTCTTTGTTTGTTTGTTTGTTTGTTTGTTTGTTTGTTTGTATGTATGTTTTCTTTTTTGTTAGGAGTCTTTTATTTGTTTTTACCATGTCTTAGAAAGCCTACACATTTTCAGCTTGATATCATAGTGATTTTGATGATAAAATATGTGCATAATGTTGCTCTTCATGGAATTGGATAAAAGATGAGTCATTTATTAGTTACCCAACTCCGCACAATCACGTGGCGTCATACAATTCATGTAGCTGATCCCGCCTAGTGAGATAAGACTTTGTTGTTGTTGTTGTATATTGAGAGATGAAAGGTATTCTTAAGTGTGATGCTTACAGTGCAAATAATATCTTGTACCCTCTTTCTGAATGATTTTGGACATCCATTCAGGAAAATCTGTTGTTCCCATGACCACGCACAAGAAACTTTGCAAGTCTGAGAGTCTTTTCACATCAGGTTGGAAAGTTGAGGGCACCAGCATAATGGCCTTGATAGGTTCCATGACAGGTAAATAGCTTAGAACTTTTGGTGGCTGTGGATTGTGGTGTTGTTTTTAGTTATCACTTATCACTTGGTGTTGCTTGATTGTGACTGTAAACAATGTTTTTATCTTTGTGCTTTTCAGTGGCCAACTTGATCGCGCCAGTTGCTGCTAAGGCTGTAAGTACAAATATATGTACTCAAAAGTATACAAATTTATCCTGTTCAAAAAATTCTCAATAAACTTTCAAGAATCGTTGCAATAGTTCAGGTTTATACTGTTATAAATTTAGAGCTATTATTTGCATGAAATGTGAGTCTAATTTTGTTCTTTACAAACGTTATAGTCAAGAATTAATAAGAACCACATATTTTCTTTCTACATCCAAGTCATAGACAATGTATATATCTCAGTAATTGTATTTTTCTTCTATCAAGTCAGGAAGTTGTTGATTCCATTTATACTTTGGCTGATGGAAGCTTGGGTGATTGGTTTGGAAGCGTGCTATATTCAGCTGGACAACAGGCAAATGTAGCTGTTCAAGATCAACTATCTTCTCTCAGCTTCACCAGGTACCCCATAAAATTATCATATGCATTTTTACTATTGATCCTCCTTGGGAACATTTGATTAATGTTTAAGTTAACGGTAACGTCTTTGCTGCTTCATATTTTCAGTTTGGCAGTGATTTTTGGGGCAGGACTTGTTACCAGCCTCTCACCCTGTACACTGAGTGTTTTACCACTTACTCTTGGTTACATTGGTGAGTTTGCATCTGTTATGAATATGCACTCAAAAGTCTAATATTTTTTCCGAATGCCTAAATTTGTGAGTTGGAATCTGGCAGGGGCATTCGGGTCTGGCAAGAGCAGGGCAGAGGTATCTGGATATTTTGTTACTAAGTAAAAAAGTCCATTAGTATTTCACTTCATTTCCTCCACTTGTCTGAATCCCACTTCATGATTGCATGTGTGAGCAACAGACACATTTCTCACTTAACAGTTGTGCCTTTTTGCTGATAGGTTATTGGTGATTCTGTGGCGTTTTCTTTAGGTCTTGCCACCACATTAGCACTGTTGGGTATAGCGGCATCATTTGCTGGAAAGGCTTATGGACAGATAGGCCAAGGACTACCTTTAGCTGCTTCTGGTTTGGCAGTAATTATGGGTCTAAACCTTCTTGAGGTATATTTTCTTCATTTTCAAGAAAGTCATAGGTTAGTTTAATCTTGACTTCTCATGCAAGATGTACTGATTAGAATTTACTGCTCTCATCATGACTCATTTTAATATTTAGATGTTACCCAATCTGTTAGTCTTTTATAATAATATATTTGGCTTAGACTTGCCTTCGCAGAGTCTTGTGAGTTTATTGTTGAGAAAATTTTGTGCTCAGAGCTGTAATGATCAACCTTGTAAATTCTCAATTTTGCTATCCAATCTGTTACCCTGCCAATTTTGCTATCCAATCTGCCCTTAAGATTTTGTTTGGCAAAAGTGAGACCAATCCTTTGAAGTTAACCAACTTTAATAGTTTCTCTGACCAATTGTTTTTTTTTTCAGATTATTGAATTACGTCTGCCTTCATTTTTTGACAATTTTGATCCACGTGCAGCCGCTGCCAATTTACCATCAAGTGAGTTGATAATTTTACATTGAGTTAGTTACTTAATTATGCATTTACATTCAGAGCAATCTATATCTGAAGGAACTATTTAATTTAGGTGTGCAAGCATATCTGGCTGGGCTTACTTTTGCTCTAGCTGCCTCACCCTGTAGTACACCCGTGCTGGCTTCCATTCTGGGATATGTTGCTGCATCAAAGGTATTCTACATTTCTTATGTTTTAATTCATATGCTGTTTACTACACATTATGTTACCTTGGAAAAAATGGAATTCCATTCCCTAGATAAAAGGCTAAAGAGTAAGGGAATCGTATGATATTTCCCTCCAGGCTTCTTTCAACTAAAGGCATAACACTTACCAGGCCTATTGTGTGAAGGAACTAAGAGCTCTTCATTACTCCTTGCTGACTCCATTGTCATGCAGGACTGAAATGAACCCATGAACCAATGCAAATAACTTAGATATGGTTTTCCTTGCGCCCTAGTCGTGTAGTTGTAGCATATTGAATGAAACAACAATTTCTTGACTGGTGTTTTTTTAAATTTTTTTTGTTTGCTTAAATTCAGTATATACACGTAGTCACTCTTATGAAAATGAATGTAGCAACGATTTCTTGACAGGATCCTGTGATTGGAGGTAGCTTACTTTTGACATACACTACTGGTTATGTTTCTCCTTTACTCTTAGCTGCTTCTTTTGCTGGAGCATTACAGGTTAGTATATGATCTTTTGATTTATAAAGTAGTCTTATGGTCTATTTTGTGCAAAAGCATTTTCATATCTCAAGTACTAGTAGCTAACATTTGATTTGTATGAAACTTTAGCTAGAGCAATGTGCAAAAATTGAACTCAGATATATTGACATTGTTAAATCTTGTGCTTATATACTTGCTAAACAAGTCTTTAAGTACTTGAAAAATTAAAATATCAGTGTACAAAACAACATTTTATGATCTGCCAGTCCCTTGATGTGCTATAGAAAACTGAAATTCTTATTTAAATGTGGTCTGGCAGAGCCTGCTTTCATTCCGCAAGTTCTCAGCATGGATCAATCCTATGAGGTAATATTTGAATTGTTAGGAAAGGGATCGGCTCATTATCATTATTGTCAGAACACTTACTACATCTAGTCCCTGATATAAGAATTAGTTGAGGGTGCGGGTACACTTTAGGAAAGCAACCCATATTTGTTATAAATAACCAACTTTACCGATTTCCTTCATTTAATCAAATTAGTTATTGTCTTGTTGATCTACTCTATTGAGGATTGGGGAAGTATGAGGATATTTAGTCACTGTCTCTGTCTTGAGCCTGTTTCTCAACCCAACTCTACTGGTTTTTGATGTTTCTGTCTTTCTAATACATGTTTCATTTTGCTTGTTCTACAGTGGGGCACTTCTGTTAGGAGGTGGTCTGTACACTTTCTTGGATAGATTATTCCCAACAACAATGGTGATGTAGAACAAAGATCTCGTAGGTCATAAGTTCTCAACGGATTTGGATTCTCTAGGGTTAAAAATTTACAGTGTCTTTGAAATGAGAGAGATGAATGGAAGAGAAAGAATTGGTCTAGGTAAAGAAAAATAGGTATTCATATTACTCACTCTATCTCTGCAACTCTCTTTTCAAAACACATTAGCTTAGGATTCAAATGTTGTGTTCTTTTTAGAACGATTCCATGTATATTTGTTCCATATATTCATTAATATATTTAATATATAGAAGTACACGGGATAGATATATAATATTGAAGTTCCCATTTTTTTTCTGGCCGATGAAGTTTTTCAGGTTTCATCCTCCAATCAAATCAATATATCTCTCAAGTCTTAACTATGAATAAAATGGTGAGACTAATGTCTATTACAATTTGTTTGACCAGACTTTATTCTAATATTATTATCAATTATATATTGATCAAGACTTGTTTATACTGACTTTTGATTATTAAGTAGAAATGATAGGTTGCCTCTTGCATCAGCACTTAGTTTGGTATTTATGAAGCTATATGCTGTTATTTCCAGTGGGTGTGCAAGCCTCCAGGGGACCACCTATTAAAGTTTGATGGCTGTTAAAGACAGCTTTTTTTAACTATATTTTAGCCATACATTTATGAAGGTACTGAGGAAGGAGGATAGCTTGTTTAAAGTTCTTGCTTTGAATCAAAGTAGGTCTACTGGCAAAACCAAAACTAGATCTACTTTGAATCAAAGTAATCAAACTTTTATACTCAGAAAGAGTAAGAGAGACTGAGAGACTGTGATAATTGGATCTCTCCATAACAATCTGGGCAAAGACCAAAACTTGGTCTACTTTGAATCAAAGTGATCAAACCTTTTTACTTGAAAAGAGTAAGAGAGAATGAGAGGCTGATAATTGGATCTGTCCATACCAATTAGGCAAGGACCAAAACTAGGTCCACTTTTTTTTTTGGTAACAAAAACTAGGTCCACTTTGATTCAAAGTAATCAAACCTTTTTTACTTGAAAAGAGGAAGAGAGAGTGAGAGACTGTGATAAATGGGTCTGACCATACCAATTTGAATCTATTTGATGCTATTTAGATGAGAAAGATTGTTATTATATGCTCATTAAATTGCACTGGAAGAACAAATAAGAAGTAAATTCACAGGTTTATAAGAATTTAACGCTAGGAGGATGACTATGCAGATATTTCTTTTGCTGTCATGATTATAGTATTGTGCGCAGATGGAAGGAAAACAAGAGGAAAATAAACAAAATATGGTATAATAATATTTAACTTTCTGACCATAAATATACTAAGGATTTTTTTCTTCAACATAACAATATTGAATGGATAGAATGAACAAAATTACTTCAACATAATTAAGTAATTATGGATAGAATGAACAAAAGATGTGAATTGTAATTGTAATACTCTGTTTCATTTTCCTTTCAGATAAAATGGATTTACCATAACAAATGACCTTGTTCATCAACTTGAGTATTGAAACTTGAAATCTGACAAGACAAAAACAACCACTAAATCCTAACCCTCCATGTAAAAATCAACTAACCATCCATCCCAACAAAAACCTACCAAAATGGTAGCTTCTTCATTTGGGAGAATAACTTCCTTTTACCATTGGAAAACCACCAAAACAAGTTAGTAACCTCTCAACGGGCCCCACCACTATTGGTCATCTCACGATACTGCCTCAAAGACTCCTGCCTCTGCAACCTCATCTCCTGATTAAACTTCCTAATAAACGCCTCAACTCGCTTATTCAACTCATCCTGACTCAGTGAAGCCTCCTTCCTCATTTTCGCCGATCCCGGTGAAGAACTCGCCGACGAGTAGTTCTCCTTGCATGCTCTACTTTGCTCACTGAAAGTCTCACACTTCTTCATCACCTTTGAATTCAAAGGGGTAGTATTATTATTATTATTACCAGCTCCGTTTTGGTCCCTTAACGGCGTCAGATGACGGCGTTGGTGAGAGTCCATGGTGTCAGACTTCTTTAGGTGCCTTGTTAACGGCATTGGACGGCCCTCCGTCATTGTCCGCCATGTACTCTCCAATGTTTCTTGCCGTTTTGGCTTTGCCACTCCCAGTGCTACTTTCCCACCTGGACCACGTTTGAATGTTTCCGTTCCGTTATGTTACCGTTATTTTTATTACATACATAGGAGTACAACGAACATTCTGACCGTTGTATCATATGTGTGTGTATTTTAATAACAAACGTTTGCTGTACAAAACTACAAAACATAACAGAATTTGTGACCGTTGTGGAGTGCATTTGATTCAAATCAAATTGAGATATCCCATCTTAATTCTACTTTTATTCATAGATATTGACATTAAATTTCTTACATTTATTTTTTTAGCTGTATATAACCCAACAATACTACTAATATATACCAGTTGATTATTTCGATAAAAAAATACCAGTGAATTATTTTAAAAAATAATAAAAAGCTAAATAAACCACTTTTTAGCAACTAAATAAATCACTTGCAAGTTGATTTGTTTGAGTATTTTCTTTTTTCTGATCAAAATTTGTTTGAGTAATTTCTTTTTTCTGATCAAAATTTGTTTGAGTATTTTCTTTGAACTGATTTGTTTAATTATAAACTAATAACATACAATACCACTTATTTTACTATTAAACTAACCTATATTTTCAGATAAAAAAAAAAAAACTAACCTATATTTACCATCAAATTTAAAAATAGCAGACAGTAATAAGCTTTGGATAATTCTGATAAAAATCAAATAAGCTTTGGATAAAATGCTAAAATTAATCAACAATCAAAACTAATGATTATTTAGTCATGAGATAAAAATAGTGGATCAAAACAAAAACGAGAAAAACTAAATTGTTACAAAAACTGTTAAACTTTTCCTATATTATAAACTGTAACGTCATGGATTTAAAATTTGACATTATTATTCTCCTCCATGTTATTCTACTAACTTTTATTTTTATTTTTCAAACCCTAAAATTCAAAAAGCAAATCAAGAGAGAGAAAGAGCCGTTACCTTGGGAAGTAGCTTTAGCAGCTTTCCGGTGGCCAAATCTAACGGAAACCGGCGATCTCTCTTCACCGGAAAACGACAAACCCAACGCCTCCTTACTCTCCAACCTTCTCACCTTCACACAACTCATCTCCTTCTCTCGCTCAACCTCGTTATTAACGTCGCCGTAACTTTTCACACTTTCAAAATTAAACAAAACACACTCATCATCGTTCCGTACACCGTGACCGGAGCCAATAAAGTCATCCTCAGTAACCGCCACGTCAGCACCGGATTTGTAACCCTCGCCATTAAACGAAACATATTCGCAGTTCCGTACACCGTGACCGGAGGAGATGTAGCCAGCCTCAGGAACCGCCACGTCAGCAGATTTGTAGCCGTTGCCGTTAAACAAAACATAGTCGCCGTTCCGTACAGCGTGACCGGAGGAGATGAAGTCAGCCTCAGGAACCGCCACGTCAGCAGATTTGTAGGCGTTGGATGATGAAGTGAGCGTTGGATCGGAAGGGAGAACGACGGCCGTTGGATCGGAGTGAGGATTGTCGAGGTTGTGAGTGTTGAGGAACTTGGAGGAGAGGAGGATGGAGAGGATGATGAGGTTGAGGAGAATGTAGAGATAGGGAGGGTGTAGGAGAGAGAGGAGGAAGGTCCAGATGGTAGGGACGTCGGAGAAGATGAAGTTCGAGATGAGAGGGAGGGAGAATCGTAAAATGAGGGCGAAGAAGAAAATGGCGGTGGAGAGTAGAAGAAGCTTGAGAGAAAGGAACCAGGTTGAGAGAGACGGAGAAGCCATCGGTAACGGTAACGGTAACGGCTCTTTTTTTTGTATGTTTTGCCGGCGGCGAGATGACCGTTGGTTCTCCGGTGAGTTTTTTTGTAGTGTGTGAGAGAGTGAGTGAGTGAGTGAGTGTGATTTATAAATTTATAAATTGGGGTTTGTGAAACGATGCGTTTTGTGTTGGGTTGGGATGTGGAGCGTGAGGGGGTGATAACTGATAACTTGATAAGGACCATTGAGGGGCTCATTTTTTGAAACTGTGTGGGCCAGCTAGGCTAGGCTAGGCAATAGGCAATAGGCAATTCTTTATTGTGGAAAACTGAAAATGGAACTTTTTGGTCAGGATTTTATTCTTTCTTACTTGTTATGTAGTAACCAGTGTTGTAAAAGTTGGACGGGAAGGTGAGCTGGAAAGGGTTTTGGGTCATGGTTTAACAAGGTCAAACTATTTAACCGATGATTGAACTAACTGTTGAGCCAAAATGTGAAAGGGTCGATGGTGTGACTGGTTCGGTTCGGTTCTTATAACAATGATTGTAACATTGAAGAGTTTGGGTTATTAGGAAGGTTTTGAGGGGAGGATTTTGCCTAAAAATATTCGAAATATTTAAAAATAGGCTAAAGTATGTTTTTAGTCCCTTAAGTTTGCACAAAGTCATGTTTTGGTCCTTAACTTTGAAAAGTGTGTTTTTGATCCCTCAATTTTGGAGAAAGTGTGTTTTTGGTCCCTTAGCTTTGAAAAGTGTGTTTTTTGTCCTTAACTTAGGATAAAGTAATGTTTTTAGTCCATTGAAAAAAGGATAAAATGTTTTTAGTCTCTTCCATTTCAAAATTAAGGGATTAAAACATGACTTTTGCAAACTTAAGGGACCGAAAACATACTAAAACCGAATTTAAAATGACTAAAAACACATTTTTCAAAGTTAAATGACTAAAAAGATGACTTTGTCCAAAATTAAGGGACCAAAAACACACTTTTCAAAGTTAAAGGACCAAAACATGATTTTCTCCAAAGTTAAGGGACCAAAAAACATACTTTAACCTTAAAAATAATTATGTTCCAATTTAAAATTGTTAATCTTCAATTTTAATTTTTTGAGTAATAAAAATAGTTTTGTGATTAGACTAATACAAATCTTGGTTGCTTTGTTTTTGGCTTAAACTTTAAAATTGGTGATTTCACTATTAAACTTAAATCAATTTCAGTCTTAATTTCTGAATTTTAGATTGTTCATTTTGACCTCTCAACTTTGTACAATTTACAATTATTTATCTGTAATTTTTAATTTTTTTTAAATATAGGGACCAAAATCATTTATTTTAAACTCAATGATCAAAGCCAAAATTGATTAAAGCTTATGGGCAAAAATAACATTTGAACCTTTATAACGTACCACGGATTTTCTCCTTAACATTTCCATGACAAAGTTATTCATCAAAGAAGTTTCAAAAACTTGCACTCTTAAGTGATTGTTTTTAGGCAGGATTGAGCTACAAAACCTTTTGTCATTGACAAAAAAATTCCTTGTCAAGTTAATATCACAGTCTCATGTTATGAGGCTCATGCCTTCAGAACTTCACATATCTATTAAAACAAAGATGTCATACAATATTTCAATTTCTGAGCAAAAACAAAATACAATTTTTCAATCTGACATAATACCGAAAATTATTAGATTATTATATTAAAAATAATTTAGCATGAGTGAGGAAATAATCAATATACTCATTTCATTATTGTGAATACACATTCTACAATATAAGCGACCACTCAACATGAGAAAAATTTTTGAACTATTCTCTATGAAGCGAATAAATTCTACAACTGGCTCCCAACCCAACAGAATCTAAAGGAAATGAAAGAACTGAACTTTCCTTTGATTTAACTATTCCTATATATATGACATAGGGTCGAAGGAGTCAAACAAACGCCTAACTAATCAGGGTTTGGTAAACATCCCTTGCGTTAAAGAGGAGAAATCATAGTTGTGTGGTGCCTGTGAGGAGGTTGACGACGACATTGAAGCCGGAGGCGGAGCTTTACTAACTCCAGTCGTTACGACACCATTCACGGGTCTAACCGGTCCCATGTTATAGATACTTCAAATACAAAAGAAAAGGAGAAGTTGGTCAGCATAGGATTTGAATTGGGAACAACAGAGAGTAATGCATTGGCTTGAAAATAAAAAATGAAAGTCTTCAGTAAACTTTGATGTACTGGAAGGTAACCAAAACAAATGAACAAAGTAGGGATGTTTTATCTTTCCTGACTCAATGATCCTACTAAAGATTGGCTATCATTTGAAGGATGGAATGCTTTCCATTTCGAAATCCTATGCCTAGAAGCATAGGGACCAGCAACATTATCAATTGATATGCATTACATTTTCTTTAATAATGCTAATGCAACAACCTCAAATACAAAAAGCATACAAATGATAAGAAGATGCTCTTTATGACAGGAAACAAAGCCCCTAATTAGCCCTTTTTTTCTTCTGCAGCAGTCAACAATCAACAAGCATTCATTGATTTGTTTCCTTCCACTCAGTAAAAATCAGATCAGAATAATTTGGGAATCTGATAAAAATGTCATGCAACATCCAATCCAAGTCACATTATGACGAGTGAGGCAACACTTCAACTCATGGCTATAAATAAACTAGCTAGTTACATACCTAGATGTTGGATACTGCACAGAATTCAACGCTGGATAAGCTGGAGTTGTACTCCTAATCTGTTCAAGAAAAGAGAAATTTAGTTTCAGAACAGGTGAGAATAGGATAGTAATTGATTATTTCATGCTTCCCTATGTCAGTACCTGCATTAGTTTCTGCAAATCTCCCTGACCAGCCATCGGCATTACTCCAGGAATTGGGTAACCAGCACCTGACCAACTCGGGACAGGAATATTGGTTCCATTCAGTCCAGGTTGTTGTATACTACCAGGATACTTGGGGTTTCCACCAGCAGCGGTGGCTGAAGCAGCCATTAGAAGGGACTGCTGCTGTGCAAGCATGGCAAGCTGTTGCTGGTGTGCAGAAAATGGAGAGACCATATTGGACTGCAGATAACCAACTCATCATGTTAGACAACATCATAGAACAAAATTTACAGATGCCGGCAACAAAATTCATGTAACAATACCACTAGAGAAAAAATAGAACCGTAATGAGAAAATTACCTAACAACACAAATATCCCACATTTTTTGCTTAGGCTTAAACTATGCAGTTAACAAAGAAGCACCACTAGTAAGTTTAAAATTACTCAGTGACTTGTTAAAAGCACTGCATACCTTTTCAAATAAGCTCATGATATCATTCTTCATATCTTTCTGAGGTTTTACTGGAACTGAAGGAGTAAATGAAGGTAAATCCTTGAATAGATCCTCAATTCCAGAATTAGCCTTGGGATTGCTCTCTGCTGCTTTTGTGGAAGCAGTCTTCTCAGTTGTTGATGCTTCTGCAGTGGCTGAAACAATTATAAGAAATTATAAGAAATTTACAACATTCAGTCAGACACAATATTTCATAAGCACCAGAAGAGTCCTTTTCCCCATATATAAAAACATATGTAGACAACACAGATTATACTATTCATCAAAATAAGCTAGATAGTAGATACTAATACACAAGACATACCCTGGAAACCATCCCAGTTATTATCACCAGTAGTAGTACTAGCTTCCTCTGAGCCATTTTCAACTGGGGTATCCACAGATAACAAGTTGAAAAGGTCTGCAGTATAGTCAACTTTTGGAGGGTTACTCTGAGCCACGACAGTAGCAGGTTTAGTTGATTCGGTTTGCGGTTTTGGAGCCACAGGTTCCACTTTCTCTACATGCTGAGGTTTTGCAGGAGCTACCTGTTCACAGATTGACTATTTTAAGCAACTGCAGTATTTAGACCTTTCAGATATGAATGACAGAAAGAAAGCACCCTTGAATTAAAGGTCACCCAGAATAATGTAACCTAGTTGCATGTTGTGTAAGTATCTGCAGATATATGGGTGGATTTCTTTTTGTAAAAGGAGTTAAAAGCTAATGTTTCTTACCAATAATATCTTCCATCAACAACTATCTTAAAAAGCCTCAAGGAATAAAATTCATAGAACAGATAACAATATTACGTTTAATACTGTAAACAAGTGATTCTCATACTCCAAAAAGGATAGATTTGTCTTTTTCAGATCAGATAAAAGCAGGGGAGGAAATATTTATAGCCTGCATTATAAGCAAAATCATTCTGCAAACATGATTGAGTAAATTCCCATAGATATACAGTGTATACAACTGTTGTGGTGAGCCAGCACTCTTATCAAGCATGCAAAAGATACCGCCACAAGAAAATTCTTCAAAATATATCTTTCATTGAGAAGCCAGCATCATTTCAGCCATCCTAATTTTGTTCTGTTACCCTATGCAATAATTACTACAGGAACGCCTACACACTCGAGGCCTAATTTTACATGGACAAAGCCTAAATGAAGTTCCTTAGATGTGAACCATTAGGTTCTCCAATAAAGATGTAACATCTAGTATTTTTAATTTTTTTTAATAAAGGTCAAGCCTTATGGCTCTATGGTCCAAACAAAATCTTCACTTGTCAGGTTTTAATCAGAGAATTTAATAATAAACACTTTAGTATTGTGCCTAAAATTATTTCCATTCAAAGTCACTTAATATGCCAAGTCATAGTCTCATACAAACTCAGGACAAATTTCAATTGAGTATAGACTTCAGAAATACAACCGTACAAGGAATGCAGCGTAAGAAAAGGTAAACAACCAAAGTAGATAAATAAACTATCATATACAACAATAATGATTAAAACAAATGGATGATTTACCTGTTCCGGTACTTTTGGAGGAGCAGGAACATTATTTCTTGTTGCAGGAATTGCATTTCTGGCCTGAGTTTTCTTCCTTTCATAAAAAGTGTTCTCAGAGGCAGATGTATAACCGTGCCCATTTCTTTCTGCAGACCTCTGCAAAGTTGAAGAACTTCTTTCTTCCTGATGCCTAGAAGGTGATTCTACATTTCCATCCCTCGGAACCCATCTCTTCTCTTCATATCTTTAAAAGCATACAACAGAAAAAAACAAAAGGAAAGTCATATTCACTGGATGAATAAAATAAGACATATATACTTTAAGTCACAATAATATATCCCAACAGATGAAATATTTGACATACTTTGCACGAATAAAATTCTCGATTCCAACTCTATCATAATTTGGAGGAAGCTCTGCTTCCCAGTAAGAGTTAGCTTTCTCATTTCCCATGGCTATATTGCATAACAAATAAATAAAATACAATGAGAAAGTTATATAACTAAAGCAAACTAATGAAATTACAAATCACCACAAGCTTATTCATGACCAATCAGATTCCCATACATTGAATGAATGCAACCTGCTCTGGGAGCCAGGTGTCCAGAGTTGCAGACCGAACCTGCAGGAATAGCCACTACATAAGTAATTGATAAGATATCCGCATTAGCAAGTCAATTTGGTTGTACATTAGGATTGATAATTCATTTTAAATAATAATATTATTAAATACTTTGTTCAGGCAACCTGCAGACCAACATTAGAATATGCCGCAATACAGGCAGATTGTAGACAGTGAGTTCAAAGCAAGCTATGACTCATAAAAATCCTATTTCAATACAAAATCCATAACAATCTACTTCTATGACTTGTATAAACTGATACAGCATTATAAAGAACAAAGCATACCTTCGAAATATGTACCCCAAGACTTCGATGTATTCCTGAACACTGCATGCAGATAAAGATGCCTAGGTTTACACTAGCCCACCTTGGACCTCTGTAAAACAATTTTTCAAACCAGATTCAACGAGAATTTCTGAACCAATATAAAATATACTCTGAATGCTTAATAAAGGCAGTCCACTTTGATAAACCAATCAGTTTTTCCTCCTCAGTTTTCCTACTATTAGAAGAGATACATATCAGATCATCATTCTAAACAAGCTACGTACTTGGCTTTACAGTCGGCACATTCCCTATTTTCTGGCAATTTTAGAAGTCCCTCCAATATCTGCATATATCAGCGAGAGAAAAGGGGGAAATGTAATCAAAAGAGATGATGATAAATGAGAAGATAAAAAGTTGTAAATACAACCATGTTCAGCAAAAGAAAATCCTTGGAATTATAGTTCATGTATAGAAAATAAAAAAAAAAGGATCTTGAATATCATGTACATACACATACTACAAAGATTTTACACACTTTCAGCTGGAAAACTCTCCCAATTTAGGACAAAAAACCAAAAGCGTTAACATCTGACATAAAAATCACATCGTCAACAATTCGGTCTCTTTTAGACAAAACTACAAAAAACTAGGAAACCACAATCCAAATCAGGCTCCCTTGAGGTCTTCCCAACCCCTCCATTAATTTTTACACAACTGTAAACACTCTGCAAGGCTTTAAATCTCATCAAAGTAACAAACTTAATCATTCAATTTTGGAAAAAAAAAACATATGAAATGACAGAAAATAATGAAAAAACTGGTGAGGGAAAGAGAACAAAAATAGAAAATTTTAAGGAAAACCCCACTTCAAGCAAGGAATACGACTAACAATGCTTTGAATAGCTGCATAATCTAACACTAAACATAGAGTAACCCACCCACCCACATGGAAAAATCCTCAAAATAGGAAATATGAACCAAAAATCAAGCATTTCATAAAGAAAGTAATCCTACATCATACATAGCATACCACCAAAATTATTCACCCCTAATTGGCCAAAAATGGATACTAAATAATCCCAGCAAATGTTAAAAATCAAGATACTAAGAGAACTCATTCAACAAATATATCACATAATAGGCAGATCAAATTCTCATAAAGCCATATGCATCAACTAACACATTTTCTTACAACAAGAACGTAAAAATGAATTTAACAACCAATAATAAACAACATAGCATAGAGAAAAACAAAAATTTAACTCTAACCCTCCATTTCTCAACATATAAACTACACAATGATCATTCTAAAACTCCAAAAAATAAAATTACGATCGGCGTTGAGAAAAATCAACATTGAAAGCGACGATTAGACGAAGAAAAATAATATAAAAATTAAAAATTTAGGGGAAAAAAAAAAGAGAAAACCTTTTTATGCTTAGCGTTGAGCTCTTTGGAGACGTTGGCTTTCTGGTTCATGGTGAGAGAGTAAAGAAGCAGAAAAGGAAAAGATGAGGATGGAGGGGCAAATTGGTCTTTTCACAGATATTCTCTCTCCTTCCTCTTGTCGCAGAATGGTGTTGCGTGATTAATATGAGAAGAAGGAAAGAGTGTTGGCAAGGGAAGGGAAGGAAGACAACCTTTCTTTCTTGACTTGGATTCCATTATATGTATGTATCTTATGCGCGTACCATTTTTCATTTTTTTTTAAAAAAAAATGATTTTAATGGCAATTAGTAATTGATAAGATTTAGATGGATGTGACTTGTGACTTGTGCCATGTTATGTTATGTTATGATTTATCAACAATGTATGTAAAGAGTCTTTCCATAATGAATGTAATTAATAAATTATGATTCATCAACATCAACTACTTACTAGATTTGGAGAAATTAGAAGTAAAAGAAAATATATAAATTGCTAAATTGATGGGTACTAATGTACTATGATGCTTTTATGGGTAATTAATTTGAAATCTCACCCAACACAAATAATATAGAAAATGTCCGACGAAATGGTGAAATTAAAGTAGGGTCTCAATGGACCTTACTTTAATTATCTTACAAGTTAATAAGACATTTTTGCTATCATTTTGTTATCAACAAGATAACAAGTGTTTGAGGGGTAAATAACAATGTTTTGACCACGTGTAGCAAGTTATTGAGAATTAGTCACAAAGGCTTACATTTTAACTAATAATAAGTGTTTTGGCTCTGAATAGCAACGTTCTAACCAACGTGTAATAAGTTATTGGATACTATTCACAACATCTGTGCTCAAAATAATAAGGAGGACAAATATGTCTTCTTGACTAGGAAGATAATTATAGTAAGGTTCCTTCTCTACTTTAACTTCGCCATTTTGTGGAAACTTTTATATATTATGTGTATTGGATAAGACCTAAAATTAATTACTCATTTTATTAGGCTAGAGTACACAATCTTGTTTAAGCCAACTATCATTCCAACTTTTGTGTGTGTATTATAAACCAACTATATATTTATGCTTTGGTTTTTGCCTAAAATAGTGATATATTTGAGCACAATAAATAATTAATTCATCAATTTAAAAAACAAATAACTCAAATTACAGATAAAAAATAAATTTATGGATTGTTACATAAAATAGTGACCTATTTGAACATAATAATTAATTCCTCAAATTTCAAAATGCAAATCAATTGATTATTACCATAATGATTTATAATAATAAGTTAACCTGTAAGATGAGATATATGACGTCATCCTTTAACTGAACACGTGGACAAACAAAAGCAATAAAAACTCACATTGGATTCTAAAAGAGATTATAATGGGAAGCTCGTAATCTTTCCATTTCCTTTATTTCATATCAATGGAAACAATTTTATTTTACATGGTTATAAAACAGGTGTTGAATGCTTGCAGTTGGACTAATATATATTCTTAGGTTGGTGGGATCCATGTGGGATATATGGCCTTATCATGATTATCAGACTATGATTCCATTTGAGAAAACACAGCACATTTGCATGAGGATTTTTGTTTTCTTTATAATCAATATGATAAATTAAATGCCTTTAAGTTATTACATAATCGTGATTATAAATTGTAGATTTCATCTATTTAAAAGAAGAAGAATTGCAGCATTGTTTAAACTTAATAAACTAAAAGAACACATGTATCTAAGTGCGACTGTGTCGTTCTTTTCACAACCTTTTCAACCAATTTTTATCAAACCTGCACTTTCTTTTTAACAAAAGTTATATAACAAAATTTGTGCAATCAATCCAGATCAGTTCAGTTGTTTAGATAACACTGATATTATAACAATAACAATAACAATAATTCTTTGCCACTTAGCTTTCCCCGCATTTATTAGGTTACTTTTTGTTTGGATGAAGAGGAAAATAAAAAAAACATTATGTATATTGCATATATATAGGAATGGTTTTTCTCTAATTATCTATATATAAAAAAATTTGAATGTTGCAAATCAAATTTAAATGATATATATTTGATAAAATACACATTAAGCTAGAGTAAAAATTAAAATTGTTGTGTGAATTCCATGCACCACATTATTTGTGGTCAAGTAAGCACTAAAAATCTGATGTGAAATTTTCAACCAGACCTAATACCCCAAAAAAAATAACTAACTAATAAAAGTATTTTATTTCAAATTGTGAAATAAAAATATATTGAAAACATGAGAAATAATCTTTTTTATGAGCCAATTAATTATTTTAGAGTAACAAGTCTGATTGAAAATTATGTTTACTTGTGCAATTGTAGAACAACACATGGTGAGTTACATTGGGTCTATGCAAGAATCCCTCAACATAGTACTCCCTCCGGTCCTAATTATAAGTCGCCTTTGACTTTTTTTGGAGATGTTAAGGTTACAAAATATGTTATTAGATTATGACATATTTGATAAATTTTTATATTAGTCATTAGTTTATAGGTTAAACAAACTAGTTTAAGGGTAAAAATTAGTTAAATCAATTTATGATTGACTTATTTTGCTTTTTTAGGATTTTCCAAAAGAGTCAAAGGCGATATATAATTATGACCGAAGGGAGTATTATTATTGCAAATAGACAGCCAGAGCGCAATCTTGAAAGATTTTGATGAAGTGAAGGCAAAGAAGCAGGTGACTAAAAACCTTATATGCATTAATATTGGTATTACAATTTACGGTGGATGAACAACAAATGTAAGATATAGATGATTCGAATATCTTCCTCCATAATGTCAAGTGGGATGATATCAAATACTCCCCTGGTCCCTAATGTAAGAGCCCGAAATTTGAATAATTTTGGTCCCTAATGTAAGAGCTCACTCCATTTTGTCTGAACATTTATTGCAATTTTTCCAATTCTTTTTTTGATACATGATCAAGGTATCCCTCACTCGACAAGTGAGAGACTAATCCCCAGCTGATTTGTAGGCACCTCAAAGGGTGGGACAACTGATCTGGGAGATTTAATGCTTCTCCATACCCAACGTCAGGGATCGAACCCCAGACAATTGGTTAAGGGTGAATGAGTCTTTGCCACTCAACCACACACCCCAGGTTGCAATTTTTCCAATTCTACCCCTAATCAATTTGGGTTGAATGAAGGAGAGATGAAATAATAAATGAAAGCATTGAGAATGTAAACAAGTTTCTTCTTCTTCTTCCAAAGTCTTCTCTCTCTTTAGTTTCTCCACTTATCACATTTATTATGCAACTTTCTCTCTTCATTTTTTCCAATATGCATTATTATCTCTCTCACCTAGTACAAAGGGTAAAGATGGAAAAAAATATTAATTACAGACAGCCAACTAATAATCAGATGTTTTCTTAAGAAGCAGGTTTTTGGAGGCTGACTCTTACATTAGGGACCGGAGAGAGTACCACATTACAATATAAGCCCACGTGACTGTGATGTAATAGGATCTCTTTGCCCAATACTCCTTTTCAGTTTCTTAGTTTAATTGAATTAATCATCTCTCCACACTCATACACAACACAAATAACACACAAAAAAAACTTCACTAAAGCCATATAAAAGATACCTGAAAACAAATAATTCGACTAGGTTAGTTGGAGTTGTCTTCATGTATTGTATGTACAGTGCTATTATGTCCTATAAACAATCACTTAATTGAACCGGTTTTTTTTTTTATTTTTATGTGTGCTCCTTTTCAAAAACATTGTTCAATTTATTACTCTTCTCATTATATTTAATGAACATGAACTCTTTTGCAACCTTAATTTTAAGTTTCTAATTTCACTACAGTTAAAAAAATATGTGGAATGAGTTGACATAAAATATTATTTACTTTGTCAATCTTTATTACATGTTCGTTTTGGAGCCTTGTGGGCACAGTACTACCAGCAAATGCCTTATGTCGGCCTTTAATTTGCGAGTCGGTATAGCCGGTGTGGTATAATCGGTGTAGGAGAAGGCCTATAGTTGCGCTTTAAGAGTTGCTATACCAGCGTTTATTGTAATAAAAGCCGGTAGGTGCCTTTTTAGTGTGTGTGTGTGTGTATATATATATATATATATATATATATATATATATATATATATATAGGCGCTAAGTAAGCCTTTAAAATTATTAATCAAGCCTTTATTAGTAGAAGCGCTGGCATATACCATTTCTTTTGAAAAGCCTAATAAATTTCCCCCATTATATCTGTATTTCAAAATTTGTAATTGCATATATGGTATTTAGATTCTAACTACTCCAACCCAAAAGTCATAATATCTACAAATTGATTGCTACAAAAAAATGAGTTACATAATTAGGATTTAGGAGTTTAGGGCTGTTTTTTTTTTCCATTAATTAGTGTAAAATTTTCATACAACCCAAATAAATAATTTTTAATATATGAGTTTCAAATCTGAACTCTAAATCTATCTATTTAATTAGTTGAATTAGAAGAGCGCACATTTTTTGATAAGTTAAAGCAAACATCACAACTCAAATTTTTTTTTGATCAAACACAACTCAAAATTTAAAATTTAAAGAAAGTTACAATGATGTTTACATATTACATTATTACTGAATATTAAGATTATTAAATAAAATTTAAACTTGATTACATACACCCAATAAAATACGAACCAAATCTGTGCTAATCGAACTAATTTGTATGAGCTATTGTCCAACCACACGGTATCCTCTTGTGTTTTTATTTTTTGATAAAATCTTTTTGTCTTTATTTATTCACACGGGTCTGTGGATGAACAGAAATACTAGGCGCAATTGTCAATTTCGTTTGGTTCGTTCAATTAGTTGTTTTCTTGATTGTCTTTATTATGGATAGGAAATGAAATTAATGATCATATTGTGATAATCAAATTTTTATTTATCGGTTCTATTTGTCCAAACTCTTTTTAGTCGACTAATTTCTTTCAAATCATACTTTACAGTATTTCTTATTTTATTTAATATTTGGGACCATGATAAGTACTACACCATTATATCCACATTTGTAGTAAACTTCTCTCGTTTCATAAATATAGAAGATTAAAACCTGGCGGGTTGGCGTGTGTGGTAAGTACTCAATCTCGTCCCTTAAGCAAGTGGTTAGAAGTTCGATCTCTAACTCTTGCGAATGGAGCAAATTCACAATAGGCCAGCTGTGTACAACCTATATGAGACTTCAGAACAGCGAGAGATTAGTCTCACTTGACACGCGGGTGAGGATACCCTTGGATAACAAAAAATAAATAAATGTAGAAGATTAAAAGGTATAATGACAATTTTTTTAAAAAATAAAAGATAACATGAAAAAGTCAAAGTAATATGGAATCCATGTTGATGATGGAGAGTTGAGGAAAAAAATATGGAAACTGATGCCCGAGGTGTTGGACACCGGAGGAGCTGCGCGTCGGCGTGCTAGGAGGGAGAGTTAGGGAGGAGAGACGGAGGAGGAAGTGAAGGAGAGAAGAGAGGAGAGAGGTAGGGTGGAAAGGATATTTTTATTATTAAACGTGGGACCCGCACCTTTAAAATAAATGTTTTTTATTTTAAGAGGAGCAATTTAGTATTTTCCAATGCTCTATTGAATAAATCGAACCATTTTTTTTTGGGATAGAATGAGTCATTTTATTACTTTCTGGCCAAATTATACAACAACAACAACTAAACATTATCTCACTCAAGTGAGGTCGGCTATATGAGTCATACGTCGCCATTTTGCACGATCATAAGTCATACCTGGTAATAAACCTTTTGCTAAAAGATCTCTTTGAACAACTTCATTAAGAGTTCTCTTTGGTCTCCCTCTTTTTCTAATAAATGGATCTTCTACTAACTGATTCACTCTTCTTACTGGCTCATCTAGTTCTCTTCTTTGAACATGTCCATACCACCTTAAACGATTTTCTACCATTTTCTCCGAAATCGGTTCTACCCCAACTCTTTCACGAATATAATCATTCTGAATTCTATCTTTTATTGTATACTCACTCATCCATCTCAACATTCTCATTTCTGCCATATCCATCTTATGTTCTTGATGTCTTTTAATTGTCCAACATTCATCACTACCATATAACATTGCCGGTCTAATAGCTGTTCAATAAAATTTTCCTTTTATTTTATCTTGAACCTTATTATCACATATAACTCCAGAAGCATTTATCCATTTACACCACTCAGCTTGAATTCTATTGTTAACATCACCATCTACTTCACAATCTTCTTGTATAATTGATCCCAAATATCTAAACTTGTTCACCTGTTGTATAACATTATCACCCAATTTAATTTCTATATCCTCATGCACTTGTCTATAGCTAAAACTACAGTGCATATATTTCGTCTTGCTTCTACTTATTCTAAAACCTTTTGACTCTAGAGTCCTCCTCCATAACTCTAATTTCCAATTAATTTCAACTTTTGAATCCCCTAAAATAACTATATCATCCGCGAAAAGCATACACTTAGGAATTTCTTCCTATATACTTGTAGTTAAGGCATCCAAAACAAGATTAAACAAATATGGACTCAATGCCGAACCTTGGTGCAGTCCAATTCTTATTGGAAAATCAATTGTTTCTCCTGCAGGAGTTCTAACCCTAGTCCTTACTCCTTCATACATATCTTGAATTACTCTTATATACTCATCTTGTACTTCTTTCTTTTCTAAAACTTTCCAAAGTAAATCTCTTGGTATCCTATCATATGCTTTTTCAAGATCAATAAAAATCATATATAAATCCTCACTTCTACTACGATATTTTTCCATTAATCTTCTTATTAAATAAATTGCTTCTGTAGTTGACCTACCCGGCATGAAACCAAATTGGTTTTTCGATATGCTAGTCTCTATTCGTAACCTACTCTCAATTACTTTTTCTCATAACTTCATAGTATGACTCATAAGTTTTAGGGGTATTTGCAGTTTAGTCCCTGGAAGGGAAATTAATACTGGAAGGTCCCAATACATTCCAAAATAATTATAAAGTCCCAGGGGCCCTTTCCTGCAATTGTTTGCTTAACTTCAATGACCATTTTGCCCTCATTAAAGATGGTTGCCATCTCACTGGTCCCTACAGGGGGACTATGCTTTCATCTTATGAGGGTAAAATGGTCATTGAAGATAAACAAACAATTGCAGGAAAGGGCCCTTGAGACTTTATAATCATTTTGGAATATATTGGAACCTTCCAATATTAATTTCCCTTACCAGGGACTAAACTGCAAATTTCCCTAAGTTTTATTCCTCTATAATTTGCACAATTTTGAATATCTCCTTTATTCTTATAAATAGGAACTAATGTACTCTTCCTCCAATCATCTGACATTTTCTTAGACCTTAAAATTTCATTAAATAAATTAGTAAGCCATGACACTCCATTTTCTCCCAAACATTTCCAAACTTCAATAGGAATACCATCGGGTCCCACAGCTTTACCACTTTCCATTTTCCTGAGAGCAATCTCAACCTCACTCACTCTAATCTTATTATTATTATTATCATTATTATTATTACCATTATATTTGATATTCCTTACATTAAACTCCAAATCATCTATATTGTAATTCAAGGTTTCACCACTATCATTAAACAACTTATAAAAGTAATTCTCCCATCTATCCCTAATTTTATCATCTGTAATCAATATATTACCATCTTCATCCTTAACACACCTTACTTGATCTAAATCCTTTGATTTCCTCTCCCTTATTTTTGCTATTCGATACATTCTTTGTTCCCCAACTTTAGTCCCTAACTCTTTATAAAACTTTTCAAAATAAATAGCACGAGTTATACTTACAGCTTTTTTCGCCTCCTTTTTTGCTAATCTATATTTAACCCAATTTTCCTCACTATCACACATATGTAAATCTTTAAAACACTATTTTTTGAATTTAATTTTCTCTTGAACACTAGAATTCCACCACCAAGTCTCCTTTTTACACCTAATATAACTCTTTGATTCACCTAAAATTTCCTTAGCTATTTTTAACACCTTCTTAATCATTTCTTCCCATAAATCATTAGCATTCACTTGTTTATCCCAAACACATTCATTTGTCATCCTATTCTTAAAATTTATCATTTTTCCCCTTTTAATTGCCACCATTTAATTCTTGGATTAAACATTTCTCGCTTTTTCATTCGATTAAACTTCATACGAACATCTAAAACTAAAGGCCTATGTTGTGTTGTTACTCCATCACCTGGAATTACCTTGCAATTTGTACAACTTCTTCTGTCCGAATTTCTTACTAAAAAGAAATCAATCTGTGATCTATTATCTCCACTTTTATATGTAATCAAATGTTCTTTGTAACATCCCAGCGCCTCGTTCTCGAAATTGTCCGTTTTGGGGAATCCTCACCCCTCACGGCTTTAAAACGCGTCGAGAGGGGGAGGTATCCAGGCCTTTATATAGCACCTTTCGTTCTCCTCCCCAGCCGATGTGGGACTTTACAATATCGGTGTGCCAGCGAGGACGCTGGGCCCCAAGGGGGGTGGATTGTAAAGTCCCACATCGGCTGGGGAGGAGAACGAAAGGTGCTATATAAAGGCCTGGATACCTCCCCCTCTCGACGCGTTTTAAAGCCGTGAGGGGTGAGGATTCCCCAAAGCGGACAATTTCGAGAGCGAGGCGCTGAGATGTTACATTCTTCTTTTTTCTCAAAACAAGTACTACCTCCGGTCCTAAATATAGGACCTAATTGACTTTTTTTGGAGAGATTAAGGTTGCGAAATAGATTATTAAATGATGACATATATGATATATTTTTAGATTATCCATTAGTTTATAGGTAAAATAAACCAGTTTAAGTGAAAAAATTAGGTAAATCAATTTATAATTAACTTATTTTGCTTTTTTAAGGATTTTCTAGAAAAAGTCAATTAGGTCTTATATTTAGGACCGGAGGGAGTATTAACAATTTTTAGATTGTGAGCTAAGCAGAATTCAATAATAGACTGTCCTTCATTATTGATCCTACCAAATCCAAAACCACCATGAACTTGTGTGAATTGTCCTGCATCTTTACCAACATGTCCATTAAGATCACCGCCAATAAAAACCTTTTCATTGATAGGTATTCTTTGAATCATCTCCTCCAATTCGTCCCAAAATTGTTCCTTAATGTGCAATTCTTCCCCAACCTGAGGGGCATATGCACTAATAATATTAATTGCTTCCTCTTCAACTAATATTTTTATCGATATTAATCTATCTCCAATCCTAAAAACTTTCTGGCCAAATTATCCCTTTTAAAATAGTTTAATTCGTCAGAATGATATTTAACCTTTTATTTACACACATGTGTGTGAAAAAGAAATCAATATCTTAAAACAAAGTTGCCAACTTGCCATTTCATTTCATTTTTTTATGAAAAGATAATAACATTAAAATAATAAATAAAAACCAATATACATTACTTCATTTAACTCATATCATAATAAATATAATATTCTATTAGTATAACAAAATAATAATAATAATAATAATATATTAATTAATCAGTAATAATTTTCATAGGAAGTATGAATAAATGGATCATGGTAATCCTATTAGAAGGTTACAAGTGTTATTTTAAATCATCATCATCATCAACGTAAACCTTATCCCATTCAAATGGGGTCGGCTACATGGATCACACGACGCCATTTAGCTCTGTCCCTAGTCATTCCTACAGATAAATTTTTCACAACCATATCTCTTTGAATAACTTCATCAAGAGTTCTTTTTGGTCTTCCTCTATTTCTTATATACGGCTCCCTTTCCATCTGTTCCACTATTCTCACTGGCTCATCCAATTCTCTTCTTTGAACATGCCCATACCACCTTAAGCGATATTCTCTCATCTTCTCTGAAATTGGTGCCACCCCAACCCTTTCACGAATGTGATCATTACGAATCCTATCTTTTAGTGTATATCCACTAGACCATCTCAACATTTTCATCTTTGACACATCCATCTTATGTTCTTGCTGTTTTTTAATTGCCCAGCATTCACTACCATATGACAATACTGGTCTAATAGCTGTTCGATATAATTCTCCTTTTACTTTAGTTTGAACCCTTCGATCACAAATAATCTCAGAAGCTTTTCTCCATTTGCACCAACCAGCTTGAATTCTATTATTGATATCTCCATCTACCTCACAATCCTCTTGTATAACTGATCCCAAATATTTAAACTTATCCACTTGACGTATAACATCTTCTCCTAATATAGTTTCTATGTCCTCATGAGTTTACCTATTGCCAAAACTACAGCACATATATTCCGTTTTACTCCTACTTATTCTAAAGCCTTTCGACTCTAAAGTCGTCCTCCATAACTCTAATTTCCAATTAATTTCATCTTTCGAATCCCTAAAATTACTATATCATCCGCAAAAAGCATGCACTTAAGAATTTCTTCTTGTATACTTTCAGTCACAACATCCATAACAAGATTAAACAAATACGGACTCAACGCCGAACCTTGATGTAAACCAATTTTTATTGGGAAATCAATTGTATCACCTACTAGTGTTCTAACTCTAGTCATTACACCTTCATACATATCTTGAATAGCTCTAATATACTCAACTTGTACCTCTTTCTTTTCTAAAATTTTCCAAAGTAAATCTCTTGGCACCCTATCATATGCTTTTTCCAAATCAATAAAAATTATATGTAAGTCTTTTCTAATACTTCTATATCTTTCCATTAAACCTCTAATTAGATATATTGCTTCTGTGGTTGACCTTCCTGGCATAAAACCAAATTGATTTTTCGATATTCTAGTCTCATTACGTAACCTACGCTCAATTACTTTTTCCCACAACTTCATTGTATGACTCATAAGTTTTATTCCTCTATAATTTACACAATTTTGAATATCTCCTTTATCTTTATAAATAGGTACTAATGTACTCTTTCTCCAATCATCTGGCATTTTCTTAGACCTTAAAATTTCATTAAATAATTTAGTAAGCCACCACACACCATCTTCTCCTAAACATTTCCATACTTCAATAGGAATACCATCTGGACCAACAGCTTTTCCCTTAGCCATTCTCTTAAGAGCATCCTCAACTTCACTAATACTAATCTTAATATTATCTGTAAAACTGTTATTCCTATCAATATTCCCTAAATCATCTATAGTATAATTCAAAGTTTCCACTCTATCATTAAACAAATTATAAAAATAGTTCTTCCATCTATCCCTAATACTCTCATCTTTAACTAATACATTACCTTCTTCATCCTTAACACACATTACTTGATCTAAATCTCTTGATTTCTGCTCTTTTATCTTTGCTATTCTATACATTTTTTGTATCCCCTCTTTTGTCCCTAATTCTTAATAACACTCCTCAAAGAAATTAGCTCGAGTTATACTAACTACTCTTTTCGCCTCTTTCTTTGCTAATCTATATTTTACCCAATTTTCCGCACTATCACATATTTGCAAATCCTTAAAACATTGTTTTTTAAATTTAATTTTCTCTTAAACATTATTATTCCACCACCAGGTCTCCTTTTGACGCCTAATATAGCCCTTTGATTCACCTAAAACTTCTTTTGCTATTTTTCTCATCATCATACTTAAATCTATCCATAAATCATTAGCACATCCTTGTTTGTCCCAAATACATTCATTCATCAACCTATTCTTAAAAATTTTGATTTTTTCCCCTCTCAATTGCCACCATCTAATTATTGGTTGAAGCATTTCTCTCTTCTTCTTTCTATTAAACTTCACATGAACATCTAAAACTAAAGGCCTATGTTGTGTAGTCACACCATCACCTGGAATCATCTTACAGTTTATACACATTATTCTATCCGAATTTCTTACTAAAAAGAAACCAATCTGTGATCTATTGCCTCCACTCTTATATGTGATTAAATGTTCTTCCTGTTTCTCAAAACAAGTGTTAACAATTTTAAGATTATTAGCCATACAAAATTCAATAATAGAATGTCCTTCATTATTCATTGTGCCAAAACCAAAACCACCATGAACTTGTGTGTACTGTCCTGCATCTTTACCAACATGTCCATTAAGATCGCCACCAATAAAAATCTTTTCAGTGTTAAGAATTCTTTTAATCATCTTCTCCAATTCATCCCAAAATTGTTCCTTTATGACCAATTCTTCCCCTAACTGAGGGGCATATGCACTGATTATATTAATTGTATCATTCTCAACTACCATTTTTATCAATAATATTCTATTTCCACTTCTATAAACTTCAACCACCTTCTTCTTCCACACTTCATCCACAATTATACCTACACCATTCCTATGATTCACTTTACCAGTATACCAAAGTTTATAACCATCAATATCCTTAGACTTTTCACCTACCCATTTAGTCTCTTGTAGACATAGAATATTTATTTTTCTATCCCTCATCACTCCTATTACCTCCCAAGCTTTGCCCCTCAAGGTTCCAATATTCCACGTACTAAATCTCATCCTACACTCATTCACTTTCTTCTTTATATATTCCTTCTTCTGTCCACTGTCCATCGATGACATATTGCTAAAATGGTTTTGTGTGTCCATGCTTTAAAATTAGACAAATTTTTACGTTGGCTGCCAAAGCCTAACACAACCTACTCTTTTTACCTGGGCTTAGGACCGGCTAAATAAATAGGCAGAGAATTGCTCACAACAATTATAATAACACATAAAATAGTATAAATATTAAAACTAATACAAATAAATCTAACACTAATAAGAATAAATCTAGAACAAATAATAACAGTAAATAAAGAGATAAAACAAATCACAATATACTAAAATAGTAAAACAATATAATATAAATAACAATATAATAAAACCACAATACTGAAATAAATAAATAATATATAAATAAATAAATAAATGAAATAACAATATATAATAAACCACAATACTGAACAATAGAATAAAACAATAAATTAATAAATATTCTCTAAAAAAAAACTAATGCTCAACAACAATATTCAAAGATTAAAATATCTATAATAAAACAAAAGATTATAATCAAATTTCAAGAAGACTATGTATGTAGAACAAAAGATTTTTAAAGAATATGAAATTTCAATGAAATGATTTAAAGAAAATCAAACTTCAAACCAGGAATTTCTGATATGTAAACTGTTACAATAGTAAAATTGCTATGTTACTTAACGCAGTGGATTTCACCAAAAGATGATGAGGAAAGTTGTAAAAATGAGAGATTGAAGATGAATATATATTTCAACAATGAAATAAAACAATAAATTAATACTAAATACTATAACAAACACAACAACAATAATGTTCAATATCAATAATAATTAATCAAACCAGAGATTGTTGTTGATGGTGTAGACCGTGCTTGCATAAAAATGATTGTGATGAACTTAATGAACATTCCACGAAAAATTTTGAGAATGAGAAAGATTATAGAAATTAGAAGATTGAGGAGGGAGCGATTATAAGAATGAGAATATTGAGAAGAAGATGAGATGAAGAATGGAAAAGATTGACAAAAATCATCTCAACTAACAATTGGTGTTATCATTTAATTTTTTATTTATTAAATTTACCAGAAAATAAATTTATGACTTTACCCTACAATACAATTCGGGATTTGTGGGAAAAGATATTGGGGTAATTAATTACAGGTCCCCCACAAGGGAGTTAATACTGGAAAAGTCCCAAAAGTTGAAAATATTAATGTAGGGTCCCAAGGGACCTCACATTAATATATTTGAAATGTGAAAAGACAGTTTTGCCCCTAGCCTTAAAAAAATTTACTTCCTCCCTCACCCACCCCCTCCCCCCTCCTCCTCCCTCCCCCACCCTCTCCCCCCTCCCAGCGCCCCCCACCCTCCCTCCCACCCCCACCAGCCTCCCCCCCTCCAGCCCCACCCTCCCCAGCGCCCCCTTCCCCCCACCCTCCCCAGCCCCCCCTCCCCACCCCACCCTCCCCAGCCCCCCACCCTCCCCAGCCCCCCCTCCCCCCCCCACCCTCCCCAGCGCCCCCCCTCCCCCACCCCACCCTCCCCCTCCAGGGTCGCGAGGGTCGCGAGGAGGAGTGGGGGGTGGGGACGTGGAGGGAGGAGGGTGGGGGGGGAACTGGAGGGGGAGGGACGCGGACGAGGAGGGTGAGGTGGGGGAGGGGGGCGCTGGGGAGGGGGGGGCTGGGGAGGGTGGGGCGGGGGAGGGGGGCGTTGGGGAGGGGGGGCTGGGGAGGGTGGGGGTGGGGAGGGGGGGCTGGGGAGGGTGGGGTGAGGGGAGGGGGGGCGCTGGGGAGGGTGGGGCTGGAGGGGGGGGAGGCTGGTGGGGGTGGGAGGGAGGGTGGGGGGCGCTGGGAGGGGGGAGAGGGTGGAGGAGGGAGGAGGAGGGGGGAAGGGGTGGGTGAGGGAGGAAGTAAATTTTTTTTAAGGCTAGGGGCAAAACTGTCTTTTCACATTTCAAATATATTAATGTGAGGTCCCTTGTGACCCTACATTAATATTTTCAACTTTTGGGACTTTTCCAGTATTAACTCCCTTGTGGGGGACCTGTAATTAAATTTCCCAAAGATATTCATATTTAAATAATAATTTCATCAATCAATTAACTAAAAAGATCCTTCTCTTCTTTTTCTTTTATAAGTTTAAAAAGATCATTCCCAATACTATTAATATTTTTAATCCATCCTAATTAAACCTTCTTCACGTGTTCAAATCCTCTTTCGATCGAAAAAGAAAAAATCCTTTGGCTCCGATCATCGCACACATCGGTAAAAAAAAAAAAAAATTCTTCCTTGAATTTATTTTCTAGGGCTGTAATTTCTCTTTACTCTTCTATATGCTATGCTCATACTATAAAATCGTTCAATCATATTGTTTTGTCTATTACTTTTGGAGAGTAACATAGGACCAATTTTAGGTTTATATTTTTTTGGGCTGGTTTTTAATGTTAACATGAACATTAAAGTTTGTTGATTTAGGATAATGTCTATTGGTGTGTGCAACTGTAATCACATGTCCGAGTTTGAAATTCTGAGGGGTTTAATATTGTGGTTTAAATTGTTTTGTTTTATTCAGTTGAGCTATAACTGTTCTTAGTGGTACTCCTGTTGTGATTATAAGATCAAATTGGCTTTTTTAATTGTTAAGATGTTGCATGCAATTAGATTATAAGTTAATTTGTAAGTAAAATGGTAAATACTACCTCTGTTCCTAAATATAAGATCAGTTTCCCAAATTTGATTAGATTAAGGATGTTAGTTAAGTTAGTTATTAAAACATGATATAACTAATAATGCTACCTATATATAAGCATTATTAGGGTTAATTTATGAAAAAGTTGAGAAAAATTAGAAAATGATCTTATAGTTAGAAACAAGTTGAAATTTGAAAGTGATATTATATTTAGGAGCGGAGGGAGTATAACAATGTAATATGATGAATTTTGTATTCTTAATTTCTCCAAAAAGGTTAATTTGATTTTATGATTGGGATTGGAGGGGGTATTTGATTATTTGGTGTGATTGTTATGGTTGATGTTAATTAATGATTTGTTCTTTGTTTTTAGGTGCATTAGTTGTAGAAGTAGATTCCTTTGAGCATTTAATGGGTAGTAACACATTTGATCCGATGATGGAGGATGGAGCCACTTACCAGGCCACACCACAGAAACAGATGTGGAGTGAACAAAAGCAGGCTGCAATTCATGATGAAATAAAACGAATGCATCAACTTCCTGCAAAAAGTACTTATGTTGCACATCGCATGAGGGTTCTCAATAAAATCCTGCAGCTTATATCACTTCAGGTAGGTCCACTTGGATTCTGTGGTATGGAATTTGAAATTTTTAATCCTATATACTGGTTTTGATTAGCATGTTGTAATAAAATTTGTCTGGTATCATTATATGTTTTAACCTGTGGAGCGTGAGTATTTGTCATATACTCACATTCTTATGAATTTTAGATAAACTGGGAAATGTAGACCCAAAGATAAAATAATACACTTGGTTACTGTTAATATGAAGTTTGAAGAACAATATGGTGTTGGAATAGAAATTTTCCCATGTTTTGATTTATATGAAATTTGAAGAATTGCAGGACAAGGGATATACCCCATGTTTTGATTTATAACTGGTGTTTGGTGTACCTTATTTTGAATATGTCTTGTCTTCATGGTCACCAAAGTTCTTGTAGTATAGTACTATAGTGCATAACATGGTTTGTGGTTATAATTGACAATTAGTTTATGTTAGTAATGTGTGATTAACTTTGTTCTATTTTAATCCCTTTTTGAAAAAAATATGTCAGAGAACTACGGAACAGGAGCGGGAATTGGAGTTGCTTTTTGCTGGGCTCTCACTTTAAAAGGATTTATCTTGGGAGTGGTAAGATTTGGAGAATTTAGGTTTTCTATTGATTTTTTATCAGCACTACAGTTTCTGCCTTTGCTCATCTGATTATTTTGGGTTAGGCCAGAGATATTTCATGTTGTCTTGATTGGCCATGTTTTAGAATTTTATTACTCCCTGTTCAAAAACATGCTTCTAATCTGGTTTCACCACCTTACCAAGGTTTACTCATATACGGCCTCCTTTCATGTTTTGAACCTTGAATGTTTTCCTTGACCTTCTTGCTCTCCAAACGGTTATAAGGTGAGATGCGATTAAGCATTTGCTGACATTTAGTCATGGCCTCTAGTGTTTGCCACGAATCTGTAAAACTGCACTAATCGTATGGATTCATCTATGGCAAGGCTAGTATTTTCATTTTAGTTGCAACCCCCTTTACCCCTATAAAGCTTCTTCATTTCTTACCATATGGATTCATCTATGGCAATGCCAGTATTGTTCCTTTTTTCATTACATTATGGCAAGCTAGTGATGAGTTAGCTTGACTCAACCGTAAGCTCGCTTGCCCTAAGGGTCTAAGATCGTGTGTTTGAATCAGCCTCTCTACATAAAATGGGGACTAGAACTGAGTTGACCTTTTTTACGGCAAGTTAGTGCTTGAATTTAGAATAGAAGTTCAGCTGAAATGGTCTCTGATGCTTCCATGCTTTGCTGAACCTCCAAAAATGGCTCCCTACAGCTGGAGCTGATATTTGGTGTTAAAATCACCTGGTCTGTCTCCGCATTAGCTCCCCCCTTGCCATGATTCTCTGCTTTCAAGACATAATTCCACTTCCACGCCACATAAATTAAATGGCTAGTTTCCTCAATTTCCATTCTGAACGGGTGGTTTATGACACTGTCCCTCATCAGCATCATATTGATTGCCTTATAGGAGTCTGATTACATCTGAACGATAGTAAGGTGTTTGCAGACTTCCAAGCCTACCTTGAGCCAGTATTGTTCTTTTTAGTTGCATTCTCTTTTATCCTTACCAGGCTCCTTTATTGCTTGCCGTAGCCTTGGAGGGTGTTTTCTGTTTTGCTATCAGATTCTGATAATCTCTTGTCAATATAGAATTGAATGTGGATTTGTTGAATGTAGTATTTGGAAACTTGTCATGCGTTTGGTTGATGTAATAATTTCGTTTTTGTTTGTTTTTGTGAGGATGATTGAATAATTATATTAATTTCCTATTTAATGGGGAAGACCAGTATGATCCAATTTCGAAACATGATCCAATTTTTTTTTATTGGATGTCTTATTATACACAGTCATGTGCTTACTTTTTCTCTCTTATTTGTTAACTAATGATATTTCTCTTGAATGTTCATCTTCAGGCATCACTTATACCCGGGTCGTTTAGTTCAGATGCTTTTGGTTGCAGAGCATCATATATTAAGGATTTCAATAAGGACGTCGGCGAAAGTTAAACCCTGTTCATATGTATAAACGTTTGGAATTGACACCTTACAAATTCAACCCAACCATCCAGAGAATGTCCTTGTACATAAGATGATAAGGTTGCTCCTCCACAATTTACAATGACTAGAGATTTAGAACATACCCATCAAAGAGTTTTAAATTTCTATGATGTAAGAGAATAAGGTTTATATGTTTGCTTAGATTGACTTTTTTATTAGTGATATTACATCTTATGAAGTTATATGTTTGCTTAGATTGACTTTTTTATTAGTGATATTACATCTTATGAAGTGAACGTGTAGCAAGAGTTTTGTCTCATAAAATGAAAAACTAATATAACTTCTTTGGAAATTGGATTTCATTAGCACTTCCTAGTAGGTTATTTGTTGTTTTTTGGTTTGATATTTTGAATGGAAACACTGATTATCATAAAAATTAATGAGATTATAACCAATGAGTAGTAGGTTGAAATGGTAAGAGAGTTTATCCCTATAAGCATGAGAATGTGTGTTCAAATCCTCCTTATTTATGAAAAATTTTTTTATTCTTAATAATATCCGTCTTTCCTAGCACATAATATATCTTCATTATTTAATTAGATTAAGGAAGTTAATTGAGTTAATTAAAATTGCATGATGCTACCAAAAAATTACAACAACATTGTGTCATTCTCATTCTTCATCTCTTGTTTATATTAAGAAATATTCATTAAGATAATTTAGGGGAAATATAAGAAAAATATAAAGAAATTTTATATTTAGAAACAAACACATCTCCATGAATTTGAGAACATTTGTATAACTTTTGACAAAATATTAATTAACATTAACAATATTAACAATATCAATGTGGCATCCTATTCACATGCCTCGAGTATCAGTGATACTCTCTAATTTCATTAAGCTAACCCAACTCCATCGCTGTAGTTCACATCTAAGGCCACGCTTATTTCCATTTTCCACCTCCAGATTCCATGCTAACAAATAACTAGTACACAATTTTTTAAGGTTTAACTAAGGCAAGGTGTACATGTGGATGAATGTTTTAGGAATAAAAGAAGCCTTGTATTATATCAGGTTAAAGTGAAAAATGCATATATGTGTTTTCCTCAAAGGTCATCCATATAATATATTTCTTTTAGGGTCAAAAACACATATTTGTTTTGCTCAAATAGTAAAAATACACATGTCTTTCATTACAAGGTCACCCAACACCAAACTTTTGGTTAAATACACTTACGAATTTGGATTTAGGTAACCCTTGAAGTGTAACACGTGTATTATTAATCCCAGAAAACATACTCTCCATTGTTAAATATAAGATCATTTTCTCTAATTTGATTGGATTAAGAATATCAATTAAATTAGTTATTAACACATTATATTCCCTTTTTTTATCAGGAAACATAATTTTTTTATTAAACTAGAAAATTAGAATACAAAATAGGTCTGCAAAAAAAGAAAATACAAATCATAATATATAGAAAACCTAAAAGAGTAAACATGGATAGGAGTGAGTCGCCGCCATCGTGAAAACCCTACCATCTTCTTCATCTTTCCTTCATGAGAATTTGTGGGTAGAAAAGAACCGTCACCGGTAGAAAAGTCATTAAGTAGTGGTTGTTCAAAGAACCATCACAAAGGATTCACACCTCTTATCGGCAATAAACCAATTAATTTGGTTTTCAAAGAAGCTCCATGAGTAGATCTCACGGAAACAAACGTACCCACAAGACTAATATATAAGATGAAGGTTGAGTAGAAGAAATTCCTCTTGTCGTCAAAACTCCTAGACCAATTTATTTGAAAATGAACGAAACAGAAAGGCAGACCAATAAAAGTGACGGACGTCTCCTTCCCCGGCATGAAACGGGGAAGGAGACGCCAGAGAAAAAACTCGTACAACGACGAGAGAAGAGATCCCACCACCACCCAAAAGTTTGAGAGAAGGGGAGAGAGGATAGAGCCAACTCAAGAGAGCCGGCCCTACACAAAAGTATTATTGACTTATTAACACATTATATTACCGATCCACTTTAACTATATACTTTTATCCATACTCTTCTTCTCTTCCTTATTATTATGGATAAGTATTATTAGAATTAATTTGAGAAAAATTTAGAAATATTAGAAAGTGTCTTATATTTAGGAATAAATTGAAATTTAAAAGTGATTTTATATTTAATAACAAAGTGGATATATGGTACTGAGGAACTAGCAAAACACATACTCCTATACCTTTTTGACCCCAAAAAAAAATACTCCCTCTACTCCTAAATATAAGACTTAATTTACTTTTTTGAAAATTCATAAAAAAATGCAAAATAAGTTATTTATAAATTGATTTACCTAATTTTTTCCTTTAAACTAGTTTATTTTACTTATAAACTAATAGATAATCTAAAAATATATCAAATATGTCATGATTTAATAGACTAATTTGCAACCTTAACTTCTCCAAAAAAAATTCATTTAGGTCCTATATTTAGGAGCGGAGGTAGTAGTATATAGTAGTGGGTGAAAAACACATGTATTTTTCACTTAACCCAATATCAAATATCAATATGATATTATGCTTGATGTCCTATAGATTTTTCTTAATATTTGACCACAAGATAAGATTAATATTCCAAAGTCCAAACAACAAAACTGACCGTATAAGCAAATCAGCAAAAATATCTCATATTAGAAGCTTTCCTTGCTTGTGCTCAAAAAAAAAAAAAAAAAAAAAAGAAGAAGCTTTCCTTGGTTCCACTCACCGATTAGAAATTGCAGTATTGTGATTTGAAAGCAGCGTCAGTGTAATGACAGACGCCGTTAGAATTAACGGAGGACGTAACGGCGTGACTGACTTTGATGTGCGGTACAAGGTGAGGCAAGTCTTGGCTCACATCGTTAAGTTTGCTGTGGATTCTGCCGTCGATGGCTCTCGCTTCCTCAAATTCCCTGGTCTGTTTTTACCCTTTTACCCCTCTAATTATTATCCCATTTCTTCAATTTTACCAAGTACTAATAGAGTAGCTGGCGTTTTTACAAGCTAGATAGACTCTGATTGATCATTTAATTTGTACTTTTTTTAACTGAATAATGTAATTTGTACTTGATGTTTTCCAGGAAATGAAATTTTGGGTAGAAAGATTCCTGCTTTAATTATATGAGAGTCACTTGATTTTTTTAGAAAATTAAGGATGCATAATACATCAGTTCAAATTGTTTAGAAAATTATACTCCCTCCATTCCTAAATACTCCCCCCACTCCTAAACATAAGACCTAGTTTACTTTTTTTTTTAGGTTAAGGTTGCGAAATAGGCTTTTAAATTATGACACATTTGATATATTTTAAGATTATCCATTAGTTTATAAGTAAAATAAAACAGTCTAAGGGAAAAAATTAGGTAAATCAATTTATACTTTATTTATTTTACTTTTTTAGGATTTTCCAAAAAATTCACCTAGGTCTTATATTTAGGACCAGAGAGAATATACAATTTATTTACTTTGTTTGATGGATGACACTAGGATGTTAGTTAAGTTAGTTAAAATCATGTGATATTACCAATGGGTAGTTGGTTGGAGATGGTAAGTGAGCTACAGCCTACAACTTCATAAGGATGAGAACGCGTGTTTGAATCCCGGGAAGCGCTCTAATTGGGAGAGGGGACAGCCTTGCCTATGTGGCCAACACTCTTACCTCTCAAGTCTGGATTAAACCGGGCGGTGAATAACCAAAAACTCATGTGATATTGCAATATTGCAAAACTGCCCTTACGTCCTGCACCTCCCTTGCTCACTTGTTTTCATTGAATAGTACATCAATAGGGAAAATATGGTGAAAAATTGAGACAAATTTGAAAGTGATCTAATATATAGAAACAACTACACTTTCCCAAAGTGGTCTTATATTTAAGAATGGAGGGAGTATCATATAATCTAGTTACATGATGTGCAGATAGTATACTATCATAAAATCTCAAGTGTTGGCACTCTTTCATGGGATAATAATGCGCAGATAATGATGCATAGAATTTTTTGGTTTGCTACTTAGAGTTCCAGAACATGTGTATTTGACCATATTTTTAATTACGTGGACATTAACAGATAGATATAGTGAAAGGGTCTGAATTGTGTCTTAAGGGTAAGGCTGGCAAATAGAAGTATCTTAAGGGTATCATTGAAGAATTAAATACTAAATAGTTGAATGTTTTGTTTGCATTTTTTTTATATTATTCCTGCTGACATGGGTGAGGGGATTGGTAATGCTGCCTTCTTGATTCGCTGTTCCTTTGTGCTTTGTTACTCATAGTGCACGAGGTGGCACTCAGCATTTCAGTGTCTGAAAAAGGGTTTTTTAATGGTGCATTACTCTCTTACAACTTAAATTTTGGCAAGCTATCATGGAGGGCATACCGATTGTACCATTTCTAACTTGGCCTCTTCCATAACATTTTAGAAATTTCCAATTTCTTATAATCTAATCTTTTAGCCTCCCATTTGAGCAGCGCAAAAATATGGAGTCTAGTTCTTCAGTCTTTAAATTGCTAATGTAAAAGGGTACTTTTCCTATATTGAATGACCACTTTTAGTTTTCCATGCACTGCCCTTCAACTTCAAAGATAATTTTCGGATATTCTTGAATATACATGACATAGTGAAAAAGGATGTGGACGGTGTTAACATTTCTGCTGGTCTATAATTCGCTTCTTAACTTAGTCTTGTTTTCTAGCTGTATTGTGAGTCCTATTATATCCTTTTTAGCATCATTATGTGGAAGATTTACTTTTTTATCTTAGGTTAGAGGTGAATTTGAGATCTTAAAGTGTTATGTATTTACTTATCTTTTATCTTAGGTTAGAAGTGAATTTAAGATCTTAAAGTGCTATGGGTTATAGGTGAATTTGAGATCTCCAAAATCCGTTTTCTCACAATGTCGAGTATTTCAGGTAAGAAGCATGCACAAATGACGGTGCAAGAAGGATTAAAGGATGTGCCCTTGTCAGCACCAATGAAGGCCAAGAATACACCTGATGTTAAAGTTGCAAACAACCTTTCATTTCATATGAAAATACAGCAAGTGGAGGAGCATGTGAATAATCTTAAGCATCGGTATGAAACATCAGCCAAATGTGCTGAGGGATTACAGCCACCGATGAAACCATCAGATGATGACTTCAAGACAGTAGATATTCTGAAGAAGAATGGAAGAAGAGTATTTATTAGGTCACGACTTTAAAATAGATGTTGAATATGAGAATTCAGTTGTTTAATAATGTAGAACCTTAAAGCAAACAATAGCTGTGCAATATGTTTCTTCTTCTTACACTTACAAAAACCCAACCTTTCAGCCTGTGTTGAAGGTTAATCTTTATCCTGAACACTTTGGTAGCTTGAGGGGAAATAGGTGAAATTGTCGGTTTGATCTTGGCATACATGATGATCATCACTCATATCCTAGCTTCAACAATTTAATAGTAATACATCATGACTCTACCCCTTTTCTTTTTCTATCTTTTAATAGGGATTAAACTCAATATGGTTTTCTTTTCAATCCTTGTTGAATTCGCTCTTAATATTGGGCTTGGCTATACAAATAAATTTCTAATGTTTGTTCTAATGAAAAAAGGTTTGTTTGATAAACTCAACCAACTCAATTTAATTCTGTTAAGTGGTAACAAAAAACAAAACGTCAATTTTATGGGCCCGAGGCCTCTTCTATCCCCTTAAAATCCAGTTAATTAATTAGAAACTAATATACTCCTCATGTCCTTAATATAATATAATATATGATTGTCTATTTTAAGAAAAATTCAAGTTAGTTAATGATATCATATACTCGTATGTTATATTTAATTGGATTATGCATTACTATTACTAATTTATAAATTAAACAAACTAGTTTTAAGAAATTTATGTAGATTGATTTATAATTAATTTGTCTAACTTGTTTTAATATTTTATAAAAAAATTCAAATAAATCTTATGTTATGACATAGGAGAAGAATGATATATTGATGTCATGTCTATCCAAAATAGGCATGACTTAATAATATGATTGGAGTATTATCTTGAAATTTAGAATCCAACTTAGTTGACATAGCAGCTAAAAAATCTAGTCTTCTCCGAAAGTTGCGTTGGTGATGTGGAAATCTCAAGGCTACATTCTAAGATCCTCTGTACTAAATTATCCCATGAACACTTCACTACTTTTGCAAGTCCCCACAATCAACTTCTCATCTTTCAACACCATTTCCTTCCATTCAACTTCAAGCATATTCAAAAAGAACCCAACTTTGTGTCTCTCTCCATTGGAAACTACTAAAGTTGTTTCCTTTCACCAAAGGGGTTTCAAGTTAAGACAAAGTTGTGAGACTTTGTGTTTCCATGAAAGGGGTTGGCTTAAAAATGGGGTTTTGTTGAATGATAAGAGGGGAAATAAGAGAGTGGTTTTGGTGAAGAGTAATGAGGGTTTTGGGTATAATGATGGTGACAAAGCTGAGAGTGGTGATTCTGCTAAGGTTTTTGGGAATCTTGCTTTGGCCATTGGATTGGCTTATCTCTCATTGACTGGACAGCTTGGCTGGATTTTGGATGCAATTGTTTCCATTTGGGTATACAAGTCTTTCTTTCTTTTTGGCCTAATTATGTGTTGTCATATTAGTTATTGAGCTTGTGGTCAACTCTTTGGCTATACTGATACATAGGGTTGCTCTTGATTTTTGCACTTAAACCATCCTTGACCTTGACTTAGTGAAATTGGTGTATGAATCTTAGAATATACTCTCTCTGGTTCTAAATATAAGACCTAGTTGACTTTATTTTTGGAGAGATTCAGGTTGCAAAATAGGTTATTAAATTATGACTTATTTGATATACTTTAAGATTATTCATTAGTTTATAGGTCAAATAAAATAGCTATAGAGAAAAAGTTAGGTAAATCAATTTATGATTAAGTTATTTTGCATTTTTGATATTTCCCAAAATGTCAACTAGGTCTTATATTTAGGACTACATATGAAGTAGCATGCAATTGTCTCCATTTGGGTAATGGTTTCTTCCTTTTTGGCCTAATTTTGTACTGACATGATAGTTCATGAGCTTGCACTCAACTCTTTGGCTAGACTGATACATGGGATTGATCTTGATTGCTGTATTTTATCATCCTCTACCTTGACTTGGTTATAAAATCGGTATATAAATCTTCGAATATAGCAGGCAATCTATAGGATTTGGACTATATTAGAATATAACTATCACTATTTAGGAACTTATTGCACTTGGCATATTTTTATTCGTAGGAATTAAGTGAAAACGATAGAGCTTCTTGTTTTAGTGAAAATAATAGTCCATGTTCTGTCTTGTAGATTTTATTTGTTCTCTAACGTTCTTCCTCTCGAAGAGAGCACTTTCATTTGTTCTTTGATGGTCCCCTTACACCAATATTTGTACATGTAAATGAATATGATCATCCCTTTTATTTTATATTTTCCTGAATGCAGATCTTTGCCGTAGTAGTACCAATGGTTGGAATTGGTGCTTTCCTCTGGTGGGCTGGTCGGGATATAATGCAAGGCAGTGTGAGGCTTCTTTAACTTTTCACAATGAAGTTCCTTCATAATTTGTATCACCATTTATTGGATCAGTTGATGTTATGATGATTCAACCAAATTAATTACTGTTTTGTTGGATTCCCGCAGAGCTTATTTTTGCCTAGAGTCATATTTTCAAATTGTAGTGTTTTGTTTCAGGATTTGTTGCCTTAGGCTTTAGCTGGTGTCTTCTTTCCTTATCTTTAATATAATGAGTTAACTTCTATTTCATAGGGTTTTTTTCTTGGGTTCAAATTTAGAATTAAAAATTACTCTTTTTCTTTCAATTGATTGTTTATCAAGGAATGTAAAAGTGAAAAGTACATTTTCTGTTTAATTATAAATAGTGAAAAATTAGAATTTATTAACGTCGATGAAAAATCTTACCTATGCTAAGAAATCACCAGAATAAATAGTTGAGTAAAATGGTCCTATGTCATCATGTCACTATCATGTTGTTATAAATGTTCAAAGTAGCATCAGCCTGTCCTGGAGTTATTTGTACCTTCATATATTGATGATCTTTTGTTTTATGTGCAGTGTCCCAATTGCGGAAATGCATTTCAAGCTTTCAAGTAAGTTTCATCTGAAACATAATATATCAGGGAAACCTTGGTTTTTGGATAATTTTCTCCAATGAGTCAACCTTTTTAATCCAGTTATCTTTTCCAGATCTCTTAATGATGATTTGCAGCTGTGCCCCTTTTGTGGTCTGCCTTTTTCTGGTAAGAGCCTACTCTTGGCCACTTGTTTTACTTAGTCTTTATGTTAGACAACTTTCCTTACCTCTTATATACAGCATTTTACTGTGAGCATCTGTTGATGGTGAAGCTAACAACCATCAATTAATATTTACCTCTTGGCCACTTGTACCATACCACAGCATTTTACTTAATTATCTACCTTAAGTTTGGTGGTTTTTCACAATTTGTCAAGTAATATTTTTCTGGTATCACACTTGTTCATGCCTTGGCACATAAAGTTTCTGCATTTTTTGTAGGCATTTTAATGAATTAGAAACATTACAGTTTCTTAATTACCACTTTCAGAGAGGAAATGTTTTCCACCATTACAATTTCTAAAGTTTGATTTAGCTGCCTGGAGTGAAAACATTGAATTTCTTCCCGTGTGCTAAACGCCTAAATGCGTTAAGCTGTCCATTTATATTTTGTATTAAACAAACTTTTTTCTTGTTTTGGTCAAAGGAAGTGAAAAATCTGAAGTTGCTATTGACATGTAACATTAAAATAGAAATATTAATTCAAAGTATGTTTCCAACTACATACTGTTGTTTCATTTGAGTCTTCTTTTTAATTATTATTAATCTTCTTAATATAGCCGGCCACATGTTAACCGACCCCTTTCATTTGCCTTAAAATTACTACTTTTCGATTCATAGAAATGCCTCATCTTATTCTGGTGCTCCTTAAAAAGCATTTTATGATTCTACAAGAAGCAAATATAATTATTTCACGTTTCTTACTATTTGAATTTGACCTTGATAACAGTTGTAGGCAATGAGTTTGTAAAGGAATCTGTGAAATTTTCCAACCAATCTACAACATTTGGAGACGCATTTAATAACTTCTCCACTTCAAAAAATGGTAATTTCCATTCATTAGGCTTGTTGCCTTGTCTTTCAAGTATAATTTCTCCGTTCCTTACTTCTCTCTCTGGAGATCTTTAATTTCTTAATTTTTGTTCTTTGCCTTTGTTCCTGTTGTGACAGGAAAAGATTCTATCAGAGCAATTGATGTTGAAGCAGAGATAAAAGATGTGGACTGAATTATCAAAACTATTGCCAGTTAGTGGTTTTTTTGATTAAATTTATATCTATTCCCCTAACACCCTCACCAAGTGGAGATCGAACTGGGTTGACCCGTTTTTTCAGGATGAGTGAGAAGAATACATAGTTGTTGTCTTTCTTTTTCTTTTGTTCTTAGTGGAACACGTACTTCAGAAGTGTATGGTGACTAGGTAACATTACAATTGTAAATTTATAATATACTATGTATTGAGTTTTGATGATGATGTTTCTCATTTCACACCTTGCACTAAATTTGTTAGTGATTTATTGTCGTCCTACACGTTCTATTTTATTTATTCATCAAATAGGAAATATGAGAGCTTTTTAATTGGCTTGGTGCTGCCAGCTTATACAAACATATATCCTTCAATTAAAAGCAATTGAGATGCACTCTCACAAAAGAAAAGGTAATTGAGGTGCACCAAACAATATATAAGAGAGGGGGATTCAAGTCTTCATTTACCATGTTGTTAGGTAATACTTTCATTTATATATGCTAGGTCTGCGATTATTAGCTTAAAAACATAAAGGACGATTAATTAAAAGATTTCTACCCTTTCAATATCCTTCTTTTCTAGTTTTTATTATTTGTCCCTTAAAAATATAATAAAACTAACCTTTTATACTTTTACATGAAACTTAATCAGATTATGATAATGTCTTTACTATGTGTTATAACATACATATCATAACTTAGCTTGGCGAAACTTAATCAGATTAACCATAAAGATATATTAAATATGTTGGAGTGCCAAGTTTCATATTGATTGGTATGTATTACAAGGGTCTAGAAACATATATTCTCAATAAGCTTTTTAAAACAAGGGTGCTTCATTTTGTCTTTTTATAAAAAAAAAAAAACAAAACAAAACAGAGAAAGGCTAATAATGAGTCCTAAAAGGCTAAAACAAATAATTTCAAGAGCGAGACAGCGTGTTATTACAATTGGTTAGGAAAAACATTCATTTATCGAGATTAGATATAAAATGTATATGTCATGGTTCTCATTACATATATGCATTGGCTTCCAAGAATGTTGGCATAAACAAAATATAAATTACAAAATAAATCACAAGATTTTGACACTTTCAAAAACCTTTTTGAAAGGGTCAAAATCTTGTCCAACTAACAATCCTTCACCTAAAATTTCACCATTCTCTCCCCTAATCAGCAGAGCCAGCCAGCCTCCATAAGCAGTTTGAGTGCAGTGTTACTTATATTCAGCACAACAACATGACTTTTGCCATAGGCAATAATTAGCTTTGGTAGGCCATGTATGTGACTGCTTGTTAAGCAAAAATGGGAAACAATTTTCTTAACCAATCTCAATCTACTAGTCTTCCAAGAGATCATATAGACTTCAAAATTTCTCCAAGAACTAATCCCCATTGAGTCCAGTGGCTGCCACCCTACATTTGGAAATTGGAACATCAAAAATAAATAAGCATGTGGCATTAAGTTCTTTAGCATTTGTTTTTTTAAGAGATAGTGTTGTTTCAATTGCAGCATCTAATCTCCCATATGTACTTAGAAAGAACAAAGGGTACACCCCTCCCAACAATTATCACCCATTGTAGTAGTATTAAAATATACAGAGGCACACACCTGGCAAAATACAGCAAATGGCTCTCTAAGTGGCCCATCACATGAAAGCTCACTAGTACTTCCATCAATGAAGGTTCCATCAGCAAAGATCACCTAATAAGATTAATTTCAAAATCATTGTCAGGATCTGTTGGGAAATGCATCGACATCACCGGCAACCTGAAAGAAACTAAATATGTGTACAAAGAAAGATTTGGAGATACCTCTGATGCATAACCAGGAGTTGTACCAGCAACCGGTTTGGTATATGAACTAACGGGGGAGCTTCTCTGAACAGCCTCACAAAAGGAAAGCAGACGCTCCCGGCTTCCAAGCTGTACAGCCTATTAAGCATTGAATTGAAGATAAATACACAGTTTTGATTTAATAGCAAGAAAACAAAATACAATCACTGGGAAAAACCTGCACTGTATCAGAACGGGGCACACGTGGGAGTGGCTGCACTTTATACCCTTTAGATGCCATAACTTCAGCAATCAGGAAGGAACCCTTTACACACAGTAGAAAAAATCTCACTAAAATATGCAAGGAAGAAAAGTACAAACTCTCATCAGAATGCATAATTTTATACCTTGATTGCCTCCCCAACCATTTGAGGTGAAAGAAACAATCCTTGGAAAAAAGACCGCATGATATCACCTGGTGTTGAGCCACAATCTACACCAAGCCCGGGTGCAGAAAGGCGGGCAGCAGCAGCTTCAACCCATTTTCTTTTCCCAGCAACATATCCACCACATGGTGCAATTGTTCCTCCTGGATTCTTTATCAAACTTCCTGCAATCAAATCTGCTCCCTGCAAACCAACGGATGGTACAATATCATTATACAGTTTTAGAATGAAGAATTGCAAAGAGTGTCATACTGTCACATACCACCATGGGAGGCTCAATGCTTTCCACAAATTCACCATAGCAATTGTCAACCATGACTAAACAGTCAGGGTTCTGCAACTGTGAAAGTAAATACACATGAGTGGGTATTGAGAAACGAACTTAATTTTCTTTTTCTCTGAATGCATTTAAAAGAAATTTTTCCCTGAATGCCTAATTATAGGCCTGGATGAAGTTATTTACAGTAGTGACATCAACACAAAGAATCTCCTAGGTGCAAAATATATCAAGAACTCCACATGTAGGTCACAGAGCAAAGAAACCATGAGCAATGTACAAAGACTAATTTCCCAGGCAATATCATCTACTATGTTCTCAAGGTTTTACATGATTGAAGATGCTAAATGAAAAGGTTATAGGAGAAATGCAGACTAATCAGATACCAAGGTTGTGTGTTACATGTATAAACTAAAAATGTCAACTTGCATATACTTCATGCATCTGCATATTTGAAAGAGAGTATTTCATTAAGTGGAGATTTTATGGTCAAAGAGGTCACAGGGGAAGCTGTGCATACTGATCTACTACTGACTTGATATCTTTGCCTGCTTAAAATTGTTACCACTAATATCTTCTTACCTCTTTCTCATATGGGCCATTCCATTATTCATAAGAATAAAACAAATGCTTTGATATGTATGATTGATACTAATGTCAGAAATTCCAATTCTTCAATACAGAATAGAAATTATCACTATCTAAAGGCAACATGGAATTACAATCTTGAGAAAAGATTTCCAAACATCCATCTTTCCCTTATTCTTGTTTTCCAAAACAATATTATCATTGATAACAAACCAAATAGGCATAGAAGTTGAGTCAATTGGTAAACTTCATGACTTCAAAATATGTAATATTGTTAACTGCCAATGTAAACAAAACTGGGAAATTGCCTCCAACAGTGATAACTTGTAAGTATATGACTACAACTTAAAGATAACAACAATATCAAGAACCTTACTTTTATCATCTTTATTGCCCTCCCTATTTCATTGACAGTCAAACTCTTACGCCATGAATATCCACATGACCTTTGTATTAATGCACATTTTGTTCTGGGTTTGACAGCAACCATCAAAGCATTCCAGTCAAGTCCACCATCCTCGGCAAGCTGATAAATTTGTTTCAGGAGGTTAGTAAATTATAAGTATAACCGTAAATAAATAACCAGTACCATACCAGGTTCATACCGGAACTTCTCGATATTTCACACCAAAATCTTGAAGAGAACCCAGTCCCCCAGAGTCTCTCTTTCCAATCACTTCCTCTAAGGTGTCATAAGGAGCACCAGCAACTGCCAAAAGCTGACAGCTATATCAGTCTAAATCATATTCTAGTGTTGCAGCAATCAATAATCAACTGAACTAGATAATATTATAAGACTGTCCAAATAAACCGTGTGCGAAAAATGTAGATAAAAGATTATGCAACAAATTGTGTTACCTCATCCCCCGGCCTTAAAAGAGCAAACAAGGCACATGTGATAGCATGTGTACCTGAGAAGAACTGGAGATAGAATAAAACATTACAACTACTAACTTTATAATTTAATTATATCTTAAAAAAGTACAAGTCAGAACAATAACAATGGGAAAAGTGAAAACCTGAGAGCGAACTATGGCTGATTCAGCCCCCACAATCTCCGCAAAAGCATGATCAAGGGCCTCTCGTCCCCCAGCTTCTTCATGGCCATAACCAGTGCTACCACCAAAGTGCTGATAGCAATCATAGGCATCATATAAACCAATAATATATTTGAATCACAGGGAAAAAATGTGAATAGGCTAAACCAAACCATTTCCGGTTCATATCAACAATACAGTTAAAAAAGAACGCTGATATAGATCCAAACAAATATGTGGATAATTAAGCATGGACCAACGCATTCAAACTCCTAAGTACCAAATTTAGAACAAAGAATACAAAATAAAGTATCTACAGGGCTTTATGGAACAAATAAAACAAAAGAGAGATTCAAATGAAGTGAGGACTTTGCATATAAAATTCTATGCTCTTTCTACAGCCTTTTAATGTCAAGAAGGTGGACACGAAAATAACGTTTGTTTTCTATTTATCTGTCAGCTCGGCTCACATTAATGTTAAAAACCTTTTTCTTGGTACAACTCATGGAGTATACATCAAAATACTTAGCACATGTATCCATCATAACATGTTATCATAACCAATTGGCTTTTCTAGCATGGTTTGATGGTTTCAAATTCAGATGCAACTTCACAGTTTTTACAGGGCTCCCTACTTAGGCAATTTTATTTTTTGGCTCAAAATGCAATCCATAGGCCACAACATTATCGGCTCAATAGATGAAATAGCATCAAATCTCTAGGTAACTATGAAGCCAAACATATCATAACAACATTCACAGATTAATTATCCATGTCCAAGTACATGCTTACGTGATATCCAACTCGAGCATTTTGGAAAGCTTTAAGAACACGTGAAGTATTGCATGCTACCAAATTATCAACAGCTCTGAACTCAGAATGCAAGACATTCACAGCTTCCTCAACCTGCACTGCAGCAAAATAAAACCATCAGAAGTTACTAGCATATACACGTTAGTAGGATTGCCTAGTTCATATACACGTTCTGCCTTCTTCCTTTCTTTAACAAATGTACAGTTAAATTTAACGAAATACAGGCACTTTTAGAGATTTGACAAGAAGATTTACACTTACATTATGTCACACATACATTAATATCAAAATTTCTCACATTGATTTAAACTTACAGAAACGTCGAAATACTTGTAAACTAGTTGACCTTTTTGGAATGCAAGACTTAGTTGATTTTTTTTTTTGGAATTGTAAGAAAACTAAATAAAGTAATTAAAATTGATTTTCCTAAATATTTCCTCCAAACTAGTTTATTTGACGTATAAACTAACTAACCATATGATCTATTAATATCCAAAATAAGTTAAAGTCAAGTGGTTCATTTTGTTTTCCTGTAAAAAAAAGTCAACTCTTATATTTATATTTAGGATTTAGGACGAGAGGTAGTAACTTCTGTTTTATAGATATTGGAATAACTTATAAGCTGATTAAAAAAACAATTATCTCTAGTCATATAGAAAATGAAAACGTCAAACTCCAACATGTTTCACATAGAAAATGAAAACGTCAAACTCCATTGGTTCTGGCAATGAAGTTAAAGTTAACAACTTTAAGTAATAGAAGTGAGAAATGAGGAAAAGGGTATAAGAGAAAAGGAAGAAAGGAAGAAAAAGATTGAAGCTTTGGCAGAAAAAGAAAGGAAAAGGACCTGAGGGAGAAAGGGGCTGTCACACCCAAAATGAAGATTGGTGGGAAGAGAGGGAGGAGTATAAGAGAGAGAAGATGAGGAGGAAGCAGTGATAGAGAGCGTAGGATAAGCAGAGATGGCGCAGGATAACACCCACTTCATCTTCAAGCTTCAAACTTCAAACTTCAAAGGACGTCAAAGCAGATAGTACTACCTAGTACTTACTGGATTACTTACTGGATTCTCTTCTTTTCCACTTCTATTTCCACTTCTATTTCTATGCCTTTTGTAACTAACTACACTGGTCACTCTAAGCTAATAATGAATATAATTTTAATAATTAAAGTAGTCCAATTTTAACCTCTGACTTGACATGTGTCATCCACGTGTCAACGTTACATTCCACATGTCAACATTACAATTGACTAGAGGGTGAAATTGGAACACTATGGTTACTTCAAGGGTATAATCGTACCCGATGTTAGTTTAGGGTGCCCAGTGGTTCAGGGTGGTTGTTTGAAGGGTAAAATAGGGTCATTGCCCTTGGTTAAAATAGTCATTTTTATCTTATATTACTCTTTCTATGAGAATGCAAGTATTAAAACACATTTCTTAAAAAAAAGTGAAAATTAATTGACTGTCTGGAGTTAATGTTTTTTTTCAGTATAGACCATATTTTTTATGACACAGTTAACAACATAAGCATTAGTAAATACTAAATATGGAAGAGAGTTAATTAGGGGCAAATTAAACAAAATGCATTAACTAAAGATAAAGAGATAATGTAAGGTTAACTTTTATATTATGGACGTGGAAAATTTGAGACATTGGATATGTATAAATATGTCATATTTTTTCCTAAAATAAGTTAATTAGTCGTTTGTATTAATTCTCTTTGATGTCTTTTTCTCACTAAATTATTATTTGGGAGCGTTAGTACGAGTAATTTGGAAAAAGTCATAACTAAGCACTACATTTATTAGGACGAAGATTAACTCCCAAATGAGCTACCTAATAGGATAGACTATAGATTATATTTTCATTATTTCAACAATTAATTGATAAATTTATTAATGCTCCATCAAATGATTATGCCCATAAAGATTTTAGTGAACGTTGTAAAATGTATTGATTTGATGATTTGGTTCAAGATTATTAGCCAACAACAAATTTGGATTGCTATCAACTTGGTTTCAGAACTTCTAGCTAGCATAATTTGGCTTAAAATATTGAATTTATGAATTTATTAACGTGCCATCAAATAATTTATGTGTATCCACTTATATCTCATTTATTTTTCCTGAGAATCTTTTTTTATTCAAATGAAATCGATGAATGTAATTTTAAAGTATTGATTAATTATTTATAGTAATTAATATCCGCGAAAGAATATAAATCATACAATTTACAATTTGAATATATTTATAAAGTATAACATCAATACATGGTTTTATATATTATCATTTTGTCATATTATGGTAATCAATTAGCAATGAAATAAACGAGAGCAGTCGAGTATACACTTTTATGTTCGTAGAATCTCATTTGAAGATGCAAGTCAAATTTATTCCTAACTAAGTCTCCATTTCTAGTATCATTCGTTGAATTTATTATAAATGTCAAATACATTGAAAAAATAGATAGGTAAATATATAGAAAGACTTTTCCCCAAAAAAATCCGTAGAAAGACAACGATTAAGAAATCCAAATCTTGTTAAAAATCATGTGATATACTAGAACTATAACTGGATATTTGATATGAATTAGAATTGAAAAATGATTTTCTATTTGAGAAGCTAAGTATTTTTAGAACCATCAATTAATTAAAATAACTTCTAATTGGAAAAACATAAGTTTTCATAAGGAAAACCATGAAAATATATAAATTAGCATCGCATTTATCGTTTGCATATATGTAAGGGAAAGTCCCAAATAAATCTCTCCCAATACCAAAAGGACAAGTGAGGAATTTAAACTTACTAAAGGACTATGAAGGAATCAACACCCACCTGTCATTTTAAAATTTTGTGAAAAGACAAAATTGCCCTCATCCTAAAACACAAATTACTACCCCACCCTAAACTCACTCTAACACTCACCCTCTTCTCGCAATTTGTGTTTTAAGATGGGGGCAATTTTGTCTTTTCACAAAATTTTAAAATGACAGGTAGGTGTTGGTTCCTTCATAGTCATTTCGGAAGTTTAAGTTCCTCACTTGTTCTTTTGGGTATTGGGAGAGATTTATTTGGGATTTTCCCTATATGCAATGACCAAACAACTTTTTTATAAATAAATACTGGTTCTTTTTGTTAAAAACCACCAATATTTTGCACATGCCCAATAGCATTCTAGTTTTAATTAGAATATGAGTACTCATTTCAAAATTTGACATTCTTTTGACATGTGGGTCTATCACATATGTAACCTCCATTAAACATTTACTTTTAATGAAAATGACCATTTTAATTAAAAAAGTATCATTTTAAAGTAAATTAATATTATTTCCATTTATGTGGAAGTAAATTAATATTATTTCCATTTATGTGGAATGGTTGCGCCGTTTAGTTTATGTAATGCTTTATAAGAAAAATTAAAATTGTTGAATCCCTAACCTAGATCGAGAGAAACAAATGAGTCGATAAATATAGAGATAGAGACAATTTTTAAGAACGACTCAATAATATTGAAATGAGGAGAGGTAATTCCTATCCATTTTCATCTTATTTTATTTGAGATTTCTTACTCATGTCAACTAAAAGAGTGAGAATCATCGTGCATATAGTTGAGCAGGATAAATCATATTTATTGATTAATTTTTTTTATGATATTGTATTGATCATCTTATATTCTTTTCAAATTTCAAATAATTTTTTAGGGAGTTCACATTTTTCAGACCTCTAATTTCATGTAGTTTGGGTGATGTTACACACTTACACATATATTTCACTCTTTATGTTTCTTGATCTGAAGTTTCTAGTAATTAGTCATATGATGGTAAAAAACAAAGTAATTAGCTAGTCACACTCTATTGAATATTCAAGGCTCATTTTTTTACAATGATCGAATCCTTTTATTCCTTTGATTATACATAGAAAATCTAAGGGTTGGATATTGTTTCCCCATATAATGAATAGCGAGATAAATGTTTAGAATCAGTAATTTAGAAAGATTCAGGGTACCTTATGCAATTTCAATCTTCATTTTCGAATGCCTAGCCACTAATTATATCATTACTTTGTCCATATATACCCAAAAAAAAACTTACATACATCATGGTTAAACATCATAGAGTATTTGGGAACTTTTCTCCCAAATGATTTTTGGGTATATTTGGATTAAAGATCAAAAGGGAGTATGAATTTCTAAATCATTTAAAAGTTGAAACTCAGTTATCTTTCATGTCCTTTGATTTGTGTTAACTAGATATTAAATGAACAGGGAAGGGAATCAAAAAGGAGGAGAAGGGAAATGAGAAGGAATTGATTGAAGAAGAGCTTAAAGGAATTATAGGATATGAGAAAGGACCAAATCATGTTGAGGTTGGCTGTGGCTTCACCAATAAAAAAATTGGAGACTTTGGTGGCAGACTCAAAGTCAAACCCAATGGTCAAATCTTGATCACTTGTCTGTGTCATGAAGGCTGCGAAATAGGCAAAACCCCTCCTCCTCTCTACATTATTTATTTATTCTCATATTTTTGAAAGTGTTTATAAATATAAAAAATACATGAAAATACTTATTTTAAAATATTATTAATAGTAATAAGAACATGGAATATGAATTTTTATACTTTCTACACAAATACAAACATATCATCATGTCCTTATAAACAATAAAATGAATAAACATATATATATTTTCACCAAAAATTTATTAATAGATTATCACTAACTAACAAATAAATATATAGCATAGAGGTGACCTCCCATACCCTCTATGCAAAGAAGAAGTTTAAATGAGATAAGTATTAAAAACTCACCTGAGCTATGACAAACATCACGGTATTAAACTGTTTACAAACTATTCACTAAGCTAGCTAGCTAGGAGTGGATCAAGATTTAAGTATGGGAAGAAATGCAAATAAAGTTTCTTTTTTGGTTACCCAAGGGTATCCCACTCGCGTGTCAAGTGAGACTAATCCCTCACTGTTCTGAAGTCTCATATAGGGGGTAGACAGCGGGCTTGTGAATTTGCTCCATTCGCAAGAGTTGGGGATCGAACCCTCAACCACTTGCTTAAGGGACGAGAGTACTTACCACTCACGCCAATCAGCCAGGTTAGAAATGAGACTAATCCCTCACTGTTCTGAAGTCTCATATAGGGGTAGACAGCTGGCCTGTGAATTTGCTCCATTCGCAAGAGCTGGGAATCGAACCCCCAACCACTTGCTTAAGGGACGAGAGTACTTACCACTCACGCCAATCAGCCAGGTTAGAAATGCAAATAAAGTTTCTACAGATAGTGGGGGATAGATGTGTTAAATATAACCATGTAATACTTCATAGGGGCTTTAATGTAAAAGCTAGATAAATTTACAAACATTACCGAAATCAATTAAGTCAAATTATTTGAAAAAATGCATATCAGTTTATCGAATTAAATTCCCTTTTTTCAATAGTTTGCATCAGAAAAACCTTTGATGAAACCCTCCATTAATATGTGCAATCACTAGGAATAGTTTGGGGCACATTTAGAATCTCTATTATCTCCTACATATGTTTAAAAATAGGGCACTAAAAAATTAATATCTTGAGTTAGGGTCCTCCACTTATATTACATTGAACTATTACACATTTTTGTTAATTAACTATGTATAGCCATGCATCTTTCTAATTTTCTCAATCTCTGATTCACCTATTTAAATAGCTACCTACTATATACAATGATATGTCTGCATGCGCACGTGCGAATGACAAGATTAAGAACATTGTGGGAATGACATGTTTTGTCATATGCTTCTCTCAGCATTCATGAAAACACTTTTTGTATACGCATGTGTGTATGTATGTTTATATAAATATGTTGAAGAATGCATGCAAGAAAGTTGGTGTGAATTTATATATATTTCAGTGGAAGTAACTCCAAAGGAATTTGAGAAGCATGGTGCGATGGAAGATGTGAAAGGGAGGAATTGGACAAGCAGCATATGGATTCAACTTGAGGCCACAGGGAAGAAGGTTGCTTTGGGGAAGTCACCTGTTATGAAATATTACAATCACAAAGCAAATGTGGATAACTGGCTTAAGTTCGTGAGTCGCAACAAGAAGTTCCACAATGATCTCTTTGTTCGTTGTTCTAACTGCAATAAGCAACGAAGGTTTCGTCGTCGTACAATGAAGCACATCAAGGATCACCATGATGCTGTCATTAATAGTACTTGGGAGTGCTCTCTTTGGCCTTATGACAAGTATTTCACTTCCTCTCTCTCCACCATATTTATATATAAGCTGAAAAGTGTTTTGCAGGATCTTTAAACAACCCCACCTGCATGCATGGTATCATGAAATTTATTTATACTTTCACGAAAATGGTTTTAAAAACAGTGATATTGAGCTACTCGGCTACTCCTTATGTAAAATAGCATGATAATTCTAATTTTTCTGTGGTATGCCTCTATGTTGGTGATGAGTTACAATGTTTGATGTTATAAATATAAGAACTAGTTGGATTTGAATTTTAAACTTTGGTTTTAAACAAATTATTTTCTTTATTATCTTTTATATCTATTTCTTTTCAAATCAATATGTCTAACTTATATACTGATATATATCTAACTTAGACATTATTGTCTGTATAGCTAATAATATGATAGAGGGTCTCTTGGTTTCATTGTTTGTGTGTGTGTAATGATTTTCCACTCCAAAGATTAGCTTTTCATGGAAGATTATTCCTCATCCGTCTAATGGTTGGTAGTTCAATAAAGGATTACTTGTGGAATATAACTAAATAAGTGAAATGTAACTAATGTGTATATATAGTTTACTCTTTAATTTGTTATTATTTCACTTTTCTTACGGTTGGTAGTTAGTGGTTAGTTTGCTCCCTGGACAATTATATGAGAAAAAAAACTTTGCTGGAGGCAAATAGCTCTCATATGTAATTTCTATATTACATAAGGGATTAATCTTTAGCTGTCAGTTTGATGTCTACCCTTGGCACACAAAAAATGGTTAGTGGTTGTTGATAGCTGAATAAAATTAAAGGTAATACTATTAGCTAATTAGAATGGAATACTTAGTAGGAAGTAAATCTCCTATATCATTAATAATCAGTTTTAATTGGATAGTTTCTCACTGCACTTATTAGCTCTCCTCTCCGTATACAAGAGAAAAAGTGCAACCTTAAGATCACTCTATTTCTCAGTATTGAGGCTGTAAGATTGAGCTCAAATAAAATTGAAGGGTGCACTTGAAAAATTATAGTAATTTTTAGGGAAATCAACTTATTGCCTTAGTCTGTGCAAGGTTATCAATAATGAGATACAATAGGTAACAAGGGATGGATATTAACAACTAATTAATACGATTAGTTGTCTTCAATTTTGTAATTCAAAGTCAGTAAAAGTTTGTGAGACATTTTCATTTAAAAAAAAAAATTCATTGGCCAGATTTTTGTTTTTAATACTTTCCAACAGTTATGTTATATGTATATAATATGTAGTTAGTGGCTATTGCTAGCTTCATAAAAACTTAGTATTAACAAATATTTGTTTGAATAAAATACATATATAGTATATTGTAATAAAAATAACAGCATTTAGTGATTACAACGGAAACACTATTGGTTTTGTAATACTTGTCCTTCTTTTGAGAGTTGATACCATAAGAAATATAGTACGTCAAAAGGAGGTAAAGATGTGTGCGTCTTCTTCATTAGTTCATAACAATCCTCCATCCTTAATACTCTCTCCGGTCCTATTTATAAGTTGCCAACCGCCACTAAATTTTGGTCCTTAACATAAGTCGTCAACTACCACTAACTAACTCATTAATTAAAGTTTTCCAAATATGCCCATGTCATTGAAAAAAGAGATCTCTGCATTTACTTTTGTTTGTCTCATTATGACTCATTTAATAGTTGTGAAGAGGGGCAAAGATGAAAATGAAAAATAAAACAAGACCAATTTAATGATGTAACCGCCACTAACCGTCATTCCTTGGTTTGTACAATATGGGCGGTTGACGACTTATAAATAGGACCGGAGGGAGTATAATACTACCTCCGGTCCTAAATATAAGACCTAATTGACTTTTTTTGGAGCGATTAAGGTTGCAAAATAGGTTATTAAATCATGACATATTTGATATCTTTTTGGATTATCCATTAGCTTATAGGTAAATAAACTAGTGTAAGAGAAAAAATTAGGTAAATCAATTTATAATTAACTTATTTTGCTTTTTTTTAGGATTTTTAAAAAAGTCAACTAGGTCCTATATTTAGGACTGGAGGGAGGGAGTAGTTATTTAATCAATTTAAGTAGATCAAAAAATGAGATAAATTAGTTAATTATAACAAATGTGACTTTATATATCTCCACAAAACAATCCTGTGACATTATATGTGGAAAATGATGAATAAATGAGACAAAATGAATCGAGATATTATATTTATTAGAACCGAAAATTTCAAGTAACTATTATATCAAGGATAGTTTATTCTATTATTTTCCGATGTATCAAAAAAAGGATAGTTTATTCTATATTTAGATTTGTCTTATTTTTGCTTAGGTCTTGACTCCACATGTCACATGCACAGCACTATTGATGATAACAGGACTAACACACATACTTATGAATGTCAAGTTATTATATGTAGCCATACATAAGTTTATTATTCTTTGTAATAGATAGAAGAATTTTCTTGTGTTTCAGAATAACATGTGAGGTGGAAGAAGAGAGAGAGAATCGCAAATTGTACCGAGGTTGTCCTAAAGTGAAGCAGTGCCAGGGCTGCAACTACTGTAATTGCACTGGTTGTCTTAAGTGCCGCTTTCTGGACTGTAACTGCAGTAAGTGCACTGAGTTCATGAATGGAGATAATAAGCCTTTTAAGGCTCTTCAGGGATGAAGGCAATTTCTTATTTTCCCTATGGAAGCAGATGAACTGAACTGTCTCAATTTCTTTCTTCCATGCCTTTTTATCATTGTTGTTTCTGGAGAAGCTTTCAGTTATTGATAGTCTCTTATGTTGAAAGATTGTGGTTGGTGTGATATTTGCTACTGTGTATTTTCAGGGGATTCAATGAGAATAAGTTATGTTTTTTGCATTTCAATTCCGTTATTTTATGCTGGCAAATCATCTAGGGAGAAATTAGTAAGAATATAGATGATAATCCCAGAGATGTATATTTTTTAATCATAGAGATTGTTTTTGTTTGAGTAGCTGATCATTTTTTGCCCGGTGATGGAATAATTTTCTACAAGTTAACGTGCTCATATAATACTCCCTCCGGTCCTAAATATATAAGACCTAATTGACTTTTTTAGAAAATCCTATAAAAAAGCAAAATAAGTTAATTATAAATTGATTTACCTATTTTTTTCCCTTAGATTAGTTTATTTTACCTATAAACTAATGTATAATCTAAAAATATATCAAATATGTCATGATTTAATAGTCTATTTCACAACCTTAACCTCTCCAAAAAAAAGTCAATTAGGTCTTATATTTAGGACCGGAGGTAGTATTTTTTATTTTGATAATGATATTTGAGGGAGGCTCAAATTGCTAAGTTAACTTTGGAGCACAGGACCATCAGGTTTCAGTCCTAAATAAACATTAACCTTGTATTCCATTCTAAAATAGCAGCCATCCTCCAACTACATGTATGGTACAACCGTACAAGTTAAAGGTTGTAAATCAAATTCAGTCACATGCTGATGTGGTAGAGGTATAGATACAAGAAAACGAAATTTTTCTTCTATCATCAGCATGACTCAGCAGAAGCAACATGCAAAAGCCTCCTATGTCAAACACAAATTAAAGTACTAGCAGTACAATGTGTAATTTCTAGGAAGTGGAGAGATGAGGACGGAAGGAAATAGTAGAAGTAGAAGAAAAGTTGTAAACTATGGGTAGGCTTGGTAAGTTGCTTAGTAGTTTCTCATTTAACTTATAGATAGCTCCCTATAAAAGAACTAAGAGGTTCGTTATAAGATCCTTGCCTTTAGATTGAGAAGGATTCTAAGTTTTTAAAGAGCTTTTACGGGAAACATTATCCTCAAATCAGATTTATGGATGCTACAAAGAGTGATGGGCTAGAAGAAATGATGAAGTTCATTAAGTCATGGAAAAAATGGATACATCAAATCTACCAATAGTGTGCGGGTCATTAGTAGTGGAATGTGACGTGTTATTAAGTCATCCGGTATCACAATTTTTTTATATATTTAGTATTTACTGAGTTTCCTATTTGTTGTTGAGCTGTTTATGATGGAGCTAATTACTTTTACAAATGCAGGCCATAAGAGCATATGAAAATGGAAGAGTAAAAATAGGTGCACACGTTGAATTGTAAATGACATGAAAGTGAAATAGAAATGCTTCATCGTGGGGGATAATTAGGCACAAGAGTATTATCAGGTAAATTTAACATCTTTTGAATTTGACTCCCTATATCTGTAAAATCGTCTACTTTTGTGTAGAGGACTAGAGGTGCACCTCTCTTAATGTACTTTTGTAATGAGTGAAGTATAAATTTTTCAACTTTCATCTTTTATTCACTTAGATCAAACCAGACCAATTTATTTGTCTTTTACATAAATCAGTTGATTTATTACTCATTTGCTCATTAGTCTTTCGTTTTCAATGCTAATAAACATGGGCATAGATGCTTGAAAGCATTAATAACTTGGGTACATGAGCTTTAAAGCTTTGATCAATATGATGTGGGGTTGTATATATATTAATGTCTAATTGATTTGAACTAAAAAATTTGAATAAAAATGAAACAATGATTCGGTCTAGTACCACTCCTGCATATTGAATCATCGCTCCTGTCACAATGAACAGATAATACAGACTCTTCAACATACTCAAAATTCTCTTACAGATTACATGATTGATCTATGCTATGACTATATGATACAGCTAAGTCAAGGAGACCTAAAATCATCTCTGGTCTAAACCTCTGCAGAAACTTCTATTTCTGACCACAAATCACTAACCTACCTGATAAATCTCTTTTTATAGGCTTGCCACAAGAAAATCATGGTACATGCTCACATAAAGAGAAACTAACATCACTAAAGTACAAGGAACTCACCCACTTTAGTTAGCGATTTCTTCCCCGGCCTCTTCGTGTACTAGCAATAGTAGCTACTAAAGAGTTTCCATCATTAAGTAAGGCATTAGAGCCCATAAGCTTCAAGCCAAGGTTTTTTATCAAATATGACAATCTATTTTCATCCCCTTCAGAAATCAGTTGCAGCTGGTATGCATGTTCCCGAGATACAATAGCATAAAGTTGCAATGGCAGCTTTGTGGTGCTCATATAGCTACTAGGCAAGTCATCCTTGTAACTCTCTTCGAAATTCCCAAAAGTGATTTGCATAAGCCCCTTTGACTCAGGATTTACTGATGAAGGATCAAATACTAAAGCAAAGTTCCCAAACTCCACATCAGGCTTCTTGAATAGATTTTCCAATACATCATTGTATGGTCCAACATTCTTGGGCACATATTTCCTAGGATTGTTTTGTCGGGAATGAGTAGCTTGGTAAATGCGAGACGCTTCTCTTAAGCCACTCAAGAAAGCACCATGCATTGTGGCTGGATAATATCTACTCGTTGCCTCACCAGCAAAGAACAGCCGGTTTCCAACACTTTCAGCAAGTATGTCATAATCTTTGCCAGATGAGTTCACACTGACATGAGAGTATGAACCATAAGAAAGAGGATCACTGCCCCATCTAGTACATATTGTCTGTATCGGATCAGGCACAACAATGCCTTTAGGGCCATATATACCTGCACAAACAAATAATAGACATGAACTGATAAGGAACTTAGTAAAAACTTGCAGGTGCTAAAATCCAAAGATTCAATAAGCTAAAAGTTAATACAAAGGGGCATGCATCTAATCTTTTATTGCTGAGGCATAAAGCATTGTAGTACCTCTGAGGGTGCATAAAACACGGTGTAGCAAAACAGAAGGATCTGTGAATTCAAAGGCTTGTGCAGCTTCACCAGCCACCAGTGCAATAAGTCCTGCACCTCCAGAAACGGTATGGTAACCGTAAAATAAGAACAATTCTCCCCGTTGATGACTATGCTCATTAAGATGCCCAAATGTGTCTAGCTCTTCCCCCCAAAACACATGAGGAAAAACCATTGCAACTTTGTTCAGAAGCCCAAACCCCATCTTCTCTATAGCTTCCAGCTTTCTTGCAGGTAATTCAGGTTCAAAAATGATTGTCTTCTTTTTTAAAACTCCAAGAGGTACAGTGCATAACACCATATCTGCCTGAAAGGTATGGTCCCCGGCAATAACTTCAACACCCTCATTTCCATATTTAATAGTATTAACAGTCTTTTCATAAAAAATAGGAACTCCTTCACTTAAAGCTTTTACCAGTCTCCAATTACCACCAGCAAGAAAGCAGTGATCACCATCCATCTCATAAGGATCATCCTGATCCCAATAGGCAGCTGACAATTTTGAAAGACATCCAGCATTTGCATATTCTAAATTTGCAAGATGCCAATCCAATAGTTGCCTCTCATCATTACTCCGGGCCACGGCATACAACATTTTGAGCGTTTGCAGGACTGATCCGAGAGAAACATCAGTCGCGAATCCACCCATAATTTGCCTTAATTCCATGACTTTATCAAGCAATTTATTAAAAATGAATTCAATACTCGAATCCATAGCACTGTCAACCGGTGCTCCATCCGGCTTATACAAAGGGCACTTGTCTCTAATCTTATGAAGTGGTATCGAAAGCTGCCGAGCCAAAACTCCTAGAGGATTTGCGTTAATACCAGTAATAACACTCCCACCAAGATCCAAGGCAGCAAACTTCCCATCAAGCCCCATCTTTTGAGTATACACTCTTCCACCAGGCCGGTTCCTACCTTCTAAAACCACTACCTTGTAACCAAACGACAAGAGCTGCCTCGCTGCAGCTAACCCGGCAAGGCCAGCACCAACAATAATCACAGACCCTTCAGTCGCCTCAGGCATCATAGAAATAATTGACTGAGAAACTCCAAAATTTATGTATCCATTATACAAAAGAAAGTTATAGGCAGAATTTATCAAATGCTCACATTCACTACTAACAGTTTCTCTAATCTGCCCTTTGCTTAACCATGTCCTTACATTACCTCTCCATCTAGCTAATATATGATTCCTTATGACAATATAATCATTCTGCTCCTTCCCACCCAATTGTGTCACCACCCCAGCTCTAATCTCATCCTCAAGAAGTGCATCAATAGGAAACCCAAGTGAAAAGGCAATCATAGCCTCCATTCTAGTCTCCTTCTCTATATCATCTTTAGTCCTACTCTTCTTTTTCAAACCATTGCCTATCTCCTTTTCAAACAACTCATCCATCAAATTCTCATCATAATTCCTCAAATTAGACTTCCTCCTTGACACCCTCCTTGAATTTGACCCTTGAGAAGATGGAGTCTCCATAATTCTCAAATATTCTACCTATCCACACTAAACTAGCAAATGAAAATTCAACAAAAATGAAAGCTACATAAATTTTCTCAGTCCCCTAACCGAAAAAAATCCAACCTTTAACACATCAATGAAGAATTGAATCAAATGGGTATACAAATTTTCAGTCCCCTAAACGAAAAATCCAACCTTTAACACATCAATGAAGAATTGAATCAAATGGGTATACAAATTTTCAGTCCCCTAAAAGAAAAAACCAACCTTTAACACATGAATGAAGAAATGAAACAAATGGGTATGTATATTTTGAGTAAAGTTTTGTTTTTTTGGAGAAAGAATAGAAAATGATTGTTCCCCACAAGAAGGGGTCAAAGAAAGATTGAATAGGCAAAGTTGGGCCAATGAGAATTGGTAAGAAGAGAAGGGAAAGAAAGAAAGCAAGAACAAGAAGAAGAGAAGGCAAAGAAAAAAAGGCTTACAGTGTTTATAGGAAGCGAAGGTTGTTGAAGAAGAAGAAAGCAAGTGAAGAAGAGGATTCAGATTTCAGAGAGAGAGGCAAAGAGCTGATAATAGTGGAAAGGCCCGCGGGTTCGGGCCGGGCTAAAAAAACCAGCGAGACAACGGGCCGAGCTATAGCCAGACCCTATTATACGGTTGTTGTGTTGGGTTAATTTAGACACATTTTTAAATTAATTTTCCCATTCTTTATAGAGTTATCCTCTTTATTTACAAAATACTCCAATTATAATTGAGAAATAGATTTTTTTTTTTTTAAAAAAAAGGAATGAAAAACTAAAAATGGTGAAAACGTGTTCGAGTTAGCCCACAGGTTCACAGATTGAGCTTCACGAATTCAGAGGCCCGAAAAACTAGTTTCAATATGGCTCTAATATAGACCCTAAAAACGGATTTCCAGTTAACCCACAGGCTTAGGCCTATATATTACCAGTTTTGGCTGTAAGTCTAGTCAGTCCAAAATGCATGATCTTCATTGTTTTTATGGGCTCTTAAAGTCTTTCCAAATATTGGGTTTGTCACATTAGATTTTTGACCTAAATGGAGATGGAGATGTCGATGGTTGATGTTAGTGAGTAGTCGTAACCCTATATTCAGATCTCCATTAAGAGAGGTGTCAACATTTTTTTGTTTCACAATGCTTTGAGCATGATTATGTGTAATAAGAGAACATTTGCTCTTATAAAAGAACCATAAATGTTAAATGTTATAAGACACCTTTGAAATGCAGAAGCTTATTAAATCATAGATGGACAAAATTAATGAGTTTAAGATTTTTTCCTAATGGATAACAAGTTCAAATATCCAATAGGAAGGGAGAATATAGGAAGGGGGAATATGTTGTTGGATTAGATCACACTTAAGAGTAATAGCCAATATTGGTTCAATATGGATACTTAAATGAAAATACTTAATGTAAATTTAATACTCCTTCTGATCCTAAATATAAGATCTAATTGACTTTTTCTTAAATGTTAAGGTTACAAAATATGCTTTAAATTATGACATATTTAATATATTTTTATATTAATCATTAGTTATAAGTTAAATAAAATAATTTAAGGGGGAAAATTAGGAAAATCAATTTATAATTGATTTATTTTGTCTTTTTATGATTTTCTAAAAAAGTCAACTATATCTCATATTTAAGATTTGAGGGAGTATCACCTAAAAGAAGTTGTTCAAGCCCGACCCTTTGTTTTTGCTTTTGACTTGGGTAGAGCTCAAAGCTCTATCTTCGAAGGCACATGTCCTAATCCGTTAATACCTCCCCTCGCATATATATAGAATTATCCCATTAACACTTGGAAAACAAATATTGTAAAATTTTCATATAATTCACTGTAGTGTTTACAAGCTAATTGAAATTGATGATCCGTAGTTTGTGCCTCTTTAAGTTTTTTTTTTTACTTTCGTCTCTTTTGTTTTCACCTTTTTCCTGAACGTATTGTTTACTTTTATCATTTTAAAGCATACTATATGTACTACATTACATGAATTTATTTTGAAAAGTAAATGTCGGATTAGATAAGACCCCTGATAAGGGTCTACAAATAACTTACTACATAAGCCTAACCCATTAAATATAATTCCTGAAATATGGTCAGATTTCCCCATTGCCAGATTGCTACAATGTAAAAAGTAAAAACCTTAAACTGCACATCCATGAGGTACTGCTTTTCCCACCAAACTCCCTTGCAGAAGCTAGCCAAAACCAGTTTCCATGTTCTTTTTTAAAATGCATATATAGTTAAAAACTCATCTATATGCTGTTATCTAGTTTAAACACTGATCATTCTTCGCTTCATGTATCATAAAACCATATACAAGGAAGATTTTTTAGTACAGTGCACATTCATTTAATATGTGAGAATTCCTCATTGGTTCATGGTGGATGATGATTGACGATACTAATTTGTAGTAAAATATGCAGTAACATGTTCTCATTATTTTATATTCTATCTTATCCTTGTTATAAGGTACCAACTATTAATTTTTATAAATAAAAAAATGGTAGTTAAATTACTAAATCAAGGTTAAAGTAAACATTTTTACAGCTTTTATCTTTCATTAAATGATATGATTTAACTTTTTTAACTTTGAACATTCATGAATTATGAGGATAAAGTACAAAAAGAGTGACATATGCAGCACTTTGTGTCTTATAATATGGACCAAATTTTTTTGTTAGTAGGTACCTATAAATAAGGACCGGGGAATAATTTATAATTGGGTCAAGAAAAATAATGCAACCTAACCTAAGATGAACAATGATCCCTTACACACATTTCACAAACAATGGCCACACATTCTATTTCAGTTGATAATAAGCTCTTCTATGGTTTTCAACAGGTCTCCTAATAATTATGGTTATCTTACTGCAATTTATATCATCATGCAGTTACAACAATGACAGAGTAATTTGGCAGTGATGACTCCCCATATTTAGTGGTTTTTAGGAAATATTTTGTTGTATTTGGGGAGTCATGAATTAAATAATTAAGTGATTTTGATGTGAATTGGAAAGAAAGTAATTTGAGAGTATATGAGTGATTCTTTTGGAAAATATGAAATTTAATTGAAATAGGAAACTTAATATATTAAAAGAAATATTTTGATGAGAAGTTTCCTATTAATGAGATTATGTGATTGAGTCATTGTGATTATTTCCTATTTCTTTCTCTTCATGAATGCATATTTAATGAAAAAGGAAATAAAGAGAGAGGGACATACAAGAAAAGGAAAGAAAAGAAACTTAACATGCAAGGCAAAGGCAATATGGTGTTGGACTATTTTATTATAAATATACACATGCAATTGAGGAGAAAGGGAGGCTGGTCATAATTCTTCCTATTTTCTAAAGCCTAGAGGAGAATTCACGAGAAAGAAGAAAAGAATAGCGACTAAAGAGCATTGAGGGAGTTTCATTCAAATCCAATTTCACGCAGAAGGAAGAGGAGAAAGGACGTGGCTTCTTCTTGTTGGGCAATTCTTCATTGCAACCATACACGCACGCACAAGGAGCTGAACTTGTGGGACATTCCATTGAGTAACCATTGTATAATCTATTTCCCTTTGGTATTATAATTTTAAATTTATCTTTGATTATTATGGGGACTGAGTTGGAACTTATGTGTGGTTGATTTCTTTTACAACTTAGAGTACTATGAACTTGTTTGTAACTTAGTATTTTATTTCCCACTATTTAGTCATGGTTAATTTGATTTAGTTTATTTAATCTTGCTATTATTGATAACTTGTTTAGTGTTTGATCACCATTAGACATGTTTAGGGAATTTAGAGTTGGACTCGAAAGAGGGAATTTTAAATAGACCATGAGATTAAATAGTGTAGGATTGGATTGTTAATCTGATTTGCGACTAGGATAGACATATACCTAGAAGCCCTACATAGTCACATTAGAGCGGTACCGGTATTAATTGGCTTAGTAAATTAGTGCAAGACATTGTGTAATTAAACAAGGCAAGGATATAGGTGAAAACCGAAAGGCATTTATAGACACTAGTACTCTAGATTAGCTAGTTGAATTAATTCATAATTAATTTAGTGGGGAATAAAATCTAAGAAGCAGATAAGGGATTAGTGGCTCTAGGTTGTTCTTTTGACTCGTGAATTTCTTTTGTGTGAATATTTGTTTTATTTTATTTTCTTAGATATTAGGTAATTTAAATCAATTTTCTTGTATTTACTCAACTTGAATGAAAATAGGAGATCTAATGCCTAGTTATTAATTGTCTGAGTCTCTGTGGGATCGACCTTGATTTACCACTTTACTAAAATACGATCCGTACACTTGCGGACTTTTTATCAAAATTTTGGTAGCATCAAGTTTTTGGCGCCGTTGCCGGGGACTCAAGGCAATTAGTAATTAGAATTAGAAATTTTTTAATAGTTTTAGTTTGAGTTTTTTTTTTCTTTGGAAAAATAGAAAGATGGACTTTTCGGAGCTTAATTATTATAAATGGTATCGATGTTATCACTGTGGAAATAATCATGTACCAGGAAATTGTCCAGTTTTGCCCACCATAAATTGTATAGGAGATGATTTCACTAGGCAACAAACTTATGTTGATAATTTTTCTAGGCCTAGTTGGAATTTTGAGCAAGATGAGTGTTGGAACCCACATGTTGATTCTTATTCACATGCAATAGACCCACCCTTCATGTCTTTTTCACATGTTCAAGAAAATATTGATTATGAGAATTCTTGTTTTGAAAGGTTAGACAAATTAGAAAGATTAGCCGATATCTTTTTGGAAAGGAATGGGAAATATTACAATAGTTCTGGATCAAGAGTTCAAGTAAACAATTTTGAGGATAATGTAAACTCTTGTTTAGAAGAAAGGCTTGACAGATTAGAAAGATTAGCCGGTAAATTTTTGATAATGCTAGAGGATAGTTTGAAATGGCAAGAGGATAGTTTCAAAAGGTTAGAAGATTGTTTGAAAATGTTAAAATCAATAATTGAGGATAGAGATGACCATGAAGTTAAAGAAGATTTAGAGGTTGTCATAGAGCCTGAAACTTGTTTAGAAGAAATTGATGGGTGTTTAATTGATGTTGAAGATGTGAATTCAAATGCTTGTGATTCTGATATACATGTTGATGTGAGTGTTCCTATAACTGCTTTGTATGGTTCTCCTATTACTGTTGTGACTCTTACTGATGAGAGTCAAATTGATTTTATTGGATGCTCATTATTCTTAGAAAGACATACATCTAATTGTTTGTATGAGCATATTATAATTCCTTTGAAATCAGTGATTACTTGTTCTTTGAAATTGTCTATGATTGAAAAGACACAAGTAATTAGTTTGATTGATTACTTATACTGTTTGAAAAGGAATGAAGATGAGGTGATTATGGTGTTTGATACTTATGACTAAGATTTGTTTGGAAAGTCTGGCTGAAGACTTTAAACTTAGCGCTTCTTGGGAGGCAACCCAAGGTTTAGGTATTTGATGCTTTGTTTTTGAGTTTGTAGGATTTTTTTTTCTTGACTAGGAGCTAAGAGTGGAAATCGAGAAGAGAAAGGGGAGTATTCTTCTAACTTTTTCTTGATTTTATTTGACTAAGAATTGTTTTGGTGATGAGTCTTTATGCTGGTTGATATGTGTGTGATGGTTAGATTTGATGGTGTACCTCTTGAGTACTTTGCTTGCTTGATATGCAACTTGAAATAACTTTATCATTCCTACACTTGCTATGGATATTTTTGTAATTCCACTACTTGTGTTACTTGTTCACATTGGGGACAATGTGACATTTAAGTGTGGGGGTATGAGGGTATCATTGTTCTCTAAAGATTGTCCTCAAGCTTTCATTTTGTAAAATTTTCTTGAAAAATTTTTTTTTGCCAATTTTGGGATTGATTTGAACTTGAAACAATTGGATTTGATTAGACTTTGATCTCATCTTCTTTGAATGTAAGTGAAAAGACAAGCTCTTTGATTTAGATAAATTACTCTAGTATGTCAAAAAACCCTGTGAGGAATTTGAGCCTTAATTTTATTCTTTCATGAGTGAGTACATCTATTGTAATTTCCCCTCTAGAACTTGTCTTGAATCTCTTTTGACGCTCAAATCTCTTGCATGCACAAAAATGATTAAGGCCTTCGTTTCATAGTCAGTTTAGCCAAATAGCCATCCTTTTTACATTATTTCCATTGCTTAACCCCTTTGAGCCTGCTTCTCTTTTAAAAAGAAAGATTGCATATTTTAGCCTTTGAATTCTTTTGATGCAATTTTTCATCTCTTATCTATTTCTTCCATTTCCGCTTTGAAAAGTGTTATACTATATTCAAATGGAAAGGGGTGAAGGAATTAGAAAAGGAAAAAGGGAAATATAAGTGTTGAAGAAAGGAGAAAAAAAAAGAAATAGAAGTGGAAAAAAAATAGAATAAAGGTGAAAAAAATGAAAGTGAAAAAGGAAAAGAAAAAAAATCACACAAAGTGTGAAAAAAAAGAAAGAAGAAGATGAAAATCGAAAGAATTGAAGAATTGTGGAGTTCAAAAGAGTCAACCCTTATGTGCTTGTTAAGTTATGAGATTCCTTCATTCCTTACTATAATTGAAATGGTTTAGCACTTTTCAAATATACCTTCATCTCATTTTCATTTCATTATCCTACCTTTTTCATTACAACCCTTAAAAGTCCTTTTGATTTGTATGTGCATTGAGATATAAGAGTGAATATCGAGATGATAAACAAGCCTATGGTAGCTGGATTACGTAGATGGAATTGAGTGAAACACAACCCCTATATACTTTGAGAGTAGAGCGTAAACACTTGACCGGTGAGGGACATGCTTTTGTGATTTATCTCTATCAAATTGATTGACTTATTGCTTGCATTTGGGGATGGTGAGAGAGATTTTTAAGAGGATTTAATTGTTGAGAGTTTGAATTGATTTCAACTTTGTGATAAAATCTTGATTTCATTTTTTGTGCTAATGTGTTAACAATTTGAAATCTTGAGGACAAGATTTAATGCAAGTGTGGGGGTGTGATGACTCCCCATATTTAGTGGTTTTTAGGAAATATTTTGTTGTATTTGGGGAGTCATGAATTAAATAATTAAGTGATTTTGATGTGAATTGGAAAGAAAGTAATTTGAGAGTATATGAGTGATTCTTTTGGAAAATATGAAATTTAATTGAAATAGGAAACTTAATATATTAAAAGAAATATTTTGATGAGAAGTTTCCTATTAATGAGATTATGTGATTGAGTCATTGTGATTATTTCCTATTTCTTTCTCTTCATGAATGCATATTTAATGAAAAAGGAAATAAAGAGAGAGGGACATACAAGAAAAGGAAAGAAAAGAAACTTAACATGCAAGGCAAAGGCAATATGGTGTTGGACTATTTTATTATAAATATACACATGCAATTGAGGAGAAAGGGAGGCTGGTCATAATTCTTCCTATTTTCTAAAGCCTAGAGGAGAATTCACGAGAAAGAAGAAAAGAATAGCGACTAAAGAGCATTGAGGGAGTTTCATTCAAATCCAATTTCACGCAGAAGGAAGAGGAGAAAGGACGTGGCTTCTTCTTGTTGGGCAATTCTTCATTGCAACCATACACGCACGCACAAGGAGCTGAACTTGTGGGACATTCCATTGAGTAACCATTGTATAATCTATTTCCCTTTGGTATTATAATTTTAAATTTATCTTTGATTATTATGGGGACTGAGTTGGAACTTATGTGTGGTTGATTTCTTTTACAACTTAGAGTACTATGAACTTGTTTGTAACTTAGTATTTTATTTCCCACTATTTAGTCATGGTTAATTTGATTTAGTTTATTTAATCTTGCTATTATTGATAACTTGTTTAGTGTTTGATCACCATTAGACATGTTTAGGGAATTTAGAGTTGGACTCGAAAGAGGGAATTTTAAATAGACCATGAGATTAAATAGTGTAGGATTGGATTGTTAATCTGATTTGCGACTAGGATAGACATATACCTAGAAGCCCTACATAGTCACATTAGAGCGGTACCGGTATTAATTGGCTTAGTAAATTAGTGCAAGACATTGTGTAATTAAACAAGGCAAGGATATAGGTGAAAACCGAAAGGCATTTATAGACACTAGTACTCTAGATTAGCTAGTTGAATTAATTCATAATTAATTTAGTGGGGAATAAAATCTAAGAAGCAGATAAGGGATTAGTGGCTCTAGGTTGTTCTTTTGACTCGTGAATTTCTTTTGTGTGAATATTTGTTTTATTTTATTTTCTTAGATATTAGGTAATTTAAATCAATTTTCTTGTATTTACTCAACTTGAATGAAAATAGGAGATCTAATGCCTAGTTATTAATTGTCTGAGTCTCTGTGGGATCGACCTTGATTTACCACTTTACTAAAATACGATCCGTACACTTGCGGACTTTTTATCAAAATTTTGGTAGCATCAGACAGCAAAAAAATTATTAAACTGAGAGGAAGTGATTTTAAGCAACATCTTGTTCCATTCCATCATTGAATTCATTTTCTGCAACCACATCCATAGAAACTGGCTGAACTGGTGAAGCCAATTCAATATGGAGAGCTTCTTCAAGTTGACACAGTACATATCCCATTGATGGTCTATTTTTTCTCCTCTCCTGCAAGCACTTCCAAGCCAACTCACGTACCTTGTTTAGAGAGTCTAAGTTCACTTTGCCAATCAAATTTGAGTCTATAATCTCATGAAATGTTCCATTTTCTTGACAGCTTGATGCCCATATTGCCAAATTAATATGTTCTGTTGGCCTAGTGTCGTCTAAAGCAGGCTTGCCACATATAACTTCCAACAGAACCATCCCAAATGAGAAAACATCTGATTTCTCTGTGAGATATTTTGTTCTAAAATACTCAGGATCAAGATAACCAAAAGTACCCTTAACAAAGGTTGTTACATGGCTCTTGTCAAGAGGTGGACTTTTCTTTGAGATGCCAAAATCAGAAACTTTTGGATTAAAACTCTCATTCAAGAGAATATTTGCTGTCTTAACATCTCTATGGATTATGCCTTGAGCAGCTCCTGTATGCAGGTAATGAAGACCCTTTGCAGTTCCAATGCATATTTTTAGTCTTTGCTTCCATGATAAAGGAAGAAACTGTGTCCCATAAAGATGGCTTCTCAAAGATCCATTTGCCAGGAATTCATAGACAAGAATCATTTGTGAGTCTTCATTACAATATCCTATCAGAGAGATGAGATTGTAATGAGATAGCTTGGATAGCAATTCAGTCTCATTCTGAAATTCACCAAGACCTTGTAGACCTTGTCCTGATTGAGGATTGGCCACTTTGATGGCCACTTGTTTCTCATTATTCATCACTCCTTTGTAGACTTTGCCAAAACCACCCTCTCCAAGAAGCAGATCGTCATCAAAGTTGTTAGTTGCTTCACTGATTTCTTGTAAAGTGAAGAGTCCACATAATCTGGCACCTGTGCTGGAGCTGCTTGCCTTTGACCTGCAAGCTTTAAAGCAGTAAAAACTTGCTGCAATGATAACTATAAAGACTGCAGCACCAATGATAGATCCAATTATTATTGATAATTTGACATAAGCCCTTCCATCCATGTTTTTATCTTCAATGATCTTCAATATCTCCAGCCCATTCATGGTTGCATTTGTACTATTTGCCATTCTCTCAGGAGCAACAGTTACTGTCAAATTGTTACCTCTTGTAGAGACAACAAAATCCATATAATGTCGCTCATGTATACCTGAACGTCCACCTTGATCATAAATTTTGAGTCTTTCATAAGCAACACCATCTATAAGTAGGTTGAAAACCCCAATATTTTCCTGGTTGCTTATGATATCCCAGAAATGCACCCTAACAAAGTAGTGAGTGTTTGGACTTACAGAGAAGATCCAGCTTAAATTGTGGCTTCCTACTCCTCCTGCCATGGCTTTGGTTGTAGCATAAACCCAATCTGGTGCTGTGACTGGCATAGTGAATCCATAATTATCTCTTAAATCTTCAGGATCAACTGAAATATTCAGCCCTCTACTATATGAGGCCAAATATTTTTCATCACTTTCCCACTTCCTTCCAAGTTTATCATACCTAGAGGTGATGGTATCATTCCCAATATCTAACCGGTAAACGGTTTCGAGAACAAATTTTGTAACATGCAACAAACGAGCGGATGTATTGTTGATTGAATAAATGCTTCTTTCACTTGGCATGGACAAAACTTCTATGGCATTAACAAACACAAATGAGTTTGCAGAAGGGATGAATGTGAGAGCCAATGTTGGTGATGTGATATTGATCACATACTCCTTGCATAAGTAAGTACCACCATACTCCAAGAAAGTGAAGTCTTTGAGAAGCACAACATTAGCTGCCTCTACAGTTAATGAGGCAGATGACAAGTTGTAATGAGAGTTGTGAAAAGGGTAGAAGTAAAGGCGGATCCAGTGCTGGCCAGGACTTTTGATTTTGAATATATATGAAGAGCTGCCCCACAAGATTTTAGCTGACTTGTAGATTGGAGATGGAGCTTCAGAATGAGAGGTAACAGCAACAGATTTCAGAGTTTTCAATTCAAGTGTTCCTTTATCATAATAGACAGATTCAGGAAGAAAGGTTTGACCCTGAAAGTGTATGTCAGCAGAAGAACCACAAGCTAATAAGTAGTTATCACCAAGTGTAGATGAGGAAGACGTTTCATTAGCCATCCATAGAAGAAGAAAAGCCAAAACTAATGACATCCTCATGAAAAGCTTAAGAATTCCCATATATATATTTTTGTTTTTTTTTTCAGAATGTTGTTGAAGTAGCACTATACTAGGAATCGATGTTTCCTAGTTTGTAAGCAGTAAGCTTGGTGTGTCATATATACTTATTATTTCTCTATGTTCTCAAGTGTTGAAAAACATATTATTTAATGTGTGGATATCATAATATGGATTTTCTTTAAGCAGCCATGTCCAAATCATGTCATTTACTCTTTGGATTGAGTCAATGTTTTTATTCCATAGGCTCCGTTGAATACTCATATCCAGAGAAGACTTAAACAGTTGGCCAAAACGAGTACTTAAAATCTGCTCAATCTCTCTTATTAGTTTTCATAGATGAAAACTTTCAACTTTTTGGTCGTGTCATACTCAGTGTGAGTAAGTTCCTTTCAACAAAATTTAGGTGCAATTGTTAATCTGATGAGTTTGTTAAAATATCTTATTTCAACTATATACTCAGCGCATACTATAATTGTATATACTCCCTCTGTTCCTAAATATAAGATCACTTTGGTTAATTTGGGGAGATTAAGGAAGACAATAAAATTACATGATCTTCCCAAAATCCCCTCAATTACTTAACTTTAAAAGGAGGAGAGGTTTTCAATGAAAAGAGAGAGTATAAGGGTAGTTTGGGTAAAACTTGAGATAAAATAGGAAGTGATCTTATATTTAGAAGCGTATCCACTTCCCCAAAGTGATCTTATATTTAGGGACGGAGGGAGTACCTTTTTTATGTTAAATTTGATGCAAGTATACAATGGAATTCAATATTTTAAACATGTTATTTTGGACTGTGTTAAATATTTAACATTACTTTTACAAAATAAGCAAAAGTGAGAGAATGGAAGGGGGCTTATATTATACTCACTCTAGTCATAAATATAAGATTTATTTACCTAATTTGATAAGATTAAGGAAGTTAGTTAAGTTGAATAAATAACATGATATTACCAATATACTCTAATATACTTTTCCCCCACCCTCACTCTCTTATTGTCTTTTATTAAAGAGTATTAATAAGGATAATTTAGAAAAAATTAGGTAAGAATTATAAATGAATTTTATATTTAAGATCAAACTCATCTTCACAAATAAGTCTTATACCGGAGGGAGAAAGTACTTTTCTTTTCGAAATGGACAATTTAAACATTCCTTTTTTTTTTTGTTTTTCTGGGCATCTAGAGAGTGGAAACATCAATTTGTATAATTTATTAAGTGAAGTGTGTGTGTGCGCGTCTATAGCTGGAATTGAATGGATCATGACTCCACTTGCATGTAGCTGAAAATTATTCTGCTCAATTAATGAATTCAAAGAGCCATGCAAACGTTAGGATCCATATATGCTCATATAACCGAAGACGGTAGGTATTCAGAAATAAAACGTTTACCGGAAGACATTTTAATTAAACTAATTATTTATAATTTTCACATGATAAAGAAAAAAATGGGGGGGGGGATCGACGAATTTCGGCTGCATTTGCCTTACGATGGCCCAATCTTGTGCACGCTCAAGACTCACTCTTCCTTTGGACCTTTTGAACTAGGATACAAGATACAATATATACTCATATATTCTCTCAAACCCAAGCGGGCTTCAATTCAGTGCCCATCCGAGTGATGAGAAAACACTCTCTTATTGTTAAGATGAAATCTGAACTATCTAAAATTTTATATGAGTGAAAGTGCAGAAATTATACTAAACTTTGCCCCTATGAGCGTTTCTAATACTTAAGTTTCGCGAGGTGCAAAAAGAGTACACAACTTGGGATTCAGGTGCAAATATAATATTTTCACTTAAGATAAATAAAATTTAGATATGAAAAGACTCTTATGCCCCTATTACTCCCTCTTTAAGGAAAAATTTAATGAGGGGTATAAGAGTTTTTTCATATTTAAATTTTATTTTCCTTAAGTGAAAATACTATATTTGCACCAAGACCCCAAGTTTAGTACTACTTTTGCACCTCACGAAACTTAAGTATTACAAACGCATTTTTTGGTAAAATTTAGTATCATTTTTGCACATTCGCCCATTTTATATAGATGGCCTAGATTTAAAGAATTTAAATGACCATTTTTTCATACAAAAAATTAATTTTTTAAAAATGATAGTTATAATATTTACTTCACTTTTGATTTTTTATCTATCAAAATAAAAATTTATCAAAAATATTAAATTTTATTTAAATAAATCTATATCGTTGAAATAACTTTGAATGACATAGATCATGATGGGAAGTCCATATCTTTTTCATCGGCTTGATTGAATATCATTTTCATCGGCTTGATTGAATATCATTCATTGGTAACGAGTCAATATCATTCATTGAATATCATTTTCATCGGCTTGATTGAATATCATTCATTGGTAACTCGCTTTTGGTAACGAGTCAATATCTTTTTCATCGGCTTGATTGAATATCATTCATTGGGATCAAGACAAATTGTATAATTGATCAGGTGAAGTGTGTGTGTGTAGATTGAATATAATGTAGATTGAATATAATGTAGATTGACTTTGCTTGCAAGGGGACGAACGAAAATTATGCTGCTTATAGTGGGTCAGTAAAATTGCGTAAGACTTGCATTGTAGAAAATTTACAATGTGTCCCAAATTTTTATGGAAAAATGAGAGCAATTTATGAGTTAGAAAAATAGAGCTACACATACATATATGACATAAAAACCCGGTCGACATAGGGAGAACCATAAGTATGGAAAAATAAAACGCACAACAATAATTGGCATCAACATGGAGAGCGCACGCCAATATGAGAGAAAATATCAGATAAAGTCTGAAAATTATTGGTATAGATCCTTTAGTATATATTTCTTCTTCTTATCTGTTGTAGTAAATCGCTCTCAAACGATATAAAACTAATCTTTCACCACGTGCTGTTTGATGTTTAACTAGATTTTTTATTGGTCACGGTAAGAATTTTTTTTATATTTACTTTTGATTTTGGTTCCTAAATTTTAAAATTTATAATTTTGAATTTTGAATTTTCTATCAATTTTAGTCTTATTCCTTTAACTTTGAAATAAGTGGTTTTGACCTTTAAATTTTCTGTCAATTTAGGTCTTGTTTCCTAAAATTTAAAAAGTTGAAAAATAGGGACAATGATAATAAATAACACAAAAATGATGGGCACTAAAAGTAAAAACTCAAGTATAAAGCTCATGACTTAAAATTAACTGATTGTTTAAGGATTAAGATATCAAATTTTAGAGTTTAGAAACCAAAAAAATAATTAAGTGAATTCAAAGAACAAAAGTTGTATTAACCTCTTCTCATTCATAATGAGATTAAATTTTTTATGATTTAATCTTTTTAGTCATCTAATAATGATAATTCCATTGATCTCAAGTGATATTTTTGTAACAATAATTTTTATTTGAAAATTAAATTTACTATGTGGACATTTGAGAGATGTGTTATCAACACGTCATACGTCAATATGTTTTTATAAACGGTGCTATGATTAAAGAATTCAAATTATGTTTTATAAAATTATTAAAAGAATAAAATTAAATAAATGTTCTATGCGAAGTGAAAAAACCAGAGAGGTGGACATTTAACCATATATTAATGTTGATGATGTGGAAGCATTTGGATATGATGAGGTATTAGCGGCAAAAGTTGGACAAATAATGAAATTGCTCTTTTATTTTTACTTGAAACTGCTAAACTTAATAAGTTTGTGGATGTTTTTAGTTATATTAAAGTTTATGTGAGTTCAAGTTTGTAAAATATTTATGAGTTTTACTTCTTAATTAGTGTATGATCTTCCTGATTCTTTTGTTTAACTACGTCATCTAATATTTTTCTTGTTTCAAAATTAGGCTTGACTGATTTTAGTTTTATATTAATGGAAAAAAAAAGGTTATTGAAAATTCTTTTGACAATTACGTGATATAATAACAAAATTGATGTGTTACCATCAAATTCTAGATAAAAGTCAAATGCAAAAGACAAGAATACACTTTAAAAAGTACTCCCTCCGGTCCCTAATGTAAGAGCTAGCAGTAAAAAAAACACTTCTTAAGAAAACATGTGAATGTTAGTTGGGTATCTGGAGTTAATGCTTCTTTTCCAAAATTACCCATATTTATTATGATACTTTTAAGAGAGGGAAATACATAAGCATTAATAAATATGAAAGAGAGCTAGGGGTAAAGTAGGAAAAATGCATTAAATGAGGAGAGAATATGGGGTGAGCTCTTACATTAGGGACCAAAACTATTCAAATTTTGGGCTCTTATATTAGGGACCGGAGGGAGTATTGCTTGTGACTTTCTACTATACATATTTGTAATAAACATTGGGATAATTTTAAAATTTCCTACAAATGACAATTACGCTGGACTTGAGGGAGAAAATGATAGAAGGAAAAGGAGACGTTCCTGGCCGCCAAATACTCCTATGATGATTAGCATAAATAAATGAATGTAACACCCCAAATTTTATTTCATAATATAATAAAATTTAAAAGGGAATAAAAATATAAATTATAAGTTAATGTTTTATGAAATGGAATAAAAAAGAACACTTTGGACAAATTGTAAGGAATTATGAAAATAATAATGTTAATATTTCGTATTTTACATTAATAGACTATTTGTATATTTTAGCCATAATTGTGAACTATAGGATTAGGAAATAATTAGAGTAAAACTATTTTTGTTATTATTAGGGATTACTATTAGGTAAACTTGTAGTAGACATTTATTATCTTTTAGGAAATTTTTGTATTATGAATATATTATTATATATATATGAAATAATCATTAGACTATTCATCCATATCTGCTTCCACACAAATTAAGTTTTATTAAATAAATAGGAAGAAAAGAGTTAAATGAAAAGAAAGGTTATAAGCGTTATATATAAAATTTTGGGGAGTTGATTAGAATTTCTTTAATTATTATATATAAATACTCACACAACAAAAACCCTAGCTCCTCCTAAACCAATAGCCGTCCGTCACTTCTCTTCTCTAAAACAATTCTTAGGTTCTCTTCCCAAACCCACGTCACTTCATATTTCAATTCTTCTTCCTTTTTTCTCTCAAATCATTCATTCATCCTTCTCCATTACTCTCATTACAAATATATCATCACCAATTCTTTCATAGCCACTCAATTTTTCTTGTCTAGAGGGACAATTTGGCCTCTGTTTCACCCAAGTTTGGAGAGGATTTGGCTTTGATTCATTTAAGCTCATACAACACTGTTCTTTGAAGGTTCTAGGCGAAAATTTTCACTAATAAATTCTTCAATTTCAGCTTTAAGTTTGGAGAATCGAGTAAGGAAGGTAATTGGAGGTAAAGTACAAGCAAGAATAAGGAGTAACACTAAGGTGTTAAGCACAACAGGTAGCGGTTTATTTCATGCACATTAGGTTTACTTGTTTATTTTCTGTCATCACTAATATTACTGCTTCAGATATTGATAGGGTTTATTTTCAACATTTAAATTTTATGTGGAGTACTCCAGGTATAAGGAGGGTCGCTCCCCCTATACCATATTGTTATCGTTGATTTATTTTTCCTAGAAAATCATGTCAGGTATGCCTACTACGAAAGGCAAATATATTGCTATAAGTAGTGAGGTGGTGCAATAGGCACATGCATTCAGTATTCTACCCGTGACAAACATATTGTTAAGGTAGGGGCTTTGTATGAGTGTTTTACTAACAGGTAGTAATCACCAACAGGAGCGCACTATCATTATCTGATGTAGGATTAAATGAACTAGATTATAGGTGAATTAGAGTGTATGAAATAAACTGCGGTAAATTTGGTTTCAGGTACACAATAGATAGGGAATTTTGGAGTGATGAAGGGAACAGAGAAATAAAAGAATTCCTACTCTTACTTTGTAATTTTATTAATGTATATTTTTAAAAGGAATTTGTATCATTTTATTTTGTCATGTTATAAATTTTGTAGGAGAAAAACCTTGGAGACTTTATGTACTTGGTAATTATTTTGAATTCATATTTAGACTTACATGTATTTATATGTAAAACTAAATATTTTAGAAATAATATTTTCTAAGGTAAATGTTAGATCTTCAAAGTAAAAGATAAACCTTTTAGTGTAGGAAATAATTGTTAGAAATATATTTTAACACTTGTGTTACTGTATAAAATTAATATAAATCATCTAATATATTTTAATTAACTTCATTTTTGTTTTTTGAAAGATTTTATTCACAACTTGTTTTAGAAAGAATTATTTCAAAAAGTCTATTTCATGAAAAAGTTTTAATTTGAACAGATTTTTTTATTACCTCTTACAAACTTAAAGTTATTAATATTTATTTTATAGCAAAAATCACTATTTTCAATTAAATATATTTAATATTTGAAGAAATTATTTAAAAATAAACTAGGTGTTACAATTTGGTATCAGAGCAAAGTTTCTAGCACAGGAGTTGGAATTCCTTGTTGAGAGAGTGATTAGGATAGAAAAGGGTAGATAGCTGCCTCTTGTAATTCATGGGTAATTACAACTGTCCATAGGATTAGGATAAAAATTAAAAATAAAGAAAAATTGTTTGGAAGGAATGAACTGGAGAAAATGTGTTGTATTATTTGCTTATACGATTTTTGTGAAATTCTTTGGGCAATACAGTGATATTGGCACCTTATTAGATTGATTGTACAAGTGGTGAAAGAATTATAAGTTGATATTTGCATAGTTATGTTTATTGAATTTCTGAAACTCTTTATTGAAAATGACTGAATGAAATTGTGAATGAATTGAGGTTCTTATTACTTTGGCTGTTTTGGTATCGTTGGAAAGATATGATGATAAGCGAGTATGTGATTGATTGAGTTCACTGACTTGTGTATTTAAAATTCTTTTTATATTCTGAGTTGATTTGTATTTTTCCATTATATGAATTGTGAGCTATTTGATTGGAGTGTATAATTTCATACAAATTCTTATTTTAATTTGCTATATTTTTTTTTTGTGTAAAGCTTGAATTGGAGTGTTCTTGTTGAGTGTCATTTTGTGTTCCTCTCTTCCTAATTTTCATTTCATGTAGTTTGATGACATCAATTCTAGAATGTACATAAGTAGAAAAATTTAGAAAGAATAAGGATATTTCTCGGGATCTCGAGTATAATTATGTACCCGGGCATAATAATAGTCGAGGTATCAATGAAAATCCTATATAATTAGATATAAATCACATCTATAATTTGAAAGAGGTCTTTGAACAATTTTAAAGATTATATGAATTAGAAATATGAATTTGTATATCTCATTTCTGGTTGAATTTGAGACTTTCATTTGATTTTCAATGCTATTTAATTATGACTGATGGGTTTCATTCTTTCCTTATTCTCCCATTTATTTTATTACAATTGGATGATTAAGTAGGTTTGACTATACTGATGGTTTAGTGTCAATTCATGTAGTTTACTTAGATTTAGACTTGTTAGTATTAGTTGAATGTATTTAAAGTGTCATTCTTTTTACTGTTTCTCATTGATTCCCGTGACTAAGTTTAATTTAAAAAAATTGCAAAGATTTGGTAGGAGGAAGAGTTAAATTGGAATGGGAACCAGTTTCCTTTTATTTCATATCAGTGTCTTTGCATTAATCAGTGTGTGCATTTGAAGATCAAATTTTCTGATTAGAATGACACTCTTTCGAGGACACATTTTTTTTAGATTGTTGTTGGATATATTTTTCCAATATTTTGGGTGATTTCTAGTACATGCTAAAATCTTCATAGTTTATACAGAAATTATTTCAATATTTGTAGTTTCTAGTAATAATTAAAGTATCACAAGGAGAAAAAAAAATGATTGTAGTTTATAATTGTCTCTTGGTATTGGAATATAATCATGAACTATGTTTGAAAATTGTTGTATAAATGCTAAAAGAGATAACATTAGAAATCTAGAAAAGTCACTATTGTTTGTTGGGTGTGCTAAAATCTGAAAAATAGTTGATCTTGCTATCCTGATAAGAAAAAAAAATTGAAAAAGGTTAATTTAAAAAGTGGTTAGGATTTGATTTTTTTTTTTTAGGTTTGTTTCCGATTCATTTTGGTTAATCTGAAAATTAATAGTATTAAGTTGCAGTGCATATACTTTAGCGCAAGTAATTAGGTTCAAGAAATGAAGCAGGATTTTGGATAGCATTAAATGCAATATACTATTTACTTATGTCATTGTGAATCAATTCTCTCTAAGAATTTTCTAATGTGTTGGCCTTATCTCTGCAACCTAATTAAAATTATTCCGAACCGTGTAGGCATTGAATAATAATCCTTGCAGCAAAAAGAGTTACAATCATTGTTGTCAAACTCGCGAGTTGACACTCCGATTTTACCGTTTTTACGACACTACCTAACCAAAACGTGTCACGAGTCAACTAAATTTTCAGTCTTTGAAAATTTGGTAGAAACTTACGTGTTTACATTGTGAATTCACCGTTTTTACGTTTCTACCTTACAGAAAATTGTGTTAACTTGCTATTAAACTCATTTTAATTATTTTTAATTGAAAAAATTCAATGAATTTAAATATGAATTTAATAGAAATTTATCTATTGAGGTTGATATACTATGAATATCGATATATTTAAATCTACTATCTATATTTAAATAAATTCAAGTCAATTTATTATTATTTTTTTTATTCTTATTTAATTATATAAAAAACACGTTTTTTGATAAACATAAACTCTTACGAGTTTACGATTCGAGTCTACGATTGGAGTTTACCTTATCTCCACGAGTTTACTTAAACTCACGAGTTTGACAACCTTAGTTACAATATAAAATATTCAATATATAAAAAGGGACATATTCATGTACAGGAAGCATATTGCGGTTGAAAAAAAAAATTGACGGGCTAAATACAAATGGTTGCATTAGTGAATCTTTTAAGAGTTTGTTATGGTTACTTTAATAGTTGAGTAATTGTGATTTTATTATGAAATATTAAATTTTGGGATTGCTAGCTAGTGAAGATGTTTAAAGAATAGCTGCGTAAATAATTGCTCTTAGCTATCCAAGGTTTAGAAAGTGGATAAATTCTTAATAGTAATTAATATTAAAAATTGAAAAATGTCTGTAAATTGTTATTTATGTTTTAATAAGAATAGTAAATATGAAATTTAAAGAAAATAAATAAATAAACAAATTAGAATTTAGTAATAAAGGAACTAACGTAAGTTTTGAATTATCTATCTAGTTATCATGAATTCATTATAGAAAATACAGGAAATAGATGATAGTTGATGTATAATTTTGTTGGTATAGGTTGTCTTTTGGGTCGAAAGGCTATATTTTGTTATGTTCTTGTATTTCAATAAGAGTTTAAAATCTAAGTATTTAGATTTGAAGTCTTTGACTAAAACTACTCTTATGTTTTAATTTAGTTAGATATGGGAATATTCAATATAATAGCATGAAGGTAATGAAAATATTTAAAATTTGTGGATTCAGATTTTTTTAAAATATGAAACTTTATGACATGATTAGAAAGGTTTATGATTTAACTAGGAATTGTAATTCAAACGGTTAATAAAGTGATTGAGAAATAATTTTAACCTTTAATTATAATTATAATTCTTAAAATGCTAACTAAAGTCTATAAGAATTCATCTATAAGGGTATCTTGGTGTGTAAATGTGAAGTATGTTCTTGATTCTATATATATTTAGTTGCTATAAACCGAATTTTTTTTTAACCTTTCTTTTAAGATCCATTTGTGTAAGCAATTACTGATTCATAAAATGAATTTACTGCAGGATTAATAATTTGTTATGTAACTAATTAAGCTTAAGATTTGTTTCATTGATTTTCTGTTTTAGATTCTTTGATGAAATCATATGTATAGTTTGGAGGTACTTATAATGAAACTCTAATTCTTACATGGGCCTTGGGTTTGTCAGAACATTTTATTTATGATGATAATTGTAGAAAATAAGATTTAGAAATTGAGTCACTTAATTCCCAATTGATTAACTTGTCTTTATAATAGTTTTGTTAACGCTATGTTGAAATAATATTATTTTCCAGATTTGAGTGTCTCTCTTTTTGAGGCTTCACTGATTGTTAAATTACTGATAATTAAAAATTGTTCTTAGCGTGTGTGTGTATGAGAGAGTCACATATATAGTTTAGGTAATAGATTGAATAACCATGAGTAATCTTGGGATCTAATAGAATAAATTTGCAAAATCTGGTTGCTGTCAAGAATAATTGCAAGTATTAAAATACATTTCAAATATATATAGAATCAAAGTTCTCAAGTTCTTTAAAATATATATACTGATTGTTGGAACTCTTGCATTTCATGGGGTGATATGAAAATATTCTTATATTCTTTTATTTAGAAATTTAACTATCTTTACATTTTGATTGACTTTAGATGTGAGATGTGTCATTGCTGATTTTCTAGAATATTTATTTGCTTGTTGATAAATAAATTGTTTTTGGTTATAGATGAGAACTTAATTTCTATCCTTTTGCCATTTAGGTACATACGTGGTAATGACAAAGATTATTATATGATTTTTTTTATAATAAACATTGTCCAACTATGACGTATTGATTAGTTTGAGGATCAAAATTAATGAGCAAGTAATATTAATAACCACAATTGATAATTTGGGAATACACATAATTAAAAGTTGTGATGTTAAATTAAATAAAGATTTAGAAGTAACATTGTATTGGCCTTACCTGGACAAGTAAAATGGGGATATATATTTATATAAGTAAGTTGAATGTCTTGTGGATATAATATGGTATTCAATAGTTCTAGGATGATTTGAGTTTTGTACATTGGTTTCATTATATGATTTAGTTGAAAGAGAAAAATAAATTTTGTTATTGAGTCATGTCAGTAGGATAGATTAACTGTCACAATTTCTTTTTGTACTTTTCAAAACTAATCATTTGTACAATTAGTTGGTTTTTGGGTAATGATTGGAATGTTAGAGAATTGTGATGATTAGGTCTTACAGTTAATGGAATCAGCATTAATTGGATGATTGTTAATGACTTGCTGCTGGGGTGATTTTAAATTCTGTGTTCTAAAATGTACCGACAAGAAATAGAGATTGAAAATATATCTTAAAAGCTGATTTGAGTTATACTATTAGAATGATTATGACCGTTTGAATTTGAATCACAAATTTTGTTAATAAAATTTCATTTGTAGATTTTGTTGGATGTTTCCTTTTGTTGAATAAAGTCTTTGTGAATTGCTAAGTGACTGTTGAGTTTTAAATTGAATATGTGGTAATCGGTATGTTTGGCTGGTGTAGTGCCTTAAACTTTTAAAGATATTTTGTGATTGTGAATAGTGGATGAAGTATGAAAATTATGAAACATACATGCATAGTCTTTTAAAAATATTTTGTGATTGTGAATAATGGATGATTATCTACAAATAGTATTCTAATTAATGGTGATAATAATACTTTAGTAGCATTGATGGACAAAATGACTTAATAAAGTAGAGTGTATGAATTTTACACGTGAATTGAGCCAAAGGAAATTTGAGTAAGGGTTGTCAAGGATATATAGAGTTACCCCATTCAAGCTAAACTTCAAGCCAAAATAGTTGATAACTTTATTTAGGAAATTTCCTAATATATTCCCAAATGAAAATGTAGGCTTGTCAGCTTTCTCTTCTATATTTATTTTCTATAGTGTTCCTCCTTGCTTTTGCTTCCCTCATGATGCTCAGATCCTTATGTAGATCTTTAGCAACAGTAATAATCATGTTTTCTTCTCACCATGTTTAATCAAATCAATCTGATTTGATTTCACTTTTGTTTGAATTCCCTAAAGATTTCAATTCATAAAAAAAAAATTCCATACCAAAACTTTGAAACTGTCCTTTTGTCAAAAAAAAAAAAAATTCATGTTGTGCTTCTTCATATGATTTGGGTAAAAAGTTTAAAGAGCTAATTTATCTCTTTGCACATATTTATGTAATTCTTTTCTAATTTCGAGGACGAAATTATTTAAGGGGGAGAGAATTGTAACACCCCAAATTTTATTTCATAATATAATAAAATTTAAAAGGGAATAAAAATATAAATTATAAGTTAATGTTTTATGAAATGGAATAAAAAAGAACACTTTGGACAAATTGTAAGGAATTATGAAAATAATAATGTTAAGGCTAAAGTATGTTTTTGGTCCCTTAAGTTTGTACAAAGCCATGTTTTGGTCCCTTAACTTTGAAAAGTGTGTTTTTGGTCCCTTAATTTTGGAGATAGTGTGTTTTTGGTCCTTAGCTTTGAAAAGTGTGTTTTTTGTCCTTTAACTTTGGATAAAGTAATATTTTTAGTCCTTTGAAAAAAGGATAAAAATGTTTTTAGTCCCTTCTTTTTCAAAATTAAGGGACTAAAACATGACTTTTTGCAAAATTAAGGGACCGAAAACATACTTAAACTGAATTTAAAAGGACTAAAAACACACTTTTCAAAGTTAAAGGACTAAAAAGATGACTTTGTCCAAAATTAAGGGACCAAAAACACACTTTTCAAAGTTAAGGGACCAAAACATGATTTTCTCCAAAGTTAAGGGACCAAAAACATACTTTAGCCTAATGTTAATATTTCGTATTTTACATTAATAGACTATTTGTATATTTTAGCCATAATTGTGAACTATAGGATTAGGAAATAATTAGAGTAAAAATATTTTTGTTATTATTAGGGATTATTATTAGGTAAACTTGTAGTAGACATTTATTATCTTTTAGGAAATTTTTGTATTATGAATATGTTATTATATATATATGAAATAATCATTAGACTATTCATTCATATCTGCTTCTACACAAATTAAGTTTTATTAAATAAATAGGAAGAAAAGAGTTAAATGAAAATAAAGCTTATAAGCGTTATATATAAAATTTTGGGGAGTTGATTAGACTTTCTTTAATTATTATATATAAATACTCACACAACAAAAACCCTAGCTCCTCCTAAACCAATAGCCGTCACTTCTCTTCTCTAAAACAATTCTTACGTTCTCTTCCCAAACCCACGTCACTTCATATTTCAATTCTTCCTCCTTTTTTCTCCCAAATCATTCATTCATCCTTCTCCATTACTCTCATTACAAATATATCATCACCAATTCTTTCATAGCCACTCAATTTTTCTTGTCTAGAGGGACAATTTGGCCTCTGTTTCACGCAAGTTTGGAGAGGATTTAGCTTTGATTCATTTAAGCTCATACAACACTGTTCTTTGAAGGTTCTAGGCGAAAATTTTCACTAATAAATTCTTCAATTTCAGCTTTAAAGTTTGGAGAATCGAGTAAGGAAGGTAATTGGAGGTAAAGTACAAGCAAGAATAAGGAGTAACACTAAGGTGTTAAGCACAACAGGTAGCGGTTTATTTCATGCACATTAGGTTTACTTGTTTATTTTCTGTCATCACTAATATTACTGCTTCAGATATTGATAGGGTTTATTTTCAGCATTTAAATTTTATGTGGAGTACTCCAGGTATAAGGAGGGTCGCTCCCCCTATACCATATTGTTATCGTTGATTTATTTTTCCTAGAAAATCCTGTCAGGTATGCCTACTACGAAAGGTAGGGGTGGACATTCGGTTTTTCGATTCAAAACCGAATCGAAACCGAAAATAACCGATAACCGAATTGTTTACATATTGTAAACCGAAACCGAAACCGAATAACCAATAACCATAACCGAAAAACCGAATTAATTTCGGTTCGGTTATGGTTATTTTTCGGTTATTTTTGGGCTTTTTTTGTTTTATGGCTCAAACGAATTTTTTTAAGATTGACCATGAATTTAAAGTTTCCTCCACACCTAGTTAAACTTTCAACACAGTCTATACAATTTTTTCTCGCAAAATAAGAGCAACTAAAATTCAAAGTATCAACCAAACCAAAAATTACATTCAAATAGCAAGCATTTTTAGGACAACAATCAACAAAAATGATAGAGTCACCCAGTTTGTCCTAATCCTGGATAGAGGATAGCAAACTCAATATAAACATCAAATCCATTGTTTACTAAAGATCCTCCAAATGCACATAGTCAACATGTATTTTTTTTTTTTTGCTTCAATCAAAGCAAAAATTTTATCCTTTACAAGTTTAGATGGAACAAATGAAAACTACAAAATGTTAAAAGTCTCAACATTAGTAATTTCTCCTTTTAACATGGAACTATCTATTGAACTCAGTAAAAGACATTTGAGGTAAAATTAGAGTATAATCTTAGACATTGAATGAGCAGAAAAATAATAAGAGGAAAAATTGGAATATTGAGATGGTGAAAAAGGAAAAGGAACATGTTGAATGAGCCGAAAAAGCATATTGATTTTTTGGTTTTAACCGAATTCATTTTATTATTGATATTGATTTATTGGGTTTTTTTAAAGCATATTGATTTTTTCGGTTTTTTCGGTTAACCAATTATTTTTTAAAAGAAACCGAAACCGAACCGATAATCAAAATGAGAACCAAATGAAAACCGAAACCGATAACCGAAAAACCGATAACCATTTGGTTCAGTTTGGTTTTCGGTTTTCGGTTTGTTTTGCCCACCCCTAACGAAAGGCAAATATATTGCTATAAGTAGTGAGGTGGTGCAATAGGCACATGCATTCAGTATTCTACCCTTGACAAACATATTGTTAAGGTAGGGGCCCTGTATGAGTGTTTTACTAACAAGTAGTAATCACCAACAGGACACTATCATTATCTGAAGTAGGATTAAATGAACTAGATTATAGGTGAATTAGAGTGTATGAAATAAACTGCGGTAAATTTGGTTTCAGGTACACAATAGATAGGGAATTTTGGAGTGATGAAGGGAACATAGAAATAAAAGAATTCCTACTCTTACTTGTAATTTTATTAATGTATATTTTTAAAAGGAATTTGTATCATTTTATTTTGTCATGTTATAAATTTTGTAGGAGATAAACCTTGGAGACTTTATGTACTTGGTAATTATTTTGAATTCATATTTAGACTTACATGTATTTATATGTAAAACTAAGTATTTTAGAAATAATATTTTCTAAGGTAAATGTTAGATCTTCAAAGTAAAAGATAAACCTTTTAGTGTAGGAAATAATTGTTAGAAATATATTTTAACACTTGTGTTACTGTATAAAATTAATATAAATCATCTAATATATTTTAATTAACTTCATTTTTGTTTTTTAAAAGATTTTATTCACAACTTGTTTTAGAAAGAATTATTTCAAAAAGTCTATTTCATGAAAAAGTTTTAATTTGGACAGATTTTTTTATTACCTCTTACAAACTTAAAGTTATTAATATTTATTTTATAGCAAAAATCACTATTTTCAATTAAATATATTTAATATTTGAAGAAATTATTTAAAAATAAACTAGGTGTTACAGCGCTAATCAAGGGATTCAATAGCACATGCTTTGCAAAAGACTGGTCGCATGCCATGCTTCCCTCAAAACCACATTCATGCAGATTTTATAAAATATTAGGCTAGAGATTTTATAAAATATTAGGCTGGAGTATATGTCTGGGCCAAACATACTTTGGGAGGTAAGCTTATGGAGTCAAACAGTTAGGCCCCATAAGTTTGTACTTCACCAAGATCCCAAATGCCCAAGAAGATGCACTAACCCCTTCCCTCCCCTTCTTCAATTAATCTGGGTTCTGGATTCTGGATTCTAAACCTTTTTCTAAAAATGTAAAAATAAATATGTATTTTTGGTCCAATATTGCCATATCATCTTGCCCAGAGAGCCAAGTTTTAATGCCAAATCATCACAAGTTTCTTTTATAATTACCAGGGACTTACACTTTCAAACAGAGTAAATTAAAGGGATTAAAACCACGCTTTTGAAATTCAGGGACCAACACACAAATCAGCTCAAACTATAGAGACTAAAAGTTAGTTCAATCCTTTTAATTATGAAAGTTAATTGGTTCTAGGTAGTTGCTGGTGAAGATGTTCAATTGATGATGATTAATTTAATAGATTTAGCTGTCAATCTACTAGTCGATAAAAAATGTTGATTTCAAGATGATAGATGTCAATGGAGTTAGTTACTCATAGTTGGATCCTTCAGTCATATTTCAGCTAATACTATATTCCAAAATAACCATTCAGATTATTCTGAAAACCCAGAAAATATTGTTTTAAAAAAAAAAATCGGCACTTTAAAATAAAACTACACTTCCTCTCTACGGAAGAAATATTACACACAAACAATGCATTTGGAAATGTCAATTTCCTAATCTATTTCTTCACTTTGAAAAATCCCACTTAATGATTCTATTATTCATTTTTTCCTCTCAAAGGCACCAAAAGTCAACTGAAATTTTTTCTCCTATTCAAATGCAAGTAATGTTACTTACCAAGTAAACCATCCATAAAGCATTCAAAGATCCATCCCTCCAACTCACATGAAATAGAAATGCAAAATGAAGAAACATAATAGAAAAATGACAAGTTGCTGATTTCTAAGTGCATATATAAGTGCAAGTCACCCTTTAAGTTTGCATGCATCTCAGAAAGAGAGAGGGAGAGAGGATATTATTGACAGGCAATGGAAATGTTGACCGGAAGAGGTTCAAATTTAAGATGTGTGGTGCTTATAGTTTTGGTTGCATTGTGTGTGATGCAGATTAATGCAGCAAACACTATTGTAACAAAAAGACCTGAGACCAAGACATGTACCACCAGAAGGAGCCCATGCTTCTTAAAGAAAATCCAATGCCCACCTGAGTGCCCTTCATCTTCACCGTCACCCTCTAATCCAAAGGCCAAAATCTGCTATATTGATTGTGAATCTCCAATATGCAAAGCTCAATGCAAAAGTAAGTTGATATTTTATCTAGGAGACTGGCAAGGCTATTATGACACCAATTTTTTTCCTTAGTGTTATATATTTTTCTAGCGAAAAGGACAGTCAACTGTCATAAGAGTGGCCTATATCCTTTATGGGTAGCCCTCTCTATGAACATTAGCCTATAAATGAAAGTTCATATTAAATGAACACGGATACAAAGGAAAACCCATATCCCAAAAGATTAGCTTATATATTGAGCAAGACAACCTTAACACTTATAAATAACACTTCACTTATGAAACATCCTGATAATGTTGGATTCATAATGAAAATTTTGCACTATATACATTTATTAGCCTTAGAAGGGTCGGGCCGTAACTTAGCAGTAAGTTCATTTGCCCTACGGTGGGGTTTGAGGTTATGAGTTCGAATCAACTTCTCTCCATAAAAAGTAGAGGTAAGGTTGTCTAATATATTTCTTTCGACTAGGTTGACCCTTTAATATGTTTGTTAGACTTTGCCTCTTTATAGTTTGATACAAGCTTTGGCCCTACATCCCATATTCATCAATAATCAATCCTTTGAATGTGGATTATTAACTACTTTTCCTCGTGAAAATTTTGAACCAGCACGCAAACCAAACTGCAATGGCCGTGGATCTGCATGCTTGGACCCTCGTTTTGTTGGTGCAGATGGGATTGTATTCTATTTCCATGGAAGGAAGAACGAGTATTTCTCATTAGTATCAGACACCAACCTACAAATCAATGGTCGATTCATCGGTCTTAGGCCGGCTGGCCGGTCTAGGGACTACACTTGGATTCAAGCACTTGGAATCCTCTTTGACTCTCACAAAATCTCCATTGAAGCCACACCTGCAGCAACTTGGGATGATGAAGTTGACCACTTGAAAATCTCTTACAATGAGGAAGAACTCATCATCCCAGAAGGCCATTTCTCGGTGTGGGAATCCCCAGAAAACAAAGTTAGAATTGAGAGAACTTCAAGCAAGAATAGTATCTTGCTTACTTCACAAGTTACTGAGATTTCTGTTAATGTTGTTCCTGTAACTAAGGAAGATAGTAGAATCCATAACTATCAAATACCTGAAGATGATTGCTTTGCTCATTTGGAAGTACAATTTAAGTTCATTGGCCTATCACCTAAAGTTGAAGGAGTTCTTGGAAGGACTTACCAGCCAGATTTTGAGAATCCAGCTAAGCTTGGGGTGGCAATGCCTGTGGTTGGAGGGGAAGACAAGTATAGAACAACTTCACTTCTTTCAGCAGAATGTGGGGTGTGTTTGTTCTCTCCTGCTCAAGCTCTTCCAGAGAAGATAGAAGCAGTGGTGGAACATGGGATGTTAGATTGCACAGGTGTTGTTAACAGTGGGAATGGTATAGTTTGCAGAAGATAGAATGAAATATGAAGATCACCATTTATATTTCTATTTCTGGAATAATTATGTGTTTGAATATTTGTTATCATGATATCTCTATGTTAAATTTCATGGTTTGAATTTAATTTGTGTGTAACCTTTTATATGTCACATTTTTATTGAATAAATGATGTAGAAAAAAGTTATGATAAAAGTTATTATCATTTATTGAAGATCAAATTTATGGTAATTAATGGGGTTTAATCATAATCATAAAGTTGTGGGTTCAAATCATGCCGATGTTTTCGATCAAAAATTCGATCAAAAAAAAAATCATGCCGATGTGAGTATTTTTTTGGTGAGAAATATGAAAATTGTCTTTGAGCTTGAAAGTCTGTTTTAATTTAATGGACTCAGGGATCCAACTCACATAAACTTTTTTGTACATAAAAAAAAGAGTTAAGTGTATCACTAAACTATAAAGTTATCGGTACTTGTAGACTTTGTGAAACTATTGTCAAATGATCATAATAATATTAACTTGTGTCATAAGCGGAAAAATGCTATAGTAATTCCATCTTCTTTGTTTGATCAAAAAAAATTTCATCTTCTTTGATTTTTTTTAAAAACTAAATGGATTAAAAAATCCCATGTATGGTCATTATCAAGGCTATGAAGTCAAAGTTATTCTTTTTATCTATTTGAGAAATTCCATTTGTATGATATTCTTATTCCAACTTTTATACACATTAAATAATCCCAAAAAAAAACTACAGAGTCATTTAATCTCATTCTTTGATTACGTGTCTATTGCATCTCATAACTCTGATTTCTCAAAGCTAAAATTGGTTTCAACTTTTATATAGGAAATATGCAACTGTAATTGTTGTTGAATTTTAATCAAATGTGATAGGACTAATGTAATAGAAAGCAATTCAATTCAGCTAAATATCAGAAATCAGAACTAGAAATAAAACCTATACTTTTCATATTGATTTCATCAAGAACGAACTTCTTACAAGGCCATATATATTGTAAAAATCTATCAAAATAAGGGAATTTTAAATCCTTTGATTTATATCAAGAACAACAGAATCTTAAATTATACCTTGCATGCAATTACTGACAGGCACGCTCATTTGCAGCCAGCACTTTACTATAGTACAAGAATTTCTTATGGGCAAAAAAATGGACTCAAAAAATTAGAGAAATTATGAGAAACTTCCATTCATCAATGAGGAACTTTTCAACTTGTTCCAAGGCCTAAAAGGCCACTGTACTTGAATGGCCCAAGGCTGGAAATGACCATGAATAACACAAGAAGATTTTATCTTCCTCGAGGATTTACCAATTGTGAGAAAACTGCACTTGTGGTAACATCTGCATCATCATCTGTACCAGAGTTACCAACATCAATCATGGTTACACTGTTATCAAAAGGCTCAAGTGTAGTCAGCTGAATTCCAGTAATGTGATTTGTGCTATTATCTTCAGGTTCTGTGAGTGCTGAAGAGGTCTCTTGAAGCTGCAAAGCATATTCAAGATTCCACAACACATCACCCATGGATGGCCTGTCCACACCGTGCTCCGCCAAGCATTTCTCAGCTGTCTCGCCAAACTTCTTAAGAGAAGAAGGACTCACCTTCCCCACCAGATTTTGATCCATGATTTGATCAAGCATGTCCTTTTTCTGCCAGGTCATCGCCCACTCGGCTATGTTAACTTGCTCCCTTGGAAGGACAGGATTCAAAGCTGGTCTTGTGCATAATACTTCCATTAGGACTACTCCAAATGAATAGACATCTGATTTCTCTGTGAGTTGTTGCCTTCTGAAGTACTCTGGATCAAGATAACCGAAACTGCCTTTCACTGCAGTACTAACGTGAGTCTGATCCAAAGCAGGACCAGTTTTTGAGAGGCCAAAGTCAGCAACTTTGGCAACAAAATTGTCATCCAAGAGGATGTTTGTTGTCTTTACATCTCTGTGGATTATGCTTTGAGCTGCACCTGTGTGAAGATAATGGAGGCCCCTAGCTGCTCCAATGCAGATTTCGAGCCGCTGCTTCCATGATAGAGGCGGTAGGTCTGATCCATATAAATGGCTTCTAAGAGGTCCATTAGCCATATATTCATAGACAAGAATCATTTCTGACCTCTCATCACAATAGCCTATGAGAGACACGAGATGGCGATGGCGGAGCTTGGATAACATGTCAATTTCAGTTCTGAATTCAGCAATGCCTTGTTCAGATCTGGGGTTGCCTCTTTTGACAGCTAAATAGGTGCCATCATCAAGTGTTCCTTTGTAAACCCTCCCAAAACCACCAACCCCGAGAAGCAGGTTCTCATCAAATTTGTTGGTTGCATCTAGGATCTCTTGGAAACTGAAGAAACGCCCAAGATTCGTCGAAGCTAAAGAAATGTAACTTGCAGTTCCACTCTTCTGTGACATTGTTGACTTTGTCAAGGTCAGAGAGTTTCCATATAAGGGCAAAGGCAGCCATGAATGACCTTGTTGAGGAGACTTTGACTGGCGTCTCACAATGCAGCAATAGCAACACAAACCAACCAATGCTATAGCAGCTATTGCTCCTACAACAGAACCAACTATTATTCCAATCTTTTTCGCCTTTGAAGATGAACTAGGAAGAAGGCTCTCCACTGAAGAAAGCCCATCCAAGCTCTTCAATGAATTGCTAATTTTCAATATCTCCAGCCCATTCATGGTGGCATTTGTCATATCTGCCATTGAATCTGGACCAACACTTACACACAAAGTGTTTGAATCTGTGGAGGCATTAGAAACAAAGTCTTTGTAGTAAGGCACAGCCAAGTTACCAGTTATGGATGAGAGGTCAAAACTTCCAAGAGCTATATCAGAATTTATGAACATATCAAACACTAAGTTATTGAGGGATATGCTCATAATATCACAAAAGTGTGCTCGAATCAAATAAGAGAAGTTTGGATCCACAGGAAAGACCCAAGTAATGTTGAAAGTATTTTGAGCCACATTTGCATCTCCCATCGTTTCTGCAGTTGCATAAACCCAATTCGGTGCTGTCTCAGGCGAAACACCGGCTGGATACTTGATGGTTGAAGGGCTGACCGAAACATTAACGACAGAACTATTCACATGAAGGTATTTCAGATCATTCTCCCAAGTCCTTCCCAGGGTGTCATTTTGAGCATCAAGAAGAGGACCTCCCATATTCAACCGGTAAACGGTTTCAAAGGCGTGTTCTGAAAGGCCACTAAATGGTTCTGATGGGTTTAAAGCCAATGCCTGATCAACAAACAAGTCATTTGGCATTGACACAACTTCAATACCATTGACAAAAACCACTGAACCATTTGAAGGAATGAGGGTAAGAGTAAATGAATCAGATGTAACATTGATTGCATACTCCTTGAACATATAAGAACCACTATAGTTCTTAAAGGTGAAGTTATTCAGGAGAACAAACTCATCACTAACCACAGTTAAAGAAGCAGAAGACAAGTCATGACTAGGGGTTTTAACAGGAAAAAAGTATAAACGGATCCAATGACGACCTTGTTGCGGAATTTGAAAGGTATAAGAAGCCTTTTCAGTGAAAATCCTAGCTGATTGGTATATTGGCAATGGAACAGAAGAACTAGAAGTAGCAGCAATAGAATTCCCAGTTTCAAAAACTAATGAAGAATGTTGTGAATCAGGAACAAAAGTACGACCTTGGAAAGTGATATTTTGAGAAGAACCACAAGCAATCAAATAATTATCAGGAGGGGTATACAAGGCAAATGACTCATCCACCAACAACAAAAATACTACAAATACAACAAAAGACAACCACTTCACTATCTTCACCTTCACCATCTTAACTTCAATCTTCTTCACCAATCCATAAAAGAATCAACTAGGAAATTCAGACAGCAAAATTCTGCAGACCCTTTTCACAAACAGTTGACTTGCAACATAAACAAAACCTGCAATAGTAAATAACTGATCTAATCAACTCAATGACCAGAAAAAGACATTACCTTTAGACAAACATATCATAACACAATCCAAAAACACAAGCTTTTATTGACAATAAGTTCAGATCCTATTACAAACAGTTTTCTGATGTAAAAGACTCAAACTTTGAATGAGTTATTAGTTATTACCTGATGGGATGAGAGAAAAATGTGACTTGAGATATATGATATGATATGTTATGATATGATATGATATATGAAAGAGACTAAAAGGAAGGTTTAGTTGAATTGAATTTGAATGATGAATGGAAGAGCATTATGAAGATGAAGGCTTTTTGTTAAGTGTAGGTACAAACACTTGAGTTCCAGGCTGTTTCATTAGGCTGTCAAGAACAGAGTATGAAGGAAAATAAAAAACAAAGGACCCCACAAGAGAAGAAAAATGGTAGGAAACTTCGAAATCTCACTTGCTAGCTTATGAAGTTATGATATACTCTACCTCCAATCCTAAATGTAAGACCTTATATACTCCCTCCTTCCAGTTCTAAATATAAGAACTAATTGACTTTTTCTTGGAGATGTTAAGGTTACAAAATATATTATTAAATTATAAAATATTTGATATATTTTTAGATTAGTCATTAGTTTATAGGTTAAATAAACTAGTTTAAGGGGAAAAATTAGTTGAATCAATTTATAATTAAGGGGAAAAACTAGTCTAAAAATATTTGATATATTTTTAGATGTTAATGTTAAGGTTAAATTTTGTTTTTCAGGATTTTCTAAAAAAAGTAAACTAGTCTTATATTTAGGACCGGAGGGAGTATAATGTTAATATATACTCCCTCCGGTCCCTAATATAAGAGCTAGCCGCCAAAAAAAACGCTTCTTAAGAAAATATATGAATGTTAGTTGGGTGTTTGGATTTAATGCTTCTTTTCCAATATTACTCATATTTATTGTAATACTTTTAAGAGTAAGAAATATATAAGCATTAATAAATATGAAATAGAATTAGGGGCAGAGTAAGAAAAACACATTAAATGAGAAGAAAATATTAGATAAATTCTTATATTAGTGACCAAAATCATTCACATTTTACCTCTTATATTAGAGACCGCAGGAGTACTATATATATCTCCTGCATTATAAGGCAGAGATGCCACAGAATCTGAAAATCCAGCTAAATGTGCAAGTGATTGCGCTGTGATTAAAAAACTTTTTGAGAAAAGAATTATTATTTTATTTTATGGGATAGTATTATTAAAATGAAAAATGAGAAATTTGTATACCAACTGGGGATTGTGTTTGATTGCAAGATTTTTAAATTTTGTGTTTTGAAAGAGTTGGAAGAACATGGGATAGAGGATATGTGGGACCCACTTTTACGCGCCTTGGGAAGATATAGAAAGAGAGAGTAGGGACAACAAGGACAGAGTTGACGACGCCGATCATTGAAGTAGTTACAAGCAACTTTTATAACGGTCTTTGTTGTTTTATTACTCAGTCCACTGTTAAATATAAGGTCTCCTAACAAACTTTTTTATAAAGATTGAGTATTAATCTTGATATATTTGATATTTTATAAGATCATGCATTAATACTCCCTCCGGTCCTATTTATAAGTCGCCAACCGCCTAAATTGTACATACCAAGGAATGGAGGTTAATGGAAGTTGCATCATTAAATTGGTCTTATTTTTTTGTCTTTTTCATTTTTGCCCCTTCCACCTTTATCACTATGGTCCACTACCTTTTCTCTCTCTTCATTAATCATCTATCTATAAAAGTGCCTTTTTCATCTTCTCTCTCTTCTCATCTTCCAATGTTCATTTTCCAATGTAAGGGTATATTAGGAAAATTTTAATAAATGAGTTAGTTAGTGGTTGTTGGTGACTTATATTAAAGATCAAAATTTAGAGGCGGTTAGCGACTTATAAATAGGACCGGAGGGAGTAGTTTATAAGTCAAATAGATTAGTTAAGAGAAAAAATTCAATTAATTCAATATTTAAGTGACTTATCTAGTTTTCTTATAATTTTTTAAGAAGCACAATTGAATCTTATATTTTGGTGCCTATGATTTTCAATCTTTTAATTGACGGATAACTTTTTTTGATTTCTCAAGGGTATCCCACCCGCGTGTCAAGTGGGACTAATCCTTCGCTGTTCTGAAGTCCCATGTAGGGGGTAGACAGCTGGCCTGTGAATTTGCTCCATTCGCAAGGGCTGGGGATCGAACCCCCAACCACTTGTTTAAGGGACGAGAGTACTTACCACTCACGCCAACCCGCCAGGTTAATTGACGGATAACTTTTGTTCAATTATCACAATTATTTTATTTATCTGTGTTCTTTTTATATGGTTAAACTTAATAGAAGCCGGTGGTATTTAAAATCAAAATTAAAGCATTTAATTATGACAAAAATACACATCGGTACCAAATCTCTAAATAAAAGTATGAATACCCATAAATGTTTTTCCGTATGATACTATACGCGCACATTTGGCCATTTTGAGGAGTATTTAATTTCTAGTGATTACCACTTAATTATAATTCTAACTGCAACAATATAAATGCAAGTATGTAAAAAGAATAAGCTAATTACTAGTCATATTTCATAGTTATTGAGATAGAATATAGTGAATCATAAATTAGAAGTTTTATCTTGCATTAGATTGTGGTTAAACCCAACTCATTTATACAATTTGAAAGCGAGAGAGGTTAATGTGAAAGCGAGAGAGGTTGAGAGTTGAAAGGGGCAAAAGGAGAAAAGAGACGTTAAAGGGAGAGAAGAGAGAAAGAGAGATAAGAATGAGAAGAAGAGCCGCATAAAAGCACATGGCTGCCTTCATGGCTTCTCACTGTCTCACACCAAAACGTCTCTCTCACTCCCTCCTCTCTATCTTATTCTGCTCCCCAACATTTTTATTTCTTATTCGTTCTTAGAAATACATTGATCATGTCCGGACTCAACTCGCCCAAACTTTTTTTTTAGAAAAAAAGATATAAATTGATTATAAACACCCGTCAAATATGTACACACATATTAAATACTAATTATCTATCTCAGATTATTAGGGTGAATTGATAGTTTCATGCAATAATAACTAACTAAGTTAATATTTTCAATATAATCAAATTAGGTAATTAGATCTTATATTTAAAACTGGAAGGAGTAAAATTTGAAAGAGTATGTCATGATTTGTATAAATATGTATATTCATTTCTCTACTCCGATCCTTTTCCGCCGACTTATTTTATTTGTAGGGGAATCATGAGTGCCTCCTCTAATGCTCCAGCATTAATTAATTTTGACGTATACCAATATTGTAGTTTAATAATCCTTATATTTGTGGTTGGTATAAGTTTAGGCAAATTCGATTTGTGAGGTTAGCAGGACTCCTACCTTACATCTTGTTTCAGGGTGAGGTTGTGAGTTGTTTTTTTTTTAGTTTCAATTTTTTATAAATATAATGAGTATGTAAGTTTAAGCAAAAGGATAACTATTTTCAATAAATGGTTTAGCCTATTATTATAGTGCCAGTTTGCCACTCATGAGTTAGCTGAATTAGTATTGTCAAATTTTAATGTGTCTCATACTATTATTTTATGGCATCATTATCCTATCACCCTTGCATGATTATGATTATAGTAATTATCGTCAATGGCCTCAATGATTGGGTTGTGCGTCCCACTAATAAAACCAATACCCTGATAATCTAATTGATTTATTGATTCATTTATATTAGAGTCCAACACTTCAATGAACATTTTGTGCAAATAAAATGATGGCATGTAGAGAGATAACATTATACTTTATTTAAAGTCACAACTCTCTGAGTTTTAATTAGAATTGTCTTAAGTTGGCGGCCAAAAAATAAGTTGGATTTGTTGATGATGCTCAATGATCAAGAATGTTTAAAGAATGTAACATTACATCAATGAATAGTTTTGAAAAGAGAGTTGAAACTTGAAAGGGACACAACTTGATAAGTCGGTTGCATGACTGACTGTCGTGCCTCACAATTTGGTTTCCCAAAGCCATGTGGTTTATGTATGCCACCGCCTTTGTTTGTTTCCTCCTCATTCCTTGTTTAACCTTTTCTTTATATATTATTTTATTTTTACTTAGTAACTGAAAATAATAATTATTATTATCAATAATATAAAATTCAATACAATATATATGTATTATTTCATTGAGAATTGAGAATATTTTGTGCCAAAATTGAAGTCTTGTAATTAGTCTAAAATCACTGAAATTTTATTATTCAAGTTGATATTTTTGAATATAATATATCAAAATAACTTTAATATTTTAATTTCTAAATCCATATACATTTAATATAGATTTTATAAATTATAATTATAAATTTGTATTTTTAAAATACTTATTCTTGCATCCGCATTCTTTATTCATTATTATACTTTTACTTAAACTCAATCCTTCATATTAGATTTGAGATATCACATACAAAATTCATGCCTTTCTTTCTACCCAAAATTCATGAATTTTTTATACAAAATTCACGCATTTGGATAATCTGAATTCAACTTAGATGATCTAGATCAAACGCAATACCATATAAACTGCATATCTTCTTTCTTTGTCGGTGGAGAAATATGCATATAATGAAGTTTAAAGATGGGCTCCTTATCTCATGGGAACAAATGAAGCCCAAATGACATAATTCTAGCTATCAATCTAATTTCAGTCCGAAAAGCCCAATATATATTTGGATCCAATCAAGCAGTGACTCACATAAGGCCCAGTAAGTTAATAGTTGTAATTCTCTCAGATATTTTTTCCTTTTAAAAATAATAATCCCTCCAGTCCTAAATATAAGATCTAGTTGACTTTTTCTGGAGAGATTAAGGAAACAAAATAGTCAAGTTAATTTCAATATATTTGATATTATTTTAGATTATCTATTAGTTTATAGGTCAAATAAACTAGTTTAATGAAAAAATGAAGTAAATCAATTTATAAGTAATTTATTTTGCTTTTTTAGGGTTTTTTAAAAAATCAAATAGGTCTTAAATTTAGGAGCATAATGATTAAATGATGGGATAGTCCACACTTCTTTCACAAATATAATTCACTTACAAATTATTTTGTTTACATAAGTATTAGATTTCCATCTTATCGTGTTCATTAATTTGGTTTAACTAATTAAATACTAGACGTGTGATGTTGGAAACATAATCATAATTAAGGATCATTCTCCGCAAAAAGTTTTCCAAACTTTTTTTCATTTCGTTAGTTCTTTTGCAAAAAAAAAAAAGATATTAGCTTACTGATTTCACTACTGGGAGAAAAATAGCATTTTTGAAATTACAATTGATGTTTTTAAAATGGGTCGGCAATACATTCCAGTATAAAACATAATCGAAGTTCACCCAGATTAGATTATTAGTTTTTTTTTTTAAAAAAAAAACTATGCCCTAAGTGACTGAGATTAATTAAGTTGGAGTGAGTTCAAAAAATAAAGCAAAATCAAGAATAATAAAACCTGCAGATGTAAACTAGTATGACTCACCATGTGATATAAATTGACTATATGATTCAGGGCTATCGCCTAATTTTGTGCACATACTGTATTTGAGAGGCAGCGAGCGTGGCCCCAAAACAATTGAAACTTAAAACAAATTTTAATGCGACGGCATGGGTTTGTGACTTGTGATTAGTGGAAGAATGGATAAAAGCCCATATCCGTGACATGTTCACCAAAAAGTCAATCCATTGTGCCTTTTCATTCTTCCATTCTCCATCCTTTTGACTTTCTCGTATATTCATTGAATCGAAACAAAATGGCAACGTTAAGTATCTGTTAACTTGAATGGAATTTCAGGCTCGAATCTTGTACTTGCTCTTAGGATATACTTGCACCGGCCTTAAATAAATGATATTTTAACTACTTTGTTTATATATGTAGAAGTTAAAAAAATAAATTATATAAGTAAATTATGACATATACAACTAAATTATGACATATATATATATATACCAAATGTAATTAAATAATAAATTTGTTTAATTATAAGTAGAATAACTTAGTTTTGAGGGGAAAAGATAACAATAGACAATTTAAATTGATTACTTTTGCATAATTAATACAAAATTATATGATCATGCATCATTACATGTAGCACATACCACCAGACATTCTATTAGCAAACATCACCTTGCTGGCGCACTCAGCATATAACCTTGTAGTTGTGGTTTCATTTGGGTCTACCATCTACCCCATTTTATTATCATTTTTCAAGGTTAGTAAATGTAGTAGGCGATCGTCAGGGGAAAGATATAAAGACCTCTCACTAAAGTAGATTGTTGAGGAGTATTTTTTTTTGTTTCCCAATGGTATATCCACTCACTTGTCAAGTGAGACTAATCCCTCAGTGTTCTCAAGTCTCATATAGGGGTAGACTGTGAATTTGCTCAATTCACAAGGGTTATGGTCGAACTCCAACCACTTGTTTAAGAGACGGGAGTACCTACCACTCACACCACACTACTACAAATTACCCCATATACCAGCGCATCTTTACATGCGCTTAAAGAGGTAAGGTAAAAAACGCATGTACTTTAAGCGTATGTAAATAATATGGTTTACAGTGGCTTTAAGCGCATGTAAAGATCATCATATTTACATGCGCTTAAAGCGCATGTAAATAATATAAAGTGAAATAGCCTATGAATACATTTAAGTTACTCTTCAGATAATGAAACTTGTTCATGCTCGACACTTAAGGTTTTAAACATCATGAACATCGTTGGGAGTGGTTTCCATGTATAAAATAGTCTCTACATGCGCTTAAAACGCATGTAAAGCCTATACACGCACTTAAAGCGCATGTAAAGGAACTATTAAAGTGAAAAACTTGATGCCACACGCAGGAATTACTCTTCAGTTGATCAAACTTGGTTATGCTCATACACTCAGGGTTTAGAAGTTCAAGAACCACATTTTGGTGTTATTGCCAAGTTAAAAACATCTATTAAGCGCATGTATAGGCTTAATATGTGTGAAAAATCCTATACATGCGCTTAAAGCGCATGTAAATGCATTATTAAAGTGAAAAAATTGATACCACAAGAATTAGTCTTCAGTTGATTAAACTTGTTCAAGCCCGTACACTTAGGGTTTAAAAGTTCAAGAATCACATTGTGGTGTTATTGTCAAGTCAAAAACCCCTATACATGCGCACGTATAGGCTTAATATGTGTGAAAAATCCTATACATGCAAGCGCATGTAAAGGCACTTTTGAAGTCAAAAAATTGATGCCCTGCATAAGGATTGGTCTTGAGTTGATTAAACTTCTTCAAGCTCGTACACATAGGGTTTAAAAGTATAAAAACCCCTATATAGGCTTAATTTGTGTGAAAAATCCTATACATACGCTCAAAGCGCATGTATAGAGCATAACTTTATTAAAATAGCCTATACATGCGCTTAAAGCGCATGCATAGGTCTTATTTAAATAATAAAAATAATCCCTCCACCCACAACTTCCTCTCATAATAATTTCCCTTATATATTTCATCAAACTCACATACCCAAGCCATAAACTCTTCATCAATCAAAAACTTAAACCCCAAACTCTTTGTCAAGGTGATTTCCTTCTCTGATTTTTTTTATCGCTCAGATTTTTTTGATTTCGAGAATGAAATTATTTAAGGGGGGAAAATTGTAACACCTCAATTTTTAAAATAGAGATTATTAAGATTTGAGTATGTTCTTAGGATATCATTAGAGAATTAGAAAATATTTTAGAAAATTAAACAATAATAAATATATTTTGGAGAAATAAGTATACCTATTTTCTTTAGAAATTTAAAAAAATAATTAAAGGTTGATTTTTGAATTGTAAATGTTTGGAAAATACTCAAAGTCATATGTGATAGTACTATGGTTGGAGAATATATATAAGTTGGTGTATAGAATAGTTTTACAATTTATTATTTAAAGTAGGGAATTAAATTGGAAAGGTAAATAAATAGAGAGATGCGAGGGTTAATATTTTAACCCACTTTTCATTTTCCTCTTCATCATCTCACTCTCTTCACTCTCTCAAACCCGAAACCCTCACTGTCCCTCACTGTCCCACTTTAAAACACTAATTAAGCTTCGATTCTTCTTGATTGTGGTGGATTTGAAGGTATGGTATCTGGAATTGTGTCTTTGATGACATTCACTATTTTGTTTGCATGTGTGAAGGATTTAGATGATAATAGGTGTTCATTGGGGGTGCATAACAAAATGTTTCAGATGAAATCTTTAGGGTTTAAGTTCAGATTGTTAAAGTGGTTTGGTAGAGTACTTATTTGAGTGTGAAGTTCTAGTTGACTGAATTTCCAAGGTTATAACGAACTAGTCCATCCTTGGTCAGACCCACTCCCTCAACTCAAAACAAGGGGGAAATACAAAGTGTTTATGATATCTATTACAAGAACTTTTGAGGTTTGTAGGAATGTTGGCTGCAATAATGTGTAAAGGGATTAATAAGAATTCATTGACGAGTAAAGTCCTTTTTAAACCAAACTTGTTTTTTATACTTAAAGTCCCTTTTAATGGTTGCCAGTTAACCAAATTTGTTTTTGATACTTAAAGTCCCTTTTAAACTTGGAATGGGAATAACTATCATGTTTCTTTTGTGCTTAACCTTCAACTACAATGCTAAGATGAGCCCAACTTCTGGCATATTGTCTTCTACTTTCTTGCTGAGATTTAGTTATGTCTATTCCATGTTTGGTTGACATAGATGGATAAGTTAAATTCCTAAGCCTTCTTGAATTCCAATATGCAATATTTGATATTCACTTTATATGTTTAGCTATTTATTTAACAAAACACAATTTAAATCCTACTGCTTGACTTATAATGGGGTATTTGACATGCTGCTGAAAATTGTAAAGTGGTCTAGAGTGAAGAGGCATGTTGTATGCCCATAATATGAGAGGAGGAAAATTTGTTGAGAAGCAAGTGGATGTCCTTGAGTACTACATCAGATGGTAAGGTGGTGGACAAAGAGAAATTGGAGGGTTTTTTTCACTGCAGCAAGTAAATGTTGATTAGTGCAATATGTTGGACAAGAAGTGATCTAGGTGATGGAAGAGTACAGACAACTATGAAGGAAGCAGGTGGTGATGGATCTATCTTTTGTGAAATGAAATTGCTTCACTAACTGTTGCTGGAAAAAATACTGCGTTCACACCATTTGCCCTGAGAGCTGTAATGACAACATAGAAGCACTATCCAGTCCTCCACATGAGAGGAAGATGAGCATGCATCAAATGTATCATTTGAAGAGCCCATGGAAAATTCCTGGGTTTGAGAAGGCTTAGCTTGGAGATAGGTTAATAATGCATGGAATTGATGCTGAAGTAGGATAATAATGCTGGAATTATGTGATGTGTCATGTTTTATCAATGTTGTAATCAGGTTTTTCTATGTTGATTGTGAGTTTAGTGTTTGTTGACATTATTAATTAGTCAATGAAATGAGTATGTGATTTGTATCATCATATATATATGTTCCAAAATATGGAGTTTTTCTTTCAGCAGAAACAACATTACATTTGGTTGTTAAATAAACTCTTTGTTGCCATGATTAATTAGTCAATTAATTGAGTAAGTGATGGTTCAGGTATGTCTAATCAAATTCTAACAAGTAGGCGTGTAAAGTGACAAGTAGTCATGAAACTTATAAGAACAATAAAATATATGCATTAACAGGTAACCACAACAGGAATAACAAGTGTCTCACTTGTTATTAACTATTGCAAATCAGAAAATGATGGGTTTGATTTTTGGGTACTAACAAGTGGTCATTGAGGAAATAAAATGACCTCCAAATGTTAATTTAAATTGGGCATGGTATGTTGGTCACTTAATTTCGCCAGTAACAAGTGGTCATGCATGCAATAACAAGTGATCTCACCTGTAGTAACAAGTGTCTTGTTACTAGAAATTACAAATAACAAATGATGTGGTTGATTTTTGGATACTAACAAGTGGTCATTGAGGAAATAAAATGACTCAAATGTTAATTTAAACTGGGCATAGTATGTTGGTCACTTAATTTCGCTAGTAGCAAGTGGTCATGCCTGCAAACTGCAGTAACAAGTGACCACACCTTATGTAACAATTTCCCCACTTGTTACTGCGAAATTCCCTTCACTTAACTCCACATTGTTTTGATGTCTAATTGTTATTAACAATTATTACTGGAAATTTCCATTCACAAATGATAGAATGCAAGTAGTCACAAAAATATTCAAGAAATTCGCAATAACAAGTGGAGCACTTGTTACTGCAGGTGTGGTCACTTGTTAATATAGATATAACCACTTGTCACTAGCGAAAATTAAGTAACCGATATATTATGCTCAGTTTAGATTAACATTTGGGCCCCTTTAATTTCCTTAATGATTACTTGTCACTGCTCAAAAATCAATTCCATGATTTGTGAAGGTAATTACCAGTTACAAATAGGGGACTTGTTACTACAAGTCTAATGACTTGTTAATGCTTACATGTCCACTTGTCACTGACAAAAAATTAACATTTGGGAACATGCTAATGCATATATTTTTAGTTTAACAATTTTCTAATATTGAGTAACAACTTCTTGTGAATAACACTTGGACCATGTCTCACTTGTTATTGGCAATTGCCCTTCACAAATGATGGAATGCAAGCAGTCACACAAAATAGCCAAGAAATTTGCAGTAACAAGTAAGGAACTTGTTACTGCAGGTGTGTTCACTTGCTAATGCAGATATGACCACTTGTCACTGGAAAAAACTAAAGTAACCAATATATCATGACAAGTTTAGATTAACATTTGGGGCACTTTAATTTCCTTAATGGCCACTTGTCATTGCCCAAAAATCAACTCCATGATTTGTGAAGGCAATTGCCAATAACAAGTAGAGTTCTTGTTAATACAGGTCTGATGACTTGTTAATGATTATATGTCCACTTCTCACTAGCGAAAAATTAACACTTGGGGATGAAATACATCACATACTCATTTCATTGATTAACAAGTGTTTATGCCCAGTTAGATTAACATCTGAGGGCCTTTTATTTCCTCAATGATCACTTATTGTTCCTCAGAAATGAACATCACCATTTTTTATTTGCAGTTGTCAGTAATAAGCGAGACACTTGTTAGTTGTTACTACAGTTTAGTCCCTTGTTAATGTAGGCATGACCACTAGTTACTGACTAATTTTAAGTGATCAGTGAGACACTTGTAACTGAGGTCTATTGACTTGTTAAAAAAATAGCAATACTGAAATTTCAATGTAGTGACAACTTCAATTCTCAATGATAACACACTTGGCATTAATTAATCAGTCCTACAAAAATTCATTTGCATCCTTCCATGCATCCTATATTCAAATGTTCATACTCCAAAGTCTATCCAAAATATAATACTTCACCCACTATCCATGGCCATCTGACTATTAACATGCCCAAGGACATTTACAAATATGTACAACATATGGTGCATTTACAAATATGAACTCTTCAAAACTTGTTCTTTCTTTGATGAATTTGATTTCTTTATCACACTGATTTTGAATTCTTTATCCCACCAACATATGTCAAAAAGCCTTCTCCATTTGTTATCATCAATTGTCCACCTATATGAACAAAACATAGCAGATGCTTCCAGATGTACTGGCATTGTCAATATCACCCTACAAAACCACATTATAGTAGTAAGTAAACTACAAATAGTAACAACTACTAACTCTAAGGTTATTTGCTAGCTAGTTTAGAGATTCACAGGGCAGAATATATATAGTCTCTCATAATTGATTTTATTGTTGTAGGTATAATTATAATATACTCCATCCAGTCCTAAATAAAAGACCTAATTGACTTTTTTGAAAAATCCTAAAAAAAGCAAAATAAGTTAATTATAAATTGATTTATCTAATTTTTTCCCTTAAATTAGTTTATTTCACTTATAAAATAATGGATAATCTAAAAATATATCAAATATGTCATGATTTAATAGATTATTTTGCAACCTTAACCTATCCAAAAAAAAAGTCATCTAGGTCCTATATTTAGGACCGGAAGTAGTAATTTATTATAATTGTCATCATGAAAACGAAGGATATTCCTTAGATTAAAAGAGAGATCAGTGGGAAAAGGGGAATGAGGTGTGAATAGCGTGGTAGTAATAATAAGTAAATGGTATAATCATATTGTATATGGAGCAGAAGGGAACGTGATGGTGTGATAGTGTTCATGTAATGAATGATAAGGCAGTAGCATAATGATGATGAGAAATGATGGGAAACTCAAGGCTAAGGGTGAAAAATCAGAAAATTTAGATCCAAAGTATAAGTTCTATCTTTAGCTTTGTTTGCTTTTTGCCCAATTCATTCAAATATTCATAAAAACAGCATCTAAACTATACTTCTCATCAATTTTTTCTTCCTGCACATAATGAAGGCAACAAGGATGGGAAATTAAAAAATATAGCCTCATTAAATCACATTGAAGAAGACAAATGCCAAATTAATCAAAAACTACTTTCTCAATAAGCATCCTCAGCCAACAACAGAAATATTCAACAATCCATTCATTCAAGGGTCACCATTCAACTTTAGAAATCATTCTCCTAATCACTTCTAAACACCAATCAACTTTAGGATTACAGAAAATGACAGGACGAACAATCGCTATTTAGCAGAAAAAAGGTAGAATCTTACCAGAAGAAGGTCCGCTGCTGGGGAGCTGGGTCCGACGCTACACGGTGGAGACAAAACGAATGGGGAGCTGGGTTGGAAGAAGAGAAGATGAATCTGATCTGGTTTTTATAGAGGAAAAGTCCAATGGTGGTGAATGAAATCGAAGAAAGAAAGCTTGCACTGCTAACGAGTGAAGATGCAAACTGATGATGGTGGTCGTGAACAGTGGCGACGAGGATCAATGAAGAAGAAGATGCTAAGAAGAAGTGACGGCTGATGAGGATGAATTATGAGTTAATTAGGGTAAGTTATGTTTTTACTAAGGGGCAAAATGGTTATTGAACAAATGAAAACATTTGCAACAAAGTCCCATGGGACTTGATGATGATTTTGGAATGTATTGGGACCTTGCAGTAGTAACTTGCCTTACCAGGGACTACTGTGCAAATTCCCCATATATATAGTGCAGGTGGTGTATTGAGTGGCAAAATGTAAATAAAAAATACTACCTTTACATGCGCTTTAAGCGCATGTAAAGGGCTCCAGTACATGCGTTCTTATAAAGCGCATGTAAATAGATTCCTGTACATGGGCTTTAAACACATGTATAGGGTTGCAGACAAGTTTAAATAAACACTATACATGCGCTTAGAGCGCATGTATAGGTCCCTTTACATGCGCTTTTAAAGAACGCATATAAAGCCTTTACCGGCGCCCCCCTTTACATACGTATTTAAAGCGCATGTAGAGACCTAAAATAAGCGCATGTAAAGGGGGGTAATCTGTAGTAATACCAACCCATCAGCTTGTTGGGAACTATTATTGCCACAACAAGAATTCATGATTATATTTTCTTCTACATTAAAGTTTACTTTGTTTTAGGAATTATTTGACTTAGTCTTCCTATTTGATGATTTATTGTTGATTTACTATTCTTACAAAATATTTATTTCCATTTGGACCATTTGATTCCGGTATACTTAGTTGCAATAGATTTGGACCCCTTTGATTATTTATTTGAAGAAGCCTTATTTTAAATGTTAATTGTTTGAAGTGAATATCTCTTTAGAATTTAATTTAATCATTTTTCAATCATGATAGGTGGTTTGCGTAATTTAGGAATTTAATTTTTAATTTCTATCATGGTTAAGCGATAAGTAAAATTTAGAAAATTAAGTAAAATTATTTCTATGTTAGCAATCTTATTAAGTAAATTGTTTTTCTAACATATTTAACTTAAATAGAATGATAGCATAAAAAAATGGTAGTTTGAGGGGTGATTAGGAAAAGGTTGTTACAACTTCTTGTACAACAGGATTGAGATGAGACTCTTGGTTGAAATTGCGTTGGAGACAAGTCATCCATCTATGAGTTATTTTAACCATGTCTAAATCATTGTAATTACTTAATAATATACACATAGTGGCATTTGTAAATGTTGCTTTACTTAAATTACTTTTATTATTTAATAATTAACATAGCAGTGCAGCGTTATTATGAAATGCGGTTATGATCTTAATTCACCCATAATCTGTTCATTCTATAAAGATCGCATAGCATGTGAATAAAGAAGTTGTTCTGCCTATAAATGTTCAATTTTAGCGTATTTGTTGTCATTACATGAGCGAGCGATATGAAAAAACGCCAACAAAATGCTTTATATGTTTTTAAGATATCATCATGTTAAAGTGCATACTGCATGCACTGAACGTGTGCATGTTTCCCAACAAGAATTTAATATTGTTAATTTACTTTGTTTTGAGGGATTATCGATTTCGCTAGTTTAAATCTCAATTGGTAAAAACCAAGAAAAACTCATTTTTGTTGGTATCTATTTTTTCTTTAATTTTAAATGTAGTACATTCATGTTTTTTAACCAAACTGAATGCTTTTATTTTACTTTGTCAACTCCATTAGTTCTTGTACATGGTGTAACAATATTAATAACGTATAGAAATTAATGGTAGTATAATAGAGCAAAATCAATGATTTAATTGCAAAACAAAAATACGCATGTGTATCAAATTGAAAAAAAAAATCTATAGGCATAATTTTTATGGGACTGATGAATAGAAATGTGTATATATATGTACTAATTATAACAAATGGGTTTCCCAAAAGAAGAAACAAAATTAAGGCACAGTGAAGATGCTGGGGGAGAGAAGTTTGGTAAGAAGAAGAAATTAAAGAGAAAGCAGATGGACTCACTTACCGTATTCATAGTTTTGATAGGTAAAAAGCACTCGTCATCTTTAGGCACATTGTTTTATTAAACAATGATCTTTGCTATTCACTGAAAATTCATATTACCACTACCGATTCGGGGCATTTAGGGATTATATGTATCATTAGTAGGAGGGATCAAAATACATGTTCTCATCCTAACAGGGCTTTGTAATCCACTTGATATGAATTTTTAGTGGATGTCCAAAATCCAATTTTGTTTGATAAACGGTGCTTCTAAAAACGACAAACGCTTTTTACCTATAAAACGATTAGAACCGTAATTGAATCTGGAAGCAGATGAAAAAATGGACGGCCATGGTCGTCTGATGATCTGCACAATTGTGAATCTCATCAATTGGCCTATCTCAACTGTACATCTCAACATGTTGGCCACCATAAAAGCCCCCATCACCCCTCTCACCTGCATCATCTTCTGATCAAACAGGTACTAACGACCTAACATTACGTATTATGCAGACGTGCATTCAACTTCAAGCCAATTATTATTATATAATACGAGTGAAGGATATATGGTGTAAAATTCTTAAAATGATGAGAGAATACTATATTATATATTGATGAAATAAATTTATGTGTGGACCCTAACTATTGCTTTGATTTATGTGTTTTTCTTACAATCCTAGAAGAAAGGGGAGTTCGTTGTTGTGGAATTTCAACGAACATTATGTGACCACATAAATTATATTGTAATACTCACAATCTCATCATCATCTCACCACACACCCCTTTTCCGTTATCACAGTTTGTTATCAGTTTGAAGGAGGTTGTTTGTTGGTTGTTGACAAAGTCGGCAAGTTTTTTTCAGTTGCCCTTGGTACTCATCATGAAAATTCAAACTCACCTCAACTTCTAGACAACTAAGTACTCGTACACTGCTATTATTTACGTACATAAAACAAAAATTATTTTAGAAAAAAAAAATCGGTTTGGAAGAATATATAGATAGGTGGGGTTGAATAAAAAAGTCAATTTGTATGAATACTTAGACTATTCCATTTTATTGTGAGTATTAGTTATCATGGGTTTATATTCTTACAAACTAGATTAAATTAATAGATTATATTACTAATAACATTGGTTATTATGATAAATAAAATAAGGCATGTCCTCTCAGAGTTTTTTTTCCGTCCATAATATATCTTGTTTAACTCCAATCCCATCTAAAATTTAAAGCTTTTTCAAATGCAGTACTAGAATAGTTAGCGAAAAAAAGATTGATTAATTTAATCTAATTGAAATCAAAATTTTCTTATAAAATAATTAGTAGCACGTACTCTCTTAGGTCTAAAATATACTCTCTCCGTTCCTAAATATAGGACCTAGATGACTTTTTGAAAAATCCTAAAAAAAGCAAAAAGTAAGTTAATTATAAATTGATTTACCTAATTTTTTCTCTTAAACTAGTTTATTTTACCTATAAGCTAATGGATCATCTAAAAAGATATCAAATATGTCATGATTTAATAACCTATTTCGCAACCTTAATCTTTCCAAAAAAAAGTTATCTAGGTCTTATATTTAGGAACGGAGGGAGTAAGACTTTTTGAGGTACGTCATCAGAATTAATAGTAGTCAATTTAATAAATATATTTCAAATTGAAAAAAATCAATATAACTTTGTCACAATTCAAATCTATTTCATCTCCTCCATTTTTTATATACTACTCCCTCCAGTCTTAAATATAAGACCTAATTGACTTTTTTAGAAAATCGTATAAAAAACAAAATAAGTTAATTATAAATTGATTTACCTAATTTTTTCCCTTAAACTAGTTTGTTTTACCTATAAACTAATGAATTATATAAAAATATATCAAATATGTCATGATTTAATAGTCTATTTCGCAACCTTAATCTCTCCAAAAAAAGTCAATTAGGTCATATATTTAGGACCGGAGGTAATACTATTTAGGACAGGCCAGAGTATGAGACAAACCGAATGAATACAGGTCAATTTTCTGCTCTCCATTTTTCAAAGAGTAAGAAATTATTGCTAGCGCAGAGGTACAGGCCATTCCTACTTGCAATATCGCTTTCTCAATCATATACACTTCATTGAACTCGTTACTCACCTACTGCTTATTATTTCTTTCATCTTCCTGCATCCTTCGCATTAAAATCACCATTATAGCTTACCGCGTACTGTGTTCTGTCTTTTCTACCAGTCATTTTCTTTTTTTGCTCAGAACTATACAATTCTCGATAGTTTTATTAAAGCTAAAAATAAGCATACAAGTCATTAGATGTCTAAAGATAAACAAATTATTCATGTCTGTCCAAGTCAGGGTAAAAAAAGGAAAGTTGTGTTAGAACTTGACTTAACGTAAATCCTATCTAACATAATTGTCTATTCATTTAAATGGGGAAACATAAAGCAATGTAATTAAAGTTATAAAAATAATAGTAAGTATATATATGATGCTTCATAAAAACAATATAAAAAATATATCGCTTAGAAGCACCTGATTATATAGTAACAATAAGGGTAAAGGTGCAAAAATGGGTCCAAACTATTACGCCAGGAGCACATAGGGGTAACAAATATTTCCGGGCTCAATTTTGGGTCTGAAGAATAAATATTGGTGCAATATAGGGAACGTCGTTTATTTTGACCAACGTTGACCGTTAAACGCTGACGTGGCACGAGAAATGAATTTTTAGCTGACGTGGCACGCTTATGTGACAATTTTTTTTGCTGACGTGGCGTTCATATGTGGCAAATTTTTGCTGACGTGACACACTTATGTGGTGTACCACGTCAGCAAAAAAATCACTTCCCCCGGCCACGTCAGCTTTTAACGGTCAACGTCGGTCAACATAAACGGTGTTCCCTATATTGCACCAGTATTTATTCTTCAAACCCAGAATTGAGCCCAGAAATACTTGTTACCCCTATGTGCTCCTGTCGTAATAATTTGGACCCATTTTTGCACCTTTACCCTAACAATAATGTCGATGAGATTTTTTGACCCAAAAAAATGTCGATGAGATAGATATAATGCTAACATTGTCAACTTTAATTATTATTGTCTAGGCTGGCCGTGTGTACTAGAATTGAAATAACTGCATTTGTCATGACTTACGTACGTATTGATATAGTGAGAATGACATTAATTTGTTTCAAATTGATGACTTTATCATAGCATCATTTTCATCTATTAATAGTGATGAGATGCCCTATTTTAGATATCAAAGAAAAAATGTGACAAATATCAATAAAGATATAGGATAAAAACAAATAAGCGATTGTTATTATTGATTGGATTGAATAATATATATATCATGGAAAAGGAATTTAGATCATCTCTTATTGCAACAATCTTTATATACACACATTCGCTCTGGTCCAATTTATATAAGAACATTTTCACTTTTTATTGGCAATTGGCCTATAACTACATTACAATCAAACAACACAAAATTTTAAACAGATTTAATCAACGATATGGACCAATCAGAGACTTTTCTATATAGTTTATTGCCCAAAATGAGACCATTTATTTTTCTTTGTGAAACTTGATATTTTGTTAATTGTTCATTGTAAAATATGATATTTAACCCATTACTATAGATAAAGAATTGATAAAAATCATTAAATATGTTTAAAAATGTATTACTGATCCATCCGACTATAAATATAAGACTTAATTAATTAATTTGATTAAATATGTCAATAGAGTAATGTATTTTTCCTAAAACACCCCCATCATATCAGTTCTTAATAATCCCTCTCTTATCTCTCATTTGATCTATGTTGAAGAAGCATCAATATGAGTAATTTGGGAAAAGGTAGTTGACAAAATTTAGAACTAGATCTTATATTTAGAACTAAGAACAACTTTATAAATATGTTTTATATATTTTTTTTTTGTAAACGACAAGTTTATATAGAAAATGAGCACTATATAAGTTATGAATAAAAGAAGAAAAGGAAAAATAAAGAAGAAAATAATCATTAAAAGCGGCACAAGATATGTTTGAGCATAAAATATGTTTTATTTTACTATTTAGGATCGGTGTGAGTATGTTTGTGTAATGGCTTCAGAAGCAATGCCTAAAGACTGCTTCAATTTTTTTTAAAAAAAAATTATCACCAACATGCTTCAATAAATACTGTTCTTTAATTTAATTCGAATGATGACCCTCTGTTCTCAGTCAGAGTTACCCAACATGAAATGAAATGAGACGAGCTCGTGTTGCAATTTGAATTTTCATAATTTATTTGATTTTCAAATTCATTAATAAAGTATCAATATTAATTAGTTCCCTTGATGAATGGCTAAATAATGAAAAGTTCTGAAAACCGGAGTTAAACTTTTGGTTAATCAAAAAGAAAATAACTTAGCAATGTTTAATTGGTTGAACTGATAAATGGTCTTAAATCCCCATAACCCATAAAGATGAGAACTTGTGTTTGATATTTCGGAAGCACTTTCATTCAGAAAGGCAACAACCTTTTCTATATGGGTGCGACTCCTACCCCTCGAGTCTAAATTAGTCGGTTGTCAATAGACATCAGATTATTGGGCGATGTATAAAAAAATTAGAAATGTCATAATCTTAATTATTAGGCCTACATCGTCTTGATCAACCGGCAAACATTAATTAGATCCAACAACATACCGATGTTTGGCCATACACACACAAACTTAATCGTGAAGGTACCAAAATTCTTCCTCATCGCCAACAATAGAAGAGAAGAGCCACATAAACACCGCCAACAAAAACATGTTTGAAAACTCTTCCTTAATTTCTTCAATATTTACAAACGTTGTCACATATCGCAGCTCTGTAACTAAAGCTGCTTAACATAAAATCTCTATCTACTATACTCCATATATATAAAGAGAGAAGAGATATATATATATATATATACACACACATATATATAATGAGCTCATCTATGGATCTATCTGTAAGACTTGAGCATGGCACCACAGAAAGTGCAGATAATGGCCTTCCAATTTTTCCAATAGAAAGGAACACAACAAAACCTTGTCTGTGTCATCATGTCGGCCACGCTGGCTCCTCCACCGCACCGGGAGCACGTTCCGGCCGCCGGCTTGCTCCTCCTCACCTTCCTCCTTTGATCAACTAGAAAGCAGAAACAAACCATATTTCCCCTAGGTAGTCTCCACAACAAAAAAATAATAATTCAAAATATGACCGCAAAGCCTAATAACAGCCTCAATATATGTATGTGTTCTTCCTGATGATCACTTAATAATTACCTATTGATAATGTGTGTAAGTGTGTGTACATACGATTTAGCTGGCTAGCTTCTATAAGAAAGAAGTGTTATGTGGACTTTATATAGAGAAATGGATGGGTTGGAGATGAAGGGTGAGGGGGTCGAGGAATGAAACGTGTGCGGTGGGATGAGGGGGGGCAGGAGGGTTGGCCGTTGGATGAGTGGCACGTGGAGGCAGGTGATTGGGGACGGCTTGTCATTTTTTGTTTTTGTTTTTTGGGGTTTGTGAGGGGTGGTGCAATAGAGGTGGGGTAACGGCCACACTTGAGATCAGGACGAGGGCGAACGTTAGAATGTGCCACGTGGAGTGGAAGTCACAGTTAATGTGCAAAATTAAAGATGGATGATGGGAGTAGAAAGGGGGAGGGTAAAATTGGAAAGCCACTAACCTAATGTATCATAGACTTTTTTAAATGTTTTTTTTTTATAAAACTTTTTTAAATGTTTGCTAATGGTAATCGGATTAGATTTACCCAAACCCAATGGTCTTACTCTGATCTTATGTACTCCAATTAGAATGTGTTCATACTTAATGCCTGATATTAAAATAACAATTACTTCGACTACACATGCATAATGAGATATAATGAATGGGAAGGATTAGCTCTCAATAAGGCGAATGGACGAGGGATAGAAAAATGACATAAATGAAATAAATTTTAATTTAGTCCCACTTGACACACGGGTAAAGACACTCTTAGGAAACTAAAAAAAAGAATTCTCATTATAATAGGATAATTGAAATTAGACATTCTCTTTTAATCTCATTTGTAAGGTAAGGGATGCGTTTTCTTTTATTATTTAGAAGTGATATCTTCAAATTATTTACATAAATATACAATTTTCTTACTCATTAATTACTATGTGGACTTAAAGTTATTAGTACTAAATTTTGATCCATAGTTAATTATGCCAGTTTTTTTTTTTCAGTAATCCATATAAATATATGGAAAGCCACGAAAAGCTATAACTACTTAAACCTTGGGTGTGTGGTTGAGTGGGAAGGACTCATTTACCCTTAACCAATTGTCTGAGATTCGATCCTTGGCGTTGGGTATGGAGAAACATTAAATTTCTCAGGTCAGTTATCTCACCCTTTGAGCCTACAAATCAACGGAAGATTAGTCTCTCACTTGTCGAGTGAGGGGATACCTTGATCATGAATAAAAAAAAAAGTTATAACTACGCATTCTAGTTGACAGGCAGTCAATTACCTGAAGGTGTAATTTGACAGTGGAAAAACAAAAATGGAAAAACTTTAACTCACCTTTCGAACTCATTCATGGCATGCTTAGCTTGCATTGATGAGGAAAAGGGCGCCGGGGTTGTTCTCGCACAATTCCTACCCCAGCGCTCATACCTTTGAACGCCGGGAAAAGCCGGGGAATCTTCCAACTGTAGCAGTGTCATAGTGTATATTCATGCAAGTGGGTAGATTATAGTAAATGCATATTTTATGAGGTGGAATAGAAAATCAAATACTCCATCCATATTATATTTGAGAGAGAAAATAGAAAGAGATGTTATATTTAAAAACAAACAAACTTTCTTAAATAGGTCTTATCTCGCACGATCCTTATAAGATATTGAAAAAAGTCAAAGTGATATTGATAAAATATTATTTAAGTGCAGAAGGAGTAATATCTTTTTATCCTTATGAGTAGTTTAGTTGCAAAGTATATCAATTAATCGATTTAATTTAATTACCATCTAATCATTTTATTAAGATGGACAAATGAGGTCTACTGCCTATGCGAATTGCATGCACGCGTATAGTTGAATCAAAATAAATATTATATTGTGAATGGAGCAAGCTCACAAGTCAGTTCTATGTCTTTTATATAAGACTTTAGATCAGTGAGAGATTAGTCTTACTTGACATGTGAGTAGTAATACCCTCTTGAAATTGAAATAAAAAATATGAAATAAAAAAAGTAATACCCTTGAAATAAAAATACTAAAAATATATTATTATGTTGCCATCACAACCCGAATTATATTGTTTTCAACCCCAATATCGATCTTAAACAATATTTTTTTTTGATAAAACGATCTTAAACAATATTTATTAATTAATTTTTGTCATTTTCAATAATTTTGAAAATATTAAATTGAGAGTTTAGTGAAAAAAGTCATGAAAATTTTGAGTTGAAAATCTTTGTGAAAAAATATTTTTGTTAATTTTTTTAAAGAATTTAGTTAAAAAATCACAAATCATGTTATTGAAATTAAACGCAATAAAATATTCAAATTCCCTGGACTCAGAAAATTGTAAACATTGATGATCGAGGTCAATGTTTGAATATAAAAAAATTCCTTATATTTTGGGGACAACAAGAGAAATTAAAATGCATTTTTTTAGTACTAATAAGGATAAAACACTGGATTCTTTTTTGGTTACCCAAGGTATCCCACCCGCGTGTCAACTGGGACTAATCCCTCGTTGTTCTGAAGTCTTATATAGGGGGTAGACAGTTGGCCTGTGAATTTACTCCATTCGCAAGACAGTTGAGTGACTACGTGTAATTTTTTTACTAACATTTTATAGTACTATAAACTTAAAGTGTTATTAAAAATTACAATTATTATGCGAGAAATGTGTTTGTTGGAAAATGGAAAGTAGTGTTCATAACATCAAGATAGTTCAATTGTACACGTAAGGTACAATGATTATTAAAGAATTGTTCTGATCAAACACCTGTGTGCTGTGTCTATGCAATTTATTCATGACTTATTTATAAGATACACATATCTACCAATCTCCAACAAGCCAGCTAGAGTAAGAGAAATTTATTTATGCAAAAATTAGGCTCACAGGGTAGAGTTATTGGTCATTGATATTTCAAACTTTTGCCAACTACTCCATCCGGTCCTATTTATAAGTCGCCAACCGCCTCTAAATTTTGGTCCTTAATATAAGTCACCAACTTCCATTAACTAACTCATTTATTAAAATTTTCCCAATATACCCTTATCATTGGGAAATGAACATTGGAAGATGAGAAGAGAGAGAAGATGAAAATGACACTTGTACACTCATAAAGATAGAGGATTAATGAAGGGAGAGAAAAGGTAATGGGCCATAGTGATAAAGGTGGGAGGGGCAAAAATGGAACAGACAAAAAAATAAAGACAAATTTAATGATGCAACTTCCATTAACCTCCATTCCTTGGTATGTACAATTTAGGCGGTTAGTGACTTATAAATAGGACCGGAGGGAGTATATTAGAGCAGTTATGCATTTAATTATTTGGACTAATATTGCCATACTTGGAAATTAAATCTCCAAATGTCCTTTCTTAATACATCCAAATTGATGGCTGGTGAACTATTTTGCCATTTAGGATGGCGTAGTACGTCGAACGCTGTAGCGCACAAGTACACAACTTCATTAATTGCATCGCCACCATGCGTACATTGATGAAGTTTACATTTTTCAATCAAATTTACAGGTAAAAAAAAAGAATATTTCAATCAAATAATCTATAATACGTACTTTGAAAAATATAAGTTGTTTGATCAATCATTCATTTGGTAACGATTATAGTTTTAAATTTTTCTCAATTTTTTCCTAAATTATCATCATCAAAGTTTCTTAATAATAAATAAAAGGAGGAGGAGGGTGAAATAAGATAGATTGATTGAGTTATTTTGGTAATAACATGTGATTTTAATTAACTTAAATAATATATTTAATCTTACTAAATTATGTGATTGGGTCATATTTTTAGAAACCGAGAGAAAGTATATACTCCTTCCGGTCCGTAATATAAGAGTTCAAAATTTGAATGGTTTTGGTCCAAAATATAAAAGTTCATCTCACATTCTTTTTTCATTTAATTCATTTTTTCTACTTTGCCTCTAACTCTTTTCTTATTTATTAATGCTTATGTATTTATCTCTCTTAAAAGTATCATACTAAATATGAACAATATTGGAAAATAAGCATTAACTATAAACACCCAATTAATTTTTACATATTTTCTTAATAAATAGTTTTTGGCGATTGATCTCTTATATATTACAAACCGGAGGGAGTAGTAGATATCAATAGCAATGTATTGATGACACATAAACCAAGCTTGTGTTCAATAGCACGGTAGTAAGGTTTCTAATCCATTAATAAGCTAGCAATTAGTTGATTGAGTCAAGTAGTTGTGCATTTAGTTACTCCCTTCCATCCATAATATAAGAGTTCATCCGCCAAAATATGCTTCTTAGTAAAACATGTGAAAGTTAGTTGAGTGTGTGAGGTTAATGTTTTTTTCCAATATTGCTCACATTTATTAAAATATTTTTAAGGAGTAATAAATATGAAAGAGAGTTAGAGGCAAAATAGGAAAAACACATTAAATAAGGAGAGAGTTTGAGATGAACTTTTATATATTTTGGACTAAAACTACTCAAATTTTGGGCTCTTATATTACTGATCGGAGGAAGTAGTTCGCAACCTATTTATGAATATGAATTATAATTAGAATGATCAAGTTGCATGCATTGCAAATATCTAATTTACAAACGTATAGTATTATCTTACATGGTAAACTTGGTTAGAAAAGATTTATAATTTGTTCTTTGTATCCTAACTTGTGTAAGGACCATCATGTATTATATTATCCCTTATTCTTAATAAAATATCCACTTCAATGAAAAAATCTACCTACAAATTTGACAATAATTCAGAACAAGAAATATTAGAGATGGATAACAATATTCATTTTTTTATGAATGTAGCTCATTAAATTTCCTCATATATTAGGTGTAAATTTTACTACTAATTAATTATTAATTGTTATTCTATTAAAGAGGCATGCATAAGAATATGAGTACTAGAGGGAGATCAAACCTCTAAATTCAAAGAACATTTCCAGAAGCGACTACTTGTACCTATTTATATATCGCCCACAAACAAAATAATTATATAAGTGGGAATTAAACACAGAGATTTATGACTATGAGCCAATTTCTTTGAAGTTTTGGTGATAATGTATAACTTGTATGGTATATCCGTTGAATTAGAGAGTAGATGGAATCACTAACTTCATATAACTACTACTTAATGACGAAGTTTGTGTTTATGACTTACTATGTAAGCAATGATATACTATATTTTTTTTGAACTGAAAACAATGATATACTATATGAATGTATAGATAAGAGGACTATAGGAGTATATTATAAATGTTTTATTAATTATCTTATCGTGATGAAGAAGTTGATTGATTGATGGTACTATATAAATATGATTATGACTCAACCTGGCGTTCCTTAACAACTAATAGTACAATATATATGGCTTGGGCCGGATTCATCATATCAATTCAAAGTTCAATAAATGTGTGGTACGGTATATGTTTAGCAAATCTTGCGATATAACCACTTAATTAGTTAGCGCTCTAATTCAATCACGATTCACGACTTTTCGTAATTACGGTTGGAATGTTTCAATACACTTCTATTTGCTCTGATTCGACACACTTTTCTTTTTCATGTTAATGTATTTTAAACAGTACTGATATATCAATAATTGATAATTAATACGTCTGATTCACATATAAATCACTTTGCCTAATTCATCAGATCAAAACTAAAAATAATGGATAATTCATAACATTTGTCTTATATATGATTTTTTCCAACTCTTTTTTTCGATAAAAGATGATATTTTAGTCTACCTTTAATAAATAAGCTTGGAAGGGAGTAAAAAATACAAATGATCACATTTAAATATTAACTAGAGGAGAAAATTGAAAAATAAGTAATTATCACTTCGTAGCTTTAAAATATCATGAAGTTAACATTTTTTTCTGAAAATAAACTCATATAGTGGATCAGAAGTAGAAGTAGCATATATAGTTATTAATTTGTTGGGAAGTTTCAATCACAATCGTATGATTTTTTTTATTGAAACAGATGTATGATATATCCATATTACCAAAGACACTCAACCACTCATATGCTAAGTTACATTAGCCCGTGTGTGTGCATGGAATAAAGCGTGGGATCCATGCCTTTAATTAATAACCAAGTAAAATCCCATGTTCATGTGTCTCTACATTATACTCCCTCCGTTCCTAAAATATAAGATCACTTTTGAAATTCAATTCGTTTATAATTATAATTAATATCACTTTCTAACTTCTCCCAACTTTTTCCCAAATTAACCCTATCATGCTTATTTAAAATAACAAGTAAGAGAGGGAGAGTGAAGATAAAAGTATATAGTTGGGATAAATTGGTAGTATCATGTGTAAATAACTAACTTAACTAACTTTCTTAATCCACTCAAATTAGAGAAAATGATCTTATATTTAGGAACGGAGGGAGTAATTGAGAATATTATATTTCTCTTAATTAATTAAACCAATTTTTCTACCTTTTAAGGATCATATAAATTCCATTTTAGTTTCTTTTTTTTGATAATGAAATTCCATTTTAGTTTCTGATATTCCATTTTTATTATGAAAAAGGTTATAGCTCATGATACTATGAGTTGCATACAAAAGAGATTCTAATCAATGAAAAGATTATAATCATGCTTAAGTATTAAAAGTTATTCATTCTTAAAATTTTAAAAAATATTTCAGTTTTAACAAAACATATTTATCATTTTATTCTTTTATGTACATGTATTTTTTTAAGTATTCATGCTCGTGGTACTATTGAGGATTTTGCTTAATTTTTTGACCCACCATACTCAGTGGTGAGTGAGTGCTCACGCCAAAAATATATCTGGAGAAGACCATAATACTTATACATGTGAAAATAGATAGACGTGGCCCATTGGATGTGCGACATTCTTGAAGCCCACATAATTTAGTGGGGTTGTACCAAAAGTCATATATGGCTGTATCTCCGTCCAAATATTCAACTTTGGTAATATTGTTTTAAAATTGGATTTTCATTTGTTATCTTATGTTTTATAATTGCATTGCGTTTTTCTAATTTATTCTAAATAACTTCACAGCTAGATGATAAAAAAAATAAGTTCATTTTTGCATTGATCTCTCCAACTCTTCTTATTATATAAGATACGTCTTTATTTGACTGGTCCAGTTCGAATTAAGAGTGGAAAAAGTCAGACCCTTAATAGGCGGCCTACAGCCTGACCTATTTAGAGCCTAGAGTGGAAAAGTGATCTTATATTTAGGTCTATTTAAAGGCTTTTTATGTAAGATGGTCAGACCTATTTCAATAAAGTCTGACCTAAAAGCCTTCATGTTTGCCCGTTTTAAACTTGATATGTAGGCCTTTTAAAGGCCTAAACTCAAATTAAGCGTTTAAAATGTCCGAATCGTGGTTCTAGTGATCATGAAACATATGTCCTTGTCATGTCTTATCTGATGGTCAGATTTGCTAGTTCCGGGTGAAGTTGTTCATGACAAATTTTGCTTTGGACTACGTCTTGTCCAGATCAGGTCATCGGGTATGTGTGTTTGGATTGCCGATGGAAAAGTAACTTTTTTTCAATTTGACTTTTTTAGAAGTAAGATTGGAAAAAAGTCCGATTGTATATTGTGATTATGTTTGGATGTGTTGTTGGTATGAGTGACTTTTTTCAATTTGACTTTTAGAAAGATGTTTGGATATGTATTTAAAAAAAACAAGATTAAATTAAAACATATGCAAATATTGTTATAATAGAAAATACATGAATAAAATTTTGAAAATGCTAATTCAAAATAAAATACATATAAATTAAGAATTATACACACACACATACTCCTTTCTGTCCTAAATATAAGACCTACTTCTAATTCTTATCAATTTTTCCAAATTATCCTTCTCAATGCTCCCCATTATAAGACAATAAGAGAGAAATGGTGGAGATAAAAGGTAGATGATCAGTGTATATTGGATATCATGTTATTTTAACTAACTTAACCAACATGTTTAATCTAATAAAATTAGGTAAATATGTCTTATATTTAGGATTAGAGAGAGTGTCTATATATATATATATATAGAGAGAGAGAGAGAGATAGAGAGAGAGAGAGAGAATAAGTTAGAAGCAAAAAAGCAAGAAGTAAAAAAAAGCAAGAAAATTATACTTCTCCTCCCACCTTACTTTTGACTCAAAAGCAATTCAATTTTACTTTGCTATCAAACATGTTTTAAAGTAAAAATAAGTTAAAAGTAAAAATAAGCAAAAAAACCATGTGCCACCTTGCTTTTGAGTGTTGCCAAACACACCCTATATGTGCAGCCCTAAATTATTATATTAGACACCACACCCCACTTATAATAAACGTCACAATCAATTTGTGCACAAATTTTCTATATTTTATTCCACAAAAAAAGATACAAAGAAAAATGGATGATTAATATTAAATACAGAGAAAAATTCTGTTTTGGTTTTTCGTCGGCCCACACCACACCCCACTTATAAACGTCACAATCAACTTGATCCACAAATTAATATATTTTGGAGCATAACATGAAAATCCAAATATCATCACATGTTTCTATAAAATAAATAAAAATAAAAAATAAAGTGAATACAGAATGTGAAGGAGGCCCAACGATCTCCTTCTTCTTCTTCACCCCACAAAAAAAGTTTCTTCCTTTTTAGTTAATGGTGACACTGTTAGTTTTCCTAAGCAAAACCCATTTTAGTTTTAATCAGTTTTATGTAGAAAAAATGTTCCATTGTTATGTAGAGTTAGATTGTGTGATTTTGAAATCTGGGGTTATGTAAAGTTTGTGACTTTTTGCTTATTTGTTGTGGTTGAAGTATGGAGAGGGATGATATTGATGAGTATGTGAAGGAATTGGAGGTGGCTGTGAGAGTTGTCCACGTGGCATGTGCTCTCTGTGGGAGAGTGCAGGCTAGGCTGCTTTCTCAGACCAATGATCATGTTATGTCTAAGGATGATGATTCTCCTGTTACTGTTGCAGGTATTATAGTTGCATTGGAATTTTACTTAAGAATGTGTTGTTTTCTCAATTTGGTTAATGTGAGGTTGTGAATCATGTAATTTGCACTGTTTGGATTCATATGGTTTTGGCAGATTACCTTGTTTGATTTTTTGTTGCAATAGAATAGTTTGGATGACATAGTTTGAAATGAAATATTGCATGTTAGTCTTGAGTTGGTAATGCAGGTTGAATGATTGACTTGACAGTTGAAAGTGGTAGCTAGCTTTACCATGCTTATTTTTAATTGTTTTATGTTAGTGTGAAAACACTAGCTATGTGAATAATGTGATTGATGTTGGTTTTTTTTTTGTTGGCTAGATTTATATGGATTTGGTTGATTCTTTTGTTTCATTTGTTCCAACGGAACAGTTCAGAAAGAAGTAGTGTACAGTATTGTTTAGTTGGTAATACAGCTTGAATAATTGACTTGACACTCGAATGTGCTAGCTTACTTTGCCTTGCAGATTTTGCATTCTTTCATTGCTTTATAGTGTGAAAATACTAGCTGTGTGAAAGTTTTGACGTGCTAAAAGTTTGATCCTGTCATTTTATGGGTTTAGGTTATCTGGTACAGGCATGTTCTGTTGTATTGTTTATAGAAGATCTCCCTTCTGCTGTCATTGGTGAATAGTAGAATACTAGTTAGTTCATAGTTGCCTGGGATGATGTACAATTTGAGACATTCTATCACTTCACTAAGTATTTGTATGTTGATATTTATTTAGTTGGTATGTTCTTTCTATGGTGTCTTACACTTGATGATCCTTTGAATTAGTTTCTACAGTATTCCTTATTTTTCTCGGTTGTGATGAAATCTTGCAATGATTCCATCAAAGATAACTGCCTAAAAAGTTAGAAGGAAGTCGCCAGTGACATGCAAAGCATTAAAATAAACTTTTGAACTTCCTAAAATAAATATCCCAGTTGAATAACAGTATGCATTTCTCTTAAAAGACTTTAAGCGGATAGCCATAACAACTGCAATTAAATGTTGACGGCTCTTGTTCCGTACTTAGGAAAGAATATAAATTTGTTGAATCAATGTGTTGAACTTTTGATGTTAGTTGGGAATGTTGTGGTTCATTCTTAAGTTGTGAGCTTCCAAATGGTGTTAAATCTATTATCTTGAAGTTTACGCTAGAACATATGAGGTAGAGACTTTCATATTCCTAGTGAAAGTCGGAAGTCTTAATGCTAAGTGCTAACTGCCAATTTGGCTTCAAAGCATAGCTATATCAAATTTACTTCCTCGTCCTTTCCTGATTATGGCAACATTATTCACCATTTCTCATGGTACCCACCATGTTATGGTTAACTGCATGTTTGCATGTGATGCTTTAAAGTTTTAATCTTCTTCTTTGGTTAAAATGGTGCTTTTAGTTAAGTAACTGGATACTGCCTCAAAAGAAGAGAGAAGCAGCTAATTGACTGGTTATTGTTCTTATTGCATGTGCTTGAGAAGACTTGAGTGTTCAAGCAACTGTCAGTTGGTTACTATCAGAAACTTTTGGGAGTCAAAATGTGTCAATTATTGCTGAGGAAGATACAGAAATCATCTCCAAAGACGACTCAACGGGTCTGCTAGAAGCTGTAGTTGGCACAGTCAATGAATCTTTAGCCTCAGCAAACAAATATGGTCTCCAGAGTCCAGGGACAGCTCTTAGGACTGAAGAAGTTCTCGAGGCCATTAGACATTGTAACTCAACTGGAGGTCCTACTGGAAGACATTGGGTTCTTGACCCTGTTGATGGCACATTGGGGTTTGTGCGTGGGGATCAGTATGCTGTAGCCTTAGCTCTGGTTGAGGATGGAAAAGTTGTTCTTGGAGTTCTTGGGTGCCCTAACTACCCAGCGAAGACTGAATGTCTTGATTATCATTACCTGAATCATCGAACCAAGTCGAATTCAGCTTCTTCTATTCCGGAGGCATGGGGAAAAGGATGTGTATTGTATGCGAGTAAAGGTAGTGGAAAGGCGTGGTTGCAGCCATTAATAGCTGGAGATAGAATTTTGGAATGGCCAAATCATGCTCGACTTGTTCAGGTTTCTTCCATAGATGATCCAGCATTAGCAACTCTATGTGAACCAGTGGAAAAAGCAAATTCCAACCATTCCTTCACAGCTGGACTTGCTCATAGCATGGGACTTAGGTAAAATAGTATTTTCCCTTTCCATTAGAGTTACCAAGAATAGATTGAATATTGACTATGACGTGTGTTTTATATCTACTAATAACCATATGGTAAGAGAAGAAAATGGAAGTGAAGCAAGAAAATGTTATGTTTGTTTAAATGGAATCAAAGTAATGGAAGGTTTTTCATGGAAATTTTGCACATGAGAAATGCCAGCTGAACACTTGTTGATCACTACTTATCAATAAGATAATATATATCTTGGAAGGTCTATATTGTTAAATAGTAAGCAGCTACTCGGTATTTTTCTTTCCACTAAGCAGACTAGATGTACATTTACATTTTTCATACCATGTTAATCATATTAGTGGATCCTAGTGGTAATATTTCTGAAGTGCAGTGGGTTTATGGTCCAAAACTGGCAGGAACTTAAGTCCCTTTGTGGACAATTCCTTGCCATATCGTGCGATCCCTTTCAAAACTCAGTATATAATGAGTGCTAATTTGTTTTTCAAGAACCGGCATTTGGAAGGAAGAACATCTGTAAAGTTACTTCTATGGATTAGAGGTTCCAATTATTTGATGAGGATTTTCTGGTGTGTATTCATGTGATTTTTTCCTTCCCTCCTATTTATCATTGGAGAGTTCCATGGCTAACAATAAAAAAAAACGGTGTTTAGACCTGAGAATCTTTCTCGTTTGCAATTTCCTGCAAAGAACAAAAACAGTGTAAATTCTAGAGCAACCATTTGTGGACTTGGAAACATTAGTGGCCTGCCTTGTGTAAAAAATGAAAAGTAACAAAAAAAAGGTCTGCAGTGTTTATTGTGCTCTTATATTATTATTCCCTATAGCTGTGAGTATCATTTTTCCAATCAATCTCATTTTATTCTATGTGAAAATTGTCCCAATGGTATCTCTTATTTTTCACATTTAAATGGATTTGAATGGCAGGAAGCAGCCGATGCGGGTGCACAGCATGGTGAAATATGCGGCAATAGCTCGAGGAGACGCTGAGGTATTCATGAAATTTGCGAGGTCAGGTTACAAGGAGAAAATATGGGACCATGCTGCTGGGGTTGTGATTGTAGAAGAGGCTGGTGGTGTGGTGACAGATGCCGGAGGGCGGCTTCTGGACTTCTCAAAGGGGATGTACTTGGAAGGTCTTGACAGAGGCATCATTGCTTGTTCTGGCCTCACTCTACATGAGAAACTCATTTCAGCTGTTTATGCTAGTTGGGAGTCCTCAAATTTATGACTTTTTTTTTGTTACTATAAAGGGTTTAGATAAGTTCAATCAAAGGGATATACTTCTCACTTGAGGCAAAGCAAGTCTTAATAGAGGTGCTTATAGATTACTTGTTGATGAAGTTAAAACCGTGAATTAGACCCTTGCACCACAATGTGGTTCTTGGAAAACATAGGAATTGATACAAGTTAATGGTTCCAATCAATTGCCATTGCACTATTAGTTAAAATTTGGATGGAGGTGATGATTGTTCCATGAGCATACTGAGAAGCTTGACTCTTGAAGGCTGCTATATAAAAAATTAGTAGGAATTATTTTTCAGTCTTCACTAATAAATCCACTGTTCTGCCATAACATGTACACGACAAGGTTTCAATAACTGATGTTGTTGGACTACCAAGGGGAGTTTGGGTCTATTGGAATTGGAAAGAGTTAAATAACTTACAACATGATGAACTAGATTCAGAAGCTTGTGGTGAGGAAAAATAAACTGTTGGGCCTCCAAAAATTGATTAGCAGACTAATTATTTAATTAACTACTGACGAGATCCCTTCACACTGTGGAAGGCCTTTATTATTGATAAAATATGGTTGCTCTTGAGTAGTGTTCTTCTTTTTGTTAAGAGCTCTTCGAAATTAAGCAGCTCATATTTCTAATTTCCCAGAGAGGATTTAATTTTGTGGAGGCAGAGACTCATTATGAAACAAATACTACCGTGAACAGTGCACTTCATTTTTTTTTTATCATAACAGTACACTTCATTAAAAATATGTATAAATACACCCCTATCATGTGTACAGACTTGTACAATTTTTTAAAATCATTTTATTTTGACATCTTTATTAGTTCATTTTTAAAAAGTTATAATAAGATTGGATGAAAATAATTGAAAAGTTAAGGGGTAATATGGTCATTTACATATATCCAGAGCCCGCAAGTTTTCTCTCTCCATCTCACACTTATCCTGGGGCTCACAAACTTTACTCTTTCATCATTACCCCTACTTTTCATCTCTTACCCTTTCCATTTCTAATTCTTAACTTTCTTTCACACAGCTCTTATTCTTCTTGTTCACAAGTTATGAATAGTAGGCTTCATTTAGATCTTACGTTGGTAAGTAAGAGAACCGTATAGTGTTGTAACTTTTCTTTTACCTGAGATAGTGTTGTAAGTTGTAACTAACACTAAACAAAAAAATGACTTTCTAGCCTAATCTCTTTTATCCATAAATTAAACTCTTAATGCATTGATGTGATCATCCCGCGGTAGTAATATGTTTTTACTAATAATTGATACAATTTCTATTTAGATTATGTCTAAAAAAATAAAGAAGCCATCTCAAACTCGGATTATTCCTACAAGTATAAGTCCAATGAAACAAGTCATTGCCATATAAGAAAACGGATTTGATTTCTCTCGTCTATTCCCACGCTATCAACTATCTATCTCCACCATTAGATTGGAATTACAGTAATTCAGATGTGATGCTTTATAATTATGACTGCATAAGTATCGAATTTCAAATTCAAACCCACATGAAATTTTTCAACAAATATAAAACTCTGAGAAAGCTCTTCGAACTCACAATATTCAATTATGAAACTAGAAAATTTCTTTGATATAGCTAATGACCAATAAGAATTTAGCAAAACTGACCAACAATACTGGATATCATATATTTTTTACAACAAATGCAAAAACTATAGTTTACTAAAAAAATAAATCATTTGGTAAATTACTCTTTCATCTACTAATAACTTCCTCTCTCTTTTTGTTCCAATTTTTAAGAAAATGTCCATCAGAGATTACAAAGGTTGTTTCAATTGGTAAATGGATTTAACTCACAACCACAAGGTTTTGAGTTCAACTCCAGTCAATGTATGTGAGGATTTTGTTAGTGGACAATATGTAAGTACCTTTATAATCATTTTTTGAGTTTGGAGATCTGTCATAACTTTGGTTAGCCTCGAATCCAACTCAGCTAAACTTATTCTTATAAAGAGATAACACTAGAATCTCATTGGCAGGGTTCATGATCAGTACCAAGGATTGAGGATCTGCCCCACCATAGACACTCTCACTAAGGCTTTGAAGCTTAAAAACTACTCAAACAATTATTTTTATAGGAAAAAAATCTGTATATTTTAATAAAAATGAGGGAAATGTCAGCAATTAATTCATATTATTTTAAAATTGCGAGTTAATCAGAGAATATTAATATAACGTTGTTTTATATTGATTTTGGAATTTTTCCAGGATCTGATTCAGTAGAGATCAGCCACGTTCATTAGTAAAGTTTTAGTGTTGAACAAGCAATTTTATATTCTATTTATTTATTTATTTTTCCGCAGAAAAATCTAGCGAGCATGATCAGAAAGAATTGCATATGGCACGTTTCTTAGGTCACTCGGCTGAAGTTATGGCTTAGGGTTCCGACAAAGGCTATAATCAAAAAGTATGTGTAATTTAGAAGCTGAGTTTTGAGTGGCAGAATATACAAAGTGGTTCAGAAATATTAGATTCAATTGAAAGAAACAATAATCATATTTTCAAAAGAAAAAAAAACGAAAGAAAAAAAAAATAAAGTTTTAAATGGTGAATGAAGGAGATTCCATGAACATGCACTTGCTTGTGTCCCTTGCAACACAGAGCACACACATGCCTTTACTTAACACTTTCGTAACAGAAATATGCAAATCATTCACATACTTTTGTTTTGCTTCCCAATGATTTTGCATCACACTTTCCTGATGGATATTGGATGAAATCAATAATGATATGGTATTCAAGATTTCAAGTATGAGTTTTCCACTATTTGACCCTGCGTAAAAGAGGTGATGACTGATTTACTTTCTTCGCATTCAATATAATTTTTATAAGGTGTTTTCATTATACACTTGTTGCAAATCAAATATGGTTGGCGTTAATATTGCAAATTGTAGTCTTAGAGAACAAATGAATATGTTTATCCTTATGTTTTTGTAATAGGTAATTTTTTTGGGTTTAATATTGTAAACAAATCGATGGTAATAATCTATATATATATATATATATATATATATATATATATATATATATAATGGTTTTGAACTTTCTTAGTGATAGGTTTAAATAAATATCATGAAGAAATTTTTTTTTTGGTATCCCCACCCGCGTGTCAAGTGAGACTAATCCTTAGCTGTTCTGAAGTCCCATATAGGGGGTAGACAGCTGGCCTGTGAATTTGCTCCATTCGCAAGAGCTAGGGATTGAACCCCCAACCACTTGCTTAAGGGACGAGAGTATTTACCACTCACGCCAACCCGCCAGGTTTGAAGAAAATTTTTTTTAGGGAATGACATGGCGAGAAATATGCTGAATGACACGAAAAAACTTGTTATTTATGATTGGCAATTGCGTATGGCAATCTGTTCAGAAATTTGTGAGAAAAATTCAAAATGTGCTTTCAACCAAAAAATTGTTATTTATAGTAGATTTTGAGACAGACTGACTATAAAAAACACTACCAGCAAAACTTCATTTGGATGAATTTGCGATTTCAACCAAAAATTTGTTTCGAATTTCCTGATAGAGAGCATTGACGTAGAATTGATTTATTAGTGTGATTTGATCATGTGAATAAATTTAATACATAATGCAACGTCACGAAAAAAGAAGATTCTGATAATATCTTCACTACGATATATAACAAACAAACCGGTGCTCATTTAACATCTCAGATTTTAATTATCATTGATTCAACGTGTGGCTCTTATCAATTAAATTTGATCCACCTCTAATTTCCATTATACAATATTTTCGTTTTTATAAAAGCAATATTAGTATTATTTTCCATCCTTCAGTTTATTACCATGTGTTGGAAGTTGTAAATTAAACTAATAATGAATCAAATCAATTGATTCCTTTTAATTCAGTTTTCACAAATAAACATCTGAAATTATGTACTTCGGTTTAATGTCAAAATTATACACTCTTATGACTTAAACCGCCATGGGCCAATATTTTCTACTTTGTTCCTTTTTTATACAAATTTAAAAAGGCTATCCTAATTGAGCAAAACAAAAAAAAGGCTACCCTTAATTGCATCACGTTTTGTATAGGTAAAACATTGTAGATGCCAGCTTTGGAACTTGAAAAATAAAATAATTGGATTCATGGATCATAAGTTAAATAACAATATGTGATGAAACACTTATCAAAATAAGCTTGATAGATATTTATCTGTTTGCCCCTTTTTAAGCCAATAATAGTAAGCCAATAACAATAACTCTTTCATGTGGTTAATATATGATCAATTCGATATTTTTTGAGAAGTTAATGATGGGAAATAAATCTTTTAAATTATATATACTCATTTCTTTAAACTAAATTTTCTTACTTTCAAAAATCATATAACCTAATTACATATACTAAATGTTAAAATTTCATGGTCTATTTTACCTACTTAATTTAAATTAAAAAGTCAACTTGGTCTTATAATTACAAATGAAGACATTATAACTATGCAACTATATGATATATATGTTCAAAACAAAGTTACTGTGTTTCTCAATTATAAATCATAGTTCAAAAATAAATTTTTAATGTGTGGTTGTTGATTATTTGATGACTACTACCCGGTTAAACATAACATGTTCAATTAAATTGAAAGTGTGCTGTATATATATTTATTTGAACAATTTAAAAATTACATGTAACTCTAAGAAGTACTACTTTGTCGACAGAAAGTAAGAATAAAGGAAGGCAGAAAAAAAAGGAAAGAAAAGGATGGAAAGAAAAAAGGCACTAGCTAGCAAAACACGAACATATTTGGCGTTAATTGATCTAATTTATACACTTCCTTTTACCTTTATATTCTTTCTTCTCTGCATTATTAACAAGGGTAGAATTGTTAGTATGATGAGTTATTAAATACTTCTTGCAAAGAAAAAAGAAGAGGCAACAAAAAAATATTTCATTCCACGTCATAAGAATAAGTACTACTCTTTGAAAGTTTTAGATGAAAAAGGATAGAGGTGGGGTATATAATAAATAGGGGAAATATTAGACGAATGATAATTGAATTTTAAAATCATTTTAGCTAGCAGAATAATATGATTAATCAGTGGTGTAAAAATACTAACTACACAAAATTTCCTTATTTTGAAATTCAATTATTATTTATCTGAGATTTCCCCAATACAAAGACATGTTAGAAAATCGCATAAAGTTTTATCATAATAGATGTAATAACTGTTTTCTTGATTTACATCATACTCTCTTCGGTCCCTAATGTAAGAGCCCAAAATTTGAATGGTTTTGGTCCCTAATGTAAGAGCTCACCCCATATTCTCTCCTCATTTAATGCTTTTTTTATTACTTTACACCTAACTCTCTTTCATATTTATTAATGCTTATGTATTTCTCTCTATTAAAAGTACCATAATAAATATGGACAATTTTGAAAAAGAAATATTAACTCCAGACACCCAACTAACATTCATATGTTTTCTTAAGAAACGTTTTTTTACGACTAACTCTTTCATTAGGGACTGGAGGGAGTACATTATGGTTGAGGCCTTGAGGGAAGGAATAGTACTCACTAGAGTATAATGATGATATGCTATACTGGTATGCCGATTGCTGAGAGAATCCTCTTCTGCACGGTGAGAGTCGGTAGTGCCTAGATTCACCACGTGTCAAGAGCTGAATATGTGGACCCCACATTGCATCACTCCCTGTGTCCTCTCCCGCCCATCTCTTTCCCTCTCCCTGCCCCTCCCCGTGGGGCCCATCCAATTACATCTTTTTCTTTTCTTTTTATTTCCTTCACAACACCTTTATTGGAAAGACAAGTTTCTTTTTTCTCTTTAAATAACAATAGGAACTATAGCGAGTTTGGCCCAACAAAAATAACTCAATTCCCTTTAGAGATAGACAGTTCAAATACAATATATAGAAAACAATCGCATTGACAAAAATATGTCTAATTTTTTTTTTCAAATACAAAAGTATATATCTTTAAATACTTATATAGTATTTGATTTTTTTGTTACAAAATTTTTAGAAAGGGTTTAGGCCCAACCCAATTCAAGGGCAGAGCACCTAGCTAGATTATCTGGTCGAGTGAGAATAGAACCAACTATTAACTTCCCAGACTTGCTTAAAAAAATGGAGATGTCTCCCCAAGTGTCGTGATGGAGACACAGCTAGTGTCACTCTAAGGATCGAACCCTTGCCAAAGTGGACAACTTGACACTTTAAGTCCAACCCCTGCCAATGAATTATATAAAATATATAAAATGTGCAAGACAGCTTGGAAGTGTTTATCATATCAACACAATTGCCAACTTTTTTTTTGTCAAATTTTGACTTAAAGCCTCCATATCCGTTTCATGGTCACTTTGAAAGTCCCAAAAATTCAAATACCACTGCATGTTTGTTCAAACAAACATGTTTGGTTTATCTGTTTTTAGATTGTTCTGATCTGATAAAAAAATATAAAATTATAAATTAATGTGCAAGTTTGTTTCGAAAGTTGTCATCCATGAGCTATATTTTCTTGAAGGTGTATTTAGGCTCAAAATAATCCTAAAAGTTTGAATCATAGCAATTTTGCCTTTTACAGTTGAAAGATCAAGATTCACCAATAAAGTTATGATGAGATTATTGACAGTTAAGTATTCCCTCTATTCTTAGATCACATTCCCTAATTTGATTAGATTTAATATGCTAATTATATTAATTATTAACATATGATATTACTAATATAATCGAAATATATACATTTACTCTCTTGTTTATTATAGATAAGTATTATTAGGGTTTATTCAGAAAAAAATTGAGAAAAATTAAAAAGTTGCTTATATTTAGCAACAAATTGAAATCTAAAAGTGATCCTATATTTAAGAACGGATGGAGTATTTAATAATAAATACTGAAATTGTCAAGAAAATCTGTCAAAAAAATAGTTCATAAGCAAAAATTAAACTTCTCGTACAAATTTTCATGTTAACGCAAAACTTATTCCTGAATGTGTTTTCATTACATGTTCTGGAAAGAATAAAAAGAAAAAAAATAAAACATATTCTGAAAAACAAAAAAAACATAACATCTTGTTTATATTCTGTAACCTTTTATAATTTCATACTACCGAACCATATAATAGAGAAAACCTTGCATTTTGACTAATGAGAATTATAGTGTTATACTAACAAAGTAAACCACTAGTTGACCATTTTATATGTATGTGTGCGCACATTTCAAACTAATAACTCAAATAGATCAGAGTTTTAAATTGTTCTGATAATTTTAAAATAGAAAATATAATCAGATAAGGCATAAATTACATATTCAATTTCTTATGTACTTATTATGACATATAATGATAAGTATATGAAATTTTGCATGGTGTATATATCATAGTAATCATTGGCCAAAAAAAATATATCATAGTAATCTCTTGTTAACTAAAAAGCCCATTGATGCAGCTTATAATTCCATTGTTTTAAAAAGAAACAAGTTAGGTGAGATTTATATGAATATTATTATACATTTATACTTGATATACTCCAGATCATGGAAGCATGTATGGGAAACCAATCAATAGAAAATTAGGTGATTTTTTATCCTTAATCTAAAAAAAATAGGAAGTCATCACTCATCACTAATGAGTTAAAACTAGGATTTTCATATTCATGGGATACCTTGCCCTTACTTATTAGTCAAACTCAAACCATCATTATTAAAGGCAAGTGTGTTCAATATATTGTTTCCCCCTTGAATCCACGATCGTGTAATAATTGAAATTTAAATAACTATTTTACCAAAAAATATACTAAAAGAAAGATAGTTAGAAAAAAGAGATTCTCCAGCTCCTCAAAGCATGTATAAAGTTGAAAGAAAAGGGCTCTGTTCACAGGGGGCAGAGAGACCTTAGTCTTCCTCAAGGGACAAATTCGTAAATTAATCATCTTGAAAGTAAGAAGCGCGTTGACATGTAAAGCAAGCTCCAACGCATATTCAAAAGGGACGGTGTTTTGTTTTTTCAAAAGTGAAGGGCAGTTTCGTAATTATATAATTCAAATAGTGCTGCCTAGTGCCGACTACTCGCGACGGCAGTGGCAAATATGTAAATAATACGATGACTTATAAGTGAAAAATCTTATCAAAAAATACAGTTACCTAGGTTGAATATGCGTTAGCTAGTGATCTTTCTCAAGTTTTTAAAAAGACAGTGTTCGAACCATCTTAATTCAAGGGTATCGAATTCCCTTTTTTCATGTAGTCACCGTTGAAAAATAATACAGTAGTTCTTTTAAGTTCAAGGGATTTTTATACATTAATTTTCTGTTGCCAAAACCTTTAATACAGTATCAATAATGTATAAGGTAAGACTATTTATTATTTTTTTGGATTAATAAACATTTGATTCTATTTTTTCCAAAGGGTATATAGAGTACTACACTATTGGAGACAATGATAAAAAACTAAATGGAATTGGTGTTCGAAATTTAGTTTGCCATTTGACCAGGTCCAGCCTCCATCAGTAGGTTTATATTATTTGAAGCAATAATCTCATACTCTATGCAATAATTATGTAACCCAAGGTTCCACAAAAGTAAATTTTGGATTTGAGGGAGTGTTCGGGAAGGTTTTTTAAATGCATTTAATGAGCATTGCAAATTTTTTTGCCGAAATGAGTCATATAAATTCATTGGTGAAAAGTGAGTGATACCTCAAGCTTTTGCTTGCTTCAATGCTTCATTATTTTTTTTTTAAAAAAAATAATTCATTCTCACATTGTTCATGAGACATCATATTTTTTTTTGGTAATATGACACATTATTTTAATGGAATTTCTCATTCTAGCTAAAAAAATTACATTAAATAATTTACTTAAGGTGTGATTTCTAAACTAAGTGAAAAAGATTTAAAGTTTCAAATTAAAATGCTAATAATAATTTCTGGCAAAAATAGTATGTTTATAGTAACTAGCAGTATCTCCAGTGCGTTGCACGGGGGTTTCCTGCGCTCCACGCGGTTTTGTTTAAAAATTAGCATTAATCGAAAAAATTATTATCTAGCCTTAACCTTAGAAAGAAGAAAATTTCAATGACAACTTCCAGTTTACATTATCAAAATGACTATTTTTCTGTAAGTTGTAATGAAAATCGAAATTAAATCTAATTGAACACATCTTCCCATGTGAAGAAACAACTCTTCTTTTTGCGTTCTATATCTACATGGAACTTGGGAGAGATTTTGACACTGGTGGTCAAGTACTTATTAGCTTCAACAAACATTTCATGGAAAGTCTTCCATGTGGGAACAATGTATCGTACTTCATTCAGGAATAAATTGCTCATTTGGAAGTAAACTGCTCATCATCTGGAAGTAAATTGCTGCAAAGAAATACTTGACATAAGAGTATAAACTACTTCAAATAAATAAGCTTGTTTTTGTGATGCAGGTATAGCAAACAACTTCTTCCAAAAGTTGTAATATTTAGAAGTTGAATTGGAGGATGAGAAAAACATGTGTAATCTTCCTTTTCTTTTTTCTTCTTTTCACACCAAGGGCCAATTCAAGAAGAGGTTTTCATTTTTCTGAACTGTGGTTCCATTTTCCAAAGCTTCTATATCCTCATGGGACTCATTTAGAGTCTAACAAATTAGAAAAGCAAAAAAGAAAGCTTAAGTTAGTTCAGCACTCATCCAACAAAGTCATAAAAAACTTATTAACTCAGTACTCTTACTGTGAAATCATTACTGCATATTGAGTTAAATTAAGCTCAAGGCAAAAACACTTAAGACATGAGAACCATCTGATTTCATTGAGAAATAGAAAGAATCAAATCAAAAGCAACTTCCAGCAACTCTATAGGCTTTCAATCAATATCAGTGGGAGAGAACCAACCATAGCAAATTAGCAATGACTGTTTTAACATCGTCACCTTTCATTTATGTTTTCTGGAAAAAATTATAGGAAGAAGAAGTGAACAAAGTAAAAAGAATGAAATAAATGATGTAATATCATTTATGTTTTCTGCCACCTCTTAATCAGTAGTCATTTCAATGAGAATGAAAATCTCATGCCTTATAAAAACAAATACATTTGCAGGTTAAAAAAATATAAAGTCAAATGTCACTTCATTTATCAAATAAAAACACTAAAGATATCTCCCGTGCGTTAAAAAAAATAATAATAATAATAATAAAGAAAAAAAATATCATAGTCCACCAAATCACTATTCATGAACAGTACTATGAACAGTGCTATGAACAATGATTTTGTTGATCACTTTTAGATTTATAGATTGATGATGAACCTCGCGTATTTATACATTTTAAAACAAGCAAGCGAAGTTAATTGCAAGTAGTACGGCTTTTTGACTTTTTTTCATAAAAAGTAAATTTACAAATTGATTGATATTGATGCATTGAGATGAAAGATACATTTTATTTGGAAAAAGAAAAGAGAAAAGAAGAGGGAGTTAGGAAGAAGGGGTGACAACTGACAACTGATTTTATTTTTGAACCAAGAGTGACAAGTGATTGAAAACATGAAAGTAGTTATGAGAGAATGTAAAGAGGTCAACAAATCAATAAATGCTTTCATACTCTTATTCACTCCCTAATTTCCTTCCTCTACGCCTTTTCATTCCCTCTCCTCTCCGCCTTAATTTGCGGCTTTTTTCAATTACTATAAACTCCAATATTGGTTTACAAATAACTTTTAATTAGTTTGGTTTAATATTAAAACACAGTAGTTAAGTACAATAGGTTCAATGTCTTTTACAAATAGGACTATAGGAGTAACTTTTAATTAATTTATGTAGGATGTTAATTTTTTTTCCTGAATATGTATTGTCATAATACTTTTTTACCATAATATTGTCATGGTATTTGGACAACCCATTACGTATGATTTCTTAAAAGATAATAGTAGTAATATTTAGTACTACTTGAAAGTCTATTCTAGTTACGCCTTAATGACACTATATTTTAATCTCAATAGAAAAAAAAATTATTACAGTTTCCAACATGGATTTAAGAGAATAATATCAAGTTTTATGGCAATAAAGATTTTCTGAGATAAACATAAATTTTTTAAATATGTTTAGGGCAATAGAATTTGAAATACTCTACTCGATTCGTGATATAGGAGCTCAGTTAAGATTGTCAAACTAATGGATTTAAATAAAATCTTTTAGAGGAATCATGTAAACTTGGATTGTAAAACAAGGTCATAAACTCATAATATATAGTTTACCTTTATTAATAAATATATGTTTCAAGTTGTAATATAATGTGACTATGCTCTATGAGAGATAGAGATAAGCGGGCACCTAACTCCACTATGAGTCTATGATACAAAAATACTGATGGGATCCATGTTAATTTGTCCGGAAACGTACATGATCCACAATTGGAAATTTTTTGAATTCTTGATCATACCTTTGACGAAAAGGAAAAAAAAATAGAATGATTGATGATCATAAGGAAGCAAATTTGAATATTTCAATGCCGTGACGAGATCTCCACATGAATGTTAAAACACTTCAAAGATGATTGACAAAAAATCATAGAATCACTTTCACAAAGCTATTTTTTTTAGTCTTGCCTCCTTGCTAATAAACTTAATCGTGAGTTTATTTTCCCTCACTAATTCAATAATGTTGAAATAAAATATGTTAGTTTGAAAATTTCGGTACATATAATTGGCCATATGCGACCAATTGATATGGTCGGGTCAAACATTAGCAAGGAGTATATGTAATAATTAAATAACCTTGAAGGAAGAAATTAAAAAAGTCATATGTAATAATCGGAAGGAAATATTGACTTTATGATTATTGTGTTTTTTATTTATGCCTTTTAGCTAGTTCACCCGTCACAAAAAGATTAAAATAAAAATACGACACGGTTTTATGGTTTTGTAAATCCTGGCAAAAAAGACGACAAAAAAGACTACGTTGCTAATGGCTAGAAGCATGAAATAATAGTCCTCATATAAAAAATAAAGATTGAAATAGTAGTTGAAAAACATGCTTTCAACAAATGAGAAGAGACTTAAACTCAATAGCTTAGCTTGTTTGAAAATAAAAAATCTATTAAACCCATATACAATATAAACTTTTTTTAAGAAAATCAACATTAGATAAAGTTAAAATAGAATATTTGTAATAATCAATATCCCATATAGTGACGTAAAGAAAACAAAAGGTTATATGATAATTATTTGAGCGTCATGTTGGTCGTTGGTGTTAAAGTGTTGTTCTCACATAATTTGCGTTTGAATTCACATGAAAAAGATTAAAAGAAGGAATAACTAAACGTCTTGTTTATTCATATAAATAAAGAAAGGGTAAAAGGACAATAAAAAATAAAAACTCTGTTCCCCCTGTGTAGCAACTAATTTGAGATAGAAAATAAGTTTTTTTAACAAAGGAAGTGATTAATAAGTTTACAGGTAACGTGATTGAAATGTTTCAAAAAGAACAAATATGATATGGCATATGGAAAAAGCTGCCTTTGGGAATTCTGTAGTGCCAGTGTCTTTTTTTCACACAAAATCACATATAATCCCCTCTATTCTTTAGCAACTAATTTATAGTTGCAAATCCAGCATATAAAAAACACTCTAGAAGCACCGATTGGTACACGCTGAACCATCATATCATTTCTCTTTTGAAGTAAAAACTTGCAAAGACGACATTTTTTTTTCAAAAGCAAAGACATACATATTATCTAAAAGTTTAAATAAATAAATTATAAGATGTAAAGTCATGGAATTCTCTTTTTTGTACAAAACAAATTTTATGAAATACGCCTCAGTTTGATTCACCGCGAATTTATGTAAAAATGAAACACCAAAAATTGCTCATTGATCTTGAAGCCACTAATGGAAAAAGGGCAATTGAAGAAAAGCAATTGATCTAGATATTTCATGATACAAGAAAACATTTCTTTTATGTATCAAAAAAAAAGAAGAAAACATTTCTTTTACGTCACAGAGTATTAAGGAGAGCAATAAAGGTTATAATTATGCTTGAATGCATATCCTTCAAATACTAAATCTAGGAAAAAAATAATTAATCAAAAAGAAATTTGGTGAAAAGAGTTCAAAGAAGACTGACTTGTAAAAATTACATCCAAACTTTACATTGAGAACAGTCTCGCTTAGCTGAAATTAAAGTTTCATAATATGATACTGTAAATTAATAAAGTTTTATCCAGCATATAAATGATACATTGAAATAAACATTATATTGTCCACTCACGTCTAGATGATGATCCTAAGAATGTCAACGGAAGGAAAATCCTTTTGAAACAATTTTTTTCGCATGAAAGTTAGGTATGAGAGAATTTTTATAATTTGTTGGAACTATATGGGAGGGAGGGTAGCACACATTGAATGTGACTATATCTTGGCTTCAAATAAAGTGCGGGAAGGAATTTAAGTCCACATTTCCTCATGAATCAAGCCATTATTGTGTTCACGCTATCTAAGATGGATTCATATATGCAAGAAGGATATTAAGTGAACCAGTACTATGTATGTACGTGTGTGTGTGTGTTCAATTTTATCAATATACACAATTAAGTGGTAACTATTAATTTATGGCAAAAAAAGTGGTAACTATTTTGACATTGTAATGTATAGTATAAATAATCTAAATTTAACAATTCATTTTTTCATAGGTGACCTTCCAAAAGCTGTGTCAATCTATCTTTGATATAAGAACTACTAAATTAATTTGAGTAGATTTCGGGAAAAACGAAAATAATCAATTATATGTAGAAAAATGACTTGATCTCTTTAAAACAATTTTTATGATATATATAAAATTTTTGTTTTTATGTTGAAGTCTTGCGGATTGGAAATTCGGGAAAGACTATGCAAATTTGTCTCATCGTACATCATGTTTGTAAGTTCATGACGAGAATATCAAAGCAAGTAGTATAGATTGACAACTAAATCTTAGTTTGTGCTCGGATATTCCTTCTTTATCTTTCTTAAATTAAAAAAAAAATAGATCTTTCCTGATTTAATTAAATCAGAATAAAAATAGACATGTTCTTTTATTTTTGGGAGGGGCAATAATAATGTGAGGTTTTTTATTTAATGAAATAATTAAGGAGTATATTTTTTGTGTTGTTGAGATCATAGACGGCAAGAAATGAAAATGCATGAATAAAGTAGGTTAATTATGTACTCTCTCCGGTCCTATTTATAAGTCGTCAACCGCCCATATTGTACAAACCAAGGAATGACCGTTAGTGGATGTTACATCATTAAATTTGTCTTGTTTTATTTTTCATTTCGATTTTTGCCCCTCCTCACAACTATTAAATGAGTCATAATGAGGCAAGCAAAAGTAAATGCAGAGATCTCTTTTTTCAATGACGGGGGCATATTTGAAAAACTTTAATTAATGAGTTAGTTAGTGATAGTTGGCGACTTATATTAAGGACCAAAATTTAGTGGCGGTTGGCGACTTATAAATAGGACCGGAGGGAGTATTGATTACTTAGTTTGAATCCAAAGCAAATAAGCCTCCCCTCTATCTCACGAAAGTTTCCATGCCTTTTCTATCGTCTCCTCAAAATTACAACATACTCTGACATTATTCCAATTATCACACCAAGCACTCAAAGCTTTGCTCTTAATAACCTGGGGTGTGTGGTTGAGTGACAAGGACTCATTCACCCTTAACCAATTGTCTGGGGTTCGATCCCTGGCGTTGGGTATGGAGAAACATTAAATCTCCCATGCCAACTGTCTCACCCTTTGAGGTGCATACAAATTAGCGGGGGATTAGTCTCTCACTTTTCGAGTGAGGGAATACCTTGATCATGTATCAAAAAAAAAAACTTTGCTCTTAATCCTCCTAATTAATCTGCAATTATACCCAATTTAATAACGCGACGTTCTAATTTATTAGAATGCTGTAACATATTTATATCAAGTTTAACTCTACATACGTTCTGTTCTTTTTTTTATCAAAATACATATATGTTCTGTTGTATCACTGTATGTCAAACGAAATTATAAATATTAGTAAAAATGCAGCTTAGTGTGTATATATATGTATTGACAATATTGATTATATCCTCTGACAGATTTTTTTTTCTTCTTTAATTTAACTTATTTTTATAATGTTTTTATTTGAATTATTATAAATTATAGTAGAGACAAGCTCTGATCTTGAGAGTTGAGAGTAGGATCTTGCTTTGACATCCATTTTTCTAGAAGAAATAGTATATAAATTTAAAGATTCTGTCTTCGTTTGAGAATCACACGCTTATTTATCACAGTTATATTAATTATATTATCATATCTATTATCAAAATGATAAATTAAAGCTTATATAGCAAGGATATGTAGTTCAATAAACATGACAATTGTATAAAAAAATATACACTTAATTGATTTCCGTGCTTAAAAAGATTATCACAAACAGATAACTTCATTTTGGTTGTATAAAAAAAAGATAACTTAATTTTGGTCGAATTATATTGCAACAAGTAATTAATAACCCAACTACTCTCAGAAAAAAAAATAGCACACATGCATATACTTTACCATATTTCAAAAGTGATAATCTAAATGTAACATTCATCACACTGTAAATTCGAAATAAAGTGTTTACACACAATATCCCACTCGACAATATTTTTTTTTTTAAAAAAAGCTAGCCCGACTTTTATTAAAAACAAATGGATATGTGACAATTACAAATTTTTTAGTTCAGAGTGAAAAAAAATAAATACCAAGAGCAGTAATCGAAATTAGAGGGTTCAAACCTCATTTCCTTACCTTATAAGGTTCATTTTGAAACCTTGTCATCATTAGATAAGTGTATAACACACATTTGATGGTAGATTGGCATTTAAATATAAAATACAGCATGTTGAATGCGTATTTTTCAATACATTTATGCTTTCAATCTTGAATTCGTTCTTTGAATATGACCCATTATTCCATTTTATAGTATTTACAAAGTGACGGCATATATTAAATAAATCAACTGAAAATATCGTTAATTAGTTTTTAACAATAATGAATGTAGTAAAAGATTGGAGTTACATAAAATGTCTATGTTTTACCTGTTGCATGAGTGAAATAGTAAAAAATATTTCAGTCCAAAACAAAATAGTAAGAAATATGGAATCCTTCAATAATAATTAATATCATAATTACATTTGTTTTCCTCAAACAAAATATTAATGAACATAAGAAAGTAATACAATTAAAAATGAATTCACAACAATAGATTAAGGTTAAGGTTAAAGAGTTGGTATTTAAGTTAAAAAAATAATGGGTATTGGAAAAGAGTTTGTGTTTTTGTCATCATTATTCATAATCTCATATCCATCGTTAGGTCAAAAATATGAATAATGGATGTTTAATACTTTATTAAAATATTTAATATATTAAATATTTTTCAAAAATTATAATTTTACAGAATCCATATAAAAAACTTAACATGTAGAAATTTTAAATTAACATGAGTATGTTAAAAGTATTATAATTATGTTATATAAGATCGATATTACATCTGAATCATCCATTTTTTTGGCAAAAAAACCATCCATTTTGAAATATGAAGGTGAACGAATGATCATGTTTAATGAATTAACAACAATAGATTAAGGTTAAGGTTAAAGAGTTGGTATTTAAGTTAAAAAAATAATGGGTATTGGAAAAGAGTTTGTGTTTTTGTCATCATTATTCATAATCTCATATCCATCGTTAGGTCAAAAATATGAATAATGGATGTTTAATACTTTATTAAAATATTTAATATATTAAATATTTTTCAAAAAATATAATTTTACAGAATCCATATAAAAAACTTAACATGTAGAAATTTTAAATTAACATGAGTATGTTAAAAGTATTATAATTATGTTATATAAGATCGATATTACATCTGAATCATCCATTTTTTTGGCAAAAAAACCATCCATTTTGAAATATGAAGGTGAACGAATGATCATGAGAAGAAAATAAGAGATTGGATTATGTGAGGTCACCTCCACCCTGCATATTCAGTATTTGACGTGAGAAAATTATTTCAAATTTTACCAAAACAAACCTTCACAACGTGATTTCTCCTTCACTTTATTCCCGTAATACACAAAAAAGGTGCCTCGTTCCGTTTCATTGTTATTCTTTTATGCCGCATCAAATGAAAAAATTCAATAATGCTGATAAAATAGGAAATTGCCATTTTAATATTTACCTGTGGATGGTTCATTATTAACTACGTTACGAAGCACCACCATCAAAACCTTTGACAACTACATTATTGCGGGTAAAGATTCATTCATTTGGCTTAAATACCATTTTTTGTTGTTTTGGAAGAATTGGCTTGGTTTTCCGGGGATCATTATTATATTATTCTTACTGTAAATTATGAAAAAGTATAAGTTATTATAACAATGTTATTGTGAAGCGTGAAAGGTATATTTTTTATCAGGAAGCATAACACTACAAAAGAAGCGGCGATTAGCCGCGCACGCATCCCGGCGGAAAGTTAAACACCGCCCCCCAGAAAATGCGTTCCGGCGGTTTAAACCATCCGAGGTCGCGTTGCGAGGAAAAATATTTTTTTTTGTTTGGTTTTCCTGCGCCCCACGCGATTAAAAAAATTAAAAAAAAATTAATTCACGTAGGGGCGGTTGCTTTGGGGCGGGCAACCCTCCCAACTAGTTAAAAAAAATAAAAAAAATATTTATTTCACGTAGGGGCTATTGCTTTGGGGCGGGCAACCCCCCCAACGCGATAGAAAAAATATTTAATTCACGTAGGGGGCGGTTCCGTAACCGCCCCAACGCGATAAAAAAATAAAAAAATATTTAATTCACGTAGGGGCGGGGTCCGTTGGGGCGGTCAACCGCCCCCACGCGTTAAAGAAAATTTAAAAAAATAATAATAAAAAACATGGGGGCGTAAATCGACCATCCCCAAGCATTTAAAATAATTAAACACATGGGGGCGGAAGATGACCGCCCCCATGCATTTCACTTAATAAAGACAGGGGGCGGAAATCGACCGCCCCCATGTATTTTGTTACTTACAAAAGCATGGGGGCGGTTGGCTTCCGCCCCCACATTGTTATCTTTCCCTATAAATACTCCCCCGCTCATTTTCTATCGCGCGCAATCTCTTCTTTCTCACATTCTTTCTTTTGTGTTTCGTTGTTTTCATTGTTGATACACACATGATGGCGCCTAAGAGTTTGTCTTGTTTTTGGTATGAGTATTTATATTTTCGTTTTTATTTTATTATATCTGATTGTTTTTATTTCTTATTATTTTGTTTTCGTAATATATCTTATTTTTTTATCACAAATTTTCTCTTATGGATTCTTTTTTTTTTAGAATTTCTCATATGGATTTTGGACATCATCTTTTTTCAATTTGATGTTGCTATTATTTTATATTTCATCTATATTACAATAAAATCATTTTTTGCTGCTTTTGTATATATTTTTTTATTATTATTTTTATCCCATTTTCGGTCTTCAATTTAAGTCATTTAAGTCATTATTTTTAACTCATATGAATGAAGAACATTTTTTTAATATATTTATCAGCATGCCAGCGGTTTGATACGCCGACACGGGTTATTTTTTTGAAAAAAAAAATCGCATGGGGGGCGGAAAGAAACCGCCCCCATGCCCTTTTTTTTAAAAAATAAAAAAACGTGGCGGCGGGTAGTTCCGCCCCTACGTCCGCCCCAACGCGTACCGGCTGTGCCGAGGGAGTTACAGCGTATATTTTTCCGCCCCAACGTAGCGTTTCTAAGGTAAAATTTCCAGCGGTAAAATTGCCTGCCGGAGCGCCTTGGGGGCGGTTAGAACCGCCCCCACGGTGGGAAAATGTCCGCCGCAGATCTACCCATTTTTTGTAGTGTAAATTTTTATTAAACTAGAGAATTAAAATACAAAATAGGTCTGTAAAAAAGAAAATTAAAATAATAATACATAGAAAACCTAAAAAGGCAAACATGGATAGGAGTGAGCCGTGACCGTCACAAAAACCCTACCATCTTCTTCATCTTTCCTTCATGAGAATTTGTGGGTAGAAAAGAACCGTCACCGATAGAAACGTCATTGAGCAGTGGTTGTTAAAAGAACATCCTAAAGGATCCACACTTCTTATCGCCAATAAACCAATCAATTTGGTTTTCAAGGAAGTTCCATGAGTAGATCTCACGGAAACAAACGCACCCACAAAACTAATACATAAGATGAAGATTGGGTAGAATAAATTCCTCTTGTCGTCGAAACTCCTAGACCAATTTATTTGAAAATGAAAGAAACATAAAAGCAAACCAATGAAAGTGACGGACGTCTCCTTCCCTGGCATTAACCGGGGAAGGAGACGCCGTCGAAAAAACTCGTACAAAGACGAGAGAAGAGATCCCACCACCACCCAAAAAGTTTGAGAGGAGAGGGAGAGAGGATAGAGCTAACTCAAGAGAGACGGCCCTGCAACGAGGATAGCGTCGAAGGTATTTAACTATTTATTACTTGCATAACCCGACTTTCTATATAATATTTAGTAATTGACTCTATCTTTTTTCCCTCCCCTTTCTAACTTTTTAGATAGTGAGATATTTTTTCTTATTATTGTACATTTGTACGTGTCTTTTCTATGCGTCTCCTTCCTCAGCTAGGGAAGATGTTTGTATAACAACTACTCAATAACTTTTTTGTTGGTAACAACTTTTTCTACACATCAATTCTCATGGAGGAAGGAAGAAAATTGTAGGGTTTTTGCGATGAAGACAACTCTGATCCCTCCTACCTATGTTTTTGTTTATTAGGGTTTCTTTTATTCTCATTTAAGTTCTTTTTGCAAACTTATTTTGTAATCATCTTTTCCATTTTAATGAAATATTCTGTAGTATTTGACAAAAAAAACCATGGAAGGTATTTACAGACACCACTTCATAATCCAAGTCAAGGTTAATAATCAGTTTTGTTAATAAAGTTCCCCTTTAATATTGATTTTTGTCCCAAAAGTCTTTAAAACTTTTTATACAACAATGCTCCTAAAAAACTTCTGGGACCAAATTGCTCCAAAACAACTTGTAAGGTAAAAATGGCCTATCTAAATATTGCCATGGACCATGTCAACATAACACCTGTTTCCTCAGTATAAGAGCGGAATTGCTACACTTTCATACGTATATAGTAAAATTGGCTTGAAGAATATTTTATCATTTAATCACTTATAGGTAAATGAAACAAATACTTCTTTGGACCCAAAGTTATTGTATTCCCTCTAATCCTAATTATAACACCACTTTCGGTTTTTTTTTTGGAAAATTAAAGAACTTAGTTAAATTAATTAATATTACAAGTTGAATAACGAAAGTTGTTTGTAAAAAGTATATATAGGAGTATTCTCAGAAAAGATGAACAAATATAAGAGACAAAATAGATAATAGTTCTATATTAGAGGCAATTTGAACTTGAAAAATGACATAATATTTAGGACTAGAGGGAGAATATTTTTCCCTTTAACACTACACGAGAATCAGTCAACTATTGATATCCAGTCTCCTGTAATTCAATCACATATTTTCATTCTTATATGGTAAGTCAACCTACTAGTAGCTCAAACAACTAGTCATTGGTATATGGAGTGAGCATCATTTATTTGTTTAGTCCCAAAAAAAGAAAAATCATTTAATCATTTATTAAGGAGATTGATTTGCCATAACCATAACAAAAAAAAGCATGCAATAAAAAAAAGAGAGAAGAGAAGAGAAAGAAAAAGCAGTGACCAGGTAAGCCGGTGACCCAGTAAAACCCTCCAAAATTTCACCTTCCCCACCCTCACACCCACCATACATAAACCTAAGGACGCACACACCAAACCAAACCCCCTCCTTCTTCTTCCTCATCCTCTCTCTCTCTCTCTCTCTCTCTCTCAACATCTATGGAATTTCGTGCTTGTTTTTGTCTCACACTCATCACCATTCACCACCACTATAAATAACTCCTCTCTTCTCTCTCGCATTTCTCTCTCGCTAAACGACGAACCAAAGCGCGTTTTGACGTATTTTTCTCTTCTCCTTTTTCTTTCTTCTACTTTCTTTTCTGACACGCCTGTCATCATGAATAATCATAATTTGTAATCATAATTTTTGTTTATTACTGTAACGTTTAGCACTAATTTTTTCCTCTGTAGGTCATGGATCCTAATGATTTGACTTATTCTCTGTACAAATCCAAGCCTCTTCACTGTAAGTACTCTCAAACAAGTTTCTACTACTAGTTTGTTTTAATCTTCTCGCTTCAATAAAAATCAATGTACAGCCTATTGCATTTGTAAGAGTCTCTGTGATTTCTGTGTTTAGTGGTGGCCGGAGTTTCTTCAGTGTCGCCGGAGAAACTTTAATTAGTGCAGAAATTTGATTTTCATGATGTTTCTTGTTTACTTAAACAGCTTCTCTGTAAATTGTAGAGTTTACTTTCAAATTTCACTCACAAAACGGAAATAAATGTAGAGTAGAGCCTATCTTTTTGCTATCTGTTTGATTTGTGACAATCTTTGAGGGCTAGCAATCTTGAATCGATTTTTTACTAGGCGTTCCACTTTGTAATTTGCATTTGGAAGAGAGTCTCTGTGATTTCTGTACTTGATTGTTCATTCTGATTGAAAATGAAAATAATGGCCGGAATTTGAGTTTGTTCATGTTTAATTTCTTGCTTACTTAAATAAATAGCTTCTCTGTAAATTGCAGAGTTTATTACTTTCAATCTCACTGAATAAACTTCAAAGCAACCTGAAATTTCACTCAAAACTGAAATAATTGCTGGAATTTGATTTTGTTCATGTTTAATTTCTTGCTTCATTAAATAGCTTATCTGTAAATTGCAGAGTTTATTACTTTCAATCTCACTGAATAAACTTCAGAGCAACCTGAAATTTCACTCACAAAACTGAAATAGCAACAATCAATGGGGAAATCGACGACAAGCAACAGAGATTGGACACAGATCTACGCGATCTACGGAATGGATCAATGGCAGACACTAATATTCCTCTTATGTCAAGCAATTCTCTTCTCTACACTCTCAATTCTCTACTTGCTTTATTTCAACACTATCTGCGGATTTTTTGAGGGACTTTTGGCGTTCGCCGCCGTCCCCTGCGGCTCCGCCAGATTCGTCGCCGGATTCACGGGCTCCGTGACGGCGCTATCGGCTCTCTGTCTGTTCTTCGCCGCCGCCAACTTTTTCTACTCGTCGGTTCCTCTCCACTATGATATGTCGCAAAGGATTGTCTCCGCCGTCTCTGATTGGTCGTCGGTAAAACTGGCACTTGACCTTGGATGCTGTGGCCGTGGTATTCTTCTTAACGCCGTCGCTACTCAGCTCAAAAAAGAAGGTATACTACTACTTTTCAAATGTAGAGGATATTTAATTTGCTTCTTAGTATTCTCCCCGTTACTTTTTATTTTTTATGTTTCCTTCGGTTTTTTGTTTTGACTGGCTTTACTTTCTTTCTTTCTTTGGAGATTCACCATTTATGTTTGAATTATTTTCCCCTTACTTTAATCATTTATATTTGCTGAGATAATATTTTCTCAATCCAAGATAAATGGCAATTCAACTTTAAAATGATAAAAAGAAGATTTTGATTAGTAAATCTCGCTACTCTATTAGTTAGTTTTATTATATTTAACTATGGAAAATGATTTTGAAATTTATCGGTCCTATATCTAATATTTTTCTTTTGATAAAAATGATGTTTTTGTATTAAAATAAATTTGATGTAGATATACAGGGTTAAAGTTATACTGTATCCTTTACTTTTTTAAACATTTTACCCCTACCCATTCATTATACCAGGGAAACTATTATATTTTAGATTTGGTGTGTATGTACTTTTAATATCTCTCTTCGTTACTTTTTATTTTTAAATTCCTTTCTGTTTATGTTTTTTTCACTTCTTTCTTAAAATAAAATTGATGCGAACATAAATATAGATATGAAGGATCAATCTATATATATTTTTAAAAATTTCCAGACATGTCATTTGTAAACTTATTATCGCCGTCCCCACTAATTATTCCATGGGAAATATTATATTTTTAATTTCATTATGTGTGAATTAGTGGGTGGGGGGTGTGTATTTTGGTGAATGGTTTAAGTTTTCCTCTCATTTTTTTTCTTGAACATTTCTGAATTTAGCTTATTTATAGACACCAATCAATTCAATAGTAATGGTAACAATTGTTCAATATTCCAATTCAACAGGTAGCTCAGGTCGAGTCGTGGGCCTAGACCGGTCAAAAAACACCACATTGTCAACCTTAAGGAGTGCAAAAATGGAGGGAGTTGGGGAGTATGTGACATGCAGGGAAGGAGATGCGAGGAGGTTACCATTTCCTGATGATTACTTCGATGTGGTGGTTTCTGGGGTGTTTGTGCATACCGTTGGGAGGGAATACGGTCACCGGAGCGCGGAGGCTGCGGCGGAGAGGATGAAGGCGGTGGGGGAGGTGGTGAGGGTAATGAAGCCCGGTGGTGTTGGGGTTGTGTGGGACCTACTTCATGTGCCGGAGTATGTGAGGAGGTTGCAAGAAATGAAAATGGAGGATATTAGAGTGTCTGAGCGTGTCACTGCTTTTATGGTTAGTAGTCATATTGTTTCATTTCGGAAGCCTAGTCAGCATGTCGTGGGCCCACCTGAGGTCCGACTCGACTGGAGACTCTGATGACGTGGCTACACCTACTTGGGAATATTGCCCATCAATACGGTTCCTCACTTGATTTGTGATCATATTAAAAAGAGACATAGATATAGGAAAAAGGGTTAGAGCAATTTATAAGAGTAATAATGAGTGTTTTTTTTTTGGTGTCTGTCTGGGGAGGCGAAGTCGAACCAGGGGTGTTACAGGGAGAAAATATATGATGCGTGATGAGGGTGTTATAGTCATTTTTGGAAGATGAAGGGAAAAATATTTAAAGAGGGAAAAGGCAGTTACTATTATTGTATTGTAGTGCAGTAGTCGTCATTTAGCAGTGGGAGGAGAGATTTTTTTTTTTTACCCAAGGTTATCCCCAGCCGCGTGTCAAGTGAGACTAATCCCTCGCTGTTCTGAAGTCCCATATAGTGGGTAGACAGCTGACCTGTGAGTTTGCTCCATTCGCAAGAGCTAGGGATTGAACCCCCAACCACTTGTTTAAGGGACGAGAGTACTTACCACTCACGTCAACTCGTCAGGCTAGTGAATGGAGAGATTTAAAGAGGGGGAAAACAGTTATTGTTATTATGTATAATTATAATGATATAATGATATGATCCTCACCAACCTCATTGTACTACCCACTGATGCCTGATTTTTGTATAGAAGTATAGAACTGAAAATATATGTAGAAGCGGGGAGATTAACTTATAAATAAAATTTGCGTGCTGTATGTTTTCTCTGTTTATTTTTGGGGGTCTGAAGCTTAGTGTTTGAGGCTTTTAGTGTAATCGATTCAATTTTTTTTTTTGTTTAAATATCGCCCGGTAATTTGGCGCCCATTAACAACAGGCTAATCTAGACTTGAGGGTATATAGCGTTCAATTTTTTCTTTTTGATCCTTGACATTTTAGAAGGTTTTTATAGCACTTGGTATAAAACTATTTGTATAAAGTCAGTAAGGTTGTTTCACGAACATTGCAGGGATATATTAAAATTAATAAATTGATTTTAAATGGTGGATAATTTTTACAAATGTTGATATTATTACAGTTTTTTTTTCGAATAAATATTATTACAGTTATTTAATGATACTGTGATTTCACTGTTTAAACGACTATCAGTAATTTTATGTTAGCTGGATTGTACTTCTTCTAAAAGTGAGATTTTTAATAATGCAGGTATAAGATGACTAAATTGGATCTTGTAGGACACGTGTTTCGATTAATGTTGAGATGATCAAAACCAATGTTGGATACGTAAAACACTGCACCGGCAGGAATAATTTCTTCAGTATTTACATTACATTTTACACAACTATTTTCAAGACTCCAAATTTAAGCTCACAAACTTTCACTGAAGAAAATTTTAGTTTTTTATATGAAAAACTCTGCATTAGACCATACTATCCGGCCCAAATTTTTATCAAGTGCTTACTGAGCATGATTTTTCAAAAAGAAAAAAAAGAAAAAACGAAATGATCAAATTATGTAGAGGAGATCGCAACACCACTAAACTTTGCATACGCTAAATTTAACTCATCCAATAGTTGGATAAATAAAACAAAAACTTTATGCTCTTGCAAGTGAAAAAAACGCAAAAATACAAAATAACTTTTGAGTGGCAATGCCTATAATTGTTTGTTTGTGGGTTATCTAGTTTGTGTGGTTTCAGTTTTTTCTCCTGGTTTTGAGGTATCTTGATGGTGAGTGATTATGTGAAAGGTAGTGGGTGGTAGAGCATTGAAACCAGTTAATATATAAGAGTGAGTCATCACTTTCTGATACGAAAACTCTATTACTAAATCTTTGGCCATTGAAAGGTTTTCACTTACCTGCATGTGAGGTCTCACTACAATTAAAGACATAACCTATTTAATATCGACAATATCAATTAAAAAATTTGAAAAAGATATAGCAAAAAGAAAAGGAAAGGTGATATTTGTTTGAAGGAGTGCAACTGTGTGGAGGAAGTAAGGCGAAAAGACAGGTTAGTAGTGTGATGTGTTGAAGGGTCACTTTCTTTGAAATCAGAGAGTGAAACTTCAACTGTGTTTCAATGAGTTTGTTGCTGGTCTTCCTCTTCTTCTTCAATGCTAAAATGGTTGGTTAGTAGTGTTAAGTGGTACCCAAATTTTGTTCTCGTGGCCATCAGGCCATGTGATCCCATCACGAAGATTAAGTTCACTGTACAATAATATTTATGGCTTTTGGGATTAGATCATAATATCAATTATAAATAATATAGGATTTAGTTGGTTGACGACTGTGATCATTAATTTAAGTCTTGTTTTTATTTGTATTTTATATTCATAATTTTTCTCCCAACTAATGTCCATGATATAAACGATAGATAATCTAATAGTATATATATTAGTAAGTATTAAATTTTTAGAAATACCATATAAGCATTGCCTGTGATTTTTTAAAATAAAAAATGCATTGCACACCATCACCAAAAAAAATGCATTGCATACACTCACATATGATTTTAAAAGGTGAAAATACTCATAATCATTTAAAATTAAAGTAAAAAATTTTAGAATTATCATATTTTTATATAGTTGCATATGCATATGTAGATTTCGTGTGAGAATTAAGCAAAAAATAAGCAGTGAATTTATTGATCTTAGATTATGTATAAAGATGTCATTTTGCTCTTACATATTTTTCAGTCTCTAAAAAGATACATGAGTGGTTTATCTAAGTAATTTAATCAAGATACATGAGTGAACTCAACCTAATATTAAAAATTGAATCAGTAGCTGATTACATTTTAGGCTTTGAAGATATAATATGAGTGTGCATAAATAGGTATTTTCGTACCAGCTTGGACAAAATAGTTTTAAACGTGATCATGAATGCAATATTCAATTTTGGGGTTAAAGAAAGTGTACAATGGCACACTTCAATGAAATGTGTTATCAAATTACTAAATGCTTCTAAATGTGAGACCATTGGAATGAATGTGAATGTGATTACTTAGGCCGTATACTTCAAAACACTTCCATATAAAGGAAAACGTAGTGCAGTTTAGTTGGGAACTCTCTCTATTTCTTTTATGTATCAAAATTTATTGTGATATGTATGTACAAAACTTTTCTTTGTTTATTTTATAATAATAAATAATAACAACGTAAACCTTATCCCATTCAAATGGGGTCGGCTACATGGATCACACGACGCCATTTTGCTATGTCCCTAGTCTTTCCTGGAGATAAACTTTTCACTAACATATCTTTTCGAATAACTTCATCAAGAGTTCTCTTTGGTCTCCCTCTATTTCTTATATACGTCTCCCTTACCATCTACTTCACTATTCTTACTAGCACATCTAACTCTCTTCTTTGAACATGTTCATACCACCTTAAACGATAATCTCTCATTTTCTCTGAAATTGATGTTACCCCAACTCTTTCACTAATGTGATCATTACTAATCCTATCTTTTAATATATACCAACTCATCCCTCTCAACATTTTCATCTCTGTCACATCCATCTTATGTCCAGTTGTTTTGTTTAACTGCCCATCATTCACAGTTTACATTAACTGTTTCCTCCTCAATTACCATTTTTATCAATAATAATCTGTCACCACTTCTATAAACTTCAACCACATTCTTCTTCTATACTTCATCCACAATTATACCTACACCATTCATATGACTCACTTTACCAGTGTACCCAAGTTTATAACCATCAATATCCTTATCTTTTTCACCTATTCATTTAGTCTCTTGTAACATAAAATGTTTATCTTTTTATCCTTCATCACACATATTATCTCCCAAGCTTTGCCTTTTAAGGTTCCAATATTCCACGTACTAAATCTAATTCTACACTCATTCACTTGCTTCTTTATATATCCCTTCTTCTGTAAAATGCTAGACGATGACATATTGCAAAAATGGTTGTGTGTGTCCATACTTTAAGATTAGACAAATTTTACGTTGGCTGCCGAAGCCTAACACAACCTACTCTTTTTTATCCGGGCTTAGGACCGGCTATATTATAGGCAGAGTATTACATACAATAATAACAAAATACAATAAAATAAAAACTAAACACTAATAATAATTAAACTAGCACAAATAATAACAAATAAATAAAGCGATAAACAATAAAACAATACAATAAAATAATAACACAATACAATAAAACCATAAAAACAAAATAAAATAATACATAAACAAATAATAAAATAAATAGCAATATACAAATAAACAATAAAGCAGAACAACCACAATATTCAACAATAAAATAAAATAATAAATATACTATAAAATAATAAATGTACAAAACTTTTCTTTGTTTATTTTATACTCCTTATAAATATGTTCTTGCAAAGTTCATTTTAATTTAATTATGATTTTTTAAAGAAAACATTAAAATAGTTAAAAGTAATAAGTACGTGGGAAGTTATATATATATATATATATATATATATATATATATATTTCCATGATGAATTGGTAAGAGAGACTACCAATGAAATAAATGATAGAAAAAAAAACGTGTGAAAGAAATTAATTAATTGAGGATAAAAAAAGTAAAAATACATTTACTGGTGAAACAAACTCAAATAGACTTTCTAAAAAAAATGAAAAGCTCAATCCACACATATAGTTTTATACGTGTGATAGAAAAAAACGTGTGAAAGAAAATTATACAATATTACATTAATTACTAGTTATTAAAAACGTGCTGGTCCCATGGTCTAGTGGTCAGGACATTGGACTCTGAATCCAGTAACCCGAGTTCAAATCTCGGTGGGACCTTTTTCCATTTTGTGATACTAACATTTCGGCTTGCAATTTACAATATTTTCAGGTACTAATATGATAATGGATTCAATAATTACAATTTTTCCTTTTCTGTGACTACTGACAATCATATATTTAAATGAAATATTTATTAAATTTAACAAAATTTGCAAGATGATCATTTTATAAGTAAGACAGTCAGGTATTTTTTTACTAATTCACACATAAAAATTAACTTGAGTGGCTAGACACTTTTGGTGGGGGTCACCATTTATTCACGACATCATTTTTTCTATTGAAATATCATGCATCTTTTTGAGGAAAAAAAAAGAAATAAAGCAAATGGACAAGATGCTCATAATTCAACATGTTCATCAATTGGCAGCCTCTTGTCAAGAGTCACAAATTTATAATTTCTCCCCCTCAATATTCATCATAGCTACAATCATTTCACATCAGACAAAAGAATATTATAGTGTGCATAACTATAATACAAGAGCACAAATTAAACTATACATGGACCAAGGTCACCCTAACACTGCCTACTACTACAAGTCCTAAGCAAACCAAATCAACCATGGAGAATTTTACAGTTTCAAAGGATTTAAAAGAAGCAAACACCCCTCTCTATGTAGATAAAGCTCAAAGTACAAGATTCTCAGTTTCAATGGACAAAAAACTCAACCACCCTCGAACAAAACCATCGCTATGCCGAACAATTAACGGGAATACAGAAGGATGAGCTAAGGGCCGGCGGCAAAACGCAGACCAGATGAGGCCCCGGTTTGGAGCTTATATTTGTTTGGTCAACATCTGGCAGCCCAAGCTGAGGAGGACGGACATAACCAGCTACTAGTGGCATACATAAAATTGATATAGTGATCCTTGAACCTAACATTATGTAATAATGAATTATTAATAAAAGCATAAGCAGAGAGCAGATCATTCATGCCAAATAACTTTACATGTTTCATTACCTTGTTTTGGTGAGAGAGAAACATGCCCTCTTTTCCTCCCAGCTATCATCCAACTCTCACAATTGGCATTCACCTCATATAGCACCTCATCCTGTTTCCAAAAAATTGAAAAAAAAAATTACTGTCAGGTCGAAGCAGAAAATTATAGCCAAGGGCTCTCCAGAGTCCAGACTCAGAAAAAGAGCTGAGAACCATAAATAAACTTTCAAGTAAAACCTGAATAATGCATATTTGTTCAAACTTTTGAATTAGATTAAAGAACTGAAAACTTTTCAGGGAGGAATTAGTAAATGAACAAATGCACAGACAACTTCATTAACAAAGGAAAATTCAACTATTCTGCCCATTCACTTCCCAAATTTTCTTCCATTCTTTGATTGGTTCCAGAATCCTTTGAAGATAATTTGACACAAACAGAAACATAGGCTAGGCAGAGAAGGATCCTACAGTTAAGACTTATAATAGTGGTGGGAAACATGCAGATTTCACTTTCAGGATTGCAAAGTGCATATAAATAAGATCAAGTTTAAATTTTGAAAGCCAGAATAGCAGATAAACTCTACCCCTCAAAGATACAAGGCACCAACGAAAAGGTGAGGAAGCAGTAAAAACATTGTTCTCTTTATTGAGACTTACATTGTGTTTGGAAGCTTCAATTTCATCCAAATCTTTTAACCTTTCAACCCTCCAGTTCATTGTAATCAACTGCCCAACCCTGAGGCCATTTGAAGGGAGAGGTAGAAAACCAACAGCTAGGCAGGGGTCTAGTACAGGCCTCTGCAACTTGATTGCACTTCTGAAGATCAAGTCCTGAGAATTATGGGCTCCAGAAGATTCATTCAAGACAGGTTGGTGGGCACCAATGGCTCTATCGCCAGAAATTCCATATTTGATGTTTAAGATGCTTTCTGGTTTCTCCTGAGCAGCTCCTGCAAAAAGAGATAATGTCATATTTAAAAAAACAAATCATCTAATGAATTGTAAAAAGCATGCAATCAATACATTCAATATTAAACAGACATCATCCCACAGATAACTCCGAAAAGAAAATTACCTTCAGCATTTTCCTTATCAAGGCATATGCTGAATAAAATTCCTGCTTTGGAAGAAGCAGATATAACTAACGGAAAGAAGCTTAAACTAGGAGTTCCACCATCAGTATGAACAAATCCATCTTGAAGATCAAGACACGCATCATATATGGTCAATGTAGCCTTTACTTCCGAGTGCAGTGTAACCTGTAAGTCATATCAAATTATGTGAATTTTAAACAGATCAAAATTATAGTACATTTTTTTCTGATAGATTAAATATGATTATTTTTAATCGAAGTAGAAATTGCAGGTCAACTTAGATGGTGGGTATATAGTTTCCATTTGCCAACTAAATGCAAATAAATAAGAACATCTATGAAAATGAGAGATCCGAACCTGTAGAAGCAGGGTACCATCATGACATTTATCAGTAACATGTGTTGTGACATAGAAAGGATCTGTAAAGTGAACTGCTAAAGTCCTGGATGTTAAGGTAATAAATAATTTGCTAAGTACTGGCAGAAAAAGAAAGAGTAAAAAACTTAATATATATAGATTGCGTTATATAACAGAAGAATATCAATTATGTGGAAGATGTGATAACCTATCAAATGTCTGATTGTGGGATATTCCAAACTCAAGCTTAAGAGCTACTGTTCTCATTCCATCCACAATACCCTGTCTCCTAGTTGCAACTGTAATAACATTAATCTCATCAGCACAGTTTGCTGCATCAGTATCAGTAATCTAAAACACAAATATGAATTCAAGAAAAAAATTTATTTCATTAATTTTTTTTAAAAAAATTATCTCTTAATCTTAACCTGTAGATGAAGCTTGACTGAGCTTGTCGCGGATAGCACGTATTGGAACCCAAAGAATAGAAGAAATATCACTGGCCCAATCTGGAAACTCTATTTTCCCACCTACTAGATTCAAATGATCAAATTTTTTCTCAAGACTTAAAGATCCTTCTTGAGCACCATCACCTTGAACATGGTTACCTTCACTCCGAGCCAGATCAGCATCACTTTCCATCTCAATCACATGTGAATCTTGAATCTCCAAACCTGGACCAGTATCAATATGCAAGACAGCACCTTTGAGGGAGTAATTTATTGGTCGAACTGTTATTCCAACCCATTGATTTTCATTAATCAACAAAGCAGATGAAAAGGCCGCATCAAGATCAACCAGAGCTCTTGGTTTGGAAACCTGTTAACAGATACAGGGAATTGTTAGTGATCAGCACTAGTTTTAAGAATGTAACATTGTATTGCTGACCCAAAAAAATACAATAAAATAATTAAAATTCAGGAATGATAATACGACAAAAGGAAACCTTGAATGGAAAAAACAGGAAGAGATCATATACTTTATGTAAAGCATCACCAGAAGAAAAGCTACCTTCAAAATGGGTTTAGCTGGCTTTTCATAACTCATAAAATCATCATTGTCTGCAGGACCAACTTTGGAAAAACTGTGAGATCTAAGCATCAAATGCCCAATTTGCCCAGTAAGAGCTCCCAAGACATATGATCCGGGTTTTTGCGGCGGTAAATCCAGGGTGATAGTATTTCGACCAGGGTGTAGAACAATAACTGAAGAACTTTTTAATGCCTAAAATAATTCAACAATCCACACTTGGAAATAAATAACATGCCCAGGCTACACTAGAAGTAAATAGAACAGTTTCTAACAATAGAATACCTTTATGCCTTCATCAACATTAAATGCTGCCATTAAGGTGACACTGATTGAATCAAGAGTTATATCATCTGGAAAACCACTCCAAACAGTCACAGAAAGGATGCCCGGATCCCCATCACATAATTCTAATGGAGGTCCAGGGTTTCCAGAAAATGTAATTAATGAAGACACATCAAGGTGTACAGGGTCCTTCATTTCACTATGTGCAAGTCTAACAACTTCTGACTGAAAGGCTTCACGCTCCTTGGTTGCAAATAATTTTGCATCAAGAGAAAGTAACCTCACACAAGATGATAAATAGCCAGCTTGATCATTGAGTATCTTTTGACACTCAGCTAAATTAGGAAGGACCTCAGCCAACAAATCCTGCCATCCTTCACCAGAATAAAGGGCACACACCTTTTCATATGACTTTGCAGCTTGGTCAAAATTGCCATGCTTGAAGGAAACAGCTGCTATTTCACCATCAAGGACAACTCCATGTCTGCTCCACCAGGAGCGATGATAATAATTAGCCGCACCTTTAGTTAGCTCCATATATTTTCCCTGCCGGAACAAGACAAGAAAAGTTAGTTAAGACACAACTATCTGGTACTAGAGGAGAATTAGATATCTTCATCGCTGCATCACTTTCTTTTTCAAACAGGAGTGGATATAAATTCTTGAGTCTCTAAACACAAAACCTTTGGAAGGATTTTCAATATGCTTCAAGACTGTCTTTCCAGGACATGAAAATACCTCAAAATCTTCCAGAGATGATAATGATTTCAGTAATTCGGTGTTGGAAATAGTTTGCTTCAGAGCATGCTCAGAAGCAATAAAAATCTCTGCAAGTCTCATAGGCCGGTCAACTGAGCCGTCAAAGTTTCCTGGTAAAGAATTAATGCGTGGCATGGAACCTGCCCGTACTTTTTGTGGTGATGACATCCTTGTGGATGCATCTAAACCTGATCTGTCAGTATACAAATCAGATTGATAAAATCTTTATAGTAACAGCAGTTTTTCTCAACAGTGTGCTTAAAACAAATGAATGAAGAACATAGAGCATTTCATTACCCATCAATTGTACCCGGGTGACCATCAAACATTTCAAACATATTTCCAGCTGAAAGAGAAGCTCTACGCCTGTTAGCCTCTCGCAGAAGTACAGTAGGTTCGAGAGGCAAGGGTTTCCTCTGGATCCCAAAATGCTTGGCTCTAGGGGTCGTTTGCAGAATCAACTGCAGAGAATAAAGCAACACTTATCAGATTTATGATATGATGTATAGTAATTGTGAAAAATTCTAATAATAGTAAGTTTTTCATGCATACCACATGTGCCCAATACATTTTATAAGCCACATTTTCCCCTTTTTAATTAATTATAAAATTTATGGAGGGTAACATAAAGCTTTTCCTCACTCAAGGGTGTGACTGACAGGTGGTTTCTATACTTTTTCTGCCCTATCCAATAACAAGCAACTTCTCCTTTGTCTATTGCTTTTAGTTCTGTTGTGCAAGTTTATTTGCTTTAGTAAAGAACTTAATAAACTGTACAACCTGCTACAATAAGGATGATGAGATGGAAGATAGTAAATTAGTAAGTTTTACTTTAATAACCCCCTTTATGAATACTTCATTAACATGACAAAGCTTCATCTCTGCATTCTCTATGGCACTAAAGATCGTGGTTCATTTTTACCATTCAGTCATGCAAGGAAGTCTGTTTGAATGTTTATGAATGCAATCTTCTGTGATGCCGTCATAGAGAATACTGTGAGGTACCTTTTCTTTCTCAAGCACCTCAGCTGATGCGTCAGTAGGAAGCACAGGCCAAACTGCTGGCCTAGGCCAAGGAAGCAAGCTGAGGGATGCGCTGCTCAAAAGGAAAAAAAATATTATTATTGAATAAAATAAAGAATAATTATAGAAGGAAAAAACATATAAATACATGAACATATATCAACAAGGTGATGCGACTAACTTAGAACATTAATTTCTGAGCGGTTAATTGTAAATGACCAGATCACTTCTGAAACTATACCTGTTGACAGGACTTTTTTCTATATCACTTCCATACCCAACTAGATAGGCAAGCCTCATGAACTGTCAACATGCACAATTCAGAAAGTATCCTTAATTAATAAATAATATAACATCAATTACTTCGTCTGTCAAATAAAGTAAGGGAGGGAAATAAGGTGGCTCCCTTTTCACTTCAATGTGAACTTAATGTCGGATCTTGGCAAGTAAACTTGTAGCCTCATTTTACAGCCCATCAAACTGTATGGCTTTAGTCTCCACCAAGTTTTTAAGACAATATTTTACCTTAATTCTGGCTAGTGAATAGAGATCTCCAACAAGGCGATAAAACTCCTTTTCGACATCAGGTGCCACAAGTCCATCCTCATAACGAGATGTGGTTGCATCAATCAAAGCCAAGCAAGCAGTTATCACCCAAATTTCCCGCATACAGAAGGGTAGAACACTCTGAGAAGAAACATTGAATAGAAGTTAAATGTGGATAAATGAACGAGAAAACAGCAAAATGATATAGGAATATAGAAGTAATAACAAAAGGTATGAATGGAAAAAGAGGGGAAAAAACATACCTCATGCAAAGCCAGGGATTTTGAGAAACTTATTATAAATAAATATCCACGTGATGCAACCTCAAAAGGGCGATTTAGCTTAAACAATAGCTGTAAATGGCAGTAAAAACACAAAGTTCAATTATGAGATAGCCTTTTGTGTCAGACCAAACCAGATAAAGCAAGGACTTGGCAGAAGAATCATAAACTTAAAAATGTCAACAAAAGGAATGAAAAATTCCAATAAAACCTCAATCACTTCGAAGAGAAAAAAATAAACAAAATCCAATGAACTCGAATAAATGTAATTTAGTTTTCTGATAATAAGAGAACTCTCAAGATAACTGAAAGTGAATATATATAGTTTGCATGGTGCATCCCATTTCTCCTCAATCAGCATAATTATAGTTGTGAATCCTCTGCGTGAATTCCTCTAAAATGCTTAGAAATACACATAATTAGAAATGATATATGTTGGCTCATCAGCAGAAGGTCCATAATATAGTAAAATGTACATAGCTGAGAATTTGCAACTGTACAAGAAAAACTACCAATTAATGATCGACGATTTAAATATAACATTTTTGTGCTATAATACAAGTTTATTTCATTTATAGATTCATAGATGGTTTGATAGCAATATTCATATTAGTTCCACTTGAAGGAGGCCTATCACTATCTTGTTCAGATTATGAGATAAAAACTTTTTTGCTCAAGTTGAAACTCTAATAAAAAGCTAAACTGCACAAGCAAATGCATGCAAATGGAACATTTTCAGAAAGGCAGGGAAAAGGATTGCAGGTTATCCTTAAAATAACTCTGAAACACTTAAGAATAAAATTCACAAAAGCAAGTCCAGTGTGCAGACACTAGAACATGGAATATAAAATAATGAGCAATAAAAAACATTCAGAAAGCACAATATGATCACGACATATTCACATATATTCACGAGAATAGACAATAGTACACATTTTATTCCCATTGAAGAGGAGCAGAAAAATTCAGTTTAACATGTAAAATATCATGGAAAATACTCTCACTTGCATTATATTTGGTGTTCGTCAAATTTGTAGAATGCTCTTAGTTTTATCGTAAAGGAAATCGTGTCTTTTTCATGAACATATTACATCAATACTTCTGTTTCTAAATTAGGTTTATATTCATCTTCTCTGGGAGGCCAAATCTTCATATTTTCAAACTAAGTGAGTGACACAATTCAAATTGACTAAATAATAATCTTCATATTTTCAAACTAAGTGAGTGACACAATTCAAATTGACTAAATAATTGTCATCATCTAGCAACACTATCAATCTACATTATTTTCTAAGCATCTTACATTTTTTAACAGACAACACTATCCAATATACAAAGCATCTTGAAAGATTATTTGCTAAAATAATTGACTAAATAAAAATACACTAATCTACATTATTCAAATTACTTATTTATGACTAAAAAAATTAGGGAAAAATATAACTTATGTCCTCAAATTGAGGTTTCTAGTTTTAGTATACTTGTTTATCTTTGCCTCCAATTTTCACTTTTGAGATCATCTGTCTCTGAGCTGTGTCTAGCACAAGTTCAAGCCAAGTTCATCACATCTGAGTCAAACTATTTTAGACGAAAATTGTTCTGATATATCTGTAGACATGTCAGCAAGGCATCTAATATGCCTGCAATAGCCCTGTCTGTGCTTTATAACAATCAACAAGTCATCAACTTATTTTTTTTTTTTTGGTAAATTACCGCCCGGTTTAATCCGGACTCGAGGGGTAGGAGTGTTGCCCACATAGGCAAGGTTGTCCCCTCTCCCAATGAGAGCGCTTCCCGGGATTCGAACACGCGTTCTCCTCCTTGCGGGGGTTGTAGCAAGTCATCAACTTATTTCTGCTTCACAAACTGGGCTTAAATCTACTTGTGCCGGGTAAAATGAGTGATTATCAGGTAGGGGCGAACCTGTGACTGGCAAGCGAACAGATACTGTCTAAATTCAAATTCCCTAAATGAATCATCTTGAGCAATTTGTGTCAATGCTTTGTTTCCTGGATTAACCAATGCTGCCTGATCATCACCTTGGTCTACTCCTCCAAAGTCCCTTTGCTTCCCAGTGTTGACTGCAACAATGTCGAAAAAGATTTTACTCATTTTCATTATTCACAAAATCTTCTCTCAGTTGAGCACGATATTTGTAACATAGACAACAGAAGCAACAAGGGGAAAATGAAAATAAAAACTAGGCTTTGGAACCTGTCTCTAGATAGCAAAGTTCCAGCTCATCATATTCCCGCAAGGCATCTTCATGGAGGTGTGCCATTTCAAACATAAAAGCTAAGCTTTCCTGGGAACAGAAAGCACAATCAACTAAAACCATACACTCCATGAATGATGGAAAAACGAAAAGTAAAAAGAAAAACAGGGCTTGAAAAACACCAAGTATTTCTAATATTCCTTTTGAAATATAAACTTGGAAGGATTCTTTCAGATACTCTTGGAATGTAAGAGGTAAATAATAAACATTTAGCAGTAACAATGGGACCTCAACAGTCAAATTATGCTTAAATGAAGACAAACACTTGTAGTACTTCAGTCCTCCAGTCCAACTTCATAAGAAAAATGATCAACCTTTAAAATGAAAAAATTACAGAAATTCCACACTGGCATAAGACGCTGTTCACTGAGCTTCCGGATCTCATCATCATAAAACTGTACACGCCTATCTAGAGTATTTCTGATGCATTCTGTTATCTTTGATTCCAGATCTTCCCAAAAATTTGCTTCAGGACAAAGCATATCATATTTGCAGCACCTGGATCAGTGCAACGGGATTTTGTCAAATATGTTACTGAACTTAACCACTTCACCTTTGAATCAAATCAAAGAAAAGCCTATTACACTCTTTCTATTCTTAGCGAACCATTTGTCTAACCAAGTGGGGATTGAACTGGGTTGGCCTTTAAGTTTTTACTTTAGCATTGCCACATCACAAAAAGAACAGAAATCACAATATGGAGCCAATCAATTGTTAAAATTATTTTTCAATTGAGCAAATGAAGTCAATTCAAACTGTTAATTAAAATATTTTAGTATAAACAGCATCTGAGAGAATTTTACTGATGAAAATTCAATTAGGCTAGCTTACCTTTCCCTCTTCTTGGAGCTGAAATCAGCTTCAAGTTTAGCATATACTTTCTTCGCCATTTTGCTTGCCTGATCATTACTTGGATGTGCTTTAGACACAAATACGATAAACCATTCCCGATCATCATTTTGAACAATCAATTTCAGACGTGGTTTAAGAATGGTTTTGAACTCATCAAGATCCTGAGGAGAGAAAACGAGAGTTAAATAAAGAGTCATGGTGTGGAAACCCCAACTATATTAAAAACTAAAAAGTGAGCAGATTACATACAAAAATTTCCAAAATAAACAACTAAAGAAAGGACACATTTTTTTTATTCTAATCATATAGATAAGCTACTTTTTACAAGGTCTAAAGTTCAGCATGCTGTTATAGCCAACTTATTGTAGTCTTCAAATTCATAAAAAGCGGTTTTGGCATCATTTTTAGCAAAGGAATCTGCAATGCGACTTTTATGTGTTTACCACACTTTACCACAGCATTATAAACAGTTTATAAGTTTGGAATAGAACTTCACATTGCAGTCTTGTTAGCTGTTCGATCATTTTGGAAAGCCTATGATTGAATCAAGTTCTTTGCATTTCCATAAGCTTGAAAGTAAAATCAATATAGCCAGTAAAAGAAGTACTTTAACACAATAACTTAAGTAAAAGAAGTACTATTACACTATAACTAATTTATTTATAAATCCAAACAAAATATTCCAAGATCATTCTAACATCTACTCCAAAAGCATAATAAAAACAAAATCACATGCCCCTATCAAACACAATATACAACTGAAACATCAGAAATCAATCCTAGAGCATAAAAACACAGTCATTGGATTCTCAATTACCTCACATGTAACAAGAACAACAGCTGCATAAGGCTCCCGGAACCAAAACAACCATTGCTCCGGAGGAAACCTACTACGAAGCCTCGAGTCAGTTGTTAATATGAACTCAGCTGGCAAGTTCTCCACAAGAACAGGATTGCCTGTCTTGTTATTCAAACAAGCCCTTTTAAATGGCAATCTCTCCTCAAATGCAGTCTTCACAGTAGGCCACAAGTCACTCACATCTTCCACTAAACCAAAAAAAAACAAAAATTCAACTAAGCATCATTCATAACATCACATCATCACACACATATACATCATCAATCAATCAATAAAGCCACTTCCTTTATCCTTCCCTATATTACTAAGTTCAAACCAGTGTTGTAAAAGTCGGACCAGAAGGAGAGCCAGCTTCAGGTCATGGTTCAACATGGTCGGATCGCTCAGACCAATGGTCGAACTAACGGTCAAATTGATAACAGTTAAGCCGAAATATGAAGCTGTCGACGGTTGGACCGGTCCGACCGTTCGGTCCAGTTCTTACAACACTGGTTCAACCCCATTAAGGAGTGAGATCAGATCTTCACGCATTGATTGTTAAACAAAAAAAGGAATGAAACCCATTTCAGAAATGATTGAAAACAATGAAATGAGCAAGAAAGTTTTGATTTTTTTTAAATTTTTTTACCTGCAATGACAAGACGATCGGTGGTGTTTTTAATAGTCTGGAACTGTGCAAGGAAGTTGGCCATGGCAGATCCAGAGGAAGTAAGTGTGAATGAAAGAATCAAAGATTCATTGATGGAGAAATTGAATTGATATGAGTGAGTGTGATTTGTTCTTCTGCTTCGCTCAAAGATTATTCCAAGATCGGAGTATAAAGCATAGAGAGCTTCACAAGAGAAGGATGTAGTAGTGGTGCTTTGGGGTGTACATTTATTATTATTATTATTATTATTACTTTTATTATTTTCTTTGTTTTGTTAATAATATTAGTAATAGTAATTAACAAACACTTCATTATTATTGGTATGGGAAATTAATTATAGGTTTGATTATGCTTATAATGTTCTTAAAGAGTTTCACAAAGTTGTCATTTCTAGTCACATGTTGTTTTGGGACTATACTAGTTATGAATTATGTTTATAATATTGTTATAAACACCCAAAATTGGCACTTTTGAACGAAAGTTGTGCAATAATTAAGAATTTAAATGGTTGCAAATGATTGAAACTTAATATGATTATTTTTTATATGACACTACTTTTATTAGGAGATTTTGTGTGATCTCATTTGATGTTATATGATTATAACAACAATTAGTTATTTTTTGAAAACTAATTTTAAAAAAGTCTTAAAAAAAATAAGAGCGACATCCCTCCTCCTGTTTTTATTAATAATGGAAACTAAGAATTATCTTTGCTAATCCCACGCAAAGCTATTACATCTGAAAACACTTGAAAAATACTGACTTTAATCATGTGATTGTTTTCCTTATGCCTTGACTGTTTGTAATGGGGGAGAATCACAACAAAGTCCCTCCTTAAAGCAATAAATCACAATTAAGTCAGGTGAGTTATTAGTCCATGTTCTTAAGTTCCTTAAGCCATGGCAGAACATGATTATGACTAATCCCCTTTTTCTTTGATCAATCCCCTCATGAAATATCTAGTTATGATTTTCTCTTATAAATTGCTTCTAGACATAAGACCCGGTGACATACTTCTCTCTCCCCATCTTAGTTTTTCAGATATACCCCTTCTACAGGAATTATGTTAGTTTGAGATTCCTACCTAATCATGTTGTACCTAAAGTAACTAACAAAACATCCTCCCACCCCCTAAGATTTGGATGTTGCAAAATAAATTTAGTTGATATAGAATACAAAAAGTTATAACACAAGACATATTCAATATAAAATACAAACGTTATAGGAAAAATGTGCTTTCATTACTAAGCAACTTCTTATAGTAATTTCCAAATCATATTTTTCTCTTAGCAAAATCTTAAAGACCCTCAAACTCAGGGGTAGTATCGTCATCACACCTGACAGAAGCTATAACTACATAAGCCACATGCGAAGTGATGATGTATTGTATGTTCCAGACCAGATAGGCCTTAATCTTACTGGATGAGGCGCGCCAAAAATCTTAACTACTTCTATTACACCTTCTTTCTTTGATGGCTTTTCCTTTATCTTCCTTCATCAATGTCTCTACCACTTATTTTGCTCCACGTCACACTTCCCTCCCCACCCATTTCTTATCTAGCTTTCATTCATTGAAGGTTGAAGTCCCAGCAAGAAGATCAAACCAACCCAGAATTATTTGCTTGTCAAAGAAGGATCTTGGAAAGGTTTGCTTTTAGTTTACTTCCTTTTTGAAACATTTTCTAGTGATGATTGTGTTTTGGAATCAAGTTGCATGTGGGTTGGTTTATGTAGGTGCATGTATATTGATAATTTTAGTATGGATTTTCTGGTTAAATGTCACAATGCCATCATAAAATGTGAATGAGTTTTTTGTGGTACAATGTGATGATTGGTATGATGAGTGTTGGACGTACAAATGAAGGTTAATGCAAATTATGAATATGAAGTTAGTTGCAACATTGACCCATGTAATGTCATTGGTGACATTAACATTGGTCCATGGAAGTTATATACTTTTTAGTTGTTTTTTTTTTTTGCATCATTACATTTAATTTCTCTTCAGACATCAATCTCTTCTAGAAGCCTAGAACTCACTTGGTAGGATCCTCGTGCATTGGGTCACCCTTTATTACATTTGGTTCTTATTGAGAGAATGCTTAGCATCAGTAAATTTGTGGTAGCAATGAACCAAAAAAAAGGTTGCTTTGTCATTTAACCTTCCACTAGTTATGCCATATAGTTCTTATATTCCAGCTTTGCTACTTTATCTTGTTAACTCAGACAAGGAAGCCATGTGATTCGTCGCGAGTTTCTCTACATTCTGAAGTAGATTTTTGACTGTGCAGGAGCTTGCAGGTCCCCATGGCTTTCCTTTCTTGTTGCCCCTGTCAAGTGTTAGCCAGAAAATGAGCCAGCTCAAAAATCTCATTGCTATCATTGTGTCTGTTCAGATTACATTATCACTTCCTATGGTTGGCTCAGATTATTGGTCTATATCTCCTGCAAATGCAATTCTATATTCACCTGACACTAAGATCCCCAGAACAGGAGAACTTGCTCTTAGGCGGGCTATCCCTGCAAACACAAACATGAAGGCTATCCAGGTTGATGTCACTGATTAAATATATATTTGGACTCTCTTAACAATTAAGTGATAAGTGTGCAGACTGTCTTGCCTTTAGGATTCTCTTGAAGATATATCATACTTGTTAAGGATTCCACAGAGAAAACCTTATGGGACAATGGAGGGGAATGTGAAGAAAGCTTTGAAGGTATTTGTTGCTTTCTTGTCATTATGTGCTTTTACTTTGATGTAATTCTATTAGAAACCTTATGAAAAGTAAAAGAACTCTTACTTAGGCCACTAGGTGTAGCACAGTGCTTTGAGAGAAGTCCTATGTTTAAATCTTCACACGATCATTATGAGGAAAAACAAATTAAAGTAATACAATTATTTGGGTGTCAATTACTCTTGAAAAGTCACAACTACTTCTTATAGATGTAGGAGCTTTGATGAAAGATTAGATTAGATACTCAAGTTTTAAGTCTCATAGATGCTTGAGGTTTAAGTCTTTACTTCATCTCCTAAGCTCTTTCATGTGTTGTAGATCTGTCCTATCTGACAATAATTTTGTTAATTTGATATGTGTAAGCTATAATACTGCTCTTTTATGCTATAAATGGGTCCATTTGATATTGGTTTTGTTCTTCCATACTTAGATGGCTGTAGAGGAAAAGGACTCTATATTAGAAAGCATACCAGTGGAGCTGAGGGAAAAGGGTTCTTTAGTACATGCCTCTCTGATTGATGGAAAGGTACTCGACAAAGTGACACCACCTTTAATTTCTCAATCATGATGTCTTTTATGTAATCCTAAGTTTATAGACATTCTAAATGCCATCTTTCTTGTTCTAAACAAGAAAAATTATTAGTTTCCTGCATATTTCAGACAAAACATTATTTTAATCAGTTTTGTTTGTCATGATTTGGGTTGAACTAATTATAAGCATGCATGAGAATAGCAGAATTAGATAGGAAGACTTTTTTCAACTGTTTCTTTATTTCTGACTAAAGAGGTCAGTTTTTTGTCATATATTCCAAATCGTTAGCTAGACTATAAGGAAAAGCAATCAAGAAGAAATGTCATGTTCTTTTATTAGTGCGGGATTTGACTATCTTTTCTCATTCTCATATCATTAGGTCCCCTTATTAGCTCAATGAAATCTTTTACAATGCTTTATTAGTAACATAATCTAAAAAATGGTTTACATGATTCACTACTGAATATATATGATTTCAGACTGAGTTCAAATTTTATTACAATGTGCAGGGTGGGTTGCAAGATCTCCTTCAATCTATTAAGACACAAGATGCTGATAAAGTATCTGTAGGCCTTGCTTCAGTACTAGATACTGTAGCAGAGCTAGAATTATTACAGGTGACTGTGAGCCATGATGAAGATGAAAGTCTCCAGGAATAAATAACAACTGTTTTTACTTTGAGTTATCTAGATTCTTAACTTGGCGTTGGATTGAAATGAAACAGTTTTCTGTTTGCTATATTTTCACAGGCTCCAGGATTGTCTTTTCTTTTGCCTGAGCAATTCTTGCAATATCCACGGCAAGTGATTTCTATCTCATTGTCATTTTAATCAGAACTTTGATATGTGAAATAGATTCAGGAATGAATTCTCTGGACATTTTGATTAATTTTCTATAGGCATTATGTTTTTTTGATTGAAATGGTGAAAGAAGATGGGAGAAAAGCCATAGATGTCATTTTGGATAGCAATTTATTGTAGTAGTTTTAAACATTTTGATTTGGGATTAAAGAAAATAATAAAAGGATAAAAAATGAATTAATATTTTCATAATCTCTTACAGGCTTACCGGGAGAGGAACAGTTGAGCTTACGATTGAGAAAGTAGATGGTTCAGTTTTTTCTCCAGTTGGTGGTGAAGAGAGAAAAACTGCTACTATCCAGGTGAATTTTACTTCCTAATTTTGACCTGCACCCTTGAATTGTTAACTTGCTAAGCCTCCTCCAATATGAATAATTTAGTAATAAGTTAAGCCTCTGTAAGAAGGGCCGGCTTGGCTCAATGATAACCGTGGGGTCTGAGGTCGTGGGTTCGAATCAGTCACTCTGCAAAAACCAAGGGTTAGGCTGCCTAGTATATTCCTTTTTCCAGCCCTCACCAAGTGAGGACTAGAACTGGGTTGGCCTTTCTAAGGTAAGCCTCTGTAAAATAATACTACAAGCCACAGGGTATATTGGACTCGGAGTAAATAGTGAATTACTGTTTTATATCATATTTTACCAACGGATGATGAATATTTGTTTTCAGGTTATAATAGATGGATATTCAGCACCATTGACTGCAGGGAATTTTGCAAAACTGGTAAGGTAGTTCAACATCACTTTGTCTAAATGAAATGTTTCATACATTATGTGCATCGCTATGGGTTGCTTTTAACATTCAAACTTTAACATCTCAATCATCACTTCTTTTTTCTCATTTTTATTTTCAAATTTAATTTCAGTACTATTATTGTAATGAAGCAATCAGTTTTTAGCTGAAAAGACAACTTTGTAATAGATTGTCCAAATCTTGATTTTAATGTTTGATTTAAAGTTGATAGACCATAGATAAAATGTTTTCACATATTGAAAGCAGGAAACTTCAAAACTCATTTAGATCTGTGTTCAAAAATAGTTGAATGGGATTAATGGAACCTTGATATACTTCTGAATTTTTCTATAAAAATATACTTCTGATTTATCTCATAACTCTGTCAACATCTGAATCTTACTGAATGTTATATCTTTCATCAGGTAGTGGATGGAGCATATGATGGTACAAAGCTAAACTGTGCTAACCAGGCCATTCTCTCAGATAAAGGATTTGATAAGAACATTGGTTACAGTGTTCCCTTAGAATTGAAGCCCTCTGGACAATTTGAGCCTCTCTACAAAACAACATTATCTGTGCAAGTAAGTTTGCCTTTCTATCATAAAACTTGTGATCAGATTAGCTTCCACTTGATTCATTATTTTTACTAAGCTGTTCTTTTATGTCTGCTTTTCCTTCATGGAAGGATGGAGAACTGCCAGTTCTTCCTCTATCTGTTTATGGGTCCCTCGCCATGGCGCATAGTGAAGACTCTGAGGAGTACTCATCACCTTATCAGTTTTTCTTTTATCTTTATGATAAACGAAATGTAAGCTCCACATTGCATTATTGACAATTGCTGTGACAATTTTACAAACAACACCTAAACAGCACCTTAGTTTTTATTTTTTTAATATTCATAACTAGGATTTAATGGACACTTGTTAATTTGTTATGTTCTTGAAAAGCTATATGAACCTAGTTATGTCTGTTATAATACTTTCTCTGTTCCTATATATAAGAGCTAGTTGACTTTTTTTGGAGAATACTAAGAAAGCTAAATAGGTTACAAATTAATTTTCCTGAATATTTCTCTAAACTAGTTGATTTAACTTAGAAGCTAACATATGATGTAGTAATATATAAAATACGTTATGATTAAGTAGTTCATCAATTTCTCCAAAAACAGTCAACTAGCTCTTATATTTAGTAACGGAAAGCAACATTTTTATTAGACTGAACTGATTTATTTCTCATCTTAATTTTATACATCCACTTTCTTTAGCATTCACTTTTGCTATTTTACAGTCTGGCTTGGGAGGGATATCCTTTGATGAAGGGCAATTTTCAGTTTTTGGGTATGCCTTTGGTTGTAATCCTTATGTCTTGCTACATTATCAATGTCATAAATGACAATTATTTTCTTTTTTCCCTTTCTTTAAATCATTTTTGGGTGCAGATACACAACTGTTGGGAGAGACATTCTTCCCCAGATAAAAACTGGTGACATAATCCGCTCTGCAAAGCTCATTGAAGGCCAAGACCGCCTTGTGTTGCCGAGTCAAAGCGGAGTATAGTAGTTCTCTTGCAGTCTTTGTTGCCTGAGCTGATTAATTAATCTTTCATTCTTTATTATACAAGAAGCTGTAAGGACAACAACAACCTGATTTTCTTGGTACAGGTTGTGATGTATATTGTAACAAGAAATATATTGTTACAAATTTCATTCACATAATGTTACACAGCATAATGTTGAAAAAATCCCTATATAGAGAAGTATCTGAAATTCTCTACTTGTATAGTGTGTGCATGCCCTGAAATATTGGGCCAACAATTAAACCACAAAGTTGCTCTCATGGGAATTTCGTGATTTTAACTTTTTTGGTGTTGAGACGGAACATTAGAAAACAAATAAATAAACTTTAAAATACTTTTCAATTTGTACTCCCTCCGGTCCTATTTATAAGTCGCCAACCGCCTCTAAATTTTGGTTCTTAATATAAGTCACTAACTACCACTAACTAACTTATTTATTAAAATTTTCCTAATATACCCTTACATTTGAAAATGAACATTGGAAGATGAGAAGAGAGAAGATGAAAAAGACACTTTTATAGATGGAGGATTAATGAAGAGAGAGAAAAGATAGTGGGTCATAGTAATAGAGATAGAAGGGGCAAAAATGGAAAAGACAAAAAAAATAAGACCAATTTAATGATGCAACTTCTATTAACCTCCATTTCTTGGTATGTACTATTTAGGCGGTTGGTGACTTATAAATAGGACCGGAGGAAGTAGTTGCTAACAAATTCTTCATTTAAAGTAAGAAAAGTAGTCCGAAAATATTTAACAATTTATTTATTATTTTCTTTCCCCAACAATTTCACTGTTGAGGATACCAAAGTTGAGTGGAGTTAATTCTAAATTCCCTCTTCCCCTTCATTTAAGTGGTTATTAATCTATATTAATGTCAATAGTCATTCTTTAGGTAAAATGCAACGCCCGATAATCCGCGCCTATTGGTAATCGACTAATCTGGACTCAAAGGTATGAGTGTTATTCTTATAGTCAGACAATGTTGTATTACTCCCTCCGGTCCCTAATGTATGAGCCCAAAATTTGAATGTTTTTGGTCCCTAATGTAAGAGCTCACCCCATATTGTCTCCTCATTTAATGCATTTTTTCCTACTTTACCCCTAACTCTTTTTCATATTTATTAATGCTTATGTATTTCTCTCTCTTAAAAGTACCATAATAAATATGGGCAATTTTGGAAAAGAAGTATTAACTCTAGACACCCAACTAACATTCACATGTTTTCTTAAGAAGCGTTTTTTTGACGGCTAGCTCTTACATTAGGGACCGGAGGGAGTATTTCTCAATGAGAGTACTTCCCAAGATTCAAACATGTTTTCATCCTTACGGGTTCGAAATCCACTTACTAGTTAAACTATTGACCCATTAGTTTTGATGGTGTGAATGGTTCTCTAAAAAGTATATAGTGAACATATAAAATAATTTGTTGTGCGCAGTATGTATCTAAACAATAGGTAACACTTTTTTGTATGTTTAGTTCGCCTCATTGGATTGAAGAGATGAATTTTTTGTAGGATACACTACAGTAACTTGATGACATTTATTGTTACAACTCCATACCACACAACCTTTTCATTTTAGAACCATTCCATGTGTTCGCTTCATTTAATTTATGTGGTTCCTAGGCAAAAAATGCTGGTGCTGCAAAGAATTTAGGGAACATTTATACTGATTATGCACGAAATACATAAAATCTTAGGAAATTATGTACTTTCTTAGCTTCTCCTTAGCAGAAAGCATGTCAAAGTTGTTCCCATTTTTCTGTTCTTAACACAGAAATATTAAAACGCGTCTTCAAAACAACCTACTCATTAAACATATAATCCTATTTTCTATACTTCTTGGAAACAAGGACAGATACCAATTAGAACCCACTATCTTTCAAATCCCTATTTCACATTCTGTGCCCAAGATTGCAGCATTCAGTGCCTCATTTAATTCCCCATTTCTATATAAATAATCTTCTACATCCTCAAAATTCAAATCCTTAACCTCATCATAACCTACTTGACCTCAAAAGTTCAGATATGTCAGTCACTTGCTTCCTTCTTCACCTTATCTGCATTTCCTTGCATGCATGCAAAGGTCATCCCCTAGACACGAAGAAGAAACCCCACTTATTTCCTAAGGTATATATTATATATATGTTGTTCAGCTATACCAACGTTACTGTTATTGTGTGTGTGTGTGTGTATCAATTATTATTGCTTCAATTTAAGTTAGCTTTCAAAATGGATTAATATTATTATTTGTTAGCCCTTATATTTTGATGGAACATTGGTTTTGGTCTATGTAGTTTCAAATAATTAGTTTTATTTCTCAATTTCATAAGAATTTGGTTTGGGTTTAACATATGGTTCCTATAATTTTTAGAAGTTTTTATTTTAATTCCTATAAGTAAACTTAGCTTGTACCAAGTCTTCATGAAATTATAGGGACCAAATTCAACAACTTCAAACTAAATGGATCAAAACCAAAAATTCAATCAAATTGTTATAAGGACGGAAAATGGTATTGAAAACCATTTAGAAAATGGCTTATAGTGCGTTAATTGATATTAAACTTTGCTTGTGCAGAATGAACGGGAAAATAACTTTGAAGATCCCTCCGCAATGAAACATGGAATGAAAAATGATGGGAATAGAGGAACCAAGCCTGAGTTTGTTGCCCATATTAAGAAGTCAAGAGAAAGAAAAAAATTTGAGAAATACAAGAAACTCAGGGAGGCTAATCCAAAGCATGTCTTGGAAGATTATGATTATCCACCACCAGATGTGCATCCTCCTTCTCACAATTCGCCCGACTATGACTATCCAATACCATATGTGCATCCTCCTTCTCACAATTCACCCTAAGTATTTTAAATTAAACCCTTAATAAGTATATGTGTGCAATGGAGAGAAACCAATAATGAAGACAAAATGCTAGTATAAATATTATGCGAGTATGTATATATATGTTACGACCAAAAAAAGAGTATGTATATATATATGCATGCCAGAGAATGTTTTAATTTGCAGAGACAGGACATAATTATTATTTGTCCATCTGGTTATTTATGTTGATTATAATTACAATGACCATTTCAGATGCCTTCTATTTTCTAGCTGCTCAACATATGTACCGATATTGTTGTAATCGCTAAAGAACTAGTTTTCTATCTCATAGTCAAGTATTATCATCATAAGTTAAGAAACATTAAAACTTGAGAGAGTGGATCAATTTTTTACCGATGGGCCAACCATTGTAATTAAGAGTATAACTATTTCTATTTCATTATATATCATATATGAATGTAGAAAACGCCTTTTGGGATAGTTACTCTCTTTTTGAGGCATGTCTCAGCTCAAATTATATTTATAGTTGGAGTTCGATAGGGATTTGAATACGAGGTGGAATGTTGAGAAAAATTATCAGCAAGGACCAAATTTTGATATTTTTTGGTTGTGACTTGTGAGCTACATACAAGGAGTTGACTTTATTTTTCATTTAATAATTAAAGACTATCTTTTGTGTAGGACTAGTTTACTACTGAGGGCAGATGGTAGATCCCTCGTACCAGTTCCCAATTTAGTCGTTACATACACAATGGAGTAATTTGGAAATCACTCATTGAAGTTAGCTTTCATTAATTACAGCTTACAAGTAAGCAGTAGTATAATGGAAATGTGTGCAGAAAATGATGGTCATTACTCATTATTCAATTAATTCTTTCATTCACCCTCCACTGTCCTTTTTAATATGAATATCTAAGTAAATTATGTATTGTGATTTGTGAGGTCTAACTAGGAGTTCTCCCCTAAATGCATATTTTGCATTCAAGGCTACTCAAACCCAAGAACCCATGTTCTGGTTGGTATTCATCCTTGGCAATTGATTTACTTATTACATGATGCCTTAAAAGCCTATATGTTGCATGTGGAATCATCAACACTTTCATTTCTGCAATTTTTTCTTAGTTGATTGACTTCCGGTATACTCCCTCCGGTCCCTAATGTAAGAGCTAGCCGTCAAAAAAACGCTTCTTAAGAAAACATGTGAATGTTAGTTGGGTGTCTGTAGTTAATGCTTCTTTTCCAAAATTGCCCATATTTAATATGGTACTTTTAAGAGAGAGAAATACATAAGCATTAATAAATATGAAATAGAGTTAGGGGTATAGTAGGAAAAAATGCATTAAATGAGGAGAGAATATGGGGTGAGCTCTTACATTAGGGACCAAAACCATTCAAATTTTGGGCTCTTACATTAGGGTAGTGAATAGCATTTGTTGGTAGGTGGATTCAATTTCAATAACTGCAACTACTACTAACTGCAATAAAGTTTTGGCTTTCCTTCATCTCTCTCCCGAAATGATCCAATTTAATTGCTGTTTACAGTTTCTTTTTCAGCTATTCATACTACGATATTTTCTTTGAATTGAATTCATACTACGATTCACGAATAACTAATTTTGAGGCATACAGTAATATCGAGTACGACAATACGATTTTTTCAACTAGGTTGAGAAAAATCAATAATTAAAAAATATTTAGGTAATTTAAAATCTTGATTTTTTAAAAAGAATTTAATCATGTCATGATAGTACTCTTGATATTTACTACTACCCTCTATCTCTATTTAACTTAGCTTGTTTAACAACGTTGTTCAAGTGAAATCATATGAAGGGCATTTTTAAGGGGAAAAAATCATTAACCTAACGTTTCATTTGCTTTTCAAAACATTTCTTACATTTCAAAAGAATTTATAAGGCTAAAGTATACCTTTAGTCCCTTATGTTAGTCCCTTATGATTGCATCAAGTTTCAATTTAGTCTTTTATCTTTGAAAAGTACACTTTTAGTCATTCAAATATAACATTATCACTCAACTTAACGGAAATTGCTAACTCATCAAATTTTAGTGATCAATTAAAAGCTGATGAAGCATAAGTATATTATTTTGAGGAAAAAAATAAAGGGAGAAATCAATCATTTGGTTTGGTACACTTCATTTCATTGAAAAGCTCCAAGACGTATCTGTTTTGGCCCTCAAGTATAACAGCAATTTCATTGAAAAACTCTTTGATGATCGGTGGTTGTCTCTTCCTGAAAGCAATTTTTTGGTTTGGCACACTTGATTTTACAAATTGCTTTCACTCCATTTATTGGATTCTTCCTCCTCCTTATTTTTCAAAACAAAACATGTTGATGAATACAAAGTATTGGTTTAAGAAATCAAATAGAAGATTTTTGTCCTGGGAATGAAATTTTTATAAAGGAGAGATTGAGGTCTGGCAGAGAAACTTGCTTACTAGAGAGAAGATGAAAACTTAGGATGAGTCGTCACAAAGAAAAAACCCTACAGAGAAACATCATATTAAAAAGGATTATTATTTAGAAAGATTTTTTATTTTCATGATTGATTTTGTTTTTTAGTCAAAATAATATATTTATGTTTCATCATCTTTTAATTGAACAGTCATCACTAAAATTTGATGAGTCAGCAATTTCAGCTAAGTTGAGTGACGATGTTAGATTTGAAGGATTAAAAGTGTACTTTCCAAAGATAAAAGACTAAATTGAAAATTGATGTAAACATAAGGGACTAAAGGTATATTTAAGCCTAATTTATAATTTGAAATAGAGGGAGTCACTTCCACATAAAATGTGTTTATATTTTAAACGCCGTCTTAGCTAGAATATAAATCTTAAGTTGTTTATTTTTTAAAAAGTGAAGGGTAAATTATTTTAGGTTGTTTATTTTTCAAAACATTTCTTACATTTCAAAGGATAATTTATAATTTGAAATAGAGGGAGTCACTTCCACATAAAATGTGTTTATATTTCAAACTCCGTGTTAGAATATAAATCTTAGGTTGTTTATTTTTTTAAAAAGCCAAGGGCAAATTATTCTAGTGGGGCGTTTATCTAAACAAACGTCATGTTAGAGTTGAATTTCGTATGTTTTGCTGCATGTTTTCCTTTCTTTCTTTTCTTTACAAGTTTATTATTTCTTGTTTGTGACTCAAATGCACGAGTCTTGACAAGTAATGAAATGAGAAATAAATTAATACTCGTATTGTTTTATGAGGATTTTGATTTTACTAAAACATATATTTTTATGGTTACAAAATCTAAAACAATAAAGATGATCTACAACCATCATTATTCTATCAAATTACATTTTATTCATCAAAAAAATCCAAATCTAAAGCTATTATGGATTATCGAGATCCAAATCTGAACTATATATTCAGAGTGGAGGAGTACACTCTTCTCATCTTTCCGACTTGCACTAAAAATTATTCCATCTAATTACATAATGGGATTACTACTCCTCTCACTAACTAATTTGATCATTGTTTTATTTATTTATTTTTGTATAGATGTTTCCACATTAAAAGTATAGGGAATATAAAAGATTATTGCCGAACTTGAAGATGTCATGGAAAAAAAGCGAAAGGACAAGTAGTAGCAAGTTTTTTTTTTCTTTTTGGTTACCCAAGGGTATCCCCACCCGCGTGTCAAGTGAGACTAATCTCTCGCTGTTCTGAAGTCCCATATAGGGGGTAGACAGCGGCCTGTAAATTTGCTCAATTCGCAAGGGCTATGGATCGAACCCCAACTACTTGCTTAAGGGACGAGAATACTTACCACTCAAGCCAACCCGCCAGGTTAAGTTTTTTTTTTTTTTTTTTACCAAGGACAAGTAGTAGCAAGTTAACAATCACATAACCGGCCCGTAGCTTACCGTCACCATTTAGTGTTTAGCATGTCTAACCAATGTACATCGTAAAAATCAAAGAGGAGAAATCATTAAATTAGGCGAATCTCACAAAGAACACCGTTTTATGCCTAGCTATATAAATATGATTATACTTGGTAATCCTTCATCACCTTCAATTTGAAACTTGAAAGTTACAAATTCCCTTCATTCATATATACAAGTCTGATTATAATCCCACCAAACATGAAGATGGCTTCCTTCACTATTTTCCTCAGCATTGCTCTCTTGCTTTCATCTTTTAAAGGTTCAATTCATATCGTATTTCAAATATATGTGTATTTTCAAAGAATATTAGCATATTTTTACACACACACACACACACATAGTATTGTGCTTTAATTATATATTATCGCTAGTTAATGGATGTTTTTGTGTCTCATGCATGTATTTATGTATGCAGAGAATAATATTATTGTTGAAGCAGATGGGCTTTGTTCAACACCTAGTAAGACATTTCAAGGGTTTTGTAGCGACAATGCTCTATGTAATGATACATGTCTTAAAGAAGGTACTGTTGAGGGAAGTTGTCACTTGCAAGTGGGTACTGGATATCTTTGTTTTTGCTTCATCCACTGTTGACGAAACTTAATTATCACGCGCCTCCCTCGTGCTCGTCACAAGAATTCATGCCTTATGGATTTGTTTGGTTTCATGATGAGCAGTATTGTGGTTGTTATATGATGATTTTTTTTTCTTATTTTAGTCAGTCAAAATGATATATTTACTCAATGTTTTAATCTCCTTAAATTAGTCAGCTGCCTCTTATAATAGAGATCAAAGTTAAATATATACTCCTCTAATCCTATTTATAGTGCATAGAGAGGAGATTTCATTTGGTCATAATAAAAGTTATCTCATTTCATATTTCATGTGAATGAACAATACAAAAGTTGTTTTTCATTTATTATATATTGACTTTATTTTCACGTAGTATAGTGAATATTAAATATGGTTATAATAGAAAATTTGATGGGTTGTTGTGGAATAATGTTAATGAAATTTAAGGTTATCCTTGAAAGTAAATTTAATCTTGTGGCAGCACTGTTGCAAATAAGCCCTAGTTACGCCTTTCCTGTCGTGGCACTTTTATTGAAAAAATGAAAAGCACTGAAAAAAAATCCATGATTGCTGCAATTTCACAAAAAACCACACTCTTACAAGATCGACAAGATAACCATCGTCAGCAAATAACCATAAAAAGATCTCAACGAATTTATCTTTGCTCCTATTTCTTTGTATACATTAGTGAAGCCTTCAACTTTTCACAGGCCCACTTCATATTCTTACATTAAATCCATTCACAAAATAAATAACTATGTTCATCTACTTTTAAAACTTTGGGACTGGATCTCCATTGTTCTAATTTCTAAAATCCAATTACATAATCATTTCATTGACACTCCTCTAACTTTTGAATATAAGAGTACTACATACAGTAGTCCTCTATCAATACTTCTAGATTTGAATATCACTCAAATTTTTGTCAATCTTTAAGACCCCCATCTCGGCTAAATCAGATCAGCCTTACCTTTGAGAAACGTGATTTTCAAGCTCCCCCTCTTATCAAACTGTACCCAAACAGCCCAAACACCATAAATTTCAACATGAAAAAGGCCCAATCACTTATTAAAACTATTCGCTCCGCAAGTGTACGGGTCGCGCCAAGTAATAAAGTGATAAGAAAAGTATCGTTCCCACGAGGATTTGATTCCAAAACCCGGTCAAGTAGAGATTATCGCACTCTCGCTCAATTTGAGTGATACAAATGTCATGATATAAGGGTAACTAATTTAAACAAATAAGAAAAACTATAAACAAGTGATTCTTAACTTCAAGGATAAAATGGGTCCTAAGATTATTTATCCCCTTGTATTTCCTAACCTTAAAATGGTCTCCTCTCACAATTGTTTTTAATAGCTATATAATTGCTAACATAGGGTTTTAGAATACTTGTAAACGCTCCGTCTAGTCAAAAACAAGTGTTTAATTCCATTAATCATGCAATCTCTTGTCACAATTAATAAAACCCAATTTCTAAGTTTCAACCCTAATGTGGCTATGTGAGGCTAATAAGTATATATCTATCTTATTAACAAAACCATTCATTTGTCATGCAAACTTCAAGTTCTCACACTATATTTTACCCAAGTTCTACACTTAACCTAGCTCTCTCAAGTCATAAGTCAAATGAACAAATCATCTAAATGGTGATCAAGCATTTAGAAGCATTAGGGATAGAGTAAAATAAACACATATATAACATTAATCACAAAAGGAGAGGAAAAATCAAGACTTAATCCATACAAGGGTTCAAAATAATCCTAAAACAAAGTGTTTAGCTACTCATGTTCAAGAATCCCAAAGAAAAATACACAAGACTAATCATAAACATTGAACAAGAGTGAAGGAAGGAAAATGGAGAAGAAGAACCGAAGTGTGAAGCCAAAATCTCTTCCAAACTTCAATCTCCAACTTGATCTCCACCAAAATCCATGCCCTAGCACACCACAAAGCTCCCCAATATGCCCAAGAAGTAAAGAATGACTAGCTCCCTCTGTTTTGCCTCTTTTAAACCCTAAATTTCGAGTGAGAATGGTGTAAAACGCAAAGTTTCATTTTTTCGCAGGTTCGCTGTCCGTTCGCTGATGGCTAACGTTCAGCGAACCCCATTTTCACAGGTTCGCTATGTGTTCGCGAAATGCGAACCTCCAGCGAAGAATTTGGCAGAGAGGGTGCATTTTTGGATCGATTCGTTGTCCGTTCGCTGAGAGCTAATGTCCAGCGAACCCCTGTTTTCCTTTTCTCTTCTTCTCTGCTTCATTACTTCCATTCTTTTGGTGTTCATATGCATGTCCATTTGTTCCTACTCACATTAACTAGAAAGGGGTGGTGAGTTCCTCAACACATTATCAAAAATTAAGCAATTTCAACTCATAATCTCGCACACAAGTATTTCATATCATTTTCTTTACCCTATGGGTATTGCTATATTTCTATCTATTTATTTACCAAAAACATGTGATAAATGAGAAAATTCAGATGAAATATGTGTGCAATTATGAAACTTATCAAAAACTGAGCAGCATAAACGTCCAACAAATCAACAATAATACCACAACTTCATTACAAAATTTCAAATTCTTTTTATACTATATATGAGCTTCTTAAATATCTAAAACAGCGCAACAAATCCTCCAAATTCCTAATTACAAAAACACCCTAAATTTATCATCTTTAGAGCTTAAATCTTCACATAATAGAAACCAAAACAGAACATGGATTTTCAACAAAAGAATTCGTAGTCTCTCTTATAAACAATTCTCTATTTCTCAAACTAACATCTATGAAACAGGTAATGACAGTGCAGAACCGTTCAATAAGCATATGTATTTCCAAAACTCCAATGCCTTAAAACCCACAGAAAAATTACATTGAAAACTCCATTAACCTTCCTGAACCTCTGACTATATCATATAGAAGCTTAAGTAGATGATTCCAGATTAGTCAATGAGAAATCGAACTAAAACAGAATAAGGATCCAAACGGGAAAGACAGAGCATAGAGGATTAAAGTCTGTAACTTCCCATATATGGTAGAAAATTAAACATGCAACCCTCAAAAACCACTTTAATAAAATCCTATATCCTTTTTTAGTTCAGTCCAAAAAAAAAATATCCTTTTTTTAGTGATAAAAGTTTTTCCGTACACCATTCAAAAACTAACTAATTTCTTTTTGGACGAAAATAGTTAAGCTTCCACATTCTTAAAGATGCTTAATGACTTTTTCTTCCACATTCCTATAGCATTTCCTTTAGCTTTCCATATATATACCCATATGTACCTCATATTCATTCGCTCATCCTATAGAACTGAAATACTCGTTTTTTACATATTTATGCGGTTAACTAATTTTGACTAACCTTCCGAACAAAGTAGTTTGGTTAACCTCATATTATAAATAGGAACTGAGTGATGACTAATTAGAAAGTTCGAGTATTGGTGGCTGGACTCATCAAAATTTTAAATTTTAAATTATGATCAAAATAATTTTTAAAATGATAATTGAGATATTATCTTTATTTTACATTTTATATTTATTTAAAATTTAATTTTAAAAACTGAAATATGAATAGTTTAGACTACATTTGGCTGGACAGTCTAAATATAACCAGTTTGAGTGGTCATGATTCTCAGTGAGTATCCAAATTTCATTTGCTACATAATGTGCGCTAGCAAAAAGTGGTTGGAGAAGTATTATCTTACTTTTGGTGATACAAAATTAAAGATTGCCGAACTAGAATTTAATTTATGAAAGAAAAGACAGGAACTACGAACAAAAAGTAATTTAAAAAGAGCATATTCCAAGCCAAATTTCACGTATGGCATAAGTTCAATCTAATGTCATGATTAGCATATTAAAAAAAATACTTAATTGACAACAGAGCATCCATGTGTTGTTTCAATTCGAAGATATTAACGAGATGGCGAGATTCACTAAGAACAATATTCTATATATATGTATCCCAGCTCAAAGTAATTGCAAGAGCGAGCCTCTTTATTAGTCTAATGACAATTTTAGTTCAAAAAAAATTCAGTCTAATATTTATTAGTCTCACCAAAGAAACATGGCTTCCTCATTATTTTTGAAGTTATTTATAGCCTTCTGCATTGTCCTCTTGGTTTTTTCTCGCTACGGTCAGTTTACTCACCACCAAACACCTACTAGTTTTTGCCATTTATTTCATCCTTTATAATTTTAATACCCAAGTAAGCTTAACAACATGAAATGTATATGGTGTCCAATAAGCTAAAGATGTCAATTTTATCCGCCACACTTTGCCATTAAAACTTCTTTATATTTGGTCTTTGTGTGAACTTCTTTTTGTCCCTAAACGTATAACTTATAAGGTATACGTAGTAGTCAAACTCATATTGGTTAATGGAATGAGGTGAGTTAGTTATATACTCCTCTGTTTCCAAATATAAGATCAATTATAAATTTTAATTTGTTTTTAAATATAAGGTATTTTCTAATTTTTCTCAAATTAACCTAATAATTCTTATCTATAATGAATATGCAAGAGAATGAGAGTGGAGATAAAAAAGGTATATAGTTAGGGTGTATTGGTAATATCATGTGCTAATAACTAACTTAAGTAAAACACTCCTATATATGTATGGATTTTCAAATGCACACCCGCCCCCCCCCCCCCCCCTTCTCCAATGTAAAATAATTCTTTACCAGAACATATATGTTTGATCTCGCCGACACCATTGAAACTGTTCGGCCTTGACATTGTTTCCCATTTTCCGGTTGAATCAATTTTTAATCGAGCTATGTCTTTTCTTATTACTTTTATTTTAAATCTCTTCCACGATCCCTTCAGTGACAAGCACATCAAAACCTCCAAGCCCCAAATGTCCCGTTTTCTTATTAAATTAATCTAGCTAAAAGTACAAAACAAAAAAAATTTCAATCAATATGAGAAAGTTATGCAAGACTTAATTAGTATTAAATTAAACATCACAATAAATAAACTCCTTTATTTAAAATTACTGTATATCGAAAGTAAATACATATTAAATACATGTAAATTAATGCATGCATGGTCTCTTACACACATCAGACATGCATGCAGAGAAAGTTGAAGCAGCAGTGTGTACACGGCGTGCCACAGTAATTGAATGTGATGACTCAGTTGAATGTGACAATGAATGCTTAGCAGAAGGTGCTTTTCAGGGAATTTGTGAGCGCAGAGGTTCCGATTTTGGTTGTTTTTGCTTCTTCAACTGTTAAGTGTTAAATAATACGAGCATATTGTCAATGGCTTAAGACGATCACGTGCTGGTTTTAGTCAACTTCAAGTTTTCAACTTCAATTCTCACGTACCTCCACTATATGATAGTATAAATAAAGATGTGCTAAGTTGAAGCACCATGCTTTGGTTCCTATCTATATATGTTGAGCATAATTGTGATTTTCCTCTTAAATTTCTAGATAGATCCAACAACTTCAAGTTGATAATATAGTAAGAACCTGTCTTATTTCTGTGTCATTGTTTGGTAATTCCACGTTATAGTCGGCTATTTTTAACTTAATGTGTCAACTATTTTTTGAAAAATACTACTCCCTCGGTTCCTAAATAATAAGATCACTTTAGTGAGGAGAACTTGTTCCTAAATATAATATCACTTTCTAATTTAACTCAAGTTTTCCCATAATTACCCCTATACAGCTATACTCCCTTCACCCAAAAAATAGTGGTTTGAAGAAGATGGTATTTTTAAAACTTAGGTGAGGGTATTCTAAAAATTTCATGTAATCCTAACTCATTGGAATGTCTTCCTTAATCTCTCCAAATTTGTTAAAGTGATCTTATATTTAGAAACAGAGAGAGTATATGGGAGATTAAATACATTAAAGTCTATTTTAAAGGACAAATACATTAAAACTAGACAAGAAAGAGAATTAATACCAGAAATGTCATAATAAATTGTTAGTGATACCATTTACATATTAAGATGTCATTATTAACAAGTGATAATGATTGTTCAAAATTCATTAATACTTACATGATATTAATTCTTTTGTTTGAGTTATCAATACAATTGTCACTTGTATTTATAATTTTTTTTAGAAAAATTACATTAGCTTGCCTAAACTAAATGCAACATGTGCATTAAATTATGTATTAAAATTAAGTGGTCTACTTTGTTCTCTATTTAAAAAAAAAAGCAACTTCACGTTGCGTGAAGGGCGACAGTGAGTAATAAACAGAGCAAATAACATTACATCCCTTATAGATGAATCCATCATAAGCAAGCTTGTAGATAGATACCTTTCAACGTGAGTCCTAGGAATCACTCTCGCTTCCACCTAGAAACTATGCCACTTGGACCACGGGATTGAATCCGCATAGGGAGGCTCCATAAGTTTCCTGAAAGGTTTAACCAACATGAGAAGATTTAGAGTATGTTTGGATGACAAGAATTGCAAAATGAAAATGGAAATGGAATTGAGTGTAAGAGGGTAAAGATGGAAAGTAGAGGTAAACTAGGTAATGATGAGAAAATAAAGTTTGTGGCCCAGAAAAAGTGTGAGATGAAGAGAGAAAACTTATGGACATCGGGATAAATATAAATTACCAAAAAACCTTCACTTTCCATCCTTTTCACTTTTCATCTTTCACTTTACTTGCATACAAACGTTCCCTTAAACTGGAGAGAGTGAGAGAAAGAGAAATGTGCATGAAACAGAGAAATAACCATCTGCAGGGGCACAATTAGAGAAATGTGATCAGAGAGAATAATGATGGTAAAAGTTGGAAAAGAACTCATTAAATGGTTATTACAATAAGAACAATTATTAGAGGCCACCTCTAATCTATTCTTCCCACTATAGCCTATATAGACTACAAACCTGCACTGTCATACCTTAATATAACCATGAATAACATGTATATAATAATATTATATAAAATACCTAACATGGATGACCTCTTTGGTTTCAATATAAGATGTAATAAGAAGCTAAGGGAACAGAAAGTCGCCGTCAATATGGGGATTAAATATCATTTTGGTCAATTATCAATTCATACAAAGATCAATAAATAGTATTAACTTTGCCTAAGAATAATAAATATCACATCCTAACTGCCATTAGATTGGTTAACAACGTAACCTATGCCTTGTAAACATGTGACAACTATCTAACGACAATTAGGCAAAATTTGACTGTGTTGGCAAAATGATACTTTTAAATTTTTCTTAGACAAAGTTGATATTGTTATTTATTTGTTGTGTGACTTTTTTTACCAGAATTTGTTGTGTAAATTGATACTTGGATAATTGTTTAGTGATGCAAATGATATTCAATCCTCATTCTGTGAATGGACTATTTTGAGTTTGTGGTATGCTGGGGTTTAAAGAGTATATGAATTCCCTTAGCTTTTGTTAGTATAATGAAAACTCAAGAAACTAGTATTTACAACTCACATCAATTAAGGACAAACTATTCAATATCACCCTTATCTCATTATCTGTGATTTACCTTTTTTTTTTATCAGAAACTGTGATTTACCTTTGAGGCAATTAAAATTCATTCCTTCTATCATCAACTTTTGATATATTAATTTTGGGCCTAGCAACTGGGTTTTGGGTTTTCTTTGGGCCCTGAAAAACATTAAAAATGACAATTCCTGCAGTCATATACATAAATACGTCCAACCTAACTGGTACAATAACACTATATCAGAGGGAATCAGCATCTAGGATTATTCTAGGAACTCCTACAATTGTCATGTTTTTGTACCAACAAAATTTCATACTGGACAGCCGAATAGCTTATTCAACTCATTCCAGTCAAATTATCTGTGGTATATGCTCCCAAAAAACAAGAAATCAGTTCCACAGCAATCTCTTGATTTCTATGAGTTACTCTATCAATGAGCAAAAGTTGAGTTGTTCTCTTCAAAAGAAACATCTTTTCAAATCTAAAGCTCAAGTATTGAATTACTCTATTATGTAGTTATTTTGTTTGGAGCACTCATAATAAAGCATTTAAGTCTAAAACATTCAAATGACACCTTTTTGGCATTTGATCGGACTAAATATCGTGAATCTCAAAAGAATGTTGAATTAACTATAATAGGATCATCTAATTTCAAATATAGATTGACACAACTTTTGATCAGAAAATAACTTTTGAGCACCTTATTATAACACATTAGACATCTATTGTAGTTTAATTCATTTGGTTCAGATATTTTTTATACAGAGCCCACTTTTAATTAGCTTCTAACTTGTTCTCTTCAATTAATCTAGCATGTAATTCTGTGCCTCGAAGGAATAAATTAAAATACAACAACAGTAAATCAAGAGAACAAAAGGTAGACTCAAAATTAATGATCCATCTCTCTTCAACCTCTCAAAACATATAAGATCCCTATACTCAGTCACCTTGACTATTGCTCAGTAAGTGACCACATACATATAGATTACCCTGCAAAAGCTAAACTGTCAGTCTGGTATATATCATCTAGTTCATGGTGTGCATATTTGCGATTTACCATATCATTGCATGCAATTCCTTTTCATTGGTTACGGACCAATTTCCTGTACACCCTTGTTTGCAGTAACTTGCACGCATGAGTCAGATCAGTAGGAAATAGCTCCAATATAATGTTTGTTCTTCACCAACCAATATTCCCACGTATGCAAATTTTGATGCATTTTTGGCAGAGTGTGGTACATGCCTAACTATTATCAAGAATGTGTTAACCTTGTGTTGATTCCAAATTGCTTGGATATGAGATGTGCATAGAGAATTTCATTCCACGTGTCCGGCACTCCAGGTAAGCACCAGTGGCTGCAATCTTGTGGGGCCCCTGGTGGAGTGCCTTCTTCTCTGTACTTTGAAGGATGTCCATCTCTTCTCATTTCTGACAAATTCGTTATGTTGAGAAATTGCACTTTCCACCTCCCATATTTCATCTCTTTCACAGCATTTGATATAAAAGCGTTATAATATGGTTCTGTTTCATTTCCTGCTGGACCTTTATATGGTTCTGTTTGGCTGTCACAACCTCCTCCTTCATTCCATTCACCACCGCTGCAATTTTCACCAAAAAATTAACTTGAATTCAGAATTCCACAGTTTTATAAAAATCTTTGAGAAAAATGTGAAAAATACTTATGTAATTGTCAACAAAGTGCACTCAAATACTATGTAATTTTTTGGAACAAAAGTAGCCATGACATTTCATAACTGGGCAAAAGTAACCATTTCATTTCAAAAATTATGTGTACTTTTGTCCAGAATTTTGAAATTTTTATGACTACTTTTGCTCTAAAAAAATTATATGGTAGTGTGTGCACCTTTGCCACAATCACCTGGATAAAGCCACGGTAACAACTATTCAGCACGGAAGTAAATGTACAGAATCTATGTCATGCAATGTACTTGCCTGAAATGTACAGGGGAAAAGCCACGGAAGAAAATGAAGCTTTTATCAGGATCCAAACTATTCAACACCCATGATTTCCATGTTTGTAAGGATATTTTAAATGCTTCCTTCACGTCCATACTCATGTTTACCTTGGTCCCTTCCTGAAAATAGCATCCCCTAAACATTAACAAAAATAAATTTCATCAGACAACAAGCTAGTAAAGTAATTTCCCTCCCGTCTTAAATATATGACCCAGTTGACATTTTTTAGAAAATCCTAAAAAGAGCTAAATAAATCATTTTATAAATTAATTTACTTGATTTTTTTTTCTCTTAACTAGTTTTTTTTACTTATAAACCTGTAATGTATATCTAGCAATATATCAAATATATTATAATTAACAAACATATTTTGCTTTTTTACTCTCTAAAAAGAAGTTAACTGCGTCTTATATTTACAACTGAAGGAAGTATTTAAGAACTAATAAAACAAGAAGAATAGGGTGGAGATAGTCCTACGAGTTAGTAGTTTTATAAGGATTCCACCAATGGCCAGAATTGAAAACAAGGACATCTGCTCCAACCCACATTTTGGAAAACCAGTGCAACTTGTCTAGCTGAATCACCTTTTGTACTGTAGGGGGTGAATTAGGAGGTGGAGAGGCTAAGAGGGATAAGAATGGTGTCCTGTAATATTCAACTGTCAGGTTGAATTCTGGGAACCTCATGGAAAGATAACCCTTGTGTTTGTTTATGGACTTGCCTCTGACCTCATAAATGGTGGATGCATTAGATACTCCTGAAGCCAGCATGCACAGTAATGATTCCCACTGGTTTCTCCCTATTGAATCACCCGCAAACACAATACGCCCATTCCTGCTTCTCTCCAGAAAGTCCCTCGCATTGAATCTACAACAAATATAATCATGAACATATGAATCAGGTTGTTGAAATTAAATAGTGAAACAAAATGAATTACTTCAAAGTGTTTATAATTATTATCACTTTTCCTTCAACTAATTTACCTTGCTTATAAATTAATATAAGGCAATGATCATATTTCGTCCTTTAAATAACTACTATGGACCACTGAGCATTTTAAATTAACACCACATGCAATTTCACCCTTAAAGTAATCAAAGTGGTTCAATTTTCCCCTGATTGGACAGACGCACCAATAAGCGTCGTCGTGTTAGCATTACATTCGTCGGGGGGTAAAATTGGATCACTTTAGTTAGTTCAAGGTTGAAATTGTACCCGGTGTTAATCTTAGAGTGCCTAGTGGTCCAGAGTGGTTACTTGAAGGGTAAAATAGGATTATTGTCCATTAATAATATATCATCCAAGTGTATGAAACATACATTTTAGTTGAGCGTGGTTGATTGAGTTTCATCGATCTTCATAAAAAAAGTTAACATGATGTTATATTAAATAGCAAGTGAGTATTTAAATATATTAAATAATATAATTGCTTTTTGCTGAAGGATCGGTTTAACTCAACGGTAAGCTCGCTTGCTGTGTGAGTATAAAGACATGAGTTCAAATAAGCTATTTTGCAAAATGTAAGGATTATGCTGCTTAGTATATATGTAGTCTCATGTTCAAATTAGGATAAAAGTGGATTAGTGCATTTTTGTTCATAACTGAAAAAATTTATATCTAATTCATTCAATCTGCCAAATCCACAATATCTAATAGTATAGTGTACCCTCTAATACGCCTCTTAAAACACAAATAACGAAACGGAGCAGTAACAATGATAAGATTATGAATGCCTACGCAATAACATGCGAAAACGAAGAAGAGAAAACAACGAAGGAAATAAGAAAGTTGTTACCGAGGGAGGTGGCAATCATGAGACTGCCATCGCCATTGCCGAAAAGTTTCATTGTGTCGACCGTTAAGGTGGCAACGAAAGCCAGGATCAAGGAATGGACAATTTTCATTGTAATAATAAGAAGATGGATAAGCTTGGTCCTGAACCCAACTTCCATTGGAATAATCACATTGTTGAAGGGTGTTGGTTGTGAATAAATGAGACCAGAAACTGTGACGATCAAAGGGATTTTTGAGGTTGAAAAATACGAGAGAGCTTAACAAAAGAATGAATGGAGGAAGTGCCAACGTTAATTCTCTGTTCATTATTTAGAAGACCATCACATTTGTGTTTTTTGTGTAGCTTTGAAAATCCATGGAGGATTACATTTGTTTCTTTGAATTAGTCTTCTTTACCGTATATATATATTGGTGATTTTCGAATCTATATTATGTATACGGGTTAATATGTAAATCCACCCCTGAAGTATACCAAAAGATGCAGATCTCCCCCTCACATATTTTGAGATGCAATTTTACCCTGGAAGTAACAATTCTATGCAATTTTACCCTTCTGTCAATTAAAGGTGTTTATTTTAATGCGAAATGACCCAAATGCCCTCCTTATTATATTCTCTCTTCTCTTCAACCCTCCCACCCCAAACCCCAACCACTACCACCACCACCTCACCACCACCACCACCTCTGCCCAAACCCCCCAACCACTGCTGTCGCCCAACCACCGCGGTCGCCTCAACCCTCCCCCACCACAATCACCACCATAGATAGAAACAGAACAAAAAATCTGAGAAATAAACATAAATACAGAGAGGAGGCACGAAATTTTTATACAGAGGCTACCATAGATAGAAACAGAACAAAAAATCTGAGAAATAATCAACCAAATAAATATGTACGCAGTTCCCCCACATGGTAAAAGCTATTGAAAATTTCGAAGACTCTAACTAAGAACAAGCAATCGATAAAACCTCCGTACCTCCCCCCCCACATAGCTTCATGGTAGTAGGCCCCATCAGATTTTAGAAACCACCACACACATACTCACTCATAAAACATAACAAGAATCAGTGGCTAATTTATATTGCAACACGCGACCAAAAAATATATAATGAATACAAAAAAAGGGTGACTAAGGAGGGAAGAGGAGGCCTGAATAAATTGACCAAATCAAAGCCGCCAGAAGCATACGGAAACATCATGTTGAGAAATCTCACTTATCTCACTTTCTTAACACAATAGGCAGAACTATAATCAATATAATAATAATGAAATTGGGGCGGTGGTAGTTGTGGCGGGGGAGGGTTGGGGTGGTGGTGATGGTGGTTGGGCGACTGCGGTAGTTGGGGGTTGTGCGGAGGTGGTGGTGGTGGGGTGTTGGTGGTAGTGGTTGGGGTTTGGGGTGGGAAGGTTGAAGAAAAGAGAGAATATAATGAGGAGGGCATTTGAGTCATTTTTCATTAAAATAAACACCTTTAATTAACATAAGGGTAAAATTGCATTGAATTGTTACTTCCAGGGTAAAATTGCATATCAAAATATGTGAGGGGGAGATCTGCACTTTTTGGTATACTTCAGGGGTGGATTTGCATATTAACCCTTATGTATACACGTGTGTGGGCACAATTAGGTTGTTCAAATTAACAAGTAATCAATGCTTTTAATTAAAAAAAAAACGAATACAACAAAGCTAACCACGCCAACAAGAAGCATAGATCAAATCCACAAAAAAAAAAATCCACATTTATATTACATATTATTCATTGTATATTATTATTTTTCTAAATTTATCAGTTAGATTAGTTAGGTTTTTTTTTTTGAGATAAGTTAGGAGAATTCTATTCAATCCGAAACATTAGGATTATATTCTAAAACAAAATTTAAAGCATGGTTTTATAGTTCTATATTTGCAGAATATGTTTAACTTTTAATTATATAGTGTCATAATTCTTATATTTTAAAATCTGGTCATTTTTGTTAATATTTAGTTATTAATTATTATTTCAATTTACTGAGTAAACATTTTCCTTTAAATAAAATAGACGTTATTAAAGAAGAAGTATTGAAAGAACACTTTCCTGAATTGATAAGATATATTTTTTTTATTTGAGCACAGAATTAATAAGAGATCAAAAGGAGATTTATACGGTGATAACGTTAGCAATAAAAATATAGTTAAACATTATGTCCATGGACGCATTGTTCAAAACACCTCAAGTATTCTGATTAAAAAAAAAACACCTCAAGTAAAACAATTTTATTTATTTTGAAAAAAAATACTATTTATAGATTTAAGGGTTAAAACAACTTTTGGTCCCCGAACTTTCACTCAATTTTGTTTTTAGTCCTTAAACTTTCAAACACATGATATTGATCTCTGAACTTTCACCTCATTTTGCTTTTAGTCCCTGAACTTTCAAACACAAGGTATTGGTCCCTGAACTTTGCCTACTTTAAAAGGATTAGTCCATGAACTTTGCTTATTTTAGAAGGATTAGTCCTTGAAGCCTTTTAACTCTATTAAATCCTCCTATATGGCATTGACTATGTCAAATTGGATGACTTGGCAAGCTTATTAAGATGTTGATGTGACAAGTATATTTTATAATATTAATTATTTTAATTTCTTTTGTCATGGATCATATTAATTATTTTAAACAATTTATAAATCTGAATTTTTTTATCAGAATCTTAAATATGAATTTCAAAACATACACAACACATTAAAATCTTTTTTTTCAGATTTCATAAAAAAATTCAGATATTATATTTGATTTTTTGATAAAAAATTCAAATTTTATAAATTGTTTAAAATAATTAATATCATCCATGGAAAAAAAAATAATTAATATTATCAAATATATTTGTCACATCAACATCCTAATAAGCTTGCAAAGTCATCCAATTTGACACAGTCAATACCATATAGGAGGATTTAATAGAGTTAAAAGGCTTCAAGGACTAATCCTTATAAAAAGCAAAGTTCAGGGACTAATCCTTATAAACTAGGCAAAGTTCAGGGACCAATACCATGAGTTTGAAAGTTCAGGGACTAAAAGCAAAATGAGGTGAAAGTTCAGGGACCAATACCATGTGTTTGAAAGTTCAGGGACTAAAAGCAAAATGTGGTTGAAGTTCATGGACCAAAAGTTGGTTTAACCCTAGATTTAAATATGACAGAAATTTTTTATTACAAATTATGCTCAAAAACTACTATTTAACAATCAATAGCCTATCTTGATCGACATCCCCAAACAATAAAACTGGAGTGTCATTGAAACTGATGACCCATGCGCCTACGTCCAGAGCTTTGCGTGTCAACATATGTACTAATTTGTTTGCTTCCCTTCGCCCCCAAACAATATGCACCTCTCAGTCTCTCATTAGCATAGCCTGAATTTCTTTGCTAATGGATAATGTCTCCATATTGTGCTGCTGCAAATCCTCCAATGTCTCCACTGCCTAAGCAATCTATCTCCAACACTAAACGACTAGCACCAAAATCTGAGGCCCACCGTAGACTCATAAGTATACCCCACATCTTAGCCTCAAAACAAACTTAATGGCCTATATTAAACATAACCCTCCTTTCACTTCTCCTCTGTGGTCTCGTAAGATGTCCCCACAAGCAATCATTCCCAATTTAGGATTACAAGCTCCATTCGTATTCATCTTAAATACATCCTTGATCTGGAAGCCTCCAAGAATAACTACTAAAGTTGGGGTCAATCTGCTGTTCAATATTATTTCGCCCCCAGCTTAGCCAAGCTCTAGTCTTGGAAATAATAGCAGTCGCATTCATATCTTTCCCTTAAAAAACTCTAGAATTTCTTTACAGCCATAGGTGATAACACAAAATAGAAAACCACGAACTCCATTTCACACCACTTACAGTAAGCTTAGATGATAAATTAACCTTCACCCAAGCTCTTACATTCATCCCTCAAGAAGAGCATACCCATATTCCGTTGGAATAATTTGTCACACCTCCACCACATTATAACAATCCCTAAGAATGTGAAGAGCATCCTCTATAACCCCTGGACAACAAAAGTAATCACTAAAGCAATCGATTCCTCTATTAGCATGTGCCTCATTAGTCATTAATTAATCTCTTTCAACATGTTTTCCATAGAAACATTCTACATCTCTGCAGAATGTCAAGACGCCAAATTTTCTTCAAACATGTCAAAGAGTTAATTAATTAATTAATTTTTGTTGATTAATTTAATTTAACGATTGAAATTAGAAAAATCCGGGAAATGATGAAAAAATCAAAAAAAGAAAGGTTAGAGTTTACTTTTTCATCCCTTATGTTTGTATATTAAGTTTCAATTCAGTCTTTTATATTTGAAAAGTACACTTTTATTCATTTTTGTTGACACCATTAGTTTCACGTAATGGAAAATATTAACTTAACAATTTTAAAAGATTAAATATTGATAAAATATGCTTAAATGAAACTATTTTAGTGTAATTATGCTTTTATTTTTTATTTTTTTTTAAAAAAATTCACTTTTACACCCCATTTACTCATGAAATTATCCTATATCGTTAAGTGAAACTAATTATACTTTTATGAAAAAATGATTAAAAGTGTATTTTCCAAATATAAGGGCCAAGTTAAATTAAAACTTAATGCTATAAGGGAACAAAAATATATTACAAAAAATTGATTAATTAGTTTTGATTCTTTTATTTGTGACAAGTGTAGTTATTTATTATTATTTATTATTTATTATTTGTGACAAGTGTAGTTCATGGTGGTTTTGGTTTTGGCACAATGAATAATGAAGGACATGCTATTATTGAATTTTGTATGGTTAATAATCTTAAAATTGTTAACATTTGTTTTGAGAAACAGGAGGAACATTTAATTACATATAAGAGTGGAGGCAATAGATCACAAATTGATTTCTTTTTAGTAAGAAATTCGGATAGAAGAATGTGTATAAACTGTAAGGTGATTCCAGGTGATGGTGTGACTACACAACATAGACCTTTAGTTTTAGATGTTCGTGTGAAGTTTAATAGAAAGAAGAAGAGAGAGAAATACTTCAACCAACAATTAGATGGTGGCAATTGAGAGGGGAAAAAATCAAACTTTTTAAGAATAGGTTAATGAATGAATATATTTGGGACAAACAAGGATGTGCTAATGATTTATGGATAGATTTAAGTATGCTGATGAGAAAAATAGCAAAAGAAGTTTTAGGTGAATCAAAGGGCTATATTAGGCGTCAAAAGGAGACCTGGTGGTGGAATAATAAGGTTCAAGAGAAAATTAAATTTAAAAAACAATGTTTTAAGGATTTGCAAATATGTGATAGTGAGGAAAATTGGGTAAAATATAGATTAGCAAAGAAAGAGGCGAAAAGAGTAGTTAGTATAACTCGAGCTAATTTCTTTGAGGAGTTTTATAAAGAATTAGGGACAAAAGAGGGGATACAAAAAATGTATAGAATAGCAAAGATAAAAGAGCAGAAATCAAGAAATTTAGATCAAGTAATGTGTGTTAAGGATGAAGAAGGTAATGTATTAGTTAAAGATGAGAGTATTAGGGATAGATGGAAGAACTATTTTTATAATTTGTTTAATGATAGAGTGGAAACTTTGAATTATACTATAGATGATTTAGATGATTTAGGAAATATTGATAGGAATAGCAGTTTTACAGATAATATTAAGATTAGTATTAGTGAAGTTGAGGATGCTCTTAAGAGAATGGCTAAAGGAAAAGCTGTTGGTCCAGATGGTATTCCTATTGAAGTATGGAAATGTTTAGGAGAAGATGGTGTGTGGTGGCTTACTAAATTATTTAATGAAATTTTAAGGTCTAAGAAAATGCCAGATGATTGGAGAAATAGTACATTAGTACCTATTTATAAAGATAAAGGAGATATTCAAAATTGTGTAAATTATAGAGGAATAAAACTTATGAGTCATACAATGAAGTTGTGGGAAAAAGTAATTGAGCGTAGGTTACGTAAAGAGACTAGAATATCGAAAAATCAATTTGGTTTTATGCCAGGAAGGTCAACCACAGAAACAATATATCTAATTAGAGGCTTAATGGAAAGATATAGAAGTATTAGAAAAGACTTACATATAATTTTTATTGATTTGGAAAAAGCATATGATAGGGTGCCAAGAGATTTACTTTGGAAAATTTTAGAAAAGAAAGAGGTACAAGTTGAGTATGTTAGAGCTATTCAAGATATGTATGAAGGTGTAATGACTAGAGTTAGAACACCGGTAGGTGATACAATTGATTTCCCAATAAAAATTGGTTTACATCAAGGTTCGGCGTTGAGTCCGTATTTGTTTATTCTTGTTATAGATGTTGTGACTGAAAGTATACAAGAAGAAATTCCTAAGTGCATGCTTTTTGCGGATGATATAGTAATTTTAGGGGATTCGAAAGATGAAATTAATTGGAAATTAGAGTTATGGAGGACGACTTTAGAGTCGAAAGGCTTTAGAATAAGTAGGAGTAAAACGGAATATATGTGCTGTAGTTTTGGCAATAGGCAAACTCATGAGGATATAGAAACTGTATTAGGAGAGGATGTTATACGTCGAGTGGATAAGTTTAAATATTTGGGATCAGTTATACAAGAGGATTGTGAGGTAGATGGAGATATCAATAATAGAATTCAAGCTGGTTGGTGCAAATGGAGAAAAGCATCTGGGATTATTTGTGATCGAATGGTTCAAACTAAAGTAAAGGGAGAATTCTATCGAACAGCTATTAGACCAGTATTGTCATATGGTAGTGAATGCTGGGCAATTAAAAAACAGTAAGAACATAAGATGGATGTGTTAGAGATGAAAATGTTGAGATGGTCTAGTGGGTATACACTAAAAGATAGGATTCGTAATGATCACATTCGTGAAAGAGTTGGGGTAGCACCAATTTCAGAGAAAATGAGAGAATATCGTTTAAGGTGGTATGGGCATGTTCAAAGAAGAGAATTGTATGAGCCAGTAAGAATAGTGGAACAGATGGAAAGGGAGCCGTATATAAGAAATAGAGGAAGACCAAAAAGAACTCTTGATGAAGTTATTCAAAGAGATATGGTTGTGAAAAATTTATCTGTAGGAATGACTAGGGACAGAGCTAAATGGCATCGTGTGATCCATGTAGCCGACCCCATTTGAATGGGATAAGGTTTACATTGACGATGTAGTTATTTATTATTACCAAAAAAAGTGTAGTTATTTACTATTTTTAATGTTGTTTAACGCTTCGGTATTTTTATGTTCCAAAAACGCTTCCGTGTTTATCTCCTTAAAAAACAAAAGCAAATATTTGTTCGAAGTAGGGGTGTAAATGAGCCAGGCCATAAACAGGCGGCCTATGTCTCGGCCTATTTAGGGCCCGACCTGGCTCAGCCTTTTTAATAAACAGGCCAGATTCAGGCCCATTTAAAAGTCTTTTTAACTAAAAAGGCCAGGCCTATTTCACTAAAGCCTGGCTCGAAAGCCTTCAGGCCTGGCCTATTTAATAGTACTACTAATAAGTAATAATAAAATAATAATAATATTATTAGTAAGTAGGCCTTTTCAAGCTGTAATAATAAAAGGCCTTACATGTTTTTTGTGCTTATTATTGTACTTGATATGTGTCATATTTATGGTCTTTTTAAGTTTGAAATGTATGTCTTTAAAAGCCTAAATTTGAAGTAGACTTTTAAAAGGCCTGAAGTTTTTTTAAGACTTACATTGTAAGTGGGCTTTTAAAAAGGCTTTCAGGCCTGAAATATTTTTCGCTTGCCTAGGCTTTTTTCTGAAAAAAAGCCTACAACCAGGCCTGGGCCTAGGCCTATATTTCCTTTTGCATTACGGGCCCAGGCCTATTTACGTAAAGCTTGACTCGACCCGGCTCATTTACACCCCTAGTTCGAAGGTATTGATTTTTATTTCTTGATCCCTTCAAAATAGAATGTATCAAAAACTATTTCGTGCTATCTAAACAGTAATTTATTACTTGCCCCAAATTAGGATCCAGTCAACAATATTAACATATTAGTGACTGCTTGTTGATAAAAAGTGACTGCTTAAAAATTTTAAAATGTATAACGTATTTCAAAGAGTTTTCAGGATTTATATTTTTTCCCGGCATACAAAAAATTATAAGAATTATTTTTTGATCATATTTAATTTTTTTTTATCCATGATCAAGGTATCCCCTCACTCGACAAGTGAGAGACTAATCCCCCGCTGATTTGTAGGCACCTCAAAGGGTGGGACAGCTGGTCTGGGAGATTTAATGCTTCTCCATACCCAACGCCAGGGATCGAACCCCAGACAATTGGTTAAGGGTGAATGAGTCATTGCCACTCAACCACACACCCCAGGTTGATCATATTTAATTTACCTGCAATTCAAATTATATAATTAAATTAGTCAACTATTTATTTCCTACACGAGAGCAGATCATATAAGGATAACAATCCATACCGCAACTTGGTCTATACTCATTAAAAATCATATTTGCCTGCAATAGTCCTGAAGAAATGCAGGTAAATATGATCATGAGAATATTATATGTTGTAACTGTGAGAATAATAAAGATCATATTTCTCAAAGGCTTTTAGCTAAAATTGTTATATATATATATATATATATATATATATATATATATATATATATATATAAAGCATTTTAGCTAAAATGAAACCAAATACCTTCTTTATTAGTCTTTAATGGAGCATAAGTTGCATGTTCAACACAATTCTCTATTCTTTCTGTATATAAGATCTAATTATATAATCTCATTATATTAAGAAAGTTAGTTAGAATCACATGATTTTACTGGAGCACCCTAACATTAAGGGTGAAGGTGCAAAAATGATAATAAACTTTGTCCCTATGAACGTTTCTAATACTTAAGTTTCGTGAGACACAAATATAGTACCAACTTCGGGTTTAGGTGCAAATATAATATTTTCACTTAAGAGAATTAAAATTTAGGGCGAAGGAGTAAAACTAGCCACCGTAAATTTCCAAATGGACAACTCTGGCACCCGTAAATTGGATAGTGCAAAACCGTACATTATAAATAAAAATGGGACAAATTTAGCACTGTCAAACAGAGGTGTTAAGTTTGACCGTTAGTTGACTGGGAATGCTGATATGGCATAATGACGTGACACAATGAGACATTATGTGTCGGGCGAAGGTGCAAAACTAACCACCGTAAATTTTCAATTGGACAACTCTGACACCCGTAAATTGAATGGGGCAAAACCGTACATTGTAAATAAAAATGAGATACATTTAACCCCACCGTTAAGTAGAGGCAAACAGACGTTAGTTTAAACGTGGGTCTCACCTTCATTAATTGACGTGGCAATCCAGCATTGCATCTGAACCCTAATTCCTAAGGGGGTATTTGCACTTTAGTCCCAAAGAATCATATAATTATTATTAGGTCCTGACTCTCCTTCACCTTATCCTCCATCCCTCCTCCCCAACTCTCCCTCCTTGCACGCCGGACGCCGCCGCCGCTCCTCTGGCGTCCTTGCTGCCGCCGCCCCTCACTCACACCTCCCTCCATCTTCTTTATTACTTTTAATAAATAAGCATCATTTAGATCTCTTTATACGTTCCATCATCAACAAGCTCCTCCATGAATTTCAAGTACTTAGGAACAATTTTTTTAATACTCTCTCTATTGCAATTTTTATATTCTTCAAATTTTCTGGTGATTTTGTTCCTCCTCTGGCAGGTACCAATTAAATCTCTTATTTCTCTCGCTCTTCCCTGCAGTTTTTTCTTCTTCTACAGATTCCCACTTCAATTTTGATTTTGTGGAGGGTCATTTTTTTGTTGAAATTTTTGGGGAATTGAATTGTGCCCACGTTTAATTTTAGATACAATTGATGAATAGTATTATTCTTTTTTTTTGTGTAATCAAGCATAAGTTATGAGGAAGCTGTCGCCGGCAAGGACGCCGGAGGAGCGGCGGCGGCGGCCGGTGGCGTGGAAGGAGGGAGAGTTGGGAAGGAGGGATGAAGGAGAGGGTGAAGGAGAGTTGTGACCTAATAATAATTATATGATTCTTTGGGACTGAAGTGCAAATACCCCTTTAGGAATTAGGGTTCAAATGCAATGCTGGATTGTCACGCTTAAACTAATGTCTGTTTGCCTCTACTTAACGGTGGGGTTAAATGTGTCTCTTTTTTTTACAATGCACGATTTTGCCCCATTCAATTTACGGGTGCCAGAGTTGTCCAATTGAAAATTTACGGTGACTAGTTTTGCACCTTCGCCCGACACATAATGTCTCATTGTGCCACGTCATTATGCCATATCAGTATTCCCAGTCAACTAACGGTCAAACTTAACACCTCTGTTTGAGAGTGCTAAATTTGTCTCATTTTGATTTATAATGTACGGTTTTGCACCATCCAATTTACTTGTGTCAGAGTTGTCCATTTGAAAATTTACGGTGGCTAGTTTTGCGCCTTCGCCCTAAAATTTAAATATGAAAAGACTATGATGCCCCTCATTATATTGAAGAAGAGAATAATTTATTGAGGGCATAAGAGTATTTTAATATCAAAATTTTATTTCTATTAAGTGAAAATACTATATTTGCACCTGGACCACAAGTTGGAAACTATTTTTGTGTCTCGCGAAACTTAAGTATTACAAACACACTTTTGGGTAAGTTAGTATCATTTTTGCACATTCGCCCTAACATTAATTATATGATCTCCATTTCCTCTTTCCTGGTCTATCTTCATAATCATTGACCAACTTCAATAGAGATATTTTGGAGAAAAAATAAAACGTGGTTTTACATTTAGAAAAATAAAGCTCAACTCCACAAATAATTCTTATATTTTGAAATGGAGGGAGTAATATGTTGGGAAGTTATAAAAAAAAATGTATGTTGGGTGTGTGTGAGTTCCTGGTTATTGTGTCACGAATAATACGAATCATCATGAGACATTACATTTAAGTCTCAAATAAGAGATATGATTTTAAAGATGTCTCATTGAGTTGTTAATAACTGCTATTAACAATTGCAATAGTCGTCATTAACATTTGTTAATAATTCTTTGAGACTTGTTTGAAATTGAATATCAATATATTTGGGACCTAAGTATAATTGTCTCAATGATCATATTTACTAGCAATTCAAATTATATAATTAAATTGGTCGATTATTTATTTCCTATACGAGAGCGAGAGCAGATCATATAGGATAACAATCCATAGTCCATACCGCAACTTGGCCTATACTCATTAAAAATCCACTTCTGTATACGTATGCTTTTATCTCAACTTTAACTGAAATAAATTCAAACGAAGCTTTCAAAATGAAATAAGAAACTCCGTTTACTCATGTCATCCTTTCCGACTTTGTCTTAGTGTTAGGATTTGGATTTGACCCTTTCTATTTGTTGGGCAGTTGGGCTTCTTTTTCAAAAATGTTTGCTGGTCTTTAGTTCATTTTCATTTGAAATATATGGAAAATGATCCATAAATATATTACTTGCAAAAAAAAAACACAACACTTTCAACATACTTTCACCTAAAAACAAAATAACGACACTTTCTCAGAGATAAGATCTGGGTAAATAAATGGTTTCTCTGCTGATAAAAACGAGTAGAAACTAAGGAAAACATATTTGAACTATTTAGATCATATTGAGTCGGTTTCAACTTGTTCTTAGATTTGTATCAATTAATTATTTTGAAGAGAAACAAATCTTTATACACATTTTTCCATGAGTAGAGAGTTTGATTCTAAGATTCGAAGGGTGCGTGGAAGAATTTTATTTACAATGTTACCATATCTAATAAATTAGTTAAGTACCTTATTAATTGAATTTAACATGTATATTACTACAGTAACTCATTCACTATAAAACATGATGTCACGGTTCAAAACCGAGACAAATTAAAGTTAAAGAAATTCGCATTCTTTGTCTCTCCGTGTCTTGTTTCAGTTTTAAAAAACGCGACATTGTTGCTTTGCACGTTGTGAAACCCAGACAAATGCCATAAAGCAAGCTCGAGAGTCGAGACAAACTGCGGTTTTCTTATTAGTGATTCAACCAGGCCGTAAAATAATCTCATTATTATAGACTATCGACGAGAGATTCCAATGTTTGACTTTACAATAAAACCAAATATTTTATTTATATACTACATGTTCAATTGATAAAACAAAACAGATTGGATCGGAATTCGTCAAAAAGTAAATATTCAACGAAATTAAAATAAACTTCTCTACCATTTTCAAACTTATAATTTTGTTCTTCCCATCCGTTTCGTTGGTTTCATTTATTTTTAAACCACGAAAATTATCCCAACCAAAAACCAAGAAAATAAAAGTTGTGTAGTCTAAGTTAGGGCCCGTTTGCTTGAACAGATAAAAGATGATGGAAATGGAAATGAAGATAAGAAGGTAAAGATGAAAAGTGGAAGTGAATTAGGTAGTGATGAGAAAGTAAAGTCTGCGGAATCCAAAAAAAAGTGTGAGATGAAGAGAGAAAGCTTATGGATCCCGGGATATATGGAAATTACCTTTCTCAATTCGAATCTTCCAAAAAAGCCCTTATAGTTTTTGAGAACATGACCTGTTTGGTTGTATAGAGCGTGGATGATGAAAATGAAAATGAAAATGAGTGTAAGGGTAAAGATCGAAAGTAGAGATAACGATGAGAAGTAAAGTTTGTGGGTCCTAAAAAAGTGTGAGATGAAGAGATAAAGTTTGTGTACCCGACATATATATAAATTACCATTTTCTAACTTTGATTCCGATTCCATTTCCATATTCTTGGCCAACCAAACAAACTTTGAATGGAGTTTGAATGGATGAAATTGAGATGATGGAAATAGAATTGGAAATGAGTGTAAGAAATAAAAGATAAAAAGTCAAGATAATGATGAGATGTAAGGTTGTGTGGCCCATGAAAAGTGTAAGATTGAGAGAGAAAGTTTGTGGGCTCCATATGATATATGTAAATTACCATTTTTGTTTCCCTTTCCAATTCACACCTCCAATTCTATTTCCCATTTCCAATCAACCAAAAAGATCCTAACACTACAAAAAAGCGCTGCTTTCCGGCGCATACATTCCGGCGCTTTCATTGAAAACGCCGAAAACAGCATACGTTCCGGAGTTTGGAAAAAACGTCCATGTAAAGCGCCGCAAATTTTGGCGCGCTATTCCCGCCTTTTGCGCTTCCACACCGGCGTTTCTGGAGGTAGGAACGCCGGTGTGTATATTTTAATCTTAAAAATAAAAACAGGTGGCAGTTTTTCTTTTTTTTTAAAAAAATAAATGCATATCGGTGTTTCCATGACGCGCCGCTATGCATTTTTATTTTTTTAACAAAATAATAAATGCATATCGGCGTTTCCTGGATGCGCCAATATGCATTTTTTAATTTTTTTAATTATAATAAATGCACATCGGCGTTTTCAAGGAACGCCGATGTGCATATTCATTAAATGACATTAATGAATATGCACATCGGCGTTTGCGTAAAACGCCGATGTGCGATTAAAATAACAATAAATCTTTTCGGCGAAGCGTAGAAGCGCCGCTATGCACCCCAGTAACGCCGGAAAGCTAACATCTATATATACCACCGACGGATTTCATTTGGGCGTTTTTAAAAAGCGACAGAGGGCCCCACCGAATTTCTCTCTGCCAGTTCCAGTTTATATATTGTCTTTCTCCTATACATATGTCTTGACATGGCAGTAAAGATCCCATAGACGAGGCAGAGCAGCAGCGACTGCGCGACGAGGAAGAAGCCAGACGTATAGAAGTTCGCCGGTTAGAGATAGAGGAGCAACCTAATCCCCCGTCGGTGTTGCAGTACGCCAGCCCCCCTCTTTCTAACGTACGGTGGAGTCCTTTCGGCTTGAGTGGGGACCCAGGAGTCTCGCAGGACGACCTCTGGGACGACTTGGGGAGGGGCGTCAATATCAGCTACGAGGAAATGCACCAGTTTATAAATGAGGAGGAGAGAGAGGAGGGCTCGAGCTCCAGTAACGACGACAACAATGGTGGCGGCGGCGGCGGCGAGGAGGACGATATCCCTGTGCCGCAAGTTCTTATTGCCCTGAAGAGAGGGAGGAGGTCTACTTCTGGGAGTGGATTTGTGGTGAACGTCAGAGGTAATTAATTTGATATATTGATTTAATGCATGTAGTAATATATTTAGATCAATTATCTGAAATGTGTTTTTTCCTTACAGATATCAATGGCGTTGTCGCCACCAAGAGGCTGAACCAGAAGCAGATGCATTCGCTTCCGGCGAATGAGAGGGTTGAGCTGCCATATTTCGAGGAGACTGGGCAGCCAACCAAGGATGCTGGTGTCCTGTATCACCGCTACTGCCGCCTGCTCGGTAGGGACTTCCGGCGCTTCCCAATCGACCCGGTCGACTGGAGGAAAGTTCCGAGGACGCGGAAAGAAGAGACATGGGACATTATGAAGGTAATTTGAATTTCAAAATTTTATAATTACATGAAATAATATATTTATTTAGTGTTACTGTTATTAATTTTCAAAATTTCCTATTGCAGAGGAAGTGGTGGATCCCCGACAGCATGAAGCTAAAGAAATTCACGATATCGTTGATCGAGGATTCTTGAAAGGACGAGAGACTCAAGCTGTACAAAGAGAGGGCCGAGAGGGGGGAAGAGGTCTAGGGAGGAGGTGGAGGCGATGGTGCCCGACAGAGTCGACCCTGAACAGTGGAGGCGATACATCGGCTGGAGGATGTCCGATCTGGGTCAGGCTAGGTCAGAGCGGAGCAAGAAGGCACGGGCACAGCAACAGGTTGCTCACAAGACTGGGAGCAGACCGATGATCGTCGGCTATGACGAGATGGTAATTAATATCTACTAGTCTTTGATTTGTAATTATTAACTGTATTATACCGATTATTGTTTGACGTTTCAAATATTTCAGTTACAGGAGGCCAAGGCGAAGGGCGTCAAGAAGGGCGTCTTCCGCGACTTTATCATTTAGGCGCGCAGCCGCAAGGATGGGAAACCTGTATCCCAAAAGGCTGCCGAGCATATCAAGAAAGTCGCGAAGGCACAGGCGGATGTGGAGGCCAGGGGGACCCCCGAGTCTCAAGAGGGGGAGAGCGTAATCCCGCTCCCCTTTGCCGAGGTCGCTGTTATCCACGCACAGATTGGGACTCCGGATCCTGCCGGACGCGTTCCAGGTCTTGGCTTTGGAGCCAGACCCACTCATCTCTTCACTTCTTCCGGAAGCCGCGGGACCCAGGGCTACTCACCTGCATCCTCTGGGGCGACTCAGCATGCTCGGCAGCAAGAGGAGAGGATACAGTAGTGCGAGCGGGAGGTCAAAGAGCGTGAAGCCCGGCTGAAGGCAGATGAGGAGAGGCTGGCGTGCGAGTATGAAGCCCGACGGAAGGCGCATGAGCAAGAGGTCGCTGATTGGCGCGCAGAGTTTAAGCGCCAACAGGAGGAGTTCTTTATGGCGCAGGAGCGGAGGTGGGAGGAACGTGAGCAAGTCTCCTCATCACGTGTTCGTCGCCGACACCGACGCTCTCCAGAGGATGAGGATGAGGATGAGGATCGTGTAGATTAGGTTTTTTACTTGTTTGGACTTTTTTTACTGTACTTTTGTTTTGTACTTTTATTTTAATTATTGTACTTTTTTATTATTTTGTAAATACAAGTTTATTATTCGCAACCGTTATTGCATTTAGTTTTAATTACTAACTAAATATTATAAGAAAATTGAACTAAATCAAGTAATACGATAGAAACTATTAATATTTATTTATATATACATACATTCGGTTCATTGCTTACAAAAAAAAAACAATTGTTTCATTCATCACCATCTTCACGGTCTCTAACAGAAGGTACTGGTTCATCCGCTTCCGGTATCAGGTAGTCGGAATTATTAGGAGCAACCAGTTGAGCAGTTTCAGTTGTCGCGTCTAAATCCTCGTCCCCCATACCGTACACATCGCGAGGTTTCACTTGAATCACCATGTGTCAATCTTTGTTTTTAGGATCAGGAACATAATAAACCTGTTGCGCTTCGTCAGCAATGATGTATGGCTCGTCGTCAGGTAATGCCCCTGTGTGGAAGAGTCTCGAGAAATTCACTGAGGTAATACCGAGAGCGTCAACTTTCTTGCCTCTTTTTCGCCTAGTGTCTGCCCAAGTATATTAACAAGTTTCCCATAATATTGAACCTCCCTTAAACGCGCTTGAGTATCGTCTCTACTAATATAACTCCTTGTTCCAAATGAACCAAACACACCCGAGTTTTGTGTTAGACGAGAGCTATCGCGCGCAACAGTGCGGAAGTGAAAGCCGTTGACATTGTAGGCAGAGTATCTCTGCGCATATTCAAAAGGCCCATGCGCTAGATTCACCAGTGATGGTGGCGGATTTGGTTCGTTGCGTATTCTTTTCGTGAACCAATCAGCGAAGCCCCATTGGACCATGGTATCAATCACAGCTGCAGTGATCCCCGAGCGTCCTCGATTCTCCCACTTGACATATCTCCGGTAATCCCTAAAAACACAAATTATAGTTAAATATATGTTTTAAAGAACAATAATATAATAGTATAATGTAATAAATAAAAACCTACTCGCGATAGGAGTCTAGGCAGTGCATCGTGTAAGGACATGTCTGTGTGCTTGCAACATCTCTGCGGGACTCAACTGGTGGAAGTGCGCTGCTCGTACTGGCTTTCCAATGGGGGAAACAACGTGTCAGAGATAGGATTGATATTATTCGAGTTATCTTCAACTTGGGGTATTCGCTCATTACGAATGTTCTGACCAAAATATCTTTCAACAAATGCAATTACCTCGTCCCCCACGTAACACTCAGCAATACAGCCCTCTGACGCGGCTCTATTCCTAACGAACGACTTCATTTTCCCTAAGTACCTTTCTATGGGATACATCCAACGGTAGTGCACCGGCCCACCCATCTTTGCTTCCTCAACAAGGTGGACAATGAGATGGACCTGTGAGGTGAAAAATGATGGAGGAAATATCATCTCCATGCGACATAGCATAAGAACAACTCTGGTCTGCAGGTCGTCGAGCTCTTGCATATCCAACACCTTTGCGCACAACTGCCTAAGTATAAAACTGAGTTCGGCCAAGACCATAGAAACATCTTTAAGAACGGTGTATTTTACAGCTAGAGGAAGGAACTGCTGGAGCAAAACGTGATAGTTATGACTTTTCAACCCGGAAATCTTTGGCTCTCTCGAAGATAGGTCAACGCACCGCGAGATATTACTTGAATATCCGTCAGGAACCTTGATACCCTTTAGCGTGGTCAGAAACACTGCCTTGTTCTTTTTTGTCAAAGCAAACCGAGCCGGGGCAAACTTATCGTTCACGTCAGGCCAGGCGTCTTGACGTATTCCCATGGCCTTTAGATCTTTCCTCGCTCCAAGATGATCCTTTGGGTTTCCGAGCCTGCCTGTCACCGGGGCTGGAGCTAGGGGCCTCTTCATCCGGCGGCGGTGGGTCCTTGCCAAATTCACATTGCACATCACAGATCTGGTCAACGATCTCAAACCCAGAAACCTGTCGAGGGGGATCTCTGCGTTCTAGTGTACCGTCGAATTTGCTCTTCTGCCGCCTGAACTGGTGATCGGGTGGAAGGAACCGTCGATGACCTATGAAACATGACTTCCTGCTATGCGGCAGTCTACGGGGGCTCCTGGTCGAGGTTGCAGAACGGACATGCCATCGCTGTATAAGTGTTCCAGCCGGATAACATGCCGAGTCCGGGGATATCGCTCACAGTCCACATCACAGCGGCGCGCAGTCTGAACAACGTCTTAGATTCGGAGTCAAACTTCTCAACGCCCATCGCTCCATAACTCGTTGAGCTCCTGTAACAGCGGTTGAAGGTACACATCGATATCGTTTCCAGGAGATGTTGGCCCTGGAACAATTGTCGATAGAATGAACGAGGTCGATTTCATACACAACCACGGGGGGAGGTTATATGGTATCAACACAACTGACCAAACACTGTAATGTTGGTTGAAGAAGCTGAATGGGTTAAAACCATCAGAAGCGAGCCCTAGCCTGACATTTCTTGGCTCCGAGGCAAAATCGGGAAATTCGCAGTCAAAAGCTTTCCACGTATCACCGTCGCGAGGATGTCTCATCTTGCCGTCTGGGTTAGCTTTTGTCGCGTGCCACCGCATTTGCTCAGCTATCTCCGGGGACATGAATAGTCGCTGAAGCCTTAGACGGAGCTGAAAATATCTCATGCTCTTACTGCCCATCGTCTCTTCTTCTTATTATTATGCCCCTCACCTTCCACCTTGTATCGGTCAGTGCCACATCGTCTGCATTTATCTAACGCAGCGTCAGGGCCCAAAACAACATACAATAATCATACAGGCAGGCATCGATTTTAATGTACCCTAACCTCATCTTCGCTTCGTAGAATGATGACGGTAGCTCGGCTCCAATATTGTAGAAGGCGTCTGACAGCAGCTCAATCACGTCTGACATAGTCGCATCGGAGGCGCCACGTTTACACTTTATGCTATACAGTTTGGTCAGAAATGACAGTTTAGAGTATGTTTCATTCCCTGCCCAAACACATGCATATATATATTGTCATACCACGTACATATAATATATGTGTTTCATCTCATATATATTATAATTAATCACTCGCTTAAACAGTTAGAATGATTAATTCATTATTTAATTTATACCTGGGTACAGCGGTTTGTCACCTTCGGCCATGAGCTCAAAGAAATCTCTAACCACCTCAAGGAGTAAGTAGTCGCGACTGGTCCATCGACCACTACATCCCCGCCGTCTCCTGCTTCATGCTGCCCAAATGTTTCCATCACAGTGTTATTACCCGGATTATTTGCATGGCCGCCGCTGTCGGCGTCATCGTCACTACTTTCGACTTGCATTCCAAAATGAGAACTCGAACCGACTTCTAGATCACCGACGTTGTCATGTAGTTCACCCTCTCCATGAAACGCCCAATTGAGGTAATACCTAGGAAACTACTTATCCATATGCCTCCTCTCGAGTCTTCCATTTGTCGAACTTACACTTTTCACACGGACACCGTATCTTACCCCGAATATCACTACCGCGCAAGAAAGCAAACTCCAAAAAACTGATTCAACCCCGCCATGTATTACGGTGACGATCTGGGTAAAGAGATCCACGATTTATCCACCATTATATTATTGATATAGGTGTTTCACAACAAAACGAAAAAAATATGAAAGAAGAAGGGAGAAGTTTGAGAAAGATTATGACGTCTCACATATTCTACATACGCATATTTATAGCCAATGCCCCTAACCTTTACGCGTTTACCAAAGGCAACACTGTCCAGAAAGTTTTTCGTTAGATGTTTAGGCTTACCGGTGTTTTTGGGAATCGCTGCTAATTAAAGTAATAATTAAATATTGCATACCGGCGTTTCCGCCACTCGCCGGTATGCAATTAATATTATTTAATATGCATAGCGGCGATTTGTAGACACGCCGATATGCATATAATAATAAAATAACATACTGGCGTTTCAAGGTAACACTGGTATGAATTATTTAATTATACTTACCGGCGTTGAGCTCCGAAACACCTATGTGCTCCCAATCTCCTATAAATAGCGGTGCTCCCCTCATTTTGTCTTGCTCATTCGTTCTGTTTTCTTCCCAATTCTTCCTTCTTCCTCGTTTTTGCCTTGGTCTCTGGTTATTGTTTTGCTCTCTGTTTATATTTATTTTTGCTTCATTTCTGTTTATTTATATATTCATTGTAATACAGTTATACTTCTCACTACTTTCTGTTTATTTTATTCATCATTCATTTAGATGCTCTGAATTATCATTGTTGTTATTTTTTTTAATGTATCATAATATTAAATTTGTTTTAATCCTCTTATTTTTTATCTATTTATTAATATTTTTTTATATATTCATAATATTAAATTTTCGTCCCAATTTAATTTTAAATTGGGGCTATTTTTTTTAATAAATGTTTAATGCTTTCCTGCGTTTTGGGTAACGCCGCTAAGCATATTAAAATATTGTAAAACAAACCAGCGTTTGGTCCAAACGCCGGTTTGTTTTATTATATTTTAATATGCTTAGCGGCGCGTGCAAAAACACCGTTAAGGTAGGAGTTGATTGGTCTATTTTAATTTAAGCAAACCGGCGTTTCCGTGGAACGCCGAAATGTTTTTAATTTAAATAATCGCATACCGGCGTTCGAAGGAAGCGCCGGTAAGCTTGACTATTTTAATATTTTCGCACACCGGTGTGGCCCCAAAACGCCGGTATGCTTGAATATTATATACATTTCTTGAATTCTGTTTGCGGCGTTTTAGGGTTCTCTACGGCGTGTCGGAGAACGCCGAAAAAAAACTTTTCCACATTTATTTTTCGGCGATTGGTAAAAACGCCGTAGAGCGGTTTCGCCGGTAAGAAACGCCCAAACGTGGGGAATAAAAACGCCGGTAAGGGCTGAGTGTTTTGTAGTGTAATATGCACTTTGGTTGGAAAGATAGTAAGCACTTTCCAACCGATGCAATAAAATCAGAAAAATAAACATGTCACTGTTGGGGGAAAAGGAAAATAAGTGTTTATTAAGGAGTATTTATAAGTAGTAATTTTAAATTTGAGCAAGGAAATGCATGAAAAATTAGGTAATGTGAAATAGACATATATTTTTTTTGGGGGAAAACAACTAGAAGGCGTTAATATATAAAAAGAATGTGCTATAATCTATGAAATCAAGTACATAAAATGCTAACTTTTTAATTATTAAAAGATAGAGTGACATCCAATATTTGAAAATTTGATACGCACACATATATAGCGAGAGAATTGAAATATTAAGAAAACATACATTTGGCCAAAATAAAGAAAAATTGATTGTATTAAAAATATAAAAAATTGTGCAGATGAATCTCATAAATATTACTTTCTTTGATTCTAAATATGAAACCTAGTTTATTTTTTTAGAGAAATTAAGGAAGTGAAATGAACAACTTAATCATGACGACGTACATGGTGTTTTATTACATTATATGTTTGCATATAAATCAAATACTATATAAAAAAAGCATATAAGTCAAATAAACTAATATTTTAAAAAAAATCAGATAAATCAATTTATAAGTAAGTTATCTAATTTTATTAAGATTTCTTAATTGAATCATATCCTATAGTTATAGATATCAACAAAAGGAATAGTAGAATCATAAAAGTAATTTGGATAGGCTCCCAAAGCACAAAGTCAACTTGAATTGACTTTATGCCAAACTCAAATCCACACTACCGGGTAACTTCAAAAATCCCGGTAACTAATTATCCCTTCGCGTAGTCAAAAGGAACATCCTAATCATAAGTCATAACATCATATTTTTTATAATTTACGTATAAATTATTTTCTAAAAAATAACCCACCAGAAATTCGTAAATATAAAGCCGGCACATCATGAAGAGTAAATTATTTGTATAAGAATTGTTTAAACTGCAAGACAGCTTTTGAACGGCGCGCGATAAGATTAAAATTGTTACATTAGACTTAAAATATTTGTTTATAATTGGTCAAACAATAAATGCGCATTAACCAAGTTCACCTTAAATTTTCTCCCCTGAAAAAGAAAATCAAAATAAACAGTGTCACCGTACGAACACTACTCTCTTTCTCTTGTCTCTATATATATGTGACAGTTCTTCACCACTCTCATCTCAAACCTCAAACAAGACCTCTTCATTGATTCTGTTACATACTGATTTAATCTTATTACCAACTATGGCTGCCTCATTATTTTTCAAGTTCACAGTCTTCCTCTTCGTTGCCCTTGTTCTTCTCTCTCCGGGCGGTTAGTTCATTATTATAACACAATCACCAAACCAGACACTCTTATAATTAACTTTTACAGTCAGAGAAGGGTCGTCATACTTGCAATGTTTACATAAATTAAAACTGTCCTTTAAGCCTTTGATTATTATAGCTAGATAGCAAGGTTGACCATTCTATATATGCATATGCAAACAAAAACACACACACATATGAAAGCTATCACCGACGCAACCTATCCCATATTACCATTTCTTCTTTTTATTTGATATCTTTAATATGCTACCACATTTTAAAAGGGATTAATAGAAATGTTTACACAGTCAGAATTGCACGTGCTTTGACTGTTATCACCTCTAGTGCTATCGCTTTTTATTTTATCTAGTGTATATATCTAGTTGGATACATGATGTTAACATTTTGGAAATAATAATCTTTTGCCAAGTGAAAATATGGTAACAATAAAAAAACGTTACGATAAATTCACTAACTTGCAATAACATCCGTCGAATTTATACGAAGTGGACCTAACAATTTGTTAGACCAAACTTTTTGGGAAAATTGACGGACTTACCTTATCTGCAACGTTTTTATTTGATTGCTATAATTTTTGTATCTCAAAAAAGATTATATGTTTTGTGCACATTATTATGTGTTTATTCCTTAATTTGTACCTTTACCGTGTATTAAAATGGAAGGTAATATTAGTCAAATACATATTAACATGGTTAATTAACCTCTACATGTTCATTGTATATGTAGAGAAGAATGTGGCCGAAGCAAAACTATGTGGCAGATTGAGCAGTACATTTTCTGGGGTTTGCGTTAGGGATTGTCCATGTGATGCCAAATGCCTAAGAGAGGGCGCTGTTTCTGGAAGTTGCCATGTTCATGGTTTGGGACGTGCTTGCTTCTGCTACCGCAATTGCTGAGTGAAGCTATCACGTGCCTTTCACGTGATCATCTCAAGCAGTTCTCTTTTAATGAATGCATATGTATGGATGAATAAATGATGCTTGCTAAAAGTTTCTACGTACTTGTTTGTGTGGTTGTTTGTGTCTTCAGCCTATCGGGCTGGTAATGTGCTTGTGACATTTCATGTTCTTCATGGTCGATTATCTATTGTACGAATTTATTGTACAACTCCCTCTGGTTTTCTTGGCTTTATGGCTAATAAATTAAGAGTTCGGCGTGTTTGTGATGATATACCACTCTAATTCTTTTTTATAAGTTTATGGTATATTACCGAATATCCTACCAATTCAACGGAAAGGTACTTAATTAATTAAGGCGACATAAATTAATAAGTTTCTCCTCCAATTTCATCTTTTTTTATCAATAGGGGGAAGACGCAAATGTAATACTAAAGTTTACCCAAAAGAGCAATTATAATACCAAACTTTCGCGTGTCGCACTAAAAGTATCAATCTTTTGTATCAGGTGCAATTTTAGACTTTTGTATTGATAAGAAGAAATAAAATGTACATGTGAAAACTCTTATACCTCTCATTACATTTTTTTTCTTCAATCCCCCTTCATTAAACGAAGACGCTAATGATGCTCCTTTTAAAGAGTTGCTTCTTTTGAAAAAAAAAAGTCGGCTGGCGACCTAGGCGGAAGAGGGAGAGAGAGTGGAGGTGAAGTGAGGTTGAAGAAAAATATAGGGGCTGAAAAGTCTTTTCACATGTACATTTTATGTCATCTAAGTGTAAAATCTAAAATTGCACTTGATCCAAAATGAGTACTTTTGATGCAACTCACCAAACTTTGGTATTATAAATACTGATTGGGACAAAATTTAATATCACATTTTCACTTTCACCCTTATGAATAAGCCAAGAAGTTAATATATTGAGTGTCATTGGACTAGTTTCCCTGCTTATAAAGAAAGTAGTATATAGACTTATGCACGTCTAAACAAGCTAGATTTATTTGTCAAAAAAAAATAACAAGCTAGTTTTCATTTGAAGAGTTTAGATTTGATTTTAGTCCACAAATAGATTATCCAAATTTGAGGTGGTAATTAAATAAAAATCGTATAAATGCAAAAAATAATACTCACGTAAATCGATAAAACGGTTTCTTTTATTTAACAAATCATAAAATGATATAAAAATCCATATATAGTTATATAATTAACATTTATAAATGTACATAAATATAAGATCAATTTATCTAATTTAATGAGATTAAATGTGTAAGTTACACTAGTTAATCCAAAACAAATGCTATTACCAAATTACTCTAACCACTTGCCTTTATTTCAACCCTACGTCACTTAATTGTGTTTTTACCAAGAAACATCAATAAAAATAATTTGAGAAAAAATTGATGCAAAATAAAAAGTGATCCTAATTTAAGAACAAACATACTTCCAGTAAAATTTTACTTGCTAATCTAAAATAGATCCTGAATAACCAATTACCGTCACTTTTATCAAAACAACCAACATAATAATTTCCGATCATATGTCTAACTAAAATTAATGCTAGCCACGATAGGAATAAATTTTTCATATAAATACAAGTCTATCATAGTTAAAAAAGGAGTTTATTGATATTATTACAAATACCATCCGTGATAGACAAAGACATGCACATATCCCAACATACAATCATGAATCATAATCCCTAACTATGTTAGGAAAAGGATCTCTCTCTAATATAGTAGTAAAGATTTACATGTAATTAACCATGTCAGTTAAGGAGAATCCTAACATGGTTAATAATCATTACCATAGTATATCTCAAATCACAAAATGTTGTAGTGTCAACAATAAACATAATCTGATGTCACAACTAGATGATTCAAGTGACAACTAAATAAAGTCAATCAAACACATAATCAACAATAAATTAAAGAATTGGAAGTGAATGCAAGGCTACATTGTTTGACAATATTTACATCCTCTAATAGCATCTATTAATGTATTCTAAAAAAATATTATGAGTGTTTGTCTAACTAAACTGTAAATTAGGTTTTAATTGACAAAACTATTTTTAAAAAAAGCTTATTGTTTTACATTTAGAAAAATAAAGATCGACATCCAAAAATTTCTTAAATTTACGAATGAAGGGAGTAATATGTTGGGAAGTTATAAAAAAGTATGTTGGGTGTGTGAGTTCCTCGTTATTGTGTTTAGGAATAACCAGAAAAAAAGAGAGAAAATGATTATGGAATTATTGCATTTAAATCCCTAATAAAAGACTCAATTTCAAAGAGGTCAAAATGAGTTAATAAGGATTACTAGATTAACAACTAATATAACTTTCATTATTAACAAGTGGTAATAACTCATTAAGACCTTTTTTAAATTAAGTCTCCTATTTGGGACATATGTGTAATTTTCCCAATAATCATATTTACTTGCGATTTAGATTATATAATTAAATCGGCCAATTTCATACGCGCACACACACACTATATGAGAGTAAATCTATAAGGATAATAATCCATACCGCAACTTGGGTTATATTATTATAAATCCACTTCTGCAATACGTATGCTTTCACCTCAACTTTACGTGAAATCAAAGTAAACAAAGTTAAGATGAAATAAGATACTCCCCTCGCTCCTGTGACCCTTTCCGACTTTGACTTAGTGTTAGGATTTGGGATGTACCGTTGTTTGGATTTGACCCTTTCTATTTGTTGGGTTTTTTTCCAAGCATGTTTGTTGGTCTTTAGTTTGTTTTCATTTAAAATATAGGGAAAATGACCCATAAATATTGCTTGCAAGAAAAAAACACAGACACTTTCAACAAAACAATACTTTCACAAAGATAATACACAGTATAAGATAGATTTGGGAAATGGTTTCTCTATTGTTAAAAATTTGAGTAGAAACTATCAAGGGACTAGTGACCTGATATAGTTAGAAAAAATGAGATAAGACATCTCCTCACTTTCAAGGTCCTGTGTTCAATTCTTGGCATCCCTCCTGAGTAAGTAAATATATATTTGAACTATTTAGATAATATTGAGTCGGTTTTAAATTGTTCTTAGATTTTGTATCAATTAATTTGAAGAGAAACTTACTTTTGAAAACATTCAAAAACAACTTAGTATTGATTCAACCAGGCCATGTTGTTAATAATCGTCTCAATATTATAGACTATAGACGAAAGCTTCCAATGTTTGACTTTAAAATAAAGCCAAACATCTTATTTATATGCTACATGTTCAATTGATTGAATGAAACAGATTGGATCGGAATTCGTCAAAAAGAAAATATTCAATGAAATTAAAGTAAACTTCTCTACCATTTTCAAAGTAATAATTTTGTTTTTCCATTCGTTTCGTTGGTTTTATTTATTTTTAAACCATGAAAATTAACCCAGCAAAAACCACGAAAATAAAAATGTGTAGTCTGATTAAGTTATAGTTTTTTAGAATATGAAGTTGGCAAGATAGCAAGCACTTTACAACCGATGCGATAAAATCAGAAAAATACATGTTTCTGTTGGGGAAAAAGGCAAGTAAGTGTTTAAGGAGTATTTTTCTGTAGTAATTTTAAATTTGAGCAAGGAAATGCAATATTAACAATTAGGAAGCGTTAATCTACAAAAAGAGTGTGCAATAATATATAAAATTAAGCACATAAATATTTACTTTTTAATTATTGAAAGATAAAGAGAGTGACATACATTATTTAAAAAGTTAATATATATATATATAGCGATAGAATTGAAATATTAAGAAAAATATATATATATTTGGCCAAAATAAAGAAAAATTGATTGTATAAAAAATATAAAAAAACATTTTGTTAAGTAAAATCAGATAAATAGTACTTGACCGTTCCAAAATATAAAACCTAGTTGATTTGTTTAGAGAGATTAAGGAAGTGAAAACAAACTATATTTAATCATGACACACACACACATGATATTTTATTACATTATATGTTAGCTTGAATCGAAAAAAGCTAATTTAGAAACTAATCATGACACAATCGAAAAAACTTTAGATACATCAATTTATAGCTTATAAGTTCGTAAGTTACCTGATTTTCTTAAGATTTTTTAAATTGAATTATATCCTATAAATAAAAGTTGTCAAAATTCGTGAGTTTAAGTAAACTCGTGTAAATAAGGTAAAATTATATCGTAGACTCAAATCGATCGTAAAATCGTAAGAGTTTACCTTTATTAATTAACATGTGTTTGTAGAATATAGTTAAACATGAATACAAAAATAGCAATAATTTGACTTGAACATATTTTAAATATAAATAGTTAATTTCAAATATATTAACACTCATACTTTATCAACCATAATCCAAAAATCTATTTGAATTTTATATATAAATTCATTGAATAAGATGAAATAAAAAAATTTAAATAAGTTTTAGAACATGTTAGCCCAATTTTTTTTAGTAAAAACGTAAAATCGGTCAATTTAATTGGTTAACTCATAAGTTTCTATTAAGTTTACATCAACTAACAATGTTAGTTACTCGTGACATGTTTTGATTAAATATAGGCATAAAAATAGTAAAATTGAAATGTGAACTTGCAAAATTTAACAACAATGCTATAGATATAGCAGAATCATAAAAATAATTTGGATAGGCTCCCATAGTACAAAGTCAGCCTGAATGGACTTATATTATGCCAAACTCATAACGCTGCGGGCCGGGTAACTTAAAAAATCCTGCCCCATCAAACTAACTGTCCCTTCTTGGTGTAGTAAGGAACAATCTAATTATCACATCATATATTTTAAAAATTATGTATGAATTATTTTTTTAAAAAATAAAACCCACTAGAAATTGATAGATATCAAGCCGGCACATCATAAGGCGTATGACCATTTACAAATAACAATTTTAGATCTCACGCAGAAATTCAAATTTCATCACACGCCTTAAAAACTGTATCCAAAAGAAAAAAATACGTTTTATACATGCAAAATAAAAAGGAAGAAAATATGAAATTAAATTTTTAAACTGGTAGACAAGTTTTGAAATTTGAAAGGTGCGCCATAAGATTACAATTTTTACTTTTGACTTAAAATATTTGTTTGTGATTGGTCAAACAATAAATTTGTTTGTAATTGGTCAAGCAATAAGATTTAAATGTTTACATTAGACTTAAAAAATTTGTTTGTAATTATTCAAACAATAAATGCCTAATTAACCAAGTGTCCAAGTTAACCTTAAAATTTATCCCTTGAAAAAATCAAAATAAATAGCGTCACCATACGAACACTATTCTCTCTCTTATCTCTATATATATGGAGCAGTTCTTCACCATTCTCATCTCAAACCCGAAACAAGTCCTCTTCATTGATTCTGTTACATACTGATTTAATCTTATTAACAACTATGGCTTCCTCATTTTTCAAGCTCACGGTCTTCCTCCTCCTTGCCCTTGTCCTTCTCTCTCCCGGCGGTTAGTTCATTATAACTCAATTATCAAACCAAACACTCTTATAATTATCTTTTACAGTCAAAGAAGGCTCGTCAAACTTACAACGTTTACATAAATTAACACTGTGCTTTGAACCTTTGATTATTATAGCTAGATAACATTGTTGATCATTCTATATATGCATGCACACAGAAACACCCATATATGAAAGAATGATATTTACTTTTTTTATGCAGAGAGTGATTTGGCTGAAGCAAAAAAATGCCATAAACTGAGCGGCTATAATGGGCGCTGTGGTGGCTGCTATAATTATTGCTACGGACATGGTTATAAAAAGTACGGAGGCTGGTGTCACGATTATGGCCATGGATATCATTGCTATTGCCTTTGGGATTGCTGAAAGAAGCTATCACGTGCCATCCTCGTGCCATCTGATCATCATATCCATACTAAATATGTTATGAATATAAATAAATAAATAGTGCTTCAATCGTCAGTTAAAGCACTGAGTACGTACGCACGTTCGTGCGTTAAACGTTAGTGTGTCTGGTTGTTCAACTATGCTTGTGTTTAGTGTGTGTGTTACGTTCATGTCATTTGTGATGAATATTACTAATTGTGTATGCTTGTTTCATGTTATAATGAAGAATACATGTGTCTTATGAAAACAATGATCTTTACGCTTCCGCTTGTGTATCGTGATGCGAAGTGTCATTTGATTTCATGTGTGCCTGGGTTTTCTTTTTCTCATCTATATTTATGTATGTATGTTGCTGTAACATCTCAGCGCCCCGCTCTCAAAATTGTCCGCTTTGTGGAATCCTCACCCCTCGCGGTTTTAATACATGTCGAGACGGGGAAGTATCCAGGCCCTTATAAGACGCCTTTCGTTCTCATTCCCAGCCGATGTGGGACTTTACAATCCACCTCCCTTGGGGCCCAGCGCCCTCGCTGGCACATCGACCCGAGCCTGACTCTGATACCATCTGTAATATCCCAGCATCTCGCTCTCGAAATTGCCCGCTTTGGGGAATCCTCACCCCTTACGGTTTTAAAAAGCGTCGAGAGGGGGAAGTATCCAGCCCTTATAAGGCACCTTTCGTTCTTATCCCCAGCCGATGTGGGACTTTACAGTTGCTATAAAAGGGTTACTCAATACAACAAAAATAACAAAGTTTGATTCCAACTGGGTGGGGTCAGTTAGATGAATCAAATTACGTCATTGTGTTTTATCAATAATTACGTTTGGCGATAAATTATTGACTAAAAGATCTCGTTGGATAATTTTGTTAAAAGTTTTCTTTGGTCTCTCCCACTTTTGAGTGAATTCCACCATTTGATCAACTATACTTACTTGTGTTCTAATTGTTTTATTTGATTATACTCAAATCACTTCAAACGACTTTTTACCATTTTCTCTCCACTTCCAATGAAAATTCTCTCCATATCTGTCTTGGATTATGGTTACAAAATCCAATGAAGATACTTCGGTCTTTTGGTTGAAACATTTATACCACCTTAACCCCTTACAATGTAGTGAAATTTCAGATAGCAATTTGGGAGATATGAGGTTTATTCCTTATTAACGGGCTGCAGTGAAATTTCCATATATAAATTTTGGATGCGCAATAAATTAACATGTTAAAAATATAGACCTTATAGTATGTAACATGGAAAGGAATGTCAGGAAGGAAATTGATATATATGTGTGTTAAGGTGAGTTAAATACAAGTAACAAATTATACTGTTTAAAATGATTTTTTATTTCATCAATGGCACTATTTTAGGTCCGATCCATGACGTCCCTCGCAATCATATTTTGCTTATTTGGAAGTTGTATTTTGCGTCGATCAAGCAAATAGTTCAAGCGTCTTCATGAGTTCTTTATTTTCTATTGTAACTATCATTTGGCCATTTTGTCAAAAAAAAAAAACGAGGAGTACATGTAGGTCACACACTCACACTTAACCGGCTAACACTTTTAAGATTCTAAAGGGAATGAGACGGACGAGGACTAGAAGCAGAGACCTTTCATGTGTTGTTCTCAATCCCAAGAAATTAATTAAAACGCCGAGAAATCACTAAGCACAATCCTAAATAATACGATCACACCACATACATATATGTTGCTTCAACTCAAACTCAAAAATAATGATCTTCATTCAGTCTAATAATACTAATGTGTCTCACCTAACATGGATGCCTCCTTATTGAAGCTAATTGTGGAACTATGCATTGTCCTCTTGGTTTCTTCTCCCAATGATAAGTTCACCCATCTTTATACACCCATTAGCGTTTACCATTTCCTCTGTTCGTACTTTTAATATCTATGCGTCACAACTTAAGTCGAGTTACTGGTCGTTATAAACTAGCTTTATTTTATATTTTATATCAATTAAAATAAATTTTGAAGGTTCAGGTATTTTGTTTTAGATAAAGAGGTTCAGATATGATTTATGCTTAGCAGGGGGACTTTTGCATGTTTGTTATGGAAACTTGCTTGTATACGGTTTACATGTACATCTATCCTCATCCTAAGTATAGAAGTTAGTTAGCTAAATGAAATTCATTAGGTAACTTAGTTAGCTATAAATCATTGTATTAATTAAATTTGATAATATACTTTATAATATATTGGAAACTACGCTATTGATTATTGATTGAGCATTTTCTTTTTATTATTTCAAATAAAAAGATAATTCTTCGCTTTTTATATCAATTCTTATGCTTAAATAATCAGAAATTAACGATATAATTAAAAAAATCTGATAAGTTTGGAGGCTATATAAAAAAAATACTTGGAATCTAAGATACACTTTTACTCTCCATTTTTGTCTACTTATTTTTTTTTTATTTTGTAATTTTTATTTCCTTTCATCATTCGTCAAGTCCCACATATTTTGATCATGTTGAAGTTGATCCAACTTCTTATTGAGCAACAAAAACAAAATAATATTTCAGATCAAAGTAGTAAGTGAAACAGTGTGTAAATAATATGGGAAGTTTCAAAGAAAACACTATGTAGTTCCTAATATAAAAGCTAGTTACAATGTTGTAAAAGCCGGAACGGAATACAAGTCGGAAAAGGCTTCGGGTCATGGTTCAACACGGTCAAACCACTCAAATCGATGGTTGGACCGGATAACCGTTGATCCGAAATGTGAAGCGGTCGACGGTTAGACCGGTTCAACCGTCCGGTTCGGTCTGATTCTTACAACACTGTCTAGTTAGATTATTTTCTATCCTTATTATAATATCATAATGAATTTCCAATTTTTTTTTATGTTTATTACTTTTCTCATAGTAACCTATTTAACTCATAAACTTGTTAATCATAAGTATTTTAAGAAGATAAAATCATAATCATGATAAATATTATTTATTCTTTTCTATCTTTTCATCAACCAAAAATTATGTGGGAAAAATAAATAAAGAAAACAGAGGATATCGATGGCTAACATTGAACACCAAATTAAATTCCCCAATTGATTGATACCTCAGGAGTATACGAAGTAATTAGAAAAACAAATACACATAGATTGTGTCTAGCAAGTGTGTCTATTTAAATTGATCTCACACACATGCAGAGAATGCATGTTAAAGCAGGAATGTGTCCATATATTTAGGACTACAGGGATTATTAATAGATATGTAGGCTTCGCCTAATACAACCATTCTCTGCTTCCAAACTACCCGTGTAGCTTAATAGATATTGCTTCAGATAAAAGAGCTATTCTTCTGCTGCATATATAAATAGATGTGCGTTGTAAATACCTCTATGTCTAGCATAATACTCCCTCCATTCATAAATATAAGACTATTTTCCCTAATTTGATTAGATTAAGAATGTTGGTTAAGTTAGTTATTAGCATATGATATTATTAATCTACCATAATCATATATATTTATTCTCATTCTCCGGCCCTCTCATAATTATTATAGATAAGCATTTTTAGAGTTTATTTAAAAAAAGTAGAGAAAAATTAGAAAGTTGCTTATATTTAGAAACAAACTGAAATTTAAAAGTAATCATATAATTTAGGAACAGTAAGATTATTAAGAACTTGTCTTAGCTTGTTTGTGTCAGTATTTGATATATCCATGTATTAGTCGGCTATGTGTAGCCTTTTCGTTTTCGATAATATTGATTTTCGGTTATACGTGAATACATGTATCATGAACTTATATATTACGCTTCTCAATGTTGATGTTTGTCTCAGCTATAAATTTAAAACGAATATACACTAAAAATATTCTAAAAAAATTTATTGGTGTATGGACGAGGAGATTTTCGCGGGAACTTTATTTAATATAAAATAAATTTCTCAATATTTTCATGATACTTTGGCTACTGACCAGTTGCGCAGGACAAACTATTGATTTTGGAGACTGACGATAAAAATTAGAAATTATATTGGCTGATAAACAAAGATGCATGCCTGCCCCCAACAAAATATGCCTTTCCGGGCTCAGACCAGCGTTATATCATATATGTTTTTTTTTTTATCATAGTTATATCATATATGTGAATTTTGGCCAAAAAGAAAATATATCATATATGTGAGCACAACAGATACAAGATAAAAATAATAGTACAAGATAAAAATAGTAGGCAAGAATGTAATCCTGACCCATGCCAAAAGATTGGGCCGAACTGGCTAATTTCCTCGACCATAACAAAGCTATTAAAAGAACTGGCCGAAACTGATCAAAAGGGACGTAGTTAACGACTTAACATCATAACAGCATATTATTTTAATACTAATAATATTACTAAAGCTGGCCCTATAATTTTATTTCTACCGTGCACAAAGAGTTTTGTTTCAATTAAAGAAACATCATTTATGCTATTAATAAAAGCCCTGTGAACATCTTAAGTAAACTAAAGCAACGACCTTTGAATTTTGATGGTATAGGATGCATTCAAAGGAGTTACACTTTCAACATACCAAAACATGAAAAGAGGTAAGAAGAAGAATTTGACGCAGCCCTCCTCCTCTTTATGAACCTGTTCCATTTCTCTTCCATATAATTTTTTTTAACCTTAATCTTAACCATTAATAAAATTAGAAGAAAACCAGAAAAATTAATATAGAGAATTAATGCATGCGACTCTCTACCATTTGATAAACTATCCTTACTAACGCATCTAATTGTCTCATTTGAACATGTCTAAACTATCTTAAGCGACTTTCTACCATTTTCACCTTAATCAATACTACCTCAACTCAACATTGTGGATCCTATCTTATGATCATTGTGGATAAAATTTTTTAATTTTCTCGAATTTGATAATTGTAGATCCTAACTTTTATCTTTTATCATAATGACCACACATCTACCTCAACATTCTCATCTTTATCACTCCATCTTATGTTCACTTTAATTATGAGTCTAACAATCACTACCATACAACATTACTAGTTTAATATAATTGTCCGATAAAACTTCCCTATGTACCTTTTATTGGACTACTATGTGATAACATAAAACCCTTGTAGCTTTCAATCATCCAGTTTTAATTTTACTGTTAACATCGTGATTTATTTAACAATTTTTTGTACAATGGATTCCAAAAGTTATAACATTACTATTATCTCTCTCTCATATATATACTCAATCATAAATAAGGGACAAATTGAGAAGACAAAATTATTTTAAACATATTTACTCTCAGCTACTTCCTTAATATATGTGGTTTTACCTTCATGGCTCTTATAATAAGAGACGGAGCCACTAGTATTTTTGAATCGATTTTTACGATACTTTGTTTTTCAAGGAGAGGGCGCGGGCGCATATAGAGGGAGATATTCTTTAAAGACTTTTAAGCATACGTGTCCTGTATAAGCATGGATAAGCATGCTCGATTATGCTCGCGCACCTTATATAAGAGAGTGATTAACGGAACAGTTTCAGGGATTTGAACTGATCATCGTGATCTCAACATTATTTAATTTGTTTAACATTTTCAGGGAGTCCTATAAACTTTCAATATTGATTATTTCTTAAAAGACACACATTCTTTAAAAAAATGATCCCTCATATATCTTAAATCACTTGCCGACCTAGTACAGTGAGTATTATTAAAAGTAAAAAACACATCAAATAAGCATATCACTTTAAATGAATTTTCATCATCATCATCATTATTTTTTAGTTATATGACTTTCTAGTATTACTCTATTATATATAAGGAAGCCAAAGTAAACGACGCTTCTATATATTTTTGAGCTGTGCTTATCTTTTTTTTTTCAGGTGACAAGCTGTGCTTATCTATTTGGTCAACTGAAGTATGGAGCTATGCGCTTATCTTTTTTTATCAGAAGAAGCTATGCGTTTATCACTAGACTGTTTCATCACTTTCACGCTTAGAATCGTAAAAAAGTCAACCTAACGTTTCTAATATTGAGGTAAAGTTGCTATGCTTTTAGACATACATACACTTTCAAGGTAAAAATACCCGTCTTGTTACTTTTAGATATTCATAATTCTATTTTACGCTCACTTCAGAAAAAGATTTACCTTGATCCTAAGTTAAAATATGAAGAATTTAGAAAAAAAAAACCACACTCAAACCTACCTAAGACAGAAATTAACCAATAAGTCTTATAATTTGTCAATGACCGGTGAAAGGGCAACCATTGACAACTCATAAAATTTGTTTTGATATTAATTTTCATTATTTTTATTTTCCCATTCAAAATTCAGTAAGTTCAAGAAAAACCTTTAGTGTACACCCTTATTAAGTAAAGTAGTATAGGTAGAGTTTGAAACTCCTAGATTAGAAATTTGTATTGATAATTTATTATTTTTTTATTTCCTAAAATATTGTCACCAATGTGTTAGGTGGGTCTAATATCCCTCATTATTCTAAAGTCTTATATAAGGGGTAGACATTTACCTTATAAATTTGTTCTATTAACAAGAGTTAATAAATTGAATAATCACTAACCACTTGCTTAAGGACTTGACTACTTATAACTTATGCAATATATTGTTAAATTCTACATGCATAATGGGCATACATTGATTGACTAATACATTTTTCAACTGTGTTTGCTTACATTGATTTAATCTAACGGCCAAGAAGCTTCCACATGTCCGCAAGAATTCTCTAGATTGAGGAGGAGGTTGATGAAGATCATGTGGTATATATCGTGCTCCTCAAGAAATTAAATTAAGAGGAAAAGGTGATAATAAAAACTCAAGCTGCGCTGGCCATGAGTTGAATCCCAATAACTAATGAATAATAATAATGTGAGGGTCACCATGAACCTCGTTCTGTTCTACTATATATATGTGTATATACTTCATCCTCTTCAACTCAGTTTTGTAAACAAACAAGCCTTTCTGCTCATTAACCTCTGATATTAATAGTTCATATTACCAAACATATGGCTGCCTCATTTTTCAGGCTCACAGTCATCCTCTTCATTGCCCTCGTCCTTTTCTCTCCCAACGGTTAGTTTACTTATAATAGCTATCACCCACGCAACCTATCTCATTTTACCATTTCTTCTTTTTATTTGATATCTTTAATACGCTTCCACATTTTGAAATGGATTAACAGAAATGTTTACACAGTCAGCATTGCACGTGCTTTGACTATCATTACCTCTTGTGCTAATCTCTTTTTATTTTATCTTGTTTATCTATCAATTCTCTCCAAACTACATTAGTCGGATACATAATGTTAAATTTTCGAAATAATAATCTTTAGCCAAGTGAAAACATGGTAAGAACAAAATAAAAACATTTTAAATACTATAAATCCACCAACTTGCAATAACATCCGCCAAATTTATACCAAGTGGGCCTAAAAATTTGTTAGACCAAATTTTACGGGAAAATTGACAAACTTACCATATCTGCAACATTTTTATTTGATTACTATAATTTTTGTAGCTTGCAAAAGATTATTACGTTTTGTGAAACGTTATGTGCCTATTCCTTAATTTGTACCTTTACCTTGTATTAAAATGCAAGGCAATATTAGGAAAATATTAACATTGTTAAAATCTACATGTTTATTATATATGTAGAGAAGAATGTGGCCGAAGCAAAACTATGTGGCAGATTGAGCAAAACATTTTCTGGGTTTTGCGGTAGGGATTGTCCATGTGATGCTAAATGCCTAAGAGAGGGCGCTGTTTCTGGAAGTTGCCATGTTCATGGTTTTGGACGCGCTTGCTTTTGCTACCGCCATTGCTGAGTGAAGCTGTCACGTGCCTTCCACATGATAATAATCTCAAGCAGTTCTCTTTTAATGAATCCATGTATGAATAAATGATGCTTCTGTTAAAAAGTTTTCTACGTATTTGTTTTCTGGTTGTTCGTGTGTTCGGCCTACTGGGCTGGTGATGTGCTTTATTTTGACATTTCATGTTCTTCATGGTCGTTTATCTTTTGTTCGAATTTATTGTACAACTCTCTCTGGTTTTCTTGGCTCTATGGCTAATAAAATTAAGAGTTCGGCGTGTTTGTGATAATATACCACTCTAATTCTTTTTTTATATATAAGTCTATGGTATAACCTAATATCCTATCAATGGAAAGGTACTTAATTAATTAAGGCGACAGAAATTAATAAGCTTCCCCCTCCTTATTATTTCATCCTTATTTATGAATAAGCCAATATCTGATACATTGTGTGTCATTAAACTAGTTTGCCTACTTATAAAACAATAGTATGAAGACTTATGCGCGTCTAAACAAGCTAGATTTTATTTGAAGAGTTTGGATTTGATTTTAATCCACAAATATATTATTCAAATTTTTGATGATATAATTGAATAAAAATTCGTATAATTGTGAAAAATAACATTAAAGTGAGATCTATAAAATAATTTCTTTTATTTGACCGATCATAAATTGATATACAAATTCCATACATAGTTATATCATTATCATTTATAACCGTTCCTAAATACAAGATCTATTTATCTAATTTGATAAGATTAAATGTGTAATTCGCACTAGTTAATCAAAATCAAATGCTATTAACAAATTACCCTAACCACTTGTCTCTATCTCAACCATACCCTACCACACTTAATTGTTTTTTTACCAAGAAACATCAATAATTTGAGGAAAAAAATAAAAAGTCGCGCTCTATATTCAAGAACAAACATATTTTCAGTCAAATTTTATGTACTAATCTAAAATAAATCTTTAATAGCCAATCGCCATCAATTTCATCAAAACAACTAACATAATAAATTTCCAATAATCTGTCTAACTAAAATTAATACTAACTACGATAGGAAAAAAATTTCATATAAATACAAACCTATTATACATATAAAAGGAGTTTACTCATGACAAATCCTTGGATTTGCATGGTTTTATATGCTTAATTTGAGGCAATTAACATGATTGAGATGCAATGTTTATCCAATTGTGCAAAATTGAAGGGAGGCACCGAAAGGTGCTTCCCCATTTCCTCTTAAGCCATACTAATTTCATTCCTCTCTCATCCCTCTCAAATTCCTCCATCTTTCTCTCAATGAGCAACCATTAATCCCTAATTCTTGATGGTGAGAGTAAGCAAAGAAGGAGCTTGAATCTTCATTAGGGGAGTTTGTAGTTCTAATCCCTCTTCCTTTTTACATTTATGCTTTTCTAAGGTTCTAGGAGTATATTTGTGATGTTTGGTTGAATACTTCATATGATCTATGTTGTATTAGGGATTGAAACTACTTTTATGTTGTTATTGTCATTTTGTTCTTGTTAAATATTTGACTTGGTGCTATTTAACTTTGAGATTAATATAATTTATGGGTTCATGATTTTGTTTTCTCTTGGTGAATATTTTGGGCTAGTACAAGGTGGCTTGGCTAATGGAATTGTGAGTCAAGTTGTTTGCATTCATGAAATGATAATATGATTTATTAACTATGTTGTGGCATTGGACATAAACTTTGACTAGCTTCAATTTATTGTTTGGGCGGCCATTAATAAATTGAAGCTACAAGGTTAATTTAGAGCAATTGTGGGGTGGCCCAAGTTGTGGATTATAAGTCCTTCATAATTAATTAATCTTTTGGCTTAGAGCTTAATCAACTTAAATTAATTTAACTAATGTTTGAGGTTCTGACATTAATTAAGTTAATCTAAGCCTAGCCTAGAGGGGTCCCTCTAGGGTCTAATTTGGAAGCCAACAACATTAAAACCCCCGAAAAATATTTTGAAGTGAGGATTTCTTAAGCACTCATCCATCAAGAATAATATTATCCATTTTTCTTCAATTCCACTCATTTTATGAAAAATACAAAAAAAATGTTTATTTGTTTTGCATCCTTCATCCCCTCTTTAAAAATCAACAAAAATATATTTTCATTACCCAAATTCATCTTGCATTGCATTTAATTTACTAGGATAGTTAGATTAAACAAGGCTCCTTGCGAACGATACCCGGGGTAGCTTCCGTTTACCTTGAGGTTCTAAAATTTCTTGAAGGATTAGACCCAAGACACACTATACCGACCCGCAAATCAGTGTCCTTTAACTCATATATATTACAAATACTATCCATGATAGAAAAAGACATACACATATCACAACATACAATCATAAATCATAATCCCTAACTTTGTTAGGAAAAGGGTCCCTCTAGCATATAGTTAGTAAAGATTTACCTGATTAAAAATTACTAATATGATTAACTATGTTAATTAAGGAGACTCCTAAGATGGTTAATAAAAATTACCACAGTCTACATCAAATCACAAAATGTTGTAGTCACTACAAAAAAAGAGGGCCTTATCGGCGTTTTAAAACCCTACGTTTCGGCGTTTTTTACCGGCGAAACAGCTCTACGGCGTTTTACACAATCGCCGCTGATTTAATGTGGAAAAGTTTTTACGCAATCGCCGGTAAGCCTAAACATCTAACGAAAAACTTTCTGGGCAGTGTTGGCTTTGGTAAACGCGTAAAGGTTAGGGGCAGTGGCTATAAATATGCATATATGTAGAATATGTGAGTCGTCAAAATCTTTCTCAAATATCTCCCTTCTTATTTCATATTTTCTATAGTTTTGTTGTGAAACACCTATATTAATAATATAATGGTGGATAAATCGTGGATCTCTTTACCTAGATCGTCACCGCAATACATGGCGGGGTTGAATCAGTTTTTGGAGTTTGCTTTCTTGCGCGGTAGTGATGTTCGGGGTAAGATACGGTGTCCGTGTGAAAAGTGTAAGTTCGACAAATGGAAGACTCGAGAGGAGGTATTTGCCCATTGTATGGATAAGCAGTTTCCCAGGTATTACCTCAATTGGGCGTTTCATGGAGAGGGCGAACTACACGACAACGCCGGTGATCTAGAAGTCGGTTCGAGTTCTCACATTGGAATGCAAGTCGAAAGCAGTGACGATGAAGCCGACGGAGGCGAACATGCAAATAATCCGGGTAATAACACTGTGATGGAAGCATATGGGCAGCATGAAGCAGGAGATGACGGGGATGTAGTGGTCGATGGACCAGTCGCTGACTACTTACGGCTTGAGGTGGTTAGAGATTTCTTTGAGCTTATGACGGAAGGTGACAAACCGCTGTACCCAGGTATAAATAATGCATTAATCATTCTAACTGTTTAAGCGACTGAATAATTATAATTAATATATATGCGATGAAATACATATATTATATATGTACGTGGCATGACAATATATATACATGTGTTTGGGCAAGGAATGAAAGATACTCTAAACTGTCATTTCTAACCAAACTGTATAGTATAAAGTGTAAACGTGGCGCCTCCGATGCGACTATGTCAGACGTGATTGAGCTGCTGTCAGACGCCTTCTACAATATTGGAGCCGAGCTACCGTCATCATTCTACGAAGCGAAGAAAACAATCTCAAAGATGGGGTTAGGGTACATAAAAATCGATGCATGCCTGTATGATTGTATGTTGTTTTGGGGCTCTGACGCTGCGTTAGATAAATGCAGACGATGTGGCACTGACCGATACAAGGTGGAGGGTGAGGGGCATAATAATAAGAAGAAGAGACGACGAGCAGTTAAGAGCATGAGATATTTTCCACTCCGTCCAAGGCTCCAAAGACTATTCATGTCCCCGAAGATGGCTGAGCAAATGCGGTGGCACGCGACAGAAGCTAACCCAGATGGCAAGATGAGCCATCCTCGAGACGGTGATGCATGGAAAGCTTTTGACGGCGAATTCCCCGATTTTGCCTCGGACCCAAGAAATGTCAGGCTAGGGCTCGCTTCTGATGGTTTTAACCCATTCGGCTCCTTCAACCAACATTACAGCGTTTGGCCAGTTGTGTTGATACCATATAACCTTCCCCCGTGGTTGTGCATGAAATCGACATCCTTCATTCTATCGACAATTGTTCCAGGGCCTACATCACCTGGAAACGATATCGATGTGTACCTTCAACCACTGTTACAGGAGCTCAATGAGTTATGGAGTGATGGGGTCGAGACGTTTGACGCCGAATCTAAGACGTTGTTCAGATTGCGAGCCGCTGTGATGTGGACTGTGAGTGATTTTCCCGGACTCGGCATGTTATCCGGCTGGAATACTTATACAGCGATGGCATGTCCGTTCTGCAACCTGGACTGTGAGCCCCGTAGATTGCCGCACAGCAGGAAGTCGTGTTTCATGGGTCATCGACGGTTCCTTCCACCTGATCACCAATTCAGGCGGCAGAAGAGCAAATTCGACGGTACACGAGAACGCAGAGATCCCCCTCGACGGGTGTCTGGGTTTGAGATCTTTGACCAGATCTGTGATGTGCAATGTGAATTTGGCAAGGACCCGCCGCTGCCGGATGAAGAGGTCCCTATCTCAAGCCGCGGTGGCAGGCAGCCTCGGCGGAAAAAGAGAAGCATATTTTTTTGTCTGCCATACTGGAAGCACAACTTAATGCGCCACTGTTTGGACGTCATGCACATTGAAAAGAACGTCGGGGAGAATGTCTTATACACCATTCTGAATGAGCCAGGAAAGTCAAAGGATCATCTTGGAGCGAGGAAGGATCTAAAGGCCATGGGAATACGTCAAGATGTCTGGCCTGACGTGAACGATAAGTTTGCCCCGGCTCGGTTTGCTTTGACAAAAAAGAATAAGGAAGTGTTCCTGACCACGCTAAAAGGTATCAAGGTTCCTGACGGATATTCAAGTAATATCTCGCGTTGCGTTGACCTATCTTCGAGAGAGCCAAAGATTTCTGGGTTGAAAAGTCATGACTATCATGTTTTGCTACAGCAATTCCTTCCTCTAGCTGTAAAATACACCCTTCCCGAAGATGTTTCTATGGTTTTGGCCGAACTCAGTTTTATACTTAGGCAGTTGTGCGCAAAAGTGTTGGATAGGCAAGAGCTAGACGACCTGCAGACTAGAGTTGTTCTGATGCTATGTCGCATGGAGATGATATTTCCTCCATCATTTTTCACCTCACAGGTCCATCTCATTGTCCACCTTGTTGAAGAAGCGAAGATGGGTGGGCCGGTGCACTACCGTTGGATGTATCCCATAGAAAGGTACCTGGGGAAAATGAAGTCGTTCGTTAGGAATAGAGCCGCGTCAGAGGGCTGCATTGCTGAGTGTTACGTGGGGGACGAGGTAGTTGCATTTGTTGAAAGATATTATGGTCAGAACATTCGTAATGAGCGAATACCCCGAGTTGAAGATAACTCGAACTATGTCAATCCCATCTCTGACATGTTGTTTCCCCCCATTGGAAAGCCAGTAAGAGCAGCGCACTTCCACCAGCTGAGTCCCGCCGAGATGTTGCAAGCACACAGACATGTCCTTACACGTTGCACTGTCGTGGACTCCTATCGCGAGTGCGTTTATATTTATTACATTACATTTTAATTAAATATATATTTACCGATAATTTGTGTTTTTAGGGATTATCGAAGATATGTCAAGTGGGAGAATCGAGGACGCTCGGGGATCACTGCAGCTGTGATTGATACAATGGTCCACCGGGGCTTCGCTGATTGGTTCACGAAAAGAATACGCAACGAACCAAATCCGCCACCATCACTAGTGAATCTAGCACATGGGCCTTTTGAGTATGCGCAGAGATACTCTGCCTACAATGTCAACGGCTTTCACTTCCGCACTGTTGCGCGCGATGGCTCTCGTCTAACACAAAACTCCGGTGTGTTTGGCTCATTTGGAACAAGGAGTTATGTTAGTAGAGACGATCCTCAAGCGCGTTTAGGGGAGGTTCAATATTATGGGAAACTTGTTGATATACTTGTGCTCAACTACAACGGTGCATTTCCCGTTCCGCTATTCAAGTGCGATTGGGCAGACACTAGGGGAAAAAGAGGCAAGAAAGTTGACGTTCTCGGTATTACCTCCGTGAATTTCTCGAGACTCTTCCACACAGGGGCATTACCTGACGACGAGCCATACATCATTGCTGACGAAGCGCAGCAGGTTTATTATGTTCCCGATCCTAAAAACAAAGATTGGCAAATGGTGATTCAGGTAAAACCTCGCGATGTATACGACATGGGGGACGAGAATTTAGACGCTACAACTGAAACTGTTCAACTGGTTGCTCCTAATAATTCCGACTACCTAATGCCCGAAGGAGATGAACCGGTACCGTCTGTTAGAGACCGTGAAGATGGTGATGATGAATGAAACGATTGTTGTTTGTAAGGAATGAAACGATTGTTGTTTGTATGGAATGAAGCGAATGTATGTACATATAAATAAATATTCGCAGTTTTTATCGTATTTAGTTCTGTTTTCTTGTAATATTTAGTTCAATATAATTACATATAAAACGGTTGGCAATAATAAAATTGTATTTACAAAAATATAAAAATGTACAATGATTAAAATAAAAGTACAAAACAAAAGTACAATAAACAAAGTCCAATCAAATAAAAAAACTAATCTACACGATCCTCATCCTCATCCTCATCTTCATCCTCTGCAGAGCGTCGGCGTCGGCGACGAACACGTGATGAGGAGGCTTGACCGCGTTCCTCCCACCTCCGCTCCTGCGCCCTAAAGAACTCCTCTTGTTGGCGCTTAAACTCCGCGCGCCAGTTAGCGACCTCTTGCTCATGCGCCTGCCGCCGGGCTTCATACTCGCGCGCCAGCCTATCCTCATCTGCCTTCACCCGGGCTTCACGCTCTGCGAGCTCCAGCTCGCGCGCCCGCAGCCTGTCCTCTTGCTGCCGCGCATGTTGAGTCGCCCCAGAGGATGCAGGTGAGTAGCCCTGGGTCCCGCGACTTCCGGAAGAAGTGAAGAGCTGAGTGGGTCTGGCTACAAAGCCAAGACCTGGCACGCGTCCGGCAGGATCCGGAGTCCCAATCTCCGCGTGGATAGCAGCGACCTCGGCAAAGGGACTCGGGCTCACGCTCTCCCCCTCTTGAGATTCGGGGGTCGCCCTGGCTTCCTCGGTCGCCTGTGCCTTCGCGACTTTCTTGATATGCTCGGCAGCCTTCTGGGAAACAGGTTTCCCATCCTTCCGGCTGCGCACCTGAACGATATAGTCGCGGTAGACGCCCTTCTTGACGCCCTTTTTCTTGGCCTCCTGCAACTGAAATATTTGAAACGTCAAAAAATAATCGTTATAATATATAGTTAATAATTAAAAATCAAAGACTAGTAGATATTAATATTACCATCTCGTCATAGCCGACAATCATGGGTCTGCTCCCAGTCGTATGAGAAACCTGTTGCTGTGCCCGCACCTTCTTGCCCCGCTCTGACCTCGCCTGACCCAGGTCGGACATCCTCCAGCCGATGTACCGTCTCCACTGTTCAGGGTCGACTCCGTCGGGCACCATATTCTCCACCTCCTCCCTAGACCTCGCCCCCCCTCGGCCCTATCTTTGTACAACCTGAGTCTCTCGTCCTTCCAAGAATCCCCGATCATAGATATCGTGAATTTCTTTAGCTTCTTGCTTTCGGGGATCCACCACTTCCTCTGCAATAGGAAATTTTGACAATTAATAACATTAACACTAAATAAATATATTATTTCACGTAATTATAAAATAATTTGGAAATTCAAATTACCTTCATAATATCCCATGCCTCTTCTTTCCGCGACCTAGGAACTTTCCTCCAGTCGATCGGGTCGATTGGGAAGCGCCGGAAATCCTTACCGAGCAGGCGGCAGTAGCGGTGATATAGGACGCCGGCATCCTTGGTTGGCTGCCCAGTCTCCTCGAAATATGGCAGCTCAACCCTCTCATTCGCCGGAAGCGAATGCACCTGCTTCTGGTTCAGCCTCTTGTTGGTGACAACGCCATTGATATCTGTAAGGAAAAAACACATTTCAGATAATTGATATAAATATATTAATTACTACATGCATTAAATCAATATATCAAATTAATTACATACCTCTGACGTTTACCACATATCCACTCCCAGAAGTGGACCTCCTCCCTCTCTTGAGTTCAATAAGAACCTGCGGCACAGGCATATCACCGTCCTCCTCGCCGGCGCCGCCTACGCCGCCACCACCACCGTCACCGTCGCTACTGGAGCTCGAGCTCTCCTCCCTCTCCTGCCTCTCCTCCCTCTCCTGCCTCTCCTCCCTCTCCTGCCTCTCCTGTCTCTCCTCCTCATTCAAAAACTCGTTCATTTCCTCGTAGCTGATGTTGACGTCACTCCCCAAGTCTTCCCAGAGCTCGTCCTGCGTCACTCCTGGGTCCCCACCAAAGCCGTAAGGACTAAACGGTACGGTGCATAGAGGGGAACTGACGTACTGCAACACCGACTGGGGAATAGGTTCCTGCTCTTTCTCTTTCCGAAGAGCTTCTATACGCCTGGCTTCTTCCTCGTTGCGCAATCGCTGCTGCTCTTCCTCGTCTATGGGATCTTTACCGCTACGCCGAGACATTATATATATAGGAGAAACACAATATATAAACCGCAACTGGCAGACAAAGATTCGGTGGGCCCCTCTGTCGCTTTTTAGAAACGCCCAAATGCAATCCGTCGGTGGGATATATAGACACAAACGTTCCGGCGTTTCTGGGGGTGCTTAGCGGCGTGTCCTTGGTTGCGCCGAAGAATAATACTATTTTATTACACATCGGCGTTTCTAAGAAACGCCGATGTGTATATTCATTTAATTTTATTAAATGAAAACGCACATCGGCGTTTTCTAGAAACGCCGATGTGTATATTCATTTAATGGAATTAAATGAAAACGCACATCGGCGTTTGGTGGAAACGCCGATGTGCATTTTTATTATAAAAAAAAGAAAATAAAATGCATGTCGGCGCAAACGTCAAACGCCGATATGCATTTATTTGAAATTAAAGAAAAATAAAATGTCGCGCTACTTTAAAAAAATATTAAAATATACATACCGGCGTTTGGGCCTCGCAAAACGCCGGTATGTAAACGCCATAAAAAAGGCGGGAAAAGCGAGCCACATTTTTTCGGCGTTTTCCATGGGCGCTTTTATGAAACGCTGGAACGTATGCTGTTTCCGGCGATTATTGAGGAAACGCCGGAACGCTTGCGCCGGAAAGTAGTGTCGACAATAAACATAATCTGATTGTCACAATTAGATAATTCAAGTGACAACTAAATAAATCCAATCAAACACATAATCAACAATAAATTAAAGATGTAGAAGCCAATGTACGTCTACATTGTTTGACAATATATACATCCTCTAATAACATCTATTAACCTATTCTAAAAAAAATATGAGTGCTTGTCTAATTTAATTGAAAATTAGGTTTTAATAGAAAAAACTATTTTTACAGAGTTAGTGTTTTACATTTAGAAAAAATAAAGGTCAACTCCCCAAATGATTTTTAAATTTAGGAATGCATGGAGGTTGTAATATGTTGGGAAGTTATAAAAAAAAAAGTATGTTGGGTGTATGTGTGAGTTCCTCCTTATTGTGTCATGAATAACCGAAAAAAACAGAGAGAAAATGATTATGGAATGATTGCATTTAAGTCTCAAATGAAAGACTTAATTTCAAAGAGCCAAAAGTTATTAATAACTACTACTACGTACTAACAATTACAATAGTCTTCATTAACAAGTGGTAACAACTCATTGAGACCTCTTAAAAGTTAAATCTCTTATTTAGGACATGTGTGTAATTGTCCCAATAATCATATTTACCTATGATTTAAATTGTTATATAATTAAATTGGTCAATTAAATATTTCCTACATGAGAGTAGATCTTATAAGGATAATAATCCATACAGCAACTTGGGTTATATTAAAAATCCGCCACTACTTCTGCAATACGTATGCTTTCACCTCAACTTCAACTGAATCAATCAAACGAAGCTTTCAAGATGAAATAAGACACTCCGCTCGCTCATCATGTAACCCTTTCCGACTTTGATGACTTGGTGTTAGGATTTGGAATAGTAGTGTTGTTTGAATTTGACCCTTTCTATTTGCAGGGCATTTTTGCAAACATGTTTGTTGGTCGTAGTTTGTTTTCATTTAGGGAAAATAGCCCATAAATATATTGCTTGCAAGAAAAAACAGACACTTTCAACATAACAACCCTTTAACAAATATGAGATCCGGGAATTGGTTTTCTATTTGTTAAAAATATGAGTAGAAACTAAGGAAACATATTCAAACTATTTAAATCATATTGAGTCGGTTTCAAATTGTTCTTAGATTTTATATCAATTAATTTAAAGAGAAAATTACTTTTGAAAAAACAAATCTAAATCATCCAAATAAGATCTAGAAGATTCAAATTTAATTTGTTTTGTTCTTTATACTCATTTTTTCCATGAATTTGGAGTCTGGTTCTAAGATTTGAAAGGTGCGTGGAAGAATTTTATCATCTACAATGTTACCATATCTAATAAATTAATGAAGTACCTTATTAATTGTATTTACCATATATAGTTAATACATTAACCCGTTCACTATACAAAATAGAATGTCACGGTTCAAATCCGAGACAAAGATAAAGCAATCCGCATTCTTCGTCTCTATGTGTCTTGTTTCAGTTTTAAAAAACACGCGACATTGTTGCTCTGCACGGTAGAAACTAGAAATCAAAACAAATGCCATAGAATAACTGCGACATACTGCGGTTATTTTAAGTGATCCAACTAGGCCATGTTGTTAATACTTTCATTATTATATACTATAGATGAAAGTTTCCAATGTTTGACTTTAAAATAAAACCAAACATTTTATTTAAATACTACATGTTTAATTGATTAAATAAAACAAATTGGATCGGAATTTGTCAAAAAGAAAATATTCAATGAAATTACATAAACTTCTCTACCATTTTCAAAGTTATAATTTTATTTAAATACTACATGTTCAATTGATTAATCAAGTGTCCAAGTTCACCGTAAATTTCCCCCCTAAAAATTCAAAATAAATAGCGTCACCATGCGAACACTGTTCTCTCTTATCTCTATATATATGTGTGAAAGTTCTTCACCACTCTCATCTCAAACCTGAAACAAGACCTCTTCATTGATTCTGTTAATTATATTACTTATTTACTCTTATTACCAACTATGGCTTCCTCATTTTTCAAGTTCACGGTCTTCCTCCTCCTTGCCCTTGTCCTTCTCTCTCCTGGCGGTTAGTTCATTATAACTCAATCACCAAACCAAACACTGATAATTATCTTCTACAGTCAAAGAAGGCTCGTCATACTTACAGTGTTTACATAAATTAATACTGTGCTTTGAGCCTTTGATTATTATAGCTAGATAACATTGTTGACCATTCTATATATGCATGCACACAAAAACATCCATATATGAAAGAATGATATTTATTTTTTTTTTTTTGATGCAGAGAGTAATTTGGCTGAAGCAAAAAAATGCTATAGACGCAGCGGCTATAATGGGGGTTGTGGTGGCTGCTATAAGTATTGCTACGAACATGGTTATAAAAAGTACGGAGGCTGGTGTCACGATTATGGCCATGGATATCATTGCTATTGCCTTTGGGATTGCTGAAAGAAGCTATCACGTGCCATCCTCGTGCCATCTGATCATCATATCCATACTAAATACGTTATGAATATAAATAAATAAATAGTGCTTCAGTCGTCAGTTAAAGCACTAAGTACGTACGCACGTTCGTGCGTTAAACGTTAGTGTGTCTGGTTGTTCAACTATGCTTGTGTCTTAGTGTGTTTGTGTTACGTTCTTGTCATTTGTGATGAATATTATTAATTGTGTCTGCTTGTTACGTGTTATAATGAAGAATAAATCAGGTGTCTTATGAAAACGATGATCTTTACACTTCCGCTTGTGTATCGTGATGCCAAGTGTCATTTGATTTCATGTGTGCTTGGGTTTTCTATATACTCCCTCCGGTCCTATTTATAAGTCGCCAACTGCCCCTAAATTTTGGTCCTTAATATAAGTCGCCAACTACCATTAACTAACTCATTAATTAAAGTTTTCCCAAATATGCCCCTGTCATTGAAAAAATAAATCTCTACATTTATTTTTGTTTGTCTCATTATTACTCATTTAATAGTTGTGAGGAAGGGCAAAGATGGAAATGAAAAATAAAACAAGACCAATTTAATGATGTAACTGCCACTAACCGTCATTCCTTGATTTGTACAATATGGGCGGTTGACGACTTATAAATAGGACCGGAGGGAGTATATAGGAGTATTACTCAAATATGAAAAAAAAAACCAAATATATTGAAAATTCTCTCCACATATATGTCTTGGATTATGGTTACAAATCCAATGAAGATGCTTTGGTCTTTTGGTTGAAACATTTAATACCACCTTGTTGACCTAGAGTGCAGTGAAATTTCAAATAGCAGTTTGGGAGAATATGAGCTTTATTCCTTGTCATGGGGCTGCATTAAAGTTTCCCTATATAAATTTTGGAAGCGCACAATAAACTTGCTAAAAATATATAGACCTTATATTATACTCCGTCTGGTCATAAATATAAGACATAATTAACTATTTTGAAAATCATAAAAAAACAAAATAAGTTAACTATAAATTGATGATTTACCTAATTTTTCCCTTTGATTAGTACTCCCTCCATTCCTAAACATAAGAACACTTTGACTTTTTTGGAGAATCCTAAGAAAGCAAAATGAACAATTTAATCATAACATATTTTAAATATTATTATATCATATGTAAGTTCATAAGTCAAATAAACTAGTTTAGTGAAAAAATTTGGGAAAATCAATTTTTAATTACCATATTTTACTTTCTTAGGATTCTCCAAAAAGTCAAAGTGTTCTTATATTTAGGAACGGAGGGAGTATATTTTACCTATAAACTAATGGATAATCTAAAAATATATCAAATATATCATAATTTAATAACCTATTTCGCAACTTTAATCCCTAAAAAAAAGCCATCTAGGTCTTATTTTTAGGACCGGAGGTAGTAGATAATTCTTATGGTAAAGACAAAAGGACAAAATAAATAACGACAACAGAGGATTTTAACTTCTAACATTGAACACCAAATTAAATTCCCTAATTGATTTTTACTTTAGGGCTTAGGAGTATAAGAAGCAATTAAAAACAAATCAAATACACATAGACTGTGTCTAGCCAGTGTGTGTAAATAGATCTCTTGTTGTTACCCACCCTCTCACACACATATATACGCAGAGAATGTTAAAGCAGGAACGTGTACACGGCATGCAAAATAAACAGGGTGTGACGTTAGCAAATACTCCCTCAGTTTCTGAATATAAGATCACTTTAGGGAGGAGGACTTGTTCATAAATATAAGATCACTTTCTAATTTGACTCAAATTTTCCTCAAATTACCCTTATACTCCTTTCACCCAAAAAATAGTGGTTTGAAGAAAGTGAGACGATATTTAAAACTTAAGTGAGGGGCATTTTGGAAATTTCATGTAATCCTAACTCATTGAAATGTCTTCCTTAATCTCTCCAAATTTGCTTAAGTGATCTTATATTTAGGAACGGAGGAAGTAATGTTTAGTTGAATGCCTAATTGAAGGTGCTTATGTGGGAGTTTGTCAGCGCAAAGATTCCCGTTTTGGTTTTATTTTTTGTTGCTATTTTGTCTGTTAAATTATATCGACAATGTGCAAGCCTCAAATGTTATCACCCTGTGCTTGTTTTCATCGATTTCAACTTCTCGCCTACCCCCTACCATTGGATTCACTTTTTAGTGAAAATTGCATTAGTGTGATGTTAACCATATATATTTTTCAACGTTATGGGGTTTTTTGGCCACTTGGATGCAGTCTTTTTACACATAAGCATATAAAAAATGAAATACACATCAAAAAATTAATAAAATACTCTCTCTTCCCCAAGTTGATTAAGTTTTTGCACCTCGCGAAACTTAAGTATTAAAAACGCTCATAGGGACAAAGTTTAGTACTATCATTTTTGCACATTCATTCTATTAATTAAAATAAAATGATATTACCGAATTTCTTAACCAATTCCCTTTATTCGAACCCTACCAAGTAACTATTTTTTTTATTAAGGAACATCAATAGGGATAATCAAACACAAATTTGAGACAAACTAAAAGGTCTTATATTTATTAACAAATCTACTTCTCCCTAAAAGGATCTTATAATTAGAAACAAGGACTAGAATTTATGATGAGAAATGTAAGAACTAGTGTTCGCACCGCAAGTGCATGGGTCGCGCCAAATAATAAAGAAGTGAATAAAGTATCGTTCCCATGAGGATTTGGTTCCAAAACCCGGTTAAGTAATGATTATCGCACTCTCGCTCATTTTGAGTGATTCAAAGGTTAAGATGTGAAGGGTAACTATAAAAATAAATAAGAAAAACTATAAACAAGTGATTCTTCAACTATAGGATAAAATGGGTCCTAAGATTATTTCCCCCCTTTTTTCATAAACTTAAAGAGTCTCCTCTCACAATTGCTTTCAATGACTATATATTTGCTAACCTAAGGTTCTAGAATACTTGTAAACGCTCCGTCGAGTCAATAACAAGTGTTTAATTTTATTAATCATGCAATCTCTTGTCATAATTAATAAAACCCAATTTCTAAGTTTCAACCCTAATGTGGCTATGTGAAGTTAATAAGTATATGTCTATCTTATCAACAAAATCATCCATTTGTCATGCAAACTTCAAGTTTTCACACTATTTTACCCAAGTTCTACACTCAACCTAACTCTCTCAAGCATTAATCAAGTGAACACAAAATTAGGTAAATCAATATATAATTAACTTAGAAGCATTAGGTAAAGAGTAAAATAAACACAAATATAACATTAATCACAAAATAAGAGGAGGAATTAAGAGTTAATCTATACAAGGGTTCAAAATAATCCTAGAATCAAAGCTTTATGTCCACATGTTCATGGGATCCAAAAGAATATATACATATATATGATAGTACAATCATAGAACAAGAGAGAGAGAAGGAAAATGGAGAAGAAAAACCAAGATTTGAAGTCAAAATCTTTTCTAGACTTCAATCCATTGACACTCACTCCTCCAAAAGTCAAACCCTAGCTCCTAATATGCCCAAGAAGTGAATAATGAGGTTTTTCTGTCGAGTCCTAACTTTTATACCTCATATTTTTCCTGTTTTTTGAGTCTGAAACACAGAGTTTTAATTTCTATTCATCGCGTGTTCGTTGTGCGACAAATGCTCAAAGAACAGATAAGAGTCAGAATAAAACATCATTCGTCGTGTCTTAGTTGTGCAACGAAAGCTCAACAAACCTTCGGTAGAATTTTTCCTTTTTCCTCTTTTGTCCCTTACTCCACTCTTTAGCTTGTCCTATGTTTTTCTTGGTAGCTCCGTGCTTTCCTTAGCATTTTTCACTTGTCCACCTCTTCCTACAAAAGGGAAAGAGGATTGATAAGATTCAAAAATCACTTTCACACACATATAACTTCAAATTTCACCAAAATATCTATATCTTTCAATTTTTACTCTTTCCTATTTGTATCTATGTCTTTCTCAATTATTTACCACCAAAAATCATGTACATTCAACTAGTAAACTAAGGTTTGATGTTATTCAGATGGAATATATGAAATTATGGAGTTTATCAACCAGTAAACTAATACTCTATGTTAAAATATTTTCTTAATTATTTATTTTAAAAAATATGAATTAATTTTTATCAATGAAATATTTTTTCAATTTTTTAGATGATTTACTTTGATAAATCGTAGTATTTCTATATTGGTTTTTAAAAGCTTGTTGATGCAACTTAAGTATATATGTGATATTCCTAAAAAATTAAATATAACTAAATTTCCTCGTAATAAATTAAAGAAATTAGATAAAACTAACTTAAACTAAATAGGGACAAAATCACCAAAGTTCCAAAAGTATTACAACTTCGTTCTCTCTTTTCACATTGATCAAAATGAACCAAGGTTGATAAAAATCTTATCAAGCTATACTTGCCACATTCCTTATCGAAATACAAGTTATACCTGCCATTTTACACTAATTTTAAGGGAGAAACTTTACTCGTCTCTTACAGAAACACATAGCAGCACAGATGAAAAATGTTTCGTGAATAAAGATCATATATTTCTGAAAGCGAAATGAAACCAAGTAACTTCAATAGTCTTGAATAATGAAATATATAAGATTGTATATGTTCGACACAATAACTGTAGTATGTTGGCAAGTTATAAAAAAAATGTATGTTGATTTCTCTTATTTATCATGTCCCCCAGATAAAAAACCTATATTGGTTTTTTTAACCGAACACGCCTATATTGGTTGCAGACGATCATTATAGACATTTTTATAAATATCTAACTTATCTAAATTTTTAAAAAATATAATTAAATTGCTCATCAATTATATATTTCCTACATGAGATGAGAGTAGATCATACAAGGATAATAATCCATACCGCATCTTGGATTATACTCATTCAAAATCCAACTTCTGCAAATTGTATGCTTTCACCTCAACTTTAACTAAATTCAAAGCAAACGAATCTGAACAAGATGATAGATACTTTCAGGCCGCTCGCTAATGTGGCCTGGCCATTTCCCACATCAACTTAGCGTGTTAGGATTTGACCTTCTATTTGTTGGGCTTTTTTTAAAACGTGTTTGTTGGTCTTGAGTTTATTTTCACTAAAAATTGTTATTTCTTGCAAAAGAGAAACACAGACACCTTCAACATGCTTTCACCAAAAAAACACAAAGACACTTCCAAAACAACACTTTCACAAATAAGATCAAGGAAACGGTTATTCTACTGATAAAAATATGAGTAGAAACTAGGAAACCCAAATATATCTGATCTATTTTATTTAATCTTATTGAGTCGGTCTAAATTGTTTTTAGATTATATATTCTGCATCAATGAATATGAAGAGAGTAATTATCAAATATTGTTAATACATTTAACCCATTCAACCTGGCCATGTTGGTAATAATCTCATTACTATATACTAAAAACGACGAATGCTTCCAATGTTTAATTTGACTTTATAAGATTTACATATTCAATTGAGAAACAAAACAGATTGATCGGAATTCGTCAAAAAGAAGATATGTAATGAAACCAAAATATCACCTTATTTATTTAACTTAAACTTCTCAACCATTATCAAAGTTGTAATTTCGTTCTTCCCATGTTTTCGTTGGTTATACTTTTATAAACCATCAAAATTAACCCAACAATAAACCAAGAAAATAAAGTGTGTAGGAAATTTTATTAAAAGATTTATCAGCATCCAAAAATTTTTTATCTTAAATGTTCTAATTAAAAATATTATTTCATGATTTTTATGATCAACTTTAATAGATACATAAAAAGGATATTTGTCACGTCAGACTGAATGTTACATCAGATTAAATCCTAGTGAATATTAGTGGTGAGGTAGCTCATATTAAGTTTCTTAAAAGTCCTAAAAGTTTTTTCAAATGAACACCTAGTGGACGTTTTGATTTTGAATCACATAAATCATAATTCTCACATAGACTAAGCCATGCTAGCTATGTGTCTGTTAGGTGTATGTTGTGTTTAAGCACGTCCAATCAACCCCTATATTAATTTGTCACTGTTATTGTAAATAACACAGCTAAGAAATTTAATTTCTAGGACATTTAATGTAAACACCCTATTTTGTCGGGACCCCACTAAATTTAAAAAATATAAAAAAGTAAAAAAATGAAAAAATAAATAAAAAATAAAAAATAATAAAAAATAATAAAGATATGCTCTCTTGATTTCTTTCTTGTAAGACAAGCATAATTCAAATTGTATAAGAGTCAAATATGATGATTTGAATTAGGAAATAAAATGGAAACAAATTATAATCACAATAATGTGGGTAATCAATAGAAATTTGATTTGATAAATAGGAAAGTTTTGAAAGGAATAAGACAATGAAAGGAAATAATGATGCACTCATCAAATTTGATTGAATTATCATCATGGTAATTTGATTGATCACATAAATGAATTAAAGAGGCAAACCCTAGAGTGGTGGCCTATATAAGTTAGTACAAGAAAGCATAGTGTGATTTTTTTTTCTTTGGTGGAGAAGCTAGGTTTTCTAGTGGAGATGATTTTGGGATCATTTTTTTTTTTGTGGAGAAGGATTTTATAGAGAAAGGCTAGGTTTTTAGAGCAAAGGAAAGAGATAGTGAGAGGCTCCAAAGAGAAGAATATTAGAAAAGGCGCAAGGTATGAATTCTCCCTATCTCCTTCTTCTACCATGAATATGTTGATATTTGATCATTGCTTGGTACATTATTGTAAATAATTTCTTTTTTCTCAAATAAATCAACTCCAATAAAAGTAAAACATTTGTCAAAAAAAAATAATTAAATTATTTTCAAAGTGGTGTTCATGTTGTGTGAAGGTTTTTACAACCTCCTCAATCATAAATGATTATTCTTCCGTGAGAGATATTAAATCTCCTCAGGAAGTTTAATCCAACACATTTCAAGAAATGTATTTTCTAATAAACCATGGGCATTTTTCTTGAATAAAAAACACCAACCAAATATAAAACTTTATTTCAAAAATAAAAAAAATCATTTTCCTAAAAAACAAAAATCAAGTGACACGCATTTCTACCCGAACTACGTGGGCTTTGATCCCTTAAGGGTACGTAGGCCCTAGGTTAAATCCTAGGTCAAGTCCAAAAATGTAAAAAAGATTTTTTTTCTTTCATTTTTTTGTTTATTATTATTTTTATTTGTATATATTGATTTCTCTTGGTAATTCAAAATAAAATTAAAATTAAGGTCATATTTATTTTTAAATAAATAACTTAGGTAACCGTTTTCTTGAACGGGTGCTGTGGGGGTGCCTAACACCTTCCCCACGCACAATCGACTCCCGAACCCTATTTTTTTTATTTTAAAAGGTTTTCCAAAATATCTTTTTATGAAAATTTTGGTGGCGGCTCCATTTTTACATCTTAATTTAAATATTTTTTTGGGCGCTACATTTAAGAAAAACTCTCTAGTGTTGGTACCTCATCAGATAAAACTTTTTAAATGTTTGAGAATTGACCAATTTTTCAGAACATGAAGTTGGTAAAGGGAAATATAGATAGTAAGCACCTCATGACCGATGCTATAGAATAAGGAAAAAACATATTCCCTCCGGTCTTAAATATAAGACCTAATTGACTTTTTCTAGAAAATCCTTAAAAAAGCAAAATAAGTTAATTATAAATTGATTTACCTAATTTTTCACTCTAGTTTATTTTACCTATAAAATAATGGATAATCTAAAAATGTATCAAATATGTCATCATTTTTTTTTTGGTTATTCATCGCCCGGTTTAATCCGGACTCGAGGGGTAGGAGTGTTGCCCACATAGGCAAGATTGTCCCCTCTCCCAATGAGAGCGCTTCCCGGGAATCGAACACGCATTCTCATCCTTACGGGGGTTGCAGCCCACTTACCAGCTCAACCAACTACCCATTGGTCAAATATGTCATCATTTAATAACCTATTTCGCAACCATAACCTCTCCAAAAAAATGTCAATTAGGTCCTATATTTAGGACCGGAGGTAGTAAACTATTTGAGGGATATGTATTGTTTGTTGAGGGATTAAGGAGTACTTTTCTGTAAAATTTGTAAATTTTGAGTAACGCAATGCAATAAAGATTATGTGGTTATGGATACATACTTTTTTAAAAGGGGGATTTGCAGTTTAGTCCCTGGTAAGGGAAATTAATACTGGAAGGTCCCAATACATTCCAAAATAATTATAAAGTCCCAAGGACCCTTTCCTGCAATTGTTTGCTTAACTTCAATGACCATTTTGCCCTCATTAAAGATGGTTGCCATCTCATTGGTCCCTACAGGGGACTATGCTTTCATCTTATGAGGGCAAAATGGTCATTGAAGATAAGCAAACAATTGCAGGAAAGGGCCCCTGGGACTTTATAATTATTTTGGAATGTATTGGGACTTTTCAGTATTAATTTCCCTTATAAGGGACTAAACTGCAAATTTCCCTTTTAAAAAATTTAAATAAAAGGCGTCGATCAACAAAAAGAATGTACAATAATCTATGAAAATAAGTACATAAAATTTTTAAATTTTAATTGTTAAAAGATAAAGTGACATAAATTCTTTGATAATTTCTTATCTATATATATGCAATAAAATTTAAATATTACGAAAAATAATTTGAAAAAAAAAGAAAATTGACTGTATAAGAAATATTAAAATAATTTTGTCAAGTGAAATAGGATAAATAATATTAATTTTTTCTTACTAATTATAAAATTTAGTTTATTTTTATGACCCTACATATTTTGTGTTTTAATATATTTTTTCATTCAGATTGGATTTTATTATATTAATATTAATTTATGAGTGAAATAAATTAGTTCAAAGAAAAATTAAATATCCAATAAAAAAAAAGAAAAATTAAATAAGTCAATTTAAAAGTTATCTAATTTTTTTAAAAGTTTTAAATAGAATTAGATCCTATAGATATATATAGATATGAATAAAAATAATAGTAGAATCATAAAAAAAATGGAATAGGCTCCAAAGTGTGCAAAGTCAACCTGTACTTATTTTACACCAAAATCAAACAACTTCCGGCCCGGTAACTTCAAAAAGCCCTGCCCTGGTAACTAACTATTTCTTTGCATAGTCCAGAAGAAAATCCTTTTTTAAAAAAAATGCATAAAAAATAAGTTTAAATACCCACTAGAAATTTGTAGGTAAAGCAGTTCAGCACATCATAAAGAGTATGAACAATGGTCCGTCGCATTTGTTTAAAATCTCCCTTATCTTTTCCAATTTTTTAATTGCAATTTATGTCATACAAAATCTTTACCAATATTTATTCAAAATTAATTTAAATAGTTTTTCTTGCATTAAAAATGGCTTTAATGTTATTGTATAACTTTAGAATCTACCTTGCTCAAGACTTTTTAAAAGAAAGGAAACACTAGAGAACACCATCAGTGATTGCAATTTGCACAATTAAAAAGGTTACCTCACGTGATCTTATTTATTGGATGGAGAGTGAATGAATCTTTCAGTCATATTATTGGTAACACTTCAAAATTTGGAAGAGAGGAAATAAGGAGTTAATTGCTTATAGTTTTGAGGCGTGATTTAAAAATTTAAAAACCTTATAATGAATTTACATGATTTGAGTTTTTTTTTTCAAAAATTTGAAGGCTTATTCTATTCATAAATGGAAGAAAATTAGTTAAAAATTAAATTTCAATTTGATAATATTTGTGAATTTACTTTAATTTGAGGCTTAAAGAAATTTAAAGAATAAGAAAATATTTAAATTAAAATAAAGACTAAATTCATCAGAAGAAGAAGACACAAATTAAATACTTAAAAGTGTGTTTTGACTTTGAGGGATGAAATGGATAAAAAGGGAAAAATCACAATCATATCTCTCAAATGAGAATTAATCACAATCAGATTCCAAACAATTATATGAAATTACATAGAAATATTGAAATTTAGGGAAGAGGATAAAAGACGTAGAGGAAAGGAAATAATTGAAATAAGACACCTAGATTTTATATAACCATGACAAATTTCAAGATTTAATTTGTATGACTTTATTAAGATGAAATGAAGTTTTTAACAATTTGAGATGCAATATAAGCAATATATCAAACAAGAGAATGAATGAAAAGAAAAGAGATGTGAGTTTGTTTTGATTATTAATATTGTTATCACACATCCTTTCACTGCATTTTCACCATTTCTTATTCTACTATATATGCATAAGGTATTTTCAAGTAGGGCAAAAACGCTGATCTAATAATTAACTATTTCAGTTCGGGCAAAACTAATAAATGATTATTTCGCGGTGCATAAATAATATCTAATTTTGTGACCCAGTGCAAAAATGATAAAACCGGTGCTGGATGTTAATTTGTAGTTTTGTGGAAACATTCTGATATTATTTTCAAAGTGAAAAATACATTTTTGCCCCTTCCAACTAATACTAGTTAGCATGGGAAAGTGAAGGGAGGAAGGATACGATGAAGGGTCGAATGTTAATTGTGAGGGGTAAGAAAATATTTTACTTGAGAAAATAATATTAGAAAGGTTCCACAAAACGATAAATTAACATTTAGTGCCAGTTTTATTACTTTTGCACCGGGTCACAAAGTTGATTATTATTTATGCGCCGCGAAATAGTCATTTATAATTTTCGCCTAAATTGAAATAGTTAAATAATTGATCAGCGCTTCAAGTAAAAGGAGAATGATCAATTTCAATTGAAGAAGAGAAAAGCCCGTAAAATATAATGATAGAGCAATAAAGTGAGTATTGCAAGAAATGAGCCACTTTTCAAGCTAAGGGAGCAATTGGACTTTAGGAGCATTTGAGCCTTGGGAGCATTTATGAACGCTGGGATGATGATGATGGAATGGAGCTTTTTTATGAGCTGGCTGTATAGGCCTCTTAAGTTCAAGGTGACATTACCCCATCTTTGAAATTTCCGGGACAACATTACTCTTTCAGAAACTTCCAAACGCTAAGTGCCATTAGCGGCGAACACTTTCAAGATGCTACTGAAGGACAAGAAACCGGTCAATATGGACAAGAAATGGCGAGATAGTAATGTATCGATATAATGAAATGGCGAGATTCACTAAGAAGTGCCACTACACAATACACATTATATATACGTACATACGTTGCTTTAACTCAGACATGCAAAATCCAGTCTCTTCTCATCATTCAGTCCAATCCTTATCGGTTTCAGTGCCAAATATGGGTGTCTCATTTTTAAAGCTGTATGTGGCCCTCTGCATTGCCCTTTTGGTCTTTTCTCCTAACGGTCAGTTTTTCATCACCATACAACCACGAGTTTTTACCGTTGCACCTTGTCATGCATATTTTCGATATTAATACTTCACAATTTTCGCATAGCATGCATGAACCTATAATGAGCTAAAATGTTGATTTATATATTTGGCATGCTTGTCATCAAAACAGCAAGCTTGTAGTGGTTTAATTATAGAATTTAATTTTCTAAAGGGAATTATCTGAGCATTATCTGAGTTCATTAATTTATATATTTGGCATCTTATATATGAATATAAGCTTTTAACCTTAATTCATTATTTTATAATCCCAGTTATGATGGCATAAATAATGTATATATACAAGTACAACAATCATAAAATAGTTGTTAAATTTTAAAGCAGGGTTAAATGTGCATGTACGTGTGTATAAACTAGAATATTTAGAATAACATTCAGAAGCTTGTTTAAAATCATCGGAATAATATATTAACCATGAGTAAACTAATAAAACTAATTTTTAGGGCTGTTACACAAAGCCTCTTGTTTGATTTGATCACTTGCATACTTAATTAACCTTATCACCAACTAACAATATATGGCTGCTTCATTTTTCAAGTTAAGAGTCTTTTTCTTCATATTCCTTGTCCTTCTCTCTCCCAATGGTTAGTGTTTTTACGAAACTCAGTCAAACACTCATTACTTCTCTCACCATTTCATCACTTGACAATTATCTTTTACCATCAAAGATGGGTTACGTTGTATAAACAGCGAGTACATTAATACTGGGCTTTGATTATTATCTATCTAGATATAATGTTAATCATACAATGTATGCATGCATGTGTGAAAGAACTATATGTATATTGTATGCAGAGAGTAATAATATGGCAGAAGCAAAAGTTTGTGAACGTCGCAGCAAAACATTCACTGGGATTTGTATCAGCAAGGATCCATGCAAGTCTGCATGCTTAACAGAGGGTGCTTTTGACGGAAGTTATCATGCTGATGGTTTTGGAAGTGCTTGCTTTTGCTACTTCAATTGTTGAAAGAAGCTAACACGTTCCTTCTTCGTGCCATCTGATCATTTCCATGCTATATATGTTAGGAATAATATATAGGGAGAATTAGTTATTAGAGATACCATGGAAGAAATAAAATTAAGATGAGGTACCACAGGTTCTAATTACCAAGTCAAAAGTTATTACTGTAAGTCGAAGAAGTTGACATTTACCACTTGTACGACCTTATTATGATTATCTTTCTTTCATGGGACACTAAGTATAGGTACGTGTGTGGGTTAAAATTTATGTTAATTTGTATGTCAGTGAACTATCTCTTAATTTGTGTCAAAAGTGTGTGTGTGTTCTGCTTTTGTCTAGTGATGAGAAGTGTCATTTGAGTTCATGTGTGTGTTTGATTTTTCATTTTCTCCATATAATAAGGTAACTATCTATTAAATCTTGCAATGCATGTCTTTTTTTGAGTTTATAATCCAGTATCCTGGGCTAGCTCCAATGTTACGGGGACCTCAATGGGCTCAGACTAATCTAAATCCGCACTGGGGCCTCCACTTAAGGGTAAAGTGCTGGCCAAAGGGCATGCTGTATTCCCAGAGCTCGAATTTGAGACCTTTGGTTAAGCGGTACGGTGAAGTGAGGTAACCACTACACCAATCATGCTTGGTTTGCAATGCATGTCTTTAATTATATGTGGCTTGCTTGATATTTATTCACGTACAATATATTTTTGCTTGGCTTTTAATTTGTCCGATATTTTGGATATGAATTCTGATAATGATTCGTGAGTAGTGTGTGTGTATGTAGTATTCATGGTCTGAATTCCCATGTGTATCGTTATATCAGTATTCGTGGTATAATAATTCACGGTCAGAATCTTAAAAAAAAAACAAAACAAATTGAAAATATATCAGTTTTTCTCTTATATAATATATATCAAAATTTCACTCTTTTATTTGATCTAAAATTTTATGGTATAAAAAACAAATATACATACATGCACATACATACTGTTAGCACCGCAAGTGCACGGGTCGCGCCAAGTAATAAAGTGATAAGTAGAGTATCGTTCCCACGAGGATTTGGTTCCAAAACCCGGTCAAGTAATGATTATCGCACTCTCGCTCAATTTGAGTGATTCAAATACCAAGATGTGAAGGGTAACTATAAAAATAAATAAGAAAAACTATAAACAAATGATTCTTAACTTCAAGGATAAAATGGGTCCTAAGATTATTTTTCACCCTTGTATTTCATAAACATAAAGAGCCTCCTCTCACAATTGCTTTCAATGACTATATATTTGCTAACCTAGGGTTCTAGAATACTTGTAAACGCTCCGTCGAGTTAAGAACAAGTGTTTAATTCTATTAATCATGCAATCTCTTGTCACAATTAATAAAACCCAACTTCTAAATTTCAACCCTAATGTGGCTATGTGAGGTCAATAAGTATATGTCTATCTTATCAACAAAACCATCCATTTGTCATGCAAATTTCAAGTTCTCACACTATTTTACCCAAGTTCTACACTCAACCTAGCCCTCTCAAGCATCAATCAAGTGAACACAACATCTAAATGGTGATCAAGCACTTAGAAGCATTAAGAGAAGAGTAAAATAAACACACATATAACATTAATCACAAAGTAAGAAGAGGAATTAAGAGTTAATTCATACAAGGGTTTCAAATAATCCTAGAATCAAAGTTTTAGCTCCACATGTTCATGAGATCCAAAAGAATATATACATATATAAGCACAATCATAGAACAAGAGAGAGGGAAAGGAAAATGGAGAAGAAAAACCAAGATTTGAAGCCAAAATCTCTTCTAAACTTCAATCCATTGACACTCACTCCTCCAAATGCCAAGTCCTAGCTCCCAATATGCCCAAGAGGTCCAGAATGAGTGTTTTTTGTCGAGCTCTCACTTTTATATCCAACAAGTTTCGTTTTTTCGCGTCTGAAAACGCAGAGTTTTACTTTCCATTCGTTGTGCGTTCGTCGCGCGACGAACACACAACGAACCGATTGGAGGCAGAGAAGAGGCATCATTTGTCGTGTCTTAGTTGTGCAACGAAAGCTCAACGAACATCAGGAAGAGTTTTTCTTTTTCCTCTTTTGTCCCTTGCTTCATTCTTTAGCTTGTCCTATGTTTTTCTTGGTAACTCCATGTTTACCTTAGCCTTTTGCACTTGTCCACCTCTTCCTACAAAAGAGTAAGAGGGTTGATGAGCTTCAAAAATAACTTACAAACACATATTACTCCAAATTTCACACAAATGCATATTTTTCAATTTGTATTTTTTCCTATATGTATTTGTATCATTTTCAATCATTTGTCACCAAAAATTATGTACATTCAAGGGAAATTAAAATGGAATATGTGAAATTACGGAGTTTATCACATACATACATACATATGTAAGAGAAGTGTCCCAAAATCATGTGGTAGCTGAGACCCCTGATTTGATCTTGCCCTACGTGTTTTGAAGTCATATGTAAGTATTTGTAAACCAATGAGTGTATTATAGGATACAATATTGTCTAAACTACCTAATAAATTTAATCAAATATAAAATGGATTTAGGTAAAATTAATATTATATTATATTTGATTTTCAAAGATGAGAATGAAGATTGCAAGTACGTAATTTTAGTATTTTTATATAAGAGATGTGAAATGATATGAATAGTCTTGTGAATGATTTTTAATGGCTATCCTTAGCTCTCTAAAGATATTTGGGGAGTCCAAATGCACTAATTCACTAATGTACCAGAGCCATGAACTCGTGATTCTTAGGCCTAATTAATGGTTGGAATATAATCTCATACAATTAGACTTTAATATCAATGATAACTTAAGGGTTGATCTTTTTTTTATCAGACTTAAGGGTTGATATTGACAACTCAATGAAAAGTCATTTAATATTAACCAAGTCTCTTGGGACTTCAACTCAATTTCACTATTTTTTGGGATATAAATGTGATTAATTATATTATAATAGACCTCTTTAAGAGTATCCTAAAAAACGTGGTTGAAACATGCTGATAAAAAAGCGTGGTTAAAAGTTAAAACTTAATAAACATCTGCTTATAATAGGGATAAAGGCCAAAAATACCCCGGAAGTTTCCACCCAGGAGCACTGAGTATATGGAAGTTTTCAAAGGGGCAAATATACACTGGAAGCAATCAAAATGGTGCAAATCTGCCCTTCCGTCAAAGACACTAACAGTCAACCGGTTAGTTGACCAAAAATTTTTGGTCAACTAACCGGTTGACTTTTAGTGTCATTGACGGAAGAACAAATTTGCCCCATTTTTATTGCTTCCAGGGTATATTTGCCTCTTGGAAAACTTCCATATACTCTGTGTTCCTGGGTGGAAACTTCCGGGGTACGTATTTTTGGCCTTTATCCCGCTTATAATATAACATCAAAATTTACTATACCCATATCCTTTTTAAAGTAAAAGAATTAAACAGGGAAACCGTCAATCATTGGTGTGGCAATTTCCACGGTAAACACGATACTCCTATAATCCTATTTATAGTATAGAGAGGCAGTGAATTTTTTAATTACATTTAATTATAAGTAATATATAACATGGAATGTTTGATTTGAATGCACAATAATTCATCCTTCATTTATTTTTGTATTGACTTATTCTCACGGAGTGTTATGCATATTTGATTGAGATAAAGTTAAAAGTTTTATTTTGAAAGGATTGACGAAGTTGAATATTTTTCTGTCTATATAAAATTTGTTAGAATTGATGAACAAATTGTATAAGAGGATTTTAGATTTGTCTTTCTATTAAAATACCTTGAACAAGCTAAGCTAGATACGAGTTAAATATGTTCAATTTTTCATCAATAAGTTGATGCTAGAATTTCCTTAACATTATAGTGACACTCGATCTCTTTTTTTGGACTGAATAATGGTACTCTCTTTACTCATAATCAATTTGGTTCTTTTTGTAAATCAATTTTGTGGGAAACATTTCTGTCCTTAATATAAGTGTAATTATGGAGCAATAAATAATGTGAGTTCTGCAATTTCAAAGAGTAATGAGAGTGGTATATGTTCATTTCAAAGCAAATGAGAGTGGCATATGAGCGTGAGGCCAGGATTTCGATTCCATATTTAACTCATCACCACGAATACACACAAATAAAGAAGCACATTCTAATTGTGTTGTCCCTCTACGTAAAGTCATCCATTTAGGGTCATATATTGGTGTCAATGTGACTGTGTGACATTGAGGATGGAGAGAGGTGTTATTGTTGAATATATGGGCCGAATGTCCACGATATACTTTCCTTAATTAAGCCGAGCAAGAATACCCAAAAAGGGCCTTGCTACATGAAACCCATGAATTTATAATTAGAAAAAAGATATCCAATACGTATCAGCAATCAAAGATACAAGGCCACCGCTTAAAGAGTAAAGGCGAAAGAGAGCTCCAAGATTTCATGCGCCCTGAAAGTTATCCGGTCCACCTTGTCAATTTAATTTGTAGGCACTAATGGAGGACTTATAACAATGTACGTATTTTATAACTAAAAAATACAAGAAAACTGAAAAAAGACACGAACGGTAGGAAATGTATAAGGCAGTGCATATTGCCAGGTGGTCAAATTTTTTATTTTATATTATATGTATAATATATATTTAATTTCATGATCGGCACACACAAAGAATACGTTTTTTCCCTTCATGACAAAAGAAAAATTAAAAAATAAGCTAACACCAGGAGTACTGTTGTACTGGTGGATTGGTTTCATTGTACGCATTTTAAATTTAAAAATACATGAAAAAGACAGGAACGATACTAAATATATTACAGAGCATATTCCCAACTGGTCAAATTTTATATTTTACTATATATACATATTTAATTTAATTTCATGATCAGTGTAACATCCTTAAAATATGAATATTTAATATTAATAACTTTCTTGTAAATTTAATTTTATTTTCTTATTATTATTTTATTAATATGTGTACATCTATATATACACTTAAAAAAAGCACTAACCTAGTTTTAGTCCCCACTTGGTGATGGTGCTGGGGAAGAGAATATACTAAGCTTATATATTTGAATAAATGGAGATAGGTGTAAAATGGTGTTTTGAAAAATTGATAGATGTGAAGGACACCGAATTTACTGTCGGTGTAGTGTGTCTCAAGACCACTCATTCAAGAAATTTATAGACTTTAGGGTAAGCGAAAATTACCACGGGTATCGTTTTAAGAGGAGCTTATTTATGTAATTAATTACCCTAAAAACTAGTATGAAACTTGTTTAAACCTAAGGAAAATCATTTTTAATAAATTTCTCTCTCTCTTTTTTGCATTGAAGTTGGGAAATAATTTATATGATTAGATATTAGAATAAAAGGAGAGTTTTGGATAAATGAATTATAAAATATTCTCAATGATTAGGAATTTCAAGAGTTATTGCTTATTAAAATTTTTAGGGGTAAAATGGTCAAGTCAATGAATCCCTAAAGGAACCCCTCTACACTACAAAAAAAAGGAACATTTCAGCGTGTGTAATAACGACCACATTGGGGGTTTAAACCGCTGATATGGCGCTACAGCGCGCCCAGCAACCGCTGTAATTCAGTGCGTTACAAACACCATATTAGCGGTCAAAAGGGACCGCTGTAGCGTTGGTCAAACCGCTGTTTTGGTTCTAACCGCTGATATGCACAGTCATTAATGCCATTTATGCACTTTAAAGTTTCGAGGCTGGGGACGCAACGGTCAGGATTCTAACGGTCACATCCATTTCCGCGGTTTCAACCGCTGTTCTGTACAACGGTCACCTGCAGTCCAGCGCTTGGGAACCGCTGATATGACATTTATCTTAATATTAAAATCCTGCAACGGTCAGCTGCATTTACTGCTCTGACAGGATATTAAAGGTCCCAGCATGTCAGCGATTGAAACCGCTGATGTGGTATTATTTTAATATAATATACCTGCAAAGTTAACGTGCATTTACTGCTCTGTTTTTTTTTTTAAAAAACAATTATTTAGCTTTTTTTTGTTTGAAAATAATGAAGTCACACGTGCACTTCAGTGGTTAGAACCGCGCATATGCCCTGTTTTGTCTGGAAAAAAAAATTGTTGACCGCCATTTTCGTTTCAGCGGTCAACCAAGCAACCGCTGAAACGGGTGCCCAATTCAGCGGTTGTTGCCCAACCGCTGAAGTGCAAGCGTTCACTTTACCCCTTTTTTTTTGTAGTGCTAGGCTAGACTTAGATTAACATAATTAATGCCGGAACCCCTAGCTTTAATCATCTTGATCTTAGTTGATTAAGCACATGACCAAATTAAACTTACTAAACACAAGGAGCTATTAATCCTACGAACGGAACCCCAAATCGCAACCTAATTAACTTACTAGCTTCATTTCATTTTGAGACCCCAACTAATGAATTAAAACTAGTAATTTTAAGTTCATTGCTACTCAAGTGTTAAATAAAAGTTTTTTGTTAATTTTCTAAGCATGAATAAACAACATCATTATCTACTAAATAAGAACTCTTACTTAGCATAAGATTTTAACTAAAAACATGTATTAAAATTATGAACCCATAATAGTAAAGCATGTTCAAGTCAATAAGTTCAATGTTTGAGAATTCATACAAAAGAAAATTAACAAATGAAAAATTGTTCTTACACATCTATAAGAAATAAAGATAAATCACACAATCAAATACATAAATCTAAAATTGAACTACATAAAAGGAAGAGGATGTGTAGACATGCAATTATCCCATGTGGAGCTCACTTAGCTCATCCTTCCATTCCAATCATCAAGAACCATTCCAATCACCAAGAATAAGGAGGTTTAGTTGCTCATATAGAAGGTGAAGATAGTAATCATTTTGGAAATGGAGGGAAAATTTGAGGAAAGGAAGATGGAAAAAGAGAAGGGAAATTTCAAAAATGATGATATAGAGGACAAGTTGGTAATGTATATAGCTTAATGTATTATACAAAAAATAATTTTGAATGGCTTGATTTGAAGAAAAATTAATGAAAATGATATAAAGCTTACTAAATGCATAAATAAGGATCAAGATGAGAGGTAAGTAATGAACAAGATCAATGCCTACATATATATTCTCTTAATTGACATCGAACAATGTCTTAACCTAAGCGTGTGTAGGTCATAAATATGAAAGCAAGGAAAAGATTGAAGATGAATATGTTGTTCATGCACTCCTCCAATCTTGTTTACAAGTAGAAAGGAGATTTACTCTATTCCTGTTTCTTGGTGCTTAAGAGAATATTTTCATATGAATATATAATTATACCCTTAAATTATTTTTATATATGTTGACACTGTTTTTATGTAGTATATTATGTATGATAATAAATTAAGGTCAAGTTGAAAAGTTATAAAATTTTGAAATTTAGTTAGTGAAATATAATATTTCTTGTTTGTGTATATAATATGGTAGACATGAGTATGACTCTGATAATAATATAATTCGACTAATATTTATATATACATACATATATTGGACACACCTAAACCGGTTACGGAACACTTTAAAGATGCTGCCAACGGACAAGAAACAAAATAACCAATGATCGACAAGGACAAGAAATGGATAATAAGCTGTGTTGTTCAATGCAAAGAAATTCGGCGGATTCACTAAGAAGTACCATCACACACCCACCCACCCACAACACACCATCCTATATATGTGTATGTGTGTGTGAGTTGCTTCAACTAATCAAACTTGCAATATCAAGTCTCTTCATTCAGTCTAATCCTTATCAGTTTTATTTTCCAAACATGGGTGCCTCATTTTTCAAGCTGTATGTGGCCCTCTGCATTACCCTCTTGTTTTTTTCTCCCATTGGTCAGTTTACCTATCACCATACACCCACGATTTTATCTCATTTCCTCTTTTTATATATTTAAGGCTCACTCATCACAATCTTTTCGCATAAATGGATGCCTGCTGCATGTACTTCTAATAATCTAAAAATGTCAATTCATATATTTGTCAAGCTCGATTTCAAATTTTTTGATAAAAAAAATGCTCGATTTCAAAAAGAAAAACTTGTATTTGGTTCAAATATAGAAGTCACTTAACCTATACGAAATTTTTTTGCCAATGTACCCTATAGTAACTATATGCGCGTGACTTATTAGTTATATTTTAAACATATCCCTAAAATACTATGTGTCGATCATCATCGATATACAGAAAATATATTAAAAGTTTGAAACCTATTCTATTAATTATGAATTGAACACTTTCGTTTTTTACTATACTCTAAAAGATTATTCGTGTAAGCAAATAAACATATGTGTTCTCAAAATTTCATCATATTTGGTTCATAAAAACACTCCTTTCGGTCATAAATATTCGAAAGTTAATATTAATTGACTCCTCATGTTTTATCAAAGAAGAGAGAAGCAATTTCATGTTTTATTTGTAGGCCACATGATAAATTTTAATTTATTGTATATATAATTATAAACTTTTACCATTCATTTATTATTGTGTACAGACTTTGTTATCATGGTATATGTAGATTAAATAAAAATAAAATCAGAAAAATAGTTCATTTTAAGGTAGTGGTAATAAGTTTTGATAGCGTTTTTCTAATTCTAATAAAACATGTTTATTAATTTGAAGTGATCTCATATTGATAAGATTGATTGAATATTCTTTATTGCTAAAAAATAAATGAGAAATATTTTTTTTAACAAAAAAGAAAAATAATTTATTTTTTATCTAAAATACTTTTATGGACATTTCCATTAAAGCTATACCAGTCTGTAAGAAAACTAATGTGCTTAGGACGTAAACTTAAACTTTTACCAGCCACACTCATATTTGCAGATAATGTTGGAGCAGCAGTGTGCCAATTCTACAGCAAAACATTTAACGGGCCTTGTTTAGATAATGCTAAATGTACTGTTGCATGCTTAAAAGAAGGTGGTTTTGAGGGAGTTTTTCTTCCAGACCCTCTTGGACGTCAATGTTTTTGCCATGTCAACTGTTCAACAATGACCTCAATGTGCAAGCCTCAAAACATACATATGATCTCGTGTGCTTGTTTTAGTCACTTTAATTTCAACTTCTCATAATAACGTGACTAGCTCCAATAGTATATGATTGTATCAATAAATGATAGTGCTTCCGATCATTAAAGCACTTAGCTAAGCCTCTGCATCCTATATTTCTGTGATATAATTAAGCATTGTGATGTCCTCTTTGTTTACTTTATCAAACAGCTTCATGTTTGTAATATATAAAAACTCGTCTTTTCTGTGTCATTATTGTTGGTATTTCCCTGTGGTTATCAAATCAATAAATAACTTAGCCATAGAGCACATAGTAATTAGCTATCTAATAATAACTTAGTTTGTCAAATTAACTTTTTTTTTTAAAAAAATAATATTGATACAAATGATCTCGTGATGGCACATTAATACACATTATTTCACGATTTCAATAAATGATGACTAAAACAACCGTTTTAAATGTTGGAATATCTATTTTGATGTTAAGCAGAATAATTATTCCAATATAAGCACACATACGGTAAGCTTGTAACCAATAACATCCACAATTTCAAAATACGAAGGTAATCAAAAACTGAAGCAAACGGAAATTGTCGAATAATATCAACTACATTTGCCTCACGGTGGCTCAACATATACGCGTTGACCACTTCTCCTTTGGCCCTTTAACTTCAGTTAGAACACAAGTGTATTATATACTCTTATTTCTCACTCCCAAAGCAGTGTGAGACTTCTCTTTTTGACACACCCACATATTTTTCATTGGAAAACTCCAACTTTACATTCTTGACACATACCTTTTATCAAAGTTAGAAATTCATTGCCTCGAAGACAAAGAAAACAGCAATGAAGTGAGCATTTTGATGCTTCGATCTGAATATGCCCTTCGTTTTGAAAATTTTGTTTTACCTAGGTAATTACTTCTATTTTCCAAAAAGTGGAGATTATCACCTTCAATGTTGCAATCACTTGTTAACTATTTCTTTTTGTTGATGTTGATGCCGCTTCCCTCTCCATCTTCTTGTTTTTAGTAAGATGCATCATGTGTCGATCCATCTTGTTATTTTGTAGGCACTGATGAATGACTTGATAACAATGAAGTATAGTGTTAACATCTGACTATATTTCAGAAGATGCTTGTTCCCTCCTTTACATGTTCCTCCTCGCTTTTCATTATTAAAAGTGGGGTTGAATTGCAATGCAGGGAATGATGTGGAAAAATATTTTTAAAACCATTTATGGCTCCACTAATATTTGCTTTATCTACCGGTTTGGTCTTGTGTTACTTGTTTTGGATAACCTCATCAAATGAGGAAATCCTACGACTATTCATTGAGTGCTTGTTACTTATAGAGAGTACTAGTCTAAAATGATCCTAGATAAGTAAATGATTCATAGAATAGGATGAATATCATATGATGAATTCTCCTCCTGATGTCTCTCTTCATGAACCTCTACAAGTTCTAGTTTTTCAAGATGCCAGTACTAATTCAAAGAAATTATCACACAAGATTTCATCTTTTGGAATGTCTTTACCTTTTCGACTTCTTCTTCCTTTCCTTATTCTTCAACTTCTTGGTTTTCTTCACTTGCTTCAGCAACTTCACGAAGTTCTGTATTTGTTGGGATTTCAGATTCACAAGTTTCGATCACTGATTCCGCCTCTGCTTATTGATAGCTCAGCTCTTCATTGCTCTGTTCTCAAATGATGACATCTTCCTCCAACTTCAATTAGTTCTTGTTGCTCTTCTTCTTCCTCCATGTGTACTGGTTCGTCTTCTTCTCCTTCTTCTACATTTTGTTCCAGTTCATCACGTTGTTTAAGTTGTCTATTGTTATGAGCAGGTGATAGGCAGAACTCAGAAGTGATTAGCAAGACCTACAGCTCATCAACAAAAGAGCATTCATAAATGGGGTAAAATTGGAAAAACTTGTTAATTTAAGTAGTCTTTAGTATATAAGTAATTAACTCTCCTTGTTTTTGAAAATTGGTTAATCCAAAGGTATACAAAGGACTAAAGATTGAACTGATATGTTACATAATCGCTCTAAAATACATTAAACTGATATGTTACATAATCCCTCTAAAATATTTCTGTGTACAATTAAATTATATACTCTCTCCAATCCCTGATAAAATTTGAATGGTTTTGATTCAAAATATAAGATATCATATCACATTATCTCCTCATTTAATGCATTTTTTTATTACTTTAGCCCTAATTCTCTTTCATATTTATTAATGCTTATATATATTTCTCATTTTCTCTCTTTTAAAAGTACCATAATAAATATGGCCAATATTAGAAAGAAATATTAACTCCAGACACCTAACTAATATTTACATGTTTTCTTAATAAGCGATTTATTGACGGCTAACTCTTATGTTAGGGACTATAGGGAGTATAAGTTTGGAAGATCGGTTTGAAAAATTGGCGAATAATAAATGTTTTAAGATAGTGTATGAACTTGCTTAATATTTAAGTAAATAGAGTAGTATAAAAAGATATGAGAAAATGTCATCTGTTCTCCATTGTTAAAAGAAGACGACAATATGAGAGCTAGCATGACACTTAAAATAACCTCTAAAGCAACGACAAAAAACGGAACGTGTTATGAGAAGGCGAAGATTTCCATGAAGATTTTTGTATATATAAATACAAGTATGCAGAAGCATAGACCTTCATCACGGAAACAAGCTTCTTGTGTCTGATACTAATCTTAATTACCAGACATGGCTGCTTCCCTCCTCAAGTTTTCTTCCTTTGTCGCCTTCCTCTGCATAGCCCTCTTGGTTTCCTCTTCCACTGGTTAGTTTTACCCATCACTGAACTTCCACTTTAGCCTGTACCATTTCCTTTTTTCCAATTTATTACTCCCTCCATTCCTAAATATAAGAGCACTTTGACTTTTTTGGAGAATTCTAAGAAAGCAAAATATGGTAATTAAAAATTGATTTTCCCAAATTTTTTCACTAAACTAGTTTATTTGACTTATGAACTTACATATGATCTAATAATATTTAAAATATGTTATGATTAAATTGTTCATTTTGCTTTCTTATGATTCTCCAAAAAAGTCAAAGTGATCTTATATTTAGGAACGGAGGGAGTAACGACTTTTGTTATATATATATCAGAAAACTCTCCTTACAAATTACATTCATATAAGTCTCAAATTGAGTTATTGACTCTAATAAGTATATAATGCCATTAGAATATATGAATATGTCCCATGTGCATGGAGCATTATTGATATCATACTATCTGGAGTTATTAATTTAAGATGAAGTTTAAAGAATAGGGTAAGTTGTACTCCCTCCGTTCATAAATATAAGATCACTTTAACAAGTTTGGAGAGATTAAGGAAGACATTCCAATGAGTTAGGATTACACGAAATTTCCAAACTATCCCTCACATATCCTCGCACCTTCTTCAAACCACTATTTTTTTGGTGAAAGGAGTATAGAGGTAATTTGGGGGAAAATTGAGTCAAATTAGAAAGTGATCTTATATTTAGGAACAAGTTCTCCTCCGTAGAGTGATCTTATATTTAGGAAAGGAGGGAGTATCTTTTATTAAAGACCGGTATATAGTTGATACATAACTCTAATAGTCTAATGTGTTGTTGTTCATACTTAATAATAATACTGTGTTGTATTTATTCGTTTGAATATAGAATATGTTGAAGCAGCCACATGTCAGGAGAGATTTATTGGGAGTTGCAGCGACGGTAATCAATGTAATGATGCATGCATCAAATTGGGTGCTTCTTCAGGATCTTGTCAGCCCCATGGTCCTAATCAGGGATTTGTTTGCCTTTGCCACTACAACTGTAAAAAGTGAAAGGCTCAAGCTTCATTTATCAAGCCCATCTCTTCAAGTCCCAATATATGATGATATCAATAAGTAGTGCCACAGTTGAAGCACTACGAGTCTGCTTGCTTTGTTAAGCGATACATAATCTATGTGTTTGAGTTTTCTTGTTTGTTTTTCACCTCTACAAAATAAAAAAACTTACCTTTATCATAAAGGTACTAATCTGTGAAATTTAGGCTTTGTTGTCAAATACTCATACACCTAATTGGCTACTTCTTCCATATTACCGAATAAACGATTCAACTACACACACTTATGACATTTAATTATGTCATATATGTGTGTGTTACATATATTGATAAAATTCGAAGTAATTCTCATTATTTTAAAAAGGAAAAATAATTTTTTGCAAGCTAAGAAAAGGAAAATAAATTATAACCTGACGGGTTGGCGTGAGTGGTAAGTACTCTCGTCCCTTAAGTAAGTGGTTGGGGGTTCGATCCCCAACTCTTGCGAATGGAGCAAATTCACAGGCCAGCTGTCTACCCCTTATATGGGACTTCAGAACAGCGAAGGATTAGTCTCACTTGACACGCGGGTGGGATACCCTTATGAAATCAAAAAAAAGGAAAATAAATTATAATCCGCAAAAGTAGTATTTTATTTGTGAAAACAATTTTAGGCGCTTTGTTATATATATATAATCCCGTCACCCGTGTGTGTATATAAGCCAGCGCGTACCATGTTGTCATAGTACTTGGTTGAGATTAAAGACAGAATAAATGATTTGGTCCCAAAATGACAAAAAGTATGTACAAGTATAATTAACTGTACTCAAAGTTAGGGACAGCATTTTTGAATATTTTCGAAGTGAATAAAAGAAAAAGCACAAAGAGCAGGCTAAAAGTATAAACTCAGCGTTCAAGCCAAGGCTAGAGTTTATAAAGCACATGCAAAGTAATCCTACTTTATGGGTTAGTTGACTTATTTAGAAAAATAAATGACACGTAATACACCATTTTAAATTGTTTATATATTTGTTTTTTCTTCAAAATTAAATTATTTTACTTTTAAACTATAATAAAATATAATTACATCTCGCATATATTGATATTCAATTAGTGTATAATTTTCTTTCTTACTTCCCGAAAAAAGTAAGTTGACTCTTATAATTAGGTTTAGAGGGAGAATATAATTTTACGAAGAAAACATATTTATTGAACTTATACTTTTATTCAATTTTGATTATGGTATGAATTTATACTTCATGACTAAGCTATCAATTTTGCTCAATTACAATTATTAGTTCATATATCCACTACAAAAAAAGCGTGCTTTTCCGGCGCATGCGTTCCTGCGTTTTCAAGCAAAACGCAGGAAACAACATGCGTTTCGGCGTTTTACAAAAAACCCCAACACAAAGCGCCAGAAAATTTGTCACGCTCTTCCCGCCTTCTTTGTGGCGCTCACTTTCCGGCATTTCTCGAGGGGCAAATCGCCGATATGTATATTTTAATTTAAAAAAAACAAGAGGCGGCCTTTTTTTTTGTTTTTGCCAAATAATGCATATCGGCGTTTCCCAGAAGCGCCGATATGTATTTTATATTTTTTAAAAAAAAACTAAAACGCACATGGGCGTTTTCTTAAAACGCCGATAAGCGTATTAATTAATGCACATTAATGGATATGTACATCGGCGTTTTTCGAAAACGCCGATGTGTAATTAAAATAATATAAAACTCATTTCGGCGTTTCTGCAAAACGCCGCCATGCCGCCCAAAAACGCCGGAGAGCAACCTCTATATATACCTTCGACGGATTTCATTTTGACGTTTCTGAAAAGTGAGAGGAGGGTCCCACAGAAATTCTCTCTGCCATTTCAGTTATATATAGTCCTTCTTCAGTATACATGTCTCGGCGTGCCGGTAAAGATCCCATAGACGAGGCAGAGCAACAGCGACAGCGCGACGAAGAAGAGGCTAGGCGTTTAGAAGCTCGGCGGTTAGAGATAGAGCAACAGCCTAATCCTCCAGAGGTTTTGCAGTACGTTAGCCCCTCTTTTCCTACCGTACCGTGGTCTCCTTTCAGCTTTGGTGGGGACCCAGGAGTCTCGCAGGACGACCTGTGGAGAGAGTTGGGGAGTGACGTCCACATCAACTACGACGACATGAATCGGATTTTGAATGAGGAGGAGAGGGAGGAGAGGGAGGAGGGGAGGGGGGAGGAGGGGGAGGGCAGGGAGGAGAGCTCGAGCTCCAGCTACGACGACGATGACGACAACAACGGTGGTGGCTGTGGCGGCGGCGAGGAGGATATCCCCGTGCCGCAGGTTTTTATTGCCCTCAAGAGAGGGAGGAGGTCCACTTCTGGGAGTGGATTTGTGGTGAACGTCAGAGGTAATTAATTTGATATATTAATTTAATGCACGTAATATATTTAGATCAATTCTCTGAAATGTGTTTTTTCCTTACAGATATCAATGGCGTTATCACCAATAAGAGGCTGGACCAGAAGCAGGTGCATTCGCTTCCGGCAAACGAGAGGGTTGAGCTGCCATATTTCGAGGAGACTGGGCAGCCAACCAAGGATGCCGATGTCTTATTTCACCGCTACTGCCGCCTGCTCGGCAGGGACTTCCGGCGCTTCCCAATCGACCCGGTCGACTGGAGGAAAGTGCCGAGGACGCGGAAAGGTGAGGCATGGGACATTATTAAGGTAATTTGAATTTCAAAATTTTATAGTTACGTGAAATAATATATTTATTTAGTGTTACCGTTATTAATTTTCAAAATTTTCTATTGCAGAGGAAGTGGTGGATCCCCGACAGCGGGAAGCTAAAGAAATTCACGATATCGATGATCGGGGATTCATGGAAGGACGAGAGACTCAAGCTGTACAAAGACAGGGTCCAAGGGGGGGCCAGGTCTAGGGAGGATGTGGAGGAGATGGTGCCCGATGGAGTCGACCCTAAACAGTGGAGGCGGTACATCGGTGGGAGGATGTCCGCCCTGGGTCAGGCAACACTGGAGGTTTGAGAAAGATTATGGCATCTCACATATTCTACATACGCATATTTATAGCCAATACCCCTAACCTTTACGCGTTTACCAAAGGCAACACTGTCCAGAAAGTTTTTCGTAAGGTGCTTAGGCTTACCGGCGTTTTGGGGATCGCCGCTAAATAAAGTAATAATTAAATAATGCATACCGGCGTTTCCTCCGAACGCCAGTATGCATTAAATAATAATTAATATGCATATCGGCGTTTTGAGGAAACGCCGATATGCATAAAATATTAAAATAACATTCCGGCGTTTGGTGGTAACGCCAGAATGTATTATTTTATATTACTTACTGGCGTTCCTTTGGCAAACGCCGGTGTGCTCTAAATCTCCTATAAATAGCGGTGCTCCCCCTCATTTCCCTCGCCCATTCGTTTTGGTTTCTTCTCAATTATTCTTTCTTCTTCGTTTTTACCCAGGTCTCTGGTTATGGTTTGGTCTCTGTTTTGATTTATTTTTGCTTCATTTCAATTTATTTTATATTATTCTTATTCTTCCCACTACATTCTATTTACTTCATTCATCATTCATTTAGATGCTCTTATAATACTTGTTATTTTCTTTTAATGTATCATATAAATTTTTTTTAACTATTTATTAGTATTTTTTATTCATATTATACCTATAATATTAAATTTTCGTCCCAATTTATTTTTAAATTGGTTCGATTTTTTTTTAATCAATGTCATTCACTTTCTGGCGTTTCTGCAAACGCCGCTAAGCAGATTAAAATATAATAAATCGGCAAACGCCGGTGTGTTTTATTATATTTTAATCTACTTAGCGGCGTTTGCAGAAATGCCATTAAGGTGTGAATTGATTGTATTATTTTAATGTAGGCATACCGGCGTTTCTTGGGAACGCCGGAAAGGTTAAAATTAAAATAATCACATACCGGCGTTGGCGTGAAACGCCGGTATGCCTGAATATAAAAATATTTTCGCACACCGGCGTTGCTGGAAAACGCCGGTATGCATGAATATTATATTCATTTCTGTCAATCTCTTTGCGGCATTTTAGGGTTCTCTACGGCGTGTTTGGAAACGCTGAAAAAGTACTTTTCCACAGTTTTTGTTCGGCGTTTGTAGTAAACGCCGTAGAGCGGTTTCGCCGGAAAAAAACGCCGAAATGAGGGGGGAAAAAACGCTGGTAAGGGGCGAGTATTTTGTAGTGATCCTTGTTCCAATATCATGGCTAGCTTTTGTATAGAAGTCAATAGTGTTTAAAAATTAAAATTCAATTATATAATTATGATAAAATATGCATATTATATGTACCAAAATTAAGATTCATACCAACAAATGTATTTTCCCTAATTTTATGAGCCAACAAATGTATTGTTCCAATATCATGGCTAGCTTTTGTATAGAAGTATACTTGGTTTCTATTTATAAATCCATATGGTGAAACATTTTTGTTCGTTAGTATAAATTCACTTTGAGGGCATTCAATGGGAGTGGCAATTTCGCTTTTGTAAATAAGGGGAGAAAGTTGTTAAAATGTAGAATGAGACGGTAATATTCACTTTTAAATAAGAATTCTTTTAATGCATAAATGTGTCATATCAGGGTAGAGTACAAACTTAGATTGATCTAGGGCCTCTTTCTACATTTTAAATAAGAATTCACTTATTTATTCACTTTTAAAAAAGAGTACAAGCCCAGACTGACCTAGGGCCTCTGAGACTAAAGAAACAAGCTCAATAAGACTTAGGGTCTCTAAGACTCAAAAATGAGTATAAGTTCACGCAAAGAAAAAAAAAACAAATGAAAGAAAAGAAGAAAAAAATAGTAGGGTGAATATTACCTATATACAAGTCCCACATTGAAAGAATTATATTTGAATTGAAGCTATGTAATGATGGGTTAAGTTCTATCATATTTACTTAAACTTTTGTGATGAATTGACTATTCTTAATATTATATATGATTGATCTAAATTCTATCAATGAGCAAGAGTATGGCCTTACTTGTATTCACAAAATTGAAATTTCGAAGCTTTTCAAGGTTACACGGATTACATGGGTGATCATTGTCTTTTATGACGGAAAGTTACCCTGATTTGATTCTCTTTTCATCAAGAAAGACGAACACACATACACGTTTGGTACTACTATATGTGTTAAAGAAAGAGGATGAGCAGTATGATAAGGTTGCTATCTACTAACTTTGATAACACGGGTCAAATTTTGAAAATAATCCTTTCATTTGTAAGGTAAAATTGCGTTTAATTATCCCTCCTCATACTATACTAAATAAGTATGATCTTTTATTTTCTTGGCCACCCTAAAAAGTATTTATATCGGCTAGTTATATTGTCCACACTAAATTACACGCTATCCTAACTTTCTGACACAAAATAAAATGAGACATAATGATGATAACTTGAATCTCACAATCAATGTGAAAACTTAATTTAATTTGTAATAAGTGCTCTTTGAACTTCCATCTCAATCCTAAACTTGAAATAGTTGTGTTGTTAAAAAAATAAGTGAGTTACATGTGTTCATAATGGATTAAGTAGTTGATAGCAAGTCCAAACTGGCAGTTGCGAGAGAGAAAATAAATAACAGCAACAAGAAAATAACGTTGGTTCTGGATTTCAACAGATAGAAACTAAAGACAAAAGAAGCATAAAAATAGTGAGAATCCTGCTATCATCAATTTAACATTCATATAATAAGGACACTTTCAAATTGAAGAAGCCACTTGCAACACAAAAACATGTCTCATAAATATCATCCGTTGAAACTTCCAACGTCTTAGGTAAATTGAAGAAACTGATCACGTTTTTAAAAGGCGAATATTCCCATGAAGATTGTTATATATAAATATGTATGGAAAGTTATACTTCTTCATCAACTTCTACGCATAACTCAAACAAGCCTCCTTTTGATACTAATAAGAACTGTCAGACATGGCTGCTTCACTTCTCAAGTCGTCTTCCTTCATTGCCTTCTTTTGCATTGCCCTCTTGGTTTCCTCTCCCATTGGTTAGTTTTAAACATCCCCATGCATATCGTATCTACTTGAGCTTTCCCAATTTCACCCTTTGCCTTCTCCTACATGAGGAAAAGTAGAGAGAAACAATTAATTATCTTCTCAACCTATTATATTTTAGAACAAGATTTCCTTCTAAAATCTTCAAATATATTATGGATAATAAGGAGTATATATTACCAATTTCTCTGTGTGTGTACACACTTTATTTGATTCAAAATATAGGACCTATTTACAGGTGTGTTTGAATATAAATATTGGACATGGACATCTTTATGATTTTTCCAAGTTTTTTAATTTATTTAGCCTATTTATACTTTTATATAATACACAAGTAAGGCACATATGGTGGGTATAGACTTAGACTTTTAGGGATTTTAGTAATGTCATATAATTTTAACTAATAATGTGATATGATTTCAATAAACTAATAAACATTCTTAACAAATCAAATTAGGTGAATATGTTTTTTATTAGGACTTGGAAAAGTATATTTTGTAATTAATTAATTTGTATTTCCTAATACCATGATCAAATCAGTCAAATGGGCCTGTTGGAAGCATTATGTTGTTAATAAACTTGATGCTCTGTTTGGTGCTCTGTTTTTAATACCCGTGTTAATGCAGAAAATGTTGAGGCCATAGTTTGTTGGAAAGTCAGCAGCTACTATACTGGGGATTGCTTAGACGTGAATAGTGATGGCTGTTATAGGGCATGTGTCGACAAGGAGAGTGCTGTTTCAGGATTTTGTGAATCACATGATGATGGTGATGGACGTAAGTGCTATTGCTATAAAGATTGTCAAAAGTGAAAATAATCTACCTTCATCATGCCCATCTCCGCAAGTTCCTTTCTATGAATAATAATAAATGGAGTCACTGTTGAAGCTTTAGCTATATGTGCCTGCTTGCTTTAACAAGCTTTCATGTGTCTGAGTTTATCTTTGTACCCCACCAAACCAAAAAAAAAAATGGTGTATCAGAAGGTGGCGGTGGGAAATTTTACTCTTATCTTACATTTTACACTATTTATATACATTGTTGTCAAGCTCACGAGTTCACTCTCCAAATTTACCGTTTTTACGAATTTACCTAAACAAATGTGTTGTGAATCACTAAATTTTTATTACTTATAAACTCAATAAAAACTCACGCGTTTAAATTTCAAATATATCATTTTTATTACATTTATACTTCGGGGAAAATTGTGTTAACTTGTTCTAAAACTCATTTTAATTATTCTTATTTCATTATATTGAATGAATTTATATATAAATTAAATTTAAATTTTTTGAGGTTGATAAAGTATAAATGTTGATATATTTAATATAGCTATTTTATGTTTAAAACAGGGGTTAAAGTACAAAAATATAATACTATTTTTATATAAACTCACAAAAATATAATATTTTGATATAAAGTATAAATGAATTTATATAGCTATTTTTGATCAATCACAAGTAGACATATAATACTACATCATACATTATATATCTACTTATAATTGGTCGAATTATAAATGAAGTGGTGCACCATCTTCAGCGACTCCATCTTAAAGTAGTAGGGTTTTCACTTTTTCCAATTCCAACTTTTGTCTCAATCGTGATCATTTCAAAATTGGAATAATGTCTCATTCCAAATAAATTTCAGGATGGGATATAATGATTAATGTGATAGGACACGGGATAAACTTTTTACAGTCTTAATTAACTATATTTATGCCTTAAAATCTTAATCAACAATTTAAAAATATTCAACTAATACAATCTTTAATATAAAAAAGATATTATTATATTGGTTATTGGTTATACTTTTAATATAAAATATTATAAATATTTCAAACTTTAATATGCCTGACATATAGATTATTTTTATTTTCTACATGAATTGGGTGGGAAAAAACCAATAATTAAGCATATCCATGTTCTTAGCTTTAAATTAAAAAAAATAAATCGAACGTCAATCGAATATTTGTACTGGCTGCTTAAACAAAATTGAGGATGGGACATGGACAGGACAAAAAACAAGTATGCGTTCCGTTCCATTTGACGAATATCTGTAATTCAATTTATAACATTGACTTTTCAATGTGAAAGAAAGAATAAGAGAATCAAAGGGCAGAAGAGTTCAGCGTCAAAAACTTTATTGGAATCAGATTTCCTGCTCATCAGAAGATGGGTAAAATATAGTCATCAGCATTTAATTCTAAAAGGCAAAATTAAACCGCATGCATGCAATATTGCCGCCAATTGTACGATGAACCAACATTAAGACATTCGCTAAACAATGACCAGAGAGTTTCAAAGTTTAATACATATCGTTTACTTTATAGATTATGCATGGCGCCTTTGGTGGCTAATTTTACAAAGTTGGAACTTTCAAGGTTACACAACAAGAGGCTGATCGATGATGATTGTCTGTTTTGAAGGAAAGTTACATGTCCATACTTAATTTGATACAATTTTCTAAGGAAAGAACATACTCCCTCCATCCCTAAATATATAACAATGTTAAACTTTCAAAGTTGGATTTCAATGTTGCATCCATTGTCTTTCATCGATTTAAGTTCCATAAATATTTGAAACTCTTTCCCTCTAGAATAAAAATATATTTATTTCTAAAAAAATTGAGGCATATCAAATCTCATTGTAATATGTAAACACTTTTTCATCTATAGATTATTTAACTGCACTTTGTACTTGATATCTTTCCTGAATTTAAAATTGTCACGAAAAATGTCTCATTTAAAATAGACGAGTAATGTGACAGGAGAGAAAAATTATTCTTCGGCATCTGTTTTGATCTAACTCCAAAGTAACCATCGCCAAAAAATTAAATAGCAAAAGGAAGAGAACATATTCTTAAGATATTCTTGGTCCATGGTTAATATTCACAAAGCTTGGGTGGCGTACTCCAATAGGTTAGGCAACACGTATATAATAAGAGGTAACGAATTAAATACAAGAGAAGTATTAAAATATTGAGATCCCACAATCATTAAAACTTGCATCTGATGACACATCCAACGCCTACTTAAGCGAAGATTCCCATGAAGACATTTAGGTGTATATGTATATATGGAGATGCATAGTTTCATCAGCTTCAACTCAGACATCAAAACGAACCTCTCTAATCTGATACTTCTCTTTATTGTAAAACATGGCTGCCACCCTTCTCAAGTTGTCTTCCTTCATTACCCTCCTTTGCTTTGCTCTCTTGCTTTTCTCTCCTAATGGTTAGTTTTACTCATCACTAAATTAAACTTGAGTTTTAGCCATATGCTTTAATTTCTTTCCAAATTTTGAAGCAAACAGATAACATTATTCTTACATATATAGTACTTGGTTATATTTTTAATCTTTACACAGACTCGGAGTTTCGCACAGCTTGATGGTAGAAGCATTTTATCAGAAAGCTAAGCTTTCCTTGCGTTACATTAAAGTGTTTAATTATAGGACTAGGTTAAAACCCACGATTCGGTTAAAACCACCTTATGATTAATATGGGATGGAGGGAGTATTAAATAAAATTATTACCAATATTTTCTCCTTCCATTGTATTGAAGTTTATGACTAAAAGTCCCACATGTAAATTGATTAGAGGATAAATAGAATCTATACATAAGCTTAGTGTAAAAGAACAAAATCTAATGCTGTTAATATGTTGTGTTGCAATTGATTGTTGATGTGAATGTATGTAGAGAATAATGTTGAAGCAGGCATTTGTGAGAGGCTTAGTGGAAGATTTGTTGGGAATTGCGTTGACAATCTTGAGTGTGAAGAGATGTGCCAACGTGAGGGTAACGTTACCGGTAGATGTCATCCTCGTGGAATTGGATTTTCTTGCTTCTGCTACTACACATGCAACAAGTGAAAGTATCACATCAGATCAATTTCCTCACTCTCGTCGTCAAGTTAATCTCTGCGACTTCGTTTCTATATGTAACATACATAATGCGTCCAAATATATGAGACCAATTAATATATAGTCCCACTGTCAAAACATTATGTGTCTGAGCTTTTTATTTTCTCGTCCACCTAATAAAAATTTGTCCTTGTTTTATTTCCCTTAAATTATCGTTGGATATCTAATTTATATGTGTATCTATACTATATGGGCTAAAATAATTATTTATAGCAATATCAAGTTATTATCCTACTTTTTTAAATACAAGACCTAGTTGACTTTTTTTTAAAGAAGTCTAAAATATTAAGAATGACTGTCAACAAAGTGCACCAACACCATGCAAAATTTTTTTTGAGTATAAGTAAACATGACATTTCAAAATTGAGGCAAAGGTAACCATGACATTTTAAAACTCGGGTATAAGTAACCATAACATTTCAAAAATTATAATACTTTTACTCCAGTTTTAAAATGTGATGGTTACTTTTGCTTAAAAAAATTCTATGGTACACTTTTGACACAATCACATGAGTATTATTTTTGCATCATAGCCCAAAAATTAAACAAGATATTTATAAATTCATTTTTAAAAATGTTTCCTGTAACCAAGTTTATATGACTTATATCCTAACAAGCAATCTATCTAATAATACACAAAATACAAAAATGATTGAGGAGATCATTAAGGATTATTCTTAATTTTTCAAAAAAAATCCACTAAATCTAATATTTACGAATTTAGGAATATTATGATTGGCATAGATGCTTTCATTTTCACCAGAAAAAAGGACATGAAATCTTTATGAAGTAGCGTGTGGCTAAATATAATCTCCATTCGATTCATCCTGCGATGAAGTAGAGGGTAAAAAAATATGTGGGAGAGGAGAGAAAAAAAACAAAGGAACATTGGAGAGGAAGGTGTGAAAAAAAAATAGAAACATGGGAAAGGAGAGAGAACAAAAGATTAAAAGTAAAAAGAAAATTGAAAATAAGATAGAAATTAAAGGACAGGTGGCAATCACTATAGGAACCAAAGGAAGGACATGTGTTGCACATATAGATAATAGATAATAGATTGGGTAAACGTGCAAAAATGAGTTCAAACTATTACGCCAGGAGCATGTGTAGGGGTAACAAGTATTTCCGGACTTATTAATTCTGGGACTGAAGAATAAATTTTGGTGCAATATAGGTAACGCCGTTTAGTTTGATCGACCTTGACCGTTAAAAGATAACGTGGTGGGGGAAATAATTTTTTTTTCTTACTTGGCGTGTGTATGTGGCACATTTTGGTGATGAGACATGCTTATGTGGCAATTTTTTGCTGACATGGCGTGCTTATGTGTCGTGCCATGTCAGCAAAAAAATTCCCCCGCGCCACGTCAGCAAAAAAAAATTTCCCCGCGCCACATCAGCTTTTAACGGTCAGCGTCGGTCAAACGTAACCTATATTGCACTAATATTTATTCTTCAGTCCCAGAATTGAGTTGGAAATATTTGTTACCCCTACGTGCTCATGGCGTAATAGTTTGAACTCATTTTTGCACCTTTACCCATAATAGATTTCATATTTTTTTTTAAAAAAATACCAAACCTATCCCGCCGTTTTCTTTATATGAGCGCCAGGGTAGTCTGTAGCCTACCCCAACGTTGCTATGAAGAAAATGCCGGGGTAAGCTTAGTATTTTCTTTTAATTTCTTTTTTTTTTCAAAAATAAAAATACCTACATTAAAAAACACTGGGGTAGTTTGAAGCCTACGGTAGTTTTTTTAATTGTGAACACTATCATATGTGCCATGTAAACGCCTTGGTGGCTAATTTTACAAAGTTAAACTTTCAAGGTTACACATGCAACAAGAGCCTAATAGATCATTGTCTGTTATAAAAGGAAAGCTATCCATATATAATTGATTTATTACATTTTTCCAAGAAAAGAACATACTCCCAGCACTGAACTTTCAAAGTTGCACAAGACTTATCATTATCTTTCATGCATTAAGCGAAGTTCCATAAATATCTGATATATATCCTTTACCTTTCAAGGAAAAATACATTCAATTCTAAAAAATTGAGGCGTGCCTTTAATTTGTGATTTCGAATCACATTTCAATATGCAAGGACTTTATTTATAGATTTTATTATAAGTGCACTCTAAATTTGTACTTGATAGTTGATATCGATCTCTCCCTGAATTTAAAATTGTCATGTATAAATGTCTTATCTAAAATGGACTAATTATGTGACAGGAGGAAAAAAATATTTTTTGCATCTGTTATGATCTGATTCCAAACTAACAGTTGCCAAAGGAAATTAAATAGAACAAGGAAGAGAACATATTCTTAAGATATTCTTGTTGCGTGATTAATATTTACAAAGCTTGGGTAGCCCAAGACTCTAACTGGTTAGGTAACACACACATATATTAAGAAAAAACAAATTTAAGACGAGAAATATTAAAATATTGAGATCCCACAATCATTAAAACATGCATCCACATGACACTTCCAACGTCTTAAGCGAAGATTCCCATGAAGGAAGTTGTGTATATATAGAGATTCACAGTCCTTCATCAGCTTCAATTAACTTAGACATCAAAACGAACCTTTCTAATCTGATACTTATCTTAATTGCTAGACAGCTATGGCTGCCACCCTTCTCAAGTTGTCTTCTTTCATTACCTTCGTTTGCTTTGCTCTCTTGCTTTTCTCACCTAATGGTTAGTTTTGCTCATCACTTAACACCCACTTCAGTTTTTACCATGCCATCTTTTCAAATTTTGAAGAAACAACAGAAATTATTCTTACCCATATAGTACTCAATTAGTGGGTATATATTTTGAATCTTTATATATTATACACAAACTCAGAATTTCGAACAGCTTGCTGATAGCAACATTTTATCAGAAAGATTTTCCTTGCAAATTGTATATAAGTGTTATATTATTGGATTGAGTGAGATTCGATCATTCTCAGATCCAAGTGAGATTAGTTTTACCAAATTCTTTTTTACATTCATGCGGAGTCAAACTCGACACTTTGTACTTCAATACACCCCTTACAATCTAAAACCAATGCCTATTGATATAGTATTAAATACTAAATACTACCTCGGTCCTTAATATAAGACCTAATTGACTTTTTTTTTTAGAGGTTAAGGTTGCGAAATGAGTTATTAAATCATGACATATTTGATATATTTTTAGATTATACATTAGTTTATAGGTAAAATAAATTAGTCTAAGAGAAAAAATTAGGTAAATCAATTTATAATTAACTTATTTTGCTTTTTTATAAGATTTTCTTAAAAAGTCAACTAGGTCTTATATTTAGGACCGGAGAGAGTATCATTTTTACTAATATATATTAACAATATAGTTATGCTTAAACATGCTAGGCTATCAGTAACATTTTACCAGTAATAGTGTACGACTAAAAGTCCCACATGCAGAGTGATTAGAATAAATCAAATTTACACACACACACACACACACAAAAGCTTGAAGTAATAGAACATGACCTGATTTTCTGTTAATAATATTTTGTGTTGTGGAATTGTCGGTGTGAATGTAGAGAATGTAGAAGCAGACATTTGTGAAAGACTTAGTGGAAGATTTATTGGGAATTGCTTTGACAATCTTCAGTGTGAAAAAATGTGCCAAAGTGAAGGTAACCTTACCGGAAGATGTCATCCTCGTGGATTTGGAAAATCTTGCTTCTGCTATTACACATGTAACAAGTAAAAGTATCACTGATTAATTACCTCACTCTCGTCGTAAAGTTAATTAATCTCTGCGACTTCCTCTCTATAAGTAATGCATACCGTGTCCAAATATATGATGAGACCAATAAATATATAGTGCTACTGTTTAAAGCACTCTATCATGTGTCTGAGTTTTTTTATTTCAACATTCACCTAATAAAAAATTGTCCTTATTTAATTTACCATAAAAGTATCATCTAGTGTTGGATATTATTAATTAATATAAGTGTATCTATATCATATTGGCTAAAATTGTTTATGGCAATATCAAATTATTATTACTGCCATATTTCCTGAATATTTGAGCTAGATGACTTTTTTTGTTGAGAAATCTAAAAAAGTTAAATAAGTTATTTATAAATTGATTTTTACTTTCTAAACATTTTTCTCTAAGCAAGTTTATATTACATATATCCTAACTAGCAATCTAATAATACACAAAACACAAAAATGATTAAGCTAGTTTTTATATTTAAGAAATGGGAAAGATTATGGTTTCCATTGATGCTTTCATTTTCTAAAGAAAAGAAGGACTTGAAGAGCGTGTAGCTAAATATAACTTTCATTTTACTTGCTTTCATTGGAGTGTTTCAAAATTCGTTGGAAGCTAAGCTCGAATTGATTTTATAATGATTTTATAAAATCATTTTAAATTAATTGGTAAATTAATTCATAGAAAATATCCTAATAAAAATAACCTATGAAAAAGTTTCAAACAATTTTAAATTTTTTTAACTAAAAGTAATTTTAAATTAATTCATAAAAATTGTAATTATATGAAATTTTGTTTTCCTATCATAGTTATGATTAATATGAATTAGACGTATTATTGGTAATTATTTTGTTTATTGTGATGTGTTTGTGTGGTGGCGATGGGTTATTAGTTATTAATTATGGATTAGCTAGTAGAATACTCCCTCCGGTCCCTAATGTAAGAGCGCAAAATTTGAATGGTTTTGGTCCCTAATGTAAGAGCTCACCCCATATTCTCTCCTCATTTAATGCATTTTTTCCTACTTTACCCCTAATTCTCTTTCATATTTATTAATGCTTATGTATTTCTCTCTCTTAAAAGTACCATAATAAATATGGGCAATTTTGGAAAATAAACATTAATTCCAGACACCCAACTAACATTCACATGTTTTCTTAAGAAGCGTTTTTTTTACGGCTAGCTCTTACATTAGGGACCGGAGGGAGTATTACACAAAGCTTTTCAAAGTTACACGGATTACATGGATGATCATTGTCTTTTATTACAGAAAGTCGACGTGATTTGATTCTCTTTTCCTCTAGAAATTAATGAGAAACACAGACATATATTTGATGCAATTATGTGTTTTAATAAGAGCATGAGCAACAAAATTAAACAATGATAAGGTTGCTTTTTATTAACTACTTATATATCACGGGTCAAATCTTGAAATAAAATAATTCTTACATTTGTAAGGTAATAAACTTGCGTCTATTTATCCCTACTTAAAACTCCACTTAGTATGATCTTTTACACTCACCCTAAAATAATATTTATGTCGACTAGTTATATTGTCCAAACTACACACCAATCCTAACTTTCTGACACATAAAATGAAATGAGACATAAGGATGAGATCTTGAATCCCACAATCCATGTGAATACTTAATTTATTTTGTAAGTGCTCTATGAACTATATATCAGCCCTAAACTTGAAATAATTAATTACATCCACATGTGTTGTTTAAAAATATGTGAGTTAACCTGGGGTGTGTGGTTTAGTGGCAATGACTCATTCACCCATAACCAATTGTCTGAGGTTCGAACCTTGTCGTTGGGTATGGAGAAACATTAAATCTCCCAGGCCAGCTGTCCCACCCTCTGAGGTGCCTACAAATCAGCGGGGATTAGTCTCTCACTTGTTTAGTGAGAGGATACTTTGATCATGAATAAAAAAAATAACTGAGTTACATACTGGTGTTCATGATGGATTGAATGGTTGATAGTAAGTCCAAACTAGCCGTTGCGAGAGGAAATAAATAACAAAAACAAGAGAATAATGTTGATTCAGAATTCCATCAATTAGAAACAGAGACAGAAGAAGCATTAAAATATCGAGAATCCTGCTATCATCAATTAAAACATGCATATATGGACACTTTCAAAGAATCCATTGCAGTTCAAGAACATGTCTAACAAGCGTCTTCCGATGAAACTTCCAACGTGTTAAGTATCTAGAAGAATTAAACTGATAAAGGGCGAGTATACCCATGAAGAATTTTATATACAAATATGTATGCAGAGTCATAGTTCTTCATCAACATCAACTCATAACTCAAACAAGCCTCCTTTGATGCTAATAAGAACTATCAGACATGGCTATTTCACTTCTCAAGTTGTCTTCCTTCATTGCTTTCCTTTGCATTGCCCTCTTGGTTTCCTCTCCCACTGGTTAGTTTTACCCATCCCCAAGCACATCATATCCATCTGAGCTTTTCCTATTTCACCCTTGTCCCTCTATTGAATGAGTACAAGTAGAAAGAAATTATTAATGATCTTTTCAACCTTTTATATTATAGAACAAAATTTCCCTATAAAAAACTTCTAATATATTATACTCCCTCCGGTCCTAAATATAAGACCTAGTTTACTTTTTTGAAAAATCCTAAAAAAGCAAAATATAAGTCAATTATAAGTTGATTTACCTAATTTTCCCCCTTAAACTAGTTTATTTAACATATAAACTAATGACTAATCTAAAAATATATGAAATATGTCATAATTTAATAACATATTTTGTAACCTTAACATCTCCAAAAAAAAGTCATCTAGGTCTTATATTTAGGACCGGAGGGAGTACATAATAAGAAGTATATATATTAACAGTTTTATGTTTAATTTTAGAATCATCGTGTAATAGTAATAGCACTTGCGTCCCTCTGGTCTAAATATCTAATTTTCCCAACTGTTTTTGAAATTATACCTATTGATACTTTTATATAATAAGCAAGCAGGTGAGGATGAGGGAATGAAGATAGATGCATAAGGTTTTTAATTATGTCATGTTAATTTAATTAGCCTAATAAGCATACTTTATCTAATCAAAGTATTAGGTGAATATATTTTTTTTATTTAGAACCAGGAGGAATATAATGTAGGATGTAATTAAGTATTTCTTTTAATTTTCCTAATACCATCAAATTAGTCAAATAATGAGCCTCCTGGAGGCATTGTGTTGTAAATGTACTTCGTGCTCTGTTTATTAATATTCGTTTTAATGTAGAAAATGTTGAGGCCCTTTGTTGGAAACTCAGCAACAACTACATTGAGGATTGCTTAAACGACGCGACTAGTGATACTTGTCATAGGGAATGTGTCGATAATGAGGGTGCTCTTACAGGATATTGTGAAAATCATGATGATGGACGTAAGTGCTATTGCTATAAAATTTGTCGAAAGTGAAAGTCATCTACCTTCACCAATCCCATCTCGGCAAGTTCCTTTCTATGAATTATAATAAATGGTGTCACAGTTGATGAAGCTTTAGCTATATGTGCATGCTTGCTTTGATCGATAAGCCATGTTGTTTCATGTATCTTAGTTCATCTCTGTACCTCACCATAAAATAATTGTGTGTATTATATATGAAGGTCGCAGTGTGGAAAATTTAATTTGGTGCCAAAGCTAAGCCTCAGATTTACACCTTATTACCATGACATCGGCTTCTTTTTCATTAGGTTTTATGTGTGCTGCCCAATTTTATAAAATATTGGTAGTAATTATGATGAGTTTAATTGAAAAAAGGGAATAGTATGTACTTTTAAGTTCACTACTATTGAATATGGATTTCCTTGCGCATATATCCCAGTACTTACATGTGTAAGCACAAGGGTAGATCAAACACCGGGCTTACACATGTAAACCACGGTAGTTATGATGTGGAAAAAGTCACAAGCTTATCTTTCTCCAATTCATTATGAAGTCCGTTAGAGTAAAAAGTTAAAAGAGAACATTATGTTGCAAGTCCATTAGAATAAAAATTAAAAGAGGATTCAATATGTAAAAATCAGGGAAAGGCAGGGTCAGGAGGTCTTGACTCATTGATCTGACTGTCGCATAACACCCTTATCTCAATGTAAAAGGGTTAAGGTGCAAAAATACTTATGTGATTGTGGTCAAGGAGAGCAAAAATACCCATTTGATTTCTTTTTTAGTAAAAATAACCATAGCATATCAAAACAGGGGCAAAAATAACCATAATATTTCAAAATATATAGGGGTAAAAGTACCCGTACGTCATCGATCATTAATTCAAAAAGTGTAATATTGCCCCTGTTTTGAAATGTTATGGTTACTTTTACTCCAAAAAATCACAATCCCTATAACAAGTCGATTAAAACCAATATCTCAAGTAAATTTTCCAATTGTAAGGGCTTATAATCTGACAACTGATATCCCGAATTTCACTTAATTAACCTATGCATTATTGAAATCCTACATAAAGAGCCAAGACTTTAGATTAAAGTCTAATGTTATTAATGACAACGATGATATGTAGATGCTATTATTAATAAGTCGAAAATATTGATAATTCATTGAATTTGGGCTTGTCTGATGTTAATTCTCTAGTTTAATGCAGATCACAATACACATGCAGTTGTCCCAAACAAAAAAATAAATTATGGAGCCATTCAAAGTTCTAACTCAAATAAACGTTGCCCGTTCTCATTTCTCTCAAGAAAAATAAACGTTGCTGAACAGCGTACACCTAAATTAAATAAAAAACAAAAGAAAACTTAGACAACATGGCCAACACTTGGAAAATCCGAATGTTCAGGTAAAAGATTGTCCCCCAATGCGTCTTTATTTAAACCAAAACAAAACATTTCTTACGGGAAATTATGGATAGGGACCAACAAAGAAAATTCATTACTCATAGTAACCTTTTAAAAAATAATTATTTATAAAGGATAAAAAATAAAAATAAATATATCAAATTTCCAAAAAACTATATTTACATTTTCTCCACATATCCCAAATGTTTCTTCTTTTAACTTTTAACCAAACAATTGCTTTTCAATATGATTTGAATAGCACACATAAATAATTTTAATAAAATCTTCTAGTTTTGAGTAAATATATTATTAATATTGTTGTCATTCAGTTAATGGAGTATGTCAATATAAATTAGGTAACATAAATACTTACATTTTGAGTTACAATATCTCTACCACATATATAATCAAATGAAACATTTTTTTAAATTTAATAATTAAGTTTCGTTTTGTAGAGAAGGGGAGAGAGCTAGTCAATTTATTAGAAGAATAATAAAGATTATTTGATATGTGGAGAGAAACTATAGTGTTGATTAATTTGGCATGTTAATAGATTTATTTTATTTTAATTATCCTTCTAAATAATTATTTTTTAAAAGGTCTTAGGATTAATTAAATTTTTCTCGGTTCATCTCCCTAATTTTCACATTTTGTTTCACAACAATTAGACACCAAACACCATTCAAACACATTTTCTTTTTCAAATAATAACATTAAAAACATGTTTTTCTATTTTAAAAAATCAAATGAAGCAAAACTCCAGACTTCCCCAACCTAGTCTCTATGTTGCAGTAACACAAAATATCTTACATTTAACACAAGTCATAGGTGGTGGTATATATATGGGTATCTATATTTATAGCCGGTAATATGGGTCTGACCCGTCGGGCCGGCCCGTTTGCATGCAAACCCGAGGAGGGCCGGGCTTGCCATTTTGGAGGAAAAAGTGGGATCGGGCCTATGTGGGCCGGCCCTTTAGGGCCGCGGGCCTGTGCGGGCCGACCCGTATTTATAGGCCCGCTTCCCAATTTTATTTTTTTAAAAAAAAATTACTAGAATTGCATTTACTCTCTCACTCATTTTCACTCAAAGGCAGAGTCGCTCACACCACACGCAAGACTAAAACCACAAAACATAAGATTGAATGTTATTGTTATTGTAGTTGAATGTTATTGATTAATGTTTATTTAGATTTTTATTTGAAGACTTTGTTGTTTATTTTGACTAGTGTATGTTGTTATGTACTTATTAGACTATGTTATGACATATGATTATATTTATTGTGATGTTATTAGATGATTTTATTTTGCTAAAATCGTAAAACGTTCAGATAGAATAAGGTGGAAAGAGGAAAAAATGGATCTAAGAAAAAAATTTTAATTTTTTTAAAAAATGAAAATGGGTCAGGCCCGGCCCGATGGCATGAGGGCCGGGCCTTGTAATCATTGGTGTAAAATGGGGACCGGGCCTAAGTGGGTCTGACCCATATGGGCCGGCCCGGCCCGTATTCCCAGCTCTATCTATATTCCCATCAAAGTGTCAGGTGAGAATCTCTCGTTGTTTTAAAGTTTCCTAAAGATGTAGATAATTGGCATGTGAATTTATTTCAATCATAGGTCAACAATTGAACCCCAACCATTTATTGAATGGATAACATAAGAGTTCTCACCACTCACATCAATTAGCACGGTTAGCATTACAAATTATTATAGGAATTGATAACGTTTCCGGATATCAAAAAGAGAGTGAAAAATTCAACACTAAAAGCAAAATAAAACAATAAACAACAAAACCATTCCTCGGAGATTCCGCATGTAACTAGACAGAAGCGTGTTTGTGAGTATATATAAACATTGCTTCTCCCTCCTTGAACTCCAAATAAATTGAAACCAAGATCAGATAATTAAAAGGGGTTGTAGCCAAACATAATATGGGTAGTTGCATCAGAAAATTACCTACCTGTTGGCCTGCTTTTTTCTGCATAGCGGTTCTTATCTCAGCTGCTGGTCAGTGATATCTCTAACTTTATGTCATTTGATATACGATTCTACATTTTGATCTACGTTGATTTTGTCTTGATTGTTATATACATTTTTACCCTTTCTTCCTTTAATTAATAATATCGCTCTTGTCCTAGCTAATAACAATACTTAGTTAACTTTTTTAGAAAAATTTAAAATGAAAAATAAACCAATTTAATACATTATTAACAAATTTCGTTGTAATTCAATGACTACTCTTATCAATTATTCCACCAAATAAAATCAATATTTAATACATTCTTCTAATGCGCATCGCACGGGTAATCTTGCTTGTTTTTTATATTTAAATTCATTTCCTCAAAACTAAGTGAGTTTACTTATGAATTATCAAATAATCTAATTATATCTATTAAACTCTATTGGTATGATTTACTTCGTTAATCAGTGAAAATAAAATCAAATGGGTCTTAATTATAATTAGGATCGGTACTATCACTATCAACTTCCATACGTTCTTTTTTGATCCTAACTTCCATTCGTTCTCTCAAGTCTCATACCTTTTTTTCTTACCGTCGCCTATGCCTAATTGCAAATAAATACATGTATTTTTATAATGTAAATCTCCTACCTTTTTTGATACAGAAATCTCCCGCCTTTTTACTATTACTTTCAATCAATTTCACAACTTCTTAACCAGGCAAATCAATTGTATTGATTCTGTTCAAGTATATGGTTCATTATCTTTACATCAAGTTTACTTTTAGTCCATTAACTTTGAAAAATGCATTTTTGATTCTTTTTTGTTAATACAACTACTTTCATTTAACAAAAATGTTAACTCAAAAAATTTAAACGATATTTTGTATTTAAATTTTGTCAAAATTCAAAACAAGTATACATTTTAGTACTCATATATTTTAAATTTAACTATTTTTTTTTATAAATATTTAACTATAAAAAATTTTCAGAGTTTACATTTACCGTTAAATAAAACTACCTGTGTTAACAAATTAAAAAAAGATCAAAAGTTAACTTTTCAAATTTAAGGGACTGAAAGTAAACTTGATGCACAGATAAGGGACCCAAAATATATTTTGACCTTTGATTTTTATAAAAAAGGGATGATGATTGTATATTATTAGAGAAAAATAATATTTATGTATATATCCAATAGTACATAGGATGCTAATAGTACATAGGATGCTTTTTGTATTATTCTTTACAGCTGTCACACACACACAACATATTCTTTGTTCCCTCACTAGGGCTATGTGTCCCTTTGTACTCAAACCTAACTATAAATACAATGAATACAAGAGGAGCTTTTGTCTGCCTCATTATTTTATTCCCAAATCTTTCTTGGTATCAGAGCTTTATTGGGAAAAGAAATGGCAGCATCTTCTTCTTCTGATTCTGCAGCCTCCACTAAAACTTATGGCATTTTCAGCTCCTCTGGGCAGAGTCCTACGATCAAGCTGGATCGTACCAACTACCTTGTTTGGGAGTCTGTTGTGTCACCTCTTATTGAAGGCAACCGCCTGCAAAGTCACATTAAAGGTTCTGCCACACCAGAAACATTTGTCACAGTTGATTCAAAAGTCACCCTTAACCCTGCATATGAAGACTGGGCGGCCATTGATAAACTTCTTGTTGGATGGCTAAGAAACGTGTAACATCCTGAAAAATTTAATTCAGGATTAGAGAGTGTTTTGGGAAATTTTGGAATTTTTAGGAATTTTTGGGATATTTTTGGAAATTTTGAGTAATTAATGCGCATATAATTAATTAAGAAACGAAGAGTTTGAAATATAAGGGAGTGGTAAAGCTAAAAATATTTTGAAGTTTAAAAAGATTGGAGGCTGGTTTAAATGGTTTTAGGATTAAAAAAGTACACTATGGCAAGTTTGGGCTACAAATCATCAGAGAACCCCCTTATTTCACTAAACCAAACGCGCCCTCCTGCCTTTTCTTCCTTAAAATGTCGGCTTCCTCCTCCCTCTCACCCGAAAAACCCTCCCTTCTTCTTCGTCCTCTCCCTCTGAATCCGGCGTCGGCAACGGCGAGACTCGGCGGCTTTCTCCCTTCCTAACCGCCACACCACCACCCCAATCTTCGGGTTCTCTTCCCTCACCGTCGACCTCTATTCTTCCTCCTCCCATGTCTTCGCTTTCTGTGTTTCTCCGGCAAGGTTCATGGCGGACGGCGGCGGGAAAGGTAAACACTCACCCATTTCTTATATTCTCTAACTTAGTTCTTTCATTCAACGTCGGTTCCTCACCCTTCTTTCTTTTCTCTCGGGTTCTTGCTTTTCCTCGCTGCCCTCATTTGTTTTACGGCGAACTCGAAACTGACGGCGGCGGCGGGTTGCCGTGAAGCATGTAAGTCGAGATTCAAGCTTATGTAAATGTCATTTTCCCATTTCATAGCTATTTCCAGAGAGGTCCGAATTGGGTTCCATGTTTTTGGGTTTCTAATTAACCAAAACAAAATCCAATCTTTAGTTAGTAATGTTAGACAAGAGGTTCGAATTGTTCATTGAGGAATTGTTTAGGTTGATTTGTTTCTTCTTTTGTTGGCTCGGCTTTGGGTTCAGTTTGAAGTTGTATATATATGTGCGTGTAAAGCTGTATATGTATATGCGTGTGTGAGTGTTCTGTTGGTGTTTGATAAATGCAGGGAAGGTTTAAACTGATGTTTATGTGACAGAATTGAGGCTTAAAACTTTAAACTTTATAACACATATGGTTATCAAAGCTGTAACATTATGCTTCTATAATTAAAATAAATTCATGAATAATTGAATGCCAATGTTCATTTTGTACTGAGTACTTTTAAGTTGAAAAATTCTGGGAATTTCATTGATTTTCTTCTTGTGTATCTTTTGTGACTCTTGTATTCATTTTGATGTACTGTTTTGAGTTTAGAACAAATGCAATTGTCAAAATTATGTTTAGCATCCATTGGGTGCAAGATGGGATTTACTACTTGATTGGCAGAATATACATTTATTCAAAGAATGAGGAATGTTATGCATTTGTAAAATGCCATAGCTGATCCAGTTTTGTGATCTGAAAGATGTTTTACAAAGTGATTGCCTATTGAATTAAGCAATTTTTCATATGGACATTAGTTGATGATTCTTCCTTTGTGATCATAAATAAAGCTTGCATACTTGTCAATAGGATTTTGCAGTATTTACTATTTCTGCACTACTTGACTCGTTGTCTCTCTGGTTTTAGCTTTGTCTTCACTAGTGACAAACTTCTAATTTTATTTTATGATGAATCATGAACTTGATATTGTATGAGTTATGCATTTGATTGTCTATGTGAAGTACGTATTTATTCTTGTTAACATAGGTGGAAATTAGTAATGTATTGAGTTTAAAATAGTAGTTAAATAAGATACATGACATATATATTGGAATTTTGGCTTTTGAAGTTCAGCTTTATTCATTGTACTTTGTTGTTTAATTTGGACCTAAGGTTGATAAAAGTTGGAAGCTCAGAATTCAATCCTTTGATGTTCTTTTATATATGACAATGATATGACTTCTTGCATAGGATTTGGGATTCTTGCATGTGGTTGATTAATCTTTTTATATCTTTTACTGTAATGATCAAACTGATTTAAGTGAGATGTCATTGTTGCTGTTTAGTTTATGATTTTTAAGTGGGATAATATGTATTTTAACATTTTCATGTTTAATTGGGAGGTTTTTGCTTTTATCTCTGTTCTGCCAAACAAATTTGTTTAATAAGGGGGAAGTGTCTGCTTTGATTGAACGATTTGATGCGTGTACGTGCTTATGGGTTGAGTTATTGAGTTGTGATTTTATTGAGTTTCCCTTCCTTTCCTTTTATACAGTCAGTGTTCTGTTGGGTTAAAACTAAGGAGGAACAAATATTAGAACATAAAAATTGAGTGTTGTTGTATGGTGAATCTGTTGGGGTTTGTGAATGATAATATGTCCTGCTTAATTCTGATTTTGAAGTATATTAAGGTATGTTTTAGTGTTTGTATACTGATTTGAGATACTAGGTGTCCATTTTATATACTGGCTGAATAAACTTCAGAGATGGGTGTTTGAATTTGATGGTTAGTTGATTAAAATAGCGACTCAAATGTACTCTGGAATGAGTCTGGTCGTTCTTGTGAATGCATGGATATGCTAAGTCCTTTGTTAATTATATTCTAATGGCTAGACTAATTTAATTGGAAAACTGTTATTCTTTTGCTATTGAGTGCTGCTAGTATGAATTGGAGATGGTGATAAATTTTGTGCATGTGTATTTGCTAAATTCAAGGAATGGTTTTGCAATTTCTTGGTATTTCTCTAATTGTGCTTAACTGGACTTTGAAGCATTACTATATTAATTGATAGGAATCCACATGACTTTCTAGAATAATATAACTAAGAAAGGGGAAAATGGGTAGTAATATGAGATACGAGAGAGATGTCAAAGTGTTATAAAGTGAAATTGATATTAATTTATCATTTGTATCCTATTATTATAGGAGGAACTAAAAGGGAAGTGTTTGGAGAACATCTTCAAGAAATGGTAAGGAAGAACATCGCAGTGCTTAGGGCGACAGGTAATCACACTTACCTTACTATAACATTGAGGGTGATGTTAGTTGGGGATTTCTAAAATCCTTTCTCACCCTCTATATATATATTATATTTGAAAAGGTATTTTCATATAAAACAGGCTATCGGGTGCCTTTCAAACACGATTAGTTTCATATAAAAGATTTTGATACATTACATATGTAGTATCCTGCTGGTGATATTGTTGGACTGTGTATGTGAGTGTATAGATATTGGGATCTTGGTATTTTGATTTGACAGGGATATTGAGAGGTACAGTGGTTTGGGTGTATCGTAGGTTATATAGAGAAAATTAGGGGGTTATGTTGATGGAATATAGAATAGGAATGGTGAGCATTGCATGACACTGATAGTACCGTCGGCCGATGTAACCTATCGATCTGCGCAATCGATAGGTTAATTGTACAGGTTCCTCGGATTTTAAAGGAACCAGGGACGTTTTCACTTTTTATAGTGCTCCCTTTTCAGGGACGTTTTCACTATTTAAAGTGCTCCCTTTTTATGCTTTCAAATTTGAGACTAGGCACAGTGTCAATCACGTTTATTTTTGTTGTTGAGTTTGAGATAGTGGTGATTTAGGTTGTGGGGAATCATTTGATGTTGTTGATTAAAGTATTGACAAGTGATGTGGAATAGATGGAGGGATTTGAGAGATGAATGGAAGAAGAATTGACATGGATATATATATATATATATATATATATATATATATATATATATATATATATATATATTATTGGTTTTAAAATGTGGTACCCTTTAGACGCCCTCGCTACCGCACATCTCACTGTTATAGTGAGTTAAGCGGTGATTACTGGGACAAATTGTCTCATCCCACGATTACTGACATTTTTGCAGGTATTCATGCACAGACGCAAGCAGCAGGAAAGGGAATTTGGTAGTAGTAGTTATATGGACTATTTTGAATTGTATATTGCCAATTTGTATAGGCCTGCATTCGTTTCCGCATATATTTATATGTATTTGATATTATTGAATATTAGGTTGTTTATTTTCTAACCATGTTAGGTGATTCTTTTTTAACATGGTTAGCTATTAATTATCATGGATTGTATTCAGTCATTAGGAAATTCCTTTTCTAACTATGATAGACATTGATATATGGAAATCCTTTTGCTATCATAGTTAGTAAAGAGATAATTGAATTTAAAAAGGATATCGCAGGTTAAATAGGGAATTAGTAACAAAATGTTACAACTTGGTTATCAGTATTTGGTATACGATAACCTAGGACTGTGCTGCATTGCATGTAGATTGGCAATATACGTTCTTAGTATTCCCTTCCTTATGTGCATGAATATCTGTCCTTTTGAGAAGAATATCACTCATCCCGTGGTGAGGAGAGAGTGATAAGCGCAATTGAATAGGTATTGTGGAGAGGTTGAGAAGAATATAAGAAGAATAATGAAATAAGTGATGATATTGATAAGAATTTCATAAGAATGACGGAATAGGGATGCTTCTCTGGGGTTTCGATTATAATTATGAGTCGACCATAATCATAGTCGAGGCATCATGAGAGACCTTATTATTGGGTTAAGGGATTAACATAATTCAAAAATAACAATGAATAATGAATATGATGTGGAATAAGAAATTATTGACCCTGTTTTGCTTGTTGTTTGTTAAATTGTTGGATTTGTTGTTGATTTGACTTGTACTATTTGATTGTTTGAATATTATTGGTGTTATTTAAATGTCCAAGTTATTCTATCCAAGTGATTTCAATTAAATTCTTATTATAACTTCTATTTATTTTATTTTCCTCTTCTATGTTTTGATTATCTTTCAATTAGTAATGGTTGGAGATTCCATCATCATGGGTAGTATGGATTGTTGCCCATTTATATTAAGCGGCTGGAGGCTTCCTCACTAAATTTAGTGACTGGAAGCAGCCCCCTTAATAATAGATGTTGGTAGCCCTCACTACATCATGGGTGGATATCTCCGAAAGGTAAGTTAGTTGTTAAAATTGATTTTTAATTGTGTTTGTTTTGACAATGATTTAGGTTGAATTGTGTGAAGTTTGAATAATTGATTATTAGTGATGAATTTTATTTTGTTATGGCCATGTGAATGTTCTGTTTAATTTGGCATGATGAAGTGAGTAGTCTTATTGCATGTCAAGTCATGAAGATGTAAGTAGCATGCAGGTTAATTTATTGAGTATATTAAGTTTGTTAAATTTCTCATGTCTCCCCTGTTCTGATTTTGAAATCATTGAAATGGCAAGGACTTGACTTGTTGTTTGTTCGATGGTCTCATTAAAAAGCAAGCTTAATGGGTAGATCATATATGATGCTTTCAGTTGTTTATTGAATCTATTATTCTTAAACACTGTTCAGTCACGAGTCTCAAGGATTTTGGGGCGGTTATTATGATTTTTGTGTGGTTGATTTCAAGGTATATGTGATATTTTATTTGTACTCTTCCATTGTGATAAAAATGTTTGTTTAAGAATTTTGTAAGGATGATTCAAATCTGGTTATGTTTTAAAAATGGGTTTTAATGACTTAGGTTGGTTCTTTTGTTATTCGGTTAATTCAAGAGAAGGTTAGATGTTGAGATTCAAGTGGAATGTGGTGGTATTGTGCATTTCTAGTTGTTGAAATAGCTCATAAGTTTTGCTGATAAATTGATAAATGGGAAGTGTGAATTTCTTGTTTGAAAGACAATTGGATGTGCCTAGACTTATTAATTGAATTTTGTTAAGCATGAGGTCTATATAAATTGTGCTTGCTCTAAATTTTGTTGGGAACTTGGCTATAAATGTGGCCCTAAATTATTGATATTTTTAGAAGATAAGTTGAAATATAGGAAATAAATTCTTTCTATTTCTTTATTTGGCCGAACATACCCTAATAAAATATGAATGAAAGGTATGTGAGCTAGGATTAATAAGACTTGTTTAATTGTGGTCTATAATAATTATTTGATGATTCATCATGGAATAAAAAGTATACCTAGGTATTTTCTGCAATTGACATGTTTGTAAAGTAAAATTTGATTTGGTTTGATTGTATCCTTTGTTATGATTAATGTGGATTCAAAGTTGAATAGGCTTTGATATTGAGTTGACCTTCTATGCAATAATTGGTTAAGGTTTTGTTGAGAAGAGGAGGTCTGATGTTGCTTGTTCTTGATCGTTTCTATGATTTGTGGCATATGTACGGGTGTGATTGTTTTGTTGTTTCTGTTATGTTATGGATTTTTGTTATGCTATGCTTGGTTTGATCTTATGATCCTTGTTAATAATTAAATGGTTGGTGATATGATAAACTATGTACTTCCTTTCTCATTTGTACTCAATTCGGATTATAAGGAAGCATGAAGAGATCAGATTTGCATATGGGGATTTGAAATGAAATGTTTGTTTCCTTATGCTTTGAGATTTGCTTTGAATAATTCCTCTAAGATTGACATTAAATTAAATAAATTGATTGGATACGATAGGAAATTGCATTAAACTTGCTATGCATATTGGATCTAATTGTGTATAAGATCCATGCATCAATTATGCTTTGATTGGTCAGGTGTTTGCAGTGAAAATGGTCTTGCTATTGCTGGTGCATTGTGATTTTTTTTGGATGGACTGATTCATTAATATGCAAATATAATAGAAATAATTGTGATTTTGATTAGAGTTTTAGTTATATTTCTAGATTTCCTAGCGTAGTGCTTCTAGCCTTGCTCAAAGGTTATATACATTCAAGTCAATCTGACTTGATTTCACCTCTTTTCAATCCCTAAAGGAACCTGTGAAATTGGTGTAGTATCCGTAACCTCACCTTTATACTAAGATAATATCTCTCATATGTCGAACTTGACTGCTATTTCTAGGGAAGTTTGATCAACACCTGTTAGGAGAATGTTTAAAGTTTTTCTAATTCCTTGATATCATCTTTATGGTGTTACATGGATGACACTTATGGCAACAAAATCCTCAGTGTCAATAACTTCAATATTCCTAAATTATCTCCAAATTCCTCTTTCTCTCACTCAAACTAGGATTATCAATGGAAACAACTATCTCATTCTTTGTATCTAATGATAATTTCTACTAATTTCGAGGACGAAATTAATTAAGAGGGGTAGAATTGTAACATCCTGAAAAATTTAATTCAGGATTAGAGAGTGTTTTGGGAAATTTTGGAATTTTTAGGAATTTTTGGGATATTTTTGGAAATTTTGAGTAATTAATGCGCATATAATTAATTAAGAAACGAAGAGTTTGAAATATAAGGGAGTGGTAAAGCTAAAAATATTTTGAAGTTTAAAAAGATTGGAGGCTGGTTTAAATGGTTTTAGGATTAAAAGAGTACACTATGGCAAGTTTGAGCTACAAATCATCAGAGAACCCCCTTATTTCACTAAACCAAACGCGCCCTCCTGCCTTTTCTTCCTTAAAATGTCGGCTTCCTCCTCCCTCTCACCCGAAAAACCCTCCCTTCTTCTTCGTCCTCTCCCTCTGAATCCGGCGACTGCAACGGCGAGACTCGGCGGCTTTCTCCCTTCCTAACCGCCACACCACCACCCCAATCTTCGGGTTCTCTTCCCTCACCGTCGACCTCTATTCTTCCTCCTCCCATGTCTTCGCTTTCTGTGTTTCTCCGGCAAGGTTCATGGCGGACGGCGGCGGGAAAGGTAAACACTCACCCATTTCTTATATTCTCTAACTTAGTTCTTTCATTCAACGTCGGTTCCTCACCCTTCTTTCTTTTCTCTCGGGTTCTTGCTTTTCCTCGCTGCACTCATTTGTTTTACGGCGAACTCGAAACTGACGGCGGCGGCGGGTTGCCGTGAAGCATGTAAGTCGAGATTCAAGCTTATGTAAATGTCATTTTCCCATTTCATAGCTATTTCCAGAGAGGTCCGAATTGGGTTCCATGTTTTTGGGTTTCTAATTAACCAAAACAAAATCCAATCTTTAGTTAGTAATGTTAGACAAGAGGTTCGAATTGTTCATTGAGGAATTGTTTAGGTTGATTTGTTTCTTCTTTTGTTGGCTCGGCTTTGGGTTCAGTTTGAAGTTGTATATATATGTGCGTGTGAAGCTGTATATGTATATGCGTGTGTGAGTGTTCTGTTGGTGTTTGATAAATGCAGGGAAGGTTTAAACTGATGTTTATGTGACAGAATTGAGGCTTAAAGCTTTAAACTTTATAACACATATGGTTATCAAAGCTGTAACATTATGCTTCTATAATTAAAATAAATTCATGAATAATTGAATGCCAATGTTCATTTTGTACTGAGTACTTTTAAGTTGAAAAATTCTGGGAATTTCATTGATTTTCTTCTTGTGTATCTTTTGTGACTCTTGTATTCATTTTGATGTACTGTTTTGAGTTTAGAACAAATGCAATTGTCAAAATTATGTTTAGCATCCATTGGGTGCAAGATGGGATTTACTACTTGATTGGCAGAATATACATTTATTCAAAGAATGAGGAATGTTATGCATTTGTAAAATGCCATAGCTGATCCAGTTTTGTGATCTGAAAGATGTTTTACAAAGTGATTGCCTATTGAATTAAGCAATTTTTCATATGGACATTAGTTGATGATTCTTCCTTTGTGATCATAAATAAAGCTTGCATACTTGTCAATAGGATTTTGCAGTATTTACTATTTCTGCACTACTTGACTCGTTGTCTCTCTGGTTTTAGCTTTGTCTTCACTAGTGACAAACTTCTAATTTTATTTTATGATGAATCATGAACTTGATATTGTATGAGTTATGCATTTGATTGTCTATGTGAAGTACGTATTTATTCTTGTTAACATAGGTGGAAATTAGTAATGTATTGAGTTTAAAATAGTAGTTAAATAAGATACATGACATATATATTGGAATTTTGGCTTTTGAAGTTCAGCTTTATTCATTGTACTTTGTTGTTTAATTTGGACCTAAGGTTGATAAAAGTTGGAAGCTCAGAATTCAATCCTTTGATGTTCTTTTATATATGACAATGATATGACTTCTTGCATAGGATTTGGGATTCTTGCATGTGGTTGATTAATCTTTTTATATCTTTTACTGTAATGATCAAACTGATTTAAGTGAGATGTCATTGTTGCTGTTTAGTTTATGATTTTTAAGTGGGATAATATGTATTTTAACATTTTCATGTTTAATTGGGAGGTTTTTGCTTTTATCTCTGTTCTGCCAAACAAATTTGTTTAATAAGGGGGAAGTGTCTGCTTTGATTGAACGATTTGATGCGTGTACGTGCTTATGGGTTGAGTTATTGAGTTGTGATTTTATTGAGTTTCCCTTCCTTTCCTTTTATACAGTCAGTGTTCTGTTGGGTTAAAACTAAGGAGGAACAAATATTAGAACATAAAAATTGAGTGTTGTTGTATGGTGAATCTGTTGGGGTTTGTGAATGATAATATGTCCTGCTTAATTCTGATTTTGAAGTATATTAAGGTATGTTTTAGTGTTTGTATACTGATTTGAGATACTAGGTGTCCATTTTATATACTGGCTGAATAAACTTCAGAGATGGGTGTTTGAATTTGATGGTTAGTTGATTAAAATAGCGACTCAAATGTACTCTGGAATGAGTCTGGTCGTTCTTGTGAATGCATGGATATGCTAAGTCCTTTGTTAATTATATTCTAATGGCTAGACTAATTTAATTGGAAAACTGTTATTCTTTTGCTATTGAGTGCTGCTAGTATGAATTGGAGATGGTGATAAATTTTGTGCATGTGTATTTGCTAAATTCAAGGAATGGTTTTGCAATTTCTTGGTATTTCTCTAATTGTGCTTAACTGGACTTTGAAGCATTGCTATATTAATTGATAGGAATCCACATGACTTTCTAGAATAATATAACTAAGAAAGGGGAAAATGGGTAGTAATATGAGATATGAGAGAGATGTCAAAGTGTTATAAAGTGAAATTGATATTAATTTATCATTTGTATCCTATTATTATAGGAGGAACTAAAAGGGAAGTGTTTGGAGAACATCTTCAAGAAATGGTAAGGAAGAACATCGCAGTGCTTAGGGCGACAGGTAATCACACTTACCTTACTATAACATTGAGGGTGATGTTAGTTGGGGATTTCTAAAATCCTTTCTCACCCTCTATATATATATTATATTTGAAAAGGTATTTTCATATAAAACAGGCTATCGGGTGCCTTTCAAACACGATTAGTTTCATATAAAAGATTTTGATACATTACATATGTAGTATCCTGCTGGTGATATTGTTGGACTGTGTATGTGAGTGTATAGATATTGGGATCTTGGTATTTTGATTTGACAGGGATATTGAGAGGTACAGTGGTTTGGGTGTATCGTAGGTTATATAGAGAAAATTAGGGGGTTATGTTGATGGAATATAGAATAGGAATGGTGAGCATTGCATGACACTGATAGTACCGTCGGCCGATGTAACCTATCGATCTGCGCAATCGATAGGTTAATTGTACAGGTTCCTCGGATTTTAAAGGAACCAGGGACGTTTTCACTTTTTATAGTGCTCCCTTTTCAGGGACGTTTTCACTATTTAAAGTGCTCCCTTTTTATGCTTTCAAATTTGAGACTAGGCACAGTGTCAATCACGTTTATTTTTGTTGTTGAGTTTGAGATAGTGGTGATTTAGGTTGTGGGGAATCATTTGATGTTGTTGATTAAAGTATTGACAAGTGATGTGGAATAGATGGAGGGATTTGAGAGATGAATGGAAGAAGAATTGACATGGATATATATATATATATATATATATATATATATATATATATATATATATATATATATATATATATATATATTATTGGTTTTAAAATGTGGTACCCTTTAGACGCCCTCGCTACCGCACATCTCACTGTTATAGTGAGTTAAGCGGTGATTACTGGGACAAATTGTCTCATCCCACGATTACTGACATTTTTGCAGGTATTCATACACAGACGCAAGCAGCAGGAAAGGGAATTTGGTAGTAGTAGTTATATGGACTATTTTGAATTGTATATTGCCAATTTGTATAGGCCTGCATTCGTTTCCGCATATATTTATATGTATTTGATATTATTGAATATTAGGTTGTTTATTTTCTAACCATGTTAGGTGATTCTTTTCTAACATGGTTAGCTATTAATTATCATGGATTGTATTCAGTCATTAGGAAATTCCTTTTCTAACTATGATAGACATTGATATATGGAAATCCTTTTGCTATCATAGTTAGTAAAGAGATAATTGAATTTAAAAAGGATATCGCAGGTTAAATAGGGAATTAGTAACAAAATGTTACAACTTGGTTATCAGTATTTGGTATACGATAACCTAGGACTGTGCTGCATTGCATGTAGATTGGCAATATACGTTCTTAGTATTCCCTTCCTTATGTGCATGAATATCTGTCCTTTTGAGAAGAATATCACTCATCCCGTGGTGAGGAGAGAGTGATAAGCGCAATTGAATAGGTATTGTGGAGAGGTTGAGAAGAATATAAGAAGAATAATGAAATAAGTGATGATATTGATAAGAATTTCATAAGAATGACGGAATAGGGATGCTTCTCTGGGGTTTCGATTATAATTATGAGTCGACCATAATCATAGTCGAGGCATCATGAGAGACCTTATTATTGGGTTAAGGGATTAACATAATTCAAAAATAACAATGAATAATGAATATGATGTGGAATAAGAAATTATTGACCCTGTTTTGCTTGTTGTTTGTTAAATTGTTGGATTTGTTGTTGATTTGACTTGTACTATTTGATTGTTTGAATATTATTGGTGTTATTTAAATGTCCAAGTTATTCTATCCAAGTGATTTCAATTAAATTCTTATTATAACTTCTATTTATTTTATTTTCCTCTTCTATGTTTTGATTATCTTTCAATTAGTAATGGTTGGAGATTCCATCATCATGGGTAGTATGGATTGTTGCCCATTTATATTAAGCGGCTGGAGGCTTCCTCACTAAATTTAGTGACTGGAAGCAGCCCCCTTAATAATAGATGTTGGTAGCCCTCACTACATCATGGGTGGATATCTCCGAAAGGTAAGTTAGTTGTTAAAATTGATTTTTAATTGTGTTTGTTTTGACAATGATTTAGGTTGAATTGTGTGAAGTTTGAATAATTGATTATTAGTGATGAATTTTATTTTGTTATGGCCATGTGAATGTTCTGTTTAATTTGGCATGATGAAGTGAGTAGTCTTATTGCATGTCAAGTCATGAAGATGTAAGTAGCATGCAGGTTAATTTATTGAGTATATTAAGTTTGTTAAATTTCTCATGTCTCCCCTGTTCTGATTTTGAAATCATTGAAATGGCAAGGACTTGACTTGTTGTTTGTTCGATGGTCTCATTAAAAAGCAAGCTTAATGGGTAGATCATATATGATGCTTTCAGTTGTTTATTGAATCTATTATTCTTAAACACTGTTCAGTCACGAGTCTCAAGGATTTTGGGGCGGTTATTATGATTTTTGTGTGGTTGATTTCAAGGTATATGTGATATTTTATTTGTACTCTTCCATTGTGATAAAAATGTTTGTTTAAGAATTTTGTAAGGATGATTCAAATCTGGTTATGTTTTAAAAATGGGTTTTAATGACTTAGGTTGGTTCTTTTGTTATTCGGTTAATTCAAGAGAAGGTTAGATGTTGAGATTCAAGTGGAATGTGGTGGTATTGTGCATTTCTAGTTGTTGAAATAGCTCATAAGTTTTGCTGATAAATTGATAAATGGGAAGTGTGAATTTCTTGTTTGAAAGACAATTGGATGTGCCTAGACTTATTAATTGAATTTTGTTAAGCATGAGGTCTATATAAATTGTGCTTGCTCTAAATTTTGTTGGGAACTTGGCTATAAATGTGGCCCTAAATTATTGATATTTTTAGAAGATAAGTTGAAATATAGGAAATAAATTCTTTCTATTTCTTTATTTGGCCGAACATACCCTAATAAAATATGAATGAAAGGTATGTGAGCTAGGATTAATAAGACTTGTTTAATTGTGGTCTATAATAATTATTTGATGATTCATCATGGAATAAAAAGTATACCTAGGTATTTTCTGCAATTGACATGTTTGTAAAGTAAAATTTGATTTGGTTTGATTGTATCCTTTGTTATGATTAATGTGGATTCAAAGTTGAATAGGCTTTGATATTGAGTTGACCTTCTATGCAATAATTGGTTAAGGTTTTGTTGAGAAGAGGAGGTCTGATGTTGCTTGTTCTTGATCGTTTCTATGATTTGTGGCATATGTACGGGTGTGATTGTTTTGTTGTTTCTGTTATGTTATGGATTTTTGTTATGCTATGCTTGGTTTGATCTTATGATCCTTGTTAATAATTAAATGGTTGGTGATATGATAAACTATGTACTTCCTTTCTCATTTGTACTCAATTCGGATTATAAGGAAGCATGAAGAGATCAGATTTGCATATGGGGATTTGAAATGAAATGTTTGTTTCCTTATGCTTTGAGATTTGCTTTGAATAATTCCTCTAAGATTGACATTAAATTAAATAAATTGATTGGATACGATAGGAAATTGCATTAAACTTGCTATGCATATTGGATCTAATTGTGTATAAGATCCATGCATCAATTATGCTTTGATTGGTCAGGTGTTTGCAGTGAAAATGGTCTTGCTATTGCTGGTGCATTGTGATTTTTTTTGGATGGACTGATTCATTAATATGCAAATATAATAGAAATAATTGTGATTTTGATTAGAGTTTTAGTTATATTTCTAGATTTCCTAGCGTAGTGCTTCTAGCCTTGCTCAAAGGTTATATACATTCAAGTCAATCTGACTTGATTTCACCTCTTTTCAATCCCTAAAGGAACCTGTGAAATTGGTGTAGTATCCGTAACCTCACCTTTATACTAAGATAATATCTCTCATATGTCGAACTTGACTGCTATTTCTAGGGAAGTTTGATCAACACCTGTTAGGAGAATGTTTAAAGTTTTTCTAATTCCTTGATATCATCTTTATGGTGTTACATGGATGACACTTATGGCAACAAAATCCTCAGTGTCAATAACTTCAATATTCCTAAATTATCTCCAAATTCCTCTTTCTCTCACTCAAACTAGGATTATCAATGGAAACAACTATCTCATTCTTTGTATCTAATGATAATTTCTACTAATTTCGAGGACGAAATTAATTAAGAGGGGTAGAATTGTAACATCCTGAAAAATTTAATTCAGGATTAGAGAGTGTTTTGGGAAATTTTGGAATTTTTAGGAATTTTTGGGATATTTTTGGAAATTTTGAGTAATTAATGCGCATATAATTAATTAAGAAACGAAGAGTTTGAAATATAAGGGAGTGGTAAAGCTAAAAATATTTTGAAGTTTAAAAAGATTGGAGGCTGGTTTAAATGGTTTTAGGATTAAAAGAGTACACTATGGCAAGTTTGAGCTACAAATCATCAGAGAACCCCCTTATTTCACTAAACCAAACTCGCCCTCCTGCCTTTTCTTCCTTAAAATGTCGGCTTCCTCCTCCCTCTCACCCGAAAAACCCTCCCTTCTTCTTCGTCCTCTCCCTCTGAATCCGGCGACTGCAACGGCGAGACTCGGCGGCTTTCTCCCTTCCTAACCGCCACACCACCACCCCAATCTTCGGGTTCTCTTCCCTCACCGTCGACCTCTATTCTTCCTCCTCCCATGTCTTCGCTTTCTGTGTTTCTCCGGCAAGGTTCATGGCGGACGGCGGCGGGAAAGGTAAACACTCACCCATTTCTTATATTCTCTAACTTAGTTCTTTCATTCAACGTCGGTTCCTCACCCTTCTTTCTTTTCTCTCGGGTTCTTGCTTTTCCTCGCTGCACTCATTTGTTTTACGGCGAACTCGAAACTGACGGCGGCGGCGGGTTGCCGTGAAGCATGTAAGTCAAGATTCAAGCTTATGTAAATGTCATTTTCCCATTTCATAGCTATTTCCAGAGAGGTCCGAATTGGGTTCCATGTTTTTGGGTTTCTAATTAACCAAAACAAAATCCAATCTTTAGTTAGTAATGTTAGACAAGAGGTTCGAATTGTTCATTGAGGAATTGTTTAGGTTGATTTGTTTCTTCTTTTGTTGGCTCGGCTTTGGGTTCAGTTTGAAGTTGTATATATATGTGCGTGTGAAGCTGTATATGTATATGCGTGTGTGAGTGTTCTGTTGGTGTTTGATAAATGCAGGGAAGGTTTAAACTGATGTTTATGTGACAGAATTGAGGCTTAAAGCTTTAAACTTTATAACACATATGGTTATCAAAGCTGTAACATTATGCTTCTATAATTAAAATAAATTCATGAATAATTGAATGCCAATGTTCATTTTGTACTGAGTACTTTTAAGTTGAAAAATTCTGGGAATTTCATTGATTTTCTTCTTGTGTATCTTTTGTGACTCTTGTATTCATTTTGATGTACTGTTTTGAGTTTAGAACAAATGCAATTGTCAAAATTATGTTTAGCATCCATTGGGTGCAAGATGGGATTTACTACTTGATTGGCAGAATATACATTTATTCAAAGAATGAGGAATGTTATGCATTTGTAAAATGCCATAGCTGATCCAGTTTTGTGATCTGAAAGATGTTTTACAAAGTGATTGCCTATTGAATTAAGCAATTTTTCATATGGACATTAGTTGATGATTCTTCCTTTGTGATCATAAATAAAGCTTGCATACTTGTCAATAGGATTTTGCAGTATTTACTATTTCTGCACTACTTGACTCGTTGTCTCTCTGGTTTTAGCTTTGTCTTCACTAGTGACAAACTTCTAATTTTATTTTATGATGAATCATGAACTTGATATTGTATGAGTTATGCATTTGATTGTCTATGTGAAGTACGTATTTATTCTTGTTAACATAGGTGGAAATTAGTAATGTATTGAGTTTAAAATAGTAGTTAAATAAGATACATGACATATATATTGGAATTTTGGCTTTTGAAGTTCAGCTTTATTCATTGTACTTTGTTGTTTAATTTGGACCTAAGGTTGATAAAAGTTGGAAGCTCAGAATTCAATCCTTTGATGTTCTTTTATATATGACAATGATATGACTTCTTGCATAGGATTTGGGATTCTTGCATGTGGTTGATTAATCTTTTTATATCTTTTACTGTAATGATCAAACTGATTTAAGTGAGATGTCATTGTTGCTGTTTAGTTTATGATTTTTAAGTGGGATAATATGTATTTTAACATTTTCATGTTTAATTGGGAGGTTTTTGCTTTTATCTCTGTTCTGCCAAACAAATTTGTTTAATAAGGGGGAAGTGTCTGCTTTGATTGAACGATTTGATGCGTGTACGTGCTTATGGGTTGAGTTATTGAGTTGTGATTTTATTGAGTTTCCCTTCCTTTCCTTTTATACAGTCAGTGTTCTGTTGGGTTAAAACTAAGGAGGAACAAATATTAGAACATAAAAATTGAGTGTTGTTGTATGGTGAATCTGTTGGGGTTTGTGAATGATAATATGTCCTGCTTAATTCTGATTTTGAAGTATATTAAGGTATGTTTTAGTGTTTGTATACTGATTTGAGATACTAGGTGTCCATTTTATATACTGGCTGAATAAACTTCAGAGATGGGTGTTTGAATTTGATGGTTAGTTGATTAAAATAGCGACTCAAATGTACTCTGGAATGAGTCTGGTCGTTCTTGTGAATGCATGGATATGCTAAGTCCTTTGTTAATTATATTCTAATGGCTAGACTAATTTAATTGGAAAACTGTTATTCTTTTGCTATTGAGTGCTGCTAGTATGAATTGGAGATGGTGATAAATTTTGTGCATGTGTATTTGCTAAATTCAAGGAATGGTTTTGCCATTTCTTGGTATTTCTCGAATTGTGCTTAACTGGACTTTGAAGCATTGCTATATTAATTGATAGGAATCCACATGACTTTCTAGAATAATATAACTAAGAAAGGGGAAAATGGGTAGTAATATGAGATACGAGAGAGATGTCAAAGTGTTATAAAGTGAAATTGATATTAATTTATCATTTGTATCCTATTATTATAGGAGGAACTAAAAGGGAAGTGTTTGGAGAACATCTTCAAGAAATGGTAAGGAAGAACATCGCAGTGCTTAGGGCGACAGGTAATCACACTTACCTTACTATAACATTGAGGGTGATGTTAGTTGGGGATTTCTAAAATCCTTTCTCACCCTCTATATATATATTATATTTGAAAATGTATTTTCATATAAAACAGGCTATCAGGTGCCTTTCAAACACGATTAGTTTCATATAAAAGATTTTGATACATTACATGTGTAGTATCCTGCTGGTGATATTGTTGGACTGTGTATGTGAGTGTATAGATATTGGGATCTTGGTATTTTGATTTGACAGGGATATTGAGAGGTACAGTGGTTTGGGTGTATCGTAGGTTATGTAGAGAAAATTAGGGGGTTATGTTGATGGAATATAGAATAGGAATGGTGAGCATTGCATGACACTGATAGTACCGTCGGCCGATGTAACCTATCGATCTGCGCAATCGATAGGTTAATTGTACAGGTTCCTCGGATTTTATATATTATTGGTTTTAAAATGTGGTACCCTTTAGACGCCCTCGCTACCGCACATCTCACTGTTATAGTGAGTTAAGCGGTGATTACTGGGACAAATTGTCTCATCCCACGATTACTGACATTTTTGCAGGTATTCATGCACAGACGCAAGCAGCAGGAAAGGGAATTTGGTAGTAGTAGTTATATGGACTATTTTGAATTGTATATTGCCAATTTGTATAGGCCTGCATTCGTTTCCGCATATATTTATATGTATTTGATATTATTGAATATTAGGTTGTTTATTTTCTAACCATGTTAGGTGATTCTTTTCTAACATGGTTAGCTATTAATTATCATGGATTGTATTCAGTCATTAGGAAATTCCTTTTCTAACTATGATAGACATTGATATATGGAAATCCTTTTGCTATCATAGTTAGTAAAGAGATAATTGAATTTAAAAAGGATATCGCAGGTTAAATAGGGAATTAGTAACAAAATGTTACAAAACGCGATGACCCTAGATGTTGCAGCTCAACTTCTTCACTGTAAGACTTCCCAGGAACTCTGGATAGCTGCCAGAGATCTCACAAGCGCCACCTGCAGAGCTAGGATCATGGTGTTTAAGGCAGAACTTCAGACACAAAAATTAAGTATGAAGATGGAGGAGTATTTGGCGAAAATGAAGAATGCCTCAGATCAACTTGCCCTTGCTGGAGCACCCATTTCAAGTGATGATCTCATTATGAGCACCCTTCATGGTCTTGATGGAAATTATAACTCCATTGTGGTCCCTCTCTTGGATCAGCTGAACAAAGGCACCGTTAACTGGATAGAGTGTCAAGCTTCTCTTCTTGCTTTTGAGAGCAGGAATGAGCAACTTAATCAGCAACTTAATCATTTTTCCTCCCTTTCAGTCCAGCCTACAGCAAATGTGGCTCAACGTGGAAACTCAGACCGTTCTGGTTCTGGTTCTGGTTTTAATCCACATTCTGGAACTTCTGAACGTGGTTCTTGGCGTGGTTCAAGAGGTGGACGTGGCAGGAGGGGCAGCCGTGGTCGCAGCTCTGGAGGAGGCCGTGGCCTTTATTGTGATCTGTGTGAGAAACCTGGACATCATGTTCGGAATTGCTTCAAACGTTTTGATCACTCCTTCAAGCCACCCTCTGAATATGGCTCAAGCTCCAATTTCAGTTCTGGTTTCAGCCCAAATGCCTATTATGCTTCACCTCATACTGTAAGTGACCCATCATGGTACATGGATAGTGGTGCCAACTATCATGTCACCCCATATTCAGACCATCTTGATCAAGTTTCCTCTGCTGGTAAGTCCTTTCTTTCTACTTGTACTGGAGAGAAAGCTATAATCTCAGGTGTTGGCTCTAAGACACTGCCAAGGTCTAAAATTAAGCTCAATGAAGTTTTAGTTGTGCCTGCAACCACCAAAAATTTGCTAAGTGTTAATAAGTTGATTGAAGATAATCAAGTTGATGTTGTTTTTACTAATAAAAACTGTGATGTGAAGGACAAAATGACGGGGCAAACCATGATGCAAGGGAAAGCAAAGCAAGGAATGTATCTCATGGACATGGACAGTGAAGAGCACAAGGGAAAGCCGAAGAAAGCTAAATCAAATGCTACTTATGTTAGTTGTAATTCAATGAAATGTGTTACTGATGCAAGTTGTAATTCAATCAAACATGTCTCTGATTTTCTCAGTTGGCATCGTAAACTAGGACATCCTAGCACTAGAGTGCTGAAACAAGTGCTAACCTTATGTAATGCACCTATTTCTATCAAAGAAAACTTTGTTTGTGAAGCATGTCAAATGGGCAAGTCTAAATTTCTCCCTTTCCCTTTATCTGAATCTCGTGCTCTTTCTCCTCTTGAACTGATTCACACAGATCTGTGGGGGCCATCTCCGGTTCAGTCTCTTAATGGTCACAGATTCTATATAATATTTGTAGATGATTTCAGCCGCTACACTTGGTTTTTCTCTTTAAAGCACAAAAATGAAGCCATATCAGTTTTCAATGTTTTTAAGAACCAAGTTGAGAATCAATTTGAAAGAGAGATAAAAGCAATTCAGTGTGATAATGGTACTGAATACAAGCCTCTTATTACCTTGGCTCAATCTGCAGGAATTCAAATGAGGCTCACATGTCCTTACACTTCACAGCAAAATGGTAGAGCAGAGCGAAAACACAGACACATTGTTGAAATGGGTCTTACCTTGCTTGCTCAAGCTAGAATGCCTCTAATGTACTGGTCTGAAGCTTTTCAAACTTCTGTGTTTCTAATCAATCTCTTACCTACTCCAGTTTTGAAGGGACAAACCCCTTTGCTATGCCTATTCAAGAAAAATTCAGATTACAACTCAATTCAACCTTTCGGCTGTGCATGCTATCCAAGGTTGTCAAACTCGTGAGTTTAAGTAAACTCGTAGAGATTAGGTAAACTCGGATCTGTAGATTCGAATCGTAAACTCGTAAGAGTTTACATTTATCATAAAACATGTATTTCTTTTATATAATTAAATAAGAATACAAAAAATAATAATAAATTAACTTGAATTTATTTTAAATACAGATAGTAGATTTAAATATATCAATATTCATATTATTTTTTTTGATAACATCATTATTCATATTATATCAACCTCAATAGATAAATTTCTATGAAATTCATATTTAAATTCATTGAATTTTTTCAATTAAAAATAATTAAAATGAGTTTAGTAGCAAAGTTAACACAATTTTCTATAAGTAGAAACGTAAAAACGGTAAATTCACAATGTAAACACGTAAGTTTCTACCGAATTTTCAAAGACTAAAAATTTATGTGACTCGTGACACGTTTTGTTTAGGTAGTGTCGTAAAAACGTTAATATTAGAGAGTGAACTCGCGAGTTTGACAACAATGATGCTATCCTTGCCTAAAACCATATAACAACCAAAAGCTTCAATTTCACAGTCAAAAGTGTGTTTACCTCGGACCAGCACCTCAACACAAGGGATTTAAATGCTTGAGCAGTTCAGGACAGGTCTATATCTCCAGGCATGTTGTGTTCGATCCTTCAATTTTCCCTTTCACCACCGGTTTCATTGATCATAGCCCAGGGTCAGGCTCTTCTACTCTTCTGATTGATCATAATATGGTGAGAGATCTCTTATGAGAATTCTCAGGCTCAGTCATCATCTCCACCCTTGCCGTCACCGGTGTTCAATTCACAACCACCGTCCTCGCCGTTTAACCCTCGCTCACCGACGGTGTCTACTCATATCTCACAGTCAACTCCGGTTCCCTCTTCTCCTGCCGTTTTGCGAAGCCCTAACTTGAGTTCTGAAGAAGGTTCTAATCGGGTTTTGGGCCATATACCCTCACCTGTTGCTAAAGTTGAAACTGGGCCCCAATTACTAGAGCCCAATACTGAGAATGCAGTTCAACTACACACCAACACCCATCAAATGGTGACTCGGTCCAAAATGGGCATTACAAAACCAAGATTTCCCTGTCACAAGCTGCCGAACCTATCACTGTACAGCAAGCCCTGGCGTCTTCTTCATGGAAAAAGGCAATGACTGACAAAGAAATCATACCTGGAAGCTGGTTCCACGTCATCATGCTCCAAAATTAGTTGATTGTCGCTGGGTCTTTAAGACCAAGTATAAAGCTGATGGAACCCTCCTCAAAGGTTAGTAGCCAAAGGTTTTCAACAAAGTCCTGGTGTCGATTATGGAGAAACTTTCAGTCCGGTAGTAAGACCCACTACTGTACGAATTATCTTTGCTATAGCAGCCACTTATAACTGGGAAATACGGCAGCTTGATGTTAACAATGCATTTCTCAATGGTTTCTTGCAAGAAGATGCTTTTTATGCCACAACCTGAAGGGTTTGTAGATCCCCTTCGCCCTACTCATGTCTGTAAACTGATCAAAGCTCTCTATGGACTAAAGCAAGCACCAAGGGCTTGGTTTGATCAGCTCAGAATGACCTTACTGAAGTGGGGATTCCAAAATGCCAAAAGTGACACTTCTCTATTCACTTTTCACTCAGGGAAAGTAAAGGTATTTTTGCTCATTTATGTTGATGACATCCTAGTGACAGGGAACAATTCTGGTTTTGTGCATGGCTTTATTTGAAAATTAAATTAAAGACCTTGGCCCTGTTTATTATTTTCTGGGGTTGGAGATTTACCGTGACAAATCTGGTTTTTTCTTAAGTCAGCGAAAATATGTCTTGGACTTATTGAGAAAATTTAACATGTTAGATTGTGCCCCTGTTCCTACACCAATGGTTGCTAATAAACACCTTTCTACTCAAGAAGGAACTCCTCTCTCAGATCCTTCTATTTTTCGCAGAGCTATAGGATCTTTACAATACCTCACCTCTACAAGACCAGACATTACCTTTTCTGTAAATAAACTGAGTCAATTCCTGTTTGACCCTAGAGACACTCACTTTCAAGCAGTTAAGAGAATTTTCAGATACTTGAAGGGAACCTATGACTACTGTTTATGGATAAAACCTCTCAACTTTTTTCAGCTCACAGCATACACTGATGCTGATTGGGCAACTGATGTTAACGACAGAAGATCCATGGCTGGCTGTTGCGTTTTTCTTGATAACACCTTAGTCTCATGGTCCTCCAGAAAACAAAAAGTTGTGGCTCGATCAAGTGCGGAATCTGAATATCGATCCTTAGCTGATGGAGCAGCGGAAATCAAGTGGCTATACTCACTACTACATGAATTGGGGCTGTTCATCAAACAACCTTCCATTATTTGGTGTGATAATCAGAGTGCAAATGCTCTTGCTGCTAATCCGGTACAACATGCAAGGAGTAAACACATTGAGATTGATGTTCACTTCATTCGAGACATGGTGCTCTCTGGTTTCATTGATGTTAAGTATATTCCTTCTTCTCAACAAGTTGCAGATTGCCTCACAAAAGCTCTCACTCAGCCTAGTTTTTCTTTTCTCAGAAGCAAACTAGGACTGTTACGAACACCCTCTAGTTTGAGGACGGGTATTAGAGAAAAATAATATTTATGTATATATCCAATAGTACATAGGATGCTAATAGTACATAGGATGCTTTTTGTATTATTCTTTACGGCTGTCACACACACACAACATATTCTTTGTTCCCTCACTAGGGCTATGTGTCCCTTTGTACTCAAACCTAACTATAAATACAATGAATACAAGAGGAGCTTTTGTCTGCCTCATTATTTTATTCCCAAATCTTTCTTATATGATTATATTCTTAATATTTCCTCTCCCCTTCTAATTTGGATATATTCTTTTTTGTATTCTATTGAACCTTTTCACAATATTTATGAATAATGTGTGTGTGTGTGTGTGTAATATGCAGAAGTTGTTGAAAGTTTGCCAGGATTAGAAATCTGTGATACGCCAAGTGCATTATTTAGAGGGCCTTGTATTATATGGTCTGTATGTAATGATCACTGCAAGACTAATGAGGGTGCTCTGGGAGGTCAATGCTTCGTCTTTGCTTGTTACTGCAAGGTCCACTGCGAGAACCCACCATAACTTCAATTTCACTCTTCTCTCTTTATTTGCCCAAAACAGACCTGGATATGAGATATCATATGTAGCGTGATGTATTCTTCAAACTATATCTTACACTATTAAGGATTGAATGTAATATATACTACTCTATGCTTTTACTTTTCTCTACTGTATTCACTGCAATAAAAGAGAAGTACCAGTTCTTCACCTAAAGCACTTGATATAATCTTCCTTTTTCGCGATGAATTATCATCCCCATCTTATATCATATATACCAGTTATAACATGTTAGATTCACTAAGTTAGAAATCCAAATAACCAGGTTAGGATGATTTTTAAAAGGTATCTTTAGCATTCACATGAATTTAAATATGATCAACATATTTATGAAATCGTATTATTTTTCTAGCTAGTAACATAGATGAGTTTTTCCATGTGGTAAAATGATGAATATGATGTCTAAGTGTGCATGAACCGTGAGTATATTTAGGGTATAAGTCTGGAAACACACAATATATGGACTTTATATGCAAAAAAACTACTGTCATAACCAAAAAATAGCTTCTACTGGATCTTTGAACTAAACTAAAAAGTTTGCAGACATTAGAAAGACATTGGGAGTTAGGACTACTGTGAAGTACTTGACTTTGTTCTGTTTCAAACAATAGGACACATTTTATTTATGTTGGGCCGGCTAATAAAGAAGTGCCTGATATGCAGTCTAACTGAGCAATCAGCTCCACATGCTACTGAAAAGCGTGAAGTATGATTTTAGTGAATGGTCTGTACCCTAAAAAAAATACATGAGATTACTAAGAAGATTCATTTTAGAAAATAGACGAATTCCAGCTCCTGGTTTGGAATATATGATATCGTAATATTGCCTAGATTTTATCATTCAATCAGCTTTATTTCTTCAGTGTAAGCTTCATCTCTGCATTATTTTCTAAAAGTTGTGTGTTAGAGTAACTTATCATTGGCTTGGGCTTCATCAGCGCCACAAGGATTAGGATCAACACAATTCTCATGAACATGTGTATTATCATTTTAGCACCAGGATGCAGAATGGTCATGTTTGAATGTATTTAATTAACTAAGTCTTCTATGCATTTCAATTATCAAAGTCTACTGATCTTCATAACAGTCCACTTGCATGTTACATTCATCACATAAAAATGTCATAGAATTGGTAAATTCAGCACTAGCATCTTTACCATCATGCAAAACACCACTCAGTTCATCACACAGGAGAGGAGGGTTATTACAGGGCATATGGTCTTACATGCTACAACTACTAGAAGCACTAATGAATTTATCATTTGACTCAAACATGAGAGGGGAATTTTCAGTCACAATATGGATCAACATAATTGGCATTATGTGTTAAAACTTCATTAGGAGTGGAAGTAGCTATGGGAGAATCAAGGACAGAAGTGGGTTGAGAGTGATTTCCAAGAGTAAGAATCAATGAGCGCGAACAAAACAATTCTTTTTCTTTTCAGAAAGTGTTGCAAATGGTACTTCAACCAGCTGTAGTACAACAAGTGTGACAGAAATTTCCCAAAAATCACAGGATTACTATCAGATTCTGTGTGTGCATAGTTATGCAAATAGTGACAGTAGAGAGATAAAAACCAAAATATACAGCAAGATACAGCCACAATGGTTCAAAATATGCTCAAAGATTTTTTTTTTCTCAGCAAAAATTCACATCCCAACAGTCAGAAGAGTTTCATATAAAGGTTATTATGGGTTATTATGGTAAAGTTTAGGTGAGTTGGGTCTCAGGTCTCACGAAGGTTAGGGTAGGCCTCCGAGCTCAAGGATAATTATAAAGGTTTTTACAGATTGCACACCAACAAAGTTCTCATATCTGTGTGATTCAAACACACAACCACATAGTTATGAATTATGAGTCAAAACCTTTTACCGGTTCGACCAAGATTTGTTGGTTTATTTATGTCAATTTTCATGAGATTATGTGGTTGATATTAATGTTAAAGACTAAAAAAGCAGTGCATCTTACTCTCTATAATAATGGCATAAATTTTTTTAAGTCTATTTTAATTATAATCAAGACTAAAAAGACATTTTTTTATAAAAATGGAAATTTTTTTAACTAACCCTAGAAAGTTATTTTCTTCTCATTCAGTTGGATTAAAATTACAATTCCATTTTAATACAATTAAATAAACGACTCGAAATAAAAGACTATGTTTCTTTTCCAAATCTCATTACCATCAAATCCAATACAATTGTGCATTTATGGTTAGTTATGTTTTTACTTTTCATTTTTATGATTAGTTATGGTATTTGTTTTCATCAAGAATCAAAATAAAAGAAACAACTCTGGATTACTAAAATCAACTATATACCTTCTTAGTAGCTTGTATACAAGGTAATTGGTCCACTTGTCCGCATAGTTTTTTTTGACACATGTTTCACTCGGATAAATAAAGAGGTTTGGTTTGTATTTAGTTTGATTGGCAATTAGAGTAATTACTATGAATGTGACATTCTCCTAAAAAGAGAAAATTAATTTGTATTTAATTTGATTGGCAATCAGAGTAATTAATATGAATGTGAAATTAGAATGATGTACAATTAATTTGAATGTGTAATTAATTTGTATTGTTCCTTCTTTTACATGTTTGAATTTGAAATGATTTAAAATCAAAATGAATTGTATTAAGCACTTGATTTTGCTACCGAAAAATCAACTTTTCATTGCACCTCATTCAATTTGTACTTTTAAAAAAATATTTACAATTAATTGAATATCTTGCCAATTAATTACTCACATTATGAAATGCTTATAAATAGCTCGTGTCTGAGCATTTCATAAATATGATGTGTAAGTGTGTATAAATCGTGAGTATATTTAGGGTATGTGTTTTTTTTTTTAATGATGTCTAAGTGTGTATACTCATACCCTAAATCGTGAGTATATTTTGGGTATGGGTATATAAATATACCAATATATATAAGTCATCATTATTCAGAAATTAAGGGTGGTGTGACTTCGTAGAGTACCTTTTCTTCTACTGCTATCTGGGTAAGGAAGAAAGAGAGGTAAAATTAAATGAGCTCATTCAGAACACAAAAGGGCATTATTATAGCATATAAATCAAACTACCAGACTAACTTGTTAGGCTTATGAAATAATATATAATCGAGTGATACTAATAAATATTTTAGAGAGATCATGTAACAAATGCCATAATTCAATAATTTATATTGCTTTCTTGATCTCCCTAAATATTCAACTAGCTCTCATAACAGGAATTGGAGGTAATACCACACAATAAGAGTAGATTAGTGGTTTGGTGAGAAAGATCCCCAATATCTTGCACACCTGAATGGGGGCAGGGGAATCATATTTGTTCATCAATTTATGCTTTGAAAATAGTTGGTTGAGCTTGCTAGAGTCTTTGCCTAGATTTTATCATTCAATCAGCATTATTTCTTCAGTGTAAGCTTCATCTCTGCATTATTTTCTAAAAGTTGTGGTAGAATATCTTATCATTGGCTTGGGCTTCATCAGCGCCACAAGAATTAGGATCAACACAATTCTCATGAACATGTGTATTATAATTTTAACACAAGGATGCAGAATGATCATGTTTGAATGTAATTAATTAACCAATTCTTCTATGCATTTCAATTATCAATGCCTGCTGATCCTCATAACAGTCCACTTGCATATTACATTCATCAAATGAACATGTCATAGAATTGATAAATTCAGCACTAGCATCAATAAATGCCTGCTGATCCTCATAACAGTCCACTTGCATATTACATTCATCACATGAACATGTCATAGAATTAATAAATTCAGCACTAGCATCAATACCATCATACAAAACACCACAAGTCTAAATAACCAAACAAAACCTGTATTGACAGCAACTAAGCAATTATGATAGCAAAATTATCAAACTTGAGCATGTGGCAGTAGGCAATATTTGATATCTACCAAGCTCTTAAACAAGGGAAGTAAGTTCATTACAGACCATGCTGATTACAACAGTCATACAACTTGGCCATGTATCCCTCTAAAATTTTGATCCCAAACAATCTCACTACGATGTTTACAGCACCAATCTTTGCTTCCCCGCAAATCAAATGAATGAAGCACAAAATCACAAGCAGATCAGAATGATTTCCAAGAAAGACGGTAATGGAGATAGTTGTGCACATAAAACGAATATTTTCACAATTTAAGGTAAGAAGACATTGCAACCTTGCCACAAGAATTCTTCACATAAAAAAATACACTCAATGACAGTATTAAGCACATAAAGAAAACCCATGAATTCAAAATCCATGAGTTTAGCTAATTTCTTTAATATGCACACAAAGCTACCAAGGACTAAAGGTAGTATTTAGAATTATTGCAAATCTCTGCATGACATTGATTCATAAGTATATATAAATAGCAAAGGACCAATTTTCCAATTCAAACAGAAAACTCAAACAAACATTTGATTCTAATTCACCAATTTTCCAACGAGCTAAAACCATGCCTCCTACAAATGTGGAAAACAGCTTACATAAACCATTTTAATTTGAATTCATTTCTCCACTACAAATTTAATAAGATGGCAACTAACTCAAATTAGCTTCACTTAGTTTTGTCCTTCTCTGAATTGATATAAAACCAAGGCAATATCACACCAATATGCTACATGGAAGAGTCCAATATCACCCGTCAATCAGCACTTCTAATGAACTCACATATATCTTCTTGCAGAAAACTAAACAACTTGATATGGTAGAGAGACACTGCATAACAAAGCAGTTTCAAACCACATTGTGAAATGAAGAAATCAAAATCTAAAAGATACAAACGTACCAATACCCACATCAAATGAAAAGTTCAACTTCTAAAGCAAGTTTAAAATATAAGAATGTAATATTAGAGGGGAAACTAGAATTCAATCAGTGCAAAAGGGAAAGTGGATTCATTAGCCACTAGTAGCCACCACATATGCTACAAGACTGAAATAAAAAGAGATCAAATGAATCTATTCAATTCCACTAAAAGTACTTCCATTATGCATAATTTAGCAATGTAACAATTTGGATTTAAGATGAAGCTTCTTCATTGTAGTAGTTGCCAACCGATACAAGACTTTCTACATAATGGTAGCAATCAGTTACTCTTCCAGGATAGGTTATACTAAACCTGTTTACTTCATTAGTTAAGAGATCCCTTGAATACAAATCATTTTCATGAAAATATTTGCCGACAATATTATTCCTCCACACAGTCCATGCATCAAATGTGTCTAAAGAGCAGAGAATATCATATCTTTTATTCCATCTCCATGTCGTCCCAGGTGCACATAAACCCTCATCTAACACCCACAACTCACCCAAACGATCAACTCGATGAATCATACAAAGCAAGGCAACTTTGTTCTCATGGATAGTAATCAGAACATGTAAACTACCCGATACTAGTGAATCAGGAGTAGGTATTAATGTAAACACTTCATTCACTATATCAAACGAAACAATCACATTTACAAAAACACCCTCTTTCTTAACTACTCCAGTCCAAAGTATGGCACCATCAATAGTGACACTTGGAGATATAGAGCAAATTATTATCCCCTTTAACTCGTCAGCATTCACACCCTTCCATGACCATCTACTCAAAGAAAACACCTCCCCAAAAATCACCGGATCATGATAATTCCTCCTATAAATTCTAACTATCACGTAATCATTAACAATTGGACTGAACCCAAATCCTGACTTGCAAGAATATCTACCAACAATATCGTCATGCATCGTTGATAAAGGAACACGAGACACTTGTTGTGTCGCGGGATTCCACACAAAGAGAGGAGGATCCATTTTTTGGCACATTAGGTTTTCGAGGAGAAGAAGGCCATTACAGGAGCCTACAACGTTGAAATCACCAAAGGATTCGAATATAGGCGGTTTCTGAAGCTCACGAGGTTGCAAATTAAAGTCTAGTAAGTGCAAGCGTGGAGTGGATTCGATGATTAGAAGAGGATTTTGAGATGAGTAGTGAAGGTGATCATTGATGAAAGATTGGGATTTGATGAGATTGTTCCATAATTCGCAAACACATTGAAATCGGATTAGGGATTTTACGGGAAGACGCTTCAGAATATTTGTGGTGATCTCTTCAGGAACATACAGCTCCTTGTCGCTATACATTAGCCTCCGCTTCTTCATCTCTTTGCTTCTCATACACGAAAGCACAGAGGGTTAGGTTAGGTTAGGGATTTGAAAAAATTGAACATTTGTGGCAAGGTCAAGGCCTTTTATTTTGGATAAAAACGAAATAAATAATTACCCAAATTTTCATTGATTTTCTGCTTTAGTTGTTTGTTCCTTCTTTTTTTTTTTGTTATTCACCGTCCGGTTTAATTCGGACTCGAGGGGTAGGAGTGTTGTCCACATAGTCAAGGTTGTCCCCTCTCCCAATGAGAGCGCTTCCCGGGAATCGAACACGCGTTCTCATCCTTACGGGAGTTGCAGTTGCAGCCCACTTACCAGCTCAATCAATTACCCATTGGTAATTGTTTGTTCCTTCTTTGCCATCAATATAAAATATTCTTGTTTTTTTATAACACCAATGTAAAATATTCTCTCTTGTTAAATATAAGACTATTTTCTCTTATTTAATTTCGTTAATCATATTAATTAAATTAATTATTATCACATAATATTACCAATTTTCCATAAATATATACATTTATTTTCAAACTTACAAACTTTCTCCCACCGTAGTATTACCTATGCCCTAAAGTATTTTACATGAAAATTTTAAATTAAAACTCAATCTCTACTATTTTTCTTTAATTTCTATAGAAAATAGGCATATTATTCTCTTAAAATTATATTCATCTTCATTTACTTATTTACAATGATTTTTAACTTCATAATAATATCTTAGTACCTTAATTAATTCCCTATTATCTCTAATTCAAATTTTGGGATGTTACACAATCATTTTTTATGGGTGAATGAGTGAGACAGTTGATCTGGGAGATTTAATGTTTCTCCCTACCCAACGTCAAGGATCGAACCCAAACAATTGGTTAAGGGTAAATGAGTCATTGTCACTCAACCACACACCTCAGGTTTTTTAACGGTTGCTTCTTTTATATATATATATGTATATATATATATAGACACACACAGCCGTTGTTCACTCCCCCATATACATAAGTGTTGGCTTTTCTTTGAATGGTTGCTTATTTTTATTTTCCAACCGTTGCTTCTATGTATAAAGGTTTTTTTAATATATAACGGTAGCTTATATATATATATATATATATATATATATATATATATATATATATATATATATATATATATATATATATATATATTATTTTCTCTTTAAGTTAATTTTATCCTTTTTAAATGTTCTTAATTAGACTTAAGTATGTTTTTGGTCCCTTAAGTTTGCACAAAGTCATGTTTTGGTCCCTTAACTTTGAAAAGTGTGTTTTTAGTCCCTTAATTTTGGAGAAAGTGTGTTTTTGGTCCCTTAGCTTTGAAAAGTGTGTTTTTGTCCTTTAACTTTGAATAAAATAATGTTTTTAATCCTTTGATAACATGATAAAAATGTTTTTAGTCCCTTTCTTTTCAAAATTAAGGGACTAAAACATGACTTTTTGCAAATTTAAGGGACCGAAAACATACTTAAACCGAATTTAAAAGGACTAAAAACACACTTTTCAAAGTTAAACGACTAAAAAGATAACTTTGTCCAAAATTAAGGACCAAAAACACACTTTTCAATGTTAAGAGACCAAAACATGATTTTCTCCAAACTTAAGAGACCAAAAACATACTTTAGCCTCTTAATTATTGTTTTACTTTATTGTTGGGATAAAGTTTTGTTGTTGTATTGTTTTATTTTATTATTATCATTCGTGTCATTTTCATTACTACTTTTATTTGGTTTTTTGTAAAGAATACTCCGTCTATATTTATAGCCGGTCCCAAGCCCTGATAAAGGAGTAGAGTTGTGTTAAACTTCGGCAGCTAACGTAAAATTATGTCGAATCTATTGAGCATGGACACACAGATTTAAAAGAAGAAGAGGGAGACCGAAGAGAACTCTAAATGAAGTTATTCAACGAGATCTTTCAATGAAAAGTTTATCTCCAATCATGACTATTAATCGAGCGCAATGACGCCGTGTGATCCATGTAGCCGACCTCATCTAAGTGGGATAAGGCTGTTGTTGTATATACATTTATTCTCACTCTTTTTTTTTATCGACGATCAGGGTAGCCTCACCTGACCTCCACTGATTTGTAGCACCTCAAAGGGTGGGACAGCTGGCTTGAGAGATTTGATGTATTTCCATACCCAACGTCAAGGATTGAATCCCACACAATTGATTAAGGGTGAATGAGTCATTGTTACTGTGATTCAAGCACATAAACAACCACATAGTTATGAATTATGAGTCAAAACCCTTTACGAACTCGACCAAGCTATATTGGTTTATTTATGTCATTATGTGGTTGATATTAATGTTAAAGACTAAAAAAGCAGTGCATCTTACTCTCTATAATAATGGCATACTTTTTTAAAGTTTATTTTAATTTAAATCAAGAATAAAAAGGCATTTTTCTATTAAACTTGAAAATAAACGACTCGAAATAAAAGACTTTGTTTCTTTTTCAAATCCCATTACCATCAAATCCAATTTAATTGTGGATTTATGGTTGGATATTTTTTTACTTTTCATTTTTATGATTAGTTATGGTATTTCTTTTCATCAAGAATCAAAATAAAAGAAACAACTTCGGATTACTAAAATTAAAATGGAGAATTGATTATATAATAAAGACAAAATTATGTGCTTTAAATCTTCAACCTCCTTCAATTTTGTTTTGGAAACTTCTCCTCCCCATTCCTCAAGCGTTTTATTTTATCATTTGAATGTAGTGTTATATTCAACCTCTCCAAACTCCTCTTATTGGCAAATGCTTCAACTTGCCAATGGTTCTGTATTCTTCATTCACCAAGAATACACGTATGTGACTCTATGTAGCGTGTGCTCATGTTCAAAAGCTTATCAAACCTCTCATCATACCTTTCTTCTTTCTATTCTTTATTGGTTTATTAATAATAATGATTATAATTCTTGACTATAAGTCAACATGTCTAATTCAGTTCCAAAAAATAAAGAAGTCAACATGTCTAACATTTTACTATTACAAGATTGCAGATGTCATGATGAAAATACTTGGGTGATTGTTGATATGCATACTTGGAAGAGGCATTACATATTTGTTCACCAATTTATGCTTTGAAAGTAGTTGGTTAAGCTCTGTTAGAGTCTTTGCCTAATTCTTATCATTCAATCTGCTATATTTCTTGAGTATAGGCTTCATTTCAGCATTATTTTCTGTAAATTCTGTGTTAGAATATCTTATCAACGGCTTGGGCTTCATCAGCGCCACAAGGATTAGGATAAAGTATAAACACAATTCTCATCAACAAGTGTATTATCATTTTAGCACGAGGATGCAGAATGATCATGCTTGAATGTTTTTAATTACCTAAGTCTTCTTCAAATGCAATTCCGTTGGCAAACTCTACTGATCCTCATAACAGTCCACTCGCATGTTAAATTTATCTCGTGAACATGTCATAGAATTGCTAAATTCAGCACTAGCATCAATATTATCAAGCAAAACACCACTCAGTTCATCACACAGGAGAGGAGGGTTAATACAGGGCATAAGGTGTTCCATGCTACAACTTCTTGAAGTGCTAATGAATTTATCGTTTGACACAAGCATGCGAGGGGAATTTTCAGACACAAATGGATTCACATTATTGCCATTATGTGCAACAACTCCATCAGGAGTAGAAGTAGCTATGTGATCAAGGCCAGAAGTGGGTTGAGAGTGATTTCCAGAAGTAAGATCAATGAGAGCATACAAAACAATATTTTTTTTAGAAAGTGTTGCAAATGGTTCTTCAACAAAGTGTAGTACAGTAAGTGTGATAGAAAATTCCCAAATATCACAGGACTACAATCAGATTTTGTGCGAGCAGTGTTATGCAATTAGTGACAGTAGAAAGATAAAAAAACAAAATATACAGCAAGATATAGCCACAATGGCTCCAAATCTGCTCAAAGATTTGCCTTTTCTTTCTCAGCAAAAATGTCACATCCCAACAGTCACAAGAGTTTCATATAGCGCACCCAGTCACAAGAGTCCGCTAAACAACTTGATATGGTAGAGAGATCTAACAAATTAATTACACTGCATAATAAAGCAGTTCCAAACCACATCGTGACATGATGAAATCAAAATCTAACAGATAAACCTACCAATATCCACTTCAAATGAAAAGTTCCACTTCTAAAGCAATTTTAAAATATAAGAATGTAATACGAGAGGGGGAAATTGAATTCAATCGGTGCAAAAGGGAAATTGCATTCATTAGCCCAAAACAGAAGCAAGCAAAAATATGGAATGCAGGGTAAACAAATAGAAGAACAAAATGCATAACTAGTGAAGTATGGGCGGAGCAGAACAAACAATAAATGTTGCAAAATTTAAAGCAATGAGACAGTGAAACAAAAGCATTGATTACTTTATTGGCCTTTCAATCTCACATAACATAATAAACTAGTTCTATTTTTTTATCATAAAAATAAACACATGGCACCTTAAAGGACAAGAAGTCCCAAATAAAAGCCACCACATATGCTACAAGACTAAAATAATGAGACATCAAATTAATTGATTCAATTCCACTAAAAGAACTTCAATTATGCATAATTCAGCAATGTAACAATTTGGATTTAAGGTGAAGCTTCTTCGTTGTAGCAGTTGCCAACTGATACAAGACTTTCTACATAATAGTGGCAACCAGTTAATCTTCCAGGATCGGCTATACTAGACCTCTTTACCTCATTGGTCAAGAAATCCCTCAAACACAAAACATCTTCAGCATCTTTGCTGACAATATTATTCCTCCACACAGTCAATGTAGCAAATGTGTCTGGAGAGCGACCGATATCATATCTTTTATTCCATCTCCAAGATGCACATGAACCCTCATCTAACACCCACAATTCAACAAAACGATCGACTACCCCAATCAAAACAAGCAAGGCAACTTTGTTCTCATTGATAGTAATCTTAACACCTGTACTACCGCGTAAATCAGGAGTTGGTTAGTTATGTTATTTATTCTCAATTGCTTTCCTTTTGTCTCCCCATTATTTCATAGGGTTATTTATGTTAATTCTTTTTTTATTATTATAATGAAGTTTGGGCGAGTTGGGTTTCAGACCTCACGAATGTATGTAAGGGCAAACTTCTTAGCTCAAGGAACGATTTTAATGGTATTTATATATTAGCACCAATAAAGTCCTCATATCCGTGTGATTCACACCCACAATTAGAACTAGAAAAATAATTGACAGATTTCACATCTATATAATAAAGTCAAGGACAAAGGTGCAAAAATGATACTACCTCCGGTCCTAAATATAAGATCTAATTGACTTTTTTCTGGAGAGGTTAAGGTTGTGAAATAGACTATTAAATCATGAAATATTTGATATAGTTTTAGATTATACATTAGTTTATAGGTAAAATAAACTAAACTAAGGGGAAAAATTAGGTAAATCAATTTATAATTAACTTATTTTTCTTTTTTATAAGATTTTCTAAAAAATTCAATTAGGTCTTATATTTCGGACCGGAGGGAGTACTTTTTTTACCATAAGAAATGACACTAAACTTTACCCAAAAGTGCGCTTCTAATAATAAAGTTTCGCGAGGTGCAGAAAGAGTACTACTTGGGGTTTAGATACAAATATAATATATTCACTTAAGGGAAATAAAATTTAGATATAAAAAGACTCCCCCATTCCTCCCTCATTAAATAAAATATAATGATTGACATAGGAGTCTTTTTATATCTAAATTTTATATCCCTCAAAGGAAATTACTATATTTGCACATAGACCCCAAGTTGATACTATTTTTGCATCTTGCGAAATTTAAGTATTACAAATGCACTATTAGGTAAAATTTAGTATCATTCTTGCATTTTTATCCTAAAGTCAACTATGTAACGTTTGATTGTTTAGACCATTCACTTTAGAGCAAAAAATAATGCACCTATATTTTATTTCTAGTTAAAATTGCACATGAAAATACTTTAAGAGCCATGTATCCACATATCACTTCTTGGCGCGCAAGCAATCCAACTTTGACGATAGAAGAGGTAATCAATCATTAGACCTAATGAAGAGGAGACATTGCATCAAATTTGATAAAAATGAGCATACATTCGTGAATTTATTGTACATATCAAATTTATTGTACATTGCATCAAATTTGTACTAATCAGATAGAAGTGACATGCCATGGATATTGCAAGTATTGCTTACAAAAGAAAAGACAATCCTAAAAGCATTTCACCAATAGAAATGTTGTTTTTTTTAAAACAAAATCAAATGTCATTTTCATAATCTGTATAACTTAAAAAGTAAAGACCATTGATATTTATTCCACGAGACTGTCATATTCTAGTTAACTGACATAGTACAAGCTCAGTCTGCTACAGTACATAGCACTGATGCAACGCCTACAAATACTAAATCAACATCCAGTGTCTTAATGAATTGGAGGTGAGCATGCAACCAACCCCACATTAACATAATAAACATGCACCCGTCTGAAGGCTTATATGTTCTGAAATAAATCATATAAACCAATTTTTAGATGATAATATTACTCATATAGCGATGTATAATATGCCATTGCACTAATTCCAGCTCCTGGTTTGGTACTTGATATGGTAATACTCACTCCTTTAAAAACAAGTAAAGAAACAACAGGAAAAAATTGTTCCTTTCCAATTCTAGGATTCTCATCCCATGTATGCTCATATTCAGTTCAACTCAAATTATGATAAACATACACGATCAGAATGATATTGTATTAGATATGCAAGAAAATACTAACTCTTTTGCTTGTTTAGAACAAGAATGGCGGCTTTTAAAATATCTATAAATTTACAACATATAGAAAACACCATGATTAAGAATTTAAGGGTGGTGTGACTTTGCACGGTTCCTTTCTACTATGAATTAGAAAGGCCGTACTAGGAAACCATTTCCCTCAGCTCTGCAGATATACTTGCTACAACAGTCCTTTTCTTAAAAAATCAATGAATACGATGAGGTGCTGTGGACAGTGGATGGTTTCAAAAGTTGGAATAAATTAAATGAGTGTGACAGAATTCCACAGATTCACCTACACTGATTTTTCTATACAGTGCAAATATATATTTAAATAGGAACATGTATATGCACTAAAGCGAAATGAGACGTATCAATGCTTTCCAAGAGGGTAAGGAGAGTCTGCAGAAATTGTTCCCAACACAGAATGAAGATTTGCAAGGATTATTCAGAGCAGACTAAGTGAATCTTGGATAAAAGAATGGTCATTTTTTTTAGTTCAGAGAACAGTTCTATAACGCAAACCAGTTCACATTTCAATGATTGACACAAATTCAGTATTACGTCATCTGGTCCTGATAAAACAGCAAAATTGCCTGGTGAAATTTAAACAAAAAAACTCAAACAAACAAAAGTTCTAATATCACCAGTCAATCAGCACTTCTAATGCATTCACATATATCTTCTTCTTGAAGAAAACTAAACAACTTGATATGGTAGAGAGATCTAACAAACTAATTACACTGCATAACAAAGCAGTTCCAAACCACATCGTGACATGATGAAATCAAAATCTAACAGATAAAACTACCATATTCACTTCAAATGAAAAGTTCCACTTCTAAAGCAAGTTTAAAATATAAAAATATAATACAAGAGGGGAAAATTGAATTCAATCAATGCAAAAGGCAAAGTGCATTCATTAGCCCAAAATAGAAGAAAGCAAAAAAAAAAAAAATGGAATGCGGGTAAACAAATAGAGCAACAAAATACATAACTAGATACAATCAATCAATTGTATCCACAAAAGACGAATATGGGAGGAGCAGGGCAAACAATGAATGTTGCAACATTTTAAAGCAACGAGAGAGTGAAACACAAGCATTGATTACTTTTTTGGCCTTTCAATATCACATAACATAATAAACCAATGCTATTTTTTTATCATAAAAATAGGCACTTGGCATCTTTAAGTACAAGAAGTCCCAAATAATAGTCACCACATATGCTACAAGACTAAAATAATGAGAGATCAAATTAATCGATTCAATTCTACTAAAAGAACTTCAATCATGCACAATTCAGCAATGTAACAATTTGGATTTAAGATGAAGCGTCTTCGTTGAAGCAGTTGCCAACTGATACAAGACTTTCTACATAATAGTAATAATCAGGCATTCTTCCATGATAGGTTACACTAAACCTCTTTACTTCATTAGTTAAGAGATCCCTCGAAAACAAAACATTGTCATCATAATCTTTGCTGACAATATGATTCCTCCACACAGTCCACGCACCAAACGTGTCTCGACAACGCCTGATATCATATCTTTTATTCCATCTCCATGTCCTCCCAGATGCACATGAACCCTCATCTAACACCCACAATTCACTCAAACGACTAACTCCCCGACTCTGACAAAGCAAGGCAACTTTGTTCTCATAAATAGTAAGCCGATTATATGAACAGCGTAAATCAGGAATTGGCATTGACGAAAACACTTCATTTACTATATCAAATGAAACCATCACTCCAACATAATCACCATCTACCTTACGTGCAGTCCAAAATATGGCCCCATCAAGAGTAACACTTTCAAATACATAACATTTTCTTACTCCCTTTAACTCCCCAACATCCACTCCCTTCCATGACCCTCTACTAAACGAAAACACCTCCCCGTAAACCACCGGACTACAACACATGCCATAAAATCTAATTATCGCGTAATCATTAACAATTGAACTAAACCCAAATCCTGTCCTACAATAATATTCACTAAAACAATCCCGCATTGTCGATAAAGGAACACGGGTCACTTCTTTAGTGGCAGGGTTCCACACGATTAAGGAAGCAGACAATTTTCGATACGGAATGGTTTCCAGAAGAACAAGGCCATTACAGGAGCCTAAAATGCTGACATCACCAAAGGAATCGAGTTGAGGCGATTTCTGAAGCTCAACAACGTTCAAAGTAGAATCTAGTAAGTGCAAGCGTGGAATAGATTCGATAATGAGACAAGGGTTTTGAGAATTTGAGTGGTGAAGGTGATGAGTGATGAAAGATTGGGTTTTGATGAGATTGTTCCATGCTTGGCAAACACATTGAAATCGGATTAGGGATTTTACCGGAAGACGCTTCAGAATATTTGTGACGATTTCTTCAGGAACGTGTAGCTCATAATCGCTATCAATTATCCTTCGTTGCTTCATGTTGTTCTTAGGGAGGATTGAAAGCACTTTTGCAGAGGTTTAGGGTTTAGAGATTTGAAATAATTGTTCATTTATGGCTAAAAACTAAATAAATAAATAATCTCCCTTATTTTCGTATTTTTAATTATAATTTATGTATATTTTCCTGGGAAAATCCTAAATAAATCTTTCTAATACCCAAAAGAACCAGTGAGGAACCTAAACTTACAAAAGGACTATGAAGGAACCAACACCTACCTGTTATTTTAAAAAAATTTTTGAAAAGTCAAAATTGCCTCCACCCTAAAACACAAGTTGCGAGATAAGGGTGGGTGTTAAGATGAGTTTAGGGTGAGGTAGTAATTTGTGTTTTTGGATAAGGTAATTTTGTCTTTTCGCAAAATTTTTAAATGACAGGTAAGTGTTGGTTTCTTCATAGCCCATTTGGAAGTTTAGGTTCTTCATTTGTCCTTTTGTTATTGGGAAAGATTTATTTGAGATTTTTCGTATTTTCCTCCTCTTTTTTTCCTTTAATTTAAAATCTATTTGGATAAGCTAAAATTTCTATCTTTCTCCCTTATTTTTAAAACGGGCTCTCTCCTATTTTTCTTAAAAAATTAGTCGATTGCATCATCCAACATTCCAACCTTCGTAATGGGCTAATTGCTTATTTGGTTCAGTTTTTTCCTATTCGTAATTTGTGTGTGTTTTCCTCCCTTTTTTCCGTTTAATTTAAAATCTACTTGGATAAGCTAAATTTGAAAATTTCTATCTTCTCGTATTTTACAAGTTTATTCTCCAATCATATATTTCATTAAAAAAACTTGCATTTTAAAACTAAAAAACAATTGACATAGATCACACATCAACATATAATACGGTAGACCATTGATTTGGAGAAAAAAATTGAACAAATATTTTATTTCCATAGTAAAACTGGATCCACATTCAATGCCTATCCAAAAGATAGGCAATTTTTGCTCATCCCTCAAATATACTTGTGCATAATTATAGGAGTCATTAGTAGAGTTTTAGTAATAATTAATTGTTTCCAATACTGCATAATTTTAGGAACCACTACTGCACAATTATAGGAATCATTAATGCACTTTTTTTTGTTACCCAAGGTATCCCACCCGCGTGTCAAATTTAATGATAACATAGTAGCAATATCCATCCCCACCCGCGTGTCAAATTTAATGATAACATAGTACCAAAATCTTTGTTGAGTTGTTGAAAATAAAAATCTCCTATTCCCTCTTTTAATGTTAACATAGTAGCAATATCCATCCATTGATATGGATACTCCATTTTCCTAAATTACATTTATGGCGTTCTTTCCATCTTTCACATTTTCAATTTAATAAAGTCTCCACACTTGCAGGAAATTAGGGTAAAAAAAAACACTTGCTGAAAATTGATAAAAATGAGCACTGTACATATCAAATTTGTAATTGAGATAATAATCAGATAGAAGTGACTTGCCAAGGATATTGCAACTATTGATTACAAAAGAAAAGACAATCCTGGAGCCGAAAAACATTTCACCAATACATATTTTGTTTTTTATATTTTAAAAAAAAATCAAATGTCATTTTCACAATCTGTATAACTTGAAAAGTAAAGATCATTGCTATTTATTTCAGAAGAGTGTCATATTAATAATGGCTCCCAGTTAACTGACATAATTCAAGCTCTGTCTGCTATAGTACATAGCACTGATGCAAGGCCTACAAATACTTCATCGGCATCCAGTGTCTTAATGAGTTGAAGGGGAGCATTCAACCCACCCCACATAAACATAACAAACTTGCACCAAGCCTGGCCTGAAGGCTTATATGTTCTGTAATAAATCAAGTAAAACAATTTATAGATACTATTACACATATAGCAATGTATAACATGCCATTATAATAATGGCATCCCAAATTAAAAAGGAAAATTGAAAGCAACATGCTTCTACGGATTCTTCTGCTGAAATATCTCCCATATATGCTCATCATATAACAGCAACATCATTAACAAGAAAAGTCAACAGAAAAGACTTTAATCCCAACCCTCAACAAATCATATGCTTAAGGGTTCTTTTAAGTATGTCAAGGTAAAACAAAAGTTATAAAACAGCGCGAATTTGTTGAGGGAAATTCAAACAGAAAGCTCGAACAAGCATTGAATCTAATTCACCAATTTCGCAAAGAGCACACATCACACCTCCTAGAAATGTGGAAAAATGCTTACACAAACCATTTAATCTCACATAACATAATAAACCAGTCCTATTTTTTTGGCCTTTCAATCTCACAAAACATAATAAACCAGTGCTATTTTTTTATCATAAAAATAGCCACTTGGCATCTTAAAGTACAATAAGTCCTAAATAATGGCCACCACCTATGCTACAAGACTAAAATAATGAGATAAAATTAAATGATTCAATTCCACTAAAAGAACTTCAATTATACAATAATTTAGTAATGTAACAATTTGGATTTAAAGGTAAAGCTTCTTCGTTTTAGCACTTGCCAAATGATACAAGACTTTCTACATAATGGTAGCAATCAATTAATCTTCCAGGATATGTTATACTAGACCTCTTTACTTCATTAGTTAAGAGATCCCTCCAACACAAAACATCTTCATCATCTTTGCCGATAATATTATTCCTCCACACAGTGCATGCATCAAATGCGTGTGTAGAGCGCCTGATATCATATCTTTTATTCCATCTCGATGTCGTCCCAGATGCACATGAACCCTCATCTAACTCCCACAATTCACCCAAACGAAAAGCTTGCCAAATCATACAAAGCAAGGCAACTTTATTCTCATTGATAGTAATCAGAACACATGTATTATCGGGTAAATCAGGTGTGGGTATTGATGTAAACACTTCATTCACTATATCAAATGAAACTATCACTTTACCATAACCATGCTCTTTCTCAACTAATCCAGTCCAATGTATGAAACCATCAACAGTGACATTTATAGATGAAAGGTAAATTCTCACCCCCTCTAACCCCCCAACATCCACTTCCTTCCATGACCATCTACTCAAAGAAAACACCTCCCCTAAAACCACGGGCTCATGATAATCCTCACTATAAGTTCTAACTATCACGTAATCATTAACAATTGGACTGAACCCAAATCCTGTCTTGTGAGAATAATTACAAAAACTACCCTCCAGCATTGTTGACAAAGGAACACGACCCACTTGTTGAGTGGCAGGATTCCACACAAGCAGAGGCGGCGATTTCTGAAATATATTGCACTCTATGTTTTCGAGGAGAAGAAGGCCATTACAGGAGCCTACAACTTTGAAATCAAGGAGGGAATCGAGTATAGGCGGCGATTTCTGAAGCTCACAGAGGTTCACACTAGAATCTAGCACGTGCAAGCGTGGAGGAAGAAAACCCGATGGAAGAGATTGGATAATGAGAAAAGGGTTTTGAGAAGATGAGTGGTGAAGGTGATGAGTGATGAAAGATTGAGTTTTTATGAGATTGTTCCATTCTTGGCAAACGCATTGAAATCGGATAAGGGATTTTACTGGAAGACGCTTCAGAATATTTGTGGTGATCTCTTCAGGAACAAAGAGCTCCATGTCGCGAACCATTCTCGTTGTCACAGAGGAAAGCACTTTGCAGAGAGGATTAGGGTTTAGGATTTGAAAAAATGGTGCATTTGGCTCTAAAATTAAATATAATAAATATATATATATATATATAAATAAGTATTCTCCCTTATTTTATTTTTCTTTTTGTTACAATATTCTCCCTTATTTTTTAAAACGGACTCTCCCCTTTTTTTCCCCAACCTTCGTAACTGCTTATTTGCTTTCACATTTTTTCCGTATTTATGTGTGTTTTCGTCTTCTTTTGTTGCTTTAATTTAAAATCTTTTTTTTTATCAAAATTTAAAATCTATTTGGATAACCTAAATTTTGTATCTTCCCCTATTTTTTCTCCTTAATTTTTTTATTACAATTTTTTCTCCTTAATTTTACCTCAACTATTTTACAAATTTATTATCGGATTATATATATATATATATATATATATATATATATTATTTAGATTACAACAATAACAAAGTTTTATCTCATCTAGGTAATGTTGGCTACATGGATTACACGACGTCAAATTCGTGTGTCTATGTTCATAAGATTTGACATATTTTCAAGTTGGATGTCGAAGCCTAATAAAACCATACTCCTTTATCTGAATTTGGAACCGGCTATAAATATAGGCGGGATATTCTTACAAAAAAAATCAAATAAAAGAAATAGTTTTGAGATTTAAAACAACAAGAAACACTAGAAATGCAATCTTTTTCGAATTTTGACTAAATCTTTCGTGTACCTTTTCAGTTCTTATTAGAGACCCCAGAAAACTAAAATAAATAGTAATGATAAATAATAAAAATGAAAATAAAATTTGAAATAATAAAAAAATATAAATGATAATGATAGATTAAATTAAATATGTTTATATTTCAAAATAAAATAATGAGATAACGGTTGAAATTGAAGAAATTAGCAGATATAAAATTTCAATTCAAAATAATACATATCAAAGAAGGAAATAATTTAAGGATGAATACAATTTTTAAAAAGCCGAAAAAAGAGGTGTGATTGTACATTAAAAAAAGGAGAGAAACATTATATTTGAACAATGAGGAAAGCTGATTTTTTTATCAGAAGAGGAAATCTGATTGATTTGCAGAAATAATGGGAAAATATGAAAAAAATATAATAAGTAAATAAATGAAATAAATGAAAAAAAAAGAAAGATGGAAAAAATTGGGAAAATAATATATATTGAAATTTAAAATGGTAATAGGGTTAATATGCAAATCCACCCCGGAAGTATACAGGTGCAAATCTCCCCCTCACATATTTTCATATGCAATTTTAACCTAGAAGTAACAATTCAGAGCAATTTTACCCTTTTGTCAATTAAAACTGATTATTTTTGTGCAAAATGACACAAATGTCCTCCTCATTATATTCTCTCTCCTCTTCAACTCTCCCACCCCAAACCCCAACCACTACCATCACCATCCCACCACCACCACCTCCGCCCCAACCCCCCAACCATCGTCGTCGCCCCAACCCTCCCCCACCACAACCACCACCGCCCCAACCCCCCCCCCCAAAAACCACCGCCACTGAACTCAAGTACGAAGACCTGATGAAAGCAAAGAAGCAGTACTCATCATAACAGCAGCACCACAAATTGCATAACATTTCTGTTGTACACCGTTATGTCCTTATTGGGCTTGGGCTTCAATAGTGGCCCAATAGGAAGTCGGACGTACTTGGAGCTCTGAAGAATGTACCACTAACAGCCATGAAGCAGATAAGGAGGAGAGAATTAGTCGTCCATCTATTTCGGACATATCGCCCACCTATTTCAGAGCACGTGTGATGTAACATTCTGAAAAATTTAATTCAGGATTAGAGTGTTTTGGGAAATTTTGGAATTTTTTAGGAATTTTTGGTGATTTTTAGGATATTTGGAAAATTTTGAGTAATTAATGTGCATATAATTAATTAAGAAATGAAGAGTTTGAAATATTAGGGAATGGTAAAACCCAAAATATTTTGAAGGTTAAGGAGATTGGAGGTTGGTTTAAATGGTTCTAGAATTAAAAGAGTACACTATGGCAAGTTTGGGCTACAAATCATCAGAGAACCCCCTTAATTCAGCAAACCAAACACGCCCCTCCCCTTTTCTTTAAATATCGGACTCCCTCCATTCTTCTTCTTCTTCGTTCTACTTTTTCTTCCTTCCTCCTCCGTCTGGCGCGTTCGCCGGCCACCCAGGGGCCGACGGCGAAGTGACGGCGGTGACAGCGGTGGCCTATGGCGCGGCGGCGCTAGCCCTCACCATAAGCATCAACAAAACCATTCTTCCTCCCTCAGTCTCGGCCTCCCTCCGTTCTCTCACCCTCCGTTCGAAATCTCAACCGCCATCGGCGACGGCGGAGCAAGCCGTCAGCACGGGCTCTTCCCTACACTCCTCTTACGCGTCCTCTTTCCTCCACCCGAGCCCCATCTCTTCCCCTTTCTCTCTTCGTGTTTCTCAATTTCCGGTGAGCCCATGGTGGTTGACGGCAAGAATGGGTAAAAGCTTCAACCTTTTTAGTATTTCTCGGGCTATGCTTTCATTATAAAGAATTTCTCATGGTTCCCTTTCTTTTTCCGATTTCTTTTCGCCCTACCTTTGGTGGTGGCTGTTTTCCGGCGATGAGGACGAATTCCGGTGACGGCGAGCTGAGTTCAGACCGGCGGAAGCCTGGAACGAGCTTGGGTGAGATTCTTCTTCCATTTCTATCTATTTTGTGTGCGTTTTTAGCAATTTCCAGAGAGAGGCCGAGTTAGGGTGTCAGATTTGGATTCAATAATTAATAAAAAGGATGCTTAGGTTTTGATTTTTGATTTTTTTTTAGAAATTCCTGAACTGATTTGTGGCCTTATTTGGGTTGCTATGAATGTTTGATTGATGATAAAAGTTGGTATGCTATTAAATTGTGCTTTCTGCAGGTTTTGGGAATAGTTTTGTAGTTTTTGGGGTTTATTTTATGTTCTGGATATTTGATAAAAGATAAATTTGAGGTATGTATGTGGTTTATGTGTGGTTTTTCTTATAGTTGTATAGTTCATTAAGAAATGGGAAATGAGATTAAATTAATAAAAGCTGATTTAAGGTTGTATTGGAGTGGAAAGACGGATATATGAATATATGATTAATCTATGTTGTGATTGAAAGGAATGCTATGGTTTTATAAGTGTGGATATTTTCTGCCACTGTACTATGATTTAGCGTTTACTCTATTCTTTTGTAATGGCATGGTTGAGTTTTGTGAATTGCTAGACATTGAAAATTTTGGGGAAATTGTTGTCTAATTCGGCCTATTTAAAGGAATTTAAATTTGGGTATCACCTGTGCAAACTGAAAGAATAATAATCTCAAATTGAGTGTAATAGTATGACTTTCTAATCATCCAAAATACTAATAAGTGTATTTAATGGATATGAAATGGTAATTGTGCTATCCTTGTCTCTTTGTTAATGATAATGAGAATTTGGAGCTAATGATGTTTCAGGGATGATTTATGCATATATGTGAAGTAGGTGTTATTCTTGAAAGGGGAAACATCTCCTTTGTAATTTCAAATTGATGTTATTTTCCTTCTTTACCTAATTGATAATCAACTCGTTTGTTACATGGAAGCTAAAACGTGAACAGTAATGGACAATGTATTGTGTAATGATTGATTTCTAAGAAATATACTTGACTAATCTGATTTCTCTGGATTGAGATTTAATGATTGTGAAGTTCATATGAATTGTAATTTGGTTGAATTAATCCATATGGTGTTTTGAGTTAATACAGGTTTGTTGTTCCCTTGGTTTTGGTTCATTAAATTGAATATAGTTATTGTTTATGACATTTGTTTTGAACATTGGTATTGGAATGGCTCTGTCATTTTTCTATTTGAATTTTCTGTTGGTGACTGTAGCTTGTTGATTGAAGTGGGAGATGTAATTTTCTCCCTTGTTTGATAGTACATTTATTAGGATTCATTCATAATCCTTGGTGTTTAATAAACTCTGATTTGGTATTGATGTTCGTGATTGGTAATATTTGTAGAAGTTTAATGCTAATGTGTATCTTGTTTCTAATTTGACTATGAACTATGATTGTGATTTCTTGTGTTGTGTGTGTATGATTGTTTGTAGGAAATGTACAAATATACTTAAGAGATCTTAAGCTTGAGGAAGTCAAACTTTGAGAATCAGAAAAGACTAAGTTAAAGAAATTAAATAGAGAATTAAGAAAACTATTAAAATAGATGGGAAAAGGGGTAGTAACATAAGAACTCGAGAGAGACGCTACCTTATCTATACATGGTCATTGACTTACTATTATTATATTGTGTAATACTCCCTCCGTTCCTAAATGTAAGATCACTTTGGGGATATAGATAAGTTCCTAAATGTAAGAACACTTTCTCTTTTTTCCCAAGTTTTACCCAAAATACCCCCATACTCCTTTTACAATTGAGTTGTGGGGTTGAGTTGGAAGAATGAAGGGGTATATTTGTGTTTTCAATTTAATTGAAGGGTATTTTTGGAACATCAAGTAATTTGACCACCTTCCTTAATCTCCCCAAATTATGGAAAGTGATCTTACATTTAGGAACGGAGGGAGTAATAGGAAACATTGTGCTAGACAAATATATTTCGCAAGGCAAGGCTAAGGAAACGAGAAAATACCGAGGTGCTAAAGGGCGACAGGTAATCACACTTAACCTTGCTATAACATTGAGGGTGACGTTAGTTAGGGATTTTGTAAAATCCCTTTTCACCCTCTATATATATATATTATCTTTAAAAGGTATTTTTATACAAAATAGGCTATCGGGTGCCTTTCAAACACGATTATTTTCATATAAAGAAATTTGAAACTCTATATACCTATTATCCTGCCTGGTGGTGGCCATTGATCTGGAATGGAGTGAAATGTATATAGGGATAGTGTTGGGTGGTGGTTTAAGAGGTGATGAGGATAGAAAAGAGAGTTACATGTTGAGTTGAGATTGTTGAGAGCTATGTTGATGGAATATAGAATAGGGATTGTGAGTATTGCATGACACTGATTATTAGTACCGTCGGCCGATGTAACCTATCGATTTGCGCAAATCGATAGGTTAATTGTACAGGTTCCTCGGATTGTAAAGGAACCAGGGATGTTTACACTGTTTATAGTGCTCCCTTTTTCAGGGACGTTTTCGCTATTTAAAGTGCTCCCTTTTTCATGCTTTCAGATTTGAGACTGGGCACAGTGTCAATCACGTTTATTTTTATCTGTTGAGTTGACTTAGAACTGACTGAGGGATTTGAATGATATGTGAGAAGTAGAGATGATGAATTTGAGTTGATTAGACGGAGGGACTTGAATGATGAATGAAAGACTTGACATGTATATATATATATTATTGGTTTTAAATGTGGTACCCTTTAGACGCCCTCGCTACCGCACATCTCACTGTTATAGTGAGTTAAGCGGTGATTACTGGGACAAATTGTCTCATCCCACGATTACTGACATTTTTGCAGGTATTCATGCACAGGCGCAAGCATCAGGAAAGGGAATTAGGTAGTAGAGGTTATATAATTTATTTAGATTTGTATATTGCCAATTTGTATAGGTCTGCATCTGCTTCCGCATGTATATATATATCTATTTATTTTTAATATCAATTAGTTTTGTTTATTAACCATGTTAGACAAATCCTTTCTAACATGGTTATCAATAAATTATCCATGATAGCAGCTCTGTTGTATTATTTTATTCTTTTCTATCATGGATAGTATTTAATCATTAGAAAATTCCTTTTCTAACTATGATAGGACATTGTTATTATGGAAATCATTTTTCTATCATAGTTAGTAAAGAGGTTATTAGATCTAAAATGGATATTATTGGTTAATTAAGTAATTGGTAACAGATTGTTACATGTGACGCCCATCACCCATAACGGTCGCCTATCTTTTCTCAACTACCTCAAGGACATCTCACTATAAAAGGGATATGGACTCAACACAAAACCCCATGAGCAATCCACTACATTCAACCTCTCTCTCTCTCTCTATATATCTAATTCTCTCTCTGTTCTCTGATTATTGTATTCCTGAGATTTATCTTTGTAATCAAGGCATTGACGCCTAGCTTGTAACCACCATTGCCGGTGACCCCTATTATTGTACTCAATCTTATTATTAATAAAGAAGTCTTTATTATCCTATTATATTGTAAGGTTCCGCTAAACCGTGCATCAACAATTTCAAAGGCCAAAAGTTATGATGATCAAACATACAATCCGCAAGATTATTGAACTTCACATGAAATCAATCAACAGCAAACCTTAAGTCCCTGCATCGGTTGCCAAATTCAATAGTTTCCAAAAAGAAAATCACTATAATACTAAAATTCGTAACTTTAAAGAACCAAATAATTGAGAAGACATAATAAAGCAAACCCAATTTGCAAATCTGATTATTGGAATTGAGAAGAAGCGAGAAGTGATGAAAAGATGGGATTTTGATTATTAGGGGTTGGGGCGGAGGTGGTGGTGGTGGTGGGGTGGTGGTGGTAGTGGTTGGGGTTTGGGGTGGGAGGTTGAAGAGGAGAGAGATTATAATGAGGAGGGCAGTTGAGTCATTTTGCACAAAAATAAACTGCTTTAATTGACATAAGGGTAAAATTGCTCTGAATTATTACTTCCAGGTTAAAATTGCATCTGAAAATATGTCAGGGGGAGATTTGCACCTTTAAGTATACTTTCGGGGTGAATTTGCATATTAACCCATGGTAATAATATAACAACAATAAAGATAAGAAAAAGAAAGAGAAAAAAGTAAATAAAATCCAATAGAATCAATTTTTGTACTGGAGTGATCAGTTCAAAAAAGAAAAAAAAAGTAGTGGGGAGATGAAGATACAGTAAACCCAAAAATAACTAGGTTTGTTTGTAGAACATGGAAGATTCAAAATTTAAACTACAACAAATTTCCAACAAATACTACAACAAAAAATTAAAATATAAATATATAAATACATATTATTTAATATTCGAACAAGGAAAAATTTGAGAGATCTTTTTTTAAGAAGCAACCGTTATATATATTATCTAGATTAACTTCGTTTAATATCATTTCTATATTAGGGGTGGGTAAAAAACAAAAAACAAAATGAACCAAATGGATTATTGGGTTTCGTGACTTTTTCATATGCCATACAAAATAAAGATAAAATGAGTATAGGGTTAAAATGAGTATATGACTATAATTAATGGAGAGAGTTTTTTGTTTCAAGTACATATATAATTCAGATTAATGAAATAAGACCGTACATTAATTTAATGCTTATATTCCCATGGTTATAATATAAAGGTCAACTCAATTTTAGTCTCCACTTAGCGAGGGTGTTGGAAAAGGGAATATACTAGCAAACTAACCATGTTTTTTTTTCAAAGTGGTTGATTCGAAACCCGACCTCAAACCCCACAGCAAGTAAGCTTACCGATGAGTTATACTGACCATTCTCCCAAGATAATATATACTCCCTCCAGTCCTAATTATAAGTCGCCTTTGACTTTTTTTGAAGATGTTAAGGTTACAAAATATGTTATTAAATTATGACATATTTGATAAATTTTTATATTAGTCATTAGTTTAAAGGTTAAACAAACTAGTTTGAGAGAAAAACTTAGTTAAATCAATTTATATTGGATTATTTTGCTTATTTAGGATTTTCTAAAAAAGTCAAAGACGACTTATAATTAGGACCGGAGGGAGTATATGATATTTGTTGATGCTTAAGATATGGTGTTACACAACACCATTTTAATAATAATAAATTTATTTAATTTTACTATATTTTCATGCCAAAATATCAAAGATTTAGTTTTGAAAATCTTAATAAGAAATTTAATTTTGGATGAAAATCAATTCAATTTATTATCTTTTGCATTTGCATTGTTTTATACTATCTTTAAATTTCAAAGTTATTCGAAATCATCAGATAATATAAATAACTAAATTATGATAGATTTCAGTCCAAATTAGGCGTCATCACATTGATTTTATTGATTTTCCATTTATTTATTTGTTTTCATTTGTTGCTCTTTATCATCAATGTTTTTATGGAACATCTTAATTCTTTTTTTCTATTAATAAATATGACTTACATTTTAGAACTAAAAAACAATTTACATAGATCACAATTCACACATTAACATAATAAGGCAGACCATTAACTTTGAGACGAAAATTTTACCAGTATTTTATTTTCACGGTAAAATTGAACTACAAATACTCTCGGGGAAGTATGCAGCTTTTTAGGCTTTTAGGTTGTGTTTGCACATCTCCCTAATCGATGTGTTACTTCTTGGCAAGTCACGATAAAACTTTATTTGTCATTTAAATTATAGGAGACGTCATTAATCATTAGACCTAATAAAGGGGGGACATTAGACCAAAATTTTACTTCCAGGGTAAAATTACACCATAAATAAAAGACACATTTAAAAACATATTTTTATATATGGTTTATGTTATTTGACTAAAATAATGTTGATATATTAATTTTAACTGAGATAATGACAAACTGAATGCGGTTAATTGAGAATGATGCAATTCAAAAAGAAACTCCTATAAATCTTTGGACCAATAGGGTTGTTTGTATAAGACTAGCGGACAGGTGGAAAACTAGAGTTTCAGCTCGCTTTCAAGGATATATATAAGTAGATATTAAAACAATACCATTAACACCCACTCTTCATCCAGGTAAGTTTCACCAAAATGAGAACTATCAATTGCAAAGTTTATGTGTTGCTTTTAGATATATATAAAAAAGTTTATTTGTTATTAAGAAACCTTTAAGTAGTCTCAAATTTCAAGTAGACTCAAAATTTCAAGTAGTCATGTTAAGAAAGCGACTCTCTCTTCCATGGTGCATCGATCACCATTGTCCTCATTTGAACTAGCTTAAATCCATCCATTCTGACTGCAACATATATCGGAAACAAAAATTTTCATTCATTCAATTCACCAGGAATCAAATATGTGTTCAGAAAGGGGCATGATATATGCCATAATGCCAATCAGTCTTCACCCTTGGGGTAGTCTCTGAGCTAATAATAAAGGCTTTATAGGTCACCTAATAAAGGCTTTATAGGTCACCTATAGATTTTGTATGCCCAATAATGGTGCACAGGTACATTCATGCATAATTAATGAAACTTAGATGCTAAAAATTGGACTTCCCAATTGATTCCTATATAACTAGAACTTTTAAAATTTGTAACAATAAGTAAATCCGTTTACTTGTAAAATACTTTTTTGGTTAAGACCATCCTTTCCTTAGATAGGCGTAAAAGACCGATTGAAATAGGGAAGAACTGTACTACAAGGCACATTGAGCCTGTTATCATGAACAACACGGTATATATAATATAACTTAAAAAGTAAAGACTATTGCCATTTAATCCAGAAGACTGTCATATTAATTATGGCACCCAATTAACTGAAACAATTCAAGCTCTGCTACAGTGTCTTAATGAATTGAAGGAGAGTATGCAACTCACCCCTCATAAACATAAATAAATTTGCACCCGGTCTCAAGGCTTATATGATCTGTAATAAATCATGTAAAACAATTTCTAAATGATATTACTCATAGCAATTTATAACATGCCAATGTACAAATTCCAGCTCCTGGTTTGGAATATCTGATACGCAATACTCACTCATTTAAAAACAAGTAAAGAAAATACATGAAAAAAAGTCTTCCTTTCCATTTCTAGGATTCTCATCTCATGTATCCTCATAGTCAGTTCAACTCAAATCATGATAAACACATATACATGATCAGAATGATGTTGTATTATTAGATTTGCAAGAAAATACTGATTTCTTTTCTTGTTGATAAATTCTGGGTTAGAATATCTTATCATTGGCTTGGTCTTCATCAGCGCCACAAGGATTAGGATCAACACAATTCTCATGAACATGTGTATTACCATTTTAGCACGAGGGTGCAGAATGGTCATGTTTGTATTTAACTAACTAAGTCCTCTTCTATGAATTTCCGTTAGCAAAGTCTACTGATCCTCATTACAGTCCACTCACATTTTACATTCATCACATGAACATGTCATAAAATTGGTAAATCCAGCACTAGCATCAATATCATCATACAAAACACCGCTCAGTTCATCACACAGGAGAGGAGGGTTATAGAGGTCATATGGTCTTCCATGCTACAACTACTAGAAGCACCAATGAATTTATCATTAGACTCAAACATGCGAGGGGAATTTTCTGTGACAAATGAATCCACATCTTTGGCATTATGTGCAAAAACTTCATTCAGAGTAGAAGTAGCTATGGGTGAATCAGGGCCAGAAGTGTGTTGAGAGTGCCGTCCAAGAGTAAGAATCAATGAGTACATGCAAAAGAAATTTTTTGTTTTTAGAAAGTGTTGCGAATGGTACTTCAACCAGGTGTAGTACAAGTGTGACAGAAAATCACAAGCAGATTGTTACATGTGGAAGGGTTGTTAGTGAGTTTAACCACCATATGCTGAGGTGGCATTAGTCATAACAAATTCTGTTACATAGGGATTAGAATGATATTATGTGCTCTATAAATAAGAGTCTCTCTTGTAATTGATGGTTGTGAAATGATAATTCAGATTTAGTCTCTAGTTTAGTTTAGTTTTCTCTCACTTCCTCTATACCTTGCATCAATGGTATCAGAGCGAATTTTCCGGCCACCGTCGTCGCCGCTCCAGTCGGCCGCCGGAAAAACGATCCTAACCGCCGTCACTGAGTTAGGAGCATTGAAGCATGTCTCTACCGTGAAAGAATATGCAAGCCGCTTTGAATCTATCCTACCGTTCACTCATTTGCCTGAATCAACTGCCATCAGGTTGTTCATCAATGGACTACAACCGGATATTCAAGAGTTCGTACTATTTTTTAGTCCGAGCAGCCTTCCCTCGGCCATTTGTTTTGCTAACCTTCAAGAACGCTATGGACGAACGCCACCAGAATCAAGTAATAAAAATGAAGATGAAGTTAAAAACTATCTGCGAGTGCAAGAAATCGATTCAAACCAGAGCAAAATGGTTGAAAACGATGATGTAGTTACAAAAGACCAAGAACTGTACCATGAATTTGAGGAAACATCAATGGAGAAATTGACCGATTGTGAGAAAGATACTGAAATATGTGAGCCGATCGAGGAAGAAAATGAGATTCAAGAAGCCAAAGACTCATTGATGAAGACAATTGATTTTATCAAGAACAATGTTGAGGTAATCAATGTTGAAATTGCGTTAAAACAATCGAATTCTTCAATCAGTAAAGAACGACATAGGGACCTTGATGAGCGACGATTCTTCCAGACGAGACTGCTATGGCAACTTCGAAGTTGTCAAGAACGCAAGAATGAACTTGGGAGACACAATTGTGTTCCTTCGTTGTTGACGTTCACCGACCGCCTTGAAGATTTCTTTTCTTTCATTGTTCATCAGGTGGAGAAGAGGGACTTCAAATTTTTGGCAAAATTTCAGTCTGACGGTGATTTCATATGGCACCGGTGGAAGATTCGAATCAATGATTTAGTTACATGGAATAAGTTGAATATGATTGCAGAAGGAAGTGTAACTAGACGTATTATTTTGTCATGGTTGATTGAATGTTGGTTCGTGATTTTATGCATCATGCTGAAATTCAGCTCTTTATTTGTAGGGTTCAACTCTCAAATAGTTTTAAAACAAGTTTCTTCCATCATTAGCTTTGAGTCAAATGGTCAGGATTTGTTTTTATTTCTATATCCCTTGGATTACTTCTTTTCACAACAACAGTACCCAACCATACATGAGGTCGACTTAATTGCCATTGTGACATTCTATTTGGACTTGGCTTGGGCTTTTGAAGCATCCATGAGTTTAGAAGTTTTTCAAGCATACATTAAGCCTGTATAGATTGTTTTTGAATGAGTGTGGTTGCTTAATGAATATTAAAAAGGGGAACTCTCTTGAATGGACCTCTTATTTGGGAAACAAAAAATATTATAAGCTCAAATTTTAATTCATTGGAAGCATGCACGAATTGAAGCTGCAACGTGGAAGCAATTAGGTTCGTTTCAGCGGCTCTTTCCAGACTTCATTACTGCTGCTGATGTTGTTGTGTCTTGCACCACCATCCTTGTGGACAAGGATAGTTTTTAGGGGGGAGTATTGTTACATGTGGAAGGGTTGTTAGTGAGTTTAACCACCATATGCTGAGGTGGCATTAGTCATAACAAATTCTGTTACATAGGGATTAGAATGATATTATGTGCTCTATAAATAAGAGTCTCTCTTGTAATTGATGGTTGTGAAATGATAATTCAGATTTAGTCTCTAGTTTAGTTTAGTTTTCTCTCACTTCCTCTATACCTTGCATCACAGATCATAATGATTTCCATGCAAATCACAAGCAGATCAGAATGATTTCCAAACAAAGTGTTGCAAATAGCACTAATCCTTGCTTCCCAGCAAATCACATAAGTGAAGCACAAAATCACAAGCAGATCAGAATGATTTTCAAGAAAGACAGTAATGGAGATAGTTGTGCATAAAAACGAAAAACTTCCCAATTTCAAAGTAATGAGACATTGCAACCTTGCCACAAGAATTCTTCACAGAAAAAAAATACTCAATGCAGTATAAAGCACATAATGAAATCCATGAATTTAAAATCCTTAAAGAAAAAGGGAAAGGAAAATAAATGCAGTTATCTATCAGCAATTAAACAAAGGAATGTGGCCACCGCTAAAAGGAGAGTCAATTGATGAACTCCATGTGGATTGAGAAAAGGCTAACATGTCACTTAACCATGCACGCAGCCACATAGCTGTTCTGACAAAAAAAAAAGAGGCATGCGCTCTTTAAACTCTATTTGAGGGTAAGAAATCGAAGGCACAAAAAAAAAGCAGTATTGTTGATCCTTCTGAATCCTTTTACCAGATGCCTACTATTAAACTTAAATAATGAATGTTATAAATAGCAAGGGACCTAAACCTTGCAGGATTTGGATTTTGAATGTTAATCATGCAATCCTTGAGATCTACTAAAGGAAAAAATGATATTATTGAGTAAATAACTGATGTTCCACAAAAATAGATTGATGATTTATCAATCAATGTTTTTCTCTCCCAAACTACGATGGATACTTAATAACATATGATAAGAAAGACTCGCTGCTATTGATTTATACTCATTTAAGGCAATTGATAACGGCATCCCAAATAAAAAAGGAAAATTGAAAGCAGCACACTTCTACTGATTCTTCTGCTGAAATCTCTCCCATATGCTCATCATATAACAGCACCAACATTTACAAGAGAAGTCAATAGAATAGACTTTAATCCCCTCCACCAAATCATTAAGTGTTCTTCTAAAAATGTCCAGGTAAAACATAAGTTATAAAAAGAGAGAATTTGTTGGGGGAAACTCAAACAGGAAACACGAATAAACATTGATTCTAATTCACCTATTTTCCAACGAGCAAATGCCACGCCTCCTAGAAATGTGGAAAACAGCTTATGGAAGGAATATGGGAGGACCAGAGCAAACGATGAATGTTGCAATATTCAAAGCAATTAGAGCGTGAAACAAAGCATAGATTAATTTTTTGGCCTTCCAATCTCAAATAACAGAAAAAACCAGTGCAAATTTTTTACCATAAAAAAGACACTTGGCATCTTAAAGGACATAAGTCCCAGATAATAGCCACAACATATGGTACAAGACTGAAATAATAAGAGATCAAATTAATCGATGCAACTCCACTAAAAGAACTTCAATTATTCATAATTTAGCAATGTAACAATTTGGATTTAAAATGAAGCTTCTTCCTTGTAGCAGTTGCCAACTGATACAAGACTTTCTACATAACTACATTCAGTTATTCTTCCAGGACAGGTTATACTAAGCAAACAACAGTAGGAACAAGTGCAAGTAACCAAACAAAACCCGTACTGACAGCAACTAAGCAATTATGATAGCAAAATCATTAAACTTGAGCATGTAGCAGTAGGTAATATTTAATATCAACCAAACTCCTAGACAAGGGTACTAAGTTCACCGGAGACTATGCTCAGCACAACAGTCAAACAACTAGGCCATGAAACCTCTAAAATTTTGACCCCAAACAATCTGAATACGATATTTACAGCACTAATCATATGGATGAAGCACCAAATCACAAGCAGATCAAAATGATTTCGAGGAAAGACAGTAACTAACATAGTTGTGCATAGAAAACGAAAATTTTTCACAATTTCAAAGTAGTGAGACATTGCACCCTAGCCACAATAATTCTTTCTTCATAGAAAAAAAATACTCAATGACAGTATAAAGCACGTGATGAAACCCATGATTTAAAATCCATAAAGAAAAAGGGAAAGGAAAAAAATGCAGTTATCAATAAGCAACCAAACAAAGGAATGTGACCACCGCAAAAAAGTGAGTCAATTGATGAACTCATGTGGATTGATGAAAAGGCTCTCATGCCACTTAACCACTCACGCAGCCACGTAGGTGTCCAGCAAATATAATTGACAAAAAAAAGAGGCACGTGCTCTTTGATCCCTATTGAAAGGAAAGAAAGCAAAGGCAAAAAAAGCAGTATTGTTGATCCTTATAAATCCTTTTACCAGATACTACCTAATATTAAACTTAAATCATGAATATTATAAATGGCAAGGGTCCTATACCTAGCAGGATTTGGATTTTCAATGTTAATCATGCAATTCTTGGGATCTACAAAAAGAAAAATGATATTATTGAGTAAAGAACTGATGGTCCACAAAATAGATTGATGATTCATCAATCAATAATTCTCTCCCCAAGTATGATGGATACTTCTATTGATTTATACTCATTTGAGCCAATTGATAAGGACATTCCAAATAAAACAGGGAAATTGAAAAGCAACATACTTCTACTGATTCTTTTGCAGAAATGTCTCTCATATGCTCACAATATAACAGCACCAACATTTACAAAAGAAGTCAATAGAATAGACTTTAATCCCCTCCGCCAAATCATTAATTGTTCTTTTAAAAAAGTCCAGGTAAAACATAAGTTATAAAAAGAGAGAATTTGTTGGGGAAATTCAAACAGGATACTCGAACAAACATTGATTCTAATTCACCAATTTTCCAAAGAGCAAACGCCACACCTCCTAGAAATGTGGAAAACAGCTTATGGAAGGAATTTGGGAGGAGCAGAGCAAACAATGAATGTTGCAAAATTTAAAGTAATGAGAGAGTGAAACAAAAGCATTGATTACTTTTTTGCCCTTCCAATGCCACATAACATAAAAAACCAGTGCTATTTTTTTATCATAAAAATAGACACTTGGCATCTTAAAGGACCGTAAGTCCCAGATAATAATAGCCAACACATATGCTACAAGACTGAAATAATAAGAGATCAAACTAATCAATTCAACTCCACTAAAAGAACTTCAATTATGCATATCTAGTAAGTTGCCAACTGATACAAGACTTTCTACATAACTACATTCAGTTATTCTTCCAGGACAGGTTATACTAGACCTCTTCACTACATTAGTTAAGAGATCCCACAAATACAAAACATGTTCACCATCTATGCCGACAATATTATTCCTCCACACAGTACATATATCAAACGTGTCTGGACAGTTGCCGATATTATATATTTTATTCCATCTCCATGTCCTCCCAGATTCACATGAACCCTCATCTAACACCCACAATTCAGCCAAACGATCAGCTTCCCAAATCATACAAATCGAGGCAACTTTGTTCTCATTGATAACATTCAGAACATATGAATCACCGCGTGAATCGGGAGTTGCTATTAATGTAAACACTTCATTCACTATATCAAATGAAACTATCACATCCTCATAAGAAGAACTGTTAAGTCCAATCCAAAGTATGCCACCATCAACATTGACACTTCCATAAAAAGGGTAAATTTTCACCCATTTCAACACCTCAACATCCAAATCCTTCCATGACCCTCTACTCAAAGAGAACACCTCCCCACAAACCACGCGGCCATAACGCTTTCTATAAATTCTGACTATCACGTAATCATTAAGAATTGAACTGAACCCAAATCCTGTCTTGCAACAATATCTACGAATACAATACACCAATTTCGATGACGAAACAGGGCCCACTTCGTTGGTTGCAGGATTCCACAGAAACAGAGGAGGAGGCAATTGAAGGAGCATTTTGTGTTCCAGGAGAAGAAGGCCATTACAGGAGCCTACAACGTTGAAACTACAAAAGGATTCGAATATAGGCTGTTTTTGAAGCTCATGAAATCTCATATTACGATCTAGTAAGTGCAGGAGTGAAATAGATTCGATGATAAGAAAAGGGTTTTGAGAAGAGTGGTGAAGGTGATCTTTGGTGATGAAAGATGGGCTTTTTATGAGATTGTTCCACGCTTGGCAGACACATTGAAATCGGATTAGGGATTTTACTGGAAGGCGCTTCAGAATATTTGGGATGATCTCTTCAGGAACATACACCTCCTTCTCCTTTTTGCTATCCATTAGACTCTGTTTTTTCACGGACGAAAGCAGAGCAGAGCAGAACAGGTTAGGGTTTAGGGAGTTGAAATAGTTGAACGGGCAAAAGGAAAAAAGGGGCAAAAACGTCTAATGCTTATTAGGCCTTTTATTTTATTTGGGCTAAAAACTAAATAAATATTTGTGTATTAAAAAACTGAATAAATAATTACCCGCAAATTATACTTCCTCCAGTCCTAAATATAAGATCTAATTGACTTTTTTGAAAAATCCTTAAAAAAAGTAAAATAAGTTAATTATAAATTGAATTACCTAATTTTTTCCCTTAAACTAGTTTATTTTACTTATAAACTAATAGATAATCTAAAATGGGAAAAAGTTCCTTTCTCCAGGTTCTCAAGTTCTTTTGATATAGGAGTGACAGCTAGCCATTAGATTGAATGGATGATTGTTATAAAACGACACATGTCACTCCTATATTAAAAGAACTTGAGAACCTCGAGAAAGGAACTTGACCTAAGTAAGGTCCATCTAAAAATATATCAAATATGTCATCATTTAATAGACTATTTTGTAACCTTAACCTCTCCAAAAAAAGTCATCTAGGTCCGGAGGTAGTATTAGATTTTCCTCCAATTACATGTCATCTCATTAAATTTTAAGGTATGTGTTGGGATTTTACGAGAAGAAGCTTCAAGATATTTTTGATGATTTCCTCAGGAATATACATGTCCTTGTTGCTATCCATTACACTTCTCTTCTTCACTTCCTTCTCAGATATGAAACCACAAAGAGTTAGGGTTTAAGGATTTGAAATAATTGAACGTAAGTGGCAAAACATATTTTAGCTAAAAACTAAATAAATAAGTACCATTGAAACTAGGATAGATTTTCCGTCCAAATAGGCGTCATCTTATTCATTTTTCATTGATTTTCCATTTATTTTTCAGTTTTCGTTTAATGCTTCTTTTTTTGTTCAAATTCGTTTAATGCTTCATTACTATCAACTTAATACAATAATTGTCTCTATTCGATCCTTGGTGTTTGGTATGGAGAAACATTAAATCTCTGGCCAACTATCCCATCCTTTGAGGTGCCTACAAATTAGCGGGATTAGTCTCTCATTTGTCGAGTGAGGGGATACCTTGAAAACAATAACCTTTATAGTCTATGACCGAAACAATGAAGATGATTCCACTTTTCAACAAATTTTTTTAACAAAGTATAGCATTCTATCACTTTTCAACTAATTACTGAAACCAACTTAAACATTTTCTTTATCATATCTCTTCATGATTTTTATTCCTTCAAAAATAAAATTTTAGACCAATTTCAAATATAAAAATCTTTTACCTATCATTTGTAAGGTTATTATTTCCCGTTCAAAAGTTTTTCCATTTTTCCATTTTATTCTTATAATTTAATTTATTTATTTAATTTATATATATATATATATATATATATATATATATATATATATATATATAACCATAATCATTGCAGCTTCTTTTTTTATCAGATTGTTGCAGCACTCCCAACACACACACACATATATATATATAAACGTTGCTTAGTTTTTTTTTTTTTTGTTTTCTTTTATTTATTTTAATTTTTTTATATATTCTTATATTTATTTATTCAAAAAAAAAACAAGGTTCATTCTTGAAAACGGCTATATTCTAAGTTAGTTTCACTTTCCTTTTTTCAAGGAGAATTATTCTCCCACTATTTTTGTATTCAGTTTTACTTGAACAAAAAAAATAAGGTTCATTCTTCTTCTAAGAGAAAATGACTATATTTTAAATTAGGGTTAAGTATCATTTTGGCATACAAACTATTTCCAATTGTTCAATTTGGAATACAAACAATAAAATGAGTCAATCTAGCATACAAACAAAATAAAAGGGTCATTTTGACATATGAGCTAATGGAAAATACTAAAATACCCTTTGAACCTAATTAATAAAAATTCTAAATATGTGGGTCCCACCTTTAAAAATTGAAAATTACTCACACACCCCACAACCCCACCCCTCCCTCTCTCCTCCCTCCTTCCCTCCCTCCCCTCCTTCCCTCGTTGGCTTAAATTAGAACGCAACATTTATTCTTGTTATGATAACAATTGGATGATTGTGGAATTTGAACTACTCTTTTTTATTTAAGGATAAAAATACAAAAATCTGCTTAGGATTAAAATTTGTGAAGGCTTCAATACTTGAAAGAAAAACATGAAATAATCATATGTAGAAACTTATAAACACACATATTTTAAATCTCTAAGTCTGATGATAATCACAAAGCAAGATACAGTTCTTTTTTAGGTGAAAGATACAATACGAGCTACAATTAAAAATACTTTAGGGGCGCATCTACAACTTTAAATAAACCTTTGTAGGATTTTCACAAATACCCTTTTTTGAAAAAATAATTAATATTAATGTTGAGAGAGTATATTTTCCAAAGGTACCAATTCATGTTACATGGAACTTGGAAGTTTGTATCATATGTGCCCAAAAAATCTGAAATTACTAGCGTTAAACACAAATTACGATTGTGTGTGTGTGAGGTACATTTAAATCTTGTTTATGTTTTTTTGACTAATATAATGCTGATTTCAGTTCAAAAAAAATGCTGATTGATTTTAATTGAGATAATGACGAATTGATTGTGGTTAATTGGGAATGATGAATTTTAAAGAAACTCTTAAAAAAGAAACTCTTAAAGAGCTGAATACACATCTTACATTGGATCAATAAGGTTTCTTGTATAAGATTAGCGGATAAGTGGAAGACTAGAGTTTAGCCAACTTTCAAGAATATACAAGTAAATATTAAAACAGTACTAGTTAACACCAGCTTTTAATCTAAGTACAACGAGAACTAGCTATCAATCGCAAAGTTGATGTGTTGCTTTCAAATTAAAAAATTTTTATTTGTTGATAAGAAATCTTTTTCAGGGAGTCCTCAAAACTTTCAAGATGTCATGTTAAGAAAGCGACCCTATATAATCTTCTCTCCCTTGCATGGTCCATCCTTCAACATTGTCCTCATTCAAACTAGCTTAAGTCCATTCCATTCTGAGTGCAACTAGTAACAGAAATAAAAATTCCATTCATTCACTTCAATAGGGAATCAAATATGTGGTCAGAAAGGGGCATGATATATGCCAATCAGTCTTCACCCTTCGGGTAGTCCCTGAGTTACAAATAAAAGCTTTATAGGTCGCTTTTGAGTTTGTATGCCCAATAATAGTGCACGCTACATGCATGCATAATTAATGAAACTTGGATGCTAAAATTTGGGACTTGCCAATTGATTTATATATACCTAACTTTTAAAATTGTAAGAATTTGTAAAACCCGTTTGCCTGTAAAGAACTTTCTTTGTTAAGTCCATCCCTTTTATTTAATAGAAGTAAAAGACCGATTGAAATAAGTAAGAGCTGTGCTACAAGGGATATTGACAGAGCTAAAAAATTTTAGTGTAATAGGATTTTGAACTACTAATAATAATAATGTCAGCATAGATTCTAGATAAGTTCAGGTTACAATGATTGATACAAATTTCGGTATTGCGTTCTCTGGTACTAATAAAAGAGAGAAATTGCCTGGTGAAATTTTAAACAAAAAAATTCAAACAAACATTATTTCTAATTCATCAATTTTCTAAAGAGCACACACCACCTCCTAGAAAGGTGGAAAACTGCTTACACAGACCAATTCAATTCAGTTCTCCGCTAGAAATGAAATCAAATGGCAACAAACTCAAATTAGCTTAGCGTAGTTTTGTCCCTTTTCTCAAACAACATAATACCAAGGAAATATCACACCAATATACCAGGAAATACTCCCAGATCATCCGTCTACAAGATTTTATAATGAACACTCACATATATTTGCTATTTTAAGACAACTAAACAATTTGATATGGTAGAAAGGTGTAACAAACTAATTACATAGCAGAACAAAGCAGTTTCAAACCACATTGTGATACGATGAAATCAAAATCTAACAGGTAAAGCTACCAATATCCACTCCAAATGGAGACCCTTGCTCGGTTGCTCTTGTCCCCCCCACCTTAGGACCTAATTAAAATAAAGTCCTTTGTACTTACTTTAATTTTACCATTTTGTAGGACCTTATTTCTATTATGTGTATTGGGTGAGACTATAAATTAATTACTCCTATGCCACATTAATGTTGAGTTGTCAATTTCTCATGCCACATTGCACATGTTAACAGTTGTTTTGTTCAATTTCAAAGTTGTTCCGAATTATCAGTCAATATAAACAACTAAGTTATGATAGATTTCCGTCCAATGATGGTACTTTCCCTGTTCATCTTAGCTTGTTACTCCAAGGAGCAGACGGTTATTACAGGGCACATGGTCTTCCATGCTACAACTACTAGAAGCACTAATGAATTTATCATTTGATTCAAGCATGTGAGGTGAATGTTCAGTCACAAATGGATCCACATCATTGATATTATGTGCAAAAACTTCATTAGGAGTAGAAGTAGCTATATGAATTTACAGCACTAATCCTTGTTTCCCAGAAAGTCACTTGAATGAAGCACAAAATCTCAAGCAGATCAGAATGATTTCTGAGAAATACGGTAATGGAGATAGTTGTGCAAATAAAACGAAAATTTCACAAATCTGAAGTAACGAGAAATTGCACCCTTGCCACAAGAATTCTTCACAGAAGAAATATTCAATGACAATATCAAGCACATAAGGAAACCCATAAAATTTAAAATCCATGAAGAAAAAGGAAAAGGAAAAAATGCAGTTACCTATCAGCAATTAAACAGAGGAATTTGGCCACTGCCCGCTGCTAAAAGGTGAATCAATTGATAACTCCATGTGGATTGATGAAAAGGCTCACATGTCACTCAACCATTCTCGCAGCCACGTAGGAATGTTATTGAATAAATTGATGAATCAATTTATGATCACGATTGTTCATTACAGTTCTTGCTAACTGATACAAGACTTTCCACATAATTGTAACAACCAGTGATTTTGCTAAGAGAGTGAAGGCAATTACATGTTATAACAAACCTCTTTGCTTCATTAGTTAAGAGATCTCTCGAATACAAAACATTTTTACCATAATTGCTGCTGACAATTTTACTCCTCCACATAGTCCATGGATACGTTGGGTTTGAAAAGGAGAAGCCACTATATCTTTCAGTCCATCTCCATGTCTTCCCAGATGCACAATAGCCCTCATCTAACACCCACAATTGAATCGAACTATGAACTCCATGAACCTCAGAAAGCATAGCAAGCTTGTTCTCATAAATAGTAAGCTTATCATTCCACCAAGAGTGTTTATTGGGTATTGGCATCACTGTAAACACTTCATTCACTACATCAAAAGAAATAATCACCTGACCCCAACATTCACTCTCTCTCTTTAGTCCAATCCAAAATATGGCCTCACCAAAAGTGACAGGTTCAACTTCTCTACAAATTCTCAGTCCCAAGTCCCCAACATTCAATTCCTTCCATGAACCTCTACTCAAAGAAAACACTTCTACCAAAACCATCGAAGAATCAGCCTTAGTAAAAAGTCTAACTATCACATAATCATTAACAATTGGAATGGAAGCAAATCCGGTCATGCAAGAATATAAATCCAAATGATCCGCCCCAGGTATGGGAACATGGCCCACTTCTTTGGTGGCAGGATTCCATAATAAAAGAGGACTATGACCCATAGAGGAATTTTCAATTTCCAAAAGAAGAAGGCCATTACATGAACCCACAAGGCTAACATAATCAAAGGAATTGAATAAAGGCAACTTCTGAAACTCACCAAGTTTCAAGGTGCAATCTAGGAATTGCAAGCACCAGCCATGTGGCACGCCACTACATTGGATAATGAGAGAAGGGTTTTGAGAAGATGAGTGGTGAAGGTGATTGGTGATGAAAGATGGGCTTTTTATGAGACTCTTCCATGCTTTGCAAACACATTGAAATCGGATTAGGGATTTTACTGGAAGAAGCTTGAGAATATTTCTGATGATCTCTTCAGGAATATACACCTCTTTATTGCTATCCATTACCCTGGTTCACTTTCAATGCTCAGCCAAAAGATAGGCAAATTGCAAATTGCAAATTGCATTCATCTATTAAGTGTACATTTTTATTATAAAATAAAAACAAACTTCCCTCATAATTTTGTGGCTTCATCTCCTGCCCACTCACATTTGTTTCCTAATTTTTATTTTTAAATACTCTTAATAATGAGAAATTCTTGTATGAATCTGGTGCATCATTTCATTTGTGTTCTGACCAATAACAACTAAACATATAAATCGAAAAAAGTAAATGGACAAATTAAAAAGGAAACATTCCAAAAGTGGTGCAATGAGTTCACACAATAATTTCTTCTTAATAATATTATCAATTTTTTGCCAAATTAAATAGTCTCGACTAATTATTTATTTATGGACCTTACTTACGTCATGTTCTTTTCTCCAGGTTCTCAAGTTCTTTTAATATGAGAGTGACATGTGTCCTTTTATAACAATCATTCATTCAATCTAATGGCCTATATTGAAAGAACTTGAGAACCTGGAGAAAGGAACATGATGTAAGTTTTTCCCTTTATTTATCTCTAGACTAAGTCAAATCCCAACCTTATAGGAATACTGTTTTTTGCACAATTCTTCTTTGGAATTTATTAGGGAAAATTAATTTGTAATTCCTAGGGACTTAATAGTAGAAAAGTCTCATGAACTCCACATATCAAAGTATGATCCCTATGACCTTACTTTAATATACTTCAAATACAGAAAGATCAAATTGTCCTTCCCTGTGACAAGGTCATGGGTAGGGAATGACGAGGTCATGCGCAAGTATAACAAGGTCATGAACAACTTTAACAAGGTCATGGTCCACCTTGTAACAAATTAATAAGCAAGTATTGACGAGGTCATGGGCAGTAATGACAAGATCATGCCCACTTATAACAAGTTCAAGATAGGAAAGAAGTTACAATCTGGTCTTTTTGTATTTGAAGTATATTAAAGTAAGGTCCCTATGAACCCTACTTTAATATATGAAGTTTATGGAACTTTTCTTCTATTAAGTCTCTTATAAGGGACTACAAATTAATTTTCTCAATTTATTATGGAATTTTCTGTTGCTTAAAGGAGAATTTTGTGATATAATTTTTTTTTGAAAAAAAGACTAAATAAGAGTGATGAAATTTATAACTTTTTTTTTAAATTGTGCACTAGTGGTTCTTATATGTTGGGATAATGGAATTTGACTTAGTCCAGAATATTTAATCTGTCAAAAAAACTAATGATATTAAGAGTATTTAAAAAGGAAAAAATGGGAGAGGGCCGAAGAGCAAGCCACAAACTTATTAAGGAATTTTGTTTTTTTAATGAAACTGTGCACTTAATGGACAAGCACAATTTACCGTTTTTTATTTGGCTAAACACCGAAAGTTAATCCGTTTCGTTTCAGTTCAAAAAAAAAATCCATTTCGCTCCACTTGTTCACAGAGGATTAGGGAAAAGTGATTTGAAATAATTGAACATTTGTGGCAAGAGGAAGAAAGTGGAGCAAAAGTCTAAGGTTAGGTTTTTTGACCAATATACTACAATCCAAAAAAGTAAATATCAAAATCATACACCGAAAAACATATTTACTAATATACTATATATAGGAAGTCGTTCTTGCCAAGAACGACTTCCAAAGTCGTTCTTGCCAGTCGTTCTTGGCAAGAACGACTTTGAAAGTCGTTCTTCCCACATGTCCCAGATACGTATACAAAGTGTACTACCCGGTCCAAAATATAAAACTTAGTTTGTTAGAATCTTAAGTTTTGATGGTGACTTAGGTATGATATGGTCTAGTACTTAAAAGAACATAATTAACACTTAGGAAGGATTAGATGACATGGTTAGAACCCTGAGTTAGATCACTTGTGAATGCAAGATCATTTCCGGAAGTATTAGCACTAGAGTCACAACCGGATGCGGATTCACTTCCGAATGAATTAAGACTAGCGCTCACGGATGCGGAATCACTTCCGGATAGATTAGGACTCGCGCACGCGGATAAATGTGTCATCCCCCAGCGGCAGCGAGTAACTCACTAGGGATTTAACTTAGTCCATGAACATTAGGTACACAAACCTTAAGACTAAGCTATGACTCAACCGGAAGTGAGTTTGCTTCCTGTTAGACTTAGACTGGCTCAGAGCGATAGAATAGATATTACCCCAAGCGTCAGTAAGTCTACTTCGCCAAGTGAAAGCACTTCCTGTTAGATTTAGACTGGCGCAGACTGATAGAATAGAATGACCCCAAGCGTCAATAAATCAGCCTCGTCAAGTAAAATTGCTTCCTGATAGATTTAGACTGGCGCAGGCTGACAGAATAGATATATCCCCAAGCGTCAGTGAATCAGCCTCGTCAAGTGAAATTCGTTCCTGATAAGATTTAGACTGGCGCAGGCTGACAGAATAGATATATCCCCAAGCGTCAGTGAATCAGCCTCGTCAAGCGAAATTGCTTCCTGTTAGATTTAGACTTGCACAGGCTGATAAAAGAAGTATAACCCTAAGTGACAGTAAGTTCACCACGACAAGTAAAAGTGCTTCCGATAGCTCAGTGACTAGCGCTGACTGTTGGAATGAAATACACTGAGCGAGAGTAAGTGATGGTGAGCTAGATCCTTCATCAAGTGAAAGTACTTCCGGATGTAGAAGTGCTTCCAGATACATCCTAGACTAAGTGAACTCCCACCTCATATGATTGTGTGTTGACTTATTATACATCTCATAGCATGAGCAAATGACACACTGAGTCACTTAGAAAGACTTAGAGTAAACTAACGAGACTTAAGCTGACTATTGGAATAAAGATCCCTTAGAGTCAGTAGACATTACACTAAGTCAGAACATAGTCTAAATAAGACTACTTCCCATAGCAAACTTCCCACAACATGTATAGTTTTACTATATCTGATTATATATTGCTATGTTGGACTAACCAGTATGTGCAGAACTTAATCACACTTCCGGATGCAACTGAGCTTCCGGATGCAAAGACTCTTGGCATTGGATTTCAGAGATTAACACTTGCAGAGCAAGATTGCCACTTCCGGATGAAAGATGATCATCCGTCAGCAAGAGTACAAGAGTAAACGCCACATACACAGAAGTCAGATTGCTTTCATCAGAGCAGAGGTGTCAGGACTACTTTTCAGAGATAAAGCAAGTCAACCCTGCTGAGCATTTAAGATGTTCCTTCCAACGGTAACAAGAGGATAACAGATATTCAAACAACATTGTTACCTACCAAGCATGAGGAGTATGAGAGATAAGGAGAACATAATCTGAAGATTCACTCAAGGTGTCAAAGCTCATACTACCCACAAGAGTCGGAGTCCATAAGAGAGCTTCTAATAGCAAGAGAGCATCCAATAACAAAGCACTCTTATCATTCATGGACAAGTGCTTGGAAGACAAAGTTCCTCTATGATAGCAAGCAGAATGTTAGAGTCCACGAGCTTCACTTCAGTTAGCAAGAGAGCTTCCGATAGTAAGTCTCTTAGCATCCTGGACTTATGCTTGAGGAACGAAGTCCTCATCTGACAACAAGCAAGAGTCAGACCGTACAGTGTATAGTTGTCAGAACGACTTTTGCCAGAACAGTGTTGTCAGAACAGTGTTGACAGAACAGCTGGACAAAGCACCTTTTCAGATAAAGCAAAGTCAACCCTGCTGTGCATTAATGAGGACAACGTAAACAAGGCCCCAACGGCTATATTCAAACGGCCTTATTGCCTCTCCAACGGTTGGATAGTTAGAGGCTGGTATAAAAGGAACATCTACATTCAGAAGAACTAAGAGAGAGAGAGAACAGAGCTTATTATCTGAAACACTATTCTACATTCCTCTCATCTTCTACTCTCGCACTTTGATATGTAATATTCTTAGAGAGTGATTCATTTGTACTTAAGTGAGTAACATCATCCACTCTTCGAGAGAGTTAGCTCTGAGCTTAAGTGTTTAACAAAATCAGTTCATAGAGTGAACATAATTGTAATCTTACATTTGTAAGGGGGAGCATTTAGAAGTTTTCTAAATCTCCATAGTTTGCAAGTTAGCCCGTAAAACTTGCGTTTGTAAGGTTTGCAGGTGAACCCGTTGTAAAACCTGTGGGTTGTTAGGTGAACCCGTGTTCGTAAAACCTAAAGTGTAAAGGCTTCTCTTGTGTCTGGTTTAAACAAGAATAGTGGATTGAAAATCTCAGGTGGAGCCTGGGGACTGGATGTAGGTCTGGGTGACCGAACCAGGATAAATTTATGTGTGCATAAACTTACATTTAAACATTCTATTTTGCATCACATAACATACTGACTTGTGCATACCATTACTCAGTAACATCATCACCAAGCACAAGCAGTCTTTCGAAAAGAAATAAAGTTTTTATTCCCTCACCCAATTCACCCCCCCTCTTGGGTGACAGCCACGCATTTCATTTGGTATCAGAGCAAGGTCACTTGTTTAAAGGATCCAACGATCTCAAGTGCAAAGACCTAGGCTGACTTGGGTTACAAAATGTGGGGTGTTTTTGATTTGGACATATTTCTCACACATGCAGTCTTAGAAGAAATTCAAATGTGAGAAATAAATTTGTATGGATCTCTATAGGACAAGTAAGGTCCAGCGCTAACCATGTAGGGACCAAGTTCAAATGGGTACCAAAACTCACCTCCAGTGCCTTACTTGTGGAGGAAAGATCTAGAGTCTCTCTTGCCCAAAAGAAGAGAGCTCATGGTGATATCACTGCTGTTCCCCCCTGGTACAATCATAAGAAGCAGTCGGCAACCACAAGGGACAATGGTTCTGTCTCAAGGATGAGCTCTCATAAAGTTCCATTCAACTATCCTGAGAAGAACAAGAGAGAGTGGATTCCTCGATCAACATTGAAAAGGATCTTGAATCCTACCTCTCAGAAGAAGGTGCTTCGAACCAAGGATAGGTATAGAAGATCTCCTTGGGAAAGGCAAATTCAAGGTTCAGCAATACAGTGAAGAAGAGTCAATTGCTGATCCTAAGATTGTTCTGAATGAACAAGAAGGCAAATTGAAATGAAGCGGATTGCCCAAGAAGGAAGGCTCGCCCTTGGGGAAGCTATCTGATTCATGTGCCCCTAACAATCTGCTAGCACAGAGGCAAGCTTGAGATAGCGCTAAGTGTTCAACCTACGGAGATACCCTCTGCTGAGTCTGTATCTCCGTCTGCGCCAGCACCCAATCTGATTGAAGAGCTATGAATGAAGTATGGGTTCAAGAGGCCAGAGATGCCACTGGTAGTGATCACAAAGTGAATTCATCCCTCTGCACCAGCTCCAATCCATCCTATTAGCCTCAGCAAGACTCAGGACTGTACCTCATCTGAACAATTAGTCAAGTCTTGATAAGCATTCGTCATAGATTTTGGTGCTGCTCTGAAAATAGAATCCTTGCATTGCCAACCAAAATCAAGCGAGCTACTGCTTGATGCGAATGGAGCTATGGTGATATCATTCTTACCTTCCTCTTTACTTGAATAATCACTTTGGTAGTAAATGCATGATGGGCTTAACAGCTTTTATTTCTCTGATACTGATATGATTTCTCTTATCTGTGATAACCTTATTTTCTGTAAAAACGATCCTATCATATCAAATTCATTTTCTGATATAATGCATACTGATTTTACAAATTCAAGAAGTCCGACACCTTGAAACTGAACCTTCTTCAAAACCTTCTGAATTTGTGCATGTTGAATCATTGTGTTCCAAGATTTCTGACATTGTTAAGATGATTCAGAACTAGTTTCAGAATTTTGACACTAAAACTAAAAACCTTCCTCAAAGTTTTCATATGGTGTCTAAATCATTTTACTCATATATGCTAAGTGAATTCTTTTAAGGGCACCTCTCATGGAAGAAAATGGTTTATGCATTCACCTTGATTTTTGAAAGATCCTTTTGAAATACAAACTTTCAAAACAGATTCTGATCCTCTTTAAACCTACATGACAACCATACCTCATGATAGCACTCAAAAGTTATTTCTGATTTTCCATTTCATGTGGTATCTCTTGCATCAAGTTTTTCAATGCATAAGCAGCTATGGTTTCGAGAACAATACATCCCTCTTAATTACATCTTTAAGTTCTCAATCTACTAATGATCTCAGTTCAAGTTTGTGGTTTAAGAATGTTGACACAGATTATTGAAGCTTGAACAATGAATATAACCAAGAGAGAATGGCAACGAAAATGTCTCTTATCAAGATGTGTGGAATGGCTATACCAAACCTGAGAAACTCTCGCCAATACACATGAGCATTTCTATCCCTTACATATTCTGTTGTGAAATTAAATGGATAGTCTCTCTCTTGTCTGACATGCATTAGAAATCTTAGGAAATGCCTTGAATTGAACTCTGCTAAGATCTGTAAAACATGGCATAGTATCACAAGCATGCTATAATCTGTATTAATTTCAAGCTTGTTGATATCCTAAGAACAATGAGATCACACTGAGCATATCTAGAAGAACTTGAGCTAAAATTTGGAAATTATTCTCGTAATCATATGCTGAAATTTGGTTGTTTTTGTAAACCGGATTTAGTCTTAAAATCAAACTATTTTGTGAGGATGAAGATTTTTCAAAATTTCATTGTGTTAATAATTCACATGTCTTCATGATCTAACATGAACATCCTTGAGGCATATTTATTGAACTATACTTGCTTATGAAACTCTGAAAATATGCCACCTGTTTGATACTCTCTGTACTATCACATTGATATTTATCTATGAGAGTAAATAGAGTTCATGTCTTGATAGTGAAACTATGTGAACGTATAGACAATTTCAAAATTAGTTTTCACATAATCATTACTCATATTTTCTTAAACCAATTAGCAAGCATGATTTCTTAAAATTATTAACTTGTGCTGATTAACACAGATTGACTTGAATGTCCAGAGGATGGTCTCCAATGTTAAATCTTAAGTTCTTTCACTGACCATCAGAAAAGCACTTGTTTCCTCAAGCACATGAAGGCCCAATCATCAAGTTTGAGCAAGGATGCTTTCGCAACAATCAGCGCTTTCGATAGCAGGCCAACTATTGAACCATGGGAAGAGTAGAGTGACTGCCCAGTCATGTCTGCTTTTGGTTGTAGCTCAGCTTGCCGAAGCGAATCATCAAAGCACTTGCACTAGGGGTTTCCACTTGAGATAGCACATCTCTTGAAGATGTCAGGAAGCATGCTTATCTGCATATGATTAAGATTCATGAGTCTAATAGAGTCTGGAGATTCCTCATCTGTGGTAACATCTACACCTTACCATCTCTTATATATGATGCATACATGGCATTGGTAAGGGTGTCAATTTAGGATTTCTTTTCTCAATCTGCATTGACTTCAAAATCATTTACTGTTTTAGAAAATCATCCTAGCTCACACATCTGTATCCTTTATATGACACGCTGGAAAGTAATTGATAACATACCTCTCTTATATGCTTCCTTTCTTGATTCTGTAATGATTAATCTTAAATATAGAAGAGAAGTAAATGGACATTACTCGATAATGATCCCTTGAAAAATAGAGAGTTACATGCTGTCATCGATAATAAACTCTTGAGATGCTATGATGCAATTTATTTGGAAATTACTTTTGGTATTTTAATCTCACAAATTTCATTTGACTTGATTTCATTTTCATATGGTATCACAAATTTCACTTGGCATTCAATCATTTCATTTGATATCACAAGTTCAAACTCACATATTTCATTTGATTTCATTTGGTATCACGAATTTAAAATCACAAATTTTCAATTGATATCATAATCATCATTTTAAACGCACCAAAATTATTTTGATATCATGTTAATCATTTCAAGAGGGTCAAAATTACTTTTGATGTCTTTTATACTTGAAAAGAATTTTCACCTTCAAAAAGAGAACTGTTTTTGTATGTTTTGATCTAGACTTAATCCTTGCAAAACATGTTCTGATTTCTTGCATAATGGTTAGGGAGAGCAAACTCACTTAGAATACTGCATCAATATTTCTTCTTTTTGTCTCACACTGTTTAGCTATCCTACATAATGTTTAGGGAGAATACCATCATTCAGGATCATGAATCATTATTGTTTTCCCTTGATAATTCTCGTACGTTGTATTGAATAGTCTAGAACAAATCTTTATTAACGATACATAGGGAGAAATATTAGGTAGAAAGCCCATTCCTAGGAGAACGATAGATGTATCCCCATCCCTAAGGCTAGCTTGCACTTGTTGAATTTTGATGAAGCCAAAAGGGGGAGAGAAATGAGAAGAAATGAGACACGAGATGTCTAGAGATGAGACATGAGATGTCTAGAGCTGAAAGATAAGATATCTGGGGAGAGAACTGGGAATGAAATATAGCTCTGGAAGTGATCTAAGTTTAATTATGTTCTCTAGTCATCTATGGGTTTGTCATCATCAAAAAGGGGGAGAATGTTAGAATCTTAAGTTTTGATGGTGACTTAGGTATGATATGGTCTAGTACTTAAAAGAACATAATTAACACTTAGGAAGGATTAGATGACATGGTTAGAACCCTGAGTTAGATCACTTGTGAATGCAAGATCATTTCCGGAAGTATTAGCACTAGAGTCACAACCGGATGCGGATTCACTTCCGAATGAATTAAGACTAGCGCTCACGGATGCGGAATCACTTCCGGATAGACTAGGACTCGCGCACGCGGATAAATGTGTCATCCCCCAGCGGCAGCGAGTAACTCACTAGGGATTTAACTTAGTCCATGAACATTAGGTACACAAACCTTAAGACTAAGCTATGACTCAACCGGAAGTGAGTTTGCTTCCTGTTAGACTTAGACTGGCTCAGAGCGATAGAATAGATATTACCCCAAGCGTCAGTAAGTCTACTTCGCCAAGTGAAAGCACTTCCTGTTAGATTTAGACTGGCGCAGACTGATAGAATAGAATGACCCCAAGCGTCAATAAATCAGCCTCGTCAAGTAAAATTGCTTCCTGATAGATTTAGACTGGCGCAGGCTGACAGAATAGATATATCCCCAAGCGTCAGTGAATCAGCCTCGTCAAGTGAAATTCGTTCCTGATAAGATTTAGACTGGCGCAGGCTGACAGAATAGATATATCCCCAAGCGTCAGTGAATCAGCCTCGTCAAGCGAAATTGCTTCCTGTTAGATTTAGACTTGCACAGGCTGATAAAAGAAGTATAACCCTAAGTGACAGTAAGTTCACCACGACAAGTAAAAGTGCTTCCGATAGCTCAGTGACTAGCGCTGACTGTTGGAATGAAATACACTGAGCGAGAGTAAGTGATGGTGAGCTAGATCCTTCATCAAGTGAAAGTACTTCCGGATGTAGAAGTGCTTCCGGATACATCCTAGACTAAGTGAACTCCCACCTCATATGATTGTGTGTTGACTTATTATACATCTCATAGCATGAGCAAATGACACACTGAGTCACTTAGAAAGACTTAGAGTAAACTAACGAGACTTAAGCTGACTATTGGAATAAAGATCCCTTAGAGTCAGTAGACATTACACTAAGTCAGAACATAGTCTAAATAAGACTACTTCCCATAGCAAACTTCCCACAACATGTATAGTTTTACTATATCTGATTATATATTGCTATGTTGGACTAACCAGTATGTGCAGAACTTAATCACACTTCCGGATGCAACTGAGCTTCCGGATGCAAAGACTCTTGGCATTGGATTTCAGAGATTAACACTTGCAGAGCAAGATTGCCACTTCCGGATGAAAGATGATCATCCGTCAGCAAGAGTACAAGAGTAAACGCCACATACACAGAAGTCAGATTGCTTTCATCAGAGCAGAGGTGTCAGGACTACTTTTCAGAGATAAAGCAAGTCAACCCTGCTGAGCATTTAAGATGTTCCTTCCAACGGTAACAAGAGGATAACAGATATTCAAACAACATTGTTACCTACCAAGCATGAGGAGTATGAGAGATAAGGAGAACATAATCTGAAGATTCACTCAAGGTGTCAAAGCTCATACTACCCACAAGAGTCGGAGTCCATAAGAGAGCTTCTAATAGCAAGAGAGCATCCAATAGCAAAGCACTCTTATCATTCATGGACAAGTGCTTGGAAGACAAAGTTCCTCTATGATAGCAAGCAGAATGTTAGAGTCCACGAGCTTCACTTCAGTTAGCAAGAGAGCTTCCGATAGTAAGTCTCTTAGCATCCTGGACTTATGCTTGAGGAACGAAGTCCTCATCTGACAACAAGCAAGAGTCAGACCGTACAGTGTATAGTTGTCAGAACGACTTTTGCCAGAACAGTGTTGTCAGAACAGTGTTGACAGAACAGCTGGACAAAGCACCTTTTCAGATAAAGCAAAGTCAACCCTGCTGTGCATTAATGAGGACAACGTAAACAAGGCCCCAACGGCTATATTCAAACGGCCTTATTGCCTCTCCAACGGTTGGATAGTTAGAGGCTGGTATAAAAGGAACATCTACATTCAGAAGAACTAAGAGAGAGAGAGAACAGAGCTTATTATCTGAAACACTATTCTACATTTCTCTCATCTTCTACTCTCGCACTTTGATATGTAATATTCTTAGAGAGTGATTCATTTGTACTTAAGTGAGTAACATCATCCACTCTTCGAGAGAGTTAGCTCTGAGCTTAAGTGTTTAACAAAATCAGTTCATAGAGTGAACATAATTGTAATCTTACATTTGTAAGGGGGAGCATTTAGAAGTTTTCTAAATCTCCATAGGTTGCAAGTTAGCCCGTAAAACTTGCGTTTGTAAGGTTTGCAGGTGAACCCGTTGTAAAACCTGTGGGTTGTTAGGTGAACCCGTGTTCGTAAAACCTAAAGTGTAAAGGCTTCTCTTGTGCCTGGTTTAAACAAGAATAGTGGATTGAAAATCTCAGGTGGAGCCTGGGGACTGGATGTAGGTCTGGGTGACCGAACCAGGATAAATTTATGTGTGCATAAACTTACATTTAAACATTCTATTTTGCATCACATAACATACTGACTTGTGCATACCATTACTCAGTAACATCATCACCAAGCACAAGCAGTCTTTCGAAAAGAAATAAAGTTTTTATTCCCTCACCCAATTCACCCCCCCCTCTTGGGTGACAGCCACGCATTTCATAGTTGACTTTTTTTTGGGAGAGATTAAGGTTGTGAAATAAATTATTAAATCATTACATATTTGATATATTTTAAGATCATCCATTAGTTTTTATAGGTAAAATAAACTAGTCTAGCCAAACAAACTCTGTCTTGATGGTGATTGGGTAAACTAAATCCCTTTCTTGTCATAGATCTTGAGTTCGAACACGCAACACAACAAAATAAACTAGTCTAAGGGAAAAAAAATCATGTAAACCAATTTATAATTAACTTATTTTGTTTTTCTAGGATTTTCAAAAAAAAGTCAACTAGGTCTTCTTATATTTAGGACCAGAGGGAGTAACTTATAATTAACTTATTTTGCTAACCCTAAACCATTTGTCATCATATAGGTTACTTAAAATTAACATATTAAAAATATATCTTCTTTAAGTTTCTCCATTTTCGTTACTATCTTTAGAAATTTAATGTCATATAAAACAAAAAAAATTACACATAAATTTAATGAAATGCATATTAGTCTAAATTTAAAGAGCATGTAAATATAAACTAATAACTAAATTTCATAAAAAATAAATTAGTGTACCCTATAAATAGTGACTGCCTGTACCGCATCTAGTTCCCCTCCTCCTACGTTGTGGGCGTGGTGGATGTTGCTCTTCTATGTCATTTTGCTGATGTTGAACATTTTGATTTGGCTGGGAGCTTGACATATTTAAATCAAACCAAGGTGACTCATTCAAGTGAATAGATTGCCGAGGTGTGACAAATGCGTCGTTTGACGGCCCACCATGCTCAGAAGTAAAAGTGTTATATTCGGCAGAAAATACTACATCATCATCCAATAAAGATGTGAAAGATGAAAATTGATTGTGCATAGATGGGTTTAAAGGGGTTGTGAATGGTGATGACGTGAATTGAGGTTCATGACGAACATGGTCGGAAGATGTGTAATGAGATGAGGATGATGATGATGCCATATTACTAGGATGACTAGAGTTTGGAGGCTGTTGATCACTAACATCTTGATCTTCATGTGGTTGGGTTGACAAGTATCCACCACGTCGTTTGCTTGGTCTCTCGCGAGGAATATGTGGCCGCGGCAACTCAAATGTTGGTGGAGCAGGTTGAGAGTTCATATTAAATCGTTCCTCTCTAAGTGCAAGCAATATACTCCGCTGGTCTCGAGCAACTCTATCTCGATAATTAGTGCAATCAGAACATGATGAACGAGAATTAATTGTTAGCCTGTATAGCTCCTCTGCTATGTCTGACTACAATAAACAATAAACAATAAAAAATAAGTTATGTCACTTTTCAAATAAAGAAAAGAAAATGGTATTCCTCACCAAAAAAAGAATATGGTATTGATGGAAAAACTATGGGAAACTTACTATGCGACCACTATCAGCACTAATACGCTGAATCCATCTTCTTGTATGTCTCCAGTACCATTGCATGTATTGTGATGTTCGCTCAAGTTCATCAACAGCTAGTGGAACATTAACAATAGCTTCGGACCAGTTATTCCATGCCTGAATAAATTCGGAGTATTTATCAGTCCAATTTGTGGTGGTTCTACCCCGCAGTTGTATATTGTGAAAATTTCCTAAATGAACCGGATAGACAGGAATTGGTTGTTGACGACCAAATTGTCGTAACACACGGTCAGGATGATGCCACTCAATGATATTAAAGCAATAATGAACCTTGAACGTGTGACGAACTTGAACAGAGTATAGCTTGATTGCACGTCTCAGAGTTTGCACATTGTTAAACTCCTTTCCAATATATAACGCTTCTTCATCACCGGTATTTGGAACATCTTCTAGATCATTCAGCTCAGGAGTACTATTTGAATCAGCATGAATTTGAGATAAGAAAGTAGTTCCAAGCTCACTGTGAACATTCGTCTCTTCAATCACATTGTCGTTGTCACCAGTGTCGTTCCTACTTCCAGCATTTAAACAATAATCATATTCTTCCTCATCCTCAATTTCATCCAAGATGTCATCTATATGAGGAAGATTATGTGATTGTTCATTATTGCCACCATCCAACGTAACCATGGGTTCTTGTGGACAATGTTAACTATATTGCCACCATCGAATTGTTGGAGATTTTCTATGTAATTAGTAAACATGGGTTCTTGTGGAACAATGTTAACTATATTGCTACTTGATGGCATCATGGTTCCACCATGCTCATCAAATGATGGTTGCTCAATGTGCCTGTCACATGACACTTCACATATGTTGGCATATAACTCCGCACATGTCAATTGTCTTGAAAATCTTCCAATCACTTGCCACATTTGCTTGACATCCAAATCATCTTCTAAATTACATGCTTGATATTGTGGTGGGTTCATGCAAGTGGGATACATATACACAAGATTTGCTACAATTTGATTTGGAGGAAGACGTAGCTTTTGTCCAATAACTTCTTTCAATTTATCCAATGTAATATTTGAGTTGACTTTGATTATTTTGACTCTGTCCGACTCAAATGTTGCACCAGTTGGACCATTACAAATGCGTCCATTAGCAAACACACACACGGACTCCTTTCTATGGTCCATTCTATTTCCTAAATATAGCATTATGATAAGCATTATGATAGTTGATCAAGCAAAGTATCTTGTCAAAATTATCTACCAAATCACTAAAAATTATTCTACTTTCTAAATATATCATTAATAAATAAACCTATTTAATATATACATTTATACACACACATTTTAATTTATGTTTTTATTTTTTATTAATAAACCTAATTTTATGAATAAACCTATTTAATATATACATTTATATATCTATAAAGACACACACATTTTTAAATCTGTTTTTATTTTTTATAATTAATTATTTAATATATACATTTTTATATATACATAATTATTTTTTATTTTTTAAAAATAAATAAACCTATTTTTTTATAAATAGGTTTAATATATACATTTTTAGGAAAACAAAATAAAACATATTTATTTTTATGTTTTACCTACATATTTTTATTCTGTTTGCATAATATATATATTTTTACATGAATCATTCATGTACTAAGTGTGATATTCAGTTGGGCTCTTACAAAATTATGACTTATTTCAAGCTAATTTGCATAATCAATATATTTTACTTTAGGTAGTCTATTTTTCCACTAACTAATTTTCTTTACTTGCCAATTTTTTCTTGCTCAAACAAAAACTATAAATGAAAAATATAACTAAACTAAAAATATAAATATAAAATATAATATGAGTAAATGAGAAAAGCTTATAGAAAATTATGAAGTACCTCTACGACTGTTTCATATTCCTTTAGCCAATCACCGTTTGCTCGCCTAAATAAAAATACATATTTACTAATTCTATACATTAGTGGAACAAAATAAGTATATGAGTATATGATAACAAGCAAAATCATAGAAAACTTACCACTTCACACTAGCAAATGTGAAAACACAGAAACTTGAATATAGTGTAAGAGGAAACTGAGTGTGTAGAGAACTTGCAAACTCTTATGCGTAGAAAATTGAGAGAGGATGATGAGGCCACCCACGCAGAAGAATGTGTGCTGAAGTGCTTAAGAAAGAGTGTGTCTTCAATTGTAAGAAGAAAGAGTGTGAAGTGTTTGTGAGGAATGAGAGAAGGGAGTGATTTATTATTTATATAAGAAGAGTCACTGTAACTTCACGAGAGTAAGATAGTTGAGATGAGCTTCATTCATCACATACACGCATGCGCATGCAGGTCATTGTAATTTGACATGAGAGAAGAGAGTTGACATGAGAGCAGAGGAATATATTCTTTGCGTGGAGAGGAGGAGAAGCAGCGCTGCAAATTTTTTTAAAAAAAAAAATAGTGGGTCTGAAGTCGTTCTCCTCAAGAACGACTTTTGAAGTCGTTCACGGGGAGAACGACTTCTCAAGTCGTTCACACCGGGAACGATTTCTTTGATTTTAAGCATATTGGTATATATATTTTTTTGTGTAGCATATTGGTATATATTTTTTTGGCCTATAGCATATTGGTAAAAAAAACCTCCAAGGTTAAGGCCTTTTATTTTGGCTTTTCTTGACCATATTTTATTTCGGCTAAAAACTACATAAATAATTACCCTTTTTATCTTTTGAAAGTACATTTTTAGTCCTCAAATATAATATTATTACTCAATTTAATGAAAATTGTTGATTCATCAAATTTTAATGATAATTGTTCAATTAAAAGCTAAAGAAGCATAATACTACCTCTGGTCCTAAATATAGGACCTAGATGACTTTTTTTGGAGAGGTTAAGGTTGCAAAATAGTCTATTAAATCATGACATATTTGATATATTTTTAGATTATCCATTAGTTTATAGGTAAAATAAACTAATTTAAGGGAAAAAATTAGGTAAATCAATTTATAATTAACTTATTTTGCTTTTTTTTAGGATTTTTTAAAAAAGTCAATTAGGTCTTATATTTAGGACCGGAGGGAGTATATTATTTTGAGTGAAAAATCAAATTCAATCATGATAATTAAAATCATCCGAAATAATATCTTGACAAACAAACCAATAAAATTAATCATGACAATTAAAAATCGTCTCAATCAAAAATCAATCATAACAATTAACAATCATCTCAATTCAATCACGACGAAAACCATTTGCTCTCTCTGGTAACAAAGTTCCTAATTTTTTGTTCCTACTACATCTCAAACAAACTATGGTAGTATGTTATAACTTTGCAAGCAAATCTATTGCATCATTATCAAAACCAAATATAATTAATTTACCGAAAGGGAAAGCAATATATGACAATTTCAACTATAGATTTGACCAAATCTGAAAAGGAACTGCTGGTGTTTCTATCAGTATACATGTGCTAAGATTTATGAATTCAACATTAATCGATGTGGTGGGACTTTGAGTTTCTCAATAAAATGTAGACATTTTTTCATGTTTCAAATCAAAGATGTTGTATGTTGCCACATGCATCTTACCAAGATTTGAAATCTAGAAGGATATCGTCATATCCCATTTAACACCTTCTTCAATTGCCCTCAACAAATGAAAACATAGTAGAGCCTGCAATGAAACAAATCAAATAATGATAAAGGAATTTAACACCAAGTCATGAAACCACAATAAACATGCATAACTGATTGGTAATAACAATTATCAAAATAAATTGTGTGCTGGAAACCATTATTTGAACATTCACATCAGTGAAATTAAATAACATTTGGATTGTTTAAAAAGTAACTAAACTTAATGGTTGACATTATTTTTACATGCTTTGAGAAAGCCATGGAGGTTTTCCCATGTGTAGAAGAATCTCTCTATTAATTTGAAATATAACCAATGAACCTTAAAGCTTAGATAACTTTTTTATTTCATTAGTAAGGCACTAGGAATGAGAGCATATAACAATATCATTCTAAATTTCTAATCCAATTTTACAATTAGAAAAGAAAGGAGAACTAATTGTACGACACTTACATTTTAGGGATTTTGAAATTTTATGGGCAGATTTATCCTTTTGTATATTTTAGAGTCATTTTTTGTGGCATACCCAAAGAAACTATTCACATTATTTTCCTTTAAATTTTGGAATTAATTTAATGGGATGAGATAAGAGGACAACATAGTCTTGAATAAAGAACAATTGTGTGAAAGTCCCAAGCAAGAATCAGACAAGTCTCAATAAGTTGTTAAAGACATCATGATAAAAAAAATATTAAGACAATGACTCTATTTTACCTTTCAAGTAATCACCCTGGAATAATGGGCACCCTAAACTAACATCAGGTACAATTTACCCTTGAAATAACTAAAGTGGTCCAATTTTACCCTCTAACCAATGTAATGTTGACACGTGGACAACATTACATTGGTCACAGGGTAAAAATGGATCATTTTGGTTACTTCAAGGGTAAAATTGTATCTGGTGTTAGTTTAGGGTGCTTAGTGGTTCAGAGTGATTATTTGAAGGTAAAATAGGACTATTACCCAAATATTAATGTTAACAATTGAAAAAACACCATGGACCACCGATTGAATCAAGATTTGTTTGATATTACCCAAGGGGGAGTAGACCAGCTGGTAAGAAAGGGGAATGTAAGGCACTGTGTACCCATCAGGTCATGAGTTCGAACCCTTGGGAAGTCGTCACCCCCAAAATGGGGAATCCCGACGGCGACTTCGGATTAGTCGGTTCCCGAAGGGGGCCGGACACCGAAGACTCTAAGCAAAAGATTTGTTTGATATTAGCTCTCTTATTTAGAATTTCAATGCAATTCTGCCAATGAACAATAAATTCTTGAGAGCATGAATTTTTCAAAGCTCGAACTTAAAAAAATGTACTGTTGCTGGACATCGTACATCCAAATCAAATTAAAAAAAAATTACACTTTATTAGAGCTTTACAACAAGCCAATCCCTTGGAAAATCTGAATGGTCAAGTATATATAATTTTCCCCCAAAGAGTTTCTACTTGAACAAAAAAATCAAATTTTTTGAAAACAATTAGACGCCAAATACCCATTCAAACACTTTTTAAAATAAAATAATACAAAGAGGTTTTTAAAAAACTTAGAATCAACAAGACCTATATTCCCTATGTTTATAAAAATTCCCTATGTTTTTAAAATTAAATATCTTAAATGTAGTAAGTCGTAAGTAAGAAGTAACATTAGCGAAACTAATCCAAATGTAAGATAGTACTGCAAGCTAGTATATTCTAATTGATAATGTGGCCGGACAGCATAAAACACTAAAAACAGAGAAAGACATAGATAACAATACAACAATAATAAACAACAAATCATTTCATCGGAGATTCCGCATGTTAGGCAGAAGCATCTGTGTGTGTATATAACGAACATAGCTTCTCCCTCGCTCCCTTAATACCAAATAAAATCAGAGATCATAATTAAGAGTTTGTATCCAAATATGGGAAGTTGCATCAGGAAACTACCAAATTGGTGGCCTGTTTTCTTATGCATAACCCTTCTTCTCTCAGCAAATGGTCAGTTATATCTCTTACTACTCCTTAATTATTATGCCCCATGCATGTTGTATTATAAGATACTCCTAATTTTTTAACTGGTTTATCTCCTTTCATAATATTTATTAGTATGAAAATTATATTCATTTATACCCATTCTTCCTTTCATTAATATTCTCTTTTTCTCATTGTCACCTATCCACTTGTAAATGAGAGGAGATATATGGAAAAAAATACATTTCGATACATTTTTTTAATTTTAATTAATTTTACAACTTTTTAATAACCAATCATCAATTCAGTTATTTTTTCATTTGATCTTACAATAATAAGGATCAGTTGTGATCCTTCTCCTACAACACACACACACACACACACACACACTCTTGCAACCAATTGATCTCTTTCATTATATTTATGAGTAAGATATATATAATGCAGAAGTAATAGAAAGTGTGGAAGGAATAGCCGTGTGTGATAAGCCAAGTGGAACATTTAGAGGGCCTTGTATCATACCATCTGTATGTAGAGATCACTGCCGTACAAATGAGAATGCTCTTGGAGGTCAATGCTTCGTCTTAGCTTGTTACTGCAAGGTCAACTGCGATGACTCACCATGACTTTAGTTTCACTCATCATTATTCTTTACTTAATTTGGCCAATTATTAAACCCTTCCACCCATCTATGTTTAATTTGTCATGTGTGTGTGTGTGTGTGAGAGAGAGTCTTGGGCTCATTTGTAGCACAATTACACTATAAACTGTATCTTATTTATGGATGGAATGTAATATATATACTATGCATATACCTTTGCTTGTTCATTCATCACCACAAATAAAAATTAAATAGAAAATCACTACAGATCGATTTCCCTACTCATTAAAAATGTGAATAGGTAGAGGTAACCGATCGAATCTAGTCTGTTGAATTTCACATGTATGGTCTAGATTTAATTAACATTATAATAACTCGTTTCCCTACTCATTAAAAATGTGAATAGGTAGAGGTAACCGATCGAATCTAGTCTGTTGAATTTCACATGTATGGTCTAGATTTAATTAAGATTATAATAACTCTCCTTACCCATCTTTTTATGAGGTATGATGATTAATGAGTAAGGAAATATGATGTAATATTTCTTTTTCATGATGAATTATCCTCTTCTATGTATCATACAAGTTGCAACATGTCCTCTTCAATAACTAGTCAGTTTAAATAACATGTCATCTCCTCACATCATTGGCGTTATGTGCAAAAACTTTCATTAGGAGTAGAAGTAGCTATGGGAGAAACAAGCTCAGAAGTGGGTAGAGTGATTTCCAAGAGTATGAATCAATGAGCCATACAAAAAAAAAAAAATTCTTTTTCTCAAGTATTGCAAATGGTACTTCAACCAGGTGTAGTAACTACTATGAGATTTTGTATGTACAGTGTTATGCAATTAGTGACAGTAGAGAGTGAAAAGCCAAAAAATGAAGCAAGATACAGCCACAATGGTTCAAAATTCGCTCAAAGATATTTTTTCTGAGCAAAAATGTCAAAATCCCAACAGTCATATGAGTTTCATATAGCCCCCGGTCTAACAGATATAGAAGAATCAGCTATTTCTAAATGAATTAGATTTAAACTAGGCAGATATTCGAAATTGAGTTCAATTCAACATGTAGAAAATTGCAGAATCAGCAAATTCTTTTTCCTTAAAAACATTTAATGAAGGCACTCAAGGCAGTGAGGTGCAAAGAAGGTTTCAAAAGTCCAGTTCAATGAGTATGGAACAAGTCCAAGTAACCAAATAAAACCCATAGTGACAGCAACTAAGCAATTATGATAGCAAAATCATCAAACTTGAGCATGTGGCAGTAGGCAATATTTGATATCAACCAAACTCCTAGACAAGGGTAGTAAGTTCACAGCAGACCATGCTCAGCACAACAGTCATTCAACTAGCCCATGTAGCCCTCTAATATTTTTTCCCCAAACAATCTCAATACAATGTTTACAGCACTAATCCTTGCTTCCCAGCAAATCACATGAATGAAGCACACAATCACAAGCAGATCAGAATGATTTCCAAAAAAGACGTTAATGGAGTTAGTTGTGCACGTAAAACAAAAATTTTCACAATTTTAAAGTAACGAGACATTGCAACCTTGCGACAAGAAATACTCAATGACAGTATCAAGCACAAAAGGAAACCCATCAATTTAAAATCCATGAATTTAGTTAATTTCATTAATATGTGCAAGCAGCTACTAATGGCTCGATGTAGTATTTAGAATTTTGGCAAATCTGTACGTGCCATTGCTTCATAAGTATATATAAATAGTTTTAATAAAAAAAAATATATGAATAGCAAGGGACCTGAACCTGGCAGGATTTGGATTTTCAATGCTACTGATGCAATTCTTGGGATCTACTCAAAGAAAAATCATATTATTGAATAAATAACTGATGTCCCACAAAAATAGATTGGTAATTTATCAATCAAGATTTTCCTCTCCCAAACTATAAGGATACTTCATAACATATCAAAAGAAAGACTCGCTTCTATCGATTTATACTCATTTGAGGTAATTGATAATGGCATCCCAAAATAAAAAAGGAAAACTGAAAGCAACATGCTTCTACTGATTCTTCAGCTGAAATGTCTCCCATATGCTCATCATATAACAGCATCAATATTTAGAAGAAAAGTCAATAAATAGACTTTAATACCAAATCATATGCTTAAGGGTTCTTTTAAGTATGTCAAGGTAAAACAAAAGTTATAAAAACAGAGAGAATTTGTTGGGGAAATTCAACAGAAAACTCGAACAAACATTGAATCTAATAAACCAATTTTTCAAAGAGCACACAACACAACTTCTAGAAATATGGAAAACTGCTTTCACAAACCATTTAATTTCAATTCATTTCTCCACTACAAATGATATCAAATGGCAAGTAACTCAAATTAGCTTCATTTAGTTTTGTCCTTCTCTAAAATGATATAAAACCAAGGCAACATCACACCAATGTGCTACATGGAAGAGTCTAAGATCACCCATCAATAAGCACTTATAATGCACCCTCACATATATCTGTTTTTTGAAGAAAACAAAACAACTCTATATGGTAGAGAGATCTAACAAACTCATTACACTGCATAACAAAGCAGTTCCAAAACCACAACGTGACAAGATGAAATCAAAATCTAACAGATAAAGCTACCAATATCCACTTCAAATGAAAAGCTCCAATTATAAAGCAAGTTTAAAATTAAGAATGTAATACAAGAGGGGAAAATTGAATTCAATCAGTGGAAAACGGAATGTGTATTCATCAGCCCAAAATAGAAGGAAGCAAAACTATGGAATGCAGGGTAAACAAATAGAAGAACAAAATTCTTAACTAGATATCAGCAATCAATCGTATCCACAGAAGAAGAAGAATATAGAAGGTGCAGAGCAAACTATGAATGTTTCAAAATTTAAGGCAACGAGAGAGTGAAACAAAAGCATTGATTACTTTTTTGCCCTTTCAATCTCACAAAACATAATAAACCAGTGCAATTTTTTATCATAAAAATAGACACTTGGCATCTTAAAGGATTAGAAGGCCCAAATAATGGCCACCACATATGCTACAAGACTAAAATAATAAGAGATCAAATTAATCGATTCAATTCCACCAAAAGAACTTCAATTATGTATAATCTAGCAATGTAACAATTTGGTTTTAAGATGAAGCTTCTCCGTTGTAGTAGACTAGTAGTTGCCAACTGATACAAGACTTTCTACATAACAACCAATAATCCTTCTATGATAGGTTATATCAAACAACCTTACTTCACTAGTTAAGAGATCCCTCAAATACAAAACTTCTTGAGGATCATCTACGCCAACAATATTATTCATCCACACAGTCCATGAACCAAATGTGACCGGTAAGTGGCTGATATTACATCTTTTAGTCCATCTCCATGTCATCACAGATGCACATGAAACCCCATCCAACACCCACAATTCACCCAAACGATCAACTCCCCAAATCACACAAAGCAAGGCAACTTTGTTCTCATTGATAGTATTCAGAATATATGAACGACAGGGTAAATCAAAAGTTGGTATTATTCTAAACACTTCATTCACTATATCAAATAAAACAATCACTTTATCATTATCACCCTCTATTTCAACTCCAGTCCAAACTATGATACCATCAACAGTGACACTTTCAGAAAAAGGGCAAATCCTCACCCCCTTTAAACCCCCAACATCCACTCCCTTCCATGACCCTCTACTCAAAGAAAACACCTCACCAAAAGCCACAGGACATTGATAATCCCTACTATAAGTTCTAACTATCACGTAATCATTAACAATTCGACTGAACCCGAATCCTGTGGTGCACCAATATCTAAAAAAACTCTTCCCCAGCATTGTTGATGAAGGAACACGAGCAACCTGTTGAGTGGCAGGATTCGACACAAAGAGAGGAGGAAACCATTCAAGGCTCCTTCGGTTTTCCACGAGAAGAAGGCCATTACAGGAGCCTGCAACGTTAAAACAAACAAATATAGGCGGTTTCTGAAGCTCACGAAGTTTCAAAGTAGAGTCTAGTACGTGCCAGTGTGGAGGAGAATCGATAATAAGAAGAGGGTTTTGAGAAGATGAGTGGTGAAGGTGATCATTGATGAAAGATTGGGTTTTGATGAGATTGTTCCATGCTTGGCAAACACATTGAAATCGGATTAGGGATTTTACGGGAAGACGCTTCAGAATATTTGTGGTGATCTCTTCAGGAACATACAGCTGCTTCTCGCTATCCATTAGCCTCTGCTTCTTCATCTCTTTCCTTCTCATAGACGAAAGGTCGAAAGCACAGAGGGTTAGGTTAGGGTGAAGGCAAAAAAAAAAAATACTACTCTTACTACTTAACTATTACAAGGTACAAAAATGATACTCATTTTTTACCATATAATCAAAAATGATATTTTCACTAATATGACAATAACATTATACATGAAAAGTTCAAAATGTCCTTATAAATGTATCGTCACCAGGTAAAAGTTTATTTAATTATAAGGGCATTTTGGACATTTTATGTCTAATATTATTGTCATATTAATAAAAATATCATTTTTTATTATATGGTAAAAGTTGAGTATCATTTTTGTACTTGGAATAGTTATGTACTATTTTTGTTCCTTGACCAATAGTTATGTACTCCCTCCGGTCCTAAATATAAGACCTAATTGACTTTTTTGAAAAATCTTAAAACAAGCAAAATAAGTTAATTATAAATTGATTTACCTAATTTTTTCTCTTAAACTAGTTTATTTTACTTATAAACTAATGATTAATCTAAAAATACATCAAATATGTCATGATTTAATAGACTATTTTGCAACCTTAACCTCTCCAAAAAAAAGTCATCTAGGTCCTATATTTAGGACCGGAGGTAGTATCATTTTTGGGTCTTCGCCCAAAACTAAATAAATAATTACGCTCCTAATTTAGAAGTTATTCAAATCATCAATCAATTAATATTACTATATCTTTTTATCATGGGTGAAGGCTCAAAAATAATCTACATAACTATTAATTAAGAAACAAAAATAGTACTCCCTTCGTTTCTAAATATAAGATCGTTTTTTCCTAATTTGAGTAGATTAAGGAAGTTAGTTAAGTTACTAATATACACACGATATTATTAATTTATTCCAACTATATACATTTTTCCTCTCTCTCTCTCTCTTTCTCTTCCTTATCATTATAAATAAGCATTATTATAAGGGTTAACTTGGGAAAAAGTTGGAAAAAGTTAGAAAGTGATCTTATAATTAGAAACAGGTTAAATTTCAAAAGTGATCTTATATCTAGGAACGAAGGGAGTACATATTTATTTCAAGATACACAAATGATTATCAACTATTGGGCATGAGATAAAAAATGATATTTTCACTAATATGACAATAAAATTAGACATGAAAAGTCCAAAATGCCCTTATAAAATAAATGAATTTTTTTTCTCCTTACTCACTCTCTCCTTCCTTCTTCCTCCTCCAGCAGTCCGCCGCCGGTAGTCAAGGAGATCGTTGCCGCCCCACCTCTGGTGCCTGCAAGAAGCTCAACTTCGACATCATCCGTTCCACACAACCGTCTGGAGAAGGAAGAAGGAGATGGTGAGGAAGAAGGAAAAAGAAAGTTTATTTAATTTATAAGGGTATTTTGGACTTTTCATGTCTAATCTTATTGTCATATTAGTGAAAATATCATTTTTGATCTCATGACCAATAGTTGAGAATAATTTATGTACCTTAGAATAGTTCTGTACTATTTTTATTCCTCCACCAATAGTTGTATCATTTTTTGGTCTTCCCCCTTTTATCATTGCAAAAGAAATCACCCTCATCTTTTTTTAAAAAAGGGCAAAAGCGCTGATCTAATAATTAACTATTTCAGTTTGGGCAAAAATAATAAATGACTGTTTCGTGGTGCATAAATAATAACTAACTTTGTGACCCGGTGCAAAAATAATAAAACCGGTACTAAATGTTAATTTGTAGTTATGTGTAACCTTTCTGATATTATTTTCAAAGTGAAAAATACATTTTTGCCCCTCTTAATTAAAACCTTGTTGATACTAGTCAGCATGGGAAGATGAAGGGCGGAAGGAAGAAGGGTTGAGTTTTAATTGTGAGGGGGTACAAAGGTATTTTTACTTTAGAAAATAATATCAGAAAGGTTCCACAAAACTACAAATTAACATTTAGTACCGGTTTTATTATTTTTGCACCGGGTCACAAAGTTAGTTATTATTTATGCACCGCGAAACAGTCATTTACTCTTTTTGCCCAAATTGAAATAGTTAATTATTAGATCAGCACTTTTGCCCTTTAAAAAAAGGCTAAACTACCATTTTGACCAATAGCTTTGGAGAAAATCATGTTTTACTCCCTTCACTTTTAAAAGTGGCCGGCTTTGGATCACTTGACTTTGGATGAAGTCACGTTGTAGTCTCTTAACTTTGAAAAGTGTGTTTTGAGTTCCAAAAAAACTTTGTACAAAGTTTTTGACCAAAAAATAATTTTGGACAAAGTGATGCTTTTAGTTATTTCAAAATAGACAAAAGTATGTTTCTAGTATTTCCCTTTTCAAAATTAAAGGACTAAAACATGACATTATGCAAAGTTGAGCGACCAATAACATACTTAAGCCTCTTTGAAATTACTAAAAACACACTTTAAAAATTTAAAGGACTAAAAGATAACTTTGTCTAAAGTTAAAAAATTAAAAAAAAAATTGAAAGTTTAAAAACTAAAACATGACTTTCTCTAAAATTAAATTAAGGGACAAAAACATATTTTAGGTCAATTGCATACACCTGAAGTGCTTTCACTTTTTTTTCCTATTTATGTTCGTTTTCCTCCCTATTTTCCTTCAATTTAAAAAATATTTAGATAACCTACCTTCCCCTATTTTGTCACTTTATTTACTGATTATATTTTAGATCTTTATTTACTGATTATATTTTAGATTTGGATTAAGTTCATTCAATATCCCTTCTATTTTTTTTTGGTCAAATTTTATCTCTTTATTTCCTGATTATTTCCCTGTTTGCACAAACCATTTAATTTCAATTCGTTTCTCCACTACAATTAATATCAAATGGCAACTAACTCAAATTAGCTTCGCTTAGTTTTGTCCTTCTCTGAATTGATATAGAACCAAGGCAACATCACACCAATGTGCTACATGGAAGAGTCCAAGATCACCCATCAATAAGCACTTATAATGCACCCTCACATATATCTTCCTTTTGAAGAAAACAAAACAACTCTATATGGTAGAGAGAATCTAACAAACTGAGTACACTACAGAACAAAGCAGTTCCAAACCACAACATGACAAGATGAAATCAAAATCTAACAGATAAAGCTACCAATATCCACTTCAAATGAAAAGCTCCAATTATAAAGCAAGTTTAAAATTAAGAATGTAATACAAGAGGGGAAAATTGAATTCAATCAGTGGAAAACGGAAAGTGTATTCATCAGCCCAAAATAGAAGGAAGCAAAACTATGGAATGCAGGGTAAACAAATAGAAGAACAAAATTCTTAACTAGATATCAGCAATCAATCGTATCCACAGAAGAAGAAGAATATAGAAGGTGCAGAGCAAATTATGAATGTTTCAAAATTTAAGGCAACGAGAGAGTGAAACAAAAGCATTGATTACTTTTTTGCCCTTTCAGTCTCACATAACATAATAAACCAGTGCAATGTTTTATCATAAAAATAGACACTTGGCATCTTAAAGGATGGGAAGGCGCAAATAATGGCCACCACATATGCTACAAGACTAAAATAATAAGAGATCAAATTAATCGATTCAATTCCACCAAAAGAACTTCAATTATGTATAATCTAGCAATGTAACAATTTGGTTTTAAGATGAAGCTTCTCCGTTGTAGTAGTTGTCAACTGATACAAGACTTTCTACATAACAACCAGTAAACCTTATATGATAGGTTATATCAAACATCTTTACTTTACTAGTTAAGAGATCCCTCAAATACAAAACTTCTTCACGATAATTCACGCCAACAATATTATTCCTCCACACAGTCCATGAACCAAATGTAACCGGTAAGTGGCTGATATTACATCTTTTAGTCCATCTCCATGTCATCCCAGATGCACATGAAACCCCATCTAACACCCACAATTCAGCCAAACGATCAACTCCCCAAATCACACAAAGTAAGGCAACTTTGTTATCATTGACAGTATTCAGAATATATGAACCACAGGGTAAATCAGAAGTTGGTATTAATGTAAACACTTCATTCACTATATCAAATAAAACAATCAATTTAGCATGATCACCCTCTATTTCAACTCCAGTCCATACTATGATACCATCAACAGTGACACTTTCAGATTCAAAGTGAATCATCACCCCCTTTAACTTTAAGGCCCCAACATCCACTTCCTTCCATGACCCTCTACTCAAAGAAAACACTTCTCCCAAAACCACTTGATTATAACCACCACTCTTCCTATAAAGTCTAAGTATGACGTAATCATTAACAATTGGACTGAACCCAAATCCTGTCATGCACCAATATCTATCAAAACTACCCTCCAGCATTGTTGATAAAGGAACACGAACAACCTCTTGAGTGGCAGGATTCGACACAAAGAGAGGAGGATACATTTCAAGGCTCTTTAGGTTTTCCACGAGAAGAAGGCCATTACAGGAGCCTGCAACTTTAATACAATCAAAGGATTCGAATATAGGCGATTTCTGAAGCTCACGGAATTTCAAACTAGAGTCTAGTAAGTGCCAGTGTGGAGGAGAATCGATAATAAGACAAGGGTTTTGAGAAGAGTGGTGAAGGTGATGAGTGACAAAAGATTGGGTTTTTATGAGATTATTCCATGCTTTGCAAACACATTGAAATCGGATTAGGGATTTTACTGGAAGACGCTTCAGAATATTTGTGATTATCTCTTCAGGAACATAGAGCTGTTTCTCACTAACCATTAGCCTCCACTTCTTCAACTCCTTTCTTCTCATGCAAGAAATAAAAGCGCCGAGGATTAGGGTTTAGGGATTGTTTTATTATTTTGCTCAGAATAGGGTTTAGGGATTTGATTTGAAATACTCCCTCCGTTACTAAATATAAGATCACTTTGGGGAAGTGGATAAGTTCCTAAATATAAGATTACTTCCTATTTTATCTCAAGTTTTGCCCAAACTACCCTTATACTCCCTCTTTTCATTGAAAACTCTTCCTCCTTTTAAAGTTAAGTAATTGAGGGGATTTTGGGAAGATCATGTAATTTCATTGTCTTCCTTAATCTCCTCAAATTAACCAAAGTGATCTTATATTTAGGAACGGAGGGAGTAATTAAATAGTTGTGGCAAAAGGAAAGAAAGTGGCGAAAAAGTCCAAACTTGAGGACTTTTATTTTATTTAATTAATATTCATCAATCCTTTAAGTTCAAAAAAATATCTTTTTTTAACTGAAAAAAAATCCTTCGATCTTTGGTATTATCTCTTTAATTTTTTTGTAAAATTTTGTTTTTCCAAATCATTCTCTTGTTAGTTTTTTATTTGGATTGTTGTCATTTAATAATATCTTCCTATTTTCTCTCTTTATATTTTCTGTTGTAAAATAATAAATGATTTCCTATGAGTATTTTTATTCTTTTTTTATATGACAAGGCAAACTGGTGTTTGTTGGTTACACACTGATCAAAATCAATTCCTAAGCATAGAGTTGGAAAGCATTGATGCTACAAGACAATCATTATTCAACAACATCACACAATAACCAGATGGTGATGAGACAAGATATTTAATTCTTCATCACTGCTATGAGCTATTTTAGCTAGTCTATCTGCAACATTTGGCTTAGTAGCTTGTGCCTTGATTAAAAGTTGACAAACTCAATTGAGATATAAACATTTGGCATTGTTTTAACTTTTTCTTTATCAGCGGCATTGTTTTAACTGAAAGATATAAGTATTTGGCTTTTTTCACTGAAAGATAAATATTTGGCTTAGTAGCTTGTGCCTTTTGTTGCCTCTGTGTTTTCTCATGTTTCCTTCTTCAGTTTAAGAAAAAAAACAAGGGAAAATCTTATACAAGTGATAATTAAATTTCAAAATCATTTTATCTAGTTGAGTAGAGGGGTTATCTAGTTGAATAATAGAGACATCTATTAATGAAAATCCTATTTCTAAGATTCTAAAATTCATTTGTCATTTATTTGAGTACAATTTTAGTATGTGTCTAGAGAGAGTGAGTGAGATAGGTTTAAAAAATATTCTTTTCCAAACACCCAATCAAACAAGTCTAAATATCATTAAAAAAACTTTTTTAACATTCTTTAGGCTCTTCTCTCTCACACTGTTTTCTTAACATTAAATATCACTTTTTGGTCAATCATATGTCACCAAACTTGACAATTGATAGAGCACAATAACGTCGTCTGATCTATATAGCCGACCCATTTAGTTGAGATCAAAAAGACTTTGTTGTTAGTGTATAGTAACCACATATATTAAGGATTTATTTTATGCACGACTATCCTAAACTCTTGTCTAAATCTTATCGTTAATTTTTATAGTACTCAGTAACAAAACAACAACTTACATAGTAAAGCTACAACTTCCTATTTCGCACAACCCGTAGATGTAAGGTTAATCCAAAATTACCAAGAAGTCTTGTTTTACAGAAGTAGGCAAACTTTTTAAGCGCACTCACTGCCATATTCAAATCTTTATTACACAATGTTAATTGTCGTATAGTCCGATCCAATCACGTAGTGATTATTAGAACTATATACGCTACTATTACTGTACATATGAACATCAAGGCTGTCATATTTCATTTCAACACTCCTTTGCTTCGATGCCATGTTATTTTCATGGCCCTGAAGATTTGAACAATTGGTGCTAGCTAGTAAGGCTAGTCACATCGACCATTTATGCAATAATCCATTTACCACATCACATCCTAGTTTTTTTTTTATTATTATCTTCCACTACATATACCGCTAACAATCAGCTGCACACCAATACAACCATTAATCTATCTAATTAATAATGTAACCGCCTGGACGGCCGGCAAACAAACCAATTCAAAGAAAAATTAACAAAACAATAATTCAACAATCAAACACATGCAGGGAACACAGGATGTCCACGATAAATCCAAAGTAAACATGCATATAAACCTTTTATCAATTTCAGAGTAAATAATGGAAGACTCAAATCATTAATTCCTCTCGCCATGCTAATCAATACTATAGAAAAAATCCTTTAACCATGAAGCCTCTCAAACCACAAGAAATAATAGAAGAAAATAGAAGAAATTTTGGAATGGTTGATAGGCACAATGATGATTTACTTGGTTTGCCTTCCCCAGTCGATAAAGACACCTCTTATTCATCAACGAATACATAACGGATATGCCTCAAAATTTATACAGGACATCTGCATCGTGTAAAATGTATGAACTTATTATTATTAATTTCCTGTCAATATTAATAACAATATTATGACCAAAATAATAACACTAGCCAGGGAGATATTTTATTAATTAGAATATCCACAATTTATTATATTCTAATATAACCACATAATAGAATTTATATATAAAAATAAATACTCCCTCCGGTCCTAAATATAGAAAGTCACTTTGATAACTTTGTTTTGCGAAAGTTAGGGAAATAAATTAGACAACTAAATTATAGCATATGTCATATGTAATTAGAATATATGTTAATTAGTTTATAATTAAAATAAATTAGTTTTAAGGAAAAAATAATTATAGACAATTTAAAATAATTATTTTTGTAACTTTAATATTTTCTAAAAAAGTCAAAGTAGCTTAATAATTAGAAACGACCAGGATATTATATATAAACGACCAGGATATTATATATAAAAAAGTCAAAGTAGCTTAGTAATTATTTTTAAAAAGTCAAAGTAGCTTAATAATTAGAAACGACCAGGATATTATATATAAAATATTTAACAGTCCGGCCCTTGGAAAATCCGCAATATCTACCTAACAGAAGCATGTGTTCATGCATGCGACTGTGGGTGGGTGTATATATAACATGGCTTCTACCACCTATCATAGTTGAACTCCAAATTGAAAGATATATAATTAATTAATTAGGGCTCATTACATGGGAAGTTGCTTCAGGAAACTACCAACATGGTGGGTTGCTTTCTTCTTCATAGCGCTTCTTCTCTCCACCCCTGGTCCGTATATGCATCCCCTCCCCCTCCTGTCTATCTCTCTCACACACTCCTTTAATTTGGATATACTATATCTAGTCCTAAATGTAAGATAATTTTGACTTGTTTGTGGAAGATAATAAACTAAATTATAATATATGCTACATATAATTATTAGATGATATATTAAGATTAGTATATAAGTTTAATAAATTAATTAGTTTTGAAGTAAAAATTAGATAATTAGTTATAGAGCCATTTAAAGTTATTATAATCAATTTTTGTAGATGTAATATCCTTAATCTTCTAATAATAAAAAGTCGCAGTGATCTTATAATTAGGAATATAGAAAAATTCTTGTTCATTTAATTTATTTCATATGTATGTGCATGAAAGCAGAAGTGTTAGAAAGGGTGGACGCATTGTGTTATACGCTAAGTGGAACATTTAGAGGGCCTTGTGTGGTATCATCCGTATGTGACAAACAGTGCAAAAGTGAAAATGCGTTTGGAGGAGAATGCAGTCTCTTCAAATGTTACTGCCAAAACTATTGCAAAGCATAATTCCGCACTTCTAATATTACAAACTTAATTACCACAAACATTCAGTACTCTTCACGTACTATATGTATTCGGGCAATAAAAGACGTTTATCCGTATAATTTTCAGTGTGTGTGCGATACTTTTGTATTTTTCATCAGTGAGTTAAAGATCTGTACATTGTTTTGATGCCCTTAAAATAAATCCTACAAGAAAAAGTCCTATATATAGTCTCGCACATGGAATGTGTGACATAAACACTGTAGTCGAGCAAAATATAATGCACTAAACCAAGCTTAGACATAAATTAGGATTCTTTTTAGGATTCAAAAACACATTCTATATGCCATGTTTGTAAGAGCCTATGGGTGTGTTTGGATTGCCGGTGGAAAAGTAACTTTTTTTCAATTTGACTTTTTTAGAAGTAAGATTGGAAAAAAGTCCGATTGTGTATAGCGATTATGTTTGGATGTGTAGTGAGTATAAGTTACTTTTTTCAATCTGACTTTTAGATTTATGTTTGGATAGTTACTTTTAAAAAAATAAGAATAGATTAAAGCATGAATTTTATTAGAAGTACATATGACATCCAAATATTGTTATAATTTAGATAGAATATTTGAATTAAAATTTAAAACTTGAAAATAGTAATATACATAAGTTGTTAGATCAAATTTATATATCTTTCTATTTCACTTTTTTCCAATATGACTTTTAAAAATATGTTTGGATCGTTACTTCAAAAAAACAAGAGTAGTTTAAAACATATGTAAATAAAAACATTGACTCCAGACACCCAACTAACTTTTATATGTTTTCTTAAGAAGTGTTTTTTAGCGTCTTGACTCTTATATTACGGTCCAGAGTACATATATACTACCTCAGGTCCTAAAGATAAGACTTAATTGACTTTTTTTTGAAAGGTTAAGGTTGCAAAATAGGTTATTAAATAATGACATATTTGATATATTTTAAGATTATACATTAGTTTATAGGTAAAATAAAATAATCTAGGGGAAAAAATTAGGTAAATCAATTTATAATTAACTTATTTTGCTTTTTATAGGATTTTCTAAAAAAGTCAACTAGGTCTTATATTTAAGACCGGAGGGAGTGTGTGTGTGTGTGTAGAAATAAGTAAGAAGAAAGAAGAAAGGAGAAAGAAGCAAAAAGTAAAAAGCAAGAAGAAGTAAGAAGCAAGAATAAGATGCTTTTGCTTCCACCTTGCTTTTGATGAGGAAGCAATTTACTTTTTATGTGTTCCCAAACATATCAAGTTGAAAAAAGTCATAAGCAAGAAAAAGCAAAAATTTTGCTGTGCAACCTTGCTTATGGCTCATGCCAAACACACCCGATAAATGTGCGATATAAATCATTTTTTTTAATTTTTTTAATAAAAATATCATACCGTGCCTAGAGGTGCATTATGAGGCATCTTTATTTTGTTTTCATTGAAAAATTGATTCAAGCAAACACAGACATAAAGATTTAAATTAAAAATAGACAGACATAAAGATTTAAATTAAAAATAGGCATGTTGCACCACAATGAAGGATCTTAATTGTTTTTAATTGAAAAAACAGATCACGCAAGATGGCGAGATGAATATTTTAATTGAAAATATTAATGTCTGATGCATTTTTTATTTAAAAAGTGTTTTTGAAATTCAAAAACACATGTCGCGCCGACATTTGTTCATCAAAAGAAAAAATAATCTAAAAAACTACTATTATGTTGCGCACACTTGGAGTGACATCTGCTTTTTATAATTTAAAATTCATATCCAATTAGTGGCGTGACACCTATTTATGTATTTACGCATGATTGTGTGATAGAGTAAAATGACCATTCCATTGATATAGTACAATTGACTACAGAGTGAGACTCAAAAACAATTGTGCAAAACCTAAAGATAATGGCTTGGTGAATATGTCTACAGTTCAAAGATCCTTCATTAAAAGGATAGCTTACTGAACAAAGGTTAATCCTAGAGAGGTTTAACCCATAGTCATGTGGATTTAAACGTCATCATATGATAACCTTATCGTTACTCAATTTATAAATACATCTGAAAAAAATTAGAATATTAGTGTTTATCACTTCATTTACAAGTACTCATATGGTTTCATTCTAGCGTACAATTACTGATTTCACGAGCAATCTATTACCATCAAATCTTGATATAAAAGCAATATAAGAGTCGCCTTAAAAATAAATGAGCCCTCAATCTACTTTGTTCCCCCATATTTATCGGTTTTTCCTCAAAATTATACAATGTATTTGTACATATTTTGGGAGCTTCCATCAAAATAAAGTTTCAATGCATGTAATAAAAAAAAATTTCAATGCAAATAAATCCTTGGGAGAATTTCAAGATCAAAACAATTTTGCAAGAAATAACTATTCTAACTGATTTACATCATGTACCCAAGTTAATCAATTAAGCAGATAATATATTAAAGACCACATAGTACCCCAAAAATCCAACAGAGAAACGCACAAGTTCTAATGCATGTTTACACTCATCGCTTGTCACTGGGACTTTTAGTGATTAAGTCTCTTAGGATGCAGCAACTGCTTTCAGAGACAAATCCAAACACATCCAAAAATAAGAAACAAAACTAACAGACGACCCAAAATCCTCATTAAAACAGAGGAAATATGGTATTGAAGATGAGTGTAAAAACTAAAAACAATAACCATGTAGTGATCTTCATTCTGGATAATGAGAATCAACAGTACTAAGCATGACACAAGGCACAAGCCAGTATTTTCTTAAAACATGGTTTTCATTAAAAGAAGTACATTAAAGACCAATCCATACATAAATCTCAACAGATGAAGCAGAACACATAAGTGGCCCCAATCCTAGTTAAAACAGAGGAACAGTGAGCCGTGAACATACACATATCTAATTCTAAAAACTGAAAACAATAACCAAGTATTGATCTTCATTCTGGATCAGGTGAACCACCTGGAACCAACTGCAGTAAGCATGACACAAAACATAACCTTGTTAGCTAAATTTCAGAAATGCATGAAAAATGAAAACCATTATACAACTTCGTCTTTCATTAATATTACAGAGTAACAGACCCAAAATGCTCTTACAATGTTGATAACAACCGTGTTTATATATCAAAGGAGTATGAATTGCAAGTGAAAAAGGCATTCACGACATTTATTTTCATGGTCTTTAGAAGAGATTTTGATTCCAAAGATCATTTACTATCAATATTCTGATTCATGCATTATGGATCCGTGAATGTCATTTTCAGTCCTAAATACTTACAATCGCAATGTTGTTTCCATTTAGTAAAATCTGATCCAGCTTTGTTATCCGTCTCCCTTCAGCAGTGATCTCACTGTCACATGAATTACCAAGCAGCTTATTATCTCCCTCATATATCCATCAACATATGCATGCAGGCACATCACAAACAATCAAATAAATGAAAAAGTAATGCTAAAATATACCCTTTGTAAATCAGAAATTTGTCTAAAAGCACACCACTGTAGCATACAGTTAACCAGAAATGCAGCGAAGTTAAGTTACCCAGAAGTTAAAAATACCAGCTTGGACCAATATTCAAATCTTGAAATTAAAAATTCTATCATCAGTTATTTTTTATTTACAGCTAACCAAATATTCACATATTTGATAAGGAGAGAAACAGATGCACACATACAGTAACAGAACATCAAATAGGAGTGACATTACAGCATGTATAAAGGCCAAGTGCTTCTGCGAAGTTCAAAGTTTGAAGTTCTTACTATTCGGTAACATCCTCCAGCACCATGTTGACATAGACATCAAAGCCTTTGAGGGTACCAACAAGCTCCTTATCTCCTTTCATTATCACCCACAGTTTTGACCCTATACAGCGGTCAATCAACTCTGTTTCCAACAAAAACATCCAATAAGCAGTTTTTACCAGTGCATTATTGAGGCAAAAGAAGAAAGTAAAGCATGAGATAGAAAGTAATCAGAAGAACACAAACCAGATGGAAGAAGCTGTGATGGGTTGTTGGCCATGGAAACTCAGAAGCTAATGAATGCTCTCAAAACCTATGGAGACATACACGTTAAACCCCTTAATTCTCGAAACCATAAAAAATACAGATGCAACTGAAAGTAAGCTTTCTTAATCTCTCCAAATTTGCTAAAGTGATTTTATATTTAGGAACGGAGGGAGTATATTATAACTACATGCATTTTTGGTTTAGCTACAACAAATCAATGCACCATTTTTTTTCTACTCAGATTGTTTTGCCCTTATAATGATGTGTACTGGGTAGAGAGCAGCATAGGAATATTAAATTGAGAGAAGAATATGTCAAATTTTAATCATCATCTACTATATATGTAATTACATCAAGTCACATATATATAGGTAGGGTTAGGGTTGTAATGAATCCAAAAGAATAGAATAAAATACGAAATGATTGTGAAAAGGGAAAGAAGAAGTATTATCAAACATATCTGACCTTGCTTATATCTTCCTCAGATGAGATGAGATCCTCCGCGCGCCGCCACTCTCTCCTCCTTATTTCTTCTCTCTGCCTATAACCATTCAGCTCTTTTGCTCCCAAACCCCAAAACGCACATAAGCAATTAAGCCCACCACCACCATTCTTATTCATTTTTCTTTTGTAATTTTTTTTATCAAAGTTTTTTCCTTTTTAATTTAAATACAATAATTCACGTGTATTTATTTAATGGAGTATTTGATTTACAATAATTTCTGATAATATATATATATATATATACACACACACACACACACTCCCTCCTGTCCTAAAAATATAAGACCTAGCTGACTTTTTTAGAAAATCCTATAAAAAGGCAAAATAAGTTAATTATAAATTGATTTATTTAAGTTTTTCCCTTAAAGTAGTTTATTTTACCTATAAACTAGTGTATAATTGAAATAAAAAAACTAGTGTATAATCTAAAAATATATCAAATATGTCATGATTTAATAGCCTATTTCGCTACCTTAACCTCTCCAAAAAAAAAGTCAATTAAGTCTTATATTTAGGACCGGATGTAGTATATATACAACCATCACTTAATTTTAGTGCCACCCAAAACACATAATATTGTCCTAAATTAAAGTAGGATCCTAAAGAACGTTACTTTAGTTATATTGCAACACAAAAAGAAAAACTTTTATGCTCTCTTTGTTAAATTAAAAAAGTAAAGTCAACAAGAGTATAAGAGTTTTTGTGTTGTAACATAATTAAAGTAGGGTCTCTTACTCTTTTTTGCTAATCAATAAGACCCTTTTAATATTATATGTCTTGGGTGAGACCTGAAATTAATTCTTTCAATATGTTGGCAGTAATAAATATGAAAGAGGGGTAAAGTAAGAAAAACACATTAAATGAAACCTGAAATTAATTCTTTCAATATATTTTGAACAAAAAACACACAAGTTTTGAGCTTTTATATTATAGGCTGGGGGGAGTATAAGAAATTAATCACAACTAAGTCATGTTATGTGACAACTCAATACCATGTTAACAACTCAAAGGACATTGTTGGCCATGAAAAACAACTCAAAGGACATTTCATTACTAGGGATATAATTGTGATTTTGGCTTTATGAAAAACCTATCTATTTAAATTATTGGATTATACTCCCTCCCATACTAAATATAAAATGTATTTATTTAATTTGATTATATTAATGATATTAGTTAAATTAGTTAAAATTACATGATATTACCAATTCACCCTTTCCATTTACCTTTATCTCCCCACCATCCCTCTTTTTCAATGTTTATTATTAAAAAACATTGGAAAAGATAATTTTAGGAACCATTAGAAAAAAGTCTTATAAACAAAGTCACTTTTCGAAATATGTCTTATATATCTAACACGGAGGATTAGTTTTAAAAAAGTCATAAATACAATAGATACAAATATACTACTCCCTCCGGTCCTAATTATAGAGGACCTAGTTAACTTTTTTGAAAAAACCTAAAAAAAGGCAAAATAAGTTAGGGCAAATGTGCAAAAATAGCCACCATAAATTTAAAATTTGGCAACTATAACTTTGGTAAATTGAAGGGGGCAAAACTGTACACTGTAAACTGAAATGGGGCAAAACCATACATTGTAAACCAAAATGAGGCAAAAGTAACTTCTCTGTTAGGCCGAATTAAACAGGCATTTTCCAGACGTGGGCTCCACCATCAGTAAATGACATGTCAATTCCAAAATCTAACGTGAAAGTTAAAATGCATACAATTGAACCCTAAATAGAACCACAAATCATGTGAAATTCACCTTACTTCTACGTAATCATCTGAAAAAATAAAGTCTCATCAAAAAATTAAAGTCTCATCAACATATTGCACCCTTAAATGTATGACACATCATTTACTGATGGTGGGGCCACATCTGGAAAACGTACGTTTAAATTTACGATGGCTATTTTTGCACATTTGCCCAATTTTGCCCCATTTTGATTTACAATGTACAGTTTTACCCCCTTCAATTTACCAGAGTTATAGTTGCACATTTTTAAATTTACGATGGTTATTTTTGCACCTTTACCCAATAAGTTAATTATAAATTGTTTTACCTAATTTTTTTTCTTACACTAGTTTATTTTACCTATAAGCTAATGGATAATCTAAAAAGATACTCCCTCTGATCCTAAATATAGGACCTAATTGACTTTTTTGAAGAATCTTAAAAAAAAACAGAATAAATTAATTATAAATTGATTTACCTAATTTTTTCTCTTACACTAGTTTATTTTACCTATAAGCTAATGGATAATCTAAAAAAATATCAAATATGTGATGATTTAATAACCTATTTTGCAACCTTAATCTTTCAAAAAAAAAGTCAAGTAGGTCTTATATTTAGGACCGGAGGTAGTATCAAATATGTCATGATTTAATAACCTATTTTGCAACCTTAATCTCTCCAAAAAAAATTAATTAGGTCTTATATTTAGGACCGGAGTAGTATTAAATTAAGAAGAACAGAAACAATGACAAAATTAATATCGGAAAGGCATTGCAAAATCAAATCACTGATCAGAAATAAAAAACCGGATTGATGAACTAATATGATTATGAACATTGATACTCATTTTACCTCGTCAAAACAACCAAATTTGCGTCAATTCAATACTCATTCTTTATGTGTAGGATTAAAAATTTTACCAAAAGGCCTGATTTTTTACCTGGCCTAAAATCAGTTTCTTCCCATGGTCCATGTATCTTCATAAATTTACATAATTCAACATACTTTCTTCCCATTCAGTTACAAGTCTTGAATATTGTCCTAAAAGTGAATTGAAACAGAGACATAATTAACATAAACAAACATTGCACTTCTGAAGTGATCAACATTCATCATTAAGCAGTCAAAGAACACGTTTTTGGCAAAAACATAAGTTAATGAAAATGTCTGATGCTCCAAGCGTCAAATTGAATCATTGTTTGGCTATTTCTAACTAAATATTAGTTCTTCTATTATTGATTTGGTCAAATTTAATTCAAGAATTGCCGGTCTCAATTTGCTACAGCTCTCTCATTGACACTTTCTGCCCTGGGCTATTTCTGCAATTCTGCCTGACATTATAATCAATTAAATGTATGTTACACTGAGATTTTTGTTTTAGATTACTAACTTACTGATTACTTCTATGATAGTATCGCATAACACATCAGATTTCGCTCGTGCGTAAGATGATAAAACTCATTCTCTCTTCTAACAATGTCAACACATTGCGCATGAAAAAGAACATCAAATCCCACAAAATAAAAAAAAAACACAAACAACTTTTTTGGCCAACACAAACAACTTGAATTTAGATGCTACATGTATTTCTTATTCTCTTTAAACAGCAATCTCATGCTTGTATTCATTTCAGTACTTGTACATTTGTCAAAACTGAGAAACAGAACATGACTTCCTCAACACAGATCACATTACAATACCAAATCATCACCATGCCTCAAAGGAACATCCTAAATCGATATGAACAAAAGAATATTCCAATCATGGCATATCCAAAAGAAATAAAGAATACCACAGAACAAACCCAACAATTACCAAACCAGCCCAAAAAATATAACTAAGCCATGGACATAACAGAGGGCCTGCTAGGAGTTAAGCTGGTACTTTCTTTCGAATTATCAATCTACTGTCTTGATATCACATCAAACTTCGAACTTCCATCATACCCAAGATGATAGTAGGGTAAGAATAAAGGAATGTGTTTACTAACTTAATTGAAACCATTAATTTAATCAAATTATATAGATATGTCTTATGTCTAGGAATGGATGCTCTATATAAACATTTCTTATTCTCATTGATAGGCAATCTCATATTTTGCTATATTGATCAGAAACAGAAAATGACATCCTCAACGGAGATTACAATACCAAATCATCATCATTGTGCCTCAAAGGAACATCCTATTTGCATAATCAAGCTATTAGGATGTACGAACTAGGAGTCCATATGAACCAAAGAATAATTGAGTACAATCATAGTTATACCAAAAGAATATCACACGACACATCCAACAATTACCAACCAGACCAAAAAAAAAACACTAAGCCATGGACATAACAGAGAGCCTGCTAGGAGTTGGCTTGAAATTCAACCACCTAAGAGCCAACCTTTTTGGTGGCGGCGTTAAAGCTCTCCTCAATATCTCCTGACTTGTCGGACGTCTCTTTGACATTCTCTCCGGCAATGCATAACCGTGACGTGTACACCGAACCGAACCGAACCGGGCCGGTTCGAACAAGTACATGCCGGTCTAGGCCTTGGACGTGGAGATGACACAGGTGTTAGACCATATTTCCGGCCAAGATTGAGTTCATGCATTTTCATACAGGAAAGTGATGATTTTGAAGAACGTTGAGGACTTTCTTTGATTTGCCTCTGAAGGGTATTTGTAGTTGTGAGCATTTCTTTATAGAAGGCAAGCCTTTGGGTATCTTTGAATGATTTGTTTTGGGTTATGAAGTGGGAAGGAATGGATTTCTTCAAGAGGTGGATTAGTTTGGTTTTGGAATAGTGGATTGGGGGCACTTATAGGTAAAGAAAATATGTGATGAAAGAAGAAGGAAGGAAGGTTCAAAAATGGTACGTATGATATGTAATAATGTAATATGAATGGATTGACCAAAGACTTGGTAATATAATGAGTGGTGGCTTGGATTGAAAAGTCTTGAAGATGACCAGAAAGTGAGTGGTAATGAGGAAACACGTTTGAGCTCTGACTTGTCCACTTGTCATCTATTTATTTAACGTCCTGAAATTAAGGGTTGTATTTATTTATTCCCTATAAGTAAAAGGAAGATTTATCTCCATGGTGATGAGAGATCTTTCAACTGAATTTATTATTTAGATTTATGATAAATGAGAAATATATATATATATATATATATATATATATTATTGAATTTAATGGAATTTTGTACGTTTAGATGCGAAAGCGCCATCTTTAATTTGGATTGGTGGGCTATTGAGCATAGCAGCCCGATGAAAGTGAACGAGACACAATCCAAAGGCCCTTTCTTCGAATTTTTGTTGGGTTTCTTGGACCAAGTCATTCTGCTTTTTGGACTTTGCTCTTCTTCTGCTCCAAAACTAGTTTCCCCTCGCCTTACTGTTGAATTAAGAATATCAACCTACCTGTCGTTACATTTTTAATTTTTAAAGAAAATCGTTTTTTTTTTAAAAAAAAACAATATGACACAATAAGACTGATTGCCAAGGCATGTTTGGAATATCATACATTTGTAGGCGTAGCTTCCTTCGATTACTATGTGCATGTTTATTTTATGCATTACTATGTGCATGTTTATTTTATGCAAGTGCAGAAATCTACATATTAAACAAATGACCTTGTAATTTAACGGGAAATCAAATCTATAATGAGGTAATTGTGAATTTGATTCCACTTGTAACCTAATCAAGTCTATATTTTTTTCAGAAAATCACAATGAAGTTCCTCATGCAATTAATTACATTTAGGTCCAGAGAATTATGAAATTGAGGTAAAGTTCCAACAGACTTGGGTGATATTAAATAATATGTCATTTAGTTCTCATTGAGTAGTTGTCAATACTAGCTTCTTGAGTGTTATTTTCAAGAGCATCTATCATTGACAATTCAAGAGCTTATATTGACAACTAAATAACAAGTTATTTAATATCACTCAAGTCCCTTGGAATTTCAACTCAATTTCACCATTCTTTGGGAACTAAATGTGATTAATTTCCATATGAGGGACCTCATTGCGATTATCCCTATTTTTTGGTCAAAAATGAATTCTATATTCAAAGTGTGTGCTATTTGTATATAAAGAAGTTAATTATTTAAAAAAAGAAGAAGTTAATTATTTGAAAGAATAAAATAACTACGTCCGGGAAAATATTTACCATGCATGCTTGATAGATTTTTTACCTGATATTTTATTCGATAAGTGACAAAATAACTTTATTTAGAGCCAAAATTTCAGAGCAAAGGACTTTATCACCGGCACAGACATTATAGAATTCTTATAAAGATACTCCCTCCGTTCCTAAATATAAGATCACTTTGGTTAATTTGGGGAGATTAAGGAAGACAATAAAATTACATGATCTTCCCAAAATCCCCTTAATCACTTAACTTTAAAAGGAGGAGGGGTTTTCAATTAAAAGAGTGAGTATAAGGGTAGTTTGGGCAAAACTTGAGATAAAATAGGAAGTGATCTTATATTTAGGAACTTATCCACTTCCCCAAAGTGATCTTATATTTAGGAACGGAGGGAGTATTAAAAAAGAAAAATACACAAATGAATGGCCAAGTTAGCAATGAGAACTTGGGAAAGAATGCGGACCGCGGATTAAATGGAGAATGAGATTTCAGCTTAGAGAGGGTGAAATCCCTCCTTTTTAGCAATGCAGACTTTTCAACAAAGGGGTGGCAACATGTATGGATTTTATTAGGGGCCTACCATTTAATTTGCTTTGAATCTAGCCTAACGTATTTAGTACATATAGATCAGGTTCAGACTCGATCGTCCCTTTTATCTGGCCTGCCTAATTAGTAAATCGATCAGATCAAATGAACTCAAGAGTTTAATTTTTGAGGGAATTAAGCCCTTCATTCAATTTGTACTAATTAATCTTGTGTGTGTGTGTGTGTTTTTGAAACCGAATGTGTGTGTATTGATGTAGTATTATAAGGCATGCCTTGCTTTCATCTGTGATAGGCACTGTAAAATCCTAACTTTTTATAACTCTATTATAGCCTTCTAATCAATTAATAACCACTTTTCTAGTATTAGAAGCCTAAAAATAACAGTGAATTAAAAATTTTCTTATGCAAAACTAGATAAAAGAATTTCCTAAGTAAACTTGGGCTTCTAAACAATTTATGAAATACATAACTATTTCCTGAATTTCGCAGCGGTTTATAAATTCATTTAATAGCTAAATTAGTACCTACTACTTAGTTTTATTTTATACACCTGTACTATCTAATGTAACTAAATACTTAACATATTCAAGTATAACTATTACACTTTTATATAAATATAATTCGGCTATCGCAGGTGATAGCTTATACCTATATACATCACAAGTTATGAACTTGTATAAGAATATATACAACAACTAACATATACAAATATATATCACTATTGAGCTTCGGGCCTAACAAACATCCTTCCTACCTTCCTTTAGAGTTTCCCACAGAATCTACTTCTCCCTGCTTATCTGTAAAAACATTTTGAAAAACAGTGAGATTCAAAGAATTCCAATAACAGTTTATTTCAATAGTTTACCTTTAAATCATGATAATATTCTCCTCTTTCCAACCTCTTGTTGGAACCTGCCTCTTTCCAATCTCTTATTGGAACTTGCCTCGCTATACCAACCACTTTTAACGATATATTCGTCAAATGATGGAGGTATTTTGTACCTGCAGGGTTTCTAAAAATGTTTGGCATAGGGGGAGCTACCCACCTGATGTCTAGAGTACTCTACTTTCTTATTTATCTATCTGAGATAAATATCCTTCCTTCCTCTTGGATAAATATTATCATGCTTTTGAAAAAAATATTGATGCGCGCTTATTACTATTGAATTAAACTGTTACCTGTCCTTCACTTTACTAATACTCCTTCTTTCCTTCTTGCTGCTGCCCAAACACTTGCCTTCTACTTTCTCCTATCATTACATAAAGTAACACAATGACTATAAATAACTATTCGATATAATAAGCAAGGTCTCTCTCGAACCTATATTTCTACCCAATCCCATCTAATTAAATTATCTCACTCAAGTTCTTTATATCTTAATGCTTTAAACATTACCATTAATATGTCATTACAAAGCATAAAGAAGAACAAAATCACATTCACATTTGGAATAGAACTTAACATCTACAATTTACTTATAAGCCTCATTTTGTGTCGTGTTACCAAAATAATCTCATTACTAATTTCTCTTGTCTAAGAACACATTCTATAAAATTATACTATCTTAATTTTCATTCATTAATAGCACATTCAAAGATTTTTAGCCAACTCAAAGGTTATTAACAAACACATTTCACATCCATATTCAAATCAATTAACATTCATTCCATTTAACAAATCTAAACAAATACTAGTATTAGTTATCAATACCGATCCAGCTTAGAATTTATTAAACACCATCCGATTTATTCAATCAACAAACAAGGTATTTAGTTATCTTACAAAAGTAAGACACTTTTAAAGTAGCAAAATCAAGGTTCTTCCACAATATGCATGCATAAAGATGACTATAGTCCTTCAATTAAACTCAAAACACCAAACATTCATCATCATTCATTTGTTTTTAACCATAGTTTAAGATAGAGTCACACCTACCATAAGACAAGGATTTCTCATTTTTTACTTACTTCATTTAACTACTGCAACAACATGGTAGAAAATTAACAAGTAAAACATGAGATCTCACAATCACAACTACCTCAATATATTAATAAAACATGCATAGCTATCTATTTTAATACACACAAATCACCATAAACAACATCAAGAGTCATAATATCAATACAATAATCAATATAAGGTTCATCTCACTTCCCCAAATCATAGACCATGTAGAATCATACCCAAATGAAAGAAAAACTATCACTACTTATTAAAAGTTTCTTTTAGACATTTTAACAAACACCTTACCTACATGATATATACACCTTAGTTATTAAATTTCTCATCATCAACACTCTTACCCATACATTTAAGCTGCAATCATGATTAAAATACACATGCATGACAAGTTAAGTTCATTTCCATACTCATGAAAGCAACAAACCATAACATAGGAGCAATAGAATTTGTTTAACTCATCAAACCCCAAAATCATGCTTAATCCTCTACATATTGTTGACATATCAATTGATTACTAACATGCATGTACAATAACTAACTCAATTAGTCCTATTAACCCTTAAATTTCGTCCATCTCAACTCCCAAAACCAAAAACCCATTTGGCAAAACTGAAAAATGAAGAACAAAGGAAAATTCCAACCTTAACAAATCAACAAAACTCACACCATAAGTGGAAACTTAAGATAGTTATTAGCTTCTTCATAACCCAGAAAATCAAATCCTTTTTCTTCACTATTCAGTCCCCAATCCCCTCACAAAAACGCAGAAAAATTATATAGGAAGATGGGAAATGCTCACCTGAAGCTAGAACTTCTCTTGCATGTGAGATTGTCACTAAATCGGCCGGATTTTTGAGTGAGAAAGGGGCTGGACGAAAATGAGAGTGAGAGGCACGAAAATGAGAAAGAAAAAGATGAAGAAATGGAGATGGAAGAGTCAAAAACAATGGGTAAGTGTATATATGGTTATTAAGGAGAGAGGGGTATAAATGTCTTTTGATTCCTATTAGCTAATGGACATTCTACTCTTCTAATCTTTTAATATTAATACTACCCTCAAAAATTCTATTTTCTTTCTCTACTCTTATTCCCTATAATTTATTTATATACTCAAATTTTCAAAATTCCTAATTCATAATTATAATCTTCATTTAAATTTTTGGGGTGTTACAGGTACCTGATTTCTTTTTCTAGGAATATTGAAATGAGGGACTGGAATTACATGTGTATAAATGGACAGAACTCGTTAACAAAAGGAAACTAAAGAAGTGAGAGGACTAGAGTTGATATTGATTCTTCCTTAGCTTTTAATAGGGAACTTTTGACCAAACATGCACGCACATGGAGAATTAACTAGCTAATGTGGGAAGGACACGCACATGCACACATAGAGTTCATCAGCTAGAGAATGAGTGATATGGAGTTTTTGTTGGAGATCAGAGCAAGTTCTGGTTGAGGTCATGGCTATTGGCTTACTAGGATCATGTGAAGATGCTCAGCAAGCAGTATTGCTTTATGTTATAACAAGATGCTGTAAATTATCCAACTAATTTTCACCTTCATTGATACTCTATCTGATCTAGTGCTTAAAATGTAGTGCATACTAAATAGATTAAAAAAATTAGTTTCGGCCCAAGGGGGCGTAGACCAGCTGGTAAGAAAGGGGAAAGTAAGACACCGTGTACCCACCAGATCATGGGTTCGAACCCTTGGGAAGTCGTCACCCCCAAAATGGGGAATCCCGTCGGCGACTTCGGATTAGTTGGTTTCCCGAAGGGGGGCCGGACACCGAAGGCTCTAAGCAAAATAAAAAAAAAATTAGTTTCGTTTTTTGTTTGTAACAACGTGTGTTAGTTTTCCTAAAAAATCTAATGATTTTCATGAGAAACTTCTTTTTTGATAAACGACCCTTTATTTACAATCAATATCGAGTGTTTGGGAAAACAAATAAATTTCTAAGATAATAAAGTGATTAAAGTTTGATAGATATTTAGGACTAAAGTATACTTATTTAATTTACGGGTTCTCACAATTTAGAAGTGAGGTCAATTATATAGGTCTAATTTGGATAGGTGAGATTTATTTTTTAAAAACTTTTTTGTTATATAAATAATAATTATTTTAATGAGCACATAATTATAGAGATGATTGTTTGTTATAAAAAAAATTCAAAAATTATGAAAATGCTCATCAGCAAGCAGTATTTTATCTTACAACAGGATTGATGCTGTAAGTTATCCAACTAGTTTTCACATTCTCTATGATACAATATGTAGTGCCTAAATCTAGTAGTTAACTAGATTTAATTACTTAAATTATCTGTCACTAAAATTTTGTGTTGGTTCTCTAAAATTATTTTTTAAATCATTTGCGTGAGAAACTATTTTTAAGATGAATAAAAAACATCTTAATTAATATATGATGAAATAAATATGGGTGTAGTGTCTCTAACAAAAAATATTATAAGTTCTCTAGAAAAATAAATTGATGAGTTAGTACAATTTATAAGGGATCGGATTAAGGGGGGTTTGAGGATGTGCACATATATTTTGAGTCTCTCTTCTTCTTATTCTTTCTTTTTTCTTTTTGATATATAGGGAAACTAATTAAGCTAGGTCCATAACATCTATTACAATCACAAACCAATAACCTCAAAATATGGAGTTTGTGAATAGCACATACACAAAAAACATCTCCTTCCCTTCGTGACTTCATCCACTGATAGCACACAAGAAAAGAATAATCATCCCCCTAGAAACCATTTACCGGAACTCAATCAACAACAACAATCAAGTAAATATAAAAATAACTTTGATTATTTATTTCTAACAAACTATTATATGTCAAGAACAACCTATACATTTAAGGACTGACGAGGCAAAGCTAACGCGGTAAAAGAGGACGAAGTTGCTGCGAAGGCGAGGTGGAGGATGCGACGTCGCAGAGGAAGTGTGGATGCACCACAAAGAAGGGAGTTGCATCATCAGCTAGATCTTTTTTTATTTTTTGCCACTGCATCATCATTTGGATCACTTGACTTGAACTCAAATTCAAGTTCAATACCTGCGCGAGACAGGTATTGAAAATTCACTTGATTTGAATTTAAGTCATTTGATGTTATTCAAGTTATTTACTTAGAATTTCAACTCAATTTCAACAATATATAGTCCTTTCATGTGATTAATTAATTTTCTTATACATGTAGATATGTGTAATTCTCCATTTTTTAGCTTTTCTTTAGCAAAAAATATGATGTGGCAAATAAAGGGTGAGTAAATATGCCACATAAGCATGTCAATTCTCCATTGTTAGGTTAATAAATGGTTACCATTAGCTAATATTAATGGAGGGGCTACATTGCCCCATTTTTTAAACTTCAGGGTAACAATGCCCCTTAAAAATCTTTTAGACAATGATAGCTCATTTGACAAAACTTCCGAGCAAAAATGCCCTTTAACTCTTGAAAAATATAATTACCAAAATAATTTTAAGATCTCTAAAATATAGAGATAGAAATGAAATAAATTAAACCTTAAGCACTTTTATTCGTGTCGATGGTATCATAAAACTCTATATATATATATATATATATATATATATATATATATATATATATATATATATATATATATATATATATATATATTCCTGTAAGAGCGTGATTACACCTAATAATAAATAGTATGTAGCAATATATAAATTATTAATAATAAATGGCAAGAGGTGGGTCAGTGCCAAAGATAAGACTTGACGCAAATACAAGTTGAGGTTGATGGCTTTCCATATCAATGAAACCCTACTTTTTGCATGGAATCCTTACAAGTTGTCTATATCATACCACCTTCACATTTCATTCTCAACACTCATATTCTTTATTTAATTTTTTGTGGCCTTTTTTTCAAATCCATAACCCTTTTTTCAAAAACAAAATAAAACTTTGCAATTGTCTTCACCGTCAACATTAAATGCAACAAGTCAACATCTAAATGCATCTATCTTGTCATCATCAAAATTCAAAACCACTCAATCCTGAAAAAATTCTCCATTTTCTTCCATTGATTATAGACCTCGAGATCATTACTGATTAGGGCTTCAATTGATTTATTGGATGGCTGAGACGTATGATAGACTATATTCATTAGATAAATTAATTTTAGTTTGCTTTACTTCACGGTATTAGATAAGAAATTAGTCTGCCTTTAAGTAATTTATCAAGTTTAAATTTGTTAATCATTCATTTTTATAATATATTATTATATTCACCGTGAATTTTTAATAATATCTTGGATCCCAATTGTAATATAAAATTAAATTTGGATCATTTCACAGCACTTTCGTAATTATTATTCATTAATTAAGCGAGACATAATCTGGAAAATAACCTCAAAGGGTCACGTACACCTATATATCATGATTATCCACATAATTATTATATCTAAATGAATGGTTACGTTATGTGTGTCTGTGTGTGTCCGTCGCCTCAGAATTTTTTATTTTTCATTTTGGCTGGAATTTTATAATTTAGGTCTCATATACTTTCTTTCTTTTTATTAGAAAGTCTCATATACTTTCAACCCTCAAGATTTCCATGAACTTTTTATAATATGGACTTCCCTTTCAAAAACCCTAACTCCACTTTTAGTGTTAATATAGCAATAAATCTCTTTAAATATGATGTTATATAAAAAGCACTACTTGAATAGGAAGTTAGGAACTCGTTTAAAAATTAAAGATGGGTAGTGAGCACTAAGTATAATTTGCCTAAACCTTATTTGAATAGTATATATTTGATTTTAAATTCTATTTTTGATATAATATGATAAGTAAAATCATATCTAGCAAAGTTTAGATGAAATATAAACGGGCTAGAGTTGCACTCCATACTTGTTTTTTAGGAGTGGGAAACCGGTTCCTTTAAATTAAGTCCAAATAAAAAAAGTAGGTTTAGGGTGTATTATCATTTATAAATCAGAGTTAATAAACAGATGAGACTTCGTAGTCGTGAATAGCATATGCGAAAGGGATCAGCCATAAAATGAGAGAATGGCAATAATAGTGCATCTCATCGTGGCGAAATATCCATTCCAAAACCAAGCACAAAATGATGCCATATTTCATAAAGTTGATTGGTAATCTTTCCTTAAATGGAAATACCGCAATTAAAGGGCTATTTAATTTGTGCGTTTTTAGGATAATGATTCCCTTAACATGATGGCAAGAAATGGTCCCTTCAAGGTCAGAAGAAAGCAAGAAAGAGATACACACAGATACCACTTAGCTTAGCTAGCTGGTAGCTATATGGTGTGTGATGTAGAGAGACTTTGTGCTGTCTACTTGTTTAACCTCAAGGTTATGGAATATGCTTATTATTATTAACCATGTCTTATCGATCAGTAACCCCACCTTCAGAAAATGACGCCCATGTATGTATCATCCCTTCGCAAATATCTTCAATGCCCATTTCAGATTAAAATCATACCTCGTGTGTATGGGCCTAAACACTTCACAAAGAAATCTTCTTTGTCCAAATAAAATAATTATTTTACATTATATAAATATAAATCCCAAAATTATACAAGATTTCCTTGATTTGTTTTTGTCATTTGAAATTCTTTAAAACCAGTGACAACCTATAGTTGTAGTGCTCTCTAGCTATCTCCCTGAATCAATAGCTTAACGTCCAATTTTACCTCCAATATCCAGCTAATTTTCAAGGATCAATTTCACTTGAGTAACTAAAACGTATCAACCTTACCTTTTATCATTAAAATTTAAGTGTTCAACTTATTTTGTTAAAGGAATTTTTTAGTTTATTTATTGAAAGTTAGGGTGAATCTGTCCCTGTGGATGTTCAATGCTCTTGACTAGATACTTTCATGTCAAAATTGTTCACCAACCCTTAGTTAGTTAACAGTAATAATACTTGCAACGTCACCGAATCACAGTCATATCGATCAGATAGCTGCATATCACGTTCTTTAGGTTAAACAGTGAAGGGCGTAAAACTTCGTTACCTCTCTAAAACTGTAAGTGTGTGTGAGGAATTTGCGGTTTTGGTGTATTGGTGGTGACGAGAAAAGAATAATAAAGAGATAAGATATTCCCAAAATGGAAATTGTAATAACAAGACAAGCTAGATAATCTTTAACCTGGGAAAAAATATATGACAATTATTTGTTGTATTCCTCCGGTGAATTATTAATCAACTTGCTCATGCACAGAAAACGTTTGGACCAGCAAGAAAAGCATTTCAATAGAAAAACCAAAAAGAGACATACTTGGCAGGATTTGTCATATTAAAATTAACAAGCTTGATAATTATTTACTAATTTATATTACAAAATTCTGTAAAACCCAGCAACATAAAATATAAAATACACATACAAGTTAGGATTTGTCCCAAATTTGTCAATTTGATATAGGAATATTGCCGTAATTATAATGGAAAATATTTCATAACAAGCAAATAAATATTGCACATTATTTTCTATACCAGAAAATTTATGAATAATGCACACATATTCTACAGAACATCAATAATAATATAAATTGCATTAATAGATCTCTGTACAAAGTTCTATGTTGCGTTTGAATCCAAAGCAAAGTATATAAGTAACAGCTTATTCCTTCTTTGGTTTCTTTGTTTTCTTTTTTATCCCCAAACTAATTGTTTTAACTGTTGAAGTTTTGTACATGAAGATGCATATAAAAACCCCCAATATATAATTTCTTTACACATATGTCTATATATATCAACAAAACAACCAAATACCTATATGCTATAGTATAAATCTGAATAATAAAAGCCTATATATAATTCTGCCTAATATAATATTAAAAACAATATATCCATGGCCTGACCTTATAATGTAATAGTATACTCCTTTGCAGCTAGAGCACCAATCGTTGAAGAAATAGAAGAAGAAAAGACAATATCCCCATCAAACTGACTTAACCCCCTTCCAATCTCCTAAAACAAACCGAAATCTCAGTATATTTAACCCCATTTAATTAATTGATTCTTCCAAATCTCTTCACAATAATCACAATCATATTATGTACCATCACAATAATCAAGCCTTCATTCAATCTTTTCAACACCCCTCTCTTAAGCATACCAAGGCATTCCAGGAATTTGATTATACTGCGCCCGAAACATCCCATCTCCTATAGATCCCACCATTGAAGGAGTTTGTGGAAGCTGGTTTAGCAAAGAAGCAAGAGAATTATTATTAACCCCACCATTACTAACTCCACCTACTACAGCACCCCCGTTGCTCTCATTATCATCCAAGTTCACTCTTTTTGATGAATCTCCAGCGAAATCTTCGTCAGTGCTCCAATACATCGAAGGGAGTATTCGTTTAGAAGTAGTAAGGTTTGAAGAAGACAAGGTAGGAACCAAACTAGGAGTAAGCTCAGTGTTGTTGTTGTTGATCATTCCATTGGTATTAGCTACAACCCCTTCTAGAAAGTTATGATCATTGTTTAAATTTGTGTCTAGCAATAAAGATCCACCGGCTCCAGTGTAAGTTGTAGACATCTTAGGAAGATGGAATCTTGTGTTCATTTGTCCAACGTTGATCGAAGGAGGAACCCCTCCTATCATATCATCCATCGACGAATCATCATGATCCATTGGCGATCTATGCGTGTTGCTCTTCTTGTATATTCGGCATAGCACCCAATCATCAAGCTATAAACACAAAACAATAATCACCAAATAAGCCACCAATCCCAAATGCCAAATACTAGAGAAAACAAAAGTAATAATTGACAAAAATAAAACAAAAGAACTAAAAAGCATATTAGATATGATCGATCATTCTTCCTTTTAAAAGGGTATCCATTAATTTGTGCCAATTGATGAGAAAGGAGATTTTTTTTTGTGAAAATGAATTTACCCGGAGGGAGTTTTTCTTGTTGCCCAAGTCACAACCAGGGGGTTTATTGTTAGGCTTATTATCAACAAGCCTATATTCATGCATGATCCAATTGGTTTTGATCCCTCTTGGTGGCTTCCCTCCATAGAAAACCAAAGCTTTCTTCACCCCAACTTTCTGATTCCCATTTGATGTCAACACAGGCTTATCAGTTCCTGTTGCCTTCCAATACCCAGATGTGGCAGCCCTGTTTGGCCTCGCCCCGTTTGGATACTTCCTATCCCTCGGACTAAAGAAGTACCATTCCTGCTCCCCAAACGCTGCCTTAGCTGTACAAATCACCAAAACAAACGACAAAATTAGACAAGAAGACATATCAGTGATCTGTTCACCAATCAGAATCCGATCTTCAATTTCAACAAAACCCAGAAGAGTAAGACAAACATTGATATTGTTAAAAATCAAATCACATCACTGACGTATGAGATAGAATTTAACTTCTAAAAAAATAAATTTTGTTATTTCCCATCGTGTCCCTACATCTATATTTACTAATCATTAGATTTGGGTGTGTAATTATTACCTGGGAGTTCCCATGGATCAAACTTGTAGAGATCAACCTCGGCTATGATAGCCACGGGGATGGGAACGGATGACGCCTTTTTCTTGAGATAGTGGACCACCAGCTCCTCATCCGTCGGGTGAAACCGAAAACCCGGCGGAAGATTGGGCTGCTGGGATCCCGGGGACGATTCTGTGCTCTCCATATGGTATTTTTTTTTCCTTGGAATTCTTCACTGACTTGTGCTAGAACGGCTATGACTGAAGGTTTGGCTATGGCGACTAGAGAAGACCATGCTAGGAGAGAAAAGAGAAAAAAATGTTTATTTTTTCTCTATCATATAGTGAGGCCAATTCTTTATATGAGTGTGAGGTGAGAGTAATCAAGTGCATGCGAGTTCACATGTGTCTTGTTAGGGCTTTCCAGTTATAACATGACGCGTGAGGGAGGAGGGTGTTTTGGTCATTTCATGCACGGTTTGGGAGAGAATAATTGTGAGGTGGCTGCCGAGATGGCTGCGGGTACAACGGAAGAAAGGTGGGGTAGCTGACGGTGACGTGAACTTGAGATGGGATGGACGATAGGTCGACACGTGTAACTCTGGTGATGAGAGGTTGACACGTGGTAGGGAGGGTGGGACCCACAGAAACGAACAAAAAGATACTACGCCATTAGAAGTCATTTTATCATCACTATTTTTTTCAAAATAACTTGAAATAAAAAAATGACAAATTAAACCTAAAATTGAATTCGGAATCAAGGAATATGAATTTTTAGATAGTAGATACAAAATGTCCCTAGTAATTAATGTTAGTATTCACAAGTTTATATAAAGATTTTCAATTACTATATTATAAATAGTTTCAATATATAGACAGAAAAACGAGTTTCAATATAGTCCCAACAATATTAAATATAAGATTAGTATATATTTAGCTACAACAATAACAAAATATTTGTCCACTACAAAAATAGTACGACGTCATTGTATTCTATCATTCACCGACTCGTTATTAATTATTCACCAATAGATATCATTTTATAAGTTCATCAAGAGTTTGTCATATATTTAACTAATTTAATTAAATTAAGAATCTAGGTTAGTAAAATTGTTCTTTTAATTATACCAATTATTTCTCTTTATTACCTCCTCACTTTAACTATTTTTGGAGGTTTATTAATAAGTGTAATTTGGAAAATAGTGAAAAAAATTATAATTAAATTATATGTTTAGGACAAAAATCAGCTAGAATATGTTTTAAATTTAGAATCAAACACTATGTTAAATAGTCACGTTATTGGTATTGGGAAAAAAAGAGGAACTTGGTTTGTGAATTGTTAATAACTTAATTTTTACAATATATAACGAAAAAGTACTTACAATATCTATGATATAGTTGAAAATATTTATCTTAAACTTGTGAATGACGATATTAAGTGAATTAATATTGGCTTGTAAACTCTCATGGGCAAAGGATTGACTTGAGTCGTCATGTGTTAGCATGAAATAAAATCATTATAATGAAGTTGAAAATACAGATTTAAAACTAGTGGATGCTAATATTAATTATTTAAAATACCTATGTCTTTTATAAAATATAATAATCCTATATTTCTCTCTTAAGACTATATTGAGATTTTCTGTTTTTTTTTTCAATTTTACCTTTTTTTTGTAATATTAAAAATAAAAATTTTTGATAGTAATGTTTTGAGAAAATAAAATACTAAAAGGTATATTACTCTATTAGTCTATAGGAATATTGGGGTGAGGGCGTGAACCGGTAGAGTGGGGACAAATAAAAATACTATTTTCATGATAAAAAAGTGGGCCCAATTTCCACTATACGGGAACGGTTAAGCATATCATTAATTCATGGCTAAAGTATGTTTTTTGTCCCTTAAGTTTGCACAAAGTTATGTTTTGGTCCCTTAACTTTGAAAAGTGTGTTTTTAGTCCCTTAGTTTTGGAGAAAGTGTGTTTTTGGTCCATTAGCTTTGAAAAGTGTGTTTTTTGTCCTTTAACTTTGAATAAAATAATGTTTTTATTCCTTCGATAACATGATACAAATGTTTTTAGTCCCTCCTTTTTCAAAATTAAGGGACTAAAACATGACTTTTTGCAAACTTAAGGGACCGAAAACATACTTAAATCGAATTTAAAAGGACTAAAAACACACTTTTCAAAGCTAAAGGACTAAAAAGATGACTTTGTCCAAAATTAAGGGACCAAAAACACACTTTTCAAAGTTAAGGGACCAAAACATGATTTTCTCCAAAGTTAAGGGACCAAAAACATACTTTAGCCTTAATTCATTATCGGAGTTATGTGGCGGCTTACTAGTGAAGAATCTTCTCCTTTGACTAAATCAGACTCTTTTTTTCTCCAAAATTTAATAGCTGAAAATCATATATATACAATCTCCTCTCTTTTATTTGAGTTCAAGGGAGGTACCGATCGAAGACATGAGAATACTAATAAAATCAAGCTCACTATAAATCTTTGACATACTCTTGGTCTCGTACTCTCCTCTCTTTAACGTTAATTTTGCTGTCAGAATTAGGTTTTTCTGTAAGAACAACTTAGTAAAAACAAAACCAATTAACTACTTGAAATGATTTAGATGTGGATAAATTAATAATTAATCAAAATATAAGTTATATCTTTAATTATTTTTTCGAGAGTGTTTTTTTGGCACATATATTTAAATAAAAGTAAAATGTATATAATATTGAGGCGTTATTAAGTTAGATATATATATGGATTTTTAAAGGAAAACGCACTTGTTAAAATTCAAGCAGAAGGATAATTTAAAGTTCTCTTTACATTTTAAAATTTTCAAATTGATAGTAACCCTTCAAGATATTGGAGCATATGGAGGCTAAGGCCGATACATATACTTATCAGCATTCAAAATTCTTTTATGGATATATTAGCTGTATTGTATGAAAAAAGGAAAATATCACAATCAATTTTTAGAATAAATAAATTATGTATATGTGTTAACAATTAATATATGGCATATGAAGTTGTATAAAAAAAATATATATGGCATATGAAGACAAATATAAAATATATCTGTTCTCGAAATAAAATTCGAAAACACCAATTAAGAGATGATTATTGTTTTTGTTTGGAGATTATGAAGCTGACTTATTTATATTATATTATTCCCATCTCTGTATATGGACCTAATCTAAGAAATAGGTTATAATTGACTCATATTCAACATTAAATACGCACATCTAAATTATCTTTACTTCTAAATTTTGTCAATATCAAGCCTGTATATTCTCATATTCTGAGAGAGAAAAAATGTTTCAAGCCCATATTTCTTGAAGTAATTGATTTTCATTGGACAGGTAGGAGCTAAATATAAACCAACTTTTTTGACTTGTTTGATTTCATCAAGTCCAACTTTTTTTTGGGGATTTAATACATTGTTATACGGTGTTGTTACTCGTTAAATTAGTCTAATTTGTTGGAATTTAGTTTCTCAATAAGGGGGACTCCACTAACACTAACACTAAATAGTAAATACTTAATGCGGCTATATATTCAAAGATCGACAACTATAACATTAGTTGAGTTAGAACATTTAGGCTTTAGCAACATTTTGTTCAAAATGTTCAGTAGAGTTTAGACTTTTGTCAAAAAACATAAAAATAAATAGAATTATTTTTATGAAAAAACAAATAAAATATTGATGATTCTATAAGTGAGCCTATGAGTTTAAAAGAAAGGGAAAATTCCCCACAAGAGACATAATACTAGAAAAGTCTCAAAAGTTGGGAAAATTAATGTAGGGTCCCAAGGGACTCACTTTAATATATTTGAAAAGTGAAAAGACAGTTTTTCCCCTAGCTTATTAACACTTGTCACATGTGCCCAATAACTTGTCAAGGTTTGTCCAAAGAGTTGTCAGGTGTGCCCAGTAACTTGTTATTTTGCACTGCCCATTAAATTAAAGAGTATTGACCATTAACTTGTTACACATGTCCAACTAGTTGTCACATGTGCTCAGTAACTTATCAAGGTTTGCCCAAAGAGTTGTCAAGCGTGCCCAGTAACTTGTCATTTTGCTCTGCCCATTAACTTAAAGAGTATTGGTCATTAAGTTGTTACACATGTCCAACTTGTTGTCACATGTGCCTAGTAACTTGTCAAGGTTTGCCCAGAGAGTTGTTAAGCGTGCCCAGTAATTGTTACACCTTGACAAATTACTGGACACATGTGACAAGTGTTAATAGGCTAGGGGAAAAATTGTCTTTTCACTTTTCAAATATATTAAAGTGAGGTCCCTTGGGACCCTACATTAATTTTCTCAACTTTTGAGACTTTTCTAGTATTAAGTCCCTTGTGGGGACCTCAAATTAATTTTGCCTTTTAAAAACTTTTGTTTGATTCAATCTAATTTAGGTATGAAATTTAATTAATTTCGTTTAATTTCTAGAAACAAAAGAAAACGAAATTAAAGAAAATAACATACATACTCACATCACATAGGTGTGTGTGGATAAGAAAATGGACAAAATCAGATAAGAAAATGGAGATAAAGGGAGAGATAGTGAAGAATGTGTGTGGGGTACAAATGTTGGATCATTGATGCACCGTGGGGTCCTACTTGAAGTCACTTCCTGTGACCCCATTCATACCTTTTCATCAGATTCAAGACCTTCAAGCCCTAGACTATCATTAATTTCCCCAACCCTTATTTTTTTCTTTTCAAGTATGTGAGATAAGAGTATAATACTATGACATGCTATCTTATATATATGACTGATGCATGCTGGACCCATTATTATCTTCGGCCGAAAAAATGGACCCATTATTATCTTCAAGGGCATGGACATTGGATACTATCCATGTCTTTACTTTTATAATTCAAATTTAAAAAATATTGCTATCTTCTCAAATTTTTCTTTAAAATTTAAATCTAACTTAGCGCTTGATTTGTTTTGTTTTTCTAACAAGCTTTTGCCATTAGGAGGGAGATAATGTTTTTGCTAGAGCGCCGGGGGGGTTGGGGGGGGGGGGGGGGGGGGGGGGGGGGAATTAAAAGACATCATGATTCATACCTGAGAAGCCAGCTAGAAAACTTAAAGAGCGAATGACGCTAAGGTCCCAAATGACATTATTAACAAGACTTTTTGTGTTTAAAATTTATTTATGTCATGTCTATTTAAAAAATTTGAAGAAAAACTAATTAACAATTATATGTTTGTCCAATGACATATGTTTTCGCTATTGACAAATTTTGCTATGTCTATTGACAACTCTTATTTTGTCGAGAAACGTTCAACAAATTTTGATCAAAAAAAAAAGAAAAGTTCAACAAAGACTTAATAATTAATAATTACTATAAGTTTTTCAAGGACAATTCTTGCTCTAATTGTCAAATTTTTCTGTGGCCACTAACAACTCTTATTGTATCGATCGAACTAAATAAGATTCATTTTATGGAAAAATGGTTGTAGTATGTTTTAAATCTCTATTAGACAGACATTTCCCTTAGGACCTTGTGTGTGTGTGTGTGTGTGAACTCAATCCTCATGCAATGCGTATGGGCTCGATTTGATTAAGAGGTAACAATTGATTCACTTTCATGACATTTTCTACAATTTTAATATTTTATATACAATTTGGGAATTTTTGACTTTTCATGTTAAATTGATGGTATTAATTAACTTAAAAATTGTATACAACATTATTATTCAATTTTTAAAACTTGGTATCCATTCTTAAATTATAAATTTTAATTGGTTTTTAAGATATACATTAAGGAAGAAATGAGCCACTTATTTATAATATAGATTATAAATTATTAAAATATATGTTAGCTTATATGTCTAATAAAATTGTTTAGAAATAAAATTCAGTTAAATTAATTTATAAATAAGTTATATATCTTTCTAAAGATTTTTTTATAAAAATGAACTAAATTCTAGTATACATTTAAGAATGTAAAGAACATATAACTTTGCGCTAAAAAAAGTTACATTTTTATATTCATATGACGATGTACTTCAGGGATGAATTTATTGGTGAACCCTTTATTTTGTATTTAAAATTGTTTTTTTTCTTTTTTGTCAAATAAAATTGTTTTATTATTGATTGAAATTAAAATTGAGATCTCGCTCTATTTCAAAATAATTGTAATTTGTAATTATTAATTATAAATTCCAAATTCCAAATTATTTGTTTTTTGAAAAAATTGTCCCTTATCGATCAATTCCTAGCATTATGAAACGAAGAATAATTAGCAAGACGATAAGTATTTATGAGAACATAAATTTTAATCAAATACGATTCAACGTGAATATTAAAGAAATTAGGAATCTTTGCGAGCTTTTGTAAAATACAATGTTAAGACCAGCCAGTTGAAAAAGGTAGGAGATATATACTTTTACACAGCATATCTTTGTGTGATAGATGGATTGAACACCTCGATCACCAACTAAAGTCGAATTTCTTGATAGAAAGCGAACGTCTTGTTGTGAAAAGGGAGGGCTAATTATAACGTTATTCTCCAAATACATCATTCTTATCCTAAACAGGATTAATTAGCTGTTGATATTTGGCTGGTGTGTTAGAGAGAGTGGCTGGTGTACATGTGTTAGAGAGAAAATGATCTTATATTCCTTTGACCAAAATCCATTGGTAGATCAGTATAAAAAACTATGGTAGAAATAATAGTGCCCAAGGAAGAAAAAATAGTTTCAATAATAATTTAATTTTACTGTTTTTGTTTTTGGAGGATGTTTAGCCTCTGATATAGGGCATTGTATATACCCCTCATCAGGACCACAAGTGTGTCTATATTATCCCAAAATGAAAGGGAAACTTATCAGTACTTTAAATTAAGCTTGGTTAATTTATCTTCACTCATACAATGGATTAAATCTTTCGTTGATCTTGTGATTTCATATCCAATTATTAGACGCTTCTTTTGTCACCCAGCTTTATGAAGAAGGCCAAAATGAACACTGGGAAAAGTTACATATAATGATATATCTTTGAGAAAAAGACAAATAAAGTCTTCCTAATTGGTAAAAGAATATTTGAGGTTGCTAAATTGTAAAAAAGACAAGTTAGGTCATAAGCACCTAATACACATTAACAAATTTGGGCAAATGACTCAAATACCCTTAAAAACACAAACTCACCCCACCCTCGCAAAACACATCAGTTGATTTCCACTCCACCCTCTCCAATCTCAAATTGTAAAGGGCATTTGAGTCTTTTCTCACAAATTTGTTAATGTGTATTAGGTGCTTATGACCCAACTTGTCCTTTTTACAATTTAGCAACCTCAATTGTCCTTTTATCAATTGGGAAGACTTTATTTGTCTTTTTCCCTATATCTTTTAGCCTGATATTGTTGTTATTTTAGTTTCCATCGTTTAATCAAAATCATCACCGAATTTTTTAAATTTTTAAAATAACTATTGGGACACATGGGAGGTGGAAAAATGAATATATATTTTTTTATGACCAAGAGTATATTTTCCATAGACGATTGGGATTAACCTCTCTGGGATATTAAGAGCAAAGGACATATCTCTTCAAAGTTCAAACTAGCTTTGCTCTATACACGATTTTAAGACCTGAATGTTCATTGTGAATTACTAAACCAAGCCCGTTAGTTGTCACTTAGTATGATATCATATTTTTATTACCAAAGATGCTGTTAATTCTATAATTTTGTCTTAAATTTCATGTTCACTTAAATTTTATTTCTTACAATTTCAACCTTCACTAACGTATTTTTTGTTTATCCACCGAATACAACGTTGAAAGTGCCAAAAATAGCTAGTCCAACTAGCTACAATCAAATATACAAATAGAGAATTCCGCAACCTTCAAGTAATTAAATATTGATATCGCACACTTAATAGATGAACACAAAAATTAACTAATTTATATGCTTCTTTTGTCATAAGAATTAAACACTTAATTTTTTAAGATAATAAAGGAAATAAATTAGAATAAAATGCAGTTAACTGTAAAAAAAGTGAAATTTGAGTACATTAAGGTAGAAAACCATAGGTGAAACTTTAATTTGTCCTTTCTTACTTTATAGAAGGTCACATGACTTAAAAACCTTTACTTAATTAATTAAATACACCCGGGTCTTTTAAATAATACAAGTCATCTTATTAAAAGTTAGGGATTGAGCTTAAAACATTAAAATGATCCCCCCATCTTGTGTGTGATTATTTTAGTGCAATAGTTCATGCCAAATTTTTTTAAAAGTAATGAGCAAATTAAGAAACAATCTTAAGGTGTTGGGAGAATAAATAGAGCACATTTTAGGAGAAATTATTTGTCTACAATATAAATCACCTATAGAGTTATGGGTAAAAGCGCTGATATGATAATTAACTATTTCAGTTTGGACAAAACTAATAAAAGACTATTTCGCGGTGCATAAATAATATCTAACTCTATGACCCGTGCAAAAAAGGTAAATTCAGTGCTGGATGTTAATTTATAGTTATGTGGAACCTTTATGATATTATCTTCAAAGTGAAAAATACATTTTCGCTCTTCCCAATTAAAACCTTGCTAATACTAGTTAGCATGGGAAGATGAAAAGCGGAAGGAAGAAGAGTTAAGATGTAATTGTGAGGGGGTAAAAAGGTATTTTTACTTTAGGAAAAATATCACAAAGGTACCACAAAATTACAAATTAACATTTAGTACCGGTTTTATTATTTTTGCATTGGGTCACAAAGTTTGTTATATTTATGCACCGCGAAATAGTCATTTATTATTTTTTCCTAAACTGAAATAGTTAATTATTAGATAAGCGCTTTTGCCCTAGAGTTATTAATTATTCTTTTTCATTTTCACACAAAATTTTTGGTAGTTCATGTAACGTCCAGAAAAAGATAAGATTGGAGGTAAGATACATTCGAACAAGGATATGGTTTCAAAAAGTTTTTTACTTTTTGACAAATTTAATAAGTTATTATTGGCTCTTTTATGATTCTATTGAGTTGATTAAAATAAAGTGATTTGTATTTTATAATCAATGCGGTATATTTGCGTTGTGCTTAAATATATAATAATAGTAATAATAGTAATAATAATAATAATAATAATAATAATACTAATAATAATAATACTCAGACATGTGGGTTGCATATAATATATGTATGACACCAATCAGATTTTTCATCGTTATGGAAAACCTAACAATACCTTTATACTTCTGCATTATGAGAACATTGAAAAGGGTACTATTGAACATGGAAAGATTCTAGACATTCAACACATTTTTTCTTTCTTTTTGGTTTTACATTTTATTTCCTTTTTTCCTTATGGTATTTCTCTTTTGAAGGTTGGCTGGCCTAGCGAAAGGACTATTAGAAATGGGTGATTGCATATTTGCATTAGTACATGTACGTTGTTGTATCTGACCCGTACGTTGTTTTTTTTTGTTTTCCAATGGTATCTCCACCAGCCTGTCAAGTAAGACTAATCTCTCGTTGTTCTGAAGTCCCATATAGGGGTAGACAGCTGGCCTGTGAATTTGCTCCATTCACAAGGGCTAGTGTTCGAATCCCCAACCACTTGCTTAAGGGAGAAAGTACTTACCACTCACGCCAATCCGCCAGGTTTGACACATACGTTGTTGTTGACACAAAGTATGATTATTGAAGAAAGATATATTTGTGGGTAAGGCATCCATATATATTATCCCAACTCCCAAGTAGATATAGTATGTTAGCTATAAATTCTGCAAAAGGATGTCTCAGTGACTAAGATTTTTGGCCTTAGAGAAAATAGCTTGCATTTGACCATATATGACCATGGTTAAAAAAATTCACTTGAGTTCATAAGGATTAGGGGTAAAAATATTTCAAATCTCATTTTTTTGGAGTGGATGTTGAAAATTGACTTTTTGCTGTGACAACTTAAGTCGCTATAAAAAGTTCTATCTTTTAGTATTGGCTAAAAAAATTATCGTTAAAAGTGACTTTTTCTATATCAACTTTAAGTGTCACCACCAAAGTTTGAGCCTTTCTGTGGCAACATAATAAAAATAATTATTTTAATAGACATTGTACTATATATCGCAACCAAAATTAACACTCTTTGTTACGAGTTTTCATCATCACCGCTGGAAATAAATTTTTAGGGGTTTTTTTAGCTCCACTTGGGATTTAAGTTTTTGCATGGACTTTTTACTTTCAAGGTGATTTTTGTTGTCAATAAAAGTCTTTTTAACATAATTACTTTATTAGAATATTATAAAATGCAACAAAAATGCGTACACGATCCTTTACTAGCCTGTTAAAGAGCATTCAAATTTTTCAGAAAAGTATTTTCTCTTTTTTAAAAAAATGTATTTTCTCTTTGACATTTATGTGAAACACGATTTCATTTTATCCTTAAACATTATATTTTTCTGGCTTTATATATCCTCATTTCAATTGTTTTTTTACTTGAACTTTCAAAAATATTATACCTAATTACATTATGTAAAATGTAAAGAAAGACAATATTCCTATGTAGAAAAATATAGTATTTTTATATACTGAATAATAAAATCTTTTTTGTCAATATATACACCAAATAATGAAATTTCTGTCATTATTTTTTTGATATACTAAGAAATCGAATTTCATAAAATTAAGCACAAAATCCAATGTTTCTTCCTAATAAGATCTCATATTTATTTTCATCTCTTGCTTTATGATGCGAAGTATGGATCCGAATCAGAATTCAGAACCGTCTTGTTTTTTCATTGATTACTAATATTTCTTTCTTTTTCTTTTTCTCAAAGACTTACCTGTATCTTTCTTTACTGCTTTAAAGGTTTGTTGGTTTACCTGTAATTTCCAGTTTTAAGAGCTTCATCTTATCTAGTACTCCCTCCGGTCCATAATATAAGAGTCCAAAATTTAAATGGTTTCGGTCCAAAATATAAGAACTCATCCTATATTCTCTCCTGTTCAATGCATTTTTCCTACTTTACTCTTAACTCTCTTTCATATTTATTAATTCTTATGTATTTCTCTTTTTTAAAAGTATCATAATAAATATGAGCAATATTGAAAACAAAAACATTAACTCCAGACATTCAACTAACATTTACATGTTTTCTTAAAAAGTATTTTTTTAGGCTGACTTTTATATTACGAACCGGAAGGAGTACCATTATACTTCCTAAAGCTCATAAACTCCAAACAATTGATGACTGACATCCATGGTAGCTCAAAATTGAAATTATATGCCTTATTTAAAATTGGGTTAAGGTGCATTTTTAGTACTCTAGAATATAGCAAAGTGCATCCAACATAATATACAATATTGTGGTCCATTTGTGATAACCAAGAATTATTTTCGTTGCTTATTTAGTAACGACGTTAAATAAGTTAAGTTTGACCGTTATGTGTCAAATTTTGACCATTAAATTGTGGGGTAAAGGAGCATTTTTAGTACTCTAGAATATATAAGGAGCACCAAACATAATATACAATATTAAACACCATAAACAACTAAATCATAATATTATTCAAAGTGTCATATAATTAAACACTACAAAGTTATAAAGACCCATAGACTATCCTAGTATCATGCATGTATGAACAGATAAGTCATTAGTATTTTACATGTATAAAAAAATAAGCAAAGAATTATAAACTAAACAGGTTGATCATGCTGAGTTAAAACAGGTTGGCCAGACTCGCTCGACCCGAATTAATGGCTCTATAATGTAATAGAAGATGAGTTAATTCTATCTTATTACATAGTTATAGACTTAAAATAAATGTTCCTTAAATTGTCATTTCAACATACATAATACGTTACATCGTCATAATGTCACATCAGATTTTATCTTACAAAAGTTAGTTTTAGCTAACGGATTACTAGATAAAAAATACGTTGGGGCGGTCACCCGCCCCCACTTCGCACAGAGATTTGTGCGCATTTCATGTCGCGTGGGGGCGGTCGACCGCCCCAACGTGAATAAAAAAAATTTAAAAAAAATAAAATCACGTTGAGGCGGGCAACCGCCCCCACTTCACACAGAGATTTGTGCGCATTTCATGTCGCGTGCGGGCGGTCGACCGCCCCAACGTGAATAAAAAAATTTAAAAAAAAAATAAAATCACGTTGGGGCCGGCAACCGCCCCCAAGGCGCACAGAGTTTTGTGTGCATTTACTGTCGCGTGGGGGCGGTCGCCCGCCCCCACGTTGCCATCTCTCCCAATAAATAACCTCCGATCCCCCCCATTTCTACCGCGCGCAATCTCTTCTTTCTCACTTTCTCCCTTTTGTGTTTCTTGTTGTTTTCATTGTTGGTGCACACATGATGTCTAAAAGTTTGTCTTGCTTTTGGTATAGGTATTGTTTATTTTTTCTTTTTTATTTTATTATATCTGATTGTTTTTATTTCTTATTATTTTGTTTTCGTAATATATCTTATGGATTTTGGACATGATCTTTTTGTGCTTGATGGTTTAGTATATATTTATTTCATATATATTACAATAAAATTAATTTTTGCTGCATTTGTTTTGTTTTTTTTTTCTTGTTTTTATTCCTTTTTCGGTCTTCAATTTAAGTCATTATCATTGAATTGTTCGCATGAAGCAATTTTTTTTAGTAAATATAACAGCATGCCGGCGGTTCGATACGCCGGCACTATTTGATTTTTTTTAAAAAAAAAATCACATGGCGGCGATCGTAACCGCCCCCATGCCTTTTTTTAAAAAAAAATAAAAAATTTGGCGGCGGTCGTAACCGCCCCAACGCGTAGCGGCGGTTGGTCAAGGGAGCTACAGCGTAAATCTTTCCGCCCCCACGCAGTGTTGCCACGTTAAAATCGCTGGAAAATACCCGCCGCAGATCTGCCTTTTTTTTGTAGTGTGCTTGGTGCTCCTTATATATTCTAAAGTACTAAAAATGCTCCTTTACCCAACAATAACGGTCAAAATTTGACACATAACGGTCAAACTTGACTTATTTAACGTTGTTACTAAATAAGCAACGAAAATAATTCTTGGTTATCAGAAATGGACCACAATATTGTATATTATGTTGAATGCACTTTGCTATATTTTAAAGTATTAAAAATGCACCTTAACCCTTTAGAATTTGAAGCCGATAATTTTGATAGCAAAGAACTAACTTTTATTTATTGGGCAAACCCAACGAGAAAAAGCCAGAAAAAAATGCCTAATTCCATCCATCATATGTTGTAACAGTTTTCACTAAAAGCTCATTTGCATGAGCTTTGGTTTCATTTCGTGTGATTGAGACTAATTGCTTTCTGTTAGCTTGCGGCGTTACCCATCCTTCTCACATCACCATAAGTTTGGCATCTCACTCATTTTCTTCCCTGCTTTTGTGATATCTGATCCGTGTCCCCACAATCAACCACGTTTCCCCAAAATTAAAAAAAAGGATAAAGGGCAAAAATACTCTGGAAGTTTCCACTAAAGGGCACTGAGTATGTGGAAGTTTTAAAAGGGGCAAAAATGTCCTAAAAGTTGTAAAAATAGAGCATTTTTGCCCCTCCCATTATATATACTAATGGTCAAAGGTTATTTGTCCGAAATATGCTGACGTGGCAGAAATGACCTTCATGTACTTCACAGTCAAATAACCTTTTTGACCGTTAGTATATATAACGGCAGAGGCAAAATGCTCTATTTTTACAACTTCCAAGGCATTTTTGCCCCTTTTAAAACTTCCATATATTTAGTGCCCCTTAGTGGAAACTTCCGGGGTATTTTTGCCCTTTATCCCTTAAAAAAAAGCCCTTCCATGTTTTCATCTATAATAATCTTTATTTATTATCTTTTGCACCCCAAAATCTAAAAGCTCACAAAAGGAAGAAGCTCTTTCGGCATGGCCTTTGAAATATAATAAGTTCATGCATGGACGACTTGTTCTTAGTCAACTAGTGTGTGATTAAAAGAAAATAATGGAGAAAAGTGGATGAATGGTCCCCTAATTTTTCCCCTTCTTTTTTGCTTCGGTTGGGAGGTATTGATAGAAGGGACCGCGAGGATTTTTTTTATCAAAGACAAAAGTACTGAGTTTCAATTTATGTGAATTACCAAAAACAAATATGTGAATACAAAATGCCTGATAAGAGAATAACATCCAGTCAGGCTCGCTAATGTTCAAATTCGAACGAGTAAGATACCCATACCAAAAAAGATTAATAAGTTCCACCATCATGAAAATCATAAATTATGATAACAAAAACTAAAAATTACGATAAACTGGATCCAATTTTACTATTACAAAAGGAATGTGTGGATTGAAATAAAGGGAAATGAAATATTTTTTTTCACTGATAGTGCTTATAAGATTCTTTAATTAAATTGAAGTTAAAGAATCTGACTCAAACACATTCTACTAATTTTCGCTCTCATCCATTCTTTATCAATCCAACAATGCCGTAAAGTTCCATTACATTCTCAACAAGAGTAACGTCGTTATATATAATCTTATCGAGTTTCACAACTTAATCAAGCATCTCATCAATACACTGTTATTATTATTCAACATATAAAGTAATAGGGATAAGGTGAAAATTTGGACAAAAAATCTTTTCCTTTATATGAACTATTTTTCCTGCAATATTTTTGTTCAAAATTGCCATGAAAATTTCAAAACATAACAATTTTGTCATTGTTGTTGATATATTGACGTTGACGGTTAAAAAATGATATATATAGACTATAAATATTTGAACATTTATGAGAATAATTGCTTTATTTTGAAATTTATAGGGCAATTTTGAACCAAGCAAACTTTTGAAGTAATAAAATAGATTTTAAAAGAAAACTTATGAGATAAATTTGGACTTTAATCCATATTAATATTATGGTGATCAAACATCTTATAAAACCAAAACAAATACCTATGGTTGCGTTGCGACGGTCAACTTAGGAGGGAAAGTAATTTGATGCAGGTATATAATGAATTAGAATGAAATGATGATATATTAATGCAGAAACACATTTATACATAATCTCCAAAACTTTTTCTGAATTTCTTTTGAAATATAATCTACAGGTGATTCAAAGATATAAAATAATTGTAGTAATGATCCTAATTAATGACAGATAATTACATTTTACTACCAAGTGACTTTATATATGCGCTCATCATCAATGAAAAATAAACACATGTGTACTTTATCTTCCTTATTATATGATTGTGAGGTGCAAGCTACCTTTGAGATTTACCTGTCATTATATGTTGAAAGCATCGACCAAACTAATGGTTTCCAATTAAAACTGTAAACATTATTTGTGTGGATTAAACTAATCTAAGTTGCATATTTTAGAAAAGTTTCTGTGTTTTTTTCTTTTTTGCACGTGTTTTATATTAAGATGTGCATATATATATATAAAGCCGCAAAATGATGCTTGCACGCATAAGGTGGCATGGAGGCATGCATGTATAGCATATCAAATCCAAAATTGTTGAAAGTGCAATTTTATTCTAAAATCTGCTATCAAACAAAATAGCAATTAGGCTTATCTCAGTCAGTTTTTGGTTTAATTTCTTCCCCGGTATCATGAATCTATTTTTGTCGAATTTATTAGATGTACTAATTTAATATGTTGCTTCTTTCAATAAAATTCATTGATTTTTTATGGGGCCTTTAACTTTTGGAAGCTTATCGCTATATTCCTGCGAAAACTCTGGATTCCAAATAATTTTTGGCTTGGAATCAAAACTGGAAAATATTTTTTTCTGAAAGATTTTTCTTAGAAAAGGAGTTCGGTGAGATTTTAGTATTTGACAGTTTTACTTTTACCAAAGCCCCAACTTCACCCTATTTTTAATATATATGTTATATTAAGTATTATTGTCATATTCAATTAGATGTTTTACAAATATGCTCTCTCACTTCCATGGACTCAAACTCATGATCTTATGTTTCAAAACTTAATCAACAACTATGACTTAACACCTATTCCTATGACACCCAACTTCATTCTTATAAGAATGAAGTTGGCATTTGATTGTTGAAAAACAAAATTCAAAAAAATTGAGTATGATATGTAGTTTTTATATTTTAATTAAGATGCAAATTCTTCTGATCTATTCCCTCATCTCTCCCTTCTGTCAACAAAAATATATTTTCTTATTTACCATGGAGTTTTGGACACTAGCACAAGTGAATTGTTTTTTTTATACAAAGTAAGAGTGGGATTTAAAGGGAGTTAGTAATATTAATATAAGGGTTAAGATTCAATTTTGCCCTAGAAATAACCATAAAATTAAGTAATTAACCAAATCGGAGCAAATTTACCCGAAACGTTAAAAATGTGAAGTTTGACCATTAAACCTCCTCTTCTACCCACCAAAATTGATGTGGCTCAGACACCATACACACATCATCATTTCAAGGTCTATTGTATGCCTAGAAATAACCATAAGGAGCTTTTTGCCCCAGAAATATCCCATCATAATAAACTTGTCCGAAAAATTATTGAAAGCTAAATTTGTCCGGAACCGTAACTATTTAATGTGTTTAACGGTCAAACTTAATGTGTTTAACTTTCGAAGCAAATTTACTATGATTTGGTTATTACTTTCAGGGCGAAAAATGCTCATTACTTTCGGATATTCAAAGTTTTTTGTGAATATTTATAGGGCAAAAATGGACCTCAACCCTTGATTACAATAGTGTATGTATTGTATGATAAATAATAAAAAAATGCGCATGGCTTATTTTTACCATAAATAGGCTTTTCAAAAAGGAACTGCTTAATCAATTAATTTCTTTTGGTAATGATTTATGTTTCTAAAATCTCTCTGCTCCCAATTTAATTTCCTTCAGATATAGAGTTTTCCAACCTTATCTGGCAAAAATAACATACATCTGCAATGAGGAAACGTTAATTTGCATAACAATTAACTGATGATAAAAGTTTTTACAACTATTGAAAGTTTGAAACCCCAAAACTAACATAATTATGCATTATAGAAAATATTTGGAAATTAAATCAAAACTACCAATAAGCATTGATCTTGGTGAACGCGAGGCCATTGTACGTCATTTAAGCACAAGTTCTTAGATTTGAATCTACAAAAATACAAAAAATGACTCTAGAAAAGCTATCCTAAAATGGAACAGATGATAGATGTTCAAATCTAATTAATAATATCAAATACTTGTTGGAAAAGGGTTAAATAAAAAATTGAAAGACTATTTTTTGCATAATCGAATAAGACATATGGCTAATTAACTTAAAATTGAAAGCAAGAATTAGTCTGATGATGAGGTTAAATGACTTCCAAGGAAAACGAACTCACACGTGGCCAAAGCAAGTACAACAATATTAATAAAGAAAACTCTAATTATTCTTGCTAATTTAATTCTTTTGACTCAGTTTGGTACGATGTGATATGGGTGACAGAAATGAGTTCATGAGAAGTGGAATAGTAATATACAATAATAACAATTAATGCGCAAAAAATTCCATGCAATGTACATGTAAATTGTGTGTCGCTTTCATATTTTAAAGGGTACACTAAATCAGAAGATAGAAACAAAGGGTGATTCGGCGATTCATCGAATACGAGAGCTTAAGAAAGGCAATCAGGTTATGGTAGTGGTATGCCTTTGCTTAGCCCTAAACAGAAAAATGAGAGAAATTAGTGTCTAAGGGTTGCTTTCACAATTTTAAAAGTCAATTAATTATTTTTAATATATCATTGTTTGTAAATGGTACTCACTTACCTCTTTTTGAAACAAGACGTTTTACTGATAGTTCTTCAGAACAAGCTGCACCACAAGCATATGAAATTCAACTCTTGGTGCTAAAGCATGCATGTCACCATAATGTATAATCTCTGTGTTGTTAATTACTTTTTTAGGTGAATTTATGTTGTAAAATTGATATATTAAACTATTCACTATTATGAACATCGTGATGTCATGTACCGAATTTCAAGTGTGAATTGGGTTTAATCAAATGGTATTAGGCAAATAAAAGTATATATGGAGGAGAATCGACTAGTGAGTTCGCATATTGATGTGGGACAAAATTTATGCATAATGTAAGTTTTATTTTTCCATGGACTAAGGGCAAAACAATACATAACATCAGATAATGAGGAAGTTAAATTTTAAATAATCATTTGATACTATGACCATCAAATATTGAGGAGTAATGTCATAAGAAAAGAAAGAATTACATCAAGATCAATAATTGTTACTCGACTGTTAGAGTTATTGAAATGGTTTGCTTTTATGATGAATCTATTTTGTTCTTATATAGTTATCTCATTCTGTTTTTCAAACAATCATATTGATGATTGTATTGAGAAGGTTTCATCAATGATTCCTGTAAATAGTTAGATAGGGTATTTTAGATAAAAACAATGTTGTCAAAACCGAACCGGACCGGACGGTCCGACCGGTTGGACCGTCAACCGGAGACTACGGCGGCTCGGATTTGGTGGGGAACCGCTCTTAAAGGTCTGGTCGTGTTGAGCCGGCAAGGACCGCCATTCCAGCCGGAAAACCGTGGTCCAACCGGGAACCGGAACGGTTTTCCGGAAACCGGACGGTCCAAGAAGAGGGGCGATCTGCAGAAGAGAGAATGGAGGAGGAGGAAGGAAAAAAAAATTTCATCTACTTTGTCATTTTCTTTTAATAACAACAAAAACCAGTGAAGAAATCACAAAAAGAATCGAAATATGCAACCTGAAAGAGCTGAAGTTAATAGAATGAGGATAGAAGAAAGAAGGTCTTCTTACAGGAATAAAATGAAAGGATAGAAGATGAAGATGAGTAGAATATGAAGATATTTAAAAAGTTTACTTTCTCTCTAACTGTTCGCACCGCAAGTGCACGGGTCGCGCCAAGTAATAAAGTGATAAGAAAGATCGTTCCCACGAGGATTGGGATACAAATCCGGTCAAACAAAAGGCTAAAAGCTTAATGATTAACTTAAGTTGAGCTATCCATAAAGTGATTTGAAGGTCAAACTATTTTCTAAAACTAAAATGGTAAAATGATATCAAATATTTTTGTTTTCCTCAAGGATTAATTGACATCTAGGATTACTTATCCCCCTTGTATCTTGTAACCTTTAATCAACCCCTCTCCTAATTGCTTTAATGTTTATATATGTGTTAACCTAGGGTTCTTGAATACTTGTAAACGCTCCATCGAGTCAAGAACAAGTGTTTGATTTCATTAATTATGCAGTCTCTTGTCACAATTAATAAAACCCAATTTCTAAGTTTCAACCCTAATGTGACTATGTGAGGCTAATAAGTATATGTCTATCTTATTAACAAAACCATTCATTTGTCATGCAAACTTCAAGTTCTCACACTAGTTTACTCAAATTCTACACTTAACCTAGCTCTCTCAAGTCATAAGTCAAATGAACAAATCAACTAAATGGTGATCAATCACTTAGAGGCGTTAGGGCTAGAGTAAAATAAACACATATATATACATTAATCACAAAAGGATAGGAGTTTAAAGAGTTACTCCATACAAGGGTTCAAAATAATCCTAGATAAATGGATTTAGCTACTCATAATCAAATATAAACTACAATACCAAAATGAGTAAAGAGTCATAAATGCTCACAAGATAGGAAGAAGAAAATGAAGAGGAAACCAAAATGGAGAAGCTTTAAATGTCTTTAATGCTCTCCACCAAACTTCCTAGCTTCAAATCTTCAAACCCCAAGCAAATCCCAAGCCAAAGAACCAAGAGGAATGAGTTTTGGTGCCCTAGAACTCTCTGAAGTCTGCCCCCATTTCTTTCTTGCGAGCTGCCTTTTATTGCTTCTGAATTTTAACTTCCAGCCCACTCAAAACGCAGAGTTTTGGTTTTTTTTTTGTTCGTTGCCTGTTAGTTGCACAACGAAGGCTCAACGAACTGAACAGAGGCAGGGAAGAATATCATTCGTCACTCATTTGTTTGGCAACGAATGCTCAACGAACAACATTAAGAAATTTTCCTTTTTGCTCTTTTGTCACTTGCTTAGCTTTTCCTATGCTTTTCTTCATAATTCCATGTTTTCTTTAGCCTTCTTCACTTGTCCACCTCTTCCTACAAAAGAGAAAGAGGGTTGATGAGCTCCAAAAATCACTTTGGCACAAATATAACTCTAAATTTCACTCAAATGCCTATCTTTCTAATTTTCCTTTTTCATATATATAATTATATCTATCTCCATTATTTACCACAAAAAATCATGTACATTCAAGGGAAATTGAGATGAAATATGTGAAATTATAGAGTTTATCACTCCCCCAAACTTAAATCCTTGCTTGTCCTCAAGCAATTTAGAAATTTTTATACCTTGACCGCATGCTAACCCTAGTTCAATTGAATTACTTGTACTCATATGTTGTTCTTCCTAATTGATATATAGAATACATGAATTATATGCAGAGATGAATGACTCATGATGTTAAGAACAAGCTCTCCATAATCTTTGAACTAGTGTGTGTGTGATGGAGTTAAAGAAAATTTTCAAGATCTTTCTCCGGTCCTTTGTAAAACTCCAATGCATGTATAGATTCTCACTCTTCAAATTTCCCCACTCTTTTCTTCTCTCCCCACTTCCAACTTGTAGCACATAAGTTTAAAATCAAGAGGGCTTTTAAAGCTTGTAATGGGGCCAAGGGTTTAAGTGTTTGGTTAATTGAAAGAATAGGATAAAGGAATTCAAATATCTTGAGATAAATGAAACATTTCATCATAGTCACTCTTTCACAAAATTCTCTTTCAAGAAACATAAACCTCCCCCAAACTCATCTCAATTTTCATTATTTGTACTCCTAGTCTTATTGCTACTTTTTTTTTCATACTTCTTTCTTTTTGTTCTTTTCCATTTCCTTTTCTTTCATTTTTTTTTTGACTTAGGAGTACAAACTTTTCCTTTTCAAAGTCACTATTTCCCTTCCACAAACACATTTTTTTTACATTTACACATACTTTTATCAACCATACCAATCCTCACTACTAATGAAATGTCAATTATCTCAAGATTCAGGTAGTTCATAGTTTTTCGGGCTATAAGGGTTAGGTTCAATGTGGGTTGCAAAAGAAAATCATCATGGTTTTTCATTAAAAGACTCAAAGAGGGTGCAAATGAGATAAAAATTATTAAGGATGGCTTGAAAGGCTCAATCGCATTTAATGATGGCCTCAATCATTTTTCAAACTTATGTGCAACCTGTCAAAAATGTGAATTTTCCAAAAAGAATTTTGAAATTATCAAGTGAGAGAAAACACATACATCAGTTTATTACATTTTTCCTTCACAAAATCCATCATCCAATTACTCTAACTCCATTAGTGCTTAAGTTGTTCAAGAGAATTAAGGAGAGATTTGCCTTAACACCACAATTCACTCAGCAAAGCATATAAGTTCACCTTCTATATACCCTTTAGTCAAACAACTTATTCCTATCATTGGGCTTTCATACATCTTTTCAATATAGCTCATGGTCAAATTTTCTTTTAAAACAAAATGCAACAACTGTAGTTTGGGACAAAATATCACACATTCATCATCACAACAAAGTAAAAAAAAAAATTCCTTGTGCACTTATTATTCACAAGTAACAATTTATTCACAACTTCTCAAAAAGTTCAAGCATGCTCAAAAGTTTCAGATAACCACATCCCCCAAACTTGAACCATACAGTGCCCTCACTGTCAAATACAGAAAGGAGACGGGCCAAGCAAAAATTACATATGAGATGAAACATTCAAAAAGACTGCATAAACATTTATGTCATAGAAAGATGTACATATAACAAAATAAGGGTCATCAATGACCCCAACCAGTTTGAGCTGCATGAAGGCGCGCACACACCAACAAGACAAGGCAAGAACACTTAGCACCAAAACAACCAGCAAAAAAAATATCCTATAAAAGTCCTAAATCCAGACCCTGAAAAGGAAAATTTGGAGTTTCTAACCAGGTCCTAACTAAAGACACTCGTAATGCATAACTCCCCCAAACTTGAACTACTAACTGGTCATGTTTCATTTCCTCAAATTCAATGCTTTCTTTAAACTTGACTGTCATTTTCAACTTATTGGTGAAGATTCAATTGAAAAATAATATCAAAACAATTCTCATAATGCAAGAACTTGAGCATAAAATTTATTTCAAAAGGATGGATCATTTTTTTGTTTATAATGAACAGAATTCACTCACTCAAGTCCTTAGACAATAAGAAATGTAATGATATTAGCAATCAACAGTCCAATGGTAGAGATCACTCAAAGAAACAATGCTCACAAAATATTCAGTTCCAAACCTAAGCTACACAACCTTAAAGATCATTCTCTCTCTCAAAAATCGAAATTCAAGTTCAAAGCATCAAGCTAAGGCTTTCTACACTCCAATCAGACCTGGCTAAGCTCAGTTAAAGTCTCAAAATCAGTTAAGCCTCACAAACAGTGCTATGCCAGAGTTTACCCAAAACCATACAGCCAAGAATTAAGCATTTCTCTCACATAACACTCTGATTTTGCACATACACTCTGCTCACTCCCATTCTGCTCATTCCCATTTTCCTCATTCCCATTTACCCAATCAAGTTTGTGTCCAAATTTCAATTAGTCCAAACAATTCAGATTGCCCTGTCCAGCCCCAAGCAAGCATACAAGGTAAGTCCATTCTCACAATGTGATTCTCTATCAAACTCTCAAAAATCCCAAAAATTCCTAAATTATTTCAACTAACTACACTAAACTAAACTAAACTAAGTACTAAACACATAAACAAAAAGAATTCAAAATCAAGAGGAGGGGTACCTATTTTCGAAGAGAGAGATGGAAAATGCAAAATGTTGGGTTGAAATTTGCAAATCAGACTTTAGAGGCAAGGAGAAAGCAGACGGTGAGGAAGAGATGAGTTTGAAAGATGATGGAGGCTGTGTGAAGAGGAGATCGGAGAAAACGAAGGAGAGGGTGAGAGTTCAGAACCGTAGTGTTTGGTGGGCGGAATGGTTGGCCGCGAAGTGGGACAGCGGCGGAGGAGAACAACGCCGAGCGAGATCGAAGGGCGGAGGGAAGGGATGACGGCGGTGTGAGGTGGTGAGATTTTGAAAGAGAAAGAGAGTGAGAGTTTGTTGATGTGGGTGGAGTCGGAGAACGCAGAGGAGGAGATCGGAGCTGATGGCGGAGTTGGGTGGTTGTGTCGGCGGGAGGAGCGGCGGAGGGGAGGGTGGCCGATGACAAAGGGGTGAGTAGTTGGAGATGTGGTGGTCGATGACGAATGAAGGAAGGAGATGTAGTTGATATTTTTATTTTATTTTATTTCGTTTTTGTTTTTTTTTTTATATAGGCATAGAAATGTGATTTGAGGAGTGAGAGTGGCAGAGAGGAATTCCCTTCGTCGCACCTTCGTCGCCAGACAAACAAACAACGAACATATTAACAACAAAATAAAGAAGGAATGAGTTTGTTGTGGCTTCGTCGCATGACAAACACATGACGAATATCAGATCATTTGCTGCATAATTCTGCAGAATTTTGCACATCAGATCAAAATTAACCACCCCCTATACATCAAAATTACCCAATTCCTCACTCATTTCATCCACTCAATTCATCACCCATTCAACACCAAAAATTCACTGTGCAAGAAACACTCCAATCACACCAAGCTTTAAGATCTATATCAAAATCACAATGTACTTCACAATCAAAATGCATCCACATTAACACACAAGCCAAAGTTCACACACTCAAAAACTCATAAATCAATATATGCCCTTTCATAACAAACAATGCAAAAAGGTCCACAAATACTTTTCTATTTCAGCCACAACACACTCAATATAGCATAGGCAAATTTATTCACACACCAACAATCATTCACAATAAAATCATGAGCACCAAATCAAAACATCAAACATGAATAGTCACTTTCAGCTCAATAAGTGCAAATGAACAATTGGCATGAACCAACATCCAAAAATCCAGCTTTCCACAGATCAACCATTCAATTAACTATGACAATGCTTAATATTGAATATAAAGTGAAGTTTAAGAGGTACTCCCCCTTGTAGACTTCTTCTTTACTTCCAAAACCGTAAACTCCAGCATGTCATCTCCAAAAGCATCCCAAATATCAGAGGGGACTTTTCTTCCTACAAAAAAAAACAAGTGCAAATCTACCAAACTAAAATAAAATAACTAGAAAATTAAAACTAAAGAAGAGAGCAAGAACTTGGGTTGCCTCCCAAGAAGCGCTTAATTTATAGTCTTTAGCTAGACTCTTCGCTGCTTCAAGTAGGATCAAAGAGGGGTAGCGAGACCGATGCATGATCTATCTCACCACTCCAATAATGCTTTAACCGGTACCCACTCACTTTGAATCTTTCACCTTTTTCATTTTCTAACTCCACATCATTAAAGTTAGAGGCTTGAACAACAATGAACGGGCCAGACCAATAAAATTTCAGCTTTCTCGAAAACAAGCTGATCTTGCAATTGTACAAGAGCACCTTTTGACCAGGTTCAAAAGACTTTGAAAACTTTGCAATGTTACTATCATTGAGACTACATTTTTTTAGTTCATGAGATGTAGGCGAAGACAATTTCGACACTAAGTCTAATGCATTGGGCACATCTAATGGATTAAAAGGCTTGAACCTTGCATGACCATAGGTATCCATAGCACACACTTTCATCAATTCTTTACCATGAACATTTTCAACAGCTTTATCTTTCTTTAACAATGTCTCTGAGTGATTTTTAACCAATGAAGCATAAGACTTTTCTTGAATAGAATCAAGTACATCCACATAGGCACATTGAGGAGAATCATATGAAAACTTCAATTGGTTCATGTTGAAACTCACTTTCTCATCATTGACCCTTAAAGTGATTTCACCTTTTTCCACATCTATAAGGGTTCTAGCAGTAGCAAGGAATGACCTCCCAAGTATGATTGGAATGTTCCAATCCACATCGCAATCAACAACAATAAAGTCAGCTGGAAATATGAACTGGTCTACTTTCACCAAGACATTTTCAATGACCCCTCTAGGATGAGATACACTCCTATCATCAAGGAGTAGTGTCACAGTAGTAGGCCTTGCCTCTCCTAATCCTAATCGATTAAAAACAGCAGAGGGCATCAAGTTAACACTTGCCCCCAAATCACAAAGAGCTTTTCCTTTGAAGTTATTCCCAATGTTACATGGAATGTTGAAACTCCCAGGATCTTTCAACTTAGGCGGAAGCTTTCTTTGTAGAATGGCACTACAATCTTCAGTCAAAGCAATAGTTTCAAATTCACTGAACCGCCTCTTCTTGGGCAACACATCTTTCAAGAACTTTGCATATTTAGACATCTGCTCAAGTGCTTCAGCAAACGGAATTTTGATATGCAACTGTTTGAACATTTCTAAGAATTTCTTGAATTGTCCATCATCCTGATACTTTTTTAGTCTTTGGGGAAAAGGAGGGGGAGACACATATTTTGGTTTTGCCTCAAGTGGTTTCTTCTTGTTATCACCACCATCCTTATGTTGAACTTTATCTTTGCTCTCAACAACATTTTTCTTCCTAGAAACACTTTCATCAACTAGAATGTTTTCATCAACATTAGCACCCTCATCAAGAACCATCTCACTTGGAGTTTTCTTATTAACTCCTTGTGGCTTTAGCTCATTATCAACTTATTTCTCACTCCTTAAATTGATCATGTTGCATTCTTCTCTACCATTGTTCTCTGGATTAGGAATTGTGTCGCTAGGGAGATTTCCTCTTGACATGTGAGTTGCCATAACGTTCAATTGAGATGCGAATTGCCCCATTTGTATCTCAAGATTCTTAATGGAGGCGTCATGACCCGCGTGCCTAGTATCATTCTGAATTCTCGCAGCTTCTTGCCCTGCCAAGATTTGTGCAAACATCTTCTCCACTTTAGATTCTTCTGCTTTATGAGGTATTTGCTTAGTTTGACTTTGAAAACCCGGTGGGTGTGAAAGATTGACACCCGAAGAAGAAGAAGGATTTAAAGCTTGCCCTTGACTCCATGAAAAGTCTGGGTGATTTCTCCACCCTGGATTATAAGTGTTGGAGTAAGAGTTGTTGTTAGGATTCTGAAACTTTCCCATATAGTTCACAGACTCAGAAGGCATGTAGAGTGGACAATGGTCTGGGAGATGAACATCTTCACACTGATCACACACAATTGGGGTAGTATGCACAGAATAAATACCCTGAGATTTACTTCTCTGCACCTGCGATTCAAGCACATCAAAACGCTTGTTTATAGCAGAGAGAATAATAGCAATCTGTGAGGGAGAAGTGACATCTTCCTTAAGACTGGATAGAGGCTGTGAACGTCTGTCTGTGCCCTGAGAATTATTAGCAGCTAACTGATCAAACAATCGGAACACTTCATTGACCGGGACATTTCTGTATCCTCCATTTGTCATTGAATCAACCATAGCCTTGGATTGAGGATTAAGGCGGTTACAGAAAATCTGGACGATGACCCACTTATCTACCCCATGATTGGGGCACTGCTTCATTAACATCTTATATCTCTCCCAAGCGGCATAGAGATGCTCATCAGGATATTGCTTGAAACTCAGAAACGCATCTCTAGCTTCAACCAACTTATCATCAGAAAAGAACCACGCTCTAAATTTACTTTCAAGAACATTCCAGGAATTGATGGACCCCTCTGGCAAATTATCAAACCATTCCCTAGCTTTCCCTTGCAAAGAAAAAGGGAACAACCTCAGTCGCAAAACATCTTCAGGAACTCCATTTTGCTTAAAAGAGTTACACACTTCCAAGAAATACAACAGGTGCTTGTTTGCATCTTCATTATAAAGACCATGGAACATGCCATGGAACTGAAGCATCGTTATCATGACTGGCTTAATTTCAAAAGTATGAGCTTGCATCTCAGGCATCTTGATACAAGACTGAATACCACCCATATTTCTGCTAGCAAAGTCATTCACAGTAGCCTGGTCATACTCATCTTCAGCCATAGTTTTAGATTCAATGTCGGTCGCGTCAAAGAAGTTTTCAAACTCCAGAATTACCTCCAAACCGTCCGGATGCACTGGTTGCATAAATTAAATCTGTAGGACAACTAGAGGAAGAACAACACAAAAGGCAACTATTGTACTAACAAAAGTATTAGTAAACAAAGAAAAGAAAAATTAATTATATATATATTATGCTCAATCGAAATTTAATAACCAAGCCTAGGGTTGACCAAGAGATTTGTTTCCAAATCCCCGGCAACGGCGCCAAAAACTTGTTCGCACCGCAAGTGCACGGGTCGCGCCAAGTAATAAAGTGATAAGAAAGATCGTTCCCACGAGGATTGGGATACAAATCCGGTCAAACAAGACGCTAAAAGCTTAATGATTAACTTAAGTTGAGCTATCCATAAAGTGATTTGAAGGTCAAACTATTTTCTAAAACTAAAATGGTAAAATGATATCAAATATTTTTGTTTTCCTCAAGGATTAATTGACATCTAGGATTACTTATCCCTCTTGTATCCTGTAACCTTTAATCAACCCCTCTCCTAATTGCTTTAATGTTTATATATGTGTTAACCTAGGGTTCTTGAATACTTGTAAACGCTCCGTCGAGTCAAGAACAAGTGTTTGATTTCATTAATTATGCAGTCTCTTGTCACAATTAATAAAATCCAATTTCTAAGTTTCAACCCTAATGTGGCTATGTGAGGCTAATAAGTATATGTCTATCTTATTAACAAAACCATTCATTTGTCATGCAAACTTCAAGTTCTCACACTATTTTACTCAAATTCTACACTTAACCTAGCTTTCTCAAGTCATAAGTCAAATGAACAAATCAACTAAATGGTGATCAATCACTTAGAGGCGTTAGGGCTAGAGTAAAATAAACACATATATATACATTAATCACAAAAGGATAGGAGTTTAAAGAGTTACTCCATACAAGGGTTCAAAATAATCCTAGATAAATGGATTTAGCTACTCATAATCAAATATAAACTACAATACCAAAATGAGTAAAGAGTCATAAATGCTCACAAGATAGGAAGAAGAAAATGAAGAGGAAACCAAAATGGAGAAGCTTTAAATGTCTTTAATGCTCTCCACCAAACTTCCTAACTTCAAATCTTCAAACCCCAAGCAAATCCCAAGCCAAAGAACCAAGAGGAATGAGTTTTGGTGCCCTAGAACTCTCTGAAGTCGGCCCCCATTTCTTTCTTGCGAGCTGCGTTTTATTGCTTCTGAATTTTCACTTCCAGCCCACTCAAAACGCAAAGTTTTGGTTTTTTTTGTTCGTTGCCTGTTAGTTGCACAACGAAGGCTCAACGAACAGAACAGAGGCAGGGAAGAATATCATTCGTCACTCATTTGTTTGGCAACGAATGCTCAACGAACAACATTAAGAAATTTTCCTTTTTGCTCTTTTGTCACTTGCTTAGCTTTTCCTATGCTTTTCTTCATAATTCCATGTTTTCTTTAGCCTTCTTCACTTGTCCACCTCTTCCTACAAAAGAGAAAGAGGGTTGATGAGCTCCAAAAATCACTTTGGCACAAATATAACTCTAAATTTTACTCAAATGCCTATCTTTCTAATTTTCCTTTTTCCTATATATAATTATATCTATCTCCATTATTTACCAGCAAAAATCATGTACATTCAAGGGAAATTGAGATGAAATAAGTGAAATTATAGAGTTTATCACTAACTAAACAACATTGAAAAACACAATTTATTGTCCACTCTAGGGCTCTACCCTCCTAATGTCTCTTCCAGTACTTTTTTCCATCTCTTTTCTGAGTGGACAAATAATATTGATTTATTGAGTGTTTAGTACCACCTACATTGCCCAAGACAAGAGACTTGTTAATGGTTAAGGTTGAACCATTAAATTTTAATTCTGCTCGCCTTTTTCATTAAGTTGAATACAAAAAATTGATTTGTTTAATAAGTTTTTAATTGCTATATATTTTCATAGTCAATGATCTTTCATTAAAAATGAAGAAGTGAAAGGACTACAATTTATTTATAATTTTTTATAAGGTATATTTTAAAGTCAAATATTTGTCTTTAATTACTAAGTCATCGGTTCAACTATCGGTCCGACCGATCCGACCGTGCGAACCATGACCCGAAGCTATTTCCGGCTCGCCTTCCGGTCCGGCTTTTACAACATTGGATAAAAATAAGCATGCATTTATTACAAACAACTAACTTAATTGATTGATTTCCTTAATGTTTTGAGTTATCATTCCTATAATCTTATCCCAATAGTGAGTTCACTCTGATTAACTCTCACGTAAAAAGAAAAGAGAGTCAAATTATTATGCATCTTAATTAAATTGATACACAAAATTTAAATTTACCCCTATTAAAATTCTCTAACCTTGTTTTTTTTCTTTCCATTTAAAAACCATTCTTATCTTTCTTTCTTTCCGTCGGGTAAAATTTGAATGCATTCATTAACAGCATCCTAATTGGACTTATATTTGTAGGATGAAAAATTCTTGTATAAAATACTTATAATTAAGGAACGGAGCTGGTAGTAGCCCACATAACTTGTTTAAAGGGAATATAACTTGCAATAAAAAACTTTTTGATATTACATGCATGTATATATGAATATGAGAGATAAAGGAGATTAAGGTCTATTAAAATTTTGGATCAAACAAAAGTATTACTCGTGTACAACATAGGCAAAATAAATTTCAAATAAAATATAGGTGCACCATAAGAAAACTGAACAGATGTGGAAACATAACGAATAAAATGACTCAATATAGTACGAGGTCAAAGGAAAACATAGTAATATTATAGTACATATTAGGTCGGTCTGTTTCTTTCCTTATTGGATATAGACTTATTTATCCCATTTTAATATCAATATAATGCATTCAAAGCACAAATGACATATATTGTAACACTAACAGGAGTGTTGTATAATCTCTGCTTAAAAAAATTATATACTACATGAAAAGACGTACTGACTTCACCGATAACAGAATTAAAGCCCTTAATTCGGATGTCGAAGTAAAAACTCCCTTTTCCGATCACAATTTCAATGCATATATTCTTTCCCTCAGTACAAAAGAAATGCATATATACTTTGCCCAATAGAGAAAGATTTACTCAAATAAACAGTTTACTTACAACATATATTTGCTCATGTAGCTCTAAATATATGTCTTATTTGAGGAGTTAGTCATCTCCTAAATATAATTAACTAACAATAATCATATAGAAGAAACAGTTCTAACATTCTTAATTTAATTAAATAAGTGAATATAAGTCCTATACCTAGAATGGAAGGAGTAATGAATTAAGCATATAAAAGGTTCTTTGGCGGTGTTTTGGAGATATGCACATATGTTTCATTATGTCTGGAAGAGGATTGTCTCAAGTATGAAGATACATGAGTGTAGCGAAAAAAATTAATTTAATAAAAATGGGTGAAAAAAATAAACAATTGAAAAGGTGAGAATTTACACATTACAAATTTACAATTATACAATCACGTCAGCTGGAGCAGAAACATTAAAAAAAACCACTATATATATTGGGCCTTTTTGACAAATATTACTATGGAGATCCAAGTTGCTCTGAAAAATTTACCAGCCCACATGGTAACGCCTTGAATGATAATGCTTTTCTCCCGGGCATCATAAATTTAGATAACCTATATATCAAACATTCAAAACAATCTAAAGGCTAGAGCGGAAATAATTTCTGTGAAAAATATTTTATATATGAAAAAAAGTGGTAAAACTCAAAAATGATTTCAGTAAGTAATAACACTCAATTGGTTAAAATTTTACCAGCCGACTTGCATGCCCATGCTTTTCTTGGGGGCCTCACAAATCTACATAACCTATATATCAAAACAATCTAAAGGTTAGAGGGAAAACGATTTTGTAAAAAATATTATAGATATGAAAAAAGTGGTAAAACTCATAAATTCTGTAACGTGTGAAATCAGAAATATCGCCTTGTTTGGTTCTGTTTCTTTTTTTTTGTTTTTAAAAAACAGTTTTATAAAACAATTTTTGAAATCAAAGTTTCAAAATAAGAAAACAAAAACGTGTTTACCTAGTTATTTTCAAAGCAAGTTTTAAAAACAAAACACTAAAATCCGGATTTAAAAACAAAAATCTATTTTTTTGTTTTTAAAAACAATTAGTAAAAATAATTTATCGAACAAGTTTTTCTATTTTTTTGTTTTTAAAAACAAAACAATTTTTTTTAAAAAAAATAGATGGGAAGAGATGTCTTACTTTATAATTTTATAAAAAAATAATTTTATAAAAAATCCAGAATCAAAATCCTCAAGCTTATAAAATTCCAGATCAAAACCTTGTTCTTACAAAATTTCAATCACCACTTCAACAAAAAACAATGAATGAATCAGAAATTCATGAGGAAATTGATGGATTAGAAACTCTCTAAAATCCCTGAAAACTCAAATCTTCTTTACATTGGAGTGAAATTGAAGAAATTAGCTACTCATCATATTATATGTGGATGTAAGTCACTGTTAAACTCTGAATTCAATTTCTCCGCATTGTCTTCAAGATTTTTTTATACATTTTGAGGATTTTAATTGGACGAGTATTTCAGAACTTTTAACTTGAAGTTCCCGTACAAATTATCGTCAAATTACATAAATGACGTCAGGCAAAAAAATAAATCACGTTAATTCTACGTAATATAATTATAATAATGCTAGTCAATCTGAAACAATAATGTCAGAATTACCGTTAAAATATGTAGCTTCCATATTTTCACATGAAATTTTTTCCTTAACTTGGAACATGGACAGGAAGACTTGGGCATAAGGATGGAGATATGTAAGTCAAACAAGACTTTATCTGCCTAGTAAGGTTATGATATATATGAATATTGTGCTACAATATTCATACATACATATAGATATATATATACATACATACATACATATATATATACATACATACATACATACATACATACATACATACATACATACATACATACATACATACATACATACATACATACATACATACATACATACATACATACATACATACATACATACATATATATATATATATATATATATATATATATATATATATATATATTTTGCTTGATTTCAAAAAAAAAAATATGAATATTGTAGCACATGAAAAAGGCATCTTGGTTGCTTTCAAGAGCAACAACAATTGTGGTAAAATTCAGGTATTCTAAAATAAGACTTTATCTAACTAGACATGTATCTGCAACCGAAATGTAAAGCTTATACTTGGGTTTAGGCTTGCATGCAGACTTTTTTCTTCGTCTAGAGCCTGAGCCTCTAATAGGCATGAAAGCCTTTTTTAAAAACCTAATTAAAATAAGAACCTTTAAATGACCTTAAAATCCTATAACTTTTATTCCATATATCCCCTTTTGATCTTTTTAAATGTCTGCACACACACACATATGTCTTAAAAAGTTTTTATCATAGAAACTATATATAAATGACCGGTGAGTGATAGCATTGTCTATTGTTTATGAATAATAGGTGGTTAAATTAGAACTAAAGTTAAGTTGATAGAGTTATAAATAATTTATATAAATAAATTATATACCATAAGATAAATGTTTAAAAAACATAAATGTTCAAGCCTGTAGGATTGTAGGTGAGGCCTTCTGAAAAAAGTCGCCTATTTATTTAAATAGCCTAATAACATGCCTGATAATGAGCTTGAACTATTTGCTAAAAATGCTAGGCTAAACTTGAGACTAGGTCGGAGGCCCCTGATAAACATTCTCATATTTGTTTGGACATAACTTGTAAACATTACGCATTATAAAAACAATTCATCCTCATAGTGATACAATTTTTATGTTAAAATACACAATTTGATCTTAAATATAAGATCTATATACTTATTTTAATTAAATTAAGGATATCAGTTAAGTTAATTAAAATCACGTGATATTACCCAAACATAATTACCATTTACCTTTATCCTCATCCCTTTTTGCTTGTTTATTATTATTGAAGAGTGTTAGTAAGGATGATTTGGAGAAAATTGAAAACAAATAAAAAGAGGTCTTATATTAAGGAGCAAACATATCTCCCTAAAATGACATTATATTATAGTATATATGCAGATTTTAACTGGTCAAAGTCAAACCAAGGTTTTAAAACCCGAGCCGGACGTCGAGCCGGAAAACTGAGCGGGTCATGGTTGAAACGGTTGAAACGGTTGGACCGTTCGGTCGAACCGGTGACGTAATAATTTAATGAAAATTAAATATATAAATATTGTTAATACTTAATAACTTAATATAATTAGAATGAAGATATTTTTTTAATCAAGTTCATTTTTTTTCTGTTGATATATTTTTTTCTGCAGTTGTCAATTTCTGGCCGGGTCAAAAGCGGGTCAACTCGGGTCAACCCCGGGTCAACCCCGGGTCAACAGCGGTCGACCCGGGTCAACCCCGGGTCAACCCGGGCTGTACAGTAAACCGGCCCAATCGAGGTGATTGGGCCGTTTTAGCCACCGGCCGACGGTCCGACCGGTCGGACCGTCCGGCTCGGTCCGGCTTTAAAACCCTTGGGTCAAACTAATGTATTTAATTTATTGATAGGCATACATATACACTCATGTTTAGTGTCTTTTATTTTTGGGCCGAAAGCCCATGTTTAGTGTCTAACTCTATCTTAAATATTATTGTTTTAGTATATATGATGATGTTTGTGATTTAAAAAAATAGAGATTTATATTTTATTATTTGTAAATAAAAATTGTGAAAATATTTATATCCTTTTACTCCTGCCCACTTTGTGGTTTTCCTATTTCTATCCTTCAATAGCCAATACGATTACTTGACCATGCTATTTTTAGTTTTTTTCATGACCCTTTTTTCCTTGCAGAAATACCATAATATATAATAACCAACAATCCTTGCCACCCTATATGAGTCCTATCCCACGTGTTTGATTATAATTTGAATATGTCGATCAGCTTATTTTTTATTTTGCCATAATAAACACCAATCTTGTTATTAGTTAATTACTCTCATCGTTCCCAAGTAAGTATAAGACTACTTTCAAATTTCTTTTGGATTTAAAGGGGCAAGCACTAACGGCTTGAGGTTACAAGCGGGATCGAACCCGCAACCTCCCACCTAAAGGGGAGATGTCATACCACTGGGCTACAAGGCCCTTGGTAACTACTTTCAAATTTCAATTTGTTTTAAATATAAGACCACTTTCTAATTGTTCCAAACTTTTTCCCAAATTAACCCTACTAATGCTTACCAATAATAAATAAACAAAAAAGAGAAAATGGGGATAAAAGACATATGATTAGGTGAATTAGTAATATCATATAATAATAACTAAACTAATATCTTTAATCCAATTAAATTAGATAAATTGATCATATATTTAAGAACAGAGGGAATATCACGCTTCAAACAATGTTATTTCATTGAGACAGTGGACAACTATGAATTTGATAACTAGGGAACAAATAACATAAATTTTTAACTATTTGTTTACTTAAATATACTTTCAACTAACAAATTATTTTGTTAAAGAGTTCAGCGAAAATGAAAGTTGGATTAATCAAAATATGAATGATTTGTTTTATAACCACGAGCTCTTCCTTTAAGATTTTCTATTTTAAGACTTAAAAACTCCATAAACATAATGTGTAGATATAAAAAATAATTTGATATATAATACCCTTGTCATCTTTTTAAAATTTTCAAGGAACGAAACCTTTGACAATCCTTTAGCACAAAAGAAATACAAAAAATAATTGCAGTAATTTCATCCTCAAAACGCATGGCAATAATTTTCTCCTATAAAAATCATATAAGAAGAACTTCCAAGCATTTAGATCATTTGGTTATAAAATGTTTCAACTTAATTAGTACTTAATTAGTGGTTTGGATTTCAAGTCATTTGTACCAACGCGATAATTACTTGAAGCAAGTAAGGTTCTTCCCATTGTGGACATGGGTTGTAATTTGCACCAAATAATAATATTAATGATGAATAAAAATTAATACACCAAGCCATTAAAATTTCCTACTATTGATACAAATATTGATGTAACGAAGTCCAAAATATGATTAATGTGGCTGAATGCATACAATCTACTAATTTCAGCCAAAAATTGCAAACCTAACTATCTACCTAAATTAAATCATTTTTCAGATTCAATGTCCCAATACCAACTATTGCCTCTTCTTATCCTTCCACTAAAATTGGTGCATTCGATTTTCCATCTACTTTCTTTCTTCCATTGACACATAAACCAAGACCAAAACTTTTCATGCCTTCCACTTTTGGAATAATCCCACATCAATGCTAAATCAATCTACTTGTTAGCCCAAACATGAAGAAATTACCCCCCCCCCCCAAACAATATGTACACAAATCCAAACTATTCTATTCATTGTTGAGATCCAAACCCAATAGCTTGACCCGGGTATTTGAATCCATATGAATCAAATCCCACATTCGAGTTCACTTGAAAGTGCCTGCCTGAATTGACCTCCTCCTCCATCAACCCCCGAATCTTTTCCCCCGGTGCCGGCAAGCCAACCGGCGGTGAGACAGAAGGGACAAAAAAGTCATTTCCGGGTTATAATTCACCATCCCCTGAGTTTGACCCGGACCGAAATCGGGTACTGAGTTAAGACCCGTCGGGTTAGCCCAACCCGCAATATTTCCAGCCGCCATATTATTGAAATTCAGCTTCTCCTCTTGTATTACTGCCTTCAGCGAGTTCATACGCGGCAGCGTAAAACTCCGGTCCTCGATCTCCGGCAACGAATAATCAAGCATATCATCCAACTGCGAAGATGATGACGGAGAAGAACCGTTACTGTAACTATATTCTTTACCAGTAACACCTGAAAGCAAATTCTTCTGTGCACTTGAATTCTTCTTGTAAATACGACAAAGAACCCAATCATCAAGCTGAATCATCAAAAATAAAAAATAAAAAAAAAACCCAACATTAATAAGAAACAGAGGATAAACAGAACAAAAAAACAGAGGATATGATTATATGAAAAGATTGTACCTTTGAGCTACCATTCTTTCTTGAACTATCAAGAAGGCGATATTCATGCATGATCCAATTAGTTTTAGTCCCTTTTGGTGCTTTGCCAACATAGAAAACTAAAGCCTTTTTAATCCCAACTTTTCTTCCTTCAGTGGTAATAATTTTATCAGTTCCTGTGGCTTTCCAATAACCAGACCCAGCAACCCTATTGGGTCGTGACCCATTTGGGTACTTTCGATCTCTAGGACTAAAAAAGTACCATTCTTTCTCACCAAAAATCGCTTTGCCTGTAAAATTAACACCAAACACAATTCAATTTAGCAAAAAAAGAAAAATAAAATGTTATTTTAAAGATAAGGGTATGGATTGATTAATTACTTGGTAGAACCCATGGGTCAAACTTGTATAAATCGATTTCAGCAATGATTTGAAGAGAAAAATGATGGCCTGCGACTTTTTTACATAGATATTGTACAAGAAGCTCCTCGTCTGTGGGGTAAAATCGGAAACCAGGTGGTAAACTCAATTGGGCAAGTGGGTCTATCGCTGGAACTCCCATTTTCACACATACACTATGATGATTATGATGATTGTGAAGAAGATTGAAGAAGAAGCTCGAATTTTATTTTTAAAAAATTTATCAGATTATGTAGAGGATGTGGTGCTTATTTATATAGGGACATGGGCACCGAGATAAGTACGGTGATGTTTGTCTTACAGTAGTGGGTGGGGTCCACAAGAGTTACGAGCTTGTCATTGCTAGCCACGTACCCCGATGTCAAAAGTACGACGCCAACCATGTGACCGACCTTATCTAATGATCATCCCAATCCCCAAATCCTATTACGGCGGTTCAATGCATATACACTACTCGTCAAGGGACTGATTCGTAAATTTGACCTTAAGACAGCTTTCAAGCCAATCACAATGGCAAAAATGCCATCCACGTGTGAGATTGAGAAATTATTTTAGCAACCTTAGTTTACCCCGTCCAAAGGCAAAAGTTGAAAATATTTTAATAGGGTCAATTGCACCTCTATATGGTAAATAAGAGACCTAATTTTAAAATAGTCTAAAGATGTTATCAATTACAATTGTTAATGGTAGTCAATTGACAACTCTTTAGGGCATCTCTAAAAATAAATTTCTCTTATTTTGATATAGATGCAATTGTCCCATTTAAGGGTAAAGTATACTTTTGGTCACTTATGTTTGCACCAAGTTTTAATTTAGTTCTTTATGTTTGGAAAGTATACCTTTAGTCATTTTTTATTAACACCGTTAGTTTAACTTAACGGAAAATGCTAATTTAACAATTTTAAATGATTATTTTATAATGAAATTGGACAAAAATGATAAATTTTGAAAATATAAGAATATTTACACTCAAAAATTTTAATCTAAACATTTTTTTCAGTATTTAATAACCATTTAAAATTGTTAAGTTAGCATTTTCTGTTAAGTTAAACTAACAGTGTTAACAAAAAAAAGACTAAAAGTGTATTTTCCAAACATAAAGAATTAAATTGAAAATTGATGCAAACATAAGGGACCAAAAGTATACTTTAGCCCCCATTTTAATATGGAGTATTACTGTATCAGAATCTTGGGTGCCAACAAAGATTAAAATTTGTTTCAACTAGAGTCCGTTTTGAATTAACCCTATTTTATCGTGTTATTTTCTGTTTAATTAATAATGAATTAGGGATAAACAAATCATGTACACTTTCATACTATATGACACTATAGATAATTGATTTTTAAGAAAAAAAATGGAGAATTATTTTCTCTCACTCACAAATACTTAACTCAGGACATGTGGCCATTATTGATGTCTTTTGTCCATTGAACTTTCTTTGAACTACATGTTTTACTTCAAAGAAAACGGACAATCATTATACCTTTGAAAATTATATCATGTTAGAAAAGTTGTCATCTGAATAGATCATATTTTTTTTTATTTAAACAATGCATTTCTATCTCAATAAAGACTTCTTGCTCAAAAAAAATCTCAATAAAGACTTAATGGACAAGAACTACTTCAATGAAAAAGTTTACTCACAAATTTACCATATCATGTAAAAATTGTCAAAATCATGTTAAAATATGTATTAATGTGCAAATCCACCGAAAGTGTGAAAAAGTCATGTATTCACATCCAAAGTATTTTGTTGTTCAAATATAATAACCCTGAAAATACTCAAACAAAACAATAGTTCCCTCAGTCACTCACCCAAAACTTTACTGATTCATATTTGGATGCTTCCAAGGCAACATTGCTATGTTTTATGTACTTTCAATCTTATAATGAGCCATAAAATACGTATAAGATAAATATGAGATACTTTTAACATTTCTATGACGGATTTGCCTTAACCTTGAAAATATTAATGAGGTATTGGTTATATTATAATGACATGGCATACCACCGTCAAAGTTTCAAAGAGTATATGAGCCGAGTGAGATCATGCCACGTAAGAAAAAGGTTGAAGTAAAAGGGAGTGATGGGCTGGCTAGTGGGGACACGTGTCGGTTGAGATGAGATTCTAGAAGGCTTGTGGTGTTTAAGGGAATTCGTTTTTCACGTATGGATTTAAACCACGTCGGCGCAGAGGAAGGACACGTGTCGGTAGGAGAGGAGAGTTAGGCAGGAGGTATGGAAAGAGTATAAAGCTGGTTGGTTGGGACTGTATTTTGACGACACGTAGAAGCTGAAATACACTTTTTTGGCTTTTTATTCTTCTTTTTGGGGTAATCATGCCTTTTTCTTTTATGCTGATTTAGGTGTTTCTTTCACTCATCAACTTCCAACGAGAAGGTTACATGTATGAAAGCGAATTCAAGTATTATTGATGCTATTTTTAGTAGTCAAAAAATAAAAAATTCAAGTGATGAAAGATAAATTTTATATAACATTGAATATTGCACATTGAAAGATACAATAGAAACAACATGCATGGCTTAGTTACGTCAAATAATGTTTTTGTAGATAAGCAAGCAATAAATTTATACTGCGTTATAAGGATTGAACGAAAATCATATAAAAGAATTTAAAAACAACACACTTAATTATTTAGCTTGTTGAGTATATCAACTAACTTCCATGTTGTAAACTTTATTAATACATTGATCAACTATTCAATCTCTCTTAAGTATATAATGATGATTTGTAAGGATTAATTATAATTTTCTTGAATATCATGTCATCTTTAATTAGTTTTATTCCGATTGAAGAATTATTGCTTAAAAGGAATAGTTCATTTAAACCAATGGACTTGAATATAACAATGGACATCTAATTAATAATCAAGCTCAGATCCTAGCAATATCTACTTTGCATTCAGGCTTTTGTGATGTTTCTCTTCATAAGTTTTTTTCAGCAAGGCGTGTCGTACAAATACATATAGTGTTAGAATCTTAAGTTTTGATGGTGACTAAGGTATGATATGGTCTAGTACTTAAGAGAACATAATCAGCACTTAGGAAGGATTAGATGACATGGTTAGAATCCTGAGTTAGATCACTTGAGAATGTAAGATCACTTCCGGATAGATTAGGACTTGCGCATGCGGATGAATGCTTTCATCCCCCAGCGTCAGCAAGTAAATAACTAGGGATTTAACTTAATCCATGAACCTTAGGTGCACAAACCCTAAGACTAAGCTATGGTTCAATCGGAAGCGAAGTTGCTTCCTGTTAGACTTAGACTGGCGCAGAGCGACAGAATAGATATTACCCCAAGCGTCAGTGAGTCTACTTTCCCAAGTGAAAGCGCTTCCTGTTAGACTTAGACTGGCGCAGAGCAATAGAATAGTTATTACCCCAAGCGTCAGTAAGTCTACTTCGCCGAGTGAAAGCACTTCCTATTAGATTTAGACTGGCGCAGGTTGATAGACTAGATATAACCCCGAGCGTCAGCGGAAATGCAACATCAAGTGAAGTTGCTTCCTGTTGGATCTTGACTGGCGCAGACTGATAGAATAGATTTCACCCTAAGCGTCAGTGAGTTCACTACGTCAAGTAAAAGTGCTTCCGATAGCTTAGTGACTAGCGCTGAGTGTTGGGATGAAATACACTAAGTGAGAGTGAGTTATAGTGAACCAAGATCCTTCATCTAGTAGTTTTACTTCCGGATGTAAAAATGCTTCCGGATACATCATAGACCAGATCAGAACATAGTCTAAGTAAGACTACTTCCCATAGCAAATTTCCCACAACATGTATAGTTTTTACTATATCTGATTATATATATTGCTATGTTGGACTAACCAGTATGTGCAGAACATGGTCACGCTTCCGGATGCAAATGAGCTTCCGGATGGAAAGACTCTTGACATTGGGACTCAGAGCTTAACACTTGCAGAGCAAGATTACCACTTACGGATGAAAGATGATCATCCGTCAGCAAGAGTACAAGAGTAAATGTCACATACTCGGAAGTCAGAATGCTTTGTCAGAGCAGAGGTGTCAGGACTACTTTTCAGAGATAAAGCAAGTCAACCCTGCTGAGCATTTAAGAAGATGTTCCTTCCAACGGTAACAAGAGGATAACAGACACATTCAAACAACATTGTTACCTACCAAGCATGAGGAGTATGAGAACATAATCTGAAGATTCACTCAAGGTGTCAAAGCTCATACTGTCCACAAAAGTCAGAGTCCATAAGAGAGCTTCTGATAGCAAGAGAGGATCCAATAGCAAAGCACTCTTATCATTCATGGACAAGTGCTTGGAAGACAAAGTTCCTCTATGTGATAGCAAGCAAAATGTTAGAGTCCACGAGCTTCAGATAGCAAGAGAGCTTCCGATAATGAGTCTCTTAACATCCTGGACTTATGCTTGAGGAACGAAGTCCTCTCTGACAGCAAGCAAGAGTCGGACCGTACAAAATGTTCAGATGTCAGAACGACTTTTGTCAGAATAGTATTGCCAGAACAGTGTTGACAGAACAGCTTGGTCAGAGCATCTTTTTAGATAAAGCAAAGTCAACCCTGCTGTGCACTAATGAGGACAACGTAAACAAGGTCCCAACGTCTATAATCAAACGGTCTTATTGCCTCTCCAACGGTTAGATATTCAGAGGCTGGTATAAAAGGGATGTTCTTCATTTCTGAAGCAGGGGGGCTTGAAAAAGAGAGAGAGAACAAGGCTATTATCTGAAAAACACTAATCTACATTCCTCTCATCTTCTACTCTCGGACTTTGATATGTAATATTCTTAGAGAGTGATTTATTTGTACTTAAGTGAGTAACATCATCCACTCTTTGAGAGAGTTAGTTTTGAGCTTAAGTGTTTAACAAAATCAGTTCATAGAGTGAACATAGTGTAAACTTACAATTTGTAAGGGGGAGCATTTAGAGGTTGTCTAAATCTCCATAGGTTGCAAGTTAGCCCGTAAAACTTGCATTTGTAAGGTTTGCAGGTGAACCCGGTGTAAAACCTGTGGGTTGTTAGGTGAACCCGTGCTCGTAAAACCTAAAGTGTAAAGGCTTCTCTTGTGCCCGGTTTAAACAAGAATAGTGGATTGGAAATCTCAGGTGTAGCCTGGGGACTGGATGTAGGTCTGGGTGACCGAACCAGGATAAATTTATGTGTGCATATATTTATACTTGATCATTCTATTTTGCATCACATAGCATACTGACTTGTGCATAGCATTATTTATTATCATCATCACCGAGCACAAGCAGTCTTCCGAAAAGAGTTTAAGTTTTATTCCCTCACCCAATTCACCCCCCCCCCCTCTTGGGTGACAGCCACGTTTATCATTTGGTATCAGAGCAGGTCACTTGTTTAAAGGATCAAACGATCTCAAGTGCAAAGACCTTGGCTGATTTGGGTTAAAATGTTTTCCAAAGGCTTTGATCATACCATTCCACCTGTGTTAGAAAATATTGATTTTTGTTGGTGGAAAGCAAGAATGGAAAGTTTTATAAAATCCACTAGTTTGAAAATGTGGGATATTTTTGAAAATGATTTTGATTTCAAACCAAGAGGAAACTGGACTGAAAAGGAGAAAAATTTGTTTTCCTTAAACATTCGAGCAATGCAAATTTTATACAAAGGCTTAACTGAAAATGATTTCCAGAAAATCAAACATTGCTCTAGTGCTAGAGATATTTGGAATACTCTTGATATGATATATGCTTCTAACCCATCTCTTGAAAGCACAGCTGTCCAAAGCTCAACTCGTGCTCTTTGTGGATCATCTACTGATGAGCTTCTGGAAGCTGATATTGAGGAAGCAGGCTTCAGTGAAGAGAGTATCCATTTCTGCCTAGAAGATTCAGAAAGTGAGGTATCTGAATCTGAACTTGAACTCTCTGAATTGCAAGATGCATACAATGAGTTATATACCGAATATTGTAAACTTGCAAAAGAACTTCTAGGCTTAAAAGAAAAAAAAAAATAGGAAACTTGAAAAACTAATTTCTTCTTCTACATCTAAAGTTTCCGAGGATTCTTTTAAAGAACTAGTGGTTCCGATAGCTAGCCCACTATCGGTAGGGAAAACTTCAACATGTCTTGAAAAATGTTTTGATTGTAAACACGTGTTGAAGGAAAAAGAAAAGCTTTCAAAAGAAACTGAAATTTCAAAGGAACAAAAAGCTTTTCTAAAGAAAACTAATCATGATAATGATAGGAAGCCTCATTTTGATTATCATTCCATTATCTGTCATTATTGTGGTAGATTAGGACATATTTCTCACACATGCAGTCTTAGAAGAAATTCAAATGTGAGAAATAAGTTTGTATGGATTCCTAAAGGACAAGTAAGGTCCAGTGCTAACCATGTAGGACCCAAGTACAAATGGGTACCAAAACATCCTCCTAGTGCCTTACTTGTGCAGGATAGATCAAGAGTTCCTCTTATCCCAAAGAAGAGAACTCGTGGTGATGCAACTGCTGAAACCCACTGGTACAATCATAAGAAGCTGTCGGCCACCACAAGGGACAATAGTTCTGTCTCAAGGATGAGCTATCACAAAGTTCCACTCAACTATCCTGAGAAGAACAAGAGAGAGTGGATTCCTCGATCATCATTGAAAAGGCTCTTGAATCCTACCTCTCAGAAGAAAGTGCTTCGAACCAAGGATAAGTATAGAAGATCTCCTTGGGTAAGCAAGGGATCACTTAGCAACGAAGCATTTGATAGTAAAATCTCCTACGCTAATGTTAGATGGACTTATTGAGATTTTACATTAAGCATCCTAAGATGTGAACATTATATTCATCATAGAAGAAAGCTTGAAGAAATAAGTAATGTTCATAATCTACATACTGCCCATGACTATCTTGATCAAAAACCTTGTATATCCTTGTGCATATAGTCATGAAAGATTCACCATGCCATACACATAGGACGTAATCTAAATGCATGTGAACTATATATAGCCTACAAACTGACCTTCAGATCCAGACTTGGATACAAAAGGAAGGAAATATCTGGTATTTTGTAGGAAGGGCAATCCGAAGGTTCAGCAAGACAAGGGTGAAGAAGACCCTTGCTAAAAGGAAAATCTCCTCCCCCCACAGTGAGCCATCTGACTCATGTGCCCCCAACAATCTGCTAGCTCAGAGGCAAACTTGAGATAGCGCTGAGTGATCAACCTGCGGAGACACCTTCTGCTGAACCTGTGTCTCCCTCTGCACCAGCACCCAATCTGAGTGAAGAGCTGTGTATGAAGTATGGGTTCAAGAGGCCAGAGATGCCAGTGGTAGTGATCACAAAGTAAATTCATCCCTCTGCACCAGCTCCAATCCATCCTATTAGCCTCAGCAAGACTCAGGACTGTACCTCATCTGAACAATTAGTCAAGTCTTGATAAGCATTCGTCACGCATAGATTTTGGTACTGCTCTAAATATAGATTCCATACATTGCCAACCAAAATCAAGCGAGCTACTGCTAGATGCGAATGGAGCTATGGTGATATCATTCTTACCTTCCTCTTTACTTGAATAATCACTTGGCTAGTAAATGTATGATGGGCTCAACAACTCTTATTTCTCTGAAACTGATATGATTTCCCTTATCTGTGATGAACACTTATTTTCTGTAAAAACGACCCTATCATATCAAATTCATTTTCTGATATAATGCATACAGATTTTACAAATTCAAGAAGTCCGACACCTTGAAACTGAACCTTCTTCAAAACCTTCTGAATTTGTGCATGTTGAATCATTGTGTTCTAAGATTTCTGACATTGTTAAGATGATTCGGAACTAGTTTCAGAATTTTGACACTAAAACTAAAAATCTTCCTCAGAGTTTTTCATATGGTGTCTAAATCATTTTACTCATATATGCTTAGTGAATTCTTTTAAGGGCACCTCTCATGAAAGAAAATGGTTTATGCATTCACCTTGATTTTTGAAAGATCCTTTTGAAATACAAACTTTCAAAACAGATTCTACATGACAACCGTACCTCATGATAGCACTCAAAAGCTATTTCTGATTTTCCATTTCATGTGGTATCTCTTGCATCAACTTTTTCAATGCATAAGCAGCTATGGTTTCGAGAACAATACATCCCTCTTAATTACATCTTTAAGTTCTCAATCTACTAATGATCTTAGTTCAAGTTTGTGGTTTAAGAATGTTGACACAGATTATTGAAGCTTGAACAATGAATATAACCAAGAGAGAATGACAACGAAAATGTCTCTTATCAAGATGTGTGGAATGGCTATACCAAACCTGAGAAACTTTCGCCAATACACATGAGCATTTCTATCCCTTACATATTCTGTTGTGAAATTAAATGGATAGTCTCTCTCTTGTCTGACATGCATTAGAAATCTTAGGAAATGCCTTGAATTAAACTCTGCTAGATCTGTAAAACATGGCATAGTATCACAAGCATGCTATAATCTGTATTAATTTCAAGCTTGTTGATGTCCTAAGAACAATGAGATCACACTGAGCATATCTAGAAGAACTTGGGCTAAAATTTGGAAATTATTCTCGTAATCATATGCTGAAATTTGGTTGTTTTTGTAAAACGAATTCAATTCTAATCAAATTATTTTGTGAGGATGAAGATTCTCTTTTTCAAAATCTCATTATGTTATTAATTCACATGTCTTCATGATCTACCATGAACATCCTTGAGGCATATGTATTGAACTATACTTGCTTATGAAACTCTGAAAATATGCCACCTGTTTAATATTCTCTGTACTATCACATTGATATTTATCCATGAGAGTATAAATAGAGTTCATGTCTTGATAGTGAAACTATGTGAATGTATAGATAATTTCAAAATTAGTTTTCACATAATCATTGCTCATATCTTCTTAAACCAATTAGCAAGCATGATTTCTTAAAATTATTAGCTTGTGCTGATTAACACAGATTGACTTGAATGTCCTGAGGATGGTCTTCAATGTTAAATCTTAAGTACTTTCACTGACCATCAGAAAGCATTTGTTTCCTCAAGCATATGCAGGACCAATCATCAAGTTTGAGCAAGGTTGCTTTCACAACAATCAGCGCCTTCGATAGCAGGCCAACTATTGAACCATGGGAAGAGTAGAGTGACTGCCCAGTCATGTCTACTTGTGGTTGTAGCTCAGCTTGCCGAAGCGAATCATCAAAGCACTTGCGCTAGGGGTTTCCACTTGAGATAGCACACCTCTTGAAGATGTCAGGAAGCATGCTTATCTGCGTATGATTCAGATTCCTGAGTCTAATAGAGCATGAGTACCCCTCATCTGTGGTAACATCTACACCTTACCATCTCTTACATATGATGCATACATGGCATTGGTAAGGGTGTCAACTTAGGATGTTTCTCTCAATCTGCATTGACTTCAAAATCATTCACTGTCTTAGAAAATCATCCTAGCTCACACATCTGTATCCTCTAAATGACATGCTGGAAAGTAATTGATAACATATCTCTCTTATATGCTTCCTCTCTTGATTTAATGATGATTAATCTTAATATAGAAGAGAAGTAAGTGGACATTACCTGTTAATGATCCCTTGAAAATAGAGAGTCACATGCTGTCATCGATAATAAACTCTTAAGATGCTGTGATGCAATTTGTTTGGAAAATATTTTTGGCACTTTTAAAAACACAAATTTCATTTGATTTGATTTCATTTCATATGGTATCACAAATTTCATTTGGCATTCAATCATTTCCTTTGATACCACAGGTTCAAACTCACAGATCTCATTTGATTACATTTGGTATCAGATTTCATCTCATTTGAATTTAAAATCACATATTTCATTTGATATCATAATCACCATTTTTAAACATATCAAAAGTAATTTTGATTCTCTCGATTTGATGATTAGGGCGAATACAATCATTTAGGATCATGAATCATTATTGTTTTTCTTGATAATTCTCGTACGTTGTAAAAGTATCCCCATCCCTAAGGCTAGCTTGCACCTGTTGGAATTTGATGAAGCCAAAAGGGGGAGAGAGATAGAGATGAGATGTCTAGAGATGGAGATAAGATGTCTAGCGAGAGATGAGACATGAGATGTCTAGAGCTGAGAGATAGATAAGATATCTAAGTTTAATTATAGCTCTGGGAGTGCTCTGGGAGTGATCTAAGTTTAATTATGTTCTCTAGTCATCTATGGGTTTGTCATCATCAAAATCTAAGTTTAATTATAGCTCTGGGAGTGCTCTGGGAGTGATCTAAGTTTAATTATGTTCTCTAGTCATCTATGGGTTTGTCATCATCAAAAAGGGGGAGAATGTTAGAATCTTAAGTTTTGATGGTGACTAAGGTATGATATGGTCTAGTACTTAAGAGAACATAATCAGCACTTAGGAAGGATTAGATGACATGGTTAGAATCCTGAGTTAGATCACTTGAGAATGTAAGATCACTTCCGGATAGATTAGGACTTGCGCATGCGGATGAATGCTTTCATCCCCCAGCGTCAGCAAGTAAATAACTAGGGATTTAACTTAATCCATGAACCTTAGGTGCACAAACCCTAAGACTAAGCTATGGTTCAATCGGAAGCGAAGTTGCTTCCTGTTAGACTTAGACTGGCGCAGAGCGACAGAATAGATATTACCCCAAGCGTCAGTGAGTCTACTTTCCCAAGTGAAAGCGCTTCCTGTTAGACTTAGACTGGCGCAGAGCAATAGAATAGTTATTACCCCAAGCGTCAGTAAGTCTACTTCGCCGAGTGAAAGCACTTCCTATTAGATTTAGACTGGCGCAGGTTGATAGACTAGATATAACCCCGAGCGTCAGCGGAAATGCAACATCAAGTGAAGTTGCTTCCTGTTGGATCTTGACTGGCGCAGACTGATAGAATAGATTTCACCCTAAGCGTCAGTGAGTTCACTACGTCAAGTAAAAGTGCTTCCGATAGCTTAGTGACTAGCGCTGAGTGTTGGGATGAAATACACTAAGTGAGAGTGAGTTATAGTGAACCAAGATCCTTCATCTAGTAGTTTTACTTCCGGATGTAAAAATGCTTCCGGATACATCATAGACCAGATCAGAACATAGTCTAAGTAAGACTACTTCCCATAGCAAATTTCCCACAACATGTATAGTTTTTACTATATCTGATTATATATATTGCTATGTTGGACTAACCAGTATGTGCAGAACATGGTCACGCTTCCGGATGCAAATGAGCTTCCGGATGGAAAGACTCTTGACATTGGGACTCAGAGCTTAACACTTGCAGAGCAAGATTACCACTTACGGATGAAAGATGATCATCCGTCAGCAAGAGTACAAGAGTAAATGTCACATACTCGGAAGTCAGAATGCTTTGTCAGAGCAGAGGTGTCAGGACTACTTTTCAGAGATAAAGCAAGTCAACCCTGCTGAGCATTTAAGAAGATGTTCCTTCCAACGGTAACAAGAGGATAACAGACACATTCAAACAACATTGTTACCTACCAAGCATGAGGAGTATGAGAACATAATCTGAAGATTCACTCAAGGTGTCAAAGCTCATACTGTCCACAAAAGTCAGAGTCCATAAGAGAGCTTCTGATAGCAAGAGAGGATCCAATAGCAAAGCACTCTTATCATTCATGGACAAGTGCTTGGAAGACAAAGTTCCTCTATGTGATAGCAAGCAAAATGTTAGAGTCCACGAGCTTCAGATAGCAAGAGAGCTTCCGATAATGAGTCTCTTAACATCCTGGACTTATGCTTGAGGAACGAAGTCCTCTCTGACAGCAAGCAAGAGTCGGACCGTACAAAATGTTCAGATGTCAGAACGACTTTTGTCAGAATAGTATTGCCAGAACAGTGTTGACAGAACAGCTTGGTCAGAGCATCTTTTTAGATAAAGCAAAGTCAACCCTGCTGTGCACTAATGAGGACAACGTAAACAAGGTCCCAACGTCTATAATCAAACGGTCTTATTGCCTCTCCAACGGTTAGATATTCAGAGGCTGGTATAAAAGGGATGTTCTTCATTTCTGAAGCAGGGGGGCTTGAAAAAGAGAGAGAGAACAAGGCTATTATCTGAAAAACACTAATCTACATTCCTCTCATCTTCTACTCTCGGACTTTGATATGTAATATTCTTAGAGAGTGATTTATTTGTACTTAAGTGAGTAACATCATCCACTCTTTGAGAGAGTTAGTTTTGAGCTTAAGTGTTTAACAAAATCAGTTCATAGAGTGAACATAGTGTAAACTTACAATTTGTAAGGGGGAGCATTTAGAGGTTGTCTAAATCTCCATAGGTTGCAAGTTAGCCCGTAAAACTTGCATTTGTAAGGTTTGCAGGTGAACCCGGTGTAAAACCTGTGGGTTGTTAGGTGAACCCGTGCTCGTAAAACCTAAAGTGTAAAGGCTTCTCTTGTGCCCGGTTTAAACAAGAATAGTGGATTGGAAATCTCAGGTGTAGCCTGGGGACTGGATGTAGGTCTGGGTGACCGAACCAGGATAAATTTATGTGTGCATATATTTATACTTGATCATTCTATTTTGCATCACATAGCATACTGACTTGTGCATAGCATTATTTATTATCATCATCACCGAGCACAAGCAGTCTTCCGAAAAGAGTTTAAGTTTTATTCCCTCACCCAATTCACCCCCCCCTCTTGGGTGACAGCCACGTTTATCATATAGTATGTGCATAATCTGATTTTTCTCCCTCAATTTTTTATCACATTAATAATGTTTAATTTACATATTATCTTGACTTGACCCTTGTTAATTTTTTCAAGTCAATTCACCAAAACTGTTTGTTGGACAAAATTGCATAATATAATGTCTAATATTTTTTAGGAAAAAACTTACCTGAAGTAATTGACCTTGTAACACCCCAATTTTTAAATTAGAGACAATAAAGAATTAATTAAGGTCTTAGGATATCATTAGAGAATTAGAAAGCAACTTAGAAACATTAAGTGAGGATAAATATATTTCAAGACATTATTATACCTATTTTCTTTAGAAATTAAAGAAAAAATAGTTAGAGACTAAATTATTCATTTGAAATTTTATGAAAAATACTTTTAAGTCTAAGCATCATTTTGGTCAAGAAAAATATATAAGGTGATGTATGAATTTAATTTACATAAATTAACTTTGATTAGGGATTAATTTTAGAAGTAAATAAAATTCATATGGGGGGCTAAAATGGTCATTTCACAAGATCCACTATTTTAACCCATTTTTTATTCTTCACCATCATATTCACTCTCATTTTCTCTCCAAAAACGTGCTCCTCCCACCCTCCTCCTTTCTCCTTTGATTCTTTCTCTTTTAGTGATGATTTCTAGCAATTTAAGCACCCAAGGTCACATGCAATGATGGATTTAGCTTCAGGTGATCCTTCTCTTCATTTCTATACCCATTTTACCTTTGGTTTTGGCGAGATTGAGAGGGATCCGAATTGGGGTTCTTAGGTTTAGGCTTCCATATTGTTTAAAACATAAATTAAGCTTCGATTCTTCATGCATGTGGGTGGATTTGAAGTTTACAAAGAGGTTTAGTTGAGTTTGTGAAAAATCCCCAAATTGGGGTGCTCAAATCGGATGACCATCTTAGGGATTTTTGGGTTGAAAATTTAAGTTAACCTAAGTAGGAGTAAAGTAGAGATAATAAATTGTATTGCATGTTTAAATTTGTTCAAGTTCAAGTTGCAATTTAGTTGATTTCTTTATTTATTTCCTTTGTTCATTTGGTTTTGTTTCTATAAGACCATCCTTATGATTTCATTTTTCTCCATACAAACATATTGAAAGTTTTATTCCATACATGGAGGCTTTGAGGATTCTCTGTTTTCTTTGCTTATGTGGCTGAAATTTTGATCTATGTTTAGAGTATTATAGAGATTTGTTGTTTGAATATCATTGCATTCAAGGTGTTTGCTAAAATGTCTAGAAGAAAATTTTGGTTTGCATATGCTAAAGGACTGCTTGAATAAGTTGGACAAAACTGAAATCTAACTCTCAATTGTTGATGTCTCATTTCTCATGAATTTGTATATTGAAATTTGTATGTTAAGATTTGTTTGAAAATAAGTGGGAAGATTTTATATTATTGCCTTGTTCATTTTTTTTGTTTGTCTTTTTCTCCTTTTGTTTATTCTAAATGTCGCTGCATGTTTAATTTAGGATTTGAAAGGAGGACTTCATATGTTATTCAATTTCCTTTCTATGATGCTTTGATTCTTTGGTTATGATGAAGGAATGAATGAATTGATGATTATGGTTTATGATTGATTTTATTTACATATGAAACTTTGTTCTTTTCTTTCCTTGTTGCATTGTTTAGTTGGTTTAAAAATTCTTTGCTCTCTCATATGTAATGGGCGAATGATACTTGAAAGGAAAATGATATAAATGGTACTTAAAATGATAGACTAGGCACATGGACTGATTCATGTATTGGAGGTGTTAGAATTTCACATTTTAACTATAAGTAAAGAGAGCTTCTAAAAGTTTTATAAGTTTCTTATATGTATAACTGATTTGTATGCTTGGTTGTCCTATTCAATTCGATTAGGTAATGGAAGAGAATTATTTGTTGGTCTTAAACACGGATTATAAAATGCTTTGATTATGAAGTTTTAGTTTTGAACCTTGAGATTTATTTACTATATGTTAAGAAATTTATGAATGTTCAATTTTATGTTGTCTCTAAGAGTATTTTGAAACTTTGTTTTCTTTTTCTCCTATTGTTTCATCTCTGGACATAAAGAGAGTTTTAAGGAATGATTAATAAATAATAAGGATAATTTAGAAAAGACATATAGAGGGCATGTTTGGAAGCTCATGTATTTATTTCGTTTTGCTATGTTCTTGCTTTAAGTATTTGATTGATCAAGTTGCAATGAAGCATAAAATTTAGTTTGAGAAACATTTGTTTTTTTTCTGCAATGGCTGAATGATATTGAATTCAGGATGAAACATAGATTCATGCTGGATGTTTGACTATGAACAATAAATTGATTTAATGTCATGTCTCTCTTTTCTGCACTAACCAAAGGATCAATTGGAATTTGAAAGCTTAAAAAACTGATTGTTACTACTTGATGCATGTATGTGTTGAAAGTCTATAATTCCCTTTGCAAAGTGTTTAAGATACATGCATGTGTGTGTGCAAACAGAATCTGATTTAGAAGGTTGTTTAAATTAAAGGCTTAAAAGGGAATTGGGTAGTAATATAGGTTCGAGAGAGACGATGATTATTGTGTAGAATAGTTATTCATAGTCATTATTACTTTTTGTAATATTAGGAGAGTCTAGCAGAAAGTACTTGGAAAACAAGTGTTGGGAAGCAGCAAGAAGGAAAAGAGGAGTATTAGTAAAGTGAAGGACAGGTAACAGTTTAATTCAATAGTAATAAGCGAGCATGAATATTTTGTTTTTAAAGCATGATAATGTTTACCCAAGAGGAATGAGGTATATTTATCTCAGATAGATAAATATTAAAGTAGAGTACTCTAGGCATCAGGTGGGTCGCTCCCCCTATGCCAAACATTTTCAGAAACCCTGCAGGTAAAGAATACCTCCATTAATTAACGAACATATCGTTAAAAATGGTTGGTATAGTGAGGCAGGTTCCAATAAGAGATTGGAAAGAGGCAGGTTCCAATAAGAGATTGGAAAGAGGCAGGTTCCAATAAGAGATTGGAAAGAGGAGAATATTATCATGATTTAAAGGTAAACTATTGAAATAAACTGTTATTGGGATTCTTTGAATCTCACTGTTTTTCAAAATGTTTTTACAGATAAGCAGGGAGAAGTAGATTCTGTGGGAAGCTTTAGTGGAAGGTAGGAATGATGCTTGTTAGGTCCGAAGCTCAATAGTGAGATATATTTGTAATATATGTTAGTTATTGTATATATTTCTATACAAGTTCATAGCTTGTGTTGTATATAGGTATATGCTATCACCTGTGATAGCCAAATTATATTTATATAAAATTGAAATACTTAGACTTAAATATGTTAAGTATTTAGTTACATTAGATAGTACATGTCTATAAAATAAAACTAAGTAATAGGTACTAATTTAGCTATTTAATTAATTTATAATCCGCTGCATCTTTCAAGAAACAGTTATAATTTCATAAATTGTTTAGAAGCCCAAGTTTATGCAGGAAATTCTTTTATTTAGTCATTGAAATAAAAAAAAAACAAGTTTTAATTTATTCATATTTTTGGGCTTCTAACATTAGAAAGTGATTATAAATTGATTAGAAGACTATAATAGAGCTATAAAAAGCTAGGATTTTACATTTGGTATCAGAGCAAAGATTCTGGCATAGGATAGCTAGAATACCTTTCTCGTATATGACATACTTATGAATGTCCTTAGAACACCTTTTGTAAACTTTAGAAAACACCTTGATAGCAATAGAGTTAGGAAGTAGAAGTGTGTTTTGTGGAGAACCAAATGACTGAGTGTTGAGTCAAGTTGATAGGATGTTGGATTTTATAGTGTTGAAATTTGATAAACTGTACTAGTTAGCTAGGCGACTTTATAGGACTTTGAAGACACATAGGTGATTGAGGTCAATAGAGGATTAATCTATTATAGAAATTTACCAAAGAAAATTGATTGAGAATTTGAAATAGTTGAGTTAGAGGTTACATTGTATAGGGTGAACATTTAGGGAATTTCAAAAATCATTTAGTTGATAGAATAGACTTCAATAGTTTCATGTTCCTTGAAAATAGAATAGGTGATTGAGTGATTTTAGAAGAACTTAGTTAAACTTTGAATGAAATAGAGAATAAGAGATGTATTATTAGGAATTGAGGTTGGAATCATGAATTATTTGCTTATTTGAGGACAAATATTTGAATACACATATTGGAGATGTGGAATTCAAATTTAAAGTATTTGATTATAGTTGAGAGTAGTTTGATAGCAATGTACTATGAGATTATGAGTTTGCAAGGGCCTAGAAGCATTCTTATAGAGTTATAGGAAAGTGGAATTTTAATTTGTGGATAGTATTGTAGAATACTTTAAAGATTAGAAGAAGTGATAATCATAAGAAATGATATTAAAAATATGTACTCATAGACTTATTAATTAAATAATTAAGTAGAGATAAAAGTTAGCCAAAAATACAATAAGAAGTAGATGTAGAGAGATAGATAGAGTTTAAGGATAAGATTGACGGAATAAGAATTCTTCTTTGGGGTCTTGAGTATAATTATGATCCGGACATAATCATAGTCAAGACATCATTGAAAAATCTTATGAGTCAAAGGGGTTAGAGTGACTTGGAAATAATAAAAGATAGTAAACAGTAGGGTAATTCTTTTAATTTCGAGGACGAAATTATTTAAGGGGGAGAGAATTGTAACACCCCAATTTTTAAATTAGAGACAATAAAGAATTAATTAAGGTCTTAGGATATCATTAGAGAATTAGAAAGCAACTTAGAAACATTAAGTGAGGATAAATATATTTCAAGACATTATTATACCTATTTTCTTTAGAAATTAAAGAAAAAATAGTTAGAGACTAAATTATTCATTTGAAATTTTATGAAAAATACTTTTAAGTCTAAGCATCATTTTGGTCAAGAAAAATATATAAGGTGATGTATGAATTTAATTTACATAAATTAACTTTGATTAGGGATTAATTTTAGAAGTAAATAAAATTCATATGGGGGGCTAAAATGGTCATTTCACAAGATCCACTATTTTAACCCATTTTTTATTCTTCACCATCATATTCACTCTCATTTTCTCTCCAAAAACGTGCTCCTCCCACCCTCCTCCTTTCTCCTTTGATTCTTTCTCTTTTAGTGATGATTTCTAGCAATTTAAGCACCCAAGGTCACATGCAATGATGGATTTAGCTTCAGGTGATCCTTCTCTTCATTTCTATACCCATTTTACCTTTGGTTTTGGCGAGATTGAGAGGGATCCGAATTGGGGTTCTTAGGTTTAGGCTTCCATATTGTTTAAAACATAAATTAAGCTTCGATTCTTCATGCATGTGGGTGGATTTGAAGTTTACAAAGAGGTTTAGTTGAGTTTGTGAAAAATCCCCAAATTGGGGTGCTCAAATCGGATGACCATCTTAGGGATTTTTGGGTTGAAAATTTAAGTTAACCTAAGTAGGAGTAAAGTAGAGATAATAAATTGTATTGCATGTTTAAATTTGTTCAAGTTCAAGTTGCAATTTAGTTGATTTCTTTATTTATTTCCTTTGTTCATTTGGTTTTGTTTCTATAAGACCATCCTTATGATTTCATTTTTCTCCATACAAACATATTGAAAGTTTTATTCCATACATGGAGGCTTTGAGGATTCTCTGTTTTCTTTGCTTATGTGGCTGAAATTTTGATCTATGTTTAGAGTATTATAGAGATTTGTTGTTTGAATATCATTGCATTCAAGGTGTTTGCTAAAATGTCTAGAAGAAAATTTTGGTTTGCATATGCTAAAGGACTGCTTGAATAAGTTGGACAAAACTGAAATCTAACTCTCAATTGTTGATGTCTCATTTCTCATGAATTTGTATATTGAAATTTGTATGTTAAGATTTGTTTGAAAATAAGTGGGAAGATTTTATATTATTGCCTTGTTCATTTTTTTTGTTTGTCTTTTTCTCCTTTTGTTTATTCTAAATGTCGCTGCATGTTTAATTTAGGATTTGAAAGGAGGACTTCATATGTTATTCAATTTCCTTTCTATGATGCTTTGATTCTTTGGTTATGATGAAGGAATGAATGAATTGATGATTATGGTTTATGATTGATTTTATTTACATATGAAACTTTGTTCTTTTCTTTCCTTGTTGCATTGTTTAGTTGGTTTAAAAATTCTTTGCTCTCTCATATGTAATGGGCGAATGATACTTGAAAGGAAAATGATATAAATGGTACTTAAAATGATAGACTAGGCACATGGACTGATTCATGTATTGGAGGTGTTAGAATTTCACATTTTAACTATAAGTAAAGAGAGCTTCTAAAAGTTTTATAAGTTTCTTATATGTATAACTGATTTGTATGTTTGGTTGTCCTATTCAATTCGATTAGGTAATGGAAGAGAATTATTTGTTGGTCTTAAACACGGATTATAAAATGCTTTGATTATGAAGTTTTAGTTTTGAACCTTGAGATTTATTTACTATATGTTAAGAAATTTATGAATGTTCAATTTTATGTTGTCTCTAAGAGTATTTTGAAACTTTGTTTTCTTTTTCTCCTATTGTTTCATCTCTGGACATAAAGAGAGTTTTAAGGAATGATTAATAAATAATAAGGATAATTTAGAAAAGACATATAGAGGGCATGTTTGGAAGCTCATGTATTTATTTCGTTTTGCTATGTTCTTGCTTTAAGTATTTGATTGATCAAGTTGCAATGAAGCATAAAATTTAGTTTGAGAAACATTTGTTTTTTTTCTGCAATGGCTGAATGATATTGAATTCAGGATGAAACATAGATTCATGCTGGATGTTTGACTATGAACAATAAATTGATTTAATGTCATGTCTCTCTTTTCTGCACTAACCAAAGGATCAATTGGAATTTGAAAGCTTAAAAAACTGATTGTTACTACTTGATGCATGTATGTGTTGAAAGTCTATAATTCCCTTTGCAAAGTGTTTAAGATACATGCATGTGTGTGTGCAAACAGAATCTGATTTAGAAGGTTGTTTAAATTAAAGGCTTAAAAGGGAATTGGGTAGTAATATAGGTTCGAGAGAGACGATGATTATTGTGTAGAATAGTTATTCATAGTCATTATTACTTTTTGTAATATTAGGAGAGTCTAGCAGAAAGTACTTGGAAAACAAGTGTTGGGAAGCAGCAAGAAGGAAAAGAGGAGTATTAGTAAAGTGAAGGACAGGTAACAGTTTAATTCAATAGTAATAAGCGCGCATGAATATTTTGTTTTTAAAGCATGATAATGTTTACCCAAGAGGAATGAGGTATATTTATCTCAGATAGATAAATATTAAAGTAGAGTACTCTAGGCATCAGGTGGGTCGCTCCCCCTATGCCAAACATTTTCAGAAACCCTGCAGGTAAAGAATACCTCCATTAATTAACGAACATATCGTTAAAAATGGTTGGTATAGTGAGGCAGGTTCCAATAAGAGATTGGAAAGAGGCAGGTTCCAATAAGAGATTGGAAAGAGGCAGGTTCCAATAAGAGATTGGAAAGAGGAGAATATTATCATGATTTAAAGGTAAACTATTGAAATAAACTGTTATTGGGATTCTTTGAATCTCACTGTTTTTCAAAATGTTTTTACAGATAAGCAGGGAGAAGTAGATTCTGTGGGAAGCTTTAGTGGAAGGTAGGAATGATGCTTGTTAGGTCCGAAGCTCAATAGTGAGATATATTTGTAATATATGTTAGTTATTGTATATATTTCTATACAAGTTCATAGCTTGTGTTGTATATAGGTATATGCTATCACCTGTGATAGCCAAATTATATTTATATAAAATTGAAATACTTAGACTTAAATATGTTAAGTATTTAGTTACATTAGATAGTACATGTCTATAAAATAAAACTAAGTAATAGGTACTAATTTAGCTATTTAATTAATTTATAATCCGCTGCATCTTTCAAGAAACAGTTATAATTTCATAAATTGTTTAGAAGCCCAAGTTTATGCAGGAAATTCTTTTATTTAGTCATTGAAATAAAAAAAAAACAAGTTTTAATTTATTCATATTTTTGGGCTTCTAACATTAGAAAGTGATTATAAATTGATTAGAAGACTATAATAGAGCTATAAAAAGCTAGGATTTTACAGACCTCAATTACATCCATTACCCAATAAGAATTTGACACATGTCCAACTTACCTCATACACAACTAACACATGGAGGAGAGAGAAAAGAAAGAGAAAGTGATGTGGGTTAGTTGAACATGTGTCAAATTCTTATTGGCTTACTGGATGTAATTGAGGTCAAGTACTTGAGGTAAGTTTTTTCCTATTTTTTATCTGTATTAAAAAGAATATTTTGTTTTTTAAGGAAAGGATATACCAAATTACCAAGGAGCTTTTCAAGAGTTGTTTTAGAGGAAAGATAAGGAGGTGACGTGGACTGGGAAGGTCAATAATTTGGAGTGGTCTAAAGAACTCGATAGTTCTGCATTGATAGTTGACGTTTTAAAGTTTTGTGAACGTGGAGAATATATCTGCTTTTTTATTCGGATTAAAAAGAACCCCAAAGATATGGGCGTGCCTTATTATTATTGTTTTTCCGGTCAAAATCCACATTCCAAAAAGTAATCCAATTAAACGATAAATAAACCGTACGAAATTGGAACGTGGAAGATTTGTGATTACCCAAAATGGCACTTATTTCCTTATTTAATTTATTCACGGATTTGTGACGTTATTGATGAATAATCCACAAGCTCAATACGCACATACGTGGCATTGTAAACATTCTTTTTATGAAAATATACATTAACTAGTTTTATCAACTTCAAACAAAGCTATCTTATAGTTGTTTCCGAACATTGTTATTGCATTAACCGCCATATACATATAACCACATCGATATTACATTATTTATTAGAATTTTGACTGAAATTGACTATAGTTTTATGAATCAGTTTTTATTAAGAAAATACATTCAACAAAGTTAACTGTATCAAAAAAGTTGACTTATTCTGGAGGCTCAAATAACCTACATTTCTTGATTTCTCTACAATGATTTTGTCCAAGAGTTTTTTTCCTTTTCATTAAACAAATTTACTTCTCTATTTCTTTTTATATATAGAGCAGAGATAGAAGGTTTTTTTTTTCAATATGTAAGTCACAGAATTAAATATTTCATGTAAATGTATAAATCTACCCTTTATTTTTATATGTTGCCTTTATTTTCATGTGGTATAGTAGATACTAAATATATGTATAAACAAGAAATTTGTTGATGCTAATGGGAAGTTAATGATATTATCCTTAGTCCATATGAAATATGGTAGAAGTGACTTATATATAAGATCAGAGGTATACATTTCTAAAGTGTAACACGAGAATCTCCTTATTACTATTAATCAGAAGTGTCCCTCTCCATCTCTTTTCTCAATTCATCACTATTGTATGAAGGAGTATATATGAACACTGTAATGTTGCAGATTATTGCAATTTTATGAGAAATTGCTTCAATTTACTCTTAAGTGTGTGTGTGTTTATACAGACAAAACAGACAAATGTTGTCGGCCTATCTTAACCACAATAATTCTATATTTTTCGTGGAATTATTTGAGAAAAAAGTCTCATATTTTAAGTTTTTTATTTCCTCTGTTGGTTGTTGTCGCCTTTGAGATGCTCAAGAGCATATAATATTGGTTTCTTATATTTAAGTGATATACTATCTCTTTCTCTATACTAATTATAAAATCACTTTAACTTGTTTTGAGAAATTAATAAAGATATAAAATTAATCACTTTAAAATTACCGATAGTTAAATTTGTTTACTTTAACACTAATTTATTCTACAATATACAAATAAACTAACATATAGTCTAATTACATATGTAACATATGTATATGACTTCATTTGACTTTTTAGCGGCCTAATATTTTATTTAGAACGATGCAATATGTTATTACTTCTTCTACACACATAAGCATCCAAAAATGCAACAATATAAATCATTCTTTACTATACCCAGGTGTTGCAGTTGTATATTGACATAACAAAATTATTTATGAGCATGTCATAGGTAAGAAACTATAAATATACTAAATGCATGGTTGAAGTATTGTTTGGCAAAAAAAAATTGAAGTTGTATGTGATGTCTATACTTCTATCTCTAACTATGAAAAATGCGCGGTTGAAGTAGTGATGCCTATTTTGTCTTGGTGTATGCGAGATGATGAAATCCAGCTAATTATCAAAGAAGACAAATAATTAATATTACTCATTTAAAAACGAAAATAAATGTGAATATATATGTGGGTTGAGGAAATAGGGTTGACGACACGTGGGGGAATTCTGGAGGGGACTGAGTTAGATGGGAATCAACCATTTGGAGTAAACACGTTCTCATCTCATGACACCTGTACTTTCGTCGAGTTACATTGTTTTGTCACTTTTTCATGTTTCTATCCTTAACCCAAAGCCACTTCACATGCCTTCCTGATTGAAATGAAAATTAGTTAGTTACATCATTGATTTTGTTTGAAGAATAATATAACTATATAACATTATTCATATTTTACAACCATTATTGATTATTTCATCTTTAGAAGATAATGTAACTAATTACCTAAGATTTCTTTCTTTTTTGATAAACCTAATTACCTAAGATTTCAAATATGAGCTTTTAAAAAATGTGACTATTATACTCGATCCCACTAAATGTAGGACCTATATCTTTTTAGAGAATTAGTTCTGACATAAATATATATGATACAACTATAATTTTTTACCAATTTATTCCAAGAATAAATTATCCTTAAATAGAGTAAAATATAGATTATTAATTATGACATTTTAGAAAAGAACAAAACTTGCACCTACACTATATCTAGTTGATCAAATTCTCTCCAATCAATATATGATACTTTGATAGTTTCATTCATTAACAACTCATCAATCAACACCAATACCATTTTTCATCGCTGCCCTGCACCTGCTCTTCTTCATCACTCTTGCTGCCTTTGCCATCATATCTTCACTGCTGCTGCTCTATTTTTCAACTAATCATTCGCACTCAAAGCTATCTCGCTCATTAATCAAATTTCTTTCTTCACTATTGTTCATAAATAAAAGAGGGAATATAAGCTACCATAAGTTAGTTATAAGTTGAAAAAAATCATTTTTCTTCAGGTTGAAATAAGCTATCTTTTTCAATTTTGAATAAGCTCAGTAAAAGATAAACTCAACCAAACATACAAAAACAATTACCCTAAAAAAGTCCTTATTTTGCCCAAAATAAGCCTAGCGAAACATGTTTAGTTAACTTTAGAGCGTACATCTCGTGAGGGTTGACTCAGAAATCCTTTAAATTTTGATTTGACTTTTTCTTTGGCCAAAACAAAACTCTTTGACTTGAATTGCAGATATGTAGAAATTTCAGTGTCACAAAACCTAAGTTTGATTTGCCTCTTCTCTTCACATGTTTATTCAGTATTTCCTCCTCTTTGGAATGGTCCAATTCTTAAGCAACAAGTACTAAAAGTTACTCCCTCCGTTCCTAAATATAAGATCACTTTGGAGAAGTGAATAAGTTCTTAAATATAAGATCACTTCCTATTTTATTTTAAGTTTTACCCAAACTACTCTTATACTCTCTCTTTTCATTGAAAACCCCTCCTCCTTTTTAAATTAAGTAATTGAGAAGTATTTTGGGAAGATCATGTAATTTTATTGTCTTCTTTAATCTCCCCAAATTAGCCAAAGTGATCTTATATTTAAGAACGGAGGGAGTATTATTTACTAGTATTTATAGGTGCAAATGAAATAAACTATTATTGTTATTATCAAATCTCTGAATTTCGAATCCTTCATACAAAAATTCATTTCCCTCAATTACTCACGGAGAATATATACGGTAGGACCACCCAAAAAATGGAGTATATTTCATTATATTTAGGGAATTAAATTTTCTTTAGTAGTTAACAACTCTCTGAACTATTTACAATACAATAATTGTTGTATTGTCTCAAAAACTCATTCTCAACAAACACATGAATTATAATTAATTAAGATAATAATATGAGAATTTAACAATATCGATATGTCATTTGTAATTCACAGCAATTTCTTTACAATCAATCACAGAATAAAAGGAGAAACATATATGAACACGATAAATAGTTTTTTCCACAAAATAAATCTTCTTGTTAATAAGTTTGGCCTATATGGCTAAATTTCATAAGTTAGCTTTCACGGGTAAATGGTATGCGTGATGAATATCCGAAGGAAAAATATTAAAAATACATGTTTGTAGTTAATACTATTATAATTTAATGAAAATTATAATATATTGGCATGACACGTTGAACACAAAAGTGGAAAATTAAAAGGGAAAAATAGTGGAAGAGAACTTTATCTTCAGATCAATCTCTTGGAATAAAGAGCTGAGGCAGCTACAGGGCTGTTTCAATATACTATTAGTCAATTATGTCTTTTCTTCCTTGTTTCCAATATTTGTTTCAAAAATAGTTTTTGAAGAAACAAAACAAAATTTAAACATAAGATTTTTTATATATAGAAAAAAATATGTATGTATCCAAATCAACTACCAAAATACGTAGAATTTCATGAGTAAACACTGGAATTTTTTGGTTTCAACAAAACTTTAACTTTAGAATCGAATTTTTAGGTTCTAAGCATCAATTTTGGAGGGAGTGTTTTCTTCAACATCAGGAAGATCTTCTATTCATCTTTTCCTTAGCTTGGTGCATCTTTGGCTTTGAAATAGTTGAATCTCAAGAAATCTAATTTAGGATTTCTTGCTAATCTGAATCGATCTTCTGCTTTTTTTTTTTTTGATAAAAATCTTCTGCTTATTTTATATGAGGATTTATTAAAGACATGAAAGGGAGAAAATTGTTAGAAGCCATGCATAAAAAAATGTCAGAAGCCATATTATTAGACATTGACTATAGAGGAAGATAATTGGCAAATATGTGTGTGTTTTAAATTAGGGCAAAAGTGCTGATCTAACAATTAACTATTTCAGTTTGGGCAAAAATAATAAATGACTGTTTCGCGGTGCATAAATAATAACCAACTTTGTGACCCGGTGCAAAAATAATAAAACCGGTTTTGGATGTTAATTTGTAGTTTTGTGGAACCTTTCTGATATTATTTTCAAAGTGAAAAATACATTTTTGCCCCTCCCAATTAAAACCTTACTGATACTAGTTAACATGGAAAGATGAAGGGCAGAAGGAAGAATAGTTTAGTTTTAATTGTGAGGGGGTAAAAAGGTATTTTTACTTTAGAAAATAATATCAGAAAGGTTTTACAAAACTACAAATTAACATTTAGTACCGGTTTTATTATTTTTGCACCGGGTCACAAAGTTGGTTATTATTTATGCACCGCGAAACAGTCATTTATTATTTTTGCCCAAATTGAAATAGTTAATTGTTAGATCAGCGTTTTTGCCCTTTAAATTATTCTTTAAGTGAGTTGTATTGTGGAGCAACATATTTTTTTGACATTCATAGCCGAATATATGATTAATAAGAAAAAAACCTTGATAAATGTGGGTTCATGTATACATGTAATTGTTTTTTTATTAAAAGTATACAAGTAATTGTAATTGTTATGGTTTTGTTCCCATTATTTGATTTTCTCTGAATCCAAACACAACAAGGAAATTAAATCACGAGTGAAACTGAACAAGAAAGCCATATTGAAGAGAGCCATTTCAGTTAACTGAGGAACTTTTCTCAGTGAGTTCCTCATTGATTGTAATTCACTGACCTTGCCAATTCCTCAATTTTCCATTATTATTTTTGTCGCCATTTTTTTTTGTTAACGTCTGTTTTATGATCTTAAAAATACACACTTTTTTTTAAAAAACAAATACACACTTTGAGTATCTCTTTTACTGAGATACATAATTTGTAATAATAGTTTTTTCTGATTTTTTTTAAATATACACATGATTGTTTTAAGGAAAATTAATATGAGGTCCCTCACAAGAGACTTAATGCTAGAAAAGTCCCAAAAACTCTAAATATTAAAATAGAGTCTCTAGGGACTACACTTTAATATACTTCAAATGTCAAAAGACCAGATTGCCCTCCTTCTAATTACACACTCAGTCTCTACCTTCCTTTCTCTTATTCCTTCATCCCTTGCCCCTCCAAATTCATCTCTGCCCTTTGGTTCAAGCAACCCCAGAATTCAAATGCGCATCACAATTCATATTGGCTAAATCAAAATCGAAATTGAAGCCTCCTTAATCGCGTCAATTCCATTTCAATCTCACTCTAACCATGTAAGCTTTCTCTGTTCTTTTTGTATTATATTTTTTCCATTCTTGGTACTTTGCTCTCACTTACTTGTTTCCTTTTGTTTCTCTGCATTTACAGAAGGTTTCCTTACTTGGAAATTTGAAGTTTTTGGTGGAATGACTTTCTAGGTTTTTTTACTGAGAAAAGATACGAGGTATATATCAGTTCAAATGATTGTGCTTTTGATTGGTTTATGGTTTTGTCTGCATTTTATTTCTTTCAGTTAAATGGGGATTTAATTTGTTGCTTTTTGTTTAGCTCAAAGCTCAAAGGGCCTTTCTTTATGATTTTTGTAATCAAATAGTCTCCCTTGATTTTTGGAGTTGCATTGCACAATCGAAAGTTTTAAAAGCGAAAGTATATTTGATAGCATGCGAGAAAAGTATATTTTGTTAATCTATGTGTTAGAATCTTAAGTTTTGATGATAACTAATTGCGATCATAAACAATGCGATCACTAAATAACCACTTGCAATCAGGACATAGACATGGTAATCATAAGACATTGCAATCAGGACATAGTGTTAATGTCTTGGAATTCATACTTTTTAGCATGATTCACATGTTTTTATATACTCTTTTTGGAGATTTTATACATATTTTAGAGGTCAAGCTATAGGAAGTATGCATGATATTTTTGGTTGCACATTTGTTTATCAACTGTGTCAAAGCTATTATTTTGCAAGGTATTTTTGTGTTAGGAAATTGCAGGCATACATTGGAGAATTCAAAGATGATTGAGGAGCATGCTTCGAGCATTCTATTTGCATGAGTAGGGGTTAATGTTGCAAGAAGGAAATTGAGCCGTGACATGATTTTATGCATCTGTTTTGAGCCGGGGCACAATTGCACTTAATTGAGCATTAGAGAAGAACTGTGCCGCGACATAGTTGTCTGCCATTGTTTTGTGCCGCGGCACAATCGCGAACAGCAAGGGGCAAAACGCACAGCACAGAAAATTAGGTTTTAAAAAGGCCAAAACACATGGAGTTGGTCATTCTTGACTTCTTGGAGCACTTGGGAGTATTTGGCTATGCTAGGGCTTGCTTTTTGGTGGGGATTGAGCTAGGTTTGGAGTTGCAAAGAGATTTGGACTTCCTTTCTTGGTTTTTCCTCTCCTTTTTCATTCTCTACTCTTGTTTATGTTTGTGTTAATGTATATTCTCATGGATTTGTTGAACATGAGTGGCTAAATACATTTATTCTACGATTATTTTGAACCTTTGTATGTATTATCTCTTGATTTTGCCTCTCCTTTTGTGATTTATGTTATATATGTGTTTATTTCACTCTAGCTCTAATGCTTCTAAATGCTTGATCACCATTTAGTTGATTTGTTCATTTGACTTATGACTTGAGAGAGCTAGGTTAAGTGTAGAACTTGAGTGAAATAGTGTAAGAACTTGAAGTTTGCATGACGAATGAATGGTTTTGTTGATAAGATAGAGATATACTTATTGACCTTACATAGCCACATTAGGGTTGAAGCTTAAAAATTGGGTTTTATTAATCGTAACAAGAGATTGAGCGATTAATGGAATTAAACATTTGTTCTTGACTCGACGGAGCGTTTACAAGTACATTTGAACCCTAGGTTAGCACATATATATAACTATTAAAAACAATTGTGAGAGGAGACCATTTTAAGGTTAGGAAATACAAAGGGGATAAATAATCTTAGAACCCATTTCATGCTTGAAGTCAATGAATCACTTGTTTATAGTTTTTCTCATTTATTTTTATGGTTACCCTTCACATCTTGATATTTGAATCACTCAAAATGGGCGAGAGTGCGATAATCATTACTTGACCGGGTTTTGGAACCAAATCCTCGTGGGAACGATACTTTACTTATCACTTTATTACTTGACGCGACCCGTGCACTTGCGGTGCGAACACATAGACATAGTAATCATAAGACATTGCAATCAGACATAGACATAGCTATCATAAGACATTGCAATCAGACATAGACATAGCAATCATAAGACACTGCAATCAGGATAAGACGTAGCGATCACAAGACATAGCAATCAGGCTAAAACATAGTAATCACTAGAAAGTTGCGATCATGAATAACTTAGAATCATGCGATCATGAAATAATAAAGAATATTTTTCTAAGTTAAAATAGTGATTGAAATATCTATCAGAGCAAGTCTAAGCAAAACTAAGAAGGTTAGATCACGGACTGATCGGAACCATAATCGATCTGTGATTGGAGTATCAAGTGATTGAAACTGTTATGCTTTTAATGTGTGATATGAGTGTGCAGCATCTGATCGAAGCAAGTGCAATCAATGCCTGATCGAAGTGTCGACCAGAAAGCAAATCAAGTACAAAAGTACACTGTCATGATCAGGATGCCTTTTCAGAAGACGTTAGACTCATTCTTCCACCATATATGCTCTCAAGACAACTTCTCACCTAAAAGAAGCAACATTTGCTGTCAAAGTTTGAAACTGCATTTATTGTTCATCTTCTTCTTCAAGCAACATGAGAAGAACCAAGTACCAAGCATTAAATGAGTCCAACAGATTCAAGTCTTCACCTCAGTGTGTCAAACGGCTATATTCTCCATTGAAGACTATAAATAGCACAGTGTAATTTATTGCTCTTTACTGAACTATCTGAACAAGTACCTATTATCTGTCAAAATCTTTTAAGAGCATTTAAGTCACTGCGATCACAAGCTTAAGTGTTTAACAATATCTGTTCATCTGTGAACTTAGTGATTTAATTAAATCCTCTTCTGTTTTGAGGTTGTTCTGAAGCTTGGAGCTTTAGAACATGGATGTGACCTTACGGGTAGTAAGGGGGAGTGTTAGAGAGATTGTTTCACTTGTAAAGGTTATCAGGTGAACCTGTTGCAAAACCTGAACTTAGTGGAACCCAACGAGGAGTTGGTGAACTGGACGTAGGCAAGAGTTTTGGCCGAACCAGTATAAATTGATTTGCATATTTTATTAGTTTAAGTTTTTAATTTGAAGCACAATTCACCCCCCTCTTGTGCATCCTTGCTTTCACTATGCTGATGCAGAAATTCTACCACTTGTAAATTAGTTAACTATGATTTCGGTCTATAATCTACTAGCCAAAATGGGGGTTATGGCCCAAACTTTTAGTTGATAGCATACATTAAAGAGCTGTGTGATTAAATTTCTGAACACACTCAATGAAGTTGGTCGTGTTATATGCTTTATATGATGCTAGATGTGACCCCACCTGATTGCAAAGAGCAAGGAAGGAGGAGCAGATGTGGTCCAGACTTATGTTTTCTGGAATGCTCATGAGCCAGTTAGAAGGCAGGTGCAGCATTATATTTCTCACTTCTAGTTTTGTTGGTAGCCTTATCTTATTTCTTTCATTTTATCAATATTATTTATGCTGAATGCCGATTTATTTTACATTTAAAATTTTTTGCGCCTGAGTATTACTTTGAGGGGAGATATGATCTAGTGAAGTTTGTGAAGCTTGTTGGGTCAAGTGGACTTTACCTCCATCTTCGAATAGGCCCTTATGTGTGTGGAGAGTGGAACTTTGGGTCTCGCCTTCTTCTGCACTATAATATTACAATCACTTTTTAGAAAATTAGAAACAAACATTTCCATATAGAGAAATGACTAAAATAGAACGAAGTTCTTGGCTATTTGAATCATTTATACATAACAGTTATGAAGGAAGTCAGTTAGTTGTTGGGCAACTGAGATGTATTATTCTTTGTTGGCAACTAGGATTTTTTTTATAAGAACCTCTTTCTGGAAAAGAGAGAGTAAAAATAGGTCAATCTCCAAGTCTCTGAAAATTAGAGCACTTATCAATTTTAAAGATGTTAATAAAAGATCAATTATGTTGTAGGTCTGATAATTACGGAGTTTTGGTATAGGTGAAGTAGTGGATTTTATTTTCATGGATGAGATTCATGAACCTATTGAATTACTAGAATTGGCAGTAAATGTAAAGTTGTCTTTCAATTCTTGTATTTCCTTTTGAAACTGGATCATTTTCACCTGACCAAATACCCAAGAATGATAGCTATTACTGTTTTGTTGGATAATTTGGGAACTGACTCAACTGAGCACATATGTAAGTTCTATATTGCATGCATTACATATATCAACTTTAGGACAAGCGCCATTCCTCTTGCTAAAATATCAATTATTTACTCCAGTTTCATATTAGTTCCATCTAAGCTGTTCACCTTTTATTTAAACAAAAAATTCCTTTTAAGAAATTAGTTTGACACCTAGCCTATGAGTTGCCCTAACTATTCTGCTCAAGATGATTGGTTCTGTTGCCTTTGAATTACCAAGTACAAGTATCAATTGGATATAACTCCCTCTGTAATTTTTAGTGCCTAATAATGCATTTATTGGCTTAATTTTATTAGATTGAGAATGAATATGGGAATATTGAAAGCTCCTATGGTAAGGGAGGTAAAGAGTATGTTAAGTGGGCAGCTAGAATGGCTCTAGGTCTTGGTGCTGGTGTTCCATGGGTCATGTGCAGGCAACCTGATGCTCCACATGATATTGTAATATTCTTTAACTCTCTTCAATTTGAAAAATGAAAGGGAATTGCATTTGAATACTCTTACCTTTGAAGAAGTATATGTTTGGGTTAAACTTATTATTTGCATTATCATTCATATATTGTATATTTCCTCGACAGATCGATTCATGCAATGCATATTACTGTGACGGTTTCAAACCAAACTCACAAACCGATATTTTGGACAGAGGACTGGGATGGCTGGTATGAACAATAAAAACATTCTTCATATATTTACCTTTTACATTACTGATGCTGACTTGTCAGGGAGTTCAGGAAAATATCATGAGACTGAAAGTGTCTATCAACTAGAAGGGTCATAGGCTCAACCAAAACCATGTGAGGAAGAGCATTTTACAAGCAGCAGAGGTAAAGTGTGAGAAGCAAGAAAAAAAGCTACAAGCAGTAGTTTTAGAAAGAATACCACTTAGTCTATTAGCAACAATAATGTATTTTTTTTGTGCCAACTATGTTCTAACTTTGTATTAGCACAACACTATTTTTTTTGCCAACTATGGCCAAACTTTGTGTTAACAACAACATTGTATTTTTTTTAATTTCTTGAATGCAATATTTTTACCTCAACTATTATAGAGCATAATCACCTGATAACAAGCTAATGAGCAGCGAATAACGAGTTCATGAGCAAATATAACAAGTTAATGAGCAGCGAATAACAAGGTCATGAACAAGGTAAAAAGTTAATGAGCAATTATAACAAGTTAATGAGTAGCGAATAATAAGGGCAAAACTTGACAAATTAATGGGCACGCATGACAACTAGTTGGGCAGGTGTAACAAGTTAATGGTCAATACTCTAAGTTAATGGGCAGGGCAAAACTTGACAAGTTAATGGGCACGCATGATATCTCTTTGGGCAAAACTTGACAAGTTAATGGGCGGACGTGACAATTCTTTAGGCAAAACTTGACAAGTTAATGGGCACGCGTGACAACTAGTTGGGCAGGTGTAACAAGTTAATGACCAATACTCGAAGTTAATGGGCAGGGCAAAACTTGACAAGTTAATGGGCACACATGACATCTCTTTGGGCAAAACTTGACAAGTTAATGGGCGGGCGTGACAACTCTTTGGGCAAAACTTGACAAGTTAATGGGCACGCGTGACAACTAGTTGGGCAGGTGTAACAAGTTAATGGCCAATACTCTAAGTTAATGGGCAGGGCAAAATGACAAGTTAATGGGCACGCATGACAACTCTTTGGAGAAAACTTGACAAGTTAATGGGCAGACGTGACAACACTTTGGGCAAAACTTGACAAGTTAATGGGCAGGCGTGACAACGCTTTGGGCAAAACTTGATAAGTTCATGGGCTGGCGTGACTACTCTTTGGGAAAGACTTGACAAGTTAATGGACACGTGTAACATCTCACTGGGTAAAAAATGACAAGTTTATGCCTTGCTATAAGTCTATAACAACCTCATACTCAGATATGACAATAATGTAATAATCAACTATAACATTGACACAGTCTACAAAATGCAAAATATTAACAATAACATATGTATTACACTTGTACAAAATATAGTAAATGCCTCAAAATTGAGGACTTGTCAATAACAAGTGAATGAGCAAGAATAACAATGTGATGGGCAAATATAACAACAGTTATGCCAGTAAATTTGATACATCATAATAGAATCCACATGACCACTTGCATGTCTTTCCCAAGCAACAACATTTACAATGTGCACTACGTAGTGAACTAGGCGCTCATAAATTTGTGAGATGTTCTAAATACAATATCACTATAAAACACAATATCACTAAAAGACTACGTCAGATTTGGCTCAACAACTGTGGTGGCTTCAGTGGTGGGAGAGTACATGACAATTGTGTGTTGATTCCCTTTTCCCTTTTCCAATGAAAACTAAATCGGTCAGTGAAAATTATGAAGCTACTCATTCATTTTCAGCAGCATAGAGATGAAATGGATCTGTAGGGACTTGTGATGCTTTTCAAAACAAGTCAGAAAAAACCACTTCCATGAGGCAATTTGAGAAACTATGATTATAAGCACATCCATTTTTTTCCAGAAAATTAAGAGCCTTCAGTTGTCAAGCTTCATAACCTCCTGGTGTTGTTTTAGGAGTCTTGGGGATTGCCTACAATCAATTGAAAAATAGGATTAAAGAAGCAACTAATGAAATTTGACTCTTTAACAAGTAAAATTGGTCACAGTTGAAAACCGGCACAAAAAGCATGTGGGTACAATGAACAAAACACGGGAAAATTGGTAAAATAAAGATGATGAGAATAGAAGGGAAATAAATACGTTAGTGCTGGTGAATAGAAGTTCTTCATCTTTTTCATTCCTCCATAAAGTAACTTGTGCTACTTGCAAGCTTACCTGGCAAGAAAAGAAAGTCAATCCCAAATTGCCCCAGCACAAGGCTCAAGCAAAACAAAAAATTTCAATATGAAATAGGTTTTCCTACCATATAAAAGTTAACTGATTATACAAGAACCATGTATAAAATACACAAAACAAAAGTGTTAAACAATATCTTTATAAATCATTCAAATAGATGCAAATGCCAAGATCACTAGATTTTCACTCATCTTTGCTGATGCAACTTGTGAATTCCGAAGCACAATTTGATCAATTCCATTCCTATCTAAATGATGCCTATAATGGCATACAGCAAAAGTGGGAAGGGGGAATTGTCAATAAAATAAAGCTCTCCTCATTTGTGAATGAATGCTTTAAAGAACCATACTCTAGGTGTAAAAAAAGAGCAATAAAAACAAGGGCAAAGGTGCACCCAGTAGCATAGTAAATTCAAAATGGTGCATCTAGTAGCATACTAAATTTGAGGGTGCAAATTTAGCAGTTATAACATAAAATGGAGCAAATTTAGCAGTTATAACATAAAATGAGGCAAATTTAGCATCCTGTTAAAAATGACAAACCATTGTTATTGAGAGGTGCATCTTCATTAATTATCACCACCAAATTTCATTTTTCGAGCTTTTCTGATGATGCTGCTGCTAGTTCTTTATGTTGTGTTTCTTTATGCTACTGCTAGTTCTGCAAATTTCATATGCAAGTGTCTTCAAATTTAAGTGTTCTTCAAATTTCCATTTTTCTTTTTATTCAAAATGCAAACTATTGCCACATTGTCATGCCACCTGTATGCCATGTCAATTAAAAACTTGTTGGACCCACCTCTCAGTAACGATGGTTTGTCATTTTTAACGGATGCTAAATTTGCCACATTTTATGTTATAACTGCTAAATTTGCACCCTCAAATTTAGTATGCTACTAGATGCACCATTTTGAATTTACCATGCTACTGGGTGCACCTTTGCCCTAAAAACAATATCATTAAACACCATCTTTTAACTTAACCTATTCAATTTAACGAAATAGATTTCAGAACAAAAACACCATAGAGTAAAACTAGAATAAAAACCTTCATAACAATGAGCTAAGCATAGGCAAGTAAAAAAGTGCTACATTTTTCCCTCACAAACATATTGATGCAGCAAAATGCATACAACAGATGCATACAACAGATGCTAGTTGGGATTCTGCTCAAGTTCTTATATGACCAGGAGGATGTTAGTTGAATGTTAAGAGTTTGAAAAGGAAAATGAAAATGAAAATGCATGTCATTTGAGAGTGTGATATGAAATTGAACATGGAAAGCACAAAGATGAGTGAATAAAATGAGATTAAGCAATGATTAAATCTCTCCAATATTGGGGCACCTAGCTTCCTCACAAACAATGTTAATTAAGTTTCAAATGGGACAAAGATTCCTTAATCTCCTCAAACCTTTCACCTTGAGGAGCTTTTAGTCTCAGCCAAGCTGACTTCTTCACAATTGGGTCTCTTCCAGTGTAGGGACCCATCCCACCAGGGCAGGACCCACTCTTCTCCTCTGTCTCCATCATGAGACAATGGTGCATTCTCCTTTGAGGATGAAATTGATGAATCCAAAGCATCATATCGAATTGATGAAGTGGAAGCAAAAGGGTTGGTGTTATTTTTGATAAAGTTGCAAACTTTGGGGGTTGGGAATGAGATATGAGAAGGATTTAATTATATTGAATGTTGAATTATTTGTTTGTTGAATTAATTATACATAAATGATGAGAGTGTGAATAGTTGGGAATTTTGAGTTTGGCCCATGTTTAGTATTGGGCTTCTATAATTAACCTATTTGTGCATAAGAAATTTAAGAATTCTAAAGGGAATTTGATTAGCCACATCGTGTTTTCGTCAATGACAAACAAAACCTAATGTCTGACATGAATACTTTATTCTAAATGGCGCCCTTTAATAATTAGATGTAGAAAAAATTAAATTATTTTCAACTAAAAAAATTATGAAAAATACATATACAAGAGATAGTTTTTATCTGATCAATAAATAATTTTTTAGGTTATCCAATTAGATTAACATTTTCAAGTAATACATTACGTGCTTTTATATGATTAATGACACAAATGAAATCACAACTCAAATTCACATAATGGTTAAATTAATTAAAAAGGCAAAATAAAAAGAAAGGGTGAATCATGAATGTGTGCGATTACTACTTAGGACAAACAAAAGTCAACAATATGCAAATAACCACAACAAAGGCCTTGAACTAAGGGCTGAAAGGTAGCTCTGTATATGTTGGCAAAAAAACAAAGAAAGGTAGCTCTATGTATTACAAAATAATTGCATAACACATTATTTCTTGAATTGGGACTTCAAACCCAATGAATATGTGTTTACATTTTACATTAAATAAGTATGTGTTTACTGATTACACTATGTAATTCGATTTAATGAATTTTATAAAAATTATCTTGAACATTTACTTGGCCACATACATAATTTAAAAATGATTATATAACAAAAATTAATGGATTGCCCTCATTAAATGTGGGTAGGTTTAACAAAATACTAAAATTGATAAAAACTCTCAATAATAATATGTTCTAGTAACAATTTAAGAAAAATGTAAACTTAAAAAGGAAAAAAAAATATTAAACTCTCCTATTTATGGGCTATGCATAAATTTGTCCCAAAAGTTTGGGAAAATAACACATAAAACCTGCCCAATTGGAAAAAGGACAATTGAGGTGGGTAAATTGTGGAAATGACAAGTTGTGTTATTGGAACCTAAAACAAATTAACACATTTGGTGAAAAGACTTAATTACCCTTAAAATCTCACTTACTCATCCTCCCTCTCAAAACAACAATCAAACCCTAGCTTAGCCCACCCCCACCCATCATCATCGGCCTCCCTCCCTGTCTTCCTCATCTCTCCATCATCTCACCTCACTCTCACTTCAAAACCCACCATATCTGCAAGACCTTCGGGTTTATAACCTCGTCATCATCATCTAGATTGATAAACATCTTCTCATCATGTCCCACAGTATATTTCATGTCACAAATATTGCAATCTAACCCAAACCATGCTGCTATCATGGACCTCAAAGCATCAAATGTTATTCCCTCCCTCATTGATTTCATCTTCAAGTAACCGCCATTGTATTGCACAACACCTTCAGCGTTAATTTCAAACTTCCCTCCAATATGGAAGTAACAACATAATTCTTTAACTTGATGTATCATTTTCGCTTCCCTGTAACATGTCGAATAACCACAGTAACATGCGTATTAACCACTGTCGCATGCATTTTAACCATAGAAACATGCATTTTTATTTCCAATCAATGCAACAGAGAATGAACATCTACTTCATCATCTTCATTACATCTATGTCCACCTGAACTTCTTCCACCATTAAATTCCAGACAAGGTTTTAGGGTTATACAATACATATACATAAGTTTTCTATTTCATACCCTAAAAGACGCAATGACCAAACAAACTTGAAGAGAGTAGTTTTTCAATCTTCATCTTGTATTAGCTTTTCTTTTGATCATGAATTATTATAGTCCTCAACAATTTTCAACCCAAAAAAGAAGAAAAAAACAAAGTTGTTCATATGTAAATACCTCCTAACCTCCACCCAAGAAGGATAAATACCTTAGCTCCGTGACCCAATGTCCACCGCCGTTAGCTCCGTCACCGTCACCGTTAGGGTTTTGTGTTCATTCTCTGTTTCATTTTTGCTTTCTAGTGGGTGTGGGCATCGTGTTTTTTCTTTTTGTTTAGTGTGAAATTTATGTTTGGTTGTGTTGTAATATATTAGATTAGTAAAAGACACTTTAGTCATTTCCACAATTTACCTACCTCAATTGTCCTTTTTCCAATTGGGCAGACTTTATATGTCATCTTCCCCAAAAGTTTTCACTTAAAAACCGTTTTACCTCAAAACAATTTTAATATTCATACTTGCCTCAAAAGTTTAAAAGCATAACCATTACATCATTTTCCATAAAAAAATCAACATTGATTGAAAAAAATATCCATGTCATTAACTGTTAATAATTAGGTGTATCTAGCAAATTTGTCTCAGAAGTTTTGTAGAATCAAAATTGCTCTTTTCTATTAAAACAACGTTGAACTAACAGACAACATTAATATTTTAATGGAAAGGGGCAAAGTTACTACATTTTGAAACTTATAGGGCAACTTTGAATCAAAAAGGTAATACTTTTGGAATATAATAGCTCCGTAGTAAAAACTTTGAAAGCAAATTATTACCTTATCCCTAAATAAATTAGCGGAAAATGGCACAATTGCCACACTTCGAAACTTTTAGGGAAACTTTAAAATTAGAAAATATTTTCGGAGTAAAATAGCTCTTGAGCTAGAAGTTTAAAGTCAAATTTGAACCTTAACTTTGCAATCAGAATGTACCCTTCAACTAACAACTATATTTATGGTAAGAGAAAATAGTTGTTTTTGTAAAACAAATTAATTTTCAAGTATAAACATAGGGAGCAAAAAGAAATTAATTTACGGGAAAGGTGTAACAAATAGTTTTGTGCCTTGGAATAAGAATTTTCTTACAAATAGTAGGTTATATACTTGATCCTCTTTATATAATCTTATAACATCATATCGATAGTAGATTATCATACCATTACTATTTGTGTGTGTGTGTATTCTTTAAAAAAAAAGGGCGGGAGGCTCATTTCTGTCACGTTTTTATAGGAAGAATGAAAATAAGAATAAGTGGGTTGGTATTATGTAGGACATAAAGAGATAGCGTTTGGTGATGCGGGAAAGAAAAATCAGCTCTCCAAAGACTGTTAGTTAGCCACTGACTTACCATTGTGAGACCATATCGTCTTACTCTGTAAATGTCCCAATTATATGTTATGTATAGGCACAAATCTGTCATCTCCTATTACACTAAACCCAGGAAAGAAGACTAATATAAGAAGACATATATCATCTTATGTTCACCAAAGAATATGAGTTTTGGGGCTGAGATTGCAATAATGGTGGTGGTGGGTCTGTGGTGTAAGTTTATGAGGCCTATGTTGCTTGCTCACATTGTGGAAATGGCTCACAACATGGCCTCTTCTTTTCTCCGATTTGCTTCTTCTTTTTCTTCTACTTCATGGCGGCCTCCTTCTTCTCTTCTTCCTTCTCACTCCTCACACATTCCTTCCTCTGTTCAACCATTCTTATTCATCTAAATTGGTTTGGTTTTTAGAATCACCCGCTCTTATATTTTGTACTTCATCTAAATAAGTTGTACAACTTATTATTATGATTAATTGATAGATTAAGTTTCCATATCGTTACATTGATTATTAATTTCGCTCTTAGTGGGATTATTTGAACAGTTACTCTTTCCTTGTATGGAATGTTTTTTACAAAGTATATGGAAAGAAGTTTGGTTAGAAAAGAGGGGTTTAGTCCCCACACTTCAAAAAACTGTCCTGCATTTTATGAATCTATTCATCTCATTCCTCATTATAAAGCAAGTCTAATGCACCTCCTACTTGTTTTTGTCATTTTTTGCACGGAACGAACTCACATGATACTCCCTTCGGTCCTAAATATAAGACCTAATTCATTTTCTCTAGAAAATCCTTAAAAAAGCAAAATAAGTTAATTATAAATTGATTTACCTAATTTTTCCCTTAAACTAGTTTATTTTACCTATAAACTAATGAATAATCTAAAAATATATCAAATATGTCATCATTTAATAACCTATTTTGCAACCTTAATCTCTCCAAAAAAAGTCAATTAGGTCCTATAATTAGGATCAGAGGTAGTATTAAGCATTTAATCAAGCTTCAATGCATTCCTATTCTCGATCAAATCCAAATTAAATACATGAATTTGTATCCATTCATCTAATGATGTGTAAGTCATAGTTGTGGTTATTTATAGAGACACTACTGAAAAGATATTGTGTGTGTGTGTGGGGTGGGTGGGTGTGGGTCTAAGATCGATGAAAGAAATTAAATAAATTTTTATAAGATCTCAAGTATGTGTGTGTATGTAGTTCAAAAAAGTGTGTGTAGTTAAGTATCGCCTAACATGTTAATAAATGTTTGCTTATATTCCGACTATAAAAGTGATCAAACTCGTCAACACTATTAAATCTCATTAACACGTAATGTGTCTTACACGTCATTTATGTGAATTATGTGACAATTTGTTTAATAAAAAATTATGTGACATTTTTTGGCCCATTTAACAAAAAATGCCACATATAATTTCCTAATTAAAATAAAATGGTTTCACATATTTCATTCCTAATTTATAGGAGAAAATGATCTTTGACCTATATTTATATAGTTTGACTTTAATCTAAAGTTAATTGAAGTCATACTAAAAATTTTTTCCATATGTATTGTGTGACATAATGTTACTTAGTCCCTAATTAACTAATGATATCCAATTTTTAATTTTATAATCTTTTTACTAACTATGATAGGAAAAAGATTTTCCATAATATTAATATACCTATCATAGTTAGAAAAAGAATATTCTAGTGAATAAGACATTATCCATGATAGAAAAGGATTTCTTGATACAATATAGATGCTATCATGTATAATTAAAAGCTAACCATGTTAGAAAGGATTTGCCTAACATGGTTAATAAATAAAACTGATTGATATCAAACAATAAATATATATATATGTACATGCGAAAGCGAATGTAGACCTATAAATTGGCAATATACAATTCTAAATAAACTATACAACATCCACTACCTAATTCCCTTTCCTGATGCTTGCGCCTGTGCATGAATACCTGCAAAAATGTCAGTAATCGTGGGATGAGACAACTTGTCCCAGTAATCACCGCTTAACTCACTATAACAGTGAGATGTGCGGTAGCGAGGGCGTCTAAAGGGTACCACATTTTAAATTCAGTAATATATACATATATCTGTCACGTCCCCTTCCATTCATCACTCAAGTCCCTCTGTCACATCCAAGTCAACTCAAATTCATCATCTCTACTTTCTACATATCACTCAAATCCCTCAGTCAATTCCACATTAACTAAATATCATCTCTCAGTCTCCAATCTAATGTTGCTATCACAACTCTCACACTCACCTATACATACATTGAGCCATCACGGGGCATTCAAGCATCTAATCTTCTCTATATGATTTGACACTGTGCCCCTCTCTATAATGAGGGGGCAAATTTCCCTCTCTGGCAATCTCCAGAGAGGGAACCCCGATTCTGGTTCCATTGCAGAATGGGAACAGTTGGGCTCTCAAATGCCTTGTTCGCACCGCAAGTGCACGGGTCGCGCCAAGTAATAAAGTGATAAGTAGAGTATCGTTCCCACGAGGATTTGGTTCCAAAACCCGGTCAAGTAATGATTATCGCACTCTCGCTCAATTTGAGTGATTCAAATATCAAGATGTGAAGGGTAACTATCAAAATAAATAAGAAAAACTATAAACAAATGATTCTTAACTTCAAGGATAAAATGGGTCCTAAGATTATTTTTCCCCCTTGTATTTCATAAACTTAAAGAGCCTCCTTTCACAATTGTTTTCAATGACTATATATTTGCTAACCTAGGGTTCTAGAATACTTGTAAACGCTCCGTCGAGTCAAGAACAAGTGTTTAATTCTATTAATCATACAATCTCTTGTCACAATTAATAAAACCCAATTTCTAAGTTTCAACCCTAATGTGGCTATGTGAGGTCAATAAGTATATGTCTATCTTATCAACAAAACCATCCATTTGTCATGCAAACTTCAAGTTCTCACACTATTTTACCCAAGTTCTACACTTAACCTAGCCCTCTCAAGCATCAATCAAGTGAACACAACATCTAAATGGTGATCAAGCACTTAGAAGCATTAAGAGAAGAGTAAAATAAACACATATATAACATTAATCACAAAGTAAGAAGAGGAATTAAGAGTTAATCCATACAAGGGTTCCAAATAATCCTAGAATCAAAGCTTTAGCTCCACATGTTCATGATATCCAAAAGAATATATACATATATAAGCACAATCATAGAACAAGAGAGAGGGAAAGGAAAATGGAGAAGAAAAACCAAGATTTGAAGCAAAAATCTCTTCTAGACTTCAATCCATTGACACCCACTCCTCCAAATGCCAAGCCCTAGCTCCCAATATGCCCAAGAGGTTAAGAATGAGGTGTTTCTGTCGAGCTCCCACTTTTATACCTCAGAAATTTCGTGTTTTGCGAGTCTGAAACACAGAGTTTTAATTTTCGTTCGTCGCGCGTTCGTTGCGCAACGAATGCTCAGCGAACAGACATTGGAGGCAGAATGGAAACATCATTCGTCGTGCCTTAGTTGTGCAATGAAAGCTCAACGAATGTCAGGAAGAATTTTTCTTTTTCCTCTTTTGTCCCTTACTTCACTCTTTAGCTTGTCCTATGTTTTTCTTGGAAACTCCATGTTTTCCTTAGCCTTTTGCCCTTGTCCACCTCTTCTTATAAAAGAGAAAGAGGGTTGATGAGCTTCAAAAATAACTTACAAACACATATTACTCCAAATTTCACACAAATGCATATTTTTCAATTGGTACTTTTTCCTATATGTATTTGTATCATTCTCAATCATTTGTCACCAAAAATCATGTACATTCAAAGGAAATTGAGATGAAATATGTGAAATTATGGAGTTTATCATGCCTTAACAACCATAGGGGGACGGTTGGGCTCTAAAATGCCAAAACAACCGTAGGTCACTTCTCTCAATAAGTCAACCTATGATCCCCGATCCAATCAATCCGAAAAGGATCAGTATAAATAACTGTCGATCGGCCAATCGACAGTTATCATCGCGCGATGGTACATAAATATCTCAGTGTCATGCAACGCTCACAATATCCATCCTCATCCATTCATTTCCATCTCATTCAGTATCACAATTTCAATATCAATATCATACACTTTTACCATTCCCTTCAATATCTCAATTTCAACTATGCAACTTCTTCCCTCAACCTTGCTATCAACATCCCTAACTGAATACTATCTAAACCTCTCACATCATAACCAGAACCAACAACAGTCAGGATAATATATATAATGTTTCAAATTCCTTTTGTACAAAAATAATCGTGTTTGAAAAGCACTCGATAGCCTGTTTTGTATGAAAATAACTTTTCAAAAATATTATATTTACAGAGTGTGAGAAAGGATTTTAAGAAAATCCCAACTTACGTCACCCTCATTGTTATAGCAAGGTTAAGTGTGATTACCTGTCGCCCTTAGCACTTTGTTGTCTTTCCTCTTTACTTTACCATGCCTCGAGGAATATATGCAAATCGCATCCTTTCCTAAGCTGTAACATAGTGTTACTAATTCCCTAATTAACCAATATTATTTATTTCAATTCATTAATCTCTTTCTATATATTATCCATGATAGAAAAGAATAAACTAATACAACACAGCTGCTATCATGGATAATTTATTGCTAACCATGTTAGAAAGGATTTGCCTAACATGGTTAATAAACAAAACTAATTAGTATTAAACAATAAATAAATATGTATACATGCGGAAGCAGATGCAGACCTATACAAATTGGCAATATACAATTCTAAATAAACTATATAACTACTACTACCTAATTCCCTTTCCTGTTGCTCGCGCCTGTGCATGAATACCTGCAAAAATGTCAGTAATCGTGGGATGAGACAATTTGTCCCAGTAATCACCGCTTAACTCACTATAACAGTGAGATGTGCGGTAGCGAGGGCGTCTAAAGGGTACCTTATTTAAAACTAGTAATATATATATATATATCCATATCAAATCTTCTTCCATTCATCACTCAAGTCCAACAATCACCTTCAAACCAAATCCATTCAACATCTCCATACTCCAATCAACTAATTCTACCCCAACAACTCTCACACTCACCTACAGATGCATTGTGCCACCACGGTGCATTCAAGCATCTATTCTTCACTATATGATTTGACATTGTGTCCCTCTCCATAATGAGGGGACAATTTCCTTCTCTGGCAATCTCCAGTGAAGGAACCCCAATTCTGTTTTCCATTACAGAACGGGAACGGTTGGACTCTCCATTGCCAAACAACCGTAGGGGCGGTTGGGCTCTTCAATGCCAAACAACCGTAGGTCACTTCTCTCAATAAGTCGACCTATGAACCCCGATCCAATCAATTCTAAAAAGGATCCTCGGTACAAATAACTGTCGATTGGCCTATCGACAGTTATCATCGCGCGATGGTACGTATATTTATCAGTGTCATGCAAACCTCACAATATCCATTAATTTCAATATCTCATCACAATAGTCAAAATCAATATCAATCTCATATATTCTCCCATCATCTTTCAATCTATCATCCACAACATCTTCCCTCATCATAACTCCCAAATTTTCTCTACACAACCTATGATACATCCAATCCATTTTACCTCTCAATATCCCTGTCAAAATGTCAATATCCAAATGTCTATACACTCATATACACAGTCCAACAATATCACCAGCCAGGATACTACATATATAATTTGTCAAATCTTTTATATAAAAATAATCTTGTTTGAAAGGCACCCGATAACCTGTTTTGTATAAAAATACCCTTTAAAGATAATATATATATATAGAGGGTGAGAAGGGATTTTACAAAATCTCTAACTAACGTCACCCTCAATGTTATAGCAAGGTTAAGTGTGATTACCTGTCGCCCTTTAGCCATTTACGCGATTTCTCAACCTTTCTTAATGTCACGGGAGCCTATTTGCATCTACACCTATAATAATATAGAGCAAAATGATAAATTAATATCATTTCCACTTTATAGTACTTCAACGTCTCTCTTTCATATCCGCATTACTACCCGTTTTCCCATTCTTAATTCCAATTCTCATAGTTAAATATTAGATAATCCATGTTCAGTTCAAATATCACATAAAAGCAAACCATTTCACCAAATACAGAGCAAGTACATATAAGTAACCTAAATTTCTATTTTAGGTTTACCAAATAGAATTTCTAAATTGCACCATTCAGCCAATTGCCAAAGAGGAAACAATAAATCCGAAACTCACAATGCAAATATCCAAGCTAATCCATTCTATTCTGTAAAGTACCAAAAGAAAACATAACATTCCCTTTGTTTTTGTTGTTTTCTTTTCTTTTTCCTAGCTTAAAGCATATGGCATAATAGACTCACGAATTAGATTAAACACAACTTCCAATTGAAATCAAAGCTACCACTCATTACTACTACAAAACTGCATTGAACTTAACTACGTCTAGATGAAGCATGTTACCTCTAGTTCCCATAACAGTTCAGCATGTAACTCCCTAATATCTTTACTTTCAACCGTAGAACCGGCAGCCATTCATGTAGAACCACTACCAATTTAGCAAACATAAGCAACAAACACATATACACCAATTTTTATTCTTCATTGTCTTTGTTAAAGCCATAATTGCAAATAACATAATACTCATGAACTCATTCAAAACTAGGTAAGAGTAAATCACCATCATCATCATTTCTAATCTTTTATCACTTTAATCCTCAATCATCCACATTTGCACATCCACAAACAATTTCACACTTCATTCCCATTACTAAAACATTAATCATCAACAACTCCAACCTTAGGCCCTATTTTCCAAGAATTTAACCAAAACTCCAAATTCACAACAGACTAAACAATCAAGTCTTATTAAAATTTTGCTCACCTTTCCAACATTACCTCCATGTTATAATAAACATTACCCATCAACCAAAAGTCCCATATACTTCAATAAACTATCCTTGTTAAACTCATTAATGAAGTTGAAATTTGTCCAAATCCACACCTACACACACAAATATATCCTGAAGCTAGAAGCTTTTAGTATGTTCCCCAAATAAATTCCATCTCTCCAACTATTTAGTTATCAAGAACTAAAGGGCTGAATAGTTTTAAACCCACTCACCTCACCACCATTTACTTTTATTTCTCAAACTACTTTATACTCTATTTAGTTCTAAACTAAGCAAATCAGAATTTTAAGTTTATATATATATTATGCTTAAGCCATAAAAAGAGCCTTCAAACTCAATGTCTAAACCTCAATCCAAACTTGAATTAAAATCACACCAATCACAGAATTTACAAAACAGTTTTCAATATTTCTTACCATTCATTTAATTATCAATCATTAGCTAATTAATCTTAATAAAAGTTTTCCACAATTAACCAAACAGACAACAAGCATATATGATTCCATTTCATACTCCTAGAACACTATATACACAGAAAATGCTTTACAAACTTCAAAAATACATAATCATGAATTCCCCAAAACTCATGAATTAAATCAGCCAATAGAGACATGAACAGTGGCTCCTAAAACCAGTACCAGTTCGGCCCACACAGCAGCAAATTTACAACATCAATTTCACACTGCCTATGAAGGAAACAAAACTAGAAACGTCAAACAAACAAGCATACTTTGAACACCAGTCACACAATCACATCAAATAGTCCAAAACTTCAACTTTTGGTTATAAATCACTCTAAAATTCTTAGCCTTAGTTCAAAAGAAATTATAATCCAGCATATTCCAAACTTTGAACAATATTAAACACTGTTCTCCCACCGCACACCATTCAGCCAAGCACATAGAAGAATTTTCAAAATGTTATAAAACCCCAAACATTACACAGATCAATCATGTACTTCACATATTACTTTCATATTGCATCTAGCTAGGTTTAATAATCCACACTCATGAAAACTCAAATTTCTTAAAGGAAAGATACACATCTATTTTCAATCTTCCATTTAATTAATTAAAATCATCTCAACTCAAACACCCACTTGAAACCCTAACTTAAAGAGGAAGCTTTATGAGAAACATCAACTACACAAGAGACTAGAAGCTTACAAAGTTCCAGAATGGGAGGAGAGTGGTTCACACGCCGTCGGCCGCCGCACAAGCTCGCCGGAAACAGCCTTTTGATGGCTGGCCGAGCTGAAAGAGAGAGGGAAGCTAAGAAAAATGACGATTAATGTTGGAAATAGAAGAACAGTTCAAGAACTCCAAGAAAAATCAAACCTTACACCTCTCACCGCCGTCCACGCCGGAAAATGAAACCGTCGGCGCCGGAAATTGCAGAGGCCGACGCACAACACCCAACAACAGATCGAGTTCGATTTTTGCAAATCCAAGGAGTAAGGAATGAACAAAACGGATTAAGTGTGAGGGAGAGTGAAAAATCGGAGTGTGGGTGAGCTTGAAGAAGAAGAGAGAAATTAAAAATGGAGGGAGGAGGGAGGAGGGAGTTCGCTGCTCTTGTCAAAAATAAGGAAGAAGGGAGGAGAGGCTGCAGAGGTCGGCCAGCCTTGGCCGCCATCCCGGCCACCCTTCATCGCCGTCCGTGCGTGTGGCCGAAGGGAGAAAAAGAAGAAGAAGGACGAAGAAGAAGAACGAAGATGATGATAAAGATAGTGGGGGGGCTGACAGATGAGAGGGAGTATATATATATTTTAAAATAATTTAGAGTAAGATTTAGGGAAAATCACCATTAACTCCCCTATTGTTTATTCTTAATTATATTTCTAACCCAAAAGTTTGTATATATTACTATATTCCCTTCTTTCCATCATAATATTATCTACTATCCCAAATACTTGTTCATGAAAGTTTCTAACTCCAAATAATTATTTTAACTATATTTCCTTAACTTCCAAAAATTAAGATTTAGTAACAATAAATCTCCATAAATTTCTCCCTAAAACTCAAATTTCCTAAATAACACCTCAATAATTTCCAATTAACCTTAATCAAAATTTGAGATGTTACATAAGCTGAACCAACTTGCAGGTTCCGTTGGGACTTGCCGTCGCTAGTGAATAAACAGATAAAACGGGCCGAAGCTTGAAAGAATAGAAGGAGTGCGTTAATTTGCGCCGCCGTATGCCGGAAAACTCGCCGGATTTGAAGAGGACAACGCCAAAACGATGAACAAAAGCAAGCATCTTGAGGGACGAAATGCTCTCGCGATTTACAAGTTGGGAAGGAAATAAAATGGTTGAAGGAAGGAGTGAAGCATGAAGAGAGCTTGGTGAGGGAGAGAGCAAATCGGTGGTGGGGTTGAAGAAGGGGGCGACGTGTTTTGAGTATGGGTGAGGGAGGGAGGCCGTGAATGAGGAAGAAGGAAGGAGTGAGTGGTTATGTTAGGGTTTGAAGGGTAAATTACATAATTGCCCTTAAATCTTTATTTATTTACTTATTCATTTTAAATCTCTACCTTAAAAACAAACTGTAAAACAATTCTATACATCCACTTATATATTTTCTCCCACCATAGTATTACCTATGCCCTAGAGTATTTTCCATGCAAATTTTAAATTAAAACTCAATCTCTACTATTTTTCTTTCATCTTTAGAGAAAATAGGCATATTATTTCCTTAAAAATATATTTATCTTCTTTTACTTATTAAAAAGGCTTTTTAATTTAATAATGATATCTTAATATCTTAATTAATTCTCAATTATTTCTAATTTAAAATTTGGGATGTTACATATTGCAATTTCTTTAGGGCAAAAGTGCTGATCTGATAATTAACTATTTCAGTTTGGGCAAAAATAATAAATGACTGTGTAACATCCCAAATTTTGATTAAGGTTAATTGGAAATTATTGAGGTGTTATTTAGGAAATTTGGAATATTAGGGAGAAATTTAAGGAGATTTATTGTTATTGAATCTTAATTTTTGGAATTTAAGGAAATATAGTTCAAATAATTATTTGGAGTTAGAAACTTTCATGAATAAGTATTTGGGATAGTAGATAATATTATGATGGAAAGAAGGAGATATAGTAATATATACAAACTTCTGGGTTAGAAATATAATTACGAATAAACCTTAGGGTAGTTAATTGTAATTTTCCCCAAAATATATATATATATACACATCATTTCCTTCATTCCTTTCCATTTTTCTCTCTCTCTCTCTCTCTCTCTCGAACCCTCCTCCCTCTCACCGGACGCTCCCTCCGTCTTCTTCTTCTTCTTCCTCTCCCTTCCCCGGCGACGGCCACCGGCGACGGCGGCAACGACGCCGTCCGTCTCACCCTTCACCCTCACAACCCTACTGCCCTTTCTCCTCTCTTCTCACCGAGTTTTCTCCTCCTCTTCCCTGTTCATGTTCGCCGGCCACAGGCGGCTCAAGGTTCGTTTTCCGGCGCCGGCCACATATGCAACCTCAGAAACGAAATTAGGTGAGTTTTACTCCTAGGTTTCTGTCTATTTCTTCCCTTTGACTTTGATTCCTCACTCCCTCTGTTATCCTCATTTTCCGGCGAGACTAGATGGCTATACACGGCGGTGATGGTAGTTATTCCGTCCTACAAGCTCAGCTCCAACATTACGTGAGTTCTCTTCTCTGATTTCCTATCTTTTTCTTCGTTTCCGATGCCAATGGGAGGGAGTCCGATTTGGGTCTAAGATTTTTGGGTCTTCTAATTTAACTAAACAGAGTCCAATAGGAAAGTAGAGATGCTAGAGAGCAGATTTGAATGATTTATTAAGATTTTATGAAGTTGGTACAAAACCCTAACTTTTGGGGATTTTTAAATCTAATGAGTTTCAAAGATTTTTGGGTCAACTCTTCTAATTAAATCATGTAGGAATATTATGAAGTTGATTTGGTGTATTGTATGGTTGATTTAAGTAAATTGGTAGATGTATGCTTAATTTACAACTTCAACTTTATTGTTTAGTAGCTCCATGAATTCTTGTTAAATAGCCTAAGAAGGGATTATGAGTATGTGGTTTGCTTTCTTTGGTTGCCATGCTCTGTTTAATTGAAAAATATGGAAGAGGGACTGATTTTGTACTCATTCTTGACATGGTTAGAATGAAATTTGTAATATGTGTGATAAATGATGCTGATTCTTGGTGAGCTAGTACAAAAATAAATTCCACTATATATCATAGGAGATGAATGGGTTAACAGTTTTATTTTGCTATTGTGGGTCTTGAATGTGTTTGCATAACCACAAACTTAGTTGGTAAGGAATGTAGAGAAATGTTAATGAATCTCTTTGGGCTGATCTGTTTTGCATTGAATTTTAATGACTGAATATGTAAGAAGATAGGGAGAGTATTGATAAATGAACAACAATGCTTAAAATCAATCGTGTTAATGCATATAGGTCTTAAAGTTTTTGTTTTTGGCATGCTAATGCAATTAATTGAATTGCGGTGTCCTCTTAGCAATAGGAACATCAAATGTGCAGTTTTAATCAAGATTGTAAGTGCATGTAATTGGGAGAGTATTATTGTTCTCTTTGGCATGAGTAGTAGTCAATATTTTCTTTTAGGATTATAAGGTTTTGTATTGTGCTGGATTTGGGAAATTGCCTTTTATGTATGAGCATAGTTGAGAATGCTGGAGTAGGTATTAAATGAGATTCAAACTTTGGGGTTGAGCTTAGACGTTAAGCAAGTTGCAGGAATTGTTGTGATTGCATTGGCATGATGTCATTGTTCACATCTACAGTAGTATTAATCACATCGATGTCAGAAAAATTTAGGGAAGCTTCAGCGTGTCTTGCCATAAGCCACATGTATGTCCTGTATGATTATTTTGCATTTGTGAAGATTGAAATGCTTAGGAAAGAGAAGAAATTCATTTGAGCTTGAAAGGTGTATTTTGGACAAGTTTAAGTTATGCTTGTGAACATTATCATCAAAGGTCCATAGTTTTATGATGAAGTGTGGCAATGGTTGGTTTCATATTGGTATGCTATGTTTAGATATAAGTATAGTGTTCTTGCATGCTAAAATTTATGTTCTTTCCTTTGAAATGGAAAATTCTGGTCCTCTTTATTTAGGACATGATTATAGATTTTCATGTACTTTCTTTTGGATTGGCTTGAAGATTACTTAATGTTTTGGTGAATTGGTTTCTTAGATTATGTTAGAAATCTCAGTGTTAGGTGGTTAATCATTTTCATGAGATTGGGTGCCTTTGCTATTTGGATATAAGATTAAAGTATGGAAATGAGTTCTTGTTTTTCTTCCCCGTTTAGCTGGAAACTTTGATTGTGAGGTTTAATTTGGTAGTTATGGACATTTAAAGGAAAGAGTTGTTATATAAACAAGCTTGTAGGCCAAATGTTTAAGAAAAGGAAAGTGTGTGATGAAATTTTTGGTTAGTCTAGTGTTTCTGCTGAATATGCTTCTTTCTCTGTGTGATTTTTGGAACTAAATGCCTTTTGATTTCTCTGTTTGGAGCATGTACTTAATGTTGGTTTTTGCATGCTTGATAGCTTAGTAGGATTGAAGAGTGTAAGTCCTGTTTGTTTAACTTCTAAAGGAATTTAGGCAAATGAGTGAAGTATATGCTATAATGTATGCTTTGGAATTTAATTTACCAATCAGGTTGCTTGGGGAATTGTTTGGTGTGCATGATTAATTGGTATAATCATGTATGATTGATAAGGTGAATTGAAATGATATATGCTTGAGTAACATGATAGATTTTGTAAATTCTTTGTTATGTGATGATGATAGAAACAATATTAAAGGAGGTCTTTATTCTTGTCTTTGGGTAATGTTAATGGTTGATTTAAGGTTACTTGTGATATTGAAAAATACTTAAATATCATTAAGAACTTGTGATAGTTATTGGTTGAATTTGGATGTTAGAAAGATGTCATGAAAAGAATTATTTAAAAAGGGGAATGGGTAGTAATACAAACGAGAGAGACGTTAGTTAATCTATGCCTTAGAATGATTATTAATCCACTATTATCACATGATGTAATAATAGGAAAGGATGAGATTTGCATATATTCCTCGAGGCATGAATAAGTAAAGGGAAAAGGTGAAATTCGTGGCTGTCACCCAAGAGGGGGGGGGGTGAATTGGGTGAGGGAATAAAACTTAAACTCTTTTCGAAAGACTGCTTGTGCTCGGTGATGATGATAATAAATAATGCTATGCACAAGTCAGTATGCTATGTGATGCAAAATAGAATGATCAAGTATAAGTATATGCACACATAAATTTATCCTGGTTCGGTCACCCAGACCTACATCCAGTCCCCAGGCTACACCTGAGATTTCCAATCCACTATTCTTGTTTAAACCGGGCACAAGAGAAGCCTTTACACTTTAGGTTTTACGAGCACGGGTTCACCTAACAACCCACAGGTTTTACAACGGGTTCACCTGCAAACCTTACAAACGCAAGTTTTACGGGCTAACTTGCAACCTATGGAGATTTAGAAAACTTCTAAATGCTCCCCCTTACAAAATGTAAGATTACAATTAAGTTCACTCTATGAACTGATTTTGTTAAACACTTAAGCTCAAAACTAACTCTCTCAAAGAGTGGATGATGTTACTCACTTAAGTACAAATAAATCACTCTCTAAGAATATTACATATCAAAGTCCGAGAGTAGAAGATGAGAGGAATGTAGAATAGTGTTTCAGACAATAAGCTCTGTTCTCTCTCTCTTTTTCAAGCCCTCTTCTTCAGAAATGAAGAACATCCCTTTTATACCAGCCTCTGAATATCTAACCGTTGGAGAGGCAATAAGACCGTTTGATTATAGACGTTGGGGCCTTGTTTACGTTGTCCTCATTAGTGCACAGCAGGGTTGACTTTGCTTTATCCAAAAAGGTGCTCTGACCAAGCTGTTCTGTCAACACTGTTCTGGCAATATTATTCTGACAAAAGTCGTTCTGACATCTGAACATTTTGTACGGTCCGACTCTTGCTTGCTGTCAGAGAGGACTTCGTTCCTTAAGCATAAGTCCAGGATGTTAAGAGACTCATTATCGGAAGCTCTCTTGCTATCTGAAGCTCGTGGATTCTAACATTTTGCTTGCTATATCACATAGAGGAACTTTGTCTTCCAAGCACTTGTCCATGAATGATAAGAGTGCTTTGCTTTTGGATCCTCTCTTGCTATCAGAAGCTCTCTTATGGACTCTGACTCTTGTGGGCAGTATGAGCTTTGACACCTTGAGTGAATCTTCAGATTATGTTCTCATACTCCTCATGCTTGGTAGGTAACAATGTTGTTTGAATGTGTCTGTTATCCTCTTGTTACCGTTGGAAGGAACATCTTCTTAAATGCTCAGCAGGGTTGACTTGCTTTATCTCTGAAAAGTAGTCCTGACACCTCTGCTCTGACAAAGCATTCTGACTTCCGAGTATGTGACATTTACTCTTGTACTCTTGCTGACGGAAGATCATCGTTCATCCGGAAGTGGCAATCTTGCTCTGCAAGGGTTAGTCTCTGAAATCCAATGCCAAGAGTCTTTCCATCCGGAAGCTCATTTGCATCCGCAAGTGTGACTAAGTTCTGCACATACTGGTTAGTCCAACATAGCAATATATATAATCAGATATAGTAAAAACTATACATGTTGTGGGAAATTTGCTATGGGAAGTAGTCTTACTTAGACTATGTTCTGATCTGGTCTATGATGTATCCGGAAGCATTTTTACATCCGGAAGTAAAACTACTAGATGAAGGATCTTGGTTCACTATAACTCACTCTCACTTAGTGTATTTCATCCCAACACTCAGCGCTAGTCACTAAGCTATCGGAAGCACTTTTACTTGACGTAGTGAACTCACTGACGCTTAGGGTGAAATCTATTCTATCAGTCTGCGCCAGTCAAGATCCAACAGGAAGCAACTTCACTTGATGTTGCATTTCCGCTGACGCTCGGGGTTATATCTAGTCTATCAACCTGCGCCAGTCTAAATCTAATAGGAAGTGCTTTCACTCGGCGAAGTAGACTTACTGACGCTTGGGGTAATAACTATTCTATTGCTCTGCGCCAGTCTAAGTCTAACAGGAAGCGCTTTCACTTGGGAAAGTAGACTCACTGACGCTTGGGGTAATATCTATTCTGTCGCTCTGCGCCAGTCTAATTCTAACAGGAAGCGCTTTCACTTGGGGAAGTAGACTCACTGTCGCTTGGAGTAATATCTATTCTATCGCTCTGCGCCAGTCTAAGTCTAACAGGAAGCAACTTCGCTTCCGATTGAACCATAGCTTAGTCTTAGGGTTTGTGCACCTAAGGTTCATGGATTAAGTTAAATCCCTAGTTATTTACTTGCTGACGCTGGGGGATGAAAGCATTCATCCGCATGCGCAAGTCCTAATCTATCCGGAAGTGATCTTACATTCTCAAGTGATCTAACTCAGGATTCTAACCATGTCATCTAATCCTTCCTAAGTGCTGATTATGTTCTCTTAAGTACTAGACCATATCATACCTTAGTCACCATCAAAACTTAAGATTCTAACATTCTCCCCCTTTTTGATGATGACAAACCCATAGATGACTAGAGAACATAATTAAACTTAGATCACTCCCAGAGCACTCCCAGAGCTATAATTAAACTTAGATATCTTATCTATCTCTCAGCTCTAGACATCTCATGTCTCATCTCTCGCTAGACATCTTATATCTCATCTCTAGACATCTCATCTCCATCTCTAGACATCTCATCTCTATCTCTCTCCCCCTTTTGGCTTCATCAAATTCCAACAGGTGCAAGCTAGCCTTAGGGATGGGGATACTTTTACAACGTACGAGAATTATCAAGAAAAACAATAATGATTCATGATCCTAAATGATTGTATTCGCCCTAATCATTATGTGGGATAGCTAAACATGTTTTTCAAGGATTAAGTCAAGAGCAAAGCATACAAAATGGTGATTGATTGTATTCGCCCTAATCATCAAATCGAGAGGATCAAAATTACTTTTGATATGTTTAAAAATGGTGATTATGATATCAAATGAAATATGTGATTTTAAATTCAAATGAGATGAAATCTGATACCAAATGTAATCAAATGAGATCTGTGAGTTTGAACCTGTGGTATCAAAGGAAATGATTGAATGCCAAATGAAATTTGTGATACCATATGAAATGAAATCAAATCAAATGAAATTTGTGTTTTTAAAAGTGCCAAAAATATTTTCCAAACAAATTGCATCACAGCATCTTAAGAGTTTATTATCGATGACAGCATGTGACTCTCTATTTTCAAGGGATCATTAACAGGTAATGTCCACTTACTTCTCTTCTATATTAAGATTAATCATCATTAAATCAAGAAAGGAAGCATATAAGAGAGATATGTTATCAATTACTTTCCAGCATGTCATTTAGAGGATACAAATGTGTGAGCTAGGATGATTTTCTAAGACAGTGAATGATTTTGAAGTCAATGCAGATTGAGAGAAACATCCTAAGTTGACACCCTTACCAATGCCATGTATGCATCATATGTAAGAGATGGTAAGGTGTAGATGTTACCACAGATGAGGGGTACTCATACTCTATTAGACTCAGGAATCTGAATCATACGCAGATAAGCATGCTTCCTGACATCTTCAAGAGGTGTGCTATCTCAAGTGGAAACCCCTAGCGCAAGTGCTTTGATGATTCGCTTCGGCAAGCTGAGCTACAACCACAAGTAGACATGACTGGGCAGTCACTCTACTCTTCCCATGGTTCAATAGTTGGCCTGCTATCGAAGGCGCTGATTGTTGTGAAAGCAACCTTGCTCAAACTTGATGATTGGTCCTGCATATGCTTGAGGAAACAAATGCTTTCTGATGGTCAGTGAAAGTACTTAAGATTTAACATTGAAGACCATCCTCAGGACATTCAAGTCAATCTGTGTTAATCAGCACAAGCTAATAATTTTAAGAAATCATGCTTGCTAATTGGTTTAAGAAGATATGAGCAATGATTATGTGAAAACCAATTTTGAAATTATCTATACATTCACATAGTTTCACTATCAAGACATGAACTCTATTTATACTCTCATGGATAAATATCAATGTGATAGTACAGAGAATATTAAACAGGTGGCATATTTTCAGAGTTTCATAAGCAAGTATAGTTCAATACATATGCCTCAAGGATGTTCATGTTAGATCATGAAGACATGTGAATTAATAACATAATGAGATTTTGAAAAAGAGAATCTTCATCCTCACAAAATAATTTGATTAGGATTGAATTCGTTTTACAAAAACAACCAAATTTCAGCATATGATTACGAGAATAATTTCCAAATTTTAGCTCGAGTTCTTCTAGATATGCTCAATGTGATCTCATTGTTCTTAGGATATCAACAAGCTTGAAATTAATACAGATTATAGCATGCTTGTGATACTATGCCATGTTTTACAGATCTAGCAAGGTTTAATTCAAGGCATTTCCTAAGATTTCTAATGCATGTTAGACAAGAGAGAGACTATCCATTTAATTTCACAACAGAATATGTAAGGGATAGAAATGCTCATGTGTATTGGCGAAAGTTTCTCAGGTTTGGTATAGCCATTCCACACATCTTGATAAGAGACATTTTCGTTGTCATTCTCTCTTGGTTATATTCATTGTTCAAGCTTCAATAATCTGTGTCAACATTCTTAAACCACAAACTTGAACTGAGATCATTAGTAGATTGAGAACTTAAAGATGTAATTAAGAGGGATGTATTGTTCTCGAAACCATAGCTGCTTATGCATTGAAAAAGTTGATGCAAGAGATACCACATGAAATGGAAAATCAGAAATAGCTTTTGAGTGCTATCATGAGGTACGGTTGTCATGTAGAATCTGTTTTGAAAGTTTGTATTTCAAAAGGATCTTTCAAAAATCAAGGTGAATGCATAAACCATTTTCTTCCATGAGAGGTGCCCTTAAAAGAATTCACTAAGCATATATGAGTAAAATGATTTAGACACCATATGAAAAACTCTGAGGAAGATTTTTAGTTTTAGTGTCAAAATTCTGAAACTAGTTCCGAATCATCTTAACAATGTCAGAAATCTTAGAACACAATGATTCAACATGCACAAATTCAGAAGGTTTTGAAGAAGGTTCAGTTTCAAGGTGTCGGACTTCTTGAATTTGTAAAATCTGTATGCATTATATCAGAAAATGAATTTGATATGATAGGGTTGTTTTTACAGAAATTAAGGTCATCACAGATAAGGGAAATCATATCAGTTTCAGAAAAATAAAAGCTGTTAAGCCCATCATGCATTTACTACCCAAATGATTATTCAAGTAAAGAGGAGGGTAAGAATGATATCACCATAACTCCATTCGCATCAAGCAGTAGCTTGTTTGATTTTGGTTGGCAATACAAGGATTCTTCTATTTTCAGAGCAGCACCAAAAACTATGTGTGACGAATGCTCAACAAGACTTGACAAATTGTTCAGATGAGGTACAGTCCTGAGTCTTGCTGACGCTAATAGGATGGATTGGAGTTGGTACAGAGGGATGAATTAGCTTGGTGATCGCTACCACTGGCGTCTCTGGCCTCTTGAACCCATACTTCATACACAGCTCTTCACTCAGATTGGGTGCTGGCGCAGAGGGAGACACAGGTTCAGCAGAGGGTATCTCCGCAGGTTGATCACTCAGCGCTATCTCAAGCTTGCCTCTGTGCTAGCAGACTGTTGGGGGCACATGAATCAGATGGCTTCCCCAAGGGCGAGCCTTCCTGCTTGGGCAATCCGCTTCATTTCAATTTCCCTTCTGAGGGCAGCAGTGACATCCTGGTCAAGTCCGAGGGATGGCTATCTTAGCCTATCTCTCTCTGATTTTGCTCATGCTCCTTGTTCATTTTAGCCCATAACTCATCTAACTCTGATTGATTGATCTGGACAAGAATCTGTTGAAGCTCCAGGGGTTCTACTATGGCTTTTCAGATCAACAGTCTCACTAAATTCAACAGATCCTTCAAATGTTGATGCATCTCCTATTGTAATGGATCCGTGAGGGAGATAAACATTTTGATCTCAATCTTCAAACTGGGAAGTCTGAGTTTATCAGACAGGGTTGCTGGGGTCTTGAGGTTGGCTTGACCTAGCTTTCCCTTTTCCCTTCTTGTTCATTCAGAGCATTCTTAGGATCAGCAATTGACTCTTCTTCACTGTCTGATGGCTCACCGAGGGAGGAGATCTTCTTTTTAGCCAGAGTCTTCTTCACCCTTGTCTTGCTGAACCTCCGGATTGCCTTTCCTACAAAATATCAGATAGTTCCTTCCTTTTGTATCCAAGTCTGGATCTGAAGGTCAGTTTGTAGGTTATATATAATTCACATGCACTTAAAGATTACTTGCTATGTGTATGGCATGGTGAATCTATCATGACTATACGCACAAGGATATACAAGGTTTTTGATCAAGTTAGTCATGGACAGCATGTGGATTATGAACATTATTAATTTCTTTAAGCTTTCTTCTATGATTAATATAATGTTCACATCTTAGGGTGCTTAATGTAAAATCTCAATAAGTCCATCTAATATTAGCATAGGAGATTTTACTATCAAATGCTTCGTTGCTAAGTGATCCCTTGCTTACCCAAGGAGATCTTCTATACTTATCCTTGGTTCGAAGCACTTTCTTCTGAGAGGTAGGATTCAAGAGCCTTTTCAATGCTGATCGAGGAATCCACTCTCTCTTGTTCTTCTCAGGATAGTTGAATGGAACTCTGTGATAGCTCATCCTTGAGACAGAACCATTGTCCCTTGTGGTGGCCGACAGCTTCTTATGATTGTACCAGTGGGTTTCAGCAGTTGCATCACCACGAGTTCTCCTCTTTGGGATAAGAGGAACTCTTGATTTTTCCTGCACAAGTAAGGCACTAGGAGGATGTTTTGGTACCCATTTGTACTTGGGTCCTACATGGTTAGCACTGGACCTTACTTGTCCTTTAGGAATCCATACAAACTTATTTCTCACATTTGAATTTCTTCTAAGGCTGCATGTGTGAGAAATATGTCCTAATCTACCACAATAATGACAGATAATGGAATGATAATCAAAATGAGGCTTCCTATCATTATCATGATTAGTTTTCTTTAGAAAAGCTTTTTGTTCCTTCAACACGTGTTCACAATCAAAACATTTTTCAAGACATGTTGAAGTTTTCCCTACCGATAGTGGGCTAGCTATCGGAACCACTAGTTCTTTAAAAGAACCCTCGGAAACTTTAGATGTAGAAGAAGAAATTAGTTTTTCAAGTTTCCTATCTTTTTCTTTTAAGCCTAGAAGTTCTTTTGCAAGTTTACAATATTCGGTATATAACTCATTGTATGCATCTTGCAATTCAGAGAGTTCAAGTTCAGATTCAGATACCTCACTTTCTGAATCTTCTAGGCAGAAATGGATACTCTCTTCACTGAAGCCTGCTTCCTCAATATCAGCTTCCAGAAGCTCATCAGTAGATGATCCACAAAGAGCACGAGTTGAGCTTTGGACAGCTGTGCTTTCAAGAGATGGGTTAGAAGCATATATCATATCAAGAGTATTCCAAATATCTCTAGCACTAGAGCAATGTTTGATTTTCTGGAAATCATTTTCAGTTAAGCCTTTGTATAAAGTTTGCATTGCTCTAATGTTTAAGGAAAACAAATTTTTTCTCCCTTTCAGTCCAGTTTCCTCTTGGTTTGAAATCAAAATCATTTTCAAAAATATCCCACAATTTCAAACTAGTGGATTTTATAAAACTTTCCATTCTTGCTTTCCACCAACAAAAATCAATATTTTCTAACACAGGTGGAATGGTATGATCAAAGCCTTTGGAAAACATTTTAACCCAAATCAGCCAAGGTCTTTGCACTTGAGATCGTTTGATCCTTTAAACAAGTGACCTGCTCTGATACCAAATGAAATTTGTGGCTGTCACCCAAGAGGGGGGGGTGAATTGGGTGAGGGAATAAAACTTAAACTCTTTTCGAAAGACTGCTTGTGCTCGGTGATGATGATAATAAATAATGCTATGCACAAGTCAGTATGCTATGTGATGCAAAATAGAATGATCAAGTATAAGTATATGCACACATAAATTTATCCTGGTTCGGTCACCCAGACCTACATCCAGTCCCCAGGCTACACCTGAGATTTCCAATCCACTATTCTTGTTTAAACCGGGCACAAGAGAAGCCTTTACACTTTAGGTTTTACGAGCACGGGTTCACCTAACAACCCACAGGTTTTACAACGGGTTCACCTGCAAACCTTACAAACGCAAGTTTTACGGGCTAACTTGCAACCTATGGAGATTTAGAAAACTTCTAAATGCTCCCCCTTACAAAATGTAAGATTACAATTAAGTTCACTCTATGAACTGATTTTGTTAAACACTTAAGCTCAAAACTAACTCTCTCAAAGAGTGGATGATGTTACTCACTTAAGTACAAATAAATCACTCTCTAAGAATATTACATATCAAAGTCCGAGAGTAGAAGATGAGAGGAATGTAGAATAGTGTTTCAGACAATAAGCTCTGTTCTCTCTCTCTTTTTCAAGCCCTCTTCTTCAGAAATGAAGAACATCCCTTTTATACCAGCCTCTGAATATCTAACCGTTGGAGAGGCAATAAGACCGTTTGATTATAGACGTTGGGGCCTTGTTTACGTTGTCCTCATTAGTGCACAGCAGGGTTGACTTTGCTTTATCCAAAAAGGTGCTCTGACCAAGCTGTTCTGTCAACACTGTTCTGGCAATATTATTCTGACAAAAGTCGTTCTGACATCTGAACATTTTGTACGGTCCGACTCTTGCTTGCTGTCAGAGAGGACTTCGTTCCTTAAGCATAAGTCCAGGATGTTAAGAGACTCATTATCGGAAGCTCTCTTGCTATCTGAAGCTCGTGGATTCTAACATTTTGCTTGCTATATCACATAGAGGAACTTTGTCTTCCAAGCACTTGTCCATGAATGATAAGAGTGCTTTGCTTTTGGATCCTCTCTTGCTATCAGAAGCTCTCTTATGGACTCTGACTCTTGTGGGCAGTATGAGCTTTGACACCTTGAGTGAATCTTCAGATTATGTTCTCATACTCCTCATGCTTGGTAGGTAACAATGTTGTTTGAATGTGTCTGTTATCCTCTTGTTACCGTTGGAAGGAACATCTTCTTAAATGCTCAGCAGGGTTGACTTGCTTTATCTCTGAAAAGTAGTCCTGACACCTCTGCTCTGACAAAGCATTCTGACTTCCGAGTATGTGACATTTACTCTTGTACTCTTGCTGACGGAAGATCATCGTTCATCCGGAAGTGGCAATCTTGCTCTGCAAGGGTTAGTCTCTGAAATCCAATGCCAAGAGTCTTTCCATCCGGAAGCTCATTTGCATCCGCAAGTGTGACTAAGTTCTGCACATACTGGTTAGTCCAACATAGCAATATATATAATCAGATATAGTAAAAACTATACATGTTGTGGGAAATTTGCTATGGGAAGTAGTCTTACTTAGACTATGTTCTGATCTGGTCTATGATGTATCCGGAAGCATTTTTACATCCGGAAGTAAAACTACTAGATGAAGGATCTTGGTTCACTATAACTCACTCTCACTTAGTGTATTTCATCCCAACACTCAGCGCTAGTCACTAAGCTATCGGAAGCACTTTTACTTGACGTAGTGAACTCACTGACGCTTAGGGTGAAATCTATTCTATCAGTCTGCGCCAGTCAAGATCCAACAGGAAGCAACTTCACTTGATGTTGCATTTCCGCTGACGCTCGGGGTTATATCTAGTCTATCAACCTGCGCCAGTCTAAATCTAATAGGAAGTGCTTTCACTCGGCGAAGTAGACTTACTGACGCTTGGGGTAATAACTATTCTATTGCTCTGCGCCAGTCTAAGTCTAACAGGAAGCGCTTTCACTTGGGAAAGTAGACTCACTGACGCTTGGGGTAATATCTATTCTGTCGCTCTGCGCCAGTCTAATTCTAACAGGAAGCGCTTTCACTTGGGGAAGTAGACTCACTGTCGCTTGGAGTAATATCTATTCTATCGCTCTGCGCCAGTCTAAGTCTAACAGGAAGCAACTTCGCTTCCGATTGAACCATAGCTTAGTCTTAGGGTTTGTGCACCTAAGGTTCATGGATTAAGTTAAATCCCTAGTTATTTACTTGCTGACGCTGGGGGATGAAAGCATTCATCCGCATGCGCAAGTCCTAATCTATCCGGAAGTGATCTTACATTCTCAAGTGATCTAACTCAGGATTCTAACCATGTCATCTAATCCTTCCTAAGTGCTGATTATGTTCTCTTAAGTACTAGACCATATCATACCTTAGTCACCATCAAAACTTAAGATTCTAACAAAAGGCAACAGAGTGCTAAGGGCGACAGGTAATCACTCTTAACCTTACTATAACATTGAGGGTGATGTTAGCTGGGATTTTTTTAAAAATCCTTTCTCACCCTCTATATATATACATTATTTTTGAAAAGGTATTTTTATACAAAACAGGCTATCGGGTGCCTTTCAAACACGATTATTTTTATATAAAAGATTTCGACACAGTATATATGTAGTATCCTGTGTGGTGATGCTGGATATTTTGGAATGGTGTGACATATTTGCAGGTGTATTGTTATAATAGTTATTTGAGAGGTTGTGAGTATAGAAGAGGAATTAGATGTAAGTTGAGATTTCTGGAGAGTAATGTTGAGGAAAGATATTGTGGATAATAGATTGAAAGGTGATATGAGAGTGTATGATGTTGATGTTGATTTATTGTGGAAGAGATATTGATAGGGATATGGTGAGCATTGCATGACACTGGAATTTATGTACCATCGCGCGATGATAACTGTCGATAGGCCAATCGACAGTTATTTGTACTGAGGATCCTTTTTAGATTAATTGGATCGGGGTTCATAGGTCGACTTATTGAGAGAAGTGACCTACGATTGTCTGGCATTGAAGAGCCCAACCGCCCCTACGGTTGTTTGGCAGTGGAGAGCCCAACCGTTCCCGTTCTGTAATGGAAAACAGAATTGGGGTTCCCTCTCTGGAGATTGCCAGAGAAGGAAATTGTCCCCTCATTATGAAGAGGGACACAGTGTCAAATCATATAGTGAAGAATAGATGCTTGAATGCACCATGGTGGCACAATGCATCTGTAGGTGAGTGTGAGAGTTGTTGGGGTAGAATTAGATGATTGGAGTATGGAGATGTTGAATGGATTTGGTTTGAAGGTGATTATTGGACTTGAGTGATAAATGGAAGAAGATTTGCTATGGATATATATATATATATATATATATATATATATATATATATATATATATATATATATATATATATTACTGGTTTTAAATAAGGTACCCTTTAGACGCCCTCGCTACCGCACATATCACTGTTATAGTGAGTTAAGCGGTGATTACTGGGACAAATTGTCTCATCCCACGATTACTGACATTTTTGCAGGTATTCATGCACAAGCGCGAGCATCAGGAAAGGGAATTAGGTAGTATAAGTTATATAGTTTATTTAGAATTGTATATTGTCAATTTGTATAGGCCTGCATTCGTTTCCGCATGTATATATATTTATTTATTGTTAATATAATTAGTTCTGTTTATTAACCATGTTAGACAAATTCTTTCTAACATGGTTAGCAATAAATTATCCATGATAGCAGCTGTGTTGTATTAGTTTATTCTTTTCTATCATGGATAAATGTTTAATCATTAGGAAATTCCTTTTCTAACTATGATAGGACATTGATATTATGAAAATCCTTTTTCTATCATAGTTAGTAAAGAGGTTATTAGATCTAAAATGGATATTATTGAATTAAAAGAGATGTCACAGGTTAATTAGTTAATTAGTAACACTATGTTACAACTTGGTTATCAGTATTTGGTATACGATAACCTAGGACTGTGCTACATTGCATGTAGATTGGCAATATACATTCTTAGTATTTCCCTTCCTTCTGTGCATGAATATCTAGCCATTTTTGAGAGGAATATCACTCCTCCCGTGGTGGGGAGAGAGTGATAAGAGCAAATGAATAGGTATTGTGGAGAGATTGAGAAGAATATAAGAAGAGTAATGAAATAAGCAAGATATTGATAAGAATTACATAAGAATGACGAAATAAGGATGTTTCTCTGGGGTTTCGATTATAATTATGAGTCGACCATAATCATAGTCGAGGTATCATGAGAGACCTTATTATTGGGTTAAGGGATTAAGATAATTCAAAAATAACAATGAATAATGAATGTGATGTGGAATAAGAAATTATTGACCCTGTTTTGCTTGTTGTTTGTTAAATTGTTGGATTTGTTGTTGTTTTGACTTGTACTATTTGATTGTTTGGAATAAATTCTCTTGAAATTGTTTGTTTTTATAAGCTTCAATATGTTTTATGCTTTTGTTTTTGAATGTGCTTTGATCATCCCATCACCCAGTAATGGTTGGAGTTCACATCGTCATGGGTAGTAAGAGGTTGTTGCCCATTTATTTTAAGCGGCTGGAGGCTTCCTCACTATATTTAGTGACTGGAAGCAGCCCCCTTATTAATAGATGTTGGTAGCCCTCACTACTTTATGAGTGTATCCCCACCGTTACTAAACGAATGAACGGTAAGTTGTTTGTTTAAAAGTGATTATGAATTGAATTTTTATAGATTATTGAAAAGGTTTTGCATGTTAATCATATGTAATTGGAAGGATTTGATTGTTAATACCCTCTGAATGGGAAACTCATAGTTGATAATTGTTGGTGAACTTTTAAACTGTTGTTATAGATGTGAATTGATTTCAGTCTGTATGAATTTTGGTTGGTTGATCACAAAGATATCAAGGTGTGTTAAAGTAATTAAAGTTGTTAAAACCGAATTTTGTTAGACAATTACTTGAGCTAGATTTTTGCGAATATAATAGCAGAACTTTCTATTTATCTTCTTACTCTTCAATTTAAATTTAAAACAAAGTTGAATTGGGTGTAATACAAGTTGGTTATGAATTGGAAAGTAGTTATGGAATGATTGGTATGATTTCTTATATGCATTGAAGATTTGATTTGATGGCAATTGTGATCAATTGTATTAAATTGTTGTTTGTTTAAGGGTAAGTATTGCTCATTATAAATTGTTAATAGTATGTGATTAAAAGGTTAGTTTATGAACTGCTTGTGAAATAGTGATTATGATTATAAATAGACAAATATATATGAATTATTATTGAGTTTAAAGAGTTTTGGAGATGTATGCAACATGGACTGTTGTGTGTGTGTTAAATTGTGGCATAGCTTTGATTGTGTTTTCTTTAAATGAATGAGTTGCCATTTGGATGTTTGGATGTTTGGAATTGGTGCTTATTTGTTGACCTTAGAAGATGGATACAATCATGGATTTTCTATTCTGTTTCACCTTTGTCGCATGGTTTTGTGTTAGTTGTTAGACTTTCTATTGATCTGACCTAATTCTTGGCAATAGGATGTGTCAAATTTGCTACATAAACATGACATAAACATGGTTATATTTAGTCTGGCGCATACTTGTTAAATACTAACTTGAAGTAACCGTACTATGGGGATGCAATGAATTATTTGAGTTTGCTAGGGTTGATATTAATTGTGAAGGTCCTTAGGTGCTTACATGTATTGGAAACTTTTTGTATCTTGTTATTGCTGCATTAACTGGATGGGTGATTAGATGAGGGATCGGAAATTGGCTTAAAGAGAGGAATTTAGGAATTTATTCTTTGAGTTAAAGTTAGTGTGATTACTATATTGTATAGTGCGGGTTATTGACTTAGAGTAATGTAAGGATATTGAGAGATAGTGTGACTTGGTGATGTGTGGCTTTTATGGATGAGCGTGAAATGAGTTGAATTAGTGATGAAATTTTAAAGTTGTGATTATGGTTGAGCAAAATAGATAAAGAAACTAATAGGATGTGATATGCCAGACTTGAAGTATAGCGAACGTCTTTCACTGTTTTATTGAGATTATAGGTAATTAACCATAAATTTGATGTTGAAGTTGACATGGATGAGTATATATATTAAGCAAGAATCATGAGCTAAGATTATAAATGGAATTTATTGGAGTTAACTAACAATTAGAAACGAGATCTTGGATTATGAATGAGGATAAATGATGAAGGATGACGTTGAATGTATTAAGTGGTAGTGAAATTATTAGAGGTAATATGATAAATGTAAGGTTGACTTGTGTACTTTCCTTGTGTTAGGTATATGTGTAGCGAATTTTGGGGACAAAATTCCTAAAAGGTGGGGTAAATTGTAACATCCCAAATTTTGATTAAGGTTAATTGGAAATTATTGAGGTGTTATTTAGGAAATTTGGAATATTAGGGAGAAATTTAAGGAGATTTATTGTTATTGAATCTTAATTTTTGGAATTTAAGGAAATATAGTTAAAATAATTATTTGGAGTTAGAAACTTTCATGAATAAGTATTTGGGATAGTAGATAATATTATGATGGAAAGAAGGAGATATAGTAATATATACAAACTTCTGGGTTAGAAATATAATTACGAATAAACCTTAGGGTAGTTAATTGTAATTTTCCCCAAAATATATATATATATATACACATCATTTCCTTCATTCCTTTCCATTTCTCTCTCTCTCTCTCGAACCCTCCTCCCTCTCACCGGACGCTCCCTCCGTCTTCTTCTTCTTCTTCCTCTCCCTTCCCCGGCGACGGCCACCGGCGACGGCGGCAACGACGCCGTCCGTCTCACCCTTCACCCTCACAACCCTACTGCCCTTTCTCCTCTCTTCTCACCGAGTTTTCTCCTCCTCTTCCCTGTTCATGTTCGCCGGCCACAGGCGGCTCAAGGTTCGTTTTCCGGCGCCGGCCACATATGCAACCTCAGAAACGAAATTAGGTGAGTTTTACTCCTAGGTTTCTGTCTATTTCTTCCCTTTGACTTTGATTCCTCACTCCCTCCGTTATCCTCATTTTCCGGCGAGACTAGATGGCTATACACGGCGGTGATGGTAGTTATTCCGTCCTACAAGCTCAGCTCCAACATTACGTGAGTTCTCTTCTCTGATTTCCTATCTTTTTCTTCGTTTCCGATGCCAATGGGAGGGAGTCCGATTTGGGTCTAAGATTTTTGGGTCTTCTAATTTAACTAAACAGAGTCCAATAGGAAAGTAGAGATGCTAGAGAGCAGATTTGAATGATTTATTAAGATTTTATGAAGTTGGTACAAAACCCTAACTTTTGGGGATTTTTAAATCTAATGAGTTTCAAAGATTTTTGGGTCAACTCTTCTAATTAAATCATGTAGGAATATTATGAAGTTGATTTGGTGTATTGTATGGTTGATTTAAGTAAATTGGTAGATGTATGCTTAATTTACAACTTCAACTTTATTGTTTAGTAGCTCCATGAATTCTTGTTAAATAGCCTAAGAAGGGATTATGAGTATGTGGTTTGCTTTCTTTGGTTGCCATGCTCTGTTTAATTGAAAAATATGGAAGAGGGACTGATTTTGTACTCATTCTTGACATGGTTAGAATGAAATTTGTAATATGTGTGATAAATGATGCTGATTCTTGGTGAACTAGTACAAAAATAAATTCCACTATATATCATAGGAGATGAATGGGTTAACAGTTTTATTTTGCTATTGTGGGTCTTGAATGTGTTTGCATAACCACAAACTTAGTTGGTAAGGAATGTAGAGAAATGTTAATGAATCTCTTTGGGCTGATCTGTTTTGCATTGAATTTTAATGACTGAATATGTAAGAAGATAGGGAGAGTATTGATAAATGAACAACAATGCTTAAAATCAATCGTGTTAATTGAATTGCGGTGTCCTCTTAGCAATAGGAACATCAAATGTGCAGTTTTAATCAAGATTGTAAGTGCATGTAATTGGGAGAGTATTATTGTTCTCTTTGGCATGAGTAGTAGTCAATATTTTCTTTTAGGATTATAAGGTTTTGTATTGTGCTGGATTTGGGAAATTGCCTTTTATGTATGAGCATAGTTGAGAATGCTGGAGTAGGTATTAAATGAGATTCAAACTTTGGGGTTGAGCTTAGACGTTAAGCAAGTTGCAGGAATTGTTGTGATTGCATTGGCATGATGTCATTGTTCACATCTACAGTAGTATTAATCACATCGATGTCAGAAAAATTTAGGGAAGCTTCAGCGTGTCTTGCCATAAGCCACATGTATGTCCTGTATGATTATTTTGCATTTGTGAAGATTGAAATGCTTAGGAAAGAGAAGAAATTCATTTGAGCTTGAAAGGTGTATTTTGGACAAGTTTAAGTTATGCTTGTGAACATTATCATCAAAGGTCCATAGTTTTATGATGAAGTGTGGCAATGGTTGGTTTCATATTGGTATGCTATGTTTAGATATAAGTATAGTGTTCTTGCATGCTAAAATTTATGTTCTTTCCTTTGAAATGGAAAATTCTGGTCCTCTTTATTTAGGACATGATTATAGATTTTCATGTACTTTCTTTTGGATTGGCTTGAAGATTACTTAATGTTTTGGTGAATTGGTTTCTTAGATTATGTTAGAAATCTCAGTGTTAGGTGGTTAATCATTTTCATGAGATTGGGTGCCTTTGCTATTTGGATATAAGATTAAAGTATGGAAATGAGTTCTTGTTTTTCTTCCCCGTTTAGCTGGAAACTTTGATTGTGAGGTTTAATTTGGTAGTTATGGACATTTAAAGGAAAGAGTTGTTATATAAACAAGCTTGTAGGCCAAATGTTTAAGAAAAGGAAAGTGTGTGATGAAATTTTTGGTTAGTCTAGTGTTTCTGCTGAATATGCTTCTTTCTCTGTGTGATTTTTGGAACTAAATGCCTTTTGATTTCTCTGTTTGGAGCATGTACTTAATGTTGGTTTTTGCATGCTTGATAGCTTAGTAGGATTGAAGAGTGTAAGTCCTGTTTGTTTAACTTCTAAAGGAATTTAGGCAAATGAGTGAAGTATATGCTATAATGTATGCTTTGGAATTTAATTTACCAATCAGGTTGCTTGGGGAATTGTTTGGTGTGCATGATTAATTGGTATAATCATGTATGATTGATAAGGTGAATTGAAATGATATATGCTTGAGTAACATGATAGATTTTGTAAATTCTTTGTTATGTGATGATGATAGAAACAATATTAAAGGAGGTCTTTATTCTTGTCTTTGGGTAATGTTAATGGTTGATTTAAGGTTACTTGTGATATTGAAAAATACTTAAATATCATTAAGAACTTGTGATAGTTATTGGTTGAATTTGGATGTTAGAAAGATGTCATGAAAAGAATTATTTAAAAAGGGGAATGGGTAGTAATACAAACGAGAGAGACGTTAGTTAATCTATGCCTTAGAATGATTATTAATCCACTATTATCACATGATGTAATAATAGGAAAGGATGAGATTTGCATATATTCCTCGAGGCATGAATAAGTAAAGGGAAAAGGCAACAGAGTGCTAAGGGCGACAGGTAATCACTCTTAACCTTACTATAACATTGAGGGTGATGTTAGTTGGGATTTTTTTAAAAATCCTTTCTCACCCTCTATATATATACATTATTTTTGAAAAGGTATTTTTATACAAAACAGGCTATCGGGTGCCTTTCAAACACGATTATTTTTATATAAAAGATTTCGACACAGTATATATGTAGTATCCTGTGTGGTGATGCTGGATATTTTGGAATGGTGTGACATATTTGCAGGTGTATTGTTATAATAGTTATTTGAGAGGTTGTGAGTATAGAAGAGGAATTAGATGTAAGTTGAGATTTCTGGAGAGTAATGTTGAGGAAAGATATTGTGGATAATAGATTGAAAGGTGATATGAGAGTGTATGATGTTGATGTTGATTTATTGTGGAAGAGATATTGATAGGGATATGGTGAGCATTGCATGACACTGGAATTTATGTACCATCGCGCGATGATAACTGTCGATAGGCCAATCGACAGTTATTTGTACTGAGGATCCTTTTTAGATTAATTGGATCGGGGTTCATAGGTCGACTTATTGAGAGAAGTGACCTACGGTTGTCTGGCATTGAAGAGCCCAACCGCCCCTACGGTTGTTTGGCAGTGGAGAGCCCAACCGTTCCCGTTCTGTAATGGAAAACAGAATTGGGGTTCCCTCTCTGGAGATTGCCAGAGAAGGAAATTGTCCCCTCATTATGAAGAGGGACACAGTGTCAAATCATATAGTGAAGAATAGATGCTTGAATGCACCATAGTGGCACAATGCATCTGTAGGTGAGTGTGAGAGTTGTTGGGGTAGAATTAGATGATTGGAGTATGGAGATGTTGAATGGATTTGGTTTGAAGGTGATTATTGGACTTGAGTGATAAATGGAAGAAGATTTGCTATGGATATATATATATTACTGGTTTTAAATAAGGTACCCTTTAGACGCCCTCGCTAACGCACATCTCACTGTTATAGTGAGTTAAGCGGTGATTACTGGGACAAATTGTCTCATCCCACGATTACTGACATTTTTGCAGGTATTCATGCACAAGCGCGAGCATCAGGAAAGGGAATTAGGTAGTAGAAGTTATATAGTTTATTTAGAATTGTATATTGCCAATTTGTATAGGCCTGCATTCGTTTCCGCATGTGTATATATTTATTTATTGTTAATATAATTAGTTATGTTTATTAACCATGTTAGACAAATCCTTTCTAACATGGTTAGCAATAAATTATCCATGATAGCAGCTGTGTTGTATTAGTTTATTCTTTTCTATCATGGATAAATGTTTAATCATTAGGAAATTCCTTTTCTAACTATGATAGGACATTGATATTATGAAAATCCTTTTTCTATCATAGTTAGTAAAGAGGTTATTAGATCTAAAATGGATATTATTGAATTAAAAGAGATGTCACAGGTTAATTAGTTAATTAGTAACACTATGTTACAGACTGTTTCGCGGTGCATAAATAATATCCAATTTTGTTACCCGGTACAAAAATGATAAAACCGGTGCTCAATGTTAATTTGTAGTTATGTGGAACATTACTGATATTAATTTCCAAAGTGAAAATACATTTTTACCCTCTCAATTAAAACCCAACCCTCTTCCTTCTCCTCCCCTTTCACCTATCACTCACCATTGGCAGACTAGGAAGCTTCTCAAACCACCTCCTCGAGGGATGAATCATCCCCAACTTAAGAAACCCATAAAGCACATTATTCCAAGAATACAGATTCCTCACCTCCATTCTATCAAACACCTTGCATGTGCCTCTACATGATGGCCACACCTGAAGTACATACTTATCAAATCGTTAGCCAAAAATCTGGTGGGGCGCTTCAAAACCGTGAGCTTAAAGTGAAGCTGAATCAGTTTCCCCTCTTTGAAAGACTTAGTTTCCGCACATTTCTGCAATAATGACCAATAATCCAAAGATGAAACAGTTTAATTTGGAAAGTCATTGCTTTTTGGGTGTTTGATGTTTTGGTGTAATGGGGATAGATGGAAATGGCATTGCACATTATAAACTATGTTCCACCAAACATTAAGTCATAGCAATGTAAACCATACATGGGAATTACAGTTAATAGAAGCAGCATTGTACTCTGTTATATACAAACTGAAAAGCCATTGCACTGCTAAGAACAGAAGAATGGGCGATGAGGGTGGCAGAGAAAAGTCAAGAATCTTGAAGAGCATTGATTAATTTGACATATCCATCGAGGTTCAGGGAAGCTTCAGGCGACAGCGGTGATTGGAAACTCCAATTCAGAACGGAGAGAGACTCCGCCGCGATGGTTGGCCGAAGTGACGGCTGAGGAGGCGATGTCCGTAAGGAGACGATTATCTGCCGCTTGGTTTTGGTTTTGGTGGGCGTTGTATTGGCTTGGTTTTTTTGGGATTATACAGCTATGATCTTTGGGTATTCAGAAGCAAAGTGTTCAAGAGCAGGGAATGAGGAAAGGGAGGAGGGAGGAGGGAGAAGGTAGAATTTTAATTGGAGGTCAAAAAGGTATTTTCCCTTGAAAAATAATATCAGTAAGGTTCTACATAAATACAAATTAACATTCAACACCGGTTTTGTTATTTTTGCACCGGGTCACAAAGTTGAATATTATTTATGCACCGCGAAACAGTCATTTATTATTTTTGCCCAAACTGAAATAGTTAATTATTAGATCAGCACTTTTGCTCATTTCTTTAACATAACATACTTAATTCCATAAATAAAAATTTTAGAAAAGGGGTTTGATTCACCCATATAGGGGATTCCCAAGAGCTTGCTTTACATAATAATTTTGTTGCTAATTACTAATTTAATTAGTTGGTTTAATTATGTGCAATTTGTTTAATTTTATATTTTCCTCACTCATCTAGATTTAATATCCTTATTTAATGTTACATTTACACCTAATTAATAGTGTTTACATTGATAATTGAATTTCTCTTGTAAGCAAGCTTTAGGTTCACCATTTTAGTCAACACCTTTTCCTTATTTTCATTTAAACAGTAATTTCTTACTAGTTAATAGTGAGTAGGGGTGAGAATAGTTTACGTTGCTCCAGACCTGTACCATAATTGACTTAGCCTGTATTGTTGAAAGGAGGCATCAGCCTGACGTGTAGCCTTTTAGAGACCATTTTTTAGGTCTGGGGTCTGACTTATAGCTTGGATTGACTTGGATATTTGTATGGACCAGTAGTTAGTAATTTCTTACTAACGTCTTGATAAAAAAAATTACTTACTAACTTATTTCGTATAGAGTATTGATGTTTAGAGTTTAAACCACCAACCAACAAGTAGGGGTGGTGGTTACTTCTCAACAATTCGGTGTTTTTTGTTTACAAATTAAAAGGAAAGAAGTAACAACTATACTAAAGTACAAGAAGTACATAAATGAAAATCACTTAAATTAACTAAATGAAAACTAGGTGGAATCTTCAAAGAACGTTTGGCAAGGATATCAGCTTCCGTGTTGTTATCTCAGTAAACATAATTCAATATCAATTGACCAATCTCTTCTTCTCGACATTTGATTATTTTCAATGGTTAAATTCCAATTCTCATGAAGATTATTGTTTCCATCCTTGATTAGCTTGATTGTTTTTGTAGAATCATTTCTCAAGCAGATTTTTCTATGATTCTCATCTCATATCTTCTAATAAGGCCCATAAGACACGCCCAAAGTTCTGCTGTTAATGGACCCCGATCTTGAATATTCAGCGTGAAAGCTTCAAGAATATTGCCTTTATGTTCTTTGATAATTCCTCCACAACCTGTCTTACCATTCTTTTGAGAATAAGCTCTATCTACATTGACAACCACTCATCCTTCCCTTCCCCCTTAGAAGAAAATACACTTGGCCTGGTAATTCCTTGTAATTTTGCTTGGGTCATCTGATTTTTGGTTGCATCAAAACTAGACAATATGACCCTAGCCTTTAAGGGAATTCCATCAATTCTTGCATCCTTGTTGTAAAAAACCCTTTCATTGCAACATTTCCAAATAAAACAACATATAATAATAACAAATTAAAAATCTCTTTCCAATTCCCTTCACAATGTTCCACCTTTTCATTAAAATTTATTATAAAACACCATTGCCAGACATCACACTTAAAAAATATCAATCTAAAGCTGGATTTAACAAGTGAAAGCCACAATGACTTAACCTCAGCGCAATCTTGTGAAACATGTAGAGAGTCTTCAACATCATGATTACACCAGATGCATGTAATTGTCTCATTGATCCGTCATCTCCTTCACTCTTCCTATTTTCATCACTTGATCCCCAAAGGAATTGTCTAGCACAGAAAATAATTACAGAAAGTTAAGAAGACATAACTTTAATTTATAATGCTTTAACTTTATATATTATTTATACTATTATTTAATTCCTTCCAATTTTATACTCTAATGTTGTTAACAAAAAATATAGAATTCAAAATTGAAATATTTAGAAAATATTCTACAATACCAATGTATTGAGTTTAGTTTTCAGACATAAGAGTAAGAATGATTGGTACAAAACGAAACTATTTGAGACCATAGTATTAGGGTAACTAAAACACACTCTATAAAATTAATGGTTTAAACTGAGACCTTATATATGTAGCTAAAGCAATAAAACAAAACCTTATATATGCAGCTAGGTAGATTAGTAGTTGAAATGTGAGAATATTGTGGATTGAAAAAACGGAAACGAAGAAATTGACCTTGTCCATAAAATTATCTCGAGTACAGGCGAGACAATATTTTATTTATTTATTTCAGCTTAGCTGTACACCTTCACAGATCTTAGCAAGACAATGTCTTGAATCACAAGAAGAATGATGAAGGTTGCAAGGAAATTCCAAATTTTTTCTGAACTAGAATATTAATTATTTTATCCAATAAAACTAATTCATAAATAGATGGCCCCTTTTGATAAAAATGTTAAATTGATGGCTTCCGCCTGCAATTGATTTTTGGATATATAAAACTAATTTCCAAAGCTTCTTGGATTGTTCATTTCTCTTAGACATTGTGAGATTGACTTTGATTTTTTCAACATTTCAAGCCGGCCAACAAAACCCCCAATTGTATTGAATGCTCCCTTATTATGTTCTGATTATAAGATCACTGTAATTGAGGCACACAATTAATCACTTTAAAATGCCAATTATTTTCTCAAAATTGATTTACCTTATTTATAAACTATTGTAATACATTTACAAATAACTTTTATTAAAATTAAGTGTTCTATTTGGCTTTCTCAATCTCCACAAAATTAAAAATGCCAAAGTGATATTATTATATTTAGGATGGAAATAGTATTAATTTTGAATTAAAGATACAATTTTAATTCATACAAAGTAATGGATAAGATTATTGCATTTTTCACACAGGAAGGAGACGTGTGCATTACTACATTTTTTTCCCATTTTGTCCTTCAATAGAGTTTAAACTTACAAACTCACGCTTAATGATGTTTTAAGAAATGCCATTGGTGTGATGGTGTCATTTGACTAACAAGACCCCATATTTCCTTCAAAATTAATTTGTATGCCCAAAATAGAAGATATTCACATTCACAGATCGAAATTGTTTCATAATAATGTGTGTTTATGCGTGTGTGTTTGCGTGCTCTTGACCACATGATATAACATGTCAAGTTCAGCTTTTCAATACCATCAATCAAGTTGCATGATAAAACAAGTTCACCAGATGTTGAATTAAAAAAAACGTATTGAGCAGTGAGAAAGATTTCAATTGCCCATAAAATTCAGAGTGAAGAGCTAGAACGTAACCAGGCCATCTGATAGTAACATTTTTACATACCTTTAATCATACGAACTGTATGTAATTGCCAGAAGCAAAATCATCATATCAAACAAATTAAAAAAAAACGAAAATAGTAAATACAACATGTCGTGTACTATGTGCATAATTAATTACAGGATACTACTATATTTATATATATTCAAACTGCCATTGGCAGCTTCTCTTCATCCTCTAGCTCCATCAGGGTGCTGATGATGATTTCAGAAGCGCAATTGACAATGTCTGAAAAATTCCTGCATTTACATAAACAACAAAAAACTATTTTTTCTCTATTCCAAAAGAATATGATGAGAATGAAATCATTTGAATTCTTGACCAAACCATGAGATACCTAACAAATCTTAAATTTGGTACATTTGTTTCTCTCTCTCTCTCTCTCTCATTATCAAATCCCTTAATTTTATTCTATTACTATAATTAGCTTATGTGCCTGATGCTAACAGTGCCAACAGAACAAAGGTACAACAGTTAAGAATATCAAATCGGAAATGGAAAAAAGCCAAAAGTATTTTAAGAATGATTTTCATTGCTTAATCAATAAATTAAGCATATGCATATACTTACCCTGTGGAGGACTTGAATGTTAGGCCAACAGTGTACTTAGCCTCCTCAAGAGCCCACTTGAATCGTTGGAGCTCCTCCGGCTCAACCAACAACTTATTGGTATTAACTTTCAACTGCGACGGCCTAATGTCGCAAAAAATGGGAATCAACTTCTTTTGCTGCTCCAACATGAGAGTTAACTCATGGAGGCAGAAAAAGGACTCACAATAGCGAGGAGAGAAGACAGCAACACCAAGCTTACACTCAAAAATGGCGTTATTAATCTTGTGGAAGAGCTTATCGCCGGGCTTCATGGTCTTGCTGTCAAGGAAAGGGCGAAACCCTAGACGGCGAAGATGGTCATAGAGAAGAGTGGACACAGTCCTCTTAGTGTCTATGGTTCTATGGGATATGAAGATATCACAACGATCATTGTTGAGTAGGTTTGGGGAAGAATATGGTCTGAACACCCTGCCTTGAGAGTTCAAGATGGATCGATATTGCATAATGATTATGCTCTAATTTATGGGGTTGACTTTTGTTTGAGCTAATTGAGTGATGCAATGACTTGCATCTCTATATATAGGATTATGGATAGAGGTGTGATAAATCATGAGAGGTTGTTTCATGTGGATTTCAGTGGAATAGTTCTGAGGAATATTTGATGCTTTACGACAATTCGGATATGTCATGGAAAGTTAAAGCCTTCTAGGCATGTTTGGATACTATTATTTGAAATCAATTTTGAAGGCCAAAATCGTGGTTTCCAAAATTTAGATCAAATCAATTGTGGAACCCCTCAACCACCGGACACCCCGTATTTTGATTAAAATCAATTATGTGTGTTGTTGTAGAACCCTAATAAGACAGTTTTCATAATCAGCTCTCACATGTTTCAGATGCATTAAGATTATGTAGACGAAAGAGTTTATTTAATAAAAACTTGATTTGCTTATAATGAGTTTTTCAAAATTATATATAATAATGTGAGACTATTAGAGCTTTTGGTCTATATAATTCATTTTAGCATATGTATATAGAAGTGTTTAGAAATTTATGAAATAATCATACTTTTAGTTTAAACTTTAATTTTGGGTTGTGATTGTATTCAAAATCATTCATATAATTATGTTTATAGATGAACTACAAATAAACTCAGTTTTTCGAACTCAAATCTTATATATATCACGTGTGGACTTTGACCCATATGAGTGAATTTGGCACCACGAAAATAGTCCTAAATTTGAGTTAAAAAATCATAGGATCTAAATAATAAGTCACTTACTGGCAGCTTTATGGTCCAATGACAATGAACACTTCCTAATATTTCAATAGTGTGAGGTTGCAGATTGAACCTCCCTTAATTATGTGTATATTGTTGCCTGCGTGAATGATTACAATATGTTTGTATTGTGTATACAATCCTATTTCGGGAATCAAAACATAAAGAAGAAAAATAGTACTCCCTCCGGTCCTAAATATAAGACCTAATTGATTTTTTTGAAAAAATCCTAAAAAAAGCAAAAATAAGTTAATTATAAATTGATTTACCTAATTTTTTCCTTTAAACTAGTTTATTTTACTTATAAACTAATGGATAATCTAAAAACATATCAAATATGTCATGATTTAATAAACTATTTTGCTACCTTAACCTCTCCAAAAAAAAGTTATCTAGGTCCTATATATTTAGGAGCGGAGGTAGTATCATACACCGTAGTCGTCATTGATTGTTGATAATTAAGATATAACCTTTCATAAAGAGGCCAAACAAGAAATAAATTAATCTTATTTATCGATCAATATTAAATTTGGAGAGAAAAATTAACTTGATTACTTCTCGATTCAATGGCACCCCACAACTCTCACAAAGGAGGTTGCGTTTTCTTACAAGTGACCAAAAATAGGGGTGATTGTGTTTTTAATGTCTGTGTGGTTCCCTCACCTATGGTATAAAAATTGTTTAAATTAAAAACAAAAAGAGAGAAATGGAACATAACAGCTTGAATTAATTAATCACTTTAGACAAACAACAAATTAAGACACGTTTTGAAGAATTTACACAGTAATTTCATCTGTTGTCTTGGTTCGTCAATTGGGCTTGACCATTGTCCTTTTGTTCATGGACACAACAAATGGAATATTCTTGGCAATTGACTATGAAGGGATGTCAAACAAAAAGTTTCTTTTGATTCTTTTATAGTCCCAATATATGTGAGGGCTTCCCTTGTACACCAAGTAGTATAAATGACTAATTAATATCAATATTGTATATTAGCTAGTGATTAACAGAGCCAATATTATTATTGTCCCCAGATCAATTAAATAAATTTGAGTTGAAGTAGTGGTAGCAAGGGATGAGCTGCGACATTATATAGGAAATTTACCAAGTTTATGAGCGGAGTAATACTTTGGTATCGAATCACAAATAAATTTGTTGCAATTTAGTCAAACAACACTTTACAATTACATACTTGTCAACATAATTGGTTCAGTTGGTACCTATATGAAATCCTTGTTAATAATAAGCGATGACCACATATATATTATAATTACACTTAATTATAAGAGCATCATTATCCCGGGGACGTCTTTTAATTTTCTTCACCAAAACCCTGAAACATTTCTTAAACTTGGTGAATCCTTAATTAACAATCAAATCACCTAGATTGTTATTAAAAAAAATATACATCTTTGAAGGCAAAAAAATGTAGAAACATTATCTTTATTTTACTCAGGCATTCTCTGCGTAACTGCTATAAGTAGAATATCAAAGTAGCATAATGTCTTTAGATTCTTTGATTCTGAAGTAAAATTTCAAATTTTCAAGCATGTAGTAAGAAGAACATATTGCACCCAAAAAACGAATAAGAGGAGGAAGAAGAATATATACTTTGCTTATCTTGGATGATTAACTATTAAATATGAATACAAGTTATTAATTTCTTAGTGAATATGTGAGAACAATGACTAGGATAGAATGAATATACGGAAGAATATGAAACAAAACAGTCATCAGTCGTTGGTCAAACTCATAAACAACAACTGAAGTAAGTTCAAAGTTCACACTACTTTTCTTGAGTGACCTAAATTCAACGTGTCATGCAGACGAATTAAATAAAAGTAACGTATTTTATTTATGGTATAAGATTATGATCCACAAAGGTACGCTTTCACTACAAAAAAAGGGCAGATCTGCGGCGGGTATTTTCCCAGCGTAGGGGCGGTTCTGACCGCCCCCATGTCGCTCCGGCTGTCAAATTTACCGCCGGCGATTTTAACGTGGCAACGCTGCGTGGGGGCGGAAAGATTTACGCTGTAGCTCCCTTGACCAACCGCCGCTACGACCGCTGCCATAAAAAAATTTAAAAAAAAAACCATGGGGGCGGTTACGACCGCTGCCATGTGATTTTTTTTTTTTAAAAAAATCAAATAGTGCCGGCGTATCGAACCGCCGACATGCTGTTATATTTACTAAAAAAAATTGCTTCATGCGAACAATTTGATGAAAATGACTTAAATTGAAGACCGAAAAAGGAATAAAAACAAGAAAAAAAAACAAAACAAATGCAGCAAAAATTAATTTTATTGTAATATATATGAAATAAATATATACTAAACCATCAAGCACAAAAAGATCATATCCAAAATACATAAGATATATTACGAAAACAAAATAATAAGAAATAAAAACAATCAGATATAATAAAATAAAAAAGAAAAAATAAACAATACCTATACCAAAAGCAAGACAAACTTTTAGACATCATGTGTGCACCAACAATGAAAACAACAAGAAACACAAAAGGGAGAAAGTGAGAAAGAAGAGATTGCACAGGTAGAAATGGAGGGGGGAGGTTATTTATAGGGAGAGATAGCAACGTGGGGGCGGGCGACCGCCCCCACGCGACAATAAATGCACACAAATCTCTGTGCACCTTGGGGGCGGTTGCTCGCCCCAACGTGATTTTATTTTATTTTTTAAATTTTTTTATTCGCGTTGGGGCGGTCGACCGCCCCCACGCGACATGAAATGCGCACAAATCCCTGTGCGCCGTGGGGGCGGGTGCCCGCCCCAACGTGATTTTATTTTTTTTTTAAATTTTTATTCGCGTTGGGGCGGTCGACCGCCCCCACGGGACATGAAATGCGCACAAATCTCTGTGCGCACCCGCCCCAACGTGATTTTATTTTTTTTTAAAATTTTTTATTCGCGTTGGGGCGGTCGACCGCCCCCACGCGACATGAAATGCGCACAAATCTCTGTGCGCCGTGGGGGCGGGTGACCGCCCCAACGTGATTTTATTTTTTTTTAAATTTGTTTATTCGCTTTGGGGCGGTCGACCGCCCCCAAGCGACATTGCCGTGGGGGCGGGTGACCGCCCCAACGTGATTTTATTTTTTTTTAAAAGTGTTTTATTCGCGTTGGGGCGGTTGCGACCGCCCCAACGCACCGTGCCAATGAAATTTTTTTTTTTAAGTTTTTTTTTTATGCTGCATTGGGGCGGGTATTCTTTTTGTGACCGCCGCAACGAATGCACCACAAAAAAAAAATTTCCCCTCCCAAAAAAAATTTCACTTCGTGGGGGCGGTGTTTGGTGAACCGCCGGGACGCGTGCGCGGCTAATCTCCGCTTCTTTTGTAGTGTTTTATTCCAATATATTCTTCTAACTTGGCTAGTAATCAATAACCACCATGAACCTTAGGTAGTGGAAATTGTTAAAAATAGGATAGAATGATGAATATATTTGGTACAGAATTTTCAGAATCCTATCTTAAAACACTCGTCAAAATAGGGAAGAAAAAATTTTTAAAAAAAGTTAAAATATATTGCATCGAAAATACGTTATAGGTTTTTTACAAAGCATGCGAAGTCTGTATCTAAAGAAATCAATCTACCACCAATAATATTCCATCATATTAATGAATTTTTAGCTTGTTTTTTCACACTTTTTTCCTTGTTATTTGTACTAAAGAATTCATGGTTTTCATCACATATATTTGCTATTTGATCCATTTCAATAGTTTTTCTCGATAATATATGACGTAGCATTCCAAGATACTGCCTCCGTTCCTAAATGTAAGATCACTTTGGCTAATTTGGAGAGATTAAGGAAGACATTTAAATAACATGAACTTACCAAAATACCCCTCACTTAAATTTGACAAGTGGTGATGACAAGGAGAGATAGAAAGATGGAGTAATATAGGGGTAATTTGGACAAAATTTGAGAAAAAAATAGAAAGTGATCTTATATTTAGGAACTTATCCACATCCCCAAAATGATCTTATATTTAGAAACGAAGGGAGTACCTGGGCAGTACAACTTAAGACAAAGCATGCTCTGTTACATATCAACGTATTTATTGGAGTTTTTGTCCTCTTTCATCTTGTTTTTAGGAAAAGTTTAATGACCTAGCACTTCCCAATATCAATGCACACCTATAACAAACACTACTAAGCTTTATTTTAAAGTCTCTTTTTGTATTCTTTAACATGCCAAGGGCCTTTCAGTTCAATGGAATATTACACTTCCTCAAACGATGAGGTTGTGGGTTTTGTCCCTCAAAATGACTGGAAAAAAAAAACTCGCAACAACTTTGTTGGAAAAGTGGCTATAATCCATTTAACCAAAAGACCGTTGGCTTTTATTTTTAATCGCACTTTTTATAATTGTTTTCTCCCATTTCATCTCTCTTGCTTTGTTATCCGGGTGATATAACATAGAAGATTAAACAGTCTCATATTTGTAGTGGAAATTTTTGTATGCCAGCAAGCTTGACATTTTTTTTACCTGTCTGGATCAAAGATTATTCTTCCTATTCCTATTGGTCGATTTCCAAATGAAGTTAAAAATGCAGCCACGGATAAGCAAAAATGGGTATATCCGGTTTGCTCAAGGCGATATACTACTACCCTCAATTTACATGATTGTTAAAAGTAAATACCTACCTAGAATACTCTATTAGATGTAGCTTCATCTAATCTAATGAGTATAGTGCTTAAGTATTACACCCTTGTCCCCACTGTTTAAGAAAATAAAATATTATAAATCCAGTCAAGGATTTCTCAATAAATTTAGGTATCAATTCTAAACATGGTCCTATAATTTTTTTACTTTCGGTATCCAGCATTCTTTGGGTACCGACTAATCTAGAGTTTGCCTGAGGAGGGAGGTGCCTTACCCCATCCTTTCTAACCATCAGCCTTTAGACCCTCGGTTGGTCCAAAATAGTTGAGAGAACTAAATGATGGAAACTCCAAGTGGCTGATTTTCATCATGCATAAACATCACAACTAGAATTCAAAATAGAGTGCCAAAACGCTTATGTCACTCATGAAGGTTGAGTGTCTCACATTTTACCTTTCAGTTATATTCTTAGAATTTTTTATATGCCATCAGGCTAAAATAGTGGCTGGTCTAGATTTGTTAAAAATCCATTTCTATAAACATAAATAAATAGATTTTAAACACTTAAAATCATATCTCTATAGATTATATATAATTGCAATAAATAATGAATTAATTATAATATATAAAGTGCTATAATAATACTTTTACAAAATATTAAATCTGAACCATCTACATCCTAATCTAATGATGGAGATGATACTCTGAGAAGAGCAAGAAAAAAGGAAACGAGAATATCACCTCCCAGTAATGACACAGTTTAGCTTACAAACATGTAAAACATGATGCTGATGCAATTCCCTGTAGTTTAAGCATGAAATGTTGAACAAACCACAATAGGAATGTTTCACTTTTAGAAGAGCCAGATATAACTTAGTTAAGCATTCAAGAGTGTGAACAAAAATGTACTAAATATCTAGAATACAACACTTCTCAAGAAAAAGAAATCAAAAAGGAAAAAGGCCATCCTTGTGCACTGGACTGCTCTTCTCATCTTCCCTGCAGCATGCTTCTGGAATTCTGAAGCTTAAACAATACATTGCCTGCGTAAATAAGAACAATAAAGTAGTTAGCAAATAAATGTACATATTCAGTGAATCAAGAAACTGCACATGTTAAGTGAGTGAGTTTAATTGTGACAAAAAATTATCAGTACCTTGTTTGGAGCCACATCCCTGACCCGATGAAATATTGGGTCTTGTATCTTAGCATTTATAGCAGACTCTGCCTCCTGCAAGAGTTTGACAGTCAAAGGTAATGTCAATAAAAGGACTTCAATTACTAAAAGCACAGAGTATGAAAAGGCATTTTTCTTGAATGATATAAGAACTAAAGACTGTGCTACACTAAATACTGGTGAAACAGTGGATAGACAATTATCATAATATGATTGTATTGTAACTACCTAACAGAAGAATAATGCCAAAAATCATCTTAACTAGCAGAATATCTCAAAACCACAACTTAATAGACACTTATTTTATTTTTTTCATATGGCAATAAAATGAACTCACAGCTAGAATAGATTCGGGAGTTTCAGTTGCCCGAATGAAACAATAGCAGTGGACCCATGGTAGATGTCCGTGCCAATATTCCCTGTGGATTACTCCCCTAAATGCATCTGCCAGGATACATATGATGTCAGATAACAGTCTAAAAATATCAAGAGAAGAGGCTAGTAAAATAAGATGGATCTAGTTATCCAGAATAAATCACATAAAACATGCCTAGAAGAACCTGAATAAAGATCAACCTAAGATTATGATGGATAGATTTTACAATAAGGTTAGATCTCATAAGAACGTTGATGGTCCATCACAAGGATATACAATTCACAACAAGTGAAAGTATTAAAAAACTATACACATCAAAAAGTATCACCTAAGAGGTAAAAACGGCTTAATGAGTTAGGAAACAAAATATACACATCACATGTCATCCCTACCTAGAAACTGGATAGCAGATGCAGGAAGATTCATTATTACATGGTCAATATGTAATAATGATTTGGTGTGAGAAATATGAGGGCCTTTTACTCTCTTGTTTGTGCTACCTTTCCTATTGCCATCTTCGGTGATACCTGTGACAAGGAAAATAATTGCATGCTTTACATTCAACCTTCAGTCACATAAAATATCAGTATAAACGCTTTGATTTGGTTTATGGAAGATGGAATAGTGTTAGACATTATGTTTATGACTCTCTAAATTTGGAGCTGACAATTGCAGAAATATATCATGTACAACATTTAGCAGCAGCCACATATTTCACTATAGTCTCCAGGATACCTTCTTGAAGACTATCAGAAGATCTTTTACCAGCAGTTACAGATGTAGTAACATTTCTTGTTGAACCTTGAGCATCCTCCACAGTAGTGTTAACGCTACCTCCATTATAATTTGTCTCAGCTGCAATGGATATATTGGGATCAGGACACATATTATAAATTTCACCATAGCTCATACTCTGAAGTTATTGACTAACAAAGATATTACCAGTTGACCTCTCATTTCTTAGATGTGATTCAAAGTTGTCATGTATCTCGCATGTTTCACCAGTTTTTTTTATGGTGACCTCAGCTTTTGTACTAATATTAGTCGCTGCAATTACCATCAGTTCGGAGATGAACTTTCTTGCATCCAAATTGAATGCACGGAGACGGTCCTCAATCTTGTTGATTTTCGCATTTATCTTCAAATAGCGAACACTATCAGGATTTAAGTCATTCGCATACACTATGCATCCTTTCTGTGCTGCAGGAATAGCAAAAGGTCCTATTCCGGCAAACATATCACAAATGGTCTCCCCTGTTTTGAACTGAGAAACTAGCCTTCTGTGTTCATCTTCCAATCTTGAATTCCAATAAACCAAACTGTAATCCATTCTAAAAGTGGCTCCATATTGCTTCACTTCTGTAATCATATCATTTTCCCCTGCTAAAATTTCAAACTTGGGCACACGAAATTCATTTGTGATGGTTCCAATTTTATTGACAACAGTTTTGATCCTTGGATAATTTTTCTGCAAAATTGTCACTAACAGATATCAATATAAGAAAAGTGTATGATAAAACACCCTGCTTGATCATTATTATAAATATTAAGTCAGTTTAAGTTTTGCATCAGCATCAATCTAAGCATCAGTTCAGGGCTTTTAGATAATTATTTCTTGAAGACCATAGAATTGTTTTCATAAAGACACACTATTCAAACAGCTCACTTGTCAAGCTCGAATCAAACAGACTAAATTTCTGAAGACCAAAACAACATTACTAAACCAGTGACAATCAATTGATGCACGAGTTTTTAACACCTAATTTATTCAAATAATGCCTTCTCAGTAGGACAGTTCAGAAAAAAAGGCAAAGAAAACAGGGATTTAAGAGCTAAAAGTTTCAACATCACTACAACCTTTACATTGAGATGCCCAAAAAATGAGTAATACTGACTTTTATAAAAGCACCTGAACCAGAATTTTTTTTAAAAAAAATATCATTCTCATCTCCATATGTAAGAAAAGCGTAACAGGAACAACAACAATCACCCAACTAAACACTGAATGAGTTGCATGTAAATCCAGTATTCTTACATACATCATATAGAACCTTAGCAATGACATCCTTGTACGATAGTAATTCATCATGTAAGTTTAAGTGAGCAATGTGACCTGCATGAGTAGCACATATGTTAGGTTACAATCAGTGACCGACCAAATAGACCATACTGTTAACAAAATTGGTAAGCTCATGCCACTCTCTAGAGAAAAACAACCAAAAAATTAAGAAGAATGAGCAGTAGGCTCATCACAAAAATACAAGTAAAAGAATGAAAAGGAAAAAGTAAAAAGAAACAAAAAAAGTTTATCAATATAGCACAAGAAACCCAGACACCATGTCAAATATCAAAATGAACTTTTCTTTTTGACCTTCAAAATCAAAATGTACAGAATACTTAACTATTGTTTCAAAAGATGAAGGCACCTCAACTCCAGGAGGCAATATCTGCTTCAGCACATGATCTACAAATATAGTAATTAATCAGAAAATTGAAAACATAAGCAAAGGGAGAGTAAGCATATTGTATGAAACATGAAATACTACACATCTATAAATGACCAACTTAGCTAATAGTGGTCCATATATAGGATGTGATAATGATCACAAAGGAGAAAATGCTGCAGCTCTATATACACATGCAAATATTTTATTTTTTTATCCTCTTGTTTCTTTGGAATGTGATTTTTTTCCTTGAAATTTCAAAGTGAATGAAGACTAAACATATAAACCGCAGGCAAATATTACCGTACTTGGCAAAAGGTTACAGGATTGGAATTACATTTTTTGGTCGAACAGTGCATAGGAAAACCCAACGTTCCACCAAGCAAGTGTCTTAAAAAAGATACTCCAAAGCAAATTTTTAAAAGAGCAATCTGCTGCCTATAGACTTCCAAACATTATTAACCACAGCACAATTCATCTATTATGAATCAATCACAATTCATGAGTTCCAAGAATTAAAGAAAAATTGAACTCCATTCCATCCAATAAATACTACTACTATACTAGGTGTTGAAAAACAAAAGGGTTTCACAAAAATAAAAGTCTTCTTATTATTTCATTGATGTGCTTACATACTTAAAATATAAAAGTTTCCTAAAAAGACCATAAACTTCTCCTACAAGTTTACCTAATATGATTGATTACCTAATAAAAGCATAATATTCTTATATCTAAATATTACCTAATACTCTATAATTATTTCCTAATAATCTTCTAACACTAGGCAAGGTGTTACATAGATCTAAAGGTGCTTCCTCCACCCAGTTTTATTTAAAAGGAAATGGAATTGGTTAAAATGCAGCATCCACAGCATAGTTTGGAAGAATAGCATACTCACCAGCAGTCCAGTAAGAATACCCTAGTGTTAATGTATAAGGTACAACTTCAATCTCACATAGCCCCTTTAACTCATCAAGCTTTTTCTCTGGAATATCAGATAAATCTGCCCCATATCCGCAATTAAGTCAGATAAAAATGATAGCTGAAAGTATAAATAAGATAGAAGCAGCAGCAGAAAAAGGTACAGCCACAAGCATTCTCCAGAATAAGTAATTAAGTCCTACTCACAAAATTTCATCAATGATTCTCAAATGTGGGGGCAAATTAAGATACCTAAGGATACGTTTAAGATAATAATTGAATGAATTTAAGAAATCAAATAGATAGGAAAAGAAAGAACTTAAAATATAGTCCGTGAAATCTGATTCAAATGGGGCTTCTCACTCACATGAAAGGTCAGCCTCCGCTTATACAACTGACAACACAGAACTAAATACCAACAAAAGCATATCCATAAGAAAGATTTCTTCTAGAATTAGCATGTGACTATATAAGATTTTAGAAGTCAGATTGCAACAGCCGCGAGCACATACAACAAAGCCTAGAACTGCAAAACACTTTTTTTTTGTTAAGCACCGCCCGCTAATCCTGCGTCTATTGGCAACCGACTAATCCGGATTCGAGGGGTAGAAGTGTTGCTCACATAGACAAGGTTGTCCCCTCTCCCAATGAGAGTGTTTCCCAGGATTTGAACACACGTTCTCATAATTACGGGGATTGTAGCCCATTTACCAGCTCAACCAACTACCCATTGGTAACTGCATAACACTTCTGCAGCTACTTCCAATCCTACTATGTCAATCAGACAGCTCAGATAAATTTATAGCATATTATTCAGGCAACAGGTAGATGATTACTCCAGACCATCTAGAAAACATAGTTGCCTCACGATGAGTGACATCATAAGCATTATAAAGATACTTCGGTTCTAAATATAAGGTCTCTTTAGAAAGTTAGTTCTGGTCCTACATAAAGGGTCCATCCAGTTTTAGTCCCTCACTTGGTGAGGGCACCAGGAAGGGAATATACTAGGTAGCCTTGCAGAGAGGTTGATTTGAGCCCACGACCTCATACCCCACGACAAGCGAGCTTAACATTGAGCTAAGCGGACCCTTTGATTTGTGCCTAAATTATCCCCATTGGTATTATTCCAACAATAATCAACTGAGAGGTGGAGAAGGGATAATGGTATATAATTGGAGTGTTTTAGAAAAAGAAAAACAACATACCAACTAACATTCTCATATAGATCCTATACCTAGATCAATATAGTGAATGTCTAAGAATATAACATGTGTTCATGAATTGATACCTTGATTTTGAACAGTCTCAGATAATATAAGGTAACGACTTTTATTACATGATGGGTCCTCCGTGACAGGTTTAACACGGGGCTTATCAAGCAAGTAACTACAAAAAAAAAGAAACTTTAAATGAAAAAATAACAAAACAGATAGAACAGACAGCTAAAAAACAGAGGAATGAATGATTACCCATTGAGAATTCGAGTGGCAACAGAGCATAATTGACAAGGAATTCGAAGAGCCCACAATTTCAAATGCACATCAAATTTGGCTTCATCCAACATTGCGTCAAAACATAAATAAAGAACAACCTATCAAACTGAAAGATTATAAAAACAATTAGTGATGGAGTTCAGTGTTATTGGTGGCAAAGAATAAAGACATAAGACGAACCCATTTCATAGTTAGAATAAATGATGAAGTGGGTTTTAAAAGTTGGAGTATCGAACCTAGAAACGAAGAGAGAAGAGGAGAGAGAGGTGACGGCGGGAATCGACGGCGGCAAGTTGGGAACAAAACATAACATAACATAACATGGGACAACACGAAATATTAACTTTACATATTTAATCAACATTTTCTTTTCATTTATTTTTTTTTTGTCAAGTTGTTTGGGAAAATAACAAATAAAAAACTCCGAATATCCAAAAGGACAAGTAACGAAGTCAAATTTCCAAAAGATAATCAATGGCCATTAACAATTAGTCGTGTTGTTAAGGAGTATCCTGCTGTTGACCCTTGTCGTTTTGTAAATTTGAATTACAGAGAAATTCTTGTGTGAACCCGGTGCACCACCTCATTTGTGGTCTAACCAATTATTATTTGACACGTCAATTAAAATTAATCCTAATCATCCTGCTAATGTGGCATAATATTAAATTAAAAATACTTCCCAATTAATTTATAATCTCTTCCTCCTTCTCTACCCTAATCCCTTCATTGCCTTTGTCGGAAAGAATGGACTCACCCCATATCCTCACCCCAAATCCCAGATCAATCGGCGGAGAAACTAATTCATCATCAGAGATTCCATAAGGTGACCACAAATTCATGATTGCTGACCATAATCATGAATTTGTGTTAGCAAATTTGCATTTTTTATCCCTTTTGTCAATAACCGCTTGCACTTCGATCAAAAAAAAAAATAACTGCTTGCACCGCTATAGCCTGTTATGCGTTTTCCTTCTTCTGATTTCACCACATGCTTGATATTGCTGCTCCCATTTCTTCGCATATGGTGGGGTCGTCCATTATATTGATAGTAAAATTCTGATTGAAAAAAAGAAGAGACTTATTGAGCAATTGATTAATACGAAAACCCAGAAAATCGATGGCATTGAAGTTCTTAAATCTCTCATGGATATCATATGAAAGCCCAAAAAAGTCTCAGATGAATGAAGAAGTTTCTCGGCTTCGAAGATGAGTTTTAATTTGGCTGATGGTTTTGATGAAGGGAAGGGAGAGATTAGGGCAAACAAGGGGGAAATGATTGTAAATTAATTGGGAAGTATTTTTAATTTAATATTATGCCACATCAGCAGGATGATTATGATTAATTTTAATTGACGTGTCAAATAATAATTGGTCAGACCACAAATGAGGTGGTGCACCGGGTTCACCTAAGAATTTCTCTGAATTACAAGACATGTATGAGGGGGTAGTGACAAGCGTTAGAACACCAGGAGGAGAAACAACTGACTTTCCAATTAGAATTGGATTGCATCAAGGTTCAGCGTTGAGCCCATATTTGTTCAACATAGTTTTGGATGTTCTAACTGCAAGTATTCAAGAAGAAATTCCTAAATGCATGCTTTTCGCGGATGATGTAGTCCTTTTAGGAGACTCAAAAGGAGAAATTAATCAGAAACTTGAGTTATGGAGGATGACTTTAGAGTTAAAGGGTTTTCGTCTAAGTAGGGGTAAGACAGAATATATGCATTGTTGCTTTGATGATACACAAACTCATGAGAGAACCGAAATTAAATTGGGAAACCAGACTATACAACAGGTGGACAAGTTTAGGTATTTGGGATCAATTATACAGAAAGATTGTGAAGTTGATAGCGACGTTAATAATAGAATTCAGGCTGGTTGGGTTAAATGGAGAAAAGCTACTGGGATTATATGTGATCGTAAGGTAAATGATAAGATAAAAGGGAAGTTCTATCGGACAGCCATCAGACCTGCGATGTTGGGCTCTTAAAAGGAAACATGAACATAAGATGGAGGTGGCAGAGATGAGAATGTTGAGATGGATGTGTGGTCATATACTAAAAGATAGGATATATAATGATCATATTCGAGAACGAGTTGGAGTAACATCAATTGCGGAGAAAATGGTTGAAAGTCGCTTGAGGTGGTTTGGGCATGTTCAAAGAAGAAAATTAGATGAACCAGTAAGAACAGTAGATCAAATGGTTTGGAGTCCTTACAAGAGAGGGAGAGGGAGACCAAAGAGAACTCTTAACGACCTTATCAAACGAGATCTTTTGATCCATAATATATCACCAAGCATGACAATCGACCGAACACAGTGGCGCCGTGTAATCCATGTAGCCGACCCCACCCAGTTGGGATAAGGCTTTGTTGTTGTTGTTGTTGTTGTTGTTGTTTTTTATTCTAGCATTCCCACAAAGACGGGGAGATTTTTTCTTTAAAAAAAGAGACACGTCATACCACTACCACGCTGCGATACAAAACTTATATTAGAGCATAAATATTATTATGGGCATGGTCATGTCTTACTTTGTTAATTTTTTCTCAACACATTTATTATCTTTTTTATATATATACAAAAGAGAGAAACCACGCTATATCTCTATGGGATAATTCCCATTACAATCAATTATTAGTTGTTTTTCTAACTCAAGGCTTGCCTGATCAAACGTGTATAATCCTTGCACTGCTCCAAGGCCAAGCTTTGTCATAATGTCTGCAGCTTTATTTTTATTCCTAGAAATATGACATATTATCACCTCCCAATTATTTGCAAGAAGACATTCTGCTTGCTCTATTAGATCAGCATCACGTATATAATCCTTTGCTTGCTCTATTAGAGTCAGATTCCAAGATTAGGTTACGGCACCCAGTGTCCCACGCCACTCTCAACCCAATGATCACTGCCATATTTCAGCAAACAGTGCATCACCATCATCAAGTCCACTTATATGTTAAATGACAATTAAACTCCATTATTATGTCAAAAGATGACAATTAAACTCCATCTAAGCATATTTATATGTTATAGGCCACTTATACAAACTAGTGCAATTTTGCCCCTCACTTGCTAACAAGCCTAATAATAATTCCTCTTCTAGAACTACATAACACTAACATGTTACTTAAACACTCTAGTTATCTTTCTCAATTCCCTTCCTCCTATTTTTTCTTTGATTAATGTTGAGGGACATTTAATTAAGGTGATATGGAAAAAACAATTGACAAAATTAGAAATATTTATATCTTTATTACTAAGATCGATTATTCAAATATGTGACATAGAATAGGAGGAACCAACACATATATAATTGGTCAACCGGTGTAAGGTCTCGCTAGATCTCTTGAGGTCTCGAGTTTGAGCCTTAGAAGTGACACTTATTTTGTAAAGGGAAGTCATGAACTCCGAAACTAAAGTAATCAATTGCTTAGATATTTGATAATAGAATTCAAATTAGGCATTGAATGTCAATCAATAATGTATTAAAAAATAAGAATGGGAGGAAGTATTCATTGTAAAGCGCTTGGATCAACTGATTTTAGTTGTTCTAGCAGTGATTGTGTTTGATATCCTTGGACGTGTAACCACGATAAGTACTTGAAAGTTGTGATGTTTCACATTGTGGCCCCTATATTTCATAAGTTTAACAAGTCAATTGCTAGTAATGATGAATAAATAATGAAATAGTCTATTATTCTACCAACATAAACATTGGTAATTGATAAAGAGAATGACTATAAGTCATCACTTAATGAGTTTCGGATCCTAACTCTTTTTTTTTTGGCCACCGGGTCCTAACTCATCGTATACTTTTTAAGTAAAAAAATAATCATCCCCACCATAATCCAAACACCTGGACACTATGGATGTTTGAGAAAAAAGGTATAATACTGGGAGAGAAGTCACATCTAGCGCAACCAAAACTGATTCATTTAAGATGTTTTTTCTTTTATCAAAATAGGATATAATCAGAGAAAATGGCGACAAATAGACAGAGATGAGTTTAATACTCATACAGCATGAGATTTGTTGGTGGGAGTTGGAATATTGGAGGGGGATTGCTTGTGTTTTAGTGTTGGTTAAAACTTCATGTCAGTGCTTGATTAATATTGGACTAAATATTAGTTTGTGATAGCATAGTTTTAATAATTCATTCTCAGCAATCTCGTCAGAGAGGGAGTTCTACCATCTTCATCATTAAGAAGATGTGTCATTACAATTCCAGCTAAGCTCATCTACATGGTTTGCTTTTCTTCCCTTAATTTTTTCACGCCAGACTATATCTTTTGACTATGGATTCTGGATTCAATTATATATAGCCCACATTTTTAATGGTATATATATCTATATATATTTATGGGGAATACGGCTATCCTGTTCAATGCTTCCAAGTAATGGGATGAGTTATTATAGATTTTATATGTATTAACATGTTTTTAATGCATTGCATATATATAGCCATATATGATATAAATATCATGAAAAATGAATTATCAAGTATACTAGTATAGTAGTATTAATCAAATGCGAATAGTGGTACTTGATTTAGAATTTTTACTTTTGTAATGATAGCGATGGCGCGTAAATTAACATTACCTCTCCTCATCCTTAATATGAAATTTGAATGAATTACAAACTAAGTTTTATATTAATAATAAATAGAGGCAGTACAGTATTAAATAATTTCTATTGAAAAAGATGTTAAGAACTATAGAAAAATATGGATAAAATTATGAAGTATATATGGGGAAATATTGTGGACGGTGTCAATTTAGGATTTCAAAATATTCAAGAGTCACGACAACATGAAGAAGACAACTAATTTAGGACTTCACTAAATAAATAAGACGAATGATTCCTATTGATTCTCAATTATTAAGACAAAATCCTAGTGAAACCATGATAGGCCATTGGACCTTAGGGCACCCATGAGGATGAATGGTGTCATTTTCATGTTTGAAGAATATTTGTCTTATATATCTTATAAAAAAAGAGTATTGGTCTGATATAAATTTTTTCACTGAAGTCACATTGAACTGCATAGTGACCTAGGGTATATAAAATATCCAAGCAAAAATTCTTCTTTTTGGAAAAGAACTACGACAACATGTCCCTTCGGGGACATCCGATAAAATGGATAAATGAGCGTGCCTGCGCAAGTAATTATATAAAATATCTGGATTCAATTATGTGTTCTGTGTATCAGTCCAAAAAATTATGTGCCCTGTTTTTATAAGATTGGATTTGTAATACTCCCACAAATTAATTAACAGTCGCTAGAAGATATCTCAATACTTAGTATCCAAGATTACCTTGAACATTCTGATAAAAAAAACATTACCATGACATAAAAAAAACATTACCTTGAACATGGGAAGATATATAGAGGTATAGAGATCACACACTTCTTAAATTCGATTTTGATTAATAAATATATCATGATTGCTAGTTTATTATCTAAAATTAAACTAAATCGCATGGAGTATGTGGTAGTTTTTGGGGACAAATGTATTGATATCCCAAATGAGAGATTAATATCACGTAAATCTCAGTTATCAATGTGGTGATTTAATTTTCAGCTGTTAACGATAGTATTGCTTGTTCATGTTACCTTTTTTTTTTTGGCCAAATGTTAAGGGTTAATGTTGTCATTATAACAAATCATTGGGATTTATCTGACATACTAATTTCCTTGAGAATTCAATGAAATTGTCCCCAGCTTTTTTTTATTACTTGAGTTGTATGGTGGTTGTTAGATCATGGGTATTAAATAATTTAATAGATAATGAACTGAGAAAAACAAACATGCAATCATATTCCCTAATAAATGATGGCTTTAAGTTTAATTAATTAATCAGTCAGTGTTTGTGTCTGTTAGCCAAAATATAAAGTTTATGTCTGCTGATGCGTAACTTTCCAACAGAATCAAACGCTGATGAGATTGCTTCACTGTATATATTCATGGATGTTGGCCCTAATTATTGCCTTTTGATTTGATACTCCCTTGTTCTTTAGTCTTCTCTCATATTTTTCCTTGAATTAGTGGATATAATTCAATGTTATTCACTTCTTCCATTTTGTGATTAGTACGTCTGCCGAGTGATTGTTTGTTATATAAACCGAATCAGAGTAAGTTAAATAAACTATTTTACACACGTGTGGGCGCGAAAGAGATTAAAAAATAGTTTGACATGAGTTTCTAAAATACTTTTTTTGCCAGAGTTTCTAAAATATTCAAAACATGATAACTCTAAAACCTCGTATTGATTATATATGCTTTTCACATTAGCTGAGTTTGCATTCAATTAATCATAAAAAAATAATTTTTTAGATGAAATGATTAGTTGTAATATAATTAATCTATTGAAAATAGCACGATCACCTCCACATATATCAATATGAAATGATTAGGTAAAAAGTGACAATTTCTTAGATGAAGCACCAATGTCTAAATTAGACAATTCATAATGAAAGTCATGCGAATGTACTAAAGTATGAATATTACCCAATATCGCGACTTATTTGGCATCATAAAACAATATGATAAGACTGTTTATATAGCAAGGAGATTCTCCAATAAATAATCAATACACTAAACTTGTATGAATATTCATGTCTCCAGGGGGAAAACAACTTTAATTTATATAAGTCTAAATTAATTAATTAAATGAAAATGTCATGATCTCCAAATTATTGTTCACGAGCTCTTCCTTTCGTTTCCACTTTCACAAACACTATTAACCGTATTATATTTATATGTGTGTATTTTCTAAAAATCTTTACACAACTTAAAATACTCTTTCTGGCTGTTAATATGAAATCAAATTTATTTGTTTTGAAGAGATTACGGAAGTAATATAACTCACTTTATAGTTCTTGTATTTATCGATTTTCTCCAAAATCAATTTATTTGACTTATAAAATAAAATATAATCAAATAACATATAAATATGTAACATTAGTTATGATTGAAAGTTCTTTTTTTCCTTTTTCGATCCCTAAGAAAGGAGAAAAAGAGATGCATAAGTTTTTGTCAAAATATAAGGTATCTTTTAGAAGAACTTGATATATAATATAAATCATGTGTATTAATAGTCCTTGCATGAAGTCTCATTTTTGTCTTTTAAATGTGAAATGTGTATGGGAAAATGACAAATAAATTCATTTAAATTTCAAAATCTCAATAACAACTTCAAAATAGGTTCAACAACTTCATGTTCAACATTAATAATCATTAACAATTTAAAGTGACTAATCTATGATTATGAAAATGGAAATGATTTATTTATCATTTTCCTATAGTGTATTTTCAATTCTTTTTTGTTAATAACGTCAATTTTATTTAACAGTGACTTTTTTTATCAGATTCAACAATGTTGTTAGCTCAACAACTTTAAATGACTATTTTATAAATTTAGTCATTTTTATCAACTAGTTTAAATTACAAAATTACCCTTTGTATCACTAGAAGAATAATAGAATACCCGCCTTTTTTACCATAGTCCAATCCAACTGTAACGTGTTTCCACTGTGGACGTAGTAACTGAAAATTGAACTTACCTTTGAGTACCCATACAGTAGTTGGCATTGATTCTACTAACAGCAACAACCTATGTGATTATTCATGTGTGTGACACCGACACATACAAAAGTTCTCTCTCACCATTACTCACTTGGACAATAAGCTAACACAACAATGAAATGGACCTCTCAACCACTTCCTATTCTTTCTTCTCTCTATGTATTCCAATAAGAATACATCATGTATGTTCTCTTGGACCCACTTCCAAAAACTCCTCAATATCCATTCTTTTCATTCCCCCACCATGTGCTTCTCTTTCATTCCATGTGACATGCATCAAGCTTCTCACATTCCTAGACACTGGCTTGAAGGGGCTCAAATCTAAGTGCAACTAGACTTAGAGTGTTTAGATTTTATTGGTGTTCAACTCTTTGGATTTGGATATGGACCCTCGTACTCTTATTGATCATGCTCTTTTTCAGCTCACCCCAACTCGTACCAGGTTCTGATCATTCATATTTTCATGCTCATTTAGGAAAGTTTGTTACTTAATGGGATATTTTGTTTTTTTTTTTTTTTTTGCATTTTGTGATTTGTGTTTTGTGTTTGTTGTGTTTGAAGATGTGACCTTGTGGTTGTTTCTGGGGGTGTGAGTGAGAGTGTGGCTTCAGGACTGTTAGAACCGTTTCTTGCTCATCTTAAAACGGCCAAGGATCAAATTTCAAAAGGTGGCTATTCTATTGTTCTTCGTCCTTCTGGTTCTCTTGCTCCTTGGTTCACCAAAGCCACCCTCCAAAGGTGATTCTTTAGCCCTCAACTTTCTAAGATTTTGTGAAATCTTAGATTTGGATTGGATCATTGATTTGTTTTAGTGTGAATATGGTGACTTGGAAGATAAGATGCATGAGCTTAGATATCTGTTTTTGACAGGTTTGTGAGATTTGTTAGCTCACCGGAAGTATTGGAAAGGCTTGTGACAATTGAGAAAGAGATTGTGCAGATTGAAAGTTCTATGCAATCAAGTGAGAGCAGCAATGTGGGAGCAGAGGCAGAAGGTATTGGATGTCTGAAAATTGTGTCTGTTCTTACCTTATTTGATCGGTTTTCTTAAAGTTTACTCTTGAAATTTAATTTCCACTTCATGCATGCTACTATTCACTCATTAAGCCATAGTGGATGGTTTGTCATTTCACTCCAAACTTTGTGTAAAGTGGGAGAAGCTACTGATCATTATGGTGTCAGTTTCATGGGGGTGGTAGGCATACATTTATAGGAGTACTAGTCAAAAGCATCTTCATTGGGAGCACTATCTACATAAAAGATCATTTCAATCCCAAGATAAAACAGCATTGGTAATGAAAGAAAAGAAAAGGAGAAGTTGTGTTTTCTGAGTTTGCGCTCTCAAATATTAACATTCTATGTATGCAAGGAAGTTAATCAATGGACAAGGGATTCCATGTCTGAACTAGTCTTGTTTGATGAACTGTATCAAAATCATCCATGTCCTGAACTGAAACAAATAGGTAATGTCTCATGCAGATTGGAACTCCAAAAGGTCAAATACTAACTCCAAGGTATGCATGTATAAATCTTAATGAGGTTACCTTGGTAAATTTGGTTATGTATTGACCCTGTGGCACCTGGTGCATTTTAGCTGAAAGATGAACTTAATGGAACCAACCAAGATGAATGTGAAGAAAATTCCAGGTAGTATTTGAAGTTTATACTTTCTTGTGGGACATTTTTTATTCATCAAAATAAATCTAAATTGTCCTGATTTTTTTTCTATCTTGGGGCTAATGATCAGGGTTCGCCTTCAACGTGTTCTGGATAATAGAAAAGCAATGCTTCAGAAAGAACAGGCAATGGCATATGCTCGTGCTTTAGTTGCAGGATTTGACCTGGACTCTATAGATGATCTTATATGCTTTTCTGATGCTTTTGGAGCCTCTCGTTTAAGGTTGGCTTATAAACCAGTAAATAACTGCAGTCAATTAAAACTGTTCACTCGGAACTTAGACTGTAACATAAGGATTTACTACAAAAGCAAGACAGAAAAGTACTTATATACATCATTTCAAATTTTTACAGATTATGACTTTCAAAATGTTATTTTTTGTCACGTGATAGTTTTGTTTCATATGATCATTGGACATTCAATTTAGTTTTTTGGTCTGGTTTCTCTACATTCACAAAAGTGAAGTGAATGAAGAGGAAGCATTTAGGGAGATAGGTAGAAAGATAATAGTATCCTCATACACTGTTATAATTTCGTGTCTCCTCTTGGAATGAATGAATACATAAGAAAGATGATTTGAATTGACATGGTATAGCCGGGATGAAACAATCTTCAGCAACTTCTCCACTTTTCACATGAAGAAGCTTTGGAAGTTTTACTGTGTAATATTAATTTCATTTTTGTTTAGGGAAGCGTGCATTAATTTCCTAGAACTGTGCAAGCAGAAGAATGAAGATAGGCTCTGGATTGATGAGATAGCAGCTATGCAGGCACATTCTCATCCAGAATTGCCATACTTGAGAACATCAGGAATCATACTTGCTGGTGAAGATAATGATGCTGGTGGGAAGCAAAATGGCTTAGTTGATCCATCAATTTCTGAGTCAACCCCCAGCCATGCAAGTTTGGACATTAGCCAAGGTATCTTTTCTATGCTTTTTCCCAACTGGGTTCATAACAAATGTATCTTTTTTATACTCCTAACTGGATTTGTTAAAGTAAACCATCTTATGTGTTCACAATTTTTTGAAATAGATGGAAGGGCTCAGAAGCCAATGGCTTGGCCAAATCATCATCCTCAGTACCACCATTTTCAGGGTCATGTATATCAACAAATGCCACCTTATCAAGGCTACCTCTATCCTGGCATGCAAGTTCCCTCCTCATATTTTCCAGGGAATATGCATTGGCCTCCAAATATGGAAGATTCTCGTGTTGCCATTGACCAAGAACTAGATGATCACCGGAGTCGTAAAGGGTCTACTAAAAAGAAGAAACACTCTCAAGTACAGGAGAATTCTGAAGAAGATGAATCAAATACATCAGACAACTCCAGTAACGGGAGTGATTCGGAGGAACGGTCTAAAACCGGAAAAAAGAAACGTGGAAAGAAGTCCTCGAGGAAGGTTGTTATCCGCAATATAAATTATATTACCTCTAAGGGAGATGGTGAAAAGAGTAGTGTGTCAGATGGGAGTTTGTCAGATGATGAGGAATACGCCAATGGCGATTCCTTAAAGCATCAGGTAGAGGAAACTCTGGATTCATTAGAGAGAAGACACAAGTCAACCTCAAGTCATCACAAGAAAAGAGATAGAACAAAACTCCCTGGAAGGCAAAATGATAGCACTGATGGTAAGGAAAGTAAAGCAGTAACCAAAGATAATGACAACTGGGGTGCTTTCCAAAGTCTTCTTTTGAGAGAAGAGGAGCCTACAACTGGTGCAGAAAAACACACTGTACATTTTGAGGATGAATATGCTGGGAATAAAAATATTGAGCATCAAAGGTCTGACAAAGTAATTAAAACAGTTTCAAATGATTCCTTTATTGTGACGGGTAGTAAATTGGATGGTGGGGGTCAAACTCATAATGAATATTATAAGGAAGGCAGTTATGTATCTACAATTGTGAGAAAATTGAATGGCACAGATGAAGAGTTTATGCTTTCAAAGAGAAGTGAAGAATCAGGGAAGTACTCTTCTGCTGCTGTTCTACCTAGCTCTGGCACAGAATCTTCCATCACCAAACGTCACAAAGAAGATGATTGGTTTGTTTTAAGCCAGTCAGGGAAACCAGCAAGTGAAAATGGAAACAAAGATTTTAGTATTTTCAATGGGGATGCCATTTCATCATCAGTTACTGGTAGTTCTCATGCTGAAAGAAACAACAAAGGTGCATTGGCAGATGACTCCTTTATGATCCAATCTTGTTCATCAGAAAATCATTTCAGTTCCTTATCAGCAGCACAAATAAGCTTGGATTCAGACATTGTTTCTACTGAATTAGCAAACAGCAAGCAAGAAAATTTGCACAATAGGAATGAAAAAGTAAATGCTCATGAGCCAGATGATCTTTTCATGGTGCTTGATCGTGAAACAGCTGTGGATCAGAATGTAGCACATTTGACTTTGGAAATGGATTATGAAAATAATGCATCAAAAGAACAAAATAGCAAGCCTTTGGGTGTTGAAACAGATGAAAAGCAGGTGTCTAGTACTAAAGACACTGATACCAAAACTTCTAAAGTTCGAAGTGGGAAAATTTCTAGTAAAGAGACCAAGTCTAAACCCCCAAATGGATCTCTTGGGAAGAGCAAATCTGATATCATATCAAGAAGCAAAGCATCCCCGGGAAGCAGAACCACAGGAGTGAAGGGAAAATATGACAAGGTAACTTGCTTGTTTTGTAAGCAAAAATTAATACCCTAAACATGTTATTTTCAAGTTTGGGATGCTTCTCCATAACCAACCGAAGTCCTAGTCACCATAACTTATTATGAAGGGTAGAAATTATTTATTGGCCTACAATTTCCACCCTTTGCTTGTGCCTGTGCTATGGATTTTACCTCCCTTTATAAAGGGGCATACTTGTTCCATTAGTTCAAACTGCTGGATATGGCTTCATGAACCACATTTGAGGGTCTTTTTTATTGCTTCCATTGTTTAGTATTTAAGCACATATATTTGACACCAAATACATATATAATATGTTTTCCTTTCAAATGTTTTAAATCACTCAGATCTTTTCCTTTGCTGAATTAGAGCTACTTGCACTTTTCTGATCTTCTTCATGTGTATGTCCTCTTTTCATACATAGGAAGAAGAAAATAGAAAGAGAAAGGAGGAGCTAATGATTCAGCGCCAGAGAAGAATTGCTGAGAGAAGCTCTAAGACTGGAACAGGAAATAAAACTTCCTTAACTTCAGTAAAGAAAGAGAAGCCTAAGACAAAGATTGATCCATCCAAAGAGGAGACTACAAAATTGCACAAGCCAGTCCTCAGGAATTCAACTATCGAGCGCCTCGCCACTGCTCGAGTAAGTCAGAAGCCTTCACCAACTCAAGCAAAATCAAATGCAACAAAGAAACCACCCTCAAAATCAAATGCACTTCCTCCAAAAAAGACTGCTGGTGCAGAAAAGAAGAAACTGGTTCCCAAAGAGGTCAAATCTTTAAACACAAAAGATGACAAAAAGAAACTAAATGGAAAACTTCCTTCAGACACTAATGCACAGAATCCACATGACACAGAAGGTGAAGTAGTAGTGTTTCCACTGAAACATAGTGATGCCCAATCTGTTGAACCAAATGATTTCAATGTTGGATTGAAAGATATTAAGGAAGTACCTAGGACTTCTACCGATAAAAGTGCACGAAATCCGATTTTAGAAACGGATTCAGTGCTTGAAAATGTTGGCCAACTTAATGCAGACTCTCTACCAAGTCAAGGTCACATGTTTGGAAAAAATATGTCCAAAGGTAACGTACTGGGCAAGGTATCTTCAGCTTCTAGAGAAGACATACCAGAAGATAATAATGTGATCATAAATCCTAAAGCAGTATCACCTATCAATGTTCTAACCCCTCCAAAGGCTGCTGTAGAATCCAAGGTCTATCATGAATCACATGAAACATCTCCTGCCTCACCTAAGAAATCTGTGATAGACATTTCTACCCCTCCACCTAATGATGGGTTGATGTCAGAACAAGTCCATTATTCCAGGAAGAAATGGAACAGTGTTGAGGATTCTTCTAAAACTGCAAAGGGGTTTCGTAAGCTTCTTTTCTTTGGAAAAAGAAGTTGAGATAGTAGGTGTTTTTACTTCTTGCCAAATATAACAATAAGCTGTCATATGCAGAGGGTTTGTTTGTAATGTAAATTAATGTGAAGAAAAGGGTCACACTGGTGACTGTAGCTTTGGATTTTGGTTGATTCTGTTTTGTGAATATCTATTTTCTTTTTCAATTTTTGATTTTGGGGAGTTTTTTTGTGATAAAGTGTTGTTTTGTGTGTATTCAAGGAACATTTGTGTGATTATCCATCAAAATATGAAATAAAATTTTGTACCTTAAAGTCATGTTATTGCAAGCCTATTGTATAAAGGATAAACATAAAACTAATCAATTCTTTTATTGGTTATTAATCTCCTATCATGCTCTTCTGTGTAAACAAACCTAGGTGTTGTCAATGCATCTGCCTAAGCTTAGCAGTGAGCTCAAAAAGTCAAAAACCGCCATGTCTCACATGTAGACACCAGACATGATTAATGGAATACATTAAGCAAAAATCAGGCCTGATTTAAATAATAAACTGTTCTAATGTAATTTTGAGGGTGTGGCCGGTTATGCAGTTGAATGACTGAAAATCAGTTTTTCCTGTTGACTCCATCTTAGAATAGTACTTTTAGTTTAGAAATCATAACAGACAAGCTTTCATAGCTCAGTTGGTTAGAGCACCCGTTTAGTAAGCGGGAGGTCTTGAGTTCGACTCTCAATGAAAGCAATACGCAATTTCTTTCCCCCTAACAATGCTTTTCTCTGCCAAAGCCATTATAATATTATTATATACACGTTTTCGTTTTATTTTGTTTTTTGCCAGACTGCTTTTGGATTTTGCTATTATTAAACTGACACACATTCTTCTCATATTGAAAACTTGAAAACACAAGCTGTTGTAATTCATTGAACCCAACTACCCAAGATCCAATAATGCTAGTAGTAGTGTTGTTGAGCTATTTCATCTAATAATCAACTCGAGCCATGCACAGATTCTGCTACAAAGCTGACACTTCACTTTAAGTTTTTCCAGCAGTAATGGATGTTTAGTCATGTGAGATCCCACCAAATCTCTACTCTCTGAATTTTCTCCACAGTGACAGTTCACATCCAAACTTTCTTCTTAATTACCCAGCTTTCAATTAGATTTCCATATTAGGATTTAAGAGCAAAAAATAATAAAACAGAGGGTCTGGGACAAATCCTTATGGGAAATGTTTGGCTTAAACTTTGACCAATATAAGAAATAATAATAATAATAAATGATTTCTACTTTTATAATTAATCCAATGATCCAATTGATGTTAGACCATTATGCATGAGCCATATGGATGCAATTACTCTCCCCCTCCCAAACTATAAGCTTTAAATAATTAACTATGGTTTATAAAAAAAACTGCTACTAAAGTTGGTTATTAAAAAACAATAGTTATGTAATAAATACTATGATTTGTTTTCCAATTTGCCCTACATAATAAATATAAAGAGAATGCATGGGGAAAAGAAAAGGAGGGAATATAACAAATAAGATGCATCATGCCTCGCGACAAATGGTCACCTAAGAAATCTAGTTGAAATCCTGTGATTTCCCCCTTAGGCTTTTCTACAAAAATTATATTTTGGTTTTACTCAATAATTTTCTTATTCAATGAATTTTTTTTATTCGGGTAATGGCACTTCCAATTCACCAGTGCTTGCAGAGTGACGGAATCACTCTAAGGATAATGTCTATTGGCATGACTCAGATCCACAAATTTCTGATTTTGCAGGCTCTATTTTTTTTTTCCTATTCGTTGCAATTTTACAACAATTAGTGAAAAATAGCTACAATTGCATAACATTAAACACATGCAGAAGGTCCAAGAGAAATAAAATTAAAGAGAAGAACAAATTTATAAGGATTGAACAAGAAGCCAAGGCAAAAGGGTAAAGAATTCGATGCTAAAGAATAAAGAAGAAAGACAGCTATATACTGTATATGTATATTTGTGAATTCCTGTTATTTGCATCATTTACTGTAAAATCACCATAAAAAAGAGAGGTAAACTTGTCTTGCATTGATTGATTCCAGGCAATGTATAGAAAGGGTGTTTAATTTTTTTATGGCATTAATTTGATTATGCTTATATTCAATAAATTGTTCTGAAAATAATGAAAATATTCAATTCACTATCAAATGATTTCAGAGCCCCAAAATAAAAAACCAAGTATCAAAAGTTTCAATTTCGGGGAATAGAATTTTTTTTGTTGTAATAAAAAAAGGTTACGAAATTAAATTGATCACCAATTAATACAACTGATCTGAAGATCACATCCACGAGTTTCTGAACCTGCCATTCGGGCCTAGGAAAGACCATTATAGTCGAGTATGATTTTTCGAAATCTTCAGACATGTCAAGATTATATATTATAAACATGAACAGATTAAAAGAATATGAAGTATGTAATTACATTTAGTTGGAAAGCGGAAATATGGTTTGTAAAAACTTTTATATAATTGATATGATAGTGTTTCAATGTGTCCATCAGCTCAGAATGTTAAATAAAATGCCAAAGAATTTTTCTTATAGGATAAAAATGATTTATATTTATTAAATCCAATTTTTCAAAAATTATGAGTTAATTGTAAAAGTATCAAAATAATCCCAACTCAATATTAGATATAATCATGTAAAATGTAGAGTTTTGCATATATACCACTCTTTTTTTGTCTGAAAAAAAAACAGATGAAGCATATAGTTATTAAAAAACATATGAATATAGAATCGTGTGAGAGGCACATTGATGAAAGATTGCTTTGATGAGAAGAATAAAGGAAAAAGGATACGAAGACTTTGATGTTTGTTGGAAGAATAAGCATCTATTCATCATCCGTGTTGTGACATTTCACTTATTTTCCTTCCTCTCGAATCCATTTATGCCATCGCACTCTCCTACCCACCCCCTATGTAATATAACAGCTAATACTTATGTTTTCATGTACAAAAAATTAAAATACGGGTATTTACAAAATTTCATACGCATGAAGTAGTTGATCGTGGATTGAAGTCATTTTCAAAAATGAATTTTTGAATAGGGATTTTTCACAGATTCTCCGCATTTAAATAAAGGTATAGTAGCCTTAACTATCGTGATGTTGTAATGAAAAAAAAAACTATCGTGATGTTACATTATTTTTCTTGTGTATCTAATGCCTCCTAACGTCATTATTATCCAATTAAATCCAACACCTTAATCTTATTTATAATTTAGATCGTACTCATATAAATACGATTATGTTACTATAAGTGCAGAAAAATTAACACCAAATGTGAATTTGCATAAATAAGGTAGAATGTTGAGTGCAGCTGAAAAGTAACATGAATATTGGATGTCACATTGCCAGATAAAATAATATACGGGGTTTTAATCTGGGGAGTCAATCTGCTTCTTCTCCATCGTTTCCATTGCTAAACCAATTAGCTTTCCACTTGACTGTTCCTATAGTGCCCTTCCCATAATCACATGCCATAATGAGTCAAATTATCCATACTGCACCGTGCCCTCTTGGTCCTGGTGATAAAGTTTAACATGGTTTATAATACATGCTGTACAGTACACTTTTTTTGGTTCAAATACATATATGTAGTTGAAAAGAAAATATTATATACGTTTTGTCTAAAAGTTTAATTTCCCCCCTTAATATCCCTATTCCTTTTAAATATATTTGAATATATTTTGTTCACATAATAAGAATTAAATGGAGTAATAATAGTATGCTTTTCTTAATGAATTTTGTATATTATAGTTTGATACCCATGACTGATTTCAATTAAAAAGATATTTTTTTAAAAAAAAATTCTACACTCTTTCAGAAAGTAAAGAACTAGAGATTGCAACATGCATTTCTTGTCTTACAAACTAATAATTATTCATTCCCTTAATATTTTAAAATGCTACCATGCTAATTTAGTATATGGTGTAGCTACTTATTTAAATAAGAATATTAGTTAAGTTAGTTAATATATATGTTTTTTTCTAAATCATCCGAATCATCTTTCCCTGTTCTTCCTCTCTTAAGAAATTATTGTCAAGACATAATCACCAAGCCAAAAGTTATTATGGTCAGGTCAGAAGTTATTATTTACAACTTTACAGGACTTCACCTTATTAATAATCATTTTTCTATGAGAACTCTAATTAATCATCCCTAGAGAAAAAATGGACAAAAAGTATAGATATGTGGTACATTTATAACCCAAATCATTTCTCTAATCAAGTTATTCATCACTAAGTGTTAGAGGGAGTATAATCCTTAGATGCAACGTAAAGACAAGCCATGAAAAATGTTTTTATTAATATCTAACCTTTCTAATTATTCGTAAGGTATGAAAGCTGTTTATTAATTTTTTCGCAAAAAAAAAACAAAGAAAGTGACACAATTAAATATATATTAATGAATGAGAAGAATGAGAAGTTTGATGCAGATAATACCTTTAAACGACCCAAATGGTCAATTTATATCAACATACATAAATTTTTACGTTAAATATAACTATCTCAGTAACTTCTACATATTATAGTGAAAAAAGGTACGTAAGCCTTACATGTGAAGCTTAATAAATTTTTGCGGCAAAACACGAGAAAAGGCGATGGCTTGTTAGGTAAATTCAATATAATGTTAGCAGTTGAAATACGCATTTTCAACATTAGTTTCATCGGTGCGACATCATTTTCATTATGTGCTTTTCCCTTATTTTAAATAAGGTTAATGGTTCCATGTCATTTACTCCATAATAGATAGCTTCATTCCTCAGCTATATTCAGAGCTTATTCTCTTAAATTGTCAGTGCCTTGAGGAGAAACATAACATAATATAGACTGTGAGAGAGAGAGAGAGAGATCAGAGCTTCTCTCTTTTTTGTTTCTGGCATTCTCATTCATCATCCATGGCTTCCAAGATCTTGCTCATTTCTGTGTTTGTGATTGACTTGATCGCTTTTGCATTGGCTGTTGCAGCTGAACAAAGAAGGAGCACTGTGAGTATATATAATATCCTTTTAGTTTTCATGTCTCTCTTTTTTAATCTCACTACATGTTTTGCGTTTAGTCGTCTCAGCACATGGCACGATCATGTTTTTTTTTGTTTGTGTTTTTATAAACTGTTCTTGTAAAGAAAATGGATTGTTTTTCCTTGATTGCTATATTTTTTTGTTTGGAAAATGATTAATGGGGTTTGAATGAATGATGTTTTTTTGTTTATGAGAAATGTGGATGGGATCAACCATATGATGAGATGTATTTATGTTGGATTTACCATTTGTTTGAACGAACTTAAGCCACAAATAGTCTTTCCTCTCTTTCAAACTTTCAATGATGTGATCCATCGAAGGTTGGCGAAATTGGTGCATGGCAGAATGGTTTGTTTTTGTTATTTAATATTGATATTCCAAATGAAACAATGTTAAATAATATACATATTTGTGAAGTTAAATTCATTTTAGAATAGTGGTTTTATTTTTGGCTGGAAGTAGGAATAGACTTCCAGATCTATGCATTCTTTATTCCCCTTCTTATAGGCAATAAAATTTTCTCTATTTCTAAACTCTAGACTTCTCTACATTTCTATTAATTAATTCATTTGAAACTCATGCGTATGCGTAAAGAAAAAGCTTCATTCATAAGCCAGTATCAAAATGCCTGCTCTTTTTTCTTTTTCTTTTTCTTTCTTTCCTTTTTTTATTGGCCAAAGCTTGTTCTTTATTCTTTTCATCAAAGTACAATTGTTAATGGGGCTAAGTTGTCTCATGCTCATGGTTCACAAAGCTTAATTTAATGGGCTTAGCCTTAGACATGACTTGTGGATCAATCGGCTTAGATCTAAGCCCAAAATCGGACATCTACCACGTCAAGGCCCACAGCCGTTGAGTGTAGACTTGAAATCAAAGTTGTTATCAATGACCTTATAGCCTAGTGACATGGAAATCCCTTCTAAATGGGATTTTATGTGTTGGATCATACTTGTTTCTACCATTCATATAAGTCCTTGTAATTGAATAAGAAATCAAAGTTGCTTTTAATTATTAAGGTTGGTGGGGGTAACAAAAGAATGAGAGTGTGTTGTGTGAAATGTTGGCAGGCAACAGTGGTACAGGACAAGGAAATGAACTATAACTATTGTGTGTATGACTCAGACATATCAACTGGATATGGTGTTGGGGCTTTTCTGTTCCTCATGGTTAGCCAGATCCTCATTATGTTCGCTAGCAAATGCTTCTGTTGTGGAAAGCCTCTCAGCCCTGGTGGTTCCAGGGCTATTGCTCTTGTTCTTTTCATCATCTGCTGGTATATATTTATCCTCTCTTTCTTCTTTCATATTTATTGCACAACTGCAGGGTACATAATATGATATGATATGATAATATGTGTGTGTGTGTGTGTGTGTGATTTTAGAGGCTAAGTATTTTGATTACTGGATCTGTGATGGTCAAAAGTCAAAACAATTAACCCTCCATGGAAGGTTGAGTTTCTCATTGGTCATTTACTCTACAATCTTTGAAGCATAGAATTGAGGGAAAACATTCAATGCAAAAGTTTAATAGAATTGCCAACATCTTACAAAAGTGGAAACACTTAATAGTGTCTGATCAAAACAAACACTTAATAGTGTGCTTGGATATTCGTCAGCATTCATTTCAATAGAGTTTTGTGATAAGAAAAGGGTGTGCTTTTGAAAATGTAACTCAAGGCAGCCCAAATCAGGAAAACAAACTCACCTATATGTTTCATTCTTTCTTGTGCGAGATTCAAACCCAATTTTTTATATGCCTAATTGACCAGGTCAAATTTAAATAACATTGGGTCCAATTGATAGTAATCCCACCCAAAACATTTTTTTAAATTTAAGGGTCAAAACTTGAAATCTCATGTTTAAACAGTCAAAATCCTTTTCACTAGGAGCAGTACTTGTTAGCTAAAACTCATGTTAGAGTCAAATCACCTATAACACTTCTTGTTTAACTACCATAGACCAACATTTGAGCCGAAACAAGCATGGTCTTGATTATCCCTTAAACTTTTGAACCAAACCCAAGTTTTGCTAACTATGATCTAAACACATCTACAAGAATACTTTCCAAGGAATCCCACAACAACTTTTCAAAAAATGCTCTTTCGCACGTTGCAAGATAAAACTCATCTCACATATTTACTTCGTCAACTACAAAATTACTTCAAATTAACTTGTTTGGTGCAGGGTATTTTTCTTCATAGCAGAAGTATGCTTATTGGCAGGATCAGTAAGAAATGCATATCACACAAAGTACAGAACCATCTTTGGTGACAATCCACCATCTTGCCAGACAGTGAGGAAGGGAGTGTTCGCCGCCGGGGCTGCTTTCATCTTCTTCAATAGCATTGTCTCCAAATTCTATTACATCACCTTCTCAAAGGCCAGAGACAGCTTCCAACCTTATGGTGGTGCTCCTGATACTGGTGTTGGTTTGGGAACATTCAAGTGAGAAGTGAGAACAATGTGATTATGTTGTAATTGTTTCATTTCAAGGACTAATTCAGTTTCATGATATCTTTTCTTTTATAAGGTTTTCAGTATAGGTGGATCTTACAAAATATGTGTATGCTTACTTTGTCATACAACATTTTATGATTCTTTTGTTTGTATAATTTTCTTCACATAGGGTTGCTTTTGTTTTTGTTCCTTTGCTCCAAAATTTTGTTCCTTGAAGTTTGGTTATATACTATACATACCAAATAACAAAATATGTTGTACTCCTACATCCTGAGTTGAAGGGTTAATTGGAAAGAAGGTTATATTTGTATATATACAGTCTCAACCTTCATTTTGTTGATATTAATTAATTTTTAAAAAACAATATGCAGGAACATGTCTCACTACCAAAAGTTCAGCTACACTTTATTAAAATGCCGTTTGTCATTTGAATATACATATTTTAAACTTAATTATGTTTTTTCCGGAAAAAAAACTTAATTATGTTTTCGCATAATTTTCATGAAAATTATTAAAATGAATCTCACACTTAATTGTATATTGATGGGAATAATACAGTTTGTCATGGATTTTGTATCACATTAATAAAAGAATTTGTGGATAATATTAACAAAACTGAGAGTCTGATCTGGTTGGGGGGGTCAGATCCAAAAAGTTTGGGCCCCAAAAGAATGCAGGTAAGAGAAACAACACTAGCCATGAAATATGGGCCGACCTGCATGTTCATTTCATTGCTGGTTGGTGAAGTGAAAGTTTTCTTTGAATTTTTAATCATTTATACCGATTTGAAATGACAATGAATAAATCCGTTGATCAAACAATATGATATGCGTATGTGTATTTTGTTAAAGTTGAATCATGTTCAAACCATAAGACTACCAATTTATTTTCAAATTTTTATTGCAAGAAAAAAAACATCAGTGCATCAATGTAGCTCTCAATTTAATTTGTAGCAATAATTTACATTTTGTATTCAGTTTTAAAAAAACATTAGTGCATCGATGTGACATGCTTACTTAATGCCATGTGATGTTGTACACAAGAATTTTTAAATTCTAATAAAGAAATTTTAAGGATAACCAGGGGATGCTACCCCGATAAAAAAAATTTACGGATGGTGAGCATAGCTTAAATCAATGTCTTGATATTCTATATCTCCAAATTATTTTCATAGCAGTTGAACTTTCTGTGCCGACAAATTTACAAGTCTTTCTTACCAGTAAGGTTTTCAATTCAAGACTCTTTCCCTCTTACTACATCAGTCGCTATCAATATATGAGGCCAAAACATATCTTAATGTATATAATAAATTTTATAACAAACCACACAATTCATAATTGCTGAACGGTGGATCTGACCTAAAATTTTATGAAAATGATAGGAAGCTTATATGGTTATTCCAAAAATGATAAAATCATCAAAAACCAATATAAAATATCACAAAGTGCAAAAATCCAATTTGTTTCTAAATAGTATATAGCTGAATTATTCATCCCAAATGCAGAGTGCGGAACGAATTACAAAATACTTTAGGATATATACTATACATATCTAAAAACAATTCTTCATATTATTAGATGAACCTTAGCTCTAATTATACAAGAGGGCACGTGGAAAGAGAGGTTAGAAAAATCACATATGGCAATTGGGAGGGCTAGTTGGGTATGGATTTTGGAGGATGATGGGGTCCTCAAACATGGATGGAAGGAATAGTTGAGGGCAAATCCCAATCACAAGAATTTGATGTCAATATTTATTTGAGACACCAAAGAAGAAAACGCTACCAGATTAATGCATTTAGTACCCTCTTGTACTTCCCCTTCCTTAGTTCCTTATCTTTTTCTTATGTTCCAACCATCGTTCAGTACCGGCCATTAAAATCCATAGTTTAGTTAGGCACCCTGGCCGAATATAGTCCCCAACGAAAAAAAAGGAAAAGAAAAGCAAAATCATATTTCACAACCCAATTTTTGTTATTTCCATTACAGTAGAGAATTGGTTTCATTTTTCAGATACAACATCTAAATAAATAACATTTAGTATGGGGTTGAATTTTGTTTTATTTATATATCAGTATCATCTAGCGCTATTAGCAGCCGACTTACAACCATTAGTATTTCAAATAATGTATATAATGATTAATAATGTATTTAAGAGAAAAAAAATAACACTTTATTTTTATAAATAACTAACTTAAATAATTTATTAAAAATGTATATAAGTTAGTAGTCCTGCTCCAATATGTTTAAGGCTAGAGGGAGTATAATTGCTTTTACAATATTATTATTTGCAATTATGTGTTGAATTCCCAATATAATTTTGGTATATTTTCAACTATATTTTATTCTATTTGGGGATTTTTTAATTTAAAATTAAAAGATATTGTGATATTTGCAATTATGTAAATGGGGATTTCTTTTAAAATATTTCATTTTGCTTGACACGGCCGTTGCATAGTATTGAGTTATAAACTTTGTGCTATCGATCAATATGAAGTAAATATGTGAAGAAGTTTATCGTCTTATATTATGTGAGTGAGATTATCAAAAATTCAAACATGGCATTATTCTTTCAACTTTTAAGCCATTTCTCCTTCAATTGGTTGAGGATAGTTAACAAAGATAGTAATTTAAAAATACACGAGCGCAATCTTTTTTTTTTTTGGCCAACAATACACGAGCGCAATCTAATATTAAGGTAAAAAGGTTAAATGATATATACAACTTGCAACTAATAAGTTGAGAATAGTTGGAGGATAGTGTGATTGATGATGAAAGTGGAATAGGTTAGTGAAACATGGGCAACTGTATGCATGGTGATATCATGCACACATAAAGCTGCATCCAGATTTGACAGAGAAAGAGATTCATAATTAATGGCGTCTCTGAAAAAAATCCTAGCACTTCTCTTTCCTCATCACGTCAACCAGATTTCACTTTAATCATTTGTCATCCTTCCTTCCCAAATTGTGTCTCTGAACCAACATGGTGCCCCCGCGCCCTTCTCTGCCCATTGCAGATTTCTCTAAATGAACAGAATAGAGAGATGAGTGAGTTAGCAAGGGATGGCAGCAAGAAAGGAGGGGAACCTGACGAAGAAAGATACTACCTCCATTCCTAAATATAAGATCACTTTAGTAAATTTAGATAGATTAAGGAAGACATTCCAATGAGTTCGTATTACATAAAATTTTCATAAAATACCTCTCACCTAAGTTTTAAAAACTTCAAACCCCTATTTTTTGAATGAAAGGAGTATAAGGGTAAATTAGGGAAAATTTGAGTCAAATTAAAAAATGAGCTTATATTTAGGAACAAACTCTCCTCCCTAAAGTGATTTTATATTTAGAAACGGAGGAGTAGTAAACTCAATTAATTATAGTACATATGAGATTATCATATAAATGAGCGAAATGGTTACTTTTAAGCCTAAATCTTAACTTTATAGATAAGATAAGAGAGAGAATATTTGCACACTCTAATTTAGGGTTAACAGTAGAAAATACAAGTGTCTTCTTTAAAGGTCATCCAATAGTACTATATATTTTTTGGGTAAAAAATACAAATATGTTTTACTCAAAAGTTCACTCAATACTATATATTTTTTTAAGATAAAAAATACACATTTGTTTCACTATGAGGGTCACTCAACTCCAAATTTTTGCTCAAATACACATGTGTGTATATATTTGGTAATGAGTGACCCTTTGAGCAAATACATATGTATTTTTTACCCCAAAAAATATATGATATTGAGTGACACTTTGAGTAAAACACATGTGTATTTTTTATCCTTAACTCTTTTTTTTGAGTAATTTCCCTTAACTCTTTAATATATATTATATAATTCTCACGTACCAAAAAAAAAGTTAGTTAACTTATCATAAATGTCTTCAATTGATACATTTTTTTTTTCAATTTTGACCTCATTTATGAATGGATATTTAAAAATATTAGAGTAAAACATTATTTTGGTCTTTTATATTTGCATCACGTATCAGTTTGGTCTCTTAAGTTTGAAAAGTGTAATAATTTTTTTTGGCACAGTTAATTTTACTCTACAAAAAATGTTGACTCAAAAAATTTAAGTGGTGAATATATGATTAAATAATAACAAAATATACTTGAAATTGGATTTATTTGGTATAATCATTCATATATGTTAGAAATTATTGATTTTTATCCACTTTCAATAATAAAAAAAACATTTTAGATCTGGTAAGTCATCATTATCCATGGCATTATCCAAAGAGGATATAAAGTGCAATTTTCAAAATTAAACTATTAAGACGAGACTTGATGTAAATATAAATTATAACTAAAAGTATGCATATTGCACACTATGGTTAATTTCTTTCTTTTCTCTCTCTCTCTCTATCTGCATTTATATTAATTAGAGTAAAATTGGGAAAATTAATTCTTAACTGAACCCAGAGTATCATGTCATTTATGGTCTACCTAGTTATTATCTTTGTATCACTTAATTTAACATTATAATTAGTCATCATCATTTTCTCTTCCTGATATTAGGTACTCTCCCATATCTGCACACTACAAAAAAATGGGAACATTTCGGCGTGTACAAAAATACGCATCTTAGCGGTTACAACCCTAAATCCATCGGTATTCATCATTATTGTGCTCGAACGGAGGTGTAAACAATCCTGGAATAACGGGCACGTCCAAATCAAAATCGCTCTCTTCACCACTACTAATGTCACCAGAATCTGAAATATCCTTCCTCTGATCACTTGCAATGCGCTTTCCATTGTCACGCCCCGACATGCTATATATAATAGAAGAAACACGCTGGAAGTACTCGCAGGTGGTGGGCCAGATGAAAGAAAACCCACTGGATAAAGGCACGCTGAAAATGAAAGTGAGGCGGGTGGCTATATATAGCCAGCAGCACATCAGCAATTTCAACCGCTAATGTGTGTGCATTAAATAAAACAATTAATATCTTTATTTCTACGAGGCGATGCAACGGTCGAAATTTAAACGGTCACTACGCGCATAACGGTGGTTGCAACCGCCGATATGTTATTTTAATGTTTAAAACTGACAACGGTCCACTGCAATTTCTGACATTTCTGACTGACATATATATATTTTAAAAAATATTAAAACCGGGACGGCGGTCTAAACCCCTGTGGGTAACCGCTGTTCTGATATTTTTTTAAATATTTGTTTGAAAAAAAATAGATTCCCGATTGATTTTATTATTCTAATCATATTTGTTTGAAAAAAAAATGTTAATATACAGAACCGTAGTTGGAACCTCTGAAATGTTGTTTTTAATAAACGAGCAGAGATGTTTACGCATCTCGACGGTTTGGATGTAACCGGCGAGATGCAAGCGTCCCATTTAGGACTTTTTTTTTGTAGTGGCAGTTGATTCTCTCACATGGATTAAATGTTATAATTTTATAAGTTCTAAATTATTGATCATAACATAAAAAATGTGGCACTCCATTCTTACAAGAATTTCCTCAAAATTGTAGCACTCCTTATTGACTTTCAAAGTGAACAATAAATAAGATCTACAAAGTTCAATTTGGATTCATAAGAAGGGCTAAAGTAGTAAGTGAGTTGTAATAAAAAAAAGTAGTAAATGAGATTGATGACAAACCTTTCTACACCAAAATTAAAAGCAAATGAAGCATAAGAATAAAAAAAGTACTAATCAACATATCTTAAACATATGGAAATAGTTTTCGACAAAAAAAAATATAGGAAATAGTACAAGACGGTTATTCTATATATATCCCATCAAATGCACACACATGTAAAATGCACCTCATATAGTGGGCACCATCTGGCATATATTCAGATGAATTCTTGAGGTGGAAGTTAACAGATTTCGAGAGAAGAAGTATACACACTCTGTGGCTTGGCAATGCTTCAAACCTGTGAATGGTCAAAGAGAACAATAAAAGACGTGAATTACAGTCCATAATTACTGTACACGTATTATATGTTAGGACAGTGCTCGAAAGTACGAAGATTCTGATAACTTTTGTTGGTGAAGTCAGAAATCCCAACTTAAGATTTTATTTTGAAAAAAAAAAACTCCCACGAAACGGTAAATCAATCTGAGTATAATTAGAGATATGTCAATTGTTACATTGCAGTTCCTTGTTTCTCGTTAACTTTTGAAACAAACTAGCCTAATTTTTCTGTACTTCAATGGCTGAGGCCAGCTAAATCATCATATATATATATAGAGGTGCCCAACTAGTGCATTTATTTTTGTGGTGTCCTTTTGTTTTTTTTTTCTTAAATTATTTGATCTTTTAAATTTCAATTTATGAGAAATAGTACAGTGCACATGTACATGCAATATGCGAGGCAGAAACCTGCAAGATGAAAGAAGAAGAGGGGCTGATATGTGTGTGTGTGTGTAGAATAGGTGCTACATGTGCTTTCAGCTTTGCACAGTTTGTGAAAATGGCATCTTTCTGTCTTGCTACTATGTTTATGTGCCTACTTGGGATTCTAGGCCTTTTAGGTCCCTTTCTTTCAGATTCTCTGTCCTTCATTTGTCAATAAGAATTGAATGTTTTCATGCATGTCCATTTAAAGATCTTTAGTTTCCCACCGAGATCTATTGATAGATGATAATAATATTTGAATGGATCGGAATACAGTTTCTTTGAGCTAATTTTTATTTATCTTTAGTCATTATCTAATGACAAAAATGATATTTACTTCGAAAGGTTCAAAATCCATCATTCTCTCCACTAATCCAAATGAACATTATAAGTTCTCGATCGAAAAAAGTGAACATTATAAGTGTATTTGGGATAAGTTCTGGAGAAAATTGATTTTGTGCATGATAAGTTAGATAAAGAAAAAACTGTCATGGTTGCCGCTTAATAATCAGTTTTAACTTTTACGATATGAGAGATGGTTTAATTAGTCTTGTATGTGTGTGACCTTGTAGCTTGTAATATAACATTTTTTAATATATGAAAGATCATAAATCGAATATTATTTGTAACTTCAGTATATATCCTCTAGTTAAAAATAAATTGTTTTTAATTCTCTGTAAATTATCATGCGCATAACTTGAGAAGTGCTTCTAGCTACAGCTGTTAGATAGAAGATTAACGTTCGTTTACATTATTATTTTTTTTGGTGAAATCGAATTGGTTTCTCAAAACCAGAAGAATTTTACACATAAACTCTGGGAAATCTTTTTTATCATTTTTGTGAAATCTTTTCTTAAAATGCTCACAAAAATAAAAAAGTTTTTAAAAATTAAAATTGTTTATCTTCAATTATAATTATAAAATGCATGGTGTCAAAGGAAGTGGTATGATATTAGAAAAGATGAGTTAAGACACCTCTTTTAAGATCTTGAGTTCAATCCTTGGAGAATCTCCACTGGCAAACTCTGAATTAGTCATGGTACCCAGAGGGTGTTAGATACCAAAGGTTCTAAGGAAAAAAAATATAAAATGCAAGGTGCCAAATTAGCATCATATGATCGATGTAATGCTTTCAATAATATAAGATGCAGTTTACTATATATGTGGTCTATATATATATATATATATATATATATATATATATATAGGGGCCTATTCTATACTATATATTTGAGTAATGATATATCGTCTATACTTAATCTTATGTATCTCAGATTGACTGATTAATATGTACCTGCCATGAACCTTCCAAGAAGCTATGCAGCCTATGATGAGAATATAAGAGTCATCACTTATTATGCAACACATGGAGTGATATCACTAATTAAGTAATAATTCCATCTCACAGCTTGATTAATTAATTAATTCAATCCAGAGCATGTTACATCTCACTGTTACCACCTACAAACTTCTCAATGTGGTTGAGTTGAGTTTTTTCGCAGTGTTAGTTAATTAATTAATTCTGCTTTGATAAATTATACAGGCTGTTATGGGGGAATCATGACATGTGGAGTGTCTGCATTTGTCTTAGAGAAAGATCTGAAATTTTTTGCTTCTGAAGAATTTCAGTGTTCTTCTCTTTATCAATAATTAAACCTGTAATCAATAATTGATTAATTAATTAAAAGGCATGGTAAAGAGCATTCCAGAGACGAGAAATGACTATTTGAAATGAATAAAATTTGTGAGGTAGTGGGTGTCGATCAGAAATGCCCATCTAAATCTGCATTTATTTAATTACTGGCAGTGATGGACATATTTATGTCACTATTCGTTGTCTACCCACCAAAACTCTAATTGGATTATTAAAAGTGAGGATCAACCAAAAATCAAATCACCATCAGATGATGGGACGTGGGTATATTATATTCTTTGCTCTGAGATCTTATTAAGACCCTGTGCTCATTGAAATCAGTAAGGAATTAGGTTAATGATGTTGGCTAATGTGAGTTAACTGAGGCTAATAATATTAACACCAATTTTTTCCATGAAAACAAATACCACCCCTGGAATCTTGTCCTTAACGACGTAAACTTCATGTTGACTAATTTAAGAAGATTAATAAATTTAGATTTGAAGCACTAAATTGCACAATTTACTAGTCTATTTCAATATATCTTAATAATTAACTGGAACCATGTTTTTTTCAAATTTAAAAGTTAAACAATTATTTATTATTTTATTATTTACATCCATCAAAATACGCGTATAATTGTAAAATGAAATAAAATAAAAGTTTCACCATTCAATTTTCTATTGATTTGATGATAGATATCTTAAAACCAATATGAACTTAAATCAATTCCTTTCGCCTCACTTAACATAAGTGAACATCCTGAGGCATGAATATGTGTTTTTTCCATGCATGAGTGAGTCCATTTATCATATCAATCATCAAGTTGTTGGCTTAACACCCAATTTGATATGCTATATCCCAATTCATTAGGATAAGTTTGCTACGCTCGCATTCAATTTAAATTAGATTTTTTTGGCCGAAAAAATAAGATTAAACTACTAAGGGCAATGACCATATTTTGCCCTTATAAGTAACCACTATGGACCACACTAGGCACCCTAAACTAACACCGGATACAATTTCACCCCCTGACATAACCAAAGTGGTCCAATTTTACTCTCTACCGAATGTAATGTTGACATGTATGTGTTGTCCACGTGTCAACATTACATTCCACGTGTCAACAATATATTCGCCAGAGTGTAAAATTGGACCATTTTGGTTACTTCAAGGGTAAAATTGTACCCGTTATTAGTTTAGGGTGCTCAGTGGTCCAGGGTGGTTACTTGAAGGGCAAAATTGAGTCATTGCCCTTAAACTAACTAAAAACCTAGACAAAATTAGATTCAACTAACTCATTAAATTTATAATATATTATTGTTAGATCAAAATAAAAACGTTGGCACCAAAATGGTCCAACGATTATGAGTTATATCCGTGAATTATCATGGGAATCTAGCTGAATAAAATGACCAGACAATTTTTTTTAAAAAAGCTATAGTTTATTGAAGAAGTTAATTTGTTAAGTTGATACGGATTCGATTTAATTAATCCTTTTATGACTTTAGTGACACGAAGTGATTTGAATTTGATTAGTACACAATATTGATTAATTTGTTAAGTTGTTCTCCTCCAGTTAATTGGCCTGCATTCTAATTGCAGAAATGATTGATCAGGGCTTTCCATTATTAGCCTTCAGCAAAGCATGCAATATAACACTCACATGTACTGGAAATAATTAATTTTGCAGCCAACCAAAAATAGTTTGATGATCAAAACTTTATGTGATGCATAAGGGAGAACAGTGATTTTTTTGGTCTAGAAGGGAGAACAATGATACGACTGAAATGTGGCCGTTATGGAAATAGAGGAGATATTTATGCAATTTTGTCAGATTTGAAGTAAGGACAATGTATTTTCACCTAAAAATCGGTCACAATATTAATATTTATCTCTCAATTTGAATATATTTTAACTAAATACTAGTTGAGAGTTGGATTAAGTCCAAATATAATATATAAATCCAGTTTATCTGCAATTTAATCAATTTTTTGAACACATTTATTTATGTTTAAGTTAATTATATATAAATTAATGTCACACAAGGGTATTTTAAGGATATAGGGTCATGTTTGTTGTAGTATTTAATCAATTAAACTCATTTTTTAAAATACCTATAGTAGTTTGAGAAATTCTTATGTGAACCTGATGCACTACGTTATTTGTGGTCTGATCAATTACAAGTAGACATATATGGTTTGACATGAAATTTTTAATCTGACGTGGCACCATAAAAATATGATAACGGATGAAAAAAAATTTAAATCTCATGTTTTCAATGTTTTTTTATTTTACAATATAAATAAAAATGATTTCAGAGTTAGTTGAATTTTTTTAGGGTGCCACATAAGATTAAAAATTCCACATAAGATAATATGTGTCTACTTGTGATTAGTTAGACAAAAAATGAGGTGGTGCACCGGGTTCACACAACAATTTCTCTAATAGTTTTTATATTAAAAAGTACTCCCTCCGTTCCTAAATATAAGACCTAGATAACTTTTTTTTTTGAAAGATTAAAGTTGCGAAATAGGATATTAAATCATGACATATTTGATATCTTTTTAGATTATCCATTAGCTTATAGGTAAAATAAACTAGTTTAAGAGAAAAAATTAGGTAAATCAATTTATAATTAACTTATTTTTTGTATTTTTTATGATTTTTCAAAAAATTCATCTAGATCCTATATTTAGGAACGGAGGGAGTAATAGTTATCGGTTTTTTATAAATCAGGTGTAGTTTTTTATTTTATGGATGTTGTTTTTTTTAACAACATTCTATGGATGTTGTTGCAAATTTACAATAATGATTCATAAAAACGGGCATTTTAAAAAAAATTGTGGACTTACATTTTTTTTGCCTTACATGTTCTTGTTATTTGATGCCCAATCTCACCGTTGACCTGAATACTGAATCAGTGGCGAAAGTTGTGAGTATAAGAAAATTGACCTGAACTCATATTTGAGGACAACTCATCATTTGATTGGAAACAAGAGTTAAAACTTACAACCTTAAGCATATTTGCCCCCAATAATTAGGCACATTTTTTAAAATAGTTTTAGTCTGGAAATAAAGACCTCCGAATGTCTAAAAGGACAAGTAAGAAACTCAAATTACCAAAAGGACAAGTTCCTACTCAGATTTCCAAAGAGACAATTAAGGAACCAGACAATTGTTAATTGGTATGTTCCAATTGTTAATAGGTACGTTCCAGTTGTTAATTTCTTTATTTGAAAATTTGAGTACCTTGTCCTTTTGGACATTCGAAGGTATCTATTTGTTATATATATATATATATATATATATATATATATATATATATATATCCGTGGTTTTTATTCTTGTGAATAAATGGGACTGGCTATAATTCTAGAAAAAACTGTACAAATAAAACCAGGGATATATAAAACTTGTCTCATTATGTTCATCATGAAAGATAATTAAAACTTTAAATTCATTATGAAACCAAGACCACAATTACATGGTCCCCACCCTCAATCACCCAACAACTTCTCTGCATTCTCTTGTTAGTTTTATAATTATTATTGGCTGAGAATTCAATGGGTTTAGTTGTGGTGGAGCATACATGTGTATGATATAACTGAATTATATCTCTTGCATTGCTTCATATTTAATCTTTCCTAATTAATTAATTAATCTATATCTATATCTTGATCCATTTGATAGCTACCTGATGAGATGTATAATTAGTCCAATTGAGCTAGAGAGGGTGACGATTGTTTTTCTTTTTCTAGATTAAATGGCTATCGGCCTATCACCAGCCCATTGAACACATCAGAAATTATGAGAAGGAGCAAATTTGATCGCAACCTTACTCGTAAAGAAAATCTATCATATCGTCATATTACAATAATATTAGAAGATTATATATAAGGTCATTGGCAAGCATACAATGATCGGTGCATGTAGCACCAAATCTAGAACTAAACTTGTTTTATTTTCTTTTCCTTTTCTTTTGGAGTGGCGTTGTTAGTGAAATTATGGTTTAAAAAAGGAATATAATCCTACGACTCGTCACACTGCGATACGTGCGCGTGTGTTTAAAACATGAACTAACTTTAATTTTTGTGCATTTGCAGGAAATGAACTCACATATATAATTCACGTCTTCAACTGTAACTTAACGTATAAGTATTGTCTGAATATTATCTCAGGTTCAGGTACAGATGACAGCGTCATCACTAAGCATTTCACAACTTATATATGTTTGTATCTATCATAAACTGACAGTCAATACGATCGAGAATGCCACTTCATTTTTCTTTCTATTAATTAATTAATTATAATTATAGGGTTAATATGCATAATTAAGCCCGCGAAGTATTGTATGTTAACGAGAATCATAGAAGTCCCATGTCAAAGATTGTGGGTTGAATTACAACAAAATACTTATAGGTATTTGATCATCAGCCTGAAAAATACTTGAAGGTGCTAGACCTTATGATAACCAAGAATTGTGTATACAAATGCATGTGAAATCAAAGGTGCTTAATTAGAGAAAGCATTCATAAATACTCAAGGAGACAGAGCTTTTTTCCTAGTGTTTCTTGAATGTGTGACTTTAGAGAAGGTGGTGATAGAATATAATTAAAGAGAAGAGATAAGCCCCAAGAAACTTATTGGGATTATTATTATATACAATATATAGATTGACATAAAATACGGGGTCAAATATTATATGACCTGCTTGACGTGGTCTCACTCCTTTGCCTCTCTTGAAATTAATCTATGTTGTCCCATATTATTTCTCACAAGCGCAGCGACAATAACCTCATGCCACTATACTAGCTTCTTGAGCACCTCAACAATATTGTTTCTTTTTGTGCCTGCCTTTTAAAAATTAATTGTATATAGAATTTGAGTTCAGTTGTATTGCTACAATTTTTTAATAGCTTTCATTTCCCGGAATTTTACATTTTTCCATATGAATTTATATATCATACTACCTCCGGTCCTAAATATAAAACCTATTTGACGTTTTTTTGGAGAGGTTAAGGTTGCGAAATAGGCTATTAAATCATGACATTTTTTATATATTTTAAGATTTTACATTAGTTTATAGGTAAAATAAATTAATCTAAGGTGAAAAATTAGGTAAATCAATTTATAATTAACTTAATTTGATTTTTTATAGAATTTTCTAAAAAAGTCAATTAGGTCTTATATTTAGGACCGGAGGGAGTAATATATATTACTAAAAGAAGCACTATATATTTATTTAGAGTTGTGAATAACATATATATTATTGCAATACTTTTACTCATGTATGGAGATCAATATTTGTCCTCAAAGAGTATTAGTAGAATTATTTACGCTACCAAATCTCATATTTATCTATTCGAATTGAGTCATTATCCAAATATAACATTTTAATTTCAGTGTTTTGATAACTAAAAATATGAAACATTTCCTGAGTCGTCAAATGGTTTTCTAATTTGAATGCCCCTCATTAATTATAAAACACAAGAGAAAATTGGAATTTTAAGAAAATCTACCATTAATATGTGAGTATCTTTTTTTTTAAAAAATAAAAATATAATCATGTTTGACGATATATAAACTTAATTGGTCAAACTAATTTTATTTATATTTGAGCTCAGAGGTACTATTTTCATACCAGTGCATTAAGTTATAATTTTCACAATAATAGCTTAACTTTAAAATTAAAACGTGTTTTATCTATTTTTTAAAAAATATTTTCAACATAAAAAATTGAGCTATTTATTTCATCAATAAAAGGCGGAAAATTTCCAAAACTATTAAATATATATTAATAAAGTTGAAAATTAGATCTTTGAAAATAAGAGCTGCACTATGAAACAAAAATTATTGAACAATACTAGTATTTTAGTATGACTTTATCCAAGTACTTAGCTAAATTACCCAATTAAACAAATTGATTTTATGGGATATATGTGTATGTATCATCCAATCTCTTTTATGAGAATAATAGAAGCTATATGATTGATTTTAGTATTACTTTTATATTGTCATTTTAGTCTTGAGTGAGAGTAGCGTTGAAAGACCTTTTCCAGCTATATTTATATACATGTATATATATTATTCACCGCCACTGCCGTCCCTAGCCCATGCATGTTCCATAGCCTTATTCGTATTCTGAAAAAAGGAATATTAAAAAATAAAATAATGTTGCACGAGTCCACAACAACTTGAAATCATGCGTTGTAAACTTGCAATCCTCTATAATTAAATAGGTCAAATCTCATATATTTCTGATTAAGCAACAATAATTATGTGTGCCTTTTGTATTTGACCATTATTTATATTTATTAATCTCCTTTCGTTTCACGCGTATTTAAAATGTATTATTATGAGTTTATGACCAGAGGAATGGTAGGCTAGCAAGCATTTAGAAAACTTCAATTCAATGAAATGTCTGGATAAATGCATATGTAGGGCTCATCCCTCAAGGTATTACAATTTATATGTATGACTATAGTGCCATTATAATAGCTCTTGTCCATCACTTTCTAGGTCTTGACTTTCTCGGTAGGTTCGATTGACAAGAATTGTAAAATGGAAATGGAAGAGGAAAATAGAAATAGTAATTTATATATATCTAGCGGTCCACAAGTTTTCTCTCTCCATCTCATACTGTTTGTGGGTCACATACTTTTACATCTCATCATTACCTAATTTACCTTTACTTTCCATCTTTACCCTCTTACACTCAATTTCATTTCCATTATACACTTTCAATCCAACCAAACGAGCCGACAGTGCCTATTAAACATTAAACAATAAATAAAAAGTTAAAAATCAAATGAAAATAGGAAAATTCAAAACAAATGACAATTAAATTTCAAAATTCTAGAAAAGGAGATTTCGAGTATTAAATGCCTTTACTCAATTAGCTAAATTGATTTTAAAATTCAATTATAACTTATTATATGAGATTTTCCCATGAAAATATAATAAAAATCCACTTAAAATGGAAAATAAAAAATCATCAATCCCTAGAAATATCAAATTAAACTCTAGAGGAATATAGAATTTTCACATATTATCAAAAGATACAATTTCTCGATGAAGTTGTGAAATGTCAACACTTGAAAATCATTATTGTCAAATTAAAAATTCATTTTTTGATCTCATGAAGAATTTTCTAATATATGCCTTGTTAATTGCCAATGGAAAAAGTTAAAGTCATAAATTGTTAACATGAAGTTCAAAATTATATATTATTATTTGGTTAAAAATTTTCATAAGTTATAGTTGTGAACTTTTATGATATGTTTTGTCAATTCTTTATGGAAAAAAGTTGAAATTGTAAATTGTTAATATAAATTTAAAAATCATTATAATCATGTTCAAAATCTCAAGAGCGTTAAACTTGATATAGTTATGATGTATTTGCTAATTATTGGGATGTTTAATTTGTATATTTTTCTAAGATATAGAAATATCATATTTGTTTTCTTGGAGCCTGATTTATCTCAAATTGAAAAGATTGATCTGTACTTTAATTTTCAATTTTTAAAGGTGTTGATGTAACTTTCCCAAAACCGCAACCAATTGTAAAAGGCCAAAAAGACACATATAGGACTATACAAGTTCAACTCTTGTGAAATTAGAAGAGTTCTATAGCAATGAAATGTAACCCCATTTCAAGTGGATAAGTCAAGATCTGGCGTGACTTTGATTTTTTTTTAGAAAAACATTATTGGCCGATATCGTGTATGATATTTTTGTATAGTCCACCTAATAGTTAAATCGTTAGTGGTCAAAAAAATAGTTGAAAATTGTTTGCTTTTATCAAAATTGGTGTTGCCTACCACCAAGCGATTTAGGTTTGGAGATGTACTTAATGTAGGGAAGTTGCTTCGCTGGTTCTACATGCATAGACCACAACTTCGATACTTCCACGAAGGGAGAAAAAAACTTGAGAAAATTACAATAAATTCCTTCTTCCTAATGTAATTAATTTCAGTTATATTTCAAAAAATGATGAAATTGTGTTAAAGTCTTAACAGACATACGTGATACTCCCTCCGGTCCCTAATGTAAGAGCCCAAAATTTGAATGGTTTTGGTCCCTAATGTAAGAGCTCACCTCATATTCTCTCCTCATTTAATGCATTTTTTCCTACTTTACCTCTAATTCTCTTTCATATTTATTAATGCTTATGTATTTCTTTCTCTTAAAAGTACAATAATAAATATGAGCAATTTTGGAAAAGAAGCATTAACTCCAAACACCCAACTAACATTCACATGTTTTCCTAAGAAGCGTTTTTTTTACGGCTAACTCTTAGATTAGGGACCGGAGGGAGTATTAAATGTCATTAAATTGTCATTGAGTTGTAAATATCAGCTTCTTTAGTTGTCATTTTTAAAAGCAACATTATTTACAACTCAATGGTTGTTAAGTGAAACTCAATCACAACTAAATGACAAGTCATTTAATATCACTCAAATCTCTTAAAACTTCAATTCAATTTTATCTTTTTTTAAGATCTAAATGTTATTAATTGCCTTATGAGTGATCTCATTGTAACTATCCCAAAAAATACTTTAGAATTCGTAGTTGATAATTTTGATTATTTTGTTGTTGAATAAAAATAAAAAACATAGTAATATATTAAAAAAGGTTTTTAATGTTCTAAACACGTAATGATATAGGGAAAATTAAATACAAGTCCCTGGTAAGGGACATAACACTGGAAAAGTCCCAAAAATTGAAAAAATTAAAGTAGAGTCCCTTGGGACCTCACTTTAATTATTTATGAATGTGTGGGCCCCACATTTAATAATAAAAAAATCCACATTTAATTAAAGTAGAGGAGAGAGAAAAGGTGAGTGGATTTTTTATTATTAAATGTGGGGTCCACACATTCATAAATAATTAAAGTGAGATCCCAATAGACTCTACTTTAATTTTTTCAATTTTTGAGACTTTTCCAGTATTATGTCCCTTACCAGGGACTTGTATTTAATTTTTCCATGATAATACCAGACAAAGCATTAAATATTGATTTAGTAGAATTAAAAATTTATTCAATTAATTATTAATTATGTGAAATGTTTTTTATTTAAAAAAAAAGGGACTCGTAAACAAAGTAAAGAAAGATGCAGTTGCAAAGAGGGACGGCTAGGTAGCTTAGGCTTGCAGAGCCGTGCATCACGTGATGGAAGGTGAGATGCTTTGTGAAATAGATGGATAAAAGAGAGGGGGAAAAGAATTTGTAAATTTTTTGGTTAGAAAAAAGAATTTGTAATTGAGTAGTACGAAAACGTGTGTGTTTGTGTGTGTGAACTCTTGCATCGTATCTAACTTGTAATTTAGAAGATTGTGTTTTTTTATTGTGGTCAAGTAATTTAGAAGGTCGTTAGTCTATGTTACTCTTACTCCAAATGACGAACTCAAATATTCTTATTCCATTGGAGAGTTTTAAGGGGAAATTACAGCTAGTCCCTATTAAGGGAATTAATTACAATAAAATCTCAAAGAATCATTAAATTACTTTATAGGCCTAAAGGACTTGGTTGATATTCAATGGTTTTTCAATAAGTTATCAATATCAGTCTCTTGAGTTGTTAATGATAACTAAATGTTTTAAGAGATACATTGAAAACTAAAGGAGTTGATATTAACAACTCAATGACAAGTCATTTAACATCACTAAAGTCCTTTAAAACTTCAATATAATTTTATGCTTCTTTGAGATCTAGTTGTGATTAATTCTTTTATCAGTGATCTGATTGTGATATTTCTAAGTTTAAAAGAAATCTCTCGGTCAATATTATATTACTAAGAATAACTTGATAAACCATTATACCAAGAGAGTATTGATATTTAACAAATTGTATGTACATAGAGTATCAATATTCTGTATGCAAGAATTATATATGCAGAATATTATGGATTTTTGTATATGAAATTTGCCAGTTCATTCTCTCAGGCTCAAATAAAATTGTTAATGGGTAATTTTTCACAATGTTCCTTATTCACTTTTTTGCCAACCCAATTTCCCATTATTCAATTATCAACAAAACTTGTTTATGTACAATTTTTTAATGACTCGGTAAAACAATAATCTGACTTTATACAATAATAATTTTGTAAAAAAATCAAATTAAAAATAACTTAGACCTTGCACTTAAGGTTAGGATCGGAGGGAATATACAGGAATTAACCATAACATTTTTTTTGGCCAGATAAATTAACCATAACCTGATGGCCGAATAGATGTTTACTTTTTGGTCCCCTCCGACCACAACAATTAACTCTCCATCCTTTTAATTTTTTCAACCCATGTTCTTTATATCAACTCTACTTTCATCCTCTTTTAAGTTAAATCAAGTGGAGGTGAAACCACTCCCACATTTACTTTTGTTATGTTTTCAACCACTCCCTCACCCCAATCTTTTAGGTTAGAGAATAAAAATTACGAGTGGAATGTGTGACAAAGCCGACATGACTTCAAAGCTTAAAGAGTATTTACATGATAAATATTTGTATATTTATTATCAAAAATTTATAGTACTATCTTTCATATTTTTTTTTTGCCATAATATCCTTCATATTAACAGTGAAATATCTTTTTTTCCCTTTTTACCGAATTAATAGTGAGAATTGACCCATGCATGTGGATCATACATGTTATCAAACACATATTACTTTATTTAATTACACTTCATCGAATCTAAAATGTAAGTCATTTTCAGTTTTTTTTATTAAGACAGAGTAGTTAATTCATTGAATTTGTTTTTAGTTGATTTTTAACTTCAGCCCTATTAAAGGATATTTCAAAAGTAATAGAAATATGAACAAAATTGACACACGAACACTATAAGAAACTTAATTACATTATCAACCGCAGAATTACTATATAGAATGCGACTTATATTCTAGACCAAATCCAGTGCTCTTTAATTTATAGGTTGCCCCTCATCATTCTCCCTCGTGTATAAACTATTAAATCATTAACCATATGGAATCAACATTGTTGTTGTTCACATCCATATTATATATCATATACTCTGATAAAAAAACATCCATATCAAATACAATATGTATATATTATAAAACTTGAACTGATTGAAGCTTCTTTTTTAAAAAGAGATAAAGCAGGTACTATAAATTAAATTATTGTTGGCTTCTAAACTTTCATGAAAAATAAACTCAAAATAAAGAGATGCCGTTCGAGTGCCACATGAAGTCTTATAGTTTCATTTTTGTAATAATGTAACTTATGATTTAGAGTTGTGTGTCTGATCATCATTTTTTTGTACCATTCAGTATAATGGACTGCAATTTTTTTTTTGTATTATTCAGTATAATGGACTGCAATAAATACTGGCAAAATCGAACTTCTCTCCAAATGGTCAACTTGTGGAATTTTAGTTTTATTGGTTTAATTTGGTTTCTCTATTTCATTTATTTACGAGTAGAAATGCAGGCATGAACACCAAAAAACAGAGAGAAATGGCATCAGACAAGAATATTCTTCTATGAAATATACGGCCACGCTATATTTATTTGATAAATTAATTATAACAGGTGACGTTTTTTTCTGGTCTTTTAAAAATTTTAATCATGTAATTCGCATGTATTTGTTTGTGATCTTGAGTGGTACCAGATTCCATTACTGTTGAATAAGCTTCTAGGTTCATGGAACCCAAATGTTTTTATCAAAATTAAGAAAATGATTATAGGTTTATCTCGTGAATAAAAAAGAAACCACTACTGGTGGTGGGATAACAACACACACACTGTTAATTAGATTTTATTTGACCTTTTTATGAAATAGTTGGTTTTATTTGACTACATTGTGTGATTTATTTTAATTTCACATTTACTGCATACGTGCATAACTGCATACAAATGCTTTAATTGATATTATTGTAAATGTGCCCAAATAAAAAAAATTTAGGCTAATTCTGTTGGTTTATGGCTTAAAATTAAAGGATTAAATATTTGATTATCTTAACAAATGTCTGGTCCCAAAGGTCCTGTTTGATATGAAGGTAGGGGAAGGAAAATGAGCTGACGAAAAATTTTTGTGATATAAATTTTCAAGAATTTAAAAAATATGGTTGAGAATTCTAAAGTAATATCTATAATTCTTTTATATTACATCTTATCTTTCTTAAAATATTACAACCTCACTTTGTCAACATTAAAAAATTCATCTTACAAAAGTTTCCTCCCTCTCCCCCATATCTTTCATAACAAACAAACAGTAAAATATCACTTAGTTGTAATTTCAGTCGCAATACTTGTGGAGACGTCTCTATAGTTAAGCGAAATCGGGCGGGCGAAACTTATCTTTATGGATAAAATAAAGGCATGTTTGTCATGTTCTAGAGCTCACAACAATAAGTCTTGGTGGATCATGAGTCATGAGTCCTAACTTTAAAAATTTAATCGGTGAGTCAAACCTCTTTCCTAAAATTTACTCAATAAAAAAATATGTGTTTTTGGACAAAATAAAAAAATATTTGTTGAATGGCTATATAATCAGTGATTTAAGTGAGGAGGTCGTGAGGAAGCAAAGAAGAACGAAGAATAAATGTCAGCTATGTGGAAAAGAATATGCGAGCATGTGTTGATGAATTTTGCACTTGTTACGCCTTGATTTCTCATTATTTGTCTCCATGTTCGCATGATCTGTAAAGCCTTTCTTTTTCTTTTAATTCTTCTTTATTATCTTCCACAAACAATATTTACTTATTTAATTTAACAAAAAAATTTTGTCGCACTTTGCTCAAAATTAAACAATCCCATTCTGTAACCTTATTCTCTTTTTTTTCCCTACACGATTCTATAACCTTATTCGGCTATACTGTTATTGCCTAATTAACCCCCATCACGGTCATTGTTTTGCCCCGCTAGCTACAAAATGATTATTAGCCCTGTTGATCGACTTTTATATATACACGTCTTATCAAATTCCATTTCAATTGTCTTAATCATTTGAACTGTTTTAAATGGGACTTTTGTCAATTTAAAGAATCTCATTATGATACAATTAGTTTTAATTATTTTTATTTTTTAACTCCATCAACAATTTATTTTTATTGCCCAATAATTAGGAACTACTATATCTAATTAAAATAGCTGATGATATTGAGTTATCCACACACCTGATCTCACAGTTTAAAATTGAATAAATCATAATGTTCTAAATTTAATGTGTCAATTGGGTTTTATATTATGTATGTGAGGGCGGTCTAATATTATAATTACGAATTGATATATAATTTGCTTTGAGAACAAAAGAAATAGTAATATATACTAATAAAGAAAGTAAAAGTAGAGATGATTCAGGTGAGCTTTTTAGAGGAAGCAAAGATGGAACAAATGACTTAATTTCAAAGTTACAGTAATTGAGTTTAAAGCATACATAATGACTTGGGTGGCTTTATTAACTTTATTGTATATTTTGTCCCCAACAGGAATGATTACAAGTGTCCCTAAAAACCTTAGCTTTAATGACTTTGGTGTGTCTAGTTAAACTTTTGAAGTCACCAAAAGATAACAAAATGGAAATTGCTAATCCAAGACATAATCATGGTGCCCCTCTAAATTGCAACACCCCTTTGGAGCAGAAACACAACAACTTGTATACATCAAAAACCTTTGTTGGTTGGACATGAATCTACATCACTCTATAGTATATTAACCTTAATCATGCACCCCCTAGCTAGTTTCTATTTCCTTGATTACTCATTCCGATGTGCAGCTTCACAGCAACCATATACTAAATAACACAAATGTATTATCTGCGAGTGATATATAAGAATTTTAATATCTTAACCAACTTTCAAACTAAAATACAAATTTGGCTTGAAAGTTTTGATTCAATAGCACCAATATTATGTAGTTTTTTAAGGTTGAATGTCGCCCTAGAGCCATTAAAAAAAGGCACAATGTTGCCCCCTACCATTTTAAGTGTCAATGATCAATGTAAATTTTTAACAGTTACTCCGACAAATCTGCACATTTAATATATAAAGTTAAATATCTCGGAAGCAGTAGTATTGATTTAGAGCAAAGGTCCAATTTTTCCCGGAAGTGATCTGCCCATTGATCTATAATGTAAAATAGGGTTAAAGTGCAAAAATGTCCATGTAATTGTTAAGAATATGTAAAAATATTCATGTAAATTTTTTTGAGCAAATTTACCCATTAAATTTCAAAAATGAGACAAAAATGTCAATCACCATTGATTTTTTGACTTTTTCATTCATTGTCCTCTATCGCGTCATCACTCACCAAAACACATAACAAGTTTATATATTTATTTGCCCATGTATGATAATGGATAGTTTTGATATAATCTCTTTTGCACTTCTTACAAAATCTTACCATGAGAAGGGTGTAGTTTTAAATTTTTTTATTATATGAAGATATCTATTAGGGTCTCATAAATAATATATTAAAAATTTAAGGATGGGTAAAATAGATCCCTTGCTCATCAAATTGCACACACACATCAAAACCTTCATTTATTGGAAAGAATCTAAATTGGTTTTTTAGAAAGATTCCAATTTGATTTGGTATAAAGGTCTCTGGCATTTTATTTTCATCTTACATTGGAAATAAAGAATATGCAATAAGATACTTTTTTTTGAACTAAAATGCAATAAGATACTTAAAAGAAAGGAATTATGTTTAAAAGTTATATTAGAATTCGTTGCCGTATTGTGATCCAATTTGATTTGGTATAAAAGATATTGGATGTTTAATTTATTTTTAAATGTGAGGCTAGCTGTGATTTCAAATCTTTCATGAATATAACGAGTGTGAGCAATGACAAAAAAGGTCGTAAAATACTAGAATATACAGTTCTCTCGTAGTTTTAACTTTTTTTATATATCCCATAAGTTTAACTTATCATGCCACAAAAATGCCAATAAATAAACATTTCTATAAATATATAAAATACTGCATAATAGCAAAAAAGAGAAAATTAAAACAGATAGATATTTGAATATTTTAGATGCATCTTTAGATGAAGACCTCTAAGGGATATATGAGAGCGAGCATTAAATGGATAGAATCACCTTAGTCATAAGTAAGGTAAATATTCCAAGTCACTATTAGATTTTTTTCTTGTTTCCCAAATTTACCACTAGCGCTAACTAGCTAAGTTGAACTATTAGATTTTATAGATGACTATTATTATATTCTTCGAGTACAACATTAAGTATTTCTCTAACTTAACTAGTAATATAATGTTCGAACTCTAGCTATGTATATCCACGATAATATTTTTAGAGTGGATTGTCTTATTAAGGTTTTATATTCCCCAAATCATATTATTCAATTATTAATTTATTAGAATTAAGAAAAATCAGATATCAATAAATAAAGGAAAAAATGTAAACCAACCTATTTGTATCTTATGTTGGGTGATTCTTACTTTACAGGCTCGCTCCAAATGAAGCTTTAACTAAAGGACTTGGTATTCTTGTACAGTTGTACCATATAAAAAAAAAACAAATCAGAAAGAGAGAGGAAAGGATTAGAATTACCATGCAAACAAGTTATTCCAAACGGTGGAATCAGCCAACCATTTTCTTCTTCCTAGCAGTATTCCTAAAAAGGGAAGTATGTAAAAAAAAAACCAAACAAAACCGGTTTTTTTCTCCCTATTTTATTTTATAGATATATTTCACATACTCATCAATCATCAATAGTTTTCTTATCTGAAATTTTCAACTCACAACCACATAGTTATGAGTCAAATCATTTTACCAATTGAACTAACCATGTTTAACGTTAATGACTACATTTTTTTGTTTAGATACCTCATTTCCAGCACCCTTTAGACTGCAGGGACGTGTATTACCTTACATTTTCTAATCAACCGGCCACTAATCCTTCAACTTATTAGTGACAAAATCAACAAGTGAAAACACGACTATTAATAAGTTAGCAACATTTTTGACATTGCCAAAAAAAAGTAAAAGTATTTTCGACAACTTATTCAAACTTGCTTCACTCTAATCTTTTTACTTGGGATCTCAATAGTCAGTACAATGCAGCAACAAAGAGTTCTTTTATCTTCCATTTACCATCTTAAAATCTAACCCAATTGTTTCTTTTAAACACCACTCGGTAATCTGACACCTCCACATAGTTAAGGTTGTTTCCTCTCCCAATAAAAGCCCTTACCTAAATTCGAACACAACATTCTCATTGTTGTAACCCATTTACCAGCTCAACTAACAGTCCATATATAAAATCCAATTGTTATATCCCATACAAATCATTTCATCTTTCCCCCGCTCTCCTTCCTTCTCCACAAAAACAAAAACATCACTCACTCCCCAAACCCCACACAACACACACACACACACACAACATCAAACAACATCAACATTCATAGAATCACATACATAGGGCTTCGTTCCCAAATCCCTCCTTCTCTCTCACTCTCTCATTGGATCTATCTTCCCTCCCTTCTCCGATCCCTCCTTATTCTCCCCTAAAGCTTCAATCTTTACCCTCCCCAGATCCAAACCCACCAACCCCATTTCCATATTCCCCAATCTCCTTCAAAAAAATCACACTTTGATCTGATCCACCATCTGGGGCATTTTCATTTCTCAAATGGGAATGCCCAGAAAACCATGAGCAAACCAAGAAGCCAAGAAAAACAAGACAAAGAAGAAGAAGAAGAAGAAGACGAAAACGATTTCTTCTATGAATCAAATGACAGATTAGCTTCATCATCTTGTTCCACTTCAAATTCTGATAACGAAGAAAACAACAACGATTCTAGTTGTTGTGCTTCTCCTTCTAATTATGGTCTTCCCTTTGCTGTCCCCAAATTCCCAACACTCATGTCAAAGTATGATATTTGGATCTCTGAGCCTTCCTCTGTGTTGGAACGAAGGACTCGTCTCCTTCGTGAAATGGGTCTCTCTGGTGACCCTTCATTGTCCAGAGGAAAGCTTGCTTTTTCCTCTTCTGATGATACTAATAATAATGATGATAATGATAATGATAATGATAATGGTGAGTCTTCTTCTTCTTCTTGTTTGAATGGTCAGTCTTATGATCGTTGTTGTTGTTGTAATAAGAAGTGTTGTTTTTGTAAGTGTAATTCAATTCTTTCTATTCATTCGGATTCTAAGCCTGATGAGGTTGGTTCATTTGTAAATAATGGTAATCTTGTTGTTAAGTCAAGGGGGGTTTGTGGTGGTAATGGATCATCTGTTGTTGGTAGTTTTGCTGCTTCACTTAATAAGCCCCCTTCTGGGAAAAACTGTAGGAGGGTGGATGGGGTAGAGAGCGAATCGTCGAATTTGAGTGTGGATTTTGGTCATAGTTTGGTGGTGTCTGTGTCTGAGATTGCTGCTAATGAGGAGGTGGAGGAAGTTGTGGAATGTGATGGGGTTGAGAGAGTGAATGAACAGGTTTGTACTATTAGGGATCTTGATAATGGGAAGGAGTTTGTTGTGAAGGAGATTAGGGAGGATGGGACTTGGAGCAAGCTCAAAGAAGTGGGGACTGGAAGGCAGTTGACCATGGAGGAGTTTGAGATGACGGTCGGGCACTCTCCAATAGTGCAGGAATTGATGAGAAGGCAAAATGTTGAGGATGGAAATAAGGATAATGTAGATTCTAATGTGAGTGGTGGTAGTGGAGGGAGTTCGAAACCGAAGAAGAAGGTGGGCTGGTTTAAGAGTATCAAAAGTGTTGCGAGCAGTATGACGGGTTATAAGGAGAGGCGGAGTAGTGATGAAAGGGATACCTCATCTGAGAAGGGTGGGCGTAGGTCAAGCTCGGCGACGGATGATAGCCAGGATGGTTCATTTCATGGGCCTGAGAGAGTACGGGTTAGGCAATATGGGAAGTCTTGCAAAGAGCTCACAGGATTGTATAAAAGCCAGGAAATACAGGCTCATAATGGATCAATATGGAGCATTAAGTTTAGTTTGGATGGAAAATATCTTGCCAGTGCTGGTGAAGATTGTGTGATACATGTTTGGGAAGTGGTGGAGTCAGAGAGGAGGGGAGAGCTACTGATGGAGAAAGCAGAAGATGGGAACATGAACATGTTGTTTGTTGTGAATGGGTCGCCCGAGCCAACTATGCTCTCCCCCGCTTTGGATGGTCTTTCAGACAAGAAGAGAAGGGGGAGGTCATCCATAAGCAGAAAATCGTTGAGCTTGGATCAATTAATGGTGCCGGAAACTATTTTCGCTCTCACAGAAAAACCCTTTTGCTCATTCCAAGGCCATGATGATGATGTCCTTGACCTATCCTGGTCCAAGTCTCAGGTTAGCCTCTTTTATTTTATGTTATGTCTAATTCTGAATATAAATATGTTCGCATGATGTATAATTTGAGTCATTTGGTGATTACATGATTTTCCTTCGTCAGATATGCTGGATATACTCTCTTCCTTTATTAGCAGTGTAATTTTTCTTAAATTTATGTTGGTTCTAACAATTAATGTGCTTAGATTGAGTTCTCTGCTTTTGTATATGTAATCTATATGATAGGGTTTCATAACTTGATTGAAGTGGCCGGTTCTTGAGTTGTGAATGACAGTTATAATAATTATGTCATGTTGCACGTTAGAATATTTTTTATACTGTTTAAGTGTGCTGTTTTACTTTCAGTTGAACCGCGAAGCTAGTAGTTCCATACCTGCATTTTTATACTGAGAACATGGAATATTGTTTTTTTCACATTTTTGTTCGGACCACAGCTTGTCTTTTATTGATTTTTGTCTGTTTATGTTATTGATGGTATTTTTTCGCTAGCTTTTGCAGTGATTGTTCTTATGATGCTGGTTTTGGGGGTTTTGTTTGTTATTGTGGTCCCAGTTTTTTTTTAATAAAAGTCATAGGAATAAAAGGAGAAAGTTCTGTTTCATGCTTTCAGCAAGAAGTGGAACTTTTTCCCACACAATGATAGTTTGGTACTACGGTTCACAATTGGTTTGGTAGCTTCATGTTGTAAGTCTAACCCTTCCATGGAAAGGCTTTTTCAACCAAGTTAGTCAGCCTGCTTGTTTAGTTGAGCTGGATGACTTCTGGTGAAATAGTCTCTGCAGTGAATACATCCAGTTTTTCTGCAATTGCTACATTTATTTGTAGAAATAAAATAGTGGCTGCAGGTAAAGGGAACTGAAATGTTCTGTTTAGGATACTAAAAAGAACTAAAAGGTGTTTAGTTAGTAATCCCTGAGAGATGCTTTTGTTTGTTAGCTTAATGGGTGAGGGGACTTGGGATTAGCTTGTTGTAAGCTTAAACTTTTTCATTGTAAGTATGCCCTTTTTAAGATTTTTGTTCATAGGAGTGGAGGCTTAACAACGCATTCTATCATTGTCAACTCTGTTCTCTCCTATCATCCTGTTTTTAGTATTTGTTAAAAAACACACTTGAGTAAACTTAGGATGTTTCTTGTAACTTCCCTTGTTCTGGTGCTCCATTTGTTTCAAATACATTTACAATTTTTTATGTAAGTATAATCCCTACTTCGTAATCAAAATTATTCTAATAGGTTTAGAATCTTGTATCAGTATTTATGGCATATATTTTAGATGAAATCGGTAACATCCAGGAATGTGAACGAACGATTATATCTTGCTTTATTAGAAAATAGAAAATTGAGTTTAACCATAGAGAACCAGCTAATCAGTTTATTCCGAGTGATTTTGTCATTATGCAGTGCTGTATCTTTTGTAAAAGAAGATTCTAATAATATATTTTTTTTATCCCTTTTGATCAGCATTTGCTCTCATCGTCTATGGATAAAACAGTGCGGCTGTGGCACTTGTCTAGCAAGACTTGTTTGAAAGTTTTTTCACACAGTGACTATGGTGAGTCCTTGTGGTTCATATATGTTAATATGCTGATGATTTTGATTTTCCCTTGGAGTAGATTTTATATACTCAAACGCTCACTTCCTTCTTAAGAGTGCATAGCTTTATAATGGTATGATGTTTCACTGTTAGTTAAAAATGAATTTTTTTCAAACTATTTATTTCATATTTTTAAGTCCGGTAAACCTCTAAATGCAAGCAAGTCTATTCTTCCCGATTTTCTGTTTATTGCTAATATATACCTTTTGCTTCAATTTGTTCTGTCTGGACACAGTAACCTGCATCCAGTTTAATCCTGTTGATGATAGATTCTTTATTAGTGGATCACTGGATTCTAAGGTTCGCATATGGAGCATTCCTGATCGTCAAGTTGTTGATTATACTGATCTGCATGAGATGGTCACTGCGGCTTGTTATACATCTGATGGGCAGGTTGTCAATGGTTAATATGGCATCATTTCAATAGTTCTAAGTTGATTTTGTAAGCTGTAATAAAGTAAAGATTGCTGGTTTTTGCAGGGTGCATTGGTTGGTTCTTACAAGGGTAGCTGCCATTTATACGATACATCTGGTACTTTTCGTGACTTTTCTTGTTCTGAATATAACCTTTTAAGCTACATTATGATGATTGTAGAATTATTGACGCCATAATATTGTTTTCGAATTTCATCCAGAAAATAAGTTGCAACAGAAAAGTCAAATTAATTTGCAGAACAAGAAGAAGAAATCGCATCACAAGAAAATCACCGGCTTCCAGGTATATTAGGGATTAACAGCTGTGTTACATGAAATCATCCTCATCCCCTTTTGCTTTTCAAGAAGGGTCAAAATAACAGATATTTCATGATCTGGTGTATTTGCCTTTTACTGGAAATAGCAGCTCAAGCTCATGTTTCTCTTGTTATTTGATTTTTGTGAATAGTTTGCCCCAGGAAGTTCTTCAGAAGTACTTATCACTTCTGCTGATTCAAGGATCCGGGTTGTTGATGGCATTGATCTGGTTCATAAGTTCAAAGGTAAGATTGATGCTTAGAGCTTGTAAAAATACCAATTTCATATTTTTACTATGTTAGTATCTATTCCAAAATTTAGACTAGAATGTTTTATTGGTTTAGTTGGGCCTTGGGAGAGGTTGAGTGTTTTCAAAGACCACAGCTACTGAGTTTTTTAGTCCAATCTATTCTTGCCTACAAACCAATACTGGTGTAATATCTATTGATTCTTTCATTTAGCTATATTTTCTTGCTACTATTTATTTTGTGTAGTCCTTGCAATGTTCTAAATTGAATTGTTTATTTGAGGTCTCAATATAGTCTATGAACCCATGCCTCATCACTATCATGTTTTAGGGTAGGTCACGGTGTGGTATTGAGATTTTTATTAGAGTGAGATTTTCTTGATTTGGCTTATTAGTCTTCAGCTCTCTCTGTGAATATCTTTTTTCCAGAAGGTTGACATGAAGTATGTGGAGATAATGATGTTGGTATTGTGCAGGATTTCGTAACCCAAATAGCCAGATTTCTGCCTCTCTCACAGCAAATGGTAAATATGTAATCTCAGCAAGTGAGGATTCCCATGTATATATATGGAAAAATGAAGCTGATTGCAGACCTAACCGGAGCAAAGGTGTCACTGTAACACAATCATATGAACACTTTCATTGTAAAGATGTCTCCGCGGCGATTCCTTGGCCCGGCATGGGCGATGTTGTGGAAATGCCCGACGGGTTCTCTGGAGAACAGCCCATGGATGATAACATTCTGGATGATGTCATGTCTGTCAACCATCCTCCCACTCCAGTGGAAGAAAACTTTGGTACTGATGGCTCACAATCGGCGTCAGGATGCACCAACAGCCCTCTTCATGGAACAATTGCGAGCACGACAAACGATTACTTCTTCGATAGGATTTCCGCGACATGGCCAGAGGAAAAACTTGTTGTAGCTGCACGGAACCGAACCCCTCGAATCAGTATAGATCTCTCCAATGGCGTGTGCCAAAACATGTCGGCATGGGGTATGGTGATTGTAACCGCAGGCCTTCGAGGGGAAATTCGAACTTTCCAAAATTTTGGACTGCCAATTCGGATATAATCAATCAAGAGGTGTTGATATAGAAAACTTGGGGAGAATTGGGTTGATGATTTTCATCCCAGAAGGTGGTGGATTTCAGTCCATTTCCATTAGTTGAAGATATGTACAGAGAGAGATATTGGGTGAGATTTGTAATAGGGGTTTCATTCCATTTCCTTTCTTGTCCTTGTGCTCATCAGAAGAGGCTATAGGGGAGCCATTCTGATTGGTGCAGAAAGGAGAAAAAAATTGTCAAAAAGAAAAAAAAAAGAGTAAAAAAAAAGTACAGCAGGAATTTAGAAAAGTGATTGGGTTCTTGTAGTCGGAAAATGTAGAGTAATGAGAATGGGAAAAGCTTATTGAATGACAAATGTCAATGAAGATTCTTTTACACTTAGCTTACAGTTTTGTTGTGGGATACAGTATCAATGTGTAATGTTCAAGTTGAAGGTAAATGTTATTAGGGTCATAATCAACTATTTGCATGCATGGTCTTGCAGAGGCGGTATATAACTAAATCATTAATAATAGAGAAGTTGGAGGGGATTATCACTTGATGAGATATTCAAGTTGAAGAAATTATTCCCAGAGAATCTAATGGAAACTACTCCCCTTTGTCTTAAATATGAGATCCTTTGGAATTTAATTAAACAAATTAATCCACTAAGTTATGACATATGCTAGTTATAATTAAATTAAAGATTGGATTACAGATAGAGTAAATTAGATTTGAGGACACAAGATAATCATAAACATTTTAAAGTGATTAATTTTGTATCATGAGTTACTTAAAAAAAAAGTCAAAGTAATATTATAATTAGGAACGGAGGGAGTATTTTACAGCAACTTCTCTATGCAAACGGATTTTTGTGGAAAACTATAATGTTTTAATTAATATTTTAATAAACTAATGGTGGTATGTTTCTAACTTTTGGTCGTAATTTTGTTTGGAATGAAAGTGGTTTTCAATATTATATATATATTTATTTATATATTACACATTGCATTTAATCCTATTTTCTTAAATTTAAAATCATAAGATTGAAATATTTTATATCTTGTCAATATACATGTTCATTAATGGGTCTATATCAGTTTTTTATAAGAAGAAAAACTTATTAAAAGAACAAGTATAATATACACAACATAATGGACTAAGAAATAAAGTGCAAGAAGGCCAATAGAAGAAGAAGTCACAACTCACAACCTAGGAGCCCAACCACAATTTCATGCACAAAAAAGAAAGACCAAAAACATGAATCGAAAACAACCAATGGATAGTTGGTTGAGCTGTAAGTGAATTACAACCCCCGTAAGGATGAGAACGTGTGTTCGAATCCCGGGAAGCGCTCTCATTGGGAGAGGGGACAATCTTGTCTATGTGGACAACACTCCTATCCCTAGAGTCCAGATTAAACCGGGCGGTTATTAAAAAAACACGAATCCAAAACAAATTGCATTTCCAGAGCAATAGTGCTGCGGGGAAATAGGACACACAGGCATGGAAGTAATCGTCCGCATGTACTGAAATTGACCCCTAATTTAGTCATCTACAACATAATCATTGGTGGCTCATTATATAGAAGAATCTGTAGCGCAAATACACAATCATTCTGTAATGATTGGCCTTGGATTTCTTACTGATTTGGCCGCCATACTTCAATTCATAGATTTTTTTGCCAAAACTTCAATTCATACATTTTTTTTGCCAAGACTGAAATGCATGGATTATGTGCATTTAGCTAGACTTATTTTGCGCAAATAAACTATTGATACTTATTTTGTAAAAGTAGCTTATTTATTAAGAAGATTGTGTTTATTGAATGTTTGACTGGACTTGTTTAAAACAAGTAGTTTATTTCATAAATAAAAAGAAGTAGCTTATTTAAGCTTATAGTTATAAGTATCATATAATGTGAACCCACAAATTCTAACTTATTTTACATAAATCTTATTACACAATCTATCTGACTTATTTTTAAATTGACTTAAAAATAATTCACTTTTCTATAAGCCCACCCAAACACACCTACACACTTTGATAAATAGGTATACTGAGGAATACTACTATTAAGTCAAGGGGGAGCATTCAGTAAGATGATCAAATCTAGTTTGGTTCCTAATGATGTCACTTATAATGCTCTTATTCATGGGTTTCTTTCTCAATCTATTTTCCTCTCCTCTTGGGTCTAATATGTTCATATTGTGTCTAATGTGTGTATCAATAAATGGAAAAAAAATTCTGTTTTCGAAACTATAAGTTTCATACACTACATAAATAGTTGTTGAGGCCTATATTACGTTTTTTATTTTTTTCTTACGTAACATAATCAACCATACTTAAATGTCATAACCTTGTTCTTAATGCTGCAGGAAGGCCAACATGTATGAAAAAAAACACCCCAACGTTTGAGTAACAGGAGTACAAGGAAACATTACATTTATTAGAAAACAAAAGAACACCAAAACAAAGTGAAAACTTGAAAAGCAAGAAAGAGCATATGAGCGGCAATTTTGTTAGGTAAGGATAAGGTTGATTGAGGATGTGACACGATTGTACAACTCCAACACCGTCTTCTTCTTAACAACTCAAGCGTTGAGCTTATCTTCTAGTCATTCTACAGAATAATTAAAGGGAAGGAAAGGAGAGACACTATAGAGAAGTTGGGCACTACTGAAGTGGGACATAGTCACATAACTTTGTGCAATGTGAATGCAATAAGCAAGCTCATTGATGGTCCCATTCCATCCAATTGGTCTGACTTCCAACACGAGGGATACTATTGACTCTGGTGTACTTATCAACCTTGAAGTAGGCCCCACACATGGCCCCTTCACTATCAACCCTTGGCATTGCCTTCACCTTGTTCATTGGATGCTCAAAACTCATCACTCCTCCTTCACTGTGAAACATGCACCCTGCAACACACAATACAATCAACACCTTTCATCATCTTTATCCACTTTCTCTTTCTTTTCTCATAAAGAAATTGGATTTCTTATACTCCCTCCATTCCTAAAATATAAGATCATTTTCACATTTTAATTTGTTTCTAAATATAAGATCACTTTCTAATTTTTCCCAACTTTTCCCAAATTAACCTCATTATAACAATAAACAAACAAGAGGAGATGGGGAATGAGGATAAATGTATATAGTTTGGTCGAATTGGTAATTTCAAGTGATAATAACTAATTTAACTAACATCGTTAATCTAATCAAATTAGGGGAATTGATCTTATATTTAACAACGGACGGTACATCCTTAGCTAAAAGAGTACTTGGAGTGACTTATTATTGAGGGCTAAACTCAACCTAACTTCCTACATCCTTTAGAGGGTTTAGTTTTAATGTTTTATCCCATCAGTTCAAACCGGCCTCATTAACATTGTTAATGCCGTTATATTTAAATTATAGGATCTTGAGTAAGTTTAAATTTTATGTTTAAAAAGCCAAATTGACTTGAACATATGTCCATGGTAAATCAGTGAAGGAGTTGAAATAGTACCAGTTGGAAAGGGAGCAAAAGATTTGGCACATCCCTCTTTGATGGCATCAAGATCATCAGAGATCACCACAGACCCATCTGCAGCAATTCCCCAATACAGCTTCACTCCTCCATCTGAACCCTGAAAACAAAAAATTTCTTGTTTTTTGTCAAATTCTTAATAACAAACAAAGATGTGGGCACAAATTATAACTGGGTTTGACCTCAGTAAACTGGTCTTTGGACTATGGGAGACATACCAGTGCAGCAAAAACGCTTCCAACCTTGCTGTCATAGACAACAAAGGCAAAGCTGCCATCAAGATCCTTCACCACTTGATCTGCAGGGTATGGTCCTCTGTCTCTAAGAGTCTTGTAAGCTTCAATCACAAACATGGCCTCGTTTGTTCCCTTTGTCAGCCCATATTGCTTATTCAGCACATTCAAATTGTTCAAGCTCCCTAGGAATAGACAGTATATGTCATCATGCCCACAAAACAACCTGCCAATGTCGAAAATTCCCAACTGAGGTCTATACAATTGGAATATTAAAAAAAACCACAAACAAAACACAAGCTAGAATCTTAATTCAGTGGAGGTAAGAAAAAAAACACAGAGTCGGTTCTCTCCATCCTTGCAGATATAATATTAATGCACAGATAACAACCACCTTTACTTTTTTTTTTTACAGAATTTTATGAAGGGGTTTGGGCTCAACCCAGTCTAAGGGCAGGACACCTACTCAAGGGGTCACGAACCGAGTGAGAATAGAGCCAACTAATAATTCCCCGCAGGTTCCCCCTGATTGCGGATATAACTACCCAAGCAAGGGAGGCATAACTAAATGTTACTCCCAGGAATCGAACCCGCATTAAGATGAACAACTAAGCACTTTAAGTCCATACCCCTCGTCACTTAACCCATGGACGATGGGTGCAACTATCTTTACTTGGTATAAGTAGGAAGGGCTAAAGTGTAAAAATGTCCATGTTATTGTCAGAAGAGTGCAAAAATACCCATATAAAATTTTTTGGAGCAAAACTGTCCATCAAATTTCAAAACTGAGGCAAAAATGTTCATCACAGTTAAATTTTTAACTTTTTGACGCATCATCCTCTGTCGCATTATGATCATATAAGGACAAATAAATACATAAGTCTACCACATGTTCTAATGAGAGATGAACCGACAGAAAATGATGTATCAAGAAGTAAAAAAAAATTAAATGTGATGAGCATTTTTGCCCCATTTTTTAAATTCGATCGACATTTTTGCTCCAAAAAATATTACATGCGCGTTTTTACACTTTAGCCCAAGAAGGAAAAGGACAAAAACCAGCAATTTAGAGTACATAGAAAGTAAGCAAGATTGTAAGAGATGATGAAGAATTACCTCTGATGAACAGAAAAAGGACGATCAGGTCGAACATAAGCAAGAACAGCAGCCTCACCAAAGCTCATAGAACAAGTGTTATGAGGATGGCGAGCGAGAAACTCTCTAAGAGTTTCCTCAGGAAGCTTAGGCTTCTTGGATCCATTGTATGAAGCAGGACTATGAAGCTCTTCTGGTGGATGAGCAAACGCCTTATGAAAAATAGCCAACATTTCTGAATTTCCGATGATTATATTCTGTCTTAAACACTCACAAAGAAAGGAATATAGATAGGAATTTTCATGCAGGGTTGATGTTGGTATTTATAAAGGAGGGATATTATGTTAATCCATGGTTCGAGTTAGACTGATTCTAATGTAAATGTGGGCGTGCATATAAAGTAAGAGGTGGATAAGATTCACAAATTGTAATGAGTAGGTGCAGTCGTGCAGCTTTATCTTTTATAGTGGCCCCCACATTGTTACTCTGAGACTGTCATTTTGTTGGTGTTACAATGGGAGCAGAAGGCAGATTCCTTTCTTGTTTAAACTTTAAATACTAAAGTCACAAGATAACGTAAGCTCATGATTGAAGCCATCTTTATATCTGTTTATGGCTGCTAACTCAATTATGGAAAGAGATGTGAGATCAACTTCTGTCATCAATATAATTCACAAATATATTCTCTTATCAAACTTTTTTTTTAAATACCACCGAGTAATCCGGTGTTTATTTATTGACCGAATTTGAGGGGAAGGAGTGTTGACCACATAGACATGATTCTCTCCTCTCCTAATAAAAACGCTTCTTATTATTTGAATATATATTTTCATCTTTACGGGAGTTGAAGCACACTTAGTAACCCAACTAACTACTCATTTCCATTGGTACAAACTTATTTTTCTTAAGAACATCATATTCATCTCTTGTTGGCCAAAAAATCATATTCATCTCCTTAAATTTATTCCATCATCTTATTGAACACAGGGACGAGTACATAAATTTATGAAACTTAAATGTTTAGTTTCTACATTGAGCACATGCAAGAGTAAATGAACATATTATAAATAATTTAATGAGATAATTAAGATAAATGGATATATCATAGAATTAAAACACAGGTGACTAATAAATTATTTTTTAGAAAAAAACACACACACATCACTTATTGTTATTATCATTTGGGGTTTAATGCTGGCAAAAAAATCAGTGGGGGCTTTAACATTTCAAGATTGAGTTGAAATGGGACAAAAAGGACAAACAAAGTGAGTGAGGTATAATATTAAAATCAATACGAAATTCAAGGCCTTCACTTTTTTGATGGTGTAGAAATAACTTAAATGGCACAGAAGTAATAAGAATAATAGGAAAATTGCACTCAAATCTCAAGTGACACAATTAATACACTTAACAAAATTTATAATTAATACAAAGTGTCCCTTAAAAGCATCAAGAAAGTGTCCCTTAAAATTTCAAAATTATTAATAGGTCCAAGGGAACATAAGAGTAATATGATGAAATTATGAAATTATTTTTTTCCATAAATAAAACATTAAAAGGAACATTGATAATCAGAGGTTCATTGATTAACAATTTAATGTGCTTTGATGATTGACAATGTCAGCCTGGTTATTAACGAACGTTAATTCGTGACAGGAAACCTATTTTTTAGTAGTGGATTGACAACGCCAACAACTTTATTAACGATTCAACTAAACTACTACAATAACAACTATCAACGCACATTAGTGACTAATTAGACAGGGTAACTTGATATAGTTCACTTGTGTCTTGTTAGTAATTATGATATTTCAAAGGATTTTATTATATTAAGTATGGGTTCATTTGGAATACCCTTTTAAGAATATAGTTATTGAGAAAAATTGTAAAAGTGATTGTGGAGAATAGATTATTAATAATAGCTTCTGAAAATGATAAAAAAATGTTTATGGAAAGACCAAGGTTTTCTGCCCTAAACCTTAGTTTTAAGAGTTTAAAGCTATTTTGAAAAAAGTTCGGGATGTTGGGTGAGTGAATCAAACTAAACCATGTTTTGAGAGTAAAATGTTTTTCTAAAAAGGTTGTAGTGTTAGACTACCTTGATTTTAAAACCTAAATTTGGACTAACGTTTGAAAAGTGGAACCAAATTGACATTAAATTATCTTCCTTGGATCTGAATACAATTTTCTCTCGAAAGATTTGGTTCAACATTGAAACTTTTTAAAATTTCATCACAAATTGAGGTTCCTACTCATACAAATATAATTAATCATTTCGTGGTCCACTGTTTTACAAACTGCCATTCTTTGTCATGATGTATTTGTAAGGAATGCATCTTCCTACTTTAATTTGCCTTAAACAAAAAATAGTAATTGAGTTGTGTGTGGATGAACGGGCCAATAAGCATAATGTTTCAAAAACTGTTAATCAATATAGTAGTTACAATTAAAAATTTGAACAATTGCTTCTTAGTGAAAACGTTACTGGTAAATCCGCACCTTAACTAGATTATTTTAATGGTTTGAATTCTTAGTTCTTATACATAAATTGTAAAATCCAACAGTAGTTTCTTTGAGTATATGATCTGACTTGATTTTGGTGAGCCTTAAAATCCATTCCTTTTAAACATTCGTCTAAATGAAAAAAAAGACTCTTGTATTTTTTTGTATAACAAGAAATTTCATTAATAATAAATATCTGAGTTACAGAACAATAAGTAAGAAACTGATGTAATTAAAATACATAATAATGATTCGGGAAAGCATACATAGGAGTGTTGAACGTGTAAGATTTGAATGAAATCGGTAATGTTTGCATTATATGTCATTGACTTTTTTATCATATTATATATTTCACTAACATATATGCATTTATGCTTGTGCGTAAGGACATTTTTCCTTACTTACGTATAGAGATGGACGCAGAGTAAAATGGTTTGAAATAGATTTCGTTAAGCAATTAATTTCCTTGTCACTCCTGAATAAAATTTTTTTAGAGCATGGTAAGATCCATGTAGACATACAACCACACATCATGGGATAAAAGTATACTAACGGTGTTAACAAAAAGCACTAAAAATGTACTTTCTAAATATAAAGTATTAAAGTTTTTTTTTAATCACCGCCCGGTTTAATCTGGACTCGAGGGGTATGAGTGTTGCCCACATAGTCAAGGTTGTCCCCTCTCCCAATGAGAGGGCTTCTCGGGAATCGAACACGCGTTCTCATCCTTTCGGGGGTTGTAGCCCACTTACCAGCTCAACCAACTACCTTTGGTTATATCTGAATTAAAAGCATGTCATTTAAAGCCACGTTAGTTATATTTTTTTGTGATTATTTATAACTCATGAGCTATGAATAGCATAAACGTCAAAGTCCAGGTTTAGAGAGCTAGATCATCAAGAAGTCAACATAACAATTGACTTCTGTACTTTTTGAGCAATATTTAAATTTTGTAAAAATATATAGAAATCCACATCTAGCCTAAAATTTTTTGGAGCAAAATTCTGATCACCACATATATAGTATATAATGACATATATAATGACATGTATGTTGATATAGTTGTCATTTAAAACCTTTGGTTATTATCTGATAAAATTTTAATGTTCTCTTATAGTTGTGCCTTTGTTTTTTGGTTGACTTCGGTTATATTATTATATAGACCCAATTCAAACTCTTGCTATATATATATGGCAGGTTGTGATATCACTAAGGACATATTATCCAGAGCAATAATAATGGGGAAACAAAATCAAGAAGACCTACACCGAAAACTGTAATTATTTTTTACCCAGCATGTGCAGAATTAATTAATGCTAAGAAGACTAAACTTCAACGACTTTTATAATTTTGGTTTGGTATGCTCATCTCGGCACTCACTTCTAGCAAATGCAGTCACAAGCAAGCACTGATATCCTCTTCTTCCTCAAACTCCTTTACTTCTCCTACTAGCGCTCGCTAAATATAATAAAGTAGTCCCTTCCTTCCTTGACTTCGGAGTGTTTTGCTTATCTAACTCAAGCTCTCATTATTTTATGGTGAATGAATCTGTTCGGTAAAATTAGGGAAGTTATATGAGGCTCATGCCAGCCATAGATTTCTTTTACTATTATTTAGGAAATTAGTGATTAAGCAATATGGTATTAATTAGACATTTTTGGAAGGTTATATATCCAAGTTTGGTCATTATATCTATTTCTTACTTATATATAATATGTTCACGAGCAAAAGGTCTTGAGATAGTAAAATTGACTCATGTCCTGTTCTTTTCTCAATTTCATTGACACCGGGGACAACCCTTTATTTTTTTAATGGTCATAGATCTGGGTTTTCATTTTTTTATCTACCCTTTATATTAAATGTATGGGTATCATTTGGATGAGGCGAAAAATAAGTGAACACCTCTACACACATTTGGCACATATGCGTTGCCTTTGACTTTGTTTTCACGTGTAACTCAATTTTTTACATGACTATGTGACAATATCTAATTCAAATATTGTCAATCTTAATTAAGTCTATTTAAAGAAATTTTGTTTGAGTACACACAGCCAAATTTGAAACAAATTAAAATGTATACCTATGTTTGTGACATGTTTTCAGTTCTTAATGTTAATAAACCAAGTTTGAACCCGCTGTCCCTTGTATCCTTGGCCTATCCATAGAAAAAACTAAGGGAAAATTAAATACAAGTCCCTGGTAAGGGACATAATACTGTAAAAGTCTCAAAAATTGAAAAAATTAAAGTAGAATCCCTTGGGACCTCACTTTAATTATTTATGAATGTGTGGGCCCCACATTTAATAATAAAAAAACCACACATTATTAAAGGAGAGAAGAAGAGATGAGAGAGAAAAGGTGGGTGGATTTTTTTATTATTAAATGTGGGGCCCACACATTCATAAATAATTAAAGTGAGGTCCCAAGGGACTCTATTTTAATTTTTTCAATTTTTGAGACTTTTACAGTATTATGTCCTTTACGAGGGACTTGTATTTAATTTTCCCAAAAACTAAAACTAATTTTTACAGCAGTAACTTTGCAACTCAACGTTACCATATTCAAATTTAAATATCAGTAGGGTTAAGTTTAGTTACACATATGCTATGGAGCAGTATTAGCATATCCAATACGCACTAAGATTTTATATTCAGAAGGGAAACATATGTTGGCCAAATAAAAAGAAGGGAAACATATGACATTTTGAATTATGAGAACTACAAAACATTAAAACATGTTCAAAAAAAGCAAGACCAGATTTTAGGCAGATCACATTCACCACCATAAATGTTAAACATAAGAAAAAACCAATGGCAAGTGAGTAACGTGTATTAAAAAGTTTTTTGTGATGTAGAAAGTAAAAGCGGTTCTCAGGTTATTTGTTGTTAGGGGTTTCTAGGACTTCACTGAAGTTTTTTCTTAGTTAAGGATAAGCTTAGGGTGATCTTGATGTACATGATTGAATGATTATAGACATAACGCAGCAGCAACATTTTTTTCTCTAATTTACATTTAAAGACATCACAAGCTTATAAGATTTATTGTCTCTCTCACTACTATTCTAGAATACAGATAAGATTGAAACTCAAGTGGGGCCTGCATCATTGTAATGTTATGGAAATTAGGCTTTAGTGATGGTCCCACTCCATCCAATTTGTCTGACTTCCAACCCGAGGGATACTGTTGACTCTGGTATACTTATCAACCTTGAAGTAGGCCCCACACATGGCCCCTTCACTATCAACCCTTGGCATTGCCTTCACCTTGTTCATTGGATGCTCAAAGCTCATCACTCCTCCTTCACTGTGAAACATGCACCCTGCATCATATACAACACAGTCATAATCACCACCTTCATCTCTATCCACTTTCTCTTTCTATTCTCATAAAGAAATAAAGTATCTTAAGTTACTTAAAGAAATCCTTAGCCTGTAAAGTAGCTAGTGTGATTGAGAGGAACTGTACTAAATAAATTAAAGGTGACTTAGCAATTCCAGACCACTTATTATCTTAGAAAAGAATTGATGTGGGGTCCAAAAAAAAAGAATTTAATACACAAGTGGACATCATATAATGAGAAAATTTGACTAAAAAATGACATCAATTTGATGCTAAACTCAGTTGTGGTTGTGGAACTCTTTTGGTGATCACATTCTTTTGTTGGGTTTTTTGAGTGAATTTACCTTTTCTTTATCATACTAAATTGACCTAAAAAATGTGTCCATGGTAATTGGTAAACCAGTAAATGAACAGAACTAGTATACCTGTTGGAAAGGGAGCAAAGGATTTGGCACATCCCTCTTTGATGACATCAAGATCATCAGAGATCACTACAGACCCATCTGCAGCAATTCCCCAATACAGCTTCACTCCTCCATCTGAACCCTGAACCAAATTTCAAGCTATATGGTCAAATTCATTATGAACATTTAATGGATGTGGTCACCAATTGCAATTATACTGGTTTTTCTCTAAGGATATTGGTCTTTGGACTATGGGAAACATACCAGTGCAGCAAAAACGCTTCCAACCTTACTGTCATAGACAACAAAAGCAAAGCTGCCATCAAGATCCTTCACCACTTGATCTGCAGGGTATGGTCCTCGGTCTCTAAGAGTCTTGTAAGCTTCAATCACAAACAAGGCCTCGTTTGTTCCCTTTGTAAGCCCATATTGCTTATTCAACACATTCAAATTGTTCAAGCTCCCTAGAAAGAGACAGTATATGTCCTCATGCCCACAAAACAACCTGCCAATGCCAAAAGTTCAAAGTGGGGCCTATGAATGAATACTACAGAACTACAAAACACACACAACACAAGGTAGGATCTCCATAGATGGAGACAAGAAAAACAAAAAGTGGGTTCTCTTCAATATAACTGATCACTCCCTCTGGCTCTAATTACCTCTAAGACTAATTTGATTTTTTAAAAAGATTCGGCTTGCAATACACTTTAATATAATTATAAACTAACATAGTATATTCTAATTAGTACTCCCTCCAGTCCTAAATATAAGACCTAATTGACTTTTTTTGGAAAATCCTTAAAAAGTAAAATAAGTTGATTATAAATTGATTTACCTAATTTTTTCCCCTTAAACTAGTTTATTTTACCTATAAACTAATGGATAATTTAAAAATATATCAAATATGTCATCATTTAATAACCTACTTTGCAACCTTAATCTCTTCAAAAAAAAGTCAATTAGATCTTATATTTAAGACCGGAGGTAGTATAACATACGTTCTAGTAATGTGCTTGTTTGATTTAAAAAAAGTCAAAGTGATCTTACATATACACGAGTATAAAACAAACAAAATAAAAAAAAATAACGATCTTTGCTCGATAAAAGTTAAGAGACCAAAAAAAGAAAACATTGAAAAGCAAGCAAGACTATTAGATGTTATGAAGAATAATTACCTCTGATGAACAGAAAAAGGACGATCAGGACGAACATAAGCAAGAACAGCAGCCTCACCAAAGCTCATAGAACAAGTGTTATGAGGATGGCGAGCGAGAAACTCTCTAAGTTTCCTCAGGAAGCTTAGGCTTCTTAGATCCATTGTATGAAGCAGGACTATGAAGCTCTTCTGGTGGATGAGCAAACGCCTTATGAAAAACAGCCAACATTTCTAGTTTTCTAATGATTATATCTTAAAATCTCACAAAGAAAGGAATAAAGATAGGAATTCTAATGGTGGATTGATGTGGGTATTTATAATGGAAGAATCTTGATTCAGTCCATGGTTAAGTTATTAGTGTGGTTAATATGATATTGTGGGCTGCATGAGTTTGAGTGAGACTGAGACGGATGGATAAGATTCTCCAATTCCAATGTCTTTGTGGCAACTTTATCTTTATGTCAGGTGAGATTCAGAAGCTGTTTCGTTTGTTTGTTCCGTATAGATAAGGTTGTGGGGCCCACATTGTCGGGCCCACATTGTCACTGTCATTGCCTTATTGGCTGCTTCATTCTACCATTCTTGTCTTTTAACTAGGGATGGCTGATGAGGCAGCTTTCTTTCCCAGGTTTGGACACCAAAGTCATTGTTTCATACTAATGGCGAAATGACTAATATTAAATATAGTACGAGTATTATGTTGAATATTAGTTACGTATACAAGTTAATGTCTGCCATGCATTATTCACTTGTCATCGTTTTATAAATTAAAAGAGTTGGTAGTACCAATGTACAATAATCTATAATTGAATTCTTATACTATCTCATATACTAAAAACTCTCATTGTTACATGCTATAAGAGTCCAAAATTTGAATATTTTTTGAAAATCTTACATTTTTCCATTATTTAATGTGTTTTTCCTATTTTGCCCCTAACATTCTTTCATATTTATTAATATTCACATACTTCTTCCATTTAATGGTATCACAAGGACAAAAATGGAAAAATGATTAATTTCATTCATTAGACTGACGTTTACATGTTTTCTTAATAAATGTGTTTTAACGACTAAATTTATATTATAGACAATATAAGTTATTTGATTTGACTATTGGACATAAAGATTCTATTCGTTGTACCTTTCATAATTATGATTTTCTTCTAACCATTTGTTTGAATTATACTCTTTTTTTTGATGGAATGTTTGAATTATACTCTATTCAAACTATATAATATTCTATTTGAGCTTACATGATATAGGAGTAGCTACAAGATTATATTGGCTACTCATCCAATTTTCTAAAAAGCAATGATAGCATTTACTGCCTAAACAAACTTTTAGTCTAGTTTAATGTAATTTTTATACATTGTAATGTAGTTGTCTCATTCATAGGAAAAATTGACTCTTTAATTTATATAGACACTAATAATGCCATTTGGAAAAAAATCTTTATTTTCACACAAAACTATTTATATTTGAATTAGTGGTGGAACACAAAAATATACTTCAATCCTATAAATGAAGACCCATTTGACTTTTTTGGGAAAGTGAGAAAAAAAAGACTACTAAATGATAACATATGCCACATGTAATTATATTATATGTTATAAGTATCATAAATTAATTTTGAGGGAAAAAGATAATTATGATAATTTTAAAGCAATCAATTTTACATCCTTAATTTCTCCAAAAATGTCAAAACGGTTTTATAATTAGGACATTATAGGGAGTATCAAAATTAGTGTATAAAATGTTCTTTGTCCCTAAATATAGGACTTATTTGAAAAGATGTGTCTATTCATAAATATAAGATATTCTTTCTGTTTTTCTCACATTTTTCATAAATTATCCCTATAAATAATCCTCGCTAATAAACAAGCAAGAAAAGAGGATAGAAATAAAGGAATGTGGTTATGACATTTTGGCAATATTGTATGGTTTTAATTAACTTAACTAACATTTTATATTTAGGAATGGAAGAGTATTGAATATCATATATATTTGTTTCAGTTCAAAAAAATCATATATATTTATTAAAACACATTGTCATGTTGATACAAAGAAAGTTGTAAAGTTGTAAATGGAGACTTTAAATTTGAATTAGATTTTAATTTTTGAAGATAAGTACGTTCTTATTATACTCCATATGGTCATAAATATAAAGTCACTTTCAATATTTAATTTGGTCTTATTTATAATATTACTTTCTAATTGTTTCCAACTCTTCCTTAAATTATCTCTACTAATGTTTTTTAAATAATAAATAAGCAAGTGAAGAGGCTGAGGATAAAGCAGATGGTGAGGTTCAATGATAATATCATGTGATTTAAACTAACTTAATTAGTTAATTAGCATCTTTGATCTAATTAAATTAGGTAAGTGGTCTTTTATTTAAGACACGAGGGAGTAATTAATTATGATGAGCCTTGCAATTTGAAATTTGTGAATTTTGTATCTTAGTACTCTATAGTATACATGATATTATCCTTTTTTAACTTATTAAATAATGGTTATAAATTATATGATTGGATAGATATTAACTTGATTATGCATGTATGGATCATGCTATTCATTGAATTTTTTTTGGCTAGATAGATATTGTTGATTTCTTTTTATTCTGGTACTTTTTACTTAAAGAGAATTCAGTTACGTAACGGAGAAACGCGCTTTATCGTACAATGTTGGTCCATTCACACAATTACACATATTTTGCATTAGATAAAAATATATTCATATTAAAGTCATCATATAGTTCAAAATTTTGAAGTAGATGATGTGAATATAATACTAACAAAGTCTTATTTCATTATATGTGGAGTCATTATATGGATCATATAACACTGTTGTGTTTTATTAGTAACTAACTTTTTGGGTATATCATTGATTCAATAATAGGTCTTGATCTATAAGTTTACTAAGTGTTTGTCTTGGTCTTAATATCCTTCCACTACAAAAAAATTTGATGTTTATTTTTTAATATTTTTATTCAACAATATATTGTCTTGGTCTCATTCAATAATTTTTTTTAAAAAAAACAAAATACATACCGGCGTTTGTAGAAACGCCGGTATGTAATATTTTATAATAAAACACATACTGGCGCGTTTCTATAAACGCTGGTAAACTTCTACAAAATATAAATTAAAAAACTTACTGGCGTTTTGGGTAAAAACGCCAGTAAACTTCACCTACTCCTATAAATACCTCTTCCTCCTCCCATACAAAATTTGCTCTTCTTTTTCTCCCATTCGTCTCTGATCTCTTCTTCTTCCCTTTGTCTCTCTGCTTGCATTCTTGTTTGGTTTATAAATTTTATCTAATTATTTGCTTACATTATTGTTGAGTTTGTATGTAAATATTTTGTTATGATTTAGTTTGTTTATTTGCGTAATATTTTATATTATTTTTCTGTTATATTTAATTATTAATTGATGATTCTCATTTAGAAAGTGTTGTTATTAACTTATTTTTGAATTTATTTTTCCCTCTATTTTCCTAAAATTAGGGCGAAAAATTAGAGGATTTTTTTATAAATAAATAAACACTTACCGGCGTTTTCCAGAATGCCGGTAAGTGTGTTTTTTTTTAAAAAAATAAAATAGACAAACCGGCGTTTAGACAAAACGCCGATACATTTTATATTAAAATAATACATACCGGCGTTTCCGAAAAGGCCGATATGTCTACATATAGTATTAACTTTTTATTGACTCTTTCCGGCATTTGTGCTACTATCCGGTGTTTTGCCAAACGCCGGTATGCCACTTTCCCACGGTGATTTTTCCGGCGTTTCACAAAAACGCTATAGTGTCAATTCACCGGAAAGAAACGCCGAAAAGAGGCAAAAAAAACGTCGGTAAGCAGTCCGTGTTTTGTAGTGTTCTTTTAATTAGATTATACGCTGTTTGGTTCACCAACCTCAATGGTGCATCTATTTATTAGTAATGGGAGTTGCCTCAATCTGTTTGTGTATATAGTCATTCCAAATATTATCATTTCTTGTATAACCACACATTCATCTTAACTTTCTCATTTCAAATACCCATTTTTTTACTAATGTTGTTCTTCCATAGGCCAACATTCACTACCATATAATACTTATAACAGTACAATAAAACTTTCCTTTTACTATATGTGTTACATTTATATCATAAAGAAACTCAATAGTTTTTCTCCATTCACATCCATCCTCATCAATCTCATCATCTTGACGAATAATTAATCTCAAGTATTTTGTCATTTAAAAGATTATTATTATTTGATCTTTCACTTTGACCTCTAGCTATGAAAGGGATTTGGTTTGTCGCTGTGACTTCTAGACTATTCAATAGAGATAAAGATAGATATTCCTTCTCACCAACCATTACATCCCGTTGTTTTCTCATCAAAAACTGCGGGAATGTAATCATCATGTTTTCTATATGATTTCGGGAAAAAAAATTCCAAGCCGTTGTTTTGGCCAGTTTTTCATTTATCTTACCACATCACATTATCAAATTTACACGTTAGAAAACTAATTCTCCTCTTATCTTGAATTTAAGATCCGATGAGGTGTTTAAAGGGGAAACCATTTTTACTGATGAGATGGAGTGAAGGAATTTCCTTATTAATTAAATAAATATAGCTACAATGCAAATGATTTGAAGAAAATTTTATAAAAATCAATATATTTTATTCATAAATAATGACTTGAATAATTTCTTAACTCTATGATTTAGTTATATATTTTTATATTTAGAATTTGAGGCTTTATTTTATTTGAGTCTTAATTCTAATGGAATCAGTATATATAACACAACAGTAAATAATAAATTTAAATTAAAAGTTAAAATCTTGTCAATAAAATTGCAGCGAAAAATCACTGCACTTGAATCCTTACTTATTTTTCCATGCCTTTTCATTTTGTACTATTGTTTTTCTTTTCTTTTTGTTTTTTGGCCAATTTTGTACTATTGTTTTTCATACGTAGAGTTATTACGCTTTCATATTTTAGTAATTGAATAAAAATATTTCAGCAAGTTTTGCCTTTAACTTTTCTCTTTACTATTTTTTCGATGGGTGGACACCACATCTCATGATTACATACCAAGTAGGTCATTAAATATCTATATTTTGATCATGAAGGGAAAATGATGGGTGACTTTTATACATGCAAGTGGGAGTTAGTATTTCAGTCGTTGTAGCGTGAGGTATGAAATCATTTATTAATATACTCCGATCTTATGGTTTATGAATCAAGGTATGGTTATGAGCTTTTAATCAGAAACTAAAAATCACAGTGCCTTACTAGTCTCTTGGTAGATCAGAGGCAAATTCTGTGGGGTCCTACCATTAGTATGATGGTTTGAATCCCCGAAGTTGGTATATTTACTCACAATCGAAAAATCAGTGTGATTTCAACTAGGGGTGTGTGGTTGAGTGGCAAGGACTCATTCACCCTTAACCAATTGTCTGTGGTTCGATTCCTGGCGTTGGGTATGGAGAATCATTAAATCTCCCAGGCCAGCTGTCCCACCATTTGAGGTGCCTATAATTCAACGGAAGATTAGTCTCTCACTTGTCGAGTGGGAGATACCTTGATCATGGATAAAAAAAATCAGTGTGATTTCAATAGCTCCATTTCAAGGAATCAATTCATAGTCTATACAACAATTTTTTTTATTGAATTAAAATATCATTATTAACATTCCATTTGGAGAGAAGAAGAGCCAGTTTTACGAAACCTTAATTGTTTGTTGTTGAGTTCCTTTACCATTTGTTGTTTCGTCACCCAACGTTTTTGCAGAATTGTTTGTTGAATCCTGGATATTGTCAATTTCTATTCTATATTTAGAGGTTGCAGAATATCTTTTTAAAATAGTAGTATTATTGTATTCTACTCGAAACGAATACTTTGTCCTTTGCAGATTTAGCCAACAACATCACTTTAATGCGCCCTTTTTTAATTAATAATTGTTTCTAAGTTTATATGTGTATAAAAATAAATAAATAAAGTGCAAAAATACTCATGTAATTGTGATCAAGATGCAAAAATACCATGTGATTTTTTTGGAGCAAAAGTATCCATAACATTTCAAAATACAGACAAAAGTACCCATAAGTGATGAGAATTTCGCCCTTGTTTTGAAATATTATTGTTCCTTTAGCTTCATAAAAATCATATGGTATTTTTGCACTCTAACCATAATCACATGTATTTTTATACACCTTAACCCAAAAATAAATCAAGCTATTCTGAAAATTTTAAAGGAGCGAGCACCTTTATTTAAAATAAAAAAATGTTTTATTTATAGTATGAATTTCTCAAAACATATACACACAATTTTTTTGGGGATGAAAACTATATTGCTCATATTTTCTTCATTTTTTCTGAAATCAAAAACTCATCTTTGATAATTGTGAACATCCTAAAAAGAAGTTTTGAAACATGTTTAATTCAAATAAAAATTATAATCCACCAATTATTTTGTAAGAGATCTGTGTTTTAAAACCAAGGGATAAAGGAGCTTGTGAAAAAAAAAGACTAATGCATAGAATAGATGGAGCAAAAGTCTATAATCTATGAATGATCAATGATGTAATGGAGGTGTTTGCAGCCGTAAGAACAAAGCTGGACAGCCTGTGGGCCAAACTGGGTCATAATAGAAGATAACGTCATAATTTTTAATGCACACTTTCACAGTCGAGATGGAACACTATATCACTAAGGCCCATACCCTCCATTTTGAAAATGGGCTGATTTTCTGGCAGCCCACGCATAATTTCTTATTCTCATTATTGTAAATAAATGCAAGCTGGGGTTTATACTATCGCTCGCTTAAATATAATAACTAAAAGTTTCGATATAATCTTAATTGGGAAAATTAATTTGAGGTCCCCCACAAGGGACTTAATACTAGAAAAGTCCCAAAAGTTGAAATAATTAATGTAGGGTCCCAAGGGACCTCACTTTAATATACTTGAAAATTGAAAAGACACTTTTGCCCAACAAGTTGTCACATATGCCCATTCAGTTGTCAAGTTATGCCCATCGTGTTGTCACGGCTGCCCATTAAGTTGTCAGGTTTTTCCCTAACTTAAGAGTTTGGGCAATTAACTTAAAGCACATGTCCAACAAGTTGTCACATTTGCTCATTCAGTTGTCAAGTTATGTCCATCGAGTTGTCACGGCTGCCCATTAAGTTGTCAAGAGCAAAAGTGCCTTTTCAATTTTCAAATATATTAAAGTGAGGTCCCTTGGGACCCTACATTAATTATTCCAACTTTTAGGACTTTTCTAGTATTAAGTCCCTTGTGGGGGACCTCAAATTAATTTTCCCATCTTAATTCTATTTGCCTAATCCTCTTTTTGTCACCATAATCAGCCAGTAAAATTCATACCTTGTTTCCTACTTAATATTAATTATTCAAGAAAAAAACTTTTCAAAATGACTCTAACAAATAAGAACATCTAAGTGCTTCTTAAACATGATCTATGAACAAGATTAGATTTGGTATTTTCTTTTATGCCCACATGTACTTATATAATATAGGGAAAATTAATTTGAGGTCCCCCACAAGGGACTTAATACTAGAAAAGTTCCAAAAGTTGAAATAATTAATGTAGGGTCCCAAGGGACCTCACCTTAATATATTTGAAAATTGAAAAGACACTTTTGCCCCTGCCCTTTTATTGATGGGAAAAACCTGACAACTTAATGGGCAACCGTGACAACTCGATGGGTATAACTTGACAACTGAATGGGCAAATGTGACAATGTTTTTCCCATTAACTTAACAGAGTTTGGGCAATTAACTTAAAGCACATGCCCAACACGTTGTCACATTTGCCCATTCCGTTGTCAAGTTATGCCCATCGAGTTGTCACGACTTCCCATTAAGTTGTCAGGTTTTTCCCATCAATAAAAGGGCAGGGGCAAAAGTGTCTTTTCAATTTTCAAATATATTAAGGTGAGGTCCCTTGGGACCCTACATTAATTATTTCAACTTTTGGGACTTTTCTAGTATTAAGTCCCTTGTGGGGGACCTCAAACTAATTTTCCCTATAATATATTTGGGAAAATTTGATATAAAATGTTGCTGGATTTTTTTTAAGAAAAACCAGTGGTATGGAATACTCAATACTCTTGAGATGCGCGCGTGTAATTTATAAAATATGTTGAAAAATATTTTGGAAAAAGTAGGACCTAATGTGTAATTATTTTCAATGTGTAATTATTTTCATGGGACCAGTTTGAAAACCAGCTAGAGTTCTAAGTTCTAACAGATGAACTGGACAATAGAATGTAATGCCCACCGGCCAATTATAACGGGGGTATTATTAGAAGGGGAATTTGCACTTTAGTCCCTGGTAAGGGAAATTAATACTGGAAGGTCCCAACACATTCCAAAATAATTATAAAGTCCCAGGGGCCATTTCCTGCAATTGTTTGCTTATCTTTAATGACCATTTTGCCCACATTAAAGATGATTGTCATCTCACTGGTCTCTACAGGGGGACTATGCTTTCATCTTATGAGGGCAAAATGGTCATTGAAGATAAGCAAACAATTGCAGGAAAGGGCCCTTGGGACTTTACAATTATTTTGGAATGTATTGGGACCTTCCAGTATTAATTTCCCTTACCAGGGACTACAGTGCAAATTCCCCTTATTTGAAATAATGAATAGTAATTTTACCGAAAGAATTCGAAACAGGTCATGATTTAAGGGCACAATTACTATAATTCAGGACAAGTAGTATATAGAGGTGGAAGATGTGCCTACTCAATTAAATTTGGGAAAATTAATTAGAGGTCCCCCACAAGGGAGTTAATACTGAAAAAATCCCAAAAGTTGAAAATATTAATGTAGGGTCCCAAGGGACTTCACATTAATATATTTGAAAAGTGAAAAGACAGTTTTGCCCCTAGTCTTCAGGGAGGCGGAGGGAGGGAGGGAGGCGGAGGGGGAGGGTGGGGGTGGTGGGGGGCGCTGGAGGGGAGGGGCGCTGGAGGGGTGGGGGTGGGGAGGGTGGCTGGAGGGGTGGGGGTGGGGGAGGGGGGCTGGAGGGGGAGGGTGGGGGTGGGGGGGCTGGAGGGGGAGGGTGGGGTTGGAGGGGGAGGCTGGTGAGGGAGGAGGGTGGAGGTGGGGGGGAGGAGGGGTAAATTTTTTTAAGACTAGGGGCAAAACTGTCTTTTCACTTTTCAAATATATTAATGTGAGGTCCCTTGGGACCCTACATTAATATTTTCAACTTTTGGGATTTTTCCAGTATTAACTCCCTTGTGGGGGACCTCTAATTATTTTTCCCATTAAATTTTACTTTTAGTAGTTGAACACAAGATTAATAAAATTTTCATGTTTAACTAACGCTTCGTTTGTATAGTGATTAAGCTTGAGTTGGACCACCACTATAATTGGTTGCGACTAATTATTTAGATAGTTTTCTTAATTTCATGACTATATTTATTCTTCAAGCAGAGAAATCAGAAAATATCTATTATCATTTCAGCAACTAATCCTCTAGTTAAATAGAGTGGCACGCTAAAATACGATTATTTGGGGTATTTTTTTGGGGGGGGGGATAAAGACAAAACATCAATTTTTTTTTTTTGCAAAGCCCAGACTTTATTATGTTTATAAAATAAGCGATAAATGCATTCAAGTTCACGAAATTAAGTAATTTTAGTCCTAATATTAGGTGTAAAAGGTGATCAATATCAACTGGATTTTTCTAGCTACCTATAAAAATTTAAGATTAAAATTTTAATCGCTTAGAAGTAATAAGAACTCATGCTACACACGTGTTCATAAAATTCTATCAAAGAATCATATTTTGGTTTGTGGTTATGGGGATCAATCGAAAGGAGCAAGGACAATAATGTGAGATATTTATGAATCATATATATAGAAAAGTACATAGTACAGAGATATATTTTTTAGGATCACAAATACCACATATTCCCTATCCAAGTTCTTAATTAGCTGCATTTTTTATGGAAGACGAATTTTATTTATTGCCCTTTTATCTTAAGGGCAAAGGGGTATATATTCCCTTAACCTTATTCAAAAGGGCTATCGTTAAAATTATGTACTGACCACAGTTGAAAAAAAGCTTCTTATATTTTAAATCTGGTTCTAAGGAAGCTAAAATGACATGTTGGAAATTTGACCAAATTATTACTAATGTTGACTGGGACTATTATTAAGTACTAGAAAAAAAAAAGAAACCCATAGCTTTAGATAAACAATACTACATGCCAAGAAAATCACTCTTAAATATTTATCAAGTTGATAGAACATAATTTACCTAGTGAATATGAAGTAAAAGAATATGATTTTGGAGAACTTTTAGCAAAATGTGAGATAGAGTAAAGCAAAATGTTAATTAGCCTTACATTAGAAGAAGCAATTTATAAGCCTAAATAAACACCAACTATTTCAGAATTAACATAATAGGCACAGATCCATAAACAACTATTTGTAGTCAATTAATACTCCCTCCAATCCCTAATGTAAGAGCCCAAAATTTGAATGGTTTTGGTCCCTAATGTAAGAGCTCACCCCATATTCTCTCCTCATTTAATGCATTTTTTCCTACTTTACCCCTAACTCTCTTTCATATTTATTAATGCTTATGTATTTCTCTCTCTTAAAAATACTATAATAAATATGGGCAATTTTGGAAAAGAAGCATTAACTCCAGACACCCAACTAACATTCACATGTTTTCTTAAGAAGCATTTTTTTGACGGCTAACTCTTACATTAGGGACCGGAGGGAGTAACCAATAATGCTATGATAAACTCTAACAATAAATAACTAAAGTAAGCTGATATTTCAGAATTACTTAAGAATTACTTATAAAACTCACATTAAATACTTTTTCCTCTGCTTTTAGGTCGATCCTAACACCAAAGCCAACATCATCTCGTGGCGTGTACAAAGTACTCCCTCCGGTCCCTAATGTAAGAGTTAGCCGCCAAAAAAACGCTTCTTAAGAAAACATGTGAATGTTAGTTGGATATCTAGAGTTAATGCTTCTTTTCCAAAATTGCCCATATTTATTATGCTACTTTTAAGAGAGAGAAATACATAAGCATTAATAAATATGAAAGAGAATTAGAGGTAAAGTAGGAAAAAATGTATTAAATGAGGAGAGAATGTGGGGTGAACTCTTACACTAGGGACAAAAAACATTCAAATTTTGGGCTCTTACATTAAGGACTAGAGGGAGTATTAAACACTCTTTCCCAAATATTAGTATTAATATTACCTATGCTATGAGTTTTCTTTTTCTTTTTCAATTACTTAATAACCCTAGTCAGCACTAATAATTTAGTCAAATTTTCAACATCATGCCGCATAAGCTTGCAGCCAAATCCAAAAACAAGAAAGTCTTTTTATCGGTGGTTAATAATATTAATGGTATGGGTATATTTGCTCCCTCTCCAAATATCTAGAGATATTTTTACTCTCTCTTCAAATAATGTTCAGGAGTATTTTTGCATCTTATAATTGTTAACAGGTGTTTGGGTGCTCCTTTTGAATAAGTTTAAGGGAATTTATGCCCCTTTCCCCTTATCTTAATGGGTTGGTTTTGAAGTACCCTAAACTTTTAATATGAGTGGCAATTTATGAAGAACAGAACAAATTTTCATGGCACAAACATATTTATTATTTCCCAAAAGTTTGTAAATTGTCTTATATACACTTTACAAAATTTTTTACTACGGTGAGGATGGGGCATAAAATTGTGTTATGGTGAAATGGATTTCGATGCCTTTATAACAGGTGATAAGATGAAATGTTACTGAATAATCGAAGAAATCATAAGAAGTATATATTTTCTTGTGTGCAAGATATTAGCAAATCATGTTTAACTTGATTATAAATATAATAATTCGCTAAAACATTGTAGTAAATTAGCCACAAAATTAGTTATACAAATCAGTCTTGAAATAACTCATTATTAAAAAAATTAAGTAGCTACAAAATCCGTATATAATTAACTACCAAATTTTGTTATTATTAATGAAAATGTATCAGCTAAATTCCGTAACTAATAACTTTTGCAGAGATTTTCTGAACTACTGGTATAAATACAGGCTGCAAGCACATGTTATGAATTATTATTACCACCTGCTACCTCAACAAATAATAAAAATGACTGATCATTGTAGACCTCACTGCTCAATTCAATTCATTTTATCTGTCTAGGCACGTTCACATGCATAGCCTCACATCTTTGAAGATACAAACTCATTATTAAATGAATGATGAATATGGACCACGAAAAAAAAAAATCATATATATATCACTACGTGACAGTGTAATAAAATGAAGAAGAGCCCATATGTAGGAATATATGCAGATCAATGAACCTTGTAGAAGTGAGAAAGGAAAGAATAGAAAAGATAAGCTCATATAATAAGATAAGCCAAGCTTCATTTCAATTTTCAGAGTCGATAGATCAACACACATCCACACAAATAATACTAATTAGCTGCTATATCTATATGTCCATGATAGATTATAATGCGGTTATAATTAAATAATTTTGTCGTCATATATATCCATGTGCATGAATCTTTGGAATAGTGGGGTGTCTGGATCAAAACACGTGTTATTAGCAATTTGGCTTTACTATTACGCGTTGAATCAGAGAATAATCCAAAGCAAAATCGACTTGCCATGCCTTTTATTAATTAGCTTCTCTGCTTATCCAGCACATGTGAAACGTACGGATGACAGCTTGTTGCCTCCATCCTCATGTGCCTTCCTTTCACTTGATCTACCATCTTATCACATTCTCTCTCTCTCTTTCACACACACACACACACATCTCTATGTTATAGAGTAGTACTATGTGTGTAGTTATGCATATGTGTGTATATATATTTTTTTATCAGAAATGCATGTGTGTATATATAAAAAAAAAGCATTTCAAGTTTTCTACGCTCGCAATTATTGACTTCAACATGGCAAAAGGATTCTGTACACATCTTCAAGTAATATGCTCGTGATTATATGCCGCCAAACATTTCAACCACTACATGGAAATATAAGCTATCATGTCTTCTTAATTGCCTGAAATCTCTTCAATTTCCTCTTTTCTTTTTGCTATTTTAAATGTATCACATAAATTAAAAAACTAGGGTAAATTAAGTATAAACTGACCATGTACCATATTTCTCCAATATAAGAGTAAATCTGACACCTTTTACTTTTTTGTGATTCAAAAGTGTCGAAGGAATTTGTAAACTGGGGTGAAAATGACATTTCATTTAATTCATTAACATTTCTATTAAGTGGGATCCATTTTAGTATTTTTAATTATTTTTTTAAAAAAATTTATTATTAAAAAGTCATGTTTTAAAAAAAACATCTAATCTTTTTTTAAAAATTATTTTTGAGGGTGAGTTTTAAAAAATCATTTAAAATAATAAAAGAGGCTCGCTTGAAGAAAATGTTAACGAATATGTTATTTTTCTCTCCAATTTGTAAAGTTCATGAGTGCTTTTGCACTACAAAATACACAAGGTGCTAGATGCACATTGGAGGAAAGGTACAAGTTAGTTTTTTTTACCTTTTAGCCAAAAATTAAAATACGGTGAAACAAACATACATGTAGGAGCCTGATAATAAAAAAAGTGTTCTTCGACATCTGAGCATGAATGAAAATTAAAGTATGGCACACTTGCAATTTCTTACCTCATCTAGTGTTTTTTTGTCACAACTTTTAAGAAACTTGTTAGTGATATAATAGAATCCATTAATCTCTTCAATTTTCTCTTTTCTTTTCGCTATTTTAAATATATGGCATAAGTAAAATATTAGGGTGCATGCTAAAAAAATGACAATATACTTTGGGCAAAAGCGCTGATATGATAATTAACTATTTCAGTTTGGGCAAAAATAATAAATGAATATTTCGCGGTGCATAAATAATATTTAACTTTGTGACCCGGTGCAAAAATGATAAAATCGATGCTAGATGTTAATTTGTAGTTATGTGATACCTTTCTAATATTATTTTCAAAGTGAAAAATACATTTTTGTCCCTCCCAATTAAAATCATGCTGATACTAGTTAACGTGGGAAGATAAAGGGCGGAAGGAACAAGAGTTGAGTTTTAATTGTGTGGGGGTAAAAAGTATTTTTACCTTAGAAAATAATATCATAAAGGTTTCACAAAACTACAAATTAACATTTAGTACTGGTTTTAATATTTTTGCACCGGGTCACAAAGTTTGTTATTATTTATGCAACGCGAAATAGTCATTTATTATTTTTCCCCAAATCGCAAAATAGTTAATTATTAGATCAGCGCTTTTGCCCATATACTTTTCTCAAATGTTCATTTGCCTTGTATTTATATTTGGATCAAAAGTGCCATAACCTTTTTAAGATGGGGGCGAAAATGATAATTCTTTTAACTCATTAACATTTCCATTTAGTGTTGTCCATTTTATTTTTTTGAAAGAATTTTAAAAATAAAAAGAATTAATAAAATTGTTTTGAGAAATTATTTTTGAGTGCGTTTTTTAAAAAAAAAATAAAAAAAAATAAAGCCCGATTAACATAAATGTTAACATAGACATCATTCTGGCCCCAATTTGTAAATTTATGGACACTTTTGCACTACAATAAAGTACAAAGTGCTAGGTGCACATTGAAGAAATGACATTTTTCACCCTTTACCCAAATATTGATATATTATGAAACTCGCATATATATATGAGCATGACGATATAATTAAGTGTTCTTAACTTCAACAACCGAGCATGCATGAAAATTACATACAACCAAACAATTACCTTCAATTTCTCATTATTTGACAACATAAAATTCAAGAGAAAGAAAACAGCGTTTGTATTGTTTCGAATATAATAATTAAGGAGCGAACCAATTTAATTAATTTAAATATCGAATATTTAAGTTGAAGCAGCCAGCAACTTGCAGTTTAGTTATTTTCTTCCATAACTGGCAGGAAATTGGAAAAGAAAATTGTAATTGTAATTAATTAATAATAGATCACAAAACTAAACTTGGCCAGCTGGCCAGCTGGTGTCGTACACTATAGAAGTAATTATTTTATTAAGGGTTAAGGTGCATTTTTAGTACTTTAAAATATAGCAAAGTGCACCGAACATAATATACAATATTATGTTCCATTTGTGATAACCAAGAATTATTTTCGTGGCTTATTTAGTAACGACGTTAAGTAAGGCAAGTTTGACCGTTATGTGTCAAATTTTGACTGTTAAATTGTGTGTTAAAGGAGCATTTTCAGTACTATAGAATATAGAAGGAGTGCCAAACATAATATACAATATTTTGGTCCATTTGTTGTAACCAAGAATTCTTTTCATTTCTTATTTAGTAATTCGTTAACTAAAACTCACTTTTGTAAGATGAAATCTGATGTGACAAAATGATGTAATATATGCATGTTGAAATTACAATTTAAGGAACATTTATTTTAAGTTTATAACTGCTATGTAATAAGATAGAAGTAACTTTTCTTCTATTACATCATAGAGCCATTAATTCGAGTCGAGCCAGTATGGCCAATCCGTTTTAATTCGGGTTGAGCCAATATGACCAACCCGTTTTAACTCAGTAAGGCCAACCTGTTTAGTTTATGATTCCTTGCTTCCTTTTTTATATATGTAAAGTACTAATGACTTATTAGTTTATACATGCATGATACTAGGATAGTCTATGGATCTTTATAACTTTGTAGTGGTTAATTATTTGACACTTTGAATAATATTGTGATTTAGTTGTTTATGGTGTTTAAATATTGTATATTATGTTTGGTGCTTCTTCTATATTCTAGAGTACTGAAAATGCTCCTTTACCTCACAATTTAACGGTCAAAATTTGACACATAACAGTCAAACTTGACTTATTTAAAGTCGTTACTAAATAAGCCACGAAAATAATTCTTGGTTATCACAAATGCACCACAATATTGTATATTATGTTAGGTGCACTTTGCTATATTCTAGAGTACTAAAAATGCACCTTAATCCTTTTATTAATTAAATATGTTAACCCGGCCCATTGATAGTTTGACCTTCATTAACTAGCTAAACTATGATTCCAATCTTAGATTTATATGACGACCTAGCTTAAATTGTCTTAATGTCCATATACATGCGCGCGCGGGGGGTTAAAAATATGATGAGATCTATAATTAGGTTTTATTAGTGAGAATACACAACGTAAACCGTACCTAGACATGATGCTGATCTATAATGATATAGTTTGATTGAATATTCTTCGTGTGAATGCGCTTATATGTGTGATTGTACATATATATGAATATACTAATCTTAATATGGTTGGTAAGAATATTCGTTTATTCATCCCAATCATGACAAAATTAAAAAGCATGCGATATCATTATATTCTTAATCCTGAACAAACCCCAACAATATGGCTCAAATATTAATTAGATTGTTATAAATCTTCGATCTTAAATATATACACCTGTTAATATGGCCACTCAAACCAACTTTATATTTTATACCAAATTATGACAGATCAAATTCATTTATGAGACATTTATATATTATATCATAATTATATGATTTTATTTAAACCATTGAATTTTTACCATTGTTTCAAAGTGAAAAAGAGGGGAAATGAGAGGGAAGGAAAAGGAGAAAATCATAATTTCCTCTATATTTCACATCTGATTGAATAGCACTTCTTTTGTTATAAATATATGATCTATTTGAAAAGGTGAATTTGATCTTAAATACAAAATAAAATCTCTTTATAATTTTTCCTAATTACCCCTAATGATGCTCCTCAATATATAAAGAAATAAGGGAGGGAGCATGAGAATAAAAATAAGATAGATGATTAGGGTGTTGTTGTAATATCATGTGATTTAACAAACTTAACTAACAATCTTAATATATATAATCAAATTAGATAATTAAGTCTTATATTTTAGGATCGATTGAAGGAGTACTATTACCAACTTGACAAGCTAACATCCAAATGCAGCAACCATCTATATTACGATGTTATATACCGTATAATATAATATAATGAAATAAAATTGGCAAGACAAGCAGCATACTGACATGTAATATCATGTTTTTCTTTTGAGGGGTCTCTCTACTATATATCCCCTCCACTTAGTCCAATGCAATTGTAAATATATATTACACATTTAATAATAAGCAGATAATATATCATTCAAATATTGGAATGGATTCCAATCATATAAAATAGATCTAACACTAAAAAAATACTTAGTAGAAAGGTTATATAGAGAAAAAGCCCTTAACTGTGGTCGCTTAACATTACGGTAGAATATATATTTGATTAGCAAGAAAGCTATGATAAGATCATTCTGAATTTTATTTTTGAGAAATTTCTCTTCAGTTCTAATTATAAGACCATTTTAATTTTTTTAAGAAATTAAACATGTAAATTAATAATTTTAAATTTCTTTTGTTAAGTTTTCTTCAAAACTAATTTATTCTATTTTTTATAAGCTAATCTATTATTTAATAATATGTGACATAAATTATAATTTAATGATTTAATTTACTTTCATAATTTTAAAATAAAGTAAAAAAAGTTTTATATTCAAAGCAACATGAGTAAAAAATAGGTTTTTATACCAAAATGCTACACCAAACAAAATAAATTACCAATATGCTACACCAAAAATAATAAATACCAATATACTACAAAACAAGGAAATCGTTCTTGCCAAGAACGACTTCTGAAGTCGTTCTTGGCAAGAACGACTTTCATTCTTCACAGTTACCAAGACTGATTTCAGATGAATTACATTGCATATGCACACACATACCATACTACTTCCTCCGGACTTAAATATAAGACCTAATTGAATGTTTTTGGAAAATTAAGAAAGCAAAATAGATCATTTAACTATGATATATTTCATATATTTTATCATGTCTATTAGTTTATAGGTCAAATAAACTAATTTAAGAGAAAAAAATAGATAAATAAACTTATAAGAAACTTATTTCCATTTCTTAGGATTTTCCAAAAAAGTCAAATAGATCATAGAGTCAGAGGTAGTATTATTTAAACTTGGTTTTAATTTTTTTATATGCTATTTAAATTTAAAGTAACATGCACTTTATTAAATTTATGTGTCATTATTTTTTTATATGACATTAGTTTTTCTAAATATAATACTCCATCCGGTCCTAAATATAAGACCTAGTTGACTTTTGTTTGTAGAGATTATGATTGCGAAATAGGTTTCTTAAATTATAACATATTTGATATATTTTTAGATTATCCATTAGTTTATAAGTAAAATAAACTAGTCTAATGAAAAAAGTTAGGAAAATCAATTCATAATTAACTTATTTTGTTTTTTAGGATTTTCCAAAAAAGTCAACTAGGTCTTATATTTAGGACTGGAGGGAGCAATAAAGTTGGAGAAAACTAAAAACGATATAGGTTTAATATGCTTAATTCTATTAAGCTACATAAATATATGAGATAGTATAAGATTAAGTAATGCTACCTCTGGCTCTAAATATAAAACTTATTTCACTTTTTTTTGGAAAATCCTAGGAAAGCAAAATAAGTTTCTTATAAGTTGATTTTCCTATTTTTTTCTCTTAAACTAGTTTATTTGATTTATAAACTAATAGGTATGATAAAATATATCAAATATATCATAGTTAAATGACCTATTTTGCTTCCTTAATTTTTCCAAAAAAATTCAATTAGGTCTTATATTTAAATCCGAAGGAAGTAGTATGGTATGTGTGTGCATATGCAATGTAATTCATCTGAAACCAGTCTCGGGAACTGTGAAGAATGAAAGTCGTTTTTGCCAAGAACGACTTCAGAAGTCATTCTTGGCAAGAACGATTTCTTTGTTTTGTAGTATGTTGGTAATTATTTTTTTTGCTATAGTATATTGGTAATTTATTTTGTTTAGTGTAGCATTTTGGTATAAAAACCTAAAAAATAGGTTGAAATTAATAAAAGAGGAACACGATCTCTTTGGATACCAGAGTAGATATGAGAAGGCATTTTTTTTTTTGGTCTGAAAGACATGAGAAGGCATGGAACATAGTAAGAATTGGACAAGAAATGTAAGTACAAATTGTACAAATGGTGCTGAGCATAACACGTGGTAGGCCCTACAACATGTGCACTTCCTTGGCTTCTGAATTATAAAATAAAATGATTAACATTTATTCCAAAGCATGAAAAATAATTTTTGGAACATATTATGGCAAAGGAATTGTTGCATTGATGCCACAAGTGAAAAGGTTAGACTCCTAAACTTTAGGTTGGCTACAAATAACCCACATAATCTTCAAAAATTAAACTGAATGTCCCTAATATTCTTATGTTTTAACTCCATCAGTCTCCCAACCCCTTCCATTGAAATTTCCGTTAAAGTTAATGGATTTTACCGTATCCTATTATTTTAATATTTTGTATTGTATAATATGTTATTTAAAAATAACCATTTTTTATATAATAAATAAGTATATAATAACTTTTACTCAAAAATGACATTATGAAATAAATATTTTGTTTATAAAAAAGAAATAAATATTTTGCATACATTTTAAGTATTTTTATTTTTAAGACATTTTTTTTAAAGTGAAGTGCATGGTCAAGACTATATTTTAAATCAAATATGTTATAATATCAGGTATTTTAAAACACTTAAAATTACTTGTAAGTTTTTAAGGGTTATTTTTGTAAATGATATGGTATACAATGAAAATTGCCGAAATTTATATGTGATGAAAACCATTAGGGGGGTGGTCATCAAAACATGAGGTAGAAGGAAGGTTATTGTATATTTGTATTACCTAAAACTGACCTGAGATTCATTCATAGCATTTTAGCCAAGCGATTAAAAAGCATGCTTTATAATATAAGATATTTTATCTAAAATCTTAATGTTACCAAATATTGTTAAGTGTAAAAGCGCTGATATGATAATTAACTATTTTAATTTGGCTAAAAAGAATAAATGACTATTTTGCGGTGCATAAATAATAATCAATTTTGTGACCCGGTGAAAAAATGATAAGGCATGTACTAAATATTAATTTTTAGTTTTGTGGAACCTTGTGATATTATTTTCTAAAGTAAAATTACATTTTTACCCCTCATAACTAAAACTTAACCCTTCTTCCTTCTCTCATTCCTCTTCTCATGTTAACTAATATCAGGAAAGTTTTAATTGGGAGAGACAAAAATGTAGTTTTTAATTTATAAAATAATATCAGCAAGGTTTCACAAAACTACAAATTAACATCAACACTGATTTTATCATTTTTGCACCGGGTCACAAAGTTATATATTATTTATACACCGCAAAATAGTCATTTATTATTTTTGCCCAAATTGAAATAGTTAATTATTAGCACTTTTGCTCTATTGTGTTAATTAGTTTATAAAATTTGACTGATTAAACTTTTTATTAATTATTATAGTTAAAGGTGATGTTAATAGTTTATAAGGAATGATTAATTAAAATTAAGTAACAAAAAATTAATTTAAACTTATGTGAAGTAATTAGTTGAAAATTATTGAAAAAAGCTGGACATATAGGTATCATAAGAATGAGCTTAAAAATTGGACCACAGATGGAAATTACAATCTCTTATAAACAAACAAATTTCCAAGAGGCCCAATAATAGATAACTAGCACATATATTTCAGTCCCAAAAAGAAATAACTAGCGCATAATAATAAATTTAATTTAGAAATTAACATGTCATAATATATTCGTAATTTGTGATTAAATTTACCATTTAATCAACTCTTATCTTGTGATGATAAAGACACAGACCCAGCCCACTCCGGGTGATCGAATCAGACAGTGATTTAATGTAAAATCATCATCGACACCAACAATATAGAACTTGATAAATTTTTCATTTAAATTAGTCTTCCTCCACTTTCATACCTCATTATTTCTTTGGGTCACTTTTCTCCCTAGTCTCCTTCGTCCATTAATTCGTGCTAGGTTTTTCTCCACCAACAAAGCTTTCAGCCTCCAATAGACTAGACTTTAAAGTATATTTCTATGTAAAATATAAATAAAAGCAATTCATATAAAATGTTGATGATGTATGCTTCAATACATAATTGGATAAAAATATAAATGGATTGAAATATGTGCATAAAATATTCTGTCAAAATCACAACATGTAAAGTGTCAAGCTTTCGATCATAAAAAATGGGGGATTGGTATAGGTCTCATATGAGGAAAAACATCGAAAGTCACAGCTAGATATATGAGAATCGTAAAACTTATACTCTTAGAGATTTTGGCGAAAATAAATCATAGTTGTTAATGTCTTTTTTTGAACTGAACATAGTTGTTAATGTCAATTATTGAATTTTTAATAACAATTCATTTAGCTATATTAAATATTCATGATTTTATCTCGAGTTTAACTTATAAATTTAAGATTTTTAAAATCTAGCTATGATTTTTATCTTACAACCGAAAGGGCCTGCATGTAAATACATGCCACAAGAAAATAATTTATTTCCTTGAAAACTTAAATTTGTATCGAAAATCACAAATTTCAAGTTAGACTATTAGTATTTATCAAATACATACTAATGTTTATTGTTGTTAACACACACACGTAAAATAGAGTTACATTCGAAATTCAATCAATGTTATCAACAACAATAACAAAGCCTTATTTTGCTACACGGGGTCAGCTTCATGCATGAATTATATGATGTCATTGTACTCTATCAATAATCAATTATTTGGGTATATTATTCACCAATAAGTCCCGTTCAATAAGTTCCCTGAGTATTTGTCTTTGTTTCTTTCTTCTTTTGATTGGACTCCAAATTGTTTTCTTTTCATCCTCCTCAATGGTGCATCTATTAGCCTTTTTTGGACATGTCCAAACTAGGTAAATCAATTTATAAGTAGCTTATTATTTAATTTTCTTATCATTTTTAAAAAAGCCAATGAGATCTTCTATCAAAAAATGGAGAGTGTAGTTGGAGAGTGTAGTTGTTAGGAATATATATACAAAGCTGATTCAAAAGTAAGATCAAATCTGTTTTAACTAATGCTAAATCTAAACAAACAAGATATATGTCATTGTCATGCTAATTACGCACTTTAATCTTTGATCCTGATAAGGTTGACAGGTTTTATTGCTGAAATGTTAAAGTGAAAAAAAGACAGATTATTTACAAATTTTAAATAAAAATTAATATTGATACGTCAATAATTGAATAATTAAAAGAAGAGATCGATTAAATAAACAAAAAGTATTAGCTATCCTACTCAATTTGATTCAAGGACCTACCAGGAGCTCTTTTTGTGTCTCATTTCAAATCGACGATGAGACCATTTGACATGATTAGGTTTGAAAAAGATCAATAAAGACCACTATGTTTCATTTAATTATACATGATGTATGGCTGATAAAGCAAGAACATTTATTTTAATATACTACAACAATGTGGCTTTGAATATATATAGAGTTTATACCACTTGCTAATAATGTAAATTTTGTTATACATTTTAAATATTACTTTTAAATAGATACGTATTACATCAATTGGTAATTAATTAGTGTAAAAGTTCATATCCATTGTATTAGATATTACAACTAAGCAGCATCAACTAGTATGTAAAATGGCCGGCTGTCCTTATCATAACCTAACAAAATTTCTTGGGCATTTTATTAGGGGTTCAAGTTTAGATAAGTTAAAAAGTTCATGATGATAACAAATTGTTTTATAATTAATTGTGATTTTCATTTCATACGGTAAATGTCAAATTTAGTCGTTAACGAGTTTTTACAAATTATCAAGCCTGTGGCATTACATTAGGGAATTAGTCATGTTACAAATGAGATAAAATTAATCATCGATCGTGTTCTTGAGTTTGGTCATCTTGATGAAAAAAGCTAATAGAGAGAACTTCTTAATTATATGACATCGAATTAACATCAACTTATAAAATGATTCTTTCCAGTGAAATATTATGCGCACACAAACTAATCATCATCCGCCGCTCCCAACAACGTATTCCAAGGCATAATCACTACTACAAATTGTCCCTCTACCAGCGCACCTTTACATGCGCTTAGAAGAAACGCATGTATTGAGGGTCCTTTACATGCGCTTTAAGCGCATGTACAGGTAAGAATCTATACATGAGCTTAAAGCGCATGTAGAGGCCTTATCTCTACATGCGCTTTAAGCGCATGTATAGAAATGTACATCAATTAAAATTCACTAAAACAATGACTAGAAAAGGATTTAAGTATTTAGAGATAAAATATAAAATGAACTTAGGTGAAGAGTTCAAAATCATATGGAAACACCCTTTACATGCGCTTAAAGCGCATGTAAATGCACAAAAACCCTTTACATGCGCTTTAGGCGCATATAAAGGCTCAAACACCCTTTACATGCGCTTTAAGCGCATGTAAAGGCACTACTGAAGTGCAAAACATGGAGTCATGCATACGAGGTCCTAATCAGACCTCATAAGGTGTTCCTGCTTGTGGAATTAGTGTTTAAAAGCTCCATTACCACTTTTGGGTGCTATGAAAATGTTCAAACACCCTTTACATGCGCTTTAAGCGCATGTAAAGGCACTACTGAAGTGCAAAACATGGAGTCATGCATAAGAGGTCCTCCTCAGACCTCATAAGGTGTTTCTACTTGTGGAATTAGTGTTTAAAAGCTCCATTACCACTTTTGGGTGCTATGAAATTGGTGAAACACCCTTTACATGCGCTTTAAGCGCATGTAAAGGCATGCAAAACATGGAGTCATGCATAAGAGGTCCTCCTCATACCTCATAAGATGTTCCTGCTTGTGGACTTAGTGTTTCAAGGCTCCATTACCACTTTTTGTTGCTATGAAATTGGTGAAACACCCTTTACATGTGCTTTAAGCGCATGTAGAGGTAGAAACACCATGTAAAGGGTGTTTATACCTCTACATGCGCTTTAAGCGCATGTAAAGGGTGTTTATACCTCTACATGCGCTTTAGGCGCATGTAGAGGCTCTACATGCGCTTTAAGCGCATGTAGAGGCTCTACATGCGCTTTAAGCGCATGTATAGGCCTAATATTAAAATAAAAGTTGATTCATTCAATTTTTTTAGTGATGAAAATCTTAATATAATATAATGTCTATATTTAGGAAAAGATGGTATGTGATTTTCTAAAGAAGTCTCAACTAAATTTATTAGATGAGATAAGTAAGAAACTTTGTAATTGAACATGAGGGTATCCTGGTAATTTATGGTTGGGTCCTAAACCCTAATATCCTCCTTCCTATATAAACCATTTTTCTCCTCTTTCCTTCAGTGAAATCAGCCGCCTCCCCATACACCTTCTTCATCGTCTTTTTCTTCTTCTCCCATTACTTACCTTCACCTTCATTCCCATCCTTATTTCTCCAATTCTTCACTCCCTCTCCCACCCAAATATGTGAAATCGTGTGTGTTGTTTGTTTCCCCCTGTTTGTTTTCCTCGTTCCAGAGCCCTCCCCTTTCATTTTCTACGTTTTCCGGCGAAGGGAAACAACTTCCTGCGAGTCCCAGCAGCGACGGCGAAGCTCTAAGCGACGGTGGCGGCCATTTTGATGGAGCAAAAACTCTGATTCTTCAAGCAAGACAAGGTTCAAGTTTAGGTGATTTTCTTCTCTCTAATCCTCCTTTTTCGCTTCAGCTTTGTACGAATTTAAGGGAGAGGACGAGTTGGGTTCTACAATGTGGGTGTTTTCAACTAATTAAATGAATGTTGGAGTTAAGATTTACAGTTTTCCTAAAGAAAAGAGAATTTTTGCTTTGTGTGGGTGTAAGAATAAACCATGATTTTTCTGTATGTGGAGATTTGAGTTTGACTATGACTATGAGTCTTGCTTATTTTTTTAATTGTGGCTAGTTACTGTGATTTCTGATATGTGCGAGTATGATGTGATTTTCTTATATAAGGATTTAGGTACCTTAAATCATGTGTTTGAAATATGATTTAAATATGAAACCACATGTTGGAAATTTTTGTGCTTACTTGCCCATCTTTCCTCTGTATGATGATTTTGTGTGGTTTGGTTGCTTTTGTTGTGTTTCTCTATGATGATACTGACATGATTGGCTTGGAGTTGGTGTATGGCTATGAAAGTTGGGTTTCTGTTGAGTTTAAAAAGTTGGCAATTTTGAATGGGATTTGATATATTCAACCATACACTCCTGCTTGTGTTTATAGTTGTTTGGAAAGGATGTTGAAACATGTAAAAAGTATGTTTTAAAGAACTAATGAGTAGTCTTATTGATCAAATGAAGTTGCAAGTTTGATTGTTGTTGCAAATGTGGTTTTAAAACTGAATTCACAGCTTTCTTTGGGTGCAAATTCTGCTGAGTATTTTAGGTTTTAAAGGATGGAATGAATCATTTTATTTACTAGATTACCGATATTATAATATGAATGCTTGGGACACTTTTTTTAGCTGTATAAATTGTGTATCATTCAGTAGAACATTGCAAGAATATGGATGGATTTAGTTTGGCTGCAATAAAAGTCGTTCTCGTCAATACTTGAGTGATGCTAAGTTCATTTTTGGAGTTTAGCATATATCTATTTAAAGGGAAAGTCTAAATTTGCTGAAGGGACACTTTGTAATGTTTTGAATTTGAAATCATGTTGATGAATATTTGTTAGGTAAGCTTTGATAATTAGAACGTGCAAACTTGGTAGATTATTTAAAAGTTAAGAAAGTAATGTAAAAGGGGATTGGGTAGTATTTCTAAGAACGAGAGCGACATTAATTAGTATGTATGAGTTTATTTTAATTATTTGTATGTGTTGTATTATTGATTGTAGAAGGGGATTGGGTTGAATATGATAACTGCATACTTATTCATGTGACTATCTTTAAGTGTTGTTACTGGGTTGATCATTGTTAGGTTGTTTCTGAAGGTTAAGCATCAACTATATAACCTGCAATTCGCAATTTCTTGAAGTCTTGGCATTTGAAAACTAGTCTTGTTTTGATAGCTATCATAAATGGACTATTGCCCTGTCAGCTGAATTCCTAAATGAAGTGGGTACCATAATTTGAAACTGGGGTTGTTATAATTCAAAGAGCAAATTTATGCTGTAACTTTTTCATGGATATTGTCTCTTCTGTCAGAAGTTAGACCCCAACAAGATTTATTTATAATTATGGTGATATGTTTTTTTTTTGTTTATTGAATGCAGTACTGGATTGAAGAAAGAAATTCTTCTAGAAAAGAGATTGGTATTCATCTCTCTCTCTCCCTTTCTCCCTCCCCTTCGCATGCTCAAAATTGGTGAATTATATGCATGAAGGAGTAGTATATGCCTTATCTCGCTATTTGATTTAATTGGGAGAGTATATATATATATAGTGACTAGAATTAAAATACTCAAAGTATACTTAGGATGGTTTTGAGATGACTTGTGCAAGAATTTAGTTCATGAGAAGTGATTTTCTTGAAGGAGATGGAATGAACTTTCCTTTCTTTTCTTTTCCTTGTTGCTTTGGCCAAGTTGGGCATAAAAACTATGTATGAGAAGTATTATTAAGAAAGATTGATTGTTTTGAAATTTTATAGTGGGTTGATCCAATAAGTATTGAAATGTAATTAACCTATTGAGCTGTTTTGGATATGGATTCTTTGTTCTCTCTATTCTATTCTAAATGTGTTTGAGTTGTTTTATGGTTGTAATCTATGGTTTGAAAGTTTTATTAAAATATGAGGGTTGTGCAAGTTGGCACATTCAAATTATGCTTAGATTGTGGAGTGTTTGTGTGATTGTTGAATGTTTTGGGCGGTTTGCTTTGATTTTGGGATGTATGTTGTTCTTTGAAGTTTGGTTCAAAGAATTACGTGTATACAGGTGGCAAATGTAAAAGAATATATATTAAAAAAAATATATATAGCTTTACATGCGCTTAAAGCGTATGTAAAGGGGTCACCTGTACATGCGCTTAAAGCGCATGTAGAGGTGTGTACCTCTACATGCGCTTTAAGCGCATGTAGAGGCACATCTACATGCGCTTTAAGAGCATGTAGATGTACATGCGCTTAAAGCGCATGTAGAGGTACACACCTCTACATGCGCTTTATAAGCGCATGTAAAGGCCAAAATAAGCGCATGTAAATGGGGTAATCTGTGGTAGTGTAACTTGTATCCATGCTGCACCACTAGATGTTGTAGATGAACTTTCTGAAGAAGAAAGATAAATAGTTGTAGAATATAATAAAAAGAAGTTACTTTATGCAGTCCCACATAGATAGTTTAAAATCATTAAAAATTGGGCAATAACCCTATTTTACCCTTCAAGTAACCACCCTGGATCACTGGACACCCTAAACTAACATCGGGTACAATTTTAAAACTTGAAGTAACCAAAGTGGTCCAATTTTACCCTCTGGCGAATGCAATGTTGACATACACGTGTTGTCCATGTGTCAGCATTACATTCCACATGTCAACATTACATTCGGCAGAGGGTAAAATTGGACCATTTTGGTTACTTCAAGGGTAAAATTGTACCCAGTATTAGTTTAGGGTGCTCAGTGATTCATGATGGTTACTCGAAGGGCAAAATAGAGTCATTGCCCTTAAAAATTCCATTAATGAGTTGTGAGAGTATTGTGAATAGTTGCATTTTTTGCGCTTTTGCCATTATATGTTATTTACTTGCTGTGTGACTTCATAATAATCAGATTTCTCACGTAAGATTGCAAAATAATTCTGTCAAAAATATAACACACCACTAGTTCATATAAGTACAAGTGGGAAAAGTTGAGTGCGCTATATTGTCTATCAAGTTGTTTTAAAAATGTTGAAAAAATGTGTAAGATTTTGTTTTCTTTTTGTTTTGTTTTTTTAAATGTGTAAGATTAATTTAAAACAAAAAGAAATGCGCATAGAGTTGAATAAAAGTATATTAGATAAAATATATGGGTGTGCATGTGCTATTGTGTGACCTAATAATTTGGAGGATTGATAAGTTTTATTATTACGATTAAGGTGGAAAATAAAACAATGAAATGTCTGCATATATATGGCAAATTCTAATACTTAAAGCAATTAATTTTTCTATGGAAGGTGGGAGTGTTCCACAATTTGAGGCAACCACCACTGTCACTGTTTGGAATCTGAAAACAAATAGACCAGGATCCAAACAACTTTCACCTTCAACTTCTACGTTTTTATACTATTTAGGGTAGTTCAAGCAATCAATAATCTCATTATTGATTAGCACATTATATAAGATGAAGAATTATCATTGAAAAAAACTTCATTTACATGTACACACTAGCTCAAATGATGTGAGTACGTATTGAATTAAAAACTGGCTCTTTCTCCTCCTCTTCTTTTGCTTTTTCACGATCCATTGTTGAAGATAACATGGGTCGACGAGTTGCTTTTCATGTTTAATGAACTATAGAGGGTGGACGATTTATTCATTAATCTGTTTGAAAATTGATTAAGCTATCGAATTTCACTATTACCAAAGGAGATTTTGGAACAGAGAAAAAGAAATTTGAAAACCACATTTAAGCATAAATTTTTTCACCATCAATTTAAGCATCAATTATATGAGCGAAACAGAACAAAAAATGTTCATTACTATTCAAATAATTTCTTTCATTTTGCTTGGTTGTTTAAAAAAATACTCTCTTTATTCCTAAATATATGATTACTTTCAAAGTTCAGTTTGTTTCTAAATATAAGATCATTTTCTACTTTTTCCCAACTTTTTCCCAAATTAACCCTAATAATACTTATCTATAATAAAACAAGAGAGAGTGATAATAAAGCTATATGGTCAGGATATAAATTGGTAATATCATGTGTTAATAACTAACTTAATTAACATCATTAATCTAATTAAATTAGGGAAATTGATCTTATATTTAGGGACGAAGAGAGTACAATTTTTCTATAAGGTGAGTTGTATTTTGAACCAAGTTAATATGTTATGGACCAAAACTTTTTCCTGGAAAAAATATGTTAATATTCCGGACTGAAGGGAACACCTTCTAAGGATGGCACTAATAAACATTGCTGGGACATGCTATTGGACCACTTTTTTTTTTAATTGAAAAGGAGATACACCAACTTTATGGAATGGAACCCACAATTATGTTATATTAGGAGAGTACCTTACCATTGGGGCAATGCACCCGAATGCTTCATGAATGGGTCATTGATATCAGTTTTAGAGAAGCTCATTTCTGATCTTATGCTGGTTAGTGGCAGATGAAAACTCATCCTACCCAGATTGAGTATATTTTGTAGTTAGAAATTCAAAGCCTAGCTGTTGGCTTGTCTTTTTGTATTGATTATAAATGCCTTTTCGATCTTTACTCATTGTGTCGTATTTCATGGCTAACCGATGATATCCCCTTTTGCCATAGTATTTTATTTGAAAAATAAATTTTTTTACCCAAAAGAAGCAAGCATATATATGCTGTGTATTGAACCTATAAAGGTTCTATAAAAGAGGGTGATCCAGAATATGTTATAATTATTTTCTCTCATTTTCGACATGTAAAACTTTTTTATTCCCCCATGTCCCCCCAAAAACAATTGATAAAATTTGATTCATGTCGACCTTAACCATATTTAATGTTTAAAAGAAATGACTTTAAAGACATTTATTTGAAAAAAAAAAACATTTTATTATGATTTTCATGCATGCTACAGAAACTGATTTTATGAGAAATGACTTGGGAAAGACTTTAAATTAAGGTTCATTTTTATTTTTCATACAAAAAGGTTCATTTAATTATGTATTTTGGTTTTCATGCATGCATGTAACAAATAGCCTCAAACTACTTGATTAGTATGTGCACGCCGTGTTGGTATAAAATTGACAGTTTCAACTCTAATTAAAATTTCAATCAACTCATTGTATGTAGGCTAATGGTGGCTTTATAGGCTATATATATAGCTGCCATAGAGGTTTTCAGTTAACAGTCAACTAGCCACACGACATGAATTTATATTTAAAATATCATGTGAAATTAGAAATTTACAAATTGTAGTTGTCAAAATTGAATTTTTCGTTTTAGATAAGGTTTAACAAATCGATCATTTCATCAAATTCAATGTTTTGATACGATAAGACAATTCTGATCTATTATAAAGATATAATAATTTGAGGGGAAAATATATATTCATATTTATTATGTATTAATAATTAATTTATTATTTTAAATAAAGCACATTTTCTCATGCATATAATGATCATAATGGCCCACCGAAATATTTTTAAATTTTATCAATACGAATATTCATAATTATATATTTAAAAAAAGATGTGAAAAGATCTTATTGGACAATTGAACAACTCTACCTATTTTTTTTCATTTATAGATGTGTTGGTTGAAAATCAAACTATCTAGCTAAATATTTTAAAAATTTTATAACCATAATTATATTGGTCTGGAAATTCTAGTTAAAATATTGTCATAAGTGTCAACTTGGTTAAAAATTTGGGTTTAATTTATATAGACAAACAATAAAAATATTTAGATTAATGCAGACAACTATATTTTTTAAAAAATTAACTGAATTATTTATTAGGGTTGTTCATGAGTTGAGCTAATTAAGAGTTTGGTTTGATTTAAAGGCTTGAAGCATGCATGTGGCTGCTCACGACACGAGATATACTAGGTTCGACTTAAAACCAAAGAGGAAATAAAATAATGATAAAACATAGAAATAAAAAAGTAACTTCATTAATATCTACACACACACTCTTCCTAAAAAGTAATGTTAAACCTTTCTACGAAATAAGAGTATTAAATAATTATACATTATTTTATGTAGCATTCACTAAAGAAATTTATTCAACGTTTATTCAACTAAAAAAAATAAGATCCGAAAAGTATGAATGACAATCATAAATTTAATTCATCATGAATGATGGATATATAAAAGAAATGCAAAATCGATGAACCCTCAAAATATCTAAACAACTATGCAAAAACATTTTCACTTTTTGTACACACTTTCAAATGATATTTTTATGATAATTGTGGATCCGAGAAAATAACATCTTATCATTGGATGTAACTATGCAAATAATGATTATGGGAAGGCATTATAGGTCAAATATACTTTTCAAGCTGAAGACATCAAATATGAAAACTGAAGATATATGGAAGAAAAAAGACCTCGACAGCTGAGCCAGACAAAGAAATACCAAATGGCGGATCTAGTACTGAAAGTGACCCTGTTTAGTGGAAAAATAAAAATTTGCTAGCTGCTCTAGAAATTGTACATATATAAAGAACATATGGACAATTCTTGCCCTCCAAGCTCCAACTGGAACATAAAGCATATTCCCTCCTATCTCTTATTTTTTTCCAAAATATTTCAATTAATTTATATATGACCACTGATGCCCCATATATATTTCAATAGATTTATAGGATCAATATATATACAGCAGTAAAAGACCAACTTAGTTCCTTTCCGCACTTGGTGTAATAAGATGAAATTTAAGATTGATCTAGATCAACTCGTATTGAATTTAGATCTATCTAAATAAGTTCAATGTAACTTCAAAATTCAAACATCAAATTCAAGAAATAAATAAGTTAGAAAGGTCTCTGTTCAAAGCCATTTCAAATGGGTGTAACACATTTTAATAATTTCCATATTTACTTCTACATATGAAGTCTATTTGCAATTTTGCATGACTCCCAAATAATTGAGTCTTATTTTGACTGAAAGAAGTATGGTTATTGATGCAAATATAGCTGTAAATTTAGATGTCACGCCAAACGCGTCTGACATTTTTTTAATCCACTAGAACCAAAACAAGTGTCTGCTTCTTCCTCATATTATTTGGCTTGCCTTATGTTAAAATGTGATGTATGTGACCGTTCATTAAGCGAGTACGTAATTTTTGAAATAAGGTTAAGATTTTAAACTAAAACCTTTTTGTAGATATTAATAATTTAATATCTTGTGCCTATATTTGATTTTTTTCCATCTTTGTTATTTTTTTCCATCTTTGCTATATCATGTATATCCTATAAAACCAATAATACACATATGTGTTTTTTAATTAGATGCCTATATGAAATATATAGAAATACTTCTTTCTTCGATATTTTTTTCAAATTGTTTATATGTATATATAATAGCTCTTGTGGTTGCTCAGTTTAAAACTTCAAAGAAACATTTATAGAATTATTATTATTATTATTATTTTAAATTGTGAATATAATTATACCATGATTCTAAATATAAGAACTATTTACATTGTGATGTTAATTATACTACCTTTGATCCTAAATATAAGACCTATATTTACATAATGTAATTAGACAACGATTATATATTTCTGGTTATTAATTCACGCAAACTATCAAATGATTATATGATCATGCTATATTAGTTTTGGATTTCTTTAATAATACATATATATTTTTGGCGAGTTATATGAATTTATATGTAGCTGCATTCTGGAAAGGATTGAATTCTTATCACTTGGATTTAAAAATCTTAATATATAAGCACGTATCATGTCTATTCATGTATCGTATCTTTGTACGATATAGAGTAATTTTACATATATACTCCCTCCGTTCCTAAATATAAGAGCACTTTGACTTTTTTGGAGAATCCTAAGAAAGCAAAATATGGTAATTAAAAATTGATTTTCCCAAATTTTTTCACTAAACTAGTTTATTTGACTTATGAACTTACATATGATATAATAATATTTAAAATATGTTATGATTAAATTGTTCATTTTGCTTTCTTAGGATTCTCTAAAAAAGTCAAAGTGCTCTTATATTTAGGAACGGAGGGAGTAATATACTTATCCATAGCACTTGGTGGGAGCAATATGCAAAGCATCTGAAGCACGTGCTGTACAGCAGAAAAATATTGAAGATTCTTACTTATGCGATCAAAATGAAGTCGCAGTATATTTAGATATGAAGTTTTCTTTTTTCTTTTTGGCCAATATTATTTAGATATGAAGTTTTCAAAATACTATATCAAGTATAACATGCATGTTTCTTTATGCTATCAATATGATTCTCTCAACATACTCCATCATAAATATAAACAAAGATTAGATTAATTTTTTCAATGGACCAACAAATTTCAACTTATATTATGTATGAGTAGATTGTAGGTCAATTCATAAACGACATATATACTCCCTCCGGTCCTAAATATAAGACTTAGTTGGCTTTTTTGGAAAATCCTAAAAAAAACAAAATAAGTTAATTATAAATTGATTTACCTAATCTTTTCCCTTACACTAGTTTATCTTACATATAAACTAATGGATAATCTAAAAATATATCCTATATGTCATAATTTAATAACCTATCTCGCAACCTTAATCTCTCCAAAAAAAATCAACTAGGTTTTATATTTAGGAGCATAGGTAGTATATTCCATCATACTATATATTCCATTTATATTGGGAAAATTAATTTGAGGTCCCCCACAAGGGACTTAATACTAGAAAAGTCCTAAAAGTTGAAATAATTAATGTAGGGATCCCAAGGGACCTCACTTTAATATATTTGAAAATTGAAAAGACACTTTTGCCCCTGCCAACTTAATGAGCCGTGACAACTCGATGGGCATAACTTGACAACTGAATGGGCAAATGTGACAACATGTTGAACATGTGCTTTAAGTTAATTGCCTAAACTCTTAAGTTAATGGGAAAACCTGACAACTTAATGGGCAGCTGTGACAACACGATAGACATAACTTGACAACTGAATGGGCAAATGTGACAACTTGTTGGGCAAAAGTGTCTTTTCAATTTTCAAGTATATTAAAGTCAGGTCCCACTTTAATTATTTCAACTTTTGGGACTTTTCTAGTATTAAGTCCCTTGTGGGGATCTCAAATTAATTTTCCCATTTATATTTCCTATCTCCTAGCAAATACAATTTTTGTAGGAAAAAAGTTGGGTAATAGAATATCTAAGGAAAATCATAATTTAATTTTTATATTCCCTACCAAAACAAGTGGACCCCACACAGACCTGTCAGTCTCACCCTCCTTGACCGTACCCCTTTGGCCTTTGCCACCTTTTCTTTCCTCTACGCGCTAATATAATTCCTCCTCCTCTTCCTCTATTATAAATACTCACATTACACCCTCCCTCCTCTCACCACCACCACCACCTCCTCCTCCTCCCTCAGCCACCGCCGTCACCGCCGCCGCAACCACCTCACCGGAGCTCCCATATTGCATGGCAGTGAGTTTACTATCACATGAGGTGTCTGACCTCTGCCTTGGAAAGCCGGCCTTGAAGCCACTTTCTCTCTCTGCCACCGTGGCTGACGCCTTGGCTGCTCTCAAGTCCTCCGAGGATAGCTTTGTGAGCGTGTGGGACTGTACGGACCACAAGGAAGTCGTCCTTGCTTGCACTTGCACGTGTACATGTGTTGGCAAACTGTGCATGGTTGATGTTATTTGTTACTTGTGTCGTGAGGACAACCTCGTATCTCCTTCTCTTGCTCTCAATAAGCCTCTTTCTCATATTTTGCCTCACCTTCCTGGCCTTGTTAAACATCTTGAGCCTTCCTCTAGGTACCTGTTTCATGTGACTTTGTTTTTTCAACAAAATAATTATTATGTTTAATATTAAATCGGATGTATTTGCTCGTTGACTTAAAAGACTTGTTAATAACAACTTCTTTTGACACTTGATTTGATATGTCCAGGTTACAGGAAATTCAATGTGATTTAATTATTTTTTTTAATCTAATTTTGATTAATTATATTTCTTGAGACCATCATTCTTCTTGTTTTTCACTGAAAATGTTGAATGTGAAAATCTTTAACCTCTTTCCTTCTCTCTTCTCCCAGATTTCTGTGTTTTTTTTTTGTTTGATTTTATGTTTTTTTTTTGTTTAAAGTGTACTGTGAGGCTTATGAGTGATATTAATTGTTTGGTTGAAACTTGAAAAACACGTGGTTCTGATTTTTTGCAATTTCTTCTTCTTTTATTTTATTTCTGAAATTGATTGAGCTGATGAGTTTGTTTGTATCTGAAGATAAACTAAGATGTTCTCTGGATCTTTACTTGCATAAATTACATTTTCTTATAACTTTTGTTTCTCAATCATATTTTGCTTCTGGAAATTAAGGTGAGAAAATACAGGGGAAAAATCTATTTTTTGAGTTAGATCTTGAATTGATTATTGAAATTTGACTTTCTAACTTTACAATAACACATGAAACTCAAATTTAAGCATGAAATTTCTGATGGGTTATACAGAAATTGTAAAAATCATTAATATCACCAGAAAGTTGCAAATTTTCTTACTTTCATCTCCAAAGAAGATGGATCTTTTTGTTACTACTGAGTGATTTTCTAATTGCAGAAGATTTAAGCCCAAATGAACTGAACTTAAAATAAATTACTCTGTTGTAGCCTTTTCTACCTCTGATTCATACAACTCACTTGTTTATTTTTTGATCTTTCAGCTTATTGGAAGCCATTGACTTGATCCTTCAAGGAGCACAAAACCTTGTGGTACCATTACCAGCAAAAAGAAGCAGCATATCAAGGAGAAAACAGCACCAAAAGGCCTCATCAATATGCACAAACCACAATAATGGTCATCATGAGTTTTGCTGGCTTACACAAGAGGATGTGATCCGCTTCCTTCTTGGTTCCATAGGCCTATTCTCCCCTCTTCCTGCTCTCTCCATAGACTCTCTCAACATCATCAACTCTGAGGTCTTAGCCATTGATTACTACGCCCCGGCCTCATCGGCCATAGCAGCCATCTCAAACTCCCTCATAACACAAACCTCAGTGGCCATTGTTGACACTGAAGGGGTCTTCATTGGTGAGATCTCTCCCTCCACACTTGCTTCTTGTGATGAGACTGTTGCTGCTGCAATCACAACATTGTCTGCTGGTGATCTTATGGCCTACATTGATTGCGGTGGGCCCCCGGAAGATATAGTTAGGGAAGTTAAGGCAAGGTTGAAGGAGAAGAATTTGGAGAAAATGTTGGAGGAGTTTACTGTTTTGTGTAATGTGGTTAGTGATTCTTCATCTTCATCTGATGAGGAAAATGTGTTGTCCCCAAGAAGGTCATTGCCTAGATCAGGAAGGTATAGTAGGTCTTTTAGTTATTCTGCTAGGATGGTGAGAAAAGCTGAGGCTGTAGTTTGTCATCCAAAGAGTTCTCTAGTTGCTGTTATGATTCAGGCCATTGCTCATAGAGTGAACTATTTGTGGGTCATTGAGGATGATTTTAGCTTAGTTGGTATTGTCACATTTTCTAATATGCTTAAGGTGTTTAGAGAACACTTGGAGCCTTTTGCTTAGGTGATTGTTAGGAACGGAATTAAGAAGCAATAGGGAAGAGACAGAATGAGAAAGTGAGAGTTTGAGTTTCTGTGAATAATGGTAATTGGTCTTCCCTGTTTTGTAATGTTGAGTTTGTGAGTGGATGATGTTAGATGTTTGTTTTGTTTCATTTCAATTAATGGCATTTGGTTTCATCTTTTGAGATCTCGTTTCATTTCTTCCTATTTTCCTTTGTCTGTTAATAATTGGATTTGGTGAAATCAATCACTTATTTTGCTATGAGGATTTCAATACCACGAGTTTCTTTACCATTTAGAGTAGGACGCTTTGTATTTATTTATATTATGTGCATGGGGTTGAGTTAAATAATCACCATACCTATAGTTGTTACCAATACTGGAAAAAAATTCATAACCATAGTTATGTACTTTAGCTGTCTCCAACTCTCCATAGCCCATAGTCACGTACTTTCATATTACATGTGGCCAAAACAATTTTCATGGTAAAAAGATCATTGAATAACATGAGATTTTATAAAATCAATATACTTGTTTTAAATAAATGTGAGTCATGATTAAATGCATTTTACAAGGTGTATGGTTGAGTGGTAAAGACTCACCCTTAACCAATTGTCAAGAGTTTGATCCTTCACATTGATACGGAGAAACATTAAATTTTCCTTGCTAACCGCCTCACTGTTTGAGGTGTCTACAATCATTAGAGGATTAGTCTCCTACCTATTGAGTGGATAATACATTAGTCATCGAAAAAAAAAAAACAAATTGGCAAGCACTATAAATAATAAAATGTGTAAACGGTATTTCTGATTCTGCATCAAATAATGTGAAACGTTAGAAAAAAAAACAAATAATGTGAAACAGTGGGGGACTACTTCATATACGCCATTAAAATTTATGGTTGAACTAAAACGAGATTCTGGAATATTCTGGTACTCAATTAATTGATCTCAACTAATTTAAACAACTATACCACATGTAACTGTGTAAGCGGGCATATACTGGACCTGACCACCATGACTCCATATGCACCACAATTCATATCCACCACAATTTCAAGCGACAAATATGATTAGCCATTAGCCATGTTTTAAAAAACAAGTACAAACTGTGATTCTTTAAGATTCTGATGCAGATTGAATCGTGAGGTATGAAAATTACGAGGGAAGCTGCATTAAAATTAACAAAAGAAGTTTACATGTGACGAATATATTGAAATTAATACGGAGCGAGGAAAACGGCATGTGCATAAAGAAAAATAATGGGCTATGGACTGAACACTAGTAATCACATAATTGGAGGTTGGCGTATTTCTTAGGGATCACGCTTCTCAATTTAGATAAATTAATCATATTCTTGTCACATTTTATATTTTATTTTAAAAAATTAATGCTAATAAAAAAGAGGACTAGAGTAGGTCAAAGTTCAAAGTTTAAACCCACATCTCCTTTCAATATACTCCCTCCGGTCCTAAATATAGGACCTAGATAACTTTTTTTGGGGAGATTAAGGAAGACTTAATTTTAGTGTCTTTCCAATAATACCCTTTCTTAATTAGTTTAGTTACTTAGTAGCCATTTCTCCCCTACCAAAGGAGTTGTTAAGAAGAAGAAGGGTAATTTAAGGAAAAAGTGACCAAAAGTGTATCTAGGTCTTATATTTAGGACCAAAATGAAGTCTCTATCTAGGTCGACCGGAGGGAGTATTATTTTTATCTATCTGCTCGTGTTTTAACCATACACTAGATAATCTCATCTCTAGTTGTCAAAATCTATTGTTTATGACTATTAGTATATAGTTGAAGTTTTTATTATCTTATTTTATCCTGTGATCTAAACTAGAATTTTTGAAGAACTCACAATTTTCCTGTTAAAATGTTTGAGCATTGAGATCTTGAACGCTGTCTCTTATGATTTTACAAGAATGCCCCAATTGGAATAGTTTTCTCCAATTGTTTAGTACAACGATAATCACGTTTGTTAAAGTTCGATCACAATACATCAATGACAACTCACAACAAATTTCATATTTCAAAGTGACATTAATCAATGTTTCAACATATTAAATCATTGATTGATTTTGTTTCGATTACCAATTACCATACACCATTGTTTGAAAATGAGTTACAATTAAATCCAATAATATCTTCAGTCCATGGTATAGGAGCCAAGACGAGGCATATTTGGATTTTAAATATGACTCCAATCTACTTTGTCTTCCAAATCTTTTTTTCTCCATAGTCTCACACATAAGAATTGTCAAGAATAGTTGCAACACACAAAATTATAAATGAGGTTATACTAGACAAAACAGTACATATTTATTACAAATAACTATTTAAACTAACTTCCTTATTGTCCACAAAGTAGTTCTCTATTTTACAAAGGAGTACACAACAATATATAACAATAGGATAAATCAACTATAAATGAAATGAAGTCTGATATGGAGTGGCTTGATGAAAGATCATCCACTTCATTATTCATTCTAATAGTTCCCTATCTCGTCCATCACCAGTCTCACTCAAAAAATATTTATGGGTTTCTTCACAACATAAACATGAGGGGAACAATGACAATCTCTAGGGTCAAGTTTCATTTTTTGTCACTAAAATTATCATACAACATAAAGTAGCAATCTTAACGGCTACAAACTAAACGAATTTGTTTTCGGCCTTATACAAAATGGAACAAACCTCCACAAATAACGCGGTTGCTAATGGAATGTCAGACTCTTCTATGAAACAGCATCTAAATCTTCATCAACTGAATCTGTAATGAAAATTTCTGTTGGCTCAAGACATCCTCTTAATGTGTCATGTCCAAGTTGTGCTCTTTCATTATCTCCAAAACCAAAAATCTGCCCTCGTTTAGTGATTACAATAGTATGATACAGCCCAGTGCTGATCTGAGAAACATGATGGGACCGGAGAGTATCGAGGATTCGAGGTTTTGTGACTTTATCTGATAGCCTTCTGTCCAAAAATCCAAGGCTTCCAAATCCCATCCATCCGAAGCCAAAGACTGAACCAGAATCCATCAGAACAAAAGTCTTCCTCTTTCTCGCACAGACCTACAAGATAACAAGAAGCTTGACTTGGCTGTGATAGGAATAAGCATATAAAAATCAAAGGGTGGAGATGGTAGAATTTTACAACTATTCAGATTACAAAGAATAAATTTTTAAAGGGTATAATGACCAGAAAAAAATCAATTTTGATTCTTCTACAGATGATGCTCAGTCCAGATTACCTCTTGAGTCTAGATTAGCCAATTGTGAATAAGCGCTAAATTACAGAGTGATATTTAACAAGAAAAATGACGCTCAATGGTTTGGATATTATATGAACCACTCAAAGTTGTGATAACTAATCCCTTCAACTTACTGAGAAGTAAAGAAAATTAGAGGAATAAATAAGTGGCAAGTTTCCAACATTAAGACTAGAGAGAGTGATTTGCCAGAAGTTCAAGGTTGAATGAGGGTTTTTAGCAACTTGTCCCCTTTTTTGTTTTCTTTCAGAATAAACCATTTTATCCCCACATCACATGTTATCATTACTTATAAAGGCAATACCTGAACAGCCAAGTGACATTTGAGACTGGCCAAGATCTCTGGCGTTGTCTTGTCAATTTCATCCCCATGTCCTAAAGCACCACAATAGCCCTTGCCCCATGTATATACCTGGAGCAACAATAACAACTATTAATACTTGCAAACAACTAAAGAAACCATAAAAAATGTATAACCAGAAAAACTGAAACTTCATTTTGTTTGAAGAAACTCACAAATCCATTTGAATCAAGAGCCACTGCATGCTCATCACCAGCAGAAACATGGATAACGTGGATACCTTTTCTTCTAAATGCTTGAATAGCACGTGGCTGAAATTCATTATGCTGCTCACCATGGCCAAGACAGAAATTAGAGCCTGAACCAAAGGAGTATAATATTCCATTATCCATGACAGCTAAGACATAGCTCGTTCCGGCAGCAATCTGAACAACAGGACCAATCCCACTGAGCATTTCAACATGTTTGGGGATTGGTATATCCTGAGTGTCACCATGACCAAGCTGGCCATATGTGTTGGTACCACACGTGTATACATGACCTTGTCTAGTGAGAAAGACTGTGAAGTTAAGCCCTGCAGCAACCTGAGAAAAGTTCCCTTATTTTAGCAGCTATAGTAAAACAGTCTTAATGGAAGGCAGTAGATTCCAGCATGCAATGTTGGTGCTAATAATATTAGATAAGGAAATATATTCTCTAACCACAAATTTGACATGAACATTCAATCTTCTACCAACCATTATTTTTCTAACAAGTAAGCAATAAAAATTTATGGAAACGATGAATTATATAGTCTACCTGTGTGCAATGTACCCCTTTAAGGGTGTCAACAAGCCTAGGTCGAACAATTGGGCGGCTTGTATCTCTGTGCCCACAGCATGATGAAGAATTATCTCCACATGTGAATACCTACATCAGTTAAACACTATTTCTCAAATTGATGGAGGAAGTAGTAACTAAACAATTCACAATTCAAATAAAGCAGTCTTTTTTCAAGGCAGGAGATTACAAGTTTAATATTTAAAAATTTTTTATGGACTAAACTATAAAATTTGAGCTTATAGTGTGTAACTGTCAGAAAAGTTTAGTGTGAAAAAGATGCTTGGGAAATATCTTCGGTGACTAGTTGGGTGAAAAGGTTTAAAGGGTCAACCCAGTTTTAGTCCCCACTTGGTGAGGGTGCTAGGGAAGAGAATATATTAGGAAAGAAAAATAACAGATATCATGCCTTTGACTAAAACTCTTACATTTCTCATGAAAGAGGAGTACCTTCGAAAATCAAAGCGAAAAAATAATGAGATTGAATGCAACTATCTCATGTACAATTATCTAACCCCTGAAGCAATATGTTGCTTCCATTGTTCTTCGCCAATGAGCAACATGTCCAACAAGCAAAAGCTATAAGGTTCAAACCCTCTTTATCTATATTCTAGCCAACCAATTCATGCAAAAGCAGTTTAAATTAAAACATAGGTCTAACCCAACCTTGTACTGAAATTTGACATGTTGGCATAAAAGTGCAGGGGCAGGAAGAATCAGGGTATGGAACAATTGGAAATTCTAAGCTTAGGTTGCTGCATAATTGGACCCTCAATAAAAGCATAATTATGCTCCAGGTAACTCCCAGAGAAAACAAATAACCAGTGACCTCATCAGGGCTGTCTAAATAAAGGACAGGCAGTTACAAACCTCTCCAGATTGTGTGACGAAAGCCGCATGATTATAGGAGGCTGACACAAGAACCACGCGTGCCAAAGGTGGGAACTCAAGCCTTGTAAATGATACACATTGTGTTGTTTCGGGACCATGACCAAGTACACCACACAATCCAGAGCCACAAGAATAGGCAGAAAAATTGCTGATTAAGAAAGTGTGATACTTCCCTGTCGTAACTTGCATCTGCCAATAAAATGCTTTCCACAAATAAATATATGTTTGTAACATTTCTCTAGAAAGAACAGGCAGAAGACTACAAGAAAATCAAGTTTACAAAAAAATCAGCTATACGTTCATCTTTGTCTACCGCTTGAAATTTAACTTCTAAAACGTAAAACTCCAATATCATTTTGCAGTTTACCTGATATTATTTACAGATGAATCAATAAAATCTATAATTTAAGTATGAACATTATGAAGGAGACGGAGAAATGGAGTTGCATCATTTTTTCGGTTTAAACAACCTGGAGTTGAAGATTGAATCAGAAGTATTCGACCCTTCAAAATCATCTTTTTAAGAAAAATTAGCAACTTTTTCAAGCATGATAACAAATTCAGTTTCAGTTACTCCATAAATAATCCCACATCCCAACATATGAATAACAGGATTGCTTCCCAAGACAAAACAATACATTGCCTGATGATGTCTCAGCCATCCCAGAAGATTGTTCCAAAGACTGCAAAAATCTCAAAGCGCGCTTCCAGTTTCCGCTACATCGATCATACAATTCCCTCCGAGAATTCAAACTCATCCTTAAATAGATAAGATGGGATGTAGACAACTGATAAGCTGCAAAGTCCACTAATGACCGAAACTTGAAAGGGTACCAACAATGATTCCCTCCAAAAGTCTTTGAAGTCAACTCCAAACAAACAAGGTCAACTGCACTAAGCCTCCCTGAGCATATGATCTCTAGAAGTAAATGTGATGGCAATTCCTCAAAGCAAAGAGGCCTAAACCTATCTCCCATCCTTAAACAGCTTCTCTTCAACCCCACCAAAGAATCTATTGTTTTTGCAGCAGCAACAACAACAACAAAGTCTTATCCAAATACGTGGGGTCGGCCACATAGATCATACAGCGCCATTGTGCTCTTCAACCCCACCAAAGAATCTATTTTTTTTTAATTGACCAAAAATCTTAACAATCACAGGAGTTGAATATCACAGTGATATCATTCAAGAGTACATACAAACTAACTAGTTCTGAAGCAAGGTTTCAAATTTTGAGGCGAAATCTCATACAATTGAAGCAACATATAAAGAATACATCAGAGGGAAGGAAAAGATGGGAAATTGAATACCAGAATGGATAAAACATCAGAAGGGAACTAATCATAAACCCCAAAATTACCAAATAAACCAAACAAATCTTAAAACTTCCCCTGCAAATCAAACCAACACCATAGTCAATAAAAAAAAAGGAACAATCTTTGAACTAAAAATTGCAGCATTAATTAACTGTATAAAGTAAAAGTAGTTAAACATTGAAAGCAAAACGTGGGGTGATCCTTACCTTAGGAATGAAAGTGAAAGAGACTAGCTTTATGGTGCCAATTGATGGTTCTTTATGTATTTGATGAAAATCATTGGATCAAAGGTGAAAGCTGCTTAATTTAATGGTGGCAGAAAATGAAAACACAAGGAAATAATGAGAAAATAATAAAGGAATGATGATAATGATATGGGGTTTGGTGGGGTTTCAATTTTGTACAATGAAAACACAAAAAGCTAAGCTAGGGTTTGGGATTAAGATTGTTCATCACATTTCCTTGCTGTCATATAATGCCCCCCTCTCTATAGTAATTAAATATTGATTTTCTTAAATTTTTTCCTATTTGACTTATGGAATACCATATGATCTAATAATATTATTCACAGTCGTAAATATAAAAGATTTAGTTGACTTTTTTTTTGAGGATTAAGGAAACAAGATATGTTAGATAATTATGACATATTTGATACTTTAAATTATCTATTACTACCTCCGGTCCTAAATATAAGATCTAGATAATTTTTTTTGGAGAGGTTAAGGTTGCAAAATAGTCTATTAAATCATGACATATTTGATATATTTTTAGAATATCCATTAATTTATATGTAAAATAAACTAGTTTAAGGGAAAAAATCAGGTAAATCAATTTATAACTAACTTATTTTTGTTTTTTTTAGGATTTTTCAAAAAAGTCAATTAGGTCTTATATTTAGGACCGATGGAGTAGTTTATATGACAAATAAACTAGTTTAAGGAAAAAAATTAATTGAATCAGTTTACAAAGTGACTTAATTTGCTTTCTTAGAATTTTCTAGAAAAAGTCAACTAAATTTATATTTAAAATATGAGAAAGTACAAAATATATTATGATTAAGTATTTCATTTTGTTTTCTCGTGATTTTAAAAAAATTAACTAGACCTTATATTTAATAAAAAATAATAGAAAGAAGTGATGTTTGTTGGTAGAGAATATTTTCTTTCTCTTACTAGCTAAGTAGTAGAGGAGAATAATTAGGGAATGAAGAAGGAGATGGCGGGGGAATTTCATGGCTTCTCGAAAACTGGTAACTGCAATCTCTGCCTCTGCTGTTGGATCTGTCATTTGTTTTTGTCGTGGAGCTTCTTCACACGTGGACTCCTTCTATGTTGCCACGTCAGCATGAGTTTTGTCACCGGTAGGAAAACCACAAGCAAATCAAAGATCTACGTACCCAACATCCTAACCCAACTTTGAGTTGGCCATGTCAACTTACTCGTCTATCTAAATAAATATCGGGGTTTGATTCTCATTTTGTATATGTAACAATCTATTAACTTTTAAATTTCTGATAAAAAAGGCAAACTTTTAAATGGAGATCAGATTCGTGTAGATTTGTTCAGACACTATTGGGGCATATGAAATACCATGAGCAATAAAAAAAGATCTATAATTTCTTCCACTGATTGTTTCTGCAAAATTTGTTGCATAACCTATGAAATCTTTTAACTAAATTAAACTGAGTTCACAAGATTTCATTGAATGAAATTGAATCTCCTTTACTAATTAGGGAGTTGTTATTATCTGAACAAATGTTATTATGTGATTAAAACTAATTTATTCTATTTATAAACAAACATATAATTTAATTGGATGTGACATATGTTATAATTTGATGGTTTAATTTACTTTTTTAACTTCCACAAAAATAATTAAAGTGATCTTATATCCGGACCGAATAAAGTATAAATTTAAGTTAATTAGGTTGCAGCCGTTTACTTGAGCCATAGACAAACTATTTTTCAGATAAAAAATTAATTATAAATACTGATCAACTAAGTCTTTGAATGATATGCCTAAAACCAATACCTGGAGGACAAGTCAAATTCTTATTAAATATTTGTTCAATTTCTTTCAAGGTACTGATAAGGTTTTTTATTTTCTCGATCAAAAAAAAAAATATAAGGTTTTTTATTTTAAGAAAGGAATTGATAAACACTTTAAGATATTATTCTCGAGTTGAAATGTTTGAAATTTTCAATTGAGAAGACAGAATGAAAATAAATTTTAAAGTGCCTTCCATAAAAGGAGGAAAAGATAGCATGCATGTGAGGGGAAAAACAGGAGATAGGAAAGAAGATTTAAAGTTACTCTATGAAACCCCGTTTCTATATATTTTTAAAGAGAGTGACGATCTTTTTTCTTTGTCTTTGTCTCTTTACAAACATTGATGCCACTCCATTTTCATAATCTACTAATTTTTTTTTTTCATTAAGCGCACCATTAGTTTATATCCCCGAGTCTTTACAAATATTGACTCGCAGCAATTACATGATGAAAAACCTACTCCATACTAGTTAACAAGACTAAAATAGTTTAGTAGGTAACATGTATAGATTGATTTATGGCCTACCTATAGTACCCTTGATTGTTCTAAATAGTGTAGGCTTTTTCTTCAGTAGCCCCCCACCCACGCATCTCATACACAAAAAACCCATCATCAGTCCTAGCGGTATCTGCTTTACAATCTAATGATGCACTTGTTTACAATAATAATACTCCAATATTGCTTAGTTTTCAATTTTTTAAAGTAATTACGATCATTAAAAATTTAAGCGTTCGGTCGTTGTAATATTTAGTTGTTAAACTTACTGTAAGGGAGTACCTAGTAAATGGAGTTGCTAGGAGGAGTGTCAATACTATGTAAGTGACTTGGCAGCTAATTAAATCTACTTAATGTCAAGTGTCACCTCCCAACAAAAATGTCATTCTACAACAAAAAGGGTAACATTATAAGTTTGAGAAAATCACCATGAAATTCTTACAATAGAGAGTGTAACCATAAAAGGTCCGATCCTAGCATCAATGAGAAGTTTCAATAAAGGTAATGACCATCATTTACTAGGTACTCCTTTACAGTAAAGTTTCTACGTTTGTTTAAACCACATTTTTTCAGGTAGAGGTTCTACAGTATTATTGATTATTGATGAATGTGAAAAGAGGTAATTAATTTGAGTTCCCATCCAACACACAATATAAAAAAGATCATATGAAATGACGAAATTAAAGTAGAGTTCGTTCTAATGGACCTTATTTTAATTAACTTTCAAGTCAAGAAAATATTTTACCTTTTGTTATTTACAAGATAAAAAGTGTTTAAGTAATGAATAAAAATGTTTTGATCACATGCAACAAGTTATTGAGCACCAGTCACAAGAGTTTATATTTTGACTAATGACAAGTATTTGAGATGTAAATAACAATATTCAGACCACGCATAACAAGTTATTGGGCACCACCGCACCGGTCACGATATCTAGGCTCAGAATAATAAGGAGAGCAAAAATGTTTTATTGACTTTGGAAGATAATTAAAATAAGGTCCCTTGGGACCCTACTTTAATTTCATCATTTCATGAAACCTCTTCTATATTATGTGTGTTGGGTAAAACCTCAACTTAATTACCCATGTAAAATTTGTCAGTCACTTTATATTTCGATGGCTTTGTATGTGAAACTCAATAGAGTTGGGGAATGGAGACAAATCTATGATTATGATGGAATAGGATGAGTGGCGTTAACCATGTGAGCAAGGGGCATTTTAGATATTTGTAGGGTGACCGTTATAAAGGGATAAAGGGAATAGGGTATATCAGTGAAATAGATATACAATGCATGAATTTTGAAATTGTATAAAAAATAGTTACTTGCAAAATCTAAATTTTCTGCGAACTAAAGCTAATCTTGAAAAGATCTTGAGTGCTTAGCTTGCCAAGCTTAACCAAAAACTTGTTAGGAAACTTTTTGGTAGTTACACCTGGAACAGCAGAACAATTATTCCTAAATATTAAAACTTTCCAGAAAAATATGAAAATACTAGTTAAAATTATGTACACATTTATAAACCTACCCAACTTCCAATTTCTCGTTTCCATTTATAATTTACAAGCTGACTAGAGATAAGTATATAACATGCTAATATCGTCATTAGGACAAAACTGGGTGAGCCTATAACATTCCATGATAGACACACATTGCAATGCATAGCAAATACTGAGGAAACTATATGTTGATTAAATTAGTTTCCCTCCTTGGTGGTTTCAGCTGGAGTTACAGAATCGGATGATATTCTGAACTTGAGTACCTTGTGAAGTTGACACGAAGGCTTTACTTGCTTCGTTGGAGGTTGACTTGAATCAATTATTTTAGTTCCAGGGAACAGATTCGCTTCAGAGGGTCCTGTCTCTACATGAACCACAGGAGTATCTGCAAAGTAAAAAGGCTTCATTATACAACTCGAACTATACTTGTTTATTAGTTGTGGGAAGACAAAAGATATGTATATGCAAAACATAAAAGTCTCTAACGAAAAAGTTTTCAACTATCCAGTTGTCTTTTCTTAAATAGAAAGAAAAGCCATCATTATCAAGTAATTACAGCTGAGCAATTCTTAAGGCAATACAACTAGTTGGTCTGGTTTTCTACTCTGACATGTGGATATTTCTAATATTCTAGGTTTATATGTATACATGTCCACTTGAGACTCTGAGAAAGCCATGATTAGTTGTATTGCAATCCCTAATTGCAAGTTCAATTACAGATAAAGTTATACTCAAAAGATGGAGTAATTGAAAAGGTTGGCAATTTCACCTTCAGCAATAACAATAAAGTCTTATCCTACTACATGAATTTGGTTACATGGATTGTTTCATGAGATTCAATAAGGTTTTAAGTTGGTTATCGGAACCTAACATCACCCTCCTCCTTGATCCGAGCTTAAGACCAATTATAAACATAGGCGGAGTTCAATCAAACACTAATGAGAAAATTATTTATAAGGAAGAACCTAACCATTCATTCAAAAAAGAATGGTTCAATATTCTTGTCCTATTTTGAACCATACAATCTGTCTCTTCACTTATGGGACATGAAGAAGCGGCTCCCTAAACTCAGTAATGTGCAAACAGTTACAAAAATAGTTAAACATTGACAAGCAAGAAGTGCTAGACAACTCATTCTAATTTTTCCTTTTCCATGGAAGGTTTTAGCACATAATTGTAACTCACCTTCTTCTGTAAAGACAATACATGTGCCAATTGTCTCCTCATATTCCCCAACCTGCAAGTAAAGGACAATGAGGAACCATGACAATCCTTAAAATAGTCACGATACATTCAGAGGACAGAAAAAATAGAAACAAAGTGGTTGCAGACCCACAAATAAATTTCACTACATCAGCTGCACCAAAAACTCTGTAATTCTGATAATTGATTTCAAGAAATACTAGCAGAAGGTAACATTTAAATAATTGATTATTTGATGCAACCCCATAACTAAAGCTGATATTATTTATGAAACAAGGCTATGATAATTGATATTACTGTCCACCACGGTAAATGGGCAATATGGTGGTAAAATATGGCGATCATAGTTACAGTAAGAAAGGAAAAAAACAAGAAGGGCATAAGATATTTGAGACTTTATACAAGTCAAATGGTTTCTCCTGTCTCTGTTACACTTCAAATCATAATATATATTTCCCACTAACCACTTCACTTTCCTCTCACAACAGACCTCACAACCCATGTTTCAGTTACAAGGACTACGCCCCTCAACAACATTCCCTCAAACCTTGACTATTAATCATGAGCTCATCATTATATAATATCTTTTTTTAAAATGAATAGCTATGAAATATAAATCTTTTGTGCAGTATCACTAGACTGACATGAGCATTCAAAAAGCACGCACACATGCTCGCACAAAATATCCACCAGGAAGCAGTTTATAGCAGATAGAAAGAAAAGGTCATCAAATATAATGGAAAGACTGATATAGAATTAAAAACATGGCAGCAGAATATACAAACAGTGCAAGATACAAGTTCCAGGATGCAGAAGCAATAGGCTAAAATGTAACTGACACTTAAGGAACCTTGCATACAGGAAGGGTGAGGAAAAGTAAAGAGACTGAACATGCATAATGTCATGCACAGGCATGTCTTTATAGCCTCACATCCAAATTTAATACAGAGGTTTCACAGGGCATGATATTTAAAGTTTAAATGCAACTTACCAGCTTAAATTTGTCATCAATGATCATCTCTGGGTTTAATGTATCTAGGCCCTACAAATAACAATACACAATAAAAGAACATTTCACCAACTCAAGATCTGATACTTTAAACAAGAGTAATGTTTTCATAAAGAAAAGGATGAAAACCTGAACATTAAAAAAAGGGTCAACCCAGTTCTAATCCCTACTTGGTGAGGGTGCTGGGGAAGGGAATATACTAGGCAGCCTAACCTATGCTTTTCACACAGTGGCTGATGCAAACCCACAACCTCACACCCACACGGCAAGCGAGCTTACCGTTGAGTTAAGCTTGCTCTTCTAAAAATCTAAGCATTAACAATTCAAAAATTCAGGGGAAAATAATAAGAACAAAAATGTTACTCCCTCTAATCCTATATATAAGCCATATTTTGGGAGGAGGCGAACTTAGTGCTCCCTCCATTCTTAAATATAAGACTATTTTACCTAAAACTTGTTTAGATTAAGAACGTTAACTAAGTTAGTTATTATCACATAGTATTACTAACTCACCATAGGGGTGTATCTTTATCCTCACTCTGACAGTCTTCCTTTCTCGTTTGTTTATTATTAATAAGCATTATTATCAGAGTTAATTAGGTGGAAAAGTTGGGAACAATTAGAAAGTACTTTATATCTCGTAACAAATTAAAATTTGAAAGTGTTCTAATACTCATGAACAAAGTGAGTACTAAATATAATACTCTTTTCCCTAAAATACCCCTACTAGAAAATACACCTCAACAGTAAACAAGCAAGAGGAGAGGATACAAATAGAGGCAGATAACTATAGTACATTTACAATATCATGTGATTTTAACTAACTTAACTACCATCATTATCCTTAATCTTAAATCTAAGAGGGAGTAAATGACATACAGTTAGAACATATTTAGCATTTGGAGGGATATCAAGGCTGCCCAAGACACTATCCAGGTCAAGCAAAACATATTCTTCATGACCCTGGTGATCATGGGGTGTTACATTTGAGTCCATACTATACTCCTGTGCAAGTCACAAGGAAGAACACCATTCTCACAATAATAACTATATAGAAAGAAGCAAATTCATGAATGAAAAACAAGCGCAACATTTCACCTTTTAACCACCACAGTCATATTTGTAATTAAATAACACTAAACTCAACTTGCCCTAAAATTAAAGCTGAAGAAATAATAATAATTTATATGAAAGCCTATATATATATATATATATATATATATATGAATATATGTGTGTGTGAGAGAGAATAATTACAGAATTACAGGATTTCATACCCACGATAAATCTGCGAACAAAAAGCCGCCAGCCCGCCACAAACAGAGTAACGACGGAGAAGATTAGGCGTTGCCGCTGAATTTGATTTTATATTACCCTTTCGGCTCCTAATTACTCTCTTGAGTCTTCTACATAAATAAATATATAAAGAGACATGTTATTTGATAGTCTTAGGATGTGTTTTTCCCTTTTTAATTAAGAGGAATATATAAGGGAAAATTAATTTGAGGTCCCCCACGAGGGACTTAATACTAGAAAAGTCCCAAAAGTTGAAATAATTAATGTAGGGTCCCAAGGGACCTCACTTTAATATATTTGAAAATTGAAAAGACACCTTTGCCCCTGACAACTTAATGGGCAGCCATGACAACTCGATGGGCATAACTTGACAACTGAATGGGCAAATGTGACAACTTGTTGGGCAAAAGTGTCTTTTCAATTTTCAAGTATATTAAAGTGAGGTCCCTTGGGACCCTACATTAATTATTTCAACTTTTGAGACTTTTCTAGTATTAAGTCACTTGTGGGGGACCTCAAATTAATTTTCCCAATATATAATCAGTAACATTTTATGATGAATTTAATGTTTATCACTGTTCATATTGTTACTCCCCGGTCCTTATTATAAGTCATCAACCGCCCAAATTCTACAAAGAAAGAAATGAAAGTTGCATCATTAAATTGGTCTTATTTTATTTGAGTTTTCCGTTTTTGCTCATCCCACCTTAATCACTGTAGCCTACAACTTTTTCCTTTTTTCATTAATCCTCTATCTTTATAAGGGAAACAAAAGTGGAGTGGAGGAAAAATCAATTCAATTAAAGAAATCTTTTTTTCCAATGATAAGACATATTGGAAAAATTTAATAAATAGGTTAGTTAATGGTGGTTAGTGACTTATATTGAGGACCAAAATTTAAAGGTAATTGCTGACTTATAATAAGAATATGGGGGAGTATGTGTAAAACATTAAATTGAATTTCACAGGTCCCTTTTAAAAAGTAATTAATGTGAGATCCCACGAGTTGTAATCACAACTTCTAGAGCTAGCAATAATAACGTCTCACATAACAACTTGTAGTACCTTACATTAATTATGTTTCTTACACGAGCCCTTAATTAATTTTTCCTAAAAATATTTGATAAAACACTAGGTCAAGAAGAAAAACTAAACTTATTCAGTGCTCAATAGTGCTCAAAAAGTGATTGAAGAATTCAATAGATTGGTGCACATCATAGGCAAAAGGCACAGTTTATCTTGAAATTATAAATTATTTAATAATCATTAAAAATTAGAAATTAATATAAGAGAATCTAATGATGTGTGTGTGTGTAAGAAAATTAAGGGGAGAAAAATAAGATGAACAATATTGTAATTGATTGATGAAGAATTGAAGATTATACAACAAAGTATAGGGTTTTGGATTGATTATCCCTCCCATCATACGGTGATGTGTTTAACCCCTAACTTTAGGGATTTGAGAGGTAATTATCTCCTTATTTTGGTGTAGATTCTCTTCAATCTCACATATTTTATCATTAAACTAGAACCTTTATTATATATATAGACTAGAGTCACTAATCTATTTAATTATGATCTCAAATATCTCTAACAAAAACGCTTTCATTTTTGACAAAAGTCATTTTGATATATATATTTATTATAGGTATCGATCTTTGTCCAAGAAGCCTATAGATTTTTGGCAAAAAAAGAAGCCTATAGATTATTTTATGTGGGATGTGGTAGATTAATTGATATAGTGATGATATGAAGTAGATGCGAATATGCTTCCCATGCCCATTTACATATATTGACCCGCACCCCTCACTTACCGCAACTATTCATTTTTATATATTAGGCATTGGTAATACCCATTATTTTGATGAGACAGTGAAATATGATTTATAATAATATGATAGGGAAAATATATTAGATGAAAACTAAAATTATTAACTAAAGTGGTATATTTTTCTCATAAACTCATAAAAGGTATCTTGGCATGGGACTTCTTAATGGGACTTCGTAATCCGTGAACTGTGGTTTATTTGACTCGATCCCACTCCCCAAGTCTCTGTTTGTTTGTTTTTAAAAAATAAAAATAAGTAGGAAATATAATACTACAATTTTTTATACTCTCTGATTAGTAAACGCAAAGTACTTTGTTTTATTAGTACATATTGGAGCATTTATGAAACATTACACTTCTATACGTACATTGTCATGTCATGTAGTCTTTTAGATTTAAGTGAATACATAGATTTTAGTTTCAGTTCAATAATGATAGAAATTTATTTATTTCATACTGATTCCTTAGACAGAACCGCGTTATATTTATAAGTTAATTACTTAATTCACTGTTGTTTAAGTTGAAAAAGCTTGGTGTTCCATGAATCTAATGTGATGGATTGATCTTAAAATGTTTGGAGCAGACGATAATAGCTAAACAAGGATCGTTTTTTTCTTTTTGCAACAATCTAAAACAAGGATTATGCACCCTCAACATATTCATACCTTTTAGTTTTATTTTGCTTATTATAGTGTGCATGTATGTGTTGCGAGTTTGAGAGATCTCACGCGCGCGCGTGTGGGACTTAGGAAAACCTCTCACTTTTGGAGAGACTAAACCTCTCATCTTGGAGAGCTAGGAGCTGAGGGGCGGCGACCTGTTTCTTCGTGCCTGCAGTGTGGTGGCCGTCGTGTGGCGGCGATCCTGTCCGGTGGCTGGTTCGTCGGCGGGGTACGTTTCTTTGGCCGGGTGCGGCAGCTTGGGAGACTTTGAGGGGCGGACTATTTCCTCCGGTTACGGTGGCGGGAGAGCGGCCTTCTTCATTATCTTACTCTTGTTTTTCCGGTACGGTGTGTGGGTGAGCAGATCTGGTTTTATCTTCACTATTGGTCATCCAGTTTGGTGTGGGTGTGCGAAGCGCTAGTTTCCTGTTTCTGCTAGTGCTCCGTGTACCTTTCAGAGCGGTGGAACGGGTGTGGGTTGTGGGGCTTCGGCACTGTATCAGGCTGTAGTGGGTCAAAGACGTGGCGGAGAACTCTGTGTGGTGTGTGTTTGTCTCGAGTGGATTGCAGGGGTGCTTGATTTGGTTTCTCGGGTAGTGCTAAAGGGGGGCTGACAATATGGAAGAGGATTTGATGGATACATGGGATGAGGAAGATGTGTCGCAGTTCGATGTGGATCTGAATTGGGGTGGTGCTGCGGATTAGCGGGGAGGCGAAAAATTGCTAGTGGGTAAACTGTTCGCAACAAAGAAGCAGGGGCTTGATGTGCTCAAAGATCTCATTCAGCGTGCATGGCGCCCTCGTGGAAAGGTGGGGGTAAGTGTTGAAAGTCAAAATCATTTTGTTTTTTCCTTTGACAATCTGAGAGATATTGATCGTGTGTTAAAAGATAGCCCCTGGACTGTAAATGGTCATCTGTTGAACTTACAGAAATGGGAACAAGGAAAGAGAATTGAACAGCTGGATATGTCTAGATGTAGTGTTTGGGTACAGGTGAGTAGCCTTCCCTGGGACCTTCAGAATAGAGACAACATTGTGCTTTTGGGGTCTAAAATAGGTACTATTAAGGGGTTTGAAGACCCTGTTCTCCTGAATGGATGCTATCGTGATTTTGTGAGAATTAGAGTGGAAATTGATGTGCACAAACCCTTAGTGACTGAGTTACGTATACCCACTCCACAGGGGGACCGTTTCTGGGCTAAAGTGCATTATGAGAAGTTAAAAGGATATTGTTATCGGTGTGGTATTATTGGTCATGGACAGGATGAGTGTGCTGCGCCTGTTCGGATGTCGTTGGCCAATCCCTCCCAAAGAAGGTACTCGGGGAGCCTCTATGTGAAGCCGCTGAAAATCTCCTCGGCTATGGTGATTCATAATCCAGCGGGAGGGGACACGGTGGAGATTAGTATGCGGAGAGAATCATCCTCTAAACATAGTAAGGAAGGAAGTCAATCTGATGCAACTAAAGTATTCCAGGTGGATGGGACAGGTGGGACTACTTGGCGGCGTAGTGAGGGGAAGAGGGCAGTGGAGGTTGAGGACCGGATGGAGATTTCTGCATCTATTCCTACGTGTGATTCTATTCAGTTAAGTGCAGAGGGGAGGGAAGAGGATGAGGTTAATAGCCCTGCTAAGTTAGATGCTCATTTCAAAAAACCAGTGGAAAGGGGAGGCAAGAGTTATGAACCGGACACGTCTCCGGAAGAAGGAGGGACTGGTAGTGGTTCCTCCAAGGATACGGATACGGGCAAGAATTCTGATGGCAAAGTTAGTACAGTAGCGTCGTCAAACTTGGGAGAGGAGGGCGCTAATCTAGAGGGGTCTGCTAAAAGGAAGAGACGAGATCAATCAACATCATCTGGGGAGTTAGAAAGGAGGAAAGGAAAGAAAAAAATGGAGGAAGGTTGTGAACAGGTTTCGGGTGCTCAGGAGCAGGCGGAGGGCCACTTGGAAGGTGTAGATTTAAGTCCCAATGCGAAGAGACAGTTATTTAAAGAACCTGAGCAGGATACAATGACTGAGGGGGGGAAAAATGAAGAATACTTTGTGGAGATACCAGAGGATGGTAATGCTGCATCTGGAGGGGAGCTGACAGTTTACCAAGTTACTCCGTTGGTACAAGAGCTGGTTAGTGAAATGGCGGTTTGCTCTCTTAAGCGTAAGCGGGATTGTGAAAATAGTCAGCAGAAACCGGAGACCGTGACTAAGAGGGTGCGGTTTGAAGGGCTGCCAATTCCGAAAGTGCAGGGGCGGGGGAAGACTAAGAAGGTAGGGGGACGTGCTCAGAATCAGGTGACAGGTCTGGTGGATGTTCGGGTGGAGCAAGCGCAAGAGGGTTGGCAACTTAGAAAGTCCTCTCTCTCAGGGGAAACAGTGGTGTTTAAAGCTGATAAGAGGTCTGGTGGTCGTCCTACATCGACCACCGAGGCGCCATGAGTCTTGTAGGATGGAACTGTCAAGGTGTGGGGGCTGCCTTGACAGGTCGGCACTTAAAGTTTATATGTCATAAATATAGGCCCCCTCTGGTTTTCCTTTCGGAAATCAGAGCCAATATCTCCAAAGTAGATCGACTAAGAAGAAGATTGGGGTATGACTATGCTGAGTATGTAGAGCCAGTTAACACAGGAGGGGGGCTTGCTTTGTGGTGGAAAAGTACTGTGGTGCTTGGCTTGATTATCAAGAACAGGAACTTTTTCCATGTAAAGGTTAGTGGTGGACTAGGGCCGGTTTCGGGTTACATTACTATGGTTTATGGCCCTCCCACCGAGCGGGAGCGTAGAGAATGGTGGCCACAGTTGCACCGTTTAGATCCAGGAGAGGAGGAGCCCTGGCTATGTTATGATGATTTTAATGAGCTGCTTTCCAATGCTGAAAAAGCAGGCGGCAGATACCGGTCTGAATCTTCATTTGAGGATTTTCAGAATTTTGTTGATGTGTGTGGTCTGTGGGATTTGGGGGCGAAAGGTTTACAATTTACCTGGTCGAATCACAGGGAGAACGAGGCCCATGTTATGGAGCGGTTGGATAGAGCATTATGTAATACTGCATGGAGGGATGCTTACCCAAGGGCACAGGTATGTACACTTGAACCGCTCGGTTCTGATCATACTCCTCTTTTAATTCAACCTGAATATTTTAGTTTCTCTGGTCCTAAAGAATTTAAGTTTGAACTCATGTGGACTGATCATGTAGATTACCATAGTATGATTGCTAGGGAATGGGGGAAGGTGAGAGAGGGAGAGTTGGGGGAAAATCAGGATATACTAGTATGCTTGGATAGAATGAGATCCTTCCTTATAGACTGGAGTAAGAAAGAGTTCCCGAATAATAGGAGAGAAGTCCAAAAACTGATGAGGGAATTTCAGGATTGCTGTGAACTAGGTTGGAATAGAGAAGGGGATAATAGGGCGAAGGAGTTAGCACAAAAAATTGATGAGGTGTGGGAGCGAGAGGAGAAATATTGGCTACAGCGAGCCAGAGTGAATTGGTTAAGAGAGGGCGATGAGAATACCACATTTTTCCATAAGACCACTCAGCAACATAGGGCTAGGAACAAAGTAGTCCGGATTAGAAACGAAGGGGGGCTGTGGATAGAAGAGGAACAGGAGATAGGCACCTGTTTTAGTCAATTTTATCAGTCTCTTTTTAGCGCAGGGGATGAGAGAAATTTTGACTCGGTACTGAGCTATATCCAACCACTTATTACTGAGCCAGATAACTGTAGTCTGTTAAGGCCTGTCACAGTCGAGGAAATTCACCGGGCTACTCATGACCTGGGTGGCTTAAAGGCTCCTGGGCCGGATGGCTTTCCTGGAGTCTTCTACCATCAATCATGGGAGGTGGTGGGGACCTCGGTTGTTAACATGGTACAGGACTTCTTTGCAGGGGATTTGTGTCTTGAGCGAATGAATCAAACTAATCTGGTTTTCATCCCCAAAGTTGATGTAGCTGAGACAGTGGGGCAGTTCAGACCAATAAGCCTATGTAACTTCTGTTACAAGATAATTTCGAAAATTATGGCTAATAGGATGAAGTGTGTCATGCCTAAATTGATTTATGAGCAGCAAAGAGCCTTTGTCCCAGGGAGACATATCCAGGATAATATTTTTATTGTTCATGAAGCTTTCCATTATCTTAAAAGAGAGAAGAATAGGAGAGAAATGGCAATCAAAATTGATATGAATAAAGCTTATGATCGGGTAGAGTGGGATTTCTTGGAAGCTTTGATGCGGAAATTTGGTTTTGCTGATAGGTGGGTGTCTTTAGTGATGACCTGTATTCGATCAGTCTCTTTCAATGTCAAATTAGAAGGAAAGACTGTGGACCAATTTGCTCCGGGGCGAGGGCTCAGGCAAGGGGACCCTTTGTCTCCCTACCTATTCATTATGGTTGCTGATGTGTTGTCTTGTATGATCAATGAACATGTGCGGAGAGGGGAGCTTAAGGGGATTAAAATGACTAGGGCTTGCCCAGAACTTTCCCATTGTTTTTTTGCTGATGACTCGTTGTTCTTTATCCAAGCAACAAGTCATAATTGTTTCATTCTCAAATCTTTGTGGGAGGAATATTGCCAGGCATCGGGTCAGCGTATTAATTTTGATAAATCTAGTATATTTTTGACTAGTTGCCTAGATAGAGATGAACAGGAAGCAATAGCCCATGTTCTGAATATCCCTTTGACTGATTCTCCGGGGAATTATCTGGGACTTCCTATTTTGTGGGGTAGAGCAAAAACTGAGGCGTTGGCTTTTGTGAGGGATAAAGTGCGATCTAAAGTCCAAGGATGGAATAAGAAATTTTTATCGCAGGCTGGTAAGGAGACTTTAATTAAAGCTGTAGCCAATGCAGTACCTGTGTACTCCATGTCTTGCTTTCTTTATCCAAAAGCTTCATGTACCCAACTTAACCAGATTTTGGCAAAGTTTTGGTGGGGACAACAGGGGGAAAGTAACAAGATTCACTGGAAGGCCTGGGATAAACTCGCGTTTGGAAAGGAGGACGGGGGTCTCGGGTTTCGGGACTTCCAGCTTTTTAACCAAGCCCTTTTGAGTAAACAATGTTGGAGAATACTAACTGAGCCTAATGCATGGTGGGTCCAAATGTTGAAAGGGTTATATTTCCCCAATTGCTCTTTTATGAGGGCTAAGCGGGGAGGTAGGGCCTCGTGGGCTTGGAATAGCCTTTTGGAAGGGCGGAAATGTTTAGAGGGCAACTTGTTCTGGGAAATTGGTGATGGCACTAATGTTAACCTATGGTCTGATCCCTGGATTCCCAATGTGGATGGTTTCTGCCTACCCAGGCATCTGCTATCCAATGGAAATAAAGATCAGAGGGTGGTGGATCTAATTCGAGAGGATAGATGGGATCTTAGAAATCTGAACCTCCCTTCTGTGTTTCTAGAGCACATCTCTTCTATTCCACTGGGGTTATCTAATAGGCATGATAGAGTTCACTGGACGGGGAGTACTAATGGTGTGTATACTGTGAAAGTAGGCTATAAGTTCCTTCAAGAGTTAGCAATGAGAGAAAGAGAGCGACAGCCGGGTTCGTCAAATGTCCCCTGTAAAGAACTTTGGGTGGGCATATGGAAACAGAAAACTCAACCTAAAGTAAAACATTTTCTCTGGCGAGTTTGTGCAGGCTCACTCCCAACGATGGAAGCTCTGCACAAGCGGCGTTGTAGCTCAGTTGATGTGTGTCAGCGTTGTAAGAACGGCCCTGAAACTATTGAACATATGTTGCTTTTGTGCGAGCCTGTAAAGAGGTTGTGGTTTGCTAGCCCTTTAGCTCTTAGGGTTTCTGAGGCAGGGGTGAGAACCTTTGAGGAGTGGCTTGTGTCGTTATGGCACAACATTAGGCATGACATGTTTGCTCAAACTTTTGTTTCAAACATTTTGTGGTATCTCTGGAAGAGCCGCTGCTCTGAAATGTATGATCATAAGTCTTTTGATGCTATGTGGATTTTGCATTCGGCAGATGTAGGCTCTCACGCTCTATGGAAGGCTAGAGGCTGGACCATAGAAGCTGGAGAGGATGCACCGGCTGAAGTTATTTCTAACCATTGGGCTCCCCCCCCCCCTGTTGGGACTTTTAAGCTGAATATAGATGGTTCCTTTGATATACACACTAATTCTGGTGCTATTGGCTATGTTTTGCGTGATCATGCAGGGACTGTTGTTTTGCACTATGGTGAGCAGGTTTCTGTTGCCTCGGCTTTTGAGAGTGAAGCGGTCGCCCTGGTGGTTGCACTGCGAGCAGTAGGGGCGGAACGGTTTCCTGTTGTGCAGGTTGAATCAGATTGCCTGAGCTTGGTTAAGGCTGTTGTGGATGGTCAGGGGTGCCCTGTCTGGCCAGCTAGGAAGTGGGTTGAGGAAGCTGGTGCTCAACTGTGCAGCTCTAAGTTTCCTCTCTCATACATTCCTAGATCTTGTAATTTGGCTGCGGACTGGATAGCCAAATCTGCTGCAAAGGGGTTGCTTTGGGGTGCTAATGATGTAGCTCCCCCAACCCCTCTTTATTTACGTTGCTTAGCTGATTTTAACTCTAGTTCAGGATACCCTGTGAGGGAGGGTATTGGCTGAAACTTTCTTATTTTGTTTTGTTCCTGCTGGACTTGTTGTAAACTGGTAATCTTTTCAATTGCAATGAAGCTCTTTTCCTTTGTCCAAAAAAAAAAATAGTGTGCATGTATGTGTGTATTGAAGTAGATTATTGGATATATATGAATACAGTGAACGTCACCACCTTTGCTTTTGAAACTTATGAAAAGTCAGCCTATCCTATATGAAGAAAGACAGTATATAATGCAATGCAGCTGGAAACGACGCGCTTCAACTATTGTGGATTTGAGAATGTCTGGTTAATCTGTTTGGAACTGTTGATGCATATGAAGATCGGACCTGAAGTTGTTTTTAGCTCCTATTTCACTTCGTGAAGTATATATGATAAGCTATATTTGTAAAAGGGTTTGCTTTTTATATAGTTCAGGTTCACTTAAAACTCAAACTCGGGAGGCAATGGTCATATATTATTTATTTATTTTTGAAAACGGCTTTGGTGAGTTGATTGAAAATACTAGAAATTTAACCTTCATGGGGAAATCCTAGAAAGAAAGAGACAATTGAAATTTAAAATTATTTTATATAGTTGGATAATAAGATTAACTAGTTGAGTAATGATATTATACATAAAATCTTCTTTCTTAAATTTTGAAATTCAATTGTCATTTATTTATTTGGGATTTCTCCAACTTTCATTTGGTGCTTATTTTTCTTTTTCTAGTGAAGCGGCATGTTAGTAAATTAGAGTTAGGCTATGCATTGTGTATAATGAGGACTGTATTTTAGCCTTTTAGGTTCATCGTAGTTGGCCTTGTGCAACTTGAAGTTTAGAGAGTTTTGAGAAAACTTTTTCAAAAATTAAAATGGCAGAAAATGGAGAAACAAGCTAAGGTCATTGGCTTTGACTCCCACATGGTCTGAGGCCACTGTGTTGACCTGAGGCCACTGTGTTGACAAGCTTTGTTCTTCTTTGTTTCCTTGTGCAGCACTCCATTCATCACTTGAGCAAGGTAAGAATTGTAGCAATCGTTATTAATCTTAAATCTGTTGCAAAAGAATTCTGGACTCACCATTTTAAGCAATTATTTCAATTATTTTTATGGTTTTGAAATCTAAAATTAAGACAATCTCTTAAATTTCATTTTATATAAAAAAATATTTTTTATTCAAAAACCGTACTATTAGTATTTAGCACCGAATCAGACAAAAAGAGATGTAATGGTATCTTTGGATGCGGTTTTGGAAACCGTGGACTGTGGTTTGACTCGTTCCCATTCCCCATGTCTCATTCACTTTAAAAACTCTATGACTTTGTCTTTGTGTAAACTGAAATTCAATCAAATAATTAACTAAGTAGGGTTTATACTTTGATTTAACTAAGCAATCGGTAATAGCTAAACCGTGATTATACACCATAAAAATTTTCATGGAGGAATCTAGTTCTTGTTGCAAGGAAGTTTTTGAATTCTAAATACTCCCTCTGGCTTCTAAATATTTAACCTATTTGTTTAGGTGTTTTAGAAAAAAATACATTATATATTATATTTTCTAACATCCTTAATGTAAATAGATTTATTAAATAAGTCTTATATTTTGGACAAGAATGAGTTTGAGATAATTGTCAGGTATTTGATGGTAATCTTTAATGACACTGAAAAATCATTCCAGAATGAATGTGAGAAATACTGATAAGGATAGTAGGGCAGCCATGTTCATTAAATGACCAATAGCTGGCCTTTTGATAGCTAAAGTGACATTGTTACTTACATTGAGGATGATGTTAAGCACTCAATGGATATGTAGCAAAAAGGAAATGTTGCATGTTCATATATAAACTTTTGCATGTTCATATATAAACTTCCCAAGCCATGCAAAGTCAATGGAAGGTTGGTGTGCTTAGTGGTTAGTATCTGTATCATTAATGCTTGTGTAGTTGGTTTCAAGCTACCACTAGGCTACTCCTACTCATCGAGATTTACCTCTAGCTTTGCTTTTTTTTTTTGGCCAACAAAGAGAATTTCATTGCATAGAGAAGGGATTGAATCCCATACATCATATCCATTGTCTCAATACATAAGAAGATATCAAAACAAACACCAAAAGGAATCATCTAATTACATCAAAAGAATCAAAAGATGTTAAATTAGCCAATGCCTTCTCTATTGCTAGGAATGAAAAGTGGGCCTTCAACAGACATATCTTCATGAGCTTCCCGAAGAATGATGAGTGCTAGAGGAGGTGGTGACTCCATAATCAGACCCGAAGGTCCCACCTCCCTTGAAGCCATAGCAGCTAGACAATCAGCTGCACGATTACCATCACGGGGAATGAATGATAAAGAAATCAAACCTCGGTTATGCAACATTTGAGATATATCAGTCAAGAAGCTTTGAAACTTCCATTCGCACTTGTCAATTTTTCCATCAGACATAGCTTCAAAAAGCTCTTTACAGTCCATTTCCACAATGACTAGATGGTTCCTCCATTGTTCAGTCAACATAACAGCATGATAAAGGGCTTGAGCTTCAGCATGAAAGGATGATTCAGCTATTACACTCTGCTTCCAGCCACATATAAATTGGCCCTCATGGTTTCTGCATACAATTCCCACACCTGCTTTCTTGGTTTTTTTACAATATGCCCCATCACAATTGACTTTAATACAGTTCTGGCCAGGTTTTTGCCATTTCACCTCAGGCCTCTGCAAGACAGCATTGCTACAAACCCGTAATAAATTAGTTACATCCCAAAATTCATTCAGACAAGTATTTGCAGCTTCAATTGTCTTAATAGGATCAGGACTGATTTTCTCAAACACCCATTTGCACCTGCTTTTCCATATAAACCACAGAAGGTTGGCCACATATGCCTGTACAAACTCAGAATTATCATTCTGCAGCAAGAGGATAGATTCAAGCCATTTTTCCATACTCCTCACATTATATTCATCAACCGGAATGCCTAACGAACATGCAAACCATGTTTTTCTCACCCAAGGGCAAAGGAGGAGTAAATGTTCTATGGTTTCCACCTCAGTTTCACATACTGGACAGAAGGGATTGGCAACACATTTTCTTCTATATAACTGCTCTTTTGAAGCTAAGGCCTTTTGCATCACACGCCAAACAAAGTGTTTTACTCTAGGAATAGCCTTAATCTTCCATATATTGTCCCACACAACTTTGTCAATAATCTGAGATGAAGAAGCTTGATTCTCTTGCAAAATTTTTTGGTTGCTCTTTGCCAATCTGTATGCCTTCTTCACTGTGTAGTCTCCATTTTTATTCCCAATCCATCTAAGTTTATCCTCTCTGCAGCTTTCTGAAAGATATATTTTGTTTATGCTTCTTAGACTCTCCTTGCTCACTGCATCTGAAATAGGCTCCAAATTCCACCTTTTATCTTCAATCAGCTCAGAAACCAACAGATTGTTGTTCACAACGGCATTCTCTAATTTGTGCAAGCAGCATTTGGGATTCCCTGGAATCCAAGGGTCTTCCCATACTCTGATGTAATGACCAGTCCCTACCTGCCAACATAGGTTTGCCTTCAAAAATTCACTTCCCTTCAAAATACTGTCCCAACCCCAAGATGCCCTAGGGCCTTTCACAGCAGTCAAAAAGGAACCAGTAGGGAAATAAATACTTTTGAGGACTCTTACCCATAGATCATTCGGTTTTTGTGTAATCCTCCAAGCCGTTTTTGCCAAAAGTGCGTCATTAAATCCCATGAAATCTTTGAAGCCCATCCCTCCATCTTGCTTAGCCTGAGTCATAACATTCCATGCTTTCCAATGTACATTAGTGGCCTCACCAGAATTACCCCAAAAATAATTGGAAACCAGACTATCAAGGACTTTACAGGTACCTGATGGATACTTGAAGCACGCCATGGAATAGATCGGTATAGCACTAATCACGGCTTTGATCATGACCTCTCTTCCGGCAAAGGATAAACACTTTTTCTGCCAACCCTGTACTTTTTTGCCAATCCTATCCCTTACAAAGGCAAGCGCTTGCTGCTTCGATGAGCCCCATAACACTGGCAATCCAAGATACATTCCCGGGTCTTCCTTTTCTTTCACATTTAGACAGTCCACAATCTCCTCTCTTATATCATTTGGAGTGTTCCTGGAGAAGAATAAATTGGACTTATCAAAGTTAATCACCTGCCCTGATGCACTACAATATTCTTCTAGTATCTTCACAAACATCTTGCAATTAGTAGCCTCTGCCTTTAAAAACATAATCGTGTCGTCTGCAAACATACAGTGAGTTAGTGTTGGGCAGCCCCTAGCTAATTTAATTCCTTTCAAATCCCCTTTATCTGTATAAAATGAAATCATTGATGAGAGAGCCTCTGATGCAATAATAAAGAGGTATGGAGATAAAGGATCACCCTGCCGGAGACCTCTCTGTGGCTTAAAGCTTGTGATTGTTCTCCCTGATAACTGCACCCTGAATGATACACTAGTCACACATTTCATTATCCACTTAACCCATTTATCACAGAAATTCATTTTCAGCAGAACACCTTCCAAAAAATTCCACTCAAGCCTATCATAGGCTTTGTTCATATCCATTTTCAGTGCAAGTTCAAATTTGTTCCCATTCCTTTTATCTTGGATTAGTCTATTAGGGACAAAAGCTCTTTGTTGTTCAGAGATGCAAGAATCCAAAACTAGCCGTAGCCTATTCGCTAGAATCTTGTAGGCAAAATTGCATAAACTAATCGGCCTATAATGACTAACCGTCTCGATTTTTGGAATTAGAATCAGATTTGTCTCATTTAGTGCATCTATTCCATCATGTACCATTCGGGAAACAGAAACACTTACCTCCTCCCACGAGCTTTGAAAGAAGTGTCCGTTGGCCCCGGGGCCTTAAAAGCACCTAGCTGAAAAGTTGCCTCTTGAATCTCTGCCTCTGAAACTGGACGGGTAAGCCAAGCATTCTGCTGTTCCGTAATTCGAGCATGTATATGAGATAACACCATATCAGAATTAGAAACTGCATTGCTTTGAAATAAGGATTGGTAAAAAGTAGCCACAACACCAGCCACCCCTTTTTCAGCTTAATAACCAGGTTTTTTTGGCGCCGCATTACTGTTGTTCTGTGGAAAAAACGGGTGTTCATATCCCCTGCCTTGAGCCAATTATTCCTTGATCTCTGCCACCAATACACTTCCTCTCTTTGCCAAAATTCTGAGCATTTCAACGCTGTTCTTAGTCGCCACAGAATAAATTCCCTTCTTCAGATCCTCAATTCGACTAATCAATTCTGCAGCTCTTCTTTGGCTGTTAGGAAAAGCTTTCTTGCTCCACTTGATAAGAATGTTTTTGCAATGGTCTAATTGTTTGACAAGAGCTTTGATCCCATCACTTTGTTCAGCACCTCCATGTTTCCAACATTCCTTCATAAGGGGCTTGAAATCAGGATGAGTCACCCAAATTGCTTCAAATTTAAATGGGCGAGGAGATTTGATACTCTCGAAACATAAATGCACCAATAACAAATGATGATCTCGAAACATAAATTCACAATCTGAAACAAAACTTTGAAAACGAGCACCTCTAGCTTTGCTTTTGAAGGTACGGACTTGATAACTTCAAATTTCAATAAATGATAGTTTTCTCAAAAAAAATGAAAGTAGGTATACTGTATACAGTACACTAATCTAATTGGAAAAAATGCATTTAAGTCACTAGTAAGTAATATTGTAAGGTCTCTAAAAATATCACAAATACGCAGTCCCCAAGGGGCCCATGCAGAATATAACGTAAATGAGTAATTACCAAGATGCCATCATCAAGTAGTTGTTAACATATGTTGTGACAACTATTTAATATATTTTTCTATAGTTCATTTTATTTGTTAATAACAAATGAAGTTATAAATCAATACAACTTATTAATGAAGGTACACATACTTTTCAATGTTCTTTATCCATCAGGTCATGATATAATTTTAGCCTATCATACTTTCCAGACTAGTAGATTATTTGGTAATACTATGAAGGAGAATGATGTGAGGCATTTCCTATTCATAAATACTGTTAAATGTCACTACCTTTACATTGAACCTTGTGAAAAGTTAGAGCCTACGTGAAGAAAGACAGTAGTATACTATAATGCAATGCAGCTGGAAACAACGCGCTTAAGCCCACGCGTGGAAAAAATAAATGTTGTTAGATGAAACCATTCAATGTATATTACTGAGGTTTTAAATGTTCTGAAGCTGCCTACATAGAAAAAAAACTCTTGTCTATTATTTTGGGACTTTTCTACAACTTTCTGACATTATTTGAGGTTGTGGGGTACCATTATAATTGTGATATGGGAAAGAGCTGAGTGTTGTCCGATTTAGGAATGTCTGGTTAGTCAGTTTGGCATTACTTTATGAGCTTAATGTTACATTGTGTTACTAATTACCTAATTAACCAATAATATTTATTTCAATTCATTAAGCTCTAATCTAACTATGATAGAAAAAGGAATTTCCATAATATTAATATCTCTATCATAGTTAGAAAAGATTATTCTAAACCTTTTATAATTTATCCATGATAGGAAAGAATAAACTAATACAACCTGAATACTATCATGGATAATTAATAGCTAACCATGTTAGAAAAGATTCACCTAACATGGTTAGAAAAATAAACAACCTAATGTTCAAAAATATCAAATACATATAAATATATGCGGAAACGTATGCAGGCCTATACAAATTGGCAATATACAATTTAAATAGCCTATATAGCTCCTACTACCTAATACCCTTTCCTGCTGCTTGCATCAGTGCATGAATACCTGCAAAAATGTCAGTAATCGTGGGATGAGACAATTTGTCCCAGTAATCACCGCTTAACTCACTATAACAGTGAGATGTGCGGTAGCGAGGGCGTCTAAAGGGTACCACATTTAAAACCAATACTATATATATATACAAGTTAAGTCTTTCCTTCATCATTCAAGTTCCCCCTTCTAAATCAATTCAAATTCATCATCTCTATTTCCCACATATCACTCAAATCCCTCAGTCAATTCCAAATCAACTCAACAGACGAAAATAAACGTGATTGACACTGTGCCCAGTCTCAAATCTGAAAGCATAAAAAGGGAGCACTTTAAATAGTGAAAACGTCCCTGAAAAGGGAGCACTATAAAAAGTGAAAACGTCCCTGGTTCCTTTAAAATCCGAGGAACCTGTACAATTAACCTATCGATTGCGCAGATCGATAGGTTACATCGGCCGACGGTACTATCAGTGTCATGCAATGCTCACTATAACCTATCAATATCCTATCAATATCACTTCCACAATGACATCATTCATATCCATCAACCTTAACCTCATTCAATATTTCAATATCACAACCTCAATAATCAACAACAACATCAACATCAACATCACCTTTCAATCTATTATCCACAATATCTTTCCAAAATCTAAACTCATAACTAATTCCTTTTCTATAAATCTAAACTCATAACTAATTCCTTTTCTATACTCAAAACCTCTCAATATCCAACACCTGCAAATATATCACACAATTCCATAATATCCAGCAACACCACCAGCCAGGATACTACATATAATAAGTCAAATTCTTTATATGAAAGTAATCGTGTTTGAAAGGCACCCGATAGCCTGTTTTATATAAAAATACCTTTTCAAAAATAATATTTATATGGAGGGTGAAAAGGGATTTTGAAAATCCCAGCTAACGTCACCCTCAATGTTATAGCAAGGGTAAGTGTGATTACCTGTCGCCCTTTGCATTGTTGTCTTTCCATTTACTTTACCATGCCCCGAGGAAATTATGCAAATCACACATCCTTTCCTATTATTACACCATGTAATAATAGTAAGTAAATAATTATTCTAAGTCATAGATTAGCTAACGTCTCTCTCATTCATATTGCTACCCAAATCCCCTTACTTATATTCCTTTTTCTAATAAATCATTTCAATTTGGTCAATACAATCCAAATTCAGTTTAAAGAAATAAGCTACTTCGTAGAAGCTAAACTCATCATATCACTTTGCAGAACAATCATTTATTTCAAGATTTACTCTTTGATTCTTATCTAATGTTGACAATTAAATAACTCATTGAGGTGAGTTCATTTCCGGTATAATGTATTATCCTACTAACAATCATCTCAACAACTTTAAGCATCACCATTCTAAAATTTATCAATGTGATCATCATTCATTCAAAACATAACAATTATCTAAGTAAAGCAAGATGCATACATATAATCAAGTGCTCAATATCCATCAAACAAATGCAAGGACTTCATTGATAAAACATAACCCAAAATCACCTTGCCAGCAATATCAACAATGCACATTTCTATCTTAATTAACCCATGCCTAGCCATGAGCCAATCCAATCCAACGCCAATTGCAACATATACACATGCAATTTAAACACACACACCATCGTGGCAGCTCACATCTAATTCAAAGGGACCCTGTGATAATCTCATGTAAGTATAAGAAACTTCATAGCTTTAAGTTGAATTCTTACATACAAGTTGATGGTTAATTGATCTTTGATATCCAAAATGCTTTCATAATTTAAAGCATTTCCCATCTTAGGAGTATATTCAGCCACGTCAAAATTTTCAACGCATTCCAACATATAATTTCAGCAACAATCATTCATTGGAAACACAATCATACCATTAATCATTAGCATTCAATTGATACAATCTAAGCATAATTTGTTCTTGTATTAGTTCACTAAAATCAGCTTCATAACAGCCAAAGGTTTTAGGCCCAATAAAACAACATTTAGTTCAATCACACAAGCAGTTCCAAAAACTGATCTGACTATGACAATTTCAAGTTTAGAAAATCACAGTTTTCACATACCATAGTTGCATTTCAGCAAGCATAATAATATCCAAACACACACATACATCAAATAAAAGCCAACTTTAAACATTCATATACTGTAGAGACACGAGAACTTATCCCTATCTCTCTGTTCTGTACCATTGGCACAAAAGAATGGCAAAGGAAAAGAAACAATTTTCATCCCTTAAATTCCATACCAAAATAGAATACCAAATTAAAATTCCCCAAAAACTTAAACCAATGCAAACAAACTTCATACATACCAAAATGTGTTTTTAATTCGTTCATCATAAAGCTTTAACTACACAATAAGCTACAGAAGGGAGAGCATCCAAATAAAATGCCATAACAAAGTTAATACTAACTCATCATCTCTTATGCTCATATGAAAGTAACATAAGGGGATAGCATGCTCAAAATTGAACCGGACAGCCTAAACAAACACCATGTAATAATATAATTTCCTTTAAAATTACATTCATGATCCTTATCATAACTAAACCACCAGTAAATCACGAACAAATATGATCCAAATACAACATGCAAAAATTGATTTCCTACTCAGATCCTCATATCTTCTCTACTACTCAAACACATGCCTAACATATCAAATCGACGTTGATGAATATACACAAAGCTTTTTATTTATGTCTTATTACTTGAGCCAATTGCATATGTAAAAGTTTAATAGTTTCTGACCTAGTAAATTAAGCATCAACACGATAGAAGAAAGAAGAGAAATATTGAGTCTCTTCCAACCAAAAGATTCAATTCAATTACCGCCTATTTTGTTCGATGTCACCAACAACCCAAAAATTAGTCTCTTACAAATTCCCATCTAAAGGACAACAAAGCTATACAAACATAAATAATTTCCTAGTTCGTTGGCAAATGATACAACAAAAACTAAACTTCTTGCAATCCATCATGGACACAACCATACCACTCAAACAGAATTTTCTTCACTAGCATTTCAAGTAAAAATATCAATAGGCGTCCAAACTGCATGCCTACAATCCTTACATACACTCAAACCAAACAGAGGCATAGTTATATCAACTCATATCAGCAACCCTAAACATAATTTACAGCAACCTAAATTATTTTGATCGTTTCAAAACAAAACAGCACCATTATAGATTTTTCTTGTGAGCCATGTACTCTTAATGAAATTTGAACTATATTTTTTTATATTACCAAATTGGATTACTCATAGGAACTAACACCCAAATAAGTTCCTAACCATTACGTACACATAGTAGCATTAAACTCATCATAGATTTCACCATTAACATGACAAAACAATAAAATTCACTTCTAAATAGCCCATATTTCAAACATCACAAAATCCGACCTAATTCATTGTTAAAACCATCATAAATAAAAATCAATAATAACAACTTTAGTCACTTTAATATATTTCCACACCTTTGCAATCAACCAACCAAGATTCACTCAAAACAAAGTCAATCCACATCAGTAATTGTGGTTCACAATTTCACCATGAGACACTTACTGACTCCATTTTCAATAGACTAAATCAATAAAAGAAACCATATTTCATGCTTTCCACCATGTTTTAAAACCCATACTATCACTTCACAATTCTAGTTCATTTACCAAGTAGAGCATATATAAGAATCCTATATATTTCAATCCAGTCGGCCATGAAAACCCTAGCCCAAAGTCATACCCAAAGAAAGATCCACAAAGGTCCACTGTTACAGTTACAAGGATCATATATCCCCCCAATCAAACTTAATTCCAACCAACGCAAAACACGACTTCATAATCACAAATAAAACATGTGAAGGGATTATACTCATTTAATTCTAATATCATATATTCTTTCCCATGAACCTATCAAACACAAGTAATTATACAATAGAATCAACCAAATGATAACAAGTTTATCAACAATTATCAACCAGAACTTTTTCAATCACATAATATCAATTTGCAAAACCTTTTCAATTAAAACAATAATCAATTTTAAATAAACAACTTACCGTTATTTTGCTTAATAATGATGGGAAACATCCACTCATGAAGAAGTAAGGGCTACCAACATCTATAATCAAGGGGGCTGCTTCCAGTCACTAAATTTAGTGAGGAAGCCTCCAGCCGCTTAATATAAATGGGCAACAATCCTTACTACCCATGATGATGGAATCTCCAACCATTACTAATTGAAAGATAATCGAAACATAGAAGAGGAAGAATAAAATCAATAAAAGTTATAATAAGAATTTAATTGAAATCACTTGGATAGAATAACTTGATCATCAGTTAACAAATTAATCACCTATCAACAGAATAAAGCAACTAATACAACTAATTTGGACATTTACATACACAAATAATAACAAAATAACAATTTTAGTAAAATTTCAATTGAAACAATCAAACAAAACAAGTTAATTCATCAACTAACCAAACAATTCAAAAATTGCTAAACAACTACAATACAAGGTCAACAATTCTTATTCACATTGTATTCATTATTAATTGTCATTTTCGATTTCTCTTAGTCCCTTAACCCAATAAGGTATCTCATGATGCCTCGACTATGATTATGGCCGGCACATAACTATACTCGAGACCCCAGAGAAGCATCCTTATTTCGCTATTTTTCCTAAATTTTATACATATCAACATTAGTTTTGTTATTCTTTCTATGTTCATCTCAATCTCTCCACAGTACCTATTCAATTTCTCTTATCACTCTCTCCCCACCACGGGACGAGCGATAATCCTCTCAAAAAGGCCAGATATTCATGCACAGAAGGAAGGGAATACTAAGAATGTATATTGCCAATCTATATGGAATGCAGCACAGTCCAGGGTTATCGTATACCAAATACTGATACCAAGTTGTCTGATGATTTGTAGCCCAAACTTGCCATAGTGTACTCTTTTAATTCTAAAACCATTTAAACCAGCCTCCAATCTTCCTAAACTTCAAAATATTTTTAGCTTTACCACTCCCTCATATTTCAAACTCTTCATTTCTTAATTAATTATATGTACATTGATTACTCAAAATTTTCCAAATGTCCTTAAAAATCACCAAAAATTCCTAAAAATTCCAAAATTTCCCAAAATACTCTCTAATCCTGAATTAAATTTTTCAGGATGTTACACTTAACTTGTAAAAGTGTTTGCTTTTTAGAGTTTCAGTTATAGTATTCTACAAGTGCTTAAAAAGAGTTCAAGTTCTGTATAGCTTTCTAGAGTTCTTTCTTCTTCTGGAAACACCTTTGAGGGATAGTTTGTTCTTTTGGAGGATCAATTAATAGCATATTCTAATGAAGAAGTAATGTCAGTTGATAAACCAGAAAACTCAAACTTGAGAAACAATGGTGCAATGAAAATGCATACTTCTTTGGAAATGGCTTTAGCAAGGTGATTGGAAAGACTAGAAACTTCCATTTGGAGCTTATTCTTCTTTTTTCAGTGAAGCAACATCTTAGTAAACCAGAGTTAGGATATGCATTGTAAAATGAGGCCTGTATTTTAGGTTCATTGAAGTTGGAAGAGAGTTTTCAGAAAATTTTTTCATACCTTAAAATGGAAGAAAATGGAGAAACAAGGTCATTGGCTTTGACTCCAACATGGTCTGTTGCCACTGTGTTGACAATCTTTGTTCTTGTTTGTTTCCTTGTGGAGCGCTCCATTCACCACTTAAGCAAGGTAAGGATCGTTGCAATCATTGTTGATGTTCAATCTTTTGGTTTGCAAAATGAGTCTGGATTCAAATTGAAAATGTGCATTTTGTAAACTTCAAGAGAAGAGATGTAGCTATACTTTGATAACGAGAGATTAATAGATTTTGTAACTGAGAAGGAAAAAGAAAGTTTTGACCAATAACTGAGAACCCTGATGAATAGATTTTGAACATTCTGAAGTCAACAATATTTTTAGTAGTTTCCTTTTGTGATGTAATAGTGGTCCAAGCAAATTCCTTTTATTCACTATCTCCTATTATGTAGCTTTCATCCTTATGGTGCTTTATGAATCAGCCGAGTGTTGTGTTACTTTTAGTATGAAAGTGTGGAATGTGTTGGACATATCTACCTTTTTGAAGTTTTCATGGTCCATAGCGTTCTATTATGATTCCTTCTGGTACCAGATTTCTTTCATTTTTGTGCCATATTGCTTAAACTCTTTGTTTAAACATAGTTCAGCCAAATTATGACAAGGACATATATTTCCTGGATTTTGAGGGAACTCTGTGGTATAATCTACAGAAAGATTAGTGTATCTTTATTTTTGGCACAGAAGTCTCTAGTGAGTTGCATTTTTTCAGAATATTAACTGTTTACTGTGAGAAAAAATGGTTTGAGATGTATACCAATATGGTTGGATTTCTCTGTGGCTGCAGTGGCTGCACAAAACTAATCGAAAACCCTTACTGGCAGCTTTAGAGAAGATGAAAGAAGGTACTATGAAATAAGTTCTACTGGTAATCTACACTGCTCCAAAATTATGTACTATCTTAACTGATTAACTCTTATTGTTTTGTCTTTCTATCTTCAGAGTTGATGCTTCTTGGATTTATATCACTCCTATTAACGGCTACTTCAACGACGATAGCTAATATTTGCATTCCATCCAAGTTCTACAGCAATAAATTTTCTCCTTGCACCAGATCTGAGGTTGATGAAGAAATGGAAAAGAGTGAAACCCAAGAACGGATGTTGCTGATGGCTTCTACTACTTATCCACACCTGGTTAGGAGGCTGCTGAATGGTGTGAATCAAAACTCCTGCCAAAAGGTACATATTTGCACGTCAATGTTTTGAGGCTTTGATTATATGATTAAATATTTCTTCTGCTGATTAATGTGGGCCGATTTTGAATTTGTTCTGTCACACAGGGTCATGAGCCATTTGTTTCATATGAAGGTCTAGAGCAGTTGCACAGATTCATATTTGTCATGGCTATCACACATATATCTTACAGTTGCCTAACAATGCTATTGGCAATTGTGAAGGTGATATATCTATCTATTTACCTATCAGATTTTGAGTGTTGAAATTAGATATATTTGGTGTCATAGAGTGTTGAATGTTCTATTCACAGATCAAGTTGAATTGAAGTTACCCCTGCATTAAGCAGATGTTTTTTTGTCCCAAGAAAAAGAAAACAGGACTCAAGGAATATGAAACTAGTTCATGTAGAAAATTCATTGTTCTTTACTGGATGATAAAATATGCATGTGGATAATAAAGCATCAACTTGTTAATTACTTGGTTTTTTGTTTGATATTGAAACATTGTGATAATGTATCCCAGATTCACAGATGGAGGAAATGGGAGGATGAGGCTCATATGGAACACCATGATTCATTAGCCGGTGAGCTCAATATTGGCTTTTATGCCTTAGTCACTATATGAACTAGAAAATAGCACATTATTCCAAGTTTCTCAATACCTTCTCTTATAAATTATTTTTAGAACAAAATAAATGAATTTTGGGCTTGTAAGCTACTTTAATGGCAAGGATTTTATACCTTGTACAATAAATGGCATTCTTCCTAGAGTGATTAAACCCTTAGTTCTTCATTCAAAGACTATTTTCTCTGGCTTGGTAGGTTATTAGCATCAAAGTTGAGTAGGGCCTACAAAAATAAAGTTTGTTTTATTGAAATCAATTGCAAGAGTGATTAATTCCTTCTTCTTGTGTTGCCACAGAGATGACAAGAGAGTTGACATTGAGAAGGCAATCAACCTTTGTCAAATTTCACACATCAAATATGTTGGTCAGAAACAGTTTTCTGGTCTGGGTGGTAATTACAGAACTTCACTTTTTATGTTACCCTACACTCTCCTTGATTCTGTTTCCCATTTCCTATCACATTTGCTGTTGACCAACATGGTCAGGTGTCCAGGTTCTACTATGATCTTTTTATCCAGAATAACTGCAATTCTTTCTTATGTTAAGTTTAATTAAATTACAGACATGTTTTTTCCGTCAATTTGGACGTTCTGTGGTTCGTGCTGATTATCTGACACTCCGCAAAGGATTCATTGAGGTATGCTAGTGACTTAGTCTAAGGTGATGTTTTTTTGAATATTTTTTGTTCAGAAGGTAGTTCTTAATGCATCAAGTGAACTTTTGTACTTTAGTAATGCAGATGTCTCAAATATTTTTGCTGTTTACATGGATATCTGCATTACCATATGATAGAATACACAAGTCCTCTGACTCAAATTTTCTCTATGTGATTTTATGTTGTTACTATACTTAAGTGTCTTTTGTAACATATCCATTAAAATATTCTCAAAATCCTTGGTGGTATGCACCACTTTGAAATGTTTACTCAGTCCGATTTTTATATTCTTGGCAGAATCACAACCTTACATCGAAATACGATTTCCACAGTTACATGATTCGGTCTATGGAAGAAGAGTTTCAAAAGATTGTTGGTGTGAGGTTAGTACTAACGTTTGTAATATGACTTCAGCATCATGAACATGAACAGCATTTTATAGACAGTTATTTCTGAATTTCTGTTTATCAAACAAACATACCCATCTCTGCATTTCTCACACTGTTAAATGAAAATCGCTAATTCTGTTGCACATTCATGATGAAATATCAGTAACATTTTAAGTGAAGTCTCACAGCATGCTACATATTTGTTTTTTCCATATTTATTTTTAAAGCTAATTCTCATGAAGTATTCCATAACTAAAGTATCTGTTTGCAAAATCATGCACAGTATTCCACTCTGGGGATTTGTCGTCGCTTTCATGCTGTTTGATGTCAGTGGTATGACTTATAACAACAGAAGAAATTTCCTTTAAAATTAATTGCTTTGTTATGCTCTTCTAACTTTGTTGATATGTTTCCTGGTCTATTACAGGATCTAATCTCTATTTCTGGATAGCTATTATTCCTATATCTGTAAGTTACACTTGTCATTTCTCTTGTACTTATCTTCTTTTACTTATTGATACATATTCATTTTTTCTCTTCCATATGAATAACATCAGCTCCCCCCCCCCCTCCCCCCCCCCCCCCCCCCCCCCCCCGCAAAAAAAAACTTAACCTAAACTAAAATCTTACATAATTGTTTACACCCTTTACTTTGGGTGCAAGACAAGTAACTTTTTTAGAGCTACATGACTTTCCAAGTTCATGATATCTCTTGGACAGCTTTCATTTAACACTTAAATGTATTTGTTAAGTTTCATAAAAGAACTTATTTTGTCAAAAGGTATGCATATCAGATCTGTTTCTATATGCATTGCACATAGTCTAAAGCACGAGTTACATAGTTCATCATTTGTGATTAGTGTGGTTTACTGTATGCCACCTCTGGTCCAAAAATAGGGGTTATAATGGGTTTACACTGGTCCTAAATAGAATAACCTTAATCCACTTTATCTCCCAAATTTATCATTTTCCCCCTTAAGTATTTCCACTAATTGCACATAGCTAGTAGTTTTCATCAAGGGATAATCAAAAGTACATGATTAAAAAGACATTTTCGGAAAACCGACACATTTTTGTTACAAATAACTAACTTAACCAATCTCCTTATATTGAGAATGAAGAAAATGTTTAATCATGTATATTGATGTATCAATGTGCACTATATGTACAGCTTGTTCTAGTGGTGGGAGCAAAGTTGCAACATGTTATTGCAACGCTGGCATTGGAGAATGAAGGAATAACTGGTTTCTTCTCAGAGGCTAAGTTGAAGCCTCGAGATGAACTTTTCTGGTTCAATAGACCTGAACTATTGTTATCCTTAATCCATTTTATTCTATTCCAGGTTTTGAACCTTTGCTTAACATGTCATAGAATATTTTTCTGGAGATTTGTTCTTTTCTAACATTTTCTGATGGATGTATCTTGGTGTTCCTCCTTGCAGAATGCATTTGAGTTGGCGTCATTCTTCTGGTTCTGGGTAATTCCTTACCCTTTAAGATGTTAAAAAAATAGTCAGTTTTGAAAAGATGTGTGTTAGACTTAGACTGTCTAAATTTTGAAATAAAAAAGTCTGAAATAAGAATGAAAACAATAAAGTTCTAATTTAAAGTAGATGTGAGGGGATCCATTTGTGGATATAGTAGAGATAACAGAAATTGACTTATTTTTCCTGATTTAAAGTTCTGTGTCATACTAAATTTTAGTAATGTTATGATTGCAGTGGCAGTTTGGGTACAATTCCTGCTTTATTAGGAATCATCTCCTTGTGTATTTAAGGCTGTTCTTGGGGTATGTAGAAATTTTGATTTATCATCTCAGTGCCAGTTAGTTTATAAGATTTAAAAAAACAAATGTGATGTTGGTCATGTTTAACCTGAAGAAGTTGTTGGGAGAACCTTAAAATGACTGTTTCCTCCTTTTTTGAAATATGTATTCACCAAATAGGTTATCAAAATAAGCTAAAATCATTTTTTCAACACATCCCTCATGTTTAATTCAAGACTTCTCCATGTTCCAAACAACTTCTTCATGTTTAACTTCACTAAAATCACTTATGTTTTAAAAAAAATAATCATAAATTGGCCATCAATCTTGTAAAATTCAAACGCTGAAGATAAATTGTTCTTGACTCCCAGGTTTGCTGGGCAGTTTATCTGTAGCTACAGCACCTTGCCGCTATATGCACTTGCCACACAGGTTAGTTTTATATATTGGTTGCAACAAAAAAGTCTTACCTCCTTTCAATATGTGCATCGAATGAACTCTATGCACAATGACATATTTGACTGAATATAATTCAAGTTTAGAATGTCCCATGTTTCAGTATGTAAGGTATTTCATGAAATTTGAAGGGAAATTAACATGTTTCTACCTGAAATAATTCTGCTAGGACTTGTCCCACATTATAGTAGAATGGAATGTTCAATGGTGGTATTTTAAGTTATTTAAGTGGCTGTGGGTTGTTTCTCAATCCTAACAATTTTTATGGTAGAATTTCTCAACACATCAATTTCCCATAGGAGTATATCAAAATTATTGCCTCCCATGTAAAACAAATAACAAACACTTCTTCCAGTTCTTGATATAATATCAAGCTAATTTTTTTTAGGAAGATTAAGAACGTAAAGAATATCATTTCAAATTGTTTCTATTTATCCTTTTTTCTACTAATTTGATTGGCTCATAAAATGATATGAAACCGACTTACATGTAAAATATGTTATAATTAAGTAATCACTTAACAAATTCAACTTGATCTTATATGAAAGACAAGAGAGTAACTATTTATCGGTTATAACAAATCAGTCAGTTGTTTTGCCAATTCTGATGTCTCATGCAGTAATAGCTTTTGATGTAAAACAAATCAGCTTTCCTATGTTTGATTCAGATGGGAACAAACTATAAGGCTGCATTGATTCCCAAGAAAATAAGGGAGACTATCCATGGATGGGGAAAACAAGCCAGGAAAAAGAGAAGACACGGTGTCTTTGATGATTCCACCATACATACAGACACTAGTACTGTGTTATCCATCGAAGAAGATGATGACAACCGGTCGGTTGAGGCACTTCCAGCTGCCATGGAATATGTCATAGCCGGTAACGAGGTAGAACTCCAGCCAGTAGATGGTGCAACATCTCCTCCATCAGCTGTTGCAAATGAAACTTCAAGTAGAGCAGCCACACCTCTCCTTCATCATTCTGCTTCAATTTCTACATCAGCTTCATCATTTAGTTTTAGATTGGGAAAAATTTCAAGATCCTCTTCTTTGCCCACAGGAAGAAACAGAAAATGATAGCTTGCTTTGTTTAGATTAGAAAGAAGCAGGATGTTACATTGATGTGGATTTTGTATGGTTGGATGTTACAATTGGCTACTCTTTGATATTCATGACATATACATTTATAACTCTAGTTAGGCTTAAGGGGTCAAAACAAAAATTTATGTAAAGATTAGGAGATCAATTTTAGATTCCTCACTCTTCATTAAGGAATGTCTATTATAGTAATCAACTTAAGCATCTTTGCCATTGGTTCCACTTTATTCTGTAGCCTTCTATTAGCACCCTCCTGTTTGTGTTTTTTCTTTCCTTCATATAATGATGCTTTGTGATTTATGCAATGATACTTCAGAGTTCACCTAAAAGCTTAAGATTCTGAATTAAAGTGACACTTTTACTGTACCAAAGCTTTTATGACTAAGCGATCAATAATCCATGAAGCAAGAAAGCAATGTTTGTTTATATTGATGTAGAAATATAACCATATAAAATTGGCCGCGTACATTAAGTTCCATCAAATACAAATGTTTTCTACCTTACCACACAAACCTGAGTCATGATATAAATATCTCAAGTTTCTCTTAATATTGGAAATCTACATTCGATATTATATTGCCGCATTTTAGAAATTATTTGTATGGCAATCTTGTACTTGTTTATAGGTGGAGGATTATCTGCAGGTCCCATAGTTGTAGAATGATGCTTCTATGAGCATATTTGTATTTTTCAGGTTTATTCAAGATTAAGAAAAACAAAAGGATTTGTTTGACATCTTTTATTCAAAAAAGAAATTAAATAAGCACTCACGTTTTTTCAATATATTTGAAAGCAAAGTCTATTACAGTGAGCAACAGCAGGAAACATTAGCAACAATGCTATTATTGTCTACTGAGTACTGAGTACAGCATTGGTTCAAACAGAAAATGGAGGAACACTCTTCATGAGGAAGCCTAATTTTCATGATTCTGAAACTCTGCTTTATGTTCAGCACAGATTTTTCATAAGCCCATAATGCATCATAGTTAAGCGTCTCCACCATTTGTTCCCCCTGATTCCATAGCATTCAAACCTTCTGTTAACATCCTGTCCCTATTTTGTAATTTTCTTTCGGTTGCAACCATATATAAGCCTGAATAAATATAATCATCATTGTTACTCATTAGAGTCTACAATAATTATAAGCAAAAGTTGGAGAAATATCTCTCCTTAAAAATTTTCAGTGAGAATGACCCAAGTCATGTAAGAATGCATGAGAGATATTATAAATTTTTAACCTATTTTCACACACAAGTTTTAAGATTCTGAAATGAAAGAGGGTTTTGACTTTTGACAATCATTCTAATTAAGAAATAATTATAATAATAATCAAACAAAGTTTCTTTTGTGCGGAAAAAGAAAGGAATTGTAGTACAAATTACTGGTTATTTCAGGAATAGCATATTAAGGGGAAGAATGCTTACTGACTGCACTTCCAAGGGCACAAACCCAGAGAACTCTCATCGACCATTTATCACTGATAACTCCTCTTACCATGGTTTGCTGAAATAGAAAACTATAACTATGTTAGACAGCATTAGGCGTAAATGTTTCCAAAACATTTCATATTGTAAAGGATTCACTGCCTAACCTTTTCAAGCTTATAACAGAAAATGTAAAATATAATCGATATCCTACATCCTAGTTCATATAAGAAAGCCAGATTTGTTGAACTCTCGAAAGGATACTTGACTTATTCAACAAGTAAAAGAGAATTTAACCCAACCAAGGGGGTAAAACATAAGACTTTCATGCTTACTTTGTAAAAAACTAATAATATGATTAATAAACATGGTAACAGATGATGAAAACATTTAAGACTTGATTTAAGTATTATCATATTCTCCTATCCCTTTAATCATTTGCAGGACTATAAATTTATATGGCTGCGCAATATATGTAATAGTGCGAAATTCCCTGTCAAAATGTTTTTGTATTTGTTTTATGAACAGAAAGTAGAAGCTATTGTAGCTTGTATAACTCATCTCATAATCATGCAGGTAATGCCCTATTGAACAAAAAGACCAGTAAGAGCATTCTCCTTCTTAAAGAAAAAATAAACAGCAGTATCACATTTAACTTTCCAAACAAAATTAATTTGGGAAATGTAACCTGAATTGTAAGGATGATCATAACTGTTGGCCACATAAAATGAAATTTCAAAATTCCAAACAAGAAAGTAGATAGAAAAATAATTATCTAAATCCGTCAAAGCAAGGTTTCCAAAGAGCCAATGGTGTCATATAATAAGGCTTTGTTATTCTCCACGTCATAAGGTATCCAAGTGGCCACCAAAATGGAATGCCACAGTCATAAACAAGAAAGTACAGGGCAAGAAAGCCAGCATTGCAGCATCTATTATTGCATAATACTTCCTCTTCCAGTCCCAAATATAAGATCACTTAAACTTTTATCTTCGTGGAAGTTAAGGAAGCGAATTAAACCACTGAATTATAACATATACAATAAAAAAAATAACTATATACAATAAAGTGATTATTTTATCATCTTAATGATCTTTTAATTAGGACGGGAGGCAGTAATTAATACCAAATGCAACCACAATAATTTATTGAATAATCACAAGAACCATCTAATCCCATTCTCATATACGCACTTATGAAGTGAATTTACAGGTACAGATAATAAAGCAAACTCATTTAACCATTTATATAAGTAGATACCCAAAAAAAACATGGGATCCTTCTTGGAATTTAACAGAGAATTCATAATCCTGTTCTTAGGCAATAAAAGATAATAAAAACCAAGTGGGTATAAAAAAAATTGATCAAAATGGAATCTTTATGACAAAATCTAAAAAACCCACCTTGAATATATCATTTTATACCAATGAAAGAAAGAGTGAAAGTGGAAAATGACCGTACCTCTTTCTGTATTATTCAGAAGCGTTGAGTTTGAACTTTGAAGCTTGGGAGCGATGAGTAATTTAGTGAGCTAACAAGTTTACAGAATCATATTCATACGGGTTTTATTAGACTTGGTTTTACTCGGCTATATAATACTCACCTATTTATTTAATTTGATAAAAAATGTAAACTAAGGTAATAAAAATCACATGATACTTAATTTTCCCTAATCTTCCCTAATTTAAATAAATTGTAGAGTTAGTTAAGTTAGTTATTAGCACATGATATTACTAATCTACCATAACCATATTACTTTATGCTCACTTTCTTTCCCTCTCTTGTTTGTTTATTACAGAAGAATTATTAGGGTTTATTTCGGAAAAAATGACAGAAATAAAAAAGTTGCTTATATTTAGAGACAAGTTGAAATTTAAAAGTAATGTTATATTTAGTAACTGAGGGAGTATTTACTAAAACACTCTAACTATCTCTAATTTTATCCTTACACCCATTCTCTTATATATCTCCATCTTGTCCTACAAACAAAATCAAGTTGATTTTTTTATGTGCAAATGAAACGAAGTCGAATTAACCACTTAATTTTAATAATAAATTATCAACAAAATTAACCACTTAATTTTTACATGTGCCACTAATAACTAATTTTGAGGGAAAATATATATTAAATTGATTGAGTTTGTACCATTAATTAGGATGTGAAAGAGTATTGAAGAGTGTTAATATGGATAATTTAGGGAAAATTAGAAACAATTAAAAATAACTTTTATATTTAGGACCAATTATATCTCTTAAAATAGATCATATATTTAAAACTACGAGAATTTTTTCAAAATACAATTAAGGGGTTATATTATAAGCTCTTAATAGTATTTCATTTAACATGGGTTTATGTTGGAAACTATTGCTCTAAGGCTTTCAAGCCTTTATGGTCTTAATATTGAAGGAGTAATTTTTTATATTGAAAACTTCCCATAACTCTAGGTAAAGACACACTCAACACTTTGCAATATTTTTAATAGCACTTAGCAATCTAAAATAATTTGATAATTGTTGGTACACAATCTTATCCTTAGAAGTTACAACTTACAACATTTTATTGTTGGTCCAAATTTAGTTAGGAACTAAGTTAAGTTAAAATAATTTCACTTGATGTTTAGTCTGATCATGTCCCCATATTTGTTTTATCAATTCGCTATAATTTCATATATTTTTATTCAGGTTTCTCTCATTTTTCTTCTTTTGAAGTGTCCTTCACTTTCAATTCGCTACAATTCAGTCTTTCACTTTCAATTGTTGGCAAAAAAAAAAAAACAATTGTTTGAAAAAACCACATGAATGTTGTGGAAATATCAGCCGAATACAATAGACATTGTCATTGCCCAATGTCAATATCATTTTCAAGTATTACAACATGGTCCCTCTTATAGTACTCTCCACCATAATTTGATTGCTTTGTTTTCAGTTCAATACTTTCAACCAATTCAGAAAGATGCTTGTTCCATGATCCACACAAAACCGACACTCAAGTGTAGAACACTGCTGAACATGAGGAAGAAGTGATGGCTAAAATATCAAAAATTCAAGGCTTGACCCTAATTAAGAAGGTACATCTGCCAGTTCCATGAATATGTTTTACTTGTGCACCAAGTAAAATTAATAGGATATATCCTACATAACCCATGAGTTGAATAACAACTAACAAGATAAAAGACTAGTTAATAAGGCAGTCCCCATTCTCCAACACAGGAAGCCTTGGTCCAACAATGTAGACATAAAGATATATATACAAGTGAAGAGCTTCAAAAAATTCAGGTAGCAAAAATAGGCCACTTATAAACATCTAAATGTTACACAATGGATCTATATCTTATTATGGTCCTTGTGTAAGCCTCTGCATTTCATTTTGATCATTGAGAGTCTCAATTAGAAGAGGAGGAGCATACTGGGCTGTCCCTTGATGTTGTTCAGAATCTTGGCAGAATGACAGAATGATCGTGTCAATCGACATCTCCACCACCGCAAAGAAAAGCGTCGCAACAATATATCCAAGGGCCCAGCAGACCTACATTACATAGAATTATTGAAAATGATGTACTGATTATCATTCACACTGGACTATTTTCCCCAATAATTTGCAGTATCTTTCCAATTCTTATAACCTGTTTGGCCATGCTTTCTCAGCTAATGGTTATTTTATAGGTTTTTAAAATCTGGTTATGCTTAATTCCTTAGGTTTAATCCAAAAAAGGTTTGAAATCAATATCAGCAAGAAGTACAAAAATGAACCATTCTTTAGAACTGCAAGCTATAAAGTTCACATAACAGAAATAATAATCAAAACAAATCCTCCATCACCCCTACAGTCAATCTTACTAGAAAGGTTTCATCAATATCAAGGCGAATTGCCATCATTAATGGTTATTTTTTGCCTGATTTATCATTTATGCTTTCTATAAATAGTAATTAATCATCACTCCCCACTCATTTAATCAGATAATAGAAAACATACCACGACAGGTAAAAGGGGAGATGAGATCTTGTTATGAGAAGATTTGTATTTGTACGTATCCAGCATGAGGAAAGCAAACACTGCGCTTGCTAGGCTAACACATAGTTTTCCAAGGAACAAAATGACATCTCCAATCACGTTGACACGGCCAATTCGAAGGATGTTATTCATGATCAATTCTGTGGCAATAGCAGAAGCTTGGAAGAAACTTTTACCGGTTATAGCAATCTGCAGTTGCAAGCAGATATGCAAAGAAAAGTTAAATGCAGAAATAGGTGGAGAACAATATGTAAAGTTTCAACTGGTAAAGAAGACTTGATCAGAAACAACCAATTAACAAAGGAAGAAGACAAATTAAAAACCCAACCAAATACTCACAAGCTTTTTCCGGACTTCATCATCACTCTACTGTTCTAGGCTTAGAATGACACCAACATTTTCTATGTGCAACTAATACAAGTCTAGGAACTGGACTCTCATGTTCATGAACCAAAAATTACTTGAATTTAGACATGAAGCGCTATATAGTCATGAATATGTCCCCATCAACACGTTTTGCCCTAAACCCACTTGGTATCATTCCTTTCTTACTCAATATGGCATCAAAGTCTCAAATTTTATCAGTCACTCCATGATATTTACAGGGAAACAAAAACAAGAGGATGAAATTTTATTCTCTTGTTCCCATCCCTATGTTCCCATCTGTATCGTATTTATTGCACCAATATAATCAACATGCCTATCAAATGCTGCGTGCATGCAAATCTAATTTATTGTATATCAAGAACTTTACCATGATATAAGCATTCCGGTTCACTGACTTTATGATCCACTCAATGCACCTGAGAAAAAAATGAGAAGTTCGGTAGGCAGCCTTGCCTATACAGCTGTCAGGTGTGTCACTAGAGATTTTTAGCTTTCGGCGAACAGATTCAAGTAGAAAACGGATTGATTCAACAAATGATACAATCAGAGAGCCAAGAGCCACAGACCCCAGGCTGTAACGCATAAGCCTCTTCGTGGAGGAAACAACTGAAAGGAATGGAATTTCAGGCTGCATGGAGTAACATTAGGCGCTGTTAGTTTCTTTAACATGCGACTTTTGTGCAATTATAAAAAGCAAATAGTATATACACTTTCTAACAAAAAATATCAAAACCAAAGAAATCAATACATCAATATAAAATTTGTTGGAAATTGTGTTATTCATAAATTGCTTAAACACTTGGGAGTTAACTATCTAGTTCACCCAAGGGCTAGAGAGTTGAGTTGGGGGCAACCTAGACTGTAGTTGAATGAGAATTCATAATCATATTTCAACAACAATTAAAGCTACATCTTACATTCCCATTCATGAGCCTAATGTTAAATTTTGGTCTGTACAGACAGACTACATTTTGCTCATCCTCTAGTATTTAATTAAATTGGCAACACAAGCAACTTAATCCTCCAAATTGCATTATTCAATTATGCAAAAGGAATTGTACAAACTTACAGATGTTTCCCCACGAGCCCAGTAATAAGAAGCAACAGATCCAGCAATCACTGCTGATGAGCACGCAATGAAAAATTGAGTAGCCCAGTAACAACCAAATAGGTGAAAAAGGATGGCAACTCCAATATGTGGTGTGTATCGAATGCTATATCCACAACAATTGTCGCAGTTCACCTTTTTTGCCAAGAGATCATAAGCACAGCAATTAGAGTTGCATTTATTCTGAACAACCTCGCCAGAACTGAACAAGTGGAGAGCAGCAGATATCCAAAACATGTAGAACACAGCAAGGATACCATATGGCAAGAGTGGAAAAATCATTAGTGCTTGGACTTCCCCAATCACTTTGGCAGCAACCTATAAAAAAAATTATATAAAATTAGTTAGATTGCCTGACACAACTCATGGATAAAAAGAAGGATCATTTCTTCGCTCTTAATAATGGTCCAAACATTGCAGAATTGTACATGATGAGCCAAGGAAAACTTGAAACGATAAGTTTCATGATCCAGCTTCACAAACACAATTGCACTCTGCTTTCTCATGTACCATCCAAACAAGTTGACCATACCTTAGTCATCAATATTGATGTTGTTCCTATTTTGTTTTTTCCGGGATGTTATTCGTAATTAAGTTTAATTAGCCGAAGTGTAACATAATCATAGTTTCCTAACTACATTTCATACAGTGGATGCTTTACCTTAAGGACAGATGTTGCCATAAGAATTCGTCGAACAATAGCAATTGATGTAAGAATGGCAACGGCCATAATAAAGGTCATGAGGACAGCAACACCACGCAGATGAGTAAGCTCCTGAAATTGAACACATGTATGAGTCATGAATAATAATGACATCAAAATACATAGACATGCTAGAAAGAGCTTCTTAAGGAGTTGCTTATTCATGGTATTTACCCTCCCAAATACATTAACGTACGGGTCATGTTCCCCAATGATGGGAGAAACAGCATCTTTACCTATCCACCCAGCTGAAACAAGAAAACTAAACAAACTCAGCATCATTGTCAGATAGGTGTTCATACAACAAGCAAGAAAAAAAGATAAAAATTCAACAATTTTATGTAGCAAATATCATAAATTTGAGAATCACCAAGGAAGTATGAAAATAAATATATGTAAAAAGTATTCATCCAAAAAAATCCAATATTTATTAATTGACAATCAGTAACCCTCATATCAGTATAAAAAGCCTAGAGGTTTTGAAAATTAAACCATGTGAACCAGCATATACTGCATTCTATGATTTCATACTACAAATGCATCATATTGAAGATCTCTAAATTTTAATTTGACCAATTTCTTTACATTGCAAGTAAATATATTTATTAACCCTATGGATGAAAGAGTAGAATTTCTGTAGCAAAGGCAGGCTGAAAATGATTGACAATATAGCTGACAGGAGATCAAATGCTCAGTTCATAATTTATGTGCAGTTATCTAGTAAAATCCCTTCAAAACACAAACATTTGGTTTATCAAGTAACCAGAAAGAGATTCCAACCTTTTAGGTAGTAGAACATTGTGACTGATATTATGAGAATATTAAAGAGCACCACAGTTACCCAAGGCATTGCCGAAACAAAATGTCGAATCATTAGCAGCCAAATAACTGACAAAAACAGAGGCAACATCCCTCCACAAACTATCAGCACAGGCCATGACTTTCCTATGTCAGCCATGTATCTCTGCAAATACATGTAAATGATGAAACTACAGGATTATGTTCGATGAGAAGATGCATGGTAGTTAAGAAAATTGCAGTTGAAAATAAGAGTGAGTGAGATTGCTTGAGAAAAATGGATATTACGATTCAAGCATCCGTAGCTTTAATCCATTGTCACTCCTATTCAGCACATTCTAAGTATGTATAAACATTTCTGATATACTTCCTCGGTGAACAAACATGATTGAGGAAGACTACTATTTGTTTATTATCAGTATTGAAATTAACAAATCAATAGCGAATTATATGGGCTTCGAGCTGAGTGTATAAACAACTTTGCAGTCACAATAATGATGAGGGTGTGTAAAGTTCAGAATGCATAGAATGCTACCTTCAATACAGCTGAACGAGAATTGATTGATTTGTGAACAGATTTATCTATAGCTATGTCCTCATTGATGTTAACTCCGCCCATCTGCTCCCAGTGCTTTAAAGACACATTTGATGCTCGAGCAATAAGTTGGCAACTCCAGTAAACTAAACAATAAAAATGACATGAACTACTTCATTAAAGGATAAGCAATTGAAAAGCTCAAAATTTGAGAGACTAAAATCTCATTCCCTAACTCCCAAAAAACACATTTTATATAAGGAGGTTAATTTGAGCTCCAAATAGAAGAAGCACAAGAACATGGGATGTATGGTTTGCTTACCATTTACACTTGGAAATATGACAGGATAACAAGGGCCCTGAAGTTGAAGAGAGCTGTTTCTCATTGCTGGAGTAAGAAGTTCATAATAATCATAGTTGCTATCAATCCAATCCTGTGTCGAAAGGCGCATTTCTCCTTCAGGATAGTCACACACCCAGTTAAGTGAGTCTTCAGAAGGCACAGGACAATCCAACAAGCATATAGTACGAGCATCAGCCAAATCTAATGGACTATCCTTCAATCCACTCTGATAAACCTGGTTTGGATTTAACCAATATTTGAGCTCCAATTGTCGAAGACCAGGGTGCGCATGCCTGTCTCCGCACACATTCCCTTTGTAATCCAGCCCATATGTGAGCCTGGAAAACAACAACACCAATGTCCACAAACAAACAATAAGAAAAACAGAATCAGAACAAAATTATGACCTGCATTGCACTACAAAACAAATGGCACTACTGAGGTAAAAATAAAACCACTTTAAATGCTCAACATCAAGAATGTTCTCTAGCAATTCTTAAAAGAATCTGATAGTAAACAATGAAGCTCCACACCTAACATTTCTACATGTTACACACAAATCAACTCTCATTTCTTTACTTCAAGTTCTTCATCAGCTCATGGAATAACAACATTGGACTTCAAGTGCAATTTAAAGCGTACAAGGTGATTTTAAATGACATCAAGTACAGCAGAAACAAAAACATCATTACAAAATTACCAAAAGAACAGACTTTAAAAAGATCTCATGCCTAAAAAAACAACTACAAACTAAACCACCACAGTAAAAGAAACCCCATCAATGCAAACAAGCTAAAGCTAAAAACTTTAAAGATTTTACCTTAAGGGGTTTCCTCTATTGAAACCAAAGCTAGAGTTAACAATCATGGAAACCCAGAAAGCAATGAAAATCACAAGAACAATTATGTCTCTACATTTTCTGTTATGCCTAATGATTCCACCCACTTGTGTGCTTCCATCACTAGATGGGTATCTTCCAATGACTGCACCTAAAGGTCCCCTCATTTTCAAGCTTTAAAAGCTTCAATTCAACTTCAACATTCAAAGGAGAAGAGAGAAAGAAGAGAATAATAATAGAGTAAGTAGAAGTAGAAGCTTGTGAAGTGTGAATCAGTGAATGGTAGCTTCTATGAGTGAGGAAAGAAGAGTTGTTTTCTTTAGATTTGGAGTTGATATTGATTGATTATAGTAAATAGATAAATATATTATTAGTATTCCTTTTTAAGACAAAGATATTCTAAGTGGGGTGCTTTTTTTATTAAGGATCCGTGTCTTTGGGCTTGAGAAAGAGAAAGGCATCTTTGCTCTGGCTCGGCTTAACAAAATAAACAGAAGCTAGACAAAGTATGACATGTTGAGCTTGATTTATGCAACAATGAAAATGAAAAAGCAGAACACTGAACTTGTTTACTGAAGCATTTAACATGATTATCAACGAACACGGATCAGAAGATAAGAAGATAAGAATGAAAACATGTGTTCCAATTAGAGATAAAGAATTAATTGTAACTGACTATGTAGTCAAACACTCTTGTTTATGGGGAATATTAAGTGTCATTTGATCATTGATAATGTGTAGAAAGAGGGGTTATGGTCCACGTTGCCCGAAAAATATCAAATACTCCCCCATTTTTAAATATAAGATCACTTTTTTTTTGGTAAATTACCGCCCGGTTTAATCCGGACTCGAGGGGGTAGGAGTGTTGCCCACATAGACAAGGTTGTCCCCTCTCCCAATGAGAGCTCTTCCCGGGATTCGAACACGCGTTCTCCTCCTTGCGGGGATTGCACCCCACTTACCAGCTCAACCAACTACTCATTGGTAAATATAAGATCACTTTGGGAAAATGATAAGTTCCTAAATATAAGATCACTTCCTATTTTATCTCAAATCTTGCCCAAACTACCCTTATACTCCCTCTTTTCAATAAAAACTCTTCCTCCTTTTAAAGTTAAGTAATTGAGGGGATTTTGGGAAGATCATGTGATTTTATTGTCTTCTTTAATCTCCCAAAATTATCCAAAGTGATCTTATATTTAGGAAGGGAGGGAGGAAGTACTTTCATTTGTGTTTGAAGTAAGAGTGCAAGACTTAATTGAGGATTAAATATGGAATGTTTTGTTTAAAAAAAATATGGAATGTTTTCACAGGTAGCATTGAAAATATGCAGCTATAACTAATTTATTTCTATGGCAAAAAAAAAGAAACTAATTTATTTCCAATGACGTACATATGTAATATTTTATATTATTTGTGATGTAATATCATTTTGTAGGGGATAATATAAAATCTAGGATATATTAGATAAAAATAATTCATATTAAATAACTTAATGTATATCTTTAATATAATCAAATTAAATATATAATTATTTTATTTAAGATAGATGGAGCATAAGTCTTTACTCTCATAACCCACAAATTGATAGTTGTAAAATTATTAGTCTGTAAAATAAGGATGTTTTGGAATTAAGTCAACTATTTGAGTAAGTACATGTCTTTGTTTTAAACGGGTAGTAATTTAACTCACATAGAAGTACTTAAATTAAAAAATTCCCACAAAAGTTGATAAAATCACAGCCGTATATTTGAATCGGATAAATGCTTGAAGAGCAAACAAGCCAGGCGTGAGCCGAAGAGTGGAGACAAGCCATTAAGAGGGGAAGTAATCAAGGGAATAATATAGATCTGATGGAATAAATTATTGTATGCCATACATGTATTGAACAATTTTATATTTAAAATAAATAATGCTCGATTGAATTGAATAAATTAATAGGAAGCGAGGTGCACATAAAGGTGTGAAGGAGCGAGCCAGAATGTGGAAAGGGAGGACAAGGCATTATGGGAAGTGAGTATAAAGAAATAATTTGGACTTACTAATATCATCAAAAGCTTAAATTATTGGGAAATTTGCATTCTAGTCCCTGGGAAGAGAAATTATTACTGGAAGGTCCCTACACATTCCAAAATAATTATCAAGTCCCTTGGGCCTTTCCTGCAATTATTTGCTTAGCTGAAATGACCATTTTGCCCCTAGTTAAAATATGACATACCACATTCATTCTCTTCATTCCTTTTCATTCCCTTGCTACTGCAGGTGCTTCCACTTGTTACCGCAGGCATGTGGACTTGCTACTGCGAGTTTAAGTGACCAACATTCCCTCCCTAGTGGGTTTAACTTCTAAGGGCCCCTTATAAGTTCCAAGGCTGGGCACACATGTCAAGGGAATGACAAAAAGTGGTCACTGGCTTTATTAAAGGGCCCTCAGATATGAATGACACTTGAGAGGGAATGTTGGTCACTTAACGTCTCCGTAGCAAGTCCCCAAGCATGCGGTAGCAAGTAGGTACACCCGCGGTAGCAAGTCCCTGACTAGTCCCTCCCATCCCATGTGAATAAAATGGTTTTTGAAAAACATGGTAGGGCATATGTGAAGGGAATGATAACAAGTGGTCACTGGCTTTATAAGGGGCCCTTAGAAGTTAAACCCACTAGAGAAGGAATGTTGGTCACTTAAACTCGCAGTAGCAAGTCCACATGTCTGCGGTAGCAAGTGGGAGCACCTGCGGTAGCAAGAGAATGAAAAGGAATGAAGAGAATGAATGTGGTATGTCATATTTTAACTAGGGGCAAAATGGTCATTTCAGCTAAGCAAATAATTGCAGGAAAGGCCCAAGGGACTTGATAATTATTTTGGAATGTGTAGGGACCTTCCAGTAATAATTTCCCTTCCCAGGGACTAGAATGCAAATTTCCCTAAATTATTTGATATGTTCCAAAATTGGTTTTTCTGAATTTTTGTAAAAACCAAGAAGAGATTAAACTATCTAATCTTTTTTTGATAAAATTAAACTATCTAACCTTTTCAATGCCAGGTTGTAAATCCTTAAGAAATCACTTTTTTTTAAGAATTAAGAGAATGTTTCATAATCAAAACAAACAAATTGCATATTTTTTCCAAAAAAATAGCTTTTAATGTCATAAGCTAGATTTTGGTTAAATCATGCAAACACTTGCAACTTTTCACAACATTTTTGTAGTCAGTATGTAAACTTAGTTTGGAAGAAAAATATAAATATTTTTATAAGCTAGTGTTTTTTTTTCTATAATCTTATATTCCCTCCGGTCCTAAATATAGCAACTAGTTGACTTTTTTGAAAAATCCTAAAAAAAGCAAAATAAGTTAATTATAAATTGATTTACCTAATTTTTTCTCTTACACTAGTTTATTTTACCTATAAGCTAATGAATAATCTAAAAAGATATCAAATATGTCATGGTTTAATAACTTATTTTGCAACCTTAATTTCTCCAAAAAAAAAGTCAATTAAGTCTTATATTTAGGACTGGAGGTAGTAACGGTGTGTTTGGTTGTATGAAGGAAAGTGGAGAAATGGAAAGTGAAAGGGGTAAAGATGGAAAGTAGGGGTAAATTAAGTAATGATGAAAAATAAAGTGTGTGGGGCCCAAAAAAAGTGGGAGATACAGAGAGAAAACTTGTGGGCCCTGGGATATATGTATATTACAAAAATACCCACTACTTTCTCAACTTTCCAATTCTTTGAGATTTTTTCAAGCAACCAAACAAGCCTATAAACTATTCCCACTATTTTTCATCTTAGTTTTTAATGGATACTCATCCCACCGTTCAATGATAGAGACGCTAATAAAGTTAAATGCTAAAAGTAATGCTTTTGAGGAAGTAGCATAAACCGTTGGATAGTGTTGGGCTTTGTGATTGGATCAGATAGATTGCCTCTCATCGACGGTCAAAGTTGTCAACAAAATGGGGTAGAGAGAGGAGGGCGGTGCATGTGAATAGTTTTTTGTATTGTAGCTGTACTCCATCTTTCCTCCTTTGAAAGGTCACTTTACTTCCACTCTTTTTCATACTCTTTCATTTAGTTAGTCCAAAGTCATGGAGTATTGATATTGACTCTTTCATTTCTTTCTATTTTTTTGTTTATTTTAATGAAACATTGTTACAAAAAGTTAACAAAGGTGAGTTGTAGAGAATAATAATAGGGAAAATGATGTTTGAAATAGAAAAAACACCATTTAGTGCAATTGTTCAAATTATCTAAAACCTAATTGAAACCCCAAATTTAGTGCAATTGTTCTTAATAATTGATCTTAATAATTTAATAACGACTATTTAATGCAATTGTTCAAATTGTCTAAGCTCAAACTTAAAGAAAAAGTCAAAAATACCTTGTGTAAATTTTTTATATTTGAGGGGCCAATCACCATCAACTAACTAAAAAACTAAAATATTTACGTGGAGCTCTACGTCACCTAGTAACATCGCTAACCGTCAGAACTCCAATTTCGGTCGTTAAAACATATTGGGAATCTTTTATGCAAAGTTGGTAAATCATTTCACTAATTTGATAATCTTTTACATAATTCTAGGATGATGTATATTGATCAATTGACAAAATTAGGATTTTACTTATTTTGAAATTTTTCTGTTAATCACCGCCCGTTTAAATTCAGAGTGCTTCCAGGGATTCGGAACATGTGTTCTCATCCTTACGTGGTTGTAATCCAATTATCAACTCAATCAATTACCAATTGGTACTTATTTTGAATTTTACATAAACTTCAATGTATGCAAAATTCAAAAGATATTTGAGACAATCACATCTAGGTACCAAATAAGGGATATTATATCAAATAAGTTCATTAACAACCTCTTCACTTATTAACTAAGACTATTTCTATTGTTAATTATGGTCATTAACATCTCATTGGACCTCTAAGAAACTAAGGTTCTCGTTTAATACTAGGTTGTAGTTCTCCCAATATATTCTTGAAATCTCTAGGATGATTCTCAGGTGTTGATTGGTAGACACACCTTGTTTCACATTTTACTACTTAAGTAGTACTACTTTCATTTACTTATAAAAAGTGTAATTATATTTTTACAATGTGTTTAAGCTGATTTCGTTGCACAATAAAGTTGAGTTTTGGACTAGAAACAAAACCCTTAATCCATACATTGAATTTATCAAGGTTTTAAAAACCGGATCGGACCGGGAGGTCCGACCAGTTAAACCGCCAACCGGTGGTCAGGACGGTCCGATCGAAGCATTAGGCCGGCTATAGCTTTAAACCGGTGTTAGACCGGATTGACTCGATAAAACCGGCCGTAACCCGCTAGACCGGGAAAGAACCGGTTTGACCCTTAGAAAAAAAAAACAGAAAAGAGAAAATTGGGAAGATTAGGTGAAGACGATCTGGCTCCGTTCCAAACTGATTTTTGCAATCAAGAAGCAAAACAGCAGTCAGTGTGTGCTTTGCTTTCAAAATGGTGCCACTTCAAGCTTCTCTTCTTCCTCCTTGCGTTGGTGTGCTGGGTGGGTATATGTTGCAAAGAAGCATAATAGCAGCCGCCTTCCTCTTCTTCGCTTCTACAGTTGTACTTTTCATTTCTCATATGACTTATGACTTATGAGCTTTAGGGTTTCATCCTTTTATGTACAATTGGGCCCTCTCTTTTCCTAATTGATTATAGGCTCTTTAAGTGGAGCCCAAAACATATAATAGCTTTTCACTTTCTGTATTTTTTTTATCAGATTTCTCACTTTCCATTTACTTTTTACCTTGCTTTTTCATTTTCCTTCCTTTAATTCCCCTTTTATTTATTTGAATCTTCATATTAATGTCATAAAAGAGAGAAAGGAAATTGGTTATATTTTTACTATTTTTTTATTTGATTGTTTCTACTTTTAGAATTTATCTTATTTATGTATTTTCTTACATTTGACAATTAAATATTTTTATTTTATTATTTCCGGGTTAACCCGGTTCAACCACGGTTGAACCAATAACCCTTGAACCAGTAGCTTGGCCGGTTGGATGTCCGGTCCGGTTTTTTGAACCTTGGAATTTATTCAAGAAATTAATTGTTTTACCTTAAATCAAGAAAATAATTCAAACATTAATAAGATAACGTCACAAAATTAACTCTGTTTTTGTATTTAAAAAATCCATCCAGTAAGAAAAGAAATCGCAAGAAATTAGGAATTCAATTTAATGGTCATTAGGGTTTAGCAATCCCAATTCAAATATTGGTGTCTCGTTGATTCCTACGTTTTCCCTTTCAAAAATACGGAGTATTCATTTTCATTTATTCACATCTCCCATACATACACACTCGTTATTCTCTTCTCAACTGTCAAGGCAAGTTTTGCTTTATTTCAAGCTTTAACACTCAATACTGAACAAGCTTTTTTTTTTTTTTGCTGAAAGCTTTTTTTTTTTGCTTTCTCCAAATTGAATTCACTGTTAACCTAAATTTCTAACTTTCACTACTTTTTGTGTACCCTTTTGCGTCGTTTTCTGTTGATTATTATCAAATTCCTAACTTTTTGTGTGTGTATGAAGTTCATGATTTTAACTTTTAAGAGGTTAGATATGAATTTGTTGGGTTAATTGTTGTTGGCCTGTGATGGATTTTGAGAAATTTCTTATATCTCATTGTATATGTGAGGTTAATGATGGTTTTAAGAGGTTTGATATGAAATTGTTGGATTTATTATTTTTTTTTCCTGTGATTTATTTTAAGGGATTTCTTGAATTTCATTGATTATGTGAAGTTAGTGATAATTTTAAGAGGCTTTATGTGACTTTGTTGGATTCATTTTTTGTGGTAGATTATAAGGGATTTCCTGAATTTCATTGTATATGTGAAGTTAATGATGATTTTTTAAGAGGTTTGATATGAATTTGTTGGATTAGTTAGTTTTGGCCTGTGATAGTTATAAGGAATTTCCTTATCTTATCTTGTCTGTGTGAAGTTCATGATTTTAAGAGGTTCGATGTGAATATGTTGGGTTCATTATTTTAGGCCAGTGATATGTTTTTGAATTTTTGATCGGTCTGTTTGGAGTTTTCAGTTTGAGTAGATACAATTTCAATGGTCTTTCATGTCTATAAGTTAGTAGTCTCCAGGTCCATTAGAGTTTTCAAACTGGCCTTTTTCGATGATGTGCAATCGTGCATTCGTGTGATATTAAATGATGCTATTGATTTGCTATCTACTGGAAGAAGGCTTCATCCAGTAGCTTTTAAGTGTTTGAGCTAAGATTTTGAACTGTTTCCATAAACTCTTTAGTTTCAGTATTTGTGACATGGTCATTTTGTTAGTGGTTAGTAACTGAGTATAGTTATTGGTTAAGTTGTTCGGCTATAGTAGGATATGGAGAACTTACATCTCTAATGGCTTAGAAATGAGGAGGTACGAGATAGATGTGGTGTTAATTAATTGAGTGTGTGTCATGTTACATGTTTACTCATTACCATCTATCACCTTATTTCTTTTCAGCTGCTTGAAATTTATCAAAATGTAAAGAACAAACTTCATTTGATATTTTTCTGGGAATTTGCAGCCATGGATGTCAATAATGGAAAGGATGAAGTTTCAGTCTCTTCTGTCATCGTAAATTCTATAGATTCGCGGCAGGGAGATGTTCTTTCACCCGAAGATCTTGCCTGGGCTGATTCCTGCCTAACTGAAGATCCTTATGTTTTAGAAAGTACATGGGATCCTCTGAAAAATGCTTTACTTGAAATTATTAGTTCTACACCAGAATCTTTCAACACTAATGGAGGAGCAGATATTGAGATTCTTCCCTCTATTGAGGAGAGCAAGAATGCAGAATTTTCGGGAACTGACAATGATTTTTCTTCAGCCATAAATTTCATAGAAAGTACTCAGGCTGACAATATGGATTACACACTGCAATCATCTTCTGAAGAAAATCTTATGTCAGTTTCTGATGGAAACATGCAAGCAAGTAACAACACTGATGTGGATCACGTTTCTGTGTCTTCTTCAACTTATAATGCTTTACCAATAAGTCTAGCAACTGCAAGTAGTGATAATATTCCTGATAACAAAAAGACTGAAACTTTGCCTTCTCCATTCTTTGAGGGAAATCCTTTTTTGCCAACTTACAGTGAAGACCTGAAAGAGAAGGAGTCCACGGATTCAGGATCAGGTCCGGAGTTAGCTCAAGACGTGGAGCAACCATCTGATGATATCTTCAAAATCTAGGATTTGAATATTCCAACAGAGGACGAATTCGTTAAACAGTTGGACAAAGCTTTGGCAACAGATTCTTTACCAAGGACGCCGCCATCGTATGATGATTCTAAGCAGTGGAAAATTTTGGAGCAAGGATTTAGTCCTGTTTCTTCTAAGGATGCAGAACCATTGAATGATTTGAAGGAAGAGCCTCTTGAAAATCTCATTGAAGGCTTGGCTGACCTGTCTTTGAATAAGTAGTCCGTTTTTCCTGAGATTATTTTAACATAATACATTATTTTTCTTCTTTCTGGCCAGCTGGTTTGAATTTTCTTATTTACATTTGTGATTAGGTTTTGAATGATTTCTTGTAATGCTGAATCGGTCCTGAAATTATGGCATAGGATGGTTAACCTAGAAATTAGGGAGGATGAAGGACATCAGAGTGCCTCTCTTTTTGTAAAATGAGTTCCTTTTTATGACTCTGCACTGTATAGAAAGCTGAATTGGTTCAATGTGGTCTATTTAATGAGTTCTTATTATGATTACCTATTAGATTAGTTTGAAGTAGTCCTTACTCCTTACTACATTATCATGCTAAATCAAATTAATTTGGTCTGATAATAGATTACAAGCGTGCCAAAAATTGAAGTTGATTGACCAGTAGAATTGGAATGCCACATTTATTATTTTTTTAATAAAAAAAAAATCATATGTGGCATTCTAATTCTATTGGCCAACCTCAATTCTTGGAACGCTTGTAATCTATCATCAGAGAAAATTTATTTTATTTAGCATGATAATGCCACATTTCATTATTACACCTTGAGAAAGGGATTTATCTTCTTATTTTAGGTGCAATATCTAATTTTTTCCTTAATCATCTCTTAGTGACACCAAATTTTATTGTAGAGGCGTGATAATCATTTTTATCCTCAGAGTGATCTGTTTTCTTCCATTCTTAAATCTACGATTGAAAATTTCAATTTCATTACTCAAACAATCACAGAAGGAGGTTGTGTTGTTTATATGAGTGTGTATCATAGAAGTTGGTCTAGTAAGCAAAATAAGTTTAGACATCTCCTTATTTTGACTTACAATACAAAAATTAACAACAAATATAACTTTAGCAATGATGCTGTGTGTAATACTCCCTCCTTTCCTAATTATAAGTTAACTTTGAGTTTTTTGAAAAAGTAAAGTTACAAACTTTATCATTTTAAATTGTTTAAAATTATCTTTTTTCACTAAAACTAGTTTATTCTAGGTATAAACCAACATATATTGTAATTACATTTGTTATATGTTATAGTTTAGTGGTCTAATTTGTTTCCTTAACTTTTACAAAAAAGTCAAAGTATGCTTTTAATTAGGAACAGAGGGAGTACTTTAATGCACTACTAATGAAGAAGAAGTGTGGAAGTAGAAATGAGATCTGAACAAGCAGGCTGTTTGGTGTCAAGGAAATCACTAGATTTTGTCACAATTATATTCTCATTCTTATAATGCATTGACAAGTTTGCCCCTCTCAGTTTTTTTTTTCCTTTCTGTTGAGCTTTAACATCCTCCTCTCCTTCATTGATCTCTATTGGCAGCATTCGCCTCCATCTACAATAATGACTTAGCAAGGATATAACGGCGGGCGTTGCACAGTGGAAAGTGAAGATTGCATAATCCAATGCACTAAGTTATAATTTGGCACACTTTAATATAGAATCCTTGATTTATTAACCTTTTATAATTGATCAACTAATTGAACTCTCCCACAGCAATGTTATGATGATTAACCCTTTTTCTTAGATTTTCAATTTTCATTTTCAATTTCAATAAAAGGAGGATGTTGATATGCTTTTTTGGTTAAACGTTGCTCTTTTGTTCTTTTTAACCCAACAGGCATTATACTTTTTACAACACGCGCCAAGCATCACATTGGAATTGTCACTTGTTATAAATTGATGATCCCTCTCAAGTGTTTTTTTTTTTAATTTTTTTCCATTGGCCTGACATGTGATATGATTGATCAAATCAAAACAATAAAATTAAAACAGTCATTTTCCATTAATTGATTTTCACCAAATGAAAAATAGCAACATGTATTTTTTTAATATACAATAGCAACATGTATTTTCACTGTTGGGTCTTTTCATAAATTTTATGTGATTCATCATATTCATGATCATAACTAACTCCCTGCAAAATGAATAGTAATTTTTAGGTGTTTTAATTTAGAAAGAATTAGAGTACTGCAGCAGTAACACGTTATGAAGGAGTCATATGAAATAAAAACTGTACGAGTTGACGTCTTTCATTATCATCTACAACCAACATTTTGTTTGTCAAATTTGTGATTATTTTGTTCAAAAAGAACGAAATCAAGGGGACAAATCAAGGAACTACATTATACGAGTAGTAAATTCAAAGTCAGCTTGTCAAGCTTCTTTTGAGATCGTAAAAAGCATTGGCGCCGTCAAAAAATAAGGAGGTACATATTAATCATGATCATGCATATACGGTGATATACCCAAACTCACGCTTTTCAAATTGAGTGAGTTTATAAATAAGTTCAACTTCTGAACATAAGCAAAATGTTAAACGTTAGCACTTGTTATGCATTATAAAATAAAATAACTAAATCACCATCATAGCTCACAGATTACCAACCAAGCAAAAGAAATATTAGTATACTTTCACAAGGTTGTGAAATCTCATTTCTCTAAGCAATATTTTACTGATGAAATTAAATCATGACACTGTATGTTCTCCCTTCAACATCCAAAGCAACTTTCTTTTCCCGAAAAATATGATTATCGGAACAAAAAGTTGAAACTAAATAGGTTGTACATGAATTTAATTACCTATTTGTCTCAGTTGTGTGGTTAGGGTAAGAAATTTCTGAAGCTCTTGCTTGTATATTAATGTATACTTTTTGTGTGAGGATTACAATAAGAGGCGATACATTTCATAGCAAACAATTAATTTTAAAGGCTTGTTTGGAGTGTTTGTTTTGGTTGCTACTGATTCTTTATCTGATTAATTCACTCTTAAACTGTTGCTTCCAATGATTTTGAAGTGGTTTCTTTTGCGGGATAGGCATCTATCACTGTATGTTACTGATTTATTGTGTTAAGGTCTAATTTTTTGGGAATCATGAGGGGATGTGTTCTTGATTGATTTAAGCTTAGAATTTACTATGAGAGATCATATTATTGGAAACGTGAATTAAATTTGTAAAATAATAAAATAAATTGGAGAACAAAGAACTTTAAAAATAACGGAGATTAAAAAAAATTCTAAATGCTAAGGGAATTCAAATTATATATTACTACAGATTACCCCATTTACATGCGCTTATTTTGGCCTTTACATGCGCTTATAAAGCGCATGTAGAGGGGGGCGCTGGTAAAGGCTCTACATGCGCTTTTTAAAAGCGCATGTAGAGGGGGGGCTATACATGCGCTTAAAGCGCATGTAGAGGTATGTACCTCTACATGCGCTTTAAGCGCATGTACATCTATATGCGCTTTGCGCTTTAAGCGCATGTAGAGGTACATACCTTTACATACGCTTTAAGCGCATGTATAGAATGTTTTTTTTTTAAAAAAAATTATTATAAATTTACATTATTTCCCAATATAACCACCAACTAGATTTTAATCCCCGGGCGATGCCCGGGAAGCATACACTCAAGCTAGGTTAATGGTTTTTCGAGGAATGATTGTACATTACACAACATCAACAACAATCAATTAATTTATTAAACAACAATTTATGGTTAAAGCAATGTAATGTGTAGTAGAATATAAGTTTAAAAGGCAATAAAATACAATGGGGTAAAAAACATGGAATATATAAGTTTGACTCTCCCATATTGCACGGACTAAATTGACCATTCTACCAAAAATGTGAATACAAAATGGTACCAACAGCTCCAACTTTCTTTAAATAAGGACTGTACCCCAATTTGAGCTTTTAAAGTAATACCCTTGCCTCTTGGCATCTCTTCTTCTTCCTCTGCTAGCTTTCTTTTCACAGAACCTAAAAGCCATCAAATAAAATCATTTTTTCAGAAAAAAACCATGAGCAAAACATAAGCTTTGCCATTAAACTAATTCCTTGACACCCCACATATACCATTGACCCCTTGTTGGGGATACCTTCTCTACAATGCATACAATAATAACTACTACAATCTATATCTCAACATTTCCAAATATTATGCAAGAAGGTGGCACACTACATGATGTAAATTAATCAACAAAATTTAAGTCTTAAAAGAGATTTGTTTTCAGGTTCACAAAACAATCAGATACATGTAAATATATCAGCAATTCCATTCAAAACATGCAAAAGAACAACCAGGACCATTACTTAAGTTCACAGTGAAAATATGTCTCACATTAGTTCAACAAGTGAACCAACATGGTAAACAAACTGAATTCTTGCAACTAAAATTAAGATTTCTGCTCACCCATTTTCAGATATATAGCCAACCCAGAGTTCTGATCTATCCCATGGCATGTTAGGGTGACTCCACTGAATCCATGCTATTCTATTTGCTTTTGGATCAAAACGTGTCAAAGCATAGAAGTCACTTCCACTAATGAATACCTCTGGCTCTGAAAGTCACAATAAAAACTTGTTCAGAAGGTGAATGAAAACATCAAAAAGCAACTGCAACATTTATGCACATGATAACCTTAATTTGTTTGCATTATTCAATGAACTCTTGAGAGTTTAGAGTTTACTACCTTGGACATCCTTGCTGCCGAGAGCTATTGATACAATTGTTGTTGTTGCATTTATACTGCCCTCTCGACGATCTAACAAAGAATATTTATTACCAAATAAAAAAGTGAATTAACTAAATATGTATATGTTTTGGAAACATTCTATATCAGTAAAGACAGTTCTTTTGTGCTCATCTTATTTCATTATGATCTTACCTTCTCGAACACAGACAAAACGGTTAAAGCGTGCATCAAAGACTCCATCAGCATAGCTGACTACTGATCCCCCATAATCTGGAGTAAGAGGAATTGGAGGGACATCTGCAAAAAACTGACATTAACACATGAAAAACATGCAAACAATATTTCAACTTTGAACAACTTGTACAAAAAAGATTCAACACTCACTTTTCACAATTTATTACTATTTACATTAAAAAATTTAAATTAATTCTCAAAAGTTAGCATCAATATTTTAGAAAAAAACATTCTTATATAATTCTATAAGATTATTGAGCACTAGAGGAATATATTGAAACTGTAAAGGGCGATTTATTATCTTAAATTGGAATTAACTCAAAATATTGGTGTCAAATGAAAATATGACTTTGACTTTGGAGAATGAAGCTGCTCACCCAGAGAGGTTACAGATTGCTGGTAGAGTCTCTGATCATCATTATTAGCGAAAATAACATTATTATCTCCAAAAACTGTAAAGTCGCCACCACCATATTCCTGAGCCACAGTCCTCACAGAGAAATTCTTAGGCGTTATATCTATGGGCTCATCTCCTTTCTTTTCAGGCTCTCGAACAAGCACCCCCCTCCTACAACACAATCATCACATATAAATCCCATTCATTTTTATCCCACTTTAGGATTAACTTAAAACCTTCCATATTTGAAAGAGAATCAAGTCATCTATTTAAATACCTCTATCTAACACCACCATTTACATCATTACAGTCCAATCACTCATATTCCTATCAAACTCCAAGAACCAAAAATGTTTAAAATAAGAAATCCTCATTTAGATCAGTTTAGCTATTAGGAAAAACAATTAGGAAATTCCAAAGTTACATACCTAAGCAAAATTGTCATCATACATTCTTACACCACACATTTTAAGTAAAAATCTAAAGTGCTCCCATTCCAAACAACTTTTTGGTCAGAACAGAGGAGAAAAACAAGGGCCAACACTTACTCTTCAAGAATTTTCACCTTGCATAATCATTTATTAACTCTATGACACTTATAATCATCAATGAAACACCTAAATCATCAAATCATCACCCAATCACTAAAATCGTCTCCCAAACAGAAAAATCACAGTTTAGACTCCCTTTAATCCTTTCATACCATCTTGAACTCAACACTCAAACCAACAATCACTACATTACAGCATAGATAGGCTTCCACAACAACCAAAATAGAAGTTTTGTACCCAAACCTATATTTAAATTAGTTCAAATCCATGCAAACTACAACCCCAAATTCGGAATCCCTCACTCAAGCTCATTCAAATCAGAAAGGAAGGGTAAAAACGGAAGAAAAATGTTACCTAAACTCATTTTTGGCCTTCCATGCCTCACTGGAGCTTCACAGCCGCCGGAAACCCGCCGAAAATCGGCCATTTAAGTGGTTGGCCGAGATTCAAAAGCAAGAAAAGGAAAGGTAAGAAAAAGGAGGTTGAAAGCAAAGGATCTTGAAGAATCAACATGAAAATGGTGAAGCTTACCTTCCCTAGTCGCCGTCCGCCGCTAGTTCACCGGAAAACAATGAGGACGACGACGAAGAAGATGAACACGGATAACAAAGAAGATGAACACGGAAAGCAAAGAGGGAAAGAGAAATGGGTCGGCTTAGAGAAGAAGATGAAAGGAACCGATGATGGGGACAAGGCCGGTGCCACCGTCGCCCATGGCAACCGGAAAAGGAAGGAACGAAGAAGGAGAAGACGAATGGAGGGAGGAGAAATGTTGGCTGCCTTAGGGTTTTCAGAAGGAGGGGAGGGTTTTTATGTGTATGCATATATATAATTTAGGGAAAATAGCAAATATCTGCCCATTTGCCTATTCTTAATTATATTTTTAGCCCATAAGTTTGTATATATTACTATAACTCTTTCTTTTCATCATAATATGATCTAGATTCTAATTTACCTTTCATGAAAGTTTATATCCCAATTAATTCTTTTAACTATATTTATTTAAATTCTAAGGTAGATAAGATAAAGTATTCATAATTTGTTCTAAATATCCTAAAATCTCTCCCTAAAACGTTTAAATTTCCTAAATGATACCTCAATAATTTCTCATTATCATTAAGCAAAATTTAGGATGTTACACACACATCCTAAATCATTCAATTGATTAAGATATATAACTAATCTCTATAGTATCTTAAATCCCACAAAAAATCTCATAATTTCTAATTTCCTACTTATTTATTTACATTGATCTATAATTTACTAATTACATTGATCTATAGTGAATTCCATTGAAGAACAAGCCTTTACATGCGCTTTAAGCGCATGTATTGGCTTTCCTTTGTTATTTTAATATTTTATGGCTTATACATGCGTTTAAAGCACATGTAAAGACCAATGTCCATTTAATTATATGGATATTCATATGATTTGGTGCTTTTCAACTAAATTGTTTCAATACTTCATCTCAAAATGCTCAAATCTTGTGCTTGACAATGTTATAGTGAATTCCATTGAAGAACAAGCTTTTACATGCGCTTTAAGCGCATGTATTGGCTTTCCTTTGTTATAATAATATTTTATGGCTTATACATGCGTTTAAAGCGCATGTAAAGACCAATATCCAATTAATTATATGGATTTTCATATGATTTGGTGCTTTTCAACTAAATTGTTTCAATACTTCATCTCAAAATGCTCAAATCTTGTGCTTGACAATGTTATAGTGAATTCCATTGAAGAACAAGCCTCTACATGCGCTTTAAGCGCATGTAAAGGGTGTTTCACCAATTCCATAACACCCAAAAGTGGCAATGGAGCCTTGAAACACTAAGTCCACAAGCAGGGACACCTTATGAGATCTGAGGAGGACCTCTTATGCATGACTCCATTTTTTGCACTTCAGTAAAGCGCATGTAAAGGGTGTTTCCATATAATTTTGAGCTCTTCACCTAAGTTCATTTTATATTTTATCTCTAAATACTTAAATCCTTTTCTAGTCATTGTTTTAGTGAATTTTAATTGATGCATATTTCTATACATGCGCTTAAAGTGCATGTATTGATAAGGCCTCTACATGCGCTTTAAGCGCATGTATAGATTCTTACCTGTACATGCGCTTAAAGCGCATGTAAAGAACCCTCTATACATGCGTTTCTTCTAAGCGCATGTAAAGGTGCGCTGGTAGAGGGACAATTTGTAATAGTATATTACACGAAAAGTACAAAGGAAATAATAGAAACTTAATTTGAAAAGTACCAACACCATTGAAATGAACGACATATAAGACACATATGATCACTACATAGTATTTGACGTTAGACTGAGACGAACGACGAGAAATAAACAAACTAACATAAGACAGTGAGAAATATGTCACCTTCCAAAATTCTTAAAGGAACCATGCTTGCAAGTTTGCAAGTGCCGCCTAATTTACATTACATGGATAGAACGTCATAGCTCAAAAGCACTCATATCAAAGTCTTGAGCTCCTTTACCAATGAACTATTAAAATCAAGCACTAAATGTGATTGACATTTTTAATGAGTAGTGAGTACTCAAATGCATGATTTCTTCCTTCATAGAAGGGATGGACCATGACATATCTAAATTGAGCGTGAAAGTTAACAAAGGAAAGACAATTGTTTAGCACGTGCGCAAGGGGAGGATTATTATCCTCAACAAATAAAATAATTTGATAGACGTCCATGCGACAAAACACAACATCCTCCATATCAATATCTTGAATAAGCTTGCATGATAGCTTTGCATTGAAGAGACATATCATTGGGTAGATCGGTTAACCTGCAAATGTGAGATTCCTTTGAATCGAGACAAAACGTTTCTTATTTGGAGAAGTGGGAAGGATGGTAAGCTACGTTTGTGACATTCGTTTGGTATGGAAATAGTAAGCTTATTGTCGTTGAAGTGGCCTGACTAACAAAAAAGAGATAATGTTATGCTTGGATGTTGAACAGGCTGCATTGGATGAGAAATGAAGAGCTGCTATATAATTATAAAGAAAAAGTTTGCGTTGACGAAAACTTTATAATTATAAAGAAAAAGTTTGCAAACATACAAGTGATAATTATAAATGCCATATTCTACAAAGCACAGAAACCCTACTATATAATTATAAGGGCGAAGACACAACAATGATACATAACTATTGGTCAAGGAACAAATATAATATATAACTATTCCGAGGTACAAAAATGATACTAAACTTTTACCATGGGATAAAAATGATATTTTGACTAATATAACAATAATATTAGACATGAAATGTCTAAAATGTCCTTATAATTATATAAACTTTTTAGATTATACATTAGTTTATAGGTAAAATAAATTAGTTTAAGGGAAAAAAATTAGGTAAATCAATTTATAATTAACTTATTTTGCTTTTTTATGGGATTTTCTAAAAAAGTCAATTAGGTCTTATATTTAGGACCGGAGGGAGTATCATTTTTGGGTCTTCGCCCTAATTATAAAGAAAAGTTTGCAAACATACAAGTGATAAAAATTCATGATAAAAAATTGGAACTCTTTGGGCATAAGAGATGCACATATATATATAGTGTAAGAACATACCTTCTCTTGATTAAGGTTCCATAACTAATGTTTTTAGGGCATGACCTTGTCGATCCCTCTCACTACTTCATAATTATGAAGAGTCATATCATTAGGGTGGTCGGTGTCACACACTGCACAAAAAGCCCACAATGATGAAACATTATTGTTAGCACTTGGATCTCATCATAAAAGGGTCTGCATTAGATTAATTTTAATTCCTGTGCTTATGCATAAAAAACAGAAGAGCATATAAAACGAACGAATCTTTACGTTATGTGTGTGTGTAACGTCTAGAATATTGCAAGATCTGATAAAGAAGAGAGCTTAACTAGGGAAAAAGAAAGGGGAAGGAGATGATTATTTTATAAAAAATTGGTGCAGAAAAAATAGAAGCGACCTTTACAGATAGATATAGATATATATGAGTTGTGATCGTGGCTATGTGGGAGTAAAATAGAGAAGAGGAGAGAGACAAGGAACTTGAAAAGTGAGAGATGGTTGCTTCTGCAACTCAGAGACTTGGATGTTTCATCTTTGTTATATATAGTACAGCTTTTGTTGGACTCATCAAATTGCAAACCTTAATTCTTAAATTCTTAAATGACAAAACTGTCCTTCAACTAATGGACTCCCACATAGGGGTGGGAATAGCCCAGGCCGGCTATCAGGGGCCTATGACTTGGACCGTTAAGGCCTTGGACCGGCCTCCTTATATCCAGGCCAGGCCCAAGCCCAGGCTTTTTCTTTTGAACTGTTTTGCTTAACAGGTCAGTCTCATACTTGAGAAAAAAGCCTATTAGCCTATCAGGCTGGCCTATTAAGAATTTAAATAATATTTATTTAAATAAAAAATTATGTTACTATATTAATTGATGTTATTTTTATTAATTTTTAATATAAAATTACAATTATATCATCTTCTATTCTAGTGTATTTATTGTCGCACATTCTCTAAGCATTCATTCAAATGATGTTACCCACCATTCATATTTCTAAACCTCTTATTGAGTATGTTTAATTAATCAGGCCTCCTAACAGGCTAATAGTCAGGCCAGTCCAGGCCACAGGCCAGGCTCAGACTTAAAAAATTGTCTGTAATAGGCCACAGGCTAGGCTCAGGCCGATCAATTATACCACAGGCCAGGCCATTTTGTGACCAGGCCAGGCCAGGCCTGGACCATTCCCACCCCTACTCCCACATTATTTCTATAAACTTGAATGGTTTTTGGGAAGGTTAGGGACGAGGAACGAGAAGGTGGGTGCTTTTGGTATATTAAAGGTATTTTGGGAATATCAAAATGTTTTAGGGTTTTTGTTCAAACAGTTGGAAGATTTGCTCAAGTATAATAGTACATCCAAAGATTTGCTCCAGTAGTGGAATCTCATGAATTTAGTAGGATAAAACAGACTTGAATGTCATTTAAGTAGCCATACAATGACTTCCAAATTGACTCCATTCATGCATTTTGTAGGAGATACTAAGAAATCTCCACCATTTATTAGTCATCTTAAAGCACTACACACACTGAGTATGCATATATCTTCCCAAACAAGCAAAAAATTAATTGCATAGTTTAAGGTACTTCCTGATCAACTAGAGAATGGCCAGGTACATTTCTTCGGTGCATGTTAATTAATATTTAAGCTACTATAAAAATATCCACAGAATAAAAATACTAACTGAAAATTTTGAAATGTATATTCTTTAAAAATGTATATTTTAATTATTTTTAATATAATGTTTCATAAGCAAATACTGGTAATATAAGCTTGTCCCCAAAACCATATCATTTATCTTTTCCCCCATTTACTCTCTTTCATATTTATTATTATCTCTTATTTATTGTTCTTTTTCATATTTAATAGTGAGAGTAAAGTTGATAAATAAATTAGATTCCTGGTACAAGTCATATATGGTGTAGAGGGAAAAAGTTTTATTTTTTTGTCATATATGTACAAGTCACTTTATTGAACATTCCATATCAATGTACAACTTTACCTTTATACATTATATATTATATGATGACTTTAAACTTATACTATGGGTAATGGATCTTCAATAGAAGTAAAACTAAAAATTTGTTAAAATTAAAAAAAAAGGGTTGATAAAATTTAAATTTTTCTATGTTATGAGTTAAACATGTTGAAAATGTCATATTAGTCTTATAATTTATTAGATCAAGATTAAATGGTAGTAGCGACCAATGTGCATGAATAATGTATAATTTATGTGATCATATCTCTCATGTTATGGTAATTACTAATTACTAATTATCCTTTTCTTAATAAGTTTGATGCATATATATAGAATAATTGCCTAACATGAATGTCATTTTCGGAAAGGATATACTAAGACATTACTAATAACGTGGAAGAAATTAAATTGAAACAGTAAAAGTCGTTTTTTGAACTGAGTATATAAAAGTCGGAAAGAAATAAAAACGAAAGTGCATATGTTGTATATAAAAGTCGTTTTTTGAACTGAGTATATAAAAGTCGGAAAGAAATAAAAATAATAAAACATGATATTTCAACAATAAAGGATTAATTTTGATAAAAAAAACAATAAAGGATTAAAGCCCATTGATTGAGGAATATGAGACTGAGTAAATGGCAGGAGCGACTAAATTTAAATATAGATAGTAAATTTAAATATAGATAAAGAATTAAAGTCCATTGATTGACTTGAATTCATTTTAAATATAGATAGTAAATTTAAATATATCAATATTCATACTATATCAACCTCGATAGATAAATTTCTATGAAATCCATATTTAATTCATTAAATTTTGTCAATTAAAAATAAGTTAAATGAGTTTAGTAGCAAGTTAACACAAATTCTTGTAAGGTAAAAACGTAAAAAAAGATGAATTCACAATGTAAACATATAAGTTTCTACCGAATTTTCAAAGACTGAAAATTTAGGTGACTCGTAACACGTTTTGGTTAGGTGGTGTTTTAAAAACGGTAAAATCGGAGAGTCAACTCGCGAGTTTGATAACAATGATTCCAAGTATATATTTGTAGTTGCTCTCCATTCTCCATTACACATCCAACACAAAACTATATTTTGTGGAGGTGATTACAAGAACAGAGCAAGCGAAAGAATGACAAAAATTTCTCATAGTTGGTTTGCTTCATGGTTTTGTTCATCATTGCATGTGGTAACTCAACTCCCTCCCTCCTCTATATCCTCTCTCTACACACAACCACACTCTAAGTCAATATATAATCACCTCTATATCCTCTCTCTATTAGTGGGAGGTCATGCACTCGGGATCTAAAAAATAGTTTAGCCATTATATATGTGTTATTAGTAGCATACCCCAGCTCGAGCAAACCAATTAAACAGTGAACTTTGAATTTATTTTTTCTATTTCATTGTCTAACGTGAAACGATGTAGTCTTGAAATTTTTAAGAACAACAATATATAAGCTATTTTTGTGTTTAAGTGTTTTATACGTGTGAATATTCAATGTGCATAGGAGTGGTGCCAATGATAACAGCACAACCGAAACCGAGGTGTAGGATTGATTCAGACTGCAAAAATTTCTGTATTGGGGGGAGCTGTCCTATACTCGGTTCAACATATGCTTGTGTCGGTGTGGCTGGCCCTCGTCGTATTGGTACTTGTGATTGCTGCGCAAAACCTCCCCCTCCTTAATATTTGAACTTCACATCATGACATTTTTATCAAAGATAAAGCATGACTTGCAAGTTGCAATAATACTTATTGTTTTTTTTTTTACCGAAAGCAATAATACTTATTGTACTCTAATGATGTATACGCTTTTCTACTCCTATTTATGAATAATGAATTGAGTCATTCAGTATAAGTTTTTTGCGTTGTACATTCCTATTATTAAACGATGCATGAGGGAATCAATTAAATAACCTTTCAGATGACGGATCTGGATTTTTTAAGTGTCTCATGCCTAAGAGTCCGGTATCCTGACCGTTGTTTATCATCGAATGGCTCACAAGTTGACACATCCTACATTAACTAAGAATGCATATGTACCGTCCAATCATATTATAATCTCAACTGCTCATATTGTAAGTTGTGAAACAAACTTGTAACAATTTATGAGATTAGTGCTCGCCTACCAAAGGCAGGAAACTTCATGGAGACTACATGAAATTTTCTGAGATCAGTGTGTGGCTATCAAGCGCGGCTAACAATTCTAAGATCATCAGGGATTTGAGAATTATTGAGGGTGGGTTCAGTTTATTTATCAGAATTATTGGATGGGTTCGATCTTGCTTAGCTGTATGGCGCTCTTATTCATGTTTTCAACAGATGATGTACAAAAGGTTTTATTTACATTCACATTTCTAATTTTTTTTTTCTCATCAGTTGATAGTTTTCTATAGGATCTTCCTGCTACAAGTGCAGATCATGTACAAACGATGAGTATAGTTTGGTGCATCATTCACTATTTTAAAAGAATAGGCTTTGAGATGTCAAATGCTAATTTTTGGAGCACTTCTCCGTGATTCCTCTCTGCAGATTTGAGGGGGTCAATTAAAAATTAATTTCAATTGTATTAAAATATGAATTTCTTACTTGAAAATTTCGTTTAGTTTGTCATCATGTGACCATTGGCATATAGATTCATAGTCATATAGGATCAATAAGGTGGGGGCTTTATAGGTATGATAACCTTACTTAATAGAATAGTCCTGTTGAAAGTTTCTGGAGCTTCAACAGTTTTAGGCCTCAATGCGTAAGTACTGAACAAGATTACCTTCATGTTGTTGTTGCTGTTGTATATTCAATTTTAATTATGAGTTAGAAGAATTTGATTTTCAGGTTAATATAATGGAACCTAATTTGACTCTTAGATTGGAAAAAAATTGATAATTTAAAGGAAACTTGGAGGTTTTGGAATGAATATGCTTTTAGGATACCCTTCAGTGCAAGGAAATATGGGATGACAACATTGAGTAAAAAAGACAAAAGGACCATTATTGTCTATAAATTTGTATGTTTAAAAGAGGGCAAACGTAGATCAGATAAAAGGTATACCTCATCCACTAATCATCGTCCTGAGACAAGGGCCGATCGTAAAGTTGGAATGACAGTTAAATTAGTAGAAGATAAATTCAAGATTGTTGCTTTAATAGAACAATATAATCACCCATTGCATCTTCAAGAGACAGTGCACATGATGAGGTCTCAATGGAAAATAAATAAGGTACAAGTTGATGAGATTGATTTGGCTAGTGATGCAGGACTTAAACAAAAGGCAACTTTTGATCTTATGAGTAAACAAGTAGGTGGGCGAGCTAATTAATTTTGGTTTTACTTGAGTGAACATGAATAATTATTTGATGACTAACAGATGAAGAAGTATGGTTAATGGGGAAGTTCAATGCTTACTAAGCTATTTTGAAGAACAAATCATCGAGAACCATTCCTTTTATCATTCATACCAGCTTGATATGGAAGATCAAATCAAAAATATTTTGTTGGGCCGACGCTCGTATGCTTGTAGATTATGCTTACTTTTGGGGATGAATTTCATTGGATACCCACAAACAAAAATAATAGGCCTCGTGCCATAATTTAAGAAATCAATCATTAAAGAAGAATAATAATTTTGGTGCAGCTTTAATATATGATGAAATAATAGAATCGTTCAAGTGGTTGTTGGAAACTTTCTTGACAAGAAACAAGCAAAAAAGACATGCGACAATCTTTACTGATCAAGATCATCAAGCAATGGATGGAAAGAGCATTACATGAAGTTATTCCCGAAGTAAAACATGAATTATATACGTGGCATATTTAACAAAATGGAATGACACATGTGGGAAATAAAATGAAGGGTGATTTACATTTTATGCATGCCTTCTGCGAGTGTATGTTTTCTATTGAGGATGAAACAGATTTGGAAGAAAAGTGGGCATCTTTGGTATCATCTTTCAATTTGGGGAATAACTCAAGGGTGAAGTCTATATGTGAAATCAAAGAAAAATGAGCATGATGTCATATGAAGTATTTTGCCACTCTTGGTATATGTAGTACACAAATAAGTGAAAGTGTTAATTCGGATATCAAAGAGATCACACACCTGAGGTAGTACGTTATTGGTTAATAATCTTAATAGGAAATTTCAGATATATATACACAAATAATTATGCTTTTCCCATAGTATGTCACACCTAGTTTATTTTATTGTATTTTATTAAAATATCAAATATTTTTAAATTAAATATAGTAATTTTAGAAATAGAATATTTTTTAAATACTTTAAAAATCTATACAAGTTTACAAAAAGCTGTCCAAATTAAAACTTTTTCATTAAATTGTCTTTTTGGAATAATTCTTTCTAAAACAACTTGAGAATAAACTTTTTAAAACAAAATAAAGTTACTTAAGATACGAAAAATGATCTATATTAATTTTATAAAATAACAAAAGTGTTGAAGACATGTTCCTAGCTATTATTTCCTACAATAAAACATTTATCTTTTATTTTGAAGTTCTAACATTCACTCAAGAAAAATATTATTTCTAAAATATCTAATTTTACATATAAGTACATATAATTGTAGATATGACTTCCAAATATATTTATTAAGTACATAAAGTTCACAAGTTTTATCTCCTACAAAATTTATAAATATTACATGTCAAAATAGAATTATACAAATTTCTTTTAAAATATAAATTAATTAAAATACAAATAAAAGCATATGTTCTTACATTCCTCTGTTCCCTTCATCACTCCAAAATTTTAACTATCTTCCTTGCGTAACTAAGATTTCTTAAGAACTCAAATAATAAGCACCGACAATTTCATTAAAGTGATGTATCTCAATGTAGTACATATAGACAGACATTCATCTTATGAATACATAAGGTCCACTTCGTTTGCTCGATTTTATGAGGTTTTATTTGATTTTGTTTGAGAATTAAATGTCATTTCCCCAATTTGATCATACATTAATTTTTTACATGTATATATTCTCTTTCATCTTGATCCTATTTTATCACTTCATGAGCTGATCTGAGTATAAAAATACTTTCAAGGCTACTATTATAACTTCAGGGTTAATTTGAGCATAAAAATATTTTCAGTGACCTTTTTTTCTTAACACAGTTAGTTTCACTTAAATCTAAAGAATTATTTCATAAGTAAATAAGAGTAAAAATAACAAATTTTGAAAATATAAGATTAATTACACTAAAATATTTTTAATTTAAGCATATTGTATTTCGATATTGAATCCTAGATTAACCATTTAAAAATTGAAGTTAACATTTTCTGTTAAGTGAAACTAATAGCATTCACAAAAAATGACTTAAAGTATATTTTCAAAAAATAAATGACTATCAGATCCAAAAAAAAATCACTAAATTGAAAGTTGATATAACATAAGAGATTAAAAATATATTTTAGCCTATTTTTTAATGCAGAGTTTATAGTGAAAATAAAGATTGGGCATTTGGAATAGGTCTCTCAATAGAAAGTTTTAGTAGATGTCTTCATGGACGATTCATCTATATATATCTAATTTATATCTCTATTTTATATATCTTTTAAATCTCTTCCACCAAGGTAAAATAAATTGTCTATATTGGCTATGTAAAAGGTAAAATCATTCTTCATTTTTTCTGATTTCAATGTAGTCAAGTTTCTTTTTACATTGACTACATTTAATTGTAAATAGGAAAAACAATTCTTATAAATCTATTCCAATCAAAAAAATTAAATGTCAATATCCTTATTTGTAAACAGAAAAAGGTTAATTTCTATAAATCTATTCCAGTCAGAAAATTAAATGTCAACATCCTTATTGATAAATAGAAATACAATGATTCCTATAAATATATTCCAATAAGAAACTTAAATGTCAATATCCTTATTGGTAAAGAAAATAGTCAAAATACAATAGTTCCTATTAATCTACTCCAATAAAAAAAAATTGAATGCCAATATCCTTATTGGTAAGTAGAAAAAGAATCCTTCATATAAATCTATTCCATTCCAAAAATTGAATGTCAATATTCTTATTGGTAAATAGAAAAAATAATTCGTATAAATCTATTACAATAAAAAATAATTTTCAATCAAAAAAGCTAAATGTCAATCACCTTATTTTTAAATAGAAATAAAAAATAATTTATAGCTGATTAACAAATCACCGGCAATGAATCAAACATTGGCTATTTTAATTGTAAATAGGACAAAAAATAATTCATACAAATCTATTCCAATCAGAAATTAAATGCCAATATCCTTATTGGTAAAATTGAAATTTATCTTTTAATTATTTTAAATATTGCATAAATAAATACTAGTATTATAAATTTGTCCTAAAATATAAGTATGTCCTAAAATCAGATCATTTATCTTTCCCTTATTTACTCTCTTTCGTCTTTGTTACCTTGTTATTTCTTTTTTATTACTCTCTTTCATATTTAACAATAAGAGTAAAGTTAAGAAATAAATTAGATTCCTCTCTTTATTAATAATGCTTTTAAGTTTTAATAAATCTAATACATAATTTTTTTTGAATAAAACAATGTAGCTGTTTGAAGATTATATTTTGGGGGAAAGGGAGTACGAGTTAAATGTGGTTTTTCATTTATAGAACTATAAATTTATAATCATGTATTCAGCCAATGGATAAAAGAGACTTAAATGTTATTTTATTTTTTTATCCATGATCAAGGTATCCCCTCACTCGACTATAATCATGTATTCAGCCAATGGATAAAAGAGACTTAAATGTTATTTTATTTTTTTATCCATGATCAAGGTATCCCCTCACTCGACAAGTGAGAGGCTAATCCCCCGCTGATTTGTAGGCACCTCAAAGGGTGAGACAGCTGGCCTGGGAGATTTAATGTTTCTCCATACCCAACGCCAGGAATCGAACCCCAGACAATTGGTTAAGGGTGAATGGGTCCTTGCCACTCAACCACACACCCCACGTTGACTTAAATGTCATTTTAAGTAGTCATACAATGACTTCCGAATTGATTCCACATTCATGCATATATAGTAGGAGAGATTAAAAAAATCTCCACCATTTATTAGTTATGTTAAAGCACAATATATACACACAGAGTATGTATGTATATATATCTTATTAAATAAGAACAAAATTTATAATCATATACACACACAGAGTTTAAGTTGCTTTCTGATCAACTTACTAGAGAATGGCCAAGTATATTTCTTCAGTGCGTGTTTTAGTGCTTTTGATTGTCCTCATCATTTCCTCAGGTTTAATTGCTGACCAATACAATTGCTTTCATTTTATGTCTGCTTTATATATCATCGGTTGCATACTTAATATATACAAAATAAGATAAATAAAATGCATTATTAATAACAATAGCAATATTTTATTTGCAGCCATGAGAGGGTCAACTGTGCAGGGGAAAGCGAACTGTAATGATATAATTGGTGAAGGTAATTGCAACAAGGAAGACTGCATGAAAAGGTGTCAAGAGAAGCATGGCAGCTCTGCAAGAGGAGATTGTGTCCCCGTGAATAAAACTGTTTATTGTAATTGTGTCAATTATAATTGTGGACCGCCCGCTAACTTATAAAGTTGTAAGTTATTGTTGTTGAGCAGTCTTCTTGAATAAATCAAATAAAATATCTTATCTTTTTAACTGAAAATCAAATATAAGCTAAGATTCAGCCATGAAATACTTTCTCTGTTACTTGTCATAATAAGAAATTCTTAACCAAACAATGTAGATCACTATTAATATGTAAAAATTGTCACTTCTTAGCTTCTCTAAAATAAATTGAAGAAGAGAGGGAATAAGAAAAATATAAAAAAAAATGAAATTAGCGGAATAGGGGGATTGTGGGATGAGGTGTGGACTGTGAAGCGGAATAAGACGTTTTTTTTTATGTTTTTGAAGAAATAAATAATGTAAAGTTAATCATTCTAAAATATTATAATTGTCTTTTTTCCTTGAAATTAATTTATCATACTTATAAATTAATCTATTATCTAATTACATGTGTTGTATGCAAGAATTTTATGGTCTAATTTGCTCCTTTAACTTCTAAAAAAAATCAAAAGGGTATTACATGTCTTATTTTCGGGGTAGCCATAGAATAATGTATAAGTCACTTTATTAATCAGTCCAATTCGATGTTCAACTTTACCTTCATATATCATACTCCCTCCGGTCCTAAATATAAGACCTAATTGACTTTTTCTAGAAAATCCTTAGAAAAGCAAAATAAGATAATTATAAATTGATTTACCTAATTTTTTCCTTTAAACTAATTTATTTTACCTATAAACTAATGGATAATCTAAAAATATATCAAATATGTCATCATTTAATAACCTATTTCGCAACCTTAATCTCTCCAAGAAAAAGTCAATTAAGTCCTATATTTAGGTTCGGAGGTAGTATATTATATGATGGCTTTACTTATATGTGTGTAATGGATCTTCAATAAGATTAAGGGAGCAATTTAAAGTTTTACTCATAAATGATTTTATTAAATTAGAAAATTAAAATACAAAATAGGTCTGCAAAAACAAAACCAAATGACAATACATAGAAAACCTCAAAAGTTAAATATGGATAGGAGTGAGCCGCCATAGTCGCAAAAACCCTACCATCTTATTCATTTTTCCTTCATGAGAATTTGTGGGTAGAAAAGAACCGTCACCGGTAGAAAAGTCATTGAGTAGTGGTTGTTCAAAGAACCTTCTTAAAGGATCCACACCTCTTATCGGCAATAAACCAATCAAATTGGTTTTCAAAGAAGCTCCATGAATAGACCTCACAGAAACAAAAGTACCTACAAGATTAATACATAAGATGAAGATTAGGTAGAAAAAATTTCTCATGTCGTCGAAACTCCTAAACCAATTTCTTTGAAAATGAAAGTAAAAACAGACCAATGAAAGTGACGGACGTCTCCTTCCCCGGCATGAACTGGGGAAGGAGACGCCGATGAAAAAACTCGTACAACGACGAGAGAAGAGATCCTACTACCACCAAAAAAGTTTGAAAGGAGGGGGAAAGAGGATAGAGCCAACTCAAGAGAGCCGACCCTAATAATTTTATAGCAACAAAATTTTAATCATATTGAAGTTCTTATATTCAAGAAAGGTTTAATGAAATTTAACGTTTTCTGTGTTTTGTGTTGAACATGTTAAAAATGTCTTATCTGTCTTATAAATAAGACATTAGAGGAAGACAAAGGGAAACTTGACAAAGAAAACGTAAGATGTATTAATGAGAGCAAATACTGATTGTAGAAAGTAGAGTATATTCATGAATCGTGACGCTGAATAATCCTTTTATTTTTGTATTTGTTGATTTTCTGTACTATATATAGTTGATTGGTTTATAGTGCAGTTGTGGTAGGCTCTCTATCGTCTCATCAGAAAATTTGTCATGTAAATTCATATTCCTAACATCTTACTTGATCAAAACATGTTTATAATTCTTTAAAGGAGGTATGTCAACCAATCAAGAACGAGCTTTTAACTATCTCCCTCAATTCCGTGTGTAACTAAGATTTCTTTAGAACTCAAATAAGCACTGAGAAGTTCATAAAACTGATGTATTAGCCACGTGAAACGAGTTCTGCTTCTTTCTCAATGTAGTACATAAAGACATTCATCTTATGAGAATACTCCCTCAGTCCAATATATATGGTCCATTTTGTTTGTTCCAATTTATAAGGTCTTATTCGAGTTTGTTTGAGAATAAAGTGTAATTTCCTCATTTTGGTCTTACATTAAATTTTCCTTTAAAATCTCACTCATATAAAATAAGTGCAATTTTAGAAAAAAGAGTATATTTTGTACACATTATTGCTCTTGACCAACTTTAACTTATATTTTAAGGACCACAAATTAGTTAAAAAAGCCTTATATATTGGGATGGAGGGAGTATAAAACATCCACATTCACAATCCTCACTAAAAAATGTTAAACACATCTCAAACACAATTTCCATATAAAAGGGCCGACGTCATGGCATTAAACATATAAAAGTTAGTAGTACTAAGATCTAGCAATGCTAAGATATTCCCTTCAACTTCACCATAACATTTGGCTTCGTATTAGGCATACAAGAGTACTCTGTAAAGCTTTATTGGGTCTTTCTCACCAATAAAACTTTCAATAAGAGAAACGTCATACACAAGTCACTTTCCGCATTAAAATACCTTAGAACAAGAGAAGACACAGAATGACACAACATAGGAGAAAAAAGGATACCCTGCTTAGAGACTTGTCAATAAGCATTTCCTGCCTTCTCATTCTGTGACTGTCACTTCCAATATGAGGGTAGTAACCAACATAACGATACGCCAATGGACTAGAACCAGAACTCGGAAAGGTCCTAGCAAAGAAAATTTCCCTAAACAAATTGATAATAGGATAGGTGAAACTAGTCAAGGCTGCAACTCCAAGATATGGGGATCTATCAACAGCATAAAGATGAGGCAAGTATTGATGTGTTTGCGACTGGAAGTAACTGGGGTGGAGTTGAGCCGGTTGAGAATGAGACGCATTTATAGAATTAAACATAGCACTTGAGCTGTGAGGGGGTGGTCTACGAGGTATTCCTGAATCAGTCTGTGTTTTCTTGAGTTGAGAATCCGAGCTACGCAAGCCTCGGCCATAAAGAGGGACTAATGAAGTATGAGAGAGATCGGATTTACAAACCGGGCATGAAGGATGCAGCCGGTTTGATTCATCATCAGGAGAGTTATGAACTTGAAGCCACCGAAATATGCAAGGCCAGCAGTAGAGGTGACCACACAGAGTGACCACAGGATCATGAGCCGACTCCAAGCATATGTTGCACTCAAAGCAACCATTGTTATCGCTATCAGAAATGCTTGTCTGTGAAGAAATTGACTTCAAATTTTTCTCACTTGAGACACCCCCTTTGCAGTCAAAGCGTGCCGGTTCCATTTTTGCTTTTCCAATTCAATATCAGTTTTCCCTGTAATAAATTTTGAAAATTAGAAAGAAGAAAGAAAAAATAACCAATTGGATAGATATACGTGGTTTTATTGAGTGCAAGATACTTGTTTGTGACTTTGTTTCAAGTAATGTTATACAGATCTCTATTCGAAAAAGAGAGCAAGAAAGTAAGATCTCTTAAGCACATGACAGGTGCATATAACATGTTCTTTTGTCTTCAATGGGGGAGAAATTACATCTATAAGCGGTGACATGGCAAGTCAAAATAATATGCATATGTCACCGAAGCTTATTATTTAACTAAACTCAAGCATGATGCATACAACATTTCTGATACATTTGATCAGATACCAAAAACATTTATCTCCTTTTTTCTGTTTCCGGTAAAACAAGATGGTAATAAGTTCAAACATGATGAGCATATCAACAAGCCACACTAAATCAAACATATGAAAAGACCCAACATTGAAAATTCTCTAGATCCAATATCAAGTAAAATTATCCAAGCAGAGAAAGGAAGCAAGAGCACAAGGGTAAGAAACATAAAGGCTCAAACCATAGGAGGGTCAAGTCAAATGTCTACTTCAACTGACTTCTTAGTTCTTAAGATATTCAGACTTTTCCCCCTCTCAACAACACACACCAACAATAGTATGAAAATCGATCAGCTAGAATCTAGACATCTAATATACCCTCTGTAACTCATGTTTAGTAGTAAGCCAAAAAAACAAGTTGAAGAGACTGCTCGGAGCCTAGGAAACACAAATCCATGTTATTCATTCAGAAACACCAAAGATTTATTTTAAATAACACACATTCAAATCTATGTAGTAAATTGAAGCATGTTCAGGGAAAAATGATAGTAACCTGGATCTATACAATTGATGCATATAAAAGAACTAAAAGAACTTACACATCAAAGTATTTAACTAACCAAGAAAACTCAAATCCAATACACCAACAAATTAAAGAGAAGGGAATAACTCTTCAATAGTCAAGGAAGCATAAAATATAAAAAAGTATAATAAGTACTCCTATATTGGAAGATATTTAAAAGTATATGAAGTTACAGCTGGATTCAATTATATGAATTTTCCTAAAAAAATCAAACAAAGCACATGCAGAATCAGATATTAATATTCATACCCAGATAATAATCTGCCAAACAAAAACCAATTTTGAGATCAAAACAAGATACCCAGAATAAAAAATGAGGAGCAGGGGGTGTAAAAATGTAAACTTTATTATTCATAAAGAAGAGAAGATGAATATATAAGTGAGAGTGAATAAAGAAAGTATATATAGCAGAAGATACCTGAGAGAGAAGAAGGAAGGAAGTGAGAAATGTGATGAGTGTGAAGGAAGGAAGGAAGGAAGGAAGGAATGCATGGAAGAGAGGAATAGAAGGAAAGGAAGATGGAGAGAAGTGAGTGAGATAAGGTAGCGCTGACAAGTGACACCTTTCTAGTTACATGTTTCCCGACCAGACCACCATCCTACGTTGTTTCTTAACTTCACTAAAATTTTTCACCGCAAAATAAAAATTCGTGAGTATTTGATTATAGTAGGAGTATTTGAAATCTCATTTTAATTGAGTTAATTAATTTTCCTCAAAAATTATGATCTCTCCTGTATGTATTGTTTATATTATGATTATGGTAATACCGTAATACTATTTTTTTATTTATATATAATAAAAAGTTTATGTGAATTGGGTCTCGGGCTCACCAGAGTCAGGGCAGGCCTCCGGGCTAAAAGATCATAATACTATTCTACTAGACGCTATAAGTTGATGCCTTGGAATGCGTTTCATTAAGATTATTTTAACTATCAGAGTACTTTATGGTAGTATAAAATAATTGTGAGGGTAATTTTGTACATATAAAAAATAATTGAAACATCAAGCAGGCCTCTTTGATATTGATATTGATATTTTGGGTGTGAATGTGAAGATCAAAATATGTGGCCAGATTTCATCAAGACGGATAGATTTTTGTTTTTCACCTTGAATGGGAGTTCACCATCATGATGAGAGCAAGTTTTTATGTTTTTTTCCTTAAAAAAGTTCTAGCAAAATTACAATCAAGTCTCTCATAAGCAATTAATCACAATCAAGTCTCATTAAACATGTTACTGGAAAACTTTAAATATTTTAAAAACTTAAGAATATATTTTTTCCTTTTAATGATTTTTCTTTGCAAGTATATGTATATACAGGTGAGTTTATTTTTATGTCATAAAAATGTGGAATTTATTTGAAAAGAGCAATTTATTTGGAAGAGAAAAACAAAGTGATCCATGAAAAAGAGCATATTCTTTCCTCTCTCCATGTGGATGCCATGGTGAGGGAAAACAACTCAGTTTCTTCGTTGGAAATTGCACAATTGGACTATAAGTGAAATTAAAAACGCTAACCTAAACATAATAAAAAGATGACAAAAAAACAATTTATGCGGTTGGGTCAAACATTTAAGGGTCAAACAAGATGCTAGATAAACCTTAGTGGAATATGCTAGAGTCATGTTGAATATAAAATGGTACTTCGAATAGATCATAGTTATAGAAAATATATTCTAGAAACTAATCAAGTAGCTAAGCGCTCCCACTCAATATAGGGAAAATTTTCATCAAGTGGGAGGGTTTAACTACTTAATCAATATTCTACAATGCCTTCCATATTACTATGATTTGTTGGGACATGTCATTCTATAGTGAACATGACTCTAGCTCTTTTATTATAAATATAGATACATTTCATTATAAAATTACAATATCAACGTTGTGGATGTATAAAATAAAAAAATGATTAAAATGTTAAAGAGAAAACAAAAATTCATTAAAAAGTGGCCCTCGGAAAATAAGTTTTACTGAAAAGGATCTATACTTAAGTCCGGAAACAATGAGAAGTAAAAGAATACAAACATATGAGCTCCTTTTGATTCAAGCATTACCTAATTTGTTTCCTTTGGGTATATAATTGAGTTGAGTTTTATTAATAGACAAGGTACTATTGAAATAATTTTGCACTCCGAATACTTAATTACAATTGACGGGGGCTCAATTAAAGAAAAAGACAAAATGTTAGGCGGTTGGTAGCGACGATGACGCCGCAAAAATTCAATAAACCGCCTTATTATTCTTTGCAGCATAATGAATGGCGCACCTAATCTATGAATTATCATCCTTGTGGTGGTCATAACTCATAAGGATTTGTTTGGACTTTGGATTAATGTTTTGTAAGAGAGACATTGATCCCTTGCATTTAGTGTAATGTAAAATCTTTATTTAGATATGCTTCAAAACAAACAAAAAAGATAGTTTATGTGAGACTTGTTTGGATGACTTAAAAACCAGTTTCAAAATTGTAAATATGAGAAAAAATGCTAAACGTCAGAAGATCCAAAATTAGCTTCGGCCTGAACTGGACTTTGGGGACAAAATGTCAAATGTGCTATGTCAAATACTCAAATGTCGTTTTGAGCCCTTAATTAGCTTTCTAGGTTCAAATAATCAGTTTTGATTCAAGAAACATAATTGCATGAGTGGGATTGCCATTAGCCTATTATGTGATATGTGATTTTTTTTATTTCTGCTTAAGAAACACTAATTAGTATGTGTAATAAGGTACTCCCTCTGGTCCTAATTATAAGTCGCTCTTGACTTTTCTGGAAAATCTTAAAAGAGCAAAATAAGTTAATTATAAATAATTGTTTTACCTATTTTTTTCCCATTATACTAGTTTACTTAACTGTAAACTAATGAATAGTCTAAAAATATATCAAATATATCATAATTTAATAACCTATTTCGCAACTTTAATCTCTCCAAAAAAAAAGTCAAAGACGATTTATAATTAGGATCGGGGGGAGTATTTTAATAATCTCGTGATCAACAAAATTTATTGCAATTTGGAATAATTACATCCCACCCTTACGTTAACACTCAACTTCTTAATATTGATGAGGATATTATAAAATATCAAAAGAAAACGATCACGATCGATTTAACATCAAAACAAGAACTCGGTATTATTGCCTCTCAATCAACCAAAGTGCTCTTCAATTTTAGCCAACTCTAATGTTTGCCCCAACCAAGTTGCATATGATACAGCTTAATAATTTCATGGACCCAACCAAGTGAAACAACATCTTTTTGTGGGGTATGAGCCATCATTTCACTCATGCCCCGAGTTTCACGTCATACTACAAGAATTTATCATGAATAATTTCACATCAATAGTTATAAGACTTTTCACATAATTTCCCAAACATAGTTGGCAGCAAATTGTAGCTTGCAGAGAAGAGTCGCTTTCCTTTTGCCAATTGATGAAATAGACATGATAAATCTTGACTAAACTCAAGGTGATGGACTTGGGTAAATAATTCATGGACCCAAGTGAGAGCAATAAAAAACCCCAAAACATTCCAAGAAGATACCATGAGGTGAGGATCTAATTAACTTCCTGAAAAAATCTTTGAATCTAATAAGGTGAAGTTTGGCATCCCTAAATCTGAATCTATGCTAGCCATCTCTAAGTAGACTTTGGACCTTACACCAAACTTAACTAACTATACACAGCTGAGCTAGGCTAAATTAATTCTAATACTGCCCACAGAGGCCTCAATAATGGCATTACTAGGTATAGGCTAAATTGATCTTCAACATATAACTTTAAAGCCTAAAATGTAATAAAAAAACTTGAAAGACTAAATTTTATATAGAACTGATGCAAAGGGAGGTTGACATTGATTGAAGGAATATTGTGCTAATAAAAGTATCAATGGCTTTGCATCAGATGGAAAATATTCCCAAATGAACTTGAAAAGGGTTTCAACTTGAATGTGATTATTTTCCTAGTAATGTTCAGGTTTTTCAGTAGCTTGTTTAAGACATTTCACAGTAAGCTTCCGGATTTTCAGTTGTCTAATATAGGCTAAACAAGAATCATACAAGAGGAGGACTTGTTCACACAGAAAATTTTCCACAATTGTATAAGGTAAGATGAAAGAAGCTAAACGTAAAAATAGCTTTACTTCCAACAAACAAGTTACATTCTAATCATCTCACAAGAATTTTTCAATGCTTGTGGTCAATGTTGACTTGGGAACAGCACCTATAATTGCTTCTTTCTTCTCACCATTTTTGAAGATAATGACAGTTGGGATACTTCTGATTCCATATTGAGATGCGACTGAAGGGCTCTCATCAGTGTTAAGCTTATAACACTTTATCTTCCCAGCATAATCCTCTGCTAGTTCATCAATTATGGGGTGAATCATACGGCAGGGGCCACACCATGGGGCCCAGAATTCAACTAAAACAGGAGATTCAGATTCCAGGACTTGTGACTTCCAATTTGAATCAGTAATAGAAGTCACTGCTGTAATTCATTGAGAAAAGGTTGTCTTCAGTACTAATTCTTTCAGACAATTGAAAAATCCATTGATACATAATGAAAGAGATTATAAGGATTTGCATGCAATGGTATCACTACAATCATCAATAAAGCAAGGCGTCAACAAAAGGCAGGGTCAAAGACATTATGATCAAAAAGCCAACTTAGCTCTACTCCCCACTTGATGAGGGTGCTTGAGAAGGGAATAACATACTAGACAGTTTTACCCTTACTTTATGCGGAGAAGCTAATATGAACCCACGACTTCAGACCCCATAACAACCAAGCTTACTGTTGAACCAAGCCGGCCTTTCTAATAATTATAATCGCTAGGAATAAATCATTTTCTAATGATTACAGTCAGGATAGGTTTGGCCAATGACTTAGTGGAACAAGGTAATGAGGAGGACTGAATTCCTACACCAAAGGTATCAACCATAGGCCTGCTAGAATAAAATGCAACAATACATGCTTCACACCAACAGAAACTGGTAATACGGATTTCCGATTCCCATCAATAAACCCTAACAGTCTGTTTGGTTGGATGGAATTGTGAAATGGAATTGAGGGTAAGGGGGTAAAGATGGAAAGTAGAGGTAAATTAGGTAATGATGAGATGTAAAAGTTTGTGGGGGCCAGATAAAGTGTGAGATGAAGAGAGAAAGTTTGTGGGCCCGGGATATATGGAAATTACATTTTTCATTTCCCTCTTTTAATTCCATTTTCACTTTCATGTCATACAAACAGGCCCTAAGGCATTGAAATGGACCTGTTAAAGCTTATATGTACGATGGAAACTAAGATAGTTGAGATGTCAAGATTTGGCATTGAGTAGTACTATATAATGTTCTGTCACCACTTGAGTGAATTGGTTCTCTCATCTCAATAGGGGAAATATGCCCAATTCACTTGAATACCCATCAACTTAAAATCTCATTATCAAAGAAACTTCAGGGTGAACAGACAGTATGCATTAAATCAAAATAATCACCGTAAACAAAGGTTGAAGTTGAGAATGACTAGTATAACTAATCCTAACTGGCACATATATAAAAGCACAAGATTGAAGCAGCACAAGAAAAAAGGGACAATGGCCTCAATGCTCAGAAAGTTAGAATGGCTTAGATCAACAAGACATTGTACAGATATTGTAAACGCTCCTTCAATGGCATAAAAACTTAAACTCCGAATGTGGAATGTGCTGAATGCTAAATATAGAAGAGATTATGGACTAGATATTGTAAGCCTTTTATTTTATTTTTTTAAATAATGACTAAAATAGTTCTCAAAATAATATTAACTCCACGTAAGAGAAAAACTAGGAAATCTTATACTACCTCCAGTCCTAAATATAGGATCTAATTGACTTTTTTTTGGAGAGATTAAGGTTGCGAAATAGGTCATTAAATGATGACATATTTGATATATTTTTAGATTATCCATTAGTTTATTGGTAAAATAAACTAGTTTAAGGGAAAAAATTAGGTAATTCAATTTATAATTAACTTATTTTGTTTTTTTAAGGATTTTCTAGAAAAAGTCAATTAGATCTTATATTTAGGACCGGAGGGAGTATTAGTTTGACGACTCAATTGTTCCACTTTTATAATCCTCATACCATTGGATGAAGTTTGCAGCATAACTTTATAACAGTAAGCTGGAGAGAACTTACTTTTGCTGAAATCATTAAGAGCAATCTTCCCAGTCCATGTAGAAAAGAAACATACCAAACTACTTAAGTGGCATTGAGTTTACATGTAATATGAATTTGCAAGTTTAAAATAATCATATGTGCATGATGTACTGATTCAAGGAAAATCAAAGTAGGCTAATAACGAACATAAAGTCCATCAGCTCTAATCCACAGAATTATCAGCACTCCCTCCGTTCTTAAATATTGGACCATCCAGTTAACTTTTTAGAGTTTTTGAAAAATCTAACCAGGCTATTTATATCTTGATTTAAAATCTTCCATACCCATGACCATGATTAGGGGGTGTAAATAGTCTAGACCTTGAAAGGAGGCATTAACCTGGCCTGTGGCCTATTAGAGGTCATTTTTCCGGCCTAAGTCTGGCCTTGGACTGACGTGACCTATAATAAAATCATAGGCCTGAACCACAAAATTAGCAAGAGTGATATGTTTAGAGTTAATATAAAACTTATAATACAGGATATAATTGTAATTTTATTAAAAATTAGTACTCCCTCCGGTTCTAAATATAAGACCTAATTGACTTTTTTTTTTGGCGAGATTAAGGTTGCAAAATAGGTTATTAAATCATGACATATTTGATATCTTTTTAGATTATCCATTAGCTTATAGGTAAAATAAACTAGTGTAGGAGAAAAAATTAGATAAATCAATTTATAATTAACTTATTTTGTTTTTTTTAGAATTTTTCAAAAAAGTCAATTAGGTTCTATATTTAGGCCCAGAGGGAGTATTAAATTATGATATATTTGATAAATTTTTATATTAGTCATTAGTTTATAACTAGTTTAAGGGAAAAAATTAGGTTTATAATTGACTTATTTTTAGTTTTTTAGGATTTTCCAAAAGAGTCAACTCTATGACTTATATTTAGGATAGGAGGGAGTAACAAATAACATCAATTAATTATAATAATAGAGGCCAAGGTGAGAGGCTAATTATAATACAGGAGATAATAGTAATTTTATACTAAACCTCAGTTACTAAATAAGATCACTTTTGAAATACAATTTGTGACATTCTAAACTCTTTCCCAAATTATTAACCCTATATAATGCTTAACTATACTAACAATAATTGAAGCAAGTGAGAATGAAAACGCAGAAAAAATAAAAAAGAAGGAAACCTTGAGAGGCGGCGGTGTCTTCAAAGGCAGAGCGAGGGGCAATAATGGAAGGAGAAGCAAAGCGAGGGGTAGGGGTGGAAATGGAGATGGGTGTGAGCTTAAGGCCTGTGAATGTGAAGTGGGATAATTTATTAAGAGATGTGCCATGAACATGAACATGAATATGATGATGCTTAAATGAAGAGATATGATAGAAGGGAAGGGAAGAGCGAGAGAGGGACATAGAGTCCACCACAATAGTGTTAGTCACCATTGACAGATGTTCAAGAGATCTGGTAGCCTAGTGGCATAACAAAGAAACACAAATGATAATGATAATGTTAATGTTAATGTTAATAACATTAATGTTGGTGAGATTATGACACATTCACACGTGTTCATTGTGAGAGAGAGAGAAGGGCCCAAACTAAAATGTTCTTACAATAACACTATCCACACAGGACACAGGCCCAATACAAATTGCTTCATATCTTCATCATCTCTCCATTCATAATAATCTAATCAAATCATCCTACTTACTTTTTCAATTTATTTACGCCTATTCCACTGTCCGACGGAAACTCACTCATATGTATATGTATGGTGATAAAAATGTAAGTCTATTATAATAGAGGAACCTCAACTTGCTACCTACAGATAACTATTATAGTTTTATATGGGTTAAATTAGAACAACCTACAGTTAATTAGTTTATCTATGCGATCGATAGTTGGTGAAGGGATTTAATTTAGTACATTTTATAAGATTTAATGAGATTAAGGAAACTAAACACTTTATATTGTCAATAAATATAAAACACAATTACTTAATTTGACGGGATTAATGATATTAATTTATACGAGTTGTTACTCTTTCTAAAATATTCTAACCATGATTCTTAATCTTCTTTCCTTCCCTTTCATCCAATTATTTTTTAATGTATATGAGTGAGGATACGTTTGAAAACAGTTGACAACAATTATCTTGGACTAACATCAACTCTTTAAATAAGATTTGAACTGAGGGCCAAGATCAACATATAAAGAATTATAATATTAAGGACCAAAGCGAGTTAGTCACTTAATTACATTTAAATATTAACTAGTCATAAAGATAATTTTGAGGGAAAGTAAAAATAGTGTATTTAATTTTTTTCCTCCAAAGCATTTTTCTATATCAAAAAGTTTAGGTGAGTTGAGTCTTGGAATTCACCAAGATCATGACATGCTTTGAAGTTCAAGGAGTGTTTAATTTAGCGAGAAATTTAAAGATTACCCACTAATAAAGTCACCGATCGATAGGATTCAAACTCACAATTTTTTAGTTGTGCCTAATTCCTTTGTCTATTGGATAATCTTTTATTGACATCTAATCATACGTTTTTAAATCATGTTAATTACTTTTTTTTAAAAAAATAATCAATATGAACACTTAAACATTTTGAAATTTCTTCAACTGATTAAAGATTGGCTCACGGCTCCGACCCATAATAGCATGTATACGTGAGTGTATATATACGAGAGGGTTACATACACTCTCACCAATGACCAAACAAAAACAAAGATATATGAGCGTGATAGACGGAAATTCAAAGCATCAAATGGGAATATGAGATCGCCCGAAGACACATTTTCCTGACATCTCCAATGCTAAGGACCTGTCCCCTGTCTCCTCAGTTGTCTCCTCAGTCCTCACCTAACCCCATCAACTTCAACATTTTCCCACAAAATTTTCCCCTACTTGATCTACCTCAACTTCTTTAGTACTCCCATAGATATGACATATTGGATTAATATTTATGTCATCCGATAGAAAACCATTAACGCATCAAAGATAGAGATCAAAAGAACACATTAAGTAGGTTGAATGTTTTGCCACATGGATGAATGTCAAAATGCTAAGAGGAGGGATCGGGTCAAACATAATCTTTTGCCCCCCTCACATCCCATGTCAAACCCATCAACCACACTTTCCTCATGTCAGTATTCTGAAAGTCCTAAAACATAACCTCACGTGCCCACCCATTGGACCGTGCTAACCACGCTCGTTCCAACGTGACAACACCAACAAAAAACAAAGAAAGTTCCTCAGTCAAACCTCAAATGCCGTATACCAAACACTATCATTCCATTCCATTCCATTCATCCTCAAAAATAAATCTCTCCCTCCCTCTCTCTTTCTCTCTCTCTCTGTATGGCTATGGAGGAACCTAAGCTGAGGGAAGAGATAGAAGAGATGAGGTTAAACAAACAGAAGCTGAAGAAAGCGGAGGCGAGCCATGAAGTGGGACTGGCTGCACTAGCCATCAGCTTAAACGTACGGCTGAGATCATCCGACATGCCACTCCCCATGCAAGAGCATGCTCTGCGTTACACCACATCCCTTCTCCATCATCCATCACCTTCTCCTTCTTCTTCCTCCTCCAAGCCCCGACACAACCCCACCCACCTTGCTCGATCCCTCAAAAAGGTACGGCCTTCAATGTTTAAAATTCATTCAAACTTATAGTCATATAATTTGATCATGATGATGACACATGTTTGTACAAATATCATGTATATATCATGTAGGAGTATATGTTATATGATTAAGATCGATTAGTTTATTTGACTTTTTTAATATGAACAAATAACTATCTAAACCTTATACATAGAGGCTGTAATTTTTTTACATTTAAGCTTAGCTAATATATATATGACTCATTAATAATGTTTTGTTTATTATGACTAAGGGTTAAAGTATATATATATATATATATATATATATATATGAATTCATCATGGATGTTTTTATTGAGAAACTATTGTTCCAGAAGGTTTTTTGAGTTTACAATTGTATCGAAAATTTTAATTTACAATGTAGTAATTTTACTCTTTTTCATTAAAATATTAATGTTGATTGTTAATAATATTATATTGACCGTTAATAACAGAAAAGGGTATATATAATTTCTACGTAAATTTAAAAATGCGCACATTATAATCATCTGTTTATTTCCATCATCTCTCTTATTAATTAGTGAAAAGCATAAGGAGATACAGTGAAAAATTGGAAAGACGTTATATATATCCACACACATAAGTTCTTACATTTCATCTAATTAATGTCACTTGGTAAATAACATGTTGTATTTATTATGATCCGTGTTTGATTTGGTTTGATGTGGTGGTTTGGACCGGGGTTGACAGGAGTTTGACTCGGCCTATGGACCGGCATGGCATTGTGTGATGGGAAAGAGTTTTGGATCGTTCGTCACTCACACGGCCGGTGGCTTCGTTTACTTCTCCGTTGACTCACTCTTTGTCCTTCTCTTCAAAACTGAGGTCCACTTGGTTACTCAACCACCGCCCATTTTGTCTAAATGATCTTATAGTATCTTTTTAAAAATTGTAAAGTTTTCTCTTTCTTCCAAACGATGATTCTATGAGTTATCTCTAATTTTAAGGTTTTAATTATAATACTTATATATAGGCATGTCTATTTTGGATGCATACAATCTTTGCAAATATATCCTCGTGAACTTACAAGTTACAATCATTGACAATCATTTGCAAATATAATACTCACATCTGTTATGCGTACACATATATATACATACATCACCTTTTCTTTATTCAAGACTTATCTCTCATATCATTTATTTTCCCTTTATACAAGACTTATCTCTCATATCATATATTTTCCCATATTCGCTTCCTCATTTTTAAATAAGGACATTTTTGTTCCCTACATCATTGTTTAATTTTTTATCTAACTTGAATCAATTTTTGGGAATTCATTATTCAGTTAATTAATTTACCTTACATATTATGGGACGGATTTGTAGCTAGTTTTAGTTTTCTTTACCATAAGTTTTAGTCTTGTCATAGTATTATATTATGTATTTATTTTGTTCCAATGGTAATGGTTATGGAGGGGTAGATGAGAGATGCCTTTTCGCAAGTAAGCATATCATCTCAAATGAATATATGACATTAATCTGTCTAAACATTGAATATAATTGTGTTTTGATTAGGGCTGTACAAAGACCGGGGGAGACCGGGCTTACCCTCAGCCCGAGGTCTGGTCCAGCAACCACCTCGGGCTGGATTTTGTAACCCGAAGCCCGGTTCAGTCCGATGGAAAACCCGACCAAGATCGGGTTGGGCAGACTGGACCAGACTAGATCGGGTTTGTGGTCCAGGTTGGGCTTAATTTCTTCAATGAACCTGCACTTCAGAAATCCCAAAAACTAACAAAAGAAACCAAACAAGATAGATTCCTTATCTCCAGAAGACTTGAACCAAACCAAACATAGCATTAAGTTTCAGAAACCCCAAAAACTAACATGATTGAACATACTACATTAAACACTTTTAGTAAAAAAACCCCCAACTTTTCACAAAGAAAAAAGACTTTGCTTCTTTACTATAGAAAAAGTTTCACAAAGATTCAAGCTTGATGAAAAAAACTTGGAACTTTTACTAATATCTTGAAGAGAAAAGGCTCCGAGATTTTTTTTACTAACATCTTGATGAAAAAGATTCAGACTTTTACTAACATGTTGAAGAAAATAAACATCTTGATGAAAAAGACTTGAACTTTTAGTAACATCTTGACGAAAAAAGGCTCAAAGATCTTTTTTATTAACATTTTGATGAAAAAGATTCAAACTTTTACTAACATCTTGAAGAAAAAGGCTTAAGATTTTTTCACTAACATCTTGATAAAAAAAACTACAACTTTACATACCAGAGATTGAGAGAGAAAATCAAAGTTCGAAAAATAGCAAGTGGAGCAAATGATAGAGAAGTGATGGTGAGGAGAAGTGAAGATTTTAGGACTTGAGATTAGGTTCTATTATTCTCATCCTGTGTGCAAAATGTGAGACTGAATCATAGAAGAGCGAGACTCTATAGACAAGAGAAAGTGAGAAACTGAGAAATCCAAGAGCTTTCTTGTACGAGAGAATGAAGCATACAAGAGTTGCTTTCTCTTTTCTGTGATTGCGTGAATGTGATGCTTTGAGAAGAAGAGAGAGTTTTATCTTTTTTGTCTCCATGTACTGTGAAGATAGAAAGCATATGGCTCTCATTCAGCCACGTCTTGTTGCTTGTAAGGTTTAAAAATAAACTATGTTCAATAAAAAAATACATATTATGGTAAAAAAAATAAAAAAATACATAGCACACTCTCTAAATAGTCGGGCTGGACCAGACTTGTTGGTCAGATATGATAACCTGAGGCCTGGTCTTACCCGGACTTCGGGTCAGGACCTGGTCCAGTCCATAAGCTGGTCGGGCCTTGTTTTTTCTTTTCGGACAGACCAGGTCTGGACCGGGCCGGTCCCGGTTGACCGGGTCACCGGGTTACATGAACAGCCCTAGTTTTGATGACCTTTGACGCGTCAACAATTTTGTTGGAAACTCGTGATTCAGCAGTTTGGTTTCGAGAACACACGAATTGGATTTGGCGTGGTGGCCTGGGTTATGTGTCAATCATGCGGGGATAGTTGAGATATATATGTGGTGTCCCAAGTAAAATGCCATTCTATAGAAGCGGTTTATCATCTCACAAATTTCCTGAAATTTTGGCCTCTGCAGCTCTCTGTGTTATATTCTCCATGTTCAATGATGCCTGCATTGTACTCGGCCTTCTCATCATCCCAAGTTCTTCAAATTTTCTAAATATAGCTTCCCTCTTGGTAGTTTCATTTCATGTGCTAAATATTCTAACTTGGATGAGGAAAAGTTAAGGTCAGTTAAATATACTTACCTCGACCTTTAATTAAAAGCGCTTGAAAAAAACATATAATCCTTTAATAAGATACTTGTATTAGCAACTGTTGGTTATAATTGATACTTAGAACACCTTTGATGAATCAGGTCCAAACCTAATACAAGTAAGGTTAAGATGAAAATAAGGAGACATAATAGAGGCTGATATTGATGGTTTAAATTAAACCCATAGGTGCAATATTTTTTTTGGACTGAACCATATAGGTGCAATATTCAAATGAGTACATTTGTGAGATGGGCCATAACTATGCTCTATCGACTCTCAACTCTTCCTTGTGATTGCATGATCGAATCGAAGTCTATCTATGGTCCAAAAAAAAAAATCGAAGTCTATATATCTATCAATGCTTTGATTTCGTGTGGTCAATTCAATCAAACATTCGGATTGTGTGTGTGTGCCGTGAAAATCATTCAGCAACAATGTTCGAGTAGCCAACAATTTGTGGGATATATATCATCAGATGAATCCTCGCCAATTAAAATAAATATTTATCTGTAGATATTCTTAACATTTTAGTTTTATTTGTTTTCTTTAATACAAGGTCATGTACGCCGAATAGACATCAGATCAGAGGCATAACAAATCTCTCTTTAATATATAATGAATGTATGACACCTGTTAGTCTTGGAAGCTTATACGTATCCAATCTATTTGTACTTTTGGGCTATATGGCGGATTTTCCTCATGCTTTCCTTTGATGAAAGGGATCAAATTCTCTTGTAAGAAAAAATTTCCTAAATCTTTTTACCAAAGATTTCCCTTAACCTTAAATTTAGTTGAATCTGACTGTTATAAAATTTTGAATGTTCATCAATGAGTTTTGTATAAACCTTGAAAAAGGCCTGAAACTTGTTTAAAATTTTGCTTTAATAAAGGAAAATAGTTTGTAACTATGTTGTTGTGAATTTAAATCTCGCTAATGTAAAGATTTTATTGGTAAACAGTTTGTAAGTATTTGTATAAATATCATTTGAGTCTGAAGGCCAAATCTCGCCATAGTGAGTGCTCGGAACCCAACTTATCAAAATCTTTTGTAATAAAAGATGCATTGTTTTAAATAGATTTAAAAGCTTTTACAAATGATAGTTGAATAAGCTAGTAAGTGAACTGCAATCTCTATAAGGATGAGAGTGTTTGTTCAAGTCTCGGGAACGCTCTCATTGGGAGAGAGGAGAACCCTGTTTATGTATGCAGCACTCATACTCCTCGAGAGTCTAGATTAATCACTTCCTAGTAAACATTGAATATAATTGGTGTTTAACCAAAAAAAGTTTACACCTCTAATTTCATATAGTATGCGTTAAACCTATATAAATGCTTATCTATGTCTCAAAAAAGTATTTGTAGCAATTAGCAAATCATACAAATTGTCGAATTATGAAAAAGTGAGTGAGCTAACATATTATTTTGAATGATTGAAGGGAAGATATCAGAAAGAGGTGAGCGGAATGAAATAATTAAATTTTACGTATGAATTACCCAATGTGAAGTGTAGTGTCAAACCAAAATAGGCCAGAATGTTAAGCTTGTTGTAAGCTAGGCGACGAAGGTAAAAGGGCTCATGCACCTATATGTATGGGCTAACTTATGAATCTGACCCGTCTGCATAACGAAGGCTAAGGCCCGATTATCACCCTATTTACTCGGGAATAATCTGCATCTCTCCATGTGTGAAGAATGCACAAACTAAAGATTCTAAAACTTAAAATTTAGAAATTGTGAATTATTCAATGAGTCACAAATCCTGTCATCAACATCAAACCAGACATCACTTCACTATTGAATAGTTGGTTGAGCTGGTAAGTGGACTATAAAACGAGACATTGCTTCACCAATGGGAAAAGAAGACAATCTTACCTATATGGGAACATTCATACCCCGGACTCCCTATTAGTTGGTTGTCAATAGGCTCTAGATTAAAAAAACGCGCTTCCTTCAATGATGCTCGCTCACATTCACGTGTAATAACCCAAATTGAATGGCTACTCGCGCATTCACATTGGATACACATGAATGTGTGTTCCAACCCACCACTTAATGCAATACTACTAGGCTAACAGGCTTCTGGTAGATGAAACTTAATTCTAATTCAAAGCAAATACGGTAAATGAAAACCATGATGTTAAAAGACATGTGAACACAAAATGAGGAGATGAAATAGCATTTGATTTATAGGTGATACATGCACTACTAAGAAACCAAGAGCCCAACGAACACATTAATTAAGAAAGAAGGGACCAAAGCATCAAAGAGTAACATTTCATGAAGCAAATCACATATTTTCTTTTCTTATTTAAAAAAAAGAAAAGAGCTAACAAAATAACTGGTAACACTACAATCATAACACTAATAAGCACTAATCACTTCTTCCTCTTAGGCTTGTCATCAACTTCATCTTCCTCGTCATCATCAAAGTCCTCAGAGAAATCATCATCAAACTCATCATCAACATCCTCATCATCATCATCATCATCATCATCATCATCAAACTCATCATCCTCATCATCACTGTCAACCTGTTTTCTGGACGAAGAAGAAGAGGTTTCTCTACCTCTGTCAAAAAATGAAGCTTCAGATTGATGGGTTTTGAGAAAGACATGTTCATGTGCGAGGAGAAGCTTGAGGTGGGGTTGGAGAAAATAATGGGGTGGTGAAAAAGCAGGGGAAGGAGGTGGTAGTTGAAGAAGGTGACATTTTTTGGACTGTTCAATGATATTGGATGTGTTGACATAAAAGGGTTTGCGAAGGAGTATTTGAGAGGTGAGAATATTGGAGTGAGACTTGTTATTAAGCAGAAGTAATCGTGGTGCTGCCATTTTTGTCTCCAGAGACAGAGGAGAGAAGAATGAATGAAGGAAGGGTTTAGGGTTTTGTTGTGTATGAGAGCGGCTAGTAACAAGACTACGTCCCTCTAGTAGGCAATTATAGTAGCTTCTAGATACCCTCATCCTCACCTTCCACGTGTCTCAAGCTGTCTTCTTTTTTTAAGAAATTCTTGAAAGGTCATTAATATTAAACCATGGTGGCATAAAATAACTAATTTTGGCTTGATTAGCCCGACTCTTTATCTGCAATGTCCATTTACTTTTATTTCTATTCATGGTTATCTGCTGATCAGTTTACGGTTTTTCCTTTTCATTTTCATAATATTGTTAAAACTATGTAATCTTTCTTAATCCTTTCCTTTTCATTTTCATAATATTGTTAAAACTATTTAATCTTTCTTAATCCTTTTCATTTTCATAATATTGTTAAAACTATGTAATCTTTCTTAATTAATATCATTTTGTCTTTTTATGAAAAAAACATGGTCAAAATCTTTGAGTTAAATGTCATGGAATGAAGATAATAAGGATTCTTAGAGAATCAGGTATCCGACACTCTTTGAGTGCCGGCTAATCCGGAGTTTGCTTTGAGAGGGCGCACCAATTATTGATTCCAGGACCTTAAAGGCGGGGAGATGCCTTATCTCACATTTCTAACCATCAGGTCACTAGTCCCTTGGCAAAATAATAAGGATTCTATCAAACAAGGAAAGTATCATCTATAAGCACATGCTTAAAAGGTTCAACAACAAAGGGTACCAGACCATAATCTAAACATGTGGTTAGTCTAATCTCTTTTTTTTTTTTGGCACGACCTTAATTGGCTTGGATTAGATAATCAAGGTATTTATCAGAAGTTCTACATTCTTTCACTACAACCATGTTTCCAAAGAAGCAAGAAAGAAGAAGACGAACCATGTTGGATCAGTGATTTTGATAACGTATAACAATTTGGGATGTTGCTGAACTTGATTTTTAAGATTCTCATGGCAAAGTCAATGTTGTGACATAGTATACAATAGCCTTGCCATCTTTTTTATTGGACAGACTGTGGATTCAATCCCATTTCGCTAACCATTCCCATTCCACCATTGCCTTTCATCAAGTCTATGTAATGTGAATGCTAGATACTCGAGGACAGGGTAAACCTTGCGACGCTGATGGTTTAATTACAATTCTCGAATCTTAAAAACATTGCAAATCACTTGGAAATATTATACAAAAGCTTACGTGAGAGGCAGAAATTTTATTTTAAATCCAAATATAGCATTCCCCCCTTAATGTGCCTGAACAAAAATTTTAGAGTCCTTCGAACAGCAAAATCATAAGTTTATATCTAACACAGTCGGCTAACCCATATTATCATTTCAAGTGTACTACTTTTACCCTTATCAAGAAACTTTCTGTTTTAATGAAACTTTACATAGTTTTAATATTCTTACGTGCCATAAGATTGAGAAAAAAGACACAGCAATAAAAGAAGCACTGTTATGACTTATGACCAATGGTTTCACAGTTCACAGTTCACAGTTCAGTCATTGGACAAAAACACAAGACAGACATAAAAGTCAGAACGTTTATGGAGCAAAACATAGACAAATATAGTTATGAAAGCTAACCAAACCAATGACCAGATTATAAGTAGACCAAACTTGGGGATAAAGAAGACACTACAGCTAATTTCCAACAGCATGAGAAAGATCATCACAACAAACCAAGGTGAAGAAGAGGAATGATGCAAGAGCCAAGTCCGAAATCCGGAGAGGGCAAAAACTAACATTTTGCTGAACACCAGCCAGAGAGTGTTAGCTTGTTTAACAACTTCCACAACAGGCTAAAATTGGCTATTCAAATGACACTAATGAGTTGGCCAACGATGTAAAAGAAAAAAATGAAACCTCTGCAGTTAACACAGAAATTCACAAGACATGTCCTGGGTAGGGAGTACACCAAGAGGTACAGCAACCAGACCCAATATATCAGTTCATCTTAATCTTAAACATTGAGGTTGATACCACATGAGCTATTGGCTCAGCTCATAAGTAGAACTGCTCTAAACAATTTATCAATCGATGTGTCTGCACTTTTACCAATTAGTCCTTATATCCATGTTTCACTTAATTTTCAGTTAACCAGGTTGTCAAATTTTCTTTGCTAGGAATAGATATACTCCTATTGGTGGCAATTCATCTTATTCTTTGTCCAACACTAAATTTGGGCGTATCACTTAGCAAAAATTTGAACCCTGGTTTGCAAGTTGACAAGTTGAATTACAAACAACCCCTAAAATTCATGAGCTATGATGAAACCAATGAATTGCAAAAGAGCCCTGTTTGATACAGACAGCGTCTGTACTACACTACCACTTAGCCCATGACCATGAATCATGAACCTCATAATTGAATGAGTCTCATCCATGTTGGACCATTCTAGCCAAACTAGTGCAAAGAAATCAATGCTTAAACATACCTCTTGACTAAGTACAAATATTAAAATATGCATTCAAAGAAAAATAGAAAGAAAGATATAAATTTTGGACAAAAATCATCTCACCCCATAAAGTTAAACAGAGCAAAATCATTGATGAACTTGGTTCAAGACAAAAAGTTAAACAAAAGAGACGAGCAAATCAAGCTTTCCATAATGTATAGTTACAATTGAGCACATCTTATCACCTAAAGAGGCCAAGATATATATATTTCTCCCCCACTTCAGTTTTCACCACCATCAAATCCTCTTCCATGAATTCCATTCCATTCCTCCACAATCATCAAACACATCCAATTCAACAACCATTATCATCATCATTCCATTCACATAAATTTCCCCAACAAACACAAAGCACCACCAGGCAGTACTTTTCACAAACACCAAATAGGCAATCAATGAAAAAGCTAAGAACTACCACGCAATCTATAAACTATACGTCCTCTAGAGGAATCATACCTGCTAACTTCAACCTTAACTCTATCACCAGGCAAAATCCTGACAAAATTCTTCCTTATTTTCCCAGAAATATACCCCAAAATCAGGTCTTCATTATCCAAACGAACCCTGAACATGCCATTGGGAAGTGACTCAGTGATCAAACCTTCATGGACCCATTTGGACTCACTGGATTTGTCAGCAGGAGGAGACTTGGCCTGCACAATAAGGGTGTTAAAAGGCTTGGTTTTTGGTAAAGGTTGGATTTTGAGGAAAAGGGGTGTGTGGAAATGGGAAAAGGAAGTGTGTTGAAGTGTGAGAGGGGAAAAGGAGGGTCTCTGTGAAGGAAGGAGATGATGGGTATGGAGAATTGGAGATGAGGAATGCATTTTTGGAAGAAAGATTGAAACTTGAAACACAGAGAGTTGAGTATGTGTGTTGTATTGATATTTGTGGGGGATAAGGCTTTGAGGATTTGGAGGGAGAGAAATGAGGAAATGAGAATATTCTGGAGGTGATAAATTATTTTATGACCGAGTGAGTTTAGGGTGAGTAGTAATTTGTGTTTTAGGATGAGGACAATTTTGTCTTTTCCGAAATTTTAAAATGACAGGTAGGTGCTAGTTCCTTCATAATCCTTTTGAAAGTTTAGTTTCCTCACTTGTCCTTTTGGGTATTGGAAGAGATTTATTTGAGATTTTCCTGAGGTAGTTTATGTCGAAATAAAAATAAATAGACCGGCAAAGAAAATAAAAAAAATAAAAATTGTTGGTATTCTTTGATTTATTTTTCATTATTTTCTTGTTAGTTAATAATACCTCCGGTCCTAAATATAGGACCTAACTGACTTTTTTTAGAGATTAAGGTTGCGAATTAGGTTATTAAATGATGACATATTTGATATACTTTTAGATTATCCATTATTTTATAGGTAAAATAAACTAGTTTAAGGGAAAAATAAGGTAAATCAATTTATAATTAACTTATTTTGCTTTTTTAAGGATTTTCTAGAAAAAGTCAATTAGATCTTATATTTATATAAGATTGCAAGATCGTTATTTTACCTTGTAAAGAATTATGGAGTATGAAATTGCAAGATCGTTTATATAATGAGATTCAGTAATGGCTTTTATGATTTGTGATAAAAAAAGTTGAGTTTACGGATTTATTTAGAACTTATCAAATAAATAAACAAACTTTCTTTCAAAATAAAATTATAATCACTAATCATTAAATTATACATGATATTACTTTTTCTAGTTTTTACTTGATGTTATTAACAATTTTTTAATTTTGTTACTTTAGAGAGAGGTGAAACAAAAAGTCACGGTAATTAAGTTTCAAGAGTTCCTCTTTGACCCAATTTATCAAGATATATAGAAATCAACTATAAATTTTGTAGGTTATTGGTATTATATCTCCCCCGATAAGTGGGAGGATGTAGGTTTGAGCTTGCTTGCCAATTTAATTAAGAAAGATATATAGAAATCTGACAAATTCCATCTATAATAAAACTCTTCCACTCTTTCTCTCAAAACGCAGTTGCTTTAGGTCGTTTTCTTCACCTTTCTACTGTTCCGACTGTCTTTTCATTCTTTACATCTCTCGTCGGCCTCTTTGGTTCATCGAACTCCTCTTTTAGATTTAGCTCAATTAACTCATTTCAATCTTCGCTTTAAGGTGAGGCGTTTCGCTATTAAATGGCTGATGTGATAGCTCAATAACTCATTTTAATGTTATATGTGGTGTACTATTTATGTATGTATTACACTGGTCTATGTTTTTTTAGCAGCTATTTATTGATGTTGGCTTTTTTATTTATTTAGTAAATTATTAAATCTCTTATGTGATAATGTCTTTTGTCCTCATTTGTTTGGTGACTTTTTCGGCTTTTAATGTTATTTGATTTGTGATGTTCTCTTAATGTTTGTGTTTCAATTTTATTTCTCATATTTTATCGTATGAAATACTTTTAGTCGACTTGTATGTATGTATTTTGCGTGTGTAATGTAATCTCTTCTTTTTGAGTGTGGCACACTTCACTTCACTGATAGTTTTCGCACACGCTTTGTTGTGTCAGTCTTTTAGGCATTTTCAGTGGCCAAAGATACGATCTTCTGGATATACCCTTGCCTAGTGGGTGGGTTTGTTTCCTTTAAATACGCAATACTCCGTTCGTAAACCACATATCCTTCTCTTTGCATCCCACCCTGTGTTTATTTACTTTAGGGGACTATTTTTGATAATGGATCCTGATATGATCTCCCGTGATGTTCCTACCCAGAACGTAGTTGCTATACCGGATCTATTGGAGGGCATTTGTGTTGACTACTTGCATTTGAAGATTGAAAAGGTTATTATCAAGCAAGTCTTTCGTTATCCTCTGGGGAAGGTTGGACCGAGCCAGCCGACCGAGCATCTCCAGCTTGTCGTCTTTGACAAGAGTGTATGTACGGTCTCAATATTCATTTTTTGCTTTGTTTGTTTGTGTATGTATTGTTGTACACACAATTGTTTTGTTTTGTGTTTTTTGCTTCGTTTTTACATTTCATCCTGATTCGTTTAGTTCCGGCGTCTTTTGTTGGTGGTTGATGATGAGCGTGTTCTGTCGCGGTTTTGTTCATTTTTTGGCGAGGAAAGGACTATTTCCATAAGCCATTTCCTTGTATGCAAGACCCCTGTTTCTGGTGATTCTAAAATTTTCCTAAAGGTCTTGCTCAACAGCCTCGTCGGACGTCCGGTGTTACCGCTGCCTCGCCACTGCTTCAATATTGTTACCATTCCACAGGTTGCAGCTGGGTACACGGACAACTGTGGTCTTTTTGGTAAGCTAGCTCTTTATTTTTTTGGGTTGAAAGCTTGTGCCGCATTTTTTCCGGGAAATAGCATCGATTTTGTTTAGGTGTTTGTTAATAAGGGATATTGTGGTTTTGTATTAGATGTTTGCGGCTTCTTTGTCACACTTTATGAAGTACCAATATCTTTCAAGGCTGGCTCTTTGCAGCGTGAGCTGATATTGGTCCTGGAGGATCGTTCATCTGTTGGGTTTGTACCTCTGTTTCGTTGTAGGTCTGTTGGTTTTATACTTTTCAAGTTTACCTTGCCAACGTTGTTTATGTTGCTAGGCAAAATATATTGATGCATTGTTCATTGACTGGGTCGTGTGTTGACGTTGCCTTGGAGGCCTACAAGTCTGTTCCTGTGGGCACCAAACCCTTTGTTGTTGTTCAATATGTTTTGTGCAGGCCAGCAGAAAACGGTCAGTTATGATGGTCATAATTTTTTAATTTGGCGAGTTATTTTTGGTCTGTTAACGACTACGCTTTGGTGTTTCAGGTGCTCCAACGCTGCACTCTTATCACAACGTTACTTGTGTTCATTTCAACCCACCTTTTCCTGAGATTGTTCAGCAGAGGAATGCGTTGCTAGGTCGCCTTGAGCGTCCTTCAGCTGTTGATTTTCTCCCATTGGTCTGATGGCATGGGCGACCTGTTTGTGGCTTTCAGTTGTGGTGTTGCTGTTGTTGCAGATTTCGTCTTCCGAAATTCATATGCTGGAGCTTTGTCTATCGTTTTGCGCCTGTATTGACTGATTTAGTGTCAATTATGTATTTTAAAATTGAAATGTACTAAGAAGTATTTGTGGGAGTGTCTAATGTTCGTGGTTATGTTTGTTTAGATAACTTTTGTGGCTGTTGGCAACGTGCCGCCATGTACTTGTATCGTTTAATCGCTTATAATATATTGGCAATGGTTGTCTTGTGTCAAACATGTGTATTCACCGCTGCATGAAATTAGTTCTTGTAATGTCAGTTATAGCCTTAACAACCTTTCGTTTGATTAACGGATAACACTATGCCTAACACTAGATGAATAGTTATAATTTTGAAGATCGTTCCATCCTGGTGTTTTTGTTCTAATTCGAACTGGCAGGGACAGAGGCTGTGTTTATTGAACGCCAAAACCTCTTTATTTTTTTCCATGTTGCCATGCATGGAAGTGTGCACAGTTGGTAGATCTTTTTTTTCAGATATTGAACGTTTAATTTAGTAATGCATGGTATTACTGGTTATGATAGACATATATGTCTTAATTTAAATTATTTTGTTAGGTTACACGTCGTTAATGTAAACATTTTTGGTATCTGATTATTACCGGTGTTGTTTCGTGTTATCGTATTTTAGTTTTGTTGTTTTTTGTTGATGCTAGTGTTTGAAAAAATCGTAGTGGAAAAATTTGTTTTATGGTTAGAGTCATGTGAATCGGGCCGACTTAAATCATAGAAGAATACGTGCTTTATCTGTAATAAACTGGGATATGTTATATTAATCTTCTGGTACGCGCTTATTTATTTTTGTTGGGGTACAGTTTTTTTTACGTCGTCTCTATTAGTTGTATATGTTTTATGAAGGTGTTGGTAAGAAATAAAAAAAAACATGGCTGATGATTTTAACTAAGCTTGGATTTATTGTATTCATCTCCTGTTATGTGCGGACATGTATTTGAGTGGTTATAATTGTATAGACGTTATTTGGGTCTTGCATGGGTTTTAACTATGTCGCTATATGTGTGTGTGTGTTCCACTTGGAAAATAAGTCTAATTAATAATTGAACTAACATGGGTACGTTTACTTTAATATTTTCACAGAAAAATTTACATAGTATGATTTCTATGCATATGTAATGTTTTGGATTTTTTCTTCTTTAATGTGTGGACTTTTTTTTGGTTTCCAGATGTTCTGGAAATATTTTGGTTATATTATTTTAATACTTTTTAAATACTTTTTAAATTTTCTGGGAGAATGGATTATTGCTGGAATGATTATCTATGAGTCCATGCAGCAGCCTTAAAATTACTCCGCCTAATAAATAACATTTGCACTATTAATTATTGGTTTCTATACTGTGTGGATCCTTTCCAGTGGTGGACTTAAGTTTATTGTATCAATGTGTTGCCTACCTTGTCAATGCTATTAATACTCACCTCCCTAATTAACTTAAAATTTTTCTATTTGTTTATTGTATGTGTAATTCAACGCTGTTGTCATTGCATTATTTATCGGTTATAATTCGAGGTTTCACGGATTACGATGGTTTTGTTTCTTTCACATTGGTGCATGGTTGCGTGCATGTCTGTTGTGTTGTGGCCTCTTTTTCTGGTGAGTTGGTGGAGGGCGTGCGTTCCTTTCTACATGTCTTATTGTAAAAGCATTTGCAGTGTTAGTTTCTTTCAACTTTCGGCCGGTCAGAGCGGCCCATGCTTTCTTTTTGTTTTATTGCATATGCAGTGAGATTTGATATAACCACGGCGGGGTCTCAAATCAACTTTTTACCTGTGTTCACTGGTTTACTCTAGTATTACACGACATTTTATCCAAAATCTCTGAGTGGGTCAGACTAGGTATGATGTATTGCCTTGGTTTATATGAAGTTTCGATGGTTACCTTTGCACGGCAATTCTTTGGAGGGCGTATCTCTTGGTGGGAACACCATAGGTTACGTCTCTGAATACGCTTCTCCGTTCTGTTGCAGGGTTTGCGTGGGGGTCTTAATATTTTGTTAGGATAGATGTTTAGTTTTCATGGTCTTTTCTTATCACATTTAATGAATGAGTGTTCTAGTATCCATTTTTTTTAACATATGCGTGGCATTACCTGCGAAGCTACAACACACTCTAAGCTTCAAATTACTTTTCATCATTTTAATACCAGTAAAAGGTTTCTTCCAATGGATAGATGTACGGGATTCAGTGATGCGCATGCACTACCATGCATTGTGCTGACATTGACAGAGAGATGTCTTTTGAGTGGTTGTTGACTCAATGGTAACTGGTATCTAATGAAAGATAAAACTTATTACTAGTCTATATCTTTTTGGGTTATACTGAGCTCATTATTATACGGGTTACTTGTCCCATCCTGTAATTTTCCAAACTTCTACATCTAACAAGTGGTTGTGGTGCCTGTCTTACACGTGTATGTAACCTTTCCTCTGCTCTCTTAGGTTGATTGCTTTCCAGTACATAGTTCTGTGGGGTGATTATTACTACTGATGTGTATTTTACAACACGTCATTACTTGCTCTAATCTTAGGGTTAATTCGTTTCTAATCTCCCGCCCATCGACTCCATTTTAAAAATTTGAAATCGCGTGCGTCGCCTATAAATTGGCTCATGCTGGCCTTGAGTTGGTACACAAAAAACCATCGCCACACTATTGCCTTCCTCTCCTCATACTTCTCTCGGCTTTCAATGGCTCGTGTTGCTACTTTGAGTGATTTGACAAAGGTTAGCGATCGGTGGACCGTTGTTGTGCGCGTCTTGCGTAAGTGGACTGTGTACAAGAAAACCAACCCGGCTGAGGGATTTTGTACCTCCATGATACTCATTGATCGTGAGGTGCATTATCGTTATTTTCTGGTCAATTTATTGATGCTCTCTATTAATTTATGTTGTTAGCTTACTGATGTAGTGATGCTTATGTTGTAACTCCCAGGGCACTCGTATTCAGGGTAGCATAGTCGGAAAGGGTCTCTATGAGAAGTTTCATGATCTTGTCCATGAAGGAAGAACTTACTCTATTTCTAACTTTGAGGTCATTGACAATGCAAAGGATTACAAAGCCACTCCTCACCCATATCGTTTACTTTTTTCTGCTGCAACCCATGTTAAAGAAGAGAGCGTTGATTTAAATGTCAATCATTACATGTTTATTCCTCTCGACGAGGTGGCAAGGGCTGAAGAGTCCAGTTTCCCGGATTACTTCTTAGGTATATTAATGTTTTCATTTGTTTAAAATTGCATGCAGTCTCCGTGTTTTCGCGACGTGGTTAACATTTTTCATTTACTTGATGACGCAGACGTAATGGCGCTGGTCAGGAGTTTTGGCGCGTTGGAGGAGTATGATCGTGGTGATGGGAAGAGGAACAGATTGCGTATGACAATATGTGATCTTAGGTTTGTATGTTTTTTGGAAATATTACGTTGCATGGGTTTCATTGTTTAATTAGCTTTCACCTGACTGTGGGTCCTTCTCTTTTCAGTGGGGTCGATGTTCCGTGTGTGTTGTACGATAGATGTGCTGCACGTGCATTTAATTCGAAGCCTGCTGATCCTACAGTGCCACTGTCTGTCATGTTGAGCTTTGTCCGGATTAGCTTCAATGATAACGGTTTCTCCACGCATATTGATATTGACTTGTGTTTATCAAAATATCATTAACGTTGAATGCAATTCCTTCCACTGTTTATGAATACCATTGTTATATAATGTGCACAGGTGACCCTCATATTAGCTCCTCTTATAATGTCACACGTGTTGTTTTTGACCCCCCGCTGTCAGAGGCTGCAGAACTTCAGAAACAGTTGTCAAACTGTTATTATCTTCGTTTAATTTAATAATTATGTTGATGGAATCTTCGAATCTAATTAGGTTTGCTTTTGCCATTGGTAGAGCTGTTGCACTTGGGTTTGGACCTCCGAAGATATTGTCTGACTGCGTGCTTGACTCTGGGAGTTCATCCTCCTCCCCCGTGCATGCGCGTGCTCGCTCAAGGGTTGTTTTGGAAGATATATCGAATCAGGAGATAGTGAGTTTTGTTAGTTGCTATTCATGGTGTCAATCCTATTTTGCTCGATCTGTCTTACGGGTTTATGAATTATGAATGTTTAGGGTAAAATGTTTAGTGTTGACGTCACGGTGCTGAAGCTTGAGACCCGTCATGGTTGGACCTATGACGGCTGCGTTAGGTGTGGTTCAAAGCCTAAGATGGAGGGGAATAGGCTATACTGCCCAGGCTGTAAAAAGAAGCCTACAAATGTTGAGCCAAAGTATGGGAGTAAAGAATTTAGCTTCAATTGTCGATATGTTTTGATGGCCAGACCTTGATAGATTGTGGCTTACTATTTATTTAGGCTGAAGGTTCACTACTTGGTCGGTGACTCAACTGGTACGACGTCCGTGGTGTTTTGGGATAAGCTAGCTCGTGAATTGCTTAATAAGACTGCACCTGAGCTTAAAGAAATACTTTTGAAGGCATGCGTTTTTGTTTTGTTAGATTAATTAATAAATAATTATCTGAATGCTTCTATATGGACTTTGTATAACAGTTCTTTTTCCAGGATGGGCGTGAATATGATTTTCCCCTGGAGTGTGATGCTGTTGTGGGGAAGAGGATGAAACTTGCTCTGAAGCGAAATGATTTTAATGACAAGTTTGCCTCCTCCAGCATAAGCGTGCAGCACTTTACCCTGTGCAGGAACTTGATCGATCAATTTGAGGCTGTTGCAAATCGCGTATGATATCTTTTTTGTGTGTTAGTTTGTTGACTTCGTCTTTTGATATTTTATTTTATCCAATTGTTGTCGCGTCTAAATTAGTAATTTGACTAGATAGTTGTTGTGGTGTGTCCGTTAATGTCGTTGAGCTTTGATTCCATTAGGATGTGGAGCCTGTTGTTGATGTTGTTGCCATCGCTGCTGTTGATGAGAGTTCTCCGCCTATGTTAAGGTCAAAGAGAAAGGCCGCTGGGAAGAGGGTTGTTGCTGAATTTGATGCTGGGGTTGAAAATGAAGAACCCAGCACTCCTCCTGGGACTCGCAAGACTCTTAGGGCTGTGAAGAAGGAGAAGTAGCGAGCTATAATTGTTTGTCCTGTGCAAGTGTTCAGTGATGTTTCTGTTGCTGTTAGTTGTTGTCATTTCGTAAGTTTATATTTCCCAGTATATGAGCACGTATGTGCTGTAGGATGATTTAGTGTTTATGTGTATGGTGTGAACACGTTACGTGTTTCCGTAAGCGTTGTTCTTTTGGGCAAAACTGATGCCATACTGCACCAGCGATAGACTTTGTGTGTATGTTATGTTCATGGGCGGTTACAAACCATCGGGGCCCTTTGTATTTTGGCTTCATTGAAGCATATGGAACCATGTAAAAATTATGTTATGTGTTATGTATGTATCTATCTAGATTATGGTGTTCACCTCACAATCTTCCGCTATGATTTCTTATTTATTCTGTTGCATGATGTGTTAGATTCAAAACATATTACATAATACCTGTAACCTCAAACAAAAGTACTAATATTGTAGTCCTGGGATTAGTGTGTCTAACATAAGTAGGGAAGGTAACATGATATCGCACAAATGTGTTCAATGTCATCGGATCTTATATTTTTTCGGAACACACATATTGCACATTAACCAGTATCCATTCAATATTCAATTACTTTGTCTATACATGATGTGTTAATATGGGATGTATCCTTTGTCGTATTCACATCGTGCAAAGAATTGTATAACATGTTTGCGTATTAAATGACAAGTCTGCGAAGTTAATGCGGCGTGAATAATAGCGTGCACGGATATCTTTAGTTCTGCCATTTTTTTGTCAGAGCATCGGTATTTGTGGGTTCTCATTTGGCGGTGGAGAAGTTTGGTCTTCTATATATACGTATCATTATTAATTCCACGATCTTTTGCGTCTGGCGGTCTATGAGAGGCCTTTAAGGACATGTGCGTGCAATGTCCCATCTTACACAATGCACGTGGCAGTGTCATACAGAAGCTTTAGGGGTTTTGCGTCTGGTTTTGGTTTTGATTTATCCTTTGCACGGTTCCAGGTCGTTGTGTTTTGTTTGAGCGTGGCTTTAGGGGTTATGAATTCCGCACTGAATGGTGAGAGTTTGCACCCGAATGCGTCTGTCAGGAGCTCGGCTGAAGGAAATCATACAGAAGGTAATTTTTGTTAGTATGTTTGTTGCTTTGTGTGTTTTCTTTTGTGCGTTACCTACAAGACTTTTGAGTAATGGATACTGCTGTGTGGAAGGCTGGAGAGTGCAAGTTGATGGGGTGGCCCCTGTGGAACAAGTCTTTAGACGTAGAAGTGGAAGAATTCGGAGTTTGATGCATTCAAGTGGATGCAGTGACGCACAAGGAGAGTGTGTGCCCGTGGTCTCCGGTGGCAGGAGAAATAAGCGACAACGTGTAGATGGTAAGGATTCACTACTAAAGCTAAAAATTTCTCAGAGCACTTGAACGTTTCCACCTGTTATTCATCTGCGCAATAAAGCTTCATGTCATGCCCGAGGTACTTCAGTTCCTACATTCCATGCGCAGTGTCGTGTACATCAGTAAAGCCTCATCTGGATCCGGTGTCTCAAGAATTCCCTATAAAGAGTGGTGGTTCGCGGTCGCTTCTTCCGTCTACATCAGTTTTCGTGAGGCAGGGGGGGTTTAGAAGGTCATTAGAAGTAACTGAATCATCTGCACGCCGGATGACCCATCTTTGTGGTAAATTTCATACTGATAACACATTGTTCATGCTGATACCAAGCCTTCACCTATTACGATTATTTTCTATGTTTTGTCCAGCCTGAAATATGATTTTACATTTTATTAGCTTAACTATATGTGCTCTGTGTTTGCTTGATAATCTACCTCCCATATTACTATGCCTGAAAAAGTTTAATTGTCAGGTGTATTGATGATATATTGTTATTATTTAAATTACGTGACCAAAGATATTATTTGAAGGTGATTTAGTATACTAATAAAATATTCTGCTTGTGATTAGATCCTACGGTAGATTACCGTAATGTGACCTTTGACTTTAACTATAATGATGACCTTGTACATTCAGACAATAATTCTGAGATTGAATCAGATTCAGGTGAGCATGTATATTTGAATTAGTGTTTTACACGCGACTGGTTGAAATTGTCGGTTCAACGGTCCATTGATGACTTCTTTTCAGATGGGGTTGCTGATGAAGATCTCCTGCGAGACCTTTCAAATGTTATGCAGTATAGTAGGGACAATCGAGTTATTAATCCTGGTAATCCACATAATTATTATACTAACTATGTTGTTGTTTTTTGAATTAATTAGAATGGCCTATGGTCTTTCTGATATGATGGTTATAGTGCTCTTTGCTTAACTAATTATATCAGTTTGGTGACTGTATTTAGGTTTAAGTGACAAATTCAATGTCATTATTTACTGAGCTATTTCATTTCCATTTTTAAGCTTATATTGATGAGGGGGATGCAGAACACGTTTGTAAGTTTTGTGGAGCACTCTTTTGGTACAATGAGAGAGCTAAAAAGGACTCAAAGAAGAGAAAAGCAAATGTTTCTTCTATTTGTTGCCAACAAGGGAAGGTTGAGTTGCCTAATTTGAGGCCTCCTCCGGATCAACTACATCGTTTGTTCTTTGAGAAGCACACAAAGGCATCAAAAAACTTTCATGCTAATATTAGACAATATAATAATATGTTTGCATTCACCTCCATGGGTGGAAAGGTTGACCACTCAATTAATTCCGGTGGAGGGCCATACAGTTATGTGTTATCTGGTATTAATTACCACCACATTGGGAGTTTACTACCGCCAGCTGGTCAAAAGCCGGTATTTTCACAGTTATATATTTATGACACGGACAACGAAGTTCACAATCGTGTCGCTGCTGTTAGGTAAATTTGTAAATGATTCATTTTCAATATTTCTATACATTTTTTTATTGAGTCTATTTATGGAGTAATTTTTTCCTGCTTTTAATTATCCCAACAGCAATCATTCAAATGAAGATGCTATTGACAAAGATGTTGTCAAGGTCATTAAGGACGTGTTAGATATGACAGATCCATTTGTTCAGCAGTATAGGTGTGCTTCTGAGATTCTCTCTTCACGGCCTTCTGTTGAGCTAAAGCTATGTTTGATCAACTCAAGAATGCATGATGGACGTCGTTACAATGTTCCAACCGCTTCTGAGGTTGCAGCGTTAATTGTTGGTGATACCGATGCTGAATTTGGTGTGAGAGACATTGTCGTAGAGTCAAGATCTGGACCTCCAAGAAGAATAAATGAATTGCATGCTTCTTATTTACCTCTTCAGTATCCACTATTATTCCCCTTTGGGGAAGATGGGTATAGGCATGATATTATGCATAGAGAGGAGACATTGGCACAAAGTAAGACAAGAAAAAGACTTAGCATTCGTGAGTTTTTTGCCTATCGTTTGATGAATAGAGATCACGAAATATCTCTCCTTCTAAATGCAAGTAGATTACTCCATCAGTTAATTGTTGATGCATACACCATGGTTGAGTCACAAAGGCTACACTGGGTTAAAACACATCAAAAGGATCTCAGAGCAGATTTGTATGAGGGGTTGGCATCAGCGGTTGGTTCTGGCGAGGTTAATGCGTCAAATACGGGGAAAAAAATCATCCTGCCATCATCTTTCACTGGTGGTGCTAGGTATATGTTGCAAAATTATCAGGATGCAATGGCTATCTGTCGATGGGCCGGATACCCAGATTTTTTCATAACATTTACATGCAACCCTGCGTGGCCAGAGATTAAGCGTTACTGTTCAAGATATTCACTTAATCCATCCGATAGGCCTGACATCTTGTCCAGAGTTTTCAAAATTAAATTAAAACGCATGTTGAAAGCCATCAAAGATGAAAGAATATTTGGGAATGTAAGAGCAGGTGACTACACAGTCGAACACATTTTTGGATATTTATATTTCAATTAAATACTCTATTGAACTAACAATTGGCATTTTTTTTATAGAAATTTGCACTATTGAATTTCAGAAGCGTGGATTACCTCATGCCCACATTTTGCTTTTTGTCCATCGCAATGACAAGATATCAACATCGTTACAAGTTGACAAACACATTGTAGCTGAAATTCCTGATAGATATTTGGAGCCTATTTTGTACGATATTGTAAGGAAATGTATGGTTCATGGGCCATGTGGGTATGCAAATCAGAAAGCTCCATGTATGAAGAATAAAAAATGCAGTAAGCATTTCCCTAAAAAATTTTGCAAAGAGACAACTATTGATGCTGAAGGATACCCAACTTATCGCCGTCGTGATAATGGTGGTAGTGTTACTGTCAATGAGATTGAGCTTGACAATCGTTATGTTGTGCCTTACAATCCTAAGCTCTTGATGAAGTTTGCAGCCCATATCAATGTTGAAAAATGTAATCAATCAATGGCAATTAAATACCTATTCAAATATATCAACAAGGGAAATGACCGTGTTGTTGCTGCTCTTTGTGATCCTAGTGGTCGAAGAAAAAATGAACCAATTGACGAGATCAAACAGTACTATAATTGTAGGTATATATCTGCCTGTGAGTCTGCATGGCGTATTTTGGGCTTCGATATTCATTATCGATATCCACCGGTTGTTAGATTAAGTTTTCACTTGCCAAATCAACAATGTGTGATATATTCAATGGAAGAAGACGTTTCAGAGTTGGTGAACAAGCCGCGAGTTAGTGAATCTCAATTTCTCTCATGGATGGAATTAAATGCAAAGAATGAGCTTGCATCAACATTGACATATGTTGAGATTCCTCAACATTTTGTGTATAATAAACTGCTTCGTAAATGGACCCCTCGAAAGAAGAAAAATCAATTTGCCATTGGACGCATTTCAAGTGTATCGCCTAATTCTGGAGAATTGCATTATCTTAGAATTTTGCTCACACAAGTTAAGGGTCCAAGATCATTTGCCGAAATTAGGACTGTTGATGGGACAATTTATGAATCATTTCGTCTTGCCTGCGATGCAATGGGTTTGCTTGATGACGATAATGAGTACATCAATGCTATTAAAGAAGCATCGCATTGGGGTAGTGGTAATTTATTACGAAGGTTATTTGTTTCTATGTTGGTTTCGGGCTCAGTTCAGCGCCCAGAGTTAGTTTGGCGGGAATGTTCCATGCTCCTTTCAGATGATATGTTCTATGTTCCACGCTCTCAAGTTGACTTCCCTGGTAAGTACACCTAACTATGTTTATCCGATGTCTTTTTTTATTGGCGCTAATGTAAAATCATCTCAGGGGTTCCGCAATTTGTTAAGGAGAATGCAGCTTTGACTCAAATCAATAGTCTATTGGGATCATATGGGAAACAGCTAAAAGACTATCCTACCTTGCCCACTCCTTCATCAATACCCTCACACAACTACACAAATTCTTTAATCCAACAAGAATTAAGTTATGACAAGTCTTCTTTACAAAGGGAGGCAGCTGAAATGTTTATTTGCCTTAATGATGCCCAAAAAATGATATATGAGGCAGTAATGCTAGCAGTAACAACCCCCACAAATGATTGTTTCTATTTTGTTCATGGATACGGGGGTACAGGAAAAACCTATTTGTGGAATGCATTAGCAGCAGCCATAAGATCACAGGGTGAGATAGTACTTGTGGTTGCATCAAGTGGCATTGCTGCAACTTTACTTCCTGCTGGACGTACTGCACATTCAAGATTTGCCATTCCTATACACATTCATGAGCATTCAATGTGTTCTATAAAGCATCGGACTGAGCTGGCTGAGTTACTTCAATGCACCAAACTAATTATATGGGATGAAGCACCAATGGTCAGGAGGCATTGTATCGAGGCATTTGATCGTACAATGAGGGACATAATGCATTGTGAAGATGTTTTCGGTGGGAAATGTGTCTTAATGGGTGGTGATTTTCGGCAGATCTTGCCTGTACTTCCAAAGGCTTCGCGGCCCACCATTGTTGATGCCTGCATCAGTTCTTCAAAACTATGGCGTTGTTGTAGAATATTTCAACTTACTCAGAATATGAGGTTGGAATGTGGAGGGTCAGAGAATGAATTGCAGGAACTGAGGGAGTTTAACCAGTGGCTTTTAGATATCGGTGAGGGAAATATTGGAGTTGGTGAGGATGGAGTATATGATGTTGATGTCCCTTCCAAACTATTGGTAGACAGTTCATCAGAACCAATTAGGGCAATTGTTGACGCTATCTACCATGATCTGTTTGCAAATATCTTGAATGCTAAATATTTCACTGATAGGGTCATTTTGGCACCTAAAATTGAATTGGTTGAGGAAATAAATAATTATATGTGTTCACTCTTGCCTGGTGAACCGATTGACTATCTTAGTTGTGATTCTATTTGCAAGTCTTCTACGGAATCTGGTCTGGATGAGTCTTTGTACACAACAGAATTTTTGAATTCAATTTCTTGCTCTGGTCTTCCGCAGCACAAGTTGACTCTCAAGGTTGGGACACCGATTATGTTGCTCAGAAACATTGATCAATCTCAGGGCTTATGTAATAGCACACGCCTCATTATCTCAAGATTAGGGAAAAATGTCTTGGAAGGTATCACACTAAATGGATCGCACCCAAATGAGAAGGTTCTTCTATATAGAATGGATTTAAATCCGTCAGAGAGTAAGTGGCCTTTCAGAATGCGTCGTCGTCAATTTCCAGTGACTTTGGGTTTTGCTATGACTATAAATAAAAGTCAAGGACAATCTTTAAGAAGGGTTGGAGTTTACCTACCCCAGCCAGTTTTTACCCATGGGCAATTGTATGTCGCCTTTTCGCGTGTTAGAACAATTGACGGTTTAAGGATTTATGTGCCTGAGGACGAAAATGGTGTAAAAGGGAGAACTAAGAATGTAGTCTATAAGGAAGTGTTTATAAATATGTTTATTTGACGTAGACAAAGTTCAGTTGCTAGATTTGTTAACTCCTTATCTATTTTTGTGTAGGATTGAACGTTATGTTACTTAGATATATGTGCACTTTTCTTCTGAGCTATTTTGTACATCATGTGTGATATATACTTATTCATACAAGACAATTTTTGTCATATATTTAATATTTTATTATCATGCGTGCAAGTAAATAGCTTGCACTTGCCTTAAAAGTAGAAATACTAAGTTGACATTATTGACAATATAATTATAAAAGAATGGTTGTCGTCAACAAAAATTTCTACCCGCGGTGGCCGCGGGGGCTTACTGCTAGTTAGATAAATAACACATGAAGAAGTCCAAATTACTAGTTATCAATCACACAAAAAATTTGTTTATGCAAGCCAGGGTATTCAGTTGACATGAACCACAGTACCACAAAGTCAAGTTTACTACACAACTTTTTAACAAGCAAGGCCTCACAAAGACAAATACTAACCATCTTAGTTTATTTATAAGATTTCATTACAAAACCTTCATAACCACTACACATGACATTCTAACACACCTGAGGCCTTTGCATTTTAACATAAAAGAAACCTATGACTCAAACGTTGTTGCTTGCCTCTACAGCTTCTTCTCTCTCTTTTCCCTTTACTTTCTCTCCTTCTTCTTCTTCTTCTGGTATAGTAGTCCCCATAGGCACTTTCTGATATCCTTCTTGTGATCTTCTAAACCTACGAGGAAGAATACAAGAACCTCCCAAACGTTGCTGCAACAAGATTATGACAGCAAACACAAGACTTGCCAAAGGAATACCAATGTCCCAAGCAGTGGAGTAATAATCTGCAGATGGATCAGCATAATAATAGTAGGATCCATAATCATCTTGCTCATCATAGTTGTGAGCCCTGTAAAGATCATAAGCATGAGGTAGCATTCTAACAAAACTAGTCCCAAAGTAAAACCAGCATGAAAGAGCATTGTCCTTCATGTTTGAGAACAGGTTGAACATGATCTGAGGCAACAGAAAACCATCCAGAAATAAACCTCCAAAGTGTTTCAAGCCTTCCCATGATGAATGTCTCCGGAATGATGATGCTGCATTATCAATAAATTGTTAGAGATTACACCATTAGAATATAAGAGTTTTACATGCACTAATTAATTAGAGAAGTTTCATCAAAGTCGTCACTCAAACTATATATATGTTAAGGGAAAAAACTATCAAATTAGCTTGAACTAGTTTCATAGAAAAGACAACCCTATTATGAACCAGTCTCAAAGAATTCAATATGGTATTAAGAGCCATTTGATTTGGAAACCAGACAAGAAATAAAAGAAAAGAGAAGAAGAAGAAGAAGCAATTAAGTAGAAAAAGAAAACTGAACGTTTGAAAGAAAAATAGAATGAAAGATGAAAAATGGTAGTAGTAGGAATATTAGAATGTAAGAGTTTCATATTGATTAATGAGAAAAAGCGTTGAAAGTAAGTCCTAATTGAATTAGTTTTAGTACTTTGATGGAAAAGACAGCCTTAATATGTTTCTCTATCTCAAAGAAGTCGGTATATATGGTGGAACTATGAGATTACTAGCAGTTTAGGGAGTATCATAAAATGATCATACCTTCATAGTTGTTTCTTGACTTTAATAGTAGAGCAATCAAGAAGCATAATGCATATAAGGGCAAAATGACACATGCTGTTTTCTTCTCAGCAACCCAGAGTCTCTTGTGGCTTTCTTCATCAGCCTTTCTTGCTGACCAAGTAATCCACAAAAATCGGAGTAGCAGCAAGAAAACCACCATAGTGAACAGCCTCACAGTTGTTTCATTCACCTCAAGTTGAAGCCACCCCACATTTCTAAATACAAAATTTCTGTTGTTAGGATCTTGTTTGAAGATGGCTTCAAAGTTCAGAACAAGAGGCACCATGTGGCCTAAAGTGAGAATTGAAACCATAGTGAGTGATATTAAAGGAAGCAGATTGGGATGCCTCTTCACATGGATGAGTTGTGATACCAGAAAAACACAAGCTAGGATTGTTGATACAAGAACCATAATAATCTCCATGTCCATTCTCCAAATTGTGTCCTCTCCTTGAGTGTAATAAGCATAGGAGGTTAGGTTCAAGACTTTGAAGTATAGAGGATCTGAACTTTTCCTTGTGCTTTCAATGCTTCCTTTAGTGTGCCTTCTTCTTCTTACAGAATCAAATGGTGGGAATGAAATCTTAACTAGAATCTCACAGTCTTGAGAATCTTCTTCAGATTTTCTGGTACCATCACTAAACTTTAAGGCAAGATTTCTGCAGCCAACCATGCACAAGCTTCCTGTCTGAGCATCATAGGTTCCTTCAGCAGAAATCCATGATGACTTGTTGAACAGAGATTTCTTGTCGTTCCACATTGAATGAGAGTACAAGCTCATGGTGAAGCTAACATTAAACAAAGTAGTGTTGCTCATAATAGAGCCTTCTCCATAAATAGGGGTAACCGAGGCAGTCATGGTGTCAGAATCCAAACTAAGGTATGGATCTCTATATATCACATCATCAACAGCTAAAGGAGATAAATAATTCCAACCAATTCTCTTCTTGGATTCTCTAACAGAAAACTGAGTTCTCATATATTGAGAATAAGGATCTGGGTACATGTTTTCTTTATTCTTGATTTGATTTTGTCTGGTTGGGCAATATTTTTTGACTTTTTCTAACTGGGTATACTCATACCTCAAGCCTTGAAGAATCAAGTTGTTAGAATCCCTCAAACCGTCATTGAAGTTCACAAGATCTTTCTTGTCAGTTTTGTTACTCCAGATTTGCCCCACAATTCTGTTGGTGTTTTTTACGGATAAAACTGAAGAGAATTTGAGCCTTATTCTGATTGAGCAATCACCAACATGAGCCTCAGACAAAGATGATGAAGAATCTTCAGTCACTCCTGTGAAATTGCAAGCAACCACCAATATTTGATTCTTTGCCTCATCCCACCATCCTTCACCAACAAACATTGGTGTTTGTCTAGTGTTGTCAGGTTGGTAACCATAATAATAATCATTAGGGAATCGAACAAGAACTCGAAACCTGGGTTTGTCAGAAGAAGAAGAAGAACATTCAATCTCATCCAAAGATATCATTGATCCTTGAGATAATCCATTAGCACCACCACTATTGGAATTACAGCTCTCCCCAGAATTAAGATGGCAATCTATAGGGTGATCCAGATAAAGCCCTCTAATCGCCCTCGAGATTCGACGTGAGCAAAAAGATGAGTGATCTAATGCCAAACCTTCATCACCATCATCAGAATCAAAATCATGCTCAACTTCCTTGGAGTCCAAGCTATACTTGTAATTCTTCTTGGGAAGCATCAGAACATAAATGGTTTCAAAGAACTGATCATCTTCAGAATTCTTGCTCTCCAAGCTTCCATGGATGAGACTAGTCACATCACTAGAGCTGAACAGATTACTCAGTTTAAAAACAGCATCATTTAGTTGAATAAAGTCACCATCTTTGGAATACCCTCTTCCTTTCCCAACCATACAAAGCTTCCCTGAAGATTCAGACCAGAATCCATCAAGCTTGAAGACAACTTTGATACCATAGTTACTGTAATAAGACCCAAACCTGGAGGTTCCCTCACTATAGTAACTGGTACTGCTTATGAAAGTGAGAGTTGCTTCAAGTTTGGTCAACTCAGGAGTTTGTGTTTGGTATACTTTGTTGGTCTGAATAGAAAAAGTGTTTTGTTGCCAAGAAGAGGTATTTTGGATGATTTTATTGCCTCCTTTGAAGTAACCAGTGTGAAGCTGAGGAAGAGGGAAAGAAGAGGGCTTAAGCTTGGTGGGAATGGAGTCAGAAACTATGGAAGCACAGTGTGTGTTGTATGGAGAAGGTGATGAAGCAAAAGTGGTGAGGTTGGAAGAGAAGAAAGTGGAAAGGAAGAGGAGAATGAAGAGAAGATTTGTCATTGAGACTATAAGAAAGATGCAAAGGAAATTGAAGAAGGTGAAAGTGAAACAGATGATGAGAGGATCAAGGACTGAGTATGTTATATATAAGAGAAGTAAGCTTCACCATATTATCATTATTGAAAATTGTCCAGGAAAATTCATCTTTCTTTCCTTTTTTTAATATCTTTGGAGACTAACGGTTTATTATTTTGGTTGAAGAAACTACAATTTGAATGATTCCTCAGAGTGTAGGAGCTAAAACTGAATCAAAACAGGGATAACAAAGTTTATTTCAAAAGGTATTATCACATACTAAATATACTAATGAGGTATGATTGAGTTTTGATCCGAAATTTGAGACATTTTTTTCTTCTCACTTATAATTATCATTTCTTTTTGAGCTAATTGTTTGACTTCTAAACTGATATATGATATATAATATACTATGATATATATAGATTTTTTTTCAAAAATATCATCAATGCAATAGTTTATTTAACTTCATTAATATTTCATAATTAATTAACCAGCTGTTATGTTAAGACCAATTATTATGTTACTTTAGTTGTTTTCTTCTATCTCTATGCCAATTGTTATTAGTATACACAATATGTTTAGGCCCATTTCATTGCATGCAATGAGTTGCAATCCATGTATTATATATTATATTTAATAGTGGCTTTTAAATGTTACAAAGGTAAAAACTATTTCGGGGAAAGCAAATATTAGATTAGGCTTACTATTTTTTTTTTTTTTGAAAAATAAGTAAGGTTAACTATTAATGGATGTTACAAATGTAATGGTATTGATCAATATTTTAATATATTGCCTTACTATTAGTATTCTTCATTTTGTTACCCCTATCCAAGTTCATAAACCATTTAGAGATGGCGTGATATGCCATTTAATCAAGAGTTCATAGAAATAGTTGTCATATTTAAAATATAACTATCATGCAGTTTTACCGAAAGTGTAAGTTATATCTTCACACCATTATCAAAACAAAAAAAAATCCAGTTGGTTGTAGACAAGATGCCTACAATTTCAACCCCACTGAGAAAATTGCCTATAGAGTCTTATAAATCATACTTTCTTTGAGAAAATCACATATGAATATTTTATTAATATCCATGTTGATATTCAAGCGCAATGAAAAATTGAAGTTACTTAATTGTCTTGACACTGTTGAAAATTAAAATAGTATTATATGAGTGTTTAATATTGCTTCAACAAACTGTCTAAATATTGGAAAAACAGTATTATATTTGTTAAAACGAAATTCCTTCACAGGCTTTAACGTAAAAACATGAAAATCAAACACATACAATCCAATCTAATAATGTGATTTTCTCAACAAAATAAAATAAAATGAAATACTATGTGACAATCAACGTTGACTTTGAGTCAACTCCGGCAAAGACTTTGGAGTCTAAGAGGAAATTATCATCATCCACAAATGACTTATCTACTTCGTTGATTAGTCTTGGGCACCGTACCTTGTGGAATAATGCTTCATAACTTAATTATTTATATTTCGACGAACAACTTGAAATTGTTTAAGCTTATCTTTTCATGGAACTTTCGTGGACATGTATCAATTAATCTCTCAATGTCAAATAACGTTTGTTCCCTATCCATAAATTGCAAATAACTTAAACGTAACTGTAGGGGCTTTATTAAATGCAATAGACTCCAAGTCTTTGAAAAAGTCTTAGCCATTAGAGAAGTTAAAATTAATTTTTATAGTCATAAAAAAGTTTTCTAAAAAATTATTTATATTTATATTAGATATTTGATGTTAAAAATGTGTGAAACTGAACATGAGACTTTAAACATCTATAAGCCGTTAGTGTTAAGTGGGGTCAGTCTCGTCCTTTCAATTACTTGTCAATTTAATTGTTGACCAAAACTTCCAAAATGTAAAATACTAAAACCTTTTCAGAAATTCGACATGAACTTGTTTTCTCTCTCTCAACCATTCAAATATTGTTGAATTTATAAAGTATTCCTATAGAAATATCTTTAACTTAGGAATCTAAAGTGTGATTTCCTAGTTCCCCTTTAATGAATAAATTTTAATAATTTTCAGTATCTTAGAATTCCATTATACATTCTATATGATCTTAATTAGAATGGTTGATATTTGGTAAAAAAAAATTAGAATGGTTGATTAATTAGTTTATATATGACCATTTTTAGGTTGTATCAATTTATACTTAAATGTTAAGGTTTTCTTTGATCAATCATTATAATACAAGTAAAAACTCCAAGGCACAAAGATGCACATTGTGTCAGCATATAGAAATACATCATAATATTTTTTTTGTTTTAGAACATACATAATAATATTGCTATACAAGTAAAAGAAAAGAAAAAAAATATCATTATTATACATGATAAATGGAACATATTGATTTGCCTAAAAAATTTTGAGTAGACAATCAAATTGAGCTTCAACCATACAAAATTATTGTAATTAGATGGTAAGACATTAGACGACTACCATAGATATCTTGAAAGTTAGTCCTAAAGTTTTGTTTAACGCCAACTGGCAAGTTCCAACGCCTCACTACTTTTTTTTTTTGTAAAAACCCCCGGTATCTAGCCTAACTTTTTGAGAACTGATTAGTTCATAATTGCCCCAAGGATCAAGGGGACTTCCCACGGATTGAAGTCGGGGCCCCTTCAACAAATGACATGGAAGATATGTTCGTGCCGCATTACATAAAATTTAAGGAAAGAACGGAGAGCAAAAAATATATGTTGCTATATACTATAATTTTTGGTGAAAATGAAACACTGTAAAATAGCTTCTTTTTAATTTTATTTTGTTTAAATTTGATTCTTTAATACATTTGAGGTCCTACTTTTAAAACAAGTCACAACCCAAAGAGAGTTCTAAAAGAAATCAAATATAAACTATTTTTGTTCCTTAAATTGAAAAGAAAGTAGAAAGAAACAATATCAAATAATTGCAGAAAAAATTTAGAATATAACAAAGAATTGATGAAATGAGCCACACTAGACAATCCATTTCAAGATCCTCCCACATTCCCCAATAGCAATATGAAGGTCAGTCTGTTTAGACCAAATGATTATGATGCAGCACATTTTACTATTAGGCTCCCTTATTGTTAAGCTTTCTAATCCCTACATATATATAGAACTGAAAACTTAAAACCCAGAGTCATACTAACACGGTATTAGCATCATCTGCAACTATATACAATGTCCAAAATTATGTGCAGGCATTTTCTTTTCAATGTGTTCAGAACACAAAATGGACCTTGAAAAGACTTTTGACTATTTTCATGAAATAAAACAGAGAAATTAGGTGTAAGCTTCAATATGCCTCCTATATATCAAGTCTCAAAATTGGGCTTCATCAGAAAGGAGAGTTCAAGGTAGCAGGAGCAGCAGTATCAGTGTTAGAACCTGTTTGCTTGTTCCCTGATTCGGCTGCCGCCTGTGGCAAGAACTTCTCACAGTCCTTAGCTCCAACTCTGGAAAATTCTCCAACAAGCCTCTTGACATATAAAGCTAAACTACTTTTAAATGACTTTGAACAGCTCCGGTCACCCGCGTCAACATCCTGCACCCCACCTTTGACCAAACAGCCAACTTGAGCGCCATCCATGTATGCTTTACACGCCACCAAGATATCGTGAGCCCGATTGCAGAAATGCCCTGCAACGAAGTCCTCAAAATGCTACAGCCAAAAAATAGTCCATGATAGTCAGATTTTGAGCCAACAAAAAGGAAGAGACAGTAAGAAGTTTGCTAAAATGAAGAAAAGCCATTGCATATTCTAGCACTTGCCACATTCTAGATTCATAGATTTCAAAGTTCTAATGTAATCTTCAACAAATTCTGTTCATGACTAAATAAATTGCATATGATGTTCCATGCCCTTTTGATGCTGTGCCATAGCATGATGGTTATAAAAATCCTGAACCAGATTTGTGAGTGACACTACAAAATTATGTTTTAAGCAGGCAAAAATTGTGTTTGCAGAAGAAAAATAGAACTTTAGTGTCCAGAAAATGTCAAGTAAATAAATTCATATTATGATACATGGCCATACTCAATTATATTCGTGTCTGAAACGTTTCTGATGCTCATAATAGATAAAACACAATGCAATACTTCAAAATACTTGTGAGTACTTTGAATTTTGTCAAGTCGTGTATCCATACCAGTATCCATTTTCATGGGATGACTATGTAAAAATGGAAAAATAATTTTTATGATATTCACCACATTCTAAAACCATCCTAATGGCAAATAAGGTTACCTTATTTCATGCAGTAAACTCATTTCTACAACACAACAATCTCTACCAGTAATTATGTATAATTGACCAAAGGGACTGAAACCAAACCCACAAGCATTGTCTGATTAGATCAACTGTTCTAACTTCTAAAAGTTTCCATTAATCCGTTAGGTTCAAAATGCATTGTCTGTTTCCTTTTCTCCCATTCCTCTTCTCTTTCTAGTTCATTTTTTCTTTGATTTTCTACAATTATTTGCACTTAACAGTCGTTATTTAACCTATATCAAATAACATCACTCTTCTCACTAGATATACGTGCTTGAGTAAATGTATGAATATGCATAAACTTGACTGATTAAAATGAATCATGATATAGTTACGAGAATCACACCTTTGGAGGCTTTCTCATCATGTACATCATTGTCTTCAGTGATAGAAGAAATGTATCCTCATTATACTTCAGGGAATTCGCTTCGCCCATGGCAGAATCACACATATTAGCGTACCCAGGCTCATTAAAGTAAGGCTTTGTATTCAAGATTAAACCTTGTATAGAAACTAGAACCTGTAGAATTGTTGAAACACCAGGAAGCCACTTCTCATTCTTATGTCCAGTCCAAGTATTAAGCAAACTAAGGCATACTTTGCCACAGTTATACAAATTTGGGTTGAGCCTTAGACCACCAGAGTGGTAGTAGACTTCCTGTCAAGAAATTTTCCACAAGTCAGGCATGTACTTTGAGGGAGAAAATATGATACTGATGTCAATAAGATATTGTAGTGTAACCTAAACTCCATACCGGTGGCACATTGGGGTATCCGCTGGGAAAGAAAACATCAAAAAAGAAGAGACCATCATGATAAGGAGTTCCCTCTGCTCCAATAATTACAGCTCTCAAAATATCCATCCTTGATTCATAAACTCTAACAAATATTGAATCTGATAATATCAACGAGACAATCAAACAGTGAGAGAATATAGAAAAGGTTGCACACTATGTAATCCATAATATACCGTAACAGCTATTTCTAACACTACATCAGACCCTTAAGGCCAGTTTAGTTCATAGAAATCAGAAAGTATTTCAACAGAAAGAAATTGAATTGATAGGAACAGAATGAACATGAAGGTTAATTTGTTTGGTATGAAGATGAATAGAAAATGGTTTAATGATTATTAATCAATAAAATTGATATTAAAATTCAATAATTAATACAATGTTATAGCTATTGATAAAAAAATACAAAAAAACAATTATTTATTTATATTTATATTAATACCATAAATATTTTTCATTTAAAACTAAAAACAGAATGAGATAAAAAAGAAGTTATTTTGTCTTTTTCAAGGGCAGGAAAGTGCCAAGTGGCTTTTGGATCTACAAGGTTCTCCATTCAATCTCAACAAAGATGGTATCCAGAGACATAAAAATCATCAAGGCTCATCAGCTTGAAAAGAGAACAAGAAAATAGGCAATAATTAGGAAAGTATCACTTCCATGTTATAACTAATAGTAAGACTTAAAATCCACTCACCAGGTAAATCCTTCTCCAGAATCCTCCACTCATCCTGAATTTTCTTTGACCAGCTCTTTGAATGCTGTCAGAAAACTAGCTTAATAAAAAATCCAAAACTACTAAGATCAAAACAGAAAGAGACATTCCCAGAAAACTAAAGTACCTGGTTCATGGAAAAACTCTTGTGATTATAGTGATGGTCTAAAGTGTCTTCAACTGTGTCAAACTGTTTAAATTGTTGGAATTTCCTCAAGATTTCATCCCTATCTTCATCAGACATTGTGACAACTGGGATGTTCTCAGTCATTTCATTCTTTTCATCACTAGCATAATTGTGATGCCAAGTCTTACCATTCATCATTGGTGCAAAAGGGAGATCAAGATCATCAAATGCATGATAAAAACCTACATGATCTGAATAATGTGTATGAGAAAATTTTGGAGGAATCTTCCACATATTAGGGTTTGTTGGTTCAAATCCAGGAAAATGTTGTGGCCCCCCAAAAGGCAGGAAGGAATTTGAATGGAACTGAACAGCTTTGCCATACGCATTATATGCACTATTAGCTTGCATCCAATAAGGTTTTTCACCTCCAGGCAGCTGTTTCGATGACACTGACTTGTATCCTAAAGCATCATGATGAAGTTGACTGAAAACAGAAAACTTCTTCTTAAGACTGGAAGGTCCCTTGGACCAGTAAGGTTTGGAAGAATCTGCTCCTTGTGGTAGATTCAAGTTCAGCTTAGGCCCATCTACTTGAAAAAAAGGTGATTTCTTTTTCTTGGAAGCAGCTTCAGAATGTAATTGAGAGGACAAATTTTGAGGAGGAGGATCAATAGCAGTAATTTTTATTTGTGGACTGGGACTATATGCTACAGAATGTTCGATGTAGTCAGAAGACCCTGTTTCCCATGAAAGCTGAGACAAGTCTGTAGCACGAGAATTTTCAGCATCTAACTGCATATTACCCCATGGTTTCGAAGAACTAGTTTCAGATTTCTTCAAATCATGATCAAAATTTGACATCCAAGGAATGGGTGCCTCGATTCCAGCAGGTAGATCCACATGGTCAAAGTGTGACTGTAGCAAATCATACTCATCAACATCCATTAACTCTTCGGGAAAATGATCGTTATAGTCATCGTCGTCATTTGATACATCAGAACTGTGACAGTCGACATTGATTACATTATGTGATGCTGAGGGATAACCACTGGAGGATGCAAACCCACTAGCTGGTCCGAAATATTCAAGTGGAGGGGAACCATCATCAACAGACATTTCCTGGAAAGGAAACCAAGCAAAATAATAAATCATGTTTCAATTTAGTGAAGAAAAATGAACCTAGTTCATAAGTAGAAATTCTTGCAAACATAGGCTATTATGAACAGATTCAATTACATCACCAAAAGCCATTACAAACAGCATCAATTACCTTTCCCTTGCTGCTTCCACCAATAATTTCACCAATACTCACTGAATCAGCAGAATCATCACCACTGTCGATGTCAATCACATCACTAATGATAGCCTAGAAAAATCAAAGACAATATTTAAGAGTCAGAGATATCTGAGTAAGAGGAGACAGAGTCATAGTCATCCAGAAAATCTAACACAAACAAGGCGGCAGGAAAAATAGATCTAATGAGGCATTACGGAAGACATCACAAGGCTTAACAAATAGGTCAAGAAAATTAACAATAGAATTCTGCAAGTAATCAGAAGAAGACATCACAAGGCTTAACATATAGGTCAAGAAAATTAACAATAGAATTCTGCAAGTAATCAGAATTCAGAAACTATAGCCTGCCCTGCTATGGACAAGTTTCATTAATTACACAAACAAGGCCACTGATCGGAATCAAATGAGTTTGTAAAGAGAACCCCTTCAGCATGTAATCATAAAAAAGTTCATAGACAAACACAACTCTCCACATCAAATAGAAGAGTCCATACAACAAAAACTCATCCAGGATATGTGATTAAATTAGTAGTCATACAGGGCCTATTCTAAGGGGTACATACTCCCAGCATTAAAACAATGCAGGAAGAAAGCAACAACTATTAGGACATTTGAAATCAACCAAGAAATGGATATAGGAATAAGCTCATAAAAATCTCATCAACCAGGATAGTCTTAGTCTAGAGTTTCCACAGGAAAAAAAAAACTCAGAGAGAAATGTAGCCTGCCAGATATAACTTCTACCCAGTGTTGTAAAAGCCGGACCGGAACACGAGTTCTACACGGTCAAATCGCTCATAACGGTCAAACTAATAACCATTGAGCCAAAATAATGTAAATGTTCGACGATTGGACCAATTCGACTGTCTAGTCTAGTCCGGTTCTTACAACACTGCTTCTACCACTAATCTGATTACGAGCAAAACCTTGAAAAAATAATATTATCATGGGTACAGTGACATCTAAACTAAAATCCAAACTCCTCTTCTCAAAATTAATTACAACACAGCACACAGACTCCAAAATAATTACAACTTCAGTCCCTAAACATCTAAAAAAACCGTTTCATACCTTCTGTTTCATCAGTTTCTTGGGCTGATGATGAATTGGAGAAGGAGGGATTTCCACAACGTTATCAGAATCCATCAACAGAGAATTACCACCACCAGAAAATCCCCTATTCCTGATCAAACCAAAACCAAAAAAAAAAAAAAAACAAACGAAGGAAAAAGTATGTTCATGCGAATTTCACGGGACTAAAAATCATCAAAACACAAAACAACAACAACAAAAACAATAATTAAAGAGAAACAAACAAAGGAACAAAGAAAGGAAAAGACTTTGGATTGCGTAACGAAATTTGGGGAAGCGGTGGAGGTAGCTCGATTGATGAAGGGTTCATGATAGAGGCGAAAGATCAAATCTTTGTACAAAAAAAATGAAACCCACTAAGAATCAGTGAGTAAGCCACTAAAATTGATGGGAAAAAATGATGGGTTTGATCTGAAAGGAGAGAAAGGGGGAAAATTTTTGCTTTTGGGGCAAGAAAGGAAGGAAAAAGACGGGAAGAGAGTGATTATATGTGTATATATATATATATATATATATATATATATATATATATATATAGTAGTGAATGGCTTCGCGCCTTTCATAACCTTATTATGTTATGTGAACAAGGTTTGGGCTTTGTGAATCGACGACATAGATTGTGACGAAACCGAATTTTCGCTTTGGGGAAGTGACCACGTTCTTTGGGTTATTTACGTTTCTGCCACTGTACAGTGAGGCTAGTTTTGTTTTTAAGGAGGATTAATGATAATTTGTTGGTCTCCCAATTTATTATCAAAAGGACAGATTTGTCCCTGAAACATTATTGAAGATAGACTGAAAATTTGACTTAATAGCGGCAAATTAGGGAGGTGTCGTGAATAGAAAGATAGAGTACCTTTGAATTTGAAGGTTACAAGAATTAGAGAAAACGTGAGTGAGAATTGTGAAGGGACGATAGGATAGATATTAATAGGCAAAAAAGAAATTTGTGGGTTTTACAGTATAGGACCGTGGGAATTTAAAGTTTGGATCTTTTCTAGGTTTGGCTCAAGGCATAGATAAAGCATATAGAGAGAAATTAAGAGAAAATCTGAAATCATCAATTGAACCCAGAAAGAAAAAATCCCAAGAATGTTGAGAATAGAACTAAGAATTAATGGTCTAACCATCAACAGTTTCACATTTCGAGTATATGGTTATCCATTCGATCGTCGGTCCAAACATCGATCTGAGTGTTTCAATCATTTTAAACTATGAATCGAAACTATTTCTTTTTTTGATACAAAAATTTTAGGAAGGGGTTTGGGCTCAACCCAATCCAAGGGCAGGACACCTAACTCATGATCCACTGGGGCCTGTCCCTGTGGGCTCTGGAGCATGACAAGCAAGCCCTTTCTTTCTGTCTACACAGGTAGGTTACTCCCAGCTTCACTTAGCTACGGAGATGCCTCCCCAAGCGCCGCGATGGAGACACAACAAAGTGTCACTCCCCAGGATCGAACTCGCGACGTGGTGGACAATCCGACGTTCATTGTTCAATCTCTTTGCCACTGAACCCACGGACGATGGGTTGAATCGAAGCTATTTCTAGCTCATCTTCCGATCCGACTTTTACAACACTGGTTCTTTAAGTGGAGGAGAGAGAATCTTTCAGAGAATTTGTGTAATAACAGCAGAGTTTGGGGGTGGGGTGGTTTTGTGAGAGGGGTGGTTTTGTGAGAGGGGTGTATGCGTCTTTTTCTAAAATTTCAAAATCCCAAATTGATCTAGGGCCTCACTTGGAATTATAAAAGTTTGTGGGACTGATTTGTCCATTGTCCCTAAGATTTTTATATTTATAATGTATGATTTTATTTGTTTATAATGTTTAGAAGTGTAGTGAGTGATTGATTGTTTTACTTTATGAGAGTTGGTTCATGCATTTAACGAACCTAGGTGAGTTGCGTAAATCTTTATGAGTTATGTTTTTCACCTTTTTCTCTGCTATGAAGGCTTGATCTGGAAAATATCAGTGTTAGATCTGAATTTTTTCCACCAAGTAGCAGTATTTCCTTAAAAAATTACCGGCAGATGAATATTTTACAAACAAGATGATTTTAGATTTGGTTGATTCTGATTCGAGGGATTTTTCTGAGCAGGGGCAAGAGTGGGGGAGGAGGGAGAGAAGGGGTGGCGGAGGGAGAGAGGGGGAGGAGAGGAAGTGGTGGAGAGGGAGGGAGGGATGACGTGGCAGGGATGGAGGGATGACGTGGCATTACTTATGATGTGGAGGATGAGGTGGCAGGACATGTAGGATGTGAGGGTAAATTTGATCCATTTTATAAACTTCAAGGGCAAATTTGATCCAAAAAATACTTCAGGGGCAAATTTGATCTTTATCCCTTTGTTTTTTAAGGAGGATTAATTTGTTGGTCTCCCAATTTATCAAAAGGACAGATTTGTCCCTGAAACATTGATGATAGATGGAAAGACTACCGTTTGGTTGAATTGAAAATGTGTAATGGAAATGAAAATGAAATCTAGTGTAAGGAAAGGTAATGATGAGATGTAAATATTTGTGGAGCCTAGAAAAAGTGTGAGATGAAAAGAGAAAACTTGTGGACCCGGAATATATGGAAATTACATTTCTCAATTCCCATATACAATTTCATTTCTCAATTCCAACCATACAAACATGTCCTACCCCTTCTTTAATAGCCGAAAATTAGGGAGCTACCGTGAATATAGAGATAGAGTATCTTTGAATTTGAACTTTACAAGAATTAGAGACAACGTGAGTGAGAATTGTTAAGGGAGGATAGGATAGATACTAATAGCTGAAAAAAGAAATTTGTGGACTTTTCTGTTTATGATAGTGGGAATTTAAAGTTTGGATCTTTTCTGGGTTTGGCTGAAAGCATAGATAGAATAGAGAGAAACTAAAGAAAATATGAAATCATGAATTAATCCCAGCGGCATATGCGTCTTTTTCAGCATTTCAAAATTCCAGATTGATCCCTAGGGCAACCTGGGATTATGAAAGTTTGTGGGGACTGATTTGTTCGTTTGTAAATTGGGATGGATTTTTCTGGGATTTTTATATTTATAATTTGATTTTATTTGTTTATAACTGTATATATACTCCCTCCATTCCTAAATATAAGATGACTTTGGGGAAGTGGATAAGTTCCTAAATATAAGATCACTTCCTATTTTATCTCAAGTTTTGCCCAAACTACCCTTATACTCTCTCTTTTCATTAAAAGTTAAGTAAATGAGGGGATTTTGGGAAGATCATGTAATTTTATTGTCTTCCTTAATCTCCCCAAATTAACCAAAGTGATCTTATATTTAGGAACGGAGGGAGTAATTTTTAGAAGTGTAGTGACCAGGGTGTGATTGATGGTTTTACTTTATGAGAGTTGGTTCATGCATTTAAGAATGAACATAGGTGAGTTGCGTGAATATTGGATGTGCATCATTCATGAATATATGTTGACTATTTACATTTTCTAATTTTCAATATGTGTATTAATGTATTTTTTGAACTGAATGTGTATTACTGTATTCATTAAATTATTTGGATTCATATACTTGAATTGATAAATCAATGCACTTCCCAAATTAAATACTCTCTCTCATCAACAATATAAATTTAAATTGACCTTTTTAGAAAAAACATGAAGTTCACTTTTTTAAGAGATTTACCAAAAAAACTTAGAGTAGTTATACTTTTTATATATTTATTTATATGTTCTTATCTTTGGTAAAAATAATACTTAGGCTATTATTATATTAGTATAACATTTTTGTAGCTATTCATTTGTTCTCATTATTTCTCTTTATCTTCATTATCCACATTGTCAGGTACTATCCCTATTAACTCATGTATTGATATACTCCCTTCAGTTCTTATTATAAGTTATCAACTACTAATTTTTCTTGGTGTTTTTTATAAGTCATTTTATGATTTTCAATGTGCATTAATTATTTTTTTCCATATATACACATATTTAATAGCGGTAGTAGGAGAGAGTGATAGTTAATAGTTTTGGAAATAGGTGTGATTATTGGGGTAATATTGAAACGTACTTGAATTGTAGGACAAATTAAATGCATTTCACTAAATTTATTGGTATGTGAGAAAAATTAGCGGGTGACTTATAATAAGGACCGAAGGGAGTAATTGGTTAGTAGAGATTTAAAAATGGGTAAATACAGGAGGTGCAAAATGTTTGAGCTTATAAAACAACTTGAATAGACCTCACTTTAACATTATCCACCCTAAAATGTTTGCATACTAAATTAAAAATAGTAAATAAGCATCATTATTCTACATAGATATTATTGTTGGATCATCATGTTGGTCTCTTTTCCTTTCGTCTTTTCATTTAGAATAACATGCATTATCACATTCTCAATTTTTTTAGCACTTGAAAGACATCGAATTTATAGCCGGTGTAGTGTGTCAAGCGACCACTCCTTCAAGAAATTTATGGACCTCAGGGTAAGCGTAAGTTACCGCTGAGTATCGTTCTCGAATGAGTCTATTTATTTAATTAATTACCCCTCTAGAAATGATTTGTATTAAAGTTGGGAAATGATTTGTATGATTAGAAATTAGAATAAAGAGAGTTTTAGATAAATAGATGATAAAATCTTAGTGAATGAGAATTTAAAAAATCGTGACTTATAAAAATATTTAGGGGTAAAGTGGTCAAGTTAATAAAGTCCCTAGAGAAACCCTCTAGGCTAGTCTTATATCAATATAATTAATATCGGAACCCCTAACTTTAATTATATTATCTAAGGTGATTTAGTATATGACCAAATTAAATTTACTAAACACAAAAAGCTATTAATCCTACGACCGGGACCCCGAATAGCAACCTAATTAACTTACTAGTTTCAATTCATTTTTGAGACTCAACTAATAAATTAATACTAGTAAGTTTAAGTCCAATGCTACTCAAGTATTTAATAAATTTATTTTGCTAATTTATAAGCATGAATAAACAATATCATTATCCATTAAATAAGAATTCTTACTTAGCACAAGATTTACCAAATAATTTTAGAGTTTGAGAGATGAGATGAGGAGTGACACAATAGTTTGTTGTTAAAACAGAAATGAATGTCTAGAGTTTTGATACCACTATTATTTTAGGTTTGGTATCAAACAAACATTTATTTCAGGTTTAGAATCAAGCTCTAAAACGAAAATGAAGGGAATGTATAATATGATAATAGTAGAGGGAAAATAAAAACTCATTTAGTTTAAATGGTTTATAACTAAAGTAAATTAGTTTTAAAGAAAAAATATTGCTATTACAAATTTAAAGGAATTAATTTTCTATCCTTAATTTCTTATAAAAATCAAGTTAATCTTATAATTTTTTTTATTTCAAAGTTAACCTTATAATTAAGACTAGAGGGAGTGACATATTTGTCATTTTATCTTCAAAATTTTGTATTTTATTATAAACTAATACAAAATCTAACAACATGTAATTTTATGTTGTTGAGTAATTTATTTAGTTTCTTTTTAAAAAAAAATTGAACATATATTTTTGAATACATAGATTTAATGAAAATTTAATATTTTCATGTTAAAAAAATTGTTGTGGATGGTGAAAACATGACACTTTTTTAGTCATGAACTTCTAATCCATAATATAAGAGGCACTCGCATAAGAATTTTTTTCATCCATGTTATGAGAGGTAGTATGTGTAATTCAAAAGAATAAATATTAATTTCCATTTTTACCCTTAGATGTAAAGTGTGAGAGATGGAGTTAGTTAATATATATGATAAATCACATATAATAGTAAAATTTGGAAAATCATATTATTTTACACATAATAAATAATTCTACCATATTTTCTTCGATTGTCTAAATGGTTGACCACATTGGAGAGATCGGGGGAATTATTCCTGAACTCTTTAAAGTGATTCAGGCTAATCTACTTTACTTTCACTAATTTTTTTTTGTCAAATAAGGCTAATCTGTTTTATTGGGAATAGGATTTCTTGACTGGTAACTGATAAGTAAAAAAGTTTGTTTGATGATGAGATGGAAAGTGAAAAGTGGAAACATAATCAATTTTCATTTTCTTTCTTTTTTTTTTATACAATAAAGCACTAAACTCATAGCATATTATGTGGCATCTCTTGTCTAACTTTAGTAGCAACATGAGCAGACACTTCCTTAAACTGCACAACTCCAGCACCCACTGTTAGCGCATATCTTGCAAGCAAGTCAGCAACACTATTCCTCTCTCGATTACACCACAATATTTGGACATCCCATGCACGCCTACACAAAGACAGAATCTCTTCCATCTCATTTGTTCCATTCCCATCCATCTCATGGTATTGCTCAATATCTTGGACAAGTTCAAGACAATCAGATTCAAGTATGAGATGTCTAACACCAAACTCTCAGCTCCACTTTAATCCCATGAGAATAGCCCACCGCTCCGCTACGTAGCAGTCTCCTCTTCCCATATTGAATAAGAAGCCTCCCCTCACCTTTCCTTTATAATCCCTCATAACCCCCGCACACGCCGATGCTTCTCCATCCAGGTTACATGCTCCATCCACATTAACCTTCACATATCCTTTCCCAGGAGCTTCCCATCCATCAATATCCCTACCATGGTTCAACCCATGAGGTATACACTCCCCACTCCATGAGGCACATGCTCTAACTTTAGCAATAATAGTTCTAGCTGTTACCTCTCCATCATTAAATATCTTGCTATTCCTTGCGAGCCATAATTGTTGACAAGTTAGGGAAAATACAATTTGCCACGAAATATCATACACTTTAAATTGGGTCTTAAGATTCCATTCCATCCAATTTTTTATTCCTCCATAACTAAAAAAGGTAGAGCAATACTTTCCTGGTACCATTAATAACCAAACCTCTGTCGCCTTATAACAGTCTCGAAGAACATGTAAGTCGCTTTCAGGAAATCTCGCACAACATCCACACTCAACTGAAATAGCTATATCACGCCTAACACGTTCCATATTTGTTAAAAGATTACCTCTACAAGCAAGCCACATAAACATTTTGCATCTCTGTGGCACATTCAATTTCCACACCTTCCTCCATTGTCATTCATCTCGCCTGCTATTATTCTCCACCTGGCTCATATACGCTGATCTAGTAGAAAAGTCCCCAGAAGCGGTATACCTCCAACTTGGGGAATCCTCCACATCCACATGAAGTCTCTGGTATAAAATTGTACGTACCATATCTGGTGTCAAGTACGGTACAAAATGATCTAGATTCCATTCTCCATCCTCAGTAATAACATCAGCAACTTTAACTTCCAAATACTCTTCTGGAAGATTATTTATAACCACCTCTGCCAGTTTAATTTGACCCGCAAGCCACCTATCTTCCCAAAATCTGATAGAATTTCCATTCCCCAATTGCCAAAAAATGTCATTCTGAACTTTTGACCATATATTCTTCACTCCTTTCCATACTTGAGATCCCGCTCTAGACGAATTTATATGTGGCATCACCCTCAGTCCGCACCCATATTTCTCCCTCATTAATTGAACCCATAAGGCATCCTTTCTATTAATTAAACTCCACCCTAACTTCATCATAAATGCATTGTTCTGTAACTTAGCTTTCATTAATCTCAACCCTCCTACCTCCTTCCTCATGCACACCTTATCCCAAGAAACCAAGTTAACCTTCGATCGAGCTTCACTTCCACCCCATAAAAATTTTCTGCAGCGTTTATCAATTTCATTGGATAATCGTTTCTGACTCATTATCCAAAAAACACGTCTCTCCATTCTCTCTCTCCCACTACCATTTTCTAAGACAATCCTTCCTCTCCATCCCTTGCGTGCGTCAATTTTGTGGCAACTAATTAGCCCCATCACTGTTTATCGTCAATATTCATCATCATCACCATTTCTCATCAACAATTTTCATTTCAAGAGATCTCCGGTTTGCTTTTCTGGTTCTATCCTTTTCTCCTCTTTTAATTTCATTTTACTTAAATTCCATAGTTTTCTCATAGTTTTTCTGATCTTTGATCTTTTTATTCCACAAATCTGGATTTTTGATTAAAGGAATTTCAATTTTTTGAACCATTAATCTTCCATTTTCAATTTTTGAATCTGACAGATTTTTGGTTTTGGAAATAGCATTTTACAACCCCATTTAACCGATTTCAATTTCAATTTCTCATTTTCCAATCTTCCAACCATTACTTTTCAAGTTTGCGTGTTGTTGAAATCAAATAATACTGAAAATGATAAAAATGATAATACTAAAATAGGACAATAATGAAGAAAAAATAAATAATAAGATACAAATAACACGAAAATACCTAAAACTAAAATAAAAGTAAATAAATAAAAATTAAATAATAGGGGAAGATTGACAAAGAATAATAATAATAATAATAATAATAATAATAATAATAATAATAATAAAAATAATAATAAAAATAATAATAATAATAATAAAGAAATATATGTAGTATTCAAAATTCAGAGAGAAAACGGGGAAGTGGTCAAGTAGAGAGAAACAGTTATTGATTTCACCAAAGCAGAGAAACGGTTAAAAAAGTCTAAACTTGAAACTCCTGTTTAGCAATTTCTGAGAAAAAAAAAAGATGTCTCGTTTATTAAGTAGATCAAAAAGAATCTCGTTTAAATGGGGAAACTAAAAATGATAATTGTTTTGTTTTCAATTTAGTTTTTTTTTGTTAAAAGCCCGATGCAAAAAGAGAGAGGGTAACAGAGAAGTTGAAAAATTGAAATGATCAAATAAGGATTTGAATAGAGGGGAGAGAGAAAGTAATTGTCAAGGAAATAGGGAAACGGTTAGTAGGAAAACAGGTTAGATAGGAAAAGATGAAACTTCACAGTGAAATAGAGATGTACGTATGACGTTTAAGCGTCCGAGGAGGCGAGAAATGTTACAACCTCGAATTAGATGGTGGCAGTTGAAAGGAGAGAAAATGGGAAATTTTATTAATAGGTTGACAAATGAATGTGTTTGGGAGAAGCAAGGGTGTGCTAATGAAATGTGGAATGAAATGACTGTGATGGTTCGCAAAGTTGCCAAAGAAATCTTGGGTGAATCAAAGGGTATTATTAGGAGTGATAAAGAGACTTGGTGGTGGAATGATAAAGTCCAAGAGAAAATTAAACTTAAGAAACAATGTTTCAAGGATTTACACATGTGTGATAATGGGGAAAATTGGGAGAAGTATCGTTTAGCAAAAAAGGAGGCAAAAAACGCCGTTAGCGAAGCTCGTTCTACAGCATTTGCGGAGTTTTATAAAGAGTTAGGGACAAAGTCTGGGGAACAAAAAATTTATCGGATAGAAAAGATCAAGGAGCGAAAATCGAGGGATTTAGATCAAGTGAGATGCATAAAGGATGAAGGAGGTCAAGTTTTGGTAACAGATGGTGATATTAAGGATAGATGGAAGAGTTACTTTTATAAGTTATTCAATGACAGAGATGAAACTTTGAATTATGAGTTAGATGATTTGGAGAGTACTGATAGTAACATCAACTTCACATTCTATCATAGGATTAGAGTTAGAGAGGTTAAAGATGCTCTTAGGACAATGACAAGTGGCAAATCTGTTGGACCTGATGACATTCCTATTGAAGTCTGGAAATGTATGGGAGAAAAGAGTGTATTGTGGCTTACTAAGTTATTTAATGAGATTCTAAGGTCTAAGAAAATGCCAGAGGATTGGAGGAAAAGTACTTTAGTCCCTATTTATAAGGACAAAGGAGATATTCAAAGCTGTGAAAATTATAGAGGAATTAAACTTATGAGTCATACAATGAAGTTGTGGGAAAAGGTGATTGAGCGTAGGTTACGAGCTGAGACTAGCATATCAAAGAATCAATTTGGTTTCATGCCAAGTAGGTCAACCACAGAAGCAATTTACCTACTTAGGGTTTTAATGGAAAAATATCGAAGTAAAAGAAAGGATTTGCATATGATTTTTATTGATCTAGAAAAAGCATATGACCGTGTACCAAGAGAAGTACTTTGGAAAGCTTTGGAGAAAAAGGGAGTTCGAGTTGGGTATATTAGAGTCATTCAAGACATGTATGAGGGGGTAGTGACAAGCGTTAGAACACCAGGAGGAGAAACAACTGACTTTCCAATTAGAATTGGATTGCATCAAGGTTCAGCGTTGAGCCCATATTTGTTCAACATAGTTTTGGATGTTCTAACTGCAAGTATTCAAGAAGAAATTCCTAAATGCATGCTTTTCGCGGATGATGTAGTCCTTTTAGGAGACTCAAAAGGAGAAATTAATCAGAAACTTGAATTATGGAGGATGACTTTAGAGTTAAAGGGTTTTCGTCTAAGTAGGGGTAAGACAAAATATATGCATTGTTGCTTTGATGATACACAAACTCATGAGGGAACCGAAATTAAATTGGGAAACCAGACTATACAACAGGTGGACAAGTTTAGGTATTTGGGATCAATTATACAGAAAGATTGTGAAGTTGACAGCGACGTTAATAATAGAATTCAGGCTGATTGGGTTAAATGGAGAAAAGCTACTGGGATTATATGTGATCGTAAGGTAAATGATAAGATAAAAGGGAAGTTCTATCGGACAGCCATCAGACCTGCGATGTTGTATGGTAGTGAATGTTGGGCTCTTAAAAGGAAACATGAACATAAGATGGAGGTGGCAGAGATGAGAATGTTGAGATGGATGTGTGGTCATACACTAAAAGATAGGATATATAATGATCATATTCGAAAACGAGTTGGGGTAACATCAATTGCGGAGAAAATGGTTGAAAGTCGCTTGAGGTGGTTTGGGCATATTCAAAGAAGAAAATTAGATGAACCAGTAAGAACAGTAGATCAAATGACTTGGAGTCCTTACAAGAGAGGGAGAGGGAGACCAAAGAGAACTCTTAACGACCTTATCAAACGAGATCTTTTGATCCATAATATATCACCAAGCATGGCAATCGACCGAACACAGTGGCGCCGTGTAATTCTTGTAGCCGACCCCACCTAGTTGGGATAAGGCTTTGTTGTTGTTGTTGTTTATCAATTTCATTGCATGTTGATGAAAGTAAAGGCATCGTTTGCATATCATATGAAGGTATAACAGACACCACCGAATGAACCAACGTGTGACGAGCTGCACTAGACAGGGTATTTGCCTTCCATGATGACAACTTCTTATCCATTTTCCCCAAAATATACTCCTGAGATCGCCTCGTAACTTTCTGATGAATCAACAGAACACCCAAGTATCTCCCCAAATCAACACATGGGCTAAACCCCATGAAATTACTAATTTCATTAACTCTGGTGTGATTAACATTCTTGGAGAAAAATATCCTGGATTTCATATTATTGACTTTCTCCCCTGAAGCTGCACAAAAATCATCTAAACAGGCCTTGATAATAGCTGCCTGGTCCATATCTGCTTCAGCAAACAACATCAAATCATCGGCAAAGAACAAGTGAGAGATACATGATCCCACTCTTCTTTAGCCTAAAAGGTTTCCAATTATCCTCTTCCACTTCAGTCTGAATCAAATGAGCAAATTTTTCCATAATTAAGACAAAGAGATAAGGAGATAAAGGATCTCCTTGTCTTAACCCTCTTGACGGAGAAAAAGTTTCGTCCTTTTCACCATCCCACATAACCTGTAACTTAGCCGTGCTGAGACACCATTCGATAATTCTAATCACATTAGAAGGAATCTTTAATTCATCTAGACACTTCAACACAAAATTCCATCTCACACGATCATATGCTTTTTCTAAGTCAATCTTTATGGTCATAAATCCCTTCTTCCCTTTTCTATTCCTCATGGAATGAATAACCTCCTGAGCAACAATTATGTTGTCTGTTCCTTGCCTCCCTGGAACAAAAACTACATTGATTTGGGGATATTATTTTCGGCATAACTCTCCTCAAACGGGTAGCAATCACCTTTGTCAGAGTCTTGTAAACAACATTACACAAACTAATTGGTCTAAAATCCCGTATAGTCTCAGGATAATCAGTCTTAGGAATCAAGACAATATTAGTTTCATTGACACTACTAATCTCCTCCTTATTCTCAAACATAAGATCAACTTTAGATAAAAGAGACATACCTAAAGTTTCCCACTGGCTTTGGAAGAATAAGGGGTTTAATCCATCTGGGCCTGGAGCCTTCATTGGCCCCATAGCAAAAAGGGCTCTCTTCACCTCCTCCAAACTTATCTTCCTTCCAATAGATTGAATATCTGCCTTCGATAACTCAGGAAACCGGTAACCGAAATTCACGTTTGGCATCACATCGTTGTCATCCATATATAATGACGTGAAAAAACTTGTCCCAATCTGCCTTATCTTCATTGGGTCATACTCCCACTCTCCATCATCTCCTTTCAATGCCTCTATACGATTTCTTTTCTTTCTACTATTAGCCATAGAATGGAAATATCTCGTATTTTTGTCTCCTTCATTATACCAGCTACATCTAGATCTCTGAAGCTACATAATCTCCTCCTGAGCTAAAACCTCTTCCAACTGGCCCCACACATTTTCCCTCTCCCCCTCAATACTACTATCAAACTGTAATCTCTCAAACTTTCTATTAATCGAATCAAGTTTTCTTAACAAACTTCTCTTGCGCTGATTAACATTCTCAAAGACCTCCTTATTCCATTCCTGAACATTCCCCACAAATGACATAACATTCTCATGCCAATTTCTTGACTCAACCCAAGATCTTTTGACAACTTCATTAAAGTCATCATGGGTTACCCAAGGGGCAAAAAATCTAAACTCCTTCCTCCTCCTTATTTTTACCCTTCCCCCTTCCATTCTCAACAAAATAGGGCAGTGATCAGATTTAAATTTGGGTAAATGAACAACACTTGCCTCCGGAAACTTCAACAAGCATTCCTCATTCATCAACACCCAGTCAATTTTACTATAACATCCTTTCCTTGCCCAAGTAAATTTTGGACCTGTCGCTTGTATCTCTTTCAAACAAGAATCAGACATCCATTCTCTGAACCATTTATCGGGAGGAGCAACATTCCTTGCATTAGATAACCGGTCATCATAATTAAGTGTAGCATTGAAATCTCCACAGAAGCACCACCTAGCTACACCAAAATTATCAACCCTCTCCAACTATCTCCACAATTCACGTCTTCTTTGTACCTGTGGACTCCCATAAATAATAGAAAGACCACACTCATTGCTAGTCCCTCTTTTTATTATTCCATGTAACACTTGCTCATGCTTCTCCACAACTTCGAACTCAGCCTCCTTCTCCCAAAAAACCCAAATACCTCCACTAAAACCTAATGACTCAATGATAGCTACCTCATCAAAGCCAAGTCTTCTTCTCATTTGTTCTGCCTTATCACCCTTTTGTCTTGGTTCTAAGATAGCTATTAGACTCAAACTGTACTGACGTCTAAGTTCTGTAAGAAACGGAGTAAGCGTTCTCCCCCCCGCTCCTCGTCAATTCCAAAACAAATAATTTATCATTATTAATAATACTATTTAAAATAATGAACCAAACAACTCAAGATTTTAGCACTCTTCAAACTAACGACTTAGTCGTAGTTTCCACGCTCATCATATTGTCTTGCACAAAAGAAAGAATATTCTCCCTAATTTCCAAAACTCCTTGCCCCTTCTTCAAACCCGGATCCAATGGATTATCAGCATACTTCGAAGGCCCAAATGATGTATCCTTCACCTCTCCTTGTACAACATGGGTCTTTTCAGCCTTTGATTCCATTTGTTGCTTCATTTTCGGCCCCACAATCACAGCCTTCTCATTGACAACATTAGTCTCAAATTTTGCAATCCTATTTTTAATAGCCACGTAATCATCCATGGGATTAGGAACAACTTTATTCTCTTTCTTTTGACCCATAACCTTCGGCACATTCACTTCCTTATTTATTGACTTTTTCAAAAAAACTTTAGGCTTGAGGTGTGTATGATTTGTTACCACCATTTCAGGAATATTATGATTGCCCTCCTCATCATTATTTGAAATATCTTCATGATCAACCCCATTTAAAATATCATAACGAGATCCCTTAAATTGTGGAACTGAATTTGCACTTTCTCCCCTTATTCCACGCATCTTCCCTTCACGTCGTCCGCCAAACCTCCCCTTCCAACTCCGTTGAACCACCATCCAATCACCATATTGCTTCTCTTCTTCCCCTTTCTCCGGCAACACATCATGAGACTGCTCCTTATCATCACTTCTATCTTGATCAATAATCATATTAGAAGCAATACAATGATCCTTATCATGCTCGTACTTGCCACACCCAAAACAAATCAAATGGAGGCCTTCATATTCAATCTTCTTTTCCACTCGATTAATCATGATACTCGGCAACAAGGGCTTAGTTAAATCAAGCATGACACAAATACGAACAAATCTACCTTTAGTTCTTCTCAAGGTAGTGTTGTCGATTTTTACCACTTGACCAATTTGATTTCCGACTACATATAACATCCCCTTATTATAATAATCAAGCGGTAATTGGGAAATGCGAACCCAAGCAGCAATCTTTAACACTCTCTCCCCTTCTGGATTAAAGTCTGATCTCCATGGTTGAACACTAATATAATGATAAAAAATGAGTCATGACCCTCCAGCTAAAGCCAAGTCATAAGTTTCTTCCCTCCTACAATTAACCAAGAAGAACCCTGAGCCAATATCAATCGTATCAACGTCACCCCATAGTTGTTCAAGCTTTCGTATCATAATCTCCTCTCGAACATTCATTCCCAATACCGAAACAAATAGGGATCGCTTCCATCTCCTAGCCATCCTCTTGCGAAGCTCCTCTGAGACAATGATATTAGGAACTTTCCCGGACCTATCAACGGTGATATCCTTCTTCCACCCCTCATTCCTCCACCATTCCTCATCTTCTTCATCTGTATCAATCATCCTATCATCAACCTTAGTACAAGCCTCTTTATAAGAACGGATGAGTTTAGCATCACCCCCTTTCATTTTGTCATTAGTCATCCAATCTTCTACTCGTGGAATGAGAGATCGTTCATTAGAACTACCCTCAGCTTCATGCAAATCATCTTTGGAAGACTGCACTTCTTCCCTTTTACCATCCTTCAGCCCCTCAGTACCTCCTTTGTCCACCAATGAATTGACGGACCTCTCCCTGCTACGTGACCGTTCTCGTTCCCTGCTATGTGATCGCTCTCATTCCCTGCTACGTGATCGCTCTTGTTCTCTCATAGCGTTCTTGATCTTGTTAATTCTTGCTCTCGTTCTTGATCTTGTTTCACTTTCTCCTTCGAGAGGAAGGAAACTTTTCTCTGAAACTTTTTCAATATGATACTATGTATTTTCATTTTCTTTCTATTTCATCATAGTTTCAATGAAACTATAGATTCCAAATAAAATTTGAAGTTAATTACACCATTCATTCATAACTGAAAATATTACTCTCTTCATTTTATAATATAGTAAGAACTCAACCGCAAAGACACACTTTTTAAGAAATCTTGTTAAAATTAGTTGGGTTGTGATTTTTCCAACTTTACTCTTATTTATTAAAAGAGAGAAATATATAAACATTAATAAATATAAAATGAGTTAGATGCAACATAAAACACATAAATGATTAGAGAATGTAAGTTAATATCTTATATTTACTGTTATTTTATTTTAGAAAATTTCTTTTTACCGTTTCATTGTATCTATCCAAAGCATTAAATGGATTGTCAAAGTAATTCAACTTAGCTGGATCAAAAAGTTAGTGGAATAAAAAAAAAGTTAGCTGGATCAAAAAGTAATTCAACTTAGCTGGATCAAAAAGTTAGTGGAATAAAAATGGGCTTCTCCCATGTTTTTATAAACTAAATTTTGGTGACAACTAATTATGTTAACAAAAAAGGATTAAAAGAACTAACAATGTTAACAAAAAAGACTAAAAATATATTTTCTAAATATAAAGGACTAAACTAAAACTTAATGCAAATATAAGAAACTTAAAGTATACTTTAATCTTAAATGAAAAGAAAACATAAGACAAACTCTTATGTTTTATACCAAAATCATCTAAATTTTGAGTTCTTATATTACATATTAGATGGAGTATTCAGAAAGTTACAAGATTGACTGGTAACAAAATTTTAATTCTTATATTTGAAAAGTTGAAATGGAAATTATTTATTTTAAAATGAGTGAGAGACTTCAAAAACATGAAATTCACCTTCCACAGCAACCTGAGTCCGTGACAACGTAAAACTCGTTCGAAACTGAAATAGAATCAACAAGAACACTGGAAGTGTCGACCCCAAAAATTTTGGCCAATGAGTTTTTATTTTTTGAAATACACACATATCATATGAAACTCTATTCTCACTCACACATAAATTCTTGAGTTGTGAGCTTGTGGATATTATCAAAGCCTCCAGGCTACAACAATCTATATAGATATGTCTTAATTATAACACCTAATTGACTTTCTTTGGGCAGATTAAAGAAGCATAAATCCCATTAATCTCAATATATACACTTAATTAGATTATATGACAGGCTTATAGCTTATAAGTTAAATAACTTAATTTTGGGGAAAAGTACTGACAAACAATTTAATGTGGTGTAATTTGCATCTTTATTTTTCCAAAAAAATCAGCTGCCTCTTATAATTGAGATCTAATGGAGTATATATATTATATCAAATCAGGACTCTTCTTCAAAATTCAGCTCTAAGGCCCTGTGGAAACACCCAAAATCGAACATAGCTGTCCTTTTAGTTTTTGACATGCATACCATCACACACAAATAAGGCTTTCAAACATCTCTTTAAAAAATTACACAATGTGTACACAATACAAACGCACATCCCATATAATATGAAACTCAATTTTCATTACCACAGAATCTTATGAAGTTGTCAGCTTGTGGCTTTTACCTGAAACTACAGCACTGAAGCTCCTTACATAACGTTAGGGATATGAATACCATCACACATAAGGCTTTCGTCCTATCAAACAAATTCTTATCCATAATGTTACGAACACACACCTTTTGCATTGAAAATAGATCAAGTGATCCAGAAGAAAAATATTGTTAAAGGGATAATATTTAGTCAGGAAGTGTGACTGTGTGCTTTAAGTTGAGTTCAGTATGCTGTGCAGAGTCTACGCAGTGGAAATTCAATGGTCAGTGTTGAATCGTTGGATCAAGAAAATAATTAATGGCCGTCAGATCCCCACTGTGTAAGCTCAGCACAAAACTCAACTTGTGCAGAGAATCAAACCACGTCTATAAAACTTTTATATACTTATACAAATGATAGGACTTGTAGGCATGAAGGAAAAAAAAAGTAAAAAACTAAAGTTGCCACAAGTGGGTAAGGGGCTTCCCCTTCTGACATTCCATGACACTGTCAAGTACTATATCTTGCAGCTGTTTCTCCACATCTTCCATAGATTGGCAAGCATCTACAATCTGCATCATGCAAGTAAGATACTGAGAAGGGAGAAAAATAAAAGGAACAAAATGTTCAGTTTGCATAATTACCTTCCAGGAAGCATCACGGAGAACTTTGTAGCTTTCAGCAACTTTCCTCTGAAAATCCAGCTTCTCATATCTCTCACCTCCATACCCTCCTCTCTCAGCAGCTTTCTGAAATATTTTGAATATACATGGTGCACAAATAAATAAACCAGAAATGGATTACAATCATTCAATCAAGGACCAATATCCAATGATGTTGTCTCAAAATAACCTAACAACCACTAATTAATGGCCATTGAGAAAAGATCAATGGCTTACCTCTGGTGATATGTCAAGGTATATTACAGCATCAGGAGCAAACAAACCAGCCTCAGGTGCCTGTGAAAGATAAAATTCAGTTTTGTCTCCAGACAGACAACCGTTATCTAAAGTCCTAAACTGTTAAAATAAGGATTGCTTCCTGACTTCATTGTCAGACAAAATCTTTACCTTACACCATTCCATGTCAACTCCTTTAGCCGATGAGAAAGCGACTCCAGAATAAGAATATCGATCAACAATGATGGTTGTTCCAGATTTCAGTTTGGTTTCCATCAGAGATCTGCAAAAACACCCAGGTGTTGGAATGTGTTATTTACTTATATGAGATGTCAAATGCTTTTAATCCTACATATACTACATCCATATGAAAATAAGCAGCTGGTAATAATTTTGTATACAGTGTTACAATGAAGTTGTGATGTCTACATCACGTGTAAATGTTCTTCAGTCCCAAAAACATAGATGATATACCCTATTAAATGGGTACATAAATTTTATCAATTACTATTCTATTATTAACGCATCCCCTCATGTCAAAGCTTATCAAGATTCAATCGTGAACGAACAAAAGGATCATTTCATTGGCGATTTATTTAATTTTATGTGCATCTATTACCAAAACAGGAGAGGAACTGATAAAAGTTCAAAAATAAGGACGGAAAATTAGTAGGGAGATTTTAATATTTGATTTTCAGTAAAAAGACTAGGTTAAGCAAGCACAAGAATATATGTTCAATCATCTCGCCTTTTGAATTGCAGAGGACAATGAATGAAAAATTAATTCAGGAGACTTGAACTAGACAACTGACCATTCTAGATGCAAAAACCCCTTGCCTGATTGTCTTCTCCTATCCTTACTCTACTGACCATTCCTCATTTATTTTTCCTCCACCTAAAAGCTGAGCTCCTATATTTTTCTCCTAAAAGATTTAGACAAACAAACATTTTGATCCTTCATAAAACTCCACCCCTGCCCCCTTTCTCTTATTTCATGTTTCATATTCACTAAGCGTTGGACTGCAGGTAAACACAAACAAGCTCAATTAATAAATGATAAATTAATAGTGTGTTTTTTTAGGAGGCAGTGCACTTAGTCAGATATCTTCAGGTTCACTACAGTTGTGTTGTATGGTCACTAGAACCAATGTTTCTAACCTAGAAAATAGGAATGGAAATGGGGGAAAGAGGAGGAGATGGAAGACAAGAGGAAAAAGAGAAGGTAGAGACTCTAGAATAAGAATGTGAAATTCCAGAGGGGGCAAGAGTAAGACTAGAACCAGAATATCTCTCTAAGGAGATAGACAAGTTATTACATCATGCTGAAAGTAACTGACAACTATCAACTGCTAATTATGAGATAAGATAAAAGAACCAAATCGTAGACTGCAACCTATTCCCAAATTGCCACTAACCCGTGTATAGGATTCTATCAACCACAGTCAACTTTATGCAGTGTGTTTCTGTGCTCATGTTCAACCATCCATTACATTGATCATAGATCAAATATGCATGTGATGAGCAACATTGTTCATTGCATGGTCATGCAAACTATGATGAAACAAAGCACGTCACATTTACAGTATTAATAATTAATAATCATCACAAATAACTACTTGTTTGGATTCTAAGATTACACCGATAACTTAACAATTCTCCAAGTCACTGATGGGATTTTCATACGAACTTTTTTTGTAGCAAAAAAAATTCCATTTCATGCTATTCTACTCTCCATAGAATCTTCATATGCTGACAAGTTAAATATAGTAATTCCAGTTTCATGAATAAAGGATTTGTTCCATTCCTCTCAAGATACTCCATTCTCCAAATATAAAAAGTTAAAAACCATGGAACCGAGTGCCGAAATGAACATTAATTAAAGAGGAATGGCTCATTATTTAACCTACTTCGTAACAAATATCATCAGTTCAGAACTATTACAACCAAGCACTCCTTCCTAACATCAAATTTTCAGGTACACATGAAATAAAATCTACACACACAACACGGAATATTTGTCCACTCAAAACACATCAAGCCCTGTACATTAATTAGATGATAAGGGAAGTATATGAATAAAAGAATGACTAACCTACTCTCCCAACGATTCGCGCTAAAGAGAAGATGAACGGTCTGATCATCCAACTGAGACGTGCAAGTAAGATAGGAAGATATCATTTTCCCAACACTTGTAGTCCTGTCAGGATACCTCCATAATTCCGCGGATATCCCTCGTCCCTCCAAGTACGAAACTAATCTGCTACATTGAGAAGTCTTCCCAGAACGATCCAAGCCTTCCAAGACAACCAAAGCACCTCTAGGTTCCATTCTTGATTCTTCTATCTTATGATTAGAATTAGAATTAGCCCCCATTCTTATCTTCCCAGTACAATACCTATACGAGAATTTCCTTTGAAAATTCAATGACCTTCCAAAAGCTAAAGCCCTAAGATTCCTGTAAAACAAAATCCACACTTTATAAAGCTGAAATACAACAACATACATCCCTTGCTCTCAGTGCACCACTTAAATTAAAACTAAATACTCCCTCTTTTCTTAAATATAAGACCTACTCCCTCCATTCCTATATATAATATCACTTTCGAATTTCAATTTGTTCCTAAATATAAGATCATTTTCTAATTTTCTCAATTTTTCCCAAATCAACACGAATAATATTTACCTATAATAGCAAGTAACAGAGGGAGGGTGAAGATAAATGTATATAGTTAGAATAAATAAATAATATCACGTGTTAATAACCAACTTAACTAACATACTTAATCTAATCAAATCAAGGAAAATGATCTTATATTTAGGAACAGAGAGGTAGTATTTACCTAATTTGATTAAATGAAGGATATTTGTTAAGTTAAAATCACACCATATCACAAAAAATACACTAATTAGTAATCACATTCCTATATTTACACCCATTATAGTTTCTTTTCTTCGTGTGCAGCCAAAGAAACGTATAAAAGAAACATTTTTCACCCATTTGGCAGACCACTTTCAAACACTGTAGTTAATAAACATTAACAGAAGAACCCAGTAAAAAAATGCGATCTTTAGCCAATACAAAAAAGGAAAACAAAAAAAAAATAAATAAATAATCTTACAGTGCCTTAAAAACGATGGTATAAGACGAACAGATCAAATAACATTGGATAATTCCCAAGTAGCATATATGTGTGTAATAACTAATATGTATGTACCTGTTGGGAGAAATAATTGACATCAATTTTTGGAGAGGAAGTGGTGGGGCGAATTTTTAGGGTTTAGGCTTTTTGAATGAAATGTTTTTGATTTTAGGTTTGGCGCCTTATATTGAAAATGAAAATTTCCCGCGATTTCTCTAAAATGCAAGTTGGGAATCAAAATCAATACCGCCATCAGCACATGGACATGGGAAATGAATTAGGGCAAATTAACATTTGATTAAGTTAAGTTATCAGTCAACTTATATAAATATGTGTGTGTAGTACACTACTACCCCATCTCTTATATGGTTATATAAATGACTATTTTCTATTTATCAAGAAATTTTTTTAAGAAAATAGTTAGAAGTGATAAAGATGTAAAAAATGTAACTATATTTTCTAATTATACCTCGTTATTTAAGATGAAAGAAAATGTGTAGAGAAGAGATATTAAAAAGAAAATATAGTGAATAATAAGAACTACCTCTTGTCTTAACTATAAGAATTTTATAGTGAATAATTTTCCATACCAAATTTCTCTAAACAAATATTTAAAATGGTCGTATAATTAGAACCGAGTAATAAATATGAATCAGAATTTTCTCCAAAAGATAAATAGAAAAGTCAAAATCGAAGGAAACACAATAAATATTGAGATAAATAAAAATAAGTTTATTGTCTAGGACACAATCATTTACAAAAATGAGACTTATTTTATGAGAAGTCAGTAAAACCATCGTTTTAATTTGAATGAACATATTAATAGCTTGCTATCATGGGTGCTAAAACCTGGAATTGATTATTTTGCAACATCTGTATGCCTCCAAAGTACAACTTCTATTTTTGACTATAGAAATGTAACGTGCATTTTGTGTTTCAACAAAATATTGGGAGGGACACCCATCGTCCATGGGTTCAATGGCGAAGGGATTGAACAATGAGCGTCGGGTTGACCACCACGTCGCGAGTTCGATCCTAGGGAGTGACACTTTGTTGTGTCTTCATCGCGGCGCTTGGGGAGACATCTCCGTAGCTAAGTGAAACTGGGAGTAACCTACCTGTGTGGACAGACATAAAGGGCTTACTGGTCATGCTTGAGAGCCCATAGGAACAGGCCCTGGTGGATCATGAATTAGGTGTCCTGCTCTTAGATTGGGTTGAGCCTAAACCCCTTCCTAAAATTTACTTACCCAAAAAAAAATATTGGGAGGGACAAACTTTCCTAGTCAAAATTTTACAAGTCAATTATGCAATGCATCTAGCTAGGGGTGGAAATGAGCCTGGCCGAGCCAGGTTTTACCTAAATAGGCATGGCCCCGTCATGCAATAAGAAAACTTAGGCCTAGGCCTGGGCCTGGTTGTAGGCTTTTTTGAGAAAAAAGCCTAGGCCTGCAGAAAATAGTAAAGACCTAAAAACTTTTTAAAAAACCTACTTACAATGTATGCTTTTGAAAGACTTCGGGCCTTTTAAAAGCCTACTTCGAATTTAGGCGTTTAAAAGGTTTTAAATCTTTTAAAGGCCCACATATCAAACTTAAAATGACCACAAGAGGTTAGGGTATGACCGTATATCAGATTGTGTAAATGAATGTTGTAACTTTTATTAATATTACTCCCTCCGGTCCTAAATATAAGACCTAATTGACTTTTTTGAAAAATCCTAAAAAAACAGCAAAATAAGTTAATTATAAATTGATTTACCTAATTTTTTTCTTTAAACTAGTTTATTTTACTTATAAACTAATGTATAATCTAAAAATATATCAAATATGTCATGATTTAATAGACTATTTTGCAACCTTAACTTCTCCAAAAAAAAGTTATCTAGGTCCTATATTTAGGACCGAAGGTAGTATTATTTTATTATTAGTAGTAATATTAAACGGGTCAGGCCTGAAGGCTTTCGAGTCAGACTTTACTAAAATAGGTATAACCTTTTTAGGTAAAAAGGCTTGTGAATAGGCTTGAACCCGACCTTTTTATTAAAAATGTCAGGCCGAGCCAGACCCTAAATAGGCCGGGTCGGCTTGACTCATTTCCACCCCTACATGTAGCAATCAAATTTCTTTTCTTTTTTGTTAAAAAAATCAAATGACATGTATATAACGTTAGTAAAAGTATGGCCTGCTCCTATTATGAAACAAAAAAGTATAGCCTGCTCCAAAATATGCAACCGTTTCATGAAAACCAACTCAACTATTCTAGCAAACTAATATTCTTTTTCTCTTGCTTTCTTGCTCATCAGTTTCAAACATTGAAGCCCTCAGCAGTCAGCAGTCAGCACGAAGGCACATCCGGTGAGCCTCGATCCATTTCGCACAAGCTGATTCACCGTGCTCTCCTATGCATTCGTCTCTCAGTCACTAGTAAGTATATATCAAAAAAAAAGTAATCATTAGTAAGTAACATGGTATTTGAAGTAGTATTTATAACTACATAAAAAGATCTATGAGAGTCTATAATGGGCTTTGCATATTCTGTACCAGCCCAAAGTTAACAGCTTTACATCAATGACTACTAAGGCCCAAATAGATTGGAGGCTCACATTGTTTTGTGAATAAATGTTCACACCCCAACCCAAATAAAATAGCTAGAATTCTCTTCAATAGCATTTTTTACTAATACTTCAATGTATTATGCCTATATTTAATAAAACATTATTGAATTATTTATGCCATTTATGCCTAGTGGAATGGGCTAGTCATCTAGTATGAAAAACATTAGAATGAGATGGTCATCTAATACTTAACAAACTAATATTTGAATTTTTCTAAGAGATGTGGTCATATTTAGTGTCAAACAATATCTCGAATATGATTGTCTCCAATATAAAATTTTGAGAATGCAAGTGTCTTGGAATTAAGTATTACAAGGTACACTTAGTTTCACCATATCACTTACTCAACTGTATTTATTTAAACAATTTTAAGTGTCCTAAAATAAATCTTGTGAATTCAACACTATATTGACTCTTGATGTGGCTTTGGCAGCTAATTTTACCAATATATATATTGTGTGGCCACTGGCCAGATATTTTCACAACGGATTAATCATCATTCATCTCCTGATTTTCAACAGCCACATCCCAAAAGAGAATCATAATCTTCAAGCACACTCGATGAATTATTCCTCCAACATAGTTGATCAAGGTGTCGATTCTGAAGATCTTGATTTTAATGTACTGCTATGATTTAAAAAGACATAATAATGTCATGTTTTTTATAACTCACCATGATGAATTCTAGATCTATCATTCATCTCGTGACAATTTCAGAACAATCATAAAACCAAATGTTACCACCCAAAATTTTCATAATTAATAACCAATAAAATCACTATTATTTAATTCTAAAACAGTTTGAAATCTAACAAGTTGACAAAAGGTTATCATTGTTAGAAAAATTATTTTTATTATTTTCATAAAATATAAGCTAATACCTTAATCATCATAGAAAAAGATTTTAGCCACACATATTATCTATCATGATTTGAAAAAGAGTCAACATAATTTAAAATTAACGAAATTAGAGCAACTATACTTTTAGAACAAACTATGAAATTCACAATTAAAACACTTTATTAAAGATATTATCGAAACTGATTTATTCATGTTAAATAAAAATTACATAATATGGATATTAAATCATCATTTTCTTAATATACCATAGTAGAAAAGAGACATCTATCATGGTAACTAAAAATCAGCATACAACTATACTCCTATCTTAGGAATTCACTGAATATATATTTAGATTACATTTTGTTGTTTGAATAATTAAATTAAATTGAGTATATGGTTTATCTCTCCATTTTCTATTGAAACCTGAAACATATCATTTACTACTGTAGGAAAATAGGGTTCACCCTTAGTGAGTTAGGACCATACTCAATTGGAATTGAGGCCATTATGTAAAGATGGAAAATATGATTTGAAAAGAGTAATTTTCCCCATAGATTTAAAGTTGAATCAATGTGTCTTTTCACATGGGGATATGACTTTTCCATTGATTCATTATAAATATATGAAACCTATTGGAAAAGTCAAGTCAATATTGTTTTTCATGTGTAGAAAAACAAATTCCTTTCTCTCAGTCTCTCTATTTCTTCCTCATGTGCATCTGCTGTATATCGTAGTCAGATTCCAATTGGTGATCCGACTTCGTGTGGGTACCCAGTCAAGTTAATCGGCATCCAGGTACGCCCGAAATCCCTTCAACTACCCTTTAGAACAAACTAAAACATGAATTGTTTCAAATGAATTATCCCTGGGTGTGGACTTATGGCAAACTACCTATAAAGTTTTTTTTTTAATTTTGTTAATTAGATATATATTCTCAAGTCAAAATATCTTTTGATTAACATGGGAAACAAGTATTTTTGAATCATTTTATAGCCCAAGCCGGTTTTGGGTTGTTTGATGGGATTGGCACGTTTGATACATTAGGTACATTAACATCCCTATGAATAAGGCTTGCGCAAGGTTGTTAAAAATGCCCATTAGACTACAGGTCAAGTGCAAGGCAATCAACCACGATATAAGCTAAAATTTGTTTAGAGTTAGATTAGATCAAGCCTATTTTCACCCTTCTCCATGCAACTTGGATAAAAATAAAGGTATGGCTTATCTCCTTTTGAACTCTCATCCCCTCTAGAGTCTCTTGTCCTTTGTCGTTAAATAACTCTATTTTAAGGTTAAATTTCTCAAATATGCTTGGATTACCCTTTACCAGATTAACTCTAAGAAATACATCATTTATTAGGATTAAATCTTTGAAAGATCATAAAAAAAATAAAATATAACCGAAATTCACCCATGTGATATGAAAATGTCACTAATTTTATGCATAATCTAGTGACACAAACAAATTCGAGAAATTTCATTTAACATGATTTTGTTTAAGGGCAAAAGAGGGCATCAGATGAAAAAAGAAAAGAGTGAGGCCAAATCCTTTTAATAAGTCCAAATGTTAAGAGGTGGCAAGTGCATACTGAGTTTACTTCCTTCTTGGGAATTTGGGGCCACCATTGATACTCTTGTTTAAAACACTAATCATCAAATTATTATCCTAATCACCTCTCTCCACCCACATAAGAACAATGCCAACAGTAAGATATGCAATGTACCATTACCATATTAATAAATAAACATCAAAATATTCTGTACCAAATCACCAATGTCTCTGCAAATCACACTGAAGAGCCAAGCACACCTTCATCATCATGTGCACTAATCCAAAGTGTGTATTAATAATTTAATATTAATATTATCACATAACACTGTTGTATACTCTGTAAATAAATAAAACAAAAATAAAATCAATCATACTTTTCTCTCCATGAATAAACAAGAAAGAAAACCCAAGAAACTCCCAAAGCCAAATCCCCAATGATCTTTCTACCCCAATCATATTTAAAATCTTCAACATTATTTCTCAAAAACCCAAATCTCCAAATGGCCATAGAAACATGAACAAGCACACCTCCTTTAGCAAAGAAGCTCTGAAATTCTCTGTCTTTCACAAAAGCCACCATCAAAAGCATGAATCCGATCGCGAAAAGGAGCAACCCAGAGAAGGATTTCGATGTTTGGATCAACAATTGATCGTGGGGCGTTGATCCTTGAAGCTCTGAGTTGTCTGGTGAGAAAAACATCATTAGGGTTCCACAGGTTAGGGCTATCAGAGAGTGGAGAAGACAGATGAGGACAAAAGTGAAAGATGATGCCATTGATCTCAAATTAAAGGCTTTAATTGCATAGTTGTGTGGTTTTTGATTGATGATAGAGATGAATTTTTCTTTGACTAGACTATATGTGTTTGGACTGTACTATGGTGTGTTTTGAAATTTGAAGTGGTAGATGTTGAGGTCAACAAGGAAGGAAATAAATAGAAAATAAGGAGGATTTTCTTTTTTATTTTTGAGTAATTTGAGCATGAAAATTGGGGAAAGAGAGATTTTTTTTTTGGACTGAAGGAAAATGATAGAGGTGGAGATGTGGAGGGAGAGATGTGATACAGATCTGGAATGGCAGGTACATAAAGGACTTGCTACTTATAGGAAAGGGGTAATAAGTTATTTTATTCATTATTAAATATAGGATATAGGAGTAGTTGATTTTTCAAAACAAACAAAATTACAAAGCTTTTTTTTTACGGAAAAATTACAAAGCTAAATAACTTGTTTATAAATTGATCCCACTGAGTTTTTCCATGAATTAGTTTATTTGACTTACATGGTAAGTTATAGTCTAATACTCCCTCTGGTCTTGAATATAAGACATAATTAGGGAGATGAATTATATTTGTTACGAAATATAATATTCATTTCTAATTTTGGCAATATTTCCCCAGATTATCTTTAAAAATCAATGTTTATCAATAATTGACAAATAAGAGAGAGGGAGAGAGAGAGGTAATAGGGTAAAAATAGATGGTTAGAGTATATTAGTAATGTCGTGTTATTTTAACTAACTTAATTAACTAACATTTTAATCTAATCAAATTAGATAAATGATTGTTATATTTAGGACTGCAGGAAGAAGTAATAAATAAAATAACTAAGTGGCCCGCTTCACTTCCTTAACCTCTAACAAACTTAACATCTAAAATTAAAATCAATTAGGAGTACATAGGAATGAGGATTATGAGATTTGGATCTCATTGGGAAAAACAATCAAGGCAATTGGGTGACATGTAATCAATTGCATACATAGAGATTGCTTCCATGATCATGAAGCTACCAGTCCCCACGTTAAGTAGCTAAAAGCTACCATGCTTGTGTGATTCTGGTTTCTTCTATGCTTGTTCCAATGAGGAATACCGGTGTGGGTCAAGGAAATGGGTCTGTATAACTATTTACTTTAAGGATTATTTTGAAATCATTATGTTGAAATGAACCAATACTTCGGCCTTTATGGTAGGGCCTGTGTTGTCATTATGTAGTTGCCCTTGTGGACTAAATTATTTTTTAACTTTATGTGATTTTACACCTTGTCTTTTAAGGGGATGGCTTGATTTTGTGTTTGGATAAGTGTCATAAAAAGTTTCAACCCATAATTCCGAATTGTTAATTGTCTCTACTAAACTTAGTCCAATAGGTTAATTTTCTATTTGGATAAGTTAGTGGATCATCTTCCACCCATCATCACAAATTTTTAATATTTTCTGTTCAACATAATTGCACACAAGCATAGCAAACTGAGAGTGATGGGTGTGATTTACTATTCTTCATCATTCCCATTCTTGTGCCATCTTGTTCTTATTTATTTAACAATTAAAATTTTGAGCCAAATTGTTGTCTCACTGGGGAGACCCTATTCACTTGAATGAATCCATAGCACCACAAAACTGACTCAAGTATGTCATATAGGACTAAATGGCCAAAAAGAATAGAGAAACAAGACGAAAGTGTAGCATAATTTACATAGCCAGAAAACATGCCAACTATTTCGAATCTCATGGTCAGATTATTCATATTCTGTGGGGAATTTCCTTTTGATATAAAGAAGAATATTGAGACTCTTTTGTTGTTCTGTAGACCCACCCAATGATAAACTATCTTATCGTATCACACACTCATTTTGAAATTTGAAACAATATATGAATAAAGAAGAAAGTCATCATAACGTGTTAATTAGTGATTAGTACCTCACAGCTAAAAGGAGTGGGGAAAATAGACCTTTGCTTTCGAAAAAAGAGTAACAACCAAAAAAATTCATCTGATAACTCCCATTCATACTAATGCTGATTGATGTTCTTGAATTATGTACTGTTCTTCCCCCCTATACTTGATTCTACTTAATATCTATGTAATGTTGCTGCAGGGCGGTGACCTGTCCTGTTCGCTAAATTGGGTCATCTATCATTATATGCATTACTATATAATATCTTAAAATGAGGACATAAAGATTAGTTCAATTATATATGAAATCATGGATTCTATTCTTTACCCATAGAGCAATATTTTTTCCTATATTATGTTGGAGTTATCAACAATAAAATGTGGGTGTATCAAAAAGAGAAGTCTCACATTGCTTGGGAGTGAGAACTTACAAGGGTATATAATACACTTGTGTTCTAGCTCTAGTTAAAGGGCCAAAGGAGGAGTGGGCCTCGCGCGCACAAGTTGGGCCACCTTGAGGCAACAGTGGTGGAAATCCGGCGATTGCCCCCCTGTGCGCGTGGTAAATACGAAGTCGGCACATTTTTACTTATCCGGGTTTTGCAAAGTAAATAAATAGAAAATAGCTTACCAGAATACCTTGTATTTTGATCTTTAGATTTTGATTACCTCTTGTTTTTACATTACGGGCATAATGCTTATCCAGATTGGCTTAACGTTAGAATAAATGTCCAAATGTGTGTTAATGTGCCATCATTGTAGTTCCAGCGTTCACTTGGCATTACCGCCTATACAAGGCAGAGTCTGCAGACAGTCCAAGTGCAGCAAGAACTCTTTCCTCCTCTGATATTCTCTGCTTATTACTATTTGCTTCTACTGTTCTGTTGCCTTGCGAAGCGCGGGAATGGTCTATTTAATCCTTGGGAGAGTCGGGTCCTAGCATTGCCGATGGTCGCGGAATACCTCTAAAGGACAGAGTCCCACAAGGGAAGTGACTCAGATCATTACATTATTAGTGTGTTTCGTTGCTTTGTTTTGTACAGTTACAACGATCGTGATTGCTGGAAGAACGCATAACGCTGAACAAGAAGCCACACAAGGAAGTTCAGCGCCAACACCTGTCACATTGTCAATTATCATATTGTCGCCTATCACATTGTCAACTATCAGATTGTTGCCTATCAGATTGTCGACTATCGTGATCATCAGCTCCAACATATTATGTTGACTGCTATATATAAAATCAATGAACTCCATGGGATCTGCTCGCGGTTGCTTTCTTCATGGCCAACACATTAGATGAGATTGCAACCAATCACGTTCTGCAATTAATAACCGTGTAGAAATATAGTTTATGTAAATTTCATATCACAGTCCAGTTTTGTTATGTTTGCCGGGAGCCCACTTGTAAACACTACGCAAGTGTTCTCACATCTACACATCAAACTACGACTAATCAATGTCAATATTATTATAAATATATGATATAACTATATAAGAACTAATGAAGAGGATGGTATTATTTATTATTTGTAAATGATATGATTTATCTTGAACTTTATATAACGTTTTAAGAAAATTAACGCAATTTTCTCTGTGAATTGATTGGTCTCAAATTTTGGATCTATTGTAAATAAAAATTAAAATGACTGAAATCGTGTAGGATTGGCTTGTGACAATATTTCCTTGATATAGTTTTATTTAGAAATCATAATAAAAGATATGAGAGTTGCGGTTTTACATTTCTCATGACAATAGGAGGTCAAAACAAATATTTCATGACAAAATTGGTAGATGGATAATAGGGATGAGCCTCAAGATTGCTCAATGGCTGTTGTAATTCAGAGACATCTCAGGATATAAATGTTTAGATGGTTTAACTTATTTCATACAATTATGTGATATAGCATTAGATGGTTTCTTCAGCACATAAATTTATTAGTTGAAAAAACTACTTCATAATTCTAAGCCATTTGCCATTTGCCATTTGCCAACGAGGATTATATTATATCGAAAACCTTTTGACTGACCCGAAAAACTCTTCGGCAGGGGATTTGAACTTGTGAAATCTGATTTGAAACGAAAGACCATTATTATAATTGAATGGGTAAAGTGGTTGGCCCAAAAAGTGGGTCATAAATAAAAGCCCAAATGGGAAAAAAAGTCAACCGAACATGGTCACCAGAACTGTCAGTGAGTCACTGCTAACTCTGTTGCCCCGAACTTTCCTGCCTCAATTTTACTTCATCAAGAGAAACATATATCGTACAGTGCAAAAGTGCATTGTTCAATTATTACTGAGCCTACAACAAATGAAAACAGAATTGAAACAGATGACTAAGTTCACGGTATTTGAATTTTGGTCAAGCTATGTGTGATGTACGCCTATATAACTTGAGATCTTAACTCAACTTCATTAAGAATACATATTAAACTGTTCTCTTTTCTGGAAAGCAGACTATACTTAGTAGCTGTTGGCAAAAAAAAAAACTGTCCTTAGTAGCCACTGCATTGTAGTTTTCTTGTACTAATTTTTGAAGTCGTCAAGACAGTAAGGGGGGGGGGTTAGATTTTAGTGGCTTTTATCTAGTAAAATCTAAAGCTTGTTATATTCTCCTGTCTAATCAATTCAACTTCTGAAAAAAATATTGATTGATAAGAACCAAATCAACTCTCAGTTGGAGGAATTGACACAATAAGACACTGATATCAAGAAGGGCTTTGAACTATAGGAGTGTGCTTCTTCATTTATTGAGAAGTTCAACAGCAACGTACCCAACAATGAGTCATTAGATCTGCACTTCTGTCTCTATGGAAATTTCCAATTCCATCTGCCTCATTGAATTATTTCATTGTTTGTGCTAAGCACCACACCTATGATGATGAGTAGAGCTAGTTGTGGAGTTTATATATTATTACTTTGTAAATTAAATTAAAGGCATAGATATTAATAGCTACGGCTTTACAAATATCGTGTAGGACTGGGCTATACACATTCTCTAAGTTCTATCCTAAAAAGTTTTAGGGTGTTTTTTGACCAAATACTTAACCTGATCTTGTGTGGTCTGGGACCAAGATCGGATAGAACATGTCCTTTCAGGCCACAAGACGTGTCTTGTTGTAACTAGAGCTTTTAGAATTTAAGATAAATAATTGAAAACATAATAAAGTAAATTAAAAATTAAAGAAATTGGGAAAAAGAATTAAACAAAATATTTTCTATGGCATATTGAAAATTATTATATGATGTCTTTTTAAATTAGAAAAGAAAAATTTATAAGAATAATAATATTTTCGGGTAGGGCCAAGCTGGTTCTAGAGCTTATGCTTTCATCTTGTTTTTTTATTTGATTTTAAGCTGAAACATAAAATATGGATAATTGAATATAAGCATATATAGCCCAAAATCGAAACCTACGACCACAAACTATCACCATTTCTTTTTTTTGGGTCAAACTTATGTGATGATCATACATACTGCCAAGTACCAACTTACGTGATTATCATTATGTGCTTTTTCCTTCTAGCTTTACTAATGAAATTGTTTGTTTATCAATAGGTGAAAAACTTAATGTTTGATGAAACTGTTTGACAGCATAGGCTTGTCTAGAAGGAATGGGTGACTTTTTTTTTTAACTATAATGCATATGCAATTTTCACTTGTTTTGCATCAGGTTTGTCTTGGAGAAATGACTAGCATTTTTGTTTATACATCATGAATTCTTTTTTCTTTTCAATCATATATGTGGCTTTGATTATTGTTTGTTATCTTGTTTTAGGACAAAAAATTGTTACAACAATAGTTGTAAGAGCCCTTAGTCAATTTTTTGGGTGCAACATTGGGTCCATAATTACATATTGAAAGACTCATCTTTTTTTAAAAAAAACAGAACATGCGGAAAATTTTCGTCTATCCCATATCCAATCTCATCGCATTCAAGACGCATTCAAGACGGGATAACTGTGGGACGGGACGGGACATGAGACATGAATATTATATGTAGACCTTTGGGCAGGACGAGACACGGGACATGAATATGTCCCGTATAGACCTTTGAAAGAAACATGCTCGTCCCGTTCCATGAAGACCCCTAGTGTAATAGCGTGTTAGAAGGGAGAACCGATTATGACTATGTGAACAAGAAGTTAAATGCTCTTTATTGTCTTCTTGGTTTAGATGGCCAATTATTATAAAAAGGCTCTACTCTATTTTGCTTTTGTGCCTAGAGCTATAGGGAATCTCCTTATTGACAGGGGAAGGGCTTGCAGATATTCCATTTTAGGCAAATTCTAGCTTTGTTTTCTTAATTGCTAACCTGAAGCTTTTCTATTTCAGTACTAGGTGCAACATTTATAATTTATAACTTGTAAAAAATAGAACTTGTGTTGATTTTCATAAACTACATATTGATGGGAAGGCCTTTAATTGTATTTAGTTTAGTCTAAGGACTTAGGAGAAAGAGAGTGCATGAAGTAGAGTATTTATGTTCAATTAAGTGCATGAGCAGAATTTCTCTGAAAAAGTAGTGTTAATATATACAATAATTAATATAGTATTTAATCCCTCAACATTACCCTCATTTTGGTTTTGGTATATATGTCAAAGGCTAAAATGGTCCATATCTCATGAAACTATGAGGATTAATGTTTTTTTTTGTTAATCATCGCCCGGTTTAATCCGGACTCGAGGGGTAGGAGTGTTGCCCACATAGGCAAGGTTGTCCCCTCTCCCAATGAGAGCGCTTCCCGGGAATCGAACACGCGTTCTCATCCTTACGGGGGTTGTAGTCCACTTACCAGTTCAACCAACTACTCTTTGGTTATGAGGATTAATGTTTTGAGTAGGATGAAACATAACTGAGTCTTAATGATCAAAATCCTATAATTTAAAACTTACCAAAACCGAAGTCGAGATATATTTGAGAATTAATAATTGTACTAAGTACTAACCCCACACACACATATATATTGAGGGGGTTATGATCTTTTGGGACAAAAGGAAGATATAACTTTTAGCTCTTTATGGAGAATATTTTCTTTAGGTACAAGGAATCTCTTGGGAAGGAAATAGTGAGGGATGAGTGAAAAGGTTGAACTTTTTGTGCAATGTGGGCTTTTGAGAAATCTTTTATTATGTGTGAGAAAGAAACCCATTATTAGTTTAAGTGGTAATCACAAGGTTAGTTGAAAAAATGGTTAATCCCCTTTAATGATAATAATCTTCAATTAGGAACTTCAAGAATCTCGCTCTAGATTAGTACGACAAGTCTTGAATCTAACGATGCTCTTTTTGTGACCCTAATCATTCTACTTTGAAGAAACCCTTACAATAACTGTGTGACATATAATTAAGGTTTCATCCCTTTTGCACATGCTCTTGAAATTTTAGTCCACTTGTCATTATGAAATTGATATATATTTCATTCTAGTAATTAGATAATTTACCATCTTACATTATTGATGATACAGATAATACTCTGTTTTGCAATGTTGGGTGTATAATTAAAATAAAAAATATTTCATAAATTGTAACCAAACAATTTTTCACTGGGGAATAATTTTAAACCATTAAATTGCATTGAGATCCAAACCTTGTGTCGCAATATAAAAGTGTGTGCACTATTTACCAAAAAAATATGCGCCAATCAACATTTAACAGGTTCATATATCGTGGTTTTATATGTGATTTTATTTAGGTTCAGTTACAATGGTTTTAAAGTAACTATGTTTAGTGTTTGATTCTATCTTTAATCTTTGGAGCATATTTATGTATCAAAAAATTAAAAAAATATATTGGAAGCATATCTAGCTGAGAGAGCTGAGAGAGGTTGAACATTCAGATCTGAAAAGGATTACACTCTCCGGTGATTTCCCTCACACATAAAAGAGGATTTGGATCCCTAGATCCAATAGTTAATAATACATGACATATTTTAACTCAAATTTGAATTTACAATATCAATATTCAATAATATTAGTAAACTATAATATTAAGAGAGGAATTACTGAAAAATATTTCTCTACTAAATTCTTTACTCAAAGATATACTTGAAATTTGTCAGAGGTCTCATGTGTAGTCTATCTTCAATGGATGTAAGTACACTTTTTCTCAAGTCGTGTACAAACTATATTTGACTATATTTAAGATGGGCAATCTCTACACAAGTAACTGATATATATTCACTTAAGTATGATGTGTTCATTGTCTAAAGAGAAAATTTCAGCAACTTTTCTCAGTCTTATATAACATAGTTACATATTCACATATAGTATATAATATTGGAGGATATACACAGTACTAGAGTCCTCTTTGTAAAGCACATGTCATGAATATCAGGGAACTAAAATTCAATCATTAAGACAAATTGAGGCATCCAATGTCCATAGTATGTGGTTTGCTATAGCCTATAGGATTGTGAAAGCTTATTTGTTTTTGTCCTTTGACTTAACTTAGGAGTTAGGAGCTTAGGACTGTGAAAGATGTGGGGTTTGCCACAGATGAGGCAACAGGGTGGGCTCACATCAAGGGTGCCCCTCCTAAAAGGGTCCCACCAACCTCACACATTGCCTCGGCCAAGGAAGGCAAAGATATAAATTTCATACACAAATGATTAATTGGATAACTGTTCATTATTTAATGGTCTATGTGGCTTCCCCTTCGCCATGTTCCACTGTCCAGAATACTATTCTCTATTACATTTTCTTGTCGTAATCTAGCTGTTTTTCTATTTTTTTATATTGTGAATGTGAATGTGAATTATTGAGTTATCTTTCAATGTTTTTATGATAAATTATAGGCACTGTTTTAAACATGATTCTGAAAAATATAAGGGTTATACTGTATCCTTGAAATTCAAGCATGTTTAGATAATAGTCTTTTGTAACTTAAGTTTAAAATTGAGATTGAAGTAAAACTGAATTAATGAAATGTAATTTGTTTAAATATATTGTTATGAAATAGTCAATTGGACATAAATTGATTTAGATAATATGAAGAATTTTTTTTAAAAATATTTAAATATTAAGAATACTGAAATGTCATGAATAGACACAAAGATGTTTTAGCTTTCACTTTCATTTTGGACTACAAGTCATTTACTTTAGAAACAACGTCAAACATATTTTCTTTGTTGAAATTGACTCTTTATTTAGAAAAATCATCAGTTGTAATTGGTAAGGCAAAAGGCTGCCAAACTCATGTATGGATATACATATACTAAATCTTTATTAATTCAATTGATTTCCTTTGTCCGAAGAAAATTTTTTGAACTAAATTTCAGAGACTCATCATAGTATAACAATAAGCAAAGCAAACGTCATCTACAAAATACTCTATAACTGCAGACTATTCATCAGCAACCCCTCCCAATGATCATAGGGTTCGATGCTCTTTATAATAAGATTAGTATTTATTGGAAATTTAAAAATAATATTTTGACCAACTCACGCTATGGTGAGAAATAAATGTGTGATTGCAATTCCATTTTAACTCTAAAACAAATTACGTTGAAATATTTATGATCTTTACAAATTGCTCTCTAGAAATAGACACACTAACACTCCCCATCATCAAACAAAGTTGTAAGGAGCAAAAGTTGTAAGGAGCACAAGTTCCGTAGAGTGGAGCCGCCGAGACATCGTCCCTTCTAAAAGACCGGATCGGAAATGCTTATTCACGAAGGGTTGACCGGCAACAAGAGACCGAGTGAAGCGCCGAGTGAAATGTCATAGAATGGAACTGTTAGGACACCGGCTGTTAAGGGGGTTGCATTGTCACAAGTCTTACATCGGGGGTTTCCTTACTAGGGAGACCTTATAAGTCTTTGGCTCCTCAACCCTAATGACTAACTTTTAAGGTGTGGTTTTCCCAAATACTTGTGCTTGTTACAAAGGCTATTCTTTGTAATAAGCACATGGCCCTCTTGTTCCCACCGAAAAAATGCTATCAGCAACAAATGTATCAAAATGTAATACAAATAACTTCAAAATTGTGAGCTTCAAGATGGCTGTCAATACGCTAAGAAGATTAATTGCTTGTTGATTATATGTTTGGATATATTGGAAAACAGATTTCAAAAAAAAAAAATTACTCCCTCCATTACTAAATATAAGATCACTTTTGAAATTCAATTTATTCCTAAATATAAGATCACTTTCTAACTTTTCTCAACTTTTTTTCAAATTAACCCTACAATGTTTATCTATAATAACAAGTAAAAGAAGGAGAGTGAGGATAAATATATATAGTTGGGATAAATTGGTAATATCATGTGTAAATAACTAACTTCCTTAATCTACTCAAATTAGAGAGAGTGATCTTATATTTAGGAAAGGGAGGAGTATCACAGTAAGCTTATTTAATCTTTAGTAGTTTTGAGCTCAAATCTGTTTAGAGTTTTGAGTGAGTGTTATTTTTTATTAAGTGACAAAAAGATGTTAGTAATATGTAGTAAATGATTGTAGAAGTTTGATAGCATTCATAAAAGGGAAAGTAGACACAAAAGCTTTTTTGTGAGAGTTTAACTATTTGTTGACATGTTCAAATTTGATAAAAAACATGTTCAGATTGGTTTGGATGGGAAAAAAAACTTTTTGGTGGTTTACAAAAATAGTCACAAACACCTTAATAAACAAGTGAGGAACAAAAATAATTACTCTCCCGGCATGGTTCTTTCTATCTATCAAATTCTTCATCCCTCCCCCCCAAAATCTCTTAATTTACTATATATAGTATCTAATTAATAATTTTTAATGCACATGGCAATCAGGGGTATTCCAAGAAAGTCAACACACGTCTTTAAATTACTAAATAATGTTAATTTTTTTAATATTCATCAATTAATTACCATTCCGGATTGATGGGGGTGTACATCACAAGTTAAAATGTACAAAACCAGGCCAGTTTCAGATATAAACAAAACTCATGCAGGATGATTAAGACTAAAGTGATATTCAAATAATATAAAATGATTCAACACTAATCTTAGGATTAAGAGAAACAGAAAAAGTAGGGGAATAAAGAGATGGGAACAAACAAAATAGTGATGTAAGAAGTAAGAGCTTGCCCAAAATGAAAGAGACAGCACAGAGACGTTTGTTAGCCAAAAACGATAAAAAATAATAAACAGAATCAATGTGGACCGTAGGATGAGAAAAGGGAGAAGATCTGATGGCCGTTGGATGCGTGAGTGGGGGCCACGTACACAGTATTTCACTGTGGGGAGTGATTGAGGGTAAGATGGTAAATTCTGAAAGTATCACCTAACAACATTTATGAAATGGGCTGATAAAGTAGTGGAAAAGCCAACGACTTTGAATGACCCAAACGATCCCAATTCGTACCTTATGCTCCCTCTTCTCTCCCACGCGCCTTTCTTCCTTTGCTATCACACGCGCCTCTCCTATTTCCAATTTTGATTCATGAATTCTCCCAATCACTTTTCTTTTCTTTAAGTGCTAATATGTAATTTTATTAATGAAGTCTTGGGTGGGATATTAGTCTTGGGTGGGATATTTGGCACAAATATGTTTTGAAGGGTATAAAATAGTTGTAAACATAATAGAGTTCATATTTCTCAAATGTTTGATCATTTCCTCATAACGTAATAGTATATGACCTCTTATTCTTCGTTGGTTAAATTAATACTTTCAAAATAGTTTTTCTTTGCCATAATGATATTTAGCTTTCAAAATAATTGGATCGTATAAGATGTAGATAGAACTGTCAATGATTTAGAGCAACCACATATGGAGGGATTATTAAAGGAAATTATAAAAAATTGACCAACTATTTTAATACAAGCCTCAATTTTTCATTCTAAAGCCACTTCATCACCTTTCAATGGCCTCACACTATGTTTGAAATTAAAAGAAAATTATTTACAGTAGTCGTGGTTTATTTGGAATGTTTAATTAAATTCACCCAACAGAAGTATTTCCATCACATGCCCTCCTTAACTTTATGGTATAGATACACTACTTGGTCATACAAGATTCGACTACCACTTTTGACCACACTTTTTGAGAAGCAAAGAGATGTGCCTCTAGCTCTTCCATCAGGTGTAGTAGTGTCAAAACTGTCAATACTTCAATGTCAAGATTCTCAACAGTACACTTGTAGGGAGCAAATATCTTTTCATCACTTGCTTGATCTGATTCTGTTTTCTAGTAGGGTTCTATCATGGTGATGTACTATATAAATAATTTTATTTTTCATCTACAATTAGAAAAGCGTGATTCATGCATGATGGAATATATTCAACTCTTCATGTTACCCCACCCAATATATATAGCTCAATGGAACCGGTTTCCTAGACCCGTCGAGAGTTGGGACCATAGAATGGATCGGATCCTTCCAAAAAATATAATATTTGAATAAATTGTGTGTCATTCCTTTAACAAATGAACGTATTAATGACTCATGGGATTGTGTAAATAAAATACTTCTAAGAGAATTTATTATCAACAATTTTAGCACATTCTAATTTAGAGGTAACAATTTTGAAAGATATATACTGCTATAGAACGGTGTAAAAGGTAGGTCTGGTTTGATTAGTGTGCAGCTGAATGTTAGATCGATGTTATAGAGTCATAGTGAAACTAGGATGGTCTTTAATGTATGTGTGGCATTTCTACGATAATCGTTGTTAAAATTCAGACTTTGGTATAATGTGATCCGGGACCATTATTATTTATCATACCATAGAGATTTGAATATGATAGTGGGTGTGCTGTCAACATTTGTTATTAGTACTATAGATTCAGATTTGCTGGTATTATTAGTTTATGGGCTTGCCTTGAGTTACGTTGAAAAGGATCACATAGCTTATTAGTTAGGTTGTTGTTTTGATGGTATGTACTATGAACAAATTCATTAAGGTTTTCAGATAAAAAAAGTTCACCGTTATTATGACTTTTTTAAAATGTGCATTTCAATCTTGAAATACAAGAATAGGATCATGGAAAGATATGGATTGAAGACGGGGTTGACTAGAGGGTCACTCATCACAGGCAAAGCAGTACCATAATAAAGATATCATTCATTTGGAAGAAAAATAATTATACAAGCCACAATTTGGTATTTTTTGATGGCTGATACAGCTGTATCACTAAAACAATAACTCCTTGGGTATTTACAGGACAAAATATATTAAGTAAAAAATAAATAATTTTCTGGCAACATATTTATTTTTAAAGTATATAGAAATAAATTTAGGCATCCAAAGTCAGCTGGCTACAAGAATTTTAATGGACAAATTGTCATACACTTAATATCATTGTTTTTAAGCTATTCATTCTATGTTAAGTAGTTCTCTGAAATTCATTGTTAATAAATTTAAACTTACTGAAACACGATTTTGAATTAAAATATTTTTTTTAACTAAAATGTATCATTGGATAAAAAAAGGTGTCCATCAAAATCAAAATATACAATGGAGAATTAAGGATGCACAAAAACCCGGAGGTCTGGTAGTTCGACATATGGACCCAACTCCACCAAATAGAATTTGGTCATGGGGCGAATTGACCAGAAAGCATAACAACAATCAGGACATGACTAAACTCGACAATTGGGCAGGACAAGACAATGACATAGGCTTCAGGACCACTAAGGCAGCCCGACCCGAAAATATAATTATTTGATGAATAAATAATTCTTTTCATGATTTAAAAGTATATTATTTAATAGTTAATATTTAATATACCACTACAAAAAATTATTTCATTAATTCTTTCTCCCAATTTCTTTTATTTTTCAATTTATTTAATTATTTTTTAGGATTTAAATATTATATGACCAATAAGACATGTAATGTGGCTCAGAGGACATCACTACAAAAAAAAGGCAGATCTGCGGCGGGTATTTTCCCAGCGTAGGGGCGGCTATAACCGCCCCCATGGCGCTCCGGCTGTCAAATTTATCGCCGGCGATTTTAACGAGGGAACGCTGCGTTGGGGCGGAACGATTTACGCTGTAGCTCCCTTGGAACCGCCGCTACGCGTTGGGGCGGAAGTAGGGGCGGACATACCCGCCGCCAAAATTTTTTATTTTTTTTAAAAAAAGGCATGGGGACGGTTACGACCGCCGCCATGTGATTTTTTTTTTTAAAAAAATCAAATAGTGCCGGCGTATCGAACCGCCGGCATGCTGTTATATTTACTAAAAAAAAATTGCTTCATTCGAACAATTTAATGATAATGACTTAAATTGAAGACCGAAAAAGGAATAAAAACAAGAAAAAAAGACAAAACAAATGCAGCAAAAATTAATTTTATTGTAATATATATGAAATAAATATATACTAAACCATCAAGCACAAAAAGATCATGTCCAAAATCCATAAGATAAATTCTAACGAAACAAAGAATAAGAGAAAATCTCTGAAAAATAAATAATATATATTACGAAAACAAAATAATAAGAAATAAAAACAATCAGATGTAATAAAATAAAAAAGAAAAAATAAACAATACCTATACCAAAAGCAAGACAAACTTTTAGACATCATGTGTGCACCAACAATGAAAACAGCAAGAAACACAAAAGGGAGAAAGTGAGAAAGAAGAGATTGTGCGCGCGGTAGAAATGGGGGAAGATTATTTATAGGGAGAGATAGATACGTGGGGGCAGTTGACCGCCCCCACGCGACAGTAAATGCACACAAAACTCTGTGCGCCTTGGGGGCGGTTGCCCGCCCCAACGTGATTTTAGTTTTTTAAAAAAATTTTTTTATTCGAGTTGGGGCGGTCGACCGCCCCCACGCGACATTAAATGCGCACAAATCTCTGTGCGTCGTGGGGCGGCCGGTGACCGCCCCAACGGGATTTTTTATTTTTTTAAAATTCTTTTTATTCGCGTGGGGGCGGTCAACCGCCCCCATGAGACATTAAATGCGCACAAATCTCTGTGCGCCGTGGGGGCGGGTGACCGCTCCAACGTGATTTTATTTTTTTTTAAATTTTTTTATTCGCGTTGACCGCCCCTAAGTGACAGCGCCAATGAAATTTTTTTTTAAGTATTTTTTTATGCTGCGTTGGAGCGGGTATTATTTTTGTGACCGCCGCAACGAATGCACCACAAACAAAAAAAAAAATTTCCCTCACAACTCGCCCTCGGATGGCTTAGACCGCCGGAACGCGTTTTCGCGGGGGCGGTTTTTGGCGTTCCGCCGGGACGCCTGCGCGGCTAATCGCCGCTTCTTTTGTAGTGCATGACCTACCCGATCTTGTCCCCATGCCACATAGGACCAGGTCGGATATCAGGACAAAAAAGTTGGCCCAAAAGTTTTTAGCACATAAGCTAGGACATATACGTGGCCCAGTCCTATTCGTCATTTGTGGAGGTACGAGAATTATGAATGTTGAAATTAGTCAATTACTGCTACCACGTGGGAAGTGAAAAAAATAGGAAACAAATTTATAAGATTGCTAATTCTAATTCCATACCAATACCATAAATAAGGTTAATTATTATTACATTCATAAAGGAAAGTTTTTATCCGTTTTAAGTCTGAAAATAAATAAATTTCCCCATAATAAAAGATTACTTTATAGTTTACACTCAATCAACGACACAAGAAAAGCAACTACTATTAATGTCCATTATACAAAAGAAAAAGTGATTATTGATTACACTAATTTGTAGTATTAGTAATGATCACACCCTTCACATAGCGCGTGGGCTTATTGTAAGAACAAGAATGTGTTCATGCACTCACTTACTTTCACTTCTCACCTTTTCTCTCTCCTCACTCAAAGCTGCAACCTGCACTGCTGGGGACACTTCTCTTAACAACATTAATATGCGCCGCGAGATAAACTATATAATATAACTATATATTATATATATACCTATATTATTATATAGTACTATTTCTAGTATGTTACATTTTTTACTACTACCAACATTAAATTAAATATATGTGTATAAAAGTAGTAATTTTTAATTTTTATTGTGTTACTTGTATCTCTTCATCTTCCAAGAGACTCACATACACTTGTGGGTTTATTCTCAAATCATTGTGCCCTAGATCCATGGCTTCTGTGTGCAAGCTTTGAGCTTTTGTGATACCCTTTATGTCATTTATTGAGTTTGGGTGCTGAGGAAGCTTCATGAGGTCTGTATTCAGCATATTTGGGGTAAAGATTCAGTCTTTGCAAGGTTTGAGGATCTGGGTATTGCTATTTTGACTCCTTTCTCTGTGAATTTGTAAAGTTGTGTCTTCCTGGATTGGAAAGTAGTGAGCTTTATTAGAAAAAGGCATTCTCTTCTGAACCAAGAACTGTCATTTTGAAGGTATTGTGTTTTTTCACACATGGTCTACTTAGTGTTTTGGAGATTTCTAGGTTTTGATTGCTTGAAGTTCTGAGTTTGTGATTCTTGTGTTCTGATGGGTGGAATATGTGCCATTATTTGGTGATTTGAGGCCACATTTGAAATGAGATCAATACTGTGTTACTTTGTGACAATTTTGCTTGTTAAGTTATTTTATGGCATTTGAGATGGATTTTTGACTGAGTTGGCAATCATAGCTCACCAGAGGATAACATGATAATGTTTTGGAGTGTGAATTTGGGTGGACATTGAGATTGGTGGTTGTTGTTGAAGGGTTTGGTGTGCATGATGGGTTGTGCTTGTTGCAAGCCCTTAGCCATTGATGACAGTAGGGAGAGTCCGAGGGAGCGATTATCGAATAAGGCTTCATTCGACTCTCGTGGATCTAGGGCTACTTCGTCGAGGAGGGAGGATGGATATAGAGTGAAGGAAAGATATGATAGTAATGATGGTAGAAGTGCATCAATGGATAAACAAGGGAATGGTTCTGTTCGGATACAAGTTGATAATTTCGAAAGGAAGAGGGAGAAACCTGAGTATGTTGTTGCACAGCATCCAGGAGTTGGTAGTGTTCCGAAAGCCATAGAAGGGGAACAGGTTGCAGCTGGATGGCCTTCATGGTTGGCAGCAGTGGCTGGTGAGGCTATTAAGGGATGGTTGCCACGACGAGCGGATTCTTTCGAGAAGTTGGATAAAGTATGCTTCATTCTTGATCTGCCTACATCTCATTATATGTTTAATGTGTGGTATAGTGATTTGTATGTTAATATCTCATTATTACTTTTTCGCTCGTTTATTGCATAATGTCATTTCTAAAACTTATCAACTTTGAAGTATGAGGAGCTGTTTCTCTTTTTTAATTCTTTTTTGTTTAGTTGTCTAAACTTTTTATTTCACTTGCCGCCAAAAATGGTAATGGGCAATTTATAAACCAACTTCCTTGCTCCTTCTTTGACCATTGATATTGAACTAGGATGATAATGATGGTTTACATCCTTTGAAATGCAGATTGGTCAGGGGACTTATAGCAATGTTTATAGGGCTCGTGACCTTGAACATAAGAAAATTGTTGCTTTGAAAAAAGTTAGATTCGATAATCTTGAACCTGAGAGTGTTCGTTTCATGGCAAGAGAAATTCACATTCTTCGTAGGCTTGATCATCCAAATGTTATAAAACTGGAAGGTCTGGTTACATCAAGGATGTCTTGCAGTCTATACCTTGTTTTTGAGTATATGGAACATGACTTGGCTGGACTTGCTTCACATCCTGGGCTAAAGTTTACTGAAGCACAGGTACTTATGGAATCTTCTTTCTTTTCCCTACTGCTTTACAACAAGTGTTGCTGTATATCTTAAGGAAATCAAGCTCTTATTAATGTTTATTTTAATATGATGTTCAACCTAATTATTTATTTGATAGTAGTAATTTTAACATGATAATGAAATATGATGATCCTTTTTCACTTTTAAGCTGAGGATCAAATCATTTTTATTTTGAAATTGTAAATGAAACTACTAAACAAGAGTGAGAGAAATCCACAGAAGAGTAAGATTTTCTAAGGGCAGAACATAACTAACATAAAGTACTACAAGACCTTAAGAATTCTCCATAGAGACTTATGTCTGTTATTGGAAGTTGTCAGGTCAAATGTTACATGCAGCAACTTTTACGTGGACTTGATCACTGCCACAGTTGCGGCGTACTGCACCGTGATATTAAGGGATCCAACCTTCTGATTGACAATAATGGAGTCTTGAAGATTGCGGACTTTGGTTTGGCAAGCTTTTATAATCTCAATCAAACTCAGCCATTGACTAGCAGAGTTGTTACGCTTTGGTATCGGCCTCCAGAGCTTCTGCTTGGAGCAACTTACTATGGCGCTGCAGTAGATTTATGGAGCACAGGCTGCATACTTGCCGAGCTGTATGCTGGAAAACCTATTATGCCAGGAAGAACTGAGGTGTGCATACTTGAGATTTGACATTTCATTTGAGTGTGGCATTTTTATTCATTTTCTCTTTCCTTCACTCTTTCTAAATTGATATTTACAAGTTAATTTGTTTAAAATTTATGCTAAATTTCTTGGATTATCATGCTATTCGGCTTGGTTTAATGAATTATGTTATCACACACATTTTCTACCTTGTAGGTTGAACAGTTGCATAAAATTTTCAAACTTTGTGGCTCGCCTTCTGAGGATTATTGGAGGAAGTCAAAGCTGCCTCATGCAACAATATTTAAGCCCCAACAGCCCTACAGGCGGTGTGTTGCAGAGACATTTAAGGAGTTTCCTTCACCTGCATTAGCACTCATGGAAATCCTTTTATCTATAGATCCTGCTGATCGTGGAACTGCAGCATCTGCTTTGATTAGTGAGGTGTGCATATTTTATGGGAAAAACATTTTTTTGGTGATGTCATTTTGCTTGTTGGTAATGCTTATCTAAATGCTCCTCACATGAAATACAACTCGGTCATCGCACCTTGAGGGAGATTTTGGTAGTGGTCAAACCATCTTTTTAATTTTTTCATTTTTTCAAACATGGGTAGAGCTGTCAAAACGGGCCGGCCCGGCCCTTAAGGGCCAGGGCTAAACGGGCCAAGCCCATCAGGATTTTTTTCCAAAAAAACCTCTGTTTTCTAAAGCCCGGCCCTAGAGCAATCGGGCCAGGGTCAGCCCTCAGGGCTTCGGCCCATATAAAAAATTTAAAATTTCAACCACATACTACACAGGTTTTAACTTTTAATACGCAAGTATACTACATAAAACTCAAGTATTAATATAAATAAACCAAAACATTAATAAGGAAATAAAAAAACATTCAAATACTAATAATCCACAAGACACAATTACAACTCATAAAAAAATCACAATAAATATCATTCGAGAACATTTGATTGTGCTTGGCTATGAGTTGCCTCCTCATCTTCTCCACTGACAAAATATCAAGTTTTTTCATTTCTTCTTTACACCATAAGCATTATCACCTCCATCATTTGCAAAAAATAGTAGCTAATAATAAATTGTCTTTCAAGCATATTTGAATCTATTAGCAAATAATTAATTGTCCTTCAAGCATATTTGATAAAAAACTCACAATCATATTTAAATTCATGCAATTAATTTTTTGTGCAAATAAAATCAACATTAATTAGATGGATGCAACTTGGCACATTTGACCCATTACTATTACAAACTTACATTGAGACTAAGGACTTTGAGAGTGAACACCTCTATTTTTTTATTTTTTTTAGTTTAGGAAAAAGGGTCGGGCCTAACAGGGTCGGCCCTCAGCCCGGTCCTCAAAAGCCCTAGCCCTTAAGGGCCGGCCTTCAGGGCCCACACCCCTATTTTTCCCTCTAAATCCCAAGCCCGGCCCTACAGGGCTTAAGCAAAAACGGGCCGGCCCTACGGGCTCGGCCCATATTGACGGCTCTAAACATGGGCTTCTTATTGAATTTAAGCCTTGGTCAGACTTCTTCTGTTAGCACAGAAGAGAAATGTTCTGATATTCTTTCTAGTTGATAATATTTGTGCCACTAATTGATGCTCTGGTATATTGTGTAATTGCTGGAATTACTTAAAAAGTACTGTCTCCAATCTCCAAGTTCTGTATGGTAAAGCTTTCATGTATTTCATCTTAATATGTTTACCATTAATTGATTTCTAGTTGATAATTTTATGTTATAATCGGCTTGAACAGAGCTTTTCCAAAGTGATTCTTTTTCATTTGATGATGAATTTTTGCTGTTAATACGTGTATACTGATTGTCACTGACTTCTTCCTTTTGGTGTCTTTGTTATTTAGTTCTTCACAACAAAACCCTTACCTTGTGATCCTTCAAGTTTGCCCAAGTATCCTCCGAGCAAGGAATTTGATGCCAAAGCTCGGGATGAAGAGGCTAGAAGGTTTGTGCAAACTGTACAGTTTGTTTTGGAAGCGAATATGTTATTTATGTTCAGCATTACCATTCAATGAAATCTGTGCTGTTATCTTTGTTGTTGTCAGATTATAAAGATTTTGGTTCCTCCTTTTTTTTTTAAAAAAAAATGAAATATCTTTGGCTATCACTATTCAACACTCGCAAATTAAAGAAAAGTGAAGTTATCTTACACTTTATTTAGTTGAACCTTGAAAAAACAATTAAGAAAACTTAAGCTTCTTTGCCAGTTCCAATAACTGCATTTAGCATTCCTTTTTTATTTTCTTTTCCTCTACATCATTTGGCATAATTGTATGAGCAGGGTTTGCTTCTTTTAACGTTTCATGGGACTTTTGCTATGTATATATTGTAAGGTTGACTGTTGCAATTTAGTTTGATTTTTCTAATTGTACTAGACAAGGAGCTCTTGGAAGCAAAGGCCATAGACATGGGACAAGAGAGTCTCGCGCTGTCCCTGCACCTGATGCTAACGCTGAACTGGTCCTATCCATGCAGGTATGTTGTTCAATCACAATACTAACCTTATAAATATGTCATTGTTAGATGCATCTGCGTATGACATCATTCTGCCTTTTAAGAATCTTTGGCCATTCAGATTTCAAGTGCATGAAACTTTGTCCAGTTCTTTTACCTCAAAATCACGATAGCTTCGCACTTACATATTTGTATGGCATCTTGGAAATAAAGTACTGTGAGGGGTAAAGGTTTATTGGGCATTTGAAAACTTCTTAAAGTGGTGCTCTTTGGCATTTCCCATAAATTTATTTACAAATCTTAATATAATTCAAGAAAAATTAACAAGCCCAGTTCCTTTTTTCTTATGATGATTCTTAATTTGTTTTCCTGAATCCTGATTGATAAATTTCCCAATCTCCTTTGATTTCCATAAATTTTAGTTTTATCCTATTGGTTGGTCTATGAAAATAATTTCCATCCTCTTTGTTTATTAATATATTTAAGTTGATTATATTTTGATGGTGAGATTTTAATTTTTTTTTTTTGGCAGAAGAGACAAGGCCAATCCAACTCTAAGAGCCGAAGTGAGAAGTTTAACCCTCATCCTGAAGAAGTTGCTTCAGGATTTCCCATTGATCCTCCTAGGCCATCACAGGTTGTGGAAGTAGGTGTAGATCACCAGGTACAGCAACATAAGAGAGCTTCCCATTCAGGTCCACTGAACCGCACTGCATGGACAAAAGTCGGGAAAAACCCGGATGACGCCCCAAAGATATCTAATGGGGGTGACTTGTCAGCAATGTCCGGCTTAGTCGCAGCGAGAAGGAGTATGTTATCTGATGATCGCAGGGAAAGGTCTGGATCATCGCACCCTGAGGTCCCAAAACTAATTAGCCGGTTCCCGGGATCTTTGAAGGAGGCCTCTGAATCATTGGCACAACATGAACAGAAGCAAACTGGAGCTCCTCCTCCAAAGGAAGAAGGGAGATGCAGCAACAAAGAAGCAATTCCTGTGAGTAGTTTTTTTTTCTCCTTGATGCTAGCCTTGTCCTTTTTGCTTTTCTTTTGTACCCTTTATCATTCGTAGAAGCAACAATTTCTAGCATTTGACTTTTGGCTTTTCATATTTGAACCTTCTAAAATTGACTTTTCAATATGTCATCAAATCAAGCTTTTGTTAAAGTAGTTGTTTTTTTAAATAAAAAAGTCTATCCAAACAAAGTGTTGCTCCAATTGACTTAAACCAAACTTCAGTTTGCTAAGGTCAATTGGGATAAAAGTCACTTTTTCCTAATGTTTATTCAAACAAGACCTTCACGTCCGAATCTTGCATGCCAAGAAAATGAGAAAGTGGTGTACTAGGTGGCTTCCCTTACTAGTGCCATCTTCTGTCTCGTGGTGGCAGATAATATTATGTCATATTGGCAAATTATAAATGTTATGCACCTATGCTTGCTTCCTTGTTTTTTTTCTAATTCATCAGTAGCAGATAATACTATCTTTGATAATGACAGGTTGGTTATGGATCAAAGGGTCATAAAATTCATTATTCTGGTCCATTGTTGGTTCCATCTAGTAACACGGACCAGATGTTGAAGGACCACGATCGCCAAATTCAAGAAGTTGTCCGAAGAGCGCGATTGGACAAAGCGAAGATGAGGAGACTTCAGGCTGAAGGAAACAACAACCAGATAACCACCAATTCATTATTTGTTTCTGGTCTTTGAGCTGTTGTATTGGCCCATAACTGCAAAAATGCAAGGCCATCATATCATATCAATCATCATCATCACTAAGATCACTGCAAAAAATCATCTTGGCTGGTGATTTTTTCCTTGTGAATCAAGTATTCTTATTTGATTCTTTCTTTTACACTCTCTTGATATGTATAGGGTATATCCCTAGCAGAATCCCCCCTGGTGGGCCCGGTGTCAAGTAACTTAATGAATAGCATAGAGAAAATCTTGTTTCCTCTTATAGCTGCAGCAATTTCTGATACATATGGCTGTTCTTGTAAAGCTTGTCAGCCTTGAGCTGTAGAATTCTGTGAGAACATTGTCTTGGTTATGTTATGATAATAGTGTAACATTCACTCACCTTTACATGCCTCCATTGATTTCTAGGGGTCATCTCACCCATTTGCTTCTCATACCTTTACATACCTTAGTTGAAGCCGTTGACTATTCCCTTATATAATATCGTTGACTTTTTTGTGTTTAGGAAGAAAAAGGAACTACTTTAAAGTATCAAATTTATTACTAGATTTAAGGGGCAATATAAATCACTATTTTTTATTTATCATTTTTTAACAAGCTATTTTTCATGAATTATAAATCCATTATTCATATAATTGATGTTATAACTAAGTAGACTATTATTTTCCTTGATCTCTTCAAATAATGTTTACTTGGTTTATGTTAAAAACCCATTTAAAAAATATTATATTACAATCTAAAGTAATACTCTCCGGATTATTTATGTATAATCTTTTTGAAAAATTTAATTAACTTTTGTAACTTTTTTCCTAAAATATGTTTGTTTTGCAATGGTTTTTGTCTACCCTACCTAAGGTACTAATACCATTATCAAGATGCTTGCACTCAAAAGCACGTATTAGTTCTTCTATTTTGACACTTATTATTTTTCAATCTATCAAATTGATTTGTTTGAGGCCTGTTTGTTTTGATTTTAAGGAAAAAGTGAAAAACAGTAATTTTAATATGTTAGAAATGAAACAAGATGAGCTATTTGAGTTCTCCATTTAAGAAAGAGATTAATCTTAAAGAGTCAATCCAAATAGCTTATTATGGTAAAACAAATCCAAATAGCTTATCAAAATAAGTATGGAACAAGTTTTTCAAAAAAAGCTAATTCAAGTAATGATTGGTTCATGTAAGTTTATAAAAATAACCTTATTGGGCTTTAAACAACTGGGACCTAATGAGCTTAAATGACTAATTTTTTTTTGGTCGAGAAGCTTAAATGACTAATTAAATAATAGAGTCTCTCAAATAAGAATTCAAACTCTAGAAACCTAAATATAAATTTTTTAGTCCACGGATATTAAGTATTTGAGTTGATTGGAAACAAAATATCAAACCAACAATTTTACTCCATAGTGATCGATATTGTATCATATCTTTCATACAGTATGGTCCATTGTCCCCACTTCTCTTTAATCATCAAACATTCTGGGGAATAGTATTGACCATTGGCTCATTCTTTGAGATTGAACCAATTCATTTTTAATTTTATTGATCCAAAATTAAAGTTTTGTTTGTTTAAAATTTTTTTATTTTTAAGGAAATTATTTATAGCCACCTGGATTGGCCCAATTTCAGATGTAAAAAGTAGTTGAGATATGGATAGAAAATAAATTTCAAACTTTTTGTTTATAATTTAAAAACTAGTCACTATTAAAAATGTTCTTCCAAATATTGTTGTTGAATATGAAAGTACGAGAAATTTTTTAAAATAAAATAAAAGGTTACATGAATTATGATGTTTGGTCAGAATATGGGTTTCATTTCCTGGCCCTACTTATACAACAAAAATCTGTAGATGCATTTGTTGGCAAAAAGAAAAAATCTGGAGATGCATTTATAAGAGCTTTACTTAGATTCCGGCTAGCCACATGTTAGAAATCAAGATTGCACAAACATTAAACGAAAAAGGTTACAAAAATCATTGCAACTTAGTTTATTTATATAATTTTTGATTTAGTGTTTTATTAACGCATCCCAACTCAACTTACATGGTTTAAGTTTTAAACATCTAAAACTTAGTTCATAAATTTTTAGAAAATATAGCAAGTTACAAAAATCATTTTACTTGGTTTATGTACATAATTGTTTCCTTAGTGTTTAATTAACTCATGCCAACTCAACGTACATGGTTGTAAGTTTTAATCGTATAAAACTTAGATCTTATGTTTTAAAACAACATTACCCCCTCCATTATTAAATAGTTATAATTTAAACTACAAATATTGTTTAAATTAGATAATATCACATAATTTTTATTAAATACCATGACCACATTTCTTAATTTCCCCACTCCTACTCTTATGTAATTATTCTTTAGGGAGCATAAGTAAGGGTAGTCTTGGAAAATATTGACAACAATTAGAATCCATACATATAGGATGAATCTCAACCCAAAAAAAATAGGGATAATTAATTAGAGGTCCCTCACAAGGGAGTTAATACTGAAAAAATCCCAAAAGTTGAAAATATTAATGTAGGGTCCCAAGGGACCTCACATTAATATATTTGAAAAGTGAAAAGACAGTTTTGCCCCTAGCCTTAAAAAAAATTTTCCTCCTCCCTCACCCACCCTCTCCCCCCTCCTCCTCCCTCACCCACCCCCTCCAGCCCGCCCCCCACCCTCCCCCTCCCCTCCAGCCCCCTCCCCTCCAGCCCGCCCCCCACCCCCACCCTCCCCCTCCATCGGCCCCCCACCCCACCCCCCTCCCCTCCAGCCCGCCCCCCCCACCCCCTCCCTCCATCGCCCCCCCACCCCCTCCCTCCATCGCATCGCCCTGGAGGGGAGGGGGGAGGGTGGGGGGCGGGCTGGAGGGGAGGGGGCTGGAGGGGAGGGGGAGGGTGGGGGGGGGGGGCGGCTGGAGGGGAGGGGGAGGGTGGGGGCGGGCTGGAGGGGGTGGGTGAGGGAGGAGGAGGAGGAGGGGGAGGGGGTGAGTGAGGGAGGAGGTAAATTTTTTTTAAGGCTAGGGGTAAAACTGTCTTTTCACTTTTCAAATATATTAATGTGAGGTCCCTTGGGACCCTACATTAATATTTTCAACTTTTGGGATTTTTCCAGTATTAACTCCCTTGTGAGGGACCTCTAATTAATTATCTCAAAAAAATACATATTTATGAAAATTAAATTCATAAATATGTCTTATACTAAATAGGGGAAATGACAAAAAAATGACACTTGAATTTGAGTTGGACAAAATGGGGTCTCCAATTTCAACTTGGACAAATAAGGGATAGTCCCAAATTTGTCCTAAATGAAGTTTGTGACTTTCTGTCAAAAAAGTAGTTAATAGCGATACCTGGGTAGTTAATTGCGATACTTGAGTAGTTAATGAGAAAGGTAGTTAATAGCGATACTTGGGTAGTGAATTGTGATACATGAGTAGTTAATCTAACTACTCATGTATCGCAATTCACTACCCAAGTATCGCTATTAACTACTGTTTTGACACAAAGTCACAAACTTCATTTAGAACAAATTGGGGACTATCCCTTATTTGTCCAAATTGAAATTGGAGACCCCATTTTGTCCAACTCAAATTCAAGTGTCATTTTTTTTTTCATTTTCCCAATACAAGAAGAATTATAATGTTATTTTCTTAAATGCAGGAGCTGATATTTTTTTGAAATGGTCCACCAATTGAAATTTAGAAACAAGGTTAAAAGTATCAATGATTTAATTGATTGGAAACCATATAAATCAAACTATTAATACTTTTAATAATAAAATAATGTAATCATTAAAGATTTGTATATAAATTGAATTTAAAATTTTGTAGACCTTTTTCATCAGGGAAATATAAGGCACGAATCGGTATACAATAAATGATTTCTGGTATCTTGGAGTAATTAAAAAATATCATATGTGGGGTGGGCATAAAAAATCTTCTCATGTGAGGACGAAAGAAAAAGGTCAATTATGTGATGCAATTTTCAAAGTCCATAAATAATTTTATATAAAAGAGTTCATATATATTACTTACAATATATATATAAAATAATAGACAACTAGAACATCCAATTAATTATTCTCGCAATTTTAGGTTATGGACAAAGAGACATTTCACCTATTGTATTAAAAAAAAATATTCTATTAGTCCATAAAACGTCTAATCATTAAATTCACAGACTAGAATATTAGTCCAATCCTAAAATAATAAACGACTTTATGACATGTTGAAACATTTTGGCTTAGTAAAAGAAGTAGTAATTGTTTGGTTACAAAAGCAAGTGATAAGCTATTACTTAATTACTAGGATACATTGCCACATAGGCACACAGTATTAAAACTTTCTTTTTATGGTAAAAAAACACTTTTTTTGACATTTAGGACTTAACATTTTAGGAAAGCGAACTCATCTTTCTAATAATTGCCGATTGCTCCTATTTCTTTTTTTAATTTAAGTTTTCACCATACGGCCATCCACTTTATTAAAATTTACTCACAGCCACGTGCTACATTGGCAATAAAACAGTATAATAATCAGATCAAAATGCACCCATGTTTTATAAAACAATTTTTTCTGCAGATTTAATAACATGTAGTTTTTCTTATGTGTGCAAATAAAACAGCCTAGTAATCAGATCAAAATGCTCAAAGACCCAATGTTAGTTATATTTAATAAATGATAGATTTTCTTCATAAAAAGTACTAATTTTCTAAATATTCATAATACCAATGTGATTATATTCTTCATACGTAATTTTCTCACAAAAAACATTCAATAAATTGTTACATAAAAAGGACTGACCTATTTAACAAAGCATGTAAACTAATAAACATCAACCGGTCTCTACTGATTTTATTGTGAAGGGTTGTGCAGTTTTTGTATATTACAAAAGTCTAGTACATTACTAGTACAAAAGTCGTTTTCATGTGAATTTGTATTATATCTATGATCCATTTAGATCATAGCATCAAAAAGATAGAACTAAAAAATAAACTGTCTAGTGGATAGAAAACTAATATGAAAATCAAAGGGGAGACAAAGAAAACGTTTAACTTTTGGTGGCATTCCATTTAATGATCCTTTTCTTTTTGTCTTGAGAAATTAAAATAATACTACCTCCGGTCCTAAATATAAGACCTAATTGATTTTTTTTTTGGAGAGGTTAAGGTTGCGAAATAGGCTATTAAATCATGACATATTTGATATATTTTTAGATTATACATTAGTTTATAGGTAAAATAAACTAATCTAAAGGAAAAATTAGGTAAATCAATTTATAATTAACTTATTTTGCTTTTTTATAGGATTTTCTAAAAAAGTCAATTAGGTCTTATATTTAGGACCGGAGGGAGTAGAATTTATGAGTTTGTGGAAGTTTCAGTGAGCTAGTGCTATGCTATTTCCAAGCAGACAGCCTTGTTGGTTGGTTCACCTTCTCATGTTGGCCTATGCTCCTAGAAATAACTCATATATCATCTTATCATAGTCCTTCCTATATTTTATGTTTTTCACTTATTATTCATTCATTGTTTCTCTCATTCAATTCACTCCTTCCACTGTTGCATCACTAAACAACTTAAACATTTGAGTTCTTTTTCTGTACTGTTAATATTTGAGCTGTTATTACTAACGTTCAAATTAGGAAATATCTGCACACTTCATATCTTTGCTTTGGTTTTTTTTTCCTCGGACTTTCTGTTTCTGGTGTTTAGTTTGTTTGGTTGGCAGAAACTATTCATTTCATGTCTTCCTTTTGCTTCTATGTCCTAGCCTTTATCATGTTCATGCAATCTTAAGAGGACATAAACATGGAGGAAGGTTCCTCTGGTTCTGTTTGGAAGAAGTCTAACACTTTTCAGGTGTTAAACACTTTTGGAGTTTCAGAAAAGAACACAAAAGCTATTGATCCTGATAGAGTTGTGGTGGCTCAAGCTCAAGGTGATCACCATAAAAATCTGGCTAGTTTCTCTGGGGTTGATCCTTATGCTCATTCTGTGAAATGGGGTGATGTAAGCTTGAGGCAGTGGTTAGATAAACCTGAAAGACTGGTAGATGTATTTGAATGCTTGCACATATTTAGGCAAGTAGCAGAAATTGTTAATGAAGCACATTGTCAAGGAATTGTTGTTCATAATGTAAGGCCCTCCTGCTTTGTCATGTTATCTTTCAATCATGCTGGAGAACTAGAAGGAAAGAAGCAACCATTTGCAATGAAACAGATGCTATTAATGGAGACTGGTTGGTATACTAGTCCTGAAGAGGTGGCTAGTACTTCAAGTTCTTGTGCTTCAGACATCTATAGACTAGGAGTTCTCCTATTTGAGGTATTGATAACTTAGATTTCATTCAAGTGCTTCAATATATTTTGTCTTCTTCGCTTTGTATTTGTTTTCTTTTTCACTAACTTGATTATCCTACATATTGATTGGCCAGCTTTTCTGTCCATTCAGCTCAAAAGAAGAAAAGAGCAGAACAATGTCTGGACTTAGACATAGAGTTCTTCCTCCACAGTTACATCTGAAGTGGCCTAAAGAAGCTTCCTTCTGCTTATGGTTACTTCACCCTGAACCTAGCAGTCGTCCAACACTGGGGTAATTTCTCTCAAAATCAAACCAATTGAATTTTTTATATACAAATTTTATATTGTTTTAGACTTATATTCACTATTTGCTATTTTGAGGCCATGTTTTTCACCATATGTTTCAATTTTTTGATACATGAGTTGAAAGATCATGATTCAGCTATAAAGCAACTTATTTTGCTTTTGATCTTTCCAATCAATATGTTAATTTCTTACACTAATTTTGCTGCTGAGTTTAGTTGCAATAACTAATAGGTCAGACATTAATATTTTTAGTGAAGGACAAAAACTAGATGGAGAACTTGCCAGTGACAACAAATGCATATCACAACGTTTAATTGAATTTGTTGACCTATTGATAAGTTTGAAGGATAATTTGGGCTAAAAGTTTAGCTGCATAATAGGCATTTTGACTTCCTATTGCTTGACACAAGATTTTTTTTGGACGTGTGCTTCATTGCATGTTAACTCCTAAACCTTTTGGAATAATGGCTTCCCTAAAATCTGACTGCAAGGTTTGAATGGACTTATGCTTTGTTTAGGTTTGAAGCTTTAAGGGTAGTCTGTTACTGGATACCAGAGTCAACTATACTATTTACAATAACTAATATCCTTAATGATCAACATTTCTAGTTCTATTGTAGGCCTTAAGTGAAGAACTTTTTGTAACATTTGTTTCCTTTTGTAGCAGAGAGTTGTTGCAGAGTGAGTTCCTTAATGAACAGAGAAATGATATGGAAGAACGTGAAGCAGCAATAGAACTTAGAGAAAAAATAGAGGAACAAGAGTCGTTACTAGAATTCCTTTTGTTTGTTCATCAGAGAAAAAAGGGTGTTGCTGATAATTTGCAACATGCTGTTTCTTTTCTGTGTTCAGATATTGAAGAAGCAACCAAGCAGCAAGTAGAGTCAGCAGAATTCAAAAACAATCGTCGAGATGTTTTGTCGAATAAGTCTCAGCTAATGAAGAACTTTAAGAAACTAGAGTCAGAATACTTTTTAATGAGGTGTCAATCATTGAGAAAACCAACCGTAACTGATGGTAGAAGCTCCATTTATATTACTAAAAGAGGTTGTTTTAATGACTTTGACTCAAAAGACCAATGTGGGGAACATATAATTGCTAGGAAAAATTCTTTCATAGATGATTTGTGCAAGTATTTATCTTTCACCAAGCTAAAGGTCAAGGCTGACCTGAAACAAGGTGATCTGTTGCAATCTTCAAACCTAGTATGTGCACTCAGTTTTGATCGTGACGAAGCATTTTTCGCTACTGCCGGCGTGAGTAAGAAAATTAAGGTTTTTGATTATGGCTCAATCATAAATGAGGGTTGTGATATCAGCTATCCTGTAGTGGAGATGGCTAGCAGTTCAAAGTTGAGCAGTATATGTTGGAACACTTACATCAAAAGCCAAATAGCTTCTAGTAACTTTGAAGGTGTTATACAGGTCAGGTTAAGGCCTTGTGATAATTCTTCTATTATGTGAGTTGAAATGTTGTTACTTACTTATCATCTTATCCAGTTATGGGATGTGACTAGAGGTCAATCACTGTCTGAAATGGTGGAGCATAAGAAGCGGGTATGGTCCATCGATTTCTCATCAGTAGACCCAACAATGTTAGCAAGTGGGAGTGATGATGGTTCTGTCAAACTATGGAGTATCAATCAGGCATTTTTCATCCCTCAACTTGTTGGATTTCATCTTTCAAGCTAAACATACTATGATGGAAACTTAGTAGTACAGGATACCAAGCCTCACATTGAGTAGAGTTCTATCAATTAGGCTCATTTCATTTCTGAACTTTCTTGCACATTTAACATAAAAACTATCATTATTAATGCATTTTGACTTCTATAACTGGACTTATGTTGCAGAGAATCAGTGTTGGTACCATCAAAACAAAGGCTAATGTGTGCAGTGTTCAGTTTCCCCCAGAATCTGGTCGTTTCCTTGCATTCGGTTCAGCAGATCATCGAATATATTACTATGACCTGAGGAACTTAAAAGCACCTCTCTATACATTCTATGCACATGATAAGACTGTGAGTTATATCAAGTTTGTGGACAGTGTGAACCTTGTCTCTGCATCCACAGACAACACGTTAAAACTTTGGGATTTTTCTGCATGCACATCTCAAGTTATAGACACACCACTTCAAACATTCAAAGGTCACATGAATGTGAAGGTATCCTCGTTTATAAGTTGTAACAGCCTAATGACAAGTAATCAGTACGAAGTTTTTATCATTTCTTGCACTTGAACTTGTCATTGCATGCCACTAAGTTATTATGAGACATTTTGATGTTTGCATTCCTTCCTTGGACTGTATATTGAATGTTCCAAATGTACTATGTCTATCAGCTAGCTGATGTATTTTTCCCTTTGTTACAGAATTTTGTGGGATTATCAGTGTCTGATGAATTCATTGCCACTGGTTCAGAGACAAATGAGGTATGCTCTTTTAGTAATTTTGAAAAAAACTGTTTGGCATGCACTCATTAATTAGTGAATTTTCTGCTTGTATTTTCTCCTTTAAGATTTGCAAGACAGCTTACATGCTAATCAGGATTAATGTTTTTATACTATCAAACTTGTTGTCTGTTTTTCCCTTGGAATCAACAAAATTAGGCGTAAATTTTAGTTTCCTGTGAATTTGTGAGTTGGGAGTTCATACAGAAATTTCATGGAGTGATTGTTACATTAAATTAAAATGTGACTTACTCCTAAAGCTGTTTGGCTTTACTTTGGAATTATTATTATGCTTCAATGTTTTTGGAGTAAGGAAGGGATAAAATAGATAGATCTTTCAATTTTATTTGCACCCTTTTTCAACCTTCCATGTTTACCTGCAGTAACCTAACTATGAAATCAAACAAAAAACTTGGAATATCTGAACATTGTTTAGATACTCACTTTATCTCCACTTCCATTGAAGGACTTCAGGATGATGTTGAATATTGATTTCTCTTGAAAACTTGCAAATAAGTCCTTAGTACTGGTTTATAGAAAAGCTATAAAAATTGTCATGGTAGTCCCTCTGGTAAGAGAAAAACAGTCAAAGGCAGGTCTCCTACAACCTTAATTCCCTGACAGATCCTATAGTTATTGGTGTTAAACTAATGAACTTGTATTCATATGGTCCTATTTATACTTTACCTCAACATGTTTCACCTGAACTAAAAAAAACCTTAAATATATTTAACATGGTCTTAAAATTTAATTGTTTTTCAACTTTATCCTATTTAATGTACATACTATCCCAAGATTACAACTAATATACCATAATAAATCAATTATGTAACTTATAAATAGGACAAAAGGTTTTGTATGCCTTAGAAATTGGAGTAGATGAGTACTATTTACTTGCTTGTAAACTTTGCTGTTTTATTGAAGGTCATATTCTGTGTGGATTAGGTGTTCATATACCACAAGGTTTTCCCAATGCCAGCAATGTCTTTCAAGTTTCAAAGCACAGACCCATTTTCTGGGCATGAAGTGGATGATTCTGCACAGTTCATCTCTTCTGTTTGTTGGCGCAGTCAATCAAACACATTAGTTGCTGCAAATTCCACTGGCAATCTCAAAATTCTGGAAATGGTTTAAGTTAGCCTTTTCTCAACATTCTGGGAACATGCCAAAAACAAAAACTCCGGGCTAGATTGGTTATATAAAATATAGGTTGATAAAGTTGATGGTGAAAAGTTATGTAAGTGTATGAAGCATACCTTCTAGTGGGACTTTTTTTTTAGTTACAAAATTTTAGGAAGGGGTTTAGGCTCAACCCAATTTAAGGGTAGGGTACCTAGCCAGACTATCTAGTCGAGTAAGAATAGAGCCAACTATTAACTCACCCGCTGGACTCGCTTGGATCATTGGAGATGTCTCTCCAAGTGCCGCGATGGAGATACAACTAAGTGTCATTCCCAGGGATCAAACTCGTGTCAAAGTGGACAACTAGGCACTTTAAGTCCAACCCTTCGCCACTGAACTAAGGGCGATGAATACTTTCTAGTGGAACTTTTTTTACATGATGGTAGTTTTTACTTATCTTTAGCTTATGTTGCCAAGCAAGACTAGAGATATACAAATTGCTCAATCATTTGTATTATAAATTCCCCTTTCCCCTTTTTCATGTATATAAAATCCTAAAGTGGAGATTGGAGGAATTGAGATGTCTCGAAATCCCTCACATCTTTTGATCTTTGTGGGCTTTGTTCCAATCATGTTCCATTTTATTTATGCAAAGACTTCCTTGTTAAGTAGTTAATGATTTCATTAACAAGATGGGCTAAACTTAATTGTTTGTACAGATAATTGTCTTAATATAGATTTGACGATCTCTTGTATTGTTTCTAATTATGAAGTTCTATGTGAATAACCTTCCTTCTATATTAACAGTAATATACTCCGTCCGGTCTCTAATATAAGAGCTAACCGCCAAAAAAACGCTTCTTAAGAAAACATGTGAATTTTAGTTGGGTGTCTATATTTAATGCTTATTTTCCAATATTGCCCATATTTATTATGATAGTTTTAAAAGAGAGAAATACATAAACATTAATAAATATGAAAGAGAGTTAGAGGCAAAGTAGGAAAAACACATTAAATGAGGAGAGAATGTAACATGAGCTCTTATATTAGGGACCAAAACTATTCAAATTTTGGGCTCTTATATTAGGGACCGGAGGGAGTATTAAACTGATCACATGGTAATTTACATTTTTAAGTGTTCATTTCATTGTCAAGTTTTGAATGTTGGTGAAGAGTTATTTATACATGATTCAAAATTTAAGAAATTCCATGACAATTAAAGCCATCAGTTTAAGATCGTCTGCAGATATAAATTTTGAATCTAGAAAATGAAGTTTTGTCCCATATCAATTAAAGCCATGAATGAAAGTCTTGTCCCACTTTGTGGGTTCGCTATATGGATCTACTATATCATTGAATCTAGAAAATAATAATATAAATTTCAGTAGTTGGATGAAAGCAAAACAATCATAAAAGATGGGCATAAAGCACTAGAAGTAAAAAACTTGCTATCGAACTCTTCCATCTAAAGACCTAAACATGAAATCAAAACTGAATATGATCGTTTACAGTTCCTTCCCCTTAGATTGAATTCTCCAAAAATGAAGAATCTACTAGCAAGAACTTCTAAAAGGGGCATAGAAAGAAAAACTCATCCCATTCTTGTAATGCAAGAAACTGGGTAATTTCTATGTAGCAGAGAAAGAAAGATGACTGTAGTATGCTATCTTGGCTCTAAATATAGTGGCAACTATAACTTAAAACTCAATTCTCTCTCTCCAATCCCAACCAATGCGATCTCCCCGTCTTATCTATTCACATTGCCTCCTAGTTAAGCTACCTCCTTTTGAAATTCTGGCTAGAAGCTTAAGAAGCCTTTGAGATCCCGGACCGGGTTTGATTAGCTGAGGGTCTCCGACCTTGGAACATTTGGAGTTTTCAGCACACCAACCACCTGGAGTGAATCTCCCTTTCTTCCTACGCAGTAACTTCTTGTCAATCACATCCAAGACAGGATCATCTTTGTTAAACTTCCTCGCAAACGCGGCATTGCTCATGAATATGTTCCTCGTGTCATTAATAGTAAGGGTGTGAGGATGCTGTTTGGGAGGGACATCCCAAGCTATGTAGTGCAAGTCATGGCTGACAGTTTTTTCTGCATATTCTGGAACATTGCAGACCACGGTCTGAAAGTAGCCTTCTGGAGAGGAAATGAAGTTTGTGTAGTACATAAGAAGGGTCCTAGGAAGATTGTCCCAACCCCAGATAATGTATTCGACTAGTCCTCGAGATAAAACTGTCCAAGCTGAACCTGCATGACGAAATCACAGTTCATTAAAGCAGATCATTGGTAAAATTATCATATGGATAAATAAAACACCGAAATAGTTACTTCAAATCATAGGTTTATCTATCAAGTACTCTCACATGAACCAAAAAACTTTTTGGGATTGAAATGCTGATAGCACAGATTCACTATACCAAGGACTAATTCAAATGAAAGGCCTGAGGTATTGAGCAAATGCCAATGTATGCTATCATTATATCTACCATTCTCAAGTATGAAGAGCAAGTTCAATTAACATTTCTTGTTTCAGCTTTTAAGTACCGCAAGGAAATATGTCATAATAGGGTGTTTGGATTAGCTTTTTGGAAGTGATCTTACATTGTCCTACATAAATATGTGAGATGAGTTTTGTCTCGACTTGTGTGAAAGTGATTTTGAGAATAATTTTTGACACTGATACTATCAGTTGATTAAGAACACACCAAAAACAGTTCACACAAGATGATCTATAGCGAATTGCCGTAGGAAAGGTACAACGTGCTAGGATGTGAAATAAAGCCTCACCACTGAGAAGGTAAAATTTTCTTTCCTCTGAAACATGAATACTTATCTATTGTTAAAATGCAAGTTTGCAATCAGCGCAGCCATATTGAAGAACACACACAGGAATTTCATTCTCTAATTGTAGAACTAACTTGGATATGAAAAGCACAAGAAAGTGATTTCTTCATGAACAGCAAGTGAAACTTTTCAAAATCACATATGAGTATATCATCACAGCAATATTAAAGAAATGAAGGAATGAAGGCAAAAACTAACCAGTGAATAGTTTGAATGCTTGTGGCAAAGTTCTCCTTGGACCAACCCAAAACACATCACCCTTGGTTGAATTGTAAAGCCCAGGGTCTATAATTAAAGGCATCGCTCGTTTATCACTGGAAAACACAGTTCAAATATCAGCACATGCCATTATCAGAAAGAAGGAAAAACAAGAGAAAACTTACAATTTCCATCCTAACTTGCTTGTATACTCAACAAAGTTCAGGTCTCTATCCAAACCAGAAAATGTGGATATAAGATCTGCATATCAACCCAAACCAATCAAACATTGTCAAATCAATGAACAAGAACTTTGTTAAAACAATCACAAAAGATAACAAACAAAACTAACCATCCTGAGTCACAAGAGGATAATCAGAAGCACTAAGGTTAATAAACCAGTCCCAATCTTTACTTCTCTTGAGTAAAAGAGCAGCAGCATGAAGAGTATTAGCAACCATGGTAGGTCCTCTATAAGTGACCATATTAGCCTTCACAATCATAAAAACATTCCCAACCTCAGAGAACAATGGATGATTATCTATCCTAGAAGCAAGTTCCATCCTTTCTTCCACAGGTGACTCAAGGTCCAAATGAACAAGATAATGATTCAATGGATGATAAAGAGCATGCAGTGTCCTCCAAAGCTTATCTAAGTCACCTTTCGACCCCGAAATGAGATAGGCAAATCGAGGAACCGAAGGTGCAGGTGGAGTTATAGGTGGAGGAGGGACTTTGGTCTCAGCAAAAGCAATGGAAGTCCGGCTTGCATTGGAATGAAATGGAAGGAAAAAAAATATTGTGTTGATTGATTGCATTGAAGTGGCAATACTCATGGTTAAGGTTGTGACTAGAAATAGTATGCATATCACAGAGAATATTATGAGAGGAAATATCCATTTCTTCTCTATCTTTGATGACCCCATCACAGACTTCATCATTGTTTCACAACACAATTCTCACATTCAACAACCCAAATAACAACTTAAATAGATATTCCCACTTCAACTCCAATCAACAGCAATTATATACAAGTGTATCTCTCTATATATAAATATAGAAAGATGTGTGTGTGTATGTATTTGAGACCCTTCTCAAAAGGATTCCAAAGACTTTACCTTTAGAATTGTATCTGTTTCATGAATCAAAAACTGTATGAGTATAACAAAAGAGAGAAAATTGAACAAGTAGTGACTGGAAAAAATGGTGAAACAATCAAAAACAAAAGCAAGGGGTGAGGAATTCAAAAGGGGTTGAAGGAAAATGATCAAAGATTGAAACTTTGAACCAATTATTGATGAGAAACTAGGAAAACGAACAAGAACATGAGGTGGGTAAGGAAACTAGAACATGATCATAATATAGATGATTTGATGACAAAGTTAGGAGAGAAATGCAAGAACCAAACCTAGTTAATATAATTATGATGCGGCACAATGTATGTGTGTGTATGTTTATGTGTGTGTGTGACAAAGTTAAGGAAGGAAGGACAGAAATCATAGGACAAAGGAAGAGACTTATGTTTTGTTTGTGTGTAGAATGAATGAATATTATAAAATTGTGGAAACAAGAAAAGCAAAGGAATTTGTTTGTTGTGAGGAAGAAGGGCCTACGTGGGTTTGGTCAAAAATGGAATTTAATTATAGACGGAAATTAAAAAAAGGAAATTAATTGAATAGGGAAAAAAAGGAAATTACCCGATTATAATTGACAAAATCTACCACTTTCACATGTGCCAACGTGTTGTATTTGTTGTTCCCACCTGGAGTTTTTCGCCAAATATGGTAAAAAATTAAAAATGGCCTCTTTCTTTCTTTCCTTCCTATGTTTTGGTGCATGTGCTTAGATTAGATAAGCCAAACTTCCATGAATGAGTAATTAAAGCATGCCATGGGATGATCAATAAACATATGAATATATGATATAAATATTCTATTAACTTACCTGTTTCTAGGTGAACGTGAATAATAGAAGTTGAGAAACTTTAGCAAGTTTCTAGTTCTAGGTGCTTGTGAGAAGTTGAAGATTTGATTAGAATTTGAGTATTTGATTTGAATTTGGGGCTGGAATTCAAAGAGAAGATTTGTAGGAATTTGTTGGAGGGGCTTATCGTGATAGATTTATGGGTGAGAATTAAATTCAGAAAATCGGTAGGTTGAAAAAAATAAATAAATATACTTGAATAAAATCTAAAAGCGAGGCGTGGTCTAAAATTTAGGAAGTAGTTAAATTAATTTTTAACTAAATGGTATGAAGATAATCAAGTGACTATATTTGTGGTTAAAAAATAAAATAAAATGTGTATACGAGTATGTTCTGAAATATAATTAACTAAATATTTAAATTTATTTCATGAATTAATATTAAAATTTGAAAGATATAGATATATAAAAAAGATATATACTGTTATAAAAAAAAAGATATATACATAAAAAACGGAGGAGAGATAAAAAAAATAAAAATACATTATATGGGGTTTAAATAAAATGCACGTTTTAAGGTAAAAAAATATTTTTAATCTACCCATAAAAATATTCATATAATTTTGGATGAAGTATGGAAGAAGGATGTAGTTGAAAGTTTATAGAAGTGGAGACAGATTATTATCTATAAAAATGGTAATTGAGGAGGAAACAATTAATGTAAAACGTGAATGATGTGCAATTAAAAAACAACAAGAACATAAGATGAATGTGATAGAAATGAAAATGTTGAGAGGGATGAGTGTGTATACACTAAAAGATAGGATTCGTAATGATCACATTCGTGAAAGAGTTGAGGTAACACCAATTTCAGAGAAAATGTGAGATTATCGTTTAAGGTGGTATGGACATGTTCAAGAATTAGATGAGTCAGTAAGAATAGTGGAGCAGATGGTAAGGGAGCCGTATGTAAGAAATAGAGGGAGATCAAAGAGAACTCTTGATGAAATTATTCAAAGAGATATGTTAGTGAAATATTTATTCTCCATGAATGACTAGAGACATAGCAAAATGGCGTCGTGTGATCCATGTAGCCGACCCCACTTAAGTGGGATAAGGTTTACGTTGTTTTACCGATAAAATTACCAAATCTTTCTCATAAAAAAAAATAAAATTACCAAATCTTAGTTCAAAAAATAAAATTATCAAATCACACTAGCTATATTTAAAAATATTACAATAGACAATAGGAGCTCTTTAGAAGTTTAAATTTGGTTGATAGAATAACAATTTGAAGGTCAAGTTTGAAGGTTAGGACGACTTAGAACTAGTGTGTATTTTACACAAATAATAACGTTAGAGGGTAGATATTCAATTAGAGTTCCGCACAGACGCATATGTAGAAAGCGGTTGGAGATTCTTTTATTGCTTTGGCTAGAGAATATGGATTTAGAGATTTTATCTTTGAGAAATGCATAATAAATTTTACATAATTTAATAATCACTTACTACTCTTGAACCATCATGATATGGTTAGGTGGTAAAAAAATTGTGATATGATTAGGTTGTTATGAGATTTTTTTTTATCAGAAGGTTGTTATGAGATTTGTTTTTTTGATAATTTGTTATGAGATATTATTATTATTTGGAGATTTAGTAGGCTAAGAACAAACTATATTCAATTTTAAATTTTAAAATTTAATTGATTATTATAAAGTGTTCTCAAATTGAATTCTGATATATTTCTCCATACTCATAAGAAAAATTCTAATTCTTCCACAAATTATCAACCACATATTTTTTTCTTCTTTTAATTAGATATTTACAATGCTATCCAAACTCAGGAGAGAGGTGGAAAAGTTTTGGCGAGTTAAATGTCAAAAAGTTTTGGTCCCAAACAGAAATTAATTACATAATAAGGTCTCTCATTGAAATTCTCCCTTAACATGTTTCGATCAAATTTCCAATGATCTTATACAAGATTTTATCACACTGAATTTTGTCGTTTTCTCCTTCTCCCTTTTATGCTTGTTAGTCAACTCCAAAAACTCCAAAAGCTTTACCCATCATGGTAATAAAACCATTAAATTAATGAACTTCAAACACTTAATAGATAATAGTAGTTTGAAAAACACAAATTCAATGCAAAGTAAGAATAGTTTAAAAAACAAAGTAAGTGCACAACAGAGTTTAAAGATATACATCAATAACTATCCCACATTAAATTAAAAACAAATTATATTAAAATAGAGTTATCAACAGTCAAAATCATATCAAAATAGAGTTCTACGATAGAGGGAAATGATGAAAATAATTGGCAAGTGAGATATTGTAGATGAGAATGAGGTGGCTTTGGGAGTGAGTGGAAAAATCTAGATACGTACGTATGAAATTTTATTTAAGTTAAAGGTAAAAATATAATATATTTAATGCGAACATGATATATTTTTTAATATAAAAAGCTTAGGCCGACCTATTAGTCTTGGTAGACTTTTTAAGAGACTTGAGTTTGGTCTGATTAGTACAAACGACTTTAAAATAAAACTTAGGCTTGAGCGTGAAATAGGTTAAGTCCTTAGCCCCTATTTAAGGGTTTGACTTGTTTCCACTCGTAAATCTACTTCTAATATGATTATTGTTAAAGTAGCACCAATGTATAAATAAGAAATGACAAAAATTAGGTAGAGGTCCTATATGTAGAATGCAGACCAACTCCCCCAAATAAATTATACAAAGTGTTCCCTCTAATCTTTATAATAATTTATAAGGCACCAAACTAGCAATTCTCACATATCAATAAAATTGGATAAAAATATTGTATTTTTTGCAAAATTCAAGTAATTTTTAAATAGTATACCACTAATTACATTAAACTTTGTATTACATTAATTTAGGGGTGGACAAACGGTTATTCGGTTCAAAACCGAACTGAAAACCGAAAACCGAAATGAAAAGCGAAACCGAAAAAGTAAACAACCGAAACCGAAAAACCGAAACACTAAAATAAAAACCGAAAATAACTAGTTTTTTCACATTTTCTGTGCTATTACAAAAAAGTCTACAAAGAAAACCGAAAAATCGAAACCGAAAACCGAACCAATAAGCTACCTAAAATGGAAATTGTAACACCCCAAAAATTTAAATGGGGATTATAATTATAAATCAAGAATTTTAGAAATTGGGTATACAAATTAATTAAGGGGAATGAGAAAGAAAAATAAATTGATCTTGTTGAAAGAGGTTAGGAAAATAAATTAGAACTTTACAAATGGATGAATGAGCATTCTATATGTTTATTTAAAGATAGAAAATGTTATGTGATTAAGAGAAAAAGAGAGTAGAAGACAGAAATGCCCCTCCCTTCATTAACCTTGCATGCACACAAATACCCCTCTTTTAATAAAAAAATATATGCACACACACATAAACTCACGCACACACATACACACTTACACCGACTTCACTTTAACTCACTTTATGTCACTCTTTTCCATCTCTATCTTGGTTCCTTAATCTTCCAACATTCCAGCTCAAACTATGGCCAAAATTTCATCCGATTTTGCTCAAAACTTACATGCAATTAGTGCTATAAATTCAGGTGAGAATTTCCTATCTTTCCATGTAATTTTTCTGCGTTTTGGTGAGGGGTTGGGGACTGAACATTGAAGAAAAGAGATTTGTTTTTCTGGATTTGTGAAGAGGTTAACAACTATTTTAAGTTTCCATTTATAGTGTGGATTTTGTTGATTTGTAAAGGTTGACATTTTCCTCTCTTTCTCATTTTTTTCTGCTTGGCCGATTGGGTTTTTGGTTTGGGGAGTTGAGGTGAACGAAAATTTAAGAATTAATAGGATTATTTGAGTTAGTTTTTGTACATGCATGTTGTAATCAATTGATATGTCAACCATATATAGAGGATTTAGTTGATCTTGGGGTTGTTTGGGTAAATAAGTATTGTGACTTCTTTGATTTGATTTCTTATTACTTTCTTTGATATGGAATGAAGTTAAATTGTCATGCATGTGTGATTTTATCTTTGGTGCTGTTGAAATGGTGTATGGGTTATAGTTTTGATGATGGGAAATTTTATAACTAAGGTGTATATATCATGTAGGCCAAGTGTTTGTTAAAATGCTTAGTAGAGATAAAATGGATGGGAAATATATGAATGCATGTTTACATTTTTCTCTTTATTTCTAAATGCTATGGCTGATTGGACTTGAGAAAAAATGGAATAGGTGCAATTTATACATAAGTTTAATGGTTTTTACACTTGGTTTATGTTGTGATATATATTTGATGTTTCCATGTTGAATTGGGGATTCTTGTTTCTATTTCTAGCACTGCTGAACTTAAATTGGAAATTTCTGTTTTCCTTGATCAAAAATATGATATGTTTGAAAGCATTAAGTTAATTTCATAAGGAATTGGAGTTCTTTCATGTATATCATTATTTGGGCTGTTAAGTCTTCTTGACTTGATGGTTTTGTAGGGATGTTTAAATGATGTTATGGCTGAAATTAATTGTTACATTGTAGCTAAGATTTTTCTACATTACTTCACTATCAAAGCTGGATTTATTTAAGTGTTTGTATCAAAATGTTGTTAGGACTTATATTGCTGATTTTAAATTCTTCTTTATTGTCTTGTGCTATTTCTGGTCAGATTTGGCACATGATTAAAATAACTAAATGAATTGATCAAGTTTCTTTAGGCACATGTATGTAAGATTTGGTTACAAGTTAAATTTTTGGTTGATTTTTTATTTCTTAAATGGGCTGGACAGAAATGAATTGAAGAAATGTTACAAATCTAATTTTAAAAGCCCAGCTTTTGAATCTAAGGTCTCACTCTATTTTTGGTGATTTGTATGAGTGATTAATAGTATTAGGATTGTGATTATGGTATGCAAGTTGTATATTAGAATTTAAATAATTTATGTCTTCTTTTCTTCATAGATCAAAATTATAACTTAAGGGGCTGTTCATCTATTGTTTTGTATTATTATTTAATCATGTAAATACTTGTGATTGATACTAGGCTAGTGAAACAATAGAATTCTTATTTAGTATTATAATTATGAAGAGTCATAGGGTAGTATTATTAGGACTAAGAGGGAAGCAATAGGTTACCACATAATGTAATTACTCAATCTCACTCTTACATGATGTACTCATAGGAGGATCCAGTGACGCTCGTACTGGGAAGCAAAGTCTTGAGCAAGAGAGGAGGGATAAGTAGTGATCGAAGTACAGGTAGCAGTTTACTTCATATTATAAATGAAAGTCGTTATATCCGCATGTATATTGTAGTATTTATTTTTCAAAACATGATAATGTTTATCCAAGAGGAGGAAGGATATTTATCTCAGATAGATAAATAAGAAAGTAGAGTACTCTAGGCATCAGGAGGGTCGCACCCCCTATGCCAAATTTTTACAGAAACCCTGCAGGTAAAGAATACCTCCATTAATTAACGAACATATCGTTAAACATGGTTGGTATAGTGAGGCAGGTTCCAATAAGAGATTGGAAAGAGGCAGGTTCCAATAAGAGATTGGAAAGAGGCAGGTTCCAATAAGAGATTGGAAAGAGGAGGATATTATCATGATTATACTTTTATATTAAAAATTATTACTGCCTGTATAGAAGTAAACTGCAATGTACTCTTTGGTTTCAGGTAGTTGGACGAACATATTTTGGAAAGGTAGTGGTGGAGAAAAGATGGGAACGCTTGTTTGACTGTTATGCTTGAAGTTGTATTTTGGAAGCTTATATTTTTGAAAGTTTCCCTAATTTTTGAGTAGGGTAGAATAAGGGTAACTTAGTAGTATATTTTGAAGATACATTGATAGTATTTTGTAATAGGTAAAGAAACATCCTATCTTTACCTTAAGTAGTAAACATAATTATTTTCCTTTGTTATTCTATTTAAACCTATGTTATAACTCAACCTAGTCTTAGATATACTATTATAGTTGTAAGTGACCTTAGCAATTAGTATGTGTTTGGTTTTAATTGTTTTATAACCACTTGTTATATTCCCACTTGACATTTGAAGTTCCTTTTGGATGAAATGCTTGTTAAAAACCCCTTTTAAAAAAAATTTTAATTCATTCAGTTTTTTTTAGCACATGTTTTCTTAAAATAAGTTATTCAAGTGGTTATAATTCAATTAAATCTTTTAATATAGTAGTAGAAAATCTAGGTGTTTATAGAAACCGAAATCGAATCGAAAACCGAAAAATATGAGAAATGGAAACCGAAACTGAAAACCGAAAAATCGAAACCGAAAAACCGAAAATCATTTGGTTCGGTTCGGTTTTCGGTTAAATTTGCCCAACCCTACATTAATTATTACTTTTTCCCACTACTCTTAATAATTAGAGGCATGCATAGAAAAAATAATTAATGCATCCTAGAAATCAATTCTATGTCTCATAAATAAGGACTAGGTGAAGTAGCCCATTTAGTCCTTATTAAATATGGTACTCCTACCAACTAAAATAATAGGAGTAATTCTCACATGCCAACAAAATTAGTTAAATGCATTAAATTTGTATGAAATTCAAGTAATTTTCAATAGTTCACCCACTAGCTAATTACTTTTTTTCTACTAGGCCCTATTAAATATGGTCATCAATGGGAATAAAGTAATTAATGCAACTTGGAAATAATAATTGCTTGCTTTAGAAAAATGACTAAACAACCGGTTGATTGGCATCTTATAGAAAAATTAAATTGAGTATATTAAAGAGAATAGGAAGTATTTATTTAACCGTTTCATTTCAACAAACATTTGTGAATTATGTATGACTAACAAAATTGGTCGGCTGAGACACTTGAATGCACTCTTCCATGCAGTTTTGAATTAGTCCATTGACTACTTCCACTTAGACATGTCTAATTAATTCAATTCACCAACAAATTTAAATGATGGGTTAATACTTAAGGCGTAAGACGTTGACTCATATGAGACACCGTCACACCAACGAAAAAAATAAAGAAAACGTATTGCATGAGTACAATTTTTTAGTCATTCGTATTTATGTTTGAACCATACGTTGGATCTTTTATTGTGCATCAAACTTTTAGTTGAATCATTTAAGTTTGAAATATGTAGCTTTACTTTTTATTAACGCATTTAGTTTTATTTAGCAAAAAATGGTGACGTAGAATATCTAAATAATGATCAATAATTTCATGCGGATAAAAAAGTATAAATTTTAAATACAAAAGTTATCATATCGAAGAATTAAAGTTAAGCATATTTTGTCAACAATTTTTTACAGAGCCAGTTCTGAAATTTGTTGAGTCCTCACTTTTTGTTCAAATAGTCCTCACCTTCAATTAAATTAAATTGAAGGTGTTAATGATAAAGACTGAAAGTGCGCTGTTAAAATTGAACAGATTAAAATAAAGTTAAGTGCAAACATAAATGATAAATGTAGGGAAAATCTAAACAAAAATCCTAGATAGGTGAGGTGATAGGTGAGGTGATGCAGAATTGTCAATGTTACTCCTCATAGTTAAACTCATCACTCGAATAAAAGGACATTTTGTATTCCTTCAACTGTTCATACGACTTGACACAAAACTTATCCGATCCCCTCACTGAAAATGGGCTTTAGCATGCGATCGTCCCAGTTAGTTCGCTACGTAAATGGGCTTTTGTTGGTTTATTGAAAACACTTTTAAAACCCTTTGTTGTGGGCTTACTCTGAGCCTCTTACAAAAGTAGAAAATATTGTTAATAAATTGAAATTATAAATTGTGCAGAGAGAAAATAAATTGAAGCACCTAACTTTGTAATTCGGTAAATTAGGGTTTGAATATCCATTAGAAGACATGTTATTCTCTCTAATTCTAAATATAAGACCTATTTACTTAATTTGATTAAATTAAAGATATTAGTTGAGTTATTTAAAATAACATGATGTAACACATATATCCTAACATCTACAGTCTACCTTTATCCAATCCCCCGTCTCTTCTTTGTCTATTATTAGGGAGAATTTATAAGGATAATTTAGAGAATTATTGATAAAAGTTAGAAATAAATTATATTGAACCAAATAATGAATAAAAATCTCTTACAAAAAAATTAAAAATCCATATAATTATACATTGGATTCACTTTCATAATCAAACCAGGTAGTCCTCTAGTGGGCATGATTAATTATGCCATTAAAATTTGAAAGTTTAGCCATGTCAATTGTTTCAAGTTAGGTTGTGATTTGGATAGATGCATCATGCTTGTATCTCTTAACCTTTTAAGTTTTTTTTTTTTTCAAAATTTTCACTCCAAGGGCAAAAAGGTATATATAGTTACGTGTCAGTGGCCATATATTTATTTTTTATGGGCCTGTTTCTGGGAAAATGACTTTGTTTTTGCTCAGGACTGGGAAAATGACTTTCACACTCTATTAATCTGCAATAATGAATCAATTTAATAGAGAACAATGGCCAACTTTACCCTAATTAGTTAAGTGCATTGTCAAACAGGTAATTCATTGACTTTCCTAATAAGAAATCAATTACATTCTTTGCGAGTTTAAATGTTTAAGGAGACCTTTTTTTGGAGATAATTGATGTTATTTTTTTAATGTTAAATTTGGTAGCCTTGTGTTCTTTCCTCATTAAAATTTTATAATTGATTCTTTTGACACTATCAGCTTTGTACTTTGCTTTGTTAGTGATTGTCACCCTATGTGCTTAAACTAAATGTACAAATAGAGTAAAAAAAAGGATTGGTCAGTAACAAGAGTAAGCGGAGATAAGTCAAGTGAAGTTTATAAGGTAGAAGCACAAGAAATGAAATGGAAGCAATGGCCACGTTTTGAAAGTACAGTGCAAAAATACAAGTGTTGTCTCAAGTATGAGCCAATCAATATATGGCAGAAGAAGAAAACAAATGGGAAGCAGGAAGTGTGAAGAGAATCTAATAATGTTTTTACGAGTGGGAATTATCATTGGAGCCAAAAAAAGGCTCGTGAGAAAGGAATGACTATTACTTTGAGAGAAAATAGATTGGACCAAACAAAACATAAAAGATGTCGACAAAAACACACATAAAAGAAAATAAAAGGTAAACAGTTTTTGTAGAAAAAGAACAAAGTTGTGGCAGAGTTTGAGATAGCACGTGTAAATTACACAAGTTTTGGTCTGTCATTGTTGGATTGAGTAGGGGCATTTGTGTACTTCCATATTCTTTTAGATGGAAGATCCTATCCTCATCGAGTTGCCTCGTAATTATCGCCAGCTCAAGCGCTTTATTTATTTTGATAAAATTTAAAACTAAAGAAGTTAAATAAATCATTAAATTTAATTATGATATGTGACATATGAGTTTGTAAATTAGGTATGTTAGTTTATAGAAAATGAGATGAATTTATGTGATATAAATTAGAGAAATGTTGGCAAAAAGAAAAGATAAAACAGAGAGTTTTTTACGTATATTTCAATTTATTTAATAAAATGATAAATTGCACAAATGGAGTCATAGATTGACTATTTGTTCGGAATAAATTTAACTCAACAACTAAGAAAATGCATTGCAGAATAAGTAACATTAGCCCTAAAAGCTTCAATCCAAAACCACACTGATACTCATTCAATTCATTAATTCAGTTCCCCCGACTAAAAAAGTCAACTTTACTTTTTGTAAAATAGTCAAACATATATAATGGTAGTATTTAATGATAAGTTGTTATAAAAAAAGTATTTAATGATAAGTATATTTTTGAATATATGAATGGTTTCGCTCACAAACAAAACAATGAATAATTTAGAGTTACCAACCAATTGCTTTATTTTGTATAACTAATTTTTGTACTCTATAGAAGCTATAGTATTCTTTAGTATGCATGAGTCAATCCATGTAATAAAATGATAAAAAGACACAAATAGAGTTATCGATTGACTTGTAATAAAAAAAAAGAGTTATCAATTGACTATGAGTTGAGAGTTGAGACTAAATTTGACTCAAAAGCTAAGATAACACATTACAACGTATGTAATGTTAGCCTTAAAGACGACTTAATTTAAATAAATATAGGTAGATATATTCATTAAATTGGCTCATTCACTATTAAAAAGTTAATTCATTTTTAGTAAAAAAGTGAACCATATATAGTGATAAGTAGAGTACATTCTTAAATGTATTAATGGTTTAAGTTGATAATGAAAATTTTTTTGAATGTCTTAGATATGCCAATCAATTGTTTCATTTTGTTTAACTAATTTATGTGGACTAAAAAATTAGTTAAGTTGATTATGCATCACTTAGTTGTTTTATTGTATCTTAACACACAATTTTTTAATAAAAAAATTAAAAAGTCTTTCATGCTAATAAAGTCTCTTCTAATTAGTGCATAGTTAGCTCATAACCATAGCACTTTGAATATGAACCTAGTAACATTAGCATGTTTCGATATTTGATATACCTAGTAACATTAGCATATTTCGACATTAACATAGTTGTCTAATCAAAATATCCAATTATTTCTGATACAAAAGTATTACTACCTCCGGTCCTAAATATAAGACCTAATTGACTTTTTTTTAGAGATCAAGGTTGCAAAATTGGTTATTAAATCATTATATATTTGATATCTTTTTAGATTATCCATTAGCTTATAGGTAAAATAAACTAGTGTAAGAGAAAAAATTAGGTAAATCAATTTATAATTAATTTATTTTGTTTTTTTGATGATTTTTCAAAAAAGTTAACTAGGTCCTATATTTAGGACCCGAGGGAGTATTATTTTGACTGAATCAATAAAAGCATTAGATATTTAAGGAATGTGTAATTCTCCTTACAAAATATACCTAGTAACATTAGCATATTTCGATATTTGATACCATAATTATTTCAGTATAATTAGGTTTCTGTTTAGGGCATCCTATCATTAAATCATCACTCTAGTTCTCATCTTTTCATGACATAAATCTATAAGGTGTTATTATATTAAAATAATTAATATATTTTGCATCCGTATAAATGTATAATACTCCATATCTTTATGAATACATGTAGTTGTTCATAAGAATTTATAATTAGTATAAAATATAATTAAGGAAATATATCCACACATTAAATAATTCTAAAAATACTTTTATCTGTTTCCATTTTTAAAATTAAAATAAATTTAAAAAATAGTAATATTATCCTGTATCACTTAATTGTTTGAAAGCATTTTTATATATTAATTCATTCAAATATATAAATGGCACAAATATTTCTCGAGAAATATTATTGAAAAATAGATTTGATTTATCAAAAAAATTAAACAAAATATTTTTTTTGAAAAATATAGAATCGAATTAAACCCTCTTATGTTTAGACAACATTGCTTTTTTTACTTATTTTATTGTAGAATAAGTATTAAATGTCTATTTGATGTAATTTAAACTCAAAGTATAGTTAAACTTATAAATTATAATTTCAAACTTAAAGTATATAATATTGAAATAAAAACATTTTTCTGATAAAAAAATAAAAACATTTGAAAATATTTTAAATTCTTTTACTTTAAGAAATTGGGTTATAACCAACAATTATGTTATTATTAATTTGTACATTAAATAATATACAAAAGGTTGTCAACTGTGTTAGACTTTGTGAATAAGACCTTATTGTTTATAGACAAATTTGATACTATTTTTAATAATCCAAGATAAATCAGGGAAAATATATTTGTTGGGTATAACTTTTATTTAATTTTGATTTTGATACATTGTTATTCTAATTAAATCTTTTATTTCGTTAGCACAACACCACAAAGTTTAAAGTCTAACCATGGTAATATCTCTATATATACCTTTTTTTTTAATTACATACCTACTAAAAAGAACAAAAAGCTGCAAGCCAAATATTTTCCTTTTTCTATATATAATTTTCTCCTTGTCTAGAAAAGATAATAAACGATTACAAAAATATCTTTGGGAAAATATACTTTTCCTAATATTTTGCAAAAATCACCACACCTAAAAAGAAAATCTGCCCAAAAAATCAAAATAAAAAAAAGAAAAGCAACTTACTATAAAATACATAAAAAAGAAAGAAACCAACCCTTTTTAAAAAATTAAAATAAAAAATAAAAACAACTTATTAAAAATATAAATTTTAATATAAAAAGAAAAACCAACTTATTATATAAAAAAAACCCAACCCTTTTTTGCGGAAGATTAGTTGGATCTTTTATATATCTATATTTTTAATAAGTTGCGTTTTTTTCTCTCACACATATATTTTTTAAAAAAACCCAATCTGCTCGAGGTGCTTAGCCTTCAATTCCTCATAATTATTTATTTATATATAGGTCTCACTGTAAATACTAAATACAAATATAGCCATCTCTCTCTCTCTCTCTCTCTCTCTCTATATATAATTATATACAATTTGAGAGCGAGATCTACCATTAGCTAATTTCTCTGTTTCCTTTTCCTAAGTTTCTGCCCAAGTTTTGAAATTGGAGAGACCCTTTTTCACCAAAGGGGTCTTCTTCTTCGCAATCTTCTCCTCGGTATTCATCTCTTTCTTCATTTTTATAATGCTGTTCTCTATATTTTGCTCTCAATTTCTGTTTTTGAGTTTAAAGTTTGAATTTTTTTGCTGGGTTTTTTGTTTTTTTGTTGTTTGTGGAGCTTGATCGCTTGTTTTAGGTATTTAGACTCTGAATTTTGACATTTTTGTTGTTTTTCTGTATTGGGTTTGGTTTTGTTTTGATTGATTTGATTGATTTGTATGTCAAATTTTGATCTTTACCTTGTAATTACGAGTTTTGTTAATCAAGTAATCTTGGGTTTTTTTTTCATTGTATATGATTGGAATTGGGATTGTGATTTTAATTTTTTTCAGATCCAATTTTTGTTATTAATATAGCTCAAATCTGTTGACAATAATGTTCATGATTTGGTTTTTTGATCCAGCTTTGTTTGTTTTTGATCAATTTATCAATGGTCATGATTTGATGTTTCCATTAGTATTGAATTGAGCCTTTGAGATCAAACTAGTGAATCTTATGTATTTAAATGAAACGTTTGACTTTGGAATCAGGTTAGGTTGGTTTGTTGTGAGCCATGGCTGTTGAGGTCAATGGATTTGAGATGGTTCAAGGGCCGGTGGAGAACGGTTCTGAAGGAGATAAATCTGTTGTGGTTGGGAAGGAGAATGGAAAATTGGAACATGATTCTGAGGTTGCTGAACCAATAAAGTTTGGATCACATGGAGATGAACCTGTCAAAGAAGCAGTAGTTGAAGGGAATGGAGTTTCAGATTCCGGTGTCCCTAAGGGTGCAGTAGAAGAGTGGCCTGCTCCTAAGCAGATACATTCATTTTATTTCGTCAGGTTTAGCCGATATGATGATCCAAATGTAAAAGCCAAAATCGATCAGCTCGATAAAGAGATTAGCAAGAAAAATCAAGCCCGATTTCAGATCACTGAAGCGTTAAAGGCGAAGAGGGTGAGTTTAAACTATTTCACCATGATTTGATCAATATATTGTGATGTATGCTTAGTAGATCTGGATATAGAGGAGACTCTCTGGGTCTCTGTCAAGCTAGATGTTGTCTAATAGCTGTTAAATTAGACATGGACATTCTAATGACCTAATTTGAAGAATGAATACCTTTTATATCGTTGAAGTATTTGTCCGCTGACTCACGCTTTAAAGTGAAAAGGGAGTATCTAATTATTAGCATATCATCATAAATCCAAATAACTTATAGCTTACCTATAAACACCTATCAGATTTATGGGTGTGAGCCACTGTGTAGCGGAACATCGGACATAGTACACTGGATTCTGTGGCTTTTGGGATAAAATGTCGTCTTGTGCTAGATGTGTTTGTGTATTTGTATGCATAATAAATAGGACTATGCAATGTGTCTATGGTTCTTTGGTTGAGAATCCGACAAAAAGTTGCACGTATTATTTGCACTTGTTTGTGAACGTGTTTAATGGCGGGCGTCCTGACTTGAATGCAAGTGCATTTAATAACAAATGTCAGGATCTTTATCAAAATAATTCTGTCCAGCATAGAAATATGTTTGTGGAATATCATATCTTCTGGGAATTTATATTTCATAAAGTAGTAGGCTCTCCGTATCTATTGGGCTTAGTGTTCATTTACATGAAAAATTTATTGCCTTCCAGATAATGTTGTATCTGAAACTCCATGGCAACAGGCATTTTTAATGTGGTTTTATATTTTGTGTATATTGCAGGCGGAACGATCAGAGTTGATTTCCCAGGTCAAGGCTTTGAGAGACAACGATAGGCAATTTCGGAGTGCTTTGGATGAGAAAAGAAAAGAAATTGAACCCCTCCAACAAGCACTTGGTAAGCTACGTGCTAACAACAATGGTGGCCGAGGTGGTGGTTTATGCTCATCTGAGGAGGAACTAAATGATATGGTATGTTATGATAATAGATCTTTGTTCAATGCAGAATCCATCACTTCATATTGCTTGCCCTCTACAAAAACTTATTCTCTATTCATCAATGGATGCAGATCTATGGCTTAAAATATCGTATACAACATGAGAGCATTCCATTGTCTGAGGAAAAGCAACTCCTTCGAGAAATCAATCAACTTGAGGGGACAAGGGAGAAAGTTATTGCTAATGCTGCTATGAGAGCTAAGTTACAGGATTCCATGGGGCAGAAAGAAGCCATTCAAGATCAGGTTAAGGTAAGGTGGTTCTGTTTTTTTTGGTGTGTGCGAGCTGTCTAGCTTCTTGTTTTATTTTTTATTCTGAATGGTTAATCACATATCCAAAGTTCTGAGAAATTGTTACCTTTGCAGCTTATCGGTGGAAATCTGGATGAAGTTAGGAAGGAGAGGCAAGTAATTCAATCCAAAATCAGCAAAATTGATGAGGAGATAAAAGTCATGGACAATGATATCAAGTCTTTGCAGGAAGAACTGCAAGCTACAACTCAGAAGAGGGAAACAGCATATGAGAGCATTCAGAAGCTGAGAAAACAGCGTGATGAAGGGGTACATGATTTTTTCTTGCCATAGACTGACAAATATGAGTTGTTTTCTTCATGTGGTACCAATTGGCCTCCTTTGTTTTCACCCAGAGCCATGTTGATTTATAACCTTTCGCCTTTTTGGCCAACTGAGGTGGAATCCTTTTACATGTCATGGCATGGTAGTTTTTCAGTTGTTTCTTATGCTAACTTCTCTGGTTTAGTAATTTGGGGATTTGGGTTCAAGCATTAATTTTGAAGTTTCCATGGCGTAGTTGCACTTGTATTTGGTATGGGACTTAGGTGTTATGGTCAGACCCCTTAAGTATTTGTCTAAAAAAGAATGTACAAAAAGCTATTTATTCCTAGTTGTTATTTCAGAATAAATAGAATTCTAAAGCTAGGATTCTTCTATTATTTAATCACATATCACCTGGTTCATATTCAGAAGTCCATTTTGTGAAAACAATTTGTTCCTTATTATAAGTACACTTTGAGAGCAATTAGTGTGAGTGGTACGATTTTGCCTTTAGTAATTTGAGAGGGAATGTTGATGAATGTAGAATGAGAATGTAATACTCATTCTTAAATGAGGGTAGAGATGGAAATAGTGATCAATTGGGGAGATTTTTAATGACATGAGTACCTTTCCTTTGTATATGAGAATTAGGATAAATGGACTTATAAATGGGAACAGAGTGGTAGATGACAACAGTAGGCTCCTCGTTAGGTTATTTAAAAGTTAGTCTTGTTTTTTGCACCGAAAATTGTCTTTTTAAAATTTCAGTTGTCAAACAGAGTGTCCTAATTAGTTGACACATAGCAATTTCAAGACATTTCTAGTTGCTTTTGATAATCAACCTTCACTTCCATATGTACACTCACTAAGATGGTCAAAGCTTACAGCCAACCCCCTCATAGCCCTCTCTGTGTGCACACCCATCCTCGCTCAAAATTTGTCTTACCTTTGCTGTTTGAAAAATAAGTTTGGCATGATAGCAAGATGCTTACAGTTTCATCAAATAGACAATGTTGTGATCATTTAAATGCTAGTTGGGTTGATAATGTTTTGTTTTTCGATATCCAGGTTGATATATGTTGTTTGATGTGCTGTTTGCAGTCTTGATTTTAGTGATATTCATCATTGTTTATGAATCTTGTTACATGATAATATCCAATCTTGTTACATGATAATATCCGTAACTTGAACTAATAATATCTACTTCATTTTAGAATTCCCATTATTATCAAAGTCGGACGCTTTTGACCAAAGCACGTGAGCTTGCTGCAAAGAAAGATATTAATGCTATTGAGGAGCTATCACAGCAAGAGGTATATCCATGATTTTCTAATTCTTTGAAGAACCATGTGATATTACTGGATATTTTACACTATCAATATTAATTTTCCCTGTTCAAAGTTGTGTCGTTTAGCATTTAAACTTTGATTGATTTTCACATTTTCCCCCTTTTGTTCTAGGTTGAGAAATTTATGTCACTCTGGAATAGTGACAAGGATTTCAGGAACAATTATGAGAAAAAACTTTTGCCCTCATTGGATGCGCGACAGCTCAGCAGGGATGGGCGGATGAGGAACCCTGATGAGAAGCCACTGGTGCAAGAACCAAAACCCGCTGAAACTGCTACCGCACCAAAAACCACAGTAAAGCAACCAAAGGAGGAGCCAAAGTCTACTCCGCAAGCTGCTTTGCCCGTTCAGAAGGTTGAGAAAGAGCCTGCAGACAAGGAACCTGCAGATAAAGGGAAGGATGCAAAATCAGTTCCAAATAAGAAGAAGGATGTACCTGAAGTTGTCGATGAGCCTGACTTTGTAGTAGTTCCCGAGAAGGAGACTCTCGTCAAAGAGCCCGAAATCGATCCAGTAAAGTTGAAGGAGATGAAGAGAGAAGAGGAAATGGCAAAAGCGAAGCTAGCTTTAGAAAGGAAGAAGAAGTTGGCTGAGAAAAATGCCGCAAAAGCAGCTCTCAAAGCACAAAGGGAAGCTGAGAAGAAGCTTAAGGTAACCATCTATGCAATTTTCTTCTCTTCTCTATCAAACATTTGTGCATCGTTTTAATATGAAACGGGTGCTCGGTTGATTTCAGGATCGCGAGAAGAAATTAAAGAAGAAAGCAGGATCCTCTGCATCTGGTCCCAACGGCGATGAACCAGAAGATGCAGTTGCGGAAACCACTGAACAAGAAAAGGTTGAGGAAACCGTTGTAGCTCCGGTTCCGGCAAAGGAGAAGGTTGCAAAGGAGACTACCATAAGGTCAAGGAGCAGAGCAAAAGGACCTGAGGCAATCCCGAAAGCCATTCTGAAGCGAAGAAGGTCGAACAACTACTGGGTATGGGCTGCTGGTGCTGCTGTGCTATTGTTGTTGGCATTTCTTGCATACAATTATCAAAGTTTAATTTAAGAGGATGTATTATGTAAGCCAGTTTTTTTTTTATGAAACTTTTGGAGAGTAGACTAAGTTAATTTTGTTCCATACTTACTGTGGGGTTAGAGAGGAAAAGGATCAAACACACATCTATATGTTGCTTTGCTTTTTCTGTTGGGTGAAGCTGGTACACACATTTAATTAGTCTGTCTCTATTCTGCTTTTAAATTTTTATTCAGATTTCTTGAGATGATACTGGATGCATAAATTTTAATTGATTTTTTTAGAGGATCCTGTTTCTTAATGCGTATCACAAGATCTCTGTTGAATGAGAATGGATCTGCCGGTTGCTCATTACCAGTTGTTTCTTTTAGTTTGTGATAAAATTACATCTCCGGCCTAATGACTTTTCTGTTGGCCAACAAAGAAAAAAGGCCCAAGCAATTTGACTTAAAATGTTTGAAAAATAAAATTTAAGGCTTTATCTAATAATTATTAGCGGTAATGGTGCATGTTTGATCCTCAAATTAAGCCTATGAAGGTTCAATTGACTCAGTGATATCTTGTATTGTTGATTTTTAAGTTATCTAACAAAAATCATTTACTACCTCCGATCCTAAATATAAGACCTAATTGATTTTTGTTTTTTTGGAGAAATTAAGGTTGCAAAATAGGTTATTAAATCATGATATATTCGATATCTTTTTAGATTATCCATTAGCTTATAGGTAAAATAATCTAGTGTAAGAGAAAAAATTAGGTAAATCAATTTATAATTAACTTATTTTGCGTTTTTTTTTAGGATTTTTCAAAAAAGTCAATTAGGTCCTATATTTAGGACCGGAGGGAGTATAATTTATAAATATATACTCCATCTGTTCTTAAATATAAGACCACTTTTGAGATTCAATTTGTTCCTAATTATAAGACTTTTATCCACTATTTCCCATACATTTATTCATCATTTCTCAAATTACCACTATATCCCTATTTACAAACAAATAATCTCTCCTTTCCTACCTAAAAGGTCATTTTTAAGATTTAGTTTGTTCCTAATTACAAGTCACTAAATCACTTAATTTAATGTAGGGGTGTTTTCGGAATCGCAGGTAATATTAAATGATTTAACTCTTCATTAATTTCTCCAAATTAGGTAATGAGATCTTGTATTTAAGAGCAGAGGGAGTAAAATTTATATTATAATTTTATCATTTATCATTTATCATTTATCTTATGTGCCAGTATCTCTATATGTAATGTTGCTTTCTTATGAATAACATTTTACACAAGTTGGATTGCACCGCATTGGCCAGATTATTCTAGAGGAAGATAGAGAAGGCATTGACTAACACTTCAATTAGATAGAAGTTATATTTTGATTCTTTTGGGCGTCTTATCTTCGCCACTTTTATGCCTCTGTATTGTTTTGTCAATGAGATGTATGAGATTCAATCCCTTCTCTATGCAATAAAATGATATATATTGGCCAAAAAAAAAAGAATAACATTTTGCCTCATTATAAAAAAACAAATAGATTGTGGCGCTAAAGATTTTATAAAAAGTTAAAAACATTATTGGCAAGCAGCTACACATGAAAGCTTTGTTTTTTCTTTTTACCATAAAAGCTTTTTTGAGTGTGTGTATTTAAAGTATGGATAACGGCTTATAATATAACCAGCTTTGTTGTAGTTTTACATATGAAGATTCATTTTTAGGATTCATATATTTTATACTAAATAAATCCAAAAATAGGATATATATTATTTTTTATAACAAAAAATAGGATATATATTTGGTTCACAGCAATACAACCATGCATTTAGCGTAAACTATATAGAGTAAGTGGCAGCCATAACTAAAAGATTGTGCGAATTTTAAGTTTGACTTTTTTCAACATGTCTCAGGTCCACGTGCTTTTGAAAAGTTTCAGATTTGGTCAATGGAAATCCAAACTGGCATTACTTTTTTTTTTCTTTAAAAAAGTATAATATCTTGATTTTTTAATGTCTCAAAGTCAACAAGTTGCACCAAAATGGCTCCCACGTGTCGCAAGAAATATTGAATGACAATAAAAAGAACCCAATAGTAATATAATAACAAGAATTTTATGGATAGTAATATAATAACAAGAATTTTATGGTGGGTTCAAATCACACTCTGCGTGGAGACATAAATATTGCACAAATAGGTGTTTAACTTGTGTTTCAACTCAAATCAGTTAAATAAATACAGTAGAATAAATAGCCTAGACTTTTAATTTTAACTAAGATTTATAATTTGTATTATTTTATATGACTTAGATGAAAGATTTATATTTTGATCAAAAAAAAGATGAAAGATTTATAGAAGGGTCGACTTGGTTCTACAGTAAGCTAAATTTAGTTGCAATGTGGTATAAATTCATGGGTTCGAATCAGCCACTCTGTAAGAATTAGTCCCCCCCTTATATTACTTAGATGAAAAAAAGAGTGTGTATATAACGGTTTTCACTACTATTGAGTACATAAGAATACATATTTTTAGAAAACTAACAAGTTTGGTGCCTAACTAGACTCAATTTTGATCTTAACAATACGTCTAAATCGTCTCCAAACATTGCTTCCTCATAAAACTCACTCAATAAAAGAATAAATCCATTACAACAGAGATTATCAGGTATGAACCTCCTTCATTAATTAACCAACTCATAGTTAACTAATTTTCATTAATTTAATCTGTCTGAATCTTTTGACTCCCATTGTTTGACACTTAAATTTATTTATCATATACATCTGTCAATTTGAGGCTTAAATGTTCTGATTCTATAGATGCAGACTAATCATTAACAATAAAGTAATAAACACTACCACATCTTGGCAAAAGAGATATACCAAGTGCATGGTCCTATCATTGCCAATTTTTCTAGGCATGTTTGCTGTGAAATTGCAGAATTTAGTTTTGTACTGCATTTGTTAGTATCGATGCATAATTAGTTTTTGATTAGATTATCATTTGAAACCGACATTAATATTAAATATAAGAGCCCATAAACCTTTTATATTACAGATATAAGATTATTAAAAAATCCATGGCTCATAGCATATGCAACCCAAATAAATATAAGAGCCAACTAAAAATGCTGGCAGCCAACAACAAAGGAAAGAAAAGGTATGATTTTCACGTTTATATCAGCCAGATTATCCTTCTATATTCCATTTCATCCCAGAATATACCCAACACATTTCATGCCTTTTCCATTTGATCATCTAGATATTCCACCATTTGTTGCCTGAAGAGATATACTAAAACTCTGTATAAAAAAAAAGAGATATACTAAAACAAAGAAGATAATTAAATGATTTTGAGGAAAAAAAGGGTGAAATCCAATAATCATCACAAATTTATAATGCTCACAAATTTATAATCCAAATCACAAAGTCATAAAATCAGTTTCAATATTTATTTCTGTAATTATTCTTTTAGTTAACATTGATGACAACCAGTACTCCAATAAAACTATTGACAATCATCCCAGCTGCAGGGCAGTCAAAGATTTCATTCATCATACAACACTTATATATTGATATATGAAGGAGAAGTACATAAGTGGTCTTCTTGGTTACACTAGAAACTGAACTGAAATCATGCTACCATTCACACTGTCAAAAGTACACAAATTCTCTATTTAAATGGCTAACCATTCTTTTTTTTATATAAAAAGAAAATAAGACTAAAAAAAATACTAAGAACCAACAACATCCTTGAGAAGATGTACCGCATCAGCTTTGGACACCACGTGAATGTCTAAGCTATAGTTGAAGCTGTTCCTTGCTAAAAAAAATCTGCAACTACATTATCCTCCCGACTAATCACCCGAAGCTCTACGATCCATTGATGCCGCAGTAATTCACCCACCTCGGCAAACAAGTCAGTATACTCATGTAATTCAGATACACCATGCTCCATCCCCTCCACCACCGAAACAACATCAAAAAATAAAGATACGTGTCGAAATCCAGAATCACATGCTAGTCTCAACCCCCATAAGCAACCCCATAACTCTGCCTCAACGCTTGAAGATCCATAAACTAAATACATGAAGGCTTCTAAAACATTCCCCTCTGAGTCACGAACCACACCGCCACAACCAACAACTGATGAGCCTATTAAAAACGCACCATCAACAAAAACTTTCACATCTGACTCAACAACTTGGCTTAACCGACTATTTCTTAGAAAACTTCCATTACCACCTATAAATTTCTTTGCTCGCACCATACAACGAACAATACCCATAGTCTCTGCCACACCTTCATCAACACTAGAACAAGAACCATGATGTACAACTTCGTTCCTTCGCCTCCAAATCAACCAACAACCTACACAAAAAATAGCCTTTCAATTATCTACATCAGCCTTACGAGAGAGTTTCAAATTACTCTCCAACCACGTCTGCACATCACTCTCCCAAAAGTCTAGATCATGAATGGAAACCCCCAACTTGAGCCAAAACTCACGAGCCTTAACACAATTTCGCAATGCATGACACAAATTCTCAACATTAATTTTACACACCCCACAAACACCATCCAGATGAAGGTGACGATCATATAAAGACTCATTCGTGAGCAACCTATCATGCAAAGAGACTCACATATGAAATTTACATCTTTGGGGAATATTAATCTTCCAAATAGCTTGCCAACTTCTTCCTTCTTGACCATGTTTAGGGATAGAATTATAAGCAGATTTCACAGAAAAAGTACCACTCTTATCCAACTTCCATCTAGCTTTATACTCCTCATTCATGTAAATAACCTCAATCTCATCCTTAACATTCTCCCAAACAGCTTTAATTCCACTCCACACTCTTGACCCCGGCTTCTTTACTCGTATAATAGGATCAAATCTTGACCACAATTATATTTACTTCTAATTACTCGGACCCACAATGCATCTTTGTTATTCACCAACCCTCATCCCAATTTCATCATAAAAGCCTTATTCTGAAGAGAAGCATGACGAAGACCCAATCCACCACACACTTTAGGAGAACAAACTTTGTCCCACGCCACCAAATGAGCTTTCTTCTTTTCACTTGTAGAACCTCATAAAAAATTCCGGGAACTCTTCTCAATCTCATCACAACAAGCAATAGGAATAATAGATGTTTGCATCACATGATTCAGGATAGTCAAGGCCACTGAATCAATAAGAGTATTCCTCCCTGCCAGAGACAAAGAATGACACTTCCAGCTAGCCAATCTTTGTTTTACCTTATCCACCGTAAATTGGTACATTGACTTAGAAACTCTCTCATGATGAAGAGGAACCCCCAAATATTTACCCAAATCAGCAGACATATTAAATCCCAAACTTTGACTCAGTTGAGATTTAATATTATGGTTAATATTACGAGAAAATAATACCCTTGTCTTTCCTTCATTTACCTTTTGATCTGAAGCATCACATAACACACTAAGGCAATCTTTAATCACTTGTACCTGGTCTAATCGAGCTTCAGCAAAAATAATCAAATCATCAACAAAAAATAAATGAGATAATGGCGGTCCCTCTTTATTCAAACGAATTGGTCTCCAGATGCCAGATGAAATATTTGACTGAATTAAATGAGTCAACTTCTCCATACAAATCACAAATAAATATAGAGACAAAGGATCACCCTGTCTAATACCTCGGGAAGGATTAAAAACATTTGACTTACTTCCATTCCACAATAATTGCATAGAGGGAGAAGAAATACACTCCTGAATCAATAAGATTAAACTCTCTGGAATTCCCACCTCCCTTAAACAATTAACAACAAATTCCCAGTTAATTCTATCATATGCCTTCTCCAAATAAATTTTCATAGCCATAAATCTTTTCTTTCCCTTCATAGTTTTCATGGTATGAATCACCTCTTGAGCAACAATAATATTGTCGGAGCTCAAACGTCCTGGAACAAAACTGCACTGATTCGGGGAAATAATATTCGACATAACAGGTTTAATCCGATTAACTATGATCTTAGTTATCAATTTATAAATCACATTGCAAAGACTAATCGGACGGAAATCTCTCATAATTTCAGGGTGAGGGACTTTAGGAATAAGCACAAGAAAAGTTTGATTAACCTCCCTAATTAAACAAGGATTTTCCATTCTGCTAATCAAAAGTAGTTACAACCTAACCGCCTATAAGTTCCCTAATGACACTCAACTACCAATTACTATTGACAGCTCAGCTTTTACAATCATTCTACACTATCCATGTAACAGTAATCCTAACAACACCAGTCACTTTCCTTGAACATTTTTAACTTTTTGGGCAGCTTTTCGTAATAGCTTCTCATAGCAATGTCTTGATAATCCTGCTTCCCAAAAGGTTTGTTTCTAATATGGTCTTGCACATTTTTCGCGGCAGCCAGCTCCTCCAAATATGTTGCAAATTCATTGTGAATGGCTGCAAGTATTTATTTTTCTTGTTATTTAAGTCATGTAAATAATGTACCTATACAAATGCAGAATAATGGTTGTTACCTAGATAGTCGTCTTGTTTATTAAATGACTTGGGGATTATGGAAGTGTGTTCCTAAATAGTTGGAAAATACAATGAGATCAAAAATAATGATTAGACCACAATAGAATAATACAGCTCAAAAACTCATAATGAAAAGTAATTTGGTGAACTTACGGGGTTAAGATATGTTTTGTACACAGAATTATCTATTAATACAGTGTTTGATGAATTATAATCCTTGAACTCTTTCCACACTACTTCCAAGTCCTTAAACACGATTGGCTTTTTATTACCTCCAAGGACCATCTTCTTTGAAATGGTACACCGACTATGACTCTGCAGTAAAAATCAATTTCAAGTAAAATGGTGATATACATTTCAATCAAGAAATGAATTACTCCCTCCGGTCCTAAATATAGGACCTAGTTGACTTTTTTGAAAAATACAAAAAAAAGCAAAATAAGTTAATTATAAATTGATTTACCTAATTTTTTCTCTTACACCAGTTTATTTTACCTGTAAGCTAATGGATAATTTAAAAAGATATCAAATATGTTATGATTTAATAACCTATTTTGCAATCTTAATCTCTCCAAAAAAGTCAATTAGATCTTATATTTAGGACTGAAGGTAGTATTTGAGATTAAATAGGAACTGACCCAACAAAAGCGAAATTTTAGGCCATGCACTTGAAGTCTTTTGTATATTGGGCCAACAAGTCTTTCAGATGACCAAACCGCAACGATAAACCTGCTTGAGCAAAACGCCAAAAATTCTTTATAATGATCTCTATATTGTTCTTTTTTCTGTTCAGATCCATCATAAACTGTTGACATAAGAAATCCAATTAGTTAGAGATGAATATGTGTTAGTAAATCAGCCTTGGAAGTTTCAATTTTGTGTTATAATAATAACTCTCACCTGATTTCATAAGCACCCCATTCGACTTCATAATGAGAAGCTTTTTGTGTGATGAAGGTTGACCAAAGTTAGGATTTTCATTGGGTATATTTAGGACTAAAGGGGTAGTAGCACCATCAACATCAACATTGGACTCAATGGTCGCTTGCTGTACAAGAAAACCCTTTTCCTTCAAGATTATATCAATCTGCTTTTCATGCTCCATCATATCTTTCTCAAGAATTTCTAATTGCTCTAAAATATCCTTAAAATTTGTTCCAAACATCTCTACAAAAACTTCACATTTCAAAGAAAGCTTTATCATTCTTTTCTGATGGGTGTCTAATTGTTTTTTAATCACCTCAACATGGGTTCTAAACCTCTCAGTAAAATTTTTAAATTTCAAAGAACGCTGCGTATTAAGAAGTTCCTCAATGCTATCAAAATGCTTTCTTTTCTCATCAAAAAATAGTCTAAACAACTCAATAAAATCTTCCAATTTCAAAGAAAACTGCAAAATACTTTTCTGAATTGTTTCTAATTGCGTTGCAGTCACCTCAAAATGGGTTCTAAACATCTCCAAAAAATCTTTGAATTCCAAAGAAAGCTCTATAATACGTTTATGAAGGGTCTCTAATTGCACTTTAACATACTTAAAATAGGTTCTAACCATCTTTATAGAGTCTTCAAAGAAATTTGGAATTTCCTTATCCATTACTGGATAAAAAAGTTTACCAAGAAATCTGAGATAATGAAGAAATCTGTTGGTATTCTTGCCAATGGAAAAAACTACAAAGTGGCGTTGAACCAGTGAAACAACAAGAAGGAAGCTGTAAAGTGAGAGAGAAGGAACTCAATTCACTTTCAATATCAAATATTTTCTTGAACTCATCTGATGTTTTAATATCAAATGCTTTAAAGGATGTAACAGTTTGACTTTCTTTTTGTTAGTTGGGGTGTTTGAAATTATGATTTTTTTTCTAATATTACCCATATTTATTATGATATTTTAAGAGAGAAAAATACATAAGCATTAATAAAAATGAAAGAGAGTTAGTGACAAAGTAGGAAAAAACACATTAAATGAGGAGAGAATGTGAGATGAACTCTAATATTTTGAACTAAAATCATTCAAATTTTGGACACTTATATTACGAATGAGAGGGAGTAATATTGGAGAATATCATTACCTCACGCTCAGTAAATCACCCATTATATATTTATGGGTTAACAACTTAACACTACTTTTTATTTCCCATAAATTATTTTGATTTGAGTTTTAGTAGTTGAAGTTTGAAACATGAGCTTTTAGTCTCTTAAGTTTACTCCGTCGATAACAATTAGTCTTTCATGTGCTAACAGTCTTAAATTTTCTTAGTTGCTGCTGACGCGTTTAAGTTTGTGCTGACCGGTTAGGTTTACCTGACAAAACAAGATGCCTTTGATATATGAAAAAGAACAAAACAAATATTTCCAAAAAGGAAAACCAACTATCTTTTCAGCAAGTTGCAGAAATGGGGGCAGAGAGTGAGGAGTGAGTTTACGTATGATCTTGTTGACTTTGTTTTTTTAATTCAACAAAGAGGGCATAACAGTCTTTTGTGTTATCACATAATTAAAATAAGGTCTCTTGGGACCCTACTATAATTCGGCCAATTGATGAGACCTTTCCAATATTATGTTTTTTAGGTGGGGCTTGAAATTAATTTTCCTAAAAATATTGGTTTTCCCTTCTAGAAATATTTGTTTTGTTCAATGTAACAGTAATCCTAACAACACTAGTCACTTTTGGAGAACATTTTTCACTTCTTTGGAAACATCTCGATAATATTTGCTCATGGCAAGATCTTAATAATTCAGCTCCCTGAGTCGTCAAAACGGACCGAGCCCACGTAAGTCTAGCCCATTTTTGCCCAAGCCTGAGGAGGATCGGATTTGATATTTAAGGGGCAAAATAGGGTGCGGGCCTATAAGGGTCAACGGCTTTTGTGAGTCAGGCCGAGGGCAGGCCCGTTTAGATATAAATCATTTTCCCTAAACTTAAAATTCCTGATCATGTTGCAACTTGTGCCATGAAAATATATATTTTGGTGGAACGTAACAAAAAATGAAAAATGTTTATCCGACACTAACAATGTTTATGTGGACGAAAAATACATGAAAATTAAATTATCATAAAATTTTAGATGATCCGAGATCTACGTAAAGCAAATCAAACAATTATTCCGAGTGAAGTCCATTATTTATTCAAGCATACCCACAAAATCCATTCTCACAATGTACCCCAAGTGAACATTTGTTGTCACACTTGCCACAGTGATTATCATTAAGAAAAACGTCGGTGCAAGCTCCGTTGCAACACCGTTGACCTTGCATTGTCTGCATCTATGGCTGCACAGTCCACAGTTGTTCTTGTCGCTGAGAACATTCGGGCAATGGTTCTTGCAGCAAAAAAGCAATCCTCTTCCCTTGCTTGCAGAAACTCCATTGCATATGTTATAATAACCTGTATTGCTGGCATCACAATGCATGCCTTTCTTTATAAATCTTGTCAAGAATCGACTTCTTGTTCCCATTGGAAGCGAAGAAGAAGAAGTTTTATGATGAAGAATGTATATATTATCTTCATCATCTATGTCTTCTGTTTGCATGGTCATTGCTTGGGCGTGGAGGAGGAGGATAGAAATAATAGTGATTGTGAACTTGTGGAAGGTGATATTGTGAGCCATGTTGTAATTAGTGTTTTTTGTAAATGTTGAGAAGTGATTTATAAAGTGTAAGTTTCGAATAAATTAAAATTTTTCAATGTTCTTAGGGCAAGAAAAGTTTAAGTTAACATATAATTGAAACATGATATCATGAACGGCGTGCATGGTTTTGTTTAATAGTGCATGATTTCCTCTCTAAATTCTCGGAAGATGTGGTGTGTTTTATATATGTTGAATATATGCCACAATAAATCGCCTCTAAATGTGCAATTTAATTGGTTCATGTTGGTGTTCTAAGCTTGGTTTGGCAGCACTTAAAAACATGTTTAAACAATTAGTATATCTCGTTATTAATTAAATGCATCACAGTATGTTATTTGTATTTTTTTTATTTCTTGAGACGGGGCTTATGAGTTATGAATGAAAGGAGAAACAAGGATGCTGAATTTATGCAAGGTTGAATTATCAATTATTTTTTTGGCAAAGAAAATAGGAGTATTATCAAATATGGTTGACTACGAAATCTAAAGCGTAGGTACACGTGTAGAGGATCTTCCTTCCCGGCGGCAACCCCGTTGGTCTCATCACAAAATCATGCTCACCCATTCTCACTTATACAAGTGTCCCCATCTCACTCACTTTTCTTAACTGCTTTTGTTTAAATACAAATATATAGGCCCTACAATTGATTTTATTGCATGCACCACTATATATATAAATGTTACGTGTGATCCGAAAGTGTTTAATTTTTTATATAAAACCTGAATAGCATGCATGCATTACTCTAAGAAGGACAACAAATTACACGTAAGTGTTTAGAAGAGGAGCAATGTTGCCTTAATTAGATAAGTGCTTATGCCTTCTACATCAGACCTTATGGCTGTACAATTCTTTGTATAAAAATGGCTGTGCTATTAGTTGGTGGAATCATTGTACTGAACCACCATCAAATCGAATTGTTTCCTCTGCAATATTATAACCCTATAAAATTATCCGGCAACCGTGGTACATACGAATTCGAATGTGACATTCTCTAATATTAAATGAGTATCACTTATAACTGAGCAAAGCACAAGAACGCAAAAAATTAAAGAAAACCAAAATACAAACATGGCAACAAAAAGGAAACCAAGATAATATAGAGAGGAGTACATCGTCCTTTTGCAAACATTTCTAATCAAAAGACGAAGATCAACTAACCTTGGTGTAGATTGAAACATTTTAAGGATAAGTAATAATTAATAAGTATCCGTTTATGACTATGCTATTTCTATTCCAATAAAAATATGTTTTGAAGATTTGTAAAAAGGTAAAATATGTGGTAAATGTCTTTAATGAGCTATTCAGTGATTAAACTCTTAAGTCCTACCTCTCATAAGAAGGCTCACTAATCCAAGCACAAGAACACCAAAGAACCAACAAGGAAGAAATAGTAAAAAGTTCCAAGGCCATACATGTGATTTGCGTGCTAGATCAGAGAATATCTGAATTTCAACTGCATTTGCTCCTACTGACCCATCCTTATGACCGTGAAGCCTGCTCTTCCATTAAGCCCATATACTCAACCCCACGAATTTGGACAGTGACTCAATGGTTAAACTAGGCAAAATATTCTTAATTTTCAAGATTTTCATGCACTCAGTTTAATAATTTTAAAATTAATCTCTCCATCCACAGTTAATTATGAGTTACCATTTTCTATTAATTTTCTTTTATTGAAACCATTTTCTCTTAAAGAAAATGACAAATAAATCTCTTCCAATTACGAAATTTCAATGCAATAATAACAACTTTAAGACCGAAGTTAACAATCATTAACAACTCAAAGTAACCAATTTAGAATTTCGTAATTGAAAGATATTTATTAACCTTTTTCCCAATAAGGAAAAAATGACAAATAATTCCCTTCCAATTCCAAAATCCAAATAACAATACCAGGATACAAATTAAATAACAACTCTAGGATACATATTAACAATTTCTATATACCCCAACTCAAAATGATCACTTTAGAATTTTATAATTGGAAAATACTTAGGGAAAATTAGTTTGGAGTCCCTCACAAGGGACTTAATAGTAGAAAAATTTCATAAACTCCACATATTAAAGTAGAGTCCCTAAGGACCTTACTTTAATATATTTCAAATACAAAAGACCAGATTTCCCCTTCTTCCCTACCCATATGCGCGCATGAACTTGTTATATGTGAGCATGACCTTATTATTTTTGCCCATTACCTCGTCAATGATTGCCCATTAAATTGTCACAGGGTGAACCAGGACCTTGTTATAGTTTTCCATGATTTTGTTATGCGTGGGTATGACCACGTCATTCCGTGCTCATAACCTTGTCACAGACTCACAGGGAGGGACAATCTGGTCTTTTTGTATTTAAAATATATTAAAGTAAGATCACTAGGAACCCTACTTTAATATGTGGAGTTTATGAGACTTTTCTACTATTAAGTCCCTTGTGAGATAATACAAATTAAGTTTCCCTTTTTCCAAAAAAAATATCATGTCCGTAATTAAATCAGGCCGAAGCCCGGGCCCAAACAAAAATTTCAAACCCATGAAAAAGAAAAGGCATGTCCAATCCCTATCCAGACACAAAAACCCAACGTCTCCTTTTTTTCAAATTCAAAAACCTCTCACACAGTCATACTCTTCATTCTTCAATACTCTTCTTCAATTTCTCTTCACAGTCTTCAACAATGGCCACAACCAACACCACCTTCCTCTCCACTCCCTCCAAAACTCCAACCACCTCAAGAAAACTCCAAAACTCAAACCCTACCGATGCCTCTCTTTCTCGATCGGCCGATTTGAAGTCGCGATTCGAGGCCTACAATCGCCTTCAGGCGGCCGCCGTGGCCTTCGGGGAGAAGCTTCCGATTCCTGAGATCGTCGCCCTCGGCGGACAGTCCGACGGCAAGAGTTCGCTCCTGGAAGCGCTCCTCGGCTTCCGGTTTAACGTCCGTGAGGTCGAGATGGGCACGCGCCGCCCGCTCATTCTCCAGATGGTTCACGATGCCTCCGCTCTCGAACCGAGATGCCGATTTCAGGTTTAAATTATTAAATCTCTCCATTGAGTTCTGGAGTTTTCAAAATTTTGATATAGTGTTGATATTTGTGGTGCTCTCAATTTCTCGTTATGTGATCATATAGTGTTGGTGTTGATTTCGCATAATGTGTTGATAATGTTGTGTATTTTGATATAGTGTTGTTCTTAATTTCTCGTCAAGTGATCATGTAGTGTTGGTGTTGATTTGGCATACTGCGTTGATAATATAGTGTTGCTGTTGATTTCGCATAATGACTTGGTAATGTAGTGTATTTTGATATAGTGTTGTTCTCAATTTCTCGTTAAGTGAGAATATAGTGTTGTTGTTGAATGTTGATTTCACGTAATGCGTTGATAATATAGTGTGTTTTGATATAGTGTTGTTCTCAATTTCTCGTTAAGGGACGATATAGTGTTGGTGTTGATTTCGCATAATGCGTTGATAATATAGTGTATTTTGATATAGTGTTGTTCTCAATTTCTCGTTAAGTGATAGTATTGTGTTGTTGTTGATTTCGCATAAGGAGTTGATAATGTAGTTTATTTTGATATCTGTTTTCTTAATTTCACATATTGTGTTAATCATTTGTATTTTTTTAGGTTTGAAATTGAAAGTTTGTGTTGATAATATAGTGTTGTTAATTTCACATCATGCGTTGATATAGTGTTGTTGTTAATTTCAAATAATGCGTTGGTTGATCGTTTGACCTTTAGGAAGCGATTGATTTTATGTTGACGTAGTGTTGTTTGAGAATCTGAGGTTTTGAAATTGAAAAATTGTGTTGATAGTTCTTACTATGACATCATGCATTAATCGTGTGTATTTTAGAAATCAATTGTATTTGTGTTGGTATAGTGTTGTTTGAGAATCTAAGGTTTTAAAATTGAAAAATTGGGTTGATATAGTGTTCTTAATTTCATATCATGCATTAATCGAGTGTATTTTAGGAATTGATTGTATTTGTGTTGATATAGTGTTCTTAATTTCACATTATAGTGTTTTTGGTAATTTCACATAATGCGTTGATCGTTTGTACTTTAGGAATAGAGTGAATTTGTGTTGGTACAGTGTTGTTTGAGAATCTGAGGTTTGAAATTGGAAAATTATGTTGATATATTTGTCTTCTTTTCACATTATGCGTTAATATAGTGGTGCTCTTAATTTAACATCATGTGGTAATCATTTGTATTTTAGGATTGTTTTTGTGTTGATATAGTGTTGTTGTTAATTTCACATCGTGTGTTAATCGTTTGTATTTTAGGAATGGATTAGATTTTTGTATGTGGTGGTGTTTGAGAATCTGAGGTTTGAGTTTGGAAATGCAGGAGGAGGATTCTGAGGAGTACGGAAGCACTGTTGTTTCGGCATCTACTATTGCAGACATTATAAAGTCTCGAACGGAGGCACTTTTGAAGAGAACTAAGACATCTGTATCTCCCAAGCCGATTGTGATGAGGGCAGAATATGCTCACTGCCCAAACCTTACAATCATCGATACCCCTGGTTTTGTTCTTAAAGCAAAGAAGGGAGAACCGGAGAACACACCTGATGAAATTCTGTCAATGGTGAAAGCATTGGCTAGTCCTCCACATCGCATCCTCTTGTTCCTTCAGCAAAGCAGTGTGGAGTGGTGCTCTTCTTTGTGGTTGGATGCGATTCGTGACATTGATCCAACATTTAGACGAACGGTGATTGTGGTCTCCAAATTTGACAATCGTCTTAAGGTAAGATAGGGCTACTCACAATGTGTATATACTGTATCAATGTGTATAAACATGAAGTTTGAACACAACTTGCAATGCTGGAGGCTGTTCTGGTTTTAGTTTAACTTTAAATTTAACTTTTTGTTGGACATTATTGGATGATCAATTCAACTTTTAATATTAGATGTTGAATAGTAACTTTGTTTGGTGTGATCTGTAAGAGGTATCATCTTTTAAACAAGTTGTTGGAAAACTTTGGATGAGTCTTTGCAGATACTGCTAAATGTGTTGAGAAAATAAGATGTTCAAGTTCATAGATTGTGATCTGTGACATTATTTTAAATGAAAATTGGGACAAAAGGACAACATGGCGATCATGTAATGATTATGTGCTATGTTATCAAGAGAAAAGAAATACTATATCGATAGTAAAATTCAAAGTTCGTTTTAGTTGTTCTATGTCATACAAACAAAAATTGTTCTTCGTATGCCACTGGTGGCTGCAGGCTTATAGAATTAGGTATGCCATGGACAGAAATTGAAATGTTATTTGCGTGTTGGTTCTGGAAGTCAGCTATCTATTATTGATTGCAGGAATTTGGTGACCGATGGGAAGTGGATCGTTACTTAAGTGCAAGCGGTTATCTTGGAGACAATACTCGCCCTTTCTTTGTTGCTCTACCAAAAGATAGAGGAACTGTTTCAAATGATGAATTCCGCAGGCAGATTTCTCAGGTAGACGTAGAAGTTCTGCGTCATTTGCGTGAAGGGGTCAAGGGAGGTTTTGATGAAGAAAAGTTTAGACAACATATTGGTTTTGGCCGTCTGAGAGATTTCCTGGAGGCTGAGCTTCAGAAGAAATACAAAGAAGCTGCACCAGCAACTCTAGCATTGCTTGAGCAGCGCTGCGGTGAAGTCACTTTTGAACTTGCCAGAATGGACTCGAAAATTCAAGCCACTTCTGATATTGCTCATCTTAGGAAATTTGCAATGCTATATGCAGCTTCTATAAGCAATCATGTGGTGTGTCACATGATCCAAATTCCAAACTCATTTTTAAGTGAAGCGGCTTTTTTTCAAGTAATAATTTGGCATTGTGATTCAAGTTATTAACTATTTTGCTTACTTTTATCCAGGGTGCGTTGATTGATGGCGCAGCTGACCCTTGCCCTGAGCAATGGGGGAAAACCACTGCAGAAGAACAATCACATAGTGGTATTGGGGTTTGGCCTGGGGTCATAGCAGATATAAAGCCTCCAAATGCAACCCTTCGTCTTTATGGAGGAGCTGCTTTTGAGAGGGTGATGCATGAGTTTCGCTGTGCTGCCTATTCCATTGAATGCCCCCCAGTGTCAAGGGAAAAGGTGACACGCCTTACATTTAACTTATTTGATATAAGTGTCAATATCACTTCTTTCAACTCAAATCATTGGTATCCATTCTACAGGTTGCCAACATTTTGCTAGCTCATGCTGGGCGAGGCGGGGGAAGAGGTGTCGCAGAGGCTGCTGCAGAGATTGCACGTGCTGCAGCTAAGTCATGGCTTGCACCTCTTCTTGACACTGCATGTGACAGGCTTGCTTTTGTTTTGGGAAGTTTATTTGATTTGGCTTTAGAAAGAAATCGCTGTCATGACTCAGAATGTAAGCTAATCTCCATCTTGACTTTTACTATGGGTCTTTTTCTAACTTAAGGGTTCTGTGTGTCGATCTTCAGCTTATTTCCGAACATAAATTTTGTCTAATGTAATTCTTTGTTTATTTCAATATACAATCAAAATTATTGATCATCTGTGAATTGTGTTTATCCAAGTAATGTTATTTTTCATTGCAGACGGGAGAGGTACGGGGAACATGGACGGTTATATTGGTTTTCATGCTGCTCTAAGGCATGCTTACAGTCGGTTCATAAGGGATCTAGCTAAGCAGTGCAAGCAATTAGTTAGACACCACCTTGACTCAGTTACCAGTCCATACTCACAGGTCTGCTATGGTAATGACTTCCAACTATCCAACGGTCTAAATGCCCCCTCTTTTAGGCAGGCTTCTGCTGCTTCATATTTTCTTGAGTTGAGTGATACAGAGTCAGTTTCCCGCAATATAACGAGGGGTCAAGAAAATATACCCCCAGAGAATAATGGAACGGAAACCACACCTGGTAAAACTGCAGAAGCTAAAGAAGCTTTGAGAGAGAGCCAGATGACTGTCCCTGAGACGCCATCTCCTGATCAGCCAGGAGAACCTGTCTATATTGGGACTAGAAAGGATAATGGAAATATCAACGACTTTGGACCAAGAAAGAGAATGTCAAGAATGACTGGAAATAACAAAAATTCTGATAGTCTGAGATTGCAGAACGGTGGCCTCCAAATGGGAAATGGGGATAAGTCAGGTTCAGCGTACTCTGAGATATGTTTATCAGCGGCTCAGCATTTTGCACGAATACGGGAAGTGCTTGTTGAGAGAGGCGTTGCATCAACGTTAAATTCTGGATTTCTCACCCCCTGGTTAGCTTGTTTGTCTTTTGTAAATCAGTTAATGGCGTAGTATTTTTCTGTCGAGTAGTTTGAAGATATCTAATGCCAAGTATTTTTCTGTTTTCAAGTTGAAATGGAAATGTGCTCAATAGACTTAGAATCTCAAGTATTTTAGTTATTTGTTACCTTGAAATAATATTTTCATTTATAATACAAATCATCCTAAATCTGCGGAATGGAGTATCGTTATCTCATGTATAAACCTTGAATTATATAGGGATCAACAATCCTGTCATAATTTGAAATGATCTTCTTTTCCTATTTTGATGCTTACAAGAAAATTTTTCGAGTTTGTTTAGTTTATGGTCAAGTGTATCATTACATATTTATATTATAAGTTAGTTATTTTATTTGGGTGGTAACTTGGTTTATGATCCCAAGTTGTCACACGTTCATGTTTTTCTAGTTTACACATTGATAAATAATGTAGCAGGTAGGAGTATCTTTCATAGAGATTTTGTTGAGTGAGCCTGAATAGACAATCTTTTGAGCTAAATGAATTTATGCCTGCTTTTATTTTCTCCTCCATTCAAGATGATGTTGACCTTTTGCTGAAAACTTCCATTTTTCTTTTGTTTGTGTGCAGTCGGGAACGTCTTGTGGTGGCTCTTGGGTTAGATTTGTTTGCTGTGAATGATGAGAAATTCATGGACATGTTTGTAGCCCCTGGTGCCATAGATTTGCTGCAAAGTGAACGAGAGTCTCTTCTGAAGCGTCAAAAAATTCTCCAATCTTGCTTGAATGAATTCAAAAATGTTGCTCGGGCCCTTTGATCTGCGTAACTTAATCGAGCCCCCCAAAACATTTGATCCTGTAGGCCCAATATTTTCTGCCCATCCCACATGGCCACATTCTATGTAGATTTTATTGTGTTCACATCTAGTGAAAGAAAATTGAAAAAAAAAAATCATTTTGGGCTTTACGAAAGGTTAGATGCCACTCCAATTTTCCTTATAAAATTTTCCCTGGTTGGTCCTTTTCAAAGCTCCACAGAAATTATCTCAATTTTTCCTTCATGGGGACCAAAAATATCCCACTTGATGGGGATTCCTGAAAAAATTATAGGTAGATCTGATTTATAAAGTTAGTACTAATATTCGTATACCAAAATGTATTAAGTTTCATTCATAATTTTATGACTAGTTTGATTATTGGTTGTAGATAAAGTATGTCTGCATTTTCTGTATTAAACGCATAATAACCTGATTTAAATCACAGGTGGATTTGTCAGGTTGATGGTTTGTTTGGTATCATTTGATTTTATATTCAAACTATGTGCATTCATTTTCATTTAATTTGCTGATAAGTAAGTGTAGCTAACTATTTTGGGACCATTTTATTGATATAAGACCATGAATGGATAGGGCTTAGGAGGTTTCTGAAATATGTTTGTGATTGTCGGTTATAAATCAATGCATTTCATGGCTAATAAATTAAACGCTTACAGGTTATCAATGTTTAATTTAAAGAAAGCCTCTCTTCATCATTTTGTGGTTATCAAATGCTCATTTTGACCTTTCGTAAATCTTCTCTATAGTTATAGAGAAGATTTGCATAAAATATTAGTTAGACGCCTGGGGAAAATCAATTTAGCTTGTTTGCATCTTTAGCTTTCTCTTCCTCAGCGGGTTCTAGAAGATTTTAATAAGAAATAAACGTTAAATATCATTTTAATCAATAAACAATTACCTAAGTATCAACTCAGATTGTCATTTGTCAAAGTGTTTGTTTGTTTTTATTAACTTTTTTCATCTCGGTATGTGCTTCGAATTTTCAGCATTTGAACTCAGTAACTTTGTTTGGCTGATAATAATAGCTATCTTCTCTCTAAGAAAAAAATGGTACTAGTATACCAGTAACTACTAAGCATGGACTTGTGATTAAAAGCTTCTACTGCTAGATACTAGATAAATTTATTTGAAAAAAAATATATATACATTTACTTAAAATAATTTTGGTATTATCACCATTAATTTGCCATGATTTTATCCGATATAAAGACAAAATGACAATGAGCTGATCATCCTAGCACTTTGTGCGAGAGATTATAAATTACAGAGAGATTGGAGAAAGATGCTAAAGCATCTTTATCTTATGGAGGGAGAGTAGGGTAGCACCTTTAAAAGGCACGTAAGTTCAATGAAAAGAACACATGGCCTTCTATAGTGGAAATTAAAGTCTCTTTTTTTAAATAATTTTCTTAGATTTTACTTCTCTTGCCATGATGGGAGAAGCACTACAATTTTTATTTTTTTAAAACACAAAACAAAGGAAAAGATATGGGAAAATGACAAATAAAGTATTCTTAATGTGTAAAAGGACAAGTGAGTTTATTAAATATAAAAAAGGACAACTTGAATCATTGACACTTAACTCACATTACTAAATTAGGGTAAGAAGACTTAAATGTCCTTAAAACACACTCACCGTCAACGATGATTGTGTTAAAGCATTTGAGGAGTAATTACGTTTTACTTGTCAAGGTTTTTAAGGATATTTGAGTCTTTTCCCCTAATTTGGTAATGTGAGTTAAGTGTCAATGACTCAACTTGTCTTTTTTTATATTTAACAACATCACTTGTCCTTTTACATATTGAGAATACTTTATTTGTCTTTTTTTCCCAGAGATAAAGTAATAACGTAATCACTCTCTCAACATAATTCATATACTCATACATGAAATGAACCTTTCAGATTGAAATACCAAAGTCTAAGTGGTCCCTTTTTCCCTTTCATCCTCTCTTTGTCCCTTTATGAGAGACCTATTCCAACTTGTTATCATTCTATATTTCAATCCAATCATAGCATTAATTAATGGTATTCGGTTGAGTTTGGGTTAGTCACTTTTCATGGCCGAGCTACTTTATTAGAAAATATGAAACCTTCCTTATAAGAATGCGAATTTAATCTTGAACTTCTAGGGGGAGAGACGAATTCATCTAGGGCCTAGGGCCTAATAATACTTCGAATATAACTACTTTCAAATGGAAAATTTACGTGAAAATAAAAATTAAAAAACTTAACTCCTTAAAAGTGAGAATGAGAACATGATTTTTAAAAAATATATGGACAATCCATATTCCTAAATTATGGTCCACTGGCGCTATAAACAAGAGTGTCTCTCTCACTTGTTTATTTTTCTTTTTTGTTGGGATTCCTCCAGCAGTATTTTAGGGTATGCAATTTTTTCAGGCACATTATTAACGTTTATAAATTAATCTAGATTGCTGATTGTGAACTTCTTTGATATGTGAGATAGTCAACAAGAATTTTAATGCACTCCATGATTTGAATCTCTGAATTTGGTTGAGTTTGAATGAATTCTTACCACTCAACCAAAACACTCTTAGTTTTCCTCATTTGTTTTCTTGAATTGTGCATGTGTGTTATTCCCATTTAAGATCTAGTAGGATGATTGGGTTGTACATATGTGACATTCCCATTCAAGTTCTAGTAGGTTGACCTGTGTGAACACTTATTTATACAACCCCTAAACATTTAGGTTCTCCTCTCTGATCTCTCTTTTTCATTGCCAATGGCTACCTTAATGTAAGAGAGGCTCCAAGAGTTTATATTATAATATGGAACTTCATAATTCATATTATTGAATTCACATATTAAAGGGGATTTTCACGTCATTCTCCCAAGCTTTTACTCATATATATGTAACACCAACGCTAAAAGCTTGTTCTTTAACTATGGAAAATGTCCTTTTTAATTATAAAAAAAGAATTATTTTTTGTTCTTTATTTATTATCATTCGATCTCGATCACCTGATCTCAACAATTTCAATAATGTTAAAATGTCCAGATCAGATAGAAAAAATGGAGAAACAAATAGTAGTAATATTTCACTTCTTTTTCCTTTAAAGTTTTGAAATAAAGATGTTACTACCTCCGGTCTTAAATATAAGACCTAGTTAACATTTTTTTTATAGATTAAGGTTGCAAAATAAGTTATTCAATTATAACATATTTGATATATTTTTAGATTATCTATTAGTTTATAGGTAAAATAAACTAGTCTAAGGGAAAAAGTTAATTTATTTTGCTTTTTTAGGATTTTCCAAAAAAAGTCAACTAAGTTTTATATTTAGGACCGGATGGAGTATTATTTAACAAAAGAGGTGAAGTTACTTTGAATATATATGATGTGATTTTTTTGGCCAAGATATGATATGAATTTAGTGATACATATTTAATTCTTTTTTCAAGAATGTTTGTGTATTTTTTTAACAATAGATAAGCCGGATGAGTTATTATATTGAATCTTAAAGAATGATATTGTATTTAATTAACTCTATATATCACCAGATAAAGATACAGACCAATGAAACAAGACATATATATGGTACAAGACAACAAGAATTTTGTTTTTGGCCAACCAAGACAGCAAGAATTTATAACAATAAAATATAAAGTATCTAAATAGATATTTAAAATGTTACATGAGTAGAGTGCAATACACGCATGATATATATTAAACACATTTTTTCATCTTAATATTTTAAAGTTTCCATGCTTCATGACGTAAACCAAAATGAAGGCTTTCGTCTAGGAATGTGTTTATGGGGATTCTTGGTGAATCCTAGTTAAGGAGTAGTTAATACCGAGTATAACAAATACTCCCTTCGTTCCTAAATATAGGACCTAGATGACTTTTTTGAAAAATCCTAAAAAAACAAAAAATAAGTTAATTATAAATTGATTTACCTAATTTTTTCTCTTAAACTAGTTTATTTTCCCTATAAGCTAATGGATAATCTAAAAAGATATCAAATATGTCATCATTTAATAACCTATTTCGCAACCTTAATCTTTCCAAAAAAAAGTTATCTAGGTCTTATATTTAGGAACGGAGGGAGTATTACCCTATTACAGTACTATTCAATAATGTTAATTTTTTTAATTAGTTAATTAAAACTTAGGGTGAATGTTCAAAAATGATACTAAATTTTACTAAAAGTGTGTTTGTAATACTTAAGTTTCACAAAGTGTAAAAATATTACTGACTTAGGGTCCAAGTGCAAATATAGTATTTTCACTGGAAAATATAATTTAGATATGAAAAGACTTTTATGTCCACGGAATCCCTCATTAAATAATTTTATATGCAACTTTTGTTGTTATTTATTTATAGCCAATCCATTTTATTTATTTAATTTCCTTTTTTGGAGGGAGTGTCAAAGATGGTTGGTGCATTTTGGTAATGTCAACCAGTGTAACTAAATTAATTAACATATCCTTAATCTAACTCTAAATATAAGACATATTTCCTTTATATATATATATATATATATATATATATATATATATATATATATATATATATATATATATATATTGTGGTAACCCGTTACCGTCCTTCTCTCTCTCTTTCAAATTTCAAATAATAAAGGACACGTGGCCCATCCAAATCGTATACCAACCTGTTCTCCTAGCAACTTGTATGATTGTCTGCCCAAGTCATCACCAGGACCTGTACCAGAGCCAAACCCGACCCATATGGCCCAAAGGATGTAGTCCGGATCCATATAGACGCTGAAGAGTACCACTAATTTAGTGGGAAGTTATTTTCAAGTAACTGGAGATAAGATCATGAGTGGTGGAAGGCACCCAGGGCGACACGTGGACAAGTCTCATGAAGCATTACAACGCACGATCCCGGAATATGTGTGGTGACAGTTATTCTGGATGTAATCTAGTTTAAATAAGAGATCTTGTATTCAGATTAGGGCATGTTGTATTTTCTGTTCAAGAAGTACATCTTGTAAACTCTCTCATTTAATTAATATTAAGAAGTAATTTCCAGATTATCCTTTGATTGTGATCGAATTGTTCTTTATTTAATTAGTATTGCTTTAAGAAGATTTTTTAGGGCATTACATTTGGCGCCGGCCGTGGGGAGAAATTCATTTTTCTTCTCGTTATCTTGCAATCCCAGACCATGGAAGACGACGCGATGTCGCCTCTCAACCCTGACGCGCCAGCACACTCGAATATCGAAGAGATTTCCTCTACTGGACACCCTGGAGGGAACACTCAGGAAGCCCCCCATAACGTTCCAGAAAATGATCCACTGCTGCTCACCGTGCAATGGTTACAAGAGCAGCAGCGAGAACACTTTGCGATGCTGAAGAAGCTGTCAAGCGAGAATAGGAACCTGAAACTTGAAATCACCGAATTAAGGATGGCCCGACTCCATATACCAGAAGACAATATGGAAGAGGAACAACCTATTCCAAGAGTGATTTCCGAAAGTATGTATCACCGGAACGCAAACCCAGAATACCAGAACCCAGAACAATACCAGCCTGACGAAGACCTACATGAACATCAATCTCGACATACAGAAGTGCGAGATGATCACCGGGTTCCTTAACGTGTAGCACCTGAGGAAAGGCATAGAGATCCAGAACACAAGCACCGTCAAACTAGAAGAAGAAACAAACACCAGAACCCAGAAACTAAACCACAAGATACCAGAATGGATGATAGGTACCAGCACACTGAGTATGACGACCCGGATTATAACCCCAGAGTCGAACTCTCTGACGAGGACGAAGAAGGAGTTGGAAGTTCCAACGATACACTCGACAAACCTGACCCTCCCAAGAAGCCACGACGACACTTGGCATCCAAAATAACCGTTCCCAGAAACTCAACTCCCAGAATACGAAAAATGCGGAGAACCTACCCGGAAATTAAGCGGATGCAACGGGAGCTAGACGAACTGAAAGCAACCATGTTCCAACTTCCAGGAGCGCCGGTCCCCTTCGAGAAAAATGATCCTTCCAGTTACGCAGATTCACCATTCGTTGAGGCCATATCCAGAGCAAAACTGCCTTCCCGGTTGGTATATCCCGCTATTACTCCTTATGATGGTTCGACAGACCCGGATCATCATATGGCACATTACAAACAACGTATGTTCGCCATCACAGTTCCAGAGAAAGTACGTGAAGCATGTATGTGCATGGGATTCGGGATGACTCTCACAGGACCCGCTCTCAAATGGTATATGCACCTTGAGGTAGGATCCATCGCTACATTTGCTGAACTACATGATTCTTTTGTGAGTCAATTCGCGAGTAGCAAGCGGTTAGAAAAAACCGCCGATGACTTGTACAGGTTTCATATCAAACGAGGGGAGACCCTTCGCAGCTTTGTTACTAGATTCAACAAGGAAAGGTTGGAGATAGATCACCCGGATGAGATGACATGTATAAACGCGTTCAGGAAGGGGTTGTGGACCTGGATGCCCTTGTACGAAGAACTAACCAAATGCCAACCTAAAACATGGACAGAGGTCATGAGGAGAGGGTATTGGCCGAAGTCAGGTTAGAAGAGGACCGGATGAATCGAGACTACGACTCACCAGAATCCGAGTCTAGTCATGCAGGCAAAAGCAAGAAACGCAAGGAGCGACCAGAGAAACCTCCCAGAGCAGAGTCCTACTCCAATACTAAAAAAGCACCAGAACGATCCGGGAGGTCGACCAGACCAAGCAGACCACCGGCTCCCCGAATAGAAGAACAAGGCTTGCAGTTGTCCGCGAAGGAGTTAGTTAAAGAACTCGGAAAAATGGGGGATCAAGTGCAATGGCCAGGAAAAATAAAGGTACCCCCGGAGCAGCGAGACAAGTTTAAATGGTGTGACTTCCACCAAGACCACGGACACAAGACCGATGATTGCATATCCTTGCGCTTCCAAGTCTCGGAACTCTTGAAGAGAGGATACCTAGAGCATTTGCTCGAGGGATCAAAGAAGCAAAACCAGATAGACAAAGCGGCGAGCAATACGAAACCCACTCCTGCAAATCCGCCGATTCCAACCAAGATGATAAACTTTGTTAACGGAGGATCTTGCATCATGGGAACCAGTTACTCTGCTGCTAAGAGACACATCAGGACCTTGACTGACCAGATAGAATCCTTGACCATAGGTGGTGAAGACTTAGAGGCACAAGAAGGACCATTGGCATTCTTTGACCATGAAATCAATGACCAGAACCATGATGATGCTCTTGTCATCTCGATCTACCTAGCCAACTGTGAAGTCAAAAGAGTTCTCATAGATCCAGGTAGCTCTGTCAACATTATTTACTTGAATACGGTTAAGGAAATGAACATGGAATCGGCCATGTCATACTATCCAACCACCCTGGTATTCGGCAATGGCGCTGCTGACAAGTCAATGGCCGTGATTAATCTAGCAACATATGCTGCCGGAATTAATCAAACATTTACTTACTATGTTATGGATTGCCCTTCTCCATACAACGCCATTCTGGGACGACCATGGCTCCACCAGATGAAGGCTGTACCCTCAATCTTGCACCAACGAGTTAAATTCTATACTCCTTGGGGAGTGCGCCAGATCAGGGGGGAGCAGAAAACATCTCGAGAGTGCTACCAGACTTCCCTGAAGAAGTCCGAAAAATTACCAGCATAGCAATTACAGGGATCATCCCTGAGACCTCAGATCCGGGATGAATCATCCACCGAACTCGAAACCATCCAGGTTGACTCAAACCAGCCAGATAAGAAGCTCTTCATCGGAAATGATCTTAGTTCAGATTTGAAGAGCCAACTGATAGCATTCTTGACCCAGAACCAGGATTGTTTCGCTTGGTCCTATTCTGACATGACCGGAATCGATCCCCAAATCAGTCTCCACAGATTGAACGTGGATCCTAAACACAAGCCTGTCCGACAAAAGCGCCGGAAATTTGGTACAGACAGAAACCAAATCATCCAAGAAGAAGTCCAGAAACTATTGACAGTCAAGTCAATAAGGGAGGTGACCTACCCAGAATGGCTAGCCAACGTCGTAGTGGTGGCTAAGAAGAATGGAAAACATCGTGTTTGTGTTGATTTCACAGACTTGAACAAAGCCTGCCCCAAGGATTTCTTCCCATTACCACACATTGACATGATGGTGGATGCCACTTCTGGGCACCAGATGCTAAGCTTCATGGATGCTTTTTCCGGATACAACCAAATCCGGATGTATCCTCCAGATCAAAAAAAGACCTCTTTCATCACGGACAGAGGGACATACTGCTACCAAGTAATGCCTTTCGGCCTAAAGAATGCAGGAGCTACCTATCAAAGGTTGGTCAACAAAATGTTTGAAAACCAGATTGGAAAATCCATGGAAGTCTACGTGGATGACATGCTTGTTAAATCCCAGTCCAAGGAAGAACACATCTCGAACTTACAGGAGGCATTCAGAATCCTAAAGCAGTACAATATGAAGCTTAATCCAGAAAAATGCTCCTTCGGGGTCAAGTCCGGGAAGTTCCTCGGATATTTGGTCTCAAGTAGAGGCATTGAAGCTCATCCCACCCAGATAACAGCCATCCAGAACATCTGCTCCCCCAGACGAGCCAAAGATGTGCAAAAGCTAACAGGGATGATTGCAGCTCTGAACAGGTTCATCTCCCGTTCTTCAGACAAGTGCCACCCTTTCTTCAAAACGCTCAGAAAGAACAAAACGTTTGAGTGGAGTCCGGAATGTGAAACAGCCTTACAAGGCCTCAAGGAATACCTGTCCAAGCCGCCACTCCTCTCCAAACCAAAACCCAGTGAGTTACTTCAGTTGTACTTGTCTGTATCTGGGCATGCTGTAAGTGCTGTACTCGTACGCGAAGATCCAGGAACACAGTATCCAGTATATTATGTGAGCAAAACTCTCCTAGACGCTGAGACCAGGTACTCGCCTATCGAAAAGCTAGCACTAGCCCTAGTCGTGGCATCCCGAAAGTTGAGACCATATTTCCAGAGTCACCCTATCCAAGTTGTGACATCTCACCCGCTCAGAGCCATATTCCAGAAACCAGACTTATCTGGCAGGCTAGTCAAGTGGGCGATCGAACTCGGTCAATATGATATATCATACGTCCCAAGAACGGCAATAAAGTCTCAAGTACTAGCGGATTTCACGGCTGAATTTGCACCTGACATTCAGATAGGTGTGGCTAGAAGTTTGATTTGCATGAGCAATGAATTAATCCCAGCTACTTGGATCTTGTATGTTGATGGCTCAACACACTCGAAAGGTACTGGACTCGGAGTAGTCATCCAATCACCAACCGGAGATACTATGGAACAGTCCTTCCAGTGTACTTTCAGAGCAACCAACAACAAAGCTGAATATGAAGCATTAATCATCGGAATGCGCTTACTCGTAGAACTTGGAGCGCAAGACGTTGAAGTGCGATGCGATTCTCAACTTGTATCAAAACAAGTCCAAGGAGAATACCAGGTAAAGGATTCCCGAATGCAAAAATATTATACTATGGCCACTTCGATATCAAAATCATTCAGGGAATTCAAATTGACGCAAATACCCAGAGATAGCAACAAACATGCTGACGCATTAGCAAACTTGGGATCCACCATCCCAAGTTCCAGAACCCGAGCCATCCCAATCATACGATTACAAGACTCAGTACTAACCACCACACCTGTTCACCACGTCCAGGCCAATTATAGACAAGACGATTGGAGATCTCCAATCTACAAATACTTGGACACAGGTGTACTCCCGGATGATCAAAATGAGGCCAGAAGAATCAAACAACGAGCATCCAGATACCGGATATTCAGGAACGAACTCTACAGGTGGTCTTTTGTAGGCATCTACCAGAAATGTCTTGGCCCAGACGATTCTGAATATGCATTAAGAGAAACACATGAAGGAGAATGTGGTAATCATTCTGGTTCCAGAAGTTTGGTCAGGAATCTCCTGAGAGCTGAATACTTTTGGCCCAAAATGCAACAAGATGCCCAGAAACTTGTTTCCAAATGTGACAAGTGCCAAAGATTTGCTCCCGCACTCCAGCAACACCCAGAATTCCTACACTCCCTGACTCCAGTATGGCCTTTCATGAGATGGGGGATGGATATAGTCGGGAAGTTACCACCAGCACCAGGAAAACGCGTGTTCTTGTTGATGGTAACTGATTACTTTACCAAGTGGATAGAAGCAGGAGCATTTCAACAAGTTAAAGAGCCAGAAGTCATTGAATTCATCTGGAAGAATGTTGTTTGCAGGTTTGGACTACCATATGAAATAGTATGCGATAATGGGTCCCAATTTATTGGATCAAAATTCAGGAAGTTCTGCACCAAATGGAACATCAAACTGAAGTTTTCCACCCCCCGGAATCCCCAGTCTAACGGCCAAGCAGAAGCCAGTAACAAGACAATTGTGTCCTCCTTGAAGAAACGACTAGAAAAAGCCAAAGGAAAATGGGCAGATGAACTCCCAGCAGTACTTTGGGCTTACCGGACTACAGTAAGAACCCCAACGGGAGAGACACCCTTCTCCTTGACGTATGGATCAGAAGCAATGATCCCCGTCGAGTATGGGCTACCAAGTCTAAGGTACAAGTGGACAAACGAAGAGATTAACAACATTAACCTGAACTACGAATTAGATCTACTAGATCTTAAACGGGAACAGGCTCTAATCCGGATGGCGACCTATCAACAACAGATAGCCCGTCAATACAACAAACATGTCAAAGAACGACGCTTCCAAGTAGGAGAGCTGGTTTTACGAAAAGTATTCCCGAATACACCAGAATCCAGAGACGGAAAGCTCAGCCCCAATTGGGAAGGCCCTTACCAGATTGAAAGCATCACAGGTCCAGGATCTTACCAATTGCGAGACTCTAAAGGAAAATTGCTCCCCAGGAGTTGGAACGCAATCCACCTGAAAAGGTATTTCCCATAGCATCTAAATTTCTCTTGCCCTAGTGCTATAGCATTATAATTTCCCGGAGCCAATCATCAGGCACTATCCAGAACTAAGTTCTATCAACAGGAACACTTTCCTGATGATATAACTTCCCGGAGCCAACCATCAGGCAACACCCAGAACTAAGTTCTATCAACAGGAACACTTTCCTGATGATATAACTTCCCGGAGCCAACCATCAGGCAATGCCCAGAACTAAGTTCTATCAACAGGAACACTTTCCTGATGATATAACTTCCCGGAGCCAACACTCAGGCGATCAAACGACTCCACTCTTCTCAAATGAAACACCAGAGTTAGGAAATCAACTTCCAACACAAGTTCCACCAACTGAATGCATCTCACTTGGTACAACTTCCCGGAGCCAAAGGTACATAATACTTAATCTTACGGTTACTCTTCCTAAATTACTTCATTTGTTTATTCATTAGTTGCTTTAAATCCCTTATTAATTCTAAGTACATAGTAGCTACTAACCCGGTACATAACTTATAGACCATCCCGAGCCCAGAAAGATGTATGGATGACGATCCACCACATCCCCGAGTAACCTGATTCCAATATCTAAGGTATACCAAACTCTAATTAGACTTGCATGAATCCCAGACTCTAATTAATACCTATTTTAATCCTAATTCGTCTAACATAACCTGATCGTGTTTGTCTAACCAGATCGCTCAACCAGAAAGATGCATCTTCAAATCGCTCACCAGATATCAAGTCAAAATACCAGAAGAGTGCACAAGTAAGTATACGCAACTTGTACTTTATAAATATTCAATATTGGTTCTCTGAACTATTACAATTTCCAAAAACATAACTAGTTAACACTAGTTAAACATAAACGTCTGAAAACACCAGAACATAACTAGTTAACATTAGCTAAGCAAAAACAACATTCACCAGAAAAATACATCCAGAACATAAAACACAATTAAGCATTACACCTAAAACAATTCTTCCTCTAAGCGTCCTTCCCGCTGGCCTTCTCTCCGCCCACCTCATGGGAGTCTCCAGTTCCTTCCTCCTTATTCGGAGCTTGATTCTTGTCTGAACCAGGCATCTCAGGAAGAGAGTTAACTTCTTCCTCGCCACCCGACTCCTCATCACTATCACCAGACGAAGGCATGTAGTAGCCCTCGTCTTGGAACTCTTGTTCCAGCTCCTTCAAATCCCAATTAGCACCTCCCCCTGCCTGGAACTCTTTCACCATGCGGATGCGCTCAAACAACATGAATTTTGAAACCTCCCGCCTTTCCCTTTCAACCAAGGCCTCGACCTTCTTCTCGCTCTTGCCCTTCTCCTCCTCCAAGTCAACCAGTTGCTTTCTCAGGTCCCCGATTGTAGCATTCAACCCCTCAATGGTGATGTCAGAGAGCTTCACTTCCTCCCGAGCATCCATAGTTTCACCTCTAGCATTCTCAAGATCTTGCTCGAGCTGACGAAACTTTGCTTCCGCCGTGGACCTGTATAGCTTATGCTCAGCTTCCAACTCCCCTTGCTTCTTCCTCATTTCCCGGTCGAACCATTCCAAGTTTTTCACACGCTTCACCAAGGTATCATGCTCTACACGAAGCGCTTCATTTGACTTCTCCAGATCCCAGAAACGCTTGCGCACAGCCTCAGCCACCTGATTGACCTGTCAAAACCAGAAGCCTTAGTAACCAACCCACAAAGACGAGATACGCAAATTCACATCTTGTAACCACAAACCTTGAGTGAGCTAGTAGTCAACGAAACCAACAAATCCTGCCCGCCAGTGCTGCTAAGCGCCTTCGATGCTCCACCTCCCCCTTGGTCTACATCAAGGGCTGCATCCAGATCCATAATTACAGGCTCCGGGATCGCTGCAAGGGCTCCAGTCTCTTTCGGCTTATCAACCTCCTCCTCTATAGGATCCAGGTTGATAGGTCCCTTCGGAGTCACTGCAGCTGCACGCTTGGTCCTCTTCATCCTGGAAGCCACCGTCTCGGAAGCCACATCGCTACTCGACCCACTCTTTGTACTTCCTCTCTTCTTCTTCTTTCCAGCATCGACCACCTTCAACTTCAACTTGGGCACCTCAGATTCACCTAACACCAGAAATCAGAAATTTACGCAAAATGCAACAATACAATACCCCAAACAAAACAAGTTAGGAGTTAGACAACTATACCTATCTTGAAGATCTTGATATAAGTGTGCTTGTCGACCGGAAGGGCCATGATCGCTGCTATCAACTCCTCGGAATCTGGGCGCAAAGGAACTTTCTTCTCTTCAGCTTTAACTGCATAAGAGACCAACCAAAATACAAATCATGTGAGTACAAAACTCACAAAACACCACCAGACACCAGAAGTCAAAACCAGAAACAAAAAGGTATACTTACATAAATTGTTCCACTCTGTCCGGAGAGGACCGCCATCCGGAACCAAACATCTTTTGTGCACAACCACAAATCTGCGCTTCCAGCGCCTGACAGAGTCCCAAGGGGTGATGATCAGAGGATTCCCATCCAACCGGGAAAGGGTGAACAACCCACTGGACTTTCTACCAAAACTATAACTTGTGAGCAACTCCGCCAGAGAAATCTTCTTCTCCCAATCTTGGGTGATCGCCTCCAGACTCAGAACTACCGACCAAACCATCGGCATCAGTTGAGATGGTGCCAAGTCGTAGAAGCGACAGATTTCGAGTATCAGGGGTGGAAGAGGAATGCAAGGGAACAACCTCAAGTAATCTATCCCCAGAGTAGTCCAGTTCTCGCTGCCCCAATCTAGACGCTCCTTCGGCTTGGGCGCCCGTATCAACAAAGTCCTATCAAGACCTAACTCATCCGGGAGAGCGGCCACATCACTCTCCGTGATAACAGGGGCTTCGTCATTATTCTTCTTCTCCAGTAGTTTCCCATCCCGTAATTCTTCCACCAGATCGGCAGGAATGGGATCGAAGCCCTTAGTCACAACTTTCTTGGTACCCGAAGATGAAACGTCGCTAATCTTAGCCATGATTCACTATCCTGGTTAATATAACATTACTGCGTCAGTTCCCATTATACAACTCGAAAGAACGCGCAAGAAGGTCTCCCCTCCTTTTCTAAGAGAATGATAAAACGAAAACATCCAAAGGCGCTTTTATTTGAAATTTGAATGTAGAAACAGAAGAAAAAGAGAGGGATGAGAAGCCTATTAACTTCGCTCAAACATCAACATACCAGAATAAACGAAAGTAAACAAAAAACGAAACTAACACAACCAGACAAACATCCCAGATTAATTCATGCTTACCAGAAAATGTTGTGCGTTGGTGACGATGCAGGAATAAAGACCAGATCTCTTGAACAAATCTGAATATCCAGAAACTTTGAGTCAAAGGCGAAAGTACAAAAGGTTGCGCATGAGTCGAATTTATAAGATTCAAAAGGTGTCTGAATGGAAACCTCCTCTATCCAACGGCTAGTATTTCGAAATCTGAACGGATGGGAATGATTACATCTACTCGTGTCAGCAGAAGCCAGACACGTGTCGCTGTGGGGGAGTTAATGTGGTAACCCGTTACCGTCCTTCTCTCTCTCTTTCAAATTTCAAATAATAAAGGACACGTGGCCCATCCAAATCGTATACCAGACTGTTCTCCTAGCAACTTGTATGATTGTCTGCCCAAGTCATCACCAGGACCTGTACCAGAGCAAAACCCGACCCATATGGCCCAAAGGATGTAGTCCGGATCCATATAGACGCTGAAGAGTACCACTAATTTAGTGGGAAGTTATTTTCAAGTAACTGGAGATAAGATCATGAGTGGTGGAAGGCACCCAGGGCGACACGTGGACAAGTCTCATGAAGCATTACAACGCACGATCCCGGAATATGTGTGGTGACAGTTATTCTGGATGTAATCTAGTTTAAATAAGAGATCTTGTATTCAGATTAGGGCATGTTGTATTTTCTGTTCAAGAAGTACATCTTGTAAACTCTCTCATTTAATTAATATTAAGAAGTAATTTCCAGATTATCCTTTGATTGTGATCGAATTGTTCTTTATTTAATTAGTATTGCTTTAAGAAGATTTTTTAGGGCATTACATATATATTGATTAGATTTAAAATGTTAGTTGTGTTAGTTAAAATTATATGATGTTGACAATGCACCTTTAGCATATACTTTTATCCTCACCCTCCCTCTCATGTTTATTATTGAAAAGTTATTCATAGGGTTAATTTGGGGGAAAATTGACCACAATTAAAAATATGTTTTATATTTAGTATCAAACACACCTCCTTAAAATAATTCCTATATTTAGGACTCAAGGGAGTAATTCTTTTTTTATATATACAAAAATTTTAGAAAATGGTTTTTACTCACCCAGGATAAATGGGCAGGGTCTCTAGCTAACTCATGATAAACTGGAACTTATTCATGTGGGCTTTGAGGTATGACAAACAAACTATTTCTTTCTGAACGTAATGGATGCACAAGAGGGGGGGGGGTGAATTGTGCTTCAAAAATAAATACTTAAAGTAAATGACACAAGATTTATACTGGTTCGGTCTACCTGACCTACGTCCAGTCCTCAACCACCCAGGCCGAGAGTTTCACTATAATTCAGGTTTTAAATCGGGTTCACCTGAAACCTTACAACCGCAAGTTTTACGGGCTCACTTGCAACCTTACAACAAGTTTTACACTGGCTCACTTGTAACCTATCTAACTGTCTCCCCCTCACACCAAGCAAGGGTTTGAAGTTTACACTTGAAGGCTTTTCTGACTAAGTTCTCTTACAGAACAAATGATGTTACACACTTAAGTTCAATAAATGCTCTTTTAACAGAAAGAGACTTAACTACTGTGAGTACAGAATAGGTAGGTGAAAAATCACTCCAAGTGTTAAATGCTCTTCATTTTTCTGGGCAGCTTGAATGAATAAGGATTTTCTCGCTCAAGAATATTTGAAGATCATTAACTTCTTCATAAATGAAGTTTAGCTTCCTTATATAGTCTTCAAGCATTTTGAACTCTTGGTAGGTGGGCTAGCCGTTTGAATATGTCCGTTTTTCCCTTGTTACCGTTCGCCCATTTAATGCTTCATTAATGCATAGCAGGGTTGACTTGCTTTATCTCTGAAAAGTAGTCCTGACACCTCTGCTCTGACAAAAGCATTCTGACACTGCATCTCTTTGAACGTTCAGACATTCTGATTGCTTGCGGAAGCAACTTCTCATCCGGAAGCAACCTTACTGAGTGTGCTGCACTTGAACGTTAGTTTAGCAATATAATCATATAGTCTCATGCAGTGGGTGATCCTAAGTCTAAGGTGTATCCGGAAGCACTTCTACATCCGGAAGTAAATTCACTTGATGAGGGATTTAGTTCACCATGACTTGCTCTCGCTTAGTCTATTTCATTCCACTACTCAGCGCTAGTCACTGAGCTATCGGAAGCACTTTTACTTGACGTGGTGAATTCACTGACGCTTAGGGTGAAATCTATTCTATCAGTCTGCGCCAGTCAAGATCTAATAGGAAGCAACTTCACTTGATGTTGCATTTCTGCTGACGCTCGGGGTTATATCTAGTCTATCAACCTGCGCCAGTCTAAATCTAATAGGAAGTGCTTTCACTTGGCGAAGTAGACTTACTGACGCTTGGGGTAATAACTATTCTATTGCTCTGCGCCAGTCTAAGTCTAACAGGAAGCGCTTTCACTTGGGGAAGTAGACTTACTGACGCTTGGTGTAATATCTATTCTGTCGCTCTGCGCCAGTCTAATTCTAACAGGAAGCAACTTCGCTTCCGATTGAACCATAGCTTAGTCTTAGGGTTTGTGCACCTAAAGTTCATGGACCAAGTTAAATCCCTAGTTATTTACTTGCTGACGCTGGGGGATGAAAGCATTCATCCGCATGCGCAAGTCCTAATCTAACCGGAAGTAAATCTTCATCCGGAAGCACTCTTACTTGGGATCCTAAGTATACTATTGCTTCCTAGGCACTTGGTCTAATCCTTTATATTTTAGTCTTCATCAAAACTTAAGATTCTAACATTCTCCCCCTTTTTGATGATGACAAACTTAGCTTTATCGATTAAGTTCATATGAAAGGATTAGCTGGGGAATAAAAACAATAGTTCAGAATAAGTAACTTAGACAAATATTATTGATAAGCATAGGTTACAGGTCAGAGCATATAATTAGATAACATTTACAAGCAGCGAGCATATAGTAGGCAGTTATGAGAACATGCATGAAAAGATGAACATTTCTAAGTAATTTTGGGCTAACATTTCTAAGTAAACAAAAGAAATTTTGGGTTGGGGGTTGTTTCTTTGTTTCTTCTTTCTCTCCCTCTCGCTGAAGCTCTTCTTCATCAAGGAACTCCCAGGGTAGCAAGGCTAGTGGTCAATGCATCTCTCCCCCTTTTGACATCATCAAAGAGGGTTTTCCATATTTGATCGCCGCAGCCTCCTCCTTAGGGATGGACTTCCTCTTCTTAGAACCCACTAACAGTTCTGCCATTCTACCAGAAGTTTCAGGCTGACCTTGAATATTTTCATCCTGCCCTAGAGCAATTTGCCGAGAAACTTCATGATGTTCTTGATGTCTTTCACGATGCCCAGATTTTCCAGAATGTTGATGGCTTGATTTCCCAGATTTGGACTTGTGTTTCTTAGATGAGGAGGGTTTCCTCGAAACTGGGTTTGCTTCAGAGGGTTCGGCCATTTTTGTGGGGTTGATGAAATGTTTATATGAAGAACATAGATGAAAATGAAGAATGTGTGAAATGAGATGTCCCTTTTATAGGTAAAGTCACTAAGGGCAAAAAGGTCATGCTCCTTCACATTATCACACATTGGGTAGCGTAAACGCCTTAAGTTGGAACGATATACCTGATGACACGTGTCGCTTCATATTGTCAGAGAAGTCGAAACGTCTCATTTGGAAGTTGAAGCGTTTTCTGAAGTGACGTGTCTTCTTGGACTTGTGCTGGCGCTCTCTTGGTTTGATCATCCAGCGTCAGTGTGTAATCATTCGGAAGTGGTTTTGCTTCCGGTTGCACTTACTTAAGATTCAACATTGAATACCTGCAAGGACATATATTGGCACTCCGATGCCTAAGTCAGTATTGTTGTAAGTGATAAAAAAAATAGTAATTACACTTCATTTGGGTTTACCATCCCCAAATCACCTCTAATGAAAATAAACTGGTCAGTCCCCAGAGGCTTGGTGAAGATATCCGCAAGCTGTTGTTGTGTGGGAACAAACTGCACCTTGACATCCTTCTTTTGAACATGGTCTCTGATGAAGTGATGTCGGACGTCAATGTGCTTTGTCCTTGTGTGCTGAACTGGATTCTTGGCGAGGCTAATTGTGCTTGTGTTATCACAGAGAATGGGCGCCTCAGGAAACTCCAAGCCAAGATCTCTCAACTGGTTTTTCAGCCATAGCACTTGTGCACAGCAACTTGCAGCAGCAATGTATTCTGCCTCAGTGGATGACAAGGACACGCAGGTTTGCTTCTTGCTGGCCCAAGACACCAGACAACCACCAAGGAAGGCGCATTGTCCACTGGTGCTCTTTCTATCTGTTTTATAACCTGCGTGGTCAGAGTCAGAATAAGCCCACAAGAACTCTTGGTTACCTCTGGGATACCAAAGACCAAGTTCTTGTGTTCCCTCAAGGTATCTCAGAATACGTTTAACACATGTCAAATGTGATTCCTTGGGGTTGGCTTGAAACCTAGCACACATGCCTACGCTAAATTGAATATCAGGCCTGCTCGCCGTTAAGTATAGGAGGGAACCTATCATTCCCCTGTACATGGGCAGGCTGACACTTTTACCCTTGGCGTCAGCGTCGAGTGCAGCTGAGGTGCTCATAGGAGTATCATACTCCTTGCATTCATCCATCCCAAACTTTTTGAGTAGTTCTCTGCAGTACTTGGTTTGGGAGATGAAGATTCCGTTCTTCTTTTGTTTGATTTGCAGGCCTAGGAAGAATGTTAGTTCTCCCATCATTGACATCTCAAATTCACCCTGCATAATCTTAGAGAAATCTTCACAAAGCTTCTCGTTAGTTGCCCCAAAGATAATATCATCAACATAAATTTGGACAATTAACATGTCTCTATCTTTGTGAAGGATAAACAGTGTATTATCTAATTTGCCTCTTGAGAAACCCTTGCCCAGCAAAAAGCTGCTGAGTCTCTCATACCAAGCTCGAGGGGCTTGTTTCAGGCCATACAAAGCTTTCTTTAATCTATACACATGTTTGGGGTTCTTATGGTTTTCAAAGCCAGGAGGTTGTTCTACATATACCTCTTCCTTAATATAACCATTAAGAAATGCACTCTTTACATCAATTTGATATAATCTGAAACCTTTCATGGATGCAAAGGCTAGAAGAATCCTTATTGCCTCAAGTCTAGCGACTGGAGCAAAAGTTTCTTCATAGTCAATGCCTTCTTCTTGGTTGTATCCTTTAGCTACCAGTCTGGCTTTGTTTCTAGTGATTTGACCTGTCTCATCCAGTTTGTTTTTAAAGACCCACTTGGTTCCTACTATGGATTGATGAGACGGCCTTGGGACTAGTTCCCATACTTGACTTCTTTCAAATTGATTCAGCTCTTCCTGCATGGCAATAATCCAGTCGCAGTCCTCAAGAGCTTGTTCAACTGAAGTTGGTTCGATTTGAGATAGGAATGCTCCAAACTCAACTTCATTTTGAACTTGTCTTCTAGTTCTGACACCAGAAGAAACATCACCAAGCACTTGATCAAGAGGATGATCCCTGTGATGTCTCCTAGCTATTGGCAGCTGTGCCTCCTCAGGCATGGGTTGCCCACTAGGTACATCACTGGGTTCACCTTCTTCTTTGGGATAGCTTGTTGTTGTTTCTTTTGGTGGTGAGGAAGATGATGGAAGATTTGGAAAATTAAGTGCTTCATCATCTTCTGTGGATTGTCCCCATGTAGGAGTTTCATCAAATACAACATGCATGGACTCTTCTACAGTTTTAGTTCTTATGTTGTATATCCTATATGCTTTGCTCCTAAGGGAATATCCTATGAATATACCTACATCAGCCTTTGGATCAAACTTACCCAAATTTACCTTCCCATTGTTATGCACGTAGCATTTTGATCCGAATATTCTGAGATGGCTGATGTTGGGCTTCCTTCCTTTATATAGCTCGTATGGAGTCTTATCCAAGCCCTTGCGAACATAAGCTCTGTTGGAGATATAGCAAGCAGTGCTCATAGCGTCCGCCCAGAACATTTGAGAGACTTCTTTCTCGTTCAGCATGCTTCTAGCCATCTCCGTCAGAACCCTGTTCTTTCTTTCGACTACTCCATTTTGTTGAGGAGTTCTCGGAGCTGAGAAGTTATGTTCAATGCCGTTTTGCTCACATAGCTCAGTGAAGCTATGGTTCTCAAACTCTCCTCCATGGTCCGTCCTTATGGCTGTGATTTTGAGATCCTTCTCATTCTGCACTTTCTTAGCCAGGACAACGAAAGCATCAAAAGCATCTTGCTTAGAGGCAAGAAACTAAGTCCACGTAAACCTTGAATAGTCATCCACCACCACTAAAGCATATAGGTTTCCTCCCAAGCTTTTTACTCTTGCTGGCCCAACCAAATCTATGTGGATTAGTTCCAAGGGCCTGCTGGTGGAGACTCTCTTCTTGGTTTTAAACGAGGATTTTGTTTGCTTTCCTCGTTGGCAGGATTCACAGATAAAATCATGCTTAACCTTAAAAGGGGGAATACCTACAGCTAGCTCCTTTTTAATTAGCATGTCCAATTGAGTAAAGTTAACATGAGCTAGTCTCTTATGCCAAAGCCAGCTATTCTCGTCACTAGATATTAGACATTTTTCTTCTAGCTGTTGACATAAATCTAAGGTATATAGATTCCCATTTCTAATTGCCTTAATTTTGCATTTTAGGTTGGCCTTATCTATATTCAGATCCTGCTTATCAACTATTAAGCACTCATTTGAATCAAATATTACCCAGTTACCTTTGTCCGTGCTTTGACTTACACTTAGCAGGTTGTGACAGAGACCGTCCACTAGATATACATCTTTGACTGGTCCGACTTCTCCAACTCCAGTGATCTTGCCACTTTGATTTCCTCCAAAGGTCACTGTGGCTCCATCTTTGATCACCAGAGACTTGAACTTGTCTCTGTCTCCAGTCATATGTCTCGAGCATCCGCTATCGATGTACCAATTTTTGTTCTTGGATGCCTTGAGACACACCTGAAACAATCAAGCAATTTTAGGTACCCAACCTCTCTTGGGTCCTTTGTCATTAGTGTCTAGGATCCTTGGCCTAGCTTTGGGCTTATCCTTGTGCCTATACACATTTGGAACCTTTGGCCTAGTGTTGGCTCTAGACTCTTGGGTTCTCCCAGTGGGATGATTCCAGGCTTGGGATCCTTGTCCTCTCTTGATTTCCTTTACAGGTGGAGGATCCTTTGTAGCCCTGGTTCCTTTAGGGACCCACTTGTATGAGCTGTTAGCTCCATGCTTTTTAGCATTACAGGTGGACATCGAGTGTCCTTTCCTGTTGCAGTAATTACAGAAGCTGAAAGGTGAGGAGCTATGACTGGTGGCTTTATGGAAGAACTTTAAGTAGGGCTTTACTTTTGGTTCTTCCCACGTTTTCTTCCTGGGGGTATATCCCAAGCCAGTCCTATCCCTATATGCCCTTTGGTTCATTAAAAGTATATTCAGCATTTCTGAACCATTGGTGAATTTCTGCAGGGCATTTTGCAGCTTGTTATTTTCTTCTGAGATTTTGCTGCAATTTGGACAGCTCTCAGGTGTTGGGATGTTGGGTTCTGCTTGAGGAGAACCCTGTCCATCCACCATTGGAGATCTTCTAGCTTCCGCTAGTTCCTCACTGAGTGAGTCCACCTTGGACTCAAGTGACTCCTTTTTGGTTTTCAAGAATTTATAGGCTTTACATAGTTTAGAGAATTCTTCATGAATCTCATTGTAAGCCTCTTGTAGTTCAGGAAGAGTTACCTCATGTTCTTCATTGGTGAGGTCAAGATCTGAAGATGCTTCCTCATCCTCTTCTCTAGCTACCAGGCAGAGGTTGGCAACTTCTTCATCATCACTTGCTTCCTCATCTGAGCTGTTTACCCAAATGGAGGAAACGAGTGCCTTTCTTTTATCCTTGCCTTTGGACCTCTGCAGGCTGGGACACTCAGCCTTGAAGTGACCAGGCTTATTGCATTCAAAGCACACAGGGACCTTCTCTTTCTTGTATCCCCTCTTCTGGCTGGTGTCACCTTTCTGATAGCCTTCCTTCTTCCTGAGGAATTTCCTGAACTTCCTCACCATCAGGGCCATCTCCTCATCGTCCATCTCATCGTCGTCATCCTCATCATTGTCCTTGATCTCTTTGCTGGGAGCAACGAGAGCAAGGTTCTTACTCTTGGATGAGGTTTGAGGAGCTCTCATAGCCAGCAAGGTTGGCTCATATTCAGCAAGTGAGCCAAAAAGAGCGGTGACGGAGCTGGTTGATTCTCCTTGCACTTCTTGCAGAATAGTGACTTTGGTGATCCAGTCACCCTTCAAGATTTTCAGAATCTTGCTCACCTGCTCTCTTTCAGGGATATCCTTACCAAGCGAGGCTAGATTATTGATGAGATGGGTGAATCTGAGCTCTAGATCTCTGATAGGCTCGGTGGGGCTTAGCATGGCGAATTTGTGGAATTCTTCCACCAGCATCTCAACACGTCTTGCTTTAACTCCCCTGGTTCCGGAGTGTGCAGCCTCAAGAGCCTCCCACATATCCTTTGCATTTTTGTGGTGGCTGATCCTGTGAAACTCTTTGTAGCTGAGAGCACACTGGATGTAATGCATAGCTCTATGGTTGAGTTGGACTAGAGCATAGTCCTCAGCAGTATATCTGGCTTTTGCCTTAGCAAATCCTTCCTCATCTAAGGGAGTTTGATCCCCATGTTCGATCACGTCCCATAGTCTGATATCGCTTGACTTGATATAGGTTTCCATTCTGAACTTCCAGAATGTATAGTTGTGCCCATCGAAACCTGGGGGCTTGTTGGGTTGTACAGCAACATCTGGCAGACCATACTCCGTATCCATTACTTAGATCTTTGCTTTCCGGATTCGTTGGAATCGAGTGAGAAAGACCTGCTCTGATACCAAATGAACGTAATGGATGCACAAGAGGGGGGGGGTGAATTGTGCTTCAAAAATAAATACTTAAAGTAAATGACACAAGATTTATACTGGTTCGGTCTACCTGACCTACGTCCAGTCCTCAACCACCCAGGCCGAGAGTTTCACTATAATTCAGGTTTTAAATCGGGTTCACCTGAAACCTTACAACCGCAAGTTTTACGGGCTCACTTGCAACCTTACAACAAGTTTTACACTGGCTCACTTGTAACCTATCTAACTGTCTCCCCCTCACACCAAGCAAGGGTTTGAAGTTTACACTTGAAGGCTTTTCTGACTAAGTTCTCTTACAGAACAAATGATGTTACACACTTAAGTTCAATAAATGCTCTTTTAACAGAAAGAGACTTAACTACTGTGAGTACAGAATAGGTAGGTGAAAAATCACTCCAAGTGTTAAATGCTCTTCATTTTTCTGGGCAACTTGAATGAATAAGGATTTTCTCGCTCAAGAATATTTGAAGATCATTAACTTCTTCATAAATGAAGTTTAGCTTCCTTATATAGTCTTCAAGCATTTTGAACTCTTGGTAGGTGGGCTAGCCGTTTGAATATGTCCGTTTTTCCCTTGTTACCGTTCGCCCATTTAATGCTTCATTAATGCATAGCAGGGTTGACTTGCTTTATCTCTGAAAAGTAGTCCTGACACCTCTGCTCTGACAAAAGCATTCTGACACTGCATCTCTTTGAACGTTCAGACATTCTGATTGCTTGCGGAAGCAACTTCTCATCCAGAAGCAACCTTACTGAGTGTGCTGCACTTGAACGTTAGTTTAGCAATATAATCATATAGTCTCATGCAGTGGGTGATCCTAAGTCTAAGGTGTATCCGGAAGCACTTCTACATCCGGAAGTAAATTCACTTGATGAGGGATTTAGTTCACCATGACTTGCTCTCGCTTAGTCTATTTCATTCCACTACTCAGCGCTAGTCACTGAGCTATCGGAAGCACTTTTACTTGACGTGGTGAATTCACTGACGCTTAGGGTGAAATCTATTCTATCAGTCTGCGCCAGTCAAGATCTAATAGGAAGCAACTTCACTTGATGTTGCATTTCTGCTGACGCTCGGGGTTATATCTAGTCTATCAACCTGCGCCAGTCTAAATCTAATAGGAAGTGCTTTCACTTGGCGAAGTAGACTTACTGACGCTTGGGGTAATAACTATTCTATTGCTCTGCGCCAGTCTAAGTCTAACAGGAAGCGCTTTCACTTGGGGAAGTAGACTTACTGACGCTTGGTGTAATATCTATTCTGTCGCTCTGCGCCAGTCTAATTCTAACAGGAAGCAACTTCGCTTCCGATTGAACCATAGCTTAGTCTTAGGGTTTGTGCACCTAAAGTTCATGGACCAAGTTAAATCCCTAGTTATTTACTTGCTGACGCTGGGGGATGAAAGCATTCATCCGCATGCGCAAGTCCTAATCTAACCGGAAGTAAATCTTCATCCGGAAGCACTCTTACTTGGGATCCTAAGTATACTATTGCTTCCTAGGCACTTGGTCTAATCCTTTATATTTTAGTCTTCATCAAAACTTAAGATTCTAACACTTTCTACTAACAAAGGTAGGTTTCCCTCAACTTTACTTAACTGTGGAGATATTTTCTCAATCGTCACAATTGGAACCTCAACCTCAACTAAGTTAAGTGGTACTCTTAGGAATCAAATATTTGCCAAGATGGTTGAATGTTTTGCCTTTAGCCGCCGAGGTAATAATTCTTATTTCAAGAAAAACAATAAAAACAAATCTCTCATGATTGTTAATTTACATACCAATAAGTTTGCTAGCTACAAACAATAGGTTCGTGAGTAGTGGAACACATCTTTCATATGTTGCTCTTTCTCACACTGATATTTTCTAAGCAAGCTTTGTTTTATGGTTTTGAATGGATCTCATTGGCTTTACATGTAATGTGTAGCTAGCGACGATACACATATTGGCGACGACTTGTACATCCGTGAAACTCCTCATGATTAGTTCAATATTTTTTAAGTTTGTAGTTCTTGCTAGGACTTCGTTTATAATTCAGTACAGTTATAAGAACTATGATGATCAATGGCGAAACGAAATCATCGATGATTTCGTTAATGATTCATTATATTAATTATAACTTTCATACGCCAGTGTTTTTTAAGTATAAAACTATAAATATCATCCTTGTAAAATAAATTCACTAAAGGCACAATTATGTGCGTTACTCTAAAAATTAGTCAAAACATTTATTACGGTTTAGCTGATTGCAAGGTTTAATTCTATATTTGTAAGTTTGAGTCTTACAAAACTTTTATTTGTGAAATTTTTTATTAGAGCTCCGGTATCCGACACTCTTTGAGTACCGGCTAATCCGGAGTTTGACCGGGAAGGGCGTGCCAAGTATTGAACTCAGGACCTTAAAGGCAGAGAGATATATGTCTTATCCCTCATTTTCTAACCATCAGGTCACTGATCCCTTGACATTTATTTGTGAAATTTAATCATTCATCCGTACCTTCATAATTTTTAACAGCATTAACTATATTTATTCTTAAAGTTGTCTATTATTTTCAAAATTTAAAAGAAGCTATCTTGAAAATGCATACATTTCAGCAAATTTGTGAAAATAAATAGCACAATTAAGAAGATTGCATAATGAAGTATTAATTAGGTTTTAGGAGCATGCACCAATGCGGAACTGAATTATGTAACTGAATTATGTATAATAGATGACTTTTTTTTAATCAATACGTAAAGTGTCCGAAAGATAATACTATCTCCGTTCCTAAATATAGGACCTAATTGACTTTTTTTTAGAGATTAATATTGCAAAATAGGTTATTAAATGATGACATATTTGATATATTTTTAGATTATCCATTAGTTTATAGGTAAAATAAACTAGTTTAAGGGAAAAATTAGGTAAATCAATTTATAATTAACTTATTTTGCTCTTTTAAAATTTTTTTAGAAAAAGTCAATTAGGTCTTATATTTAGGACCGGAGGGAGTATATGGTTTAACGTTTAATTTCATGAATAAATAAAAATGGATTCCCGTTCCTTTAATCTTTATTACTTTATGAGATATCATAACAAAAGTTTGTGAAGGATAAATGCAAAACCACTTTAGAGAAGTGGACAGTGGATACAAAATTACACAACACACACACACACACACAATGACGTCGATAATAAGTGCTGCTTCTGCTCTTTTGTATTTTGAAGCGAACTGATTCACTGCACTATTATGCGACACAAGTTAATTGTTAATTTAAGACTATCCATGTGCTTTAATGAATTTCATATACGTGCTCAATTAGTGCTAATGAGTGGTACGTGTTAATGCTTTAGAGTGTCCTTTTAGCAAAAAATCATTATGAGGTCCCCAAAAATAAATATAATCATTCAAAAGTACCAATAACAAATGAGCCATACAAAACAATTATCATTTCATGTATCAGATTTGGCCAATGAATGATATTTGCAATTTTCTAAAAGTTGAATTGGAAGGTAGGCTGGAAAAGGCTTTGGGGCACGGTTCGCACTAGATGATGTTTTTGAACCAAAAATGAACAATTTTTTTAAAGTATATACTCCCTTCGTTCCTAAATATAAGATCACTTTGGTTAATTTGGGGAGACTAAGGAAGACAATAAAATTACATGATCTTCCCGAAATCCCTCAATTACTTAACTTTAAAAGGAGGAGGAGTTTTCAATGAAAAGAGAGAGTATAAGGGTAGTATGGGCAAAACTTGAGATGAAATAGGAAGTGATCTTATATTTAGGAACTTATCCACTTCCCAAAAGTGATCTTATATTTAGGAACGGAGGGAGTATTAAATGGAACTGACTTAAACTTGTTTAGTGACTAAGACCTGATAATTATTCATATACATTTGGATATTCAAAGCATGCATGCGGGGTATTCTATTCTTTATTAATAATGCGAATTTTGTTTTGTGTGTGTATAAATTTTAGCATATGGATGATCTATACATAACATTAATTCTCCAGTTTTCTAAAATCAAACTCATTAAAAAAATTTCTTTTACTCCCGTGCGTTCGGCGTCCATGCCCGTCGGCCGTCGCACTAAAAAAACCCAAGCGTAAGAGACTAATGGTCTTGAAGGCTAGCCCAATAATGCTTAGAGGTGGAAAAAAGTTTATTTGGTCGTTTAAGAGGAGTCTTATAGGCATATCTAAACCAAGCCTAATAAACCACATGTTTAAGTATAGACCTTTTTAAAGGCTGTTTTATTAAATAAGTTGGGCTAGTATAGTACCTCATAAATAGCACGTTAGGACTTAGGACTAATAACATGCCGAACTAGGTTGTTCACAAGTCAGGCCTAATGTGAAGCATGTTAAAACACTTGTTATAATAAATAAGCTTGTTAACAAAAAGTGTCACATAATGACATAAAACATGCCTATATGATTCAAATAAGTTTCATATAGGATGAGTAGACATATTTACTTGTCCATAGTCTAATTCACAGCAACAACACAAGAACACAAATTTGATACAAAGCAACAACTTCCACCAATATGATATACACCTTGATTAGATTAAATCTAACCAGAATTTTATTGGATTTATATATCTTTTTTCCTTGCTCATGTGAGAGACCATATAAAACCAATATAAGGTTGTCCACCTATCAAGATCTCACGTTTTAGAATCTAACTCAACCCTCCAAGGTGTACAAATTATAAGCTACAAACACCCACACACACCCCTTGCACACAAACAATTAAAGTAAAACAAGAAAAGTAGAAGTGATGAAGAGTATAAAGAAAGAGAAGGGCAATAGAAACCAAAACAATAGCCAATAACCTTCCTACCTTCTTCACCTCCACTCTCTCTGTGTTTAAGCTTCCATCAATGGAAACAAGTCCCAAACCTCATGACCCACAAAACCCTCCTCCTCCTTCCCTTCCTTCTCCTTCTTCCTCCATTCCCAGATCTGATTCTCAACCTTCCCCCACCACTTTCGTCCAAGCAGACACTTCCTCCTTCAAACAAGTCGTCCAATTTCTCACTGGCTCCTCCAACTCTTCCTCTTCCTCTTCCTCTTCCTCCAACCCCAAGAAACACTCTTTCAAGCTCTACGAGAGAAGAAACTCCCTCAACAACAACAACAACAACAACCATCTCTTTATCAATACCTTCAACACAAACAACAACAATATTAATACTAATAGTTCCTCTCGCAAGCCTGACATATTATCTCCTAGTTTGCTTGACTTCCCTTCTCTTTCTCTCAGTCCTGTCACACCTTTGACTCCACAAGAGGAGGAAGAGAAGGCCATTGCTGAGAAAGGCTTTTATTTGCACCCTTCTCCTTTGGCTACTCCTAGAGACTCTCAACCTCAGCTTCTTCCTCTCTTTCCTGTCACATCACCTCCACTTTCTGATTCTGATGAGTCTCCCTCTTGAAGATCCTATATATGATTTTTGTTTTTGTTGCTCATCATTTGACACATATTAATGCACCAAGTCTTGACTTGAAGGTTGTTTCATTGTATTCCTGCTTTTCCTTTGTATTTTGATTTTCTTCCTTGGAATATCATTTGATTGTTGGTTTTTTTTTGCTCATCATTTGACATATTAATGCTCCAAGTCTTGACTTAGCTTGAAGGTAGTTTCACTGTATTCCTGCTTTTCTTCTGTATTTTGATTTTCTTCCTTGGAATATAATTTTTTAAGTTGGAGATGAAAAAAACTATCACATGAATTTCTGGTATTCAATTTCTGGGTTTTTTGTATTCATAAGTCCTGACATAAAAGGAGGAAACAAGAGAACACGGACTAGGAAGCACGTTGACTTTTTGAATTGTACTATAATACTGCATTTTTTCTCTGCTGTAATGTCAGTCATGCCTCATAGTACAATGTATCGTAGATTGTTTATTTCTGTCATGTCTATCTTAAGAAATAATGGAAAATGAAGAAACGGTCAAGTGGGATGATTTTGGGCACATTTTAATGAAGAAAAGGAAATTAGTATCAATATAGGCAGAGATGCAGAGAAGAGGGAAGATAGACTTTTCTTTTGCCATTAGATTCTGTTTCTTCATCTTTTCGTTTTTGAAACATGTTGGAATTATTGGAGAAAGTCCAGGTCAGATTGATTTGTCTGTATCGTATTCTTAAAAAATCTCTCTCGGATCAAGTGAACCATAAGTTTAATTTCATTTCTTTTTCCTTTTGTCATTGTCTTCTTCTCTCAATGATTGGCGCAAAAATAAATGATTAAATAATAAATATAAGAATAGTGGAGAGGTTGGTTTTTTATCCGTCCCCATTTAAAATTGTTATGGTTCTTGAATTGTTATCTTTTACTCCCTCCGGTCAAAAATATAAGACCTAATTGAATTTTTTAGAAAATTAGATAAAAAAACAAAATAAGTTAATTATAAATTGATTTACCTAATTTTCCCCCTTAAATTAGTTTATTTTACCTATAAACTAATGTATAATTTAAAAATATATCAAATATGTCATGATTTAATAGCCTATTTCGCAACCTTAACCTCTCCAAAAAAAGCCAATTAGGTCTTATATTTAGGACCGGAGGTAGTATTATTTTAAGGTCACTAATGATTTTTTTTTGTGGGGAAAAAAGTCACTATGATTTTTAAATTACAGTTAGAATAGCGTGAAAATGGGACTAAAGTTTCAGGATAGAAGTGGCCACTGTAATTGTAGTTCATAATTTAGAATTATGATGATACATAAGCAGTCATTATTATTGTTTATATCTACTTTTCATGTTTATTTATCATTAATATTGATTTAATGGAGTATTGACAACATAAATATAAGAACTTCAAATTCAAATATGTTTTTCTCCCTCACATCTTTTTAAGACGCGTATGCCTATAAAACACTTACTTGTGTTTGAAATAAGTGTCTTAAAAAAGCTTCATATATATCCCTGTGTGTATGTGTTTTAACTTATAACTTGCATGTTAACATACCTGTCTTTAAAATTCTTATCGTGTTTTGGTCTTGGAAATTACTACCTCCGATCCTAAATATAGGACCTAGATGACTTTTTTTTGGAGAGGTTAAGGTTGCAAAATAGTCTATTAAATCATGACATATTTGATATATTTTTAGATTATCCATTAGTTTATAAGTAAAATAAACTAGTTTTAGGGAAAAAATTAGGTAAATCAATTTATAATTAACTCATTTTTGCTTTTTTTAGAATTTTTCAAAAAAATCAATTAGGTCTTATATTTAGGACATGAGGGAGTATATATACTTAGAATTAATACTGTCTTAAAAATACTTATAAAAATACTTTGAATTACTACAGTACAAGGAATGATATTTGCTAATTTATTTCCTCCTTAATGTGATTTAAAGTATGGGTTAATGCAAATGCAACAACAAAAAGAGAATACATATGATTCAGACCACTTTATAACCTAATGAAGAGATGAGTTTCGTGTTTTGAAAATGTTTCGGATTTTGTTTCTGAAGATTATATAATATGGGCCTCATTCTACATAATGGGCCGCGCTCATTTTGGAGAGAGAAAAAGGGTAAAAATACAGTGGTTCTTGTAGCTAGACCAATTAGGCTATGTGGGCCAGATGAGCAGCGGCCCGCTATCCCTCCACTGTAGGGAGCCAGAAGTATTCGCTGCTCTGTGAAACCAGCCTCACGCATTGCTCTCTAGTCTATGGACTGTGAGACCTAAGCTTTAGCCCAATTCTCATGGCCCAACTCTCCACTTGGAGTGGGCAGGCCACGAGATGCAACATCAGGCCCAGCCCAACTGTTCCAAAGCCCAGTTCCACTACATTTATACCCCCACTTGGGTTACAAGCTGGCGCAACTCAGCTCGGCAAACAAAACGGTAAAGCCTGATGCTTATATAGAATAGAATTCTTTGAAATTTAAACGATGTGGGGCTTTTGGGATGTTTCCTGCTCATTCATCAATGTTTGTTCCACCGAATAGAGCATTGTCTTTGTTGTGAATGTTAATAAATTTGGGAAATCGTAGATTTGATTGCAATGTTATAGAAAGAGGAATCTGAGGCTTAATCCCTTTTCTCTTCATGGATGTTCGACGTGGGAAAAGAACAGGAAAGATCATCATACATATTAACATTGCCAAATCCTAAATTCTGAGGAAACAGCCTTATATAGATGTGTTATATATCAAACTTCAGATGTAGTTCTTATGAAGAAATATACAATAACCAAATGCAAAAAGTCTTGCCAGGAATGATGAATTTGGAGTATTGTAAATTCAGAACGGAGGATTGTGATGCAATGGATAGTTATGTGGTTTTTTGTATCATTTCTCTTCATCAAGGTTTGTAGTGGGAAAAGACCATACATATTATCATTGCTTAATTATAAATTCTGAGGAAACAGCCTATTTTAAGTAGTACAACTCACTCCTCAGTCTAATGAACAAAGATGACTCCAGACCATCTTTGAATACCTTATATAATCATTCATAAATAATCAAAAGTCAAACACAAATCAATAATAAATAATACTATTATTAATAAGAAGGCTCATAACAATGCTGCTTGCTAAGCTTGGGTGAAGTCCCGGGCGTGAACGAGAGAAAATTGACATGTTTGTGTATTTAAATTGAATGTAATAAAAAAAATCTTATCAACTTAACTGAACTTAGAAAAGAAAAGAAACAGCATGGTTTAGTGAATCTCAGGGCTGAAGGCTGAAAGCTTACAATTCATACATTTATGAACAATGCAGCTTCTAAAAGTTTATATACATACTGGTTGTGTTGTGTGTAGTTCTGTTGTCAATTATGTGTGTGTGAGCGAGCGCTTAAATTAAAGAAAAAGTATGGAACAATTAGTAAACTGTAAACCTCAACAGAGTTCAGTTTTTGGAAGTGAATGTTATGGAGTATGCATCTATGGTTGCTGCTGCATATTTAACATCTTTACTCAATCAGTTTAACTAATAGTCTAATACTGACTTTTATATCTGCAAGAAGGAATTGATTGTCCTGAACCCATGATTTTCTGGAAGAGGTCCATTTCCAGGTCGAATAGAAATTATCACCTCCAATCCTGAAACATAGACATAATCAAATCATGTGCAAATTAACTGAACTGTTCTAACCAGGCCATATAACTTTAAGGCTGTCAATAGCATGCATTTCTTAGAAAAGATTGAAAGACACACAAATCTATATCTATATAATGTTACACACAGTAGAAGTACTAAAAAATGTTCCCAGCGTATTTAGTTGTTTTTTTAACTGATGTTTCCTCAATCAAAGATCCAAGTTACTGTATTTCGTAATGTGTTTATCCACGTCTAAGCGGAAACATTTGCGGTTAAATTGTTTGGTATCTTTACACATTGATTTTTAACTGAAGAAAGGAACTATTCAGAAATGATGAAGACAAAAGCTAGTTTGCAGTAGTTCTATGTGAAATAGCCTTTCAATGCCGTTCCATTACACTTTCATTAATTTGTCAAATACGTTCGAAGGTTTTATATTGGCTTCGATCAGATGTTTGGTCATTTGGATCCTATACTGTAAAGAAGAAAACAAAGAAGACTCATCAGTCCAGAAACTAAAAGATTTTGCTTCCTCGCCTATGTATTGTTGGCAGTGATAGCTCAGAGAAGAAAATAGTTCCGTAAGCATCAACCACATAAATAAATAGCTTAAGACACTTATAGAATTGCACAAACCTGCAGCCTTGGCAGCTGTAGCTTCTTGAGAAACATCAGTCAGAAACAAAATATTTGACGGTCTATCGACACCAAGTGTCTCAAAAATTTCAATGTAACTGGATGTCTCTCTTTTGTTACTGCAAACGAAATAGTTCTGCATGAAGATAGCTGAAAAAAGAGTTAAGACAAGCACCTACAGAACGCGATATCGTGAAAAACATTACCCCACTTTGGTGTCGAAAAATCCACACAAGTATTTTCTCAGGTCACCATAGTTTGTATTTCCAAATATCAGCCTCTGTGCTAACCTACTACCACTAGAATATATGTACACCTGTGGCAAGTACACATGCTTTAATATTCAACCCAATCAAGATGTAACTCAAGGTCTTTGATGACCTAAAAACAAAAGGTAAATGAATTTTTTATTGTTAGATATAAAATTGAGTTTGGTTGCAATGCGTTTTTGGTTCCAAGGAAAGGTTGAGCATATTTCTAATAAATTGGGAGCATTGTGTACTGAAGTTATCTCTGAATAAAAAGGAGACCAAAAAAACTACACAAGGAGTGCACTTTATAAGGAGGACAAAGACAATGATAAAATCAGCACTAATTAATTAAGAGCTAGGAATTCATAACGCAAACCTTTTTACCCAAGGCATGCCACTTCTCAAGTGCTTTTGGTACATCATCAAAAACTACTGCCTCTATTTCCTTACTCTCAAAACCCGTTCGCCATATATGACCCTGCATAACCATATTTCAGCTACAAAAATATAAATTCAATAAAGACACACTGAATAAGGTTCACCTGCAATTCTTTCAAGGCAGTGATCTTCCTATCTGCTTTAATCATAGCTTCTACATTAGCAACCAAGGAAGCAATGACTTCTTCTTTCCCAGCATCATCTGAGGGAATAGGCACAGCACCAGCAATACCTTTTTCCAGGTCATTTTGAACCTGCGATCACAACGTGGTCAACCTTTCAAACTGTTTGAATGCAATAAGAAAGAACAAAATAAAAGGCTTCAGTTCTCAAGTAGTTGTAAATTTGAAGACCGCTCGTTAGAAACCCAGTCAGGCCAAGACTTCCATACTTGAGACAGCCCAACTACCATGACTACACTATACTATATAAGTTGTTTTTACTGATATTTTGCTTCAGAATGTCAGTAAACTATTTCAAGATATTTACGCATGTTATAAATATGAATCAGATGCTAGGAATCAGCCACAGAATGAAATTAATTACTTTCCAGATAACTCAAAAGTCAAACCACATTGACCTCTCATGTCATAATTTTTAGACTTTCAAAGATAACATTATATAACATTTCCTAATCTTAAATGCCACAGTATCCTACACCAAGGTAACCAAGATATCTAAGAATGTAAGATACCAGTGTATCAAATGGCTCCAGAAAAACATCAATCAGACAACTCAATTAGATACATACTTGAGAGCGAAGAAGCTTAATATCATCATGTGTCTCAGGTTTATCATATGTTGCAGATAGATGCCTACCAACATTAGCACGTGCATATGGGAAGAGAACCTCTGTAACAAATGATATGGGAGTGGTAGTCCCCTCAATGTCAAGAACAACGCATTGCTGCAGTCCAAATGGATGAGATAATGAAGAATTTTAATTTGAAATTATAGGGAGCAAAACTACAGGATATATCAAACACCTTAAAAACAACAAGTTCACTTTGCCAGTATTCAGAAGATATTGTTTCAGGGATGTGGAAAATCAATTTGTGACAACTTAAGAGATCTAAGTTACAATATGAAGGTTAGTATTATGTGAACTGACAGGGAATGGATCAATTTCACGCCCAGATTCCCGTGCCTTGGTTGACACATTTCGCTTCTTGCCAATCCCAAAACCACTTTGTACTCTTTGTACTGGACCATCACTTATAGAAGAAAAGTCTGGTTCCTGCTGATAAAGTTTGATAGAGGCAACAATAATAATTAGAAAACATAACAAAGATTCAAGGGATGGAAATTGGCAGGTGTCTTATCCCCTACCAATAACCTCCTAAGAAAAAAGTATTCAGGAAAAAATCGATTTTTGGAGAACCTGCACTATAAACATTCAAATGCATCCAAGTAACCCCTCACCTCCTAACATAAAAAATTAAATGTTCTAAAGTCACCTCTCTAATTAACTACCTACCTAAGTCTGATGAATAACCTTTTACATATAGCATGTCACAAATATATAACTCATTCTCAGGTTTAAAATCATTGACCTTTATTCCAAAACTCTAGTTTGATTATGTATTATTGAAAACTCTCAAGCATATCAAAATCTGAAGATGGGCAGCTGTGCTGTACATGTTATGTGGTAATGTGGAAATCAAAATAAGGAAGATTGCCAATGTGAAACTACATTTTCAGATACAGCAACAAGTACCAGAGTACAAATTGATTTTACCTTTGTTAAGAGAGAACAACAGTCAGAAGACTTTGTTTTAGGCAGGCAAGGTTTTGGAGATGGAGCAGACACATTACCTATCAAAATTTGAAGAAAAACAAAAACAAAATAGTACTAGTTGAGATAAATAAATTTTCATCCACAATGTCACACCTGAATACCACTCAAGCATAGGCACAACAACGTAAAACATACTGCAACAATTGGCATACAAATTGAAAATGGTATCAACTGTTCTACTCCCTCTAGGAAATAATTGACTTATTTTCTTAGAAAATCATAAGGAAGCAAAAAACTTACTTCTAAGAATTATTTGGCAGAATTTTTTCAACAACACTAGTTTAGTTTATTTGATTTATAAGCTAACATATAATTTATATATTAATACATAAACTATGTTGTGATTAACTTGCTCTTTTAGCTTCGTTAATCTCTCAAAAAAGTGACCAAACTCTTATACAACCTACCAAAGGCTAGGTGATATGAGTTTTGTCATTCCACCACAAAAGTTTAAGTCAATGTGGTGTGGAGACTCAACTCATATATATACGCTTAGTCTAATTTTGATTTATTCGATGTAGGGCTTGTGTAGTTTCTTAATATTCACCATACTTTTTTTTGTCCCTTTCTCCTTTTTTGGTTCGATCCTTCAGGTCTGCCTGGGCCGGTCAATCCCTAGGTTGATCTTCATTTTTTTTCTTTTTTTTGTTGGACTTTGTGTATTTTTTTTATCCCATTGATCGAATGACTCTGATACACTTTGACTTTTCCTTTTTAACTTTACATATTGTCTGTGTATAGTTATCTCTTTTTTTCCTCAAAAACTAATTACTTTACTTATAAACTAACTTATAATCTACTTAGACGTGACATGTCTTATAATTCAGTTCAGCTTACCATAAAAAAAGTGTAAGTGAAAATGTAAAGCAAAAGTGAAGCCTGTGAATGGAAAGAACACTTACGAATGAAATGACTGTGGTGAGAGAATGCAGAAATGAAAGCTCTGCTCTCTGTAGCTGCTGAGCTTGGAAGGTATACATGCGATGGTGTGCCTAGCTTTATTATGTTCATAGCCATAGCCATAGTCATGTTATGCTGAAGGAAAACGATGAGGCAAAGAGATAGCGATTTTCATAGGACTGACTATTGACTATTGACTACTGACTACTGACTACTGACTAGTGAGTGAGTGACTGAGAGTGAATTTTAAACGTTATATTTTTACTTTTTAAAAAAGAAAAAAGGGCGGATAAATATTTTATTAATTTTGAAGTTGTACGTTTAGTACCAATTGGGCAACTATATTTATATTTCTTTATTATGAAATGTCTTTTTGTTATATACTAATAACATGGCAATTGGGCAACTATATTAACAACTAGAAGTAAGGAAAAACTCGAGATAACTATGTTAATAAATAGAAATAGAAACCAACTATTGAAATTTCGAAATTAAGAGTTCATTTTTCTATCATTATTTTCTGAGAACTAAAACAGTATTTATACAATTTTTATTAAAATTACTGAAAAATATTAAATGAAGTTGATAGATGATTTATTTCTAATGAGAAATCTCAGTTAAATGACAGTTGAATTTTCTTTATTTGAGATTTTCCCATTTCTAATTATTTCTAGCTTTCATTCTATATGTTCTACATTAATATTAGTATTAATACTACCTCCAGTCCTAAATATATGACCTAATTGACTTTTTTTTGGAAAGATTAAGGTTGCGAAATAGGTTATTAAATGATGACATATTTGATATATTTTTAGATTATCCATTAGTTTATAGGTAAAATAAACTAGTTTAAGGGAAAAAATTAGGTAAATCAATTTATAATTAACTTATTTTGTTTTTTTAAGGATTTTCTAGAAAAAGTCAATTAGGTCTTATATTTAGGACCGGAGGAAGTATTAAATTTGATCATTTGGCCGTCTCATACAAAGTAATAGAAATGAGTTGTAAAATCAAGTTAGATGCTTTCCCATTGATATCTCTTTCCATTTTGCCTCCAATTATATCAAGTAGTCTTTAGTTATCCTCCATGATCCAACAACTTTAAATATGAATGACCTAAATGGAGAGCTCCTTAGCAGGTGGAACTATGATAAGTTTATAGATCACATAATTTTTAAATGGTTAAAAAAGGGTTTTCCATAAAAAAATAAAAACAAATCAAGATATTTATATTCATTAAATGAGGACCTCTCATTGAGGAAACAAATGTTTGACATATAATGTGGGTATTTGGGACCCAAAACAATGTGGGTGTTAAAATTGAGATACTCCATTAAGTATGAGCCCACAAATGGCCCAAAAACAATAAACAAATTGAGCACATTTTCTATAAATTAATGTTCGCCCTATGAGGGTCATGGACACAGGACCTCATCATGAACTGAGAGCATTAGAGTAGTGACTATAATGATTGTTGATTATAACCCTTTTCGACTGAATTTCTTGAATATAGTCAAATAATTCCATATTAAACTTTATTTCATAGAACTTGGATACAAGACATACATGGGTCTTTAACTAGATAAGCATGGTACCGGTGTTTCTAAGTTCATATGAATGCAGAAAAAATATTTGAAGGAGCTTCCTCAATTGAATTTGACAATGCTCAAATATGACCCAGCCAAGTAATCACATGAAAAGAAAAGGGAAAAACACTACAAAATTGCAATCAAGAATGCTGGCATTTTGCCTACATTTTAAAGTGACCTAAAATTACCTTTGGTCAAATAAAAAAGGCTTTTAGCATTATATCATTGGGTTTTTTTAAAAAAAAAATCTTAAAGGAGTGGATAAATGTTTGAGTTCAGGAGCATGATAAAATATATGCTAGTAGTATTAGATTACAAGATTGTATAATAGCTTGTGGGCTTCTTCTTTATAGTGGGAGAATCACATGTCACTCGTGAAGTGGTATGAGTAGCTTGGCTACTTGGCTGCCACACCCCACAACTCCCAGGTCCCAACTCCTATCACCCTATCTATTTTTAATCAAACCTGTATACATACAATAATAACATCAAAATAATAATATATTAGCTAACTCCATTATTCCGTAATTCTGGATTTTAGGGTGAAGGATGCTCAATGATGCAAAAGTTCTCCAACATACTGCGGGAGGGTTTAGCTAATGAATCTCCATGTCTCTACGTCTTAGGATCACAAGCCAATTACCACCTAATAATCTATATATCCTTTCGTTCTTAAATATTAAATTTGATGATATAATTTATTAAATTAAGGATCTAAGTTTTTTACCAAAATTAAGGATCTTAATTGAAATCATATAAGATTACAAAACACTCTAATTACATTAATTTATTGTCATCCTTTTTTCTTTTTATTATTGAGGAGTATTAATGGAGATCATTTAGAGGAAATGTGAGAAAAATATAGGGCTAAGTTGCACAAATACCTGTGTAATTGTGGTTATGATGTAAAATTACCCGTGTGATTTATTTGCATTTTAAAATATAGGAAAATATATACATAACTTAACTCATCCGTGATTAGTATTTTTGCCCTATAAGTACTAAGTTTCATTTTACCTCATTATATTGTCTTTTTATAAAAAAAAGAAAGAAAGAAATATTAATAATTGCTTAAAACCACACTTTACTCTTTCTTTAAGGGAGAGAAAATCAAATTGACATCAGATAGTAAGGGCATGTTTGCTCCATGGGAATTGATGAGAAAATGGAATTGGGAATTGAAAAATAAAATTTACATATATTATAGACCCACAAATGTTCTCTTTTCATCTCACACTTTTTTTGGGCCCACAAACTTTACTTTCTCATCATTACTTATGACTCGTTTGGATGTGGGAAAGTGTCACAAAGAATTAGAAATGGAAAGTGATATGAACCACACTCTCTAAAAAGCTTTCTAATGTGACACATTTCTGAGATTGAGCAATTACACCATTACCCTTACTTAAAATCGATTTTGATGGTTCAAAATCAATTTTGAGTTGAGTTTGAGCCAAAATTGATTTTAATCCACTAAAATTGATTTAGGCGAGGGTAGTCGTGTAATTGCTCCATGTCAGAAATGTGTCTCATCATATATCTTTTTACAAAGTGGGCCCCATAACACTTTCCATTTTTAATTCTTTGGGAAACATTCTCACAACCAAACAAGCCCTTAATTTACATCTACTTTCCATCTTTAACCCCTTCAACTCAATTCCATTTCAATTTTCATTTCCATTTCCATTACACCATTTCCGTCCAACCAAACGGGCCCAATGATGAGAATATTTAAATAGTATAATGTCGAAGTATAAAGTCTGAAGAATTATAAAAAGGTGAACTGAAAAGTGCATCACATTATTTCTGATAAAAAATGCATCACATTAACTAAAGCATAGGCAAGCAACACATTACATTAAAAAAATAATAAAAATTGGATTTAGGAGAGAAAACATTGCACTGAAAACAAGGTACTCCCTCCGTTCCTAAATATAAGACCTAGATAACTTTTTTTTGGAAAGATTAAGGTTGCGAAATAGGTTATTAAATGATGACATATTTGATATCTTTTTAGATTATCCATTAGCTTATAGGTAAAATAAACTAGTTTAAGAGAAAAAATTAGGTAAATCAATTTATAATTAACTTATTTTTTACTTTTTTTAGGATTTTTCAAAAATTAAAAGTCATCTAAATCCTATATTTAGGAACGGAGGGAGTAGTTCATAGTAGTATTAAATATTTAAATTACATATGTGCATGGGAATCGTGTTCGACGAATCCAAGAGCTTTAAATCCTAACCCCTAAAAAATGTTTCTAAAGGAGCTTTTCTAATCCAATTATCAAGCTAACAAGTTGTCCAATCCCAGGAAAAAAATTACCAGTAGTAAATTAATCACTGTTAAGGTGAAAAACTTTTATTAATGGGAAAGAGAAAGACTTAGATATGTTATCGCACATAAAGAGTATTAATAATTAACAGGATTTTATATATATAGAAAATCAAAGTACTCATCACAGTCTAGGTTTTATTCCTTTAATAAATAAAATTGTTGTTTAGAAAAAAACATAAAATTGTTAAACAAGGATGTTTCCTCAATTTTCTCATAGAGGTATTACCAACTCCTCAAGTCATAAAAAATCATATATATTAACTAACATGTAAAAAACTAGTTTAAATTAACCCCCTGATGTTGACCGAAGAATTAATCGATATAACTAATTTATAGAATTAAAAAATTATGAAATTTGACTCATTATCTAAAACCATTTTTAATTTTATTTTTGTAAGAATATTGTTCACTCTTAATCATTTCAATGAGGTATTTAAGAAAAATTGTGATGAGTGACATTTAAGCGTCAATTATATGCGTAAAATTGATAAATAAGCACTAATTATTCTTTTAGGATATACTCCAACATATTACTATATTATGACCAAAGTTATGATCAATAACCAAAGAATTCTTCAAGAAATAATATAGAAAACTAAAATGTTCTGAATTGAACTTTTATTAAAAATTATAATTCAATAGTAATACGATTCCGTTTTTTATTCTCAAAAGAAAATTTTAGTTGCATAGCTAGAAAGGCTTATATTCCAATTAAAAAATATTTATGCGCGCTCGTGTCTATGTATATGGCCAAAAATTAAGACTGTCATCACGCTTATCCCTAACAGCCATGAAGATGTGATGTTTAGTTGTTTATCATGAAATGAACCGACAAAACTGATTATCCATACATTTTAATTAAATGTAAACATTTTATTTCAATAACTTCTATTATAGTATATATAATTTCATTTGAAGAGATAATCTTAAAATCTCAGTTTTTTTAAAAATAAACTGACCGTTTAAATTTTATATTTTAAATATTGTTTTAGATTTAAACAACTTCACATGTCACTACAGCAACGAATTAATAAATATAAGATTGGTTAGAGGGTATGTAGGAAATGTATTGTTTTAGAAAATATACTGTTTTATGTAACGGGGTACTAGTATCTCATTATATTTTGACATATTTTATATTTAAACAAAGGTATATTTTGCATTTGTATGCATTTTACATGGGTTCCAATTCAAACTCAATTCTACCAAGAAATGCCATCCATTATTACAACCAGTAACCAAGAGTTGGTTATATTAAGAGATTTTTTTTCTTAATGAGTTTGTGTTTTGGATGGAAATTGAAGAGTAGGGAGAACGTAACACTAATACATAGTTGGTTTGATAGTAGAAAACTGCATTGCATTCCTATCGAAAGTTATAAAGGAGATTTATGTGTTGAGAGGAAAAATCAAGAACACCAAAACGAAATATATTATCAGAATATATGATACTATCTATTAGAATATATGTGTACACACACATATGTATAGATCTATATAACAAAAAAAAGCGCAGAAAATCGATGAGTTGAAATGTAGCAACTTGCTTATCTTGACCAAATCAATCACGTTCTAATCAAAAAACAAATCAATCACGTATTTCTTCCAATTACGCTAATATTATAATCAGTTCACACGTAGCACTCGCTGGAGAAATTATAACTACATTTGTCTTCGTAGTCTTCTTAACCTTAACCTCTGTTAATTAATTAATCATTGTGTCAAGAACATCAGTTATACTAATCATCAATAACGTACTCCTACACTCTTCTGGAAAATTCCCTACATGTCCTATTTCCACGAATCAGTCAATCACATCATCATCATATATATTAACCAATAATCACACTATTATTATTCTTCAATTTTGTACCAATTCTCATCATAACACTTGAACTCTCTGTGCTCATACACGTATTTAATCAATTTAGGACATTTTGTTCTTCAATCAGGAACATTACACATGGTATAAAAAATTTTTTTTGGTTTGTTTGTTTTCTATTGAAGTCCGTTCTGATCCTTTTCGTGACGTATGATTAAAAAATTTATACAACAAAATTGTCTTCGTGATAATATTTGATAGTCTCTTGCAATATTTATAGTTCATTTAAGTTTTATCTATTTATGATCAGTTATACGTTAGTCATGTGCCTTTTTTCTCAATATGTTGATTGTGTCTTAAATCAGATACGTGAAAATTTTTATTAAAGTAACAAGTTTAATTGTACCGATGATTTGTAACGTGTGTTTTATTGTGATTATAACAATATGCGTTTGATACGGTTTTTTTATCCAAAAAAACAAAAAGCTTAGTTATATTTAAGCAAAAAATAGAAAATTACAAAACCTTGAAATGTATTTAATGTCCTTTCTTATGTTACTCCGACACGCACATATTATTGTAATTAAGGGTTTTTTTTAACTGAGTAATTAAGGGTTTAAATGCAAATCTATATATAAACTTATTATTAATTACCCTACAAGAAACATTAACACTAAATTTTCAAATAAATAAGCGACTTTTATTGTGCAATGTGTGGCGTATTCAAATAATGAACAAAAGTGTTTTTTATATAACTGAATAGAAGTGTTTTATTATCTTTTGTTGAGAGTCAATTTTGCCCAAAAATGTTAGTTTAAGATTACTTATGTCCTAAAATATGTACCTTCAGGTCTATTTTATTGAAATTTTTAAAATAGATCAATTTTACCCTTACAGCTAAAATATAAGTAGTCAATGTCAAATTTTGAACAATCAACCTTACTTTTTAAAGAAGTCTATATTTGAAAACTTACATGTCAATTTTGAACTAGAAAACTTTTGAGGGCAAAATTAGTTCTGAGTGAAAATTTTGAGGATAAAATTGACTCTTAACCCCTTTTTAACTAAAAAGTGTATAATTACATTTTTTGAATTAAATGGGTAAGCATTAATGACTTAGAAAAACTACGTCAGTATACCACTATACTACACATCTTAGGTAGATCATCTTTCAAGTATATTAACACCCATCAGTGGGACAACTGTCCAAGAGTTTTTGTGCTTCATACCTAAATAGAGATCAAATCCATGATTTTGGTTAAAGTTTGATGAATCTCTTACCACTCAACCAAATGCTCATAATTTACTACAAATCCTTTGATAAAGCATTTTATTATCTAATGTACGGTTTTATGTGGACTGTGGGAGAAGTTTTACTGTGTCAAGTACCTATAAAAAAAGCCCGATTTTCTGCTCATAGTGATACATCTTCAAACGGTGGCTATGGTTATATTTATTGGTTCTTTTGTATTTTTTCCACATATCATACATGATGAACTCACGACTAGCAGCAGTGTGAACGAACTAACACAACGCCAGCTCCTATCATTAATTTTGAATTGATTTCGCCATCTATCTCCGTTATGTGCATGCAACTATGGGATTGTTTTTGTGTGATGATGGAGCTTTCTGGGTTGTTGTGCATGGAGGAGGGAAAGTTGGTGCACGAAGAGATCATGGGCCTTTTGTTTTCTCATATCCTCTGGTTAGTGTCGTTTTATTTAAGTTCTTTTAGTTTCTGTTGGTGCATTAAATTTCTCATGTATACTTATTTACTTTTTTGACTTTAAGTTATTTAAATTCTATAAGCACAATACAAAAATATGCGGAACACACACAAAATCTAAAACCTATTTTAAGTTCTTATTCAACAAAATAAGCCATGTCAATCACAACATTGTGTGATTGCGTATAGTTACTATTGGGCCTGCAACCCACGGGCCCCGCCCACCCATTTATAAAAATCCCCATTTTAGACCCGCCCATTTTGGGTTTAATGTTTTTTGGGCGGGGCCCGCCCAATAAAGTGCTAATGGGTATGGGTATGGGTGAGGGCATGGGTAATTCTGCCCCGCCCATTAAAAAGAATACACGTAGTAGACTGTAGTTTTTATTAAGGTTTAAGGCTTTATACGTGAAGAACTTAAGGCTGAAGTTGCATAGTATTGAAGAATCATTTAAATTATGTTAGAAATTGTTATTTTATTGTTGTTCAAATCCATACTATTTTATATTAAGAGTTCTTATTAGTTATTAGATGCTTTCTTTGCCATTGGATTTTTGTTGAATGTTTCATTTTGTTGAAAGTTGTAAACTTATTTAGCTTGTTGAATGTTGAGGTTTGATTAAATATTAAGTGTGTTTCATTCTGGCCAGTGGCCATTAGCAAAACAATGCAACTATGTAAGAGTGTGAAGCTATTTTTTTATTGCAAAGTTTTTTTTATATTTATAAAATGAGCATATAAAATGAGCATATGGGCCCCACCCATTATACCCAGACCCGTCCAGGCCCATTTAATCGGGTCTAGACGGGTAAAACTTACGGGTATGGGCTGCCCCATACCCATGTATCTTAACTGGGGCGGGTATGGGCATGGCCTTGGGGCGGCCCGTTTCCCAAATTCACAACCCTACTTACTACTACTTACTAATAAACTAGCTTTTTAGTTTTCCAAAAAGAAAAAGTTCATCATGCAATGTATTCCTCTTATGCACAATTTTCAATACATAATTAGTTTAGATTAATTAATACTGTGATTTTCTTTTTATTATGTTTCTTCTTTTCGAATCTCAATTATTTCCCCATAATTAATTCTAAGACTAAAATCACGGGAAAACAAGGAGTTTGATTGTCCAACCCCAAGTTTAAGTATATTTCCTCCCAAAATACATCAACAATCAACAACACTATATTAGGAAGCAACAAGAAATAACAACTGATAAAATCTCTATGATGAAAATAGTCATAAAATCACATTCAAATCAAGACAACAATCGCCCAAAATAGGGGGATATTAAAAACTCCTAATAAGATATATGCAGGCCAAATCTCAAATAATTAAATTCTTAGATAATAAATCATTATTATTGTAATAATAATGATAATTTCCCCTAATGTCCACCCAAAATTCCACTCATAGCCACACTAATCAAAATAGTAGCCACATACACCAATAAGCTCGCCGGAGTTACGCCCCATGCACCATTCGCACGTGGCGCCGGTGCCGGCGATGTATCATTCGACGACGACGGATTTGATGGCCCCGGTTGGCTCGACGGAGGACTTCCCTGTGCAGGCGGCGATGGCGTCGGAGAATTCGCCGGTGATGGACTCGCCGGCGCCGGAGATTTCTTCGGCGAAGGAATTGGTGAACTTATTGGTGCCGGCGATGATGCCGTCGGGGAATTCGCCGGAGACTTCGCCGGTGATGAATTTGCCGGCGCCGGAGATATCTTCGGTGAAGGAATAGGTGAAACCGATGGAGCTGGCGGTGGTGACGTCGGAGAATTCGCCGGAGAAGGCACCGGAGATCCCTTCGCCGGTGCAGGAGAAGTCGCCGGAGTTGGACTAGAAGGCGAATTGGCCGGAGCCGGCGACGGAGGAGATGACTTCGGTGATGGGGTTGGTGAAACCGATGGAGATGGCGACGGAGACGGTGGAGAAATCTTCGGAGAGGTCGCCGGAGATGGCGGGTTGGCCGCCGGCACCGGCGGCTGAGAGTGGGGAGGAGGTGATCTTATGGCTAAAACCACAACGATTAATTTCTGACCCTTTTCACAATTAATATCAGTACCACTTATGAAATAAAAGGGTCCTGATTTATCAAACTTGAATGTTGAATCACCATCTTCATATTTCTTGATAGGGTTGGTCTTATTGCATTTATCATAATCATCCTTGTTGACCACAAGAACTGAGTTTGACCCCTTCTTGTACTTGAACACTACAATAAATCAAAAACCCAGAATTTATTTAATCAGTTATGAGCCAAAAAATAAAAATACAAAATTTAAATAAATTATAGAAAGGCCAGTTCTAGTCCCCACTTGGTGAGGGTACTAGGGAAAAGTCTAACCTCTGCTTTTTGCAGAGTGGCTGATTCGAACCTGCGACCTCATACCCACACCTCATACCCACACGGCAAGCGAACTTACCGAGCCGGCCCTTCACAAAATTTAAATAAATTATAATTGTCTTTTTTTTTTCCTTACCTATGGTGTCATTGACTTGAAACCTATTTCTTCCTGCCCAGTGATTGTACTCATCAGATGGGTTTAAAACCCAACCATCTTTGCCACCAGCGTTGAACACATAGGCTTGAGAGTGATATGAGAGAAGAGAGAAAATAAGGAGCCAGACACAAAATATAGGTATGTGGAACTCCATGAAAATGGAAGAATAGGGTATGTGAGAGTGTGTATGTTGTTGTTACTTTGTATTGAGAGGTTTTGTGAAGGTGGAGGGGAGTTAGGTGGGGAATGGGGTTTATAAAGGGAGGGATTTTGGGGAAATTGAGGAAATAAGAGTGATTTTTATGAGACATGACCGTTGCTGATGCAGGATGAAGAGAAGAAAAGGAATATGCGTGTCAAATGAGGGGTTGGGGTGGGAAGATTGGGGTCGTTGATTGATATGATAAATTAGGAAGGTGACACGTGGGGAAATCTTGGTGAGGTAACGTTGGGATTTTGGTTTCATTATGGGCTGAATATTATGTTTTAATGTTGGTATTAATTATGAAGATTTTCCCTTTTGTGGTCAAGGTCTTTGTGTGTGCGATTGATGAGTTGGATTTTGATTGGTAAATTGTAAGAAGGTTAACCTGGCGGATTGGCGTGAGTGGTAAGTACTCTCGTCCCTTAAGCAAGTGGTTGGGGGTTCGATCCTCAGCTCATGCGAATGGAGCAAATTCACAGGCCAGCTGTCTACCCTCTATATGGGACTTCAGAACAGCGAGGGATTAGTCTCACTTGACACGCGGGTGGGGATACCCTTGGGTAACCAAAAAAAAAAAAAAAAAAATTGTAAGAAGGCCGTGGATTATGGATTTCCATTTTTTTCCTTTTGTGTTTGTGTTTTTAAAGAAAAAATTGCATAGGAAATCCTTTTTGTTATTAAAAGAATCTTGAATATGCATAAGGTTTGTTTGAATTTTAGTGTTTGTAAAAATGAGAAATATTTTTTAGAGAATGGTTTCTGAAAATGTAAAAACATAGTTTTTTTAGAAAACCTTAATTTTCAGCCATAATTCAAGGATTTGAAGGTTACAACTTATAAGTTGATGCGGGTAATTGTGTCAAAGAGGATATTATCATAACAAGCATGTAATAACTTGAGCGAGCAATGCACGGGGAGCAATAGGGGTGGAAACAGGTCAGACCCTTAACAGGCGGCCTTCGACTCGGCCTATTTAGGGCCTAGTTTGGCCTAACCTATTTATTAAATAGGCCAGACTAAGGCTTATTGGAAAGCCTTTTTATGTAAAAAAGTCAGGCCTAATTCAATAAAGCTCGGCCTAAAAGCCTTCAGGCTTGACCCGTTTAATAATTATTATTTGTTGAGTTGAATCTGGGTCATGTTTTGATGACAATTATCATTTTTGATTTTATTAAAAATAAAATTATAAGTGTTAAGTTTAGTTTAAAGGCTTGAAGCCTATTTATGGCCTTTTAAGTTTGATATATAGGCCTTTAAAATGTTTTATGTCTTTTGAAAGCCTAAATTTGAAGTAGGTTTTTAAAAGACTTGAAGTCTTTTAAAGGCCTACATTGTAAGTAGGCCTTTAAAAAGGCTTTCAGACCTTAAACATTTTTCGCAGGCCTATGCTTTTTTCTGAAAAAAAGCCTACATCCAGGCTCAGGCCTAGGTCTATGATTTCTTTTTTTATTACAGGCCCAGACCTTTTTAAGTCTGGCTCGGCTCGGCTCAGCTCATTTCCACCCCTAGGGAGCAATGAATTAGGGTATTGAAATCAATCTAAACACGAACGGAGAACATTAATGGTAGTTTAAGGTAAGTTATAATAGTATATATCGTTTAACATCATCACATCAACATTGATATTATACGTGATTAAGTCACTACCTTATGCACAATGGCAAAGACGGTTAGCACAAATAAGTCATGCTAATTATATATTACATTACGGAATACTTCAATTGGTAAACAACATTTAATGTTGAATCAATATGGGCCGTGTCATTCTTTGGAGGGATTATTTTCAATTCCTTTTTGCTCTTGACTCTAAACAATGCAACATAATGCTGTCTATAGGTAATAATATGATTTGAGAGGTAAAGACTAACTTGATTGAGTGACTTACCTTGACTTTCATTAATATTCATGGTGAAAGATATAGTGATTGAGAATTGTTTGCGCTATATGTGAAATTACCAACAAAAAAGGATTCATATCAATACTAAGGATTAAGACTTTCTGACTCTCCCCTTTCAATCAGCCGGTCAAGCCCCTGGACAATCTAATGATATTTAATCATTTAATGTAATGACACCAATCACTAAGAGCATTGTTATCAAACTCGTGAATTAACACTATAATTTTATCGTTTTTACAGCTCTACCTAACAAAACGTGTTATGAATCACTAAAATACTGAATGGTCTCAAACTCGATAGAAAATCTCGTGTTTACATGCTGAATTCATCGTTTTACATTTCTCTTACAAAACAACGTGTTAACTTGCTTTTAAACTCATTTGAATGATTTTTATTTGACCAAATTCAATGAATTTAAATATAAATTTCATAGAAATTTCTCAATTAAGATTGATAAAGTATGAATGCTTTAATATGTAATATCAACTATTTATATTTAAAATATATTTAACTCAAATTATGGTTACTTTAGTATTTTTATTTAATTCTATACGAGAAACACATGTTTATTAATAAATATGAACTCTTACGAGGTTATGTTTCATATATGTCTACAATTTTATTTTACTTTATTTCCATGAGTTTATTTAAAATAAGGAATTTGACTACATTGACTAAGAGGTATGAATCTATCAAATGAAGAAGCAATTGCCATAATTATTTCTTCATTTTGCAAATTTGAAGTTCAAATTTGAAATCCCAAAACGTAATACTCCCTCCGTTCCTAAATATAAGATCACTTTGGGGAAGTGGATAAATTCCTAAATATAAGATCACTTCCTATTTTATCTCAAGTTTTGCCCAAACTACCCTTATACTCCCTCTTTTCATTGAAAACCCCTCCTCCTTTTAAAGTCAAGTAATTGAGGGGATTTTGGGAAGATCATGTAATTTTATTGTCTTCTTTAATCTCCCCAAATTAACCAAAGTGATCTTATATTTAGGAACGGAGGGAGGGAGTACAATACCGAGTGTATTAAATAGGCAAAACAGTGGTTGGGCCAACAGCATTAATCAATTTCTGTTATGACGGACACATGCTCGAAGAAGGGGATTACTACAATAGTACAGGCCGACTTGAAATTATGTATACAAAAAGGACCTGATTTGTAGCTACCCAACGTTAATGATGGGCCCATGATAAGAAGCTTGCTGAATGGTTTGGAGAATTACAACACCGTTATCTGAATATTGCCAGATGGATTGTATTAATTTTGGTGGGCTGAAACAGAATAAATAAATTAGACCATATTGCTATTAGGGGTGGGAATAGCCCAGGCCGGCTATCAGGGGCCTATGACTTGGACTGTTAAGGCCTTGAACCGGTCTCCTTATATCCAGGCCAGGCTCAGGCCCAGACTTTTTCTTTTGAACTGTTTTGCTTAACAGGTCAGTCTCAGGCTTGAGAAAAAAGCCTATTAACCTATCAGGCTGGCCTATTAAGAATTTAAATAATATTTATTTAAATAAAAAATTATGTTACTATATTAATTGATGTTATTTTTATTAATTTTTAATATAAAATTACAATTATATCATCTTCTATTCTAGTGTATTTATTGTCGCACATTCTCTAAGCATTCATTCAAATGATGTTACCCACCATTCATATTTCTAAACCTCTTATTGAGTATGTTTAATTAATCAGGCCTCCTAACAGACTAATAGTCAGGCCAGACTCAGGCTTAAAAAAATTGTCTGTAATAGGCCACAGGCCAGGGTCAGGCCGATCAATTATACCACAGGCCACGCCATTTTGTGACCAGGTCAGGCCAGGCCTGGACCATTCCTACCCCTAATTGCTATTAAATAATGGTAACAAATAAAACCTAATTGCCATTTTCATTGTAAAAAGACAAAATAAACAGTGATGGCTAAGATGAATAGTGAAAATAGAGAAAAGCCACAAATTAAGCCGAATTAGGAGTGATCTGAGTAGCATTACTTTCTGGTGAAGAGTATAGTAGCTTATTAGGATTGGGAAGGAAGCCAACCAGACATGGTTATATTGTATATAAACACTACTCCCTACTATCTTAAATATAAGACCGTTTTAACTTTTTTTGTCTAAATCAAAAAGACATATTAGAATTAGACAATTAAATTATACATATTGCACATGTGATTTGATTCTAGCTAGGTCAGCTTATAAGTTGAATAAATTAGTTTTGAGGAAAAAATATAAAAAAGTTGAAGTAATTTATTTTGCATTCTTAATTTCGTGTGAAAAACCAAAATTAACTTATAATTGTAAAAAACTCTGCCACTAAATTTATACTCTAAAATCACTTGTATCACTTTTTAAGTTGAAGCTATTATCTAAAAGTTAATATAATCAAGCTCTAAGACTAGATTTAAACTCGACCTTTTTTATATACTAACTAGAAATTAGGTATCAAAGCAACAAAGTACACTAGTTTGAGGTATTCAAATAGTCAAGTTTCTTTATTAGATGTTTTTTAGGATCTCCTCTTAGACTCAAATTTAAGACTACAAAAAATTTAGTGGGACATTACACCACTAAATAAAACAAACTGTGTTGGTTATTCAAATTAAACTCAACCCAATCCTAGAAGCTATTGTGAAAAAGTTGTCACTCTCTCATTAGATAAATTATTATGATTGAAAAGGAAGCATATTCTATCCAAAAACTTTAATCCTATAAAAATCTCTTTTTCCTACAAAAATTACTCTTCAAAAGAATTTTCATCGATCTGGTGAACTCACTAGGAGACTGATTTTGTCAATGTGACAATTCAATCCTTGATGAGAATTACTCCGTTGAGAAATTTTTTTCTTATCCCAGAGAACTATCAGCATAGGAAATCTCAACTTGTTCATCGATTTGGTGAACTCACTAGGAAGATCTGGCATGCACGAAACTTCAAAGGACAGGTTTGCTTTTGTTATAGACATTTTAAAACTCATCGGACATTTTGGCAACTAAGTTTTAAATGCTTGTGCCCAAAAAAGATTTCGCATAGGTGCACAATCAGACCCAGTTGAGTTTATGTCCTGGCTTCTTAACGCACTGCATGCAGATCTTAGAACCTCAAAGAAGAATAATACGTAGCATAATACACAAGTACTGTTTTCAGGTTCACCTCTGATAAACTACTATTATACTTTTCTTATTTATGTTTTACTGATTTATTTTCCCCATAGCTGCAGCCAACTTGTGCTTGCAGGGTGAATTGGAGGTTGTGAAAGAAATTCCTAACAAACAAATCGCTCAGAGGAAAGAAAACAATGAGGAACAAAACCTTAGTGACAATCTTTCAGATGGTAGCAATGAGCGGGATGCTTTTGTCACAGAAATTTCCAGGATGCCATTTCTGAAGTTAAGATTGGACTTCCACCACATCCTTGAATAGGATGTGATAGATAAAAATATAATACCTCAGGTATTATCTCTGCAATCTAGTTCTGTTACATTGTCTCTGAAATTGTAGAGTTTCAATTACTTACATTGACCATTGGAGCTTTGGGCTATGGATTTTGGATCTTGTTTCCTAGATTGTAGTACTCCCTCAGATCCTTATTATAAGCTACCAACTACTCATTTCTCATATACCGAGGAATGATGGTTGTGTCTTAAAAATCATGTTAATTTCTCACCTTTTCCAACTACACCCTTATTAAATGATGTTTTTCACATTTTCAATTTTGAATCTCCATTAGTTACATAGGTAAAGTGGAAAAAGGTATTTAATGCGGCAGTTAGTAACCTAAATTAAAGACCAAAATAATAGGTAGTTGGTGACTTATAATAAGGATCGGAGGGAGTATTTATATCTGATGGTCATAAAGGTTACTTCAGCCGTTTCGGCGTTCATCTTGACTATAACTGCAGTAATTTTGATATGAGCTTCGAGTCATTTTTGTCGCGGTTTCAACCCCACTTTTGACGTGTTTCAAGTATAAACACCGTCATGTGAGATTTTAGCAGCGTGTTTGGTCAAAACGCCATAACATTATTGTGGCTAATTAAGTTGTGAATTTTTTGTAGTGTGCTTAATATATTCCCTTCCCCATAACCCTCACTAAGTGAGGTTGAAACTGAGTTAGCCCTTATACTCTTAATGAAACAAAACTATATTGTTATTTAAGCGACCCTTAAAATAAATTCATTATCAAAACATTATGAAGGTTTATAATGAAAGTGAGGATGCACAAGGGGGTGAATTGTGCTACACTTAAAAAACTTTAAATGACTAAATTAAAAACAAACACAACACAGTTTATACTGGTTCGGCCAAAACTCTTGCCTACGTCCAGTTCACCAACTCCTCGTTGGGTTCCACAAAGTTCAAGTTTTACAACAGGTTCACCTGAGAACCTTTACAAGTGAAAGACTCTCTCTAACACTCCCCCTTACTACCTGTAAGGTCGCAACCCTGTTCTAAATTAAAGCTTCAAGCTTCAGAACAACCTCAAGACAAAAGAGGATTTAATTTATCTTATTAAGTTCACAGATGAACAGATAGTGTTAATCACTTAGGCTCGTAAATGCAGCGGCTTAAATGCTCTTAAAGAATTTTGACAGAGAGTAGGTGCTTGTTCAGAATATTCGGTGAAGAGCAATAAATTACATTTCGCTATTTATAGTCTTCAAAGGATGATATATCCGTTTGACTCAGAGGAATGAAGACTTGTATCAGTTGAGCTCCATTAATGCTTCATCAAAGACCACTGATCCGAGGAGATGCTTGTGGTAGATGTCCCTTTGGGAACCCATTTATAGGAATTGCTAATCCCATATTTTCTATGGTAGCAAGAAGATTGTGTATGCCCTTGTTTATTGCAATAATTACAGAAACTGTAGGATGAGGAAGGATAGTACAAGTTTATTTGAAAAGATGCAAATTTTGTTTTCTTTTGAGGTTTTGGCTTAGGATTGTAGCCTATATCAGTTTTGTCCATGTACCCTTTTTGCTCTTGAAGAGTAACTTTCAACATAGTTGATCCTTTAATAAATTTTTCTAGAGCAGTTGTAAGTTTCTCTTTTTCCTTGGTTAGGTTTTCACAGTTTGGACACTGGATGACATTGTCCTCATGTTCTTTTTCTGATATGATCGCGATATCAGATTTAGGACTGATCGCTATTTCAGGTCTAATACTGATCGGACTATTAGGCTTAGAGCTGATCGCAGTATCTGATTTAGGACTGATCGCAATATTGGATTTTTCCTTTAACCTTCTATTTTCTTTTCTAAGAGCAGATACTTCTTTGGCTATTTTGTAAAATTCAGTAACTAAACTATTATATTCATCTTGTAAATCACATTTCTCAAAATCGTTTACCTCAGTGTTCTCATGATTGGAGTCCTCTGAATTTTCTTGAGCTACCAAGCATAAGTTGGCAGCTTCTTCTGCTTCCTCTTCATCTTCTGAACTATCTCCCCAGATAGCTCCAACATAAGCTTTCTTTTTGTCACCATACTTCTCCTTCAGTTTGTCCTTTTCTTTGAATCTCTGGAGACTTGGACATTCAGCCTTGAAGTGACCAGACTTTTTGCACTCAAAACATACAGGGGCTCTATCCTTCTTGTAGCTGAAGTCTCCTTTCTGAAATTTTCCTTTTCTTTTGAAAAACTTTTTAAATCTTCTTACCATCATAGCCATTTCTTCATCATCAATTTCTTCATCATCATCCTCATATTCTTCTTTGCTGTGAGCAATAAGGGCAAGATTCTTTGCCTTTGTGGTTGCTTGAGGATTTCTTTGAGCTAGTAAAGTGGGTTCATATTCTGCCAGGGAACCAAACAGGGCTGTGACAGATCTTGTTGATTCTCCTTGAACTTCCTTCAAAATAGTGACTTTTGTGAGCCAATCACCTTTTAACACTTTTAGAATTTTATTTACCTGTTCCTTCTCAATGAAGATTCTTCCTAGAGTAGCAAGGTTATTTATGAGATGAATGAATCTAATCTCTAGGTCTCTGATGGGTTCATCTGGAAGCATGGTGAATTTGTGAAAATCTTCAACAAGCATTTCAACTCTCCTATCTTTCACACCAGATGTTCCTTCATGAGCAGTTTGAAGAGCATCTCACATCTCTTTAGCAGATTTGAGATGGCTGATTCTGAATTATTCCTTCTGACTCAAAGCGTATTGAATCATGAGGATTGCTTTGTAATTCAACTCCATTTTGGCACAGTCTTCATCAGTGAATTGATCTTCAGTCTTTGGACTACCATAAGCATTCTTAGGAACAAGGTTCCCATTTCGTATAATGTTCCACAATCTGAATCCATGAGCTTTGATGAAGTTTTCCATTTTAAATCTCCAGAAGGTATAGTTGAGGTCATCAAAACCAGGAGGCTTGTTGGGAGGAGTTGAGATATCATGGAGCACATTTTCTACAGCATCCATCACTGGATCTTTTCTTGTCAGATTCGTTGGAATCAATTAAAGGAAGACCAGCTCTGATACCAAATGAAAGCGAGGATGCACAAGATGGGGGATGAATTGTGCTACACTTAAAAAACTTTAAACAACTAAATTAAAAACAAACACAACACACTTTATACTGGTTCGGCCAAAACTCTTGCCTACGTCCAGTTCACCAACTCCTCGTTGGGTTCCACTAAGTTCAGGTTTTACAACAGGTTCACCTGAGAACCTTTACAAGTGAAAGACTCTCTCTAACACTCCCCCTTACTACCTGTAAGGTCGCAACCCTGTTCTAAATTAAAGCTCCAAGCTTCAGAACAACCTCAAGACAAAAGAGGATTTAATTTATCTTATTAAGTTCACAGATGAACAGATAGTGTTAATCACTTAGGCTCGTAAATGCAGCGGCTTAAATGCTCTTAAAGAATTTTGACAGAGAGTAGGTGCTTGTTCAGAATATTCGGTGAAGAGCAATAAATTACATTTCGCTATTTATAGTCTTCAAAGGATGATATATCCGTTTGACTCAGAGGAATGAAGACTTGTATCAGTTGAGCTCCATTAATGCTTCATCAAAGACCACTGATCCGAGGAGATGCTTGTGGTAGATGTCCCTTTGGGAACCCATTTATAGGAATTGCTAATCCCATATTTTCTATGGTAGCAAGAAGATTGTGTATGCCCTTGTTTATTGCAATAATTACAGAAACTGTAGGATGAGGAAGGATAGTACAAGTTTATTTGAAAAGATGCAAATTTTGTTTTCTTTTGAGGTTTTGGCTTAGGATTGTAGCCTATATCAGTTTTGTCCATGTACCCTTTTTGCTATTGAAGAGTAACTTTCAACATAGTTGATCCTTTAATAAATTTTTCTAGAGCAGTTGTAAGTTTCTCTTTTTCCTTGGTTAGGTTTTCACAGTTTGGACACTGGATGACATTGTCCTCATGTTCTTTTTCTGATATGATCGCGATATCAGATTTAGGACTGATCGCTATTTCAGGTCTAATACTGATCGGACTATTAGGCTTAGAGCTGATCGCAGTATCAGATTTAGGACTGATCGCAATATTGGATTTTTCCTTTAACCTTCTATTTTCTTTTCTAAGAGCAGATACTTCTTTGGCTATTTTGTAAAATTCAGTAACTAAACTATTATATTCATCTTGTAAATCACATTTCTCAAAATCGTTTACCTCAGTGTTCTCATGATTGGAGTCCTCTGAATTTTCTTGAGCTACCAAGCATAAGTTGGCAGCTTCTTCTGCTTCCTCTTCATCTTCTGAATTATCTCCCCAGATAGCTCCTACATAAGCTTTCTTTTTGTCACCATACTTCTCCTTCAGTTTGTCCTTTTCTTTGAATCTCTGGAGACTTGGACATTCAGCCTTGAAGTGACCAGACTTTTTGCACTCAAAACATACAGGGGCTCTATCCTTCTTGTAGCTGAAGTCTCCTTTCTGAAATTTTCCTCTTCTTTTGAAAAACTTTTTAAATCTTCTTACCATCATAGCCATTTCTTCATCATCAATTTCTTCATCATCATCCTCATATTCTTCTTTGCTGTGAGCAATAAGGGCAAGATTCTTTGCCTTTGTGGTTGCTTGAGGATTTCTTTGAGCTAGTAAAGTGGGTTCATATTCTGCCAGGGAACCAAACAGGGCTGTGACAGATCTTGTTGATTCTCCTTGAACTTCCTTCAAAATAGTGACTTTTGTGAGCCAATCACCTTTTAACACTTTTAGAATTTTATTTACCTGTTCCTTCTCAATGAAGATTCTTCCTAGAGTAGCAAGGTTATTTATGAGATGAATGAATCTAATCTCTAGGTCTCTGATGGGTTCATCTGGAAGCATGGTGAATTTGTGAAAATCTTCAACAAGCATTTCAACTCTCCTATCTTTCACACCAGATGTTCCTTCATGAGCAGTTTGAAGAGCATCCCACATCTCTTTAGCAGATTTGAGATGGCTGATTCTGAATTATTCCTTCTGACTCAAAGCGTATTGAATCATGAGGATTGCTTTGTAATTCAACTCCATTTTGGCACAGTCTTCATCAGTGAATTGATCTTCAGTCTTTGGACTACCATAAGCATTCTTAGGAACAAGGTTCCCATTTCGTATAATGTTCCACAATCTGAATCCATGAGCTTTGATGAAGTTTTCCATTTTAAATCTCCAGAAGGTATAGTTGAGGTCATCAAAACCAGGAGGCTTGTTGGGAGGAGTTGAGATATCATGGAGCACATTTTCTACAGCATCCATCACTGGATCTTTTCTTGTCAGATTCGTTGGAATCAATTAAAGGAAGATCAGCTCTGATACCAAATGAAAGCGAGGATGCACAAGATGGGGGATGAATTGTGCTACACTTAAAAAACTTTAAACAACTAAATTAAAAACAAACACAACACACTTTATACTGGTTCGGCCAAAACTCTTGCCTACGTCCAGTTCACCAACTCCTCGTTGGGTTCCACTAAGTTCAGGTTTTACAACAGGTTCACCTGAGAACCTTTACAAGTGAAAGACTCTCTCTAACACTCCCCCTTACTACCTGTAAGGTCGCAACCCTGTTCTAAAGCTCCAAGCTTCAGAACAACCTCAAGACATAAGAGAATTTAATTTATCTTACTAAGTTCACAGATGAACAGATAGTGTTAATCACTTAGGCTCGTAAATGCAGTGGCTTAAATGCTCTTAAAGAATTTTGACAGAGAGTAGGTGCTTGTTCAGAATATTCGGTGACAATAAATTACATTTCGCTATTTATAGTCTTCAAAGGATGATATATCCGTTTGACTCAGAGGGATGAAGACTTGTATCCGTTGAACTCCATTAATGCTTTGTACTTCTTGTTCTTCTCATGTAGCTTGAAGAGGATGATAAACATTAATTACAGCGTCAGGCTTTATCTGCCTATATGCCTGAAGGACACCGATTTAGCGGTCAGTGTAGTGTGCCTTGGGTCTAGTCCTTCAAGAAATTTTAGGACCTCAAGGTAAGCGAAAGATACCCCGGGTATCGTTCTCAAGGAGCCTTGTTTAATTCAACTATCCTAGTAAATTAAATGTAATGCAAGATGGATTTGAGTAAAGAAAATATATTTTTGTTGATTTTAAAATATGAGAATGAGGGTGCACACAAATAAATATTTTTTGTATTTTTGGATAAAAGAGTGGAATGAAAGTGAAGTGCTCTTGGAAATGAATTTCAATGACTATCATAGCTCTCTAAAGAATTTTGGGGAGTTTAATGCACTAATTTCCTAATTTACCAAACCTCATGAACCCATGAGTCCAATGACCTCATCCAATTAGGCATTGTTAATCTCTTTAGTGCTTGTGGACCTATGACTTGCAAGGAACTATTAATCCTACGACCGGAACCCCGAATCGCCACTTAATTAATCCTATGATTTTAATTCACTATTGGAACCCCACATAATAAAATAAAATCTAAGGATTGAAGTCCAATGTTACTCAAGCAATTAATAGGTTCACTTTGAGTTTCTCGAAGTTTTCTAAAATACCAAACCTCACCAACTGACATGTCTAATACCTAATCTCATGTACCCATTAAATTAGGCATTATTAATTACCCTAGAGTATGATTAGTGCTTTGTAATGCAGTAGATTCAATTATAATTTAATTCAATCAAACTATCTATCAATACCATGAATAAATAGAATGATATCAAATAAACTATAAAGAACATATACATAACCATGTATATTGATGAGTTCAAATCCCTCATTACAAACCAAAATCACAAATAAACTCAAATAAGCACAATAATCCAAATCTCAAAATATAAATGACAAACCTAAAACAGGAAAATCATAAATACAAGAGAAATGGAAAAGAAAGAGAACTCCCCTTTGAAGCATGTGAGCTCAAGCTATCTTCAAATCATTCCCAAGAGCAAGGAGGGTGTTTTAGTTACTCATAAAGAAAAGCTTAGAAACCCTAAGCTCTAATTTTTGAGCACTCATAGTGAATGAATAGAGGAATTTGTGGGGAAAATGGTGAGGAAATAAAGATCAAAAGAGAGAAAATTAATATGGAAGAGGAAGAAATGGAACACCACAATGGCGCCTCCACCTTCCTCTCCTTTCACCGTTCGCGTTTTGTTTCCCTTTTCTCTGTCTGCGCAGCTCCAGCCCTCTCCATGTGTGGAGATGATGATCATCTACTTTTTGCCTCTCTCCTTTTCTCTTAATCCCTTTTCAGCCCAAGAAAGAAAAATCATTTTCTTTCTATTCTTCCTTTCTTTTCTTTTTCTTCTTTCCAGCCTAAATGCTCTCAAAGCCCAATTGTTTCCAAAGCCCACTTGCTTGCTAACCTAAATAAAATATTTAATGATTTATCCAAGATAAAATCTCTTTGTATTAATTCTTAAAATAAGTACAAGTGAGACCAAAATTGCATCTTTAATCATATAATTATCTCAATTAAGCACATAAAAATCATACAAATCTAAGTATTTGTCAATGCCCATTGTAGGAGAGAAGTTGCCTTAAGTACTCGTGTAGCAGAGGAATGTGTCTAATGTCTTCTGAAAAGCAACTCTGAACGTCGTAACAGAGTACTTTTGTACTTGCTCTGCTTTTTACTCGACACTTCGATCAGGCATTAAATGCACTTACTTCGATCAGCTACTTCACACTTAGATCACAAGTTAAAAGTATAAGAATTTCAATCACTCGACACATCGATCATCACATGGATAATGGTTCCGATCAGCTTCTGATTGATATTCCAATTGCTAATTTAACTTAGAAAATTATTCTCTATTTAATCCATGATCGCTTTGGTCTAAGTTATATATGATCGCAATCATATGATGATTGCTATGCATTGTGATTGCTATGTCACTTGATTGGTATATCTTGATTTGATCGTTATGTCCCACTACTGATCGCAATGTCTTATCCTGATTGCAATGTCTTATTGTTATTACCATGTTTTAACCTGATTGCAATATCTCATGATCGCTATGTCTATTCTGATTGCAATGTCTTATTATAACTATATTGTATCCTGATTGCAATGTCTCATGATCGCTATGTCTATCCTGATTGCAATGTCTTATTATCTTAATTAGTTATCATCAAAACTTAAGATTCTAACATAAATTTATTGAATTCAAGGAAATGTAAAATACCCAAATACATGAATATATAAAATCTAAAAAGGAAATGCATTGAATCTATACGCGTATTTATATTAAAATAATCACAATATTTAGCCACAACTTTTAAACCCTAGGTCGTCTCCTTGATATATATATATATATATATATATATATATATATATATATATATATATATATATATATATGGGGTGTCTATCACAGTAACATTTGAAAGCGGCCGACAAATTTTACTCACGGCGCACAATTTTTCTTTAGATATATCGCAAGTAGCGATTTAGATGTTTTCTTTAGAAATTTTGGGTGATCAAGAAGAAGATGAAAAATTGCAAAACAAATGGATGATTATTATGATTTGCACAATCAAATCAATGGAATACCAACTCAAGGTATTTAGAAATTTTTATCATATATCTCTTTCATATAATCTTTTATGTTTCTCATGCATAATATCATTCTTCCAACCATATGTGCTTATATAGGTTTTAAAAAGTTTAACATGTAAAGATAAATGAAAGCAACAATTTATTTTGAGTTTCAGTTCCATTTTTAGCTTCAATGGGTAAGATTCCAGGATTTTAGGTTAAAATAATTTAGGATCTGGAAATGTTAAGTGCAAAATTCGTTGTTTTAGCATCAAATTAACCAAAAATTTAATTACTAAGATGCATGATACCGAAGTATTATATAATTTTTAAGAATATACTTGTATAATGTATATATGTATACACAAAAATTTATGTGAATAGACAAATAAATGGTGTGTGGTCTTGTTCATCAATTTGCACAAGGCTTTTCCTAATTTTTTTCAATGAAATTTTAAACACACACACACACACGTTGGCCACCCAAGCCCTCCCAGTTTGAACATGTTTAAAATTTCACACACACTCACAAACACACACACACAGACACACACACAAGTTGCTCGGCCACTCAAGTCCTCTTGTTCCATGTTTAAAATTATTCTTTTTTTTTTCAATTTTAAACTAAACTATAGACTCAAAAAATTTATTGAGCCTAAGCTGTACTGCTTATAATCAATGTGTGAGTGTTTTTTCTTTAATCATTGTATTATGGTCATCATTATCAAAGTATGCACTCATAAATTATATTGTTTATGTTTTGCAGGCCTGTGATATTCAAGATGCTTGTGCCTGTGAAGTAACAACTGAAGTTTGTCTAGTTCAAAGGCAAAAATTTGATTTGCTCTTTCAAGGCACATCATCCTAACAAGGGGCGAAGAAACTTGAGAAAGTTACGATCAGATGCTGCAAACAAATACATGAAAAAAGGCTGATCTCTCTTGGAAGAGCTTTCCCTAGTTTTTTAATCCTCTTGATATTAAAAATCACACACACACACACACACACACACACACACACACACACACATATGAGATCAAGAGCAGCGTCCATTGCTTATTAGGATGACAAATAATGCCATAATGTAGAGCCTGCAATTCTTAAGTGAAAACTTATTATGATGCCAATTTGTACTTTAACCAGATAAATGATCTAGAGCCATATTTAACAAGCTAAGCAAAGGCCAGATTTAATGTAGATAATAATCGTGATTCGTGTTACCAGGCCATTGCTTCGGATACCCAGGGGTTGTAAATGAACGTATACCCAACGGTTGTAAATGAACTATTTGCATATTTGATCGGAGTAGTGGTTCCCATTTTTAGTATTTTCTCTAGTTCTATATATAGTTCTACATATAAATACTACTTTAATCCAAATTTAGGAAGGTAAGCTTTGATTATAAATATAAAATTTCATTTTAGTTTTTCTCAAATTTCCATACATTATTTTTATTAAGGTATATTGTTAGGATCGGATGATAATAGCATATAATTTTTACTAACTCAATAACAACTTCAATCTCACTAAGTTAGGCAATATATTTGCCCAACGGAGTACAATTTTTTGTAATGAATTTGTCTCTTTTTTTATCCTTTTGCTAATAAAAAAACTATTAGACCATTAAGCTTGAGGTCATTTTGAAGTTTTTTTTATAGATATATGTACATTTGTATTGGAGGTAATCATGAAAAATTGAAAATGATGCTGCGTTAATTTTAAGAGGTGTGTGTTAATGGACGAACAACTCTCAATAAAAACTCAAAAATTGATTCGTCATGTTTGTATTACGTGTAGTGTTTGGTATGAGAGAAGTTAACTCATAATTTGGATAAGAAACTAAATGAAATATTTTTATTCTAACCGAGTAGGTCCACTTTTTTTTTTAATATGTTTCTCTAATTCTATGTAGTTCGATCTATATAATAGACATTTTTTTTAATGAAGTTGCCCACGTTTAGCTTATAACAAAACTTCTAGATCATGGAACTAAGGTTCATTGGAGTTTGTTTACACACACATCTTTTAATACAAAATTTTATATTAGAGGTAATCACATGTTAATGACATTGTTCGTTTGGCGTTCATATATAGATGATCAATGAAACTTTCGCAATAAGAAATTTTAAAACTTGATTCGTCATATTAGTAGATGATTAACTATTTCCTCCGCAGTTTTTACGTGAGTGGAAGGAGACGAACGATGCTAAGAGTGCTTTGGGCTTGTATTATTCCTTTGGTATTAGATTTGAATTGCAAAGTCCAAATGATTCATTTTCAGCCTTGGACTTTAAACAAATTATAAAGTATTTGAATAAATTCATTCAGAGAAATCTTAATCAAAACGTGTAGATGAATAGATAAACCCCATTTTATTTACATTATTCCCCTCAAAATGGGTCATAATAGAATTCCGAAGTTCATATATTATATCTTCATGAACTCTTTACCTAGGGAGGAAGTGCACACGTAACCAAGCAAGCTTGTGGACATTCTGGGTCTCCAATGATTACACCATTTTTGCAGTCCTCCACGCATTTTTGTTTGCATTTATCTATTTCTTCACTCCCTCCATCTCCGGCAACCTCTGCAGCTAATGCCACGGTTGCCACCACCAGCCACATCAGCACCAACGTTGCCTTCACTTTGTTGTTCAAAATCAAACCCATTGTTTCAGATTTCTCTCCTGCTTATTCTCTCCTTAATTAGCTTCTATCCAAATTAAAACCTTCTTATTTATATATATAGCATTGATAAATCTTGATCCATGATCTCAAGTTTCCCCCCAATCGACTTATCAATAATTAGGACTGTAAATTACATTTTGTAACGTCTCTCTTAATCACTAAATTATAAATTACTAGTTTTCCATGAATGCAACCAATTAATTGTGAGCGTTGCAAATATATTTATTACATCTTAATTAATAAATTATCATTAATTAATAGTATATAAAAACTGATTTTTTTTAACCTTGGGTTAAAAATATAGGGTGCCTTCGACGAGAAATTCTTATTCTTAATCCATAATAACACCCATGGAGAGTTATCATTTACCTTTTTTTTTCAATAGTGACTTTATTTATTTATTCATTTTTTATCAGCAAGTGACTTTATTTATTTATGATACATGTACACATAAAATTTTGAAAAAGTTAATATCAGCGAGTCAGATTTGAATTAAGGTAATTCAATTTAAAAGATAGGCTGAATTATACTCTATCCGTACCTATATATAAGATCGTTTTCTCCAATTTGATTAGATTAAAGATACTGGTTAAAGTAGTTTTTAGCACATGATATTATTAATTAATATGCCTTAAGCATATACTTTTATTCTCATTCTCTCTCTACTTCTTGTTTATTATGGAGGGAAGTAAGTTATAAAAAATCGTCCTGAAATCTGAGTAATTAAGTTTCACTTAACCTCCCTGATTTGATAGTTTGAAGTAATTATAAGTGCCCCCAACATTTCATGTATTGACTATTAACTACATTGCCATTAAAATTCCTGTTTAAGTTAACTCTTTTAGTCTCAATTACAGTTTTACATCTTTTTTATTATATATCATGTCATTCTATAAATAATCATTCACAATTAATGGGGCTTCCCTCTCACCTAATTTACCCTCAGATTGGAAAAAAAGAAATAATCAAATATGAGGGTAAAGGCGAGAGGAAAGCCTGAATGCGTGGTTAGAGATTCCCAAAGAAAGAAAATTAAATGGATGGAGAAATATGAATCTTAAAATAATGTGGAAGTAAAAAAAATATAGACAAGTAATTTTTTTATCAGAAATATAGAAAGTAATTGGGTCTAAGTGTTTTTACAAGCAATTGAGCATGTATTTTTCTTTAACATGACACTGATCCAACTTTCATTAATGTGGATGTCGAGATATGCCTGCTGATGACACTTATAATTGCATTTGTTCAGGCAAACTAAACCTCAACCTCCATGTTTTGGATGAATTTTAAAAAAAGTGGCTTATTTTCCCATTTGACTTATAAATATGTTTGGATGACTTTTTGTTTAAAAGGAACTTATTTTTAAGCTAGCTTATTTTTAAGTCATGTAGAAAAATAAGCTGGCTTATTTTCAGAAATAAGCTACCTTGTGTGACTTATAAATAAACTGGTTTATTTCAAATAAGCCGGGTGAAAAAAGAAGTCCAACCAAACATAAAAAAAGCCACACACCCAAAATAAGCTGGCTTATTCAAAATAAGCCAGCTTATTTTGAAAAATAAGTCCAACCAACACATGTACTGAATTAGCTTTCAATATAATAGTCCACATCTATTACAATTATAAAAGTAGTATACAATCAATATTTAAGTATAAAATGACTGGGCAACAGGCGAGTTAAATCAGTTAAATCGAATTTGAAGCTAATGGGAAGAGTTTTTTTTTTTTTGCCAGGAAAGAAGAGTTAAAGTATATATAAACACGAAATTGTCGGTCAAAAATAATAAAAACAGTAAATTCAAAAACTCAACTAAATTAGTGTTGCAAACATGGGTTGCACGGGGAGAGGAGACAAAAGCAATGTCCAAAAGTGATATTTTCTCAGTTATTTGGTTTTGCGACTGCTTGCACACACATAGCGTGCACACACGCATATATTCATCTAAATCCCTAAAGACAGTACATGCTGAAATGAATCTAGTAATTAAGTAGTGATCAGTTGGATTCATGAAATTGAAGGAGGGAATTTAAAGAAGCGGCACATTTAGGACAAGCCTCATGTATACAGCACTCATAGTAGCATTTCTGGTTGTGTCGGTTTCTTCCACAATCTTTGAAGCATAGCAGTTGGCAAGGACACAATTCCTCCAGTAGTTCTGTTTCTCTTGCGTCTCCACCAATAATTATCATCAACATCACCAACAACATCACCATCATTTCCTTCTTGGTACCCATTCTCTCCACTGCTGTTTTCTCTTTCCTCTCAACCTTTTATTGTTTTTTTTTATGGTTCCTGAAGTTTAGAGAAATATATGATATAGAAATATCTTGTATATAATACGACAATGAGGAAATGGGTATTTTGACTATATACTTGTACAAGACTGAGGATCATGGACTTAATATATGGCTTATATATAAATGGTATGAGCTTTTTTGGTAAGCAATTAGAACAATGCTTCAATTGGGGTAAATGATATGATACTGCCATAATTAAATAATATCTAATTCTATAATTAGACAGCTGATATCTATTCACAATTTTTTGCCGCACCCACTTGTATAGTTTTGTATACATGGAGTGGGTATGTATTTATGGTTAAATTTGGAAAAGTGATTTTACAACTTAATCAAAATAAAATCACTTTCTTTTTTTTAAAAGCAAAATAAAATAAAATCACTTTCTCATTACGTTGATGTACAATTTATCTCATGAGTGTGTCTAATTTGATATGTAAACATATATATATATTGCCATCTTGTCTTCAAATCCCAAAATATATTCTCATTAGGAGAGTAGACAACATTATCTATGTAAGTAGATGACAAATCCTTAGATTTGTATGATTTTTATGTACTTAATTGAGATAATTAACATGATTAAAGATGCAATTTCGATCCTTAATAGACAAAGAAAAATATTTTTTGGTTTAGGCAAAAGTATTATAATTGATATTATTATCGATCTATATCATTTTCATATGCGCCATTTTGGGAATTGATTCAAAGATATGGGCCTTGACTCAAGTTGAAGCAATTGGGTTATTATTTGAATATTGAGGATAGAGCACATGGCCACATGGGGGAGCTGTTGGGCTGAAAGGAACAAAGAAAGGAATGAAATGGAAAATAAAGGAAAAAGAAGAAGGAGGCCACGTGAAGAGGGGGCGGAATTGGAATTGAAATGAGGAAGTGAGCTACTGCAGGGGACGCATACAGGGAGGCGAGAGAGAGCAGAGGCGCTGAAAATCACACTTCTTCTTCTCCCTTTGCATTCTCATTTTCCTTCACAAATTCCTCTACACAACCATGGTGCTTGCTCATAAATTAGAGCTTGGAGCTTCTAAGCTCTTCCTTATGGGAGGTAATTAGCACACTCACCTTGCTCTTGGGAATGATTAGAGTTATAACTTGAGCTCTCATGGTTAATAGGGGAGTCTTTTATTTTTCCTTTCTCTTGTATTTATGATTTTCCTAGGTTTATGATTTTCATTTATACTTAGATTTGGACTATTATGTTTATTTGAGTTTACTTGTGGTATTGACTTGTAATGAGGGATGTGGACTCAAAAATATGTATGGTCATACATGTGTTCTTTACAATTCATTAGATATTTCTATTTATTCATGGTATTGGTAAATAGTTTGTTGAATTGAATTGTAATTGAACCTAATGCATTGCAATCACTAATCACACTCTATGGTACATAATAATTCCTAGTTGAATGGGTTCATGAGATTATATATTAGACTTGCCGGTTGGTGAGGTTTGGTATTATAGAAAACTTAGAGAAAACTCAAGGTGCTAAAGGGCTTAACAATGCCTAATTGGATGGGGTTCCAACAATTAGGTATTAGACTCATGGGTCCATGAGGTTTGGTAAATTAGTAAATTAGCATCCTAATTGACTCTCTAAATATATTAATTGAGCTAGGATAGTTATTTCCAATCATTTCCCAAGAGCAATTCCATCTTATTTTACCAAATATTTACTTTTTTTCAATACTCATTTTCCCTTTTGATAACACACCTTTTACTATATTTTTATTATTAATCCATAACATTTTTTCTTATTCAAATAAGTTTAGCATTTAGTTACTAGGAAATCAATTGCATTTTATAGGCTCCTTGAGAACGATACCCGGGGTAACTTCCGCTTACCTTGAGGTCATAAAATTTCTTGAAGGACTAAGTCCAAGGCACACTACACCAATCGTTAATTCGGTGTCCTTCAGTAGAATTCATGACCTTCAAGAATAAACTAATCGATTGTCAATTGAGCCCAGATTATGGGATTTTGTTTAAACAAAAAAAAAATCTATAACTAATGATGCATACATGCAAGTAAATGTCAACATATGTGTGTGTTTGAGTGTGTGACCAAAAATATTTTAAAATTATTTGGGTCTCAAAGACTAACTTTCCAAAAGAAACATTTGCGCACGCGATATTGGTATTATTTTAGACCTTTTCAATCAACGAAATCTCTATTATTTAAGAAATTCATGCCCCTCTACAACATATTTTCTCAAGCCTTTCCAAGTTTTCCCCGCTTTTTAAAAAAATGTTTGGTATATACAGTTAATCTTTATTTGTTTTGGTCTTTATGATTTAAAACTGTAAATTTTGAGATTTCAATAGCAAAACAGTCCCAATTTGTATGAAATTGAAGGGACTATTATGTCAGATAGAAAACTTAAAAAACCAAACCTATAATTTAGAATATTAAATAAATTAAAATAAAACAAGACAAATTATGAATACGAGATGTAAAGAAATTCTTTATCAATAAAAGTTGGTATGATCTAATAAAGGAAACAAAAAATTGCCTTATGATAATTGACTTATCGGCCGTTTCCGGTCTTTCCGTAAGCGTACGGGTCGTCAAAATTAGTAGTATAAAAGTTATCGTTTCACGGAGACTAAGGCAAAACGGATTAAATATTACAATTATGTTATCAATTAGGTTGAGTGGAAATATTTGAGTTGAGTTTTTAAAATAACTAAATTAATTCAATTAAACTAAACTAACACTTAAATTCAAGAAAAGAGAAGTCTAGGATTATTTATCATCATTCCATTTCGTGAGACATAATTAAAGCCCTCTCAATTAGTTTATTAATGAAAACATGTGTTTGCCTCAGGTTCATAGGCATTTGAAAAAGCTTTCTCAAGTCAAGTTCAAATTTCTTCTTGTATTAATTGTGCAATCTCTTGCTACAATTAATACAAGCTCTAATCCAAAATCAACCTTTTAGTGGCAATATTAGGTCGATAACTATATCTCTAGGTTACCAACAAACCATCCATTTAGAACCAAGGTATTAAAAATCGGACCGGAGGTCGGCCCGGCTAAGGCAGAGGGTCAAGGGTTAAAGGTTCAACCGAGGGTCAACTAGTGGTTCAACCGGCCACATTAAAATAATTAAAAAATATATATTAATTAATAACAACAAACCAACATTAATATTAATTATAAAGTATTCAACAAAAGTCTAGATTTTTCAAAAGCATAGTACATCCAAATGAAGAATGTTCATCAATAATTCCTAACAATCATTCAATCAATATAATAAAAATCATTCAGAATATTAAGATAAAGTATAGAGTTAAATTACATGTTTCACAAATATTTTTAACAAAAAACTCTGATATTAAATATTCAAACATACACTTATTTTATTTATTTTTTGGCCAAACAAATTAAATACCCAAAACTCTTATATAAGAAAACTCTGATATTAAAAAGAAGGACTGCAAAGAAGAAGAAAAAGGGAAGGCATTGTTTGGTTGGGAGGGGGTTTGGAGGGGATGTAGGTTTTAGCAAAATGGAATGAGTAGGGAGTCCCACATCGGGCAGGACAAGAAGTGGTAGAGCTCTCAGCATGTATAAAAGGGCATCAGCTACATTCATCTGGCCTTCAAAAGAAATCCGGGTCCCGGTTTCGGCACACGAGTTCCGGTTTGACCTGCAGGGTTGACCCCGGAATATTCCGGTTTGATGCCTTGCCGGGCTGTTCACCTTCCGGACCGCTCTTGCCTCCGGTTCACGAGTTTTCTGGTTTAACCGGCCGAGCCGGTCCGGTTTTTAAAACATTGTTTAAAACCATAAACTTCAAGTCTAACATGTTTATATTCAAGTTCTAAAACAAAATATACTTTCTCAAGTCATATTTCATTTAACTAAGTAAGTGGTGATCAAGCACTTAAGCAAATGAAAAGCAAGATAAAAACCACACATGAAATTCATTAACAACTACAAGAGGTCTTAAACAAATCTCAATCCATGGAATGAGTCAAAATAATCCTATAACTAAATACTAGCTACACATAACTAACACTAAAATCACCAAAATCAGTCCCACAAACAGCCACAAAGTCAGAGTTCAAACATGAGGAATCATAAAGAAATGAGAGGTAAAGAAAGAAACCACCAAGATGATCTTGAAATCTCCAAGCATTTTTCTTCTCTAAGATCTCAGTCTTCCTCTCTTTCTCTTTGCTACTCAGCTGGAAGAGGATGATTATTGATGGTCTCGTGCTACTGGCTATGCTAAGCCTTATTTATAGATGAAAAATGGTAAAGTGAAGAGGTCAATGGAGGAATGGCGAAGCAGAGTGCAGTTGATGGTGATGAACAGTAGCGCCTCCCTTGCTTCACGCCTCTGTTCCTCTTTTTTTTTTTGTTAACCAAGGGTATCCCCACCCTCGTGTCAAGTGAGACTAATCCCTCGCTGTTCTGAAGTCCCATATAGGGGGTAGACAGCTGGCCTGTGAATTTGCTCCATTCGCAAGAGTTGGGGATCGAACCCCCAACCACTTGCTTAAGGGACGAGAGTACTTACCACTCACGCCAACCCGCCAGGTTTCCTCTGTTCCTCTTTTGTAGCATTTAGGTCTCTCTTTTTCCATTTGCCAAAACGGTGTGCTCCACTCACATGACTTCCAATTTCCTTTTTGTCCAATTTGCTTTATCATTTAATCACTGCCTGCTCCTGCCACCGAAATGGATGTGAAATAATTCACTAGATAAAACAAAATAAGCATTAAAGTTATAAATTAAAATACTTTCTTTTGCTAATACTTGATTCATACAATTTATTTGTTAACCAAAATATAGCTGATTCTATTTAATAAAAGAAAAATACTATGACATCCCCAAAATAATGCACAAACTTAATATCATATCAAATCTCAACAAATTCCTTTAATTTTGCCATAATGACTCCCCAATCATACCAAAAATATATATAAAATCTACTTAAATTGGGGAGTCATCAATAATGAGTGGGAAAAAGTCACCCTCCTCATTCTGGCAAAAATTACATGTATGACCAATTATTTCTGTCTTATTATTTCAAAAGTAATTTTATCCTCGAAATCACTTTTATTAGACCATATTAATCCCAATTACCTTTCAAATAAGATGATGCATGTAGTAACTACAATAGAAAAGAAATGTATAAAACATAAGGATTGCCTATGGTACGGCTTATATTAGTGCATGCTTTCTAATACTATACCGACACTTATTTGTGTACGTGCTGGTATAAGTATTTAATATAAAATTAATACTCCATCTGTCCCATAATATCAAGCGAACTTAACCGAATAACGGATTCCCAAAAATTGATTAAAATTATTTAGAAAGAAATAATTATGCAGGGAATAATTTTACAAAAATTTAATAATTAGTCCTTGACCTACTAAGTTAGGATATTATTAGCAAAAAAAATGTCACAAGACCTTTATATTATATGCAAGTTTAAGGTTTATTAGAAATCAAAGAAACGTAAAATTCTCAAGTGCATACATTGAATCTAATAAAACTAAAAAGGAAAGCATTGAATCTATGCGCGTGAAATACACGTATTTATATTATAATAGAAAATATACAAACCACAACTTGTAAACCCTAGGTCACCTTATCATATATAATTGTGTTTGTGTTACATAACCTTTCAAAAGCGGCCGGCAAAGTTCATTCAGAGCATAAAAATTTCCTTTGTTCTACCGGCAAGTAGCGATTTAGATATGTTATGTTTAGAAATTTCAGATGATCAAGAAGATGAGAATTGGCAAAAAATGGGGATGATCATTGTGACATGTACAATCAGATCAATGGAATACCAACTTAAGGTATTTATAAGCTACTATCATCTTTCTATTCCATATAATCTTTTAATTCTCTCATGCATAATATCATTCTTGCTATCATATATATGCATATAGGTAATAGAAAGTTTGGTATAGGTAAATGAAAGCAACAATTATTTTGAAATTCATTTCTATTCTTTAGGTTTTTATGGGCAAGTTTAGGGTTATAGATTGAAATTAAATCTTGGATTTGGAAGTTTTAAGTGAAAATATTTCGAGCTTTATTATTTAAACGTTGTGATAGCATCAAATTAACCAAAGCATAAAATTACTGCGAAGGTACTGGAGTGTTATGATTTTTAAGAATACACACACACACACATATATACACCCAAATATTTATGAGAATTGACAAAAAGGCTAGTGTGTGGTTTAACTAATCACTTTATTCGTATCAGCTTTTGCCTTGATTTATCAATGGGATTTTATTCATTAAAACACACACACACACACACAAACTGCTTAAGCTCTCCCATTTTAAACAAATTCTTTTGTTGCTTCTGTTTGATGGGGCTGGCTTGCTAGTCTCCTCTTAACTTATTTCATATATATATATATATATAGATGTTTTAATTTGTGGATTTTTTTTTACCCTAAACATAAACTCTATATCTCACTTTTCAATTCAAGACTCTCAAATATCAACTATATTCTCCTTTTTTTTGTATATCTGATCATTAATTATAACATAAGTTAACCAATTTATCCCAAAATATTTATTTACTTTAAGCAACAAATGATATGGTTTTTCCATACTTCCACTAATCAAACAACATAAAGGTTTTGAAGAATATTGATTCTTGTGTTCCAATTTCAAAAGTATTCTTTTTTTAAAACTACACAAGACTATAGATTCATGGAATTTATATAGAACCGAAGCGGTACTGCAACACCCAATAACTTTTACGGATGATGTAAATATATTTTTTTCTTGAGTATTGTATTATGCTCATCATCGTTATCAAAGTGTGCACTTGTATAAATTGTTTATTTTTAACATGTCTTGAATTTTCGATGTGTGAAGAACAAACTCAAAGGCATCAACTTACTAGTTAACATAAAACTTGCTAACAGGAATAATCTCAGGAGGCATATTGGATAGAGGAAGCCGATGAGTATATAGTAAAGAGCTTCAGAAAGGAATCGGGTTCTATTATCTTCAAGTAAAGTTTCATACTTCACAGTGATAAGACCATTATCACGTGTAGAAGCCACCGTAGCTTCAAAATATGAACCTTGAATTCTTATCAAAAAAGGTTATGAACCTTGAAAACCATCTTCCTCAACTGAAACTTCCCCATCCTGACCAATGGTAAAGTCTATTTCCTGATTGGAAGACTACTCATGGCTGCTGACTTCTTTTGTTGGGAATGAAAATTAAAATTTGGAGAATTATGAGATTGTTGAAATGTGAGTTGTGATTCTGAATGAAAGATGAGGGTGGTGGGATCTATATTAGTGTAAGTGAAAAAGCTCATAATTCATCATCATCATCATCATCAGCCTTATCCAAACTAAGTGGGGTTGGCTACATGGATCACACGGAGCCATTGTGCTTGATCAATAGTCATGTTTGGAGATAAACCATTCATCAAATGATCTCGTTGAATAACTTCGTTAATAGTTCTTTTCGGTCTCCTTCGCTTTCTTTTATATGCCTCCTCCCATGAGAGTGTGATAGCCCTTGTGAAGTACCAGGTAATGACCTATTGTTATAAAAAATGCGTGTGTCCATGCTCAATAGATTCGACATACTTTTACGTTGGCTGCCGAAGCCTAACACAACCCTTTTCCTTTATTCGGGCTTGAGACCAGCTATAAGAAAAAGCTCATAATTCATTTAGGTAAAATTAGGGAAGAAATATATTTCTACAAGTTCTCTTATAAATATATTTTTATAAGTTCTCTTAATTCTATTACTTTGGTTAGAAGACCTAACCTGGGTATTCTAGCCTTTCTTAACCCTTTACTTCTATTATTTGATCAAAGATTAAGATCTTGTCAATCTCTCTATCCTCACATCAAGGTCATTTTGCAGCAACAAGGTTACCTTATTTTGGTTTCTGCTGCAAACTATATTAAATTTTATCATATAGTACGATACTTTAAACCACTTACTACTTTCCATCCCTAAATATAAGACCACTTTTGATATAATTGTTTATATGTGCGCACACGTATATACTACTTTTGTGATGGACAACAATCTTTGAAGCCTCTTTTTTGAGTGTGCTTATATGACCACATCAACGTCTACTCCCTTATGCATCACTACTTTCTATTTGGTGGAGTTGATACTTTTTGGGCCATCCTACCATTTCTAATGCTCCTTCTTAATGGCTGCATCATCAGTGGTTCCACTCACTCAAGCCATCTTTTGTGTAGGCATAACCTATGTTGTTGTTTCCTTTTAGGTAACTTGACCCATCTTATGTTCCTCTATTTCATGTTTTTAATTCAGATAGGTCATATAATTATGCAATGTAATGCTACTAGTCTTTTAGATGTACTCCTTTATCATTTTAGTATATATTGCCTTTATTTATATCAATAGCCCATTCTCATTCTTTCTAATAAACACCATGAAGTCTAAAGATGAAAATTTAAACCAGAATTGAGCAGAAAATATTTCAGTTAAACAAGCATATAAATAATGTCTAAGATCAAGCAACAATGTTTGTTCACAGGAACTCATAATGTCTCAGAAATTCAGAAACTAGAAAGATACTTAGCACAACTCGTTCCAAACAAAACCTTAGCTTTAATCCCACAATCTAAAACCTAGCATTTCTATAACCCTCACTCATTAGTAAAAGCCACGACAGAATAAAGAACAACATTCAGAACTTAAAAATTTGAAGTGAAAATTTATAGAACAGACCTGAGCCATATCAACGAGTTGAACAAAATCAGATGAAGAACTAAATGAGGATATGAGCGTCATTATGAGTATTGTGATAGAGTGAGACATGATTGGTATGCATGCATGCCCATATCACAAAGTGTAAGTCATTATGTGAAAAAGAAAAATGAGCAGCATGTGAGATTTTCTTGATAGAATATGCTTTAAGTTATACACGCCAGTTGGCAAAGAAAATGGTAACATCTGAAACTGAAAGATGTAGAAATAAATTGAAAATTGCACTAATCTCCTAAAATCACTCAAGCAAGTACCTTGCATGAATAATTTTTAGTAGCCAAGAATAGATAATTCAAGGCAAGTATATTAGCCCCACTAAACTCAAAAGCCAATTATGAGAATCTCCAGTTGAAAAAAATCATTGACTTGAAGTTTTAATAACTCATTCCTACAAAAAAGGACAACCCGAAAAAGGCATACACAAAGTTATAGGCTCTGGTCATCTCTCTCTAATGAAAATGATCTTGTAGAAGAGAAAAAGAAAGTAAAATTCTCAGACATAGTATGTAATATAGACTTTAAATAATTCAATAAACAAACCTCCAGAGGTCGTTATGTAAAATGTTTTTTCTGCCTTAAAGTACAGTGCAGCCATATCCACCTCAGAATCTCATTTGTATGAATAGGATTTCAACCTTTAGTCAGTACTTCCACAAGGTTGCAGGAGTTTCATGACATTTCTTAAAAAACCTCGTTATTATTACATCTTTGAATATGTATTCTCAAATTATCATCTTGTAATTCCTCCATCTACCCATGTCATGTGGCCTTGGATTTTAGTTGTTAACATCCACAACTATTAAATAATTTTTTGAATTAATTGCTTTCAGGAAATCCTCTGTAACAAATCATTAAAGGGAAGAAATACAAGAAGCAAGCATGATATGTTGTTGCTTTAACACTTCTCAAGATAAATTTTCTAGATATGTAGATGTTGAGGACTGCTATGAGTTTAGCTTTTGTATTTGAGTTTCAATTTGTGCTCCTTCCCCTCATGTTTGTTAACATTACTCATTATTTGTTTCAGTTAATTTTTCTGCGAAGAACCTGAAGTTGAAGGATTACATTAATGAGAAATTGCGATCTAAGTATGATTTAATAGCCATTGTTGTCCATGATGGTAAACCTAGTGAAGGATTCTACAGAGTATTTGTTCAGCGTGAATTAGAAGAACTTTGGTAAGTTCTAGTCATTGAAAGAATGAAATCAATATAAATAGCTATATAAATTATAATATAGCTGTGGAGTCAATAAAAAAAATTGTATAAGAATGAGATGCAAAATTTGCCGTCTTAGAAACTCTTCCTCAAATGCTTGCACTCTCAGAGGTTTTTATGCAAATATATGGACATCATCAGCAGTAACATTGATATAGATATGATGGTCGATCGTTGCTTGGCAAATCGGTTCAGGGTTAAATTATTTTAGTTAAAATCCACATTCAGAAGATGAAATATCCCAATCTCAGTTTCTGCTTGTTGAATGTGTCTTGGCATGCATAGGTACTTCAGCATTAATCTTGTAACTTGACTACATTGTTGTAAATTAATTAGTCTTTTTGTGAGCTTAGAATTGTACTTCAGCGGATAGGTTCTCCGAATTGCTATAAAGAACTAGTTAAAATTAAAAGGGTGGCTTAGTACATAAGTCTTGGTGTGTAATTCTACCAATGTGTTTTTTTGTTTATGTGTTATATAAAGAACTAGTTAAAAAAGGGTGGCTTAGTAGCAAAGACTTTCCATGGTGTGTAATTCTACCAATGTGTTTTTTTTGTTCATGTGTTTTTTTAAGGCAATATTCAATTAAAAAACATGAAAAATTAACCTTAATATAAAAGAAGATCGATTATATGCTATATTGTATCTGTTCATTTCATTTACAAATAATTTTTTAGTAGAAAAGAAACACCTTTTCGTGTCTATTTTGATGAGAGGTGTAAATTAAAATTAATTTAAACGCTTTCTAAACTAAATTATGAAATTGAATTTATTTCATAAAACATAAAAATAGTTGTTTGAAGTTTTTGCAGACTACCCTTTCAGTATCGCGTTAATTGTGTAGCTTTTTCTCACCCTCTACGTCTACAAATTTGGTGCTTGTACATGAGTATTTCCTTGATAATGATACAAAATTTCTCTCATGTATGTTTTGTAAAAAATAAAATAATTTCTCTAAAACTAACTATGATTAAATACAATAATTTTGATGATTACTTTGCTTTTGCCAAAGATAGTGATAATTTTTAATATAATGATGGGTAATCGATTACTCATACTATTTGATAATTATGGTTTTATTTATTCAAAGCAATATATAACTAATTGTTTGACTAAGTTGATGGTGCTATATATTTATTTATTTTGTGCTATCAGTATCACTTGATGAGATAAAATTTAATTGTTATTTAAGTGACGCTTGAAATAAAATCGATATGAACCCTATATATGTGGATAATTAGTCATTGACCTACTTTGTTGGGGATACCATTAACAATAAAAAAACATTTTGAGACCTTTATATTCTATGCAAGGTTAATGTTTATTAGAATTCAATTAAAAGTACCAATATCTGAGGAAAAAAATGAAATGTACTGATAAACTTCATAATTTCACATATTCTATCTCAATTTCTCTTGAATGTACATGATTTTTAGTGGTAAATAATTAAGAAAGATATGAATACACATATGTAAGGGTAAAAATTGAAAGATGAATATTTTGGTAAAATTTAGAGTTATATGTGTGTGAAATGGATTTTTGAAGTTCATCAACCCTCTTTCTCTTTTGTAGGAAGAGGTGGACAAGTGAAAAAGGGCTAAAGGAAACATAGGACAAGCTAAGCAAGGGACAAAAGAGCAAAAAGGAAAATTTCTCATGGCTGTTCGTTGAGCTTTCGTTGCCAAATAAAGGAACGACGAATGATGTTTCTTCCATGCCTCTGATCTGTTCGTTGAGCATTCGTCGTGCAACTAACAGGCGACGAACAAAAACTGAAACTCTGCGTTTTGAGTGGGCTGAAACGAAAATTCAGATGCAAATAAATGGGGAACTCGAATCAAAACAGAGGGGGCCGACTTCTAAGAGTTCTAGGGCACCAAAAACACCTTCCTCTTGGTTCTTTGGCTTGGATTATGCTTGGGGTTTGAAGATTTAAAGCTTGGGAGTTTGGTGGAGAGCATTAAAGACATTTAAAGCTTCTCCATTTTGTTTCCCTCTTCATTTTCTTCTTCCTATCTTGTGAGCATTTATGACTCTTTACTCATTTTGGTATTGTAGTTTATATTTGATTATGAGTAGCTAAATCCATTTATCTAGGATTATTTTGAACCCTTGTATGGAGTAACTCTTTAAAACTCCTATCCTTTTGTGATTAACGTATATATGTGTATTTATTTTACTCTAACCCTAATGCCTCTAAGCGATTGATCACCATTTAGTTGATATGTTCATTTGACTTATGACTTGAGAGAGCTAGGTTAAATGTAGAACTTGAGTAAAATAGTGTGAGAACTTGAAGTTTGCATGACAAATGAATGATTTTGTTAATAAGATAGACATATACTTATTAGCCTCACATAGTCACATTAGGGTTGAAACTTAGAAATTGGTTTTTATTAATTGTGACAAGAGATTGCATGATTAATGGAATTAAATACTTGTTCTTGACTCGACGGAGCTTTTACAAGTATTATAGAACCCTAGGTTAACACATATATAAACATTAAAGCAATTAGGAGAGGAGTTGATTAAAGGTTACAATATACAAGGGGATAAATAATCCTAGGTGCCAATTAATCCTTGAAGAAAACAAAAATATTTGATACCACTTTACCATTTTAGTTTTAGAAAATAGCTTTTACTTATTTGACCATCAAATCATTTTATGGATGACTCAACTTTAATTAATCACTAAGCCTCTTGCTTGACCGGATTTATATCCCAATCCTCGTGGGAACGATCTTTCTTATCACTTTATTACTTGGCGCGACCGTGCACTTGCGGTGCAAACATGCACCAAAAGGTAGTTGGTTGAGCTAGTAAGTGGATTACAACCTCTGTAAGGATGACAAGGCGTGTTCGAATCTCGCTCTCATTGGGAGATGAGACAATCTTGTCTATGTGGGCAACATTCCTACCCCTCAAATTCGGATTAATCGGTTGTCAACAGGCTCTGGATTACTAGGCGGTGATTAAACCAGAATTCAATGAATGTAAAACTCTAAGATACGTACATTGAATCTAATAAAGCTAAGAAGGAAATACATTGAATCTATGCGCGTGAAATACACATATTTATATTATAATATACAATATTTACCAACCACAACTTGTAAACCCTAGGTCTCCTTGTTGTATATAAATATGTGTGTGTGTTACATAAGCTTTCAAAAGCGGCCGGCAAATTTTATTTAGAGCATAAAATTTCCTTTGTCATACCAGTGAGTAGCGATTGAGATATGTTATCTTCAGAAACTTCAGACGATCAAGAAGATGAGAAATGGCGAAAAATGGGGACAATCAATTATTGTGACATGTAAAATCAGATCAATGGAATACCAACATAAGGTATTTAGAAGTTACTATCATATGCTCTTCCATATAATCTTGCAAGTCTCTCATGCATAATATCATTTTTGCTATCATATATATGCATATAGATAATAAAAATTTTGACAAAGACCAGTGAAAGCAACAATTATTTTCAAATCCAGTTCCATTTTTAGGTTTTTATGGGCAAGAATTTGGGATTTGGAAGCTGTAAATGCAAATATTTCCAGATTTAAACGTTGTAACAGCATCAAATTAATTAACCAAAGCCTAGAATCACTGAGATGGTGCTGAAGGCGAAGTGTTATAATTCTTAGGAATATATACTCACCCAAATATTTATAAGAATTGACGAAAAAGATGGTGTGTGGTCTAGTTCATAAATTGGTATCAACTTTTGCCTTGTTTTCTTTTCAATGAGATTTGATTCATTAAAACACACACACAAACACGAGTTTAATTTTCTTTTCTTTTGTTTCTTCTGTTTGATGGGGCTGGTTTGCTAGTCTCCTCTCCACTTTACCTCTAGATGTCATGTAAAATTTTTTATCCTAAATCCAAACTTTGTACAAGAAATTTTGTAGCTTAGAGTTATTTTATCTCCTATATGACTTTGAGTTGTGAGTTCAATTCCACTTGTAATTCAAAATATTAGTGTTTGCCCTTTAATGAAAAAAACGAAAGCTGTTTATTATATCTCCTTTTCAATTCAACCCCCTCAAATATTTATCAACCATGCTCCTCTAACTTGTATATCTGATTTACATTAATTATGTAACTTGAGTGTTAATTTGTCCCAAATATTTAAATTACTTAAAGCAACAAATGATATATATCATCATTGTTGTTCGATCGGTCAAGCAACATAAAAGTTTTGAAGAATATTGATTCTTGTGTTCCATTTTCAAAATTATTCTTCTTTATTTATCAAACTTAACTATTATTGATTATTGTCTTCCATTTTCGAAATTCTTCTTTTGTAGTGATAACACCTACCTATCAACCATCATGTGTCGAAGGCATCACCTTTCTGGTTAGCAGAAAACTTGCTAACAGGGATCTCAGGAGGCACTTGAAGAAGCCGATGAGTATAAAGAGCTTCAGAAAGGAATTGGTTTTCATACTTCACAGTAATGAAACCATTAGCTTCAAAGTATAATCAGTGAAATCCACCATCCTGGACTGAAACGTCTACGTCTTGACCACTGGTGAAGTTGTGTTTCCTGATTGGCGGCATCTTTCTTCTTTTTGGGGAATGAAAATTTTGCAGAATTAGGAGAGATTGTTGAAATGTGAGTTGTGATCCTGAAAGATGAGGGTGGTGGGACTTAAAAGTAGTTTGGGAAGCTCTTACTTGGCTTCCTCTAAGTAAAAATTAAAACTGAAGTGTATGGTTGAGTGGCAATGATTTATTTACCTTTGACCAATGATGCGATCCGTTAGGAATGGAGAAATATTCGATCTTATGAACCAATTATCTCACCCTTTGCGGTGCCTAAAAATCAGTGAAAGATAAATCTCTCATATATCAGTTGGTGGATACCTGATAATTGTTGACAAAATTAGGGAAGAAATATATTTGGATAAGTTCTCTTAATTCTATTACTTTGGTTCCGAGCCTTAACCTTAGTTTTCAAACCTTTCTTAACCCTTTACTTCTATTATTTGACCAGAGCTTGCCAACTTCGTATCTTCACATCAAGGTCACTGTTTTTCGTTGCAACAAAGTGACCTTATTTTGATTCCTGCTGCAAACTACTCCTTCCGATCCTAAATATAAAACCTAATTGACTTTTTTGGAAAATCCTAAAAAAGCAAAATAAGTTAATTATAAATTGATGATTTACCTAATTTTTCACTTAAACTAGTATATTTTACCTATAAACTAATGGATAATCTAAAAATATATCAAATATGTCATAATTTAATAACCTATCTCACAACCTTAATATCTCCAAAAAAAAGTTATCGATCTGGGTCTTATATTTAGGACCGGAGGTAGTATATCAAGTTTTATTATACAATACTATGTTTTAGCCTATTTGCTATATTATGTTGATTGGCTCCCACGTATGGTGATAGAAATTTCACCTCTTGATAGCCTACGGGTTATCATTTGTGTCAGAATCTTCTGGTTTATGGGGGTTCATGAAGGCGTAACAGTTCTTATGTTGGTAGCTGGGAAATATTTGCACAAACTCAATATCAAACCTGGTCTTCTAATTTTCTCCAACGTGGTTAATGTTATAGTTTGAAAAATTTATGCTCATTGGGCTTTCTTCATGTATGGCATGTGTAACGTCTCCAACACTAAGCCTATGGGCTTAGTAATATTGTGGTCACTTGGAGCCCAATCTATAACAATATATTTATGTGTGCTACTATATTACATTTGTGATGAACAACAACCTTTGAAGCCTCTTTTTGAGTGTGTTATATGACCACATCAACGTCTACTCCCTTATACATCACTTCTATCTATTCGGTGGGAGTTGATACTTTTTGGGCCATACTGCCTTTTCTCTGTTGTGTTAATGCTCCTTCTCAATGGCTACATCATCAATGGTTCTACTCACTCAGGTCATCTTTTGTGTAGACATAACCTATGTTGTTGCTTCCTTTTATGTATCTCCGCCCGTCTTATATTCCTCTGTTTCGTGTTTTAAAGCGGATGGTTCATATAATTATGCAATGTAATGCTACTAGATATAATTCTGTATCATTTTAATATATATTGCTTTTATATAAAAAATATTAATAGAGCGACATAGATGTATTTGGTGTCAGAGGAATTAACATATGTTAGTTATGAGAAAGAAATTGAAATATTTTGTATATTTGATCGAAGTAGGTTTTTTTACGAGCTTGAGGTCATTAACGAGCTATGACTCATGAGCTTTTTTACCTCAAATATTTTTTTTGGGACTTATGTTCAAGACATAGTTAGTCTTAAGAGACATTATAAATGTGAAACTGCAACAAAAAATTAAAAATTTAGGTTATCACGTATTGTTAGATGATTAAACATTTCCTCTGCAATTTTTAAGTGACATTATTGAAGAAGACAAATGATGCAAAGAGTACGTGCTTCATTAGGTTTGGTTGGGCCAAAAGCTTTGTTTTGTTTTACACAGCCCAAATAATTAATTTTTTACTTGGGCTTCAAAAAAATATAATTATTAGGATAAGGGAAAATCTGATATAAGGGATAGTTGAATTTCAAAATTATTTTAACTAATTAAATATAGTAAAATTAACCAGTGGAGTAGCGCTATTTACTACTCAAGTTCAACTGTCATTTATGTGTGATTTTCCCTATATTATGTACCATAATAGGAAATCTTAAAATAACATGTAGAATAATATAATTATACGGATATATGAGTAAAAAAAGGACGGATGATGGATGAAAGAGTACAGTGGGGTTAAATCCCATTTTATTTCTTTATTTTATTCCCCACAAATTGGTTCGTAATATAATTCTGAAGTCCATCTATTTTGTACATGAACTATTTACCTATGAGGAGGGTAACACACATCAAGGCAAGCTTGTTTGCATTCTGAGGGTGAGATGATTCCACGATTTTTACAGTCCTGAATGCATTTTTTTTATGCATTTATGTAATTCTTCAGTTTCTCCTCCTCCGACAGCCTCTGCAACTAACGTCGCCGTTGCCATCACCAGACACATTAGCACCAACATTGCCTTCACTTTGTCGTTCAAAGCCATTATGTCAGATTTCTCTCCCTGCTTACTTCTTAGTCCCTCCTGTCAAAACATTATTCTTTTTTATATATATAGGAGATCATTTGATAATCCTTGATACCAGATCTCAAGTTTTTCCTCCAACCGACTGATTAGTCATTAATTAGGGTTGTAACTATTGTAACTTCTTTTTGAAGTTTTATTCCTATTAATGTAACTATTTATTGTTGTAAGAGTTACAACAATTTTGGTTCCAAGTTAGTTACAAAATTATTGATCAAAAGTACTTTAAAAAACTGATGAGTATATGGCTTTTTAAGTATCTTGCTACATCAGCAATGGTTCCACTCGCTTAAGTTTATCTTTTGTGTCGGCATAACCTAAATTGTTGGTTACTTTTATGTATCTTGGCCCATCTTATATTCCTTTGTTTCATGTTTTAATGCGGATGGGTCATAAAATTATGCAATGAACCGCGTTAGTTGGTTTTGCTGTTGTGTTTGGTCCGAAAATGTGTTAAAAAAAATGCAAGTAGATATACTCTTCTATCATTTTAATATATATTGCGTTTTAATAAATTTTTTTGTAATGGAGTGACATACATGTATTTGGTGTCAGAACAATAAGCACGTGTTGGTAATGAGAAAAAAATTGAAATCTTTGTATATTTAATGGAGGTAAGTTTTTTTATTTATTTCTTATGGTTCTTTTTTGTTATATATATAATTTACATTTTTTCTTTAATGAATTACTCTCTCTCTCTCTCAACCTTTAGTTTATAAAAAATAACTTAGGCCAAGCTCGAAGTCATTAACGAGCTATGACTTGACAAATCCTTAGATTTGTATACATTTTAATGTTAAATTTGAGACAATTAAGATGATATAGAGATGCAAATTTATGCAATTGTGCTTAATTAATATCTAAATTTGAGATATTTTTAATTATATTTGACAAATATTTTGGTCATATTTAGAAAGTCATTGATATAAATGTAGAGGGATTTGATCTTGAAAAAATATTTTTTGAGTTTGGTTGATAAAAGGATAAAAAGTTTATTAGTTAAAAAAAATGGGGTTTGAGTGTTACATTGGATCTTCATATATTTATTAGTTAAAATAAAAAATGGGGTTTGAGTATTATATTGGTTCTTCATATATTTACATGTATTTAAACATTTATATTTGAAGGCTTTCCTTTCCTCTTTGACCAGACCCAAAAATTTGTGATTGAGGATAAACAAGAAGGCGGACAAGAGCAGCGGGCGCCATATAAATAAAGTCATAGACCCTTATTTGATAAATAGAGTATTATGGGTCCAGCAATGACAAAGAAAAAGAGGGGCAAGAGTCTGCTGGAAAAAAAAAAGAAAAAAAATAAGCAGAGGGCACCGTACAGTGAGTAAAGGAGGCGCTGAACTTCATTTGAACCAGCACCATGATTTCTCTCAATCCCTTCCTTGTTGGTACTTCTCTTATGGAAGGCACCGACTAAATGTCTTTGCTCTTAATAATGATTTGAAGATAACTTGAACTCATGATTTTTTTTTTTGAGTTTTTAATCCGATATCCTGGTCAGCCCCAATGTCACGGGGAACTCAATGGACTCAGACTAATCCAGATCCGCACCATGGACCTCCACTTAAGGGCAGAGTGCTGACCAAGGGGCATGCTGCATTCCCAAGTCTCGAACTCGAGACCCTTGGTTAAGCGGCGAAGTGAGGTTGCCACTACGCAACAGTGCTTGGTTGAACTCATGGTTTTTTAAGGGGAGTTTTATGTCTCTTCCTTTCTGATTACATCGATTGGAGTTAATTAACCTATATCAGTGTCCTTCATAATTCATGAGTTTGTTACCTCAATTTTTTTTTTTGGCTCATGTTCAAGACATTGTTAGTTCTTAAGAGACATTATGAATGTGAAACTCTCCAAACAAAAATTTCAAAATTTAATTTACCACGTATGTTAGATGATTAAACATTCCCACTACAATTTTTAAGCGACATTGAAGCAGACAAATGATGCAAAGAGTACGTGTTTCATTAGGTTCTGTTTTTGGCAAAAAGTTTTGGGTTGATTTACAAAGCCCATATATGATTAATTTTTATTTGGGCTTCAAAAACTATTATTATTTGGATATATATAAGTAAAAAAATGGAGGTTGATGGATGAAAGAGTACATTAAGGCTAAATCCCATTTTATTTCCTTATTTTATTCCCCACAAATTGGTCCATAAAGTAGTTCTAAAGTCCACATCTATTTTGTACATGAACTATTTAGCTATGAGGAGGGCGACAATCATTAGCGCAAAATTGTGGGCATTCTGAGGGTGGCATTTTTCCATAACTTTTGCAGTCCCACACGCATTTTTGCATGCATTTACCAAAATCTTTATTGTCTTCTCCTCCAGCAGCCTCTGCAACTGACACCGTAGTTGCCATCACCAGACACATGAGCACCAACATTGCCTTCACTTTGTTGTTCAAAGCCATTATTATTTCAGATTTCTCTCCTTGCTTATTTCTTAGTCCCTCCTCTCAAAACCTTCTTTTATATATAGAGGAGATCTTTGATTAATCTAGGTACCGGATCTCAAGATTTTCCTCCAACTGACTGACTAGTCATTAATTAGGGCTGTAAATGTTGGAACTAAGTTTTTGAAGTTTTATTTCTATTTATGCATGTAACTAGTATTTATTATTGTAAGAGTTACAAATATTTTGGTTGTAAGTTAGTTACAAAATTATTGATCAAAAGTACATTAATTAAACTGATGTGTTGATGACTTTTTAAGTATTACATTGGGCTAAAATATTGAGTGCTTTATTATTAAAAAGTAGGGTTAAGGGTCCTATATGTCCTAAAAATTTTCTTAAAGGAACACTTAATACCTACAAGTTTATTTATACCTCGTTCTCACAACACTCTCAACACCCCGAAGTTTTGATTGGTTTTTGAATGTCATGTAAGTACTATTTCAAAACATTATTCATGTCCTAAATTTACAAAGGGGCAAACAAACGTTTTCCAAATTAGCCTGAATGGTGCGTCAGAGTCAAATCCTTGTCGGAAGGATTTGACGATGTCTTGAAATGTTTTAAGTGGAGCGCCCAATACACAAAAGTTTTTTATTTTAAATCATATGTGGTGAAAGTATCTGTTATTTTTAGCATTTATGCAACAAATTAACATAGAAACAAATGAATGGTAGCCACCTATAGACATTGACATGAAGCAATTAATCTTATGGTTGTCCGATCAAATAATTAAGTCATTTTTATTTGATCGCAATAGAAAGAAAATAGAAAAATATAAAAATTAAACGATGTGGTATTGTACAACCAAAATATCATGACAGTCATTGCGCATATTCATTTGCTTTTTGTATATCTAGGTTATATATTTTGAATGAAATGGTACAAAATTTAATTCAAATAAAAAATCAATCCATTCGAAAGATCTACAAATTTACATTTCATATATAGGATTCGAAGTCAAGGACATTCTTTTGGTGGATCATAAAAATAAATCTTAATAAGAATTGGAACCACATGGAGATCCTTTACTATTAGCATAGGAATTTAAACTTCAAATATAGAAGAATCACCGCCCGGTTTAATTCGGGCTTGAGGGGTAGGAGTGTTGCCCACATAGGCAAGGTTGTCCCCTCTCCCAATGAGAGCGCTTCCCGGGAATCGAACACGCGTTCTCATCCTTACAGGGGTTGCAGCCCACTTACCAGCTCAACCAACTAGTCATTGGTTGAAGAATAAAGCATTTAGTTTTTCTTCTACTGTCTTTTGGAAAACAGCACGAATGCATCTAAGTTAATTAATATCTTTATTCTTTACTATGATTGGATACATATCATCAAAGTATGGAGAAATTCTTTGATAAATTTGATTTGTTACATTATTTGTGATTCCACCAATTATACTCAAACACACAATGTTTTATGTCAAAATTTTAGATGGACTATGGCTTAGGCCACTATAAAAATTATCCGATAAATGAATTTTGTAACACCCCAATTTTCAAATTAGGGATAGTAAAGAATTAATTAAGGTCTCAGGATATCATTAGAGAATTACAAAGCAATTTAGAAAAAATTAAATGAGGATTATAATTATAAATTAGGAATTTTAGAAATTGGGTATACAAATTAATTATGGAGTATAGGAGTAATGAAAGAAAATAGAATTTGAGGGTAGTCTTATTAAAAAAAATTGGAAGGGAAGAATAGTCATTAGTATATAGAAAGCAAATGACACAAGTGCCCTCTTCTCCTTATTAAAAAAAAACAAACAAAACAAAACACACACACAAATACCCATCTTTTTTTTAAAAAAAACTACACATATATATACACTCTCATTCTCACTTTCTCATTTCCATTTTTTTTCCATCTTTCTCTTCTTATTTTCGTCCTCCCTGCTGCCCCTCCATAAACATCACATTTTCCAGCCACAAACCTAGCAAAACTTGGTCCAATCTCACATGCAATTGGTGATTTAGCTTCAGGTGTGAATTTCCTTACTTTCCCATATAATTTTTCTTAGTTTTGGTGAGGATTTGGGAGATTTCAGTTTGTGGGTTTGCTAATGGACGAAATTAAAAGGGTTCCTAAGTCTATTTAATTTAGTTTTAGTACATGCATGCTAGTAACCAATTGATATGTCAACAATATGTGAAGGAGTAAGCATTATGTTGGCTTGTTGGGGTAAATAAATATTGTGTCTTCTTTGATTTGATTTTTGCTACTTTCATGAGTATGGAAAAAGGGTTTAAATTGTCATGCATGTGTGTTTTCTTTATATTAGGGGCTGCTGAAATGGTGTATGGGTTAGAGAGTTGATGATGGAAATTTCATAAATAATGTATATATCATTGCACATAAGGTGTTTGTTAAAATGCCTAAAAGAAACTTTTAGTAAGTAGTGATAGTTTTCTTTCATTTGGGTATGATTCTACATTGTTTATGATTTAGGAAAATGAAATGAACCTTATGTTGATTATTTTGTTGATATTGTGACTCTTAATGTTGTTTATGGTGAGTTGTGTAACACCCCAAATTTTAAAATAGAATAAATAAGGCAATATTTAGAATCTTGATGTATTATTTAATATTTAAAAATTTTTAGGAATAAATTTTGGAATTAAAAGATACCTAGATAAATTATATTGGGACTAAAAATATCTTCACTAAACTTATATTTATCTTCTCCTTATGAGTGAGCCCACTTTGTGGAAAATATCTACTTCATCACCCTTATCTCTTCTCATCAAATCACTCTTATCAATTCATTTATTTATTAAATATCATTCATATTTATCTTCATCATCATAACTCATCACTCTCACTTCAACACTCTCTCTTTCTCTGCACCGTCTCCCCTTCCCCCCAAAACATCATCTTCTTCACTCTCTCTTCCCTCACCATTTCTCTCTCACTCTCTTCATTTTCTCTTCTTCCTCCTCCATTCCAGCGAGCTTTGGCTGCTTGTTCTCGGTGGAAAATGGGGTCAGCCACACATATCTTCTCTCTATTCCATCTCTTCTCCAACCATATATTTCTTCCTCTTCATTCTCTTGTTTGGCCGGTCACTTCCAGCGGCAATAAAAGGCCGTTTACGGCGACGGCGGAACTCCGACTAGTCATGGGAAGGCAAGAACGAGTTTAGGTAGCTTCATTTCTTCCATTCCTATCCCTTTTCTTTTTGATTTAGACGAGATTGAGATAGAAATGAGTTTGGGTATGGGTTTTTGGGATGAGCTAATGAACTCAAAAGAAAGTTTTAAGCTTTAGTATGAGGTGTTTGTAAGAGAATATGAGTAATAATTGAAGTATATGTTAGCATGAAACCTTAAGTTGATTGTTTTTAATCCTTTGGTTTTTCTGGAATTTCAAGCTACAAACTTTAATTAATCTTTGTAAGAGTTTATTGAGACTGAAATATTTCATTTCATGTTTGATTGTGAAGTTTTGTTTGGGCTGTTAAGTTTTCTCTTTTGATTGATAATTTGTAGGAATGAAGAGATGAAATCAAATGTAATGAAAGGATATTTAAATGATGCTAGTGGTTAGGATTAAATTGTTACAAGTATAACAAGGATTTTCTGCATCACTTTGATGTCAAAGCTGAACTGGTTTTAGGATAAAAAGTTTGTGATATTGAGAAGTATTTGTGTGGTGATTTGAGTGTTTACACGTGAATTTGGAAGATGATACCCTTGCTGCATTGAATAAAAAATTGGAACTTCATTTTAATGGAAAAGGATGTTAAATGTATGCTGATTTCTAAAAGAGAAAGGGAAAGAATCGTGTGTTAGTGTATACAAAATCTATGTGTACATGTTATTTATTTTCTGCAGAATTTCTAAATAGAGGAGGGCTTTAACAAATGAAAATTTTAAAGAAAGAAAGGCTTGAACATGAAAAAGGAATCTATGATAATAACTTTAGAACTTACCTGTTAAATATTGCATTAAAGTCATATAGTTCTTGGCTCTGCATTGTGGTTTGCATGTTAGTCTATTGAATGTTTTCAAATCAGTATGATGTCATTTGTTTTATGTTCTGCAGTGGTCAAATGATTATGGTTTTGAGATTTCATGTTTAATGTGCACTTTGATTGTAATTTGAGTGATTATCAACATGGTTGGTTATGCTGGAAATTTCTTAAATGAAATCCTTTCTTTCTTCCTAACTAACTGAATAATGCTTTGGTTAGAGTATAGGTAAATGTAAGGATGTTCAATGAATAATTATTGAATTCCCGATTCATTTCTTATGTTGGCATGTTCTTTTTGGTTCTGAATATGGGCATGAAAAATGATATAACTATAAGTAGATGCTAAGGATTAAATTGAATAGAAGTATGAAATGCATGCTAAGTTCTAATAAGTTATATTGTTTGACTCATTTGTGTTTCTTACTCTACTTGCGAATTGTATGGAGTTGTTTGGATATATAAATGTAATGTTTGTTTTGATGAATGTTGTGATAGACAATTGTTAAAGATTCTTGGAATCAATAAAAGATCTAATGTTTGATTTATAAAAGAATGATTAAAATGATAATTTAGTAAAGAATATAGAAATGGTTGGGTAGTTGTAGGCACGTGAGAGACGCTTAAGTATAATGAATTTAAAATGACATTAATTTATCATTCATGTATTGTTAAATATAGGAGTGAATGAGAATTGGTTCTTGTGGCACCAAGAGGTTAAAGAATGAGGTGATTTGTAATTGCTGGAGTACAGGTAGTAGTTTTGTTTATTATGATGTATGAGAATTGCATGAAGCATTTTTAAAATCATATCACATCAGGGCCGAAAGGTCGCTCTAATAACCTCAGGGCCGAAAGGTCGCTCTAATCCTGTCAGAACAGTGAGTTTATCGGAGTTCTCCATGACTAGAGGTTCGCTACTTCTAGTTTATTTGATATAACTGAAAAGTTATATTCATGACATATGCCACACAATCAGGAAAATAAATTTACATTGTTGTGTGAGCAGCAGGATTATGGTTAATCAGGTAATCAAAATCATAATCTTTGTTTATGAGTTCATCAATTGTTATGCATGATAATAAATGATAACTACTATTGGGATTCTTTGAATCTCACTGTTTTTCAAACAAAACTTTTACAGATAAGCAGTTCAGGATAAGAAGGATGCTTAATAGGCCCGAAGAAGATGAGTGAGATAGATTTTGTGATATATGTTGTACTATACAAGCTCATAGCTTGTGATTTATTAGGTAAAGTCTATCCCTTGTGATAGGCAAATTATATTTAGATAGAATTGTAGTAATTAAATTTAAATATGACAGGTTTGTATTTACATTAGGCTGTTCAGGTGTAGATTTAGCTATTTAATGGATTTATAAACCGCTGCGGATTTCAGGAAACATTTATATTTTTAAAGTTGTGTAGAAGCCCAAGTTTACGCGGAAAAATATTTCATACATGTTTCAAAGAGAAAATTTTAATTCATTCGTATTTTTGGGCTTCTAACATTATAAAGTGGTTATAAATTGATTAAATTGCTATAAATATAGTAGGAAAAAGCTAGGATGTTACATTAAATTGATTAAATTGCTATAAATATAGTAGGAAAAAGCTAGGATGTTACATTTGGTATCAGAGCAAGGTTTCTGGCATAGTTTAGCTGGAATACTTTGCTCTGAAGTTAAGTTAGATATATTTAGATGCTATTAGAACACTTGAAGTAAACCTTAGTAACCACCGTGATAGTAGTAGATAGAGAGGGAGTAGAATTCCATTATAGGGAAACCAAATGACTAAGTGTTAGGTGAAGTTGATAGAATATAGAATTATGAGGTTGTAAGGGCCTAGAGGTATCCTTATAAAAATGATTAAAACATAAAGAAGTTTTAGTTATAGGTAGCCTTGTGAAAGGTTACTCAAATAAAGAATGTGGAACTCATCAAGTATGATACCATAAGATATTCATAAAACAGTTGTTAGGCAAAACCTAAAGTAGAAGAAAATTTTAGCAAATATGAAGTAATTGTTGAGAGGACTGCCGAATAAGGATTTTTCTCTGGGATCTCGAGCATAATTATGATCCGGACATAATTATAGTCGGGGTATCATTGAAAACCTTATGGTTTAAAGGGAATACAACCAACTTTGAAAATGATAAGAGATGATATAAATTGAAATAAGTTGTAATGAGTGGAATAATATATTACAATAAATGTGTTAGATTCTCTGTTTGCTAATGAATGGCTTGTATATGGCTGCAATTAGTTAGAGTGCTTATTGGTTTTACATGAAGTTTGAGCATGTGTATATGTTAAGTATTTTGATGATGTTCTATTATGATTTTGAATTCTGATTGTTGTGCAAGAAATTGTTTGTGTTTTGTATTTGAGCTGTTAGGGTATTGTAAGAGTTTAAAATAGAAGGGTAGTTGCATTCAATTTCGAGGACGAAATTATTTTAGGGGGAGAGAATTGTAACACCCCAAATTTTAAAATAGAATAAATAAGGCAATATTTAGAATCTTGATGTATTATTTAGTATTTAAAAATTTTTAGGAATAAATTTTGGAATTAAAAGATACCTAGATAAATTATATTGGGACTAAAAATATCTTCACTAAACTTATATTTATCTTCTCCTTATGAGTGAGCCCACTTTGTGGAAAATATCTACTTCATCACCCTTATCTCTTCTCATCAAATCACTCTTATCAATTCATTTATTTATTAAATATCATTCATATTTATCTTCATCATCATAACTCATCACTCTCACTTCAACACTCTCTCTTTCTCTGCACCGTCTCCCCTTCCCCCCAAAACATCATCTTCTTCACTCTCTCTTCCCTCACCATTTCTCTCTCACTCTCTTCATTTTCTCTTCTTCCTCCTCCATTCCAGCGAGCTTTGGCTGCTTGTTCTCGGTGGAAAATGGGGTCAGCCACACATATCTTCTCTCTATTCCATCTCTTCTCCAACCATATATTTCTTCCTCTTCATTCTCTTGTTTGGCCGGTCACTTCCAGCGGCAATAAAAGGCCGTTTACGGCGACGGCGGAACTCCGACTAGTCATGGGAAGGCAAGAACGAGTTTAGGTAGCTTCATTTCTTCCATTCCTATCCCTTTTCTTTTTGATTTAGACGAGATTGAGATAGAAATGAGTTTGGGTATGGGTTTTTGGGATGAGCTAATGAACTCAAAAGAAAGTTTTAAGCTTTAGTATGAGGTGTTTGTAAGAGAATATGAGTAATAATTGAAGTATATGTTAGCATGAAACCTTAAGTTGATTGTTTTTAATCCTTTGGTTTTTCTGGAATTTCAAGCTACAAACTTTAATTAATCTTTGTAAGAGTTTATTGAGACTGAAATATTTCATTTCATGTTTGATTGTGAAGTTTTGTTTGGGCTGTTAAGTTTTCTCTTTTGATTGATAATTTGTAGGAATGAAGAGATGAAATCAAATGTAATGAAAGGATATTTAAATGATGCTAGTGGTTAGGATTAAATTGTTACAAGTATAACAAGGATTTTCTGCATCACTTTGATGTCAAAGCTGAACTGGTTTTAGGATAAAAAGTTTGTGATATTGAGAAGTATTTGTGTGGTGATTTGAGTGTTTACACGTGAATTTGGAAGATGATACCCTTGCTGCATTGAATAAAAAATTGGAACTTCATTTTAATGGAAAAGGATGTTAAATGTATGCTGATTTCTAAAAGAGAAAGGGAAAGAATCGTGTGTTAGTGTATACAAAATCTATGTGTACATGTTATTTATTTTCTGCAGAATTTCTAAATAGAGGAGGGCTTTAACAAATGAAAATTTTAAAGAAAGAAAGGCTTGAACATGAAAAAGGAATCTATGATAATAACTTTAGAACTTACCTGTTAAATATTGCATTAAAGTCATATAGTTCTTGGCTCTGCATTGTGGTTTGCATGTTAGTCTATTGAATGTTTTCAAATCAGTATGATGTCATTTGTTTTATGTTCTGCAGTGGTCAAATGATTATGGTTTTGAGATTTCATGTTTAATGTGCACTTTGATTGTAATTTGAGTGATTATCAACATGGTTGGTTATGCTGGAAATTTCTTAAATGAAATCCTTTCTTTCTTCCTAACTAACTGAATAATGCTTTGGTTAGAGTATAGGTAAATGTAAGGATGTTCAATGAATAATTATTGAATTCCCGATTCATTTCTTATGTTGGCATGTTCTTTTTGGTTCTGAATATGGGCATGAAAAATGATATAACTATAAGTAGATGCTAAGGATTAAATTGAATAGAAGTATGAAATGCATGCTAAGTTCTAATAAGTTATATTGTTTGACTCATTTGTGTTTCTTACTCTACTTGCGAATTGTATGGAGTTGTTTGGATATATAAATGTAATGTTTGTTTTGATGAATGTTGTGATAGACAATTGTTAAAGATTCTTGGAATCAATAAAAGATCTAATGTTTGATTTATAAAAGAATGATTAAAATGATAATTTAGTAAAGAATATAGAAATGGTTGGGTAGTTGTAGGCACGTGAGAGACGCTTAAGTATAATGAATTTAAAATGACATTAATTTATCATTCATGTATTGTTAAATATAGGAGTGAATGAGAATTGGTTCTTGTGGCACCAAGAGGTTAAAGAATGAGGTGATTTGTAATTGCTGGAGTACAGGTAGTAGTTTTGTTTATTATGATGTATGAGAATTGCATGAAGCATTTTTAAAATCATATCACATCAGGGCCGAAAGGTCGCTCTAATAACCTCAGGGCCGAAAGGTCGCTCTAATCCTGTCAGAACAGTGAGTTTATCGGAGTTCTCCATGACTAGAGGTTCGCTACTTCTAGTTTATTTGATATAACTGAAAAGTTATATTCATGACATATGCCACACAATCAGGAAAATAAATTTACATTGTTGTGTGAGCAGCAGGATTATGGTTAATCAGGTAATCAAAATCATAATCTTTGTTTATGAGTTCATCAATTGTTATGCATGATAATAAATGATAACTACTATTGGGATTCTTTGAATCTCACTGTTTTTCAAACAAAACTTTTACAGATAAGCAGTTCAGGATAAGAAGGATGCTTAATAGGCCCGAAGAAGATGAGTGAGATAGATTTTGTGATATATGTTGTACTATACAAGCTCATAGCTTGTGATTTATTAGGTAAAGTCTATCCCTTGTGATAGGCAAATTATATTTAGATAGAATTGTAGTAATTAAATTTAAATATGACAGGTTTGTATTTACATTAGGCTGTTCAGGTGTAGATTTAGCTATTTAATGGATTTATAAACCGCTGCGGATTTCAGGAAACATTTATATTTTTAAAGTTGTGTAGAAGCCCAAGTTTACGCGGAAAAATATTTCATACATGTTTCAAAGAGAAAATTTTAATTCATTCGTATTTTTGGGCTTCTAACATTATAAAGTGGTTATAAATTGATTAAATTGCTATAAATATAGTAGGAAAAAGCTAGGATGTTACATTAAATTGATTAAATTGCTATAAATATAGTAGGAAAAAGCTAGGATGTTACAAGTTGTGTGTTACATGTTAATTTGGAATATGATTTTCCTTTGCTACATTGATTGAAAAGTATTGGTTATATTTTGGGGAGCTTAAGTTTCCCAACTTCAAGTTTGATAATGTATGCTTAGAAGATAGAAGATTGCATGTAGTTGGGAATTTCTGTTTTAAAAGATGTTTAAGAAAAAGGTTTGAAATGCTAAAGAGTTGTTGAATGAATGTTTAAGAACTTGCTACATATTACAATATTATGGTTGTTTGCTTAGGAAATAAATTTGTGAGTACATGCTACTCTTATGCTCTCATGGTTTTCTAAAAGTTAATTTGAACTATAAACTAAAGTTTTAATTCATTTCCCTTTACATTAACTCAATGAAGAGTAAACAAAGATTTTAAGTTTTTTTAGGTGTTCATGGATAAAGATTATGTTGCTGGAAATGTTATTGTCTTATTGAACATATGTGAGAGGTATAAATAATTGAATTTATTATGCATGCAACTAGGGAATTTTCTAATTTGTTTGCAGTGACTAAACTTAAGTGAGAATTTCTTGTTGAAAGTATTCTAGTTGTTGCTGAATTATATATGGAACTATAAATAGATATGCTTTTAGTCTTGACATTCTCTATTTTGGAGATGGTGTGAAATTACATGGATAGTTGCTACTTGACTTAGTATTTATTGTCATTTAATATATGGTTTGTGTGATTTTCTGAAATCTAATTCAACTGAGAGATTCTTAGGTAAAGAAGTCATCATGTTAACCCTGTTTAAATTGTTTAAGGAGTTGTGGATGAATGTATTTTGAGTGGCTACATGCATGATTGAGTTTATAGTTTATTTGAGCAAGAGTTTTGTTTCAATGTGTATATGCATGGTCTATTACATAAACTGATTATTGATTAAATGAAATGATTGAAGTGGTAGTTTCATTTAGTCCTTATTGATTTGGATTGTGGTATGATTTAATAGAACTATGTGAACTTACTTTTGGTTTGATGATTAAGGAAGTAGATGATAGGGTAAAGATAAGTGGGAATTTGGTAGTAATATAGGTTCGAGAGAGACGTTGTTTCATGTATAAGAAATTTATTTACAGTAACTATTACTTTATGTAATACTAGGAGGAATTAGAAGTCAAGTAATTGGAGGCAGCAAGAAGAAAAGGAGGAGTATTGGTAAAATGAAGGACAGGTAACAGTTTAATTCAATAGCAATAAGCGCGCATGAATATTTTATTTAAAGCATGATAATGTTGATCCTAAGAGGAAAGAGGTATATTTATCTCAGATAGATAAATAAGAAAGTAGAGTACTCTAGGCATCAGGTGGGTCGCTCCCCCTATGCCAAACATTTTCAGAAACTCTGCAGGTAAAGAATACCTCCATTAATTAACGAACATATCGTTAAAAATGGTTGGTATAAAGAGGCAGGTTCCAATAAGAGATTGGAAAGAGGCAGGTTCCAATAAGAGATTGGAAAGAGGAGAATATTATCATGATTTAAAGGTAAACTATTGAAATAAACTGTTATTGGGATTCTTTGAATCTCACTGTTGTTTTAAAATGTTTTTACAGATAAGCCGGGAGAAGTTAATTCCGAGGGAAGCTCTAGGAAGGTAGGAAGGATGCTTGTTAGGCCCGAAGCTCAATAGTTAGATATATTTGTATTATATATTAGTTGTTATATATATTCTTATACAAGTTTATAACTTGTGATGTATATAGGTATAGGCTATCACCTGCGATAGCCGAATTATATTATATAAAATTGTAATAGTTAGACTCAAATATGTTAAGTATTTAGTAACAATAGATAGTATAGGTGTATAAAATAAAACTAAGTAGTGACTACTAATTTAGCTATTTAATGAATTTATAATCCGCTGCGAATTTCAGGAAACAGATATAATTTCATAAATTGTTTAGGAGCCCAAGTTTATGTTGGAAATTCTTTTAATGTAGTTTTTGAAATAGAAAAGTTTTAATTTATTCATATTTTTGGGCTTCTAACATTAGAAAGTGGTTATAAATTGATTAGAAGGCTATAAATATAGTTGAAAAAGCTAGGATTTTACATTTGGTATCAGAGCAAGGATTCTGGCATAGATTAGCTAGAATACCTTATTCGTACATCACATATTTATGGATACCACAAGCACACAATTAGAAAACCCTAGGTACCACCACAATAGTAATAGATATAGTGGAATTAGAAGTGTATTTGTGAGGAACCCAATGACTAAGAGAGTGTTAAGTCAAGTTGACATGATGTAGGATTTTATATTGTTGGAATTTAATAGACTATACCAGTTAGTTAGGCATTATAGAGTTTGGATGACAAAATAGTGATTTGATGATCATGTGAGTTTAGAAATCAAGAATTCCAAAAATCATTTAGTTGATAGAATAAATTTTGAATAGTTTCTTGTTCATTGAGGTTGGAATAGATGATCGAGTGATTTTAGAAGAACTTAGTTAAGCCTTTGAATGAAATTGAGAATAAGAGACGTAATATTAGGAAATGAGGTTGAAATCATGGATTATTTGCTTATTTAGGGTAAAGATTTGAATCAACTTATTGGAATTGTGGAAGTCAAATCTTAAGGTTTATAATTATATAGTTGAGTGTGGTTTGATGGCAATGTACTATAGGATTATGAGGTTGCAAGGGCCTAGCAGAATTCTTATAGAATTATAGGAAAGTGGAATTTTAATTTGTGGATAATATTGTAGAATACTTTAAAGATTAGAAGAAGTAGATGTTGAGGGGTGGATAAGAGTTTGGAAGAAGATTGACGGAATAAGGATTTTCTTTGGGGTCTTGAGTATAATTATGATCCGGACATAATCATAATCAAGGCATCATTGAAAAAAAAAAACCTTATGAGTCAAAAGGGTTTAGAGAGATTTGAAAGCAATAAGAGATGGTTAATGTAGATTAAAGTAGGGAATATTGAAATTTATAATAATGCTTTTGTTCTATTGCTGTATGATTGTTTTTGAAATTGTCAACTTGAAAGTCTAATTTGAATTGAGAACTTAGTTGAACAAATAAGAGTGGTATATTAGGAGGCTATGATGATGTTTTGTTGTGACACTTGAATCCATGCTTTTTATTCTGTCTGGATGTTGATTTTGTGTATATGTGAAGTGTTAGCATGAGGTATTAGATGGTGATTCTGAATTCTGATTGGTGTGTGAGAAATTGTTTGTTGTTTTTGTTACAGTATTGTAAGAGTTCTAAAACAGCAGGGTAATTTTTTTTTTTAATTTCGAGGATGAAATTATTTAAGGAGGAGAGAATTGTAACACCCCAATTTTCAAATTAGGGATAGTAAAGAATTAATTAAGGTCTCAGGATATCATTAGAGAATTACAAAGCAATTTAGAAAAAACTAAATGAGGATTATAATTATAAATTAGGAATTTTAGAAATTGGGTATACAAATTAATTATGGAGTATAGGAGTAATGAAAGAAAATAGAATTTGAGGGTAGTCTTATTAAAAAAAATTGGAAGGGAAGAATAGTCATTAGTATATAGAAAGCAAATGACACAAGTGCCCTCTTCTCCTTATTAAAAAAAAACAAACAAAACAAAACACACACACAAATACCCATCTTTTTTTTAAAAAAAACTACACATATATATACACTCTCATTCTCACTTTCTCATTTCCATTTTTTTTCCATCTTTCTCTTCTTATTTTCGTCCTCCCTGCTGCCCCTCCATAAACATCACATTTTCCAGCCACAAACCTAGCAAAACTTGGTCCAATCTCACATGCAATTGGTGATTTAGCTTCAGGTGTGAATTTCCTTACTTTCCCATATAATTTTTCTTAGTTTTGGTGAGGATTTGGGAGATTTCAGTTTGTGGGTTTGCTAATGGACGAAATTAAAAGGGTTCCTAAGTCTATTTAATTTAGTTTTAGTACATGCATGCTAGTAACCAATTGATATGTCAACAATATGTGAAGGAGTAAGCATTATGTTGGCTTGTTGGGGTAAATAAATATTGTGTCTTCTTTGATTTGATTTTTGCTACTTTCATGAGTATGGAAAAAGGGTTTAAATTGTCATGCATGTGTGTTTTCTTTATATTAGGGGCTGCTGAAATGGTGTATGGGTTAGAGAGTTGATGATGGAAATTTCATAAATAATGTATATATCATTGCACATAAGGTGTTTGTTAAAATGCCTAAAAGAAACTTTTAGTAAGTAGTGATAGTTTTCTTTCATTTGGGTATGATTCTACATTGTTTATGATTTAGGAAAATGAAATGAACCTTATGTTGATTATTTTGTTGATATTGTGACTCTTAATGTTGTTTATGGTGAGTTGTGTGTTACATGTTAATTTGGAATATGATTTTCCTTTGCTACATTGATTGAAAAGTATTGGTTATATTTTGGGGAGCTTAAGTTTCCCAACTTCAAGTTTGATAATGTATGCTTAGAAGATAGAAGATTGCATGTAGTTGGGAATTTCTGTTTTAAAAGATGTTTAAGAAAAAGGTTTGAAATGCTAAAGAGTTGTTGAATGAATGTTTAAGAACTTGCTACATATTACAATATTATGGTTGTTTGCTTAGGAAATAAATTTGTGAGTACATGCTACTCTTATGCTCTCATGGTTTTCTAAAAGTTAATTTGAACTATAAACTAAAGTTTTAATTCATTTCCCTTTACATTAACTCAATGAAGAGTAAACAAAGATTTTAAGTTTTTTTAGGTGTTCATGGATAAAGATTATGTTGCTGGAAATGTTATTGTCTTATTGAACATATGTGAGAGGTATAAATAATTGAATTTATTATGCATGCAACTAGGGAATTTTCTAATTTGTTTGCAGTGACTAAACTTAAGTGAGAATTTCTTGTTGAAAGTATTCTAGTTGTTGCTGAATTATATATGGAACTATAAATAGATATGCTTTTAGTCTTGACATTCTCTATTTTGGAGATGGTGTGAAATTACATGGATAGTTGCTACTTGACTTAGTATTTATTGTCATTTAATATATGGTTTGTGTGATTTTCTGAAATCTAATTCAACTGAGAGATTCTTAGGTAAAGAAGTCATCATGTTAACCCTGTTTAAATTGTTTAAGGAGTTGTGGATGAATGTATTTTGAGTGGCTACATGCATGATTGAGTTTATAGTTTATTTGAGCAAGAGTTTTGTTTCAATGTGTATATGCATGGTCTATTACATAAACTGATTATTGATTAAATGAAATGATTGAAGTGGTAGTTTCATTTAGTCCTTATTGATTTGGATTGTGGTATGATTTAATAGAACTATGTGAACTTACTTTTGGTTTGATGATTAAGGAAGTAGATGATAGGGTAAAGATAAGTGGGAATTTGGTAGTAATATAGGTTCGAGAGAGACGTTGTTTCATGTATAAGAAATTTATTTACAGTAACTATTACTTTATGTAATACTAGGAGGAATTAGAAGTCAAGTAATTGGAGGCAGCAAGAAGAAAAGGAGGAGTATTGGTAAAATGAAGGACAGGTAACAGTTTAATTCAATAGCAATAAGCGCGCATGAATATTTTATTTAAAGCATGATAATGTTGATCCTAAGAGGAAAGAGGTATATTTATCTCAGATAGATAAATAAGAAAGTAGAGTACTCTAGGCATCAGGTGGGTCGCTCCCCCTATGCCAAACATTTTCAGAAACCCTGCAGGTAAAGAATACCTCCATTAATTAACGAACATATCGTTAAAAATGGTTGGTATAAAGAGGCAGGTTCCAATAAGAGATTGGAAAGAGGCAGGTTCCAATAAGAGATTGGAAAGAGGAGAATATTATCATGATTTAAAGGTAAACTATTGAAATAAACTGTTATTGGGATTCTTTGAATCTCACTGTTGTTTTAAAATGTTTTTACAGATAAGCCGGGAGAAGTTAATTCCGAGGGAAGCTCTAGGAAGGTAGGAAGGATGCTTGTTAGGCCCGAAGCTCAATAGTTAGATATATTTGTATTATATATTAGTTGTTATATATATTCTTATACAAGTTTATAACTTGTGATGTATATAGGTATAGGCTATCACCTGCGATAGCCGAATTATATTATATAAAATTGTAATAGTTAGACTCAAATATGTTAAGTATTTAGTAACAATAGATAGTATAGGTGTATAAAATAAAACTAAGTAGTGACTACTAATTTAGCTATTTAATGAATTTATAATCCGCTGCGAATTTCAGGAAACAGATATAATTTCATAAATTGTTTAGGAGCCCAAGTTTATGTTGGAAATTCTTTTAATGTAGTTTTTGAAATAGAAAAGTTTTAATTTATTCATATTTTTGGGCTTCTAACATTAGAAAGTGGTTATAAATTGATTAGAAGGCTATAAATATAGTTGAAAAAGCTAGGATTTTACAAATTTAATTTTTTGAACATGCAAAATTATGAAAAAAGAGGAAATAAATAAAAAAAATTAAAGCTGCTAGATATATTTTGTAGGGAACCCACTCAGATTAACAGTTGCATGTAAGAGATTATGTATTTACTTCTCATTGGTGAGACCACAAATAACGTGACAACTCATATTCATCTAATAATTTCTAATACGCAATATGAGAACAAATACATAATATGAGAAAGTTTTATAAAAACATGTTTTGGATTAACCACAAATACAAACCTCCATCACTTACATAAAAGCAGGGCTAGAGAGTCATGTATACAATATTATTGCCCTAATTAGATCACATTGAATATACCAAATTTCATACTTAAATAAATATCCCTTTAAAAAAATTATGGTTAAGATTCAATATTTGTGCTCATTGGGCCTTCTTCATATATATGGCATGTACAGCGTCTCCAACACTAGGCAAAGCTTAGTAATATTGTGGTCATCTTGGAGCCCAATCTCCAACAATATATTTATGATTGTCACTATACTACTATACTACTTTGGTGATGGACAACAACCTTTCCAGTCTCTTTTTGAGTGTGCTATATCACCACATCAATGTATACTCCCTTATATACATAAGTACATCACTTCTATCTATTTGGGGGGAGTTGATCTTTTTGGGCCATATTGCCTTTTCTGTTATGTTAATTAATGCTCATTCTCAATGGCTACATCATCAGCGGTTTCAATGGCTCAAAGACTCAAAGTTATCTTTTGTGTTGGCACAACCTATGTTGTTGCTTCCTTTTATGTATTTTGGCCCATCTTATATTTCTCCGTTTCATGTTTTAATGCGGATGGGTCATAAATCATGCAATGTAATGCAACTAGATATACTCCTTTATCATTTTTATATATATTGCCTTTTTATGAAAATTTTTCAATGGAGAGAGATACATGTATTTGGTGTCACAGGAATTAGCACGTGCTAGTAATGACACAGAAATTTAAATATTTGTATATTTACTCGAAGTAAGTTTTTTATTTATTTCTTCTGGTTCTTTTTTGTTATATAATTTACATTTTTTTCTTTAATGAATTACTCTCTCTCTCTCTCTCTCTCAACTTTTTGTATATTTACTCGAAGTAAGTTTTTTATTTATTAATGTAACTATTTATTATTGTAAGAGTTACAACTATTTTGGTTCCAAGTTAGTTTCAAAATTATTGATCAAAAGTACTTTTAAAAAACTGATGAGTATATGGCTTTTTAAGTATCTTGCTACATCATCAGTGGTTCCACAAAACATATTTATAACCGCAATAGTAGATTAAGTTAAGATAAAAAAATGGTATGGTGACTCCACAAAACTATATGGAGTATAATTAAATGATGTTAAAAATGACCAAATTTTAAAATTTAAAAATTATCATATCAAATAATTCAAATGTAAGTATATTTTATCAGGGTTTAAGAACGCATTTATGGTTTACTGTTTCTGTTAAATAAAACTGACTATGTTAATAAAAAATGATAAAATTGTACGCTTTCAAATTTAAATGATCAAAATATAATTTAATACAAATATAAAGAACCATCAATATATTTTGGCCACATAAATAATCTGGTGTATCTAGCCACATTATTATTATTATTGATAATATAATATTATCATGACTAACAATATTTATACTAATGTTTGGAAAGGAGTTATTAAATTCTTGGATGGGAATGGGGAGGACGTAATCTACATTCCCTCTTCAAGCAAGGAAAATAGCAATTACCATTCTTCTGCTTGTCTCCGCCGCAATCACGGAAGCATCTGTGTTCGCATTCCTCCATTGTTTCCTTAATCTCTTCGTATTTCTTCACTGCTTTTGTTGATTCAACCTCTGCAGTTATCACCATCACTATCATTATCATAGGCAATATCATTCCCTTTTTCCAACCCATTTCTCTGTTTCTTGTCAAACACCTTTGTTTTACAAATGTTATTTCAGAGCTATATATATATATATATATATATATATATATATATATATATATATATATATATATATATATATTCATTCATTCTAAACTCCCTAATCCCTAGCTTCTACTTTTTCAGTATAAAATCCACAGCACTTAATTGCTCAAACTTTAATCAAATAACCTTATTTAATTTGTGAGAAATACTCCCTCATGTCTCTATTATGAGGTATAGTCAACTTTTACCACATACCGACAAAACATGTTGTAACCATATTGTGGATATGCTTAACAATGTTAACCTGTCTTACCCTCACTCATTTACTACTATACAAAAGCAAGAATGGAAAGTATGTGTCTAATACATTGACTTTTGCTTATTCACTTTTAAAATTTGTACCAATAAATTTATCATGCTACCTCTCGCATTTAGAACTGAGGGAATATAGTGTTTTGCTTTAATTTTCACTTCAAAAGTGATGACTCCCTCCCACATTTCACTCAAAAAAAGTGATGACTCCCTGATTTCAGTTATATATATATATATATATATATATATATATATATATATATATATATATATATATATCATTTCAAAAATAAATAGATTTTCTAATGTATTAAATATTGATTTGAGCCACAGTTAGGGATTTCTTTGGAAATATCTTCTATTTAATTAAAATAGGAAAGTAAAACAAATGAAGGGAAAGAATTATAAAGGAATGGATTTTCCTTTATGATTTTGTGTTGCAGATTTTGATTTGCAAAACAAGGGAGGATATAAAAATTGATGGCACAAAACGCATAGCTACTATACAAGTGCAAGCGAAGAGATTTGATGGGTGAATGATGCGCTTTAGTCATCTTGAATAAACTGGTTGTTTGAACAGAATCTTAAATAAACTGGTTCATACAAAGGAATAAATAAGACATAAAAAGAAAAAGAAGGGAGGAAGTACAGCTAAGGATGTCAATAGGTCAGGTCACTTTTAGTGGCCTATAGTTTGGTTTGCTATCATGGTCTAACCTATTTATTAAAATGGCTAGGCCAATACCTATGGATAATTGGTTGAGCTGTTAAGTGAGCTAAAACCCCTGTAAGGACGAGAGTGCGTCTTCAAATCTTGAGAGCGCTCTCATTGGGAGAGAAGAAAATCTTGCATATGTAGGCAACACTCTTACCCATTGAGGACGAATTAAACTGGAGTGATTATAAAAAATAAAAACTAGGCCAATGTCTATTTAAAGGACTGAATGTTTAAGGGTAAATGTGCAAAAATGGGTCCAAACAATTACGCGAGGAGCACATAGGGGTAAGAAGTATTTTCGGGTTCAATTCTGGGTCTGAAGAATAAATATTGGTGCAATATAGGGTACGCCGTTAATGTTGACCGACGTTGACCGTTAAACGCTAACGTGGCGGGGGAAATAAGATTTTTTGCTGACGTGGCATGCTTATGTGGCAATATTTTTCTGAGTGTGTGGGGCCCACATAATTTAAATTAATAAAAAATAATGAATGTGTGGGGGGTGTTTTTTATTTTTTTATCAATTTAAATTATGTGGGCCCCGCACACTCAGAAAAATATTGCCACATAAGCATGCCACGTCAGCAAAAAATCTTATTTCCCCCGCCACGTCAGCGTTTAACGGTCAACGTCGGTCAACATTAACGGCGTACCCTATATTGCACCAATATTTATTCTTCAGACCCAGAATTGAACCCGAAAATACTTCTTACCCTTATGTGCTCCTCGCGTAATTGTTTGGACCCATTTTTGCACCTTTACCCAATGTTTAACTAGGTTAGACCTATTTTGTTAAGGTATGGCCTACAAGCCTACATACCTGACCTACTTACACACTTTTAAAAGATATATTTTTATTTATATAAATATAATATTTTATATATGTTTCTATTATTATGTTTTAGTTTTTTTTACTTTAAATAAATTCTTCTATTACGTAGGAGCCACATGAAAGGAGGAGATTATGCTGAAGCCTTGATGTTGAATAGTTGATGTTATTGTGCTGCACATTTTTCTCATATGGATTGTACCTTTCAGTTTTCTTTTGATGGTGATAATACCATTTTATAATTAATATTATAGATTGTTAGATTCGAATATTCATGGATTTCTTTATATTAAATCATAAATATGGGCATATTTTGTGTTAATGCATGTATGATGGGATAATTTAATTTTATAACTACTTATGGTCAGTTTTTTTATTTTATGTATGATCTAAAGTATACAATTTAAACTTGAAGTGCGTGATTGAGTGACAAGGACTCATTCAACCTTAACCAATTGTCTGGGGTTCGATTCCTGACGTTGGGTATGGAGAAGCATTAAATCTCTCAGGCCAGCTGTCCCACCCTTTGACGTGCCTACAAATCAGCGGGGGATTAGTCTCTCACTTGTTGAGTGAGGGGATACCTTGATCATGGATATATAAAAAAAAGTATACAATTTAAAATTATGTAAGATTATATTATGTAGGTTTAATAGGTTAAAAGTCAACTTATGGCCTTCAAGGCCTACAACATAAAACCTTTTTTAAAGGCCTATATTAAAAGTAGACTTGTAAAAAGACTTCAGTCTCAATAAGACCTTATGAAGGCTCAAACCTGAGGTAAAGAAAGTTTGTGTGTTGGCTCAAGCTTTATATACACAATAGACACAGACCTATTTCAGTAAATCCTAACCTAGCTCTAATTGCTTTTTATTTTAAACCGGTGTATATAAATTAAAAAATTAAACAAATAATTTATTTGAATAAATTAAAACAGACTGGTGTTTTCTTATTAAAAATAATCATGTTTGAGGATTTGTCAAACAATCACGTGTATCAGTAAGAATTCAACATTTATTTGTCTCAGTAAGAAATTAAAATGCAATTAATGAGGTGGTTGGTGTATTATAATAAGGACTTAATTCTTTTGTTAATTGGTGTCTTATACTCTCTCTGTCCCTATATATAAGATACTTTAATTTTAAGTAAAATCACACATATTAAGGAAGTGCAATGTAAATGTGTCTGAAACAATTTTGTTTACCAAGTTTGCCCTTATTTTTTATAGAACATAGAAGAGAGAGAAATGTGATAATAGCATTATAAATAAATATGAAAAAAATGTGATTAGAGAATGATAATGGGTAATGTTAAAAAGATAATTAAATGTTTTGACAAATTTGACAGGTATAGTCAAATATCCTGTATTTATGGACAAAGCTATTGAAAAAAACGATAGCTAATATAGGGACAGAGGGAGTAGGAGTATTTAGTTTTTTTTCTTGAAGCTTAGTTTTTTGAACTTTTTTATGTACACATACCAATCTAATTGGATTAATATGTATGCGTAATCATTTAATTATAGCCACCATTTATATATCCTGGCCAACGGTGATAAATCAATAAGTCGTTATCAAAAACAAATCAACATAGTATTTAATCTTCAAGGATTAAACTAAAAGTTGATGTAAGTCTAAAAGACTTAACAAATACTATCTTTGGAGCTAAATATAAGACTCGCTTAATTTGATAAGATTAGTTATATTGGTTGAGTTGGTTAAAATCACATGACATTATTAATATACCATAAACATCTACATTTATCCTCACCTTAACTATTTTACCTTTTTACTAGTAATAATGAACATTAGTAGGGAGATACTTTAGGGAAAAGGTTACGTTAAGAAAAAGGGTAATGGACCTAATCTGCCCCCACGTAACCATCAAGGAGCGCTAAGCACCCTGAACTAACACCAGACTCGTATCTGTACTCCAAGTAACCAAGGTGTTTACAAACTACCCCGGTTGGATGGTCAACAACGTTTGACCGTTACTATGCCTATGTGGCCGCCACGTGAAGACCTTATGCATTTGTCTATTTCTTCACTCCCTCCTTCTCCGACAACCTCTGCAGCTAATGCCACGGTTGCCACCACCAGCCACATCAGCACCAACGTTGCCTTCACTTTGTTGTTCAAAATCAAAGCCATTGTTTCAGATTTTTCTCCTGCTTATTCTCTCCTTCTATCCAAAACCTTCTTGTTTATATATATATATTTTTTTGATCGAGATCTTGTTTATATATATAGCATTGATAAATCTTGATCCATGATCTCAAGTTTCCCCCCAATCGACTCATCAATAATTAGGACTGTAAATTACATTCTGTAACGTCTCTCTTAATTACTAAATTATAAATTACTAGTTTTCTATGAATGCAACCAATTAATTGTGAGCGTTACAAATATTTTGATGACATCTTAATTAATAAATAATAATTAAAAGTATATAAAACCTGATTTTTTTAACCTTGGGTTAAAAATATAGGGTGCCTTCGACGAGAAATTCTTATTCTTAATCCATAATGACACCCAAGTCATGGAGAGTTATCATTTACCTTTTTTTTTTCAATAGTGACTTTATTTATTTGTTCATTTTTTAATCAGCAAGTGACTTTATTTATTGATGATGATACATGTACACATACGATTTTGACGAAGTTGATATCAGCGAGCCATATTTGAATTAAGGTAATTCAATTTAAAAGATAGGCTGGATTATACTCTATCCGTTCATAAATATAAGATCATTTTATCTAATTTGATTAGATTAGGGATATTAGTTAAGGTAATTATTAGCACATGATATTACTAATATATAAGCATATACTTTTATTCTCATTCTCCCTCTACTGCTTGTTTATTATAGATAAGCATTATTAGACTTTATTTCGAAAAAATTGAGAAATATTAGAAAATTGGTTATATTTAGAAACAAATTTAAATTTAAAAGTGATCCTATATTTAAGAAGGGAGGAAAGTAAGTTATAGAAAGTCGTCCTGAAATCTGAATACATTTCACTTAACGCCCTTGATTTGATAGTTTGAAGTAAGTGCCCCCAACATTTCATGTATGTATTGACTATTAACTACATTGCTATTACAATTCCTGTTAAAGTTAACTCTTTTATTCAATTACAGTTTTACATTTTTTTATTATATATCATGTCATTCTATATATAATCATTCACAACTAATGGGGCTTTCCTCTCACCTAATTTACCCTCAGATTGGAAAAAAACAAATCATCAAATCTGAGGGTAAAGGTGAGAGGAAAGCTTGAATGCGTGGTTAGAGATTCCCAAAGAAAGAAAATTAATTGGACGGAGAAATGTGAATCTTAAAATAATGGGGAAGTAAAATAAAATATAGAGAAGTAATTTTTTTTATCAGAAATATAGAAAGTAATTGGGTCTAAGTGTTTTTACAAGCAATTGAGCATGTATTTTTCTTTATCGTGACACTGATCCAACTTTCATTGATGCGGATGTCGAGATATGCCTGCTGATGACACTTATAATTGCAGTTGTTCAGGCAAACTAAACCTCAACCTCCATGTAAGATGCATTTCATGATTAATCATGGACCTCTCCACTTGATGTCTTAATGTCTCTAATATACTGGATTAGCTTTCAATATAATAGTCGACATCTATTACAATTATAAAAGTAGTATACAATTAATAATTAATAGTATAAAATGACTGGGCCAACATTAATTCAACAGGCGACTTAAATCAGTTAAATCAAATTTGAAGCTAATGGAAAGAGTTAAAGTATATATAAACACGAAATTGTCGGTCAAAAATAGTAGTAAAAACAGTGATTCAAAAACTCAACTAAATTAGTGTTGCAAACATGGGTAGCACGGGGAGAGGACAGAAAAGCAATGTCCAAAAAGTGATATTTTCTCAGTTATTTGGTTTTGCGACTGCGTGCACACACATATATTCATCTAAATCCCTAAAGACAGTACATGCTGAAAGGAATCTAGTAATTAATTAAGTAGTGATCAGTTGGATACATGAAATTGAAGGAGGGAATTTAAAGAAGCGGCACATTCAGGACAAGCCTCATGTGTACAGCACTCATAGTAGCATTTCTGGTTGTGACGGTTTCTTCCACAATCTTTGAAGCATAGTAGTTGGCACGGACACAATTTCTCCAGTTCTGTTTCTCTTGCGTCTCCACCAATAATTTTCATCAACAACACCATCACCCATCACGATCATTTCCTTCTTGGAACCCATTCTCTCCACTGCTGTTTTCTCTTTCCTCTCAACCTTTCGTTGTTTTTTTATGGTTCCTAAAGTTTAGAGAAATATATGATATATATAGAAATATCTTGTATATAATACGACAATGAGGAAATGGGTATTTGACTATATTTGTACAAGACTGAGGATCATGGTCTTAATGTATGGCTTATATATAAATGGTATGATACTTTTTTGGTAAGCAATTAGAACAATGCTTCAATTGGGGTAAATATATGATACTGCCATAATTAAATAATATCTAATTCTATAATTAGACAGCTGATATCTATTCAGTATTCACAATTTTTAGCCGCACGCCCGCACCCACTTGTATAGTTTTGTATACATGGAGTGGGTTTGTATTTATGGTTAAATTTGGAAAAGTGATTTTACAACTTAATCAAAATAAAATCACTTTCTTTTTTTTAAAAAAAGCAAAATAAAATAAAATCACTTTCTCATCACGTTGATATACAATGTATCTCATGAGTGTGTCTAATTTGATATGTAAACATATATATATTGGCCTCTTGTCTTCAAATCCCAAAATATATTCTCATTAGGAGAGTAGACAACATTATCTATGTAAGTAGAATTCATGACCTTCAAGAATAAACTAATTGATTGTCAATTGAGCCCAAATTACGGGATTTTGTTTAAACAAAAAAAAAATCTATAACTAATGATGCATACATGCAAGTAAATGTCAACATATGTGTGTGTGTGTGTTTGAGTGTGTGACCAAAAATATTTTAAAATTATTTGGGTCTCACAGACTAACTTTCCAAAAGAAAAATTTGTGCATGAGATATTAGTATTATTTTAGACCTTTTCAATCAACGAAATTTCTATTATTTAAGAAATTCAAGCCCCCTCTACAACATATTTTCTCAAGCCTTTCCAAGTTTTCCCCGCTTGTTAAAAAAATGTTTGGTACATACAGTTAATCTTTATTTTTGTTTTGGTCTTTATGATGCAAAACTGTAAATTTTGAGATTTCAATAGCAAAACAGTCCTGATTTGTATGAAATTGAAGGGACTATTATGTCAGATATAGAAAACTTAAAAAACCAAACCTATAATTTAGAATATTAAATAAATTAAAATAAAATAAGACAAATTATGAATACGAGATGTAAAGAAACTCTTTATCAATAAAAGTTGATATGATCTAATAAAGAAAACGAAAAATTGCCTTATGATAATGAGTGGGAAAAAGTCACCCTCCTCATTCTGCTGGCAAAAATTACATGTATGACCAATTATTTCTGTCTTATTATTTCAAAAGTAATTTTATCCTCGAAATCACTTTTATTAGACCATATTAATCCCAGTTACCTTTCAAATAAGATGATACATGTAGTAACTACAATACAAAAGAAATGTATAAAACATAACGATTGCCTATGGTACGGCTTATATTAGTGCATGCTTTCTAATACTATACCGACACTTATTTGTATATGTGCTGGTATAAGTATTTAATATAAAATTAATACTCCATCTGTCCCATAATATCAAGCGAACTTAACCGAATAACGGATTCCCAAAAATTGATTAAAATTATTTAGAAAGAAATAATTATGCAGGGAATAATTTTACAAAAATTTGATAATTAGTCCTTGACCTACTGAGTTAGGATATCATTAGCAAAAAAAATGTCACAAGACCTTTATATTATATGCAAGTTTAAGGTTTATTAGAAATCAAAGAAACATAAAATTCTCAAGTGCATACATTGAATCTAATAAAACTAAAAAGGAAAGCATTGAATCTATGCTCGTGAAATACACGTATTTATATTATAATAGAAAATATACAAACCACAACTTGTAAACCCTAGGTCTCCCCTTATCATATATAAATGTGTTTGTGTTACATAACCTTTCAAAAGCGGCCGACAAAGTTCATTCAGAGCATAAAAATTTCCTTTGTTCTACAGGCGAGTAGCGATTTAGATATGTTATGTTTAGAAATTTCAGATGATCAAGAAGATGAGAATTGGCGAAAAATGGGGATGATCATTGTGATATGTACAATCAGATCAATGGAATACCAACTTAAGGTATTTATAAGCTACTATCATCTTTCTATTCCATATAATCTTTAAAGTCTCTCATGCATAATATCATTCTTGCTATCATATATATGCATATAGGCAATAGAAAGTTTGGTATATGTAAATGAAAGCAACAATTATTTTGAAATTCATTTCTATTCTTTAGGTTTTTATGGGCAAGTTTAGGGTTACAGATTGAAATCTTGGATGTGGAAGTTTTAAGTGAAAATATTTCGAGCTTTATTATTTATACGTTGTGATAGCATCAAATTAACCAAAGCATAAAATTACTGCGAAGGTACTGGAGGCGGTGTTATGATTTTTAAGAATACACACACACACACATACATACATACATACATACATACATACCTACCTGTGTGTGTGTGTGTGTTTATATATATATATATATATATATATATATATATATATATACATACACCCAAATATTTATGAGAATTGACAAAAAGGCTAGTGTGTGGTTTAACTAATCAATTTATTCGTATCAGCTTTTGCCTTGATTTATCAATGAGATTTTATTCATTAAAACACACACACACACACAAACTGCTTAAGCTCTCGCATTTTAAACAATTTCTTTTGTTGCTTCTGTTTGATGGGGCTGGCTTGCTAGTCTCCTCTTAACTTATTTCATATATATATATATATATATATATATAGATGTTTTAATTTGTGGATTTTTCTTACCCTAAGCGTAAACTCTATATCTCACTTTTCAATTCAAGACTCTCAAATATCAACTATATTCTCCTTTTTTTGTATATCTGATCATTAATTATAACATAAGTTAACCAATTTATCCCAAATATTTATTTACTTTAAGCAACAAATGATATGGTTTTTCCATACTTCCGCTAGTCAAACAACATAAAGGTTTTGAAGAATATTGATTCTTGTGTTCCAATTTCAAAAGTATTCTTTTTTTAAAACTACACAAGACTATAGATTCATGGAATTTATATAGAACCGAAGCGGTACTGCAACACCCAATAACTTTTACGGATGATGTAAATATTTTTTTTTTCTTGAGTATTGTATTATGCTCATCATCGTTATCAAAGTGTGCACTTGTATAAATTGTTTATATTTAACATGTCTTGAATTTTCGATGTGTGAAGAACAAACTCAAAGGCATCAACTTACTAGTTAACATAAAACTTGCTAACAGGAATAATCTCAGGAGGCATATTGGAGAGGAAGCCGATGAGTATATCGTAAAGAGCTTCAGAAAGGAATCGGGTTCTATTATCTTCAAGTAAAGTTTCATACTTCACAGTGATAAGACCATTATCATGTGTAGAAGCCACCTTAGCTTCAAAATATGAACCTTGAATTCTTATAAAAAATGGTTATGAACCTTGAAAACCATCTTCCTCAACTGAAACTTGCACATACCAATGGTAAAGTTTATTTCCTGATTGGAGGACTACTCATGGCTGATGACTTCTTTTGTTGGGAATGAAAATTAAAATTTGGAGAAATATGAGATTGTTGAAATGTGAGTTGTGATTCTGAATGAAAGATGAGGGTGGTGGGATCTATAGTAGTGTAAGTGAAAAAGCTCATAATTCATCATCATCATCATCATCATCATCATCATCATCATCCGCCTTATCCCAACTAAGTGGGGTTGACTACATAGATCACACGGTGCCATTGTGCTTGATCAATAGTCATGCTTGGAGATAAACCATTCATCAAATGATCTCGTTGAATAACTTCGTTAATAATTCTTTTCGGTCTCCTTCTCTTTCTTTTATATGCCTCCTCCCATGAGAGTGTGATAGCCCTTGTGAAGTACCAGGTAATGACCTATTGTCATAAAAAATGTGTGTGTCCATGCTCAATAGATTCTACATACTTTTACGTTGGCTACCGAAGTATAACACAACCATTTTCCTTTATCCGGGCTTGGGACCGGCTATAAGAAAAAGCTCATAATTCATTTAGGTAAAATTAGGGAAGAAATATATTTGTACCAGTTCTCTGATAAATATATTTTTATAAGTTCTCTTAATTCTATTACTTTGGTCCGGAGACCTAACCTGGCTATTCTAGCCTTTCTTAGCCCTTTACTTCTATTATTTGATCAGAGATTAAAAGCTTGTCAATCTCTATATCCTCACATCAAGGTCATTTTGGAGCAACAAGGTTACCTTATTTTGGTTTTTGTTGCAAACTATATTAAATTTTATCATACAGTACAATACTTTAAACCATATACTACTCCAATCCCTCCATACCTGAAAATAAGACCACTTTTGATATAATTGTGTATATGTGCGCACGCGTATATACTACTTTTGTGATGGACAACAATATTTGAAGCCTCTTTTTGAGTGTGCTATATGACCACATCAACGTCTACTCCCTTATGCATCACTACTTTCTATTTGGTGGAGTTGATACTTTTTGGGCCATCCTGCCATTTCTAATGCTCCTTCTTAATGGCTGCATCATCAGTGGTTCCACTCACTCAAGCCATCTTTTGTGTAGGCATAACCTCAAAAACTTGATGCTACCAAAATTTTGATAAAAACTCCGCAAGTGTACGGATCGTAAATTTAGTAAAGTGGTAGTTCAAGGTCGATCCCACAGAGACTCAGACAATTAATAACTAGGCATTAGATCTCCTATTTTCATTCAAGTTGAGTAAATAAAAGAAAATTTGATTTTAATTACCTAATAGCTAAGAAAATAAAATAAAACAAATATTCACACAGATGAAATTCACGAGTAAAAAGAACAACCTAGAGCCACTAATCCCTTATCTGCTTCTTAGATTTTATTCCCCACTAAATTAATTATGAATTAATTCATGAATTAATTCAACTAGCTAATCTAGAGTAGTGTATATAAATGCCTTCATGTCCACTTACAGCCTTGCCTAGCTTAATTACACAATGTCTTGCACTAATTTACTAGGCTAATTTATCTCGGTATCGCTCTAATATGACTATGTAGGGCTTCTAGGTATATTCTTATCCTAGTCGCAAATCAGATTAAAATCCAATCCTACACTATTTAATCCCATGGTCTATTTAAAATTCCCTCTTCCGAGTCCAATTCTAAATTCCCTAAACACGTCTAATGGTGATCAAGCACTAAACAAGTTAATCACTAAAAGCAAGATTAAATAAACTAAATCAAATTAACCATGACTAAGTAGTGGAAAATAAAATACTAAGTTACAAACAAGTTCATAGTACTCTAAGTTGTAAAAGGAAATTAGCCGCACATGGCTTTGAACAAAATCATCTCATCAAACAAGAGTTCAAAATCCCAAATCATAAATCATATTAGAAACTAGAAACAAAGACCCACAATTGCTTATGGGACGCTCAACAATGGGAAACTCGGGCAAACTCACAATGATGGCACTGCTCATGCGAGAGACGTCCTTTTATACTTGAATATGTGAATGTGCTTTGTGATTGATGAAGATGCTCAATACAAGACGAAATCTGCCGCCACTCCTCTGTGCTTTCTCACGTGTATGTGTGTGTATTTTTTGATTGGAATAAATAGCTAGCCCCCAGAACTGCAGCTTCCTTCTTTTTTTCCGTGAATAACTCTTTAGGCTTTAGGAAATTGGAAGAATTATGACCGGTCTCCTCTTCTCCTCAATTGCATGTGTATATTTATAATAAAATAGCCCAACACCATATTGCCTTTGCCTTGCATGTTAAATTTCTTTTCCTTCCTTTTCTTGTATGATGAATGCACATAATCAAATCAACCCCTTTCTCTTTATTTCCTTTTTCATTAAATCTGCATTCATGAAGAGAAAGAAATAGGAAATAATCACAATTACTCAATCATATAATCTCATTAATAGGAAACTTCTCATCAATATATTACAATTAATATATTAAGTTTCCTATTTCAATTAAATTTCAGATTTTTCAAAAGAATCACCCATATAATTCTCAAATTACTTTCTTTCCAATTCACAACAAAATCACTTAATTACTTAATTAATGACTCCCCAAATACAATAAAATATTTCCTAAAAAACACTAAATATGGGGAGTCATCACATAACCTATGTTGTTGTTTCCTTTTATGTAACTTGACCCATCTTATGTTCCTCTGTTTCATGTTTTTAATTCAGATGGGTCATATAATTATGCAATGTAATGCTACTAGTCTTTTAGATGTACTCCTTTATCATTTTAGTATATATTGCCTTTATTTATATCAATAGCCCATTCTCATTCTTTCTAATAATCACCATGAAGTCTAAAGATGAAAATTTAAACCAGAATTGAGCAGAAAATATTTCAGTTAAACAAGCATATAAATAATGTCTAAGATCAAGCAACAATGTTTGTTCACAGGAACTCATAATGTCTCAGAAATTCAGAAACTAGAAAGATACTTAGCACAACTCGTTCCAAACAAAACCTTAGCTTTAATCCCACAATCTAAAACCTAGCATTTCTATAACCCTCACTCATTAGTAAAAGCCACGACAGAATAAAGAACAACATTCAGAACTAAAAAATTTGAAGTGAGAATTTATAGAACAGACCTGAGCCATATCAACGAGTTGAACAAAATCAGATGAAGAACTAAATGAGGATATGAGCGTCATTATGAGTATTGTGATAGAGTGAGACATGATTGGTATGCATGCATGCCCATATCACAAAGTGTAAGTCATTATGTGAAAAAGAAAAATGAGCAGCATGTGAGATTTTCTTGATAGAATATGCTTTAAGTTATACACGCCAGTTGGCAAAGAAAATGGTAACATCTGAAACTGAAAGATGTAGAAATAAATTGAAAATTGCACTAATCTCCTAAAATTACTCAAGCCAGTACCTTGCATGAATAATTTTTAGTAGCCAAGAATAGATAATTCAAGGCAAGTATATTAGCCCCACTAAACTCAACAGCCAAATATGAGAATCTCCAGTAAAAAAAAATCACTGACTTGAAGTTTTAATAACTCATTCCTACAAAAAAGGACAACCCGAAAAAGGCATACACAAAGTTATAGGCTCTGGTCATCTCTCTCTAATGAAAATGATCTTGTAGAAGAGAAAAAGAAAGTAGAATTCTCAGACATAGTATGTAATATAGAATTTAAATAATTCAATAAACAAACCTCCAGAGGTCATTATGTAAAATTTTTTTTCTGCCTTAAAGTACAGTGCAGCCATATCCACCTCAATCTAATTTTTATGAATAGGATTGCAACCTTTCCTTCAGTACTTCCACAAGGTTGCAGGAGTTTCGTGACATTTCTTAAAAACCTCGTTATTATATACTACCTCCGGTCCTAAATATAGGACCTAATTGACTTTTTTTTAGAGATTAAGGTTGCGAAATAGGTTATTAAATGATGACATATTTGATATATTTTTAGATTATCCATTAGTTTATAGGTAAAATAAACTAGTTTAAAGGAAAAAATTAGGTAATAAATCAATTTATAATTAACTTATTTTGCTTTTTTTAAGGATTTTCCAGAAAAAAGTTAATTAGGTTTTATATTTAGGACCGGAGGGAGTATTAAAAGATGTATTCTCAAATTATCGTCTTGTAATTAAGTCTTCTATCTACCCATCTCATGTGGCTTTGGATTCTAATTGTTAGCATCCACAACTATTTAATCATTAGTTTGAAATAACTGCTTTCAGGAAATCCTTTGTAACAAATCATTAAAGGGAAGAAATACAAGAGGCAAGCATGATATGTTGTTGCGTTAACACTTCTTAAGATAAATCTTCTAGGTATACAGATGTTGAGGACTGCTATGAGTTGAACTTTTGCATTTGAGTTTCAATTTGTGCTCCTTTCCCCTCATGTCTGTTAACTTTACTCATTATTGTTTCAGTTAATTTTTCTGTGAAGAACCTGAAGTTGAAGGATTACATTAATTAGAAATTGCGATCTAAGTATGATTCAATAGCCAATGTTGTCCATGATGGTAAACCTAGTGAAGGATTCTACAGAGTATTTGTTCAGCGTAAATTAGAAGAACTTTGGTAAGTTCTAGTCATTGAAAGAATGAAATCAACATAAATAGCTATATAAATTATGATATAGCTGTGGAGTCAATAAAAAAAAATTGTGTAAGAATGAGATGCAAACTTTGCCATCTTATAAACTCTTCCTTAAATGCTTGCACTCTCAGAGGTTTTTATGCAAATATATGGACATCAGCAGTAACATTGATAGATATGATGGACATCAGTTTCTGCTTGTTGAATGTGTCTTGGCATGCATAGGTACTTCAGCAATAATCTTGTAACTTGACTACATTGTTGTAAATTAATTAGTCTTTTTGTGAGCTTAGAATTGTACTTCAGCGGATAGGTTCTCCGAATTGCTATAAAGAACTAGTTAAAATAAAAAGGGTGGCTTAGTACATAAGACTTGGTGTGTAATTCTACCAATGTGTTTTTTTGTTTATGTGTTATATAAAGAACTAGTTAAAAAAGGGTGGCTTAGTACCAAAGACTTCCATGGTGTGTAATTCTACCAATGTGTTTTTTTGTTCATGTGTTTTTTAAGGCAATATTCAATTAAAAAACATGAAAACTTAACCTTATAAAAGAAGATCGATTATATGCTATATTATTGTATCTGTTCATTTCATTTACGAATATTTTTTTAGTGGAAAAGAAACACCTTTTCGTGTCTATTTTAATGAGGGGTGTAAATTAAAATTAATTTAAACGCTTTCTAAACTAAATTATGAAATTAAATTTATTTCATACAGCATAAAAATAGTTGTTTGAAGTTTTTGCGCAGACTATGCCCTTTCAGTATCTCGTTAATTTTGTAGCTTTTTCTCACCCTCTACAGTATTTCCTTAATAATGATACAAAATTTCTCTCATGTATGTTTTGTAAAAAACAAAATAATTTCTCCAAAACTAACTATGATTATATATAATAATTGTGATGATTACTTTGCTTTTGCCAAACATAGTGATATTTTTTAATATAATGATGGGTACTCGATTACTCATACTGTTTGATAATTATGGTTTTATTTATTCAAAGCAATTAGCAATATATAATTAATTGTTTGACTATGTTGATGGTGCTATTTATTTATTTTGTGATATCAGTATCACTTGATGAGATAAAATTTAACTGTTATTTAAGTGACGCTTGAAATAAAATCGCTATCAACCCTATATATGTGGATAATTAGTCATTGACCTACTTTGTTGGGGATACCATTAACAATAAAAAAACATTTTGAGACCTTTATATTCTGTGCAAGGTTAATGTTTATTAGAATTCAATGAAATGTACCAATAGATAGTTGGTTGAGCTAGTAAGTGGATTACAACCTCTGTAAGGATCACAATGCGTGTTCGAATCTCACTCTTATTGGGAGATGAGATAACCTTGCCTATGTGGACAACACTCCTACCCCTCAAATCCGGATTAGTCGGCGGTTGCCAACATGCTCTGGATTACTGGGCGGTGATTAACCTAGAATTCAATGAATGTAAAACTCTCAAATACGTACATTGAATCTAATAATAAAGCTAAGAAGGAAATACATTGAATCTATGCGCGTGAAATACACGTATTTATATTATATTATAATATACAATATTTACCAACCACAACTTGTAAACCCTAGGTCTCCTTGTTGTATATAAATATGTGTGTGTGTGTGTTACATAAGCTTTCAATAGCGGCCGACAAATTTTATTTAGAGCACAAAATTTCCTTTGTCATACCAGTGAGTAGCGATTGAGATATGTTATCTTCAGAAACTTCAGACGATCAAGAAGATGAGAAATGACGAAAAATGGGGAAAATCAATTATTGTGACATGTAAAATCAGATCAATGGAATACCAACATAAGGTATTTAGAAGTTACTATCATATGTCTCTTCCATTTAATCTTGCAAGTCTCTCATGCATAGTATCATTTTTGCTATCATATATATGCATATAGATAATAAAAAGTTTGACACAGACCAGTGAAAGCAACAATTATTTTCAAATCCAGTTCCATGTTTAGGTTTTTATGAGCAAGAATTTGGGATTTGGAAGCTGTAAATGCAAATATTTCCAGATTTATCATTTAAACGTTGTAACAGCATCAAATTAACCAAAGCATAGAATCACTGAGATGGTACTGGAGGCAAAGTGTTATGATTCTTAGGAATATACTTACCAATATATACATTTATAAGAATTGACGAAAAAGATGGTGTGTGGTCTAGTTCATAAATTGGTATCAACTTTTGCGTTGTTTTTTTTTCAATGAGATCTTATTCATTAAAACGCACAACTGACACAAGTTTTCTTTTCTTTTGTTTCTTCTGTTTGATGGGGCTGGTTTGCCAGTCTCCTCTCCACTTTACCTCTAGATGTCATGTGAAATTTTTTATTTTAAATGCAAACTTTGTACAAGAAATTTTGTAGCTTAGTGGTATTTTATCTCCTATATGAGTATGAGTTGCGGGTTCAATTCCGCTTGTAATTCAAAATATTAGTGTTTGCTCTGTAATGAAAAAAATAAAACTTTTTATTATATCTCCTTTTCAATTCAACCCTCTCAAATATCAACCATTCTCCTCTAACTTGTATATATGATTTACATTAATTATGTAACTTGAGTGTTAATTTGTCCCAAATATTTAAATTACTTTAAGCAACAAATGACATATATCATTGTTGTTCGATCTGTCAATCAACATAAAAGTTTTGAAGAATATTGATTCTTGTGTTCCATTTTCAAAATTATTCTTCTTTATTTATCAAGCTTAATTAACTATTGGTTCTTGTGTTCCATTTTCGAAATTCTTCTTTTGTAGTGATAACACCTACCTATCAACCATCATTTGTCGAAGGCATCAACTTTCTAGTTAGCAGAAAACTTGCTAACAGGGATCTCAGGAGGCACTTGAAGAAGCCGATGAGTATAAAGAGCTTCAGAAAGGAATTGGTTTTCATACTTCACAGTAATGAGACCATTAAATTCAAAGTGTAATCAGTGAAATCCACCATCCTGGACTGAAACGTCTACGTCTTGACCTCTGGTGAAGTTGTGTTTCCTGATTGGCGGCATCTTTCTTCTTTCTGGGGAATGAAAATTTTGCAGAATTAGGAGAGATTGTTGAAATGTGAGTTGTGATCCTGAAAGATGAGGGTGGTGGGACTTAAAAGTAGTTTGGGAAGCTCTTACTTAGCTTCTTCTAAGTAAAATTAAAACCGATATATATGGTTGAGTGACAATGACTTATTTACCTTTGACCAATGATTCAGTCCGCTAGGTACGGAGAAACATTCGATCTTATGAACCAGTTGTCTCACCCTTTGAGGTGCCTACAAATCAGTGGAGGATTAGTCTCCCATATGTCAATTGGGAATACCTGATAATTGATAAAAAAATTAGAGAAGAAATATATTTGGATATGTTCTCTTAATTCTATTACTTTGGTTTGGAGCCTTAACCTGGATTTTCAAACCTTTCTTAACCCTTTACTTCTATTATTTGACCAGAGCTTGCCAACATCATATCCTCACATCAAGGTCACTCTGTTTTTTGCTGCAACAAAGTGACCTTATATATCTTGATTCCTGCTGCAAACTATATCAAGTTTTATTATACAATACTATGTTGTAGCCTATTTACTATATTATGTTGGTTGGTTCCCACACTATGATCAATAGTAGTTTCACGTCTTCATAACCTACGGGTTATCTTTTGCATCAGATCAATATTCTGGTTTATGGGGGTTCATGAAGGCGTACCAGTTCTTATGTTGGTAGCTGGGAAATATTTGCACAAACTCAATATCAAACCTGGTCCTCTAATTTTCTCCAACATGGTTAATGCTAAAGTTTCAAAAATTTATGCTCATTGGGCTTTCTTCATGTATGGCATGTGCAACGTCTAAAACACTAAGCCTATGGGCTTAGTAATATTGTGGTCATCTTGGAGCCCAATCTATAACAATATATTCATGTGTGCTACTATATATACTACTTTTGTAATGGACAACAACCTTTGAAGCCTATTTTTGAGTGTGCTATATGACCATATCAACGTCTACTCCCTTGTACATCACTTCTATCTATTTGGGGGGAGTTGATACTTTTTGGGTCATACTGCCTTTTCTCTGTTACGCTAATGCTCCTTCTCAATGGCTACATCGTCAGTGGTTCTACTCACTCAAGTCATCTTTTTTGTAGACATAACCTATGTTGTTGCTTCCTTTTATGTATCTTTGCCCATCTTATATTCCTCTATTTCGTGTTTTAAAGCGGATGATTCATATAATTATGCAATGTAATGCTACTAGATATAATCCTGTATCATTTTAATATATATTTCTTTTATATAAAAATATTAATGGAGTGACAGATGTATTTGGTGTCAGAGGAATTAACATATGTTAGTAATGAGAAAGAAATTGAAATATTTGTATATTTGATTGAAGTAGGTCTTTTTATTTATTTCCCATAGTCCTTTTTGTTATATATATAATTTACATTTTTTATGTAATGAATTACTCTCTCTCTCTCTCTCTCAACCGTTTGTTTATAAAAAAATAATTTCCAGGCCAAGCTTGAGGTCATTAATGAGCTATGACTCATGAATTTTTTTACCTCAAATATTTTTGGGACTTATGTTCAAGACATAGTTGGTCTTAAGAGACATTGTAAATGTGAAACTGCAACAAAAAAATTAAAATTTAGGTAATCACGTATTGTTAGATGATTAAACATTTCCTCTGCAATTTTTAAGTGACATTGAAGAAGACAAATGATACAAAGAGTACGTGCTTCATTAGGTTTGGTTGGGCCAAAAGCTTTGTTTTGTTTTACACAGCCCAAATAATTTTTTATTTGGGATTCAAAAAATATAATTATTAGGATAAGGGAAAATCTCATATAAGGGACAATTGAATTTCAAAATCATTTTAACTAGTTTTTTTTTTCGACTAAAAATTTTAACTAGTTGAATATAATAAAATTAACCAGTGGAGTAGCGTCATTTACTACTCAAGTTCAACTGTCATTTATGTGTGATTTTCCCTATATTATGTACCATAAAAGGAAATGTTAAAATAACATGTAGAATAATATAATTATTCGGATATATTAGTAAAAAAAGGACGGATGATGGGTGAAAGAGTACAGTGGGGCTAAATCCCATTTTATTTCTTTATTTTATTCCCCACAAATTGGTTCGCAATGTAATTCTTAAGACCATCTATTTTGTACATGAACTATTTACCTATGAGGAGGGTAACACACATCAAGGCAAGGTTGTTTGCATTCTGAGGGTGAGATGATTCCACGATTTTTACAGCCCTGAATGCATTTTTTTATGCATTTATGTAATTCTTCATTTTCTCCTCCTCCGACAGCCTTTGCAACTAACGTCGCCGTTACCATCACCAGACACATGAGCACCAACATTGCCTTCACTTTGTCGTTCAAAGCCATTATTTCAGATTTCTCTCCCTGCTTACTTCTTAGTCTCTTCTCTCAAAACATTGTTCTTTTATATATAGGAGATCATTTGATAAATCTTGATACCAGATCTCAAGTTTTTCCTCCAACTGACTGACTAGTCATTAATTAAGGCTGTAAATATTGTAACTTCTTTTTGAAGTTTAGTTTCTATTAATTTAACTATTTATTATTGTAAGAGTTACAAATATTTTGGTTGCAAGTTAGTTACGAAATTATTGATCAAAAGTACAATAATAAAACTGATGAGTAGAAGACTTTTTAAGTATTACATTGGGTTAAAATATAAGTCCTTTATTATTAAAAAATAGGGTTAAAGATACTATATGTCCTAAAAATTTTCTTATAGGAATACTTATCCTTGGATTTGTATGATTTTTATATGTTAAATTTGAGGCAATTAAGATGATAAAGATGCAATTTTTATCCAATTGTGCTTAATCAATATCGAAGATTGTTATGTGCGATGACTCTCATTTTTTATTATATTTGACAAATATTTTGGTTATTTATAGGAAGTCATTCATAGAAAATTAAAGGGATTTGTTCTTGAAAATAATTTTTGAGTTTGGTTGAAACGGTAAAAAGTTTATTAGTTAAAACAAAAAAATGGGGTTTGAGTGTTGGATTGATTCTTCATATATTTATACATGTATTTTGACATGTATTTGAAGGCTTTCCTTTCCTCTTTGACCATACCCGAAAATTTGTAATTGAAGATAAACAAGAAGGCGGACAAGCGCAACGTGGGCCATATAAGTAAAATCATAGACCCTTATTTGATAAAAATTATGGGTCCTACAATGACAAAGAAAAAGAGGGGCAGGAGTCTGTTGGAAAAAAAAAAAGAAATTAAGATCAGAGAGTGCAGAGGGCGGCGTACAATGAAGGAGGCACTGAACTTCATCTTAACCACCATGATTTCTCTCAATCCTCTCCTTTTTGGTGCTTCTCTTATGGAAAGCACCGACTAAATCTCCTTGCTCTTAAGAATCATTTGAAGATAGCTTGAACTCATGATTTTTTAAGGGGAGTTTTATGTCTCTTTCTTTCTCATTACATCGATTAGAGTTAATTCACCTATATCGGTGTCCTTCATAATTCATGATTTTTTTACCTCAATTTTTTTTGCTCATGTTCAAGACATTGTTGGTCTTAAGAGACATTGTGAATGTGAAACTCTCCAAACAAAAATTGCAAAATTTAGTGTATCACGTATTGTTAGATGATTAAACATTCCCACTACAATTTTTAAGCGACATTGAAGCAGACAAATGATGCAAAGACTACGTGTTTCATTAGGTTTGGTTTTTCGCAAAAAGTTTTGGGTTGATTTAGAAAGCCCATATGATTAATTTTTATTTGGGCTTCGAAAACTATTATTATTTGGATATATATAAGTAAAAAAATGGAGGTTGATGGATGAAAGAGTACAGTAAGGCTAAATCCCATTTTATTGCCTTATTTTATTCCCCCACAAATTGGTCCATAAAGTAGTTCTAAAGTCCACATCTATTTTGTACATGAACTATTTAGCTATGAGGAGGGCGACAATCATTAGCGCAAAATTGTGGGCATTCTGAGGGTGGCATTTTCCCATAACTTTTGCAGTCCCACATGCATTTTTGCATGCATTTACCAAAATCTTTATTGTCTTCTCCTCCAGCAGCCTCTGCAACTGACACCGTAGTTGCCATCACCAGACACATGAGCACCAACATTGCCTTCACTTTGTCGTTCAAAGCCATTATTATTTCAGATTTCTTTCCCTGCTTACTTCTTAGTCCCTCATCTCAAAACCTTCTATATATAGAGGAGATCTTTGATAAATCTAGATACCAGATCTCAAGATTTTCCTCCAACTGACTGACTAGTCATCAATTAGGGCTGTAAATATTATTGTAACTTCTTTTTTAAGTTTGATTTCTATTTACGTAACTATTTATTATTGTAAGAGTTACAAATATTTTGGTTGCAAGTTAGTTACAAAATTATTGATCAAAAGTACATTAATTAAACTGATGAGTAGACGACTTTTTAAGTACTCCCTCCCATTCCTAAATATGAGATCACTTTAACATTTCAACTTGTTCCTAAATATAAGATCACTTTCTATTTTTTCCTAAGTTTTTCCAAAATTAACTCTAAGAATGCTTATCTATAGTATCAAGTAAGAAAGACAGAGAGAGTGGAGATAAAGGTGGATGGTTAGGATAAATTGGTAATATCATGTATTAATAACTAACTTAACTAACATCCTTAATCTAATCAAATTAGGAAAGTGATCTTATATTTAGTAACGGAGGGAGTATTACATTGGGTTAAAATATAGAGTGCTTTATTATTAAAAAATAGGGTTAAGGGTTATATGTCCTAAAATTTTTCTTAAAGGAACACTTAATACCTACAAGTTTATTTATACCTCGTTCTCTCGACACCCGGAAGTTTTGATTGGTTTTTGAAAGTCATGTAAGTATTATTTCAAAACATTCATGTCCTAAATTTACAAAGAGGCAAACAAATGTTTTCCAAATTAGCCTGAATGGCCCGTCAGAGTCAAATCTTTGTTGAAAGGATTTGACGTGGATCAAGTCAATATTCTTTGATGTCTTGAAATGTTTTTAGAGGAGCGCCCAATACACAATTTTTTTTTTGTTTTAAATCATAAATGTGATGAATGTATATGTTATTTTTAGCATTTATGCATCAAATTAACATAGAAACAAATGAATGGTAGCCACCTATAGATATTGACATGAAGCAAGCTTTATCACTAATGAAATGGTTGTCCGATCAAATAAATTATAAGTCATTTTTATTTGATCGCAATAGAAAGAAAATAGAAAATGTAAAAATTCAACGATGTGATATTGTACAACCAAAATATAATGATAGTCATTCCGCATATTCATTTGCTTTTTGTATATCTAGGTTATATATTTTGAATGAAATGGTACAAAATTTAAACAGAATTTAAATAAAAAATCAATTCATTAGGAAGCACTACAAATTTACGTTTCATATATAGGATTCGAAGTCAAGGGCATTCTTTTGGTGGATCCTAAAAATAAATCTTAATAAGAATTGGAACCACAAGGAAATCCTTTACTATTAGCATAGGAATTTAATTAAACTTCAAATATAGAAGAATAAAGCATTTAGTTTTCCTTCTACTGTCTTTTGGAAAACAGCACGAATGCATCTAAGTTAATTAATATCTTTACACTTTACTATGATCGGATACATATCATCAAAGTATGGAGAAATTCTTTGATAAATTTGATTTGTTACATTATTTGTGATTTCACCAATTACACTCACATACACAATGTTTTATGTGAAAATTTTAGATGGACTATGGCTTAGGCCACTACAAAAATTATTCGATAAATAAATTTTAGATGGACAAGTCATATATTCATCTAATAATTTCTAATTCGCAATATGGGAACAACACTATTTTGAGAAAGTTTTATAAAAACACGTATTGGACTAACCACAAATACGAACCTCCAACACTTACATAAAAGCAGGGTTAGAGAGTCATGTATACAATATTATTGCCTTAATTAGATCACATTGAATATACCGAATTTCATACTTAAATAAATATCCCTTTTAGAAAACTAATGGTTCAGATTTAATATTTGTGCTCATTGGGCCTTCTTCATATATATGGCATGTACAGCGTCTCCAACACTAAGCATAGCTAGCTTAGAAATATTGTGGTCATCTTGGAGCCCAATCTACAGTAATATATTTATGTTTGTCACTATACTACATTGGTGATGGACAACAACCTTTCAAGTCTCTTTTTGAGTGTACTATATGACCACATCAATGTATACTCCCCTATATACATCAGTACATCACTTCTATCTATTTGGGGGGGAGTTGATCTTTTTGGGCCATACTGTCTTTTCTGTTATGTTAATTAATGCTCATTTTCAACGGCTACATCATCAGTGGTACCACTCCTCAAGTTATCTTTTGTGTTGGAATAACCTATGTTGTTGCTTCCTTTTAATTATGTATCTTGGCCCATCTTATATTTCTCTGTTTCATGTTTTAATGCGGAAGGGTCATAAAATCATGCAATGTAATGAAACTAGATATACTCCTTTATCACACACACACACACACACATATATTCAATGGAGAGACATACATGTATTTGGTGTCATAGGAATTAGCACGTGCTAGTAATGAGACAGAAATTGAAATATTTGTATATTTACTTGAAGTAAGTTTTTTTTATTTCTTCTGGTTCTTTTTTGTTATATATAATTCACATTTTTTTTCTTTAATGAATTACTCTCTCTCTCTCTCTCTCTCTCTCAACCTTTTGTTTATAAAAATAACTTCTAGGCCAAGCTTGAGGTCATTAACGAGCTATGACTTGATAAATCCTTGAATTTGTATGATTTTTAAATACTATATTTGAGGCAATTAAGATAATAGAGTTGCAATTTTTATTCAATTGCGCTTGATTAATATCTAAGATTGTTATGTGTGATGACTCCCATTTTTAATTATATTTGACAAATATTTTGATTAAATTTGGGAAGTCATTAATAGAAAATTATAGAGATTTGATCACGAAAATAATTTTTTAGTTTGGTTGAATAGGATACAAAGTCTATTAATAAAAAAAATGGGGCTTGAGTGTTAGATTGGTTCTTTATATATTTACATGTATTTGAAGGATTTTTTCCTCTTTGACCAGGCCCAAAAATTTGTAACTGAAGATAAACAAGAAGGCGGACAAGAGCAACATGGGGCATATAAGTTAAGTCATCATAGATCCTTATTTGATAAAAATTATGGGTCCAGCAATGACAAAGAAAAAGAGGGGCAAGAGCTGCTGGAAAAAAAAGAAAAGAAATAAAGAGAGTTCAGAGGGTGGCGGCATACAGTGAAGGAGGCGCTGAACTTCATCTCAATCACCATGATTTCTCTTGATCCCCTCCTTGTTAGTGCTTCTCTTATGGAAGGCACCGACTGAATCTCCTTAATTGCTTTTAAAAATGATTTGAAGATAATTTGAGCTCATGGTTTTTTAAGGGGAGTTTTATGTCTCTCTTCCTTTCTCACTACATCAATTGGAGTTAATTAACCAATTTCAGTGTCCTACTTCATAAGTCATGAGTTTTTTACCTCAGTTTTTTTGGCTCATGTTCAAGACAAATTGTTAGTCTTGAGAGACATTGTGAATGTGAAACTCTCCCAACACAATTTTCAAAATTTAGTTTACCACGTATTGTTGGATGATTAAACATTCCCACTACAATTTTTAAGCGACATTATTGAAGCAGACAAATGATGCAAAGACTACGTGCTTCGTTAGGTTTGGTTTGGCAAAAAATTTTGGGTTGATTTACAAAGCCTAAATGATTAATTTTTATTTGGGCTTCAAAAACTATTAATATTTTTTTTTATATATATATATATATATATATATATATATACACACACACATATAAGTAAAAATGGAGGATGAAAGATAAAAGAGTACAGCAGTAAGGCTAAATCCCATTTCATTTCCTTATTTTATTCGCCCACAAATTGGTCCATTAAGTAATTCTAAAGTCCATCTATTTTGTACATGAACTATTTAGCCATGAGGAGAGTGACACACACCAGAGCAAAATTGTGGACATTCCGAGGGTGGAATTTTAATTAATTTTGAATCCCTTTTGCAGTCCCACACACATTCTTTCATGCATACATCAAATGCTGCATTGTCTCCTTTTCCGGCAGCCTCTGCAACTAACGCCGTCGTTGTCATCACCAGACACCAGAGCACCAACATTGCCTTCACTTTGTTGTTCAAAGCCATTATTATTTCAGATTTCTCTCCTTGCTTACTTCTTAGTCCCTCCTCTCAAAACCTTCTTTTATATATAGATGAGATGTTTGATCAATCTTGATACCAGATCTCCAGTTTTTCCTCTAACCAACTGACTAGTCATTAATTAGGGCTGTAAATATTGTGACTTCTTTTTGAAGTTTTATTTCTATTAATGTACCTAGCTATTTTTTTATCAAAGTAATTAACTAGCTGTTTATAATTGTAAGATTTTTATAAAATCACGTTTTGGAACCACAAATACAAATCAAACCTTCATCACTTATATAAAAGCAGGGTTAGAGAGTCATGTATACAATCTTATTTCCTTAATTAGATCACATTGAATATGCCAGATTTCGAACTTAAATATATATCCTTTTAAAAGAAATTGGATAACTGAACTAAACACACATAAAGGTGAACTATAGAGTATGTTTGGTTGTGTGAAAGAAAGTAAAGAATTAGAAATGGAAAAGGTAAGAGATGGAAAATAGGGGTAATGATGAGAGAGTAAAGTTTGTGGGCCCCACGATAAATTTGAGATGGAGAGAGAAGACTTGTGGACTGAGATATATGTAAATGATCATATTACTCTTTAACTTTCTAATTATTTACAACCTCATTTCTTTGGATTCTTGCTACCAAACGTACCCTATAGAACTGCTTTAGCAGATTTAGATACGACAACTATTACCAAATTAAAAGTAATTTAATAATAATATTATTTCAAGAAAGTTTTGTAAAATCACGTTTTGAATCAAGCACTTACCACAAATTCATCAGCTATATAAGTTTGACAAAATAAATCTCACACACACACATAGAGGAAGTGGTGAGACAACAAATAACGTGGCAAATCATATTTATCTAATAATTTTTGGTAAGAAATATTATAACAGCTCTATTTGGAGAAAGTTGTATAAAATCGGGTTTTGAATTAACTACAAATACAAACCTTCATCGCTTATATAAGACTATAAGTAAACCAGGGTTAGAGAGTCATGTATACAATATTATTGCCCTAATTAGATCACATTGAATACACCAAATTTCATACTCAAATAAATTGCCCTATATCTGGATATCACCTATGAGAATAATTTTGTTTTACGAAAGCTTTGTAAATCCCGTTTTTGAATTAACCCTATATGTATTGACAACTCCCCATTTTTATTATATTTTAGGGAAAATTAAATACATGTCCCTGGTAAGGGACATAATACTGGAAAAGTCTCAAAAATTGAAAAAAAGTAAAGTAGAGTCCCTTGGGACCTCACTTTAATTATTTCTGAATGTGTGGGCCCACGTTTAATAATAAAAAAATTCACCCACCTTTTCTCTCCCCTCTCTTCTTCACTCCTTCTTCCCATTCTCCTTTTTTTATTATTGAGATATTATCATGGCTAACAATATTTATACTTATGTTTGGAAAGGAAGAATTAAATTCTTGGATGGGAATGGGGAGGAAGTAAGCTACATTCCCTCTTCAAGCAAGGAACATAGCAGATATCAGCATTCGTCTGCTTGTCTCCACCGCAATCACGGAAGCATCTGTGTTCGCATTCCTCGCTTGTCTCCTTAATCTCTTCGTCTCTCTTCACTGCTTTTGTTGATTCAACCTCTGCAGTTATCACCATCACTATCATTATCATAGCCAATATCATTCCCTTTTTCCAACCCATTTATCTGTTTCTTGTGAAACACCTTTGTTTTACAAATGTTATTTCAGAGCTCTATATATATATTATATAATTCGGTTCATTCTAAACTCCCTAACCCCTTCAAATTTTTATGTATAAAATCCACAGCACTTAATTGCTCAATGCAAGTAATGAAAAAAATCTCATACTTTAATCATAGGTCCTATTTAATTTGTGAGAAATACTCCCTTCTGTCTCTATTCTAAGGTTTAGTCAACTTTTTATACATACCAAAAAAACATGTTGTGACCATATTATGGATAGGCTTAACAATGTTAACCATTCTTACCCTCACTCATTTTTATACATTTTCACTCTCCCATCCTTACATTTACTAATATACAAGGGCAAAAATAGAAATTATGTCTAATACATACATTGACTTTTGCTTGTTCACTCTTATAATTTGGACCAATACACACACACACATATTATTCATCAGTTCAAAAATATTAGACTTTCTAATTATGTATTAAATATTTATCTGAGCCTTATTAAGGAATTTCTTTGGAAATATCTTCTACATACTTAATTAAAATAGGAAAGTAAAACAATTTTAAAGGAATGGATTTTCCTTTATGATTTTGTGTTGCAGATTTTGATTTTTAAAACATGGGAGGATCTAAAAATTAATGGCACAAAACGTATAGTTACTACTATACGAGAGCAAGCGAAGAGATTTGATGGGTGAATGATGGGCTCTAGTCATCTTGAATACTCTGGTTGTTTGAAAAGAATCTTAAATAAACTGGTTCACACAAAGGAATAAATAAGACATACATGAAAAGAAAAAGAAGGGAGGAAGTACAACTAAGGATGTAAATAAGTCAATAGTTTGGTTTGCTATATTGACATGCATGGTCTAGCCTATTTATTAAAAAGGATAGGCCAATAGCAATGAGTAATTGATTGAGCTATTAAGCGGACTACAACCTCTGTAAGAATGATAATGCATGTTTGAACCCCGAGAAGTAATCTCATTGGGAGAGAGGACAACCTTATCTATGTGGGCAACACATCTACCTCTCGAAGCCGAATTAAACTGGATGATGATTAACAAAAACAAAGCTAGGTCAATATCTATTTAAAGGAGTGAATGTTTAACTAGGTTAGACCTATTTTGTTATGTCTAACCTATAAGCCTACAATATAATATTTTATTTATATAATATATTTTATATATGTTTCTATTATGTTCTAGTTTTTTTACTTATAATAAATTCTTCTATTATGTAGGAGCCATCTGAGAGGAGGAGATTGTGCTGAAGCCTTGATGTTGAATAGTTGATGTTATTGTTCTGCAAATTTTTCTTATATGGATTTTACCTTTGAGTTTTCCTTTGATGGTGATATTACCATTTTATTATTAATAATTTAGATTGTTAGATTTGAATATTCATGGATTTTTTATATTAAATCATAAATATGGGCATATTTTGTGTTAAATGTACTGATGAGATAATTTTATAACTACTTATGGTCAGTTTTCTTATTTTATGTATGATCTAAAATATACAATTTAAATTATGTAGGATTATATTTATGTAGGTTTAATAGGTTAAAAGTCAACTTAATGCCTTGAAGGCCTACAACATAAAACCTTTTTCAAAGGCCTACATTATAAGTAGGTTTGTAAAAAGACTTTAGCCTCAACCAGACCTTATGAAGGCTCAAACTTGGGGTAAAGAAAATTTGTGTGTTGGCTCAAGTTTTATACACAACAGACACATACCTGTTTTATTTTAAACCTGTGTAAATCCTGGCCCAACTCTAGTTGCTTTTATTTTAAAAATGTGTATATAAATTAAAAAATCAAACAAATAAGTTATTTGAATAAATTAAAATAGCCTGGTGTTTTCTTATTAAAAATAATCATGTTTGAGGATTTGTTAAACAAACACATGTATGTATAAGTAAGAATTCAAACACTTATTTGTCTCAGTAAGAAAACACAATTAATGGGGCGGTTGATGTATTATAATAAGGACTTAATTGTTTTGTTATGTGATGCCTTATACTCTTTCCATCCCTATATAAGATACTTCTATGTAAAATCACACATATTAATGAAGTGGTTGATGAGATATGTAAATATGTGTCTGAAACAATTTTGTTTACTAAGTTGGCCCTTATTTTTTTATGAAACATAGAAGAGTAGAGAGAAATGTGAAAATAACATTATAAATAAATATGAAAAAAAATGTGATTACAGAATGACAATGGGTAATGTTAGAAAAATTCATTAAATGTTTTGACAAATTTGACAGGTAAGCAAGTATCATATTTGTAGGCAAGTACTCCCTCCAGTCCTAAATATAGGACCTAGATGACTTTTTTGAAAAATCCTAAAAAAAGCAAAAAATAAGTTAATTATAAATTGATTTACGTAATTTTTTCTCTTAGACTAGTTTATTTTACCTATAAGCTAATGGATAATCTAAAAGATATCAAATATATCATGATTTAATAACCTATTTCGCAACCTTAATCTTTCCAAAAAAAAGTTATCTAGATCTTATATTTAGGACTGGAGGTAGTATCATATTTATCGAAAAAGCTATTGAAAAAACGATATCTAATATAGGGAAAGACGGTGTAGGAGTATTTGCTTAGTTGTTTTTTTTATTGAAGTTTAGTTTTTTTAAACTTTTTTATGTACGCATACGAATCTAATTGCATTAATATGTATGCGTAATCATTTAATTATAGCCATCATTTATATATCCTGGCAGTGAAAAATCAACATAGTCATTATCAAAAACAAATCAACCACTAGTACAAAAAAGACTTTTTAAACCTCATAAAAAAGGCTTTTTAAACCACATTTAAAAGTGGTTTAGAAAAAGGGGTTTAGAAAGTATGACTTTTTTAAACCACATAAAAAAGTGGTTTAAAAAACATACTTTTTAGACTACTTTTGTAAAAATGTGGTTTAAAAAAATATTTTTTTAAGACCTCTTCTTATGTAAATATAGTCTAAAAACATATACTATTCAAAATATATATATGCATTTCAATTGATAACCAATGGAAAGAAAACTAACAAACCATAATAACATAACACATTCAAAAAATTCAAATCATTCTAGTTACAATTTGAAAACTATGCTTTCCAACAATGTGAATTTAAAAGTCTACATGATTCTAACAATAAAGTGAACAAAGAGAAATTCATGAGCTCAATAATAATGTAAACTCACTATCAATTTACATTGTCAACAAAAAACAATTCACTCATAGGAGATCAAGAAAAAATTCACTCCAACACTTGCGAATGTACTCAATATCTTCTTCAGCAAAGGGATCAACTTGATCAAACATCTGATTTGATGAAGACAAATGTTAGTAAAATATGGAAATCCAAAACACTAAATTTATTCAACAAAATTTTATGAAATTATTATTTACCTTTTGGGTAAACTCAGTCCTGCCTTCAAAGATGATATTAATCATGTGTCTTAGTACATAAAATCCACATAAATTGGTATCCATAGGCTGCCTACGACACTATATAAAAACATACATTAGCAAGCTCTTTTAACATTAATATATATAACGCAATCAGTAATAAGTATAGAGAATAATATAAACATATTATTGCAGACACTCATAACAAGCAACCTTTTATCCTTTAAATTTAGAATCGAAAAGGACACAATAGCAAAAAACAGTTGTAACTAATTCTGGCTAAAAAATCAAGAAGTAAAACCCATTCAACTCTTGAAATGAAATCAATTATAAGACCATTGTATAAGCATTCTGTTCAGTGAAGCACTTCCAGAGTTAAGCAAGTAAAATCAAGAAGTAAAACCCATTCAATCAAACCATCAAGAATAACAAAGTTGTGATTTTGCACATGATGAAAAATTAGCCAATTTGGTCTTCAACAATTCTCTCTAAGAACATAAAAATTAGCCAATTTGGTCTTCAACAATTCTCTCTAATAACATACTGAAGGGCTATGGAGTACTTTGCAATTTTTGTCTTATCATGGTTCTGAGTTCCTGAAGAACCCCTACCTTTTAGAATGAATGATCCAGCTTCATCTCCTTCTGAAAGATGCAGTGATAAATGTTTATATGCAAACAAATAGAAGGAAATGGACACAAATATGAGAGCAGGAGAAATTGTCAAATACAACAACCATACTTGGGCTTTGTTTGGATTAGTGATGACAAAAGTAACTCAGTTGGCATTTTCAGAGAAGTTGGGGATAAAAGACAATTAATTGAATGTGATTTATGCTTTGGTAGAAACTTGCTTGGATGGCATGTTGAAAAGTCAATTTTAAAAAAATTAGACGTGAGAAGAAATGAAAAACCATAAAAAATTGCTCCAACTTCAACTTCAACTTCAACTTTACTTTTGGCCCAAAAGCACCTCATTAATTATAAAGGATATCCCAAACATAACTCTTGAACCAGAAGAAGTTCATATTTACCATAATCCCAAACATTGCCTGCCCTAATATAAAATTTCATAATCAACCAACCTTTGACTGTAAAAATGGAGGGTATCCATTTCCTATAGATGAAATGCAGCCTTGGGGAGTCTCCATGGTAAGTATCTGATAATAGAAGCTTGCAAGATCCTTTTTGACTGTCAAACAAGTTACAAAAGTATTTTATCAAATACATCAGTCATGCAAATAAAGCATCTCAATCAGGTGCCATGCTACAAGCTCTGGACAAAGGTAAAGCACACTTACTTTGCATAAGTGATTGCATTGTGGCATAAAGCTAGACTTCTGACCATCGCTAAATCTCTTCCCCGAGGATTCCCATGTCGTTCTTGGCAGATCCTTTTGGGAATTAGAATGTTTAGATAAATGTCACTAGAAAGTTACCAAAATTTCACATAGGAATTAAAAAAGATGTGAAACTTATCCCATATCTAAAAACTTAAACAACCAAATTACCTATTATCAAAGAAATCTCCAAGGTCATCAATGATAACAGCAGCAGGCAATACATCATAGAGATGGAATGCAGCAAAGTTTACCATCAAAAGAAGAAAAAGACCATCAAAATCAAAGTAGAACAAAAATAAGCAATCAGAATTGCATACATATATATAGACAATAGTAATGGTTCAAAGTGGTGATGATCATACTTCATTTGTATACGGTTGAAGACATCAGAAGAAGCATCAATGCCCTGAAATTCACAAAACTTGTAGACAATTTCAAAATGGAAACTACAGGATGATACTCCTCCAAATTATGAGCACTATAAACTTCAAATCATAATAAACACCTCCATGAATTCAGAGCCAAAACAAAAACAATAATCCTTGGTTTACATTAATGGCAATCACCCATGTGATTTTTTATTATAAAATTTCTTCTATCTACACAACTAGGCTTCGCTAACTTCACTTGGTTACGAAGATGTTTCCTCAAACACCACAACTAAAACCAGAAGTAAGTTGTATCCAAGGAATTAACCCCCTCACTGAGATCGTCGAATGTCGAACTCTTTAGCCAGCTGGACCTACATAAGATGAGTTCTTGACCATACTTATTAAACTCCCTTAAAAGTAAAAACAGATATGTTGAATATAAAGTTATAAAGAGCTCCAGTGGAGTAATAAAAGAACATGTCAAAGAATTGAGTCCAATATAAAGCTGCTAGGAAAAAGTTAACATTAAGATTATGCAGGATTAGTACCAAAGCATGTATAACCACTTTACCTGCTTTCTACTGGTATAAAGCTCATGTATGTGTATGTCATCTGTCAATTCATCTCGATATGAACTGATTAAGGCAAATTTAGATGGAAATATCTAGCATTCATGTGTAAAGCTATTTGGGATTACAATTTGTGCCATACTTAGCTTGCTGCACATATTTGAAATGTTTATAAATGTTTGATCAAAAGGCAGAAAGACAATTATAATACAGCATAGACCACATTGCGTAAGTGTTGAAAGTGCAATGATCTTATTCTTCACATACAATTGCTTCATAACTTAAAGGGCTGCAAGGCAGATTATTGACTTTCCAAAGACCTTAAGTATCTCTCATCATTGCAAAAAGGAGGGGAAATTACACATAACAAAACTAGATTTCGTAACACATAAAATTGGCAGTGCTTCATCAAAGATACAAGGATTGGGGGAAAAAACTATAACTCGAAAAAAAAAAAATCAAACATACAAAACCAGAAGTTGCATCTGCGAGAGGGAAACAACGAAGACTCCCAAATCCAAATCGGAGAAGAAACACTCAAAACACAACACAACACAATCCATTCACATACATAACACATTGACGTGAAGCCAAATCCAAAGCCACACCTAAAAAAAAAATCTAATATCCCACAACAGATCATCAATTCAGCATTACTATTACTAGTAATAAACATCACGCTCAAGTGACTTTCTCATCTCTTCCCCTTACATTCAAACAAAAATTTAAAAAAATTAATTCAAATTTCCTTCGCATGCCATCATTTCAGGCCTTAATGTGCCATACTTCAATTGCTCTAACATTAATCCACTAGAACTCAAAAGAACAAACTATACACCTAATTCCTAAATTCAAAACACGAAATCAATTTTGTTAATAATACTAACTCTAATTAGTAAATTAATTAGAATAACTAATTTAATTCAGTTAAAACAAGTAGATGACTAGGTCAGATTGTTCTATATATAATTGAAATCAGAAGAAAATTTTGTAAGTAAAGAAACTATGGTAGTAACTCTATGTGCGAGTGTTTCTCAAAATTTTGTTAATAATACTAACTCTAATTATCAGATTAATTAGAATAGTTAACTTGATTCAGCTAAAACAAGTAAAACGTTTAGAGCAAGAATAATACAGATGTGCAAAGTGAGAGAGAGTTGATATACCTGGAGAGTTTCTGAACGAGAACGAAGAACGAAGAACAAAGGCGAGAGAACGACCCGATCGCGAGAGATTAATTGTTGAACGAGAGTTTCTGAAATGATACCAGAGGATGAATATCGCGAGAGAACGAAGGCATCGCTTTCTTCATGTGTTGAACGAGAGTTTCTGAAATGATCGTCTCCAATTTCTGAACGAGATCGCGAGAGAACAAAGGCTTTGCTTATATTTCCAGTCTAATAAGAGTTCTCATATTTATAAATTTGTCATTGCTTATACTTTTTAAACCACATTTATAAATAAGTGGTTTATATAATCACATTTTTTAAACCACATATATTAAAAAAGTGGTTTAAATAAATCTTTTAAACCACATGTTATATAAGTGGTCTAAATATGGTGGTTTAAATTACCATTTTTGTAGCAGTGAACGTAGTATTTAATCTTCAAGGATTAAACTAAAAGTTGATGTAAATCCAAAAGACTCAACATATACTATCTTTGGAGCTAAATATAAGACTTGCTTAATTTGATAAGATATTAATTATATTGGTTGAGTTAGTTAAAATCACATGATATTACTAATATACCCTAAACATCTACATTTATCCTCACCTTAACTATTTTGCTTGTTTACTAATAATAATGAACATAAGTTGGGAGATACTTTAGACAAAAGGTTAAGAAAAATTACAAAAAATCTTATTAAGGACCATGCATGCCCACACCCTAAATTAGTCCTATATTAAGAGACGGAGGGAGTACATAAGAAACATAAAAACTATATAAAGTTGATAAATCAACACGAGTTCAATCGAATATGTAGTTAACTGATTAAGTTTAAGAGTTTATTACTACATAGTATTTATGAGTTAGAAATGATAAAAAGAAACAAGTAATTCAAACATCCAACTCGTGAGTTTAACATCAAAATCATCATCGTAAACATGGGTAGCACCAAAAGAAAACAGAAATAATACTTATATGTATGAAGAGAAAATATGTCTCATTTATTTAGTTTTGCGCACATATATAATAAACTCACTAATGGATGGCATTACATGATGAAATGAAACCAGTAACTAACTAGTGATATATCACTTGGATTTATAAAATTGTACGAGGGAATCAAAAGAAGCATCGTCACAAATTATACAGATCTCTGTACAGCAACGAATGTAGCATTCATGGTCTCCACCACACTTTTCGAAGCATTCTTGATTGCAAGGATTCATCTCCACCCCTGTTCCTCCTGCCACTCCACCATTAATCACAATCGCCATCACCAACACCATCACCATTATTCCTTTTTTCAAACCCATTCTCCCCCAATCGTTACTGAAGTTTAGAGAGAAATATTTATGAGTAACTTGTACACTTGTACTCACTCACAGTAATAAGGAAAGGGGTATTTGTACAGGAGTGAGGATCCTAGGTCATAAAGGCTCGTAATGGTATAAGATGCTTTGTTTGTACTTTGTAGCATTCATTTAAAGATTATGGAAGTTTTTTTTACCAATAACGGTTATGGAAGTTATACCCAACTAATTACTTACCATTTTGGTTCATGAATTTTAAAGGTGTTTAGCCATAGCTATTAATCATATTAAATATATGTATAAAGCTAACTCAGCTGAGTCACACACACACACACGATTTAAAGTAGACTTTATAACTTTTTATTGATTAAATAAATTGAAGAAATTAAGAACTACCTTAAAAGGCCTCTTAACTTAATCATCGATTTAATAATTAAAGTGCACATTTAAATTGGATTTGGGTATTATAAAGTGATTAAAAATTTAAAATTATATTTAAGTTTTATGCTCAAATCGGCTAAACTATAAATTTTACAATATATCAATTTTCAATTTAATTTAATAAGCATGAAAAGTATATAATTTCAATCACTTAAATTTGGAGAAAAATAATCTGACCCATCCTTTTTCCCTTTGCACAAAATCTTCTCATCTATTTTGAAAATGTGCAATTTAGTTAAACAACTAATACAATCAAAAGAATTTATTAAAAAAATAATCTAGAAGTATATTTCATTAATTCAAAACTTTATTGAAATAATTCTTATTTACTAATTTAATTTATCTTATAGTACTAAGTACTTCATTTATCTTTCAATACGTCACTACAGAATATTGAAGTTTATACATGGATATTTAACCATGCATCATTTTTGGATGGAATGCCTTCAGTAAAGACGGAATTCTGTAGCTAATTATTTAGTAATGGTAAATTTTTGGGTGGATTCCATGACTAATTCACATTTTTAGTAATGATTTATTTACTAAATAAGAATAATCTATTGAAATATTTTTACTTAATTTATACATGAATAGTTATATTTTATATGAAACAAAATTAACATTGAGACAAAAGTTGTAAATTTTTATGAACATTGGTTTAGTTAAATTCACTTAAGATTTAGGAAGTATAGTAAAATGGCTGACATGACCATCAAAATATTTAATTCAAGAAATGGAAGAGGGGATTTTGAAGGTGTGGTGGGAACTATTATGAATGTTGCGTTCCTTTTTTCTTGATTTCTAGGTTCAGTTATTTTATTGTTTGCAGATGATTAGAGATGTTGACATTTATACGGCTTCAAAGGCAAGTGCTTTTGATGTTTTACATTTAGAAGTGTTTTGATATGTGAACTTCTACGCCTTGGTAGGTTTTATTTTAAATTAACAAGTATTTTATCCCACACGAGACATTTTTATTTTTAATGAAACCTCGTATACCATGAGAATATGAGGTTTTTGGATGTTCAAAGTGTATATTAAGTGATATTTGATGTGTTATTAGATAATGATTATATAAATTAAATTTAGATTACATATACTCCCTTATTCTTAAATATAAAACATATTTACCTATTTCGATTATATTAAGGAAATTAGTTAAACCAACATGATATTATCAACCTGTCCTAACTATCTACCTTTACTACCCGTCCCTCTTATTTGTCTCTTAAAAGGGGGTAAATGTGATATATTTAATAAAATTGACACTTATCTTTCAAGATATTTTATTTAAAACATTACATGTTAAATTATTGTTTTTATAAATAAAAAAGAGATAATCCATATTTTTAATAATTAAAATATATAATAAAAATAGAAGAATTAAATTATCCACAATCCCTCTTTCAGTCTCGTGCTCCCACCACCCCCACAAAAAAAGAACCAAATTCCCCCCACCCCTCACCCAAATTAGTATGAAGGTATTTTGATAAAATTATTTAAGCAATGAGGATATTTTAAAAGATAAAATTAAAAATCTAATCTATAAAAAAAGTACTATTACTACTACCAATGAAGTGTTTTTAAAAATATAAATTTAGTTTACATTTAATATTTTCAACTTAGCCGAGAATTAAACTCACATATGTATAAAAACAAAAAAAGAGTCAAACTCCGCCCACAACCTCTCCATCTAAAGTTCCAAACCCCCACCCCCACCCAAAAAAAGAAAATCAAGTTTCCCTTGGGGACCTCTCCATACGAAAGTTCACTATGATTAAAATTTTATTGTAGTTTAACTTTTCAAATAATTTCAATTCAGATTACAGGTAATATTTTTAATTTGAGTAGAAATCAAACTCACCCATACATAAAAACAAATGAAGAGTTAAATTAAAAAAAAAAACTCAACTTCTGTCATCCAATCCCCTAAAAAACGAATTTCACTCGTCACATCCCCATTCAAAAGTTCAAATGCACATGTTCTCCATCTCTGAAATATTTTATTTCAGTAGGAAATCTGGCTTATTGAATGTGTTCTAATTTCTAAAAGTTCGTCCAAAAAAGTGTTGTGAAACTAATACTGCAAATATACAATTAAATGTAAACATGAATGATTAAAAATAGTTTGAAATTATTGTTTGTCACAGGTTAATTTCCTCAAAAAAATTCATGCATTTGATATTACTATATTAGATTTTCTTATCTCAATAAAATTTCTGTTAAATTAAAAATTCAAGCCCATCTTCTACAATATATTTTATCAAGTCTTTCATAGTATTCGGCTTTTAGTTAAAAACAATCATTGTATTTATAAAAAAAAACAATCATTGTCGATATTAAAGAAGACACTCCAATTAGTTGGGATTACATGATCTACCAAAAATAATCCTCTCTAAAGAGAAAGATTGAAGGGAAAGAAAGAGAAGCACTATTCTTGTGTATAGGGGTAATTTAGGTAAAATTTGGGATAAAATAATGATCAACGAGGGAGTATTTTATTAGTATTAGAAACATAAAAATGATATGGTTATAGATAATCCAACACGTAATTAGTTCAATTGAATTTAGCAAATTGGATGAGTAATTAGTTCAATTGAATTTAGCACACTGGATGAGTTTTAATTTAATTAGTGCTTAGCTATCAACACATATTTGTAAGTTGCATTGCTTAGGAGTGATAAAAAAACAACAAATTCTAAAAGCCCACTCATGAGTTTGACATCCAAATTTATCATCTCACAAGCACGGGTGATTAGCGAAAGGAGGGAAAAAGAAAAGGAAAACAATATTTATAACAAAAGATATGTCTCGTTTACTTACTTTTGCCGTCAATTAAGACAATACAGATTGAGACGAGGCTAGAAATTAAGCAGTGATCACTTGGATTCATGAAATTGTAGGAGTGAGATAAGAAGTGGCGTCACATGTAAAACAAGCCGCCTGTACACAGCAATCCTGAAAGCAATTAGGCTTCTGAGGTTTGTATTGTAACATCCCAAATTTTGATTAAGGTTAATTGGAAATTATTGAGGTGTTATTTAGGAAATTTGAGTTTTAGGGAGAAATTTATGGAGATTTATTGTTATTAAATCTTACTTTTTGGAAATTAAGGAAATATAGTTAAAATAATTAATTGGAGTTAGAAACTTTCATGAATAAGTATTTGGGATAGTAGATAATATTATGATGGAAAGAAGGAGATATAGTAATATATACAAACTTCTGGGCTAGAAATATAATTACGAATAAACCTTAGGGTAGTTAATTGTAATTTTCCCTAAATTATAAATAAATACATCATCTCCTTCCTTCCATTTCATTTCTCTCTCTCTCTCTCTCGAGCTCCCTCCGCCGACTCCACCCCTCTCCGTCGCTTCTTCTTCTTCTTCTTCTGCGAATTCCGGCGGCCTAAGGCGCGGCGGCGCCGGCCACCTCACCATCAGCATCATCATCACACCTTTCTTCCTTCCTCACTTCTCTTTCTCGCGTTCTGCTCCAGTTCCTCACTTTCCTCCGTCGCCTTTTTTCGATTTTTCCGGCGAAGCGGCGGCGGGTTCGGCTATGTGATGGTGGAAGAGGTAAAGCTTCAGCCTTTCTTGCATTTTTCGAGCTATGCTTCATATTGATGTTGATTTCTCATAATTTCCTCTTCCCTCTTGGTTTCTTTTCGGCCCACCACTGCTTTGGTACTTTCCGGCAAGTTTTCCGGCGGCGGCGAGTTCAAATCGGACAGGAAACACCAAATTCCAACTCCGGTGAGTCTCTTCTAACTGTTCCCATTCCTTTTTCTCTTGTTCTTGGTGAGAAATGTGAGAGAACGAATCTGGGGTTTGCGTTTTTGGCTTAAGATAACACATCAAAATTGAAGTTAAGCTTTGATTTGTAGTATTTGAGAAGTGATTTAAGGATTAATTTGAAGTTTTATTGAGTTTTGATCAAAACCTTAGATTTGGGTGCTTAAATGTCGATTGCTCTTTGGAGGAATCTGTTTCATGTTCTTATATGCCCTTTTAATCCAGTCTGGCCGTTTTCTTTTGATGTGGGTGCTCTTTTCAGTCTACTTCAAGATGAAATATATATTTACTAACATGTTTAGTTTATGTTTGGAGTCTGAAATTTCGCTGCTAAATTGTTGGGTTGACATTATGAAAGTAATATTCTGTTTTAATGTAAGTTTCTGTTGTGTTGTATGTGTATGTGAGTGTTGAATGTTTTGTTCTAGCTAAAATGGTGTATAGCATGTATGTTTGCAAAATTCTGTTATTGCTACTGTTATAACTTAATTGATTTTCGAAAGAATGAAGAGATTCTTAGTTGCTTTGAGTGCCAATTTAATGCTTATAAAGATTTCACAAAATCCTAAAAAAAAAAATTGGGAGCTTCCACAACTGATGGGTTTTAAGTTGATTTTAGATTCAAAAATCATTAACTTATTTGGGAGAAGGGTAATGGAGTGTAAAGATTTTGTGTGCTGCATGATTGATTGGTGAAGTTTTGTTATTTACTAAATTTCAATCATCCTTTCCTTTCTCTCATCAAACTGGTATTTATATGGGGGAATGTTTCCACCATAAGCAAAGCTTTACAAAAGTAGGATAGTAAGTACTGTCACTATTACATATCAGATTTTGGAAGTTGCATGTTTTGGAGGTGTAAGTTTTGATGTTCTTGTCTCTTCCTTTGTCCGAATGGATTTTTGGCATGTGTGTATAAACCATGGTATAGCTGAATGGTGTTGTGCACTTTTCAATTGGATTATGCTCTGTTGTTACATTGGGAATTCAGTTTACTCTCTTGATTAGGTTTGAGTGATATAAAGAGAAGTGGCTTTGAAATTGCCTATGTGATTTGGGAATTCAAATGTGATATCTATGTTATGGGTTCAAGTTTGATTTTTAAATTGTAATGCTTATTTTTGTAATAATTCTGAAGATCCTTTGTAAATAATAATGTGGATTAAAGCTGGTTATGGTGACTGATTTAGGATATGTGAAGTAATGCCATTTATGTTGAGCCTTGCATGTTAATCTTTGGACTCTTGTTTTTATTGTTTTAATCGGCCAACTCATTCAAGGAGGATTGAAATGCTTCCTTGATCTGGTTGATGAATTCTATGAGCAAATAAATCAATGTGATTACAAACTATTTGTGTTTAATCATGGACTTAGTTCAAGTAGGTCTATTGCATATATGTTATGAATTTTCTATATTGTCTTACTTCCATGGCTGAATGGTTCTTGAAAAGAAAGTATCCTCAACTTTAGATAAGGATTAGTAAGTTAATTTTGAAGAGATGTATTTGATTGGTTGGGATGCAACGAGCTGAAACTCTATTCGTTGTATGTGTGATTTGTTTCTACCTAAAACATTAAATTGGTTGGTTTTGATTAGTAAATTGAATTGAGGATGAAGCATGTATTTAGGTTGAATGTTTGATGATTAACAATGACTTGATTTAATGACTTGTGGTTGCAAGAAGGTCAATATATTAGTATAGAATATCTTATTGTAAGTAGGCATACTTATTTGTTTATGTGATTTCTTTAAACGATAGTGATTTGTATTGATTGAATTCAGATAAATTTTGAGAAAAGTAAATGTAAGGGGATTGGGTAGTAACATATAAAAACGAGAGAGATGTTGAACTACGATAAAAGGGAAATGATATTAATTTATCATTTGGCTATATATTATTATAGGAGTGGATGCAGTAGGCTTTCGTGGCATCAAGGAAGAAAGGTTGAGAAATCGCGTAGAATTGCTAAAGGGCGACAGGTAATCACACTTAACCTTGCTATTACATTGAGGGTGACGTTAGTTAGGGATTTTGTAAAATCCCTTCTCACCCTCTATATATAGATATTATCTTTAAAAGAGTATTTTTATACAAAACAGGCTATCGGGTTCCTTTTAAACACGATTATTTCTGTATAAAAGATTTTTACACATTATATATACTATTATCCTGCCTGGTGGTGGCCATTGATCTGGAATGGCGTGAAAAATGTATATAGGGATAGTGTTGAGTAGTGGTTTAAGAGGTGATGAAGATAGAAAAGAGGGTTAGATGTTGAGTTGAGATTGTGGAGAGTTATGTTGTGGAAAACACTATTAAATTGGAGATATTGAAGGGAATTGTAAGAATGTATGATATTGATGTTGATTGACATTGTGATATTGAATGAGATTGAAATTGGTGGATATTGTAAGGTTTGCATGACACTGATATATATGTACCATCGCGCGATGATAACTGTCGATTGGCCAATCGACAGTTATTTGTACTGATGATCCTTTTCGGATTGATTAGACCGGGGATCATAGGTCGACTTATTGAGAGAAAGTGACCTACGGTTGTTTGGCAGTGGAGAGCCCAACCGTTCCCATTCTGTAATGGAAAACAGAATCGGGGTTCTCTCTCTGGAGATTGCCAGAGAGGGAAATTTGCCCCCTCATCATAGAGAGGGGCACAGTGTCAAATCATATAGAGAAGATTAGATGCTTGAATGCCCCGTGATGGCGCAATGCATCTATAGGTGAGTGTGAGAGTTGTGGTGGTAACATCATTGGATTGGAGACTTGGGATATGATATTTTGTAATGTGAAATTGATGGAGGGACTTGAGTGATGATTGGAAGAAGCCTTGACATGTATGTATATATATTACTGAATTTAAAATGTGGTACCCTTTAGACGCCCTCGCTACCGCACATCTCACTGTTATAGTGAGTTAAGCGGTGATTACTGGGACAAATTGTCTCATCCCACGATTACTGACATTTTTGCAGGTATTCATGCACAGACGCAGACAACAGGAAAGGGAATTAGGTATTAGAAGCTATATAGATTATTTTGAATTGTATATTGCCAATTTGTATAGGCCTGCATTCGTTTCCGCATGTATATATCTACTTATTGTTTAATATCGATTAGTTTTGTTTATTAACCATGTTAGACAAATCCTTTCTAACATGATTATCAATAAATTATCCATGATAGCAGCTGTGTTGTATTAGTTCATTCTTTTCTATCATGGATAATATTTTAATCATTAGGATATTCTTTTTCTAACTATCATAGAGATATTGATATTATCGAAATTCCTTTTTCTATCATAGTTAGTAAAGATATTATTGAACTAAAAGAGATGTCACAGGTTAATTAAGTATTTAGTAACAGAATTTTACAACTTGATTATCAGTATTTGGTATACGATAACCTAGGACTGTGCTGCATTGCATATAGATTGACAATATACATTGTTGGTATTCCCTTCCTTATGTGCATGAATATCTGCTTTTTGAGAGGAATATCACTCATCCCGTGGTGGGGAGAGAGTGATAAGTGCAATTGAATAGGTAATGTGGAGAGATTGAGAAGAATGTAGAAAGAATAACGAAATAATATTGATATGTATAAGAATTTAGGAAGAATGACGAAATAAGGATGTTTCTCTGGGGTCTCGAGTATAGTTATGTGCCGGCCATAATCATAGTCGAGGCATCGTGAGATCCCTTATTGGGTTTAAGGAATTAAGCTAATATGAGGAATAACATTTAATAATGAATACCAAGTGAAATGTGAATTTTTGAAAGTATAGGGTTAATTGATAAATTGACTTGTTTTGTTGGATTGGTAATTGAGGTTGTTTTCAATTGTTTGATTTGTAGTCTCCAACTTGATATATGTTATTGATTAGTATGTGTTATGAGAATAAATGTGGTTGGTCTTCTGAATGAAATTGTGTTGAAGAAACCCTACGAGATTTACTGTTTGGGGAAGGGTTTAGAGCTTTAAATTTGTTGTTTTGTGCATGGGTTATCTGTTTTTGATGTTTTGATAATATTGAATATAATCCATTGTGCTTCATTGTGAAATTTCTATACTTGGATTTCTGAAAGTGATAATAGCATGATGATATAGGGAAAATGTAAACTTGATTAAGTATATGTGTTTATATGTGTATACTAGGGTATGTATATATGTGTTGTAGCTTGAGTTTGGTTGTTTTAGGGTGGTTCTCTGTTTAGTTATTTCTTGGCCTGGTTTATAATGAAATACATGTTAGAATCTTAAGTTTTGATGAAGACTAAAATATAAAAGAATAAGCCAAGTACTTAGAAAGCAATAGGTGAACATAGAACCCCAAGTAAGAGTGCAACCGGATGTGGATTTACTTCCGGATAGACTCGGACTTGCGCTCGCGGATGAATGGTTTATCCCCCAGCGGCAGCAAGTAACTCACTAAAAAAATAACTTAGTCCATGAGCACTAGATATACAAAACCTTAAGACTAAGCTATGATTCAACCGGAAGTGAAATTGCTTCCTGTTAGATTTAGACTGGCGCTGGCTGATAGAATAGATATAACCCTAAGCGTCAGTGAGTTTACCACGTCAAGTGAAAGTGCTTCCGATAGCTTAGTGACTAGCACTGACTGTTGGAATGAAGGACACTGAGCGAGAGTGAGTGATAGTGAACAAAATCCTTCATCCAGTGGTTTTACTTCCGGATGTAAAAGTGCTTCCGGATACATCATAGACTAAGAGAACACCCACTGCATGTGACTATGTGCTTATATTGCTAAACTAACGTTCAAGTGCAGCACACTAAGTAAAGTTGCTTCCGGATGTGAGTTTGCTTCCGCAAGAAATCAGAATGTCAGAACGTTCAGAGATGCAGTGTCAGAATGCTTATGTCAGAGCAGAGGTGTCAGGACTACTTTTCAGAGATAAAACAAGTCAACCCTGCTATGCATTGATGAAGCATTTATTGGGTAAACGGTAACATGGGAAAAACAGCCATATTCAAACGGCTAACCCACCTACCAAGAGTTCAAATGTTTGAAGACTATATAAAGGAGCTCAACTTCATTTATGAAGCAATCAATTATCTTTGAATACTCTTGAGAGAAGTTAGAGCGAGAAACTAAGAACACCTTCAAGCATTCAAAGCTGCCCAGAAAAGTAAAGAGCATTTAACACATCGAGTGATCCTTTTCATCTACATATTCTGTACTCTTTGTTGTTAAGTCTCTTCTTGTTTTAAGAGCATTGATTGTACTTAAGTGTGTAACACCATCCGTTCTTTGAGAGAACTTAGTCAGAAAAATCCTTTAAGTGTAAAGGTCAACCCCTTGCTTGGTGTGAGGGGGAGCTAGTTAGAAAGGTTACAAGTGAGCCTGTGTAAAACTTGTAGTGGTAAGGTTGCAAGTGATCCCGTGCAAAACTTGCGGTTGTAAGGTTTCAGGTGAACCCGATTTAAAACCTGAGATATAGTGGAACTCGGCCTGGGTGGTTGAGGACTGGACGTAGGTCAGGTAGACCGAACCAGTATAACTCTTGTGTTGTTTTATTTGAGCATTTATTTTTGAAGCACAATTCACCCCCCCTCTTGTGCATCCATTACTTTCAATACATACTCCCATGGCTTGTTGAAAGTTGTTGGTACTTGTTTCTTTAATATTCCTTTGTGTAATTGGAAATAAGTGATGGCGGGTGATATATTATTGCTTTTAGTAAGTTAAATAAGAGGAACTTCCAACCATTAAGATTTAGGATAATTTGAAGCAGATTATGGAATGGCATCATGGTGAAGATGAAATTTAGAAAACAATTTGAATCTTTTATAAAGGTTTTTGGAAGCCTAGAGAAGTTTGAATATTTGATGTTTGATTGAGAGTTTGGTTTTTAGAGATGTATGGGACTTTGGAAATGGTTAAAGGAGGATGGAAATAGATTTGTTAGTGAGCAAGTAATAGTTGTGTTTTGTAAGAATGCAGTTGGTTATGTTGATTTAGTAGGAGTTGATTAATGAAAGAGGTTCAAGGATTTTAGGATGTATGGAGTATTAGTTTTAAGAAAGTAAGAATGGCTTTGAAGGGTTTAGATGGTAGGATAGGTTGATGACATATGGTTTACTTTGGAGATGAAAGTGAAAGGGATTTGGAAGGTTAATTCTTTATGTTCCAAGATTTAAGTGAAGTGGTTTTGGTTAGAGTGAGATATGCATAGATGTGAGATGATGGTGATTAAAGAATTAGAATGTTTGGTGCATAAGTCAATAAATTTATGGTTTTAAAAGATGTGTGGTTTAATTGGAGATGGATCGTGAAACTATAGATGGAATGTGGTGGTTCTCCTTTATATTACAAATTGAACTAGAATTGGGAAATAAGATTTGTAAAGGCTAAAGAAAATGATTGTATAATAAATAAGGAACTCTTAAATGACTATAGATATACATTGAATTATGATTGAGTTAGTTGTGATTGCTGATTTTGGTTGATTTGAGACCTAATTTGATTTTTGAGTTATTGAAGGGTTATGATTAATCCGAAATTTTGTACCTTTCTTGTGTCAATCCCATTTCTAGGCATAAGAATTTCATGATATGATTTAAATATTTTAAATTTGAATCCATGATTTCTCTTGAATCTTGTTTTCTCAAGTTGGTAGATGTAGGAGTTGGTTTGATTGATTGTCTTTGGTTGTTTAGTGTTCTGTTTTGCGTGATTCATTAATGATGGTGGTTGTGAAATGGGTTGAAATGATACATAGGATCCGATTCCAAGAGTCTAAAATAAGATTTGAAGGTTAATTTGATGATTTAGCAAGTTTCATCAAAACCTATATTTTGTGTTGTGTTATGATTTTAATTAAAAGGAAGAAGTTGATTTCTTTGCCTCTTGTTCTGGTTGTCCCACATTATAATATTAGGAGATGATTTTGATGAGAATGTGAAGAATAGTGTGATTAATGTTATAAATGAAAAGAAATTCAGTAGGTCTTGCGAAGTAGAACCTTTATTGAGAACGATGTATGTAAGATGAGAATTCGGTGGGACATAAGGTTATGGGATGATTTTCATGTTTCAAATCAAGGTATTAGAAGGATTGAAATATTTTCATCGATTCTTTACTTAGTTGGAATCAAACAGTAGGAATTTATGATTTGAGAAATGTAGGGAATTATGGCAAAATCATGATTGTCGAGCTTGAATGGATTGAAATAGAAATAATTGAGGGGAGTTTTAACTTTAAGGATTTAAACACTATATTATGGATATGAACTGATTAGTAACCGGAAATTTGGCTTGAAGAATGGAATTTAAGAATTTATGCCTTGAATTAAGGTTAGGGTGACCACTTGAGGATACACTGTGGATTGATGACTTAGAGTGTATGTTGATGTTGTAAACTATTATGACTGAGTGATAGGTTATCACTAGACTGTTATGGATGAGTTTGAGGTGATTTGAGGTTTAGATGGCTAGTAAATGGAGGATAACTTGAAAAGTGGGAGAAGGAATTGATGAATGACCTACAAATTGAATGAAGATGCAGGATGAAGGATGGTGTAGCAAACATCAAATTATGGTTTAATAGTTAGAACTTTACAAATAGTTAGAGTTAAATTGTATATTTTCCGCTTTTAGGTGTTAATTTTAGCGAATTTTGGGGACAAAATTCCTAAAAGGTGAGGTAAATTGTAACATCCCAAATTTTGATTAAGATTAATTGGAAATTATTGAGGTGTTATTTAGGAAATTTGAGTTTTAGGGAGAAATTTATGGAGATTTATTGTTATTAAATCTTACTTTTTGGAATTTAAGGAAATATAGTTAAAATAATTAATTGGAGTTAGAAACTTTCATGAATAAGTATTTGGTATAGTAGATAATATTATGATGGAAAGAAGGAGATATAGTAATATATACAAACTTCTGGGCTAGAAATATAATTACGAATAAACCTTAGGGTAATTAAATGTAATTTTCCCTAAATTATAAATAAATACATCATCTCCTTCCTTCCATTTCATTTCTCTCTCTCTCTCTCTCGAGCTCCCTCCGCCGACTCCACCCCTCTCCGTCGCTTCTTCTTCTTCTTCTGCGAATTCCGACGGCCTAAGGCGCGGCGGCGCCGACCACCTCACCATCAGCATCATCATCACACCTTTCTTCCTTCCTCACTTCTCTTTCTCGCGTTCTGCTCCAGTTTCTCACTTTCCTCCGTCGCCTTTTTTCGATTTTTCCGGCGAAGCGGCGGCGGGTTCGGCGATGTGATGGTGGAAGAGGTAAAGCTTCAGCCTTTCTTGCATTTTTCGAGCTATGCTTCATATTGATGTTGATTTCTCATAATTTCCTCTTCCGTCTTGGTTTCTTTTAGGCCCACCACTGCTTTGGTACTTTCCGGCAAGTTTTCCGGCGGCGGCGAGTTCAAATCGGACAGGAAACACCAAATTCCAACTCCGGTGAGTCTCTTCTAACTGTTCCCATTCCTTTTTCTCTTGTTCTTGGTGAGAAATGTGAGAGAACGAATCTGGGGTTTGCGTTTTTGGCTTAAGATAACACATCAAAATTGAAGTTAAGCTTTGATTTGTAGTATTTGAGAAGTGATTTAAGGATTAATTTGAAGTTTTATTGAGTTTTGATCAAAACCTTAGATTTGGGTGCTTAAATGTCGATTGCTCTTTGGAGGAATCTGTTTCATGTTCTTATATGCCCTTTTAATCCAGTCTGGCCTTTTTCTTTTGATGTGGGTGCTCTTTTCAGTCTACTTCAAGATGAAATATATATTTACTAACATGTTTAGTTTATGTTTGGAGTCTGAAATTTCGCTGCTAAATTGTTGGGTTGACATTATGAAAGTAATATTCTGTTTTAATGTAAGTTTCTGTTGTGTTGTATGTGTATGTGAGTGTTGAATGTTTTGTTCTAGCTAAAATGGTGTATAGCATGTATGTTTGCAAAATTCTGTTATTGCTACTGTTATAACTTAATTGATTTTCGAAAGAATGAAGAGATTCCTAGTTGCTTTGAGTGCCAATTTAATGCTTATAAAGATTTCACAAAATCCTAAAAAAAAAATTGGGAGCTTCCACAACTGATGGGTTTTAAGTTGATTTTAGATTCAAAAATCATTAACTTATTTGGGAGAAGGGTAATGGAGTGTAAAGATTTTGTGTGCTGCATGATTGATTGGTGAAGTTTTGTTATTTACTAAATTTCAATCATCCTTTCCTTTCTCTCATCAAACTGGTATTTATATGGGGGAATGTTTCCACCATAAGCAAAGCTTTACAAAAGTAGGATAGTAATTACTGTCACTATTACATATCAGATTTTGGAAGTTGCATGTTTTGGAGGTGTAAGTTTTGATGTTCTTGTCTCTTCCTTTGTCCGAATGGATTTTTGGCATTTGTGTATAAACCATGGTATAGCTGAATGGTGTTGTGCACTTTTCAATCGGATTATGCTCTGTTGTTACATTGGGAATTCAGTTTACTCTCTTGATTAAGTTTGAGTGATATAAAGAGAAGTGGCTTTGAAATTGCCTATGTGATTTGGGAATTCAAATGTGATATCTATGTTATGGGTTCAAGTTTGATTTGTAAATTGTAATGCTTATTTTTGTAATAATTCTGAAGATCCTTTGTAAATAATAATGTGGATTAAAGCTGGTTATGGTGACTGATTTAGGATATGTGAAGTAATGCCATTTATGTTGAGCCTTGCATGTTAATCTTTGGACTCTTGTTTTTATTGTTTTAATCGGCCAACTCATTCAAGGAGGATTGAAATGCTTCCTTGATCTGGTTGATGAATTCTATGAGCAAATAAATAAATGTGATTACAAACTATTTGTGTTTAAGCATGAACTTAGTTCAAGTAGGTCTATTGCATATATGTTATGAATTTTCTGTATTGTCTTACTTCCATGGCTGAATGGTTCTTGAAAAGAAAGTATCCTCAACTTTAGATAAGGATTAGTAAGTTAATTTTGAAGAGATGTATTTGATTGGTTGGGATGTAACGAGCTGAAACTCTATTCGTTGTATGTGTGATTTGTTTCTACCTAAAACATTAAATTGGTTGGTTTTGATTAGTAAATTGAATTGAGGATGAAGCATATATTTAGGTTGAATGTTTGATGATTAACAATGACTTGATTTAATGACTTGTGGTTGCAAGAAGGTCAATATATTAGTATAGAATATCTTATTTTAAGTAGGCATACTTATTTGTTTATGTGATTTCTTTAAACGATAGTGATTTGTATTGATTGAATTCAGATAAATTTTGAGAAAAGTAAATGTAAGGGGATTGGGTAGTAACATATAAAAACGAGAGAGATGTTGAACTACGATAAAAGGGAAATGATATTAATTTATCATTTGACTATATATTATTATAGGAGTGGATGCAGTAGCTTTCGTGGCATCAAGGAAGAAAGGTTGAGAAATCGCGTAGAATTGCTAAAGGGCGACAGGTAATCACACTTAACCTTGCTATTACATTAAGGGTGACGTTAGTTAGGGATTTTGTAAAATCCCTTCTCACCCTCTATATGTAGATATTATCTTTAAAAGAATATTTTTATACAAAACAGGCTATCGGGTGCCTTTTAAACACGAATATTTCTGTATAAAAGATTTTTACACATTATATATACTATTATCCTACCTGGTGGTGGCCATTGATCTGGAATGGCGTGAAATGTATATAGCGATAGTGTTGGGTAGTGGTTTAAGAGGTGATGAAGATAGAAAGGAGGGTTAGATGTTGAGTTGAGATTGTGGAGAGTTATGTTGTGGAAAACACTATTAAATTGGAGATATTGAAGGGAATTGTAAGAATGTATGATATTGATGTTGATTGACATTCTGATATTGAATGAGATTGAAATTGGTGGATATTGTAAGGTTTGCATGACACTGATATATATGTACCATCGCGCGATGATAACTGTCGATTGGCCAATCGACAGTTATTTGTACTGATGATCCTTTTCGGATTGATTAGACCGGGGATCATAGGTCGACTTATTGAGAGAAAGTGACCTACGGTTGTTTGGCAGTGGAGAGCCCAACCGTTCCCATTCTGTAATGGAAAACAGAATTGGGGTTCTCTCTCTGGAGATTGCCAGAGAGGGAAATTTGCCCCCTCATCATAGAGAGGGGCACAGTGTCAAATCATATAGAGAAGATTAGATGCTTGAATGCCCCGTGATGGCGCAATGCATCTATAGGTGAGTGTGAGAGTTGTAGTGGTAGCATCATTAGATTGGAGACTTGGGATATGATATTTGGTAATGTGAAATTGATGGAGGGACTTGAGTGATGATTGGAAGAAGCCTTGACATGTATGTATATATATTACTGAATTTAAAATGTGGTACCCTTTAGACGCCCTCGCTACCGCACATCTCACTGTTATAGTGAGTTAAGCGGTGATTACTGGGACAAATTGTCTCATCCCACGATTACTGACATTTTTGCAGGTATTCATGCACAGACACAGACAACAGGAAAGGGAATTAGGTATTAGAAGCTATATAGATTATTTTGAATTGTATATTGCCAATTTGTATAGGCCTGCATTCGTTTCCGCATGTATATATCTACTTATTGTTTAATATCGATTAGTTTTGTTTATTAACCATGTTAGACAAATCCTTTCTAACATGGTTATCAATAAATTATCCATGATAGCAGCTGTGTTGTATTAGTTCATTCTTTTCTATCATGGATAATATTTTAATCATTAGGATATTCTTTTTCTAACTATCATAGAGATATTGATATTATCGAAATTCCTTTTTCTATCATAGTTAGTAAAGATATTATTGAACTAAAAGAGATGTCACAGGTTAATTAAGTATTTAGTAACAGAATTTTACATGTATTGACAAACTTGGTGGCATAGTTGGTGACAAGTAATTTCACCCGTTCCTGTTGCTTCTCTTGCCTCTCCACCAATAATTACCATCAACAAAACCATCACCATCACCATCACCCTTTTCTCTTTCTTCAAATCCATTAATTCTTCTCTTCACGGATGTTTTTTCTTGCCTCTCTACCTTTTGATGCTTTCTAATCGTTGCTTAAGTTTAGAGAGAAAGTGGTATTTGTACAAGTGTGAGGATCCTAGCCTCTTAGGTCTTGATGGCTCACAATGCTATGATACTGCCATAACTCTTTTGGTCTGAATTATAATGCCATGATTGAATAATATATTCTATATTTTTGATTGATAATATATTCTATATTAATTACACATATTAAGTACATCTATAATATCATACATTTATACACCATTTATTATGGCAGCATTATACGTGTAGAAATTAAAGCAGTTAATGTGTATGTACGGATATAGTTAATTAATTAGATGTAAAAATTAACAAAAGTACAATATGGGAAGAGATCATACATATCCTTAAGAACTAAAATAAAAATTAAAATATTGCATTAAAATATTCATAAACCTATGAAATATTACTTTAAAGATGTCTATTACCATTTTAAAAAAAATTGTGACTCTAGCTACCAGGAGTACGTTTAAAACAATTACGTGCATTAATACAACTGTGACTGTGCCAGGAGTACAAAATGCACATGTTCTCCATCCCTGGAATATTTTATTTCAGTAGGAAATCTGGCTTATTGAATGTGTTCTAATTTCTAAAAGTTCGTCCAAAAAAGTGTTGTGAAACTAATACTGCAAATATACAATTAAATGTAAACATGAATGATTAAAAATAGTTTGAAATTATTGTTTGTCACAGGTTAATTTCCTCAAAAAAATTCATGCATTTGATATTACTATATTAGATTTTTTTATCTCAATAAAATTTCTGTTAAATTAAAAATTCAAGCCCATCTTCTACAATATATTTTATCAAGTCTTTCATAGTATTCGGCTTTTAGTTAAAAACAATCATTGTGTTTACAAAAAAACAATCATTGTCGATATAATTTGTTTTTATTTTGGTTTTATACGTTTTGGGTTCTTAAAGAGTAAATAGTCCGGAATCTTGCAAAATTAGAGAAACTATTATTTTTATGTCTGACAGAAATTCCCCATCCCTACTCATTTTTTATTTATTGGTCAATTTTTTAGTTTAATTTTATCATTATATTTTATAAAATTAGTGATATTTTCATATCTCATGGAGGAACAAGGGTTCAATTTCCTTTTTTATGAGTTTTTAAGAATTCAAAGCTTGATAATTCGATTTTTTTTATTAAAGCATTGAATCTTTAAAAAGTCACATTGAATTGAAAATTGAATATTTTTTCTCCATATGATATCAAAGTGCCATTAATTTTCTATAGAATCTAATGATAAAATTAAACAAACAAAAATCGATCTCAAAAATGAAAAAATTATATATATATATATATATATATATATATATATATATATATATATATATATATATATATATATATATATGAGAGAGAGAGTGGAAGAGGGGATAGATCGAGAATATACTCCCCATACATTAATCAACGAAAAATGTCTCTATTCAAAAAATAGGAATTAAGGTAGTATATTAACATAACAATACATGTCTGTCATTGGAGGATATTCAAATCACGTGAAGGGAATCAAGAGAAGAGATCGGACAAGGAATTCGAAAGAATTGAGAAGATCACTTGAAGAAAAATAAAGCAAGATTAAATTAATAGGTATAGATACTAATTATTTCAACTTGCAACATTTTATTTTATTCATAATCATAATATCAACAGAACATATATATCTTTAACATACATCGCTGCAAGTTTGTAACACAACAGATTAAGTCTGAGGTTTACATTTAGTCTTCGTACACCAATCGAAGCAAGTCTCGAAGTTGCCAAGGTGGTTGCAATAAAAAGTACAAAATTTGCGACATTCATCATCTATAGCATCAACCCCCATATTTGGAAATGAGGTCATCATTATCAGCATCATCAACGCCATGATCAGTACTGCTCCCGCTACCTTGTTTGAGGCCATTCTTGAGTTGTTATTGCTAGCTACTTTAGTTTGGATTTCAATGGATCAATTTGTATGTAAACACACTCTATATATAGTGTGTGATATCAAGGTTGTCAAACTCGTGAGTTTAAATAAATTCGTGAAAAAATGTAAAATCGAAATGTAAACTCATATCGTAAACACATAAAAGTTTTATTAAGTATAAGATGAAATTTCGTGAATAGATGTCTCCCAAATATATAAGTAAAAGGAGTTGAGTTGTTAAATTATTCCTAAATTAAGAAATTGTTTCTAAATCCACTTCTCTCAAAATGACATGAATAAACTTTTTCTACTTTAGACATTCATTACTGAAAATATAAGAAAAAAAATTGATGTGATGTATGATGCCTTCTATTTGGGACTATAAAAGGCACAGAAATCAACATATCACTTCTCTTATTGGAAAAAACGGATATCAGTTCGCCATCTCTTCTAGAGCCTTGAAAATTAGCTGAGTATTAACTCTGAGATATTCATGACATTTCAGTAAGTTTACTTAATTTTTGGGTCCTAATGTGCATATTGGTGCATGTTTTTTTATTTAGAATGAATAATTTGTGCATTTGATTTTGGAGTGCACTTTCTTGCTCAAATATATATATTTTGATTACATTTTAGTGTTAAAATTATTTTTTGTTCAAAGAGTAGGGAAACATCAAGTGGAGATAAGATGCATTAAGAAAGATGACAAAAGAAGCTTCTTGGAGCCTGGGCTAAATTTTGATGCCTAGGCTAAATCGCTTCTAGAAATCAGACAAGTCACATGGTCTGGGCTAAATTCTGAAGCCCAGGCGAAATCACTTCCTGGAACCAGAGGAAATCACGAAGGTCTGCAGAGCCTAGGCTAAATTCTGAAGCCTAGGCGAAATACTCTCTGGACAAGAACAGCAGATTTGCGAACATCACAATGCCTAGGCCCAATATTGTGGCCTGGGCGAAATTTCATCAGATTTGCAAAACGCATAGTTTTGTTAAAATGAAAGGTTGGAGGTATTTAAGGTGGAAAAATGCAACCTTGAGGGGGCTTTTCGACTGGGACTCTGACTTGGGCAAATTTAGGGCACAAAAACACTCTTCCTTGGGTCTCTTGGCATTAGGGTTGCTTGGAGGTTGGAGATTGAAGGTTGGGAAGTTGGTGAAAGCATTGAAGGACACTTAAAGCTCCCTCCTTTTGGTTTCCTCTTCATCTCTCCTTACTTGTATGCATTTATGACTATGTGTTCCTTTTGGGGTTGTAGTTTTTATTTGAATATGAGTAGCTAAACCTATTTATCTAGGATTATTTTGAACCCTTGTATGGAGTAACTCTTTAAAACTCCCATCCTTTTGTGAATGTATATATATATATATATATATATATATATATATATATATGTGTGTGTGTTTATTTTACTCTAGCCCTAATGCTTCTAAATGCTTGATCATCATTTAGTTGGTTTGTTCATTTAACTTATGACTTGAGAAAGCTAGGTTGAGTGTAGAACTTGAGTAAAATAGTGTGAGAACTTGAAGTTTGCATGACAAATGAATGGTTTTGTTAATAAGATAGACATATACTTATTAGCCTCACATAGTCACATTAGGGTTGAAGCTTAGAAATTGGGCTTTATTAATTGTGACAAGACATTGCATGATTAATGGAATCAAACACTTGTTCTTGACTCGACGGAGCATTTACAAGTATTCTAGAATCTTAGGTTAACACATATATAGACATAAAAGCAATTAGGAGAGGAGTTGATTAAAGGTTACAAGATACAAGGGGGATAAATAATCCTAGGGCAAAGGTGCAAAAATATGACTAAACTTTACCCTAAGTTGCATTTCTATGACTAAAGTTTCGCAAGGAGCAAAAATACCACTAAACTTGGGATCGATGTGCAAAACTATGATTTCCGTCAACTATGACGGTGTTGACCGTTAGTTTTCGACTTATAGGATGCTGAGTGTGCAATAATGACCATGTGACATGCTGAATAGACTCTTTATTGGTGTTATGTGGAATAAGGGGTAAATGTATTTAAAATAATGCAAAAAATATGATTATTTTATTCTAACAGCACACCCATATTTGCACTCAAAGTACATTTACTTTAAATAAATTTACCCCTTATTCCACATAACACCAATAAAAAGTCTATTCAGCATGTCACATGGTCATTATTGTACACTTAGCATTCTACAAGTCGAAGACTAACGGTCAACACCATCATAGTTGACGGAAATCATAGTTTTACACCTCGATCCCAAGTTTGGTGGTATTTTTGCTCCTTGCGAAACTTTAGTCATAGAAATGCAACTTAGGGTAAAATTTAGTCATATTTTTGCACCTTTACCCATAATCCTAGGTGCCAATTAATCCTTGAAAAGAGCAATTTGCCATTATTGTCCAATTTTAATTTTAGAAATTAGTTTTTACTCATCAAATCACTTTTATTGTTAGCTCAACTTAATTTAATCATTAAGCCTCTTGTTTGACTGGATTTGTATCCCAATCCTCGCGGGAACGATCTCTACTTATTATTTTATTACTTGGCGCGACCCGTGCACTTGCGGTGTGAACACTGAGCTTTACCGAGCAGAGCTTGTTTAAATCCATGAAGTCGAGGGTCAGCTTATTCTTTATAACCTTAAAGGATTTACTTCTAAAAAGGTCGGCCAGTAGGGCTGCCGGTTCAAGCATGTCGGTCATGTAATAGGGTTACGGGGCTGGTGGCCCATTTTAGCCCACTAATTTGTGTGCCTATTCAATTTTTCTATTTGTGTATTTATTTTTTATACCTTAGAAGTTGTGACATGGAATTTCCAAGTAAATATATTGGTAATGATTTTGTACATTCCTATTTAATTTTGTTGCTTATTAATTTTCTGTTTTTTTTTCATATCATGAAAAGTTGTAACATGGACTTTCCAAGTATATACTATTGCAAGCATTCTACATTGTATTATCTTATACTCCCTCCGGTCCTAAATATAGGACCTAGATAGAGATTTCATTTTGGTCCTAAATATAAGACCTAGATACATTTTTGGTCACCTTTTTCCTAAATTACCATTCTTCTTCTTAACAACTCCTTTGATAGAGGAGATAGGGCTACTAAGTAACTAAACTAATTAAGGAGAGATATTATTGGAAAGACATATAAAATTAAGCCTTCCTTAATCTCCCCAAAAAAAGTTATCTAGGTCCTATATTTAGGACCGGAGGGAGTAGTATATTTCAAACATATTTTGCAGAATAACGATAAAACATTATTGATAGACACAAAAATTGAACAACCGTGAGGCAAAGTTTATATCTCGTAGAGCATTTTGGTGACATCATACATTTTATTTAACGAAATTAAAAGTGATAAAAAAATAATTATTTGACAATACCTATGTTTTGAATTAAGAAAATGTACTTTGTTAAAAAAGGTTAAAAATAACTTTTTATTGAATATATTTGAGGCCCATTGTTTCTAAATCCACTTCTCTCAAAATGACATGAATAAACTTTTTCTACTTTAGACATTCATTACTGAAAATAGTACATAAGAAAAAAAAATTGATGTGATGCATGATCCGTTCTATTTGGGACTATAAAAGGCACAGAAATCAACGTATCACTTCTCGTATTGGAAAAAAAGGATATCACTTCGCCATCTCTTTTAGAGCCTTGAAAATTAGTTGAGCCTACCGAGCAGAGCATGTTTAAATCCAAGAAGTCGAGGGTCAAGCTTATTCTTTATAACCTTAAAACATTCAATTCTAAAATGGTCTACCAGTAGAGCTGCCAGTTCAACCATGTCGGTCATGTAATAGGGTTGCGGGCTGGTGGCCCGTTTTAGCCCTTTAATTTGTGTGCCATTTTTTTACCATAATTTGTGTGCCTATCAAATTTTCTATTTGTGTGTTTATTTTTTTATTGATTTTTTCATAACTTAGAAGTTGTAACATGGAATTCCCAAGTAAATATATAGGTAAATATTTTGTATTCCTATTTAATTTTGTTGCTTATTTATTTTCTTTTTTTTTTCATATCATGAAAAGTTGTAACATGGACTTTCCAAGTATATACCAGTACAAGTATTCTACATCGTATTATCTTATAGTAAATTTCATACGTATTTTGCATAATAATGATAAAACATTATTAATAGACACAAAAATTGAACAACCGCGAGGCAAAGTTTATATCTCGTCACTACAAAAAAAAAACGGCCCATTCGTTTTGATGAAAAACACCTATCCGCATGTACATATAGGAGTTTTGAGTAAAACACTTAACTGAAATGCAGTTAAATTTGTTGCGCACTTCCCGCCTTTTTTCCCGCGTTTACCAACCGGCGTTTTGATAACCTCAAAACGCCGATATGTATATTTTATTTTAAAAAAAGAGGCGCCTGACATTTTTTATTTTTTTTACAGGAAACAAGCATATAAGCGTTTTGATCAAAACGCCGGTTTGCGATTTAATAATAATTAAATCGCATATAGGCGTTTTGCAAAAGCCTATATGCTTTTTATTATTTTTTTAATGCATATAGGCGTTTTGCCAAAACGCCTATATGCATTATAATGCATATTGGCGTTTTGCCAAAACGCCTTTGTGCATTATTTCCTATATGCTTTTTATTATTTTTTAATGTATATAGGCGTTTTGGCAAAACGCCTATATGCATTATATGTGCATTATTCAATGTAAATAATGCATATTGGCGTTTGACAAAATGCCCATATGTATTATTTAATGTTAAAATACATATGGGCGTTTTGCCAAACGCCTATATGCGTTATTTTAATTTTTTCTGTACTGGCGTTTCCCCAAAACGTCGGTCCGCACCTCCGTTCCCTATAAATAGCTCCTCCCTCCTTCAGCTATGTCGCTCATTTTCTCCTGTTTTTATTCTCATTCGTCTCTCTCCTTCAATGTTGTTGTTGTTTTTGATTTTATGGTTCTTGGTGACATTTCTTTTGTAATGTTGATATCTGTTTGATCTTGTGGTTTTTCTTTTACATATTGTCGTTGTTGTTTGACTATATATATTTATGTATCATGTTTTCTGAATTATGTTTTTTATTCCTTATATTTATGTCTATTATTGTTATTGTCACTGTGGTGCTTATCTTTTGTTCATTTTTTACCATTTTTCGTCCCGATTTTAAACAACCAGGACGAAAAATGTTTTTTTTTTATATTTTTTGAAAAAACGCGAACTGGTGTTTTGGGAAAGCGCCGGTGTGCGTGAATTAAATAATATTATATTATATCACACATCGGCGTTTTGGGTAAAACGCTGATATGCTAATATTATATTATTTTCATAGGTTTTGTTTCCGGCGTTTTGTCCTCGGGGTGGCGTTTTGCAAAACGCCGATGTGCCGCTTTCCCACGGTAAATTTTTAGGCGTGTTGTCAAAACGCCGTAGCGTCATTCCGCCAGAAAATTTCGCCGATACGAGGCCAAATAAAACGCCGATAAGAGCCCTGTTTTTTGTAGTACGTAGAGCATTTTGATGACATCATACATTTTATTTACCGAAATTAAAAATGATAAAAAATAATTATTTGAGAATACCTATGTTTTGAATTAAGAAAATGTACTTTGTTAAAAAAAAGGTTAAAAAACACTATTTATTGAATATATTTGAGGCCCATTGAACAAACAGGAGGTCACAAGCAAACGAAACATATATTTTGAAGAGTTAGGATTTTTTTATGATGGGTATAAATAAGCCAACCCATTTTCTTAACATAACTACCTCTTCCACGCCTCTTTTTTGTTGTTGTTTCTCAGAAAGATTGACTGGAAATTTATTTTTTGTTGCGATGTTGTTTCCTTTTCAAGATGAGATGAGACACAGTTGTATAGCCCTATTACAAGTAAGTCACATGAAGCATTTCTATCATTTGGGTGCATAGTTGTTTAGTATATTTTCAAAAATTTCATTATCAAAGCTTCCCCGTTATAAGATAAATACAAACACCATGATGTAAATTAAATTTGAAACGATGGAATGGAAATTTTAATAAAATATATTAAAAAATAATATGAATTTTGCGTTTAAATTAAAGTAATTTTTTATTATCCTTATTTATCAATAAGCACATACATGCTTTAGTGGTCCCACATTGATTTCAAAATAAAGGGACCACTCGTAGGATTTTTAAATAAAGGGTTGCAGTTGTTCTTGAATACGCCATCTATCAACTTGAAATCTCTCAGATTCAGAAGTTCACATTTCCTTTGGATATCCTTTTATCTAAGTTATAGATGATTTTCTGTGATTTCTTTGTTTGACTCGCTCAAGATCTAAATAAACAAATAGGAAATTATGAATAGAGAATTTGATCTGGATTGATCACATTGTATTAGAATTTTGAATTTGAAATGACATGTCATACCTTTGAAAAAAGTCAATGACTTTAATTTGATTTGAACTTTCGAGTAATGAGGTTGATATTCTACCACTTTACAAGATACTCCATCTATTCCTAAATATAAGATCACTTTAGCAAATTTGGAGAGATTGAGGAAGACATTCCAATGAGTTGGGATTACATGAAATTTACAAAATACCATTCACCCAAGTTTTAAAAGTATCCTCTCACCTTCAAATCACTATTTTTTGGGTGAATGGAGTATAGGGGTAATTTAGGGAAAACTTGAGTCAAATTAAAAAGTGATCTTATATTTAGGAACAAGCTCTCGTCCCTAAAGTGATCTTATATTTAGGAACGGAAGGAGTATAAAACTTCCAATAAAAATTAGAATAAGATATAAGAATATAATGAAGCGCTTAGCAAATGTAAAATATTAGCGGAAGAATAAGGAATGTGTACCTTAAAAAGGAAACAACACATAACATTCACTTACAGTGGTAGCACGAAAAGAAAAGAGAAAAGGAAGTAATACTTATATATATATGAAGAGAAAATATGTCTCATTTATTTAGTTTTGCGCACATATATAATAAACTCATCAATGGATGGCATTACATGCTGAAATGAATCCAGTAACTAATATAATTTTTATATAAAAATATAAACAAATATATTTTGATAAATTATAAAAAAATATGAAAAAATATAAAAACAATTAAATTTTTTTGTATTTTTTATATTTTTTATTAATTTCAATTAATGTGGGCCCCACACACTTCGAAAAATAATCGCCACATAAGCACGCCACGTCAGCAGCAAATTTTATTTCCCGCGCCACTTCAGCTTTTAACGGTCAATGTCGGTCAAACTAAACGGCGTTACCTATATTGCACCAATATTTATTCTCCAGTCATAGAATTAAGCCGAAAATACTTGTTACCCCTACGTGCTACTGATATAATAGTTTGAACCCATTTTTGCACCTTTACCCTTAAAATATAGTACTCCCACCGGTCCTAAATATAAGACCTATTTGAGGGGATGAATTTGGTCTTAAATATAAGACCTATTTCTAACTTTTACTAAATTTTTCTCAAAATATCACTATCAATGTCCCTTAATAATAGACAAGAAAAGAGAAAGGGTGGAGGCAATGCTTCCTAATAGTAGACAAGAGGAGAGGGAGGGTGGTGCCAATGTCCTCCTTGCAAAATAAGAGAAATTATTTTTATATCTGATAGAAAATAGTCAATGTCCTCCTTGTGGTCAAGTTGTGGAGGAGGAATCTCGTCCTCTTCCCCATCCCTACTCATTTTTTTCTCATTTTTTTATTTATTGATCAATTTTTTAGTTTAATTTTATAATTATAGTTTACAAAATTAGTAATATTTTCACATCTCGTGGAGGAACAAGGGTTCAATTTTCTACTTTATATGAGTTTTTAAGAATTCATAGCTTAATAATTCGATTTTTTTATTAAAGCATTGAATCTTTAAAAAGTCACATTAAATTGAAAATTGAATCATTTTTTCTCCATATGATATCAAAGTGTCATTAATTTTCTATAGAGTTGACAGATCTTAATATTTATATAATTTTATAGGTTAATTTGTGGTTTTTAATATATTGAGATGGAATATTTAGGCATTATTTGAATTAATTAGATTATATTAATGGTTAGAAAAAGATGGGATATTTGAAAGAGATTTTATGATAATTATAAATATTGATATTAGAAGAAGAAAAATGCAGTATTGTTTTATTGGATATTAAATATATTATATTCTGCCTTGATTAGATATTATTTTATCCCAAACCGTGCAGATCAATTGGAAAGATGAAGATATTTTAGGAGAAGCATTCAAACGTGGAGCATTGGAGAATTAAAAGGAATTCACGTTCAGTTCAAATTCAAAAGGAGGAGACTTCTTCTATCATTCACATGAGTAGCACACGCAAGAAAAGAGGAGAGCACGCATAAAATATGGTTGAACAATTCAAAGAGAAGCATAACGTTCAGCATAACGGCTACAGGGAGCAAAATATGGAATGGATAACAATTTCTTTTGGATATGCATTTACACATTCAGTTGAGAAAAAGAAGGGAGAAAGGAGCACCCACATCCTACACGCAAATCAACATCTAACAACCATCTGACGCCATATATACACACCACACTCACGCATAAAAAGAACAACTTTTTTTTTTATCAAAACATAAAAAGAACAACTTCACACCATTCCATTTTCTAATATTCTCACACAAAAATATCTTTCTTTCACTAATCACATGGCTATCTTCTCCATGACCTCCAACAACTAAATCCCTTGTTCTTGATGATGGGAGCAAATGAAGGAGCTTGAATCTTATCTAAGGGAGTTGTAGTTCTATCCCTCTTCCTTTCTTACATTTATGCTTTTCTAGGGTTCTAGGAGTGTAATTGTGATATTTGTATTAGGGATTGAAACTACATTTATATTGTTTATGTTATTTAATTCTTGTTGAATATTTGATTTGATGCGTTTTAGCTTTGAGATTTATAAAATTTATGGGTTCATGATTTTGTTTTTCTCTTGGTGAAAATTATGTGCTAGTACAAGGTGACTTGGCTAGTGGATTGTGGATCAAATTTATCTGCATGCATGAAATGACATTAGGATTTATTAATTATTTTGTGGCATTAGACGTCAATCTTGATTAGCTTCAATTTATTATTTGGGTGGCCATTAATAAATTGAAGCTGCAAGATTAATTTAGAGCAATTGTGGGGTGGCCCAGATTGTGGATCAAAAGTCCTTCATAATTAATCAATCCTTAGGTTTAGAGCTTAATCAACTTAGATTTATTTAAGTAATGTTTGGGGTTCCAACACTAGTTAAATTAGTCTAAGCCTAGCCTAGAGGGGTCCCTCTATGGTTCAATTTGAAAACCAACAATATTAATACTCCCTGAAAAATCTTTTGAAGTGATGATTTCTTAAACTCCCATCCGTCAAGAATATCATAATCATATTTAATCTAAACTCTCTTTTATTCTAATTTTTATCATATAAAATATTTCCCAATTTCAACTAAAAGAACTTTTCTTGATTTCAACAAGTTTTTCATCTAGTTTCTAGGGTAATTGATTACATTTTTAGGCTCCTCAAAGAGAACGATACCCGGGGGTAACTTCCGCTTACCCCGAGGTCCATAAATATCTTGAAGGAGTGGTCCCGAGGCACTACATCGACCCGTAAATTCGGTGTCCTTCAACAATATAATGATAAAATTAAACAAACAAAAATCCATCTCAAAAATGAAAAAATGGGGCAGAGAGGGATAGGAGAGAGTGGAAGAGGGGATCGAGAATATACTCCCCATACATTAATCAACGAAAAATGTCTCTATTCAAAAATAGGAATTAAGGTAGTATATTAACATAACAATACATGTCTGTCATTGGAGGAAATTCAAATCAAGTGAAGGGAATCAAGAGAAGAGATCGGACAAGGAATTCGAAAGAATTGAGAAGATCACTTGAAGAAAAATAAAGCAAGATCAAATTAATAGATATAGATACTGCAAGTTTGTAACACAACAGATTAAGTCTGAGATTTCATTCAAGAACATTTATTCTTCGTACACCAATCGAAGCAAGTCTCGAAGTTGCCAAGGTGGTTGCAATAATCAATACAAAATTGGCGACAAAGATCACTTATAGCATCAACCCCCATATTTGGAAATGAGGTCATCATTATCAGCATCATCAACGCTATGATCAGCACTACTCCCGCTATTTTGTTTGAGGCCATATTGAGTTGGTATTGCTAGCTACTTTAGTTTGGATTTCAATGGATCAACTTGTATGTAAACACACTCTATGTATGTAAACACACATTTCGATTTTACATTTTTTCACGAATTAATTTAAACTCACGAGTTTGACAACCTTGATATCACACACTATATATAGAGTGTGTTTACATACAAATTGATCCATTGAAATCCAAACTAAAGTAGCTAGCAATACCAACTCAAGAATGGCCTCAAACAAGGTAGCGGGAGCAGTGCTGATCATGGCGTTGATGATGCTGATAATGATGACCTCATTTCCAAATATGGGGGTTGATGCTATAAGTGATGAATGTCGCAAATTTTGTACTTTTTATTGCAACCACCTTGGCAACTTCGAGACTTGCTTCGATTGGTGTACGAAGACTAAATGTAAACCTCAGACTTAATCTGTTGTGTTACAAACTTGGAGCGATGTATGTTAAAGATATATATGTTCAGTTGATATTATGATTATGAATAAAATAAAATGTTGCAAGTTGAAATAAATAGTATCTATACCTATTAATTTAATCTTGCTTTATTTTTCTTCAAGTGATCTTCTCAATTCTTTTGAATTCCTTGTCCAATCTCTTCTCTTGATTCCCTTCATGTGATTTGAATTTCCTCCAATGACAGACATGTATTGTTATGTTAATATACTACCTTAATTCCTATTTTTTGAATAGAGACATTTTTCGTTGATTAATGTATGGGGAGTATATTCTCGATCTATCCCCTCTTCCACTCTCATATATATATATATATATATATATATATATATATATATATATATATATAGTGTGTTATCCAATGTTGTCAAACTCGTGAGAAAAATGTAAAATCGGAATGTAAATTCGTATCGTAAACACATAAGAGTTAACCTTTATTAATAACTACTCCCTCTATCTTTAAATATAAGATGAAATTTTGTGAATAGATGTCTCCCAATATTAGATGCACTTTTGATTTGTCTTTGAATATATTGCTCCCTCTAGTATGTATATAATATCATAGCACAAAATTTAATTCAAATGGTTTTAGTTCAAAATATAATAGCTCACATTATAATTTCTTTTCTTTTAATGCACACTCTCTTCTTATTTTCCCCATACACATATACTCTCTCTTCCTCTCATTATTAGGAGCAAAGTTGGAAAATGGCACATATTTGGGACACAATAATTTTTTATCTAATTTAACAGTTTTTTGAATGCAACAACGTTGTCATTTTCACCTTATATTTAAGGATGAAGGAATATATGTTTTCAGTATCAACAACAACAAAGTTTTTTCCCAACTAGGTGGGGTCGGCTACTTATATATGTTTTCAGTATAATTAAATAAAAAATACAAGTAGTAATAATAATTTGACTTCAATATATTATTTTAAATATAAATATTTATATTGAATATTTGTATATACCAAAGTTTATACCTTATCAACCTCGGCAAACAAATTTCTATGAATCTTATGTATAAATTCATTGAATATGACCAAATAAAAGTAGTTAAATGATTTTTACAGTAAGTTACATGATCCTTCGTAATTTGAAATGTAAACTCGTGAATTTTACCGAGTCAGATATAGTACGAGTTCAAGTGACTCGTCAGACATTTTGATTAGGTAGCAATGTAAAAACAAGAAAAAAAAGGCGGGAGTCAACACGTGTGTTTGACAACTATAATGCCATCAATACAGAGAATCATGACTAGATAATCTTTATAAAAGGTAGCATAACAAATTTTTTGGTCTAAAATGTGAGAGGTAACATATAAAAGTGAAAGTGATAAATACATGTTTCCCATTTTTTCCTTATGTATTAGTAAATGAAAGGAGAGAGAATGCTATGATGAACGAGTAAGTTTAAAAATGGAAAACATTGTATAAAAATGGAAAAATTTGTTAAACCTACTCACGATAAATTATTACAACATTTTTTATTAGTGTGCGTAAAAATGTTAACTACCTCATGATAGGGATCCACGGTAATATATATAAATGTCAAAATTTATATGAAAGGATAAGTACATCCTCTGTTTTCTTTATCATAAGGTATAGATTACCGGATCTAACATGTTAAGTAATAGTATAAATCATGAAATAAATCCCAAATTAACCAATTTTTCCTAAACCCACTTCTCTTTAAATGATAGGGCTAAGCTTTTCCAACTTTAAACATCCATTACTACTAGAAAAATATAATAAGTGTGATGTTTGATGCCTTATATTTGGGACCATACAATTTTTTAATTTAATTTGAAGGCACATATCTTATTTGGAAAAAAGGGTAAAGGTACAAAAAGGGCAACAAACTATTACGAGAGGAACACACAGGGGAATAAAATGTTTTCGGTTTCAGTTCTGTTAATGAAGAATTAATTTCATTTCAATTTAAGTAACGTTTAAGTTTGACTAACATTGACCATTAAAAGCTGACGTGGTGGAGAAAATATTTTTTTGCTGACGTAGCGTGCTCATGTGACAATAATTTTTCTGAATATGTGGGACCCATAATATTTAATTTTAAAAAAACCCCTGAGTGCCACATAAGCGCGTCAGGTCAGCAAAAAAAATTTATTTTCCTCAGCACGTCAGCTTTTAACGGTCAACGTTAGTCAAATTTAATGATGTTATCTAAATTGAAACGAAATTTATTCTTCATTACCAGAATTGATACCGGAAACGTTTTGTTCCCCTGAATGTTACTAGCGTAATAGTTCGTTACCATTTTTATAATTTTACCCGGAAAAAAAGATATCACTTCACCATCTCTTCTAGATCCAAGAAAATTAGTTGACCCTGCTGAGGAGGGCTCGTTTAAATTCATGAAGTTGATGGTTTCGATCTTATTCTTTATAACCTCAAGAATTTGGGTCTAAATGGTTTGGCCTATAGGGTCTAAAAATCTATAAGTTGTTGGTTGGCTGGTGGTCACCACATATCATTAACAATCAATTCTTTGGATATACATATATAGAGTTTGTTTGTAATTATTTTGTAGCTAAATCAATACTGTTAATTGCTTTTCTTATTCTTCTATCTAATTACTGGGAATCAGCATATAGCTTTTACTTTATTAAAATGGTAGCATTGGATTTTTTTTATTAGAATAGTAGTCATTGAATGAATTAATATTCAATGAATATCGTGATCATATCCTTTTTAATCATTTTCAAATTAGCCACTTATAGATTATGAGCAAGTATGTGAAACTTACCTGGTTAATAAATCCAACTCTCGGCAGGAACTTAAATTTGGATCATGAATTTTAAAGGGAAACTCATAATTATATGTTTTTATCCTTAAGAAGATGTAAACAGTATATGATTGGATAATTATAGATTTAATACAAAGGTTATTACACTTGTGAGTTTAAGTAAACTCAATAGAAGAATATGAAATAAGATCATAAACTCAAACCATAACTCATAAAAGTTTGTCTTTATTTTTTTTTATAACAAAAGTTTGTCTTTATTAAAATTAAATATAAATACAAAAAAATAACTTAAGGACTTGAATTTTGGAAGTTGCAACATATGGACTTAAATTAAAACATTTTTTTATTTTTTTATAAATTTTTGTTTTGTTTGATTTTATCATTAGATTTTACATAAAGATGAAAGAGAGGAGGAAAAACCCATTTTCGGCGCCCTCCCTCTCTTCCTTTTCACTATCGGCGTTGCTGCTCCTCACTTCATTTTTTCTTTATCTGCTTCGCGTGGCTCTCCTCTGCTGCTCCCCCTCATCTCAATTCCTCACTTCTTGTCTTATCCAGCACCTCCCTCACTCTTTCGGCCTCTTCCTCTCATTATGTTCCTTTTCAATTCTCCAGCCCACTATAATTCTTTTCTTTCTATTCTTCATGTGTCCAGCCCACTACTTTTCATGCTCTTTCTTTTCTTTTCAAGTAAAAGTCCATATATGGCCCATGTGACTCTTGGTCTTTTTCTTCAATTCCTTTCATTTAATATGAATGAATTCTTAAATGTACTAAGATATATATATATATATATATGTATAATCTAAGAAAAATAAAGGAGTCATTAAAAGTCAATATTACATCTTATCTATGTTTAAAACTTCATTTTAGCTCAATAAAATCATATAAATCTTAGAATTTTTCAGTTTTTTACCTCAAATATTTTTCTGAGCTCATGTTCAAGACATTGTTAGTCTTAAGAGACATTGTTAATGTGAAACTCTCCCAACAAAATTTTCAAAATCTAGTTTACCACGTATTGTTAGATGATTAAACATTCCCACTACAATTTTTAAGCGACATTGAAGCAGACAAATGATGCAAACACTACGTGCTTCATTAGGTTTGGGTTGGGTTGATTTACAAAGCCTAAATGATTAATTTTTATTTGGGCTTCAAAAACTATTATTATTCGTCGGATATATATACATTACATACATTTTTTATAGGGTAATGGACCTAATTTGACCTCCAAGTAACCACCAAGGAGAACTGAGCACCGTGAACTAACAACAGGCCCATATCTGTACTCAAAGTAACCAAGGTGTTTAAAAAATACCCCGAGTTGACGGTCAACCACGTTTGACCGTTAATGTGCTTACGTGGCCGCCACGTGGGTTACATTTTTGCCACCCGGCGTCTTAGAAATTCCACGTCAGATAAGTTTATGTGGGGCCCACATGTAATAAAAAAATTTCAACTCTCTCCTTCTTCATCACTGTACTCTCACCCAAACACCACCCCCACCGTCCCCACCCACCCCCAACAGCCGCCCCCCACCCAGCCCTGCCCCCCAACTCCATCTTGTATGTTCAGAAGATATGTGTTGTGTGTGTGTGTGGAGAGAGAGAGAGAGAGAGAGAGAAGGGAAATGAACGTTTCCTGGCTTGTAGTGTCCCAGATCTGAACTTTGATGACTTTGGCATTGACGGTGATAGTCCTAGTCTGAAACTCAACACCAATGGTGGACTCTAAGTCAAAGAAGAACTCATTCTTTACAAACCTTGAGAATATTTGTGTCTTGCCCACTGCAGGATCCCCAATCACCACCACCTTAAACACTTAGTCTACATGCCCATTCTCCTGTACCTTTCACACCACTAACAACTTGATGGTCAAAACTAATAAAGCAAATATGTTGATCTTAGCTGATTCTCTTTCCCTGCAAGAAGACACAAGTTTGGTACAAGAAGGAATTTGGTGGTGAGGGAATAAGTAGGAGCAAGTATATGAAGAGTTGGAGGATGAAGGGGCTGTCACCCCGAGATCTCGGTGACGGACGGCGATCTCTGGGTGGGTTGGAGGATGAAGGGGCTGTGTTGGGGGGCGGGGCTTTGGTGGGGGCGGTGGGGGTGGGTGGGGGCAGTGGTTGGGGGGAGGGATGGGTGGGGGCGGTGATTGGGGGAGGGGTGTTTGGGTGAGAGTACGGTGATGAAGAAGGAGAGAGTTGAAATTTTTTTTATTACATGTGGGCCCCACATAAACTTATCTGACGTGGAATTTCTAAGACTCCGGGTGGCAAAAATGTAACCCACGTGGCGGCCACGTAAGCACATTAACGGTCAAACGCAGTTGACCGTCAACTCGGAGTATTTTTTAAACACCTTGGTTACTTTGAGTACAGATATGGACCTGTTGTTAGTTCAGGGTGCTCAGTGCTCCTTGGTGGTTACTTGAAGGTCAGATTAGGTCCATTACCTTTTTTATAAAACATACATACATACATATAAGTAAAAATAGAAGATGATGAATAAAAGAGTACAACAGTAGTAAGGCTAAATCCCATTCCATTTCCGTATTTTATTAGCCCATAAATTGATCCATAAAGTAATTCTAAAGTCCATCTATTTTGTACATGAACTATTTAGCTATGAGGAGGGTGACACACACTAGAGCAAAATTGTGGACACTCTGAGGGTGGCATTTTAACTAATTTTCCATCCCTTTTGCAGTCCCACACGCATTCTTTCATGCATTCATCAAATTCTTCATTATTGTCTCCTCCTCCGGCAGCCTCTGCAACTAACGCCGCCGTTGCCATCACCAGACACATTAGCACCAACATTGCCTTCACTTTGTTGTTCAAAGCCATTATTATTTCAGATTTCTCTCCTTGCTTACTTCTTAGTCCCTCCTCTCAAAACCTTTTTTTATATATAGACGAGATGTTTGATAGATCTTGATACCAGATCTCCAGTTTTTCCTCTAACCGACTGACTAGTCATTTATTAGGCTGTAAATATTGTGACTTCTTTTTGAAGTTTTATTTCTATTAATGTAACTAGCTATTTTTTTTTATCAAAGTAACTAGCTGTTTATATAGTAAGAGTTTTATAAAATCACGTTTTGGATTAACCACAAATACAAATTAAACCTCCATCACTTGTATAAAAGCAGGGTTAGAGAGTCAGGTATACAATTTTATTTCCTTAATTAGATCACATTGAATATGCAAGATTTCATACTTAAATAAATATCCATTTAAAATAGGGTTAAAGGTCAATTTGGCCACCAAACGATTAAGCAAGGATCAATTTGGCCACCAAACAATAAATGGTCCCAATTTAGCCTAAAAAAAATAAACAAGTCTCACATTGGCCAATAATACTTAGGAAGAATATAATTTCAGCTGTGAAACGTCTCTCTTACCCCCATTAAAACAAATAAAAAATACGTGGCGGCCACTTTTTTTATTTAATGTGGGACCCACACACTTATCCTACGTGGCGCCAAGTGGCAAAAACCGGTCTCACGTGGCGGCCACGTAGGCATAGTAACGGTCAAACGTAGTTGACCGTCCAACCGGGGTATTTTTTTAACATCTTGGTTACTTGGGGTACAGATCCGGGCCTATGGTTAGTTTAGGGTACTCAGCGCTCCTTGGTGGTTACTTGGGGGCCAGATTTGCTCCTTTACCCTAATGAGAATATATAGGTTGGATGGTTGCTTGTTGGTTTGAGAATATATGTTTCAAAGCCTTGGAATGGCCAAATTGATTTGTGGGATGATAAAGTTGTTTCGGAATTAGTTTGACTATTGTAATTAGTGGTATTAATGGATGTTTTACTTTTGAAAATTCTGTTTTGGGTAAAATATTGTTAAGTATGATTGAAATAGAAAGTAAACTCTTCTGATAAGTGTTTTAGTATAATCTTATGGTATCGTAATATTGTTTATGTAGAAGACTGATTTGTAATACAAATGTTTGAGAAGTTATGAAATGTATTAAGTGTGTGAAATTGTTGACATGTATGTTCATGTGTGTATATGATTGTTTATAGCAAATGTCCTAAAAGTCTTAACAGATCTTAAGTTTCAAATAGTCAAACTTTGAGAAGCAAAAAGATCAAGTAAAAGAACTTCATTAGAGAATTAGGAAAAACATAATCTATAAGGGGAATTGGGTAGTAATATAGGTTCAAGAGGGACGTTGCTTATTATATGAAATAGTTATTTATAGTCATTATTATTTTATGTAATGATAGGAGAAGGTAGAAGGCAAGAATTTGGGAAGCGGCAAGAAGGAAAAGAGGAATATTTGTAAAGCAAAGGACAGGTAACAGTTTGATTCAATAGTTATAAGCGCGCATGATTATTTTTCAAAAACATGATAATGTTGATCCTAAGAAGAGGAAGGATATTTATCTCAGATAGATAAATAAGAAAGTAGAGTACTCTAGGCATTAGGAGGGTCGCTCCCCCTATGCCAAACATTTTCAGAAACCCTGCAGGTACAGAATACCTCCATCATTTGACGAATATATCGTTAATAGTGGTTGGTATAGTGAGGCAAGTTCCAATAACAGATTGGAAAGAGGCAGGTTCCAACAAGAGGTTGGAAAGAGGAGAATATTATCATGATTTAAAGGTAAACTATTGAAATAAACTGTTATTGGGATTCTTTGAATCTCACTGTTTTTCAAAATGTTTTTACAAATAAGCAGGGAGAAGTAGATTCTGTGGGAAGCTCTAGTGGAAGGTAGGAGGGATGCTTGTTAGGTCCGAAGCTCAATAGTTATATATATTTGTATATGTTAGTTGTTGTATATATTTTTATACAAGTTAATAACTTGTGATGTATATAGGTATAGGCTATCACCTGCGATAGCCGAATTATATTTATATAAAATTGTAATAGTTATACTTGAATATGTTAAGTATTTAGTTACATTAGATAGTACAGGAGTATAAAATAAAACTAAGTAGTGGCTACTAATTTAGCTATTTAATGAATTTATAATCCGCTGCAACTTTCAAGAAACAATTATAATTTCATAAATTGTTTAGAAGCTCGAGTTTATGTTGGAAATTCTTTTAATGTAGTTTTAAAAATAGAAAAGTTTTAATTTATTCATATTTTTGGGCTTCTAACATTAGAAAGTGGTTATAAATTGATTAGAAGACTATAAATATAGTTGAAAAAGTTAGGATTTTACAATTTGCAATCATTTAATCATAGTCGTCATTTACATTTGTTGACCCAACAGTATAATTTAAAGGGTTAAAGATCACCAATGACCCGGAAGTTTGGCCTGAGGGTCACAGTAGCCCCGGAAGTATTTTTAGGCTCAAATTAATCCCTGAAGTTGTAAAATGGGCTCACCATAGCCCTTGGTTGACAGCTCACTAACAATATGTTTGATACGTCAGCAAATAGTCCCAATCACCTTACATGTGGCATTTTTAATGTGTGTAATTATTTTTTTACCCACTTCATCTTTTTCTTTTTTTTATATCTAAACACTCTTCATCAGAATCTGGAAGGCAGAGGCGGACATGGAGACACGAAGAGGGCAAGGGAGGAAAGGAAATCGTTGAGGTAGAAGAACTGAGAAGCAGGGAAAGCAGAGGCGGTTCTGAGTTTACAGAGGTTCTCAACTGAGGAAATATGCAATTTCAAACTGAAAATTTTAAGATTGTTGTTTTGGTCTTTTTTAATGATGTATCAGATCTGACTTTTTTTAACTCATGTATAGCGGACAGAAAAACATAAAAGCAAGCACCAAGCCGCCGCAAAAATCAAGCAAGAAGTAGCACCATTTTTGACCCATCCACCATGAAGAACCAGCAACAAGCAAGAAGTAGCTGCAAAAATAAAATCAAGAAAGAAGAGAAGCGCACACCATTCCATTTTTGACCCATCCACCATGATTGAACCACGAGCCGCCCGCTAAGGAAGAAGCCGATGGTAATGACGAGGCGTAGTTCTTCTACCTCTATGATTTACTTTCCTCCCTTGCCCTCTTCGTGCCTCCATGTCCGCCTCTATGCCTTCCATATTCTCATGAAGAGAGTGTTTGTATATAAAAAAAAAAGAAAAAGATGAAGTGGGTAAAAAAATAATTACATACATTAAAAATGCCACATGTAAGGTGATTGGGACTATTTGCTGAGGTGTCAAACATATTGCTAGTGAGCTGTCAACCAAGGGCTATGGTGAGCCCATTTTACAACTTCAGGGGTTAATTTGAGCCTAAAAATACTTCCGGGGCTACTCTGACCCTCAGGCAAAACTTCCGGGTCATTGGTGATCTTTAACCCATAATTTAAAATGTGTAACATACTCCTAAAATTTCAAGAACCATATTGAAATTTACTGTAAATTCTAAGGACTACTTCCAGCGGTAATTTTGTCAAAAGATATTTTCTGAATGAATTACGGATGAATTTGCACTGCCATCTGAAATGCATTTAGCCAACTGAATTCCCGTTAGCAAATCGCTGTGAATTGCATTGCTAATCACCCGTTAGCACCTGGATTTAGTCAAAAAACACATACTACATATGTTCCTAAATTTTATAAAAAAAAAACAAATGTTCCTAAATATAAGATCACTTTGCCTAATTTGAGGATATTAAACAAGACACTCCAATTAGTTGGGATTACATGATCTATCAAAAATAATCCTCTCTAAAGAGAAAGATTGAAGGGAAAGAAAAACACTATTCTTGTGTATAGGGGTAATTTAGGTAAAACATGGGATAAAATAATGATCAACGAGGGAGTATTTTATTAGTATTAGAAACATAAAAATGATACGGTTATAGATAATCCAATACGTAATTAGTTCAATTGAATTTAGCAAACTGAATGAGTAATTAGTTCAATTGAATTTAGCAAACTGGATGAGTTTTAATTTAATTAGAGCTTAGCTATCAACACATATTTGTAAGTTGCATTGCTTAGGAGTGATAAAAAACAACAAATTCTAAAAGCCCACTCATGAGTTTGACATCCAAATTTATCATCTCACAAGCACGGGTGATTAGCGAAAGGAGGGAAAAAGAAAAGGAAAACAATATTTATAACAAAAGATATGCCTCGTTTATTTACTTTTGCCGTCAATTAAGACAATACAGATTGAAACGAGGCTAGAAATTAAGCAGTGATCACTTGGATTCATGAAATTGTAGGAGTGGGATAAGAAGCGGCGTCACATGTAAAACAAGCCGCCTGTACACAGCAATCCTGAAAGCAATTAGGCTTCTGAGGTTTGTATTGGCAAACTTGGTGGCAAAGTTGGTGACAAGTAATTTCACCCGTTCCTGCTGCTTCTCTTGCCTCTCCACCAATAATTACCATCACCATCACCATCACCCTTTTCTCTTTCTTCAAATCCATTAATTCTTCTCTTTATGGATGTTTTTTCTTGCCTCTCTACCTTTTGATGCTTTCTAATCGTTGCTTAAGTTTAGAGAGAAAGTGGTATTTGTACAAGTGTGAGGATCCTAGCCTCCTAGGTCTTGATGGCTCGCAATGCTATGATACTGCCATAACTCTTTTGGTCTGAATTATAATGCCATGATTGAATAATATATTCTATATTTCTGATTGATAATATATTCTATATTAATTACACATATTAAGTACATCTATAATATCATACATTCATACACCGTTTATTATGGCAGCATTATACGTGTAGAAATTAAAGCAGTTAATGTGTATGTACGGATATAGTTAATTAATTAGATGTAAAAATTAAAAAAAGTACATTATGGGAAGAGATCATACATATCCTTAAGAACTAAAATAAAAATTAAAATATTGCATTAAAATATACAGAAACCTATGAAATATTACTTTAAAGATGTCTATTACTATTTTAAAAAAATTGTGACTCTAGCTACCAGGAGTACGTTTAAAACACTTACGTGCATTAATACAATTGTGACTGTGCCAGGAGTACAAAATGCACATGTTCTCCATCCCTGGAATATTTTATTTCAGTAGGAAATCTGGCTTATTGAATCTGTTCTAATTTCTAAAAGTTCGTCCAAAAAAGTGTTGTGAAACTAATACTGCAAATATACAATTAAATGTAAACATGAATGATTAAAAATAGTTTGAAATTATTGTTTGTCACAGATTAATTTCCTCAAAAAAATTCATGCATTTGATATTACTATATTAGATTTTCTTATCTCAATAAAATTTCTGTTAAATTAAAAATTCAAGCCCATCTTCTACAATATATTTTATCAAGTCTTTCATAGTATTCGGCTTTTAGTTAAAAACAATCATTGTGTTTACAAAAAAAACAATCATTGTCGATATAATTTGTTTTTATTTTGGTTTTATACGTTTTGGGTTCTTAAAGAGTAAATAGTCCGGAATCTTGCAAAATTAGAGAAACTATTATTTTTATGTCTGACAGAAATTCCTCATCCCTACTCATTTTTTATTTATTGGTCAATTTTTTAGTTTAATTTTATCATTATATTTTATAAAATTAGTGATATTTTCATATCTCATGGAGGAACAAGGGTTCAATTTCCTTTTTTTATGAGTTTTTAAGAATTCAAAGCTTGATAATTCGATTTTTTTTATTAAAGCATTGAATCTTTAAAAAGTCACATTGAATTGAAAATTGAATATTTTTTCTCCATATGATATCAAAGTGCCATTAATTTTCTATAGAATCTAATGATAAAATTAAACAAACAAAAATCGATCTCAAAAATGAAAAAATTATATATATATATATATATATATATATATATATATATATATATATATATATATATATATATATATATATATATATATATATATATATATGAGAGTGGAAGAGGGGATAGATCGAGAATATACTCCCCATACATTAATCAACGAAAAATGTCTCTATTCAAAAAATAGGAATTAAGGTAGTATATTAACATAACAATACATGTCTGTCATTGGAGGAAATTCAAATCACATGAAGGGAATCAAGAGAAGAGATTGGACAAGGAATTCAAAAGAATTGAGAAGATCACTTGAAGAAAAATAAAGCAAGATTAAATTAATAGGTATAGATACTAATTATTTCAACTTGCAACATTTTATTTTATTCATAATCATAATATCAACTGAACATATATATCTTTAACATACATCGCTACAAGTTTGTAACACAACAGATTAAGTCTGAGGTTTACATTTAGTCTTCGTACACCAATCGAAGCAAGTCTCGAAGTTGCCAAGGTGGTTGCAATAAAAAGTACAAAATTTGCGACATTCATCACTTATAGCATCAACCCCCATATTTGGAAATGAGGTCATCATTATCAGCATCATCAACGCCATGATCAGCACTGCTCCCGCTACCTTGTTTGAGGCCATTCTTGAGTTGGTATTGCTAGCTACTTTAGTTTGGATTTCAATGGATCAATTTGTATGTAAACACACTCTATATATAGTGTGTGATATCAAGGTTGTCAAACTCGTGAGTTTAAATAAATTCGTGAAAAAATGTAAAATCGAAATGTAAACTCGTATCGTAAACTCGTATCGTAAACACATAAAAGTTTACCTTTATTAAGTATAAGATGAAATTTCGTGAATAGATGTCTCCCAAATATATAAGTAATAGTAGTTGAGTTGTTAAATTATTCCTAAATTAAGAAATTGTTTCTAAATCCACTTCTCTCAAAATGACATGAATAAACTTTTTCTACTTTAGACATTCATTACTGAAAATATAAGAAAAAAAATTGATGTGATGTATGATGCCTTCTATTTGGGACTATAAAAGGCACAGAAATCAACATATCACTTCTCTTATTGGAAAAAAAGGATATCACTTCGCCATCTCTTCTAGAGCCTTGAAAATTAGCTGAGCCTTACCGAGCAGAGCTTGTTTAAACCCATGAAGTCGAGGGTCAGCTTATTCCTTATAACCTTAAAGGATTTACTTCTAATAAGGTCGGCCAGTTGGGCTGTCGGTTCAAGCATGTTGTAAAGTACCTCCTACTAAAGTAAAACTTAATCTTAACCTAAATTAATTGCTAAACAAATTAATCCAAATAATGGAGACTAACCATGTTAGTAAAAGATTCACCTAACATGGTTAGCAAAGAATTTCTCTATAATTAAGAGATTACATATCTAACTATGTTAGAAAAGAGAATCCCCTAACATAGTTAGCAAAAGAATCACCTAATGAATCACACAATCAGTATCATAACCTAAATCTAAAAATAAACCATATTAGAGCGGGGCCCATCTAATATGATTGCACACATAAGAAAACATAAAACACTCCGTATATCCACCATCTACCACATCAACATATTAGGAAAACCGAGTTTCCTATATACATTCATTCCAGTTCTCATCACCTGGAAAACAGAATATACATCAACCAAGCTTGACATATTAGTCAAGGTAGTTCCTGAACTATCACAGTAGCAGGAACAACGCTATATAACAACCAAAACAGTACATTAAGTTACATTACAAGTCATACAGTTCACATATACAATAAAACTCACTCAAAACAACATTCATATATGCAGAAGCTGGTGCAGCCTAGTGAAATGGCGATATACGACCCTAACAAGGTCACCTCTGGCCTACTTACTATATCAGTATGGGCCAGACGGCCCCTTCCCCTTCCTCTGCGCCTCCCCCTGGGCATGATCACCTGTAAAAATAGAGGGAATGGGGTGAGATAAAACAATGTCTCAGTAATCACAACGTAACTCACTGTGACACTCAGAAGTGGGGTAGTGGAGTGTCTACAGGGTACCACAGTTCAAAACCTGCATACAGCACATAACATTTACAAATATATAGATATATATATTCAGAATTGATGCATCCATCTCTCAATAGACAAAAATAAACATGATTGACACTATGCCCAGTCTCAAGTCTGAAAGCATGAAAAAGGGAGCACTTTAAATAGTGAAAACGTCCCTGAAAAAGGGAGCACTATAAAAAGTGTACACATCCCTGGTTCCTTTACAATTCAAGGAACCTGTACTATTAACCTTTCGATTTGCACAAATCGGTAGGTTACATCGGCCGACGGTACTAATAACCAGTGTCATGCAACATACAAAAGATTATATATAAATATGAATTTATATAAAGTACAGTTCAGTTGAAAGGTACCCTATAGCCCACGTTTAAGTATAACATAATCTGAATTTATTTTATTTATATATATATATATATATATATAAATAAGTAGAAGAGGATGTCAGAATATCCTCAACTACCATCACCCTCAGTATCACAGTCAGTTAAGCGTGATTACCTGTCCAAGCTCAAAAACAGCAATATATATCCTCAGTTATTGCATTCTGCGAGCTCCACTCAAACCACCATCGTTCACAATCACACAATGCGCTGCTGATGGTCAAGACACACAAAATTAGTGATTTTGACCACCCATTCAAACTAATTCAAAAATAATTTTTGAATTGATACATTACTTCAACCATCCATACTCTTTCATATACTTTTATACCTCACAATTCCCTTAACAATTTATTTGGAATTACTTAAGTACTAACTTCACTATTTCTCAAAACCAACCCACCATGTTAACCTCCATTAAGACAACGCTTTCATATTAATTTGGCAGATCAAAGTGACCTCCAAAACTCACAAACTTTCACCATCTCCCCCCGTACATACCATTCTTAACCAAATTCTTCTTTAATCCTACACTTTAATTCCCAACTCCTTCTCAAACACAATTTCAAACGATTTCACTACTCCAACACCTTCATATTACCTACACTAACATTTCTTAAACTCCAATTTAATTCATATTGTCCACAAAATTGTCATTTACTTTAAAGAAACCAAAAATGCCACCAAATTTTGCAAAACAAACACCAACCACCAAACCAATATATTACTATCAAATTTACCACTCAAGGTGGCTTCCCAAATTCACCAACTTACTACCAAACTCCAAACTTTCTTTTTCATAATCAAATTTTCTTTCAATCAACACTTAACTTCTAAATTTCTTTCTAAACACCAATCAAACCAAAACTAACATTCCAACATCCTCATATAACTTTAACAAACCTTATCTAACCACCAATTTATTCAAATCAACCTTCATTAACCAAACCCCAATTCAAGGAGCCAATACCAACTCAATAAAAATTTCCAATTGCTTCACTTCTTCCAAAATTCCAATTTCTCCCAAGAATACCCAAATTCCATATCCTAATTTCAGTATTAAGACATTAATGGTCTAAAGATTCCAATATACTCCAAAACCCTAACTCCAAATAGGCAATTCTATCCAAAAATTCCAAAATCCAAAGGTGAAGATGCTTACTTAGTTTTCAAGGTGCAAAAGAGGATACCACCACCGTCGGCCGCCGCCTAGCACGCCGGAAAACAACTCCAAGCCGCCGGAAAAACTGGAAGACAAGGAGTATGAAGGAATAAAGAGGTGGAGTTGAAAGGGAAGGCATAACTTGTAAAAACCCAAAGAAAATACCCTCTTACCCTTTACCATCGTCGGCCGCCGGAAAAGATAAAGGACTCGCCGGAAAAATATCTCCAAGCCATCGGCCGAACTGGAAAAGGAAAGGGGAGTTGAGAAAATTGTGTTGTGAAGTTGAAGAAGGAAGAACAACATGAGAATCACAAGAAAAATCAAACCTTTCCCCTCACTAGCCGCTCACGTCGCCGGAACGCCAAGGCCGCCACCAGAACCCACCGCCGGCCACCCTCCGTACTCAACTTTAACGGGCCCGAGGAAGAGAGAAGAAAAGCAAATGAAAAGGATGAAGCTTTATGAACTTAAGAAGCTAAATGGATGCTTGTGGGTGTGAAGAAAAACAAGCAAAATGGTAAGGGGAGGGGACGGCTCGAACGCGCAGAGAAAATGAGGAAGAAGAAGAAGATCCGATGGTTTTTAAGTCAAAAAGGGGGCTGGGGCGTGTTTGGTTGATGGAAATAAGGGTGATTTTGGTTATTTAAAGCCCAAACTTGCTATAGTGTACTCATTTTGATTTAAAACCACTTAAACCAGCCTCCAATCTTCTTAAACTTCAAAATATTTTTTGCTCTACCACTCCCTCATATTTCAAACTTTTCATTTCTTTAGTAATTTTATGCATATTAATTACTCAAAATTTCCAAAATATTCCCAAAAATCACCAAAAATTCCTAAAAATTCCCAAAATTCCTAATTTCTCCATTTATCATTTCCAAAACACTCTTTAATCCTGTATTAAATTTTCAAGATGTTACAATTCTCCCCACCTTTTAGGAATTTTGCCTTCAAAATTCATTATCATCGCATCTTTACCAAATGAAAATAATAGAGAAATGAGGTGAATTGTACCTAAGAATAGCTATGGGTACTTCTCACGCATCTGTTCCTCAGCTTCCCAAGTCGCATCTCCTGGAGTCATACCTCTCCAGAAAACCTTCACAAGGCGAATGGTTTTATTTCTCAATTGCTTATCCTTGACATCCAAAATTCTTTCAGGCTCCACATGATAAGTCAAATTGTTTTCCAACTCTACTTCTTCAGGCTCAATAACATGAGAAGGATCAGGGTGATATTTCTTCAACTGTGACACATGAAACACATCGTGTAGTCTCGATAGCTGTGGCGGAAGAGCTATCCGGTAAGAAACTTCACCGACCTTCTCAATCACATCGAAAGGACCCATATATCGAGGGGATAACTTCTTTGCCCGTATTGATCTGCCAACACCTGTCATTGGCGAAACTTTCAAAAACACATGATCACCCTCTTCAAATTCCAGTGGTCGTCGTCGCTTATCTGCATAGCTTTTCTGTCTACTCTGGGCCGTCAACAATTTCTCCCGAATCATCTCAATCTTCTGAGTCGTCTCATCCACAATATCCGGGCCAATAACAGCCCTTTCACTCACTTCTGTCCAACAGATTGGCGATCGACACTTTCTACCATACAAAGCCTCATAAGGAGCCATACCAATACTCGACTGGTAACTATTGTTATAAGCAAATTCTGCTAGTGGAAGATGCTTATCCCAACTACCAGGCAACTCAATAGCACATGCCCGCAGCATATCCTCAAGGATTTGATTAACCCTTTCTGTCTGACCATCTGTTTGCGGGTGATACGCAGTACTGAACTTAAGTTTACTGCCTAAAGCAGCCTGTAGTGACGTCCAATATCCGGATCTATACCGCTGATCTCTATCTGAAATAATACTCTTTGGTACCCCATGCAAACGCACAATCTCATCAACATACAACTGAGCCAACTTTTCCATTGGACTAGAAATCTGAACAGGCAAAAAGTGTGCTGACTTAGTCAACCGATCCACCATCACCCAAATAGAATCATGACCTGACTGAGTACGCGGTAACCCTACAATGAAATCCATTGATATATCATCCCACTTCCACTGAGGCACCTCAATACTCTGTAACAATCCACCGGGCTTTTGGTGCTCAATTTTGACTTTCTGGCAAGTCAAGCACTTAAGTACAAACTGTGTCACATCCTTTTTCATCCCTGGCCACCAAAACTCTCGCTTCAAATCATTATACATCTTAGTGATTCCCGGATGCATGACATATTTACTCCTGTGAGCCTCTTCAAGAATAGTCTGCTTTATTTCCGCACAATCAGGAACACAAATACGATGCTTAAACCGTAAAATCCCATGACCATCAATCTCAAAATCTAAGACTGAACCATCCTCCAATTCTTTTCGAATCTTACTTAACTTGTCATCCTTCTCCTGTGATACCCGCAAATCAGTATACAAGTCGAAATCAACTACTACTGCTCTCAAAATAGCCTGCTCCACCCCAGGAACAACTCGCATATCACGTAAAGTTTCCAACCAAGCCTGTTCCTCAAGACTCATTGCAAAGACATGAGCCGATTTCCTACTTAAAGCGTCAGCAACCACATTGGCTTTCCCAGGGTGATATTTGATTTCAAACTTATAATCACTTAACAACTCCATCCAACGACGTTGCCTACCGTTCAACTCTTTCTGATCCATCAAATACTTGAGACTTTTATGATCACTGAATACTTCAAACTGAGCTCCAAAAAGGTAATGACGCCAGATTTTCAAAGCAAACACCACTGCACACAACTCCAAATCATGAGTTGGGTAGTTTACTTCATGTGGTCTCAACTGTCTCGAGGCATAAGCTATCACTTTGCCATTTTGCATCAACACACATCCCAAACCCATCAATGACGCATCAGTATACACCTCAAACGGTTGAGATGAATCTGGTAAAACCAACACTGGAGCGGTAGTCAAAAGAGTCTTTAACTCCTGAAATGCTGTTTCACATTGCTCCGTCCATACAAAAGGGCGATCTTTCTTGTTCAAATTTGTCAAAGGACGGGCAATCTGGGAAAAACCACGAATAAATCTCCGATAATAACCAGCTAATCCTACAAAACTTCGTACTTCAGTTACTGATTTTGGAGATTCCCACTGCAATACTGCCTCAACTTTACTAGGATCCACCGCAACACCTTCAGAAGAAACTACATGCCCTAAAAACTTTACTTCGTTCAGCCAAAATTCACATTTAGACAACTTCGCATAAAGTTGATGATCCCTCAAAACTCTCAAAGCAATTCCCAGATGCTCACGATGCTCCTCTTCATTTTTAGAATAAATCAGAATATCATCAATGAACACTACAATGAACTTATCCAAATATGGCCTGAAAATTCTGTTCATATAATCCATGAACACAACAGGAGCATTGGTCAAACCAAAAGGCATCACCAAGAATTCATAGTGGCGATAACGGGTTCTAAAGGCCGTCTTAGGAACGTCCTCTACCCGAACTCTTAACTGATGATAACCTGATCTCAAGTCAATCTTAGAAAACACGGAAGCCCCAACTAACTGATCCAACAAATCATCTATCCTGGGCAACGGGTACTTATTCTTTATTGTGACTTTATTCAGCTGACGGTAATCTATGCACAACCTCATGCTACCATCCTTTTTCTTAACAAACAAAACTGGAGCTCCCCACGGTGACACACTAGGTCGAATAAAACCTTTTTCAAGCAACTCTTCAATCTGCTTCTTCAACTCAACTAATTCTACCGGAGCCATCCTATATGGTGCCTTAGAAATCGGACTAGCACCTGGTTCTAAATCAATGGTGAATTCCACTTCTCGCTCAGGTGGAAGACCCTGAATATCAGCGAAAACTTCGGTATAATCCTTAACCACATTTATAGCTTCAATGCTAATCTCCTCCTCAGATTTAATTGAGAAGAAAACAGCAAACACCTGGCAACCCCTCCGCACGCACTTCTCAGCTTGTGTGGCGGATAGTAACAAGGAACCACTGGAACCCCCAACAGATAAAGAATTTACTGCATATCTCACAGCCCGTTCCTTACAAAGCAAAATGACATTATTGGCTATCAACCAATCCATGCCAATAATCACCTCTATTCCTTTAAGGGGTAAACATACAAGGTCAATCACAGAGTCTCGACCTTCATACTGAAGGTTCAAACCTTTACATACGTGAGCAGTCACAAACACAGCTCCACTAGGGGTAGTTACTTTCAAATCATACGATAATGCAGATAGAATAAGGCCAAGTTTCTTAGCACAGTCATAGGAAATAAAAGAATGTGTAGCACCAGAATCAAATAACACTTCAACACTATGACCTCAGATGGAAACCATACCTTGTATCACATTAGGAGACACTGTGGCCTCCTCTCTCGTGGTAACATACACACGTCCAGGAGCCATAGGGCGACTGCTATGACTTGCCTGACCTTGCTGCCCCATCCTAGGGCAAAACCTGTAGGTATGGCCCAACTCATTACAGTTATAACATCTCCAACAATTTCCAGCATGAAAATTCCCACATCTAACACAAGGACTTCCCACGCTAGATGCTGAGGCAGCTGACTCCTGATGAGACCCCTGACTAGCACCTGCTCGACCTCTACCACCAAAAGATTGGGTCCTACCACCCCTGAACTGACTTCTCTACCCAGATCTTCCCTGATGTTGTCTGCGGAAACTACCCCTCTGGTTATACCCTTGCGTATGACCTTGGCCTTGAGATCTTCTCCCAGAACTCCCAGAAGTACTCGTACCAGTACTGTGACTTTTTGAGATACCTCCTGAAGGCCTTAAGTAGCTAGTAGATTTAAACTGGTTGTCAACACGATCCAAGGTACCTGAACTTCTCAAGTTTCTTGCCACAAGACAAAGATACTCACAAGAGTCCTCAAAACTAACAAACGGCCTAGCATACAGATATGGCTGCAACACAGGTCTAGCTTTCTGAATCAACTGAGTATGCTTCCATTCGGGATCATCTCTATATTGCAAGTACGTCACATAGCGTGATAACTCATTGAAAGTGGCAACAAATTCATCCTCGTGCATATTGCCTTGCGTTAATTTATTATATTCAAGTTCTTTCTCATGTCTGATTGTAATGGGAAAGTAATGCTCAAGGAATTTTTCTTTGAATTCAGACCACACAGTCATGGAATCATCCATACCCCCAGCTGACTTCCACCATCTTTTGGCATCACCGGTCAAAAGTAAGATAGCAACCCTGGCTTTCTGGTACTCATTACAAGCAACAGCTTGGAAAATTGTCTCTAATCTATCGATCCATTCTTCTGCTACTTCAGGTTGGCGACCTCCTTCAAAAGTACCAGGATTGTGCCTAGACACATCTTTCCAAACTCTATTAACAACACGGTCTTCTTGGGTAACTTCTTGCTGGGTCCCATGAGTTTCACTCTCATGGCCAATTTCAAACTCTCCTTCACTTTGATGCTGATGACCCATATCTTGTTTAAATTTCTGTAACCTTTCTTCCATTGTCTCCAAAATCACATCCCTCAACTGATTCACAAACTCCGACCCAAAGTTTTGTGCCGGTATAGATTGTTGTGAATCTTGGAATTGATTATAACTATCTTCTTCTCCACCCACCTAGGGAATAATGATAATAATCATAAAAAGAGTTAGTGATCATAATAATAAGGAAGGGAAGGAAGGGGTTTATATATCGCCATTCTATATGCAATGCAACAGGCAGGGTATCGTTTACCATAAAACTGATACCAAATTGTAAAGTACCTCCTACTAAAGTAAAACTTAATCTTAACCTAAACCAATTGCTAAACAAATTAATCCAAATAATGGAGACTAACCATGTTAGTAAAAGATTCACCTAACATGGTTAGCAAAGAATTTCTCTATAATTAAGAGATTACATATCTAACTATGTTAGAAAAGAGAATCCCCTAACATAGTTAGCAAAAGAATCACCTAATGAATCACACAATCAATATCATAACCTAAATCTAAAAATAAACCATATTAGAGCGGGGCCCATCTAATATGATTGCACACATAAGAAAACATAAAACACTCCGTATATCCACCATCTACCACATCAACATATTAGGAAAACCGAGTTTCCTATATACATTCATTCCAGTTCTCATCACCTGGAAAACAGAATATACATCAACCAAGCTTGACATATTAGTCAAGGTAGTTCCTGAACTATCACAGTAGCAGGAACAACGCTATATAACAACCAAAACAGTACATTAAGTTACATTACAAGTCATACAGTTCACATATACAATAAAACTCACTCAAAACAACATTCATATATGCAGAAGCTGGTGCAGCCTAGTGAAATGGCGATATACGACCCTAACAAGGTCACCTCTGGCCTACTTACTATATCAGTATGGGCCAGACGGCCCCTTCCCCTTCCTCTGCGCCTCCCCCTGGGCATGATCACCTGTAAAAATTGTTAGAATCTTAAGTTTTGATGAGGACTAAAATATGAAAGAATAGGCCAAGTACTTAGAAAGCAATAGGTTAACATAGAATCCCAAGTAAGAGTGCAACCGGATGTGGATTTACTTCCGGATAGACTAGGACTTGCGCTCGCGAATGAATGTTTCATCCCCCAGCGGCAGCAAGTAACTCACTAAGGAAATAACTTAGTCCATGAGCACTAGATATACAAAACCTTAAGACTAAGCTATAAGACTCAACTGGAAGTGAAATTGCTTCCTGTTAGATTTAGACTGGCGCTGGCTAATAGAATAGATAACCCTAAGCGTCAGTGAACACAAGCCACGTCAAGTGAAACTGCTTTCTGTTAGATTTAGACTGGCGCTGGCTAATAGAATAGATAACCCTAAGCGTCAGTGAACACAAGCCACGTCAAGTGAAACTGCTTCCTGTTAGATTTAGACTGGCGCTGGCTAATAGAATAGATAACCCTAAGCGTCAGTGAACATAAGCCACGTCAAGTGAAAGTGCTTCCGATAGCTTAGTGACTAGCGCTGACTGTTGGAATGAAGGACACTGAGCGAGAGTAAGTGATAGTGAACAAAATCCTTCATCCAGTGGTTTTACTTCCGGATGTAGAAGTGCTTCCGGATACATCTTAGACTAAGTGAACACCCACTGCATGTGACTATGTGCTTATATTGCTAAACTAACGTTCAAGTGCAGCACACTAAGTAAAGTTGCTTCTGGATGTGAGTTTGCTTCCGCAAGCAATCAGAATGTCAGAACGTTCAGAGATGCAGTGTCAGAATGCTTTTGTCAGAGCAGAGGTGTCAGGACTACTTTTCAGAGATAAAGCAAGTCAACCCTGCTATGCATTGATGAAGCATTTATTGGGCAAACGGTAACATGGGAAAAACGGCCATATTCAAACGGCTAACCCACCTACCAAGAGTTCAAATGTTTGAAGACTATATAAAGGAGCTCAACTTCATTTATTAAGCAATTAATTATCTTTGAATATTCTTGAGAGAAGTTAGAGCGAGAAAACTAAGAACATCTTCAAGCATTCAAAGCTGCCCAGAAAAGAAAAGAGCATTTAACACATCGAGTGATCCTTTTTCATCTACATATTCTGTACTCTTTGTTGTTAAGTCTCTTCTTGTTATAAGAGCATTTGATTGTACTTAAGTGTGTAACACCATCCGTTCTTTGAGAGAACTTAGTCAGAAAAATCCTTTAAGTGTAAAGGTTAACCCCTTACTTGGTGTGAGGGGGAGCTAGTTAGAAAGGTTACAAGTGAGCCTGTGTAAAACTTGTAGTGGTAAGGTTGCAAGTGATCCCGTGCAAAACTTGCGGTTGTAAGGTTTCAGGTGAACTCAATTTAAAACCTGAGATATAGTAGAACTCGGTCTGGGTGGTTGAGGACTGGACGTAGGTCAGGTAGACCGAACCAGTATAACTCTTGTGTTGATTTATTTGAGCATTTATTTTTGAAGCACAATTCACCCCCCCTCCCTCTTGTGCATCCATTACTTTCAAAAATAAAGGGAATGGGGTGAGACAAAACAATGTCTCAGTAATCACAACGTAACTCACTGTGACACTCAGAAGTGGGGTAGTGGAGTGTCTACAGGGTACCACAGTTCAAAACCTGCATACAGCACATAACATTTACAAATATATAGATATATATATCCAGAATTGATGCATCCATCTCTCAATAGACAAAAATAAACATGATTGACACTGTGCCCAGTCTCAAGTCTGAAAGCATGAAAAAGGGAGCACTTTAAATAGTGAAAACGTCCCTGAAAAAGGGAGCACTATAAAACGTGTACACATCCCTGGTTCCTTTACAATTCAAGGAACCTGTACTATTAACCTTTCGATTTGCGCAAATCGATAGGTTACATCGGCCGACGGTACTAATAACCAGTGTCATGCAACATACAAAAGATTATATATAAATATGAATTTATATAAAGTACAGTTCAGTTGAAAGGTACCCTATAGCCCACGTTTAAGTATAACATAATCTGAATTCATTTTATTTATATATATATATAAATAAGTAGAAGAGGATGTCAGAAAATCCTCAACTACCATCACCCTCAGTATCACAGTCAGTTAAGCGTGATTACCTGTCCAAGCTCAAAAACAGCAATATATATCCTCAGTTATTGCATTCTGCGAGCTCCACTCAAACCACCATCGTTCACAATCACACAATGCGCTGCTGATGGTCAAGACACACAAAATTAGTGATTTTGACCACCCATTCAAACTAATTCAAAAATAATTTTTGAAGTGATACATTACTTCAAACATCCATACTCTTTCATATACTTTTATACCTCACAATTCCCTTAACAATTTATTTGGAATTACTTAAGTACTAACTTCACTATTTCTCAAAACCAACCCACCATGTTAACCTCCATTAAGACAACGCTTTCATATTAATTTGGCAGATCAAAGTGACCTCCAAAACTCACAAACTTTCACCATCTCCCCCCGTACATACCATTCTTAACCAAATTCTTCTTTAATCCTACACTTTAATTCCCAACTCCTTCTCAAACACAATTTCAAACGATTTCACTACTCCAACACCTTCATATTACCTACACTAACATTTCTTAAACTCCAATTTAATTCATATTGTCCACAAAATTGTCATTTACTTTAAAGAAACCAAAAATGCCACCAAATTTTGCAAAACAAACACCAACCACCAAACCAATATATTACTATCAAATTTACCACTCAAGGTGGCTTCCCAAATTCACCAACTTACTACCAAACTCCAAACTTTCTTTTTCATAATCAAATTTTCTTTCAATCAACACTTAACTTCTAAATTTCTTTCTAAACACCAATCAAACCAAAACTAACATTCCAACATCCTCATATAACTTTAACAAACCTTATCTAACCACCAATTTATTCAAATCAACCTTCATTAACCAAACCCCAATTCAAGGAGCCAATACCAACTCAATAAAAATTTCCAATTGCTTCACTTCTTCCAAAATTCCAATTTCTCCCAAGAATACCCAAATTCCATATCCTAATTTCAGTATTAAGACATTAATGGTCTAAAGATTCCAATATACTCCAAAACCCTAACTCCAAATAGGCAATTCTATCCAAAAATTCCAAAATCCAAAGGTGAAGATGCTTACTTAGTTTTCAAGGTGCAAAAGAGGATACCACCACCGTCGGCCGCCGCCTAGCACGCCGGAAAACAACTCCAAGCCGCCGGAAAAACTGGAAGACAAGGAGTATGAAGGAATAAAGAGGTGGAGTTGAAAGGGAAGACATAACTTGTAAAAACCCAAAGAAAATACCCTCTTACCCTTTACCATCGTCGGCCGCCGGAAAAGATAAAGGACTCGCCGGAAAAATATCTCCAAGCCGTCTGCCGAACTGGAAAAGGAAAGGGGAGTTGAGAAAATTGTGTTGTGAAGTTGAAGAAGGAAGAACAACATGAGAATCACAAGAAAAATCAAACCTTTCCCCTCACTAGCCGCTCACATCGCCGGAACGCCAAGGCCGCCACCAGAACCCACCGCCGGCCACCCTCCGTACTCAACTTTAACGGGCCCGAGGAAGAGAGAAGAAAAGCAAATGAAAAGGATGAAGCTTTATGAACTTAAGAAGCTAAATGGATGCTTGTGGGTGTGAAGAAAAACAAGCAAAATGGTAAGGGGAGGGGACGGCTCGAACGCGCAGAGAAAATGAGGAAGAAGAAGAAGATCCGATGGTTTTTAAGTCAAAAAGGGGGGCTGGGGCGTGTTTGGTTGATGGAAATAAGGGTGATTTTGGTTATTTAAAGTCCAAACTTGCTATAGTGTACTCATTTTGATTTAAAACCACTTAAACCAGCCTCCAATCTTCTTAAACTTCAAAATATTTTTAGCTCTACCACTCCCTCATATTTCAAACTTTTCATTTCTTTAGTAATTTTATGCATATTAATTACTCAAAATTTCCAAAATATTCCCAAAAATCACCAAAAATTCCTAAAAATTCCCAAAATTCCTAATTTCTCCATTTATCATTTCCAAAACACTCTTTAATCCTGTATTAAATTTTCAGGATGTTACACATGTCGGTCATGTAATAGGGTTGCGGGGCTGGTGGCCCATTTTAGCCCACTAATTTGTGTGCCTATTCAATTTTTCTATTTGTGTATTTATTTTTTATACCTTAGAAGTTGTGATATGGAATTTCCAAGTAAATATATTGGTAATGATTTTGTACATTCCTATTTAATTTTTTTGCTTATTAATTTTCTGTTTTTTTTTTCATATCATGAAAAGTTATAACATGGACTTTCCAAGTATATACTAGTGCAAGCATTCTACATCGTATTATCTTATAGTATATTTCAAACATATTTTGCATAATAACGATAAAACATTATTGATAGACACAAAAATTGAACAACCGTGAGGCAAAGTTTATATCTCGTAGAGCATTTTGATGACATCATACATTTTATTTAACGAAATTAAAAGTGATAAAAAAATAATTATTTGACAATACCTATGTTTTGAATTAAGAAAATGTACTTTGTTAAAAAAGGTTAAAAAGAACTTTTTATTGAATATATTTGAGGCCCATTGTTTCTAAATCCACTTCTCTCAAAATGACATGAATAAACTTTTTCTACTTTAGACATTCATTACTGAAAATAGTAAATAAGAAAAAAAATCGATGTGATGTATCATCCCTTCTATTTGGGACTATAAAAGGCACAGAAATCAACGTATCACTTCTCGTATTGGAAAAAAAGGATATCACTTCGTCATCTCTTCTAGAGCCTTGAAAATTAGTTGAGCCTACCGAGCAGAGCATGTTTAAATCCAAGAAGTCGAGGGTCAGGCTTATTCTTTATAACCTTAAAGCATTCAATTCTAAAATGGTCGACCAGTAGAGCTGCCGGTTCAACCATGTCGGTCATGTAATAGGGTTGTGGGCTGGTGTCCCGTTTTAGCCCTTTAATTTGTGTGCCATTTTTTTACCATAATTTGTGTGCCATTTTTTTACCATAATTTGTGTGCCTATCAAATTTTCTATTTGTGTGTTTATTTTGTTATTGATTTTTTCATAACTTAGAAGTTGTAACATGGAATTCCCAAGTAAATATATAGGTAAATATTTTGTATTCCTATTTAATTTTGTTGCTTATTTATTTTCTTTTTTTTCATATCATGAAAAGTTGTAACATGGACTTTCCAAGTATATACCAGTACAAGTATTCTACATCGTATTATCTTATAGTAAATTTCATACATATTTTGCATAATAATGATAAAACATTATTAATAAACACAAAAATTGAACAACCGCGAGGCAAAGTTATATCTCGTCACTACAAAAAAAGCGGCCCATTCGTTTTGATGAAAAACGCCTATCAGCATGTACATATAGGCGTTTTGAGTAAAATACCTAACTGAAACACCGTTAAATTTGGCGCGCACTTCCCGCGTTTACCAACCGGCATTTTGATAACCCCAAAACGCCGATATGTATATTTTATTTTAAAAAAACAGGCGCCTGACATTTTTTATTTTTTTTTTACAGGAAAAAAGCATATAAGCGTTTTGATCAAAACGCCGGTTTGCGATTTAATAATAATTAAATCGCATATAGGCGTTTTGCAAAACATCTATATGCTTTTTATTATTTTTTAATGCATATAGGCGTTTTGGCAAAACGCCTATATGCATTATATGCATATTGGCGTTTTGCCAAAACGCCTTTGTGCATTATTTCCTATATGCTTATTATTATTTTTTAATGCATATAGGCGTTTTGCCAAAACGCCTATATGCATTATAATGCATATAGGCGTTTTGCCAAAACGCCTATATGCATTATAATGCATATAGGCGTTTTGCCAAAACACCTATGTGCATTATTTATTGTAAATAATGCATATTGGCGTTTGACAAAACGCCCATATGCATTATTTAATGTTAAAATACATATGGGCGTTTTGCCAAATGCCTATATGCGTTATTTTAATTTTTTCTGTACCGGCGTTTTCCCAAAACGCCGGTCCGCACCTCCGTTCTCTATAAATAGTTTCTCCCTCCTTCAGCTATGTCGCTCATTTTCTCCTGTTTTTCTTCTCATTAGTGTCTCTCCTTCAATGTTGTTGTTGTTTTTGATTTTATGGTTCTTGGTGACATTTCTTTTGTAATGTTGATATCTGTTTGATCTTGTGGTTTTCCTTTTACATATTGTTGTTGTTGTTTGGTTATATATATTTATGTATCATGTTTTCTGAATTATGTTTTTTATTCCTTATATTTATGTCTATTATTATTATTGTCACTTTGGTGCTTATCTTTTGTTCATTTTTGACCATTTTTCGTCCTGGTTTTAAACAACTAAAACGAAAAATGCTTTTTTTTTTATTTTTTGAAAAAATGCGAACCGGCGTTTTGGGAAAGCGCCGGTGTGCGTGAATTAAATAATATTAAATTATATCACACATCGGCGTTTTGGGTAAAATGCTGATATGCTAATATTATATTATTTTCCTAGGTTTTGTTTCTGGCGTTTTGCCCTCGGGGTGGCGTTTGCAAAACACCGATGTGCCGCTTTCCCACGGTAAATTTTTAGGCGTGTTGTCAAAACACCGTAGCGTCATTCCGCCAGATAATTTCGCCGATACGAGGCCAAATAAAACGCCGATAAGAGCCCCATATTTTGTAGTGCGTAGAGCATTTTGATGACATCATACATTTTATTTACCGAAATTAAAAGTGATAAAAAATAATTATTTGACAATACCTATGTTTTGAATTAAGAAAATGTACTTTGTTAAAAAAGGTTAAAAAAACACTTTTTATTGAATATATTTGAGGCCCATTGAACAAACAGGAGGTCACAAGCAAATGAAACATATATTTTGAAGAGTTAGGATTTTTTTATGCTGGGTATAAATAAGCCAACCCATTTTCTTAACATAACTACCTCTTCCACGCCTCTTTTTTGTTGTTGTTTCTCAAAAAGACTGACAGGAAATTTGGTTTATGTTGCGATGTTGTTTCCTTTTCAAGATGAGATGAGACACACTTGTATGACCTTATTACAAGTCAAATGAAGCATTTCTATCATTTGGGTGCATAGTTGTTTAGTATATTTTCAAGAATTTCATTATCAAAGCTTCACCGTTATAAGATAAATAGAAGCACCATGATGTAAATTAAATTTGAAACGATGGAATGGAAATTTTAATAAAATATATTAAAAAATAATATGAATTTTGCGTTTAAATTAAAGTAATTTTTTATTATCCTTATTTATCAATAAGCACATACATGCTTTAGTGGTCCCACATTGATTTCAGAATAAAGGGTCCTTATACAAAATTCATGGTTGTCTTGCTATTCAAACCGGTGACAAAAATAAATAATCTTCTACTATCAAAACGGTTCTACAATTTTTCTTATGAACAAGTTATTCTAGTATAAAAATGTACATTATTTGGATATAATTGTATAGCATAAAAATAACTGTTATAATTGTTTACATATATATATATATATATATATATATATATATATAATGATGAGGATAGTCAATAAAGGTTGGCCCAGTTGACAAAAGGATTTGACTCATAACTATGTGGTTGTAGGTTCGAACCCCGCTGCTGTGGGGACATTGGTGGTAGGCGCTCTGTAAGTATCTCTGCAGTAAGCATTTTTTGAGCCTAAAGGCCTACTCTAACCTTACTAAGCCCCAAATACCCAACTCAACTAAACTTTTTTGTTATAAAAAATGATGAGAGTATAGTTAATGAAAGAGTACAATGGGAATAAATCTCATCTATTTATTTAATCCCACATGAACAGTTCGTATAATAGAATTCCAATGGTTCATTTATAACATAAAAATGATACGGTTATAGATAATTCAACACGTAATTAGTTCAATTGAATTTAGCAAACTGGATGAGTAATTAGTTCAATTGAATTTAGCAAACTGGATGAGTTTTAATTTAATTAGAGCTTAGCTATCAACACATATTTGTAAGTTGCATTGCTTAGGAGTGATAAAAAAACAACAAATTCTAAAAGCCCACTCATGAGTTTGACATCCAAATTTATCATCTCACAAGCATGGGTGATTAGCGAAAGGAGGGAAAAAGAAAAGGAAAACAATATTTATAATAAAAGATATGTCTCGTTTATTTACTTTTGCCTTCAATTAAGACAATACAAAATGAAACGAGGCTAGAAATTAAGCAGTGATCACTTGGATTCATGAAATTGTAGGAGTGGGATAAGAAGCGGCGTCACATGTAAAACAAGCCGCCTGTACACAGCAATCCTGAAAGCAATTAGGCTTCTGAGGTTTGTATTGGCAAACTTCGTGGCATAGTTGGTGACAAGTAATTTCACCCGTTCCTGCTGCTTCTCTTGCCTCTCCACCAATAATTACCATCAACAAAACCATCACCATCACCATCACCCTTTTCTCTTTCTTCAAATCCATTAATTCTTCTCTTCACCGTTGTTTTTTCTTGCCTCTCTACCTTTTGATGCTTTCTAATCGTTGCTTAAGTTTAGAGAGAAAGGGGTATTTGTACAAGTGTGAGGATCCTAGCCTCCTAGGTCTTGATGGCTCACAATGTTATGATACTGCCATAACTATTTTGGACTGAATAATTATAATGCCATGATTGAATAATATATTCTATATTAATTACACATATTACGTACATCTATAATATCATTGATGACTCCCCAATTTTTATTAGATTTGACATATACTTTAGGTAAATTTGAGGAGTCATTGATAAAAAAGTAAAGAAGTTAAATGAAATTTGATAAAAATATCAATTTGTTTTTATTATTTGGGGATTTGATAATAAATAGGTTGGTTTTGAAATTAAAGAAGGTAATTTTGAGCTGAATTGAAACTCCCAAATGAAGAGGAACATCTTTAAAGAAAAGCAAGAAGAAGAAAAAGAAAATATCAATGTATTTTACAATTTGGGCTGCATTCAATTTGGGCTTAGTGATGTGGGCCATTTTGTGGGCTTTTAATTAATCAAAAGCTGCATTCAATTTGGGCTGAAGAATTGAAAAAGAAAGAAGGAGTGCAGGGCAGCGTGAAAAAGGAAAAGATAAGTATTTGAGCATGTGAAGGAAGCAAGCAAGCAGCACCCATTTTTAATAGTCATCTAGCCCAAACCAATATGGACAGACCCGCAACAAGATATATCAAGAAGCCACACACGCAAGCAGAGAAGTAGGGGCGGCCACTATTAATTTTGGACACAAACACTCCCTTTCGGCTGCAAAGAAAAAGAGGAAGCGAAGACAAGCAGAGACAACTGTTCAGCCCTCCAACCTCTCCCTCTTGAGCTTTGAGCGAAAATATCATAGTGAGGGAGAGTGAGCAAGAGAGCAAGAGAGCAAGAGAGATATTGAGAGTAAGAGTTGGGGTTTGGAGAAGAAAGAAATGTTTGGAGATTTCACAATTAATTAGTGGTCTTCTCTTTTCCCTTCTTATTTTTCTCTATTTCCTCTTGTATTAACTCTTTAATTTCTGAATTGTGGTATTTGTAGGATAATTTTAGTTCTAGTATGTGCAGCTAATTTTCATTTTCTAAGTCTATTTTGAAGCTTGTAGGGATTGATACCAAAACCCTTATTGTTAATTTTAATTTCTATTATGTTGTGAATTCAATTTGTGCTTAATATCTAGGTGGTGACCAATATTTAGTTTGTTAACTTAGTTAGTGGCCTGAGAGAGCATTAATTAGGAAATGAACATCTTATTTGAGCTTTATTCTAAGTATTGGCCAACATCTAGCTTATTAGCTTAATCACTACAAAAAACGGGTTCTTATCGGCGTTTTATTTGGCCTCGAATCGGCGAAATTTTCCGGCGGAATGACGCTACGGTGTTTTGGCAAAACTCCTATAAAATATCCGTCAAAACGCGGTACATCGGCTTTTGCAAAACGCCCATAAGGGGGTAAAACGCCGGAAACAAAACCTAGGAAAATAATATAATATTAGCATATCGGCGTTTTGCCCAAAACGCCGATGTGTGATATAATATAATATTATTTAATTCACGCACACGGGCGCTTTCCCAAAACGCCGGTCCGCGTTTTTTCAAAAAATAAAAAAAAAAACCATTTTTCGTCCTGGTTGTTTAAAACCAGGACAAAAAATGGTAAACAATGAACAAAAGATAAGCACCAAAGTGACAATAACAATAATAGACATAAATATAAGGAATAAAAAACATAATTCAGAAAACATGATACATTAATATATATAATCAAACAACAACAACAATATGTAAAAGAAAAACCATAAGATCAAACAGATATCAACATTACAAAAGAAATGTCACCAAGAACCATAAAATAAAAAATAACAACAACATTGAAGGGGAAAGACGAATGAGAAGAAAAATAGGAGAAAATGAGCGACATAGCTGAAGGAGGGAGGAGCTATTTATAGGGAACGAAGGTGCGGACCGGCGTTTTGGGAAAACGCCGATACAAAAAACATTAAAATATTGCATATAGGCGTTTTGCAAAATGCCCATATGTATTTTAACATTAAATAATGCATATAGGCGTTTGACAAAACGCCAATATGCATTATTTACATTAAATAATACACATAGGTGTTTTGGCAAAACGCCTATATGTATGTGTTTTGCCCAAAACGTCGATGTGTGATATAATATAATATTATTTAATTCACGCACACCGGCGCTTTCCCAAAACGCCGGTCCTCGTTTTTCAAAAAAACGCCTATATGTATTTTGGCAAAACGCCTATATGCATTAAAAATAATAAAATGCATATAGGCGTTTTGGCAAAACGCATATCGGCGTTTTGCCAAAACACCTATATGCATTAAAAAATAATAAAATGCATATAGGCGTTTTGGCGCCAAAACGCCTATATGCATTAAAAAATAATAAAAAGCATATAGGCGTTTTGCAAAACGCCTATATGTTTTTTTCCTGTAAAAAAAATAAAAAATGTCAGGCGCCTCTTTTTTTCAAATAAAATATACATATTGGCGTTTTGGGGTTACCGAAATGCCGGTTGGTAAACGCGGGAAAAAAGGCGGAAAGTGCGCGCCAAATTTAACGGCGTTTCAGTTAGGCGTTTTACTCAAAACGCCTATATGTACATGCGAATAGGCGTTTTTCATCAAAACGCCGGCATGCGTGTGCCGGAATGGGCCGTTTTTTTTGTAGTGAATTAGTGGCTTGAGAGAGCATTAGTTAGGTAAAGAACTAGGTTGAATCCAAGCTTGTCTTGCAATTCTAGTGTAGGATTGGAAGTTTGTTAGTGAGATAGAGATATGATCTAACCAAGCTTTGTGAAATTGAAGTGAATTGTTTAAAGAGACTAATTGAAATACTATGTAGTAAGAGATTATGCATATTAATTTCAATTAAGGTTTAAATAGGCTTGAGAGAGCTATTTAAATAAAAGCGACTTCACACAACAACACAATAGAAATTGATTAGCATTAAGGAAAGGGAAAATTGGGTATCATGAAATACAAGTGGATAAATAGGCTTAGAAATTTTCTTTCTTGTTTAAATCAAAAATTACAAAATATATTCTCTTATTTCCATTTCAATCCTATCACTTGCTTTTTACCCAAAGCTAATTTCGATCATAATTTATTTAATGAACTTGCTTAAACATAGTCTCTGTTGGAACGACAATCTTACTTTAAACTATACTATTTAAACTTGACCCATACTCTTGCGGTTGCAAAATTGAGAACAATCATACATTCATACCGTTTATTATGGCAGCATTATACGTGTAGAAATTAAAGCAGTTAATGTGTATGTACGGATATAGTTAATTAATTAGATGTAAAAATAAAAAAAGTACAATATGGGAAGAGATCATATCCTTAATAACTAAAAGAAAAATTAAAATATTGCATTAAAATATTCAGAAATCTATGAAATATTACTTTAAAGATGTCTATTACTATTTTAAAAAAATTGTGACTGTGCCAGGAGTACAAAATGCACATGTTCTCCATCCCTGGAATATTTTATTTCAGTAGGAAATCTGGTTTATTGAATGTTTTCTAATTTCTAAAAGTTCGTCCAAAAAAGTGTTGTGAAACTAATAATGCAAATATACAATTAAATGTAAACATGAATGATTAAAAGTAGTTTGAAATTATTGTTTGTCAAATACTAATTTCCTCAAAAAAATTCATGCATTTGATATTACTATATTAGATTTTCTTATCTCAATAAAATTTCTGTTAAATTAAAAATTCAAGCCCGTCTTCTACAATATATTTTATCAAGTCTTTCATAGTATTCGGCTTTTAGTTAAAAACAATCATTGTGTTTATAAAAAAAAAATCATTGTCGATATAATTTGTTTTTATTTTTGTTTTATAGTTTTAAAGGATACGTTTTGGATTTTTAAAGAGTAAATAGTCCCGAATCTTGCAAAATTAGAGAAACTATTTTTATGTCTGACAGAAATTCCCCATCCCTACTCATTTTTTATTTATTAGTCAATTTTTTAGTTTAATTTTATCATTATATTTTATAAAATTAGTGATATTTTCATATCTCATGGAGGAACAAGGGTTCAATTTCCTTTTTTTATATGAATTTTTAAGAATTCATAGCTTAATAATTCGATTTTTTTATTAAATCATTGAATCTTTAAAAAGTCACATTGAATTGAAAATTGAATATTTTTTCTCCATATGATATCAAAGTGCCATTAATTTTCTATAGAATCTAATGATAAAATTAAACAAACAAAAATCGATCTCAAAAATGAAAAATTGGGCAGAGATGTGTGTGTGTGTGTGTGTGTGTGTGTGTGTGTGTGTGTGTGTGTGTGTGTGTGTGTGTGTGTGAGAGTGGAAGAGGAGATAGATCGAGAATATACTCCCCATACATTAATCAACGAAAAATGTCTCTATTCAAAAAAATAGGAATTAAGGTAGTATATTAACATAACAATACATGTCTGTCATTGGAGGAAATTCAAATCACGTGAAGGGAATCAAGAGAAGAGATCGGACAAGGAATTCGAAAGAATTGAGAAGATCACTTGAAGAAAAATAAAGCAAGATTAAATTAATAGATATAGATACTAATTATTTCAACTTGCAACATTTTATTTTATTCATAATATCAACTGAACATATATATCTTTAACATACATCGCTGCAAGTTTGTAACACAACAGATTAAGTCTGAGATTTCATTCAAGAACATTTATTCTTCGTACACCAATCGAAGCAAGTCTCGAAGTTGCCAAGGTGGTTGCAATAATCAGTACAAAATTGGCGACAAAGATCACTTACAGCATGAACCCCCATATTTGGAAATGAGGTCATCATTATCAGCATCATCAACGCCATGATCAGCACTGCTCCCACTACCTTGTTTGAGGCCATTCTTGAGTTGGTATTGCTAGCTACTTTAGTTTGGATTTCAATGGATCAACTTGTATGCAAACACACTCTATATATAGTAGGTGATAGTAAGGTTGTTAAACTCGTGAGTTTAAGTAAATTCGTGACAAAAACGTAAATTGAAATTTAAACTCGTATAGTAAACATATAAGAGTTTACCTTTATTAATAACTACTCCCTCTATCTTTAAATATAAAATGAAATTTCGTGAGTAGATGTCTCCCAATATAAGATGCACTTTTGATTTGTCTTTGAATTTATTACTCCCTCAAGTCCGTATATAATATCAGAGCACAAAATTTAATTTAAATGATTTTAGTCCAAAATGTAAGAGCTCACATTACATTTTCTTTTCATTAAATGCACACTCTCATCTTGTCTCTCTTATCATTAGGGGCAAAGTTGGAAAATGGCACATATTTGGGACACAATAATTTTTTTATCTAATCTAACAGTTTTTGAATGCAACTAAGTAGTCATTTTCAACTTAAATATATTTAAGGATGAAGGGAATATGTTTTCAATATAATTAAATAAAATTTATCAAAAAAATATAAGTAGTGATAATAATTTGACTTGAATATATTTTAAATATAAATATTTATATTGAATATTTGTATAAACCAAAGTTTATACTTTATCAACCTCGGGAAAGAAATTTCTATGAATCTTACATATAAATTCATTGCATATGACCAAATAAAAGTAGTTAAATGATTTTTACAGTAAGTTACATGATCTTTCGTAATTCGAAATGTAAACTCGTGAATTTTACCGAGTCAGATATAGTACGAGTTCAAGTGACTCGTCAAACATTTTGATTAGGTAGCAACGTAAAAATAAGAAAAAAAAGCGGGAGTCAACTCACGTGTTTGACAACTATAATGCCATCAATACAGAGAATCATGACTAGATAATCTTTATAAAAGGTAGCATAACAAATTTTTTGGTCTAAAATGTGAGAGGTAACATATAAAAGTGAAAGTGATAAATACATGTTTCCCATTTTTTCCTTATGTATAAGTAAATGAAAGGAGAGAGAAAGCTATGATGAACGAGTAAGTATAAAAATGGAAAAATTTGTTTAACCTACTCACGATAAATTATTACAACATTTTTTATTAGTGTGCATAAAAATGTTAACTACCTCATGATAGGGATCCACGGTAATATATATAAATGTCAAAATTCATATGAAAGGATAAGTACATCCTCTGTTTTCTTTATCATAAGGTATAGATTACCGGATCTAACATGTTAATTAATAGTATAAATCATGAAATAAATCCCAAATTAACCAATTTTTCCTAAACCCACTTCTCTTTAAATGATAGGGCTAAGCTTTTCCAACTTTAAACATCCATTACTACTAGAAAAATATAATAAGTGTGATGTTTGATGCCTTATATTTGGGACCATACAATTTTTTAATTTAATTTGAAGGCACATATCTTATTTGGAAAAAAGGGTAAAGATATAAAAATGGTAATGAACTATTACGCGAAGAACAATCAGGGGAATAAAATGTTTTCGGTTTCAATTCTATTAATGAAGAATAAATTTCATTTCAATTTAAGTAACGCCATTAAGTTTGACTAACATTGACCATTAAAAGCTGACGTGGTGGAGAAAATATTTATTTTGCTGACGTAGCGCGCAAATGTGACAATGATTTTTCTGGATTTGTGGGACCCACAATATTTAATTTTAAAAAACCCCTGAGTGCCACATAAGCGCGCCAGGTCAACAAAAAAAATTATTTTCCTCATTACGTCAGCTTTTAACGGTCAACGTTAGTCAAACTTAACGATGTTATCTAAATTGAAATGAAATTTATTATTCATTACCAGAATTGATACCGGAAACGTTTTGTTCCCATTGAGTGTTTCTAGCGTAATAGTTCGTTACCATTTTTATAACTTTACCCGGAAAAAAAGATATCACTTCACCATCTCTTCTAGATCCAAGAAAATTAGTTGACCCTGCTGAGGAGGGTTGGTTTAGATTCATGAAGTTGATGGTTTCGAGCATATTCTTTATAACCTCAAGGATTTGGGTCTAAATGGTTTGGCCTATAGGGTCTCAAAAATCTATAAGTTGTTGGTTGGCCGGTGGTCACCACATATCATTAACAATCAATTCTTTGGATATACATATATAGAGTTTGTTTGTAATTATTTTGTAGCTAAATCAATACTGTTAATTGCTTTTCTTATTCTTCTATCTAATTACTGGGAATCAGCATATAGCTTTTACTTTATTAAAATGGTAGCATTGGATTTTTTTTATTAGAATAGTAGTCATTGAATGAATTAATATTCAATGAATATTGTAACAAAGTGTTACTAATTACCTATTTAACCAATAATATTTATTTCGATTCATTAATTTCTTTACTAACTATGATAGAAAAAGGAATTTCCATAATATTAATATCTCTATCATAGTTAGAAAAGATTAATCTAATCCTTTTATAATTTATCCATGATAGGAAAGAATAAATTATTACAACCTGAATACTATCATGGATAATTAATAGCTAACCATGTTAGAAAAGAATCAACTAACATGGTTAGAAAATAAACAACCTAATGTTCAATAATATCAAATACATATAAATATATACTTACTAACCATGTTAGAAAAGATTTGCCTAACATGGTTATTAAACAGAACTAATTGATATTAAATAATAAATAAATATGTATACATGCGGAAGCAGATGCAGGCCTATACAAATTGACAATATACAATTCCGAAGAAACTATATAACTTCTACTACCTAATTCCCTTTCCTGCTGCTTGCGTCTATGCATGAATACCTGCAAAAATGTCAGTAATCGTGGGATGAGACAATTTGTCCCAGTAATCACTGCTTAACTCACTATAACAGTGAGATGTGCGGTAGCGAGGGCATCTAAAGGGTACCTCATTTTAAAACCAGTAATATATATATATATATATATATATATATATATATATATATATATATATATATATATATATATATATATATATATATCCGAGTCAATTCTTTTTCCATTCATCTCTCAAATCCCTCCATCAATTCCACATCACTTGTCAATACTTTAATCAACAACATCAAATGTTTCCCCACAACCTAACTCACCACAATCTCAAACTCAACAACAAAAATAAACGTGATTGACACTGTGCCCAGTCTCAAATCTGAAGCATGAAAAAGGGAGCACTTTAAATAGTGAAAACGTCCCTGAAAAAGCGAGCACTATAAAAAGTGTACACATCCCTGGTTCCTTTACAATCCGAGGAACCTGTACAATTAACCTATCGATTGCGCAAATCGATAGGTTACATCGGCCGACTGTACTAATAATCAGTGTCATGCAATACTCACAATCCCTATTCTATATTCCATCAACATAACTCTCAACTATCTCAACTCAACATATAACCCTCTTTTCTATCTTCATCACCTCTTAAACCCCTATCCAACACTATCCCTATATACATTCCACGTCATTCCAGATCAATGGCCACCACCAGGCAGAATAATAGTATATATAATGTGTAAAAATCTTTTATACAGAAATAATCGTGTTTAAAAGGCACCCGATAGCCTGTTTTGTATAAAAATAACCTTTCAAAGATAAAATATATATATATATATAGAGGGTGAGAAAGGATTTTACAAAATCCTAACTAACATCACCCTCAATGTTATAGTAAGGTTAAGTGTGATTACCTGTCGCCCTTTAGCATTATGACGTTTTTCCTTACCATTTATCGTAAATTCCCTCCAAATACTTTCTCTTAGTTCCTCCTATGATGATAGTATACAAAATGATGAATTAATATCATTTCCACTATATAACACTTTGACGTCTCTCTCGTATTTCATATTACTACCCACTTTCCCCATTCATGTACTATATCTTAATGAACCACATCAAGTATAAACATAACATTACAATTTAGCATTTGATATGTGACATCAACAAACTATCCTAATCATTCACAACCAATAATCAATCACTAACTTTGGGATCACAAAAATACCTACTACAGTTCTCCACATACAAATCAGCCAATAGCAGAAAATTATTAATAATACATGCAATCACCGCATTTAGCTTTATCAAACTATTATGCCCACATACAACTGAAATTCATTTAAGCTCTTACCACAACAACGGTATTCAGAAAAACGAAGAGATTACAAGTTTCCAACAACTAAAAGCTTACTATGTATACAAATTTACCTTTATCAACAAATTCTATCTAGGTTCCATAAAATCAGCGAGAGATACTTATAATATATGAACTTTCACTAAAAGTCTCAACTTTGAAGAAACGTGTGTAGTAGTTATAAAGCTACATATAACCACCATTTATTCATCTTCCCAATAACCAAACTTCACAACAAGGGTGAGGTTCTATTAACTTCACACCTAATCACTCTAGATAATTCTTTCACATGAACAACACCAAATGTTTCTGCCCCACTACCTAAACTATTCGGCAATTAAGAGATAAAGGGGAAAAACAATTTTAAGTACACCTGCATCACCATTCTCTACATTTCCTCCCAATTAATATTACTCCTTTACCCATACTAGTAACCAATATCCAACCCATTAACATGCATCGATAATTTATTCTCTTAACTATATTGAAACCACATAATCATTTGTTCCCATTTGTCCATTAAACTCCCATAACTCATTATACCTCTTATTAACTTCACTTATCATACAATCACCCATTTCACGTCTTATCCTAACTTGGGACCATCCAACATCCTCTATTATCCTCATGTCCAACTCATCACTTCAGCTAGTATAATTCAAACGATTTAGGAATGAAAATTTAAAGCAAAACAATGACTACCAAGCAGCCATCCTAATCAGAACTTCATTGTTTAAAGGTACCAATACATTCTCTCATCTCACCTATGTCAACCTATTTGGAAAAGCAGATATTTCTAGGAAAAGAAATCGAGTAAACAAAACACATCATTCAAATCACATGTATTAGAGATTGGTTTCAAGTGTAAATTGATTAAAACATCCAAACAACACTTTAAATTACCAAAAATCCTATATACATGGAGTTGAAGCAGAAAATACAAATATCATCTCAAGCCAAATCAAACAAACATCATAAACACAAAGTTGCAGCCAAAATAGAGTAAAACCACTTTCAACAATTAATTACAACTCACAAATTTGACTCACAAGCTTCATAAATCCTATAATCTTTCTTTTAAATGACCTTAATCATAGCATAAAGCCTCCTAAACCAGAAAATCATATCGGACAACAAAGAGGAGAAACAAAATCACCAACAATGAAACTAGAACTTTGCTTTTCATGATTATTGAATCAAATCCTAAAACATAAGTTTTTGTCACATACATGTATCCACACCAAATTCAAACTATCAAGTCACAGCTCAATCATTTAAATGAAACAAAATCAAAGTAATGTAACAACTAATGCCCATTCATTTTAGTATGCATATATAACGAATTCCCATCAACCTACACATATGCTTTCCAATATATATATATATATGAACAGAACTCAACAACATACACCTGTCAGCCTTGTTTTAAATACAGAATCACATAAATGAGTTAGGTGGATAGTAATCCAACCAAAAACAGAAAAGAGCAAGTATGAGGAATCAACTCCAATGGAAGTTAAACACATAAAGACTTCTATAACTCAAACAATATTCAAATCTTCTTAAAAACATCAAAGTTCAAAGCATAAATATTTGTCTACTTAATTATTTAACCCCCATGTCAAACCCTAACACTCTAATCTCACCAAAACGCAGAAGGAGGGGTAAAACTGGAATAAATGGAACTACCTCACTCGTTCTCAACCTCCCAATGTCTCATCAGAGCTCCGCCGTCGCCGGAAAAGCTTTACCGATGACAAGCTCGCCGGAAACACATAAAACGATGGAGGGTTTGTTGAGAAAGCTTAAAATAAACTAAAGGGTAGAACCAAGAGGAAAGGAAAGAGCTTACCCACAAGCTTCCACCGTTCGTGCTCCGTCAGACTCGCCGGAAAAAGGAGAACGAAGTCGCAGGCGAGAGTGAACGCGAGGGAGTGAGATAGAAAATGGTTTTTGGTGAGGAGGATGAAGGAAAGGAGAGAAAGATGATGGATTTGTGAGGGGGGTGGCGCCGCCGCGCCTGTGGCCGCCGGAAATCGCGAGGGCGGAGGAGAAGGCGGAGGTGAGAGGGAAAAGGAACGAAGAAGATGAAGAAAAAAAAATGAGAGGGGGGGGGGCTGCCGACGGGTTTTTAAGGAAGGGAGGAGGAAGGCTTTGTTTGGTTTGGTGTAATAAGGGGGTTCTCTGATGATTTGTAGCCCAAACTTGCCATAGTGTACTCTTTTAATTCTAAAATCATTTAAACCAGCCTCCAATCTTTTTAAACTTCAAAATATTTTTAGCTTTGTCACTCCCTCATATTTCAAACTCTTCATTTCTTAATTAATTATATGCACATTAATTTCTCAAAATTTCCAAAAATATCCCGAAAATTCCTAAAAATTCCAAAATTTCCCAAAACACTCTCCAATCCTGAATTAAATTTTTCAGGATGTTACAATTCTCCCCACCTTTTAAAAATTTTGTCCCCAAAATTTACTAAACGTATTACCTATCACAAAGAAACTCACGCGTCAGTTCTGCATTCTGCATATTAACTCTAATCATATCACTACAACTTAATACACTCAACGCCATATTTTACCATTTTTCCTCATTCAATCTATAATAATCATCAATCCTTATCCCGTTTCTCTTAACTAACCCTCAATTTACTAGTCACTCTAACCTCAAATTACTTGTATTAAAGTCCAACATCATATATGACAACAACATCCTCTTCAAAATCTAGTGGTTTCCTCAATCATAATCCAAGGTCTCACTTCTAAGTGTTAGATAACAATTCCATAAAATTCCCTTTCCAACTTAAACTCATGATTCTAACTTAATATACACTCATCCATAAAAGCCTAATATTGATCTATCAACAAGTCATCATAGTCCACCACATCACTATACTTCTCTAAATCATCAACACAGTGTATTATTAATAACTAGTAGAACTACGAAAGTCGTTAATCCATAGAAATCACCAAGATATTGGAATCCACCTCCAACTCTGCCTTTTGTACTAACAATTCTATCGAATTCCCCATATCTAAGATATATGCCTATCCATACCATCATGCTAAAAACATGTGACGATACTTAATTTCTCACTAAAGTCATCAAATATTTTCCCAATTTTCAAAACTCCAATTTGATAACTTTCAATACCATCCTCAACCTTACAAAACAATAGATCAATATCCATAATACCTCAATTCACTTGTTTTACAATCCAATGTATCCATTTAAAACATTCACTAAAGCTTCACCCTAAATCCTTTATCTCAACTAACTTCTTTATCTATCTAGTTCCATCATGATCACGACTTCAAAATTCATCACTAACGCCAGTTGTCTTAGCCTTTTCAATAAATTTCTAATAATAACCTATCATGAAAACTCACTGTTCGCCTAAGTCTCTTAATTAACCATCACTTCAATAATACTATGTTTGATTGTTACAATCATTTCAATCTTCAGTTGCCATTATACTCTAAATAAGATTGTCATTTATCTCTAAGACTCAGAAATTTATACCAAATTTATTCAAATCACTTTACACAGATTGTTCACCAATATAGTATATAGCTACTTTAGTCATGTCCACGGCCTAAACAGTAATTCAAGCTCAATGATCTTCAATTCCATGATCACTATAATGTATTCACCTCATAATTCACGATAAAACCTGGAATCCACAATTTATCCTACATAATCCTCAATTTATATCCAAAGTATTACCATAAGTCATCACTTCAACACTATTAATCCAAGAACTAGACCAGAAACTTATTAGTCCTTCTTAATCTCCTAACTATCACTTCCCCTTGTAATAGAACTTTGAAAGATTTCCTTCCTAAATCTCAAATTGCAGAAAATTTCTAAATACACATGCAAACACAAAACATCAACCATCTTTCTAGAAACAACTTGCCTATAAATTCTTTCCTATGAATCAGCCCACAATCACCAAGATAAAGGGAAAGCATCAGACATACCACTCTTTGAATATAAGAGAAAAAGTTGAGAGGCTAAACAAGGGTTTGGAAATCAATAAAATAAGGTAGAACTTCTTGCAAAGAGTCTCACCTAACCAACTTCATGGATATCCAATCAGCTTTCATGCTAATATTTCACATATCACCATACCCTTTAGACTTGCACTCTTGGTCTCACGTCAACCACAATAAAACTTCAACGATTCAATTCAATCATGCTTGTAATTCAGCTAAACAAAACCAACTCACAAGTAACAAACATGCATTAAAAGGTTCAATTACTATACCAGTCATTAATAATCACAGCCACTTCTAATTAAAGTGACCACTTCTACCCCATTAACAAATTAGTTCAGCAAAACAGAGATAGAAACAGAGATCCTCCAATCCATTTAGCTCATACACAATCTACAGATTGTATCCATATTCAACTAATCCAACTTGAAATGAAATTTACCCCAATTCTCATTGCTCTTTCCAAACTTATGATTCGCACTCTCTAAACATTAAATTTATGCTCTATTCCTGTATATTCAGCTACCTCTTGAGTAATCCACCAATTCTCATTTGATTAATCGGAAATTAATTTCTTCCTATTCTTATCCATGTTCAGCCATCTTCAAAAGAGCCATAAATTTCCAATTCGACAGCTAATAATTATCCGTAAGTCTCAAATTCTAGCATAAATATTCAACCATATAGAAATTATCTAAACTTCCTCCAACTCTACTTTTATATTGCATATATCCAAAGACTTCATATGCAAGCCCTTCTAAACATTTTTTAATATGTATCAGAGAAACAATTTCTAAATTAAAAATCAGTTCAGAAACCAATCAACATTCCATCATTAAGTTCCAAGCCACCATCCTTAATCAAACAAAAAGTTAAATAAATGATCAAGCAAACACAATTTGAGCAATTTGAAAGCATAAATATGATCAAAAGCCTTTAATAAAACTCACATTCAACCACTAGATACTAAGTCACCTAAACTATCACTCTTACTTCTTCAATCATCACCTAATTAATAACTGTCTTGAGACACAAAAGAGAATGCCAACTAAACTTTCTTTTATTGATTTAACCTCTTTTGTCGCCTAAAAAGATTAATCAAAACAAATCAATACTTTAATCCACTAGTTGTATAGTAGAGAGTATAGGTCTTTTCCTCAATCTAGGTTATAATCTTGCCAATTCTAAGTGCAAAGCCACACAAATTTTCAATGGTTTTGAGAGTGATTATGTTTGTTAACTAACTACAATTACAACTAAAAATAGCTATATTACCGAAATGAAATGGATGAAAATCAAGAGTGAAACCTCCTCCTTCAAGCCTCAATTTGTGCAATCTCAATTGATAGGCCTCATGTGACAATTTCCTCTTAATCTAACTAGCTTAAATCGACCAAAGCTTCTTAAATCTAAGAAACTTAAGTTAATTTAAACTAATTAATCAAGAAACCCTAGCTTAACCTTCATGCATTTTCATAGGCAACATAGAACCTAAATCTAGATTCTAATTATATGATTCACTTAAAGAAACAACCACAATGTAATCACATATAATTGTTCTCATAAAGCTACAAAAAGTATGAGCCTAACACACATGAAAATCAAGTTTCCTAGAAGTTAGGTTACAAGTTTGAAGAATAAATGAACTCCACATGGAAATCTCCACATAGAATCCTAGTTCTAACATACCTAAAGACTTAGACATGAAAGAACTAAGATGAATACAAACTTGAAAACCTAGAAGTAGAAATTCTCACACAAGGCCAAATCCATGAAGCTCATAGCACAAATCTTGACTTGAAGGAAGGAGAGGAGAGCTTAGCCAAGCTTGGAGATGGAAATTATGATGAATTTGCGTGGAGGAGCCATGGATTTGAGGTGGAGGCCGAGAGGAATGGTGAGGAATGTGATGGAGGAGATGAGAGAAAGTGAGAGAAAATGTGATGAAGTGAGAGAAAGTGAAGTTGGTGAATGAATGGTTAATGAAGCTACAAGATATTTATGAGATGTATTTAGGTGAGTTAATGGGTTGGATTAGGGTCCTAATGAGCTGTCAAAATGAGTGTCAAGTCGGCCAAGAAGGGATTTTTAAGTATATGTGTGAGTGTTGGCCAAATTAAGGTGGTAAGGGAAAGGAAAGGTATTTTGGGAAAGTGAGGTAAAATGTGTGAAGACCTCCAAGTTGTGTCAATGCTATCTCCTCTTATTCTCCTCTTCAAGAGCTTTCATTCAAGTCCAATTTTGCCCTCTTTGAAGCTCCACAAGTTTAAATTTGAATTTGGAGCCAATTTTACCCCTTTTGGTAATGAGCAAATCCCTTGTTTTTGACAAAAGGGGTAATTTTTGTCTTATGCCTTTGCCTTTGCCACCTAGCCTCCTCCTTGCCACCTAAGCACTCCCAAGGGTGTGTGGGGCCCACGTGGGACCCCCCTACAAATAAAATACACCACATAGTCAAAAATGACCAAAATACCCTTGGTTTCTTAAAATGCAAGTAATAAGGCTAATATTCCCAATTTCAAACATGAAAGCATGTGCAATAATATATCACCAATAATGATCAAATATAGCAAATAAATCACACTAATTAAGCTCAATTGCACATGCTTAAACATATAAAATTAGGTCTAATCATTTATCAGTCTATAACCATCACAATCAGAAATCACAACAACATGCATCATGGTGGCAATTTTTAAAGAAAACTTTTCAAGAAAGTCTAACAAAAACACCAAACAATTCAAGAACAAACAAAACAACCAAAAACCAAAGTCAATAATTCTTATTCCACTTCAACTCATTATTAATTATCATTTCAAATTACCTTACTCCCTCAACCCAATAAGGGATCTCATGATGTCTCGACTATGATTATGGCCGGCACATAATTATATTCGAGACCCCATAGAAGCATCCTTATTTCGTCATTCTTCCTAAATTCTTATACATATCAATATTATTTCGTTATTCTTTCTATGTTCATCTCAATCTCTCCACAGTACCTATTAAGTTTCTCTTACCACTTTCTCCCCACCACGGGATGAGTGATATTCCTCTCAAAAGACCAGATATTCATGCACAGAAGGAAGGGAATACTAAGAATGTATATTGCCAATCTACATGCAATGCAGCACAGTCCTAGGTTATCGTATACCAAATACTGATAACCAAGTTGTAACATTGTGTTACTAATTCCAAGTTATCTCTGATACCAAGTTGTAACATTGTGTTACTAATTCCCTATTTAACCTGTGACATCTCTTTTAGTTCAATAATATCTTTATTAACTATGATAGAAAAAGGAATTGCAATAATATCAATATCTCTATCATAGTTAGAAAAAGAATATCCTAATGATTAATACTATCCATGATAGAAAAGAATAAACTAATACAGCACAACTGCTATCATGGATAATTTATTGCTAACCATGTTAGAAAGGATTTGCCTAACATGGTTATTAAACAGAACTAAGTATATTAACAATAAATAAATATATATATAAATATGCGGAAACGAATGCAGGCCTATACAAATCGGCAATATAGAACTCTAAATAAATTATATAACCTCTACTACCTAATTCCCTTTCCTGATGCTTGCGCCTGTGCATGAATACCTGCAAAAATGTCAGTAATCGTGGGATGAGACAATTTGTCCCAATAATCACCGCTTAACTCACTATAACAGTGAGATGTGCGGTAGTAAGGGCGTCTAAAGGGTACCACAGTTTAAAAATCAATAATACATATATACATGTCAAGTCTTTCATTCATCGTACAAGTTCCCTCCATCCAACTCAATTCAAATTCATCATCTCTACATTTCACATACCACTCAAATTCCTCAGTCAATTCCACATAATCAAATATCACCTCCTCAGTCTCCAATCTAATGCTACTACCACAACAACTCTCACACTCACCTATAGATGCATTGTGTCATTCCGGGGCATTCAAGCATCTAATCTTCACTATATGATTTGACACTGTGTTCCTCTCCATAATGAGGGAACAATTTCCCTCTCTGGCAATCCCCAGAGAGGGAACCCCAATTCTGTTTTCCATTACAGAACGGGAACGGTTGGACTCTTCAATGCCAAACAACCGTAGGGGCGGTTGGGCTCTTCAATGCCAAACAACCGTAGGTCACTTCTCTCAATAAGTCGACCTATGAACCCCGATCCAATCAATCCGAAAAGGATCATCAGTACAAATAACTGTCGATTGGCCTATCGACAGTTATCATCGCGCGATGGTACATAAATAAAACAGTGTCATGCAATGCTCACAATATCCATCAACTTCAACCTCATCCAATATTTCAATCTCACATTTCATGTTTTCCACAACATAGCTCACCATAATCTCAAACTCAACATCTATCACTCTTTTCTATTTCCATAATTTCTCAAGTCACTGTCTAACACTATACCTATATACCTTCCACAATCATTCCAGATCAATACCAACCACAGCCAGAGTAATATATATGTAGTGTTTCAAATTTCTTTATATGAAAATAATCGTGTTTGAAAGGCACCCGATAGCCTGTTTTGTATAAAAATACCATTTTAAAGATAATATATATATATATATATATATATATATATATATATATATATATATATATATATATATATATATATATATATATATATATATATAGAGGGTGAGAAGGGATTTTTACAAAATCCCTAACTAACGTCACCCTCAATGTTATAGCAAGGTTAAGTGTGATTACCTGTCGCCCTTAGCAATTTACGCAATTTCTCATCCTTTCTTTATGCCACAAAAGCCATATCGCAATCAATCCTATAATGTAGTACAGAATGATAAATTAGTATCATTCTACTTCATATTAAACGTCTCTCTCTGGTATCGACATTACTACCCAATACCCCTTCCTCAACATGTCCTACTATAGTAAATTTTGTTGATTTTTAAGTTTACATAACTCAAACACAAATCATGAATCCTAACAGAACAAATCCATACAGTCAATACTTCCATACACAATGTTATCTACCTAATCAAACCGAATCAACACACTTAATAGTCACAAGAATAATGTATTCTGTGCTAAATTGATGCATATAATATTGCTATGCATACAACAAATGTAAATCTATCAACAATATGCACAATTATAATGTGAGGCAAAATTAGTGACACATGACAAATTCCAATTTCCCATGAGTAAAAAAAACAGTTTGCAAACCTAATTCTTGATAGCATATAGGGGTGCACAAATGACGGACATGACCGGGCCACCTATATGCCCTGGTCATGTCCTAAATAATTGTCGGGCCAGAATTTTTGGCCCGAGACCCGGTCATGTCCTGTTTGGCCCGACACGGAGATCGGGCCGGACATGACCACCGGGCCACATGACGGACCATATTGGTCCCAAATTTTTTTTTGTATAATTAAATTAAAAGCTTCCACTTTTCAACCAATAAATAAATTGATATATTATGTAGGAAAAATAAAAAGTTGTAATTAACTATTTTTAAATTAAATAAGTAATTAATTAATTATGAAATAGTTTGATAATTGTGTTAATTAATCAAAATATTTTTATTAAAAATAATAAAATTATCGGGCCGGGCCATCCTGTTGGTCATGGAGCATATGTCCTGGTCCTGTCCTACCCGATAGCCGGGTCAGTCACGTCCTAATCGGGCTGGTCTCGGGCCACTTCGTGACGGACCATTTTTGGCATAGGACCGGATCGGGTCATGACGGGTCAATCGGGCCGCCGGGCTTTTGTGCAGCCCTAATAGCATATAAGGCCATAACAAGGAAATGATCAACTCTTCTACTCTTAACATTTTCAAGTCTGTTTAATTAAGCCAAAAATCCAAGGCACAAGATTCATTCAATAAAATATAGTAATTCACCAAACAAAAGAGACATAAAAATTGCATAGAAGTGACATTTCTCATTTGAATCCTAATATGCAACTAATTAAGTTTGGGACCTAACAAATCTAAATCAGATTTTAATCTTTCCTTAATCAACAAATCTATAACAAAAAGAATCATCAAAAGAAGAGGAGAAAACAAATTAATTTTCAATTCAATCTCACAAGATACACCATACTCTTACTTCCAAACATAACATTATTTCTACATGATATTAAACATGACACTTAGCAATAATTGAGAAACTAAAATTTCTCAATTACCATGACATCCATTCGGCCAAAACAGGGGAAAAGAGAAGAGGACCCATTGCTTTATTCCAAACATACTTTAAAGATACACAAGGATATAAACTTTCATTGAAAGATAACGAGAATTATTATTACATAACTTCCAACTCGATTCTTAAATGACCAATCCAGGAATAAGACAATTTGGCAACACTTCAAAGGAAAAATCCTCCAATATTGAATTCTTGAACCTTATTAAGACAAAACAGAATATTATATTACAAAATGAAGCCTCATCAAGTATTTGACGATAGTGGTAGTTCTAGCTGCAATTTAGCATTTAAATTACCATTTCAATCATCTTAAGTGTCTTGTCTTAGATTCCCAGCAAGGTATAAATCATACACATGAAACACAATACCCAATGTACAATCAAGACTTCAAGACAAGTAAAGCATTATTAGGCCATCAATAACCGCATTTATTGCGATTAATTATAGCCACTGGACAGCCAATTATAGTGACTTATAACAGCTATTTACGCATATTTTTCTTAAGTTACTAACCACATCACACAAATCAGTTCTTGCACCTCAACAAGTAACCAAACAAACATACCCACACAAGCAGCAAACAGAATCAAAGGTTCATAACAGAATCAAAGCTTGTAAAATACTGAAAACAATTATACACACCATGTTAATCTATCAAGAACTTAATACTCACCAACAATCACTACATTACAACTTAGGTAAGTTTACACAACAACTAAAATAGAAGTTTTGTACCCAAACCTATATTTAAATTAGTTCAAAATCCTTGCAAACTACAACCCCAAATTCGGAATCCCTCACTCGAATTCGTTTAAATCAGAAAGGCAGGGCAGAAATGGAAGAAACATGTTACCTAAACTCATTTTTGGTCTTCTATGCCTCACCGGAGCTTCAACACCGCCGGAAACCCGCCGGAAATCGGCCATTATAGGGCTGACCGAACTGAAAAGGGAGGAGGGCCAAGGAAATGATGAGCTGAAGTTGGAAAATAGAAGAACACTCGAGATACTACGATAAAAATCGAACCTTTGTCATCAAATCCCGTTCCCGCCGGAAAATGAAGCCGCCACCGCCGGAAAATGGGAAGAGCAAAAAGAACACACACATCCACCGATCAAGCTCATGCTTCACGGATTTGAGGAGAAGAGGAGAAAAGAAAACGAAAATGGTTAAGCTTTTTGGGGAGGAAGGGCCGAAGGATTTTGGTTGGAGGTGGAAGAGAAGTATAACAATAGTGGTGAGGGAGGAGGAAGGAAGTGAAGTGGCGGAAGTCTCCGCCGTGTGGCCGCCGGAAAGCTCGCCTGGATGACGAGCACGCAGGGAAAGGGAGGGCGAAATCGGAGAAGGTGGAGGGGGAGTGGTCGGCGGAACTGGATAGGGAAGGAGAAGAGGTCGGGTGAGAGGAGAGGAGGGAGTCCGATGTTTTTATAGTAAAGGGGGAGGGCCGTGTTTGGTTGAGTGAAATAAAGAGGTTATATGATAATTTGTAGCCCAAACTTGCCACAGTGTACTCTTTTTAATTTAAATCCACTTAAACCAGTCTCCAATTTCCTTAATCTTCAAAATATTTTTAGCTTTACCACTCCCTCATATTTCAAACTCTTCATTTCTTAATTAATTATATGCATATTAATTACTCAAAATTTCCAAAAATATCCCAAAAATTCCTAAAAATTCCAAAATTTCCCAAAACACTCTCCAATCCTGAATTAAATTTTTCAGGATGTTACAATTCTCCCCACCTTTTAAAAATTTTGTCCCCAAAATTTACTAAACGTATTACCTATCACAAAGAAACTCACGCGTCAGTTCTGCATTCTGCATATTAACTCTAATCATATCACTACAACTTAATACACTCAACGCCATATTTTACCATTTTTCCTCATTCAATCTATAATAATCATCAATCCTTATCCCGTTTCTCTTAACTAACCCTCAATTTACTAGTCACTCTAACCTCAAATTACTTGTATTAAAGTCCAACATCATATATGACAACAACATCCTCTTCAAAATCTAATGGTTTCCTCAATCATAATCCAAGGTCTCACTTCTAAGTGTTAGATAACAATTCCATAAAATTCCCTTTCCAACTTAAACTCATGATTCTAACTTAATATACACTCATCCATAAAAGCCTAATATTGATCTATCAACAAGTCATCATAGTCCACCACATCACTATACTTCTCTAAATCATCAACACAGTGTATTATTAATAACTAGTAGAACTACGAAAGTCGTTAATCCATAGAAATCACCAAGATATTGGAATCCACCTCCAACTCTGCCTTTTGTACTAACAATTCTATCGAATTCCCCATATCTAAGATATATGCCTATCCATACCATCATGCTAAAAACATGTGACGATACTTAATTTCTCACTAAAGTCATCAAATATTTTCCCAATTTTCAAAACTCCAATTTGATAACTTTCAATACCATCCTCAACCTTACAAAACAATAGATCAATATCCATAATACCTCAATTCACTTGTTTTACAATCCAATGTATCCATTTAAAACATTCACTAAAGCTTCACCCTGAATCCTTTATCTCAACTAACTTCTTTATCTATCTAGTTCCATCATGATCACGACTTCAAAATTCATCACTAACGCCAGTTGTCTTAGCCTTTTCAATAAATTTCTAATAATAACCTATCATGAAAACTCACTGTTCGCCTAAGTCTCTTAATTAACCATCACTTCAATAATACTATGTTTGATTGTTACAATCATTTCAATCTTCAGTTGCCATTATACTCTAAATAAGATTGTCATTTATCTCTAAGACTCAGAAATTTATACCAAATTTATTCAAATCACTTTACACAGATTGTTCACCAATATAGTATATAGCTACTTTTGTCATGTCCACGGCCTAAACAGTAATTCAAGCTCAATGATCTTCAATTCCATGATCACTATAATGTATTCACCTCATAATTCACGATAAAACCTGGAATCCACAATTTATCCTACATAATCCTCAATTTATATCCAAAGTATTACCATAAGTCATCACTTCAACACTATTAATCCAAGAACTAGACCAGAAACTTATTAGTCCTTCTTAATCTCCTAACTATCACTTCCCCTTGTAATAGAACTTTGAAAGATTTCCTTCCTAAATCTCAAATTGCAGAAAATTTCTAAATACACATGCAAACACAAAACATCAACCATCTTTCTAGAAACAACTTGCCTATAAATTCTTTCCTATGAATCAGCCCACAATCACCAAGATAAAGGGAAAGCATCAGACATACCACTCTTTGAATATAAGAGAAAAAGTTGAGAGGCTAAACAAGGGTTTGGAAATCAATAAAATAAGGTAGAACTTCTTGCAAAGAGTCTCACCTAACCAACTTCATGGATATCCAATCAGCTTTCATGCTAATATTTCACATATCACCATACCCTTTAGACTTGCACTCTTGGTCTCACGTCAACCACAATAAAACTTCAACGATTCAATTTAATCATGCTTGTAATTCAGCTAAACAAAACCAACTCACAAGTAACAAACATGCATTAAAAGGTTCAATTACTATACCAGTCATTAATAATCACAGCCACTTCTAATTAAAGTGACCACTTCTACCCCATTAACAAATTAGTTCAGCAAAACAGAGATAGAAACAGAGATCCTCCAATCCATTTAGCTCATACACAATCTACAGATTGTATCCATATTCAACTAATCCAACTTGAAATGAAATTTACCCCAATTCTCATTGCTCTTTCCAAACTTATGATTCGCACTCTCTAAACATTAAATTTATGCTCTATTCCTGTATATTCAGCTACCTCTTGAGTAATCCACCAATTCTGATTTGATTAATCGGAAATTAATTTCTTCCTATTCTTATCCATGTTCAGCCATCTTCAAAAGAGCCTTAAATTTCCAATTCGACAGCTAATAATTATCCGTAAGTCTCAAATTCTAGCATAAATATTCAACCATATAGAAATTATCTAAACTTCCTCCAACTCTACTTTTATATTGCATATATCCAAAGACTTCATGTGCAAGCCCTTCTAAACATTTTTTAATATGTATCAGAGAAACAATTTCTAAATTAAAAATCAGTTCAGAAACCAATCAACATTCCATCATTAAGTTCCAAGCCACCATCCTTAATCAAACAAAAAGTTAAATAAATGATCAAGCAAACACAATTTGAGCAATTTGAAAGCATAAATATGATCAAAAGCCTTTAATAAAACTCACATTCAACCACTAGATACTAAGTCACCTAAACTATCACTCTTACTTCTTCAATCATCACCTAATTAATAACTGTCTTGAGACACAAAAGAGAATGCCAACTAAACTTTCTTTTATTGATTTAACCTCTTTTGTCGCCTAAAAAGATTAATCAAAACAAATCAATACTTTAATCCACTAGTTGTATAGTAGAGAGTATAGGTCTTTTCCTCAATCTAGGTTATAATCTTGCCAATTCTAAGTGCAAAGCCACACAAATTTTCAATGGTTTTGAGAGTGATTATGTTTGTTAACTAACTACAATTACAACTAAAAATAGCTATATTACCGAAATGAAATGGATGAAAATCAAGAGTGAAACCTCCTCCTTCAAGCCTCAATTTGTGCAATCTCAATTGATAGGCCTCATGTGACAATTTCCTCTTAATCTAACTAGCTTAAATCGACCGAAGCTTCTTAAATCTAAGAAACTTAAGTTAATTTAAACTAATTAATCAAGAAACCCTAGCTTAACCTTCATGCATTTTCATAGGCAACATAGAACCTAAATCTAGATTCTAATTATATGATTCACTTAAAGAAACAACCACAATGTAATCACATATAATTGTTCTCATAAAGCTACAAAAAGTATGAGCCTAACACACATGAAAATCAAGTTTCCTAGAAGTTAGGTTACAAGTTTGAAGAATAAATGAACTCCACATGGAAATCTCCACATAGAATCCTAGTTCTAACATACCTAAAGACTTAGACATGAAAGAACTAAGATGAATACAAACTTGAAAACCTAGAAGTAGAAATTCTCACACAAGGCCAAATCCATGAAGCTCATAGCACAAATCTTGACTTGAAGGAAGGAGAGGAGAGCTTAGCCAAGCTTGGAGATGGAAATGATGATGAATTTGCGTGGAGGAGCCATGGATTTGAGGTGGAGGCCGAGAGGAATGGTGAGGAATGTGATGGAGGAGATGAGAGAAAGTGAGAGAAAATGTGATGAAGTGAGAGAAAGTGAAGTTGGTGAATGAATGGTTAATGAAGCTACAAGATATTTATGAGATGTATTTAGGTGAGTTAATGGGTTGGATTAGGGTCCTAATGAGCTGTCAAAATGAGTGTCAAGTCGGCCAAGAAGGGATTTTTAAGTATATGTGTGAGTGTTGGCCAAATTAAGGTGGTAAGGGAAAGGAAAGGTATTTTGGGAAAGTGAGGTAAAATGTGTGAAGACCTCCAAGTTGTGTCAATGCTATCTCCTCTTATTCTCCTCTTCAAGAGCTTTCATTCAAGTCCAATTTTGCCCTCTTTGAAGCTCCACAAGTTTAAATTTGAATTTGGAGCCAATTTTACCCCTTTTGGTAATGAGCAAATCCCTTGTTTTTGACAAAAGGGGTAATTTTTGTCTTATGCCTTTGCCTTTGCCACCTAGCCTCCTCCTTGCCACCTAAGCACTCCCAAGGGTGTGTGGGGCCCACGTGGGACCCCCCCTACAAATAAAATACACCACATAGTCAAAAATGACCAAAATACCCTTGGTTTCTTAAAATGCAAGTAATAAGACTAATATTCCCAATTTCAAACATGAAAGCATGTGCAATAATATATCACCAATAATGATCAAATATAGCAAATAAATCACACTAATTAAGCTCAATTGCACATGCTTAAACATATAAAATTAGGTCTAATCATTTATCAGTCTATAACCATCACAATCAGAAATCACAACAACATGCATCATGGTGGCAATTTTTAAAGAAAACTTTTCAAGAAAGTCTAACAAAAACACCAAACAATTCAAGAACAAACAAAACAACCAAAAACCAAAGTCAATAATTCTTATTCCACTTCAACTCATTATTAATTATCATTTCAAATTACCTTACTCCCTCAACCCAATAAGGGATCTCATGATGTCTCGACTATGATTATGGCCGGCACATAATTATATTCGAGACCCCAGAGAAGCATCCTTATTTCGTCATTCTTCCTAAATTCTTATACATATCAATATTATTTCGTTATTCTTTCTATGTTCATCTCAATCTCTCCACAGTACCTATTAAGTTTCTCTTACCACTTTCTCCCCACCACGGGATGAGTGATATTCCTCTCAAAAGACCAGATATTCATGCACAGAAGGAAGGGAATACTAAGAATGTATATTGCCAATCTACATGCAATGCAGCACAGTCCTAGGTTATCGTATACCAAATACTGATAACCAAGTTGTAACATTGTGTTACTAATTCCAAGTTATCTCTGATACCAAGTTGTAACATTGTGTTACTAATTCCCTATTTAACCTGTGACATCTCTTTTAGTTCAATAATATCTTTATTAACTATGATAGAAAAAGGAATTGCAATAATATCAATATCTCTATCATAGTTAGAAAAAGAATATCCTAATGATTAATACTATCCATGATAGAAAAGAATAAACTAATACAGCACAACTGCTATCATGGATAATTTATTGCTAACCATGTTAGAAAGGATTTGCCTAACATGGTTATTAAACAGAACTAAGTATATTAACAATAAATAAATATATATATAAATATGCGGAAACGAATGCAGGCCTATACAAATCGGCAATATAGAACTCTAAATAAATTATATAACCTCTACTACCTAATTCCCTTTCCTGATGCTTGCGCCTGTGCATGAATACCTGCAAAAATGTCAGTAATCGTGGGATGAGACAATTTGTCCCAATAATCACCGCTTAACTCACTATAACAGTGAGATGTGCGGTAGTAAGGGCGTCTAAAGGGTACCACAGTTTAAAAATCAATAATACATATATACATGTCAAGTCTTTCATTCATCGTACAAGTTCCCTCCATCCAACTCAATTCAAATTCATCATCTCTACATTTCACATACCACTCAAATTCCTCAGTCAATTCCACATAATCAAATATCACCTCCTCAGTCTCCAATCTAATGCTACTACCACAACAACTCTCACACTCACCTATAGATGCATTGTGTCATTCCGGGGCATTCAAGCATCTAATCTTCACTATATGATTTGACACTGTGTTCCTCTCCATAATGAGGGAACAATTTCCCTCTCTGGCAATCCCCAGAGAGGGAACCCCAATTCTGTTTTCCATTACAGAACGGGAACGGTTGGACTCTTCAATGCCAAACAACCGTAGGGGCGGTTGGGCTCTTCAATGCCAAACAACCGTAGGTCACTTCTCTCAATAAGTCGACCTATGAACCCCGATCCAATCAATCCGAAAAGGATCATCAGTACAAATAACTGTCGATTGGCCTATCGACAGTTATCATCGCGCGATGGTACATAAATAAAACAGTGTCATGCAATGCTCACAATATCCATCAACTTCAACCTCATCCAATATTTCAATCTCACATTTCATGTTTTCCACAACATAGCTCACCATAATCTCAAACTCAACATCTATCACTCTTTTCTATTTCCATAATTTCTCAAGTCACTGTCTAACACTATACCTATATACCTTCCACAATCATTCCAGATCAATACCAACCACAGCCAGAGTAATATATATGTAGTGTTTCAAATTTCTTTATATGAAAATAATCGTGTTTGAAAGGCACCCGATAGCCTGTTTTGTATAAAAATACCATTTTAAAGATAATATATATATATATATATATATATAGAGGGTGAGAAGGGATTTTTACAAAATCCCTAACTAACGTCACCCTCAATGTTATAGCAAGGTTAAGTGTGATTACCTGTCGCCCTTAGCAATTTACGCAATTTCTCATCCTTTCTTTATGCCACAAAAGCCATATCGCAATCAATCCTATAATGTAGTACAGAATGATAAATCAGTATCATTCTACTTCATATTAAACGTCTCTCTCTGGTATCGACATTACTACCCAATACCCCTTCCTCAACATGTCCTACTATAGTAAATTTTGTTGATTTTTAAGTTTACATAACTCAAACACAAATCATGAATCCTAACAGAACAAATCCATACAGTCAATACTTCCATACACAATGTTATCTACCTAATCAAACCGAATCAACACACTTAATAGTCACAAGAATAATGTATTCTGTGCTAAATTGATGCATATAATATTGCTATGCATACAACAAATGTAAATCTGTCAACAATATGCACAATTATAATGTGAGGCAAAATTAGTGACACATGACAAATTCCAATTTCCCATGAGTAAAACAAACAGTTTGCAAACCTAATTCTTGATAGCATATAAGGCCATAACAAGGAAATGATCAACTCTTCTACTCTTAACATTTTCAAGTCTGTTTAATTAAGCCAAAAATCCAAGGCACAAGATTCATTCAATAAAATATAGTAATTCACCAAACAAAAAAGACATAAAAATTGCATAGAAGTGACATTTCTCATTTGAATCCTAATATGCAACTAATTAAGTTTGGGACCTAACAAATCTAAATCAGATTTTAATCTTTCCTTAATCAACAAATCTATAACAAAAAGAATCATCAAAAGAAGAGGAGAAAACAAATTAATTTTCAATTCAATCTCACAAGATACACCATACTCTTACTTCCAAACATAACATTATTTCTACATGATATTAAACATGACACTTAGCAATAATTGAGAAACTAAAATTTCTCAATTACCATGACATCCATTCGGCCAAAACAGGGGAAAAGAGAAGAGGACCCATTGCTTTATTCCAAACATACTTTGAAGATACACAAGGATATAAACTTTCATTGAAAGATAACGGGAATTATTATTACATAACTTCCAACTCGATTCTTAAATGACCAATCCAGGAATAAGACAATTTGGCAACACTTCAAAGGAAAAATCCTCCAATATTGAATTCTTGAACCTTATTAAGACAAAACAGAATATTATATTACAAAATGAAGCCTCATCAAGTATTTGACGATAGTGGTAGTTCTAGCTGCAATTTAGCATTTAAATTACCATTTCAATCATCTTAAGTGTCTTGTCTTAGATTCCCAGCAAGGTATAAATCATACACATGAAACACAATACCCAATGTACAATCAAGACTTCAAGACAAGTAAAGCATTATTAGGCCATCAATAACCGCATTTATTGCGATTAATTATAGCCACTGGACAGCCAATTATAGTGACTTATAACAGCTATTTACGCATATTTTTCTTAAGTTACTAACCACATCACACAAATCAGTTCTTGCACCTCAACAAGTAACCAAACAAACATACCCACACAAGCAGCAAACAGAATCAAAGGTTCATAACAGAATCAAAGCTTGTAAAATACTGAAAACAATTATACACACCATGTTAATCTATCAAGAACTTAATACTCACCAACAATCACTACATTACAACTTAGGTAAGTTTACACAACAACTAAAATAGAAGTTTTGTACCCAAACCTATATTTAAATTAGTTCAAAATCCTTGCAAACTACAACCCCAAATTCGGAATCCCTCACTCGAATTCGTTTAAATCAGAAAGGCAGGGCAGAAATGGAAGAAACATGTTACCTAAACTCATTTTTGGTCTTCTATGCCTCACCGGAGCTTCAACACCGCCGGAAACCCGCCGGAAATCGGCCATTATAGGGCTGACCGAACTGAAAAGGGAGGAGGGCCAAGGAAATGATGAGCTGAAGTTGGAAAATAGAAGAACACTCGAGATACTACGATAAAAATCGAACCTTTGTCATCAAATCCCGTTCCCGCCGGAAAATGAAGCCGCCACCCCGGAAAATGGGAAGAGCAAAAAGAACACACACATCCACCGATCAAGCTCATGCTTCACGGATTTGAGGAGAAGAGGAGAAAAGAAAACGAAAATGGTTAAGCTTTTTGGGGAGGAAGGGCCGAAGGATTTTGGTTGGAGGTGGAAGAGAAGTATAACAATAGTGGTGAGGGAGGAGGAAGGAAGTGAAGTGGCGGAAGTCTCCGCCGTGTGGCCGCCGGAAAGCTCGCCTGGATGACGAGCACGCAGGGAAAGGGAGGGCGAAATCGGAGAAGGTGGAGGGGGAGTGGTCGGCGGAACTGGACAGGGAAGGAGAAGAGGTCGGGTGAGAGGAGAGGAGGGAGTCCGATGTTTTTATAGTAAAGGGGGAGGGTCGTGTTTGGTTGAGTGAAATAAAGAGGTTATATGATAATTTGTAGCCCAAACTTGCCACAGTGTACTCTTTTTAATTTAAATCCACTTAAACCAGTCTCCAATTTCCTTAATCTTCAAAATATTTTTAGCTTTACCACTCCCTCATATTTCAAACTCTTCATTTCTTAATTAATTATATGCATATTAATTACTCAAAATTTCCAAAAATATCCCAAAAATTCCTAAAAATTCCAAAATTTCCCAAAACACTCTCCAATCCTGAATTAAATTTTTCAGGATGTTACAATTCTCCCCACCTTTTAAAAATTTTGTCCCCAAAATTTACTAAACGTATTACCTATCACAAAGAAACTCACGCGTCAGTTCTGCATTCTGCATATTAACTCTAATCATATCACTACAACTTAATACACTCAACGCCATATTTTACCATTTTTCCTCATTCAATCTATAATAATCATCAATCCTTATCCCGTTTCTCTTAACTAACCCTCAATTTACTAGTCACTCTAACCTCAAATTACTTGTATTAAAGTCCAACATCATATATGACAACAACATCCTCTTCAAAATCTAGTGGTTTCCTCAATCATAATCCAAGGTCTCACTTCTAAGTGTTAGATAACAATTCCATAAAATTCCCTTTCCAACTTAAACTCATGATTCTAACTTAATATACACTCATCCATAAAAGCCTAATATTGATCTATCAACAAGTCATCATAGTCCACCACATCACTATACTTCTCTAAATCATCAACACAGTGTATTATTAATAACTAGTAGAACTACGAAAGTCGTTAATCCATAGAAATCACCAAGATATTGGAATCCACCTCCAACTCTGCCTTTTGTACTAACAATTCTATCGAATTCCCCATATCTAAGATATATGCCTATCCATACCATCATGCTAAAAACATGTGACGATACTTAATTTCTCACTAAAGTCATCAAATATTTTCCCAATTTTCAAAACTCCAATTTGATAACTTTCAATACCATCCTCAACCTTACAAAACAATAGATCAATATCCATAATACCTCAATTCACTTGTTTTACAATCCAATGTATCCATTTAAAACATTCACTAAAGCTTCACCCTAAATCCTTTATCTCAACTAACTTCTTTATCTATCTAGTTCCATCATGATCACGACTTCAAAATTCATCACTAACGCCAGTTGTCTTAGCCTTTTCAATAAATTTCTAATAATAACCTATCATGAAAACTCACTGTTCGCCTAAGTCTCTTAATTAACCATCACTTCAATAATACTATGTTTGATTGTTACAATCATTTCAATCTTCAGTTGCCATTATACTCTAAATAAGATTGTCATTTATCTCTAAGACTCAGAAATTTATACCAAATTTATTCAAATCACTTTACACAGATTGTTCACCAATATAGTATATAGCTACTTTAGTCATGTCCACGGCCTAAACAGTAATTCAAGCTCAATGATCTTCAATTCCATGATCACTATAATGTATTCACCTCATAATTCACGATAAAACCTGGAATCCACAATTTATCCTACATAATCCTCAATTTATATCCAAAGTATTACCATAAGTCATCACTTCAACACTATTAATCCAAGAACTAGACCAGAAACTTATTAGTCCTTCTTAATCTCCTAACTATCACTTCCCCTTGTAATAGAACTTTGAAAGATTTCCTTCCTAAATCTCAAATTGCAGAAAATTTCTAAATACACATGCAAACACAAAACATCAACCATCTTTCTAGAAACAACTTGCCTATAAATTCTTTCCTATGAATCAGCCCACAATCACCAAGATAAAGGGAAAGCATCAGACATACCACTCTTTGAATATAAGAGAAAAAGTTGAGAGGCTAAACAAGGGTTTGGAAATCAATAAAATAAGGTAGAACTTCTTGCAAAGAGTCTCACCTAACCAACTTCATGGATATCCAATCAGCTTTCATGCTAATATTTCACATATCACCATACCCTTTAGACTTGCACTCTTGGTCTCACGTCAACCACAATAAAACTTCAACGATTCAATTCAATCATGCTTGTAATTCAGCTAAACAAAACCAACTCACAAGTAACTTCAAAGAATTTTATGGAATTGTTATCTAACACTTAGAAGTGAGACCTTGGATTATGATTGAGGAAACCACTAGATTTTGAAGAGGATGTTGTTGTCATATATGATGTTGGACTTTAATACAAGTAATTTGAGGTTAGAGTGACTAGTAAATTGAGGGTTAGTTAAGAGAAACGGGATAAGGATTGATGATTATTATAGATTGAATGAGGAAAAATGGTAAAATATGGCGTTGAGTGTATTAAGTTGTAGTGATATGATTAGAGTTAATATGCAGAATGCAGAACTGACGCGTGAGTTTCTTTGTGATAGGTAATACGTTTAGTAAATTTTGGGGACAAAATTTTTAAAAGGTGGGGAGAATTGTAACATCCTGAAAAATTTAATTCAGGATTGGAGAGTGTTTTGGGAAATTTTGGAATTTTTAGGAATTTTTGGGATATTTTTGGAAATTTTGAGTAATTAATATGCATATAATTAATTAAGAAATGAAGAGTTTGAAATATGAGGGAGTGGTAAAGCTAAAAATATTTTGAAGATTAAGGAAATTGGAGACTGGTTTAAGTGGATTTAAATTAAAAAGAGTACACTGTGGCAAGTTTGGGCTACAAATTATCATATAACCTCTTTATTTCACTCAACCAAACACGGCCCTCCCCCTTTACTATAAAAACATCGGACTCCCTCCTCTCCTCTCACCCGACCTCTTCTCCTTCCCTGTCCAGTTCCGCCGACCACTCCCCCTCCACCTTCTCCGATTTCGCCCTCCCTTTCCCTGCGTGCTCGTCATCCAGGCGAGCTTTCCGGCGGCCACACGGCGGAGACTTCCGCCACTTCACTTCCTTCCTCCTCCCTCACCACTATTGTTATACTTCTCTTCCACCTCCAACCAAAATCCTTCGGCCCTTCCTCCCCAAAAAGCTTAACCATTTTCGTTTTCTTTTCTCCTCTTCTCCTCAAATCCGTGAAGCATGAGCTTGATCGGTGGATGTGTGTGTTCTTTTTGCTCTTCCCATTTTCCGGCGGTGGCTGCTTCATTTTCCGGCGGGAACGGGATTTGATGACAAAGGTTCGATTTTTATCGTAGTATCTCGAGTGTTCTTCTATTTTCCAACTTCAGCTCATCATTTCCTTGGCCCTCCTCCCTTTTCAGTTCGGTCAGCCCTATAATGGCCGATTTCCGGCGGGTTTCCGGCGGTGTTGAAGCTCCGGTGAGGCATAGAAGACCAAAAATGAGTTTAGGTAACATGTTTCTTCCATTTCTGCCCTGCCTTTCTGATTTAAACGAATTCGAGTGAGGGATTCCAAATTTGGGGTTGTAGTTTGCAAGGATTTTGAACTAATTTAAATATAGGTTTGGGTACAAAACTTCTATTTTAGTTGTTGTGTAAACTTACCTAAGTTGTAATGTAGTGATTGTTGGTGAGTATTAAGTTCTTGATAGATTAACATGGTGTGTATAATTGTTTTCAGTATTTTACAAGCTTTGATTCTGTTATGAACCTTTGATTCTGTTTGCTGCTTGTGTGGGTATGTTTGTTTGGTTACTTGTTGAGGTGCAAGAACTGATTGGTGTGATGTGGTTAGTAACTTAAGAAAAATATGCGTAAATAGCTGTTATAAGTCACTATAATTGGCTGTCCAGTGGCTATAATTAATCGCAATAAATGCGGTTATTGATGGCCTAATAATGCTTTACTTGTCTTGAAGTCTTGATTGTACATTGGGTATTGTGTTTCATGTGTATGATTTATACCTTGCTGGGAATCTAAGACAAGACACTTAAGATGATTGAAATGGTAATTTAAATGCTAAATTGCAGCTAGAACTACCACTATCGTCAAATACTTGATGAGGCTTCATTTTGTAATATAATATTCTGTTTTGTCTTAATAAGGTTCAAGAATTCAATATTGGAGGATTTTTCCTTTGAAGTGTTGCCAAATTGTCTTATTCCTGGATTGGTCATTTAAGAATCGAGTTGGAAGTTATGTAATAATAATTCCCGTTATCTTTCAATGAAAGTTTATATCCTTGTGTATCTTCAAAGTATGTTTGGAATAAAGCAATGGGTCCTCTTCTCTTTTCCCCTGTTTTGGCCGAATGGATGTCATGGTAATTGAGAAATTTTAGTTTCTCAATTATTGCTAAGTGTCATGTTTAATATCATGTAGAAATAATGTTATGTTTGGAAGTAAGAGTATGGTGTATCTTGTGAGATTGAATTGAAAATTAATTTGTTTTCTCCTCTTCTTTTGATGATTCTTTTTGTTATAGATTTGTTGATTAAGGAAAGATTAAAATCTGATTTAGATTTGTTAGGTCCCAAACTTAATTAGTTGCATATTAGGATTCAAATGAGAAATGTCACTTCTATGCAATTTTTATGTCTTTTTTGTTTGGTGAATTACTATATTTTATTGAATGAATCTTGTGCCTTGGATTTTTGGCTTAATTAAACAGACTTGAAAATGTTAAGAGTAGAAGAGTTGATCATTTCCTTGTTATGGCCTTATATGCTATCAAGAATTAGGTTTGCAAACTGTTTGTTTTACTCATGGGAAATTGGAATTTGTCATGTGTCACTAATTTTGCCTCACATTATAATTGTGCATATTGTTGACAGATTTACATTTGTTGTATGCATAGCAATATTATATGCATCAATTTAGCACAGAATACATTATTCTTGTGACTATTAAGTGTGTTGATTCGGTTTGATTAGGTAGATAACATTGTGTATGGAAGTATTGACTGTATGGATTTGTTCTGTTAGGATTCATGATTTGTGTTTGAGTTATGTAAACTTAAAAATCAACAAAATTTACTATAGTAGGACATGTTGAGGAAGGGGTATTGGGTAGTAATGTCGATACCAGAGAGAGACGTTTAATATGAAGTAGAATGATACTGATTTATCATTCTGTACTACATTATAGGATTGATTGCGATATGGCTTTTGTGGCATAAAGAAAGGATGAGAAATTGCGTAAATTGCTAAGGGTGACAGGTAATCACACTTAACCTTGCTATAACATTGAGGGTGACGTTAGTTAGGGATTTTGTAAAAATCCCTTCTCACCCTCTATATATATATATATATATATATATATATATATATATATATATTATCTTTAAAATGGTATTTTTATACAAAACAGGCTATCGGGTGCCTTTCAAACACGATTATTTTCATATAAAGAAATTTGAAACACTACATATATATTACTCTGGCTGTGGTTGGTATTGATCTGGAATGATTGTGGAAGGTATATAGATAGGTATAGTGTTAGACAGTGACTTGAGAAATTATGGAAATAGAAAAGAGTGATAGATGTTGAGTTTGAGATTATGGTGAGCTATGTTGTGGAAAACATGAAATGTGAGATTGAAATATTGGATGAGGTTGAAGTTGATGGATATTGTGAGCATTGCATGACACTGTTTTATTTATGTACCATCGCGCGATGATAACTGTCGATAGGCCAATCGACAGTTATTTGTACTGATGATCCTTTTCGGATTGATTGGATCGGGGTTCATAGGTCGACTTATTGAGAGAAGTGACCTACGGTTGTTTGGCATTGAAGAGCCCAACCGCCCCTACGGTTGTTTGGCATTGAAGAGTCCAACCGTTCCCGTTCTGTAATGGAAAACAGAATTGGGGTTCCCTCTCTGGGGATTGCCAGAGAGGGAAATTGTTCCCTCATTATGGAGAGGAACACAATGTCAAATCATATAGTGAAGATTAGATGCTTGAATGCCCCGGAATGACACAATGCATCTATAGGTGAGTGTGAGAGTTGTGGTGGTAGTAGCATTAGATTGGTGACTGAGGAGGTGATATTTGATTATGTGGAATTGACTGAGGAATTTGAGTGGTATGTGAAATGTAGAGATGATGAATTTGAATTGAGTTGGATGGAGGGAACTTGTACTATGAATGAAAGACTTGACATGTATATATGTATTATTGATTTTTAAACTGTGGTACCCTTTAGACGCCCTTACTACAGCACATCTCACTGTTATAGTGAGTTAAGCGGTGATTATTGGGACAAATTGTCTCATCCCACGATTACTGACATTTTTGCAGGTATTCATGCACAGGCGCAAGCATCAGGAAAGGGAATTAGGTAGTAGAGGTTATATAATTTATTTAGAGTTCTATATTGCCGATTTGTATAGGCCTGCATTCGTTTCCGCATATTTATATATATATTTATTTATTGTTAATATACTTAGTTCTGTTTAATAACCATGTTAGGCAAATCCTTTCTAACATGGTTAGCAATAAATTATCCATGATAGCAGTTGTGCTGTATTAGTTTATTCTTTTCTATCATGGATAGTATTAATCATTAGGATATTCTTTTTCTAACTATGATAGAGATATTGATATTATTGCAATTCCTTTTTCTATCATAGTTAGTAAAGATATTATTGAACTAAAAGAGATGTCACAGGTTAAATAGGGAATTAGTAACACAATGTTACAGTTGCATTATTTAGAGGATCTCATGAATTATTTTCAATTAAAAATAAATGATTAGGTATCAAGTAAAAGAAAGTATTAAAAAAAGACAAATAGAATTGTTGTTATTATTATTAGTTACATTTTCATTTTTCTTCTTCTTTCCTTCTTAGGATTCTCACCATTTGAGGAGTAAATCCACTAATGGTTTTCAAAAGGTAATGAGTAATGGACTAATTAGAGTGGTGGACCATCAAGGGATTAAAGCTATTATTTTTTCTGGATCCAAAAACCACGAAGGAGCCCAAGCCACGCAATTAAAGCTTGAGTGTTCACCATCCCTAACCTGTGCGAGAACGAGAGCAAGGAAGAGAGGACTAGCAAGATAGCAAGACAAAGGGGAGAAGCTGCAACTTCATTGTGCAATCTTCATCTTCAACAACTTCTATTCCTTATGAGAACATAGTTGCTGCCACCGATCCGTCCGCTTGGTGGGAGAGCTCATACAAGGAAAAAAGGAGAGGAGGATGACATTTATTGGGGAGTTATCTAAACAATTTCTTGTCTTTTCTTCTCTTCCTTATAATTTATTGTGTGGATCTGAATTTGGTGGCTGCTAATGGTGATTTTTATGCTAGTTATGAGTAGTTAGTTAATTTGCTTTAGGATTATTTTGAACTTTTTCATGGAGTGAGATTTACTTAAGACCTCTTTTAGTTGTTAATGAGTTTCATATGTGATTTTTATCTTACTTTTTACTTGTTTCAGGTGCTTGATGCCTTGATCACCACTTACTTAGTTAAATGAAATATTACTTGAAAAAGTATATTTTGTTCTAGAACTTGGATAAAAGTATGTTAGACTTGAAGCTTATGATTTTAAATGGACGGTTTGTTGTTAACATAGAGATATTAGATATCTGCCTAACATTATCATAAAAAAAGTGATTTAGAATTATAGTTTGTATTAATTGTAACAAAAGATTGTACAATTAATACTAGTAGAAATTTGAACTTGACTTGAAACAAATTTTCAAATGCATATGAACCTTGACAAACACATGTTCTCATTATGATGCTAGTTAAGAGATTTTAATCAAGTCTCATGAAATGAAATGACGATAAATAATTCTAATAAACCCACTCTTGTCTTAATTTCAAATTTTAGTTTAGTATTTGTCAAATTATTTTTACTTTAGGTACTTTAGAATTATAAAATACAAATATTTGCACCCAACCTATTCGATGGTATAATTATAATAATTAATCCACTTTTACCTTAATTTACGTGGGAACAACAATTTTCTATACTATGTTGGTAACCTGTTTGCTTACGATAAACGGCCGATAAGTTATATATATATATATATATATATATATATATATATATATATATATATATATATATATATAGTATTTCTTCATTTTTCTCTTATAATCTTCTTAACCGTGGTGATAATTTCGTTTCTTCATTCTTTTCTTTTTGGAATTTTTGATCCACAACTGGATTGAAAAAAAATGAATGGTTAAGATTATTCAATATTCTGTAAAATGTACTGTATTTCTATAAACATAAATAAAAATATTTAGACTCTTAAAAGTATTTCCCTTAAAATCTTATCTATATATTTATAACCGCAATAATAGATAAAATGAGTTAATGTTATCAAAAAAAGATAAAATGAGTTAAGATAAAAAATGGTATGGTGACTCCACAAAACTATATGGAGTATAATTAAATGATGTTAAAAAATGACCAAATTTCAAAATTTAAAAACAATCATATTAAAGAATTCAAATGTAAGCATATTTTATCAGGGTTTAAGCAGGCATTTATCGTTACTGTTTCTGTTAAATGAATCTGACTATGTTAATAAAAAATGAATAAAATTGTACGCTTTCAAACTTAAATAACCAAATATAATTTAATACAAGTATAAGTAACCAACAATATATTTTGGCCACATAAATAATCTGGTGTATTTAGCCACATTATTATTATTATTATTATTATTATTATTATTATTATTATTATTGATAGAATAATATTATCATGGCTAACAATATTTATACTTATGTTTGGAAAGGAGGAATTAAATTCTTGGATGGGAATGGGGAGGAAGTAATCTACATTCCCTCTTTAAGCACGCAAAATAGCAATCACCATTCTTCTGCTTGTCTCCGCCGCAATCACGGAAGCATCTGTGTTCGCATTCCTCCATTGTTTCCTTAATCTCTTCGTATTTCTTCACTGCTTTTGTTGATTCAACCTCTGCAGTTATCACCATCACTATCATTATCATAGGCAATATCATTCCTTTTTTCCAATCCATTTCTCTGTTTCTTGTCAGAGACCTTTGTTTTACAAATGTTATTTCAGAGCTATATATATATATATATATATATATATATATATATATATATATATATATATATATAATTCATTTCATTCTATACTCCCAAATCCCTTCTACTTTTTATGTATAAAATCCACAGCACTTAATTGCTCAATCCAAGTAATGAAAAAAATCTCAAACTTTAATCATAGATCCTATTTAATTTGTGAGAAATACTCCCTTCTATCTCTATTATAAGGTGTAGTCAACTTTTTATACATACCAATAAAACATGTTGTGACCATATTATGGATAGGCTTAACAATGTTAACCATTCTTACCGTCACTCATTTTTATACATTGTCACTCTCCCATCCTTACATTTACTAATATACAAGGGCGAAAATGGAAATTATGTATCTAATACATTGACTTTTGCTTATTCACTCTTATAATTTGTACCAATACACACACACACACACTTATTATTCATCAGTTCAAAAATATTAGATTTTCCAATTATGTATTAAATATTTATTTGAGCCTTATTTAGGGATTTCTTTGGAAATATCTTCTACTTAATTAAAATAGGAACAGAATGAAGGGAAACAATTTTAAAGGAATGGATTTTCCTTTATGATTTTGTATTGCAGATTTTGATTTTTAAAACAAGGGAGGATCTAAAAATTAATGGCACAAAACGTATAGTTACTACTTACTACTACTAACTCGTGAGTTTAAGTAAACTCGTGGAGACAAGGTAAACTCGGATCGGTAGACTCGAATCGTAAACTCGTAAGAGTTTACATTTATAAAAAACATGTATTTCTTTTATATAATTAAATAAGAAAACAAATAATAATAATAAATTGACTTGAATTTATTTTAAATACAAATAGTAGATTTAAATATATCAATATTTATATTATATCAACCTCAATAGATAAATTTCCATTAAATCCATATTTAAATTCATTGAATTTTGTCAATTAAAAATAATTAAAATGAGTTCAGTAGCAAGTTAACACAATTTTCTATAAGGTAGAAACGTAAAAACGGTGAATTCACAATGTAAATACGTAAGTTTCTACCGAATTTTTAAAGACTGAAAATTTAGGTGACTCGTGACACATTTTGTTTTGGTAGTGTCGTAAAAACGGTAAAATCGGAGAGTCAACTCGCGAGTTTGACAACAATGCATATATGTATAAAGCTAACTCAGCTGAGTCACACACACATACACCGGCGCGCGCGCGATTTAAAGTAGGCTTTAGAGCTTTTTATAGAGTAAATAAATTGAAGAAATTAAGAACTACCTTAAAAGGCCTCTTAACTTAATCATTGATTTAATAATAAAAGTGCACGTTTAAATTGGATTTGGCTATTATAAAGTGATTAAAAATTTAAAATTATATTTAAGTTTTATTCTCAAATCGGCTAAACTATACATTTTACAATATATCAATTTTCAATTTAATTTAATAAGAATGAAAAGTATATATTTTCAATCACATAAATTTGGAGAAAAATAATCTGACCCATCCTTTTTCCCTTTGCACATAATCTTCCCATCTATTTTGAAAATGTGCAATTTAGTTAAACAACTAATACAATCAAAAGAATTTATTAAAAAATAATCTATAAGTATATTTCATTAATTCAAAACTTTATTGAAATAATTCTTATTTACTAATTTAATTTATCTTATAGTACTAAGTACTTCATTTATCTTTCAATAAGTCACTACAGAATATTGAAGTTTATACATGGATATTTAACCATGCATCATTTTTGGATGGAATGCTTCAGTAAAGACGGAATTCTGTAGGTAATTATTTAGTAATGGTAAATTTTTGGGTGGATTCCATGACTAATTCACATTTTTAGTAATGATTTATTTACTAAATAAGAATAATCTATTGAAATATTTTTACTTAATTTATACTCCCTCCGTTCCTAAATATAGGACCTAGATCACTTTTTTGAAAAATCCTAAAAAAAGCAAAAAATAAGTTACTTATAAATTGATTTACCTAATTTTTTGTCTTAAACTAGTTTATTTTACCTATAAGTTAATGGATAATCAAAAAAGATATTAAATATGTCATCATTTAATAACCTATTTCGCAACCTTAATCTTTCCAAAAAAAAGTTATCTAGGTCTTATATTTAGGAACGGAGGGAGTACATGAATAGTTATATTTTATATGAAACAAAATTAACATTGAGACAAAAGTTGTAAATTTTTATGAACATTGGTTTAGTTAAATTTACTTAAGATTTACGAAGTATAGTAAAATGGCTGACATGACCATCAAAATATTTAATTCAAGAAATGGAAGAGGGGATTTTGAAGGTGTGGTGGGAACTATTATGAATGATGTGTTCCTTTTATCTTGATTTCTAGGTTCAGTTATTTTATTGTTTGCAGATGATTAGAAATGTTGACATTAATACGGCTTCAAAGGCAAGTGCTTTTGATGTTTTACATTTAGAAGTATTTTGATATGTGAATGAACTTCTACGCCTTGGTAGGTTTTATTTTAAATTGACCAGTATTTTACGCATGCGAATGCGATGCACGAGACATTTTTATTTTTAATGAAACCTCTTATGCTATGAGAATATGAGGTTTTTGGATGTTCAAAGTGTATATTAAATGATATTTGATGTGTTATTAGATAATGATTATACAAATTAAATTTAGATTACATGTACTCCCTTATTCTTAAATATAAAACATATTTACCTATTTCGATTATATTAAGGAAATTAGTAAAACCAACATGATATTACCAACCTATTCTAACTATCTACCTTTACCACCCCTCTGTCCCTCTTATTTGTCTCTTAAAAGGGGGAAAATATACTTATATATAAGGGTAAATTGAGACATATTTAATGAAATAATTGATATTTATCTTTCAAGGTATTTTATTTAAAACATTACATGTTAAGTTATTGTTTTTGATAAATAAAAAAGAGATAATCCATGTTTTTAATAATTAAAATAGATAATAAAAATAGAAGAATTAAATTATTCACAATCCCCCTTTGAGTCTCGTGCCCCCACCACCCCCACAAAAAAAAAGAACCAAATTACCCCCACCCCCACCCAAATTAGTATGAAAGTATTTTGATAAAATTATTTAAGCAATGGGGATGTTTTAAAAGATAAAATTAAAGAGAATCTAAACTATAAATAAAGTACTATTATTACTACCAATGAATTGTTTTTAAAAATATATATTTTGTTTACATTTAATATTTTCAACTTAGCTGAGAATCAAACTCACACGTGTATAAAAAACAGTCAAACCCCGCCCACAACCTCCCCATCTAAAGTTCCAACCCCCACCCCCACCCAAAAAAAAGAAAACCAAGTTTCTCTTGGGGACCTCCTCCATACGAAAGTTCACTATGAATATTTATTGTAGTTTAACTTTCAAAATAATTTCAATTCAGATTACAGGTAATATTTTTAATTTGAGTAAAAATCAAGCTCACCCATACATAAAAACAAATGAAGAGTCAAATTAAAAAAAAACCCCAACTTCTGTCATCCAATTCCCCAAAAAACAAATTTCTCTTGTCACATCCCCATTCAAAAGTTCATTCATCTGATAGCATCAATTGATCACTCGGCGAAGAGTCAAACTCGCCCATTTAGAATATCAATAGAAGAGTCAAATTTCATCCCAACAACGTTTCCTATCCAAAATCTCCTCCAAAAATAAACCAAATTTCTCCCAAGCACAAACCTCAACTAAAAGTTCACTTGGTCTAAATTTTTTGATAGCCGCTCTGTTCAAATAATTTCGATTTACTTGGTCTAAATTTTTTAATTGGGTAAGTGAAACTAATTATATATGATTGATATTAGCAGTGATTTTGGTAATCACATAATTTTTTTAGATTATGGACATGTTCAAATAGCCCGAATTTTTCTGCGAATTAATCAGGTTTAAATTCAAATTGATAATGTGATTGTTTTTTTATTTATGACTGAGAATATGACTCATAATGACTAATTGCTTTTATGATAATCAATGAGACTCCATTAATGCAGTTTCCTGAATAAGTCACAATTGGAACCGGTTCTAGGGTGAACACAAAGGGGGTTAAAACCCACTTTTTAAGATATATATTGATTTAACTTTCCAAATAATTACTGTTCAGATTAAAGGTAATATTTTTAATTTGAGTAAAAATCAAACTCACCCATACATAAAAACAAATGAAGAGTCAAATTAAAAAAATAACCCCAACTTCTGTCATCCAATCCCCAAAAAAACAAATTTCCGTAGTCACATCCCCATTCAAAAGTTCACTCATCTGATAGCATCAATTAATCACTGGGCGAAGAGTCAAACTCGCTCATTTATAATACCAATAGAAGAGTCAAATTTCATCCAACAACGTTCCCTATCCAAAATCTCCTCCAAAAAATAAACCAAATTTCTCCCAAGCACAGTCCTCAACTAAAAGTTCGCTTGGTCTAAATTTTTTTATAACCGCTCTTTTCAAATAATTTCGATGTACTTGGTCTAAATTTTTTAATTGGGTAAGTGAAACTAATTATATATGATTGATATTAGCAGTGATCTTGGTTATCACATAATTTTTTGGAAAAAACTTATATCAAGTTGCTTATATCAAGTTTGTCAAGTTCACCTATAAGATATTGTCACTTATTCATTTTTTCCAGGTCAATAAGAAGGTGTTTGTTGTCTCATAGTACTCAATCCAAAAAACAAATAATAAAGAAAAAAATTATGAAACCTATGTTTTCCACAGCCAAGAATAACAAAATAGGAATCGACATCGGCTTCTCAGAATCGGCATTGGCCCTTCATCCACACTAGCTCACACATCTTCTTCATTCTCCAAAAACCAAATATGGCCTCTTCTTCTCTTCTCTCTCAACTTCACCAAAACCTCATAATCTCCACCACTCATTCCACCATGGTTGCTTCTCAACCTCCGTAACCGCTCCCCTCATAGTTTTCTCAACCATAAACCCTCTTCGTCTTTCCATTATCACTCACTCCTACCTTCTTCTTCCTCCTCTCTCTTCCTCATTGACCGAACCCAAAATCCATCTCTCACTCATCATCGTCTCTGTAAATGAGATGGTGGAGCAATGGAGGCGGACAGAGAGGGTCACATTAATCACTCATCACCATCAGTACATCACTGTTTCCTTTTTTTTCTTCTTTTACCTTATTTGATTATTTCCTTTTTCTTTTTCTAGATCTTTTATGTTTTGATATTTGTGAGACAACATCGTTTCCTTTTTTTTTCTTTTTTTACCTTATTTGATTATTTCCCTTTTCTGAATCTTTTATGTTTTGAGATATAGGTGAACTTGACAAACTTGATTTAAACAACTTGACATAAGTTTTTCGTAATTTTTTTTAGATTATGGAAATGTTCAAATAGTCTGAATTGTTCTGCGAATTAATGAGGTTTAAATTCAAATTGGTCATGTGATTGTTTTTTTATTTATGACTGAGAATATGACTCATAATGACTAATTATTTTTATGATAATCAATGAGACTCCATTAATGCAGTTTCCTGAATAAGCCACAATTGGAACCAATTCTAGTGTGAACACAAAGGGGGTTAAAACCCACTTTTTAAGATATATTGATGATGATGATGATTTGCAATCATTTAATCATAGTCATCATTTATATTTGTTGACCCAACAGTATAATTTAAAATGTGTAACATACTCCTCAAATTTCAAGAACCATATTGAAATTTACTGTAAATTCTAAAGACTATTTCCAGCGGTAATTTTGTCAAAAGATATTTTCTGAATGAATTACCGAAGGATTTGCATTGCCATCTGAAATGCATTTAGCCAACTGAATTCCCGTTAGCAAATCGCTGTGATTTGCATGCTAATCACCCGTTAGCAACTACATTTAGTAAAAAAAAAACACATACTACATCGGTTCCTAGATATAAGATCACTTTGCCTAATTTGAGGAGATTAAGAAAGACAATCCAATTAGTTAGGATTACATGATCTTCCAAAAATACCCCTCTCTAAAGAGAAAGATTGAAGGGAAAGAAAGAGAAGCACTCTTCTTTTGTGTATAGGGGTAATTTAGGCAAAAGTTAAGATAAAATAGAAAGTGATCTTATATTTAGAAACTTATCCACTTCTCTAAAGTGATCTTATATTTAGGAACGGCGGGAAGTATTTTATTAGTATTAGAAACATAAAAATGATAATCCAACAAGTAATTAGTTCAATTGAATTTAGCAAACTGGATGAGTTTTAATTTAATTAGAGCGTAGCTATCAACACATATTTGTAAGTTGCATTGCTTAGAAGTTATAAAAAAACAACAAATTCTAAAAGCCCACACATGAGTTTAACATCAAAATTTATCATCTCACAAGCACGGGTGATTAGCGAAAGGAGGGAACAAGAAAAGGAAAACAATATTTATAAGAAAAGATATGTCTCGTTTATTTGCTTTTGCCCTCAATTAAGACATACAATACAGATTGAAACGAAGCTAGAAAAGAAATAAAGCAGTGATCACTTGGATTCATGAAATTGTAGGAGTGGGATAAGAAGCGGCGTCACATGTAAAACAAGCCGCCTGTACACAGCAATCCTGAAAGCAATTAGGCTTCTGGGGTTTGTATTGGCAAACTTCGTGGCATAGTTGGTGACAAGTAATTTCACCTGTTCCTGCTGCTTCTCTTGCCTCTCCACCAATAATTACCATCAACAAAACCATCACCATCACCATCACCATCACCCTTTTCTCTTTCTTCAAATCCATTAATTCTTCTCTTCACGGATGTTTTTTCTTGCCTCTCTACCTTTTGATGCTTTCTAATCGTTGCTTAAGTATAGAGAGAAAGGGGTATTTGTACAAGTGTGAGGATCCTAGCCTCCTAGCCTAGGTCTTGATGGCTCACAATGGTATGATACTGCCATAACTTTTTTGGACTGAATTATAATGCCATGATTGGATAATAGTATATTCTATATTAATTACACATATTACGTACATCTATAATATCATACATTCATACCGTTTATTGTGACAGCACTATACGTGTAGAAATTAAAGCAGTTAATGTGTATGTACGGATATAGTTAATTAATTAGATGTAAAAATAAAAAGATGTCTATTACTATTTTAAAAAAATTGTGACTCCAGCTACCAGGAGTACGTTTATAACAATTACGTGCATTAATACAATTGTGACTGTGCCAGGAGTACAAAATGCACAATCCCTGGAATATTTTATTTCAATAGGAAATCTGGTTTATTGAATGTGTTCTAATTTCTAAAAGTTCGTCCAAAAACGTGTTGTGAAACTAATAATGCAAATATACAATTAAATGTAAACATGAATGATTAAAAATAGTTTGAAATTATTGTTTGTCACGGATTAATTTCCTCAAAAAAAATTCATGCATTTGATATTACTATATTAGATTTTCTTATCTCAATAAAATTTCTGTTAAATTAAAAATTCAAGCCCATCTTCTACAATATATTTTATCAAGTCTTTCATAGTATTCGGCTTTTAGTTAAAAACAATCATTGTGTTTATAAAAAAACAAAACAATCATTATCGATATAATTTGTTTTTATTTTGGTTTTATAGTTTTAAAGGATACGTTTTGAGTTTTTAAAGAGTAAATAGTCCAAAATCTTGCAAAATTAGAGAAACTATTTTTATGTCTGACAGATATTCCCCATCCCTACTCATTTTTTATTTATTGGTCAATTTTTTAGTTTAATTTTATCATTATATTTTATAAAATTAGTGATATTTTCATATCTCATGGAGGAACAAGGGTTCAATTTCCTTTTTTTATATGAGTTTTTAAGAATTCATAGCTTAATAATTCGATTTTTTATTAAATCATTGAATCTTTAAAAAGTCACATTGAATTGAAAATTGAATATTTTTTCTTCATATGATATCAAAGTGCCATTAATTTTCTATAGAATCTAATGATAAAATTAAACAAACAAAAATCGATCTCAAAAATGAAAAATTGGGCAGAGACGTGTGTGTGTGTGTGTGAGAGAGAGAGAGAGAGAGAGAGAGTGGAAGAGGGGATAGATCGAGAATATACTCCTCATACATTAATCAACGAAAAATGTCTCTATTCAAAAGATAGGAATTAAGGTAGTATATTAACATAACAATACATGTCTGTCATTGGAGGAAATTCAAATCACGTGAAGGGAATCAAGAGAAGAGATCGGACAAGGAATTCGAAAGAATTGAGAAGATCACTTGAAGAAAAATAAAGCAAGATTAAATTAATAGATATAGATACTAATTATTTCAACTTGCAACATTTTATTTTATTCATAATATCAACTGAACATATATATCTTTAACATACATCGCTGCAAGTTTGTAACACAACAGATTAAGTCTGAGATTTCATTCATTAACATTTATACTTCGTACACCAATCGAAGCAAGTCTCGAAGTTGCCAAGGTGGTTGCAATAATCAGTACAAAATTGGCGACAAAGATCACTTACAGCATGAACCCCCATATTTGGAAATGAGGTCATCATTATCAGCATCATCAACGCCATGATCAGCACTGCTCCCACTACCTTGTTTGAGGCCATTCTTGAGTTGGTATTGCTAGCTACTTTAGTTTGGATTTCAATGGATCAACTTGTATGCAAACACACTCTATATATAGTGGGTGATAGTAAGGTTGTCAAACTCGTGAGTTTAAGTAAATTCGTGACAAAAAGGTAAATTGAAATTTAAACTCGTATAGTAAACATATAAGAGTTTACCTTTATTAATAACTACTCCCTCTATCTTTAAATATAAAATGAAATTTCGTGAGTTGATGATGTCTCCCAATATAAGATGCACTTTTGATTTGTCTTTGAATTTATTACTCCCTCCAGTCCGTATATAATATCAGAGCACAAAATTTAATTTAAATGATTTTAGTCCAAAATGTAAGAGCTCACATTACATTTTCTTTTCATTAAATGCACACTCTCATCTTGTCTCTCTTATCATTAGGGGCAAAGTTGGAATATGACACATATTTGGGACACGATAATTTTTTTATCTAATCTAACAGTTTTTTGAATGCAACTAAGTAGTCATTTTCACCTTAAATATATTTAAGGTTGAAGGGAATATGTTATCAATATAATTAAATAAAATTTATCAAAAAAATATAAGTAGTAATAATAATTTGACTTGAATCTATTTTAAATATAAATATTTATATTGAATATTTGTATATACCAACGTTTATACTTTATCAACATTAGGAAAGAAATTTCTATGAATCTTATGTATAAATTCATTGAATATGACCAAATAAAAGTAGTTAAATGATTTTTACAGTAAGTTACATGATTTTTCGTAATTCAAAATGTAAACTCGTGAATTTTATCGAGTCAGATATAGTACGAGTTCAAGTGACTCGTCACACATTTTGATTAGGTAGCAACATAAAAACAAAAAAAAAAGCAAGAGTCAACTCAAGTGTTTGACAACTATGAATACAGAGAATCATGAACATATATGAAATTTGTTTCAATAAATGGGGGTAGGAATGTGTTCAGATCAAATAAAATAAATGCAAACAATGATCACCTGATAATCTTTATAAAAGATAGCATAACAAATTTTTCTAAAATGTAAGAAGTAACATATAAATAATAGCGAAAGTGATAAATACATGTTTCCCATTTTTCCCTTATGTACTAGTAAATGAAAGGAGAGAGAATGCTTTAATAAAAAAGTATAAAAATGGAAAAATTTGTGTATGAAAAATGAAAAACTTTATTAAACCTACTCACAATAAATTATTACAACAATTTTTTAATAGTGTGCGTAAAAATGTTAACTGCCTCATAATAGGGATCCACGGTAATATATATAAATGTCAAAATTCATATGAAAGGATAAGTACATCCTCTGTTTTCTTTATCATAAGGTGTGGATTACCGGATCTAACATGTTAAGTAATAGACTAATAGTAGTTAAATCATGAAATTAATCCCAAATTAACCAATTTTTTCTAAACCCACTTCTCTTTAAATGATAGGGCTAAGCTTTTCCAACTTTAAACATCCATTACTACTAGAAAAATGTAATAAGTGTGATGTTTGATGCCTTATATTTGAGACCATACAATTTTTTTAGTTTAATTTGAAGTCACATATCGTATTTGGAAAAAAAGGGTAAAGGTACAAAAATGGTAACGAAATATATTACGTTAGGAGTACTCAGAGGAATAAAATGTTTCTGATCTCAATTTTGGTGATGAAGAATAAATTTTGTTTCAATTTAGGTAACGTCGTTAAGTTTGACTAACGTTGACCATTAAAAGGTGACGTGATGGAGAAAATAAATTTTATTGCTGACATAGCGCGATCATGTGCCAATAATTATTCTGAATGTGTGGGACCCACATTATTAAATTTAAAAAATAAAACCCTTGAGTGCCACATGAGTGTGCCACATCATCAAAAAAATTTATTTTCCCCGCCATGTCAGCTCTTAACGGTCAATGTTAGTCAAACTTAACGATGTTAACTACATTGAAACGAAATTTATTCTTCATTACCAAAATTGAAACTGGAAATGTTTTGTTCCCCTAGATGCTTCTGGCGTAATAGTTTGTTACCATTTTTATACCCTTACCTGGAAAAAAAAAGATATCACTTCACCTTCTCTTCTAGATCCAAGAAAAATAGTTGACCCTGCCGAGGAGGGCTCGTTTAAATTCATGAAGTTGATGGTTTTAAATTCATGAAGTTGATGGTTTCGAGCATATTCTTTATAACCTCAAGGATTTGGGTCTAAAAGGTTTGGCCTATAGGGTCTAAAAATCTATATGTTGTTGGTTGGCTGGTGGTCACCACATATCATTAACAATCAATTCTTTTTTTTTTATCAGAAATCAATTCTTTGGATATACATAAAATTTGTTTGTGATTATTTTGTAGCTAAATCAATACTGTTAATTGCTTTTCATATTTTTCTATCTAATTACTGGGAATCAGCATATAGCTTTTACTTTATTAAAAGGAAAAAAGACAAATAAAGTCTTCCCAATGGGTAAAAGGACAATTGAGGTTGCTAAATTGTAAAAATGACAAGTTGGGTAATAAGCACCTAATACACATTAACAAATTTGTGAGAAAAGACTCAAATGCCCTTAAGAATTTGAGATTGGAGAGGGTGAAATGGAAATTGAATTATGTGTTTTGTGATGATGGAGTAAGTGTGTGTTTTCAAGGGTATTTGAGTCATTTGCTCAAATTTGTAATGTGTATTAGATGCTTATGACGCAACCTATTTTTTTTACAATTTAGCAACCTCAATTGTCCTTATCAATTGGGAAGACTTTATTTATCTTCTTCCCTTATTAAAATGGTAGCATTGGATTTTTTTTTATTAGTCGTAGTCATTGAATGAATTAATGTACAATTAATATCGTGATCTAATCCTTTTTAATCATTTTCAAATTAGTCACTTATCGATTATGAGCAAGTATGTGAAACTTACCCGATTAATAAATCCAATTTTTGGCAGGAACTTAAATTTGGATCATGAATTTTAAAGGAAAACTCATAATTATATCTTTTCATCCTTCAAAAGTTGTATATGTGATTGGATAATTATAGAGTTAACACAAAGGTTATTACACTTGTGAATTTAAGCAAACTCGATAGAAGAATATGAAATAAAATCGTAAACTCAAACCATACACTCATAAAAGTTTGTCTTTATTAAAATTAAATAAAAATACAAAAAAAATAAATTGAGGACTTGAGTTTTGGAAGTTGCGACATGGACTTAAACAAAAACATTTTTTTATTTTTCTATAAATTTTTGTTTTGTTTAATTTTATCATTAGTTTTACATAAAATTAATGACACTTTGATATCTTATAGAGGAAAAATGGTTCAATTTTTAATTTTATATGATTTTTCAAATATTCCTTTTTTAAAAATTCTGTTTTTTATTGAAGCCTTGAATCTTTAAAATGTCATACTAAATTTAAAATTGAACCATTTTTCTTCCATATGATATCAAAGTTTCATTAATTTTATATTGAATCTAGTGATATTATTAATTAAACAAACAAAAATGTATATCCAAAAATCAAAAGAAATTGTATAGAGGGAGAGGGGAGCGAGTGTATGAGGGCAACGAGAATCTCCTCCCCATTATATTAATTAACAAAATGTGTCTATTCAAAAGAGGAATGAAAATAGTATTGACTAAAAATACATGTATGTCCATGGAGGAAATTCAAATCACTCGAAGGGAACAAGGGAAGAGTTCGAACTAGGTATTCGAAAGAACTGAGAAGATCTCTTGAAGAAAAATAAACCATAAGTCGATTAATAATAGATATAGATCAGATGCTAATTATTTCAATGTTCAGAACTTTATTTTAATTCATAATATTAACTGAACATATATAATCATTCACTCACGTCACTGCAAATCTATAACACAACAAATTAAGTCTGAGATTTCTAGAGATATAATTGGTCATCGACAGCGCTTCAAACAACGTTCAAAGCAAGTAGGGTCGCCAGGAAAGTGGAAGCAATATTGATAGCAAATGGTTGTGACAATAGGCAGGGTTTCCATTAATCACTGTTTCCTCTGCTTCTGCAATCATATTTGGAAACGAGGTCGTCATTATCAGCATCGTCAACGTCATGATCAGCACTGCTCCTACTACTTTGTTTGAACTCATTCTTGAGATGGTATTGCTAGCTACTTTAGCTTGGATTTCAATGAATCAACTTGTATGTAAACACACTCTATATATAGGACGTCATCAATACAGAATCTTGAGTATATATGAAATCTTTTTTATTAAATGAAAGTAAAACAGAAATCTGACTCAATAAATGGGATGTGAATGTAATCGGACCACATAAAATATAGGACGAATGCCCAAAAATGATACATAACTATTGGTCAAGGAACAGAAATAGTACATAACTATTTCGAGGTACAAAAATGATACCCAACTTTTCCATGTGATCAAAAATGATATTTTCACTAATATGACAATAATATTAGACATGAAATGTCCAAAATGCCCTTATAATTAAATAAACTTTTACCGGCAAACGATTAATTTAGGGCGAAGACCCAAAAATGATATATAACTATTGGTCAAGGAACAAAAATGATACATAACTATTGCAAGGTACACCAATGGTACCCAACTTTTAACATGAGATCAAAAATGATATTTTCACTAATATGACAATAAGATTACACATGAAAGTCCAAAATGCGCTTATAAATTAAACAAATTTTCTTCCCCACCCTCTCCTTCCTTAGCTTCTTTCTTCTACCAACACTTCCTTCAATAAATAACTCGTCCACCGGCGGCTTCAACTCTCAGCAACTCGTTAGGGCGATCAGGCTGCAAAAACATGAAAACAGAGAAGTTAATTACCCACACTTACACATCTTAAAGCACATCATTTCATTTCATTTTACTACTCGCACCGCTCTTTTTCTCTCATTTAACTTCTCCGTTTTCATGTTTTTGCAGCCTGATCGCCCTAACGAGTTGCTGAGAGTTGAAGCCGCCGGTGGACGAGTTATTTATTGAAGAAAGTGTTCGTAGAAGAAAGAAGCTAAGAAAGGAGAGGGTGATGAAGAAAATTAATTTATAAGCGCATTTTGGACTTTTCATGTGTAATCTTATTGTCATATTAGTGAAAATATTATTTTTGATCTCATGTTAAAAGTTGGGTACCATTGGTGTACCTTGCAATAGTTATGAATCATTTTTGTTCTTTGACCAATAGTTATGTATCATTTTTGGTCTTTCACCCTAAATTAATCGCCGGCCGGTAAAAGTTTATTTAATTATAAGGGCATTTTGGACATTTCATATCTAATATTATTGTCATATTAGTGAAAATATCATTTTTGATCACATGGAAAAGTTGGGTATCATTTTTGTACCTCAAAATAGTTATGTACTATTTCTGTTCCTTGGTCAATAGTTATGTATCATTTTTGGGTCTCCGCCCTAAAATATAAATGAAAGCACATAAATCATGACTAGATATTCTTTATATATACACTCTTCTCGCCTCTCTTAATAAAAGGTAACAACAATTTTTTTATCAAAAATGTAAGAGGGAGTACTTGTAAACATTGTTGTCAAACTCGCGACTCGCGAGTTGGCACTCCAATTTTACCGTTTTTATTGCTCTACCTAACAAAAACGTGTTACGAGTCAAATTATAAATTCTAAAGGGAAATGTATTTGGTAAAAAATTACGTGTTTATGTAATATCCTAAAAATTTAATACCGGATCAAGGAGTGTTTTGGGAAATAATTAATGGAGAAATTGGGAATTTTGGAATTTTTAGGAATTTTTGGTAATTTTTGAGGACATTTTGAAAATTTTGAGCAGTAAATGTGCATATAATTAATCAAGAAATTGAAGAGTTTGAATTATGAGGGAATGGTAAAACCCAAAATATTTTGAAGGTTAAGGAAATTGGAGGCTGGTTTAAGTGGTTTTAAAATTAAAAGAGTACACTATGGCAAGTTTGGGCTACAAATCATCAGAGAACCCCCTTATTTCACTAAACCAAACGCGTCCTCCTCCCTTTTCTTCCTTAAAATATCGGACACCCCCCTTTTTCATTTCCATTTCTCTTCTTCCTCACTCCTCTTCACCGATATCCTTCCTCTCCTCTCAGTCCCTGCGTACTCGCCGGCCACCAAAGGAGCCGACGGCGACGGTGGAGAGCCCTCTGAGGATTCTCATCTTTACTTTCCTTCCTAAGCTTGAGCCGATTTGTTTCTCATCATCTCCTTCGTGTCTCATCTTCTCTCCGTCTTCTTCTTCGTTTCTCTTCGGTTTTCCGGCGGTCAACGGCTGCGACACGGCGGCAGCGGCGCCCTCCCTCACTATCTCTCCCACAACTCTTCCTTCTCGTTTTTCTCCACTTCCAGCAAGCTTCATCGTTCGTTTCTTTCATCTCCGTCGCATGTTGCGTTTTTTCCGGCGAAGCAGAGCCGAGAAATGGGTAAAAAGCTTCATCCTTTCTAGTATTTTCCGGGCTATGCTTCCATTTTAAGGTTATTTCTCATTGTTTCTTTCGTTTTATGGTTTCTTTTTCGCCCATACCTGGTGGCGGCCGTTTTCCGGTCTTCATCTCCGGCGAGCCGACGAATTTTCCGATGACGGCGGGTTGCAGTGAAGCATGTGAGTTGGGATTCAAGCTTAGGTGAATTTCTTTCTCCATGTTTTACTCTTTCTCTTATGCTGCGAGAGAGTTTTGGGAGGAAATCAAATCGGGGTTGGGATTTTGGTTGTTCTAAATTAGTAAAAGGGAAGTCCTACTTCAAATTTAAGATTAGGCAAAAGATTTTTGGGTGGTGGTTAGTTGTTCATTGGAAATTTGTACCAAACCCTAGTATGGTAATCTGAAATTTGATGCTTTTAGGGAGCTTTAAGGCTACCAAGCAACAAATTTATTAATGTCTATGTCCCTTAAAGCTGTAGAATAACCCACATGTTTGATTCCTGAAAGTTTTGATTTTTCCTCTATTTGTTTGTGTCACTGTTTGTCCAGTACTTTTTATGGTATTGTATGACTTTTGTTAGAATCTTAAGTTTTGATGAAGACTAAAATATAAAGGATTAGACCAAGTGCCTAGGAAGCAATAGTATACTTAGGATCCCAAGTAAGAGTGCTTCCGGATGAAGATTTACTTCCGGTTAGATTAGGACTTGCGCATGCGGATGAATGCTTTCATCCCCCAGCGTCAGCAAGTAAATAACTAGGGATTTAACTTAGTCCATGAACTTTAGGTGCACAAACCCTAAGACTAAGCTATGGTTCAATCGGAAGCGAAGTTGCTTCCTGTTAGACTTAGACTGGCGCAGAGCGATAGAATAGATGTTACTCCAAGCGACAGTGAGTCTACTTCCCCAAGTGAAAGCGCTTCCTGTTAGAATTAGACTGGCGCAGAGCGACAGAATAGATATTACACCAAGCGTCAGTAAGTCTACTTCCCCAAGTGAAAGCGCTTCCTGTTAGACTCAGACTGGCGCAGAGCAATAGAATAGTTATTACCCCAAGCGTCAGTAAGTCTACTTCGCCAAGTGAAAGCACTTCCTATTAGATTTAGACTGGCGCAGACTGATAGAATAGATTTCACCCTAAGCGTCAGTGAATTCACCACGTCAAGTAAGAGTGCTTCCGATAGCTTAGTGACTAGCGCTGAGTGTTGGGATGAAATACACTAAGTGAGAGTGAGTTATAGTAAACCAAGATCCTTCATCTAGTAGTTTTACTTCCGGATGTAAAAATGCTTCCAGATACATCATAGACCAAATCAGAACACAGTCTAAGTAAACTACTCCCCATAGCAAACAAACTTCCCACAGCATGTATAATTCTTATATATATATTGCTATGTTGGACTAACCAGTATGTGCAGAACATGGTCACGCTTCCGGATGCAAATGAGCTTCCGGATGGAAAGACTCTTGACATTGGGACTCAGAGCTTAACACTTGCAGAGCAAGATTACCACTTGCGGATGAAAGATGATCATCCGTCAGCAAGAGTGCAAGAGTAAAAATCACATACTCAGAAGTCAGAATGCTTATATCAGAGCAGAGGTGTCAGGACTACTTTTCAGAGATAAAGCAAGTCAATCCTGCTATGCATTAATGGAGCATTTATTGGGCAAACGGTAACTTGGGATAAACGGCCAAATTCAAACGGGACTCCCACCTACCAAGAGTTCAAATGCTTGAAGACTATATAAAGGGAGCTCAACTTCATTTATTACAACAACAATTATCCTTGAATACTCTAGAGAGAAGTTAGAGCGAGAAACACAAGAAATCTTCAAAGCATTCAAGGCTGCCCAGAAATAGAAAAGAGCATTTAACACTTTGAGTGATTCTTCACGTACTTATTCTGTACTCATTGTAGTTAAGTCTCTTCTTGTTATAAGAGCAATTAGTTGTGCTTAAGTGTGTATCACCATCTGTTCTTAAAGAGAACTTAGTTAGTAAAATCCTTTATTTGTAAAGGTTGAACCCTTGCTTGGTGTAAGGGGGAGCTAGGTAAAAAGGTTGCAAGTAAGCCCGCAAAACTTGTGGTTGTAAGGTTGCAAGTGATCCCGTCTAAAACTTGCGGTTGTAAGGTTTCAGGTGAACCCGATTTAAAACCTGAGTTATAGTGGAACTCTCAGCCTGGGTGGTTGAGGACTGGACGTAGGTCAGGTAGACCGAACCAGTATAAATCCTGTGTTGTTTATTTCGAGTATTTATTTTTGAAGCACAATTCACCCCCCCCTCTTGTGCATCCATTACGTTCATTTGGTATCAGAGCAGGTCTTTCTCACCCGATTCCAACGAATCAGAAAGCAAAGATCAAGTAATGGATCCAGATTATGGCCTACCAGATGTCGCCGTTCAACCCAATAAGCCCCCAGGCTTCGATGGGTACAACTATACGTTCTGGAAGTACAGAATGGAGACATATATCAAGTCAAGCGACTTGAGACTCTGGGATGTCATAGAACGAGGGGATAATGTTCCACTGGACGAAGATGGATTTGCAAAAGTGCGAGCCAGATACACTGCTGAGGACTATGCTCTAGTCCAACTAAACCATCGGGCCATGCACTACATCCAGTGTGCTCTCACCCACAAAGAATTTCACAGAATCAGCCACCACAAAACTGCTAAGGATATGTGGGAGGCTCTTGAGGCTGCACACTCTGGAACCAGGGGAGTAAAGGCGAGACGTATTGAAATGCTGGTTGAAGAATTCCATAAATTCGCCATGCTGAGCCCTACCGAGCCTATCAGAGAGCTGGAACTCAGGTTCACTCATCTCATCAATAATTTGGCCTCGCTGGGTAAGGATATTCCTGAAAGAGAGCAAGTGAGCAAGATCCTAAAGATCTTGAAGGGTGACTGGATCACCAAAGTAACTATTTTGCAAGAAGTGCAAGGTGAATCAACCAGCTCCATCACCGCACTATTTGGCTCTCTTGCTGAATATGAACCTACCTTGCTGGCTATGAGAGCTCCTCAACCTTCACCCAAGAACAAAAATCTTGCTCTCGTTGCTCCCAGCAAAGGGATCAATGACAATGATGAAGATGATGATGATGAGATGGACGATGAGGAGATGGCTATGATGGTGAGGAAATTTAGAAAATTCCTCAGAAAGAAGGGAGGCTATCAGAGAGGTGATACCAGTGAGAAGAAGGGATACAAGAAAGAGAAGGTCCCTGTGTGCTTTGAATGCAATAAGCCTGGTCACTTCAAGGCTGAGTGCCCCAGCCTGCAGAGGTCAAAAGGCAAGGACAAAAGAAAAGCTCTTGTTTCCTCTATTTGGGTTAACAGCTCAGATGAGGAAGCAAGTGACGAAGAAGAAGTTGCCAACCTCTGCCTGGTAGCTAGAGAGGAGGATGAAGAAGCACCTTCAGATGTTGACCTCACCAACGAAGATCATGAGGTAACTTTTTCTGAACTTCAAGAGGCTTACAATGAGATTCATGAAGAATTCTCTAGACTATGTAAAGCCTATAAGGTGTTGAAAACCAAAAAGGAATCACTTGAGTCCAAGGTGGACTCACTAAGTGAGGAACTAGCGGAAGCTAGAAGACTTCCGATAGTGGATGGCCAGGGTTCTCCACAGGTAGAACCCAACGCCCCAACACCTGAGAGTTGCTCTAGTTGCAGCAAAGTCTCAGAGGAAAATAATAAGCTGCAAAATGCCCTGGAGAAGTTCACCAATGGTTCAGAAATGCTAAAAGTAATTTTAATGAGCCAAAGGGCATATAGGGATAGAACTGGCTTGGGATATACCCCTAAGGTAAAAAGGTGGGTAGAACCAAAAGTAAAGCCTTACTTGAAGTTCTTCCATAAAGCCACCAATCATGGCTCCTCACCCTTTAGCTTCTGTAATTACTGCAACAGGAAAGGACACTCCACGTCCACCTGTAATGCTAAGAAGCATGGAGTTAACAGCTCCTACAAATGGGTCCCTAAAAGAACCAAGGCAACAAAAGATCCTCCTCCTGCAAAGGAAACTAGGAGAGGACAAGGATCCCAAGCCTGGAATTATTCCAAAGGGAAAACCCAAGAGTCCAGAGCCAGCACTCGGCCAGAGGCTCAGAAAAGTCACAAGCCCAAGATCAAGGATGACTCTAAACCAAGGGCATTAAAAACTAATGATCGAGGACCCAAGAAAAGTTGGGTACCTAAGTTTGCTTAAATTTTACAGGTGTGTCTCAAGGCATCCAAGAACAAGAAATGGTATATTGATAGTGGATGCTCAAGACACATGACTGGGGACAGAGACAAGTTCAAATCTCTGGTGATCAAAGATGGGGCCACAGTAACCTTTGGAGGAAATCAAAGTGGCAAGATCACTGGAGTTGGAGAGGTCGGACCAGTAAAAGATGTCTACCTTGTGGACGGTCTCTGTCACAACCTGCTGAGCGTGAGCCAGAGCACGGACAGAGGAAATTGGGTAATATTTGATTCAAATGAGTGCTTAATAGTTGATAAGCAGGATCTAAATATAGATAAGGCCAACTTAAAATGCAAGATTAAGGCAAACAGAAATGGGAATTTATATACCTTAGACTTATGTCAACAGCTAGAGGAAAAATGTTTAATATCTAGTGACGAGAATAGTTGGCTTTGGCATAAGAGACTAGCTCATGTTAACTTTACTCAATTGGACATGCTAATTAAAAATGAGCTAGCTATAGGTATTCCCTCTTTTAAAGTCAAGCATGATTTTATCTGTGAATCCTGCCAACGAGGAAAGCAAACAAAGTCCTCGTTTAAAACCAAGAAGAGAGTCTCCACCAGCAGGCCCTTGGAACTAATTCACATGGATTTGGTTGGGCCAGCAAGAGTAAAGAGCGTGGGTGGAAACCTATATGCTCTAGTAGTGGTGGATGACTATTCAAGGTTCACCTGGACTATGTTTCTTGCCTCCAAGCAAGATACTTTTGATGCTTTTGTGGTCTTGGCTAAGAAAGTGCAGAATGAGAGAGAACTCAAAATCACAGCCATAAGGACAGACCACGGTGGGGAGTTTGAGAACCATAGCTTCTCTGAGCTATGTGAGCAAAATGGAATTGAACATAACTTCTCAGCTCCGAGGACTCCTCAACAAAATGGAGTAGTTGAAAGAAAGAACAGGGTTCTGACGGAGATGGCTAGAAGCATGCTCAACGAGAAAGAGGTTTCTCAAGTGTTCTGGGCGGACGCTATGAGCACTGCTTGCTATATCTCCAACAGAGCTTATGTTCGTAAAGGCTTGGATAAGACTCCATACGAGCTATACAAAGGAAGGAAGCCAAACATCAGCCACCTCAGAATATTTGGATCAAAATGCTACGTGCATAATAATGGAAAGGTAAACTTGGGTAAGTTTGATCCAAAGGCTGATATAGGTATATTCATAGGATATTCCCTTAGGAGTAAAGCTTATAGGATATACAACATGAGAACTAAAACTGTAGAGGAATCCATGCATGTTGTATTTGATGAAATTCCTACATGGGGACAATCCAGAGAAGATGATGAATTACTTAACCTCCCAAAATTACCATCATCTTCTTCACCACCAAAAGAAACACCAGCAAACAATCCTAAGGAAGAAGATGAACTCTGCGATGAACCTAGAGTGCAGACTGTGCATGATGAGGCACAGTTGCCAACAGCTAGGAGGCATCACAGAGATCATCCTCTTGATCAAGTGCTTGGTGATGTTTCTTCTGGTGTGAGAACCAGAAGGCAGGTTCAAAATGAAGTTGAGTTTGGTGCATTTCTATCTCAAATAGAACCAACTTCAGTTGAACAAGCTCTTGAGGACTGCGACTGGATTATTGCCATGCAGGAAGAGCTAAACCAATTTGAAAGAAGTCAAGTCTGGGAACTAGTCCCTAGGCCATCTCATCAATCTATAGTAGGGACCAAATGGGTCTTTAAAAACAAACTGGATGAGACAGGTCAAATTACAAGAAACAAAGCCAGACTAGTTGCCAAAGGATATAACCAAGAAGAAGGCATTGACTATGAAGAAACATTTGCTCCAGTCGCGAGACTTGAAGCAATAAGGATTCTTCTAGCCTTTGCATCCATGAAGGGCTTCAGGCTATATCAAATGGATGTAAAGAGTGCATTTCTTAATGGTTATATTAAAGAAGAGGTATATGTAGAACAACCTCCTGGCTTTGAGGATCATAAGCACCCCAAACATGTGTATAGATTAAAGAAAGCTTTATATGGCCTAAAACAAGCTCCTAGAGCTTGGTATGAGAGACTTAGCAGCTTTCTGCTAGGCAAAGGTTTCTCAAGAGGCAAACTTGATAATACACTGTTTATCCTTCACAAAGATAGAGACATGCTAATTGTTCAAATTTATGTTGATGATATTATCTTTGGAGCAACTAACGAAAAGCTTTGTGAGGATTTTTCTAAGACCATGCAGGGTGAGTTTGAAATGTCAATGATAGGAGAACTAACGTTCTTCATAGGCCTGCAAATTAAGCAGAAGAAGAATGGAATATTCATCTCCCAAGCCAAATACTGCAGAGAGCTACTCAAAAAGTTTGGGATGGATGAATGCAAGGAGTATGACACTCCCATGAGCACCACTGCCGCACTTGATGCTGACGCAAAGGGTAAATCTGTTAGCCTGCCCATGTATAGAGGAATGATAGGTTCTCTCCTATACTTAACAGCCAGCAGACCTGACATTCAATTTAGTGTAGGCATGTGTGCTAGATTTCAAGCCAACCCCAAGGAGTCACATCTAACATGTGTTAAACGTATCTTAAGATACCTTGAGGGGACACAAGAACTTGGTCTTTGGTATCCCAGAGGTAACCAAGAGTTCTTGTGGGCTTATTCTGACTCTGATCATGCAGGTTATAAAACTGATAGGAAAAGCACCAGTGGACAATGCGCCTTCCTTGGTGGTTGTCTGGTGTCTTGGGCGAGCAAAAAGCAGACCTGCGTGTCCTTGTCATCCACTGAGGCAGAATACATTGCAGCAGCCAGTTGTTGTGCCCAAGTGTTGTGGCTGAAGAACCAGTTGAGAGATCTTGGCTTGGAATTTCCTGAGGCACCCATCCTCTGTGACAACACAAGCACAATCAGCCTAGCCAAGAATCCGGTTCAGCACACTAGGACAAAGCACATTGATGTCAGACATCATTTCATCAGAGACCATGTTCAAAAGAAAGATGTCAAAGTACAGTTTGTCCCCACACAACAACAGCTTGCTGATATCTTCACCAAGCCTCTGGGGGTTGACCAATTTACTTTTATTAGAGGTGATTTGGGAATGGTAAACCCAAATGAAGTGTAAATTCCATGTACTTAATTGTTTTTCAAAATACTTCAAACAATACTAACTTAGGCATCGGAGTGCCAATATATGTCCTTGCAGGTATTCAATGTTGAATCTTAAGTAAGTACAACCGGAAGCAAAACCACTTCCGAATGATTACACACTGACGCTGGATGATCAAACCAAGAGAGCGCCAGCACAAGTCCAAGAAGACACGTCACTTCAGAAAACGCTTCAACTTCCAAATGAGACGTTTCGACTTCTCTGACAATATGAAGCGACACGTGTCATCAGGTATATCGATCCAACTTAAGGCGTTTACGCTACCCAATGTGTGATAATGTGAAGGAGCATGACCTTTTTGCCCTTAGTGACTTTACCTATAAAAGGGACATCTCATTTCACACATTCTTCATTTTCATCTATGTTCTTCATATAAACATTTCATCAACCCCACAAAAAATGGCCGAACCCTCTGAAGCAAACCCAGTTTCGAGGAAACCCTCCTCATCTAAGAAACACAAGTCCAAATCTGGGAAATCAAGCCATCAACATTCTGGAAAATCTGGGCATCGTGAAAGACATCAAGAACATCATGAAGTTTCTCGGCAAATTGCCCTAGGGCAGGATGAAAATATTCAAGGTCAGCCTGAAACTTCTGGTAGAATGGCAGAACTGTTAGTGGGTTCTAAGAAGAGGAAGTCCATCCCTAAGGAGGAGGCTGCGGCGATCAAATATGGAAAACACTCTTTGATGATGCCAAAAGGGGGAGAAATGCATTGACCACTAGCCTTGCTACCCTGGGAGTTCCTTGATGAAGAAGAGCTTCAGCGAGAGGGAGAGAAAGAAGAAACAAAGAAACAACCCCCAGCCCAAATTTTTTTTTACTTAGAAATGTTCATCTTTTCATGCATGTTCTCATATCTGCCTACTATATGCTCGCTGCTTGTAAATGTTATCTAATTATATGCTCTGACCTGTAACCTATGCTTATCAATAATATTTGTCTAAGTTACTTATTCTGAACTATTGCTTTTATTCTTCAGCTAATCCTTTCATATGAACTTAATCGATAAAGCTAAGTTTGTCATCATCAAAAAGGGGAGAATGTTAGAATCTTAAGTTTTGATGAAGACTAAAATATAAAGGATTAGACCAAGTGCCTAGGAAGCAATAGTATACTTAGGATCCCAAGTAAGAGTGCTTCCGGATGAAGATTTACTTCCGGTTAGATTAGGACTTGCGCATGCGGATGAATGCTTTCATCCCCCAGCGTCAGCAAGTAAATAACTAGGGATTTAACTTAGTCCATGAACTTTAGGTGCACAAACCCTAAGACTAAGCTATGGTTCAATCGGAAGCGAAGTTGCTTCCTGTTAGACTTAGACTGGCGCAGAGCGATAGAATAGATGTTACTCCAAGCGACAGTGAGTCTACTTCCCCAAGTGAAAGCGCTTCCTGTTAGAATTAGACTGGCGCAGAGCGACAGAATAGATATTACACCAAGCGTCAGTAAGTCTACTTCCCCAAGTGAAAGCGCTTCCTGTTAGACTCAGACTGGCGCAGAGCAATAGAATAGTTATTACCCCAAGCGTCAGTAAGTCTACTTCGCCAAGTGAAAGCACTTCCTATTAGATTTAGACTGGCGCAGACTGATAGAATAGATTTCACCCTAAGCGTCAGTGAATTCACCACGTCAAGTAAGAGTGCTTCCGATAGCTTAGTGACTAGCGCTGAGTGTTGGGATGAAATACACTAAGTGAGAGTGAGTTATAGTAAACCAAGATCCTTCATCTAGTAGTTTTACTTCCGGATGTAAAAATGCTTCCAGATACATCATAGACCAAATCAGAACACAGTCTAAGTAAACTACTCCCCATAGCAAACAAACTTCCCACAGCATGTATAATTCTTATATATATATTGCTATGTTGGACTAACCAGTATGTGCAGAACATGGTCACGCTTCCGGATGCAAATGAGCTTCCGGATGGAAAGACTCTTGACATTGGGACTCAGAGCTTAACACTTGCAGAGCAAGATTACCACTTGCGGATGAAAGATGATCATCCGTCAGCAAGAGTGCAAGAGTAAAAATCACATACTCAGAAGTCAGAATGCTTATATCAGAGCAGAGGTGTCAGGACTACTTTTCAGAGATAAAGCAAGTCAATCCTGCTATGCATTAATGGAGCATTTATTGGGCAAACGGTAACTTGGGATAAACGGCCAAATTCAAACGGGACTCCCACCTACCAAGAGTTCAAATGCTTGAAGACTATATAAAGGGAGCTCAACTTCATTTATTACAACAACAATTATCCTTGAATACTCTAGAGAGAAGTTAGAGCGAGAAACACAAGAAATCTTCAAAGCATTCAAGGCTGCCCAGAAATAGAAAAGAGCATTTAACACTTTGAGTGATTCTTCACGTACTTATTCTGTACTCATTGTAGTTAAGTCTCTTCTTGTTATAAGAGCAATTAGTTGTGCTTAAGTGTGTATCACCATCTGTTCTTAAAGAGAACTTAGTTAGTAAAATCCTTTATTTGTAAAGGTTGAACCCTTGCTTGGTGTAAGGGGGAGCTAGGTAAAAAGGTTGCAAGTAAGCCCGCAAAACTTGTGGTTGTAAGGTTGCAAGTGATCCCGTCTAAAACTTGCGGTTGTAAGGTTTCAGGTGAACCCGATTTAAAACCTGAGTTATAGTGGAACTCTCAGCCTGGGTGGTTGAGGACTGGACGTAGGTCAGGTAGACCGAACCAGTATAAATCCTGTGTTGTTTATTTCGAGTATTTATTTTTGAAGCACAATTCACCCCCCCCCCCCCCCTCTTGTGCATCCATTACGTTCAACTTTAACTAAATCAAAGCCTACCATAATTTGATTAGAAGAATAAGGAAATTATGGGTATAGTAAATTCTGTTTTAGGCAGAAACCTTAAGCTGAATTTGTAAATAAATGTATGTGTAATTATCTTAGTTTGCTAAGTTCTGCATTCGTGTGGGTATTGTGAATCTTTGTCTCCTCTGTATTGGCCGAATTTGGTGTTACAGGAAATGTAGTAATACAATATGTAAGCTTAATTGTTCATCTCATGCTCAGTTGGCTTTGGTGCATATAAATTATACTCGTAGTTGATTTGTGTGAGCTATGAATGCGATTTTCTTTGCTGATTGGTATTACTTTTGTAGGGAGTCATAATCTTTTGGTTTGACTGAAATGTGATTCGGTGATTGATGGGTGTAATGCTATTTGTGCTCTTGGTGTGTTAAAAGAGGTGTTGGTAATTTCTGTGTGGGCATCTGAGAATTTCTACTTCTGTTCTTTTCCTCTTTTGGCTGATTGGAGTAATTGGGGGAAGTGTTTTAGTGGGCAATTTAAGTTTTCTATATGGAGACTCAAAAATCTTGATGAGCAAGAGAATTTGTAGGTTAGTAATGATGTTTAAATGATTAGGAAATGCATTGAAAACTGATTTACCCATAATTTGCTTCACGTAAATAATCTCAAACTTTGATGATTAAATCTGCATTTAAATAGTGATGGAAGGTTGAGATCGATTACATAAAAGGTTATTAAGAGTTTAAGAATTCTAAAATAATCATTTCTAATTATGAGTATGTTATGGTTATGGTTTGTTGATTGATTCTTACCTATTTATATATTACAATTTCAATGCTCTTGGGAATATTTGAATGTGTAATGGTTGTCTTAATGGATTTGAAGTTGTTGGCTAATGTGAAAGTACACTTGTTCCCAATCTTGGTTGATTGAGGAAGATAGCATAATGATTTTGATATAAGGCTTGGTATTGGTTGTTATTTAATATATTAACAATAAGAATGTGTTTTGTCTCTAATTGCCATACTATGCTTGATAATAATCGCTATTTGGTTGTTGATTCATAAAGCGAAATGATTTGTGGTTGCACAGAATATCTTATTGTAAGTTGGCATGCTTATTTGTTGATGTGATTCCTTTTTAATGAAAGTGAATTGTATTGATTGAGTTGAAATAATTCTGAGAAAAGAAAATTGTAAGTAAGGGGATTGGGTAGCAACATGGGATATTAGAGAGACGTAAAAATATTATAACATGGAAATGATATTAATTTATTATTGTGTATCATATCATTATAGGAGTATATAATGGTGATGATACTTAAAGGAAAATCTACGAGGAAACGGTAAGGAAAAGGCGACAGAGTGTTAAAGGGCGACAGGTAATCACACTTAACCTTGCTATAACATTGAGGGTGTCGTTAGTTAGGGATTTTGTAAAATCTCTTCTCACCCTCTATATATATATATTATCTTTAAAAGATTATTTTTATACAAAATAGGCTATCGGGTGCCTTTCAAACAAGATTATTTTTATATAAATGATTGATTTACATTTTATATATATTATCCTGGTGGTGGTGGTAGTTCTTGAATAGTATGACATACAGGTACCATATTCTGATTAAAGAGGATTGTGGTTTCAAAGGGCGTGAATTGTTGAGTTTGAGATTGTGAGGGATTTATGTAGTACTTGGTTAGGGATAATGATAGTTAGGTTGAGGGAAGGAATTAAATGGTTATGAAGGGGATGGTGATATTGAAAGGAAATGATGATTGAGATGTTGAGCATTGTGAGATATTGAAAAGGACATTGTGAGCATTGCATGACACTGGTTTATATTCGTACCATCGCGCGATGATAACTGTCGATAGGCCAATCGACAGTTATTTGTACTGATGATCCTTTTCGGATTGATTGGATCGGGGTTCATAGGTCGACTTATTGAGAGAAGTGACCTACGGTTGTTTGGCATTGAAGAGCCCAACCGCCCCTACGGTTGTTTGGCATTGAAGAGTCCAACAGTTCCCGTTCTGTAATGGAAAACAGAATTGGGGTTCCCTCTCTGGAGATTGCCAGAGAGGGAAATTGTTCCCTCATTATGGAGAAGAACACAGTGTCAAATCATATAGTGAAGATTAGATGCTTGAATGCCCCGGGATGGCACAATGCATCTATAGGTGAGTGTGAGAGTTGTGGTGGTAGTAGCATTAGATTGGAGACTGGGGAGGTGATATTTGATTATGTGGAATTGACTGAGGAATTTGAGTGATATGTGAAATGTAGAGATGATGAATTTGAATTGATTTTGATGGAGGGAACTTGAACGATGAATGAAAGACTTGACATGTATATATGTATTATTGATTTTTGAACTGTGGTACCCTTTAGACGCCCTTACTACCGCACATCTCACTGTTATAGTGAGTTAAGCGGTGATTACTGGGACAATTTGTCTCATCCCACGATTACTAACATTTTTGCAGGTATTCATGCACAGGTGCAAGTATCAGGAAAGGGAATTAGGTAGTAGAGGTTATATAATTTATTTAGAGTTGTATATTGCCAATTTGTATAGGTCTGCATTCGTTTCCGCATGTATATATATTTATTTATTGTTAATATAATTAGTTCTGTTTAATAACCATGTTAGGCAAATCATTTCTAACATGGTTAGCAATAAATTATCCATGATAGCAGCTGTGCTGTATTAGTTTATTCTTTTCTATCATGGATAGTATTAATCATTAGGATAATCTTTTTCTAACTATGATAGAGATATTGATATTATTGCAATTCCTTTTTCTATCATAGTTAGTAAAGATATTATTGAACTAAAAGAGATGTCACAGGTTAAATTAGGAAATTAGTAACATTATGTTACAGTTTACATGATAAATTCACTGTTTTTACGTTTTCACCTCACAAAATATTGTGCTAATTAAATTGCTCATAAACTCATTTAAATTATTTTTATTTAGCCAAATTCATTGATTTTTATATAAATTAAATAACAATTTCTTTATTGAAGTTCATAAAGTATGAGTGTTGATATATTTAATATCAACTATTTATTAATTTTTACAATAAACACATTTATTAATAAACGTAGACTATTCTAAGTTTATGATTCAAGTTTACGATCTGATTTCACTTTCTTTTCACAAGTTTACTAAAACTTACGAGTTTGACATCCTTACTTGCAAAGTTGAAGTGATGAAAGCATGTTTCCGATTTCCGCCCTTATGATTATTTACCAGTAAATGCAAGGAGAGAATTGTTGATAAATGCTTAAATGTAAAATGGTAAACTTTACTAAACCTACCCGTAATATATGATTACAACATTTTTATTAGTATGTCTAAATATATCAACAACCTCTTATAATAGGAATTAGAGGCCGTATGTGTGTGTGTCTAGATTTGTGTGTGTCTCTTTTACCTCCACTTTTCTCAAAATGACATGAATAAACTTTTTAACCTTTAGACATTCATTAGTGAAAATAGTAAATAAGAAAAAAAAATTGATGTGGTGTGTGATGCCCTTCTATTTGGGACCATAAAAGGCACAGAAATCAACATATCACTTCTCTTATTGAAAAAAAAAAAAAAGATATCGATTCGCCATTTCTTCTAAAGCCCTGAAAATTAGCTGAGCCTACCGAGCAGAGCTTGTTTAAATCCATGAAGTCGAGGGTCAGCTTATTCTTTATAACCTTAAAGGATTTACTTCTAAAAAGGTCGGCCAGTAGGGCTGCCGGTTCAAGCATGTCGGTCATGTAATAGGGTTGCGGGGCTGGTAGCCCATTTTAGCCCACTAATTTGTGTGCCTATTCAATTTTTCTATTTGTGTATTTATTTTTTATACCTTTTGTGACATGGAATTTCCAAGTAAATATATTGGCAATGATTTTGTATATTCCTATTTAATTTGTTGCTTATTTATTTTCTGTTTTTTTTCATATCATGAAAAGTTGTAACATGGACTTTCCAAGTATATACTAGTGCAAGTACTCTACATCGTATTATCTTATAGTATATTTCAAACATATTTTGCATAATAACGATAAAACATCATTGATAGACACAAAAATTGAACAACCGCGAGGCAAAGTTTATATCTCATAGAGCATTTTGATGACATCATACATTTTATTTAACGAAATTAAAAGTGATAAAAAAATAATCCTATATATCTAAAGGCTATGGAAAATGGCTTGCCTTCAAATTGGCTTATTATTGGCTCCTCTCACATTTTCCTGTTGATGTGAGCCGACCAACAGTTTCTTTTTCTTTTTTTGTTTTTTATTTTTCCTTTAACCACCTGATCACAGTTGTCTCTTGGAGAAAAAAAATAAAAAATCTCAGTTGTCTCTCTCATTCCCAACTGAGGTAGGTTTTACCTAAGCCTCATTCAAATTTCAAACTCTTTCCCTTCTTCAAACTCCGCTGATCTGATATGCTTGCTCATTCTCTCTAATCTGATTTGCCATTTCGCTCCTCCAAATCATCAGAAAATCAGTTGTTCATCAATTTTGCAAACAAGCTCCACCACGTTCCAATTTCTTAAGATGCCAGTAGCTTTGTATTTCTCTCTCTTTTAACCTCTCTTTAGCTACCTTATTGAATAACTCATCCCACGAACATATTCCATCACAAAATGAATCTTTGTCTCTGTGGCCATCACCTCAAAAGTGAAATATATTGGGGGTGTCTGACTCGCCTGAGGATTGAGATCTCACGCTTGATGTGAGAGACAAGGCCACTCTTATAGTGATTTCGGAACTGGGGTACGTTTTTGTATGGTGTTTATTCAGTTATAGTGATAAAGGATATTACTCTGTATGCCTTCCAGTGTGTGTTTATCTGATGATGCTAATGGCATCTGCTGGATGTTTGAAGGTTGTGTAAAGTGTGGGTCAAAGCCACATGTTCAAGATTCCATTGTTATGTGTAATGGTTGCAAGAAGAAACTGGTCTACATTGAACCTAAGTGATGGACTGATTTGTGTGGTGTTTATTAATTTTTTTGTGCATTGAATTATACAGACAAGTATAATAATAGTTCATGTTTCCGTGCTATGAGTGGAATAGGATGAAGCTCCATCATGTTGGCAATGATGAAGCAAGGACCGTAGCTTGTAAGAAAGTCTGCAAGGGAGATGAAGCTAGAATTGGATGAGGCAAGTGCTTTATTGGTTGCATATTTGTATATTTATGCTGCCATATATTCTAATTGAGTTATTTTATATTGTTCATGAAAATAGGGCATATGATTTCCCGGACGAATTAGATAATATCATTTCAAAGAGGATGGTTTTATCTTTGAAGTTGAATGAATATAACAAGAGATACCCTAATGCTAGCATTAGTGTTATTAGTTTCACCCTTTCTCAAAATTTGCTAGAGATTTAATAATGCTGAGGATCAAGTAATTCTTTAGGTTAGGTTGATTCTATTTATTTAATAATGCTGAAAATTATTTTAATGTTAATTTATTATCTCAAGCATTAGTGGCATATGTCATTCTTAGTTCTAGCAACTTTTGTATCTTGATTATTTAATTTCTGTTTGAAAGCATCTAAAACTTTGTTGATTAATAGTGTTGCTTTGCTCATTATCTATTCAGTTCAAAGCTGAGAAATTAGTGCCCCTGGTCTTAACATTTGCTCACAGAAATGCATTACCAAATTCTGTTCAATGTGGATAATGTTTGTTTGTATACAGATGTTGGTTTTAGATGAGGCAGATCGGATTCTTGACACTGGATTTAAGAAGGAATTAAATGTGATAATATCACAGCTTCTAAAGCGCAGACAAACCCTGCTCTTCTCAGCAACTCAAACGAAGTCTGTTGAAGTTCTTGCAAGACTGAGTTTAAAGGATCCGGAGTATCTAAGTGTCCATCAAGAATCTTTGACTGCCACCCCCAGTCTCTTGAGACAACTTGTGATGATTGTTACTCTGGACCAAAAGTTAGATGTGTTGTGGAGTTTCATTAAGTCTCATCTTAACTCCAAAATGCTTGTCTTTCTCTCTAGCTGTAAACAGGTAGTTTGCTTGAATCTGATTGTTTTGTGTCGTATTGTTTATCATCCGTGTTTTTTGGACAATTTTTTCTTTTCGACTTCTTTCATCACAATCATCTTTTGGTTTTTAGGTAAAATTTGTTTTTGAAGCATTTAAGAAGCCAAAGGACTTTAAGGGTTTGATGGAATAGGCCAAATGATGGAATAATAAAAAGAAATTGATGTTATGCATCTTCAACCAATTATTGCAACTTTATATATCACTTTGAACT